>JANDEH010000009.1:0-2500000 GCA_024610705.1 Tetragnatha versicolor | reverse complement strand
TGTGATATAAAGACAAATAAGGTATCATTTTTCATGATTTGAAGTATTCTATATACAGAAAATTTTTCAAGTTCTTAGGGGGTCGTCTTCATATTAAACGAAGCACCAACTTTCGTTTTTCCTATGGAAACCATCAAAGATTATTCCAGATTCTGAAAGAGCACCCTCTAAAACCCCCCAAAACCAGTTTTCATGCCATTTGGTCCCCAAATGAAGCCAGGAGTGGGGGTTGAAGTTCGTCGAATTTACGTTGAAATCTCGTTTTTTACGTTGAATTCTCGATTTTGATCCAGCGGGGTTGATGGTTGAAAGGATCAAAATCGAGAATTCAACGTAAAAAACGAGATTTCAACGTAAATTCGACGAACTTCAACCCCCACTCCTGGCTTCATTTGGGGACCAAATTGCATGAAAACTGGTTTTGGGGGGTTTTAGAAGGTGCTCTTTCAGAATCTGGAATAATCTTTGATGGTTTCCATAGGAAAAACGAAAGTTGGTGCTTCGTTTAATATGAAGACGACCCCCTAAGAACTTGAAAAATTTTCTGTATATAGAATACTTCAAATCATGAAAAATGATACCTTATTTGTCTTTATATCACAAGCCGTTCCGGAGATATAGGGTCTGAGTCGATTTTTTTTGCCAGTATTGTACATTAGGGCGGAGCGAAAAAACGATATTTTTTATTTTGATTATGGCCTAGTGCGGAAAAGTTGTGTACTCGTGAGTTAAACACGTGTGCAAAATTTCGGGGAAAACAAAAAATATCTTCCGTCTTTAAAATGGCCTTGAAATATCAAAAAAGTGGTGATTTTTTTACAAAATAACTAAAAACCCAAGGATTAAACTCTCAAATATTGTTCATGATTTTTTTATGAAGAACTAATATAGTTATAGACATAATCTTTCAGGTTCCATTCTTCTATCACTCTTTTTTCGTTAGATATAATTTTTTAATGTTCAAAGAAATCTTGTAAAGTTGTTTTTCCTGCATTTCTAAAAAGCTAATAACTCTAGAACTATACAACTTAAAAACCTGAAATTAGTCCCATTCAGTTCGTAAATTTTTTGTCTTTGATTTGATGTGCATCATGACCATAATTTTCTAAAAAATGTTTTTCAAAATTTAAAAAAAGTGAAAAAATAATGAAAAAAAAATTTTTTTTTGAAAATTTTTTGGAAATAAAATTTAAAAGCCTTTTGATTCATAAATGAACAGTACTACCTAATTTCAAGTTGAAAATAAAATTTAATCATGTATAAAAAAAATTATAAAATTCGAAATTTAGGCTAGTCCCTAAACAATACCCAAAATTATACAGCAAGAGCAATTCACTCATGGAAAATTCATTAACTCGCTTGAGGGTGTTCATATGACTTAAAACATGTAAAAATGTCACAAAATGTTCTGGAAATACGACAATTAACCAATTCGGTACATAACCTTACTGAGCTAATTTTCAACTTTAAGTTAATTAATTCAATTTGCATGAATTTTAACTCAATATTCCTAAGAAATGTGTTTATATTCAATTTTTTATGTTTTAAAATTTTTAATTTACTTTGATTTGATTTGTTAAAAGTAAAAACAATTAGATATAAACATAATTCTTAGGAATTTTCAGGAGTAAAGCATGCAAATTGAATTAACTTAAAGTTGAAAATTAGCTCTGTAAGGTTTTGTACCGAATTTGTTAATTGTCGTATTTTCAGAACATTTTGTGACATTTTTTGCATGTTTTAAGTCATATGAACACCCTCAAGCGAGTTTATGAATTTTCCATGAGTGAATTGCTCTTGCTGTATAATTTTGGGTATTGTTTAGGGACTTGCCTAAATTTCGAATATTTAAATTTTTTTATACATGATTGAATTTTATTTTCAACTTGAAATTTGGTAGTACTGTTCATTTATGAATCAAAAGGCTTTTAAATTTTTTTCAAAAAAATTTTCCAAAAAAAATTTTTTTCATTAATTTTTTTCACTTTTTTTAAATTTTGAAAAACATTTTTTAAAAAATTATGGTCATGATGCACATCAAATCAAAGAAAAAAAATTTACGAATTGAATGGGACTAATTTCAGGTTTTTAAGTTGTATAGTTTTAGAGTTATTAGCTTTTTAAAAATGCAGGAAAAACAACTTTACAAGATTTCTTTGAACATTAAAAAATTTTATCTAACGAAAAAAGAGTGATAGAAGAATGGAACCTGAAAGATTATGTATATAACTATATTAGTTCTCCATAAAAAAATCATGAACAATATTTGAGAGTTTAATCTTTGGGTTTTTAGTTGTTTTGTAAAAAAATCACCACTTTTTTGAAACTTCAAGGCCATTTTAAAGACGGAAGATATTTTTTGTTTTCCCCGAAATTTTGCACACGTGGTAAACTCACCAGTACACAACTTTTCCGCACTAGGCCATAATCAAAATAAAAAATATCGTTTTTTCGCTCCGCCCTATTGTACATACTCATTAGATTTTTGACCAAATAAAGTTGTTACACCATTTTTAGTTTCATCTATTTTTACATGAACTGACTCGATAACCTTGCGTAGTTTTGGTAACCAAACGCGATACCCTTTAGTTTGATTAGCATAACCAATAAAGATGCCCAAGTTAGCATTATTTTGTAATTTATTACGCTTTATTTTAGGAATATGAGAATAAGCTATAGAGCCAAATATTCTAAAGTGACGTGTGGATGGTTTTCTCCCAATCCAAATTTCAGCTGGCGTTTTACCTTTCGTAAGTTTGTGCTCGCATCTATTGCGTACATGCACAAAGGTTTGTAGAGCTTCACCCCAAAATTTACCATTGAGACCACTGTCCTGGAGCATTGCCCTTACACCTTCAATAGCTGTTCTATTGAATCTCTCTGCTACTCCATTCTGTTCGGGAGTATAGATAGAAGTTCTTTCCACCTTGATCCCTAATGACTTCAAATATTGCTCAAATTTTAAGCTACAAAATTCAAGACCATTATCAGTATGCACACATTTTAACTTTTTGTTTAGTTGTCTTTCTACGTTTACATGATAATCAGTAAAACAATCGAATACATCAGATTTATGCTTAATAAGATAAACTGTTACATATCTAGAATAGTCATCAATTATAGATAAGAAATAACTTTTACCCGCTGCAGTTTTTACTGAGGCTGGTCCCCAAATGTCCATATGCACCCTGTCTAAAACATTTTTACTGTTAATTGCAGCAATAGATTTAAATGAACTTCTAGTTGTTTTTGTTAAGTTACAAGTTAAACATGAATCTAAATTTCCGTGTAATTTTTCAAGACCATGTACACAATCACGCTTACTCATATTTGAGATCAAACCAAAATTTACATGACAAAATCTTCTATGCATTAATTCAGCATTACCCTTATTAGATTTTGATACAAAGTTAGATTCATAACTTTTAGAAGGTAAACCAGATAACACATACAACTTCTGTATTCTAGGAACTGTAATAAAATATTTACCAAATTCATTGTAAATTAACATTTTACTTTTATGCCAAATAATTTTATAACCGGCCATATCAATTTTTGCACCACTAATTAAATTTCTACGCATATTAGGAGCATAATAAACATCCGTTAAAGTTATCTTTGAGAATTTTTCATCACTATAAGCATAAAATGTAATGTTACCTACTCCATAAATCTTGGATCTGCAGGCTTTGTCTCCTATTAGAGCGTCCGTTACTGGTAGTTCTTGGTAGTTGTCAAACCAGTCTCTTTCCTTACAAAAGTGAGCAGTTGCTGCTGAATCAATTAGCCATTCCTCCAAGTTCACAGGTGTGTTTGTCGAGTAGCACTGTTCCTCATCTTTTAGTTCACTGTAGTACATCACTGGCGTAGTTTGATTTCGCTGGTGTGGTCTAAAGTTTTGGCGACTTCTTCGTTCCTTGTCTTGGCGTTTATAACACTGATGAATTTCATGGCCTTGCTTCTTGCAATAATGGCAAAACTTTCTAGTTGATTGATTCCTGGCTTCTGGCTGTTGGCCCAGAGCGGTTCCACTGCGATTAGATGTTGATCCACCTCGGATTGAATTCGGATCCTTCGTGACGTAGGCATTAGCAACGATGTCTTCTCCTCGATCTTTGTTCTTCTGATTGATCCTCCCGGATTCGTTGATCAGCTGGTTTTCAATGTTCGTTAAAGTAAACTTGTGGTCATCCAGGCGATATAGTAGTTGGACTAAATTGTCGAAATCGGAGGGAAGTTTTCTAATTAACTGGAAACAAACTAAGGCTTCAGGCATTTCAAATCCTGCTTCAACGATCAGTTGTTGGGTTGGGTTGGGGTAACATATATTTTCCGGTATGTGTGCTTGATCTCAAGGATCCGCTTATACACCTTCGTCAAGTGAGACAGACACAACAGAATTTTTTTACTAACACAAAGAAGGAAAATACACCCAGGGGCTAGGTCAGAATCGAACTGACGACGGAAACAGTACACATACTGCTGGCGTGAAGGGCAGTGAGCAGACCCAACCGGCCATCCGTCCCCCGATCAGTTGTTTCTTTTCTTGAACTCGTCGGCAGAATATTCCAATCGATTCTTCACCTTGATTATACTTCAATTCGTAGAATTCGTCAATGAGATTGGCAAGCCTTGCTCTTGATCTCGGTTCGAAGTTCCTCTTGAGAATTTCCCAGGCTTTCTGTCCATCAGTGGTGTCTGATATCAGAGGCAAAAATTGTCTTTCCACACCTTGATATATTGTCGTATAGGCTCTTTCCCTTCTCCACTTCAATTTCTGTTGGGCTGCCGTCAATTCTGTAGATGCGGTTGGTTCAGTTTCAGATTTTTCGGGCTTTTCTTCGATGAACTCCCAGCAGTTTCTAACCATCAACAAAACCTTCATGTCGATCTTCCATTGGCTGTAATTCGTTGCATTCAACTTTGGGAAACTGAATAGCTGACTTTCCTGCTGTCTTTCCATAGTTGATAATTTGCAGTAACGGCAGGGGCGTCATTTCAGTTTTTGGTTGGGGGGGGCAAGGAATTTTTTTTAATGGGTCTGCCCCTCGCTGTAACTAGTTTTTTTTGGCGGAGGTTGCCTCAACTTCCTTTTTCAGGTAATATATGTAAAAATTTGACAACGTGAACTCCAAGGGAAAATGGGGTGGTCTGGGGGTTCACCCCCAGGAAAATTTTGAAAATTTGGCTCTTAAAGTAGTATTTTAGCTTGTTTTGAGACCCTTTGGGCATCCAAAGAGAACAGTTTCTTGTAAACCACATAATTTTCTAGGGAAAAGAGTTGTAAATAAACGTCAAAGTTTTAAGGGGGCTAGGGGTCCTCCCCCTAATTAATTAATTCCCCTTAATTAGTTAATTCCCCTTTAAACTACTGTTTTATCTCTTTTTCAAACTTTTTGGGGAGCTTCTAAAGAGAAAAGCTTCTTGTAAGAGGAATAGTTTTCAAGGGGGGAAACACTAAATAAGAGACGTGAACATCTTAGAGGGGGCTGGGGGTCCTCCCCCAAAAAATTTTTGAAATTGGACCCTCAAAAAGTTGTGTTTTAACTCCTTTTGAGACATTTTGAGTTGCACCCACAGCTTCTTGTGGAAGTTACAGAATTTTCCAGGGACTTGCAGCTATTTTTCACAATACAGTGGAAACCTTGGGGGGGGGCGGTTGCCCCCCCCCCTGCCCCCCCTAAATGACGCCCCTGAAACGGCCCCAGAATGTTAGATTGGTGACTTCAGATTTAACGTTGGCTGAGGCGTAGACTTCAGATCTGGCGATTACTTCGGCGTAGATTTCGGGCGATCACCATGGCGTTAATTTCGGAGGTAACTGGTGCGTAGATGTTTGAGCGATGAATGAGGCCCATAACCGTCTTGGTGAGAGAGTTTACTGGTTTGAAATGAAGACGAATTCATAAAAACTAAATGTTTATTAAATGACAGCATAAGAGAGAAAAAAAATTAAATTAAATTATCGGGTTACTTTCCCTTCTATATATACAGTAGAGCCCCGATTATCCGCGGAATTGGGTGGCAAGGGTACCGCGGATAGCGAAAATCGCGGATAACCCGAAAAAAGACTAAAATTGAGGTGAAAACATGAAAAAAAAATATTTCAGCATAAAAACTATGTTTTGTTGTACAAAAAACATGACATTAAAACTTTTAAAATATGTACAGTATAGCAAAAACCTTTGCTCTACTACATCTAAATCACTAAAATAAAGAACAGTAAACAAAAACAATATAATGTACTGTTAACAAAAAGTGTTCAGTTATGCTTTTACGAAGCAATATCTTAAATGCTATCCAAAATTGTATAATTCTTCCAAAATTTAAGGTTCGTAATTAAAAATTTGTTTTCGTGGCACTCGCGGATAATCCGCACCGCGGATCATCCGCTCGCGGATAATCGGGGCTCTACTGTATACACTAAGGTGGTCACAAGTTACATGGGGAAAATTTTTTTTCAACTTTTTTTAGGTCTTACCCCCCTAAAATGTGCCAATAGGCTAAAAAATGAGATTGGCCAAGTTTCAGCTCAATCCTATAATATTAACCCGTGCCTCATCGAGGTCAAAGTTCAGAAAAACAGCGATTTTTAACAAAAAATCGTAGTTTTCGCCCCACAAAACTGGAACCGTTTGTCCCAGAAATCTGGTTAGGGTGTCATTTGATAGGAAATTTCATACACTTTAACTCTGAAGTTACGGAATTTTATTTGCTAAAACGGATGGGGAGCTATTTAGCATTTTCATAGTAAAGGTCCGTGAAAAAGCGACTTCATTGCTAGAAAACTGGAACATTGCAATGTCACAAAAAACTTTATCCTCCGGGCTTTTTCTATTACTTTTGGTCCCAATAGATAGAAAATGAGTTTTTAAACCCCCTTAGGGAATTCTAGGGTATAATTTCAAACCCCCTAGTGTTTGAAAAAAAGGAAAATATATATAATTTTTTTTAAATTTTTAAACACGCATTTTGGGACTGAGAATGTGATAAAGTTGGTCCAAATGCATTATTAAGGGCTTAATTAGATAGAATACCAATAATATAGGGCCTTAACCTTTCCCTATAACCCCTATAATCTAAGCGAAAGAAGCGCGACTGCGAGGTTTTGCTAAACAAAGGGTTTAATGCCCATTAAAGTGATAAACAAAGCTAAATTACAAAATTTTCACAAAAACCTCTAGAGATATGTCATTTGGTGTCAGAAATGACGTTTGAGATTATATATGTGGGTAAAATTATAATAAAAGCGTCCTTCCGACTCAAAATGTTAAAAAAATCCTATTTTTACCAAAGTTACATGTTTTCAGCTAAAAGTGATCTTAGAAAAATGCATAAATTGATTTTAATGTACCTCGATATTCATTTGCCTATCGTTCAAGGAAAATAACCTTTTTGAAAGGTATGCATAAATGATTACAAAATTTTTCTTTCTGTGTACTACACATGGTGAGAAGGAAGAAAATTTTGCCAAGTAATTTTTAAAAAATAGTTTTAAAAGTTTTTAGATAATTATAATGATTTTCTATAATATGGGTTTATTCAACTTTAGGTTTAGGACAGTAACTTGGTTGCCCTTAAAAAAATCCTGTGAAAACTACAGAGAATACACTGTTGGAGTGTCTTTAAGTGTTATTTTTCCGAGAAATCTTGTTTATGATTTTTTTACAAAAATTAATTATGAGAAGCATAGAAACATTTACTGTGAAATCAAAAATATATTTTAATATTTCATTAACTTACATGATATTTTGTCTCCTTTCACACAGGTGTAAACACAATTGACGAATGAAGAACAAAATATTAAGTAATTAGGTTATAGATCAAACATATAATGAAACATTACTATACTTTTCAAGAAAATAGTTTTCCTTGAACGATAGGCAAATGAATTTCGAGGTACATTAAAATCAATTTATACATTTTTCTAAGATCACTTTTAGCTGAAAACATGTAACTTTGGTAGAAATGGGATGTTTTTAACATTTTGAGTCGGAAGGACGCTATTATTATAATTTTACCCACATATATAATCTCAAACGTCATTTCTGACACCAAATGACATATCTCTAGAGGTTTTTGTGAAAATTTTGTAATTTAGCTTTGTTTATCACTTTAATGGGCATTAAACCCTTTGTTTAGCAAAACCTCGCAGTCGCGCTTCTTTCGCTTAGATTATAGGGGTTATAGGGAAAGGTTAAGGCCCTATATTATTGGTATTCTATCTAATTAAGCCCTTAATAATGCATTTGGACCAACTTTATCACATTCTCAGTCCCAAAATGCGTGTTTAAAAATTTAAAAAAAATTATATATTTTTTCCTTTTTTTCAAACACTAGGGGGTTTGAAATTATACCCTAGAATTCCCTAAGGGGGTTTAAAAACTCATTTTCTATCTATTGGGACCAAAAGTAATAGAAAAAGCCCGGAGGATAAAGTTTTTTGTGACATTGCAATGTTCCAGTTTTCTAGCAATGAAGTCGCTTTTTCACGGACCTTTACTATGAAAATTCTAAATAGCTCCCCATCCGTTTTAGCAAATAAAATTCCGTAACTTCAGAGTTAAAGTGTATGAAATTTCCTATCAAATGACACCCTAACCAGATTTCTGGGACAAACGGTTCCAGTTTTGTGGGGCGAAAACTACGATTTTTTGTTAAAAATCGCTGTTTTTCTGAACTTTGACCTCGATGAGGCACGGGTTAATATTATCGGATTGAGCTGAAACTTGGCCAATCTCATTTTTTAGCCTATTGGCACATTTTAGGGGGGTAAGACCTAAGAATTTCGAAAGTTGATTTTTTGTAACCACCCTAGTATACACAGTTCTTACCCTTTACGGTTTACAGTTACATGACATCTGATTTGCATATCGGTATACTTTATAAATTCTTACACATTTTAGTCTTGACCAGTGGTCAATCCAGTTTTTCTCGCTGTTTTCAGCTTTTCTGACCTTCTCTTTCTGTCTCGCATTTTTTTAGAGGGGGGGCACTTACCTTGTGTTATTCCCATTTGACCGTTGGTAACTTCTAAATTTTTCGATTTTATAACTCTATTATTTATCTGTGAGCCTCTCGAACTGCATAATTAGCTGGTCAATAGTCACGGGAACATTTTTCGCTTAAACAGAAATTAAAAATTTGGTTTCCTATTATATTGTCAGGTTTGGTTAAAAAAAGAAGCTATAAAGTCAAAAAATTCAAAAGTTACCAACGGTCAAATGGGAATAGACAATATGCTCTATGTCACGAAACATCCTAAAACTTACCCAATTTACTAATTCGATCATGAAAAACCCGAAAATCAACTTTAAAAATCACAAAAAGTTTTAATTTAAGTACAAAACGTGTTTAAAAAAAGCCCTTAAGTCACCTGACTCAAAACGGGGCGTAACATTGTGTGACGTCAAACTTCAGTAGATTTGTTTCAGGCAATGCTGTTTAGAGCACATGGAGCATAAAAACTTACTTTTTTGACCTCCTCCCGTTATGCATCTCTTTAAGACTTGATAACAGTGTTCTTGTAACTCAAAAATGTTTTTTTAGGATTAAAATTTTATTCCTTTTGTACAGATTTCTTGTATTTTCATTCAGTTTCTTAGAAATAGAACTAACTTTGGAAATTTTGTAAATAAATAATGAATGTCATGCAGGTTTTTTCTCACAATATTAAGTTTAATTATAGTCAGTATAAAATATTAAAAAAATCACTAGTAAAATAAAAATGTAAAAAACATTTAAAAACCAAAAAATCTTTGAGTTTTTGAACTGTTGCAACAGTAAATAAGTTATTTGACTTCATTAAATTCTTTCGTTTTTTAATTTAAACTGATGATAATCAAGCATTCCATTCATAGCAATGGAAATGTACTAGTATCACAAAAATTCTAGTTTTCTTTTGCTATGCATTATTACATTTTATACAGCTGGCATCACGTTTTTGTTTGTTTCTTTGTGTCTCTAAGCATAAAGTTACACTATTTATGACGAATTCTTTCATTTTTTGGAACTGAGAAAAACAATTCATCCGGCGTTCTAACACTTGTATTTTTGCACATAGGCACTAAACATCCTTTATAGTACTTTTATACTTGTTTAGGCATAGCTGCCGAAATAAGAAACTACAGGCTACCAAAAAACCCCATCATAAATGCAAACACCATTGCTTTTCAATGGATGCCTTTCGCGCGTAATTTGAACTACTGAAGTATGACGTCATAAGTTGGAATCGTCAAGCACTGAAGTTTTTTGTTGATAGTGACGTCAGAGCAACTTTAAATGCGTTTTAAATCGAATTTATTTGATCGAATTGCAGTTTAATTAGCATTTTTCATGATCTTTCTTTTTAAAATGAATTTGAAAATCATGCATATTGTCTATTACCCAAGGTCAGTGACCCCCCCCTAAAAAAATAACAGCGAGACAGAAAGAGAAGGTCAGAAAAGCTGAACACAGCGAGAAAAACTGGATTGACCACTGGTCAAGATATATTGACCAGTGGTCAAGACCAAAATATTACTCGTCTCAAGGCATTTGGTTTGAGGATTCACATGACTACTTCACTGCCAAAGCATAGAAGGACCAAAAAGTTAACTGGATTGACCAATGGTCACCCCGAACCAAAAAGACATGCTAAAAATATAGGAAATACAAAATATCAATTAGCAACTTCAACATTATTTTACACTGATTTTTAGCCAAATAGAGCAATCTTGACCTGTGGTCAAGCAACATGAAACTTAAATAGAATGCCCTTATTTAAAATTAGAGACCAATATGAGTTATCTGGCAACTTACATGCCGGGCATTTGATTGTTGAGATTTTGACCTGTCGGGATTTCGGGGTGTCGGGATTTCGACCCTATCGGGATTTCGGGTTGTCGGGATTTCAACCATGTCGGGATTTTGGGGTGTCGGGATTTTGGGTTGTTAGGATTTCGACCTTGTCGGGATTTCGGCTCTGTCGGGATTGTGGCTTTCGAGATTCTGACCGGATACCCTCTGTCTCACTGGGGTGGTCCTAATTTTCGGACCTAACTCGGAATTCCTTCGGTCGCAATCCCCAACTTTTTTCCTTAAGGTATTAAATGAAAGTATACCAAATATTTTTTAAATATGTTAATATTAACACGTGGCCGCAAAGCGATTGAAGTTATACTACTGTAAAAGCGCAAAACTCCGTCACCACTCAGGGAGAAAAGCCGGCTCCGGCGCCTTTTCCGCCTCATGGGACAGAGACGCTGGCGGGCGTTCTCAAAAAGAACCCTTTCAAAGGCGGTATCTTCATGTATTTTGAGAAAAACTTGAAAACCTCCTACACTATGGTTATTGCATATATTTTAGGGTGTAATTCATTATTATAAGTAAATTCCAATGGAGGATTTAAGGTAAAGTGAACGAGGGTTGGGACAAAAAACAAAACTTAAATGTCATGTTCAAAGCAATGAAAATTAGATTCATCATAATTAAAAACCTTACATAGAAATTTACTCTGAATTTTATAAGCTTAAGTTCAAATAATACATTTTAATTTTCTGAAATTAGTGTTGATTTATGAATTTGTGTTAAAAAAGGCCTTTGAAGCTTGTGTTACTGTATCCCTTGGCCCTTATGTACTTTTATTTAAATGTTTTAAAAAATCTTGGGAAAAGCACAATTGGAAGAGACAAAGAAGAAATTCTTAAGTTTGAACTTGAGTGCTCTTGAACACCGACCGAGGTATGGCTATAAAGATTTCTACAGTTGACTATAGCACTTTAAAAAATCGAGAAGCAAAAATAATTAAATTTAGACAACGTTGGTGCTTTCCATCATGCTGGGTGGATGACTAAAGCAATTTATTGCTTAAAAATGTTTATTTTTAGAAAAGAGGTTAATTTGGATCAAGTATATTTATTGGGTCTGGGGTTTTATGTGTAAATGGCTCACAAAGCCACATTTAAAGATTTGAAATTCATGAGGGCCTCTTTTTCTACAGAGGAATTAATGAAAATATGTCTATAGCAGCATTGAAAATGATTAGTAGCCCTATTGGAAAAAAAATTTCCTTACCGGAAAAAATAAACCGGGTTATGGAACACCGGGACCAGTATGATACCAGAACCAGTATAATACTGGTTCTGGTATCATACTGGTCCCGGTGTTCCATAACCCGGTATTATACTGGTTCTGGTATCATACTGGTCCCGGTGTTCCATAACCCGGTATTATACTGGTTCTGGTATCATACTGGTCCCGGTGTTCCATAACCCGGTATTATACTGGTTATGGTATATACTGGGTCCAGTATGATACCAGAACCAGTATTATACTGGTTCTGGTATCATACTGGTCCCGGTGTTCCATAACCCGGTATTATACTGGTTCTAGTATATACAGGATGCAGAACGATACCAGTTTTGGTGTTTCATAACCCGGTATAAACTGGTTCCGATATATACTGGATCTGGTATGATGCCGGATCCAGTATATAACGGAACCCAGTATGATACTGGATTTGGTATTTTATAAGCTGGTTTAAATTTGTCCCAGTATATACTGGAGTGAAATCAATTATGTTCATTTATGAAACACAGGTTTATACAAGAAAACAATTACTGTAAAAAACTGTTGTTTCACAAAAAAAACCTTGATTTGTAATAAATAAATGGAAAGTATCAATATATCATCACATCATATTAACAGTATATACTGGTACCAGTACCCTATACTGGTATACCAATATATGGTATTGGTACACCAGTATGTACTGGTACCAGTATATACTGGTATACCAAGAAGTACCAGTACATACTGGTATACCAGTATATACTGGTATCAGTACCATATACTGGTACATCAGTATATACTGGTATACCAGTATATACTGGTACCAGTACCATACACTGGTATACCAGTATGTACTGGTGTACCAGTACCAGTATATACTGGTATACCAAGAAGTACCAGTACATACTGGTATACCAGTGTATACTGGTACCAGTATATACTGGTATACCAGTGTATGGTACTAGTACCAGTATACAAAGCAAGATGTCAAACAATTACTGTAAAAAACTGTTTGTTGTGGTTTTACAAAAAAACTTTGTTTATGTATAAATTATTGGAAAGTATCAATATATCACATCATATTGCAAATCTTGATTAAATTTAATAAATAAAAAGAAAATTTAAGTAATATATATACAAAAAAATCTTGATTAAATAACTATTGTGGTGCTGAAGATGCGTTCTTTCTTGGAGGTTTATCTTATCAGAAAGCATCTTATTTACAGCAACGGAAGAGGAGGCTGACAAAAGTTTTTCATCCTTCATCCCCTGATAATCTTTCAAAAAATATCTCAATCCATCTAAAAGAAGAAAAAAACATTAAAATGAGTCTAATGTTACTTGCTGGAGAGAACTTGAAGAACATGATAACAAGTATAGAATTTTACAGATTAATTTATATGTCTTCAATGAGTTTAAAAAGAGCAGTGCCATTTTTTGTCCTTAATTTAAAAGCAAACACTAACAGCATAGTTTTCGTAATACACTAAAATAAGAGCTTCTAGATACTAGATTTTTTAATGATGAATCTGCATTAAAGATAAAATATTAAAATATAAGGTTGAAAGTTGAAAAAGTTATGTTATCAAATACTAGTTTGTAGCAAAAATAACTCACAAAATGAAAATTTGTACTTGGAAGTATGTGTCTAAGTGAAATATTTAAGAAAATAACCTGTTTTACACTATTTAAAAACACCCTGATCACCAATAATTGAACTCTTAAATCACAATTGAATAATTGAACTATCTTACATTATAAATGCATGTATTCAATCATTTAGCCATCGTTTAAACCAGGGGTTCCCAAACTTTTTTGGCCCATGGACCCCCTGACGACATTTTTCGTACCCTGTGGACCCCCTGTTTTAGGGACCATTCAAAAAGTAGCTAAAAATCTTGTTTTTGATATAAATTTCTAAACCGCGCATAAGTTTTGTAAATTTTTTCCAAGTGTTTTTTACTTGCATCAATAAGCATTTGATTTCACATTTTTACATATTTAAAAAAACTGTTTTTAATTTTTGCCTTCATATGGTTACACCATATTTTTAAGGAAATTATAGCAATCAAACATTCAAAAAGTTTGAAATAAAAACAAATCTTAACTTTTAATATCTCTACATTTCAAGACACAAAAACTTTTAAATTTTATATGTTTTGGTCGCAAGTTTGTCAAAGTTAATGGCTTATGAGTGAGTTATTCATTCACCAAATCATAAAATTTCAGAAATAATTACAGTTAATTTTTGAAATGTTAAACAATGTTTAATTAAGTTCAACTATGAAAAGAAGTAAAATCATACATTACTGAAATTTAGTTTTAATTTATGAAAAGGAATTATGCGAGGCTGGTCGGGGGATCTCCACCGTGATAAGAGCAAGGATTCCATCGCCCCTGTCACGTTGCGAGGATTCAATGATAACAAGTTTTCATATAACTAAAATTTGATTATAAAAAAGAAAACATTTTTGAAACTTATCAAAGTTTTCCATTTTAATGAAATTTTCCCTGTGAACCTCTGAAAGTCGCTGTGGACTCCCTAGAAGTTGCTGTGGACCCCCAATTTTCATTTTCATGTCCGTGGACCCCCTGGAAGTTGCTGTGGACCACTGGGGGTCCATATGGACCACTTTGGGAACCGCTGGTTTAAACTCAAAGTTTTTATGAATGCATGTATTTTGTCCCATTCATCCCCGTGGTGGGGATGAATGGGACAGTTTAAAAAAGTTCAGAAATTTACATAATAACAAATATAATATTGCACTAGGAAGGAACTTTTCATAAAAATTGATCATAAAAACCTAACTTGTTGTAATAATGGTTTAATCATAACACATGATGAAAGTTGCAAGTAATTGCTCATTAAGACTTAGCATATTCACACATAGATTTTTGCACCCTATTTTAGTTACTTATTCAGAAATTACTTAAATGAGTTGATTATAGCAAGCTACCCTATTGGAAAAAAAATTTCCTTACCGGAAAAAATAAACCGGGTTATGGAACACCGGGACCAGTATGATACCAGAACCAGTATACTGGTTCTGGTATCATACTGGTCCCGGTGTTCCATAACCCGGTATTATACTGGTTCTGGTATCATACTGGTCCCGGTGTTCCATAACCCGGTATTATACTGGTTCTGGTATCATACTGGTCCCGGTGTTCCATAACCCGGTATTATACTGGTTATGGTATATACTGGGTCCAGTATGATACCAGAACCAGTATTATACTGGTTCTGGTATCATACTGGTCCCGGTGTTCCATAACCCGGTATTATACTGGTTCTAGTATATACAGGATGCAGAATGATACCAGTTTTGGTGTTTCATAACCCGGTATAAACTGGTTCCGATATATACTGGATCTGGTATGATGCCGGATCCAGTATATAACGGAACCCAGTATGATACTGGATTTGGTATTTTATAAGCTGGTTTAAATTTGTCCCAGTATATACTGGAGTGAAATCAATTATGTTCATTTATGAAACACAGGTTTATACAAGAAAACAATTACTGTAAAAAACTGTTGTATCACAAAAAAAACCTTGATTTGTAATAAATAAATGGAAAGTATCAATATATCATCACATCATATTAACAGTATATACTGGTACCAGTACCCTATACTGGTATACCAATATATGGTATTGGTACACCAGTATGTACTGGTACCAGTATATACTGGTATACCAAGAAGTACCAGTACATACTGGTATACCAGTATATACTGGTACCAGTACCATATACTGGTACATCAGTATATACTGGTATACCAGTATATACTGGTACCAGTACCATACACTGGTATACCAGTATGTACTGGTGTACCAGTATATGGTACTGGTACCAGTATATACTGGTATACCAAGAAGTACCAGTACATACTGGTATACCAGTGTATACTGGTACCAGTATATACTGGTATACCAGTGTATGGTACTAGTACCAGTATACAAAGCAAGATGTCAAACAATTACTGTAAAAAACTGTTTGTTGTGGTTTTACAAAAAAACTTTGTTTATGTATAAATTATTGGAAAGTATCAATATATCACATCATATTGCAAATCTTGATTAAATTTAATAAATAAAAAGAAAATTTAAGTAATATATATACAAAAAAATCTTGATTAAATAACTATTGTGGTGCTGAAGATGCGTTCTTTCTTGGAGGTTTATCTTATCAGAAAGCATCTTATTTACAGCAACGGAAGAGGAGGCTGACAAAAGTTTTTCATCCTTCATCCCCTGATAATCTTTCAAAAAATATCTCAATCCATCTAAAAGAAGAAAAAAACATTAAAATGAGTCTAATGTTACTTGCTGGAGAGAACTTGAAGAACATGATAACAAGTATAGAATTTTACAGATTAATTTATATGTCTTCAATGAGTTTAAAAAGAGCAGTGCCATTTTTTGTCCTTAATTTAAAAGCAAACACTAACAGCATAGTTTTCGTAATACACTAAAATAAGAGCTTCTAGATACTAGATTTTTTAATGATGAATCTGCATTAAAGATAAAATATTAAAATATAAGGTTGAAAGTTGAAAAAGTTATGTTATCAAATACTAGTTTGTAGCAAAAATAACTCACAAAATGAAAATTTGTACTTGGAAGTATGTGTCTAAGTGAAATATTTAAGAAAATAACCTGTTTTACACTATTTAAAAACACCCTGATCACCAATAATTGAACTCTTAAATCACAATTGAATAATTGAACTATCTTACATTATAAATGCATGTATTCAATCATTTAGCCATCGTTTAAACCAGGGGTTCCCAAACTTTTTTGGCCCATGGACCCCCTGACGACATTTTTCGTACCCTGTGGACCCCCTGTTTTAGGGACCATTCAAAAAGTAGCTAAAAATCTTGTTTTTGATATAAATTTCTAAACCGCGCATAAGTTTTGTAAATTTTTTCCAAGTGTTTTTTACTTGCATCAATAAGCATTTGATTTCACATTTTTACATATTTAAAAAAACTGTTTTTAATTTTTGCCTTCATATGGTTACACCATATTTTTAAGGAAATTATAGCAATCAAACATTCAAAAAGTTTGAAATAAAAACAAATCTTAACTTTTAATATCTCTACATTTCAAGACACAAAAACTTTTAAATTTTATATGTTTTGGTCGCAAGTTTGTCAAAGTTAATGGCTTATGAGTGAGTTATTCATTCACCAAATCATAAAATTTCAGAAATAATTACAGTTAATTTTTGAAATGTTAAACAATGTTTAATTAAGTTCAACTATGAAAAGAAGTAAAATCATACATTACTGAAATTTAGTTTTAATTTATGAAAAGGAATTATGCGAGGCTGGTCGGGGGATCTCCACCGTGATAAGAGCAAGGATTCCATCGCCCCTGTCACGTTGCGAGGATTCAATGATAACAAGTTTTCATATAACTAAAATTTGATTATAAAAAAGAAAACATTTTTGAAACTTATCAAAGTTTTCCATTTTAATGAAATTTTCCCTGTGAACCTCTGAAAGTCGCTGTGGACTCCCTAGAAGTTGCTGTGGACCCCCAATTTTCATTTTCATGTCCGTGGACCCCCTGGAAGTTGCTGTGGACCACTGGGGGTCCATATGGACCACTTTGGGAACCGCTGGTTTAAACTCAAAGTTTTTATGAATGCATGTATTTTGTCCCATTCATCCCCGTGGTGGGGATGAATGGGACAGTTTAAAAAAGTTCAGAAATTTACATAATAACAAATATAATATTGCACTAGGAAGGAACTTTTCATAAAAATTGATCATAAAAACCTAACTTGTTGTAATAATGGTTTAATCATAACACATGATGAAAGTTGCAAGTAATTGCTCATTAAGACTTAGCATATTCACACATAGATTTTTGCACCCTATTTTAGTTACTTATTCAGAAATTACTTAAATGAGTTGATTATAGCAAGCTACCCTATTGGAAAAAAAATTTCCTTACCGGAAAAAATAAACCGGGTTATGGAACACCGGGACCAGTATGATACCAGAACCAGTATACTGGTTCTGGTATCATACTGGTCCCGGTGTTCCATAACCCGGTATTATACTGGTTCTGGTATCATACTGGTCCCGGTGTTCCATAACCCGGTATTATACTGGTTATGGTATATACTGGGTCCAGTATGATACCAGAACCAGTATTATACTGGTTCTGGTATCATACTGGTCCCGGTGTTCCATAACCCGGTATTATACTGGTTCTAGTATATACAGGATGCAGAATGATACCAGTTTTGGTGTTTCATAACCCGGTATAAACTGGTTCCGATATATACTGGATCTGGTATGATGCCGGATCCAGTATATAACGGAACCCAGTATGATACTGGATTTGGTATTTTATAAGCTGGTTTAAATTTGTCCCAGTATATACTGGAGTGAAATCAATTATGTTCATTTATGAAACACAGGTTTATACAAGAAAACAATTACTGTAAAAAACTGTTGTATCACAAAAAAAACCTTGATTTGTAATAAATAAATGGAAAGTATCAATATATCATCACATCATATTAACAGTATATACTGGTACCAGTACCCTATACTGGTATACCAATATATGGTATTGGTACACCAGTATGTACTGGTACCAGTATATACTGGTATACCAAGAAGTACCAGTACATACTGGTATACCAGTATATACTGGTACCAGTACCATATACTGGTACATCAGTATATACTGGTATACCAGTATATACTGGTACCAGTACCATACACTGGTATACCAGTATGTACTGGTGTACCAGTATATGGTACTGGTACCAGTATATACTGGTATACCAAGAAGTACCAGTACATACTGGTATACCAGTGTATACTGGTACCAGTATATACTGGTATACCAGTGTATGGTACTAGTACCAGTATACAAAGCAAGATGTCAAACAATTACTGTAAAAAACTGTTTGTTGTGGTTTTACAAAAAAACTTTGTTAATGTATAAATTATTGGAAAGTATCAATATATCACATCATATTGCAAATCTTGATTAAATTTAATAAATAAAAAGAAAATTTAAGTAATATATATACAAAAAAATCTTGATTAAATAATTATTGTGGTGCTGAAGATGCGTTCTTTCTTGGAGGTTTATCTTATCAGAAAGCATCTTATTTACAGCAACGGAAGAGGAGGCTGACAAAAGTTTTTCATCCTTCATCCCCTGATAATCTTTCAAAAAATATCTCAATCCATCTAAAAGAAGAAAAAAACATTAAAATGAGTCTAATGTTACTTGCTGGAGAGAACTTGAAGAACATATAACAAGTATAGAATTTTACAGATTAATTTATATGTCTTCAATGAGTTTAAAAAGAGCAGTGCAATTTTTTGTCCTTATAATTTAAAAGCAAACACTAACAGCATAGTTTTTGTAATAAACTAAAATAAGAGCTTATAGATACTAGATTTTTTAATGATGAATCTGCATTAAAGATAAAATATTAAAATATAAGGTTGAAAGTTGAAAAAGTTATGTTATCAAATACTAGTTTGTAGCAAAAATAACTCACAAAATGAAAATTTGTACTTGGAAGTATGTGTCTAAGTGAAATATTTAAGAAAATAACCTGTTTTACACTATTTAAAAACACCCTGATCACCAATAATTGAACTCTTAAATCACAATTGAATAATTGAACTATCTTACATTATAAATGCATGTATTCAATCATTTAGCCATCGTTTAAACCAGGGGTTCCCAAACTTTTTTGGCCCATGGACCCCCTGACGACATTTTTCGTACCCTGTGGACCCCCTGTTTTAGGGACCATTCAAAAAGTAGCTAAAAATCTTGTTTTTGATATAAATTTCTAAACCGCGCATAAGTTTTGTAAATTTTTTCCAAGTGTTTTTTACTTGCATCAATAAGCATTTGATTTCACATTTTTACATATTTAAAAAAACTGTTTTTAATTTTTGCCTTCATATGGTTACACCATATTTTTAAGGAAATTATAGCAATCAAACATTCAAAAAGTTTGAAATAAAAACAAATCTTAACTTTTAATATCTCTACATTTCAAGACACAAAAACTTTTAAATTTTATATGTTTTGGTCGCAAGTTTGTCAAAGTTAATGGCTTATGAGTGAGTTATTCATTCACCAAATCATAAAATTTCAGAAATAATTACAGTTAATTTTTGAAATGTTAAACAATGTTTAATTAAGTTCAACTATGAAAAGAAGTAAAATCATACATTACTGAAATTTAGTTTTAATTTATGAAAAGGAATTATGCGAGGCTGGTCGGGGGATCTCCACCGTGATAAGAGCAAGGATTCCATCGCCCCTGTCACGTTGCGAGGATTCAATGATAACAAGTTTTCATATAACTAAAATTTGATTATAAAAAAGAAAACATTTTTGAAACTTATCAAAGTTTTCCATTTTAATGAAATTTTCCCTGTGAACCTCTGAAAGTCGCTGTGGACTCCCTAGAAGTTGCTGTGGACCCCCAATTTTCATTTTCATGTCCGTGGACCCCCTGGAAGTTGCTGTGGACCACTGGGGGTCCATATGGACCACTTTGGGAACCGCTGGTTTAAACTCAAAGTTTTTATGAATGCATGTATTTTGTCCCATTCATCCCCGTGGTGGGGATGAATGGGACAGTTTAAAAAAGTTCAGAAATTTACATAATAACAAATATAATATTGCACTAGGAAGGAACTTTTCATAAAAATTGATCATAAAAACCTAACTTGTTGTAATAATGGTTTAATCATAACACATGATGAAAGTTGCAAGTAATTGCTCATTAAGACTTAGCATATTCACACATAGATTTTTGCACCCTATTTTAGTTACTTATTCAGAAATTACTTAAATGAGTTGATTATAGCAAGCTATTGATGGAAAATTTTGAAAACAGGAAATAAAGTGATGATGGAACTGTCCCATTCATCCCCATACCCACTTATTTAAAAAAAACAAATCTAGACAAGGAAAAAAATCCATGGACTTTCTCCATTTAAATTTTAAATTATACTAATATAAGTAACTCTTTCAACACACGGAAAATTTTTTAGCTTAAGTTAAATTGTTTTTCAATAATTATGAAGTAAAACAACAAGTTACTTTAGGTATGGAAAAACACATCTAGTAGTCTAATTTATACAAAAATAGAAGCTGATGTTAATGAACACAATTTATTGAATAGGCTAGGTACTATCTTATGGCTGAAATAACAAAAATTTAAAGTGAAGTTAAGGTATAAAAAATTGAGCTGTCCCGTTCATCCTTACTCTCCCCAATATATTTTACAAACACTTAAGAAAAATGTTACTTACTTTTTAACTTTATCAGTCTGGCCTTCAGGCTCTTTGATGATAGCAGATCAGGCACTCGTCTTTAGAAGCTATATTGATGCCTGAGTATGTAGGATGTAGGCCTGCAGGTAAAGGACAAAAGTTAATTTAATGATTACGAATCTTGTAATTAAGACAGGGAGGCTGAATTGTAAAAAAATGGAATTGTCCTGTATGTTTGTTTTAATTCATTAAGAACAATATATTTAAAGCACCAAATATTTAAATATATGCATTATAAAACCCCCAGATATTTGAATCCATTATAAAAACCCCAGTTGGTTTTTATTTATAAATAAATAAAAATCTTATCAAAAATGTACAAATAAACACTTTTTTCCATGCTATAAAAACCAGTGGGTTTTTTATGCAGCAATAAAAACCTGGGTTATATATAATTTTAACTTTTTTTTAAATTAATTTTAAATAATAAATTAGTTAAGTAACTTTGTTTATAGATGAATTGATAAACAATTAATTCAATGGATTCATAACAGAAAACACTAAGTAGTTATATTTATGGGGGTAGGAAGTGTTTATAAAAACCGGTTTAAAAGCCAAAAAAAAAGTTTTGTTTTAAACCTGTTTCTTCTGACTCTGCTAAATATTAATATTAGCCACATTAAAAACCCAAAAATACCCTTTAGTTTACAAACAATTAGGACAAATATTACTTACTTTTCACTTAATCAATCATCTGTCCTTTTTTTTTTTTTGGCGACAGCTCACACATGACCTTCCGTTTGTCGCTGGTTGCATCATTATTGGCGGCTTTATTCGCCGATATTCTGGAAGAGTACCAAAAATTTTTACATGGTCACTCTTTTAATGAAAGCATTTTATTTTGCCAACCAAACCAATAAATTTTGAAAATTCTTATTGAAGCCCAGAGAAAAAATTGGTGCTAAATTACTTTTAAACTCATTTTCAGATACACATTTTTACATATATTGTAATTTAAGTAAATGCACTATCGCATTATCTTATAATCTGGATTTTAACCCGTTGGGACTCGCGGGGTCATTTTATAACCCCAAGCTGACACAAACATTCCATTTAACGGAAAACTAAACGCCTGGGGATTCTTTACTTCTCAGTAGCTGGGTTTCTGACCCTTATCTACATGCCTGAGAAGTTTTGTGGAATTCAGATTATTTTTCCGCCCCCCAGACGCATTTTGTTAGCTTTTGGGGTAATGGAATGACCCCCGCGAGTCTCTTCGTTAGTGCTGCACATCCGTTTTTTCGTACTCCGCCTTCCATACAACCCACTGATAAGGGCCCAAAACATGAGTAAACAAATTTAAAGAAATTCTCAGGGGGTTCTATTTCACTTTAGTACAAAGAAAAGGAAGACACAGGTGTGGGTACTTTCAATACTGGTCCCCGTGACAGTTTTATGACTTGTAATTCACCAGACCACTGTATCCCGCCCCTTACATTCTTTGCTTTTGTATTGAATGGGAAAGGAGCTAGGAAAGTGTATTGAGGTAACAAGTTTTCGAAGAAAAAATACCCTAGTTTGAGTGTTAGGAAATTGTTGGAAGTGGGATAGAAAAACCACTTGTGTCTGTAATTTGTGTTTATTTTTTTTAGCAAAGGCCACGTTAATACCATTTGTGATAATTGTCTTTACCAAAAGAAAGCTTTAAGGAATTCATTTTATAATATTTTGAAGTAATTAAATTAATTTTTACGTTGAAATAATTTGTGTTAGTTTGTTACATATGCGTGTATTGTGTAATAAGAAAAATTATATCAAACTCAAAAAATTATTTTTCAGCGTAGAAAATATTGCAGATTATAAGTTTTCTTAATCAGTTATGTTTTTAAGTCTAAAAATTTAATGGTTCCGACTAAAAAAAATATTTTTAACGATGTAGAAAAGAGCGAAAAGTTTGGGGCTATTCCATAACCCCCGCGAGTCTCAACGTTCGCCCGGGAGGCGCGAGTCCCACCGGGTTAAAAATTATTTTAACCCTACGTACGTAAAATTACTTGACAACACTCTCAAGCTATAACACAAACTTTAATATGGATGACAATGCTTTTATTTTAACCCCCAGGAGGGCTAAAATGGTTTTTACCTATCTGAGCCAGGTGCAGTAAAAAATTTTTCTCTTCTAATTTCGCTTTTAAGGGCTTAGCTCCAGCACCGTGTTGAACTGCAAAAACAATATTTCACTTATTAATGTTACATAAGGCATACATATATATTGTCGCTGTGAAATCATACCGGCATTTATCTGCAAAATTGAGTTTTTGAGTTGTTAGTGTCAAAAATTTATTTTTTTTCTCGTATATTTTTATGTCAAACTGGCATGTCATATACTTGAATAAAACTCCATCAGATCGTGTTGGACAGATGTGCATGTAATCGGGAATAGCCATTTTGTTTATCAGAAGCTACAGATCTATGATCTACTGTGCAATACACCAGTCGCTTCATAACCTTCAAGGTGGAAAGATATCCATCATCTAAGTAAAACTGAATTATCTCACAATAGCACATTTTTATTATTATCTGAAGTATCACATGGGAAAACTTAAAAGTGCTCTAGCATAATTAATATGCATTTTGCAGATATGCCGATTTGTTTTCATAGCAACGATAAATATATGTTACGGGCAATGTGATAGATCAGGCATTATTAATGATACCTGATTACGTGAGGAGTTTTTTCCAAATTCTGGATTACGTGAGGTGTTGTTTTTTTTTCCATAATCTGGTCTCCCCTTCCCCCTTAGTGAGATTTAGCTGGACCCCCCTCCCCCAACGTGAGATTTACCTACAACCTTTAAAAATATTTTCTATCTAATTCGTTTGCTTTTGTGCTTCACAGCACCTAAAATTTTTTTATTATTAATGATGTAGGGGAAAAGGACATTATTCCACCTAAAAATTACCACAGTATCTTATCTGTCGGTATTATTCCTTTCTCATACTTAAAAAAATCTTTTAATTTCTAACTTAAATAGTTGACGTGGAATTTTAATCGACCCCCCTCCCCCCTTGGGAAGATTTTTCCAAACCCCTCCTCCCTTTTTTTGACCTCACGTAATTTTTGGATGTCCCCTAATAAGCCATGAATGGCATACATACACTATAACAGGTATGTTATGTAGCTGTGCGAAACATGTGCTATATTGGAAATTGTGTGTTTCATTGGAAGTTGAAAAAAAGTAATGGTAACATAACTGGATATATCACTTTTAAGAGAATGCTTTTTTTTTAGTTATTAGTTAGATTAAATGTAATTCAGATTAGCCGTTAATCTTACAGAAAATAAAATAATGTATTACATTAACTTTCCCCAATATGATAAACTGGGCATTGTTAATAATATCCGAATTGAGCCAGGTAGGGTGATAAATTCAATGATATTTTTCAAGTAGTAGTGATTATTTTGGCACAGCTGGGATACCCTATTGGAAAAAAATCACAAAACCAGTATCAAAATCATACTGGAACCAGTAAAAATGATACTGGAACCAGTAAAACCATACTGGAAATTCAAAACCAGTATGAAAATCATACTAGAAATTTAATACCAGTATAAAAATCTTACTGGTAATTCTGAAACCAGTATTAAACCATACCAGAAATGTTCATACTGGTTTTCATATATACTGGAAATTTTGAAACCAGTATTGAACCATACTAGAAATGTTCATACTAGTTTTCAAATATACTGGAAATTTTGAAACCAGTATTAAACCATACTAGAAATGTTCATACTGGTTTTCATATATACTGGAAATTTTGAAACCAGTATTAAACCATACTAGTTTTCAAATATTCCGGAAAATTTGAAACCAGTATGAAAGCGTACTGGTAATTTTAAATCTAGTCTAGAAACAAGAGTATGAAAGTCCATTGTAGATATATACAAATTTTTCAAAATTTCCTGGCAGCATTCCGACTTAAATAATTTCTAAAATTTAGATCTGAGAATAGAAATACGGCATTAAAATAGACAATTACTTTTATTAAATGAAATAAAAGTATATAATGTGAAAACAGATTCAAATGTTTTTATGAAAAAGAAAATAAATTTAAAAAACTCCCTTGTCCTGCAATTGACAAATAAATATTTGAACTATGTTTAGCTGCTTATTATTTTAACTACCCACACAAAAATATTGGCCAACTGCGTGCGAATACTGGCCAATATCGTGTAATATCGGACATTGTAATAACGATATTGGCCAGTATTTGTTGGCATTATGACCCGAGAAAATTTATAATTTTTGAACTGGAAAAAATATTTTTGGACTTAATATAATTTTATTTAACTTTTAGCAATCCTTTTTAAGTAAAGTGTTATCTTTAATTTTCTTTAATTTCACTGTTCGCCCCCTCCCTTAAAAAATTAAGGGGTGAAATATCCTTCTATCTCTTTCATTATACAGGTTAACTTTAAATGATTTAAACTTTTTAAAAATACCTTTACACTTAAAAGTAATTTTTTAAAACTAACTCGGGTAGCACATTAACACCGGAACACATATTTTGGATGATATTAGCCTTTATGAAAACTACCCCCTCTTGAATACCGGCTGATACCGTCTAACATCGTAGAGCACTGATAGGTGTTGAATTTTGGGAATTCGTCTTTTCCGACATCTTTCGATGTTACCCGACATTCCTGTTGTAAAAAAAGGAAATTTGCTAAGATAATGTCGGAAAACTGGTATTATCCGGCATCAGATAATGATAATACAATCAAAGTCAGAGAAACAATATACTCGCTGATATTGGATGTCGTCTTAATTTTGGCGTAGATTAAAAATTTATTTAAAATAAGTTTAATTTGCAGTTATTTTGCATGCTAAAAGGGTAATTATTGGTTTCATAAATTGAAGAAATTTTTTACTTGTCATTGATCGAACGGGTGCCTCGTGGCACGTTAAGCCTACATGTTTTGACTTTGACGCTGAATAGCTCCGGATATATTAGAATCCCTGCTTAGTGGTTTATATTTTCTGAAAGCATAAGAAAAGTTGTTTCTAACAATAGGTTCAACTAAGACGTGGTATAAAAATTGCGCAATCCAGAAAATTTATATTTTAGTTGTTCAAGACGATTTTTCACGTATTTCTCCCAAAATAATTGTCAAAGAGCTTATTAATAACCATATTCTTGAAGATCTCTTTAAATCTTGTTAGAAAGACTCCGTTTCTTCTGGAGAAAAGGAGTTAGGGGCGTTAAAAAGTGAAAATAAAAACGAGCACGCGGTTCTGAAATCTCTTAATATGGGTCCAATCTCGTAGTGTCATACATCATTCAATAGGAAATATTAAGCAGGTACACATACTAAAATTTCAGAACCCTATCTCTAAAATTAAGGACGTGAGGCCCAATTAAAATTTTCCAATAAAACTGGAAAAACTCCCGAAATAAGGAGCCAATCCCCTTATGCTTTACATATTATTAATCTACTAAATGACGTGAACACGATGATGTAAAACACTTGGGGATTTATTTATATTTTTACGCATTCCTCCTTTTTCTCATACCCCAAAAAACGTAGCGGATTCCTATAAAGACAAGTTAATCACTTTTGTGTTAAAAAATTCGTGGATGACGTCAGAATCACCATGGAAACTCGAAATTCCGGAAAAAGCTTACCCTATTACTCTACTATCATAATAAAAATTCAAAAAATTTCAAACTTTTTATTAAATACCAATTATTAGGCTACTTTGGACTTGTGTTTTTTCTCAAAACTACGATTTTTTACGACTCCGAAAAGCCCTTAAATGTTCAACGAATTGCATGAAAATTCGATATGAAGTGTATTTTAAGGTCCTCTTTAAGAATATGTCAAAGAAAAAAATTTTAAATTGCGTTTATTAGGTTTATAACGACAAAAGAGTACTATTTCGACAGTGAAATACCTGCTGTAAATAATAATTACAAAACAAATAGAAAAAAATGCATTCATTATTATAAATTAAATAAAAAATAATGACATAATTTGAACTGCTTTATAAAGCTAAGTAAAAAAATAAAGCTGCACAAGGGTAAATGGTAAATGAACGTAAACGACGTAAACTAAGAACAAGAGATACATGTCACAATCTCACCCCTCACTAACAAAAAGATCGGATGGGCTGTTGTATCGATTTAATAGTGTATTTGCTTTCTCAAATTTTTGCAAACTTACTTTTAAATTTTATTAGGATTTCTTTTTAAAGCTTGGTGTTATTAAACGAGTAAAAATATAATTTTTATTTTATAAATTGAGCCTTTAGTAGATTTGAATTTATTAGGTTTTACTTGTGCAAATGGCAACACAAGATTTGTTTACTTGTAATGTAACGGGATTCGGGGATTTTGTCGCGTGGCTTCTTATTCCAAGTAAGTTAAATCCTCAATATATTTTATTTATGTACCTGGTTTTTCTTTTGTGGATGCCTGTGCTCTTTCATAAGAGGACATTCACGAGCAATTTTACCCCCAGTGAAAGTGATTAATTAGATTCAGGGCTTAAATTGCATCGGAACAGAGCTGCGGTATTTTTTGGTTTTCAGTAAATATTAACATTTTAACTGATGCTAAAATTCTTTGATTAGAATTCAAGCCCTGATTAGATTAATCAAAACAATTTATAAGAGAAAATTCAGTGTAGAACGAACAAATTTTGACAGTGCCTGAAACATCAGTTTTTTACCATTGTTTTGGAAGCAAAAAATTAAGAAATTTTCACAAAAATCTTATTCATTTCATAGTCATCTTCCCCACTGAAATCACTCAGAACTTCATCTGAATTTTTTTCAACTCTTCCACACAACCCGATCAGATATAATCAGAAATTATCTTCACGAGCTGAGCTACATTGCCATTCATGCTAACTCTGGACGAAAACTGTTACACTGCAGAGAGCAGACTTAGATAATGTAGATGCGCACAACAGAGCAAAGAGCGTTTTAGAATTTTGCAGAAAATATTAGGTCATCCCAAAAGTTTTGTCGCTCTTGGGAGCATCTGTATACAATGTATTTTTTGGTACTTTTCCATTACGGTAAATTAGTAAAGTACTTCTACTTCTATCTAAAGCCAATTTGGTGAATTTTGGGTCTTTTTTTGCTGGCTCGCTTTTCCAGCTTTCCTAGTTTCTACGATTAATAAGGTTTTGTTTACTTCAAGTTGCCATTAATTGAAAACTTTCAAAATTAAAATTCAAAGAAAGTTAACTTTATAATTTTAAGTCATATTAAGATTGTACGGAATGCACGGGAGATCTTATTTATTTCATAAATTGAAACTCATTTTATACTACTTTTGAAGAGCGGTGGTAGAATTTCTAGCTATCTATATTTCCAGCAATTTAATATGGGGGATTGTGATCAAACTCTCCGGATGCCCCCAAAAAAATTTAAATCCAAGTTAAAATTTCCACACTTGTTAAAAATACTTAAAACTTTAATTGTTTTATTGAAGTAGACAGTTAATTTTAATTAAAAAATCTTAACTTGAGGAAAAATGCAAAATTTTGAGCAGAAAAGAAATGAAGTAACATGTTATCACAGATTTAAGGAAAGCCCAGTTGTCGATCAGTCCCCAAAATCAAGCCAAGATGCCAAGTTGACGGTGGAAAAAGTTACAGTTTATATTGGAATCACATATAATGGAAAAGTGTCAAAAATATCTTATAAACAGATGCTCCCAAGAGCGACAAAACTTTCGGGATGACCTAATATATTTAAATTGTTGATAAATAAATAGATATTTTCGTACTGTTGTTGCTTGTATGAAGCTTTATTACAGTATTTAGGTGATCAACAGGTCTGTCATTATGTTTTAAGACAAAATTCAAACGACTGGGAGTACTTAATAAGTTTGCAGTATATATTTGAAGAAAATTTTTGTGCGCAGCAGAGAGTTTTTTGTTTTATCAAACTATGCTGTGGAGGAGGTGAGGTCTAGGAAACCGCTGAAAAAGAATAAGTTGAATTTTGAACAGTTGTACTTGTCAAAACATGCTGATAAGAAATGGTCTGGGACAAGATCATGAAAGGGAAGCTACAAGAACAATCCATTCAATTTAACCAAGCATGTGGTAGAGGGGAGGAGAGGAAAATGTTGTGCGGTCTTCCAGACCGCACATCTGCTTATGGTTAATAAATCTTAAGGTTTTTAAATCCTTCCCAGGGAGGAATTCCCAAATTATCGGGCCATCTCTCGACATTCTCTTGCTCACGACATCCATTTCTTTGAGAGATGGGGACTATAAAATTCTTTTTCAATATTTTATAAGTAAATTATATTTTTTGATAATAGTGTTTCTGCAATATGGTATGATATTATGGCAACTAACAGTTCTGTTTAATTTAAAAATATAATTAAGAAGATAGTATTACACTTCTTAAATTGCAACTATGTAAAAATGTGTATGTGAAAATGAGAATTTAAAAGTAATTAATCCCTATTTTTTTCTCTGGACTTCAATAAGAATTTTCAAAATTATTTGGTCCCCTCGTTAAATTACTTGACACCCTTGAATTAGAGTATCCAAAGAAATTAAAAAGTCGTCATGTGTTTATCTTTGGTTGGCAAAATAAAATGCTACTTCATTTAATGATTGAATTGAGTTACCTGTAAAAAATTTTTTCTTAACCATTAATGTAAAATATTATAATTTTATTTTAATAGTGAGATTGTTACCTAATTACTTTTTTTTATTCTTATTTTCAGTTACATTTATTTTTACATGCATTTATTTTAATATGCTACCGCTAGCCTCTTAATTAAATTTGAACAATCACAACAATGTGTGACCTGTAAGATTATGAGGAGGATGACCGAGAAATTTGACTCCTCCCCGTAGGGATTTAAAAACTGATTCATTACCTCTGTGAAATTTAGTTTTTAAGATTTAGTACCCCAGTCTAAATGATAAGATTCGTAACCACTGATTTGTTTTCTACCTGCAGGCCCACTTCCTGCATCAAGGTGGTTGTTGAAGATGAATACCCTCTCTGTCCACCATCAAATGGCTAAAAAGCCATAGACTGTTAGAGTTAAAAGTAAGTAACATTTATCTTAATTGTTTGTAAAACATAGGGTGTTTCTGGGTTTCTCCAGGAATTGTTTTTGACATTTAACCCTCATAATGAAAGTAAATAGCTACTTTTTGTTATGCAAAGACTACATTATAATTTTCAAAATATTCAAATTTTTATACTTAAACCAATGCTGTATTTTGATAAAATACACCTTTTGCTACCCAAAATTAAATATTTCCATTTTCCTAACCAATAATTAATGTTCAGGGACTTGGATAAAAAAGTATTTTCATTTTGAATGTTATCTTTTTAAAAATAGAGCCCCATGTATGTAAAAACCTACTCGACAGCAACGCTTCCTGAACCTAGAGGTGGACACAAATTGGAGCCGAGCGGCGAAGCAAACAGCCACGAACACGCTCTGCGCACGCGCAACTCGGAGGCGCTAAGAGCGGCGCTTGCGCAGAGCGTGTTCGTGGCTGTTTGCTTCGCCGCTCGGCTCCAATTTGTGTCCACCTTAGTACGTCCCTAGTGGGAAGGAGAAAGTGGGTACACACGGTTGTTAGGAGGAGTTTCGGTTTGCAAATTGTGATAAAAAGACACTATTTATACATGGGTTTAACGAAATTATCATATTTTAAAATTGACGTTCTTTGTTTCACTCGAAATTCAGACACTGCGAGGCAAACTACTTTGTTAGCTACTTGTATAAAATCAGTGGCGAATCCAGGATTTTTGTTTGGGGGGGGCTGAGTTTTACAAATAACTTGATTGCTATTAGGTGCTGTTCAAATATTATCTGAGCAACTGAAGTGGGAGGGGGGTGGAGCCAGTGCCGTAGCTAGATTTTTGTTTAGGGGGGGGGTTACTCAACATCTTTTCTGAGGTCTAACTTTAGGAATATTAGGTTTTAGGTGAGATGACTTCGTAAGGGTATAATTTTGGAGCACTAAATTTCAAAATTGTGTAAAAATGTCAAGTAAGAGGAGGGGGTCTGGGGGTTCTCCCCCAGAAAATTTTGGAAATTTGCCCCTCAAAATAGTGTTCTAGCCCATTTTGAAGCCCTTTAGATCCCACCCAAAGAGCACCACTCATTGTAAGCGGCAGAAATTTCAAGAATAAAAGTTTATGGTATTTATATGAATTGGAAAATTTCTAGGGGGTTTAGGGGTTCCTATTCCAGAAATTTTTTTGAAATTTGCCCCTAAAAGTGGCATTTTCACTCATGAGGAGGCACTTTAGGTTACATCAAAGAGGATCATTCTTTGTAAATCCCTAAAGTTTCAGGAAAAACTGATTTACTAGATTCCAAAATTTTGAGGGGGTTTGGGGGTCTTCCCCCAGAAAATTTTGGAATTTTTACCCTTAAAAGTAGGGTTCCGATTCATTTTGAGACCCTTTGGGTAACACCACCGAATATCCCCAACGTGTTGAATTTTTTTTGCTTTAGTGCTATTACCAAAACTTGAATGTCTTATTCTTGGGGGGGGCTGCAGCCCCACAGCCCCCCCCTCTGGATTCGCCACTGTATAAAATGAAAACCTTTCTGCGAACTTAAGTTTTTCCAAAAAATTTTATGCAAGAATTTACACATTTTTAAGTCCCTCTCTCTCAAAAAAACACATTATTACTGAAATACCCAAATTGGGACTAATCATTTTTATCTGTGCTTACATTGATACTAATTTTTCATACTAGTGATTTTAAAACTTTTAAATAATTTACATCATCATTGTATTTTTTATCATAATTGGAGATTCTTAATAATGCTCTATCTAAAAATGAAAGATGTAAAATCTTTGATAGATCGGCAGGATTGAAAAATTTAATCAACTAGTTAAGGGTGATTCTGAAGTGGTGGGACAAACTAGGTAGGGTAGGTAGAGTACATCAAGACGAACAAGAATTGGTATGGAAAGGGGGGGTTGCAGTTATACCGTTAAAGAGCTAGGACCTAATGTAGTGCGATAGCGTTAGAAAAGGACGTTTTGCCAAGGCCCGTTTAACGAAAAATAAACATAATTAAATGAAAAAATTTATTGCATGAGGTACAGCAGTATCCGTACTACTTACATCATAAATTTGATAGAAATTGGACCACTTTCTAAACCGTAGAGTGAGTTTTAAAACATGCAATATTAATCTTTTAGCCAAAGAATGGAGTTAATTTAAAATAGAGTAATGGTATTTAGAAAAATGATGATCAGGGAAGGATCATTGATTCAATGATCATTGAAAATTCCTTCCTAAAAAAGTTTCTAAGCTTAAAAGTATCAAATATTGTCAAACAAATAAATATTTTACAAGAATTAAGCTGAAGTGGTATGTATAAAATTTAAGATTAATTGCAAACTTTCTTATTCATATTTTGATATGAAAAGCACAGTAGTACAAATATCAAAATTTTGCTGAGAATTGTCCCGTACGTAACATATGAATACTGTGGAATGAATCCTATTTTTATATGCATGTAATAAATTTGAGTATGTTACTTAATTAAATTTGAGCAAAACTATTTATTGCTGTTAAAACCATTTCACATCACAGCGACGCTAATTTTGAAAATCATTGTACTTATTAAACAAAAAATTTTGATAAAGCTATCACTCAAACAAGCATAATCAGTAAGAGAATATAAGGAGGGATGACCCAGGAATTTATGATGCCTCCCCAGAAGGATTTACAAAACACAGATATATTACCTACAACAAAATAAATTTTTACATTTTAGCAACCCTGTCTAAATAATGTCCATAACCATTAAATTAACTTTTGTGTTCTACCTGCAGGCCCACCTCCACCAAATTAGTCTGCTGATGAATTTGCTGATACAAACCATTGCTCTACTTATGATGGGGAGATGTCACATAACCGGAAGGCTTTGGAACAGTGTTGGATAAAGTAAAGTAAGTTACTTTTGTCTTACATGTTAGTAGGGGAGAGGGGGACTTATTTGTACATGGGGTACATTAGAACAACCAATATTTCACTATGTTAAATTCAATATAAAAATCTGAAGAAATATGAATAAGTTATTGTAATAGTACCATCTTTTGCCTGAATTTTAAGTACGTAGGCCTATTGGAACCCTTTGAGTGTAAAATTTGCTGGCTTCGGAATATGAAAAGTAAAATTTCTTGGTGGGAAAATTAAATCTAGAAAGTTTTTAAAGTAGAAATTTTGCCTTTTCTATTGTGGTATCAATCAAGTTAAGTCCAAAAAAAGTTTTGTTTCCCAATTACAAATATTTATATTTCCTACTCTTAAAGATAGAGATGATAGATGGGGTTGTTTGAACACAAAAGATGGAGTATTTTTGAATAGTTCAAGAATCCCTTCTAATCCCTTTTCTTAATTTTGTACGCAGACTTTAAATATAGAATTATAATTTGTTTTAAATTTAATATAATAATCAAATATCGTTGGTATTATATTTATTAGTATTCACACAAAGCCTTTAGAATTTCCCCAATTTTAACTTACGATTGAATTTGGATTCATAAAAAAAAAGATGGTTTTATGTATAAAAATATGGTTTTACTTTATATTCTTTAATATTAGTTAGGTTTTTATGTATTTATTTAAAAGCCCTTTCAAAATAAAACCTAGATAATAATTAACCTAACAATAAACCCTGCCTTTTTAACTCAGTTGAAAGATATCTTGTTTAATGTATTTGTAAATTTTAAAACTAAGTAGAGCTAACTGTTAAAAATTAATAGCTAGCTTTATAGGTTATGATTTGAAAAGCATGGTTAGAACAAAGCAGAAAAGATTGAAAGGAAAATTCTTTTAGAACATCTCTTACCTATTTACCATGATATCCACCCATTTCAAGAGATGGGTATTGAGTTGCTAACAAGCTCACTTTCCTTAAAATCTGAACAAAAATAAGTTTCTTTCAATTTATTCTCATTGATTTTAATAATATCCAATATATTCTGAAAAACGGTAGCTAGTAATATTTTTAATCTTTTTATACATAGTAAAACATCGTTTTAAATAGTGATTTGGTTGTAGGAATTAAAAAATAAAATTATTATTTTTTAGTTTCTACCACTATTTTTTTATGATTATTGGTTATAAGATAAGCTGGGCTAAGATGCGGACCTGGAAAAAAGTTGTAACCATCCCTCGAACCTTATGCATTGCACCTATGGAAGCTGGCACTGGCTTCCCCCGAACCAGGTTCGGGCACTTTTTCCAGGTCCGCTAAGATAACCAGAGGAAAGGACATGAATGCATCAAAATTCGCTCGTAATTTAGCCGTGGTCCTTTGGGGATCTGAACGCTAAAGGAAAGGAGCGTTACTGGGGTGGCCTGTAGGCGATTCCTCAGTTTTGTGTCCATTATGCTTGAAAAATCTGTTGTTTTCTGTGCTTAACCATAGTTATTTTTGCTACAAACTAGTATTTGATAACAACTTTTTCAACTTTCAACCTTATATTTTAATATTTTATCTTTAATGCAGATTCACCATTAAAAAATCTAGTATCTATAAGCTCTTATTAATTTATTACGAAAACTATGCTGTTAGTGTTTGCTCTTAAATTAAGGACAAAAAATTGCACTGCTCTTTTCAAACTCATTGAAGACATATAAATTAATCTGTCAAATTCTATACTTGTTATCATGTTCTTCCAGTTCTCTCCACGAAATAACATTTGACTCATTTTAATGTTTTTTCTTCTTTTAGATGGATTGAGATATTTTTTGAAAGAGCATCAGGGGATGGAGGACAAAAAACTTTAGTCAGCCTCCTCTTCCGTTGCTGTAAGGAAGATGCTTTCTGATAAGATAAACCTCCAAGAAAGAACGCATCTTCAGCACCACAATAGTTATTTAATCAATATTTTTTTGTATGTATTAAATCAAGATATTTGTTGTATAGATTAATCAAGATTTTTTGTATATATATTACTTAAATTTTCTTTTTATTTATTAAATTTAATCAAGATTTGCAATATGATGTGATATATTGATACTTTCCAATAACTTATACATTAACAAAGTTTTTTTGTAAAACCACAACAAACAGTTTTTTACAGTAATTGTTTGACATCTTGCTTTGTATACTGGTACTAGTACCATACACTGGTATACCAGTATATACTGGTACCAGTACCATATACTGGTACACCAGTATATACTGGTACCAGTACCATATACTGGTACACCAATACATACTGGTGTACCAGTGTATGGTACTGGTACACCAATACATACTGGTGTACCAGTGTATGGTACTGGTACCAGTATACACTGGTATACCAGTATGTACTGGTACTTCTTGGTATACCAGTATATACTGGTACCAGTACCATATACTGGTACACCAGTACATACTGGTACCAGTACCATATACTGGTACACCAGTACATACTGGTACCAGTACCATATACTGGTACACCAGTACATACTGGTACCAGTACCATATACTGGTACACCAGTACATACTGGTACCAGTACCATATACTGGTACACCAGTACATACTGGTACCAGTACCATATACTGGTACACCAGTACATACTGGTACCAGTACCATATACTGGTACACCAGTACATACTGGTACCAGTATATGGTACTGGTACCAGTATGTACTGGTACTTCTTGGTATACCAGTATATACTGGTACCAGTACATACTGGTGTACCAATACCATATATTGGTATACCAGTATAGGGTACTGGTACCAGTATATACTGTTAATATGATGTGATGATATATTGATACTTTCCATTTATTTATTACAAATCAAGGTTTTTTTTGTGAAACAACAGTTTTTTACAGTAATTGTTTTCTTGTATAAACCTGTGTTTCATAAATGAACATAATTGATTTCACTCCAGTATATACTGGGACAAATTTAAACCAGCTTATAAAATACCAAATCCAGTATCATACTGGGTTCCGTTATATACTGGATCCGGCATCATACCAGATCCAGTATATATCGGAACCAGTTTATACCGGGTTATGAAACACCAAAACTGGTATCATTCTGCATCCTGTATATACTAGAACCAGTATAATACCGGGTTATGGAACACCGGGACCAGTATGATACCAGAACCAGTATATTACTGGTTCTGGTATCATACTGGACCCAGTATATACCAGAACCAGTATAATACCGGGTTATGGAACACCGGGACCAGTATGATACCAGAACCAGTATAATACCGGGTTATGGAACACCGGGACCAGTATGATACAAGAACCAGTATAATACCGGGTTATGGAACACCGGGACCAGTATGATACCAGAACCAGTATTATACTGGTTCTGGTATCATACTGGTCCCGGTGTTCCATAACCCGGTTTATTTTTTCCGGTAAGGAAATTTTTTTTCCAATAGGGTATACGTCTGCCAGCCGCCATGTTTACCCACAGCTCAAATGATGCCACAATAATATAGATCTAATTTGAGCCAATATAGATCTAATTTGAGCGCTGTGAGTAAACATGGCGGCTGGCAGACGTATATCCCAGCTGTGCCGAAAGGAAGAATACAAGAAACAAATGTATCAAATAAACTAAGATACTTAAGGATTAGCCGGCCGCTATGTCCCTCCCTATCTCACAACAGCCCGGCTTATCCTAAAGTTCAAGCTCGGACTGGCCATGCGGGCATCTGGGCAAATGCCCGGTGGGCCGTTACTCAGCGAGGGCCGTTTGTGGGCCGCCTACAACCAAAATATTTTACGAAAAAGATCCTGTAAAAATGAATCCGTACTCCGCAGGAATTTCCAACTAGCGGCCCACAACTTCTTTTTGTGCGGCCACCAAACCATTAATTTACCAGAAATTAAATTCATTAATGATGGCATAAAATACTGGACTCAAAAACATATTATATTATATAAAATATTTTTATGAACTAATTTTCCTGGTTTCATCTTTAAAAATTCTATGGCATAAAAGGAGCGAATCTTTTCGGATGTCACCCAAACGAGGTAAAACAGTACTTTTAAGAGTAAAATTTCCAAAATTTTTCTGGGGGAGGACCCCCAGACCCCCCTTTCTATTTTGAGCTACATTATTTACAATTTATTTTAATATTAAGATCGTCAAGGTGGAAATTCTTTCTATCCACTGAATTTACCAACAAAGAATTAGAAGTCCATATTGAGTCGTATCTACTTAGACTATTTCTTAGGGGCCAGTTTTCAAAAGAATTTCTTGGGGAAGTACCATGATTTCCCCCCGAAATTTTTATTTCTATGAAGTTATATTTTCCATGAAAAATATGCAGTGGGCCGGTTCAGACTTAAAATGCCCGGGCCGAAATTTTTTCCCAGTCCGGCCCTGCTAAAGTTCCGAACTTTATAATCTTAATAAAAATTTATTAATGGGTCGAAATAACGACATGTTTAATACATTTTAATTAAAGATAGATACCATTTTACTTACTTAAAATAGGAAAGGATATCAACAGCATGGTGCTGAAAGAATATGAAAATAAACAACATATTTGGTGTTGCCATTCGCATAAGTCAAATCTAATAAATTCCAAATCAAACCAGTTTATAAAATAAAAATTATACTCCACTAAAAATGCAATCAAGCATTAAAAAGGAATTCTGATGAAATTTTAAAAGTAAATTTTCAAAAATCTGTGGTTACATGAACATGAACAAGTACACTATAAAAGCGATACAGCCCATACAGTGCGGGGGTGAGATTGTGACATGTGTCTCTTGTTCTTACTTTACGTCCATTTACCCTTGCCCAGCTTTATTTTTTTACTTAGCTTCATTAAATAGTTCAAATTATGTCATTATTTCTTATTTAATTTATATTAATGAATGCATTTATTTTCTATTTGCAATTATTATTTACAGCAGGTATTTCACTGTCGAAATAGTACTCTTTTGTCGTTTTAAACCTAATAAACGCAATTTAAAATTTTTTCTTTGACATATTCTTACAGAGGACCGTAAAATACACTTCATATCGAATTTTTATGCAATTTGTTAAACATTTAAGGGCTTTTCGGAGTCGTAAAAAAATCGTAGTTTTGAGTAAAAAACACAAGTCCAAAATAGCCTAATAATTGGTATTTAATTATAAGTTAGAAATTTTTTGAATTTTTATTATGGTAGTTGAGTAATATGGTAAGCTTTTTCTAGAATTTCGAGTTGCCATGGTCATTCTGGCGTCATCCAGGAATTTTTGAACACAAAAGTGATTGACTTGTCTTCATAGGAATCCATTACGTTTTTCGGGCTATGAGAAAATGGAGGAATGCGTAAAAATATAAATTGACCCCCAAGTGTTTTACATCATCGTGTTCACATAATTTAGTAGATTAAGAATATATAAAGTATAAGGGGATTGGTTCCTTATTTCGGGAGTTTTTCCGGTTTTATTGGAAAACTTTAATTGGGCGTCACGTCCTTAATTTTAGAGATAGGGTTCTGAAATTTTAGTATGTGTACCTCCTTAATATTTCCTATTGAATGATGTATGACACTAAGGGATTGGACCCATATTAAGAGATTTCAGAACCGCATGCTCGTTTTTATTTTCACTTTTTAACGCCCCTAACTCCTTTTCTCCAGAAGAAACGGAGTCTTTCTAACAAGATTCAAAGAGTTCTTCAAGAATATGGTTATTAATAAGCTCTTTGACAATTATTTTGGGAGAAATCCGTGAAAAATCGTCTTGAACAACTAAAATATAAATTTTCTGGATTGCGCAATTTTTATAACATCTCTTAGTTAAACGTATTGTTCGAAACCGCTTTTTATATGCTTTCAGGAAATATAAACCACTTAGCTAGGCTTCCAATATATCCGGAGCTATTCAACGTCCAAGTTAGTACATTTAGGCTTAATGTGCCATCAGGCACTGCTGACGAAAATTCACAATACCTACAAGGTCTGGGTTTGCGCATGCGTCACAAAGAAGGACATATTTAAGATCTAAACAAGTTTTCCATGTACAGAATCCCCGCTGGCTCAGTGGTATAATGCGTGCTTGACATGCGGCAGGTCGCGGGTTCTAATCCCAGCCTTAAACATTTTTTAATATTTCCGAAAAATAGCTATATTTTTACTCCAGAAAATGTAAAAAATATACTACAGGACCTGTGGATAGCACAATATTATTTTATTTAATTGCAAATATAGTAAATAATCATCTTTGCTGAAATTCATAATTTTTATTCCATCGATCAAGGACAAGTAAAAAATTTCTTCAATTTATGAAACCAATAATTACCCTTTTAGCATGCATAATAACTGCAAATTAAACTTATTTTAAATAAATTTTTAATAATCTACGCCAAAATTAAGACGACATCCAATATCAGCGAGTATATTGTTTCTCTGACTTTGATTGTCTTATCATTATCTGATGCCGGATAATACCAGTTTTCCAACATTATCTTAGCAAATTTCCTTTTTTTACAACAGGAATGTCGGGTAACATCGAAAGATGTCGGAAAAGACGAATTCCGAAAATTCAACACCTATCAGTGCTCTACGATGTTAGACGGTATCAGCCGGTATTCAAGAGGGGGTAGTTTTCATAAAGGCTAATATCATCCAAAATATGTGTTCCGGTGTTAATGTGCTACCCGAGTTAGTTTTAAAAAATTACTTTTAATTGTAAAGGTATTTTTTAAAAGTTTAAATCATTTAAAGTTAACCTGTATATTGAAAGAGATAGAAGGATATTTCACCCCTTAATTTTTTAAGGGAGGGGGCGAACAGTGAAATTAAAGAAAAGTAAAGATAACACTTTACTTAAAAAAAGATTGCTAAAAGTTAAATAAAATTATATTAAGTCCAAAAATATTTTGAAAAAAATTATTTTTGCCAGTTCAAAAATTATAAATTTTCTCGGGTCATAATGCAAACAAATACTGGCCAATATCGTTATTACAATGTCCGATATTACACGATAGTGGCCAGTATTCGCACGCAGTTGGCCAATATTTTTGTGATACTGGGTAGTCAAAATAAAAAGCATCTAAACATAGTTCAAATATTTATTTGTCAATTGCAGGACAAGGGAGTTTTTTAAATTTATTTTCTTTTTCATAAAAACATTTGAATCTGTTTTCACATTATATACTTTTATTTCATTTAATAAAAGTAATTTGTCTATTTTAATGCCTTATTTCTATATTCTGAGATCTAAATTTTAGAAATTATTTAAGTCGGAATGCTGCCAGGAAAGTTTGAAAAATTTGTATATATCTACAATGGACTTTCATACTCTAGTTTCTAGACTAGATTTAAAATTACCAGTATGCTTTCATACTGGTTTAAAATTTTCCGGAATATTTGAAAACTAGTATGGTTTAATACTGGTTTCAAAATTTCCAGTATATATGAAAACCAGTATGAACATTTCTAGTATGGTTTAATACTGGTTTCAAAATTTCCAGTATATTTGAAAACTAGTATGAACATTTCTAGTATGGTTCAATACTGGTTTCAAAATTTCCAGTATATTTGAAAACCAGTATGAACATTTCTGGTATGGTTTAATACTGGTTTCAGAATTACCAGTAAGATTTTTATACTGGTATTAAATTTCTAGTATGATTTTCATACTGGTTTTGAATTTCCAGTATGGTTTTACTGGTTCCAGTATCATTTTTACTGGTTCCAGTATGATTTTGATACTGGTTTTGTGAACTTTTTCCAATAGGGAGGGTGGGTCAAAATATTTTTTTTCACATTTTTCCAGGGGCACAGCGACAAAAGGGTGCCAAATGGTCTCAAACTGACATGTGTAAAATATTATTCGATTATAATAACTCTTTTTGCCTCCGGATTGGCCTCAAAGTTTAATTTTTTTTAAGTAATTTCATTTAAAAATAGACTAACGAAAATCAAGCTTTTACCTCGATTTCACGAATCCGTCAAGAATGTAAATGTGCACAATGGTATAAAAATCATCATTGAAGACCATAAAATAATTAAAAATGAAACCAGAGTTGAAATACTTGAGTTTTAATACAACATATTTTGAAATATCTCTATGGTTAGAACGCTAATTAAAAATTGTTTGCTGGAATCATAAAAATGTGCGAAACTCTAATGCCGGTTGAGTAGGATGTTAAAAGCATTAATTTTTTAATAAATATGGATTTGCAGAAGGTGGGTGTCAAGTAAGCCTAGTCATTATGACAAAATAGCATGTTTATTCTTCTGCGACAACACATATATACTAGGGTGGCCCTTATTATAATGGAGAAATTTTTTTTTCAATATTTTGTTTCGCGCCGGGCTGATTTTTTTTCCTTTTACTATAGAATGAAAGTGTGCAAAAGGATTTTCCAATATTTTAATATTAACACGTGCCTCATCGAGGGTGAAGTTTTCCCACAGCGCGCCATAGCAATAGTGTATGGCTTACGACGGGAATAGCGTCTCCGCTAAGAATGAAGAAACATAAGACTTCGTAAGACATAAGAATATTATTAGTATGCATTAAATTAGTTAAAAAGTCAAGAATTAAACAAAAGTATTTATTGAAAAAAAATTAAAAAGCATACATATTGCATATAATTCAGAACTGCTTATAGTCCAGGGTAGATAATTTTTGAAACAAAAAAAAATAATAGTAGGATGAAACACATTGGAAAAGGAAGATAATATAGCAAAAAAGAAAGGAAAAATAAATTACGGCCGATCTGAGGTCGGGAAAAGGAAGGGGGGGTAAAAAGGGGGTTTTTTAGAATAAAAAACGGTTTATCTCGATTTCCGGCAAAACTACAAGTCCTATGGAAAACATTTAAATAGCAAAGTTGTAGGTAATAAAAAGATCTACAACTTTTGTATTCACACTTTTTCACATAACCTCAAAATTTATGTGAAAAACTCAAATAATAAATTTTTTGGTTTTTATTTTTATCTTTTACAAAAAAATTTTTTTTTTCACGAAATTCGGTGAAAACTTACCTTTTGATGTCCCAAATACACCTTAATTTTTTCATTTAAAAATATTTATTTTTTCTCCTTATTTTGGCTTGATATCGAAAAAGCACCCTAATTTTCATTCGAAAAATCTCACGTCAAAATATCTGCTTTTTTAAAAAAGTCGGTGGGCTTTTTGTTCGTTGAAATCTCTACTTTCTGATGGTGCAAAAAAATATATGCATCACTATGGTAAATGTTCTCAGAAAATGCAAAGAAACGAAAAAAGCTCGAAGAGAGTTCAATTATAAAAACCATACAAAAATACCATTTTTGCAAGAAAAACTTTTATCAAACGAGAAAAACAAGGACAAAATAATAAAACCGTTAATGAAAAGATTACAGTCACAAAGATTTTCCTGTAAACAAGCAAAAGAAAATACAGACAAGCTGACATAATTGAATCGTCAGTTTGAAGAAGGGAATAAGTCCAAAAAATGACAAATTGACTTTTTGTGCTCAAAACAATCTCCAAGCTTTGCTCTACACATGGGTGAAAAGAGGGGAACAATAACTAACCCCTATAGGGAGATATCGCCCCTTGAAGTTGTTAAATCGATGTCCATTCATTGTATTTTTTAAGTTAATTTGGAATTAGAGTTAATTTGTCTTTCTTTTCATCTTCTTTGAGCTGTAAACTAAGTTAAAATAAAATTTTATCTTAATCTTTAATTTTTTCCAGACTTTTTTTATGTAGGGAATGTTTGACTCCATTCATATTCACTCACTCCATTGATACTGCTTTAATAACTCAGTTTCACTATATTTTTGAATTTTATTTGTCTTATTCTTTTTATTTCACCCTTTTGTGGTGTAAACTAAGGAGAAATATAATTTAAATGTGAATTTAAGGGGTTTTTAAAGATTTTTTCATCAAAAAAATTTCATAAGGTGGAAGAAAGGAATAAGTCCATCAACTTATTTTGACTGTAAAATATTTTTGAATATACTTATATTTGTTTTGATGATTGCTCTGTTTTCTAAATAGGGTTCTGAACTTCCAGTAAAAATTTGGTGGTTATACAAAGAAAATTCCATTACTTATACAGTTTTTTTCGATTTTCTCAAAACTTGGTTTTTGGACTTATTCCCTTCTTCAAACTGACGATTCAATTAAGGCCTCGATAGAAATTGACAGAGATAGTAATAAAACTGTCTTTGTTGTGGGACAAGATATTGATCTTTGGTCCTCTTGAATAAATTAAATTCAAATAATCATGACATTTATTTTCTCAAGCCAGGTTATTGAAATGTAATATATCTATTTTTCACGTCTAATAGTTTCAATTATGAATCCTTCAAAAATATCGTATCATTTCTGCATTGTTTTTCTGGTATTTCCTTGCAAAAATGGTATTTTTGTATGGTTTTTATTATTGAACTCTCTTCGAGCTTCTTTCGTTTCTTTGCATTTTCTGAGAACATTTACCATAGTGATGCATATATTTTTTTACACCATCAGAAAGTAGAGATTTCAACGAACAAAAAGCCCACCGACTTTTTTAAAAAAGCAGATATTTTGACGTGAGATTTTTCGAATGAAAATTAGGGTGCTTTTTCGATATCAAGCCAAAATAAGGAGAAAAAATAAATATTTTTAAATGAAAAAATTAAGGTGTATTTGGGACATCAAAAGGTAAGTTTTCACCGAATTTCGTGAAAAAAAAATTTTTTTTGTAAAAGATAAAAATAAAAAACCAAAAAATTTATTATTTGAGTTTTTCACATAAATTTTGAGGTTATGTGAAAAAGTGTGAATACAAAAGTTGTAGATCTTTTTATTACCTACAACTTTGCTATTTAAATTTTTTCCATAGGACTTGTAGTTTTGCCGGAAATCGAGATAAACCGTTTTTTATTCTAAAAACCCCCCTTTTTACCCCCCCTTCCTTTTCCCGACCTCAGATCGGCCGTAATTTATTTTTCCTTTCTTTTTTGTTATATTCTCTTCCTTTTCCAATGTGTTTCATCCTACTATTATTTTTTTTCTTTTTTTACCATTTTCAAAGGTATCTGCACTGGTCTATTAACGTAAAACAACAATTACACTCACTACTCGACAAAAAAAATAGGGTCAAAATGCTTCTGACACATTTCAAGCAGATTCTTATGTAAAATGACCCCCTGAATCCGAATCCGACCCCCGTTTTTCTCCATCACGTACAGATTTTCGGGGAACAGTCCCTCCCCCTTTTTGCGTTTTTCGATGACTTAATGACTTTGAATTCGATTTCCAGGGGCAAAAACTTTTACTTTAGCCTTTAAATTACACCCGAGGGAACAAGAAAGGTTAAAGCTTCTGAAATATACAAATTTGTAGCAAATGGGTAAGTTTAAGGGGTTATTACCCCCCTAAAAATGCAAAAAAATCGTTAAAAATTATAGAGATTGTTTTTGGCTATTTTTTCCTCTACTTCTTCACGCAATTTATCATTAAAGGGTCCTAACCCTTCCCCAAGAATTTAATGAATGTATGCAGTAGGGGTTTTTGCAAGTAGCGGTTGAGGTGTTAGCGCCCCCGAAGCACTCGCGGAAGAGACTCTCTGAATCGCGCCGCCGCTAGTGAACTCAGGAATTAAAATTCATATTTTGAAAAGCTCAAAAATTAAATTGTTCTTATATTTCAGGTCTATCCTGAGGAAAATTGTTCAGTTCGTTAAAAACTGGCCATTTTTTGGGGATGGGGGTTCCATGTTTCAAGCTGTTAATACATGCGTGGGCTGTGGATAACAATTGGGGGTTGTCCCATTAAAAATTGAAGGTGATGGGGGAAAACGGGTGTCATATTTGCGTTCAAGAGGTCATTTTACACAAGAATCGACTGAAATTCAGTCAGTAACAGTTGAAATTTTTTTGTATAGCAGTTTAACCCTTAAGTATGGAATAGAACCCTTCCGAGTGTGCTTTGGGGGCGCTAACACCTCAACCGCTTTTTGTAAAAATCATTGCTGCATATATTCATAAAATTTGGGTCCTTGGGGAAGGGTTAGGACCCTTTAATGATAAATTGCGTAAAAATTTAGAGGAAAAAATAGCCAAAAACAATCTATAATTTTTAACGATTTTTTTGCATTTTTAGGGGGGTAATAACCCCTTAAACTTACCCATTTGCTACAAATTTGTATATTTTAGAAGCTTTAACCTTTCTTGTTCCCTCGGGTGTAATTTAAAGGCTAAAGTAATAGTTTTTGCCCCTGAAAATCGAATTCAAAGTCATTAAGTAATCGAAAAACGCAAAAAAGGGGGAGGGGCTGTTCCCCGAAAATCTGTACGTGGTGGAGAAAAACGAGGGTCGGATTCGGATTCAGGGGGTCATTTTGCATAAGAATCTGCTTGAATTGTGTCAGAAGCATTTTGACCCTATTTTTTTGTCGAGTAGTGTAATTGTTGTTTTACGTTAAGCAGTTCTGAATTATATGCAATATGTATGCTTTTTAATTTTTTTCAATAAATACTTTTGTTTAATTCTTGACTTTTTAACTAATTTAATGCATACTAATAATATTCTTATGTCTTACGAAGTCTTATGTTTCTTAATTCTTAGCGGAGACGCTTTTCCCGTCGTAAGCCATACTATTGCTATGGCGCGCTATGGGAAAACTTCACCCCCGATGAGGCACGTGTTAATATTAAAATATTGGAAAATCCTTTTGAACACTTTCATTCTATAGTAAAAGGAAAAAAAATCAGCCCGGCGCGAAACAAAAATCCAACTTTGAAAAATAAGGGCCACCCTAATGTTCATATAACCACAGATTTTTGTAAATTTACTTTTAAAATTTCATCAGGATTCCTTTTTAATGCTTGATTGTATTTTTAGTGGAGTATAATTTTTATTTTATAAACTGAGCCGCGTAGATTTAGAATTTATTAGATTTGACTTGTGCGAATGGCAACACCAGATTGACTATGCTGTTTATTTTGAAATCACGTTATAACATGCTGTTGCTTCCTCTGCTATTTTAAGTAAGTTAAATGGTATCTATCTTTAATTAAAATGTATTAAACATGTCTTTATTTTGACCCATTAATAAATTTTTAAAAGATTATAAAGTTCGGAACTTTAGGATAAGCCGGGCTGTTGTGAGATAGGGACATAGCGGCCGGCTAATCCTTAAGTATCTAAGTTTATTTGATACATTTGTTTCTTGTATTCTTCCATTCTAAACAGTGTTTATGTTACGGGAAATGTGTTAAATCCGGGCATTTTTAATAATGCCCTCGTATTTCGAACAAATAATCATTACTAATTGAAAAATATCATTGAAATTATCACCCTTCTTGGCTCAATTTGGGCATTATTAACAATGCCCAGTTTATCATATTGGGGAAAGTTAATGTAATACATTATTTTATTTTCTGTAAGATTAACGGCTAATCTGCATTACATTTAATCTAACTAATAACTTAAAAAAAAGCATTCTCTTAAAAGTGATATATCCAGTTATGTTACCATTACTTTTTTTCAACTTCCAATATAACACATGTTTCGCACATCAGCTACATAACATACCTGTTATAGTGTATGCCATTCATGGCTTATTAGGGGACATCCATAAATTACGTGAGGTCAAAAAGGGGGAGGGGGGTCGATTAAAATCTCACGTCAACTATTCAAGTTAGAAATTAAATGATTTTTTTAAGTATGAGAAAGGAATAATACCCACAGATAAGATACTGTGGTGATTTTTAGGCGGAATAATGTTGTCCTTTTCCCCTACATCATTAATAATGAAAAAGTTTTAGGTGCTGTGAAGCACAAAAGCAAACAAATTAGATAGAAAATATTTTTAAAGGTTGTAGATAAATCTCACGTCGGGGGAGGGGGGTCCAGCAAAATCTCACTCAGGGGGAAGGGGAGACCAGATTATGGAAAAAAACACCTCACGTAATCCAGATTTTGGAAAAAACTCCTCACGTAATCCAGATTTTGGAAAAAACTCCTCATATAATCAGATATCACTAATAATGCCTGATCTATCACATTGCCCGTAACATATATTTATCGTTGCTGTGAAAACAAATCGGCATATCTGCAAAATGCATATTATGCTAGAGCGCTTTTAAGTTTTCGCATGTGATACTTCAGATAATAATAAAAATGTGCTATTGTGAGATAATTCAGTTTTACTTAGATGATGGATATCTTTCCACCTTGAAGGTTATGAAGCGACTGGTGTATTGCACAGTAGATCATAGATCTGTAGCTTCCCTATTGGAAAAAAAATTTCCTTACCGGAAAAAATAAACCGGGTTATGGAACACCGGGACCAGTATGATACCAGAACCAGTATAATACCAGAACCAGTATAATACTGGTTCTGGTATCATACTGGTCCCGGTGTTCCATAACCCGGTATTATACTGGTTCTGGTATCATACTGGTCCCGGTGTTCCATAACCCGGTATTATACTGGTTCTGGTATCATACTGGTCCCGGTGTTCCATAACCCGGTATTATACTGGTTATGGTATATACTGGGTCCAGTATGATACCAGAACCAGTATTATACTGGTTCTGGTATCATACTGGTCCCGGTGTTCCATAACCCGGTATTATACTGGTTCTAGTATATACAGGATGCAGAATGATACCAGTTTTGGTGTTTCATAACCCGGTATAAACTGGTTCCGATATATACTGGATCTGGTATGATGCCAGATCCAGTATATAACGGAACCCAGTATGATACTGGATTTGGTATTTTATAAGCTGGTTTAAATTTGTCCCAGTATATACTGGAGTGAAATCAATTATGTTCATTTATGAAACACAGGTTTATACAAGAAAACAATTACTGTAAAAAACTGTTGTTTCACAAAAAAAACCTTGATTTGTAATAAATAAATGGAAAGTATCAATATATCATCACATCATATTAACAGTATATACTGGTACCAGTACCCTATACTGGTATACCAATATATGGTATTGGTACACCAGTATGTACTGGTACCAGTATATACTGGTATACCAAGAAGTACCAGTACATACTGGTATACCAGTATATACTGGTACCAGTACCATATACTGGTACATCAGTATACACTGGTATACCAGTATGTACTGATGTACCAGTATATGGTACTGGTACCAGTATGTATTGGTGTACCAGTATATGGTACTGGTACCAGTATATACTGGTATACCAAGAAGTACCAGTACATACTGGTATACCAGTGTATACTGGTACCAGTATATACTGGTATACCAGTGTATGGTACTAGTACCAGTATACAAAGCAAGATGTCAAACAATTACTGTAAAAAACTGTTTGTTGTGGTTTTACAAAAAAACTTTGTTAATGTATAAATTATTGGAAAGTATCAATATATCACATCATATTGCAAATCTTGATTAAATTTAATAAATAAAAAGAAAATTTAAGTAATATATATACAAAAAAATCTTGATTAAATAACTATTGTGGTGCTGAAGATGCGTTCTTTCTTGGAGGTTTATCTTATCAGAAAGCATCTTATTTACAGCAACGGAAGAGGAGGCTGAAAAAAGTTTTTCATCCTTCATCCCCTGATAATCTTTCAAAAAATATCTCAATCCATCTAAAAGAAGAAAAAAACATTAAAATGAGTCTAATGTTACTTGCTGGAGAGAACTTGAAGAACATATAACAAGTATAGAATTTTACAGATTAATTTATATGTCTTCAATGAGTTTAAAAAGAGCAGTGCAATTTTTTGTCCTTATAATTTAAAAGCAAACACTAACAGCATAGTTTTTGTAATAAACTAAAATAAGAGCTTATAGATACTAGATTTTTTAATGATGAATCTGCATTAAAGATAAAATATTAAAATATAAGGTTGAAAGTTGAAAAAGTTATGTTATCAAATACTAGTTTGTAGCAAAAATAACTCACAAAATGAAAATTTGTACTTGGAAGTATGTGTCTAAGTGAAATATTTAAGAAAATAACCTGTTTTACACTATTTAAAAACACCCTGATCACCAATAATTGAACTCTTAAATCACAATTGAATAATTGAACTATCTTACATTATAAATGCATGTATTCAATCATTTAGCCATTGTTTAAACCAGGGGTTCCCAAACTTTTTTGGCCCATGGACCCCCTGACGACATTTTTCGTACCCTGTGGACCCCCTGTTTTAGGGACCATTCAAAAAGTAGCTAAAAATCTTGTTTTTGATATAAATTTCTAAACCGCGCATAAGTTTTGTAAATTTTTTCCAAGTGTTTTTTACTTGCATCAATAAGCATTTGATTTCACATTTTTACATATTTAAAAAAACTGTTTTTAATTTTTGCCTTCATATGGTTACACCATATTTTTAAGGAAATTATAGCAATCAAACATTCAAAAAGTTTGAAATAAAAACAAATCTTAACTTTTAATATCTCTACATTTCAAGACACAAAAACTTTTAAATTTTATATGTTTTGGTCGCAAGTTTGTCAAAGTTAATGGCTTATGAGTGAGTTATTCATTCACCAAATCATAAAATTTCAGAAATAATTACAGTTAATTTTTGAAATGTTAAACAATGTTTAATTAAGTTCAACTATGAAAAGAAGTAAAATCATACATTACTGAAATTTAGTTTTAATTTATGAAAAGGAATTATGCGAGGCTGGTCGGGGGATCTCCACCGTGATAAGAGCAAGGATTCCATCGCCCCTGTCACGTTGCGAGGATTCAATGATAACAAGTTTTCATATAACTAAAATTTGATTATAAAAAAGAAAACATTTTTGAAACTTATCAAAGTTTTCCATTTTAATGAAATTTTCCCTGTGAACCTCTGAAAGTCGCTGTGGACTCCCTAGAAGTTGCTGTGGACCCCCAATTTTCATTTTCATGTCCGTGGACCCCCTGGAAGTTGCTGTGGACCACTGGGGGTCCATATGGACCACTTTGGGAACCGCTGGTTTAAACTCAAAGTTTTTATGAATGCATGTATTTTGTCCCATTCATCCCCGTGGTGGGGATGAATGGGACAGTTTAAAAAAGTTCAGAAATTTACATAATAACAAATATAATATTGCACTAGGAAGGAACTTTTCATAAAAATTGATCATAAAAACCTAACTTGTTGTAATAATGGTTTAATCATAACACATGATGAAAGTTGCAAGTAATTGCTCATTAAGACTTAGCATATTCACACATAGATTTTTGCACCCTATTTTAGTTACTTATTCAGAAATTACTTAAATGAGTTGATTATAGCAAGCTATTGATGGAAAATTTTGAAAACAGGAAATAAAGTGATGATGGAACTGTCCCATTCATCCCCATACCCACTTATTTAAAAAAAACAAATCTAGACAAGGAAAAAAATCCATGGACTTTCTCCATTTAAATTTTAAATTATACTAATATAAGTAACTCTTTCAACACACGGAAAATTTTTTAGCTTAAGTTAAATTGTTTTTCAATAATTATGAAGTAAAACAACAAGTTACTTTAGGTATGGAAAAACACATCTAGTAGTCTAATTTATATAAAAATAGAAGCTGATGTTAATGAACACAATTTATTGAATAGGCTAGGTACTATCTTATGGCTGAAATAACAAAAATTTAAAGTGAAGTTAAGGTATAAAAAATTGAGCTGTCCCGTTCATCCTTACTCTCCCCAATATATTTTACAAACACTTAAGAAAAATGTTACTTACTTTTTAACTTTATCAGTCTGGCCTTCAGGCTCTTTGATGATAGCAGATCAGGCACTCGTCTTTAGAAGCTATATTGATGCCTGAGTATGTAGGATGTAGGCCTGCAGGTAAAGGACAAAAGTTAATTTAATGATTACGAATCTTGTAATTAAGACAGGGAGGCTGAATTGTAAAAAAATGGAATTGTCCTGTATGTTTGTTTTAATTCATTAAGAACAATATATTTAAAGCACCAAATATTTAAATATATGCATTATAAAACCCCCAGATATTTGAATCCATTATAAAAACCCCAGTTGGTTTTTATTTATAAATAAATAAAAATCTTATCAAAAATGTACAAATAAACACTTTTTTCCATGCTATAAAAACCAGTGGGTTTTTTATGCAGCAATAAAAACCTGGGTTATATATAATTTTAACTTTTTTTTAAATTAATTTTAAATAATAAATTAGTTAAGTAACTTTGTTTATAGATGAATTGATAAACAATTAATTCAATGGATTCATAACAGAAAACACTAAGTAGTTATATTTATGGGGGTAGGAAGTGTTTATAAAAACCGGTTTAAAAGCCAAAAAAAAAGTTTTGTTTTAAACCTGTTTCTTCTGACTCTGCTAAATATTAATATTAGCCACATTAAAAACCCAAAAATACCCTTTAGTTTACAAACAATTAGGACAAATATTACTTACTTTTCACTTAATCAATCATGTCCTTTTTTTTTTTGGCGACAGCTCACACATGACCTTCCGTTTGTCGCTGGTTGCATCATTATTGGCGGCTTTATTCGCCGATATTCTGGAAGAGTACCAAAAATTTTTACATGGTCACTCTTTTAATGAAAGCATTTTATTTTGCCAACCAAACCAATAAATTTTGAAAATTCTTATTGAAGTCCAGAGAAAAAATTGGTACTAAATTACTTTTAAACTCATTTTCAGATACACATTTTTACATATATTGTAATTTAAGTAAATGCACTATCGCATTATCTTATAATCTGGATTTTAAAAATTATTTTAACCCTACGTACGTAAAATTACTTGACAACACTCTCAAGCTATAACACAAACTTTAATATGGATGACAATGCTTTTATTTTAACCCCCAGGAGGGCTAAAATGGTTTTTACCTATCTGAGCCAGGTGCAGTAAAAAATTTTTCTCTTCTAATTTCGCTTTTAAGGGCTTAGCTCCAGCACCGTGTTGAACTGCAAAAACAATATTTCACTTATTAATGTTACATAAGGCATACATATATATTGTCGCTGTGAAATCATACCGGCATTTATCTGCAAAATTGAGTTTTTGAGTTGTTAGTGTCAAAAATTTATTTTTTTTCTCGTATATTTTTATGTCAAACTGGCATGTCATATACTTGAATAAAACTCCATCAGATCGTGTTGGACAGATGTGCATGTAATCGGGAATAGCCATTTTGTTTATCAGAAGCTACAGATCTATGATCTACTGTGCAATACACCAGTCGCTTCATAACCTTCAAGGTGGAAAGATATCCATCATCTAAGTAAAACTGAATTATCTCACAATAGCACATTTTTATTATTATCTGAAGTATCACATGGGAAAACTTAAAAGTGCTCTAGCATAATTAATATGCATTTTGCAGATATGCCGATTTGTTTTCACAGCAACGATAAATATATGTTACAGGCAATGTGATAGATCAGGCATTATTAATGATACCTGATTACGTGAGGAGTTTTTTCCAAAATCTGGATTACGTGAGGTGTTGTTTTTTTCCATAATCTGGTCTCCCCTTCCCCCTTAGTGAGATTTAGCTGGACCCCCCTCCCCCAACGTGAGATTTACCTACAACCTTTAAAAATATTTTCTATCTAATTCGTTTGCTTTTGTGCTTCACAGCACCTAAAACTTTTTTATTATTAATGATGTAGGGGAAAAGGACATTATTCCACCTAAAAATTACCACAGTATCTTATCTGTCGGTATTATTCCTTTCTCATACTTAAAAAAATCGTTTAATTTCTAACTTAAATAGTTGACGTGGAATTTTAATCGACCCCCCTCCCCCCTTGGGAAGATTTTTCCAAACCCCTCCTCCCTTTTTTTGACCTCACGTAATTTTTGGATGTCCCCTAATAAGCCATGAATGGCATACATACACTCAGGTATGTTATGTAGCTGTGCGAAACATGTGCTATATTGGAAATTGTGTGTTTCATTGGAAGTTGAAAAAAAGTAATGGTAACATAACTGGATATATCACTTTTAAGAGAATGCTTTTTTTTTAGTTATTAGTTAGATTAAATGTAATTCAGATTAGCCGTTAATCTTACAGAAAATAAAATAATGTATTACATTAACTTTCCCCAATATGATAAACTGGGCATTGTTAATAATATCCGAATTGAGCCAGGTAGGGTGATAAATTCAATGATATTTTTCAAGTAGTAGTGATTATTTTGGCACAGCTGGGATATACGTCTGCCAGCCGCCATGTTTACCCACAGCTCAAATGATGCCACAACAATATAGATCTAATTTGAGCCAATATAGATCTAATTTGAGCGCTGTGAGTAAACATGGCGGCTGGCAGACGTATATCCCAGCTGTGCCGAAAGGAAGAATACAAGAAACAAATGTATCAAATAAACTAAGATACTTAAGGATTAGCCGGCCGCTATGTCCCTCCCTATCTCACAACAGCCCGGCTTATCCTAAAGTTCAAGCTCGGACTGGCCATGCGGGCATCTGGGCAAATGCCCGGTGGGCCGTTACTCATCGAGGGCCGTTTGTGGGCCGCCTACAACCAAAATATTTTACGAAAAAGATCCTGTAAAAATGAATCCGTACTCCGCAGGAATTTCCAACTAGCGGCCCACAACTTCTTTTTGTGCGGCCACCAAACCATTAATTTACCAGAAATTAAATTCATTAATGATGGCATAAATTACTGGACTCAAAATCATATTATATTATATAAAATATTTTTATGAACTAATTTTCCTGGTTTCATCTTTAAAAATTCTATGGCATAAAAGGAGCGAATCTTTTCGGATGTCACCCAAACGAGGTAAAACAGTACTTTTAAGAGTAAAATTTCCAAAATTTTTCTGGGGGAGGACCCCCAGACCCCCCTTTCTATTTTGAGCTACATTATTTACAATTTATTTTAATATTAAGATCGTCAAGGTGGAAATTCTTTCTATCCACTGAATTTACCAACAAAGAATTAGAAGTCCATATTGAGTCGTATCTACTTAGACTATTTCTTAGGGGCCAGTTTTCAAAAGAATTTCTTGGGGAAGTACCATGATTTCCCCCCGAAATTTTTAATTCTATGAAGTTATATTTTCCATGAAAAATATGCAGTGGGCCGGTTCAGACTTAAAATGCCCGGGCCGAAATTTTTTCCCAGTCCGGCCCTGCTAAAGTTCCGAACTTTATAATCTTAATAAAAATTTATTAATGGGTCGAAATAACGACATGTTTTATACATTTTAATTAAAGATAGATACCATTTTACTAATGTTCGGCACTAGTTAACTAAAAGTAGTTGAAAAGTAGTTAACTACTAGTTGCAACTACTAGTTAACTAGTAGTTCAACTACTTTTGGTTTAGAGTAGTTGAACTAGTAGTTTAACTACTTTTTTCACCAACTACTAGTTCCAACTACTTTAAAAAAGTTCAACTACTTCAAAAAATATTGAAAGATCAAAATTTTTAAAAAAATTACATCTACTAACAATGCCAATTTTCGTGATACATTTTCATATTTGGCAACCTTAGAAATTAGGGGGTTCAGGGTTTTCTCTCCTGGAAATTCCAGCACTTTGAAAAGCGATTTTAGGCTAGGTTTACGAAGATTCTAGATTCTTTTCCTGCATTAAAATTTAATAAGGCAATACTTAAAGTTAACGGCCCAATATTGTGCTAAAAATATTGTTGTTCAGGCTAAGGGGGTTTAGAACCCTTAACCCCCCTTATATACGACATTGTACTGACTAATATAAATACAACATGGAAAACTTTAAGACACCAAAAACCTGTATATACCTATCAAAAATTGGCGAATCTTTAGCCATGATATTTTTGCAGGGGCGTCATTTCAGTTTTTGGTTGGGGGGGGGCAAGGATTTTTTTAAATGGGTCTGAATCACGCTGTAACTAACTTTTTTGGGGGGTTGCCTCAACTTCATTTTTAAGGTATCCCCTAACGAGTACATTTATAGGTTAAGTGTTAGAACACTGAAAAATAGTATATGAATGATATTACAAAATAGTCAAAATTTGACATGAACTCCCAGGAAAAAGTGGGTCTGGGGGTTTGCCCCCAGGAAAATTTTGAAAATTTGCCTTTTAAAGTAGTGTTTTGGCTCATTTTGAGACCCTATGGACTGCATCCAAAGAGAACAGTTTCTTGTAAATAAGAGTTGTAAATAAACATCAAAGTATCAAGGTGCCTCTCCCAGAATTTTTTTTTTAAAATTCCCCCTTAAACTAGTGTTTTATCTCTTTTTCAAACTCTTTGGGGAGCTCCTAAAGGGGACATCCATAAATTATGTGAGGTGTTTTTTCCAAAATCTGGACCCCCCCTCCCCCCTTGGTGAGATTTAGTGAAATTTTGCGGGACCCCCCTCCCCCCCCACGTGAGATTTACCTACAACCTTTAAATTATTCTCCTTCCTTCTTATATAGTACTTTCTCCTACTCAAAAAAAAGAAAATCCTTTAATTTCTAAGTTAAAAATTTGACGTGAGATTTTAATCGACCCCCCCCCTACCCCATAGGTGAGATTTTTCCAAACCCTTCCCCCCCCTTTTTGACCTCACTTAATTTATTTATGTCACTAAAGGGAAAAACTTCTTGAGAGTGGCAAAATTTTAAAGGGAAAAACTGTGTAACCGACGTAAAAATTTTAGAGGGGAGCTGCGGATTCTCCCCAAAATTTTTTTTTGAAATTACCACTTTAAACTCGTTTTTTATCTCTTTTTCAAACTCTTTGGGGAGCACTAAAAAGGAAAAGCTTCTTGAAAGCGGCAGAATTTTCAAGGGGAAAAACACTGATTAACAGAGGTCAAAATTATAGAGGGGGGGCTGGGGGTATGCCCAAGAAATTTTTTTGAAATTTCCCCTTTAAACTAGTGCTTTATCTCTTTCAAACTCTTTGCGGAGCTCGTTAAGGGAAAGGAGGAAAGGAGGACAAATCTGTATAACCACCGACGTAAAATTTTAGAGGGGGGCTGGGGATCCTTCCCCAGAAATTTTTTTGAAATTTAACCCTTAAAGGTAGTGTTTTAACTCCTTTTGATACTTTTTGAGTTGCACCCAAAGCTCCTTGTGGAAGTTACAGACTTTTCAAGGGACTAGCAGCTATTTTTCACATAACAGTAGAAACCTTGGGGAGGTTGCCCCCCCTATATGACACCCCTGTATTTTTGGTACAGGTAAGAAAAAGTAATCGAAAATTTGGGGGAAAATATCTTATGAAATTAAATAGACTAGTTAACTAGTAGTTAACTACTTTGGGAAATAATCAACTACTAGTTACAACTACTTCCAAGAAAAAGTAGTTAACTAGTAGTTACAACTACTTTTGCCCAGACTAGTTGGTAGTTGGTAGTTAACTACTTTTTGACCAGTAGTTGCCGAACACTACATTTTACTTACTTAAAATAGGAAAGGATATCAACAGCATGGTGCTGAAAGAATATGAAAATAAACAACATATTTGGTGTTGCCATTCGCATAAGTCAAATCTAATAAATTCCAAATCAAACCAGTTTATAAAATAAAAACTAAAAATACAATCAAGCATTAAAAAGGAATTCTGATGAAATTTTAAAAGTAAATTTTCAAAAATCTGTGGTTACATGAACATGAACAAGTACACTATAAAAGCGATACAGCCCATACAGTGCGGGGGTGAGATTGTGACATGTGTCTCTTGTTCTTACTTTACGTCCATTTACCCTTGCCCAGCTTTATTTTTTTACTTAGCTTCATTAAATAGTTCAAATTATGTCATTATTTCTTATTTAATTTATATTAATGAATGCATTTATTTTCTATTTGCAATTATTATTTACAGCAGGTATTTCACTGTCGAAATAGTACTCTTTTGTCGTTTTAAACCTAATAAACGCAATTTAAAATTTTTTCTTTGACATATTCTTACAGAGGACCGTAAAATACACTTCATATCGAATTTTTATGCAATTTGTTAAACATTTAAGGGCTTTTCGGAGTCGTAAAAAAATCGTAGTTTTGAGTAAGAAACACAAGTCCAAAATAGCCTAATAATTGGTATTTAATTATAAGTTAGAAATTTTTTGAATTTTTATTATGGTAGTTGAGTAATATGGTAAGCTTTTTCTAGAATTTCGAGTTGCCATGGTCATTCTGGCGTCATCCAGGAATTTTTGAACACAAAAGTGATTGACTTGTCTTCATAGGAATCCATTACGTTTTTCGGGCTATGAGAAAATGGAGGAATGCGTAAAAATATAAATTGACCCCCAAGTGTTTTACATCATCGTGTTCACATAATTTAGTAGATTAAGAATATATAAAGTATAAGGGGATTGGTTCCTTATTTCGGGAGTTTTTCCGGTTTTATTGGAAAACTTTAATTGGGCGTCACGTCCTTAATTTTAGAGATAGGGTTCTGAAATTTTAGTATGTGTACCTCCTTAATATTTCCTATTGAATGATGTATGACACTAAGGGATTGGACCCATATTAAGAGATTTCAGAACCGCATGCTCGTTTTTATTTTCACTTTTTAACGCCCCTAACTCCTTTTCTCCAGAAGAAACGGAGTCTTTCTAACAAGATTCAAAGAGTTCTTCAAGGATATGGTTATTAATAAGCTCTTTGACAATTATTTTGGGAGAAATCCGTGAAAAATCGTCTTGAACAACTAAAATATAAATTTTCTGGATTGCGCAATTTTTATAACATCTCTTAGTTAAACGTATTGTTCGAAACCGCTTTTTATATGCTTTCAGGAAATATAAACCACTTAGCTAGGCTTCCAATATATCCGGAGCTATTCAACGTCCAAGTTAGTACATTTAGGCTTAATGTGCCATCAGGCACTGCTGACGAAAATTCACAATACCTACAAGGTCTGGGTTTGCGCATGCGTCACAAAGAAGGACATATTTAAGATCTAAACAAGTTTTCCAAGTACAGAATCCCCGCTGGCTCAGTGGTATAATGCGTGCTTGACCACTGCCTCCTAGACAAACAAAGCCATATGGCTGAACCGGTCACGTGATCTTGACGTCACTACTAGTAGGCGGCTTGTCTGAGCGAGAACGTGTTCACGCGTGTTGCATTGCATGCATTCTACGACACATGCGAGTGTCATTTGTGGCTGTGGATTTTTGTTTATTAATTAACTTTATATTCTAAATCAGATTTTGGATTACAACCATCGTCAAGTTCTTACAGGTAAGGATTTCAGTATTTTTTACCATCTATGTTGCTTTGCTTGTAAGCTCTTATTAGATATCTTTAAAGTTTGTTTAGCACTAGCACGTGTTTACATTTAACTTATCATTTTGTGTTTGGCTAGAAGTTTTACGGTAAAATTACATTTATGATTTGTACTCTTAGTTGTGTGTATTTTACTGCAGTTACTTAAGTTTGTAATGAATATCTCACTGTATTAAGTAATTATACTTCTAAGCTGGTCAGTAGTAACTCTTCCCTCCTTGAAAAAAACATTTTAAATTGCGAACCATGAAATTGAAAACATAAGTTAAAAATGTATAATGTATTAAATATGACATTACTTAATGTTAAAAATGAGGGCTATTAAATGTAAGCAAATGTCAATAAATGATAATTTTAAAGCTTGTTGACAGAAAATACGAAAAAAACACTCATCCAAAATCTATGTTAATATTCTTTTACTAATTTTAGTGTATTTATTATTTATAGATAGTCTGTCATGATTTTGTTTTAAAAACTAGTTTAATTCATACCAAGTTTTAAAAATGTCAGTATATACAATTTTTCACAGATATTCTTAAAGCAATTTTCTTGAATGTTTGTGTTTTGAACAAGGTCTCACTGTATATTTTTTATTTAGAAAATGCATCTCAAATACAAAATGTTGTTGGTACAAAACAAAAAAGAAAATGGACTGCCATATCTGGTGTAACTTCTTAGTTTAATGTGTGTAAACTTGTTTAATTCATTTATTTTTCACAATAAATTTTCTTTCTTGTAAGTTACTTGCTTGTGTATTTCTCTGGAGTTACACTTTCTTTTGTGGGTAATATCTTAAAATTCATTGTGAATGGAAGTGAATAAAATTTTAACTAAGTTTATTATTTTACATAATTTGAAAGTAGATGTTAAATTAAAAGATTTTTTCTTTTATAAAGTTGTATTTAAGTATTGATTAAAATTCGTCATAAAAGTTTTAAAAGAAGAATTTAGCAGGAAAGTTGTTTAGACTAATGAAATTTTGAAATAATACTGCATTCTTAGTTAAAAATTTTCTTTAAAATATACTTATAAAGAAAGCAGTTTATAGAATGTCTCAAATAATATGACAATTAAGATTAGTATTAAAACAAATACTTTTAATCCAAACAATTTTAACTGTTTTATTATTATTATTTCATTTTCCCATTGCTTTCTTGCATCTAACATTTTAAGAAAGGAAAATCTTTGTATGTTTGGTGTCTGTAAGTTTTTGAATCTTAAAAAAATATCTAAAGTAATAATATAGTTTGATAAACCCCAAGTATCCTTAGAAATATAAATCTAGTTTTGACTCATAAGAAAATAGATTAAGGAAATTGTTTAATGTATTATTTACACTACAGGAAAATAGATTAATGCACTATTGTAGCACGAAGTATTGATGTAAACAATAGTTAATAAGTGTATCCCCGATTTTTTGTTACAAAAGAGCAGATGAAAAATAATTGTATTCCGAGAAAACGTAAATCAGGAGAGCTTTCTAACGATATCCGTATAATTATTTAAAATTTTAATTAGGAATGCTTAAGAAAAGCAGTACGATAGCAGAATAGGCAGCGAGTAGTATAGGAAAAGGCTGCTTGCAGACGTCCGCGTCTGCCTACTGATGCTGACGTCACAGACCAGCCATACGGCCTTGTGTTCTAGGAGGCAGTGGCTTGACATGCGGCAGGTCGCGGGTTCTAATCCCAGCCTTAAACATTTTTTAATATTTCCGAAAAATAGCTATATTTTTACTCCAGAAAATGTAAAAAATATACTACAGGACCTGTGGATAGCACAATATTATTTTATTTAATTGCAAATATAGTAAATAATCATCTTTGCTGAAATTCATAATTTTTATTCCATCGATCAAGGACAAGTAAAAAATTTCTTCAATTTATGAAACCAATAATTACCCTTTTAGCATGCATAATAACTGCAAATTAAACTTATTTTAAATAAATTTTTAATAATCTACGCCAAAATTAAGACGACATCCAATATCAGCGAGTATATTGTTTCTCTGACTTTGATTGTATTATCATTATCTGATGCCGGATAATACCAGTTTTCCAACATTATCTTAGCAAATTTCCTTTTTTTACAACAGGAATGTCGGGTAACATCGAAAGATGTCGGAAAAGACGAATTCCGAAAATTCAACACCTATCAGTGCTCTACGATGTTAGACGGTATCAGCCGGTATTCAAGAGGGGGTAGTTTTCATAAAGGCTAATATCATCCAAAATATGTGTTCCGGTGTTAATGTGCTACCCGAGTTAGTTTTAAAAAATTACTTTTAATTGTAAAGGTATTTTTTAAAAGTTTAAATCATTTAAAGTTAACCTGTATATTGAAAGAGATAGAAGGATATTTCACCCCTTAATTTTTTAAGGGAGGGGGCGAACAGTGAAATTAAAGAAAAGTAAAGATAACACTTTACTTAAAAAAAGATTGCTAAAAGTTAAATAAAATTATATTAAGTCCAAAAATATTTTGAAAAAAAATATTTTTGCCAGTTCAAAAATTATAAATTTTCTCGGGTCATAATGCAAACAAATACTGGCCAATATCGTTATTACAATGTCCGATATTACACGATAGTGGCCAGTATTCGCACGCAGTTGGCCAATATTTTTGTGATACTGGGTAGTCAAAATAAAAAGCATCTAAACATAGTTCAAATATTTATTTGTCAATTGCAGGACAAGGGAGTTTTTTAAATTTATTTTCTTTTTCATAAAAACATTTGAATCTGTTTTCACATTATATACTTTTATTTCATTTAATAAAAGTAATTTGTCTATTTTAATGCCTTATTTCTATATTCTGAGATCTAAATTTTAGAAATTATTTAAGTCGGAATGCTGCCAGGAAAGTTTGAAAAATTTGTATATATCTACAATGGACTTTCATACTCTAGTTTCTAGACTAGATTTAAAATTACCAGTATGCTTTCATACTGGTTTCAAATTTTCCGGAATATTTGAAAACTAGTATGGTTTAATACTGGTTTCTAAATTTCCAGTATATATGAAAACCAGTATGAACATTTCTAGTATGGTTTAATACTGGTTTCAAAATTTCCAGTATATTTGAAAACTAGTATGAACATTTCTAGTATGATTCAATACTGGTTTCAAAATTTCCAGTATATTTGAAAACCAGTATGAACATTTCTGGTATGGTTTAATACTGGTTTCAGAATTACCAGTAAGATTTTTATACTGGTATTAAATTTCTAGTATGATTTTCATACTGGTTTTGAATTTCCAGTATGGTTTTACTGGTTCCAGTATCATTTTTACTGGTTCCAGTATGATTTTGATACTGGTTTTGTGAACTTTTTCCAATAGGGTTCTGATAAACAAAATGGCTATTCCCGATTACATGCACATCTGTCCAACACGATCTGATGGAGTTTTATTCAAGTATATGACATGCCAGTTTGACATAAAAATATACGAGAAAAAAAATAAATTTTTGACACTAACAACTCAAAAACTCAATTTTGCAGACAAATGCCGGTATGATTTCACAGCGACAATATATCGTCGCTTAAGGCGCAAAATGACATAACTGCATTTTCCCTATTTTGCAGGAGATGAAAAAAACAGTTTGGCTATTAATTAAAGATAATAATATTAGTATTAAAGTTTTAAACCTTCATTTTAGGCCTTTTTGACCGGGGATTGAGATGAAACGCTTCTCTGTGGCGGCGTCCCTAACAATATCAATGAAAGGCGTGCAATTATGTCATTTTGACTTACGAATGCAGTTATGCTAAAATGACAAAATTGACGATTGCAGCGATTTGAGTCATTTTTTCGCAAAATCGTTGGTGCCAGGTGATCCGGGGCCGGGATTTGCATAAAGATTGATGCATAACTCAAAATGTCAGTTATGTCATTTTGCGCCTTAAGCGACGATATATGTATTCCTTATTAACATTAATAAGTGAAATATTGTTTTTGCAGTTCAACACAGTGCTGGAGCTAAGCCCTTAAAAGCGAAATTAGAAGAGAACAATTTTTTACTGCGCCTGGCTCAGATAGGTAAAAACCATTTTAGCCTTCCTGGGGGTTAAAATAAAAGCATTGTCATCCATATGGGGTCATCCATAAATTACGTGAGGTGTTTTTTCCAAAATCTGGACCCCCCCTCCCCCCTTGGTGAGATTTTGCTGGACCCCCCTCCCCCCTAGTGAGATTTACCTACAACCTTTAAAAATAATTTTCTATCCAATTCGTTTGCATTTTGAGGAAAAGAACATTATTCAGCCTAAAAATCACCACAGTATATCTTATCTGTGGGTATTATTCCTTTCTCAAACTTAAAAAAAATCGTTTAATTTCGAACTTAAAAGGTTGACGTGAGTTTTTCACCGACCCCCCCTCCCCCCTTGGTGAGATTTTTCCAAACCCCTCCCCCCCCTTTTTGACCTCACGTAATTTATGGATGCCCCCTATTGAACTTTGTGTTATAGCTCGAGGGTGTTGTCAAGTAATTTTACGTACGTAGGGTTTAAATAATTTTCAAAATCCAGATTATAAGATAATGCGATAGTGCATTTACTTAAATTACAATATATGTAAAAATGTGTATCTGAAAATGAGTTTAAAAGTAATTTAGCACCAATTTTTTCTCTGGACTTCAATAAGAATTTTCAAAATTTATTGGTTTGGTTGGCAAAATAAAATGCTTTCATTAAAAGAGTGACCATGTAAAAATTTTTGGTACTCTTCCAGAATCTCGGCGAATAAAGCCGCCAATAATGATGCAACCAGCGACAAACGGAATATCTGTTTCGGAAGGTCATGTGTGAGCTGTCGCCAAAAAAAAGGACAGATGATTAAAGAACAGATGATTAAGTGAAAAGTAAGTAATATTTGTCCTAATTGTTTGTAAACTAAAGGGTGTTTTTGGGTTTTTAATGTGGCTAATATTAATATTTAGCAGAGTCGGAAAAAACAGGTTTAAAACAAAACTTTTTTTTTGGCTTAAACCGGTTTTTATAAACACTTCCTACCCCCATAAATATAACTACTTAGTGTTTTCTGTTATGAATCCATTGAATTAATTGTTTATCAATTCATCTATAAACAAAGTTACTTAACTAATTTATTATTTAAAATTAATTTTAAAAAAGTTAAAATTATATATAACCCAGGTTTTTATTCCTGCTTAAAAAACCCACTGGTTTTTATAGCATGGAAAAGAGTGTTTATTTGTACATTTTTGATAAGATTTTTATTTATTTATAATTAAAAACCAACTGGGGTTTTTATAATGGATTCAAATATCTGGGGGTTTTATAATACATATATTTAAATATTTGGTTCTTTAAATATATTGTTCTTAATGAATTAAAACAAACATACAGGACAATTCCATTTTTTTACAATTCAGCATCCCTGTCTTAATTACAAGATTCGTAATCATTTAATTAACTTTTGTCCTTTACCTGCAGGCCTACATCCTACAGACTCAGGCATCAATATAGCTTCTAAAGACGAGTGCCTGATCTGCTACCATCAAAGAGCCTGAAGGCCAGACTGATAAAGTTAAAAAGTAAGTAACATTTTTCTTAAGTGTTTGTAAAATATATAGGGGAGAGTAAGGATGAACCGGACAGCTCAATTTTTTATACCTTAACTTCACTTTAAATTTTTGTTATTTCAGCCATAAGATAGTACCTAGCCTATTCAATAAATTGTGTTCATTAACATCAGCTTCTATTTTTGTATAAATTAGACTACTAGATGTGTTTTTCCATACCTAAAGTAACTTTTGTTGTTTTACTTCTATAATTATTGAAAAACAATTTAACTTAAGCTAAAAAATTTTCCGTTTGTTGAAAGAGTACTTATATTAGTATAATTTAAAATTTAAATGGAGAAAGTCCATGGATTTTTTTCCTTGTCTAGATTTGTTTTTTTTTAAATAAGTGGGTATGGGGATGAATGGGACAGTTCCATCATCACTTTATTTCCTGTTTTCAAAATTTTCCATCAATAGCTTGCTATATTCAACTCATTTAAGTAATTTCTGAATAAGTAACTAAAATAGGGTGCAAAAATCTATGTTTAAAATTGCATTTTATGTTCCAAACTAATGTGTGAATATGCGAAGTCTTAATGAGCAATTACTTGCAACTTTCATCTCATATGTTATGATTAAACCATTATTACAACAAGTTAGGTTTTTATGATCAATTTTTATGAAAAGTTCCTTCCTAGTGCAATATTACATTTGTTATTTTGTAAATTTCTGAACTTTTTTAAACTGTCCCATTCATCCCCACCACGGGGATGAATGGGACAAAATACATGCATGCATAAAAACTTTGAGTTTAAACGATGGCTAAATGATTGAATACATGCATTTATAATGTAAGATAGTTCAATTATTCAATTGTGATTTAAGAGTTCAATTATTGGTGATCAGGGTGTTTTTAAATAGTGTAAAACAGGTTATTTTCTTAAATATTTCACTTAGACACATACTTCCAAGTACAAATTTTCATTTTGTGAGATATTTTTGCTACAAACTAGTATTTGATAACATAACTTTTTCAACTTTCAACCTTATATTTTAATATTTTATCTTTAATGCAGATTCATCATTAAAAAATCTAGTATCTAGAAGCTCTTATTTTAGTGTATTACGAAAACTATGCTGTTAGTGTTTGCTTTTAAATTAAGGACAAAAAATGGCACTGCTCTTTTTAAACTCATTGAAGACATATAAATTAATCTGTAAAATTCTATACTTGTTATCATGTTCTTCCAGTTCTCTCCAGCAAATAACATTTGACTCATTTTAATGTTTTTTTCTTCTTTTAGATGGATTGAGATATTTTTTGAAAGATTATCAGGGGATGAAGGTCGAACAACTTTTGTCAGCCTCCTCTTCCGTTGCTGTAAGGAAGATGCTTTCTGATAACTCCAAGAAAGAACGCATCTTCAGCACCACAATAATTATATTAATCAAGATTTTTTGTTACATATTATTCAAGATTTTTTTGTATGTATATTGTTACTTAAATTTTCTTTTTATTTATTAAATTTATTCAAGATTTGCAATATGATGTGATATTAGGGTGGTCCTAATTTTTCAAACTCGGAATTTCCTCGGTCGCAACCCCCAACTTTTTTCCTTGAGGTATGATATGAAAGTGTACCAAATATTTTTTAAATATTTAAATATTAACACGTGCCGCAAAGCGATTGAAGTTATACTACGATAAAAGCGAAAGACTCCGTCACACTTTGGGAGGAAAGCCGGCTCCGGCGCTTTTTCTACCGCATGAAAGTAGACGCTGGCGGGCGTTCTCAAAAGGCGGTATCTTCATATATTTTGTGATAAACTTGAAAATCTCCTACACAATGGTTATTGCAGAAATTTTAGGGTGTAATTCATTATTATATGTAAATTCCAATGGAGGATTTAAGGTAAAGTGGAGGGTTTCCCAACGAGGGTTGGGACAAAAAACAAAACTTAAATATTATGTTCAAATCAATGAAAATTAGAGTTTAAATGTAATTCATCATAACTAAAATTTGAACATAGAAATTTACTCCGAATTTTATAAGCTTAAGTTCAAATAATACATTTTAATTTTCTGAAATTATTGTTAATTTATGAATTTGTGTTAAAAAAGGCTTTTGAAGCTTGTGTTACTGTATCCCTTGGACCTTATGTACTTTTATTTAAACGTTTTTAAAAAATATTGGGATGCTATCGATAAATCAAAGTACCCATCTGGTATTAAAGATGAATAAGTTGTAAAAACACAATCGGAAGAGACAAAGAAGAAATTCTTAAGTTTGAACTTTGGGAGTGCTCTTGAACACCAACCGAGGGATGGCTATAATGAGTTTCTACAGTTGACAATAGCACTTTTAGAATATCAAGAAAAAAAATTATTATTAATTTAGACAACGTTGGTGCTTTCCATTATGCTAGGTGGTTGACCAAAGCAATTTTTTGCTTAAAAATGTTTATTTTTAGAAATGAGGTTAGTTTTGATAATCGAGAACTACAAGGATTAAAAGGTACGAGTATTAGGAGTTATTGGAGTTATACGAGTATTGGGAGATATTGGGTCTGGTTTGATGTGTAAATGGCTCACAAAGCCATATTTCAAGATTTGAAAAATTCATGAGGGCCTGTTTTTCTACAGAGGAATTAATGAAAATAAATCTACAGCATTGAAAATTATTAGTCATGGAGGGTTTCTTAATGGAGGAGACAGTTGCCTTAGCCTTTTTTGATGCGATTGTCCCACACAACAATGAGCTGCCAAAGAATTAAAAGAGAAAGAATCCACCCATGTATCAGAGTGATCGCAAATTAGTTTTGAAGAACTGGCAGAACTCTCTGAGATAAATCTAGTCGATTTTGTGGCAAAATAAACCGAAAACTTTTTTTCGAAGGTTTTTAAGTTATTCAAGGTTAAGTTATTCGAAGGTTTTTAAGTTAAGACTTTATTCTAGAAATACTTTAACGTGAAACGTGTGATGAAATTATCAGGAAGGATTTAAAGTTGTCAGTAACAGCCTGTTGTAAATGATACTGCAGAAAGGAGAATCGAGCTCATTGAGGAGTAAAACGATATTTTAGCGCATAATGAGGAGCAAATACAATACCTTTAAAAATTGTCAAAGGCTATAAAGTCAATTATTCTTCATGTTCAAGCATTTTCTGTTAAAAAAAGTATTGAAATAAATCGAATAATATATTTAAATGAATTTTATGATTTTTCAAAATTTTGAGAATTTTGATGTTTTTTCAGATTTTCATCCCTTTTGCGGCACGTGTTAATATTTACCGATTCGGAAAAAATTTTTACCAGTTATTTACTACCCCATAAGTAAAAAATTTAGGGGGTGCGACTTCAAAAATTCCGAAAAAAATTTTTTACCATTACACTTAGGACCACCCTAATGTGATATATTGATACTTTCCATTAATTTATTACATTAATCAAGTTTTTTGTAAAACCACAACAAAGTTTTTTTACAGTAATTGTTTATGTGACATCTTGATAAATATACTGGTACCAGTACCATACTGGTATACCGGTATATACTGGTACCAGTACCATACTGGTAAACCAGTATATACTGGTACCAGTGCCATACTGGTATACCAGTATTACTGGTACCAGTACCATACTGGTAAACCAGTATATACTGGTGCCAGTACCATACTGGTATACCAGTATGGCACTGGTACCAGTACCATATACTGGTACACCAGTATATACTGGTACCAGTACCATACTGGTATACCAGTATATACTGGTACCAGTACCATATACTGGTACACCAGTATATACTGGTACCAGTACCATATACTGGTACACCAGTACATACTGGTACCAGTACCATATACTGGTATACCAGTATATGGCACCAGTACCATATTATTTATTAAATTTAATCAAGATTTGCTATATGATGTGATATATTGATACTTTCCATTAATTTATTACATAAACCAAGTTTTTTTGTAAAACCACAACAAAAAGTTTTTTTACAGTAATTGTTTATGTGACATCTTGATACATATACTGGTATCAGTACCATACTGGTATACCAGTATATACTGGTACCAATACCATACTGGTATACCAGTATATACTGGTACCAGTACCATATACTGGTACACCAGTATGTACTGGTACTACTTGGTATACCAGTATATACTGGTATAACAATATATGGTTCCAGTACTATATATTGGAACTGATACCATATACTGGTATACCAGTATATGGCACCAGTACCATATATTGGTATACCAGTATAGGGTACCAGTACCATATATAGGTATACCAGTATAGGGTAGTACCATATTTTGGTATACCAGTATAGGGTACTGGTACCAGTATATACTGTTAGTATGATGTGATGATATATTGATACTTTCCATTTATTTATTACACTAATCAAGGTTTTTTTGTAAAACAACAGTTTTTTACAGTAATTGTTTTCTTGTATAAACCTGTGTTTCATAAATGAACATAATTGATTTCACTCTAGTATATACAGGAACAAATTTAAACCAGCCTATGAAATACCAAATCCAGTATCATATTGGGTTCCGATATATACTGGATCCGGCATCATACCAGATCCAGTATATACTGGAACCAGTTTATACCGGGTTATGAAACACCAAAACTAGTATCATTCCGCATCCTGTATATACTAGAACCAGTATAATACCGGGTTATGAAACACCGGGACCAGTATGATACCAGAACCAGTATAATACTGGTTCTGGTATCTTACCGGACCCAGTATATACCAGAACCAGTATAATACCGGGTTATGAAACACCGGGACCAGTATGATACCAGAACCAGTATAATACTGGTTCTGGTATCATACCGGACCCAGTATATACCAGAACCAGTATAATACCGGGTTATGAAACACCGGGACCAGTATACCAGAACCAGTATAATACCGGGTTATGAAACACCGGGACCAGTATGATACCAGAACCAGTATAATACTGGTTCTGGTATCATACTGGTCCCGGTGTTTCATAACCCGGTATTAATTTTTTTATACTGGAAATTTTTTTCCAATAGGGATTGAAATCATGCTGATCGTAGAAACTCAGAGTGGGAAGGAATCAGATGCTTCCTATTCCTCACTAAAATCCTACCTGCCTCATTTTGTACCTTAAACGATCGAGGATTAATTCCACAATCCACAATACGTCCTTTCTCCCACGTTTTATTTCCGAAGTCCCTGATTCTCACAGTATCACCAACCCCTAAACCCCCCAAAGTTTTAGCCGACTTATCATAGTGATATTTTTGGACCTTCTGGCGATCCTCCAACCTATTCTTTACATCACTAAAAATCTCTGGATTTAACAGATTCCTAGAAATTGGTAATTTAGTTTTTAATCTGCGATTAAACATCAGCTGACCCGGAGACAAGTCCAGCCCAGCAATCGGTGTATTTCGGTATTCCATTAAACTTACTCTGTAATCCCTGCCCTCCTCCAAGGCTTTACGAAAAATCAGCTTTACAATCCCTACACATCTTTCTGCCAGTCCATTACTCTGGGGGAATCTAGGAGAGACAAAGATACAGTTAAAGTTCCATTCAGAAGAAAATTCACGAAACACAAAGCTATTAAATGGTATATTGTCCGACACCAAATCATCCACCACTCCAAATCTAGAGAATACATCCTTTAATTTACAAATAATTTCATTAGCCGATTTCGTACTAATATGACATACCTCAATCCATTTTGAATAGTAATCCATAAGACACAAATAAGATTTGCCACCAAAATCCATGATGTCAGCAGCAACCCTTTGGAATGGTCTGTCGGGCACTGGGTGAGGCATCAAAGGCTGCTTACAATTGGAACTCCGAAATTTTTCACAAATTTCACATCGCGACACAACATCTTCAATGTCGCTGGACATGCCTGGCCAGTACAAAATTTCTCGCGCTCTTTGTTTACATTTAATAATGCCAAAATGTGCCTCATGTATTAATTCCAGCATTGATTTTCTCAAACTTTTAGGAACCACAACTTTATCATCATAGAAAAGCAATCCCTCGCTCATATATAAATTATCCTTAATTTTGTAAAACTGACGAGCACCTGAAGGAATTTTATTCATAGGTGGGAACCCCTCACGCAGATATCGACAGATCAAACTCAAATCGACATCTTTTTCAGTTTCCTTTACAAATTCAAGTTTCTTTTTGTCACTCATCGGTACGGATTTAACAACATTATGTACCACGTTCAACATTTCTAAATCATCGTTAACATCTGCAGAAACATTAAACGATCGTGACAGGGTATCAGCAATAAACATTTGACTCCCAGGAACATAGGTTATTTCTAAATTATATTTCAATAACTTTAACACCATTTTTTGCAGTCGACTAGATATTTTACTCATAGGTTTGTTTACAATAGATACCAAAGGACGGTGGTCACTTTGCACAGTTACTTTCCTACCATAAATATAGTTATGAAATTTTTCACAAGAAAAAACTATTGCCAAAAGCTCTTTTTCTATTTGAGCGTAATTTTTCTCTGCACTAGTCAAACTTCTAGAAATAAATGAAACTGGCTGATTATCCTGCATCAGGCAGGAACCCAACCCATCCCTTGAGCTGTCGCATTGTATCACGATATCACGAGATCCGCTGAAAACGCGTAATACGGGTGGGTTCACTAATGCAGACTTTATCGCATAGATAGCATCCGATTGTTCAGATCCCCACAAGAACTCCGACTTATCCTTAACCAACTCCCTCATTGGAGCTGTCAATTTAGATGCATTAGGCAAAAATTTGGATAAAAAGTTTATCATACCCAACAAACGCCTAACCTCTGATTTAGTAGTCGGGATTGGCATGTCTGCGATACCCTTCAGATGACCCGGATTGGCCTTTATTCCTGAATCAGAAATTATGTGCCCCATGAACTTCACCTCTCGTTTTTTACATTGGAATTTTTCGGGGTTAAACTTAACATTACAACGGCGCGCCCTATCTAAAACTTTCTTGAGAGCATCATCATGATCAACCTCGGAAGATCCCGTGATAATCAGATCATCAAAATACACATGAACGCCCTGGATGTCACCAAAAATTCTTTCATTGCGTTTTTGGAATACTTCAGGGGCAGATGCGATCCCAAAAGGCATTCTTTTAAACCTATATCGGCCAAAAGGTGTATTGAAAGTGCAAATTTCAGAACTCTGATCATCCAGACAGATCTGCCAAAATCCGTCCTTAAGATCAACGACACTAAAAAAACTCTTTCCCTCAAGTTCACTGATTATATCATCTGTAGAGGGAATCAGATGATGCTCCCGCTTTATTACCTTATTTAGATCCCTAGGATCCAAGCATAACCTTAAAGAGCCGTTTGGTTTTTCAACGATAACCAAACTCTGAACCCAATCAGTTGGGTGACCCACCTTTTCGATAACGCCACGTTCTTCTAAATCCCCTAGTGTTTCTTTTAATTTTCCTCGAATCACCTGGGGCACTCTCCTTGGAGGGTGAATCACACCAACCGAATTAGGCCTAAGCTCAATGTGATAAGGACTATCCGGAAACTTTCCCAAACCCGTGAAGACATCTTGATACGATGCAAGGATCTCGGACCTAAAGTCTCCCTTTACTTCACAAACTCTCTGAATTAGGTTAAGTCTTTGACAAGCGTCTAAGCCAAGGATGGGTTTTGAATTTGTATTCACAATAAAAAAATCTAGGTTTACATTAACAAATCCCTCATATGAACACTTTAAAGTAGCTACACCCAGTGGTTTTATTTTAAAGTTACCGTATGTCACTAAAACGACATTTGTACTTTTCATCTCAATTTTAGATGTTAAGTTAAAGATAGTATTCACAGGAAGAATATTAGCATTTGCTCCAGTGTCTAATTTAAATAACACCTGAATCCCAGCTTTGTCCACAAAAACAGTAATAATTTTAGACCATTCATTGCAACTCACCACTGAATCCAGAGAGTCAATATACAAGGACACTTCATCGGAGGTGTCGACATCAGCAATCCCGCCTGAGGCCGCAATCTCCCTGACATCAAGAGCTCGCGCCGCCATGTGTCGCTCCGCTGGGCAGACTGATGAAAAATGTCCAACGCCCTTACAGCGAAAGCAGGATCGTCCATGGGCAGGGCATCTTCCTCGCAGATGACGACGTCCGCAAAATCTACAACGGTTTGAGTCCGATGGTCTTTCGTTGTGTCGAACACGAGACACGCTGTTGACAGAGGCACCAGTTAAAGTGGTCATGTTCGTTATCTGGCGCCTACTTATCTCGGCCGTCCGAATGAGATTTATTGCTTTAGAGAGAGATAAATCCGGTTCCCTTAGCAAGCGCTCCTGCATGGCCGAGTCATGGATCCCGAATACAATTCGGTCTCTAATTAGACTCTCCCTTTGATCTTGAAACTCACACGTTGACGCCAGATTTTTCAGTTCGGTGACAAAACCATCAATTAACTGGCCATCTTTTTGGCAGCATCGAAAGAACATATATCTTTCATAAACGACATTTTTCTTAGGAGAGCAGTAATCAGAAAATCTTGCCAAAACGTCATCTAATTTAATTTCTACTGGAGTCGCAGCACTGGTTCCATCCGTTCCACCAGCAGACTCAGTTTTCACTTGATCAAACGCAAACGAATTGTAAATTGACACACCCTCCTCTCCGATACAGTTCAGAAATATTGCTACCTTTGTTGCTTCAGGCTTAGCATTCTTCTCTGCAGCTAGCAAATAATTTTCAAAGTTTTGCCGCCAGCGGGACCACGCATCAGCCAAATTTGGCATTGAAAAGTCCAGAAACGTCGGTGGACGAAAAAAAATCCATTCCAAGATGAGGGTTCGAGGCCACGTTAAAATTTAAACTTTTAAAAACCAGGGGATCAACCCCATCTGACACCATGTCAAGTAAGCCTAGTCATTATGACAAAATAGCATGTTTATTCTTCTGCGACAACACATATATACAGATACAACACAGGCACAGTTACAGTGACATCAAAATTCTCAATAACACAGATGCAACATATCTGACAGTGGGTACCTTTTTTGGGTTATTGGTTTCAACCCCAGGAAAACATTTGCATATTAGTTTAAAAGTTGGTGTTTTCCTTGAAATTTCATTGGCATATTAGGAATAGTTCATCCCAAGTGTCCCCATATGAGTCCCTAATGTCCAAAAATAAATTAAAACCACATTTTAAGAGTCAAATTTTGAAACATTTTCGTAAGAAGAGCGGTAGATCCCCGTTTTCAGCATAAAGCTCAGTATTATCCCCTAAGTTTTTAAATAAGCTACATTACTTTTCAAAACTTACTTTTAATTATCTTAAACAGTTAAATTTGCTATATTTTAACTTTTGTGAACGCATAAGGGAATGCTAAGGAGCTATTTTGAGTCAATCCTCCCTCCAAAGAAGTATAATTTCATTGGCCAGGGTTTCACTCTATTGCTATAAGGAAAAAAACAGGTAAATCATGACTGAGGCGAATCATAACTGATATATTGCCTAATGAACGAACTATCCATTCGAAAATTCTTTCAACAAATTTTTGCTATCATATTTGGATCCCAAGACCAGCCAGTGAAATAACTGTCCGCTGAATTTTGAAAGCGCAGCATATTTATGAAAAATATAACTATTTCTACTTTTAAAAATTAAAAATACCGTTTTGTACTGACCAAACTTGAAGGAAAATGTATCTGAACTACCAATATTTAAAATATGCACCACTGACAATCCACTGTTTGTTAAAAAAAAAGATCCTCCTATTCTACGGCTATTGTTAATGTGATAGCATATATTACATTGCCACTTTGGCAGTTGCTTTTGTATTGATAATGCATAAAAGTGACTAATGTGATTAAAATTGCTTTTACAGACCCTTATTTGTGAGCTTAAAAAAGTTATCGACAAAAAAATTTAATTTCTATAATTTTTAAAAAATATGAAAAATTACATATTTTTGTTCTATTTGAGGCCAATCCGGAGGCAAAAAGAGTTATTATAATGGAATAATATTTTACACATGTTAGTTTGAGACCATTTGGCACCCTTTTCTTGCTGTGCCTGATAGAATTTGTAAAATTTTTTTTTCGCCATAGGAAAATGACCCACCCTAATGATTAGTCGGTTTTTTGATGGAGGAGACAGTTGCCTTAGCCTTTTTCGATGCGATTGTCCCCACACAACAATGAGCTGCCAAAGAGTTTAAAGAGAAAGAATCCACCCATGTATCAGAGTGGTCGCAAATTAGTAATGAAAAACTGGCAGAACTTGAAATAAATCTAGTCGATTTTGTGGCAAAATGAAACGCAAACTTTTTCGAAGGTTTTTAAGTTATCTTCAGACTTTATTTTTAGAAATACTTTAACGTGAAACTTGTGATGATATTATCAGGAAGGATTTAAAGTCGTCAGTAATAGTCTGTTGTAAATGATTCTGCAGAAAGGGGAATCAAGATCATTGAGGAGTAAAACGCATAATGAGTTTTAACGCATAATGAGGAGCAAATCGTCGTGGAAGATGCAATACCGCACATCTAACATTTGAAGCACCTTTAGTATGCCAATCCTCTTTCTCGCCAAACAGTTTTCGTGACTTCGTTTGGCGGTTTTAATATGGCTGTGCTTTTTTTGTAAACCAAAAATTTTTCAGAAATTTATGCTTAGATATTTGATTACTTGATCACAGGCTTCGCACCTAAAAGTATTAAAAGCATTTTTAAAACATCTTTATAGCTCTAGTAAGCCGTGATTTGACCAGTGGCGGATCCAGGGGGTGGCACTCTGGAAAGTGCCCCCCATGGAGACCCAAAAAGGTTCTCAAAATGAGTAAAATCCCAACTTATACAGGTCTAATTTCAAAATTTTTTCGGGGGGAGGACCCCCCATACCACCCATTAGTATCAAATGGGGTAGTCAGTGTTTATTTTTAGGAAATCCCCAAAATTTTGACATTTTGGGTAAAAAAGTAAAGGTAAAAGTGTTGAAAAGTGCCCCCTTTGACTCAAAACGTTTCTAGAAATGAGTTAAAACCCTACTTTTACACGTAAAATTTCAATTTTTTCTGGGGGAGGACCCCATACCCCCAATGGTACCACAAGGGGATCATGTCTGGAAAAGTGCCCCCCCTTGAAACACCCTGTATATTCAATTCAATAAGAATAATTTCTAACGAGAAAAAAATTTAATTATTAAGCCTTCATTTTTATTTTGATATTCAGTTGTATATCTATTAAAAGATGTCAATTTTATATGAAACAAGCTACTGTACGTCAAACGATAGTACGTACGTGATTTTTACGTGATTTTTACAGACTTTGCACTGCCGATAGTTGGGGTCTTGCTTCTTATATAAGCAAATGCCTCTTTCTCTTTCGGTCAACTGCCCCAACTGAAGTCATTTTAGACTCAAATCAAAACTGAAACAAATCATCAACTGAAAGTCATTTTAGAATAATTGTCATTATTCAGTAAGAAAGACTAGTTTTGCGTATAAATAAAAGTTGCATCAACTAATTTATTTGATTCAAACCACTTACCTAAGAACAGGATTTCAAACTTTTTTTCGTATAAGTTAACCCAAATTTGGACATACATTTTTCGGTAGATGTCCGTTAAGTTGTCCCGGACACTTTAGCCCGGACACTCGAAAATAGTAGTACCAATCGTTTGTGCACGCAAAATTTTCGTTCGTGCACGTGCGTGAGTACGTTTTTTTTTGAGTAACCGAAATGTCCGGGCTAACTTGACGTTGCCCGGACACCACCACCAAATTGAACAGAGTGGTGTCATTCGTAAGAGAATCGTTTGTCGTTTGTGCACACAAAAGTTTCGTTTGTGCACGTTCGTGAGTACGAATTTTTTGAGTAACGGAAATTTTCCATGTGACCCTTTCGCTGGATTTCTAACCAGCAGAATCATACAAAATTGGTGTCGTTCGAAAGAGCTTGGAATGTGTTCAAACGTTCACCAAAAATTTTCGTTTGTTCACAAATATTAATGTCGAATTTTTTATAAATTTTTTTCGAAAAATCCAAATTTTAATCCGCCCGTTCACACGCAAATGGTCTCATTCGAAAGACCTTCGTTTGTGCACGCAAAATTTTCGTTTGGGCACGTTTGGAAATACGAGTTTTTTGAGTTAGACATTTTTTCGGATGTCTTGGCGACAAGTTAGCCCGGACACACAAAATTGGTACCATTCGAAAGAGCATCGTTTGTGCACACAAAAGCTTCGTTTGTGCACGTTCGTGAGAACGAATTTTTTGAGTAACAGAAAATTTCCATGTGACCCTCTCGCTGGATTTCTAACCAGCAGAATCATACAAAACTGGTGTCGTTCGAAAGAGCTTGGAATGTGTTCAAACGTTCACCAAAAATTTTCGTTTGTGCACAAAAATTAATGTCGAATTTTTTATAATTTTTTTTTGAAAAATCCAAATTTTTATCCGCCCATTCACACGCAAATGGTCTCATTCGAAAAACCTTTGTTTGTGCACGCAAAATTTTCGTTTGTGCACGTTCGTGAGTACGAATTTTTTGAGTAACGGAAATTTTCCATGTGACCCTCTCGCTGGATTTCTAACCAGCAGAATCATACAAAACTGGTGTCGTTCGAAAGAGCTTGGAATGTGTTCAAACGTTCACCAAAAATTTTCGTTTGTGCACAAAAATTAATATGGAATTTTTCATAAATCTTTTTCGAAAAAATTGAAAAATCCAAATCTTTATCCGCCCGTTCACACGCAAATGTTCTCATTCGAAAGACCTTCCTTTGTGCACGATTGTGCATGCAAAATTTTGGTTTGTGCACGTTCGGAAAAACGAGTTTTTTAAGTTTAAGACATTTTTTCGGCTGTCTTGGCGTCAAGTTAGCTCGGACACACAAAAGTGGTACCACTCGAAAGAGCATCATTTGTGCACGTTTGTGCACGCAAAATTTTCGTTTGTGCCGTTCGTTTTTTCGTAGTAATGACGAAAATTTTCCTTTTCAAGCCCCTAGTTGTACTCCTAACGGTCCCATTCGAACAAAATTGACGTTATTCGAAGCAGTTTTAAAAACACTCAAATATGCATTCAAAAAGTTAGTTAGTTTACAAATTTAAGATACGAATTTTTTGAATTTTTTTTTAATTTGATATTTTAAACTTTTTTTCAGCAGGAAATGCTTAAGAAGGGTCTCATTCGAAAGATCTTCGTTTTTGCATGTCTTTGCACGCAAAATCTTTGTTTGTGCACAAAAATTACCCGAGATATAGGCATTTATATATTGAATTACGGAAATTCCCTTGATAACTTAAAGTTAAGGTTGCCAACGAAGAAATTCAGAAGTTGATGTTTATATAACCACCCTAATGATCACTGAGTTTGCTTTTCAAAATAGGGTTTTTGTGTTATTTCACAGGTAAAATAGCATAGTTTATTACGTTTAATTAGTTTTTTTGTCCCTCCTTATTCAGGGTATCAAACCCCTAGGATTCTCACACTATTTTTTTCCCTTTCCCTTCCTTCAGTATTGCCTCCTAGAACTGATGTGTTAGGGGGCCTTTCCAAAATGCGATTCGGTAGTGCAGTAGAAAATCGCTGAAATACCAATTAAATAAATTTTTATTGGGTCGACAACCTTTGAACTTTCACTAAATTCCGATAAGCTCCTACAATCTGGAATTTCGAGCATTTTGGACGAAAATTAGGGTCCCTGGACCCGTGCGTAAGTACCAGTTAAGTCGCGATTTTTACCAAATTTGAAAATTCATATCAAGATTTTGACCTTAATATCTTTAAATATACCCTTCCATATATCTCAAATTCGATTTTGGTGAAAATCGGTTTGTAATTAAGGCAGCAATTGGACTTTGAAAAAAAAATTGGATTTCGATGAAAAAATACAAGTCTAAAGAAAGCTTATAAATCGAAATATATTAATATTAATTTTATTTAGAAAAATTTTTATAGTAACTAATTGTTATGGCAAAGTTTTTCCAGAATTACGGATTGCCATGGTGATTATGACGTATTTCAGGATTTTTAGAACAAGACAGAGGCTTACTTACGTTTAATGCCCAACACTCCATTTTTTGGGGCAATTCGTGTTAGTAGAGTTTCGGAAAAATTCGACCCTACCCCAAGTGCCTTACATAGATAAATCGGGAATATTTCACAGATTACGAATATGAAAATTTATTAGGAAAGGGATAATTTTTTCGGGAGTTTTTCCTTAAAAAACCGATATTCTAAAACTCTGTTTTTTTTAATTTACACTCGAACCGCTTGCTCCAAGCTTCTGAAATTTCGGTATATTCACCTCCTAAAATTAAGGAATTGAAATATATATCACATTAGGGGGTAGGTAAATTTTAAAATTCTTACTTTTTCCCATCAAAACCCTCCCTGACCATTGTCTCCTTTTTCAGGACGCTTTGGATAGTGCAGTAACACTTTTCTAGAGCGATTCGGTCCCGAAAATTCGAATTTCGTGAACTCTAAGCTCTACCTTGCTGGGTTCCAAAGACATTTTCGAAAAATCATTTTGTTTACCATTTAGCCATTTTTTTTTTCAATATCGTGAACTTTGTACGACCCCTAAGTGTCATACACCTCAGGATTTCTTAATATACTTTTATCCCATGCCCCTCCTTCAGTATTGTCCCCCCAACTGATGGAGTGTGTACACGCAAAAAACAGTTCTGTTCTCATAACGGAAAGTGCGTATCTCCCAACCGCACCGTTCTGTCGCTATAGGACTGAACGAACAGCGCGTTTGTAGTGACCGCACCGGTTCGAATGGAAGTGGCGCGATTGCGAGAACCCAACTGAAAGGTTGTACCCATCGAACAACTTTTCTCAAATTCGTTTGGGGGAATCCGACTGTCGGGTTGGCGCAAACGGGAATTTTACGGTTGGCGCAATCCGAATGGGGGGTGTACGGATTTTCTTTATACAGGATAGTATTTTTAAATTTAAATTACCCATGCTTTTATATTTCTAGAAACACATTTGATACTTTTTTTAACCATACTTATATTAAATTACAAAAATATCCGATAGAGGTTTCTGTTTACATGTTTTGTTTACTATATGATAAAAACTTTAAAGAATTTCTTTTCAAAAATTGCAATCGAGTTTAAAAATAGAAAAGAACTTGCAATACAGTATACAAGAAAATTGCTCGTAGGTACCTTGCATTTAAAACTTTATTTTGTGTCTTTACTTACATCTTTCATCCAAATTTTGAAATAGCTAAAGAGTGAATTTTAAAAGTTGAAATTGTCATATATGGATCAATCCCTTCTATCCATCATCTTCAAATTCAACCAATAAATACTAGATTCAAAGCATATAAAACTTCAAGATAATATTTCAGATTTGAGGATACCTACTTAAAGACCGATGCAAAAGTCTCTTCAATCAAACAATGTTGGCATGTTTTTATTTACACACATAAATTTATAATAAATTATCTGAATTTACCAGCAGTTCTACAAATTGGTACATTTTGCTTTCTTTTTGTTCTGAACTTTCATAATTCCTGAGTCTAGCTAATCCTGAAGAATTTAAGAATGTTTTGATAGTTTTCAACTTTGGGAAAATCAGTTCAATTAAGATATCAAGTCCAATTAAATACTACCCAAATATTTTGGATGCCAAGTATTACCTAATTTTTATTGCTGTCATTGATTAACTACATTTCAATTGGTTAAATTAGCAGTTTTGGTAAAATTTTTGTAAAGAATTAAAAACAGATTGTGGACATTTAACAGGACAGAATGGAATTATGATTGGATGTATTACCTCAATATCAACCTTCAAGTTTATTTTAAAAATAAATAAACCAAACAGTTTTTCAGTATAAAAAATTAATTTTATTTTTATAATTTCTTTTTGAAATATTCAGAAAATGTCCCAAATTGTGATACTTTTAAAGAACACAACATATCAATTCTGTAAAATACTAAATTCAAGATCAAATTTAACACAATAAAATCATTTAACAAGAAATGCAGAACACTGATGAACAAGAAAAGAGTATAATTCAAATAATTAAAGGTAAAGATATGATTGAACCAGATGAAATTGGAGCTAAGCTTTAAAAAATTTTCTTGTGTACTTTTTGAGGACTCGAAGTTAGAAAAAATTTGAAAACTTTTCAAGTATGTAAAATAGGGTATTTTCATTAAATATGCAGAATATCACTATTTTTGACCTTGTTTACCTTATAAACCCTTAACTTTTTATTTTTTTAAAAAAATATTTGAATGATTTCAAATAGAAGTAAAAAATAGTATCATAATAACTTTTAAACATATTAAGGCAGTTATGGCTTAGCAAAAACAGGTAAATTATTAAATAATAAATAATTTTATTTATTAATTTTTTTAAAATGTGAATGAATCATATTTAAACAAAAAATTCAAATTCAAATAAACTTATTTTATTAACACCAGAGAGAAAGATCACATAAATGCATATTTTAGTTTAAAATGTTATAAGCATTAATAACAATAAAAGTAATAGGAAAAAGTACCTTTGATCAGATTTATTGCAATATTTATGGGTGTAACTTCCGACACGAGGGCACTATTACTGCATTGTTACCCTGAACCAGAAACACTCGTCCTGCAACACAAGTGTTGATGGTGCCGACTCTGGTCGTGATGGATACACCTTTAGAACACTGTCACCTGAGCGGCGCACACTAACACTACTGGCGCACACTACTGAGGCTTCGGCGAAGGATTTTCAGTCGTCTAAAAAAATGTGGCGCCCGACTGTCACTGAGGAGCACACACCAGTGAACCTGGAGAACTTTTTGACGAGTCAACAGCATCTACCAACGACAATCACGCAGACTTGAAGAAACAAGAGTACCAGGTTTCAAGCTGTCAGATGAGAAGCAAAAGGACACAGAAGCTCCTTGCCGTCGTTTTCCAGGGGGTCCCGAGAGGTTTTCCAGCCCTGCCAGGATCCTCCATGTGAATGTCAAGCTGGATAAGAAGAGGCCGAGAATGGCGGTTTTTGGGGCACCTCGCAAGAGCTCGGAGAAGCAGTGCTGCATACGTTGCAGTGGTGAACACGCGCTTTGCGACTCCATATTCTGATGCGGTTTCCTGCATCCATTGCAGCTGTGAGGGGCACCTTGCCTCATGGAGAACGAGCCGAAGCGGTCAACCCAGAGGATCAACTAGAAGCTCTGCCCCAGACAGATGTCAATCGGGACTGAGAAGCAGATCCAGCAGTTGGCAAGAAGACGGCCCCCTTAGAGCAGCTACAATAAAAAAATTATCATATAATATCACATACTGAAGGTAATTTTTTTAGAAGCCCAGTGGCGCAGTGGTAGCGCATCACACTTCCACGCCACAGGTCCGGGGTTCAAATCCCGGGCTGGGCAGGGTCCACTCAGCCTTTCATCCCTTCAGTGGGTCGATAAACTGAGGACCAAGCATGCTTGGGAACTAAACACTGGGGGTCTCGCGTTGTGCTGACCACCTAACCGGGACATTTGCCTAGCACCCCAGGCCCCACGGTCACGAAAACGAAGATGGGCATCGTAGGCCTTGACCCACTAGGGCTGTTGCGCCGATGGTTCAGTTCAGAAGGTAATTTTTATATATCACATACTGAAATAATAATTAAAACACTGCTGGCATCCAAAAAACTTGTATCTCGAATTTAGGGAGTCAACAGAGTATAAGATAATTGTTAAATTATTCACACTAATGAATGTGACAATGAAAGGTCGGAATCCTTGGTATAATGCATTAATCATTGTGTGAATAGTAATAAGGGCCGTATTCATAAACTTTAACACGAGATGGAAACGAGAACGTTATGGAAACGATGAATTTGAAACGATATTTTCCCGAAACACTAACGGGAGTTTCCGATCCTTTCCCTCATTGGATAAAATCTCCTACGTCACCAAGCAGACCAAGACGAGATTTTTTTTCAGCCAATCAGAGTCAGCTAAATTTCTCGCTTTTGAAGAGACGGGTGCTCTTGAACGACCATTTCCAATTTATCGTTTCGTGATCGTTACGTGAGATTTTACAACGTTTCCATCTCGTTCTCATCTCGTTTCCATCTCGTGTTAAAGTTTCTGAATATGGCCCTAAAACTTGACCCATTTGACGCCAAAGAGGGAATTGTAATAATCCTAAAAATACAAATACAAGTAATACTGCATGGAATTACTTAGTTTTTGTTCTACTTTTCAGAATATCAAAATCCATTTTCATTGCCCGAGTAAAAATATCATATTAAAACACCTACACTGGTGTGACTAGGAGTTAGAGATAGGGGAGAATTTCTTAAATTTCATGCAATTTGAATGTTTGTGAAAATCTGTCTTGTACTGTACATTCCCCAAATCTGAGATACAAGGTTTTTCGATGATGCCAGTGACAATATATAATAAAATTTGGCACAGCTTCGATTAGAGTCTACCAACCGCCATGTTAACCCACAGCTCTCCAACCCCAAGGAGATAATGGCCTTCCCTGTTTGGGTTTACCCTTACCGCCAAACGAGCAGACAAACTTTAAACATAGCGGCCGGGTTTTCAGCCGGCGCCAAGATGGCGAAGCAGTAGCCAAAAGCGGACATTTTCTAAAGCTGTTCCTATGGTACAACTTTAGAATAAGTCCGCTTTTTCGCTGTGGTCAAGTTAGCGGTATTTCAAGAGAGTATTTGTTTATGAAGAGTTTTAAGTTATTGCCCGATCCAGTTTCCCAAAAACAAAGCAACTAAATAAACAATGTTTCTTTGTTTTATTTATAATAACTAAATATAAAACTTGAAAGCGGGATGAATAGAAAATAAGATATGTTAGAGAAACTATATTTTTATTTCAATTTTAATGACAAAAATAGTTAAGTCACCCATAACTATTGTAATATTTAATTATAGCATTACCCTGTGGCTTTGCAAAGTTTAATTTTGAATTTGATTGTTTAATCAATAGAGTAAATTTTGTATTCTGATGTTGTTAAAGTCTAGTGTTCTCTTTGGCGATTTTAAAATTAAGCGGCATGGTCAACCGCTTAGTACATATGTACCAGGACCTGGGAAAAGTGCCTCAACCTACGAACCTGGTTCGGAGGAAGCCCCTTCCAGCTTCATAGGAGTAATACGAAAGGTTTGGGAAAATTTTATTAAGTTCGGGGGAAGGTTTATTAAGTTAAAATTTTTTCCAAGTCCGAATGTACCCAATTTTCAATTTATTCACGTTAAAGATACTATTTGTTTTAAGTCGCACATTTGTTTGTTCAGTACTACTTACTCCAGAATCCCGGCGCAAGCAATAAAGTCCCGAAGAATGATCCTTGTTTCTGTTTCATGTGTGGGCAGCTGTCACCAAAAAAACTGCTCGGCACGATTTCTGAAAAATAAATAATCTGCGTGAAAAATCTGCAGCAGGGTTTTCAGCCGGCGCCAACAGCTGACCTATTCTAAAGCTGTTCCTAATATTGTTAATAATTAAGACCTCTAGGGTTGTCAGTCATCATTTGAGTTGTTGGTAATATACATGGCAGTTGGACTCTTTCTAAAGCTGTACTCCCTAAACATTTTGATTAAGAAATTCAAAATTACACCTACTGTAGTTAGGATTTTCTGCGGCTTAGTATACTAAGCCGCAGAAAATCCTAGTAGTTTTAATAACATAAGCAATGTGTTTATCACATGATAAATATACGTTTTAAATAATTGAGAAGAGATCGGGAGCTGTCTCAATTTCGATATCAACCATGATCATAAGAAGCAGAAATGACTCTTATAATCATATATTGCCTAGTTTAAAAGATTCATTTAAGTGAAGTGATTGTAGTAGCCAAATAAATGTGCGAGAGAAAATTTTAATTGCCATGACTTTATGTCTTGAAAATAAAGAGAGTTTTCGAGCATTCCAGAAGATTCTAGACACTACAAAAAGTATAACTAATAAAAAATGCAATACCTATAAATTATACATCTAACTCACTAGCAAGGAAAGCAGAGATGATTGCCTGTGTACTTATGACAATTTAAATTTAAAAAAAACCCAGTATATTTAAGGAGAATGGGGGCAAATTTTGACAACATTTACCGATGTGTGATTCACATAAAACGATACGTAGTTCATTTCGTGTTAAGTGATCGGGACCTGTAGAGTTTAACCAGTTTAACAAACGGATGGTAAACAAAAACATTACAATACAGCCATTCCATTAAGCGGAGTATCTGTAAAATTAAACTAAATATCCAAATTATTATGATCATAATAATATTAACCTCAAGACTACTTAAGCACTTATTTTTTGTTGAAAAATTACATAAATACCAGGAAAGAAATCTTTTACGTACCTTCATCTAAGCATAAGCACTAAGCCTCATTCCTTGTTGTGCCGGAAGTCTTCGGGCGGGATCGATAGGTGGCGCAGCAAACGAACTAGGTAACAAAATGCATTGGGTTGAAAGAAACGGACCGGCGGGGTTTCGGGAAACGGTCGGCCCGGTTTTTGACAAATTAACCCCTATCAACCGAACTTGGTTTGGTTGATAGACGACCACCATTTTTTTGCGTGTAGGACTTCATTTCCCGACATATTCGCCCCCAGTGTTCAATTTCGATAGCGCAGTTTATTAAGTTTAATGAGCCGTTTTTGTCCCTCCTCCTCTAGGCAGGGTTGGCAGGTTAAAAAAAACATGTGAAATAAGAACCTAAATTTGGAACCATTTTGGGGTTTTTTCAAGAAAAATCAAGATATTGGCAGTTTTATTATTGTAAAATATCCTTTAATGAAGTAACATACCGAGAACAAACTACAGTTGAGTGGGTTTTTTCAAAATTTTAACCAGGTTCCAATAGTTTTCAATAGCCGGGTTTTTTTCATTATTAATTAGGTTTTTACAAAATTTAAGAAGTTAAAATTTCAAACTAGATATAAAAAATTAAGGAGGATTTTTTTTCATTTCAGTATTTTTTTCCAAAGATAAATATAATTCTTTCAAAATTGAATGGGATTTTTCAAAGTTTAGGATATTTAAAAAATTTTAATGAGTTTTTAAAAAATTTAAACTATAGGTTTAATTTTTTTTCGAGCGTGGCAGACTTTTTTTAAAACTCTAATTACTATACCATAATTATAGATCGATTTGAACGAAAATTGAATATAATGCTCAGCTTTAAGTATACTACAAGATTCCGTCAACTATTAATCCATTTATTAAATATTAATATAGTGTCATTTGAATATTACGGAGAAACTTCGGACTACTGTAGATCGCCTACTCCATGAGGCTTGAGGCCTACCTTAATGCAATTCACCGTTTTACACCGCACGACGCCATGTACAGCTCCCGCAAAAAAAAAATACAGTGGGGTTTGCGGGCGAACCACTTGGGTTAGGAAGACAAAAGAGGGGTCGTTTTTCATTAATTAAAGTATTCTTGGACCAAAAAAAATTTTGTGTCCTTAGGGGGTCGTCTTCATATTAAACGAAACACTAACTTTCTTTTTTCCAATGGGGACCCCCAATTATTATTAGTTTTTCTGAAAGGCCATCCCCCCAAACCCTTAAATACCCAGTTTCATCCAGATTGATTAAAAAAATTTTATTTTTCAAAAATAAACTTAAAAATTTTTTTTTTAAATCGTGAATTTTTTTTTATGGTAATCGATTTTGGTAGTAATTTTATGAAGGAAAGCGAAATTTCAATTGATTTTATCTATTAGTTTTTGATAAAACGAACGAGAAAGAGCATTTGCGGTATGCATTCGGCAACGGTATACGGCCCCTTAAGATATTAATTCGTTTTTATCAAAAACTATTGGATAAAATCGATTGAAATTTTGGTTTCCTACATAAAATTACTACAAGAATCAATTACCATAAAAAAATTCACGATTTAAAAAAAAAATTTTAAGTTTATTTTTGAAAAATAAAATTTTTTTTAATCAATCTGGATGAAACTGGGTATTTAAGGGTTTGGGGGAATGGCCTTTCAGAAAAACTAATAATAATTGGGGGTCCCCATTGTAAAAAAGAAAGTTAGTGCTTCGTTTAATATGAAGACGACCCCCTAAGGACTCGAAATTTTTTTTGGTCAAAGAATACTATTATTAATGAAAAACGACCCCTCTTTTGGCTTCCTCACCCAAGTGGTTCGCCCGCAAACCCCACTGTAACGTTTTTTTTGCGGGAGCTGTACAACATATTAAAATTTCATACACCGATCTTAAGCACAAAAGAATTCAAGTATTACGAAAACTTATTATAAATCACGAAATATGTACCCGATCCCGTAGTGCGACACATAGTTGTTATCAGCTCGATGTCCTGAATAACACACTAGAATTTAATTAATCTGCGATGACATTGGGAAAAAGGATACACTACGCTTTCAATTTTTAAATCCTAAATTCACCCCGCAATATGGAGAACACCCCTTAAAAGTTTTTATTTTCTTAGAGAATTTTTAATTAAATTTAAAATGATGTATCATACTTGTAATTCGACAAAAATGTAAAGAAACTTCGAACTCGAAATCCGCCGAAAAAAGGGAATGATTGGCATTATGGACAAGAAGACTTTATTTTGCTTCAAAAATCCTGAAATACGTCATAATCACCATGGCAGCCCGTAATTCAGGAAAAACTTTGCCATAACAATTAGTTACTATAAAAATTTTCCAAATAAAATTAATATTAATATATTTCGATTTATAAGCTTTCTTTAGACTTGTGTTTTTTCATCGAAATCCAAACTTTTTTCAAAGTCCAATTACTGCCTTAATTACAAACCGATTTTCACCAAAATCGAATTAGAGGTATATGGCAGAGTATATATAAAGATTTTAAGGCCGAAATCTTGATATCAATTTTCAAATTTGGTAAAAATCGCGACTTAACTGGTACACACGGGTCCAGGGACCCTAATTTTCGTCCAAAATGCTCGAAATTCCAGATTGTTAGAGCTTATCGGAATGTAGTGAAAGGTCAAAGGTTTTCGACCCAATAAAAATTTATTTAATTGGTATTTCAGCGATTTTCTACTGCACTACCGAATCGCATTTTGGAAAGAACCCCTAACACGTCAATTCTAGGAGGCAATACTGAAGGAAGGGCAAGGGAAAAAAAATAGTATGAGAATCCTAGGGGTTTGATACCCTGAAGGAGGAGGGACAAGAAAACTAATTAAACGTAATAAACTATGCTATTTTACCTGTGAAATAACACAAAAACCCTATTTTGAAAAAAAAATGTTTCTGAAATTAGTCACCAGTTTTATTTTTTAGGAAGAGATTACAAGGTTTGTTTGGTTTAATCAAAACTGTGTAATAACCAAATAATTTTATGAACTTTTCCAAAATACTAAAACTGGTGAGTAAACTCAGTGATCATTAGGGTGGTTATAAAAACATCAACTTCTGAATTCCTTCGTTGGCAGCCTTAACTTCAAGTTATCAGGGGAATTTCCGTTATTCAAGATATGAATGCCTATACCTCGGGAAATTTTTGTGCACAACCAAAGATTTTGCGTGCAAAAACAAAGATCTTTCGAATGAGACCCTTCTTAAACATTTCTGCTGAAAAAAAGTGTAAAATTTCAAATTAAAAAAAATTATTAAAAACGGTTCTTAAATTTGTACACAAACTAACTATTTGGATGCATATTTGAATGTTTTTAAAACTGCTTCGAATAACATCAATTTTGTTCGAATGGGACCGTTAGGAGTCCAACTGGGGGTTGAAAAGGAAAATTTTCGTCATTAAAAAATCGTTCTTCCGTTCGAGCACAAACGTGCACAACGAATGACACCTTTGCTTGTGAACGAGCGGATAAAAATTTTGATTTTTCGATTTATCGAAAAAAAAATTATAAAAAATTCGACATTAATTTTTGTGCACAAACGAAAATTTTTGGTGAACGTTTTAACACATTCCAAGCTCTTTCGAACGACACCAGTTTTGTATGATTCTGCTGGTTAGAAATCCAGCGAGAGGTCACATGGAAAATTTCCGTTACTTAAAAAATTCGTACTCACGAACGTGCACAAACGAAAGTTTTTGTGTGCAGAAACGCGCACAAACGATGCTCTTTCGAATGGTTCCAATTTTGTGTGTACGGGCTGAAGTTTCCGGGCTAACTTGTCGCCAAGACATCCGAAAAAATGTCTTAAACTCAAAAAACTCGTATTTCCGAAAGTGCACAAACGAAAATTTTGCGTGCACAATCCAATCGTGCACAAACGAAGGTCTTTCGAATGAGACCATTTGCGTGTGAACAGGCGGATAAAAATTTAGATTTTTCGAAAAAAATTTATAAAAAATTCGACATTAATATTTGTGTACAAACGAAAATTTTTGATGAACGTTTGAACACATTCCAAGCTAATTCGAACGACACCAGTTTTGTATGATTCTGCTGGTTAAAAATCCAGCGAGAGGGTCACATGGAAAATTTCCGTTACTCAAAAAATTCGTACTCACGAACGTGCACAAACGATGCCCTTCGAATGGTACCAATTTTTTGTATCTGGGCTGATGTGTGCGGGCTAACTTGTCGCCAAGACATCCGAAAAAATGCCTTAAACTCAAAAAACTCGTATTTCCGAACGTGCACAAACGAAAATTTTGCGTGCGCAATCGTGCACAAATGAAGGTCTTTCGAATGACACCATTTGCGTGTGAACGGGCGGATAAAAATTTGGATTTTTCGATTTTTCGAAAAAAAATTATAAAAAATTCGACATTAATATTTGTGCACGAACGAAAACCCATACTTTTTTATTTTATTTAATTTTATTGTGCGGAACATAAATTCAATTTTTTCAAATTTTCGGAACACAGATTTTTTTTATTTTTTGATCAAATTTTGTGTTCTTTCAACTAAAAAACACAAAACTACACAATAACACTGAAAAATTTGCAAATATGCGAACTTTTTACTTTTTGACCCTCGAAAAAGTGCTATTTTCACATGCTAATATCTCCGCGAATATTCAAGATATTTTGATCAAATTTTTTTTCAATGAGTTCTTCTTGACGTTGGCAACAATACTCCCACTGAGGTTTTTGCTCTATCTCCTTTAGTTTTTAAATTAATTTTTTAACTTTATAATTTCGCCACTAGGGGCGCTGTAAGTCATCTCAATGGATTCTCCAGGGTCACTTACCTAGGGGTAGACCTTACTTCCATGACCCTAGGAGGCGCTGGTTCCGAATAAAAGCCGTGCAACGCAATTTTGAAACACCCTGTATATCGACATTGAACATTTTTTGAAATAACAACTAGAGTTTTTAAGCTTTTTCTTTTAAAATTTTTGAAAAAGCACTTTTCTGAAAAATTCTATCTTCCAACTTTAAAAAAAGTGAAAATTTTTTAAAATTCTGCTTTCTTCTTGTGTTCTTTATGTTCTATGAAGATCAGAGATACATCAGTGCAAATTTTGATTCAAAGGAACAATTTTTGTAAAAATAGGAGGATTTTTAAAAAACGTCCCTAAAAAGGGACGTCAGGCAGTAATGGGTTAATGAACTTATTACAAAAAAGTGTGAATAATAAAGGTTTAAATGCTAAAATGCTCCCCCAGAAAAATTTTGAAAATTTGACCCTAAAAAACTGGGTTTTAACTTAACTAACAGTAAAGTAAAAGTAAATTCCTCAGGACTTGGGGGGAAGCTGCTCCCCCCTGGGTAGCTACGCCCATGTTTCCAGTCATTGACGTCACCAATTCGATTGACGTAAGATCACGGCACACTTTCTAGCTACAATTCATGTGGTCTCATGCTGACATATTTTGAACTTTTATAACAGAATGTTTATGTAGGTCATTTTATTTGCCTTGGTTTTTATTTTTAAAGATAAATATAAGCATTTTAACAACTGTTTATTTTTTGTTAGATATCTTTAGACAAACGGAAATGAATTAGTCTCTTAATGGATGTAGGTGTGTTCTTAATAAAAAACAGTTTCGTTTCAGATAATAACTATTTTACAACTTTTGTTAAAATTTTTCTTTAAAAACCTATTTTTTCTTACAATTAAAATATAAAAGTAAGTAGTTCGGTTTAGTGTTATTAAATTTTTACTTGATGATAACTAATTCTACATGCTTTCTTAAATTTTTAGAATTCTATTAGTCCAGGCAATCTGTAACTTAACCGGTAAAAAATTTATACCTTTAGTTTTTCAACGGATTTCACTTGGGAATGACCTTAATAATAACATACTAAAAATCGGGTCCCCGGAAGTTAATTTTTTTTTTATTTAAAAAAAATGGCCGAAATTTTTTTTTCAAAAAATCAAATTATAAAAATAGAGACTTATGATACATGTTTCTAGTGTATTTTTCAGTGCTGAATACGAATATACCATTTAAATTTTGAAAAATTTAAAATTTCTATTTTTTAAAATTAATTCAAAATTTTGAAAGTCGAAAAAATTAAAACATCGCTCGAAACCACAAAATAATTGCAAAAGAAATAATTTAAACGGTTTTCAATTAGAAATGACTTGCATAATGACATACTGAAAATGGAAGAAAATCGGATGGTAAAAAGTTTAATTTTTTTCAAATTTTCAATTTTTTTGGCCTCAAAAATCGACCTTTTTAAAAATTCTTGTTAAAAACGTTTGAGGCATTTGCCAAGGTCATTTTTACATGGATGTTGTAGGTATATACCTCTATAACCTAAAAAAACACAATTGATGATTAAATCATTAGTACATTAGTTAATTAATTTATAGAAATTAACGTTGAAAATGCAGGTAAAATCTTTCAATCGAGTAATACAGAAAATATTAAAATTCAAATTTATTCAACAACACAACAACAACAACACACAAACGTTAGTACACAACATGAAAGAAAATGATAAAGGAAAAAAACACTGAAATATCTTTTTATATCCCAAAGGAGCCAGCAAGGCTCTTCCATGGGGTTGCGGATTTCCTAATGTTATTGAACATAGAAAAATAAAATGAAATAAAATAAATTTATGAGCATATAAAATACAATAATAAAACTTATATGGAATAACAAAAAAATATGTCATTCTCGACCATCTCATTTTTACAACTTTAAAAAAAATCATAATTAAAACTAAAAAAAGGGGGTTGGTGGGACTGGCTAGATGTTTTCTTTTCTGATATTTTATAATTCAGATGCAAGTTATCACCTGACAAAATTTAATAGGTTTTCTGTACTATTTTGATTTACAAAAAAATAAAAAATTCAAAGTTTAAAGAAGGTCTGAAGTTTGGTTCTATTTGAGTTTCATACGACAATTTATTAAATAGAATAACAGATAAATAATCAAAATGCTTTTTAAATATATCTTTATAAGGGGTTGGTACTATATAAAAATTTTTTCTTCTAAAATTATAATTATTATTAAGATAAATTTTTGCTACTGCAGGAAATTTCTTTAAAAAGATAAGACTATTTAATACAAACAATTGCCGAACATTTAAAATAATAGTATTTGGAAAATATCGTATGAATTTTTCATGTAAATTTAATAGGGGTTTTATGTTTGTTATATAATCACCTCCCCAAACCAAAATTCCATACTGAATACGAGATTGCACCCATGCAAAATATAATTTCAAAAGTAACTCAAATTTGATATATTTTTTCAAATGATAGAGTTTAAATGAAATAAATCTTAATTTGCTACAAATTAAATTTATATGATCTTTGAATTTCCAGTTTTGGTTAAAAAGAATGCCTAAGTATTTTAAAGAGGGAGTGTATTTAATGAGATGATCGTTACATGATTCTTGTTTGCAATCACAAAATTTTAAATCAAGATATATTTCAGATGTTGCCTTTAAATTAAAAATTATGTAGCATGTTTTTTCCACATTTACCTGCAATTCATTTGATGTAAACCAATCATATATAATTTTTAAATCCCGATTTATAATATTTTCAAGAGCTTCGTATGTAGAAGCGGAATATAAAATAATAGTATCATCATTGTTGAATATTTTAAAGCTTTTAGAAATTTACCTTCTTTAATGGATTGATTTAACAGGCTTTGAATAAAAAGGCTGTGATATTTACCAACCAGTTTTACAACTTTAGAATTCAAGTTGTCATAACCACAAGAATTTGAGTTTTTCAGATTTCGAATAATATTAACCGTTTCAGTGATTGTGATATCATCCATAAAAACGATAGATTTGACAGAGTGTGTCAAGAAATCTCTGTACCTATCATTCTGTTTTACAATATAACATCCAACATTTGAAAAAAAGTCATTTAAAGAACATTTGTTTCCGAAAGTTTATTGGGTGAAGCATTTTTAGAATTGCATCCAAGAATATTATTTATTACCTTCCATTCTTTTCTTGCATTACCAGAGCAATTTTCAAATTCTTTTTCGTAGTATTTTGTACGTGCTTCTTTTATTAATTTCTTTACCAATCTGTTTGCGTTTGAATAATTATAAAGGGCAGTTTGGTCATTGGGGTTATTTTTTTTTAATTTTATAAAGTTTTTCTTTTCTATTTATCTCTTTTATAATTTCAGGTGTTATCCATTTATTTTTATGTTTTCGATTTTTAACTATTTTGGTGCAAGATATTACAAGTGTTTGAAGCTTGTCTATAAAACTATCATACCTAGCATCAATATCATCGATCATATTTTCAAAATTGGTGGATTTGATAGCACTCTCAAGTTTTTAATAGTTTATAATATTAAAAAAGGCATTTTCATCAGCTTTAAAAGTTCGTGATCGATTGCAAGTAGTAGAAAAACATAAAACTAGATAAATAGGGCAATGATCAGTAGGGTGTATCGAAAAAACTTTTTTGATTTTGATGATGCCTTAGTGCGGAAAAGTTGTCTAAGGTGGCATATAGTACCTTTGAATTTTTTCAGAATTTTCGGATAATATCTTGAGGTGCCGCCAAGGCCCTGAAGGTCCCCATGTTAATGCAATGGAGCGCGCAAGCCAAAAAGGCCGAAATAAGTTTTTCGCCCCTCATTTCTACCCTTATCACACGACAAATGTCTTCACTCGAGTTATGGACCCTATATGATCTAGGCCAGGGGTCGGCAACCTTTTGATACGGAAGAGCCAAAAGTTACAATTTACAAAATTTTCCAGCTTTTAAAGAGCAGCTAAATTTTTTGCTTCAATGTTATAGTATATGCTTATGTATATTTGATTTGAGTTTGAGAGGGTGATTTTAGTTGCGGAGCATTTTTACCACCTTTTTTTTCTGAGGTACCTCCTTTCGGGTACTTTTTTACATCAAGTTTTAGAATACGAGGGTTGTTTGTTAATTAACTTCCGTTTTGTTCTTGAAAAAAAGTAGTAGGAATTTCGAAATAATTTTGCTACTGGTAGATAGGTACATCCTTGAGGATCAATTTCCCTCTTTACTGGAAAAAATTGGACATTTTTCTATTATTTATCGAATTTAAAAGCGCGCTCCTCGAACTTATTTCCCGCCAACCCAAAGAGACCACTCTTTTTGGAAATTTTCCCCTTTTTGATAGTTTAAAAATAAAATAAAATAAGTAAAAAAAAGATTTTTTTAAAAAACGCTTTTATTGAAGTGTTCTAAAAGGTCAAAAATAATTTTTTCGGTTTGAAAAATAATTTATTGGGAAGTAGAAAATAACTTTTTGGTAAGTAAAAAAAACTGATTTTCTAATCACTAAAAATAAAAGCGTGGGCGCTAGTAATTTTTTAAATTTAATTTTTTTTACAGGACAGTAACAGTAACATCCCTGACGAACGGGGATTCGAACCCCAGACGTACGGCTTTGCAGTTAGATGCTCTTACCCACAGAGAACAGAGCTAACAGAGGTGTCATAAGGCACTTTTCGTCAATCCGCGGACACTAATTTAATTCTCACTAGCAGCCAATCAGAAGAAGCGAAATCAATTTGAAGACAGCTTCGGACGCGGCGCGGACAAATGGGACGCGGCGGTAGGAGGTGGAGCTATGTTCGCAAATTGTTTGATTGGTTTAAAAAATTACCATTAGCGTCTATGGCGATGAAACCTCTGTAAGCTCTGTTCTCTGTGCTCTTACCACTAGGCCATTACGTCGGCATTTATGTATAACTTCATATAAATAAAAATACCTAATAGAGAATTTAAAGCGAATCCATCCCACTCAAAACTCATGAATGAGAAATTTGTAAATTTAACCTCATAGAACATAGAATGAAGTTAGAATAAATAGTGAATTAAGAATTACTAGCGCCCACGCTTTTATTTTTAGTGATTAGAAAATCAGTTTTTTTACTTACCAAAAAGTTATTTTCTACTTCCCAATAAATTATTTTTCAAACCGAAAAAATTATTTTTGACCTTTTAGAACACTTCAATAAAAGCGTTTTTTAAAAAAATCTTTTTTTTTTACTTATTTTATTTTGTACTTTTTAGTCATGGTATTTTTTAACAAAAACTCACAAGAAAAAATGTATTTATTTCAACCATATTTAATGTTATGTTAGGATGGAATTTTAGTTTCATGTATAACAAAAAATTTTTACATATCTGACAAAGTAGAACAATCCTCTGACGACTCAGCAGGACAATCAACTCAAAGTTAATTAAAATCTATTTAATTTTGCTGGGTACGTTATAATAACAGAGCTGAGCGGGAAAAATACCTCGCACACAAAGAATATTCCTCGCATCCGCTCAGTCGCCGATGAAATCCATCGATATCAAAAAGATTCACAAGAAAAAGAAAAGCATTCAATAAAATAAAATAATAACCAATCGTAAAAGTTCAGAAATAGTGTGTGTGTGTGTGTATCAAGAAGCAAACAGTAACAGTAACATCCAGTCTTTTCAGTAGTCAATAAATTATAAAAGTAGCATATTATCTTCTCTCAGGATGGGCACCAATTCTCGGCGATTTCTCGCTCTTCTGGCGATTTCTTTCTCGCGGTTATCTTAAATCGCTAATTATCTTAATTGTTAATTGGAAGGTAAAAAATCACGTTTTGAAGATTAAATATTGTAGTTATATACCTAGTATATTATCTTACAGGTTTTGGGAGCCATTGGCTTCACGGAAGTGTCTCAAATATGAATTAAAAGGATAACTAAAAACACTCGTTAATTACCTAAATTACGGAGGTTTTGACTAGTTGATGATTGAATATTGCATTGTCATCGAGTTTCCACCACGGTGCAAAGTTTCAGAACTTTATATCGTTTGGAAGTGCCTGAAATATTATGTATAAGAATCCAGAAAGAAAAAAAGGGATTAATCGTCTATAATCATCGTAATTACTGGGCAATTCTCGTTTTGACTTTTGAATATGATGAAGTTATGCCTTATAAACAATTGTGCCCGGTTTAGGGAGAATAGCCCCTTGGGAAAGGTCTCAAATTCTGGTTTTTCTGTTAATTAAAAATACTCGTTAATTAACTTAATCCTTTGGTTGTTTGACTAGATAATGGTTGGATATTGGAGTGTCATGAGGGTTCCACCGATGTGTAAAGTTTCGGGGCCCTGACATATCGGGAAGTGCCCGAAAATTGAGTTTTAAAATTCCACGCGTAAAACGCCGCCAAAAGCAAGTAGAATAAAAGCGTTTAAAAACAAATGGATATTTAAAAATAAGGTTATCACGGAAGGTTATAAACATCTTTAATTATTTTTCAACGTAATTACCTTTAAATAGACCATTTACGGTACCATTTCACAGGTTTTTCGATTCCGCTTCAAGAAAAGTTTGATTTTTCGTTGAGCTTCGCATCGGTTCGGAAAGTCGTTTTCCCCTTCAGCGCACACTTTGCCTGCGAATCTATCGATGTTGCCTTGTTTATTATGGCTGTAACTCCAGAATCCTCAATGCCTAGAACTTGGAAGATGCAACACATATGGTTTTAAACATGCACAATAGCATGCTGCAAAAATCACCTGCCTGCCGATTGTCTATTGTTAATGCGAACAGAGTTTAAAGGAAGAGAAATTCTCTATGGGCCGGCGGGAAATAAGTTTGAGGAGCGCGCTTGTAAATTCGATAAATAATAGAAAAAATGACCAATTTTTTCCAAAAAAGTAGGCAATTGATCCTCAAGGATGTACCTATCTACCAGTATAAAAATTATTTCGAAATTCTCACTACTTTTTTTACAGGAGCAAAACTGAAGTTAATTAAAAAACAACCCTCGTACATGCATATGTTACCGTTAAAGTATGAAATCCGTTATTTCATAGAATACCTAGTTATTCCATGGAATAACTGATCGTGTCCGTTAAAGTGTAAAACTCTCTTGTATTTTATGGTTTAACTAGTTATTTCATAGAATAACGATCTGCAGCCCGTTAAAGTGTAAAATAATCGGTATCCGGTCAGAATTCCGACAAGCCACTTGCCCGACTGCCGTAATCCCGACAGAGCCGAAATCCCGACTAGGTCGAAATCCCGACAACCCAAAATCCCGACAGGGTCTAAATCCCAACACCCCAAAATCCCGAAATTAAGGGTCGAAATCCCGACAAGCCATTTTCCCGACAGGTCGAAATCCCGACAAGCCACTTGCCCGACAGGTCAAAATCCTGACAATCAATTGCCCGGCATGTAAGTTGCCAGATAACTCATATTGGTCTCTAATTTTAAATAAGGGCATTCTATTTAAGTTTTATGTTGCTTGACCACAGGTCAAAATTGCTCTTTTTGGCTAAAAATCAGTGTAAAAATAATGATGAAGTTTCTAATTGATATTTTGTATTTCCTATATTTATATAGCATGTCTTTTTGGTTCGGGCTGACCATTGGTCAATCCAGTTAACTTTTTGGTACTGCTATGCTTTGGCAGTGAAGTAGGTCATGTGGGGGCTCAAACCAAATGCCTTGAGACGAGTAACATTGTTGAATTTTTTGACTTTATATTTTAACCAAAACTGACAATATAATAGGAAACCAAATTGTTAATTTGTGTTTAAGCGAAAAATGTTCCTATGACTATTGACCAGCTAATTATGCCGTTAGAGAGGCTCCCAGATAAATGATAGTTATTAAGTCGAAAAATTCAGAAGTTACCAATGGTTAAATGGGAGTAACACAAGGACAGGGACCCCCCCCCCCTAAAAAATAACAGCGAGACAGAAAGAGAAGGTTGGAAAAGCTGAAAACAGCGATAAAAACTGGATTGACCACTGGTCAAGATATATTGACCAGTGATCACGACCCAAATGTTACTCGTCTCAAGGCATTTGGTTTGAGCCCCCACATGACCTACTTCACTGCCAAAGAATAGCAGTACCAAAAAGCTAACTGGATTGACCAATGGTCAGCCCGAACCAAAAATACATGCTATAAATATAGGAAATACAAAATATCAATTAGCAACTTCAACATTATTTTACACTGATTTTTAGCCAAAAAGAGCAACCTTGACCTGTGGTCAAGCAACATGAAACTTAAATAGAATGCCCTTATTTAAAATTAGAGATCAATTATCTGGCAACTTACATGCCGGGCAATTGATTGTCAGGATTTTGACCTGTCGGGATTTCGGGGTGTCGGTATTTCGACCCTGTCGGGATTTTGGGGTGTCGGGATGTAGGGGTAGAAGCAAAATAATCTATATCAATAGGGGAGAGTGTTGTACCTAAGGACGGTTGTACCTTCAGCCACCTCATTTTAAAATTCGGGAAAAAATACAAATTCGAATTTGTCGTCAATTTTGAATGTAAACAGATGCTATCTATTTGCTAACGTGAAATCAGCTCTTTAAAATATTATTTAAATTTATATAATAAATTTGCTGTTTTTAGATGCTCAAAGTTTTTTTTTAGTGCATCGCTACATTAATTCTTCTCTTCCCCTATAACTATGATATGACAAAATGGGATATATGGGATAAATCCCCAAGATTTTGACTTTTTAGTTATGATATTAGAAATCGTCAGTTCTCAATTCTTTTATTTTTATAGAATTTTGAATGCAAAAACACCTGATGTTGTACCTTCGGACACCATAAGTGTTGTACCTACGGACACGTTCTTGTGGGTGTCTGTAGCTAATCGGCGTTTTTGCATCAAGTTTCTTTAGAGTGAATACATTTTAATGCATGTTAAATTAATTCTAAAATGTTATCTATCTGTCGGTGATTATTTTCAAGTGATTTTAAGATGAAAAATAAAATATTTTGTGATCTTAACTACTTTTTTAAATTTTTGATTCTACTTGGCATTTAGTGTAAAATATGGTGTAAAATCTTAAGCACCCTATCGCATTTAAGTATGATGATCACAAGAAACTTAAAATTTACACTGAAGAAGATTTGCGGAAGTTACCACCAAATGCTTGCACAACTAAGTGTCAATCTAATTGGGTTTTTTTTGGATCAGTGAAGTGATCAGATCAATCAGCATGATTGATGAAACTATTACCTTAAATTTTGATCTGAAAATCCCATGTGATTTATGTGTTTTGGTAAAAATTCAAGACTTTTATCATTGAACTTCGTTTTAATGATCATTTACGATCTTAAACTACATTACTTTAAAAAATCTATTTCCAATTTTAAAAAGGCTTGAAATATGTTATAAAAAGGTAATTCATTAGTAAAAATGTTCAATTTTAGCTTTTTTCAACTTAACATTCCCTTTTTAAGGGTGTCCACAGGTACAACTGGGTCTGTCCATAGGGAGAGCACGTTGTTGTACCTATGGACACAAATTTTTTCAAGTTATTAAAAGTAATTAAAAATACAATTTTCAAGATTTTAGCTAATAAAAAATATCCCCCTAATCACAAAGGATAGGACTATAGGTTGGGCACTTTAAATGGTCACAATGTGATTTTACCTGTCTTGGAAAAATCCAAACGTGATTTTTGTCCACAGGTACAACACTCTCCCCTATATCTCGCACGACTAATACATCTACCTTCCACCCCCTACTGCATTTATGAACTGTTCCAGGCCACAGGGAATTAATTAATTGTAATTCCAAGTGTAATTTTATTAATCCTTGTTGTAAAAAATGATTTTATAGTACGTTTCCATAAATACCATTTATACGCTGCATAAATTTGATAAAATCCTTCTTTTTCATTTTAATTGTCTATCTATATCATTAGTTTAATTTCATTTTAGATAAATTTTTTATTTTACACTTTAACTGTCTATCATTAGTTAATTTATAGAATACCTAGTTATTTCATAGAATAACTAGTTAAAGTGTCAAATTAATAACATATTACACACTTTAACGGACACGATCAGTTATTTCATGGAATAACTAGGTATTCTATGAAATAACTGCATTATATACTTTAACGGTAACACATATACCTAGTCCTAGTAAGTTAATTTTAGTGAATTAATTTCAAAATTTTGGAAATTTACCCTTCAAAATAGCGTTTCAGCTCATTGTATGCCTTTTTGGATTGAACCCTAAGAGCACCTCTCATTATTTAAGTGGCAGAATTTTCAAGGAAAAATAGTATAAATAGTTAAAATAAACAGCAAAATTTCGAGGGACAAAATTTGCCCCTAAAATATAGCGTTTTAATTCGTTTTTTAGAACTTCTATTATGATCGAATGAGGATTACTCCTTATAAGTCACAGAATTTTTAGGGAAAATCAGCACATATTCCAATATTTTGAGGAGCATTTGGGAGTTCTCCCCCAGAAATAGTTTGGAATTATTACCCTTAAAAGTAGAATTTTGACTCATCTTGAGAACTTAAAAATATATTTTCTGATTTGTTAAGGTTTTTGATGATAAATTATTAAATTTTTCGTATGGAACTGAAGAGCCGCCACTTAACATCGAAAGAGCCGCATTCGGCTCGCGAGCCGCAGGTTGCCGACCCCTGATCTAGGCTATCCGACAAAACTTGAATAATAGCCTAAATATCTGTATTATGTTGATTGTGGGCTCTGATTTGAACGAGGAAATAAGCGATTTTCGACGAAATTGGAGCTAACAAAAAACGTAATATAGAGATTTAGGCTATTATTCAAGTTTTGTCGGATATCCTTAACCGATTATTGTAGTATTTTTCAAAAGTGAAAACAAAGAACTAAATTCACTTAAAAAGAAATCAATCGCATATGAATGAAAACGGTATATTAGGTCATCCCGAAAGTTTTGTCGCTCCTGGGAACATCTGTATACAATGTATTTTTTGGTACTTTTCCATTACGGTAAACCAGTAAAGTACTTCTACTTCTATCTAAAGCCAATTTGGCGAATTTTAATTCTTTTTTTGTTGGCTCACTTTTCCAGCTTTCCTAGTTCCTACGATTAATAAGATTTTGTTTACTTCAAGTTGCCATTAATTGAAAACTTTCAAAATTGAAATTCAAAGAAATTTCACTTTAATTTTAAGTCATATTAAGATTGTACGGAAGATCTTATTTATTTCATAAATTGAAACTCATTTTATACTACTTTTGTAGAGCGGTGGTAGAATTTACAGCGATCTAGATTCCTGCAAATGATTATACGGATCTTTCCTAGAAGAGGGTTAGGGGTAGCAATCCAGCAATTTAACATGGAGGATTGTTATCAAACTATCTGGTTGCCTTAGAAAAAATTTAAATCTAAGTTAAATTTTCCACACTTGTTTAAAATACTTAAAACTTTAATTGTTTTAGGGAAGTAGCCAGTTAATTTTAATTTAAAAATCTTAACGTTAGGAAAAATCACAGAGAAAAATCCTAACAGAGGGTCCAAAACGATATATTCAAAAGTTGGATGGTTATGAGGGCGCCACGATGAACTAAATGATTGACAGAGAGATCAAACCTGTGATTGGCTGTCACTTAATCTTCTATTTTCGAAGGAGAAGGAAAAATTTTTTCTCAACCAATCAGGCTTTTCCCTCCCGCCTCTCGTGACGTTGATGCGATCGCAGCGCCAAAATAGCCCCACAACCATCCAACTTTTCGATTTCCATTAGCGCCTATGGCGACGGACTATCTGTTCTAGTACTCTGTGGGAAAAATGCAAAATTTTAAGTAGAAAAGAAATGAAGTAACATGTTATCATAGATTTCAGGAAAGCCCAGTTGTTGATCAGTCCCCAAAATCAAGCCAAGATGCCAAGTTGAAGGTAGATAAAGTTACAGTTTATATTGGTATCGCATAATGGAAAAGTGTCAAAAATATCTTATATACAGATGCTCCCAAGAGCGACAAAACTTTCGGGATGACCTAATATCCCGATAATATTTAGATTCGTTTCTGATTATGTATTGCTCTTATATTTGCAGAATCAAGCTCAGGTAAAGGTAAAAGACTAAAATTTAAATTTTCTCTGATAAAAATGATTATTCCCCCAGATCTATTGTTTTTACGAGTTTGAGAAAAAATCTTATACCCTGCAATATTGTAAAGCTGGATTTCATTTTGATACAACCAAGTTTCGCTTAAAATTAGGCAGTCGATTAAAGGTAGGTACTGATTAACTTGAGCTATTTGTTCATTAAAGTTTGCTCTCATGCTTCTTATATTAAGATGAAATATAGAAATATAATACATATTAGTTTTTATCAATTTTAGAACTATTAAAAAAATTAGGCAGTTCATTCAAAGACTCAACATTTATACATTTTTTAGAATCATTTGGAAAAATAACTTACTGTTAAACATTAAACAAGATCAGACATTTTTCTAATTCTTATTGCTTTAGAACTGTCATTTTCACGTAAAAATATTTTGGAGTCTTTGATCCAGCAGAATTTATAATTGTTTTTCTTTTTATACTGCCTTGCTTCTTAGTAGAGCTTTTTCATTGCAGGACAAAGATGTTCATTGACAAAAATTGGAGTATTACCGAAATTTACACATACAGGGTGTTTCAAAAAACCTGTAACGATAGGCTATTTCCTGAAATATTTCCCCTAGACCCATACTTCCAAAGGCGAATTTTCTTCAAAAGGTGAAAAATTATATGAGACCAGTTTCAACTCCATGGGGGGTCTATTTTAGAAGATGCAGAAAATAACTTTTTATACGGCCCCTGTAGACTGAAACTTCCATTGTAAAATTTTTTTTCCATTCACTTCTCAATAAGATAGAAAAAATTCTGTCTCGATATCTTCAAAATTCACTGAGATATGCGGGTTTATATTTTTAAGGGACCGTCCGCAAGTTAAAAAGCGCATCATTCTATTAAACAATAAAGCAGTGTTTGGCTAAATCGGAACTTATAGGTATTGATTTCGATTTCGGAGCTCCAAGAAATATTTTTTATAATCTTTTCTATAACTCAAGGTAATCTAATATAATAAAATTGAATGTGTGTATATATATATGTATGTATGGTTGTCTTTTATACAAATCCACAGTTCTCTTCCGATCTGCACCAAACTTGGTATACATACGTAAAAAAACCCAAGGAAAAACATAGGCTATGTTTCGAAAAGTTTTAATGGCCCCTTGACCCTCTTTTGACCCTTTTTATGGTCATTTTGCTGAAATAGCTTTATTTCTCCTCAACAAGCGATCTGCTTACTCCATTGTTACAAAGAAAATTTAATGCTAAACAACAAGTTTTTAATAGAAACACTAGGTACAAGTCTATTTAAAAATTATATTAATAATTTAAAAATCTATTTCAGTGAAGTTTAAAAATTTTAAGTACAGTTGAACATATTTTTATTTGAGAATTTATCTAATTTTTATATTTTAAAAAAACTTTATGGAATGTTATTGTTGTTAAGATAGTCTCCATGGAAACGAGGATGTAAAATCCAAAGGCGATAATATTTCAGCTTTTAAGAAAGTTGGTTAACAAACCAAAAACTATTAAAACTCCCTTTCAACTAGAAAAGGCTGATTTTTTCCCCTTAAATTTCAAAATGGAATAAGCTTAAATTATTGAATAATTTCACGGAAAACGTTAATTCCGTCCTGAAGATATGATTAATCAAGGGATCTAAGCAATTTTAAATAGTTTTTAGAATATTTTTTCTAAGTCTTAAATGTGAAAATCATTCAAAAATTATATTGCTTGAGAACTGAAGGAACTTAAATCCAACCGGGAATACCGGGATATAAGAAAATTACTAGGAACATCGGGATTTGAAAAATTACTAGGAACATCGGGATAAGAAAAGGTACCGGGAACACCGGAATATGAAAAAGACGCCTGGGATACCGGGATGATTGGTAAATGCTGATTATTATACAAAATTAGAAATGTATTTGGGAAAATTTAAAAATAATAAATTTATACTCTACACCCGTGCAAGGCCGGGCATATCAGCTAGTTTATAAATAAGTCTTGATTTAGGTATAAGTATTGATTGGTAGGAGGGTTACTTTCAAACCAATGACGTCACAAATCTGAACGCAAAATGAGAGCTGATGGGCCCCCTCTGGGCATCGCTGATATGAGTAGCAATAACAGGTATCTGGATTAGCGTAGTTGAGCGAGCTCAACACCATAGCTGATTGGAGGAGTTTTTCATGTAGTCCTTGTCACCTCAAAAAATCAAAGTTTTACGGTAGTTTGGTTTCTAAAATGTTCAACTTTAGTTTGTGGATGGCCCCTATTTTGCAGTAAAAGTATGTCATTCATAGGTATGATAAAGTGGTGTAAGTCACGAATTTTAGCTTTTAATATCTTGGTGAATTTTGAAGATATCGAGATGAAATTTTTTGTGTCTGATTAAGAAATGAATGTAGAAAATTTTTCTCATTGGGGGTTTTAATCTACAGGGGCCGTATAAAAATTTATTTTCTGCATCTTCTAAAATAGACCCCCCATGGAGTTGAAACTGGTGTCATATAATTCTTCACCTCATTTGAAGAAAATCTTCCATTGGAAGTATGGGTCTAGGGGAAATATTTTACGAAATAGCCTATCGTTACAGGTTTTTTGAAACACCCTGTATATCGTTGGCACTTAATTTTTTTACTTTAGCTGCTTTGATTATTTTGTCTCTTTGTCTTTGAATGAAGTTGGGCAATAATCGGTTTCGGCTTGTTGGGATTCCTTGTGGGTATACGATGCGCAACTGCAATATGGAAGTTATCTGGAATATCCAACGCCTTTATTATCTGTTTAGTAATTTCTTCGGTATTTTCGTTTTCAAGTTCCGGAACTTCGGCTATTTCAATATTTGATCTTCTCGAATACTGTTGCAGATCTATTACTTCCAGAGTGAGTTCCTCGATCTGTGCTTTGAGTTGATTATTTTCAGCTAGTGTTGTTTTCAGGGTGGAATTTAAAGCTGCAATTTCTTTCTCCAATTTACTATTTTTGTCAACTAAGTCTTTCAAAGAACCCGAATTGAATTCTATGGATTGCACAACGCCTGAAAGTTCCTTCTTGATGTAGGTTTTCAAATTTGCGTTCATATCGTCCATGATTTTTTTCATAGTTTTCATCATATTGTTTTCACTTAGACAAATATTTAGACAATATTTGGTCATAAATCATTTTAAAAATAGTTAAATTGAAAAAAGACAAAATATCTCAAAAAATTTAAATTTTAAACTAATTTAAAAAATTTTAAATTTTGTAGTAGTATATGCATGTGATACATGTCTCTAGGCCAGGGGGTTCTCAAACTTTTTAACATCGTGACCCACTTTTGAGAGGCAAAACCTAACGCGACCCACCGACTTCAGTTATTTATAATTAACTGAACTGAGATAATTATCTCATGCCCCCTCCCCACAGAATTTTAACTTCTCTGACTGGGGGTGTTCACGAACTATTTAGTTACAAAGGGTATGAAATAGTTTAATTGTGGTCTAGCAATGATCCCTACAGTAAAATGGGGGTCTAGGGGTACTCCACCAGAGAAAATTTTAAAATTTGACCCTTAAAAACATGGTTTTAACTTGTTTTTTAGCAATATGGGATAAATTACACCAGTTTCATCATTTCCCAAGAAAATTCTTAAAATTTGCATTGACCCCCCCAGTGTGGATGGGGAGAAACACTAAATATTTTTTTCAAATCTTATTTGAATAACCGACTAGAGATTTGCATTATCGGCACATTAAAGTGACACACATAGTACGTATTTACATTAATTGCCTTTTCCGTTCCACTCCAAGTAGTGTAGTTTTTCCTAAAATTTTTATTCTTTTTACTATAGTATGGTAATTTGATAATTTCAAAAGTTCAACTAATAGTTTGATAATTCAAAAGTCAATAACACCGTTTGTGAAAAATTAAAAATCTTCTCGCGACCCACCAAAAACTGACTGGCGACCCACCAGTGGGTCGCGACCCACAGTTTGAGAAACTCTGCTCTAGGCTATATTTTAGTGCTGTTTACGAATATCACGCCAACTTTTCAATAAAATTTAGAATCAGTGTGGAAAAATTGAATCATTTTTCTCAATAATTTTGTTTTTTATGCTTCAATTTTTCCACAGTTAATTTAAATTTTATTTAAAAATTGGCTTGATATTCGTAAACAGCACTAAAATATAGCCTAGAGACATGTATCACATGCACATACTACATTGTTAAATGAATTTAAAATTTAAATTTTTTGAAAGGTATTTTGTCTTTTTTCAATTTAATTATTTTAAAATGATTTATTACCAAATATTATCTAAATATTTTCTGTATTACTTTATTGAAAGATTTTACCTGTATTTTCAACGTTAACTTTTATAAATTTACATGCATCCAACATCCATGGAAAAATTACCTTGGGAAATGCCTCAAACGTTTTTAACAAGAATTTTTTAAAAGGTCGATTTTTGAGGCCCAAAAAATTGAAAATTTGAAAAAAATTAAATTTTTTATCGTCCGATTTTCTTCCATTTTTAGTATGTCATTATTTAAGTCATTTCTAATGAGGTATTCTCACGTTTTGAGATTAAATTTTATTAAAATAGTAGATAGAAATCCATGAATAATGACGTTTACATAAAGTATTTTCGTAGCCTAGTTTATGAGATATAAATTTTCGAAATTTCGTTTTTCGTTTGGGTGAGAAAACACTTATGAATCACAAATCATGCGCTGTGAGGTCACATCCAATCGAAGCTCGTTTTCTGATCACGTGAAAACAATAAACACGATGGTTTTCATGCGCTGTAATGTCACATTCAATAGAAGCCCGTTTCTGATAACGTGACTTTTCTGACGTTTTGGCAAAAATAAATTTGAATTTTAAATTATTTAAAACACATTTTTGAACTTTAAAATCAGAAATTTGGGAGTTTTAAACCGTAATGTATCAAAAAAGTAAAAAATCAAGCAAATCCCTCACTTATGCAAATACCTCATTGAAAACCGTTTAAATTATTTCTTTTGCAATTATTTTGTGGTTTTGAGCGATGTTTTAATTATTTTGACTTTCCAAATTTTGAATTAATTTTTAATAATTGAAATTTTAAATTTTTTAAAATTTAAATGGTATATTCGTATTCAGCACTGAAAAATAGCCTAGAAACATGTATCATAAGTCTCTATTTCCCAGGTGGCACAAGAATATTATATGATATCATAGGAGAATGTCATATAACGTCAAACTCCGATAGAAAATGATATAGAAATGACCCCCTGTTTTCATCGGATATCATTTTTCGAGATTATTTAACAGAATATGATATAATCCGATGAAATTTATATTTTCTCCATGTCATACCTTGTCGGATGATATCATTTTTCGAGATTATTTAACAGAATATGATATAATCCGATGAAACTTATTTTCTCCATGTCATAGCTTGTCATCATTGAACATCATTTCTCGACATAACTTTATAGCAGCCTACGATGTCAACTGAGATCTCAGGTTGATTTGCTAATTTCTTGAAATTGAGGAAAACATTAATTAGAAGTACATTGATGTACGAAGCTTTTTCGAAGGCTTTTCTTTTATCTTAAATAACTAAACTGTAAAATACATAAAAATTGTAATAAAAGCTTCCTACATCAATATACCTCTAGTTTTTCTTACATTTACTTATCACCTAACAATATGCATTTTAATATGCAGTTATTTGAATTTATATTGGACTAATTATAGTTAGTCAGGTATTAACTAATTTTGATCAGATGATTCCCAATTTATTTTTAACTTCACACCTCAATAGTTAGTTTTTATACTAACATCTTTATGTGCTATCCCAAAAGCAAATTAGAATGAATAGTTTGCCCAATTAATCACTTTGTCCGTAACATATATAAATATCTTTCATATTATTTTTCACAATGAGAACAATATTATTTTCCAAATTAACATTTATGGAGAATCAAGTAAAAGGATTAGGGTTGAGTGGTTAATAAACAACATAACAAATGTTAAAATAATGACAATTATGTTAATACAAGTCACAGTTTACACTGCCTTTATTTCCAAAATTTTAATAAAATCCTTGATTGTTTTTGGTGTTGTCATCCTCCTCCTCCTCCCTCCTAATCCGCATCGCGGATCATCCGCTCGCGGATAATCGGGGTTCTACTGTATTATTGATTAAATGATCAAGCCATAAATTGAAAAAAAACTCCAAAACAATTTTTTCCTACAATATTTTAGTTCATCTCATGATTGTGTTTTAAATCTATACTTGTTTTTCAATCAGATCATCATCACAAAAAATTTTTAAATTTCACATTCAAAAATAATTGTATATTTTACTACTATTTTACTAGGGCTATTAATTTTGTAATTGACAATCAACATTATTTCCTCTTAATTAATTGTAATATTAGAAAACTTAAGATCGCAGTTTAAATATAGTTTCTACACGCAATTATTTTCCCCAGAATCACCCGTATCATCGGAAAATTTAAAAATCATTAAAATGAAGGGAAATATTAGTAACATGATTCGAGTATATTTCTATATTTTGAATATTAATTTTTCTTAACTGATAACCGTTTTAATTATTACCCAAGCCGCCAGCATGGGTAAAAAAATCATTATTAAGTGCGAGTTTCAAACCGTAAAAATATTCCCTCATTCGATTACTCATTGCATGGAAGAAAATTTAAAGAATGCGCCAAGTCCAAGATAAGTCACCAAATCTGAATCGTACGAGTGTGATCCGAGCGCATTGAGCAGAGACCGAGAACTAATTCTTCTACATCTGGAGACGGCCCCCGATTTTATTTATTGATCCTGAGCTTTATTTATTGATCAATCTGGATGAAACTGGGTATTTGGGGGTTTTGGGGGATGCCCTTTCTGAAAATCGCAAAATAATTGGGGGTCCCCATTGAAAAAAAAAAGTTAGTGTTTCGTTTAATATGAAGACGACCCCCTAAAAACTCTAAAATTTTTATGGTAAAAGAACACTTTAAACCATGAAAAATGACACCTCATTTGTCTTCCTAACCCAAGTGGTTCTTCAGAAATCGCAACTGAGTCGTTTTTTATTTCCCCAACTGTACTAGAAAAATTATTACATAGGAGTTTTACCCTTTCAATATGGCAAAAAGTCAGTTTAGTGTTTCTCGTTACTGGGAAGTTTTCTCCAAGTGATTATTACGAGGAAATAATTTTGCTGTTTCAAAGTCTAAGATACACATAAACGAACCCATAACTGCTTCAACAACAATGATGTCCCAGCTTTATTGATACATCTTTTTGTAAAAAGGTTTAACTTTGTTATGTCTCATTAAAAACAATTGGTTCTTACGTATTATACTGTTGACCGTACCGCTTAATCAAAAATGCTATCAAATCCCACTGACTTCTATTGATGTGCCGCTGAATTAGACGGACGCTGAACGGTCGACGGGATAATACGTAAGTACCAAACAATTTAATATTTTAGAAATCAAAAATTCAAATGTGGTATAATATTTACTGCTGGCAATGAAATAAACGTATATTTTATCAGTCGGTTTGGAATTCTTGGTGACATTTTTAATCTTTGGCATTAAAAACAGCGTGGCAATATTTAACAGGACAAATAATGAGCTAAAAAAGGTTCAATACATAGAATTAAACTAAAATTTTCTCCGAATTTAAGAAATTGCTATTTTAGTTTTAAAGGATTTAGTGTTAGTGAAATAAATTTAGTACTCTTATTTTAACTAAACTATGTTATTTCTTTCTAGATGTTGTTGCTGAAATATTTGTACGTGTTCCGGTGCCTGCCCTAAAATGACGACGCCTTCAGTGATCCAGGAAACCAGAAAATTGAAATTTTTTTTATTCCTATTATAAAATTGATTTTCATAAGATACAAAATAAAATATTTAATAACATATTAAAAATGAGTTCTACTCTATTTAACTACATATTATAAAATGTATTTATTCATCTTATGCTTGAAAATCTGAACCTTTTTTAACTTAAATTAGTGTTTTCCCATCTTTGCCTTAGGTCTTTATGCTAAGTTTATAATTGTTAATTTTAAAATATTTTTCTAATTGTGGAAAATAATGTGAAATTCATTCGTTAAGATATTGTTTAACATATAATACACTTTTTTATGTATATCGTAAAATATTCCTTCTAATTTGCTCTTGGAAAACACTTAATAATGTTGGTAATGATCTGACAAGAATTACTTATTAATTGAAAAATTAAAATAGTCTAGTATTACTTAAACATAGAACTGCATCTTAATATGCATAATGATGGGTGTGAATTAATTAAAAGAAAAACATGAACTAGAGGTTTATTGAAGTTGGAAGCTTTTATACAATTTAAATAAATTTTACTATTTAGTCTATAAAACGAACTTAGGAAGTGGAAAACCCTTTGGAAAATTTTCTTTTAAAAACAGTGATAGAATATTTACAAAGGTACTCTTTCTCCACTCTTGTTTGTTTTAATAGATTAAAAATCGCAATAAGAGCTTCCTACATCAATTTACTTTTAGTTAATGTTTTCCTTAATATAATATCAAGAAATAAGCAATTAATCAACCTGGGATCTCAGTTGACATCGTAGGCTGCTATTAAGTTATGTCGAGAAATGATGTAAAATGACGTCAAGTTATGGCATAGAGAAAATAAAAATTTCATCGGATTATATCGTATTCTGTTAAATAATCTCGAAAAATGATATCATCCGATGAAAACAGGGGGTCATTTCGATATCATTTTCTATCGGAGGTTGACGTTATATGACATTCTCCTATGATATCATATAATATTCTCGTGCCACCTGGGTCCGACGCTAAATTTTCAATTATTGCAAAAATAAGTAAAAATTTTCAAATCCATAATTTACTCAATTATTTCTTGCTAATTATGTCTTAAAACATGTTATTAACTTTCTTTGTCAATAACAATAAAATACATGATATCATTTTACGTCATTTTAAGTCGTGATTATGATATCCGATACTCCACGAGATTCAGAACATCAGTTGATGTCGTAGGGATATGGGCCAACGTAAAGTTTTATTACAGCCAGGCACTGGCTGTAATAAAACAATTACTGCTAGGCGTCCAGCACTTGCGGTTTAGGGGGAGATATCCCGATATCTCCCCCTAAACCGCAAGTGCTGGACGCCTAGCAGTAATCGTTTTATTACAGCCAGTGGAAAAGTATACGCTGCACCTATACCTCACTTCCAAAAGTTAAGCACGGAGCTGTTTTTTCAACCTAACTCCAAGTATAATTATGTTTCATACATGAAAATCATACCACAAGTTGTTCTACTAGTGGGAATACAAAGCCCGCGAACAAATTTTACCTACCAATAATTTAAGGGGGTTAATGGGCCCTCCATTGATAATGGAATTCCATTACACATTTGGAGCAGTGACAGAAACGTCAATGTGAGAGGTATTTAACTTAAAATTTTATGTTTTTTTCTAAAGAATATTGTTATTCCCAAACTCAACGCATGTTTTCAAACGTATGTGCTAATTTTAAATGGCTTTTTAAGGTTTTATTGGGAGATATTGGTCTAATCATCACATTTTTGGCACGTTTTAGCCTCTGGGTCAATTTTGGCAAGTGGTATCAGACAGTGAACTATTGTTTTTTGTAGCTCCTACATGTGCTTGAAGGTGTTTAGGTCTGGGGACCCAGAAAGTACCCTTATTCTTTCAATATAGTTACTTATAAAAATCTTTAAGGTAGCCAAATTGTGATTTTTTGCAGCTTTTTCACTCTTTACGATAAATCCTTGACCCAAAATGTCTTCTAAAAGGAGTAAATGGGACATGAGAACACACGTATACAATTGTAGACATTAGTGGAAAGCTCTGTAGCATATAGGGGGTGTTGAAGCGGCAATAAGTTTCAGAGAAGAAATTCGATCTCTTAAAAACTCATTTAAAAAAAAGAATCGAGATATTTTTAGATATTTCTTTCTTTTCAGACATGTATACTTCCATAAACACTAAAAAAATTTCCTTTTTTGAACGTTAATAACAGATGTCATCCCTGTAAAACTATAAAATTTTTTGCGCCGTTTCAACACCCCCATATGCTACAGAGCTTTCCACTAATGTCTACAATTGCATACATGTGTTTTCATGTCCCATTTACTCCTTTTAGAAGACATTTTTGGGTCAAGGATAAGGAAAGCTGCAAAAAATCACAATTTGGCTATCTTAAAGATTTTTATAAGTAACGATATTAAAAGAATAAGGATACTTTCTGGGTCCCCAGACCCAAACACCTTCAAGCACATGTAAGAGCTACAAAAAACAATTGTTGACGGTCTTATACCACTTGCCAAAAATGGCCCAGAGGTTAAAACGTGCCAAAAATGATGATTAGACCAATATCTCCCAATAAAACCTTAAAAAAGCCATTTAAAGTTAGCACACACGTTTGAAAACATGCGTTGAGTTTAGGAATAACAATATTCTTTAGAAAAAACATTAAATTTTCCGTTAAATATCTCTCACATAGACGTTTCTGTCACTGCTCCAAATGTGTAATGGAACTCCATTATCAATGGAGGGCCCATTAACCCCCTTAAATTATTGGTAGGGAAAATTTGTTCGCGGGCCCTGTATTCCCACTAGTAGAACAACTTGTGGTATGATTTTCATGAATGAAAAATAATTCTACTTGGAGTTAGGTTGAAAAAACAGCTCCGTGCTTAACTTTTGGAAGTGAGTGTATATTGATATAGCTGTGCCATCTTTTATAATTTGATCTTTTGAAATTTTTTTTCGGCCATTTTTTTTTAAATTAAAAAAAAATTAAACTTCCGGCGAGCCGATTTTTAGTATGTTATTATTGAGGTCATTCCCAAGTGAAAACCGTTGAAAAACTAAAGGTATCAATTTTTTACCGGTTTGACCCTTTTTTTCTGTAGATTTACTGGACTATATGCTTTAAAGAAATATATTATTGATTTATTTGCAAAATATGGTAAAATGATCATAATTCATTGTAATTCCATTATTTCCACATCGTTTTTTGTTTTTCTTTAAGATAAGGCTAATTAGGCTAATTTTATTAAGCCTTCTTTTCTTAGGCTTACCATATTTTCTCGGGTCCAGTGGCGGATCCAGGTTGGGGCAACAGGCCTTTTGCCCCCCCCCTTGGGATCAGGTACCTTTTTTAAAAGTTACGGTAAGAAAAGGAAAAAACGAAAATCGGACATCCGAATTTCGGACAAGGTATACAAAAACAAGTTAAAACTGTTTTTTTGGGTCAAATTTCCAAAAATTTTCTGGGGGAGGACCCCGAGACCCCCTTTTGTATTTGGAACTCAATTATTCACAACTTATTTATATTCTGTACATCAAAATGAAAATCCTACACGGAAATGAATACCTGAAATTCGGGCTTTAGGTACCAAAACTAGTTAAAAATCTGTTTTTTTTTTAATAATAATAATAATAATCTTTATTCACAAGGACAGAAAAACAAATACAGAAATTAAGAACATATTAGTAGCCAAGGGGATAAATTCAGAAATCCCGTTCAGGCTACCTAAAAATAAAATCTTACATGAATTGATTAACAAAGAAGGAAAAAACCAAACACAAATTAATAAATTAAAAAATTGGCAAAAAGCTGGGCAAAATTTAAATGATTTTGCTTCAAATGAGGTGAAAATATAGATCAGGATCGTCGATATTTATTAAGAAATTAAATAAATTTCGTCTAAAAGAAGATAAATTATTTATACTAATTAAATTTAGAGGCAAACTGTTAGAGTCAATTTTTCTAAAAATTCTTCTGGGGGAGGGCCTCCAGTCCCCCTTTGATACATCAAACTTAATAAATTACTCACAAATTGTCTCATTCTGTACTTCTTTAAGACGCAAATTATACTTAAAATGTGCTACAAAGTTTCATTAAACCTATTTAATATGTATGGGAGAAATAATTTTGGGCCCCTACACTGCAAAAAAAACGGAAATTTAACAGCAAAAACTGCTGTAAATATTTTACGCATTTGCTGTAATCTCAAAACACTGCCTTTTTAGCTGTAAATTCGAAGCGCCACCTGCTATAGTTTACTGGCAACTGCTGTGCTAGTGACCAGATACACACTGCAAAAAAAACGAAAAATTTAACAGCAAAAACTGCTGTTAATATTTTACGCATTTGCTGTAATCTAAAAAAAACTGCCTTTTTAGCTGTAAATTTGAAGCGCCACCTACATTAGTATAAATTAAATATACATAGCAATTTTCCTGGTAGTTTTCCTTGTAATATCGGTAATTCTTTAATTGGTCATCGAAATAAATTTAAAAAGAAAATGAAATTCTTGTTTATAGAATGCATTTAAATGAGTAACGTTCCTGATTTTATGAGTTTTTACAGCAGTTTAATACTTTCCTGGAAAATTCTGGTTTTCATTTCTGAATCCTTGTGGACAGGAAACCAATGTTTGTTTTTACGCTCACCACTAAAAGAGTCAAATTATTTAGATGAGGTGTAAGAACCAACATGATTCTAAAACTATGAAGTATAACCTTCGTAGATCGGATCGGTATCTCCCGTGGTTCATAATATGCCACATTTTGAATACTTGTAGAAACATGGAAGAACAAGACATAACTGAGATGTGCACATTGCTTTCTAGTTTTTCTGCGGAATAATTACAGTATCGCTGTAATGTTAACACAAAATTCTGTAAAATTACAAAATTGCTGTAAAAATACAGAATTGCTGTGTTAAATTTACAAAATTGCTGTTAAAGTCAAAATTTACAAAATTGCTGTAAAATCACTGCAAAAAGAGCTGGCACCCATATTGCCAGTGATTTTTGCTGTAAATTTACTGTGAAATTTTTTGCAGTGTATTCTATAGATTTCTACAGTATACGCCACTGAAGGGGAATGTCCACGAGACCAGTTAATCACTTAACCCTGCCCATTGTTGTTTTTTGGTAAACATGATAATGACTAATTTTTTGAGGATATATTTTTATATTTGGAGATTCTTTCCAAATAAAAATCTATATACGCCTGTGGAGTGATGAAAAAAGAGAGGGATGAAAATTGTTGACCTGTGGAGAAATTGGCCACATAAGGTCCGGGCCCACCCTGAGAATCGAGCTTTGGCTTTGGGTGCCAAAACGAGTTAAAACCCTGATTTTTAGGGTCAAATTTCCAAAAAATTTCTCGGGGAAGACTCTCCCAGATCCCATTTTTGATATTAAAAATATACTTTTCCTTATTTTGTTTTACATTTTTATACTACAAATATACTATACATCAAAATGCGAATCTTTCCTATAAATGCATTAAAAAAGTACATAAAACCTATGAGGAAGCTTAGGAATAATTTTAGGTCCTCTCCCTCGTTGCAGAAATCTAGCTTTTCGCCTGATAATGACTTATTTTTTGGAGAACATTTTGGTTCCTTCAGAAATAAATTTATATTTATGCCACTGCCATCTAGAGCAGTGATGACCGCTCATCTTAAGGGTCTCTCTGGCTGGAAGGGTGGGACGTTAAAATGCTATCCCCCGATCCCATCTTAAATGTACAAAAATGAGTCAAAAGACTACTTTTCAAGGTAAAATTTCAAAAAAAATTCTGGGGAAGGACCCCCCTTTTTCCTGGGGCGTCATCCAAGTATTTTCAATTATAGGATCAAATTTTCAAAATTTTTCTGGGGAAGAACCTCCAACCTTCTTAAAATGTAGTTGCCCCCCCCTTCGGACCAGGCTGGATCCGCCACTGCTCGGGTCGGGTCCGGATATATTTATATTTTTGAAATTTCTTAATAAGTGCTCTATAAAACTACCAAAGATTACAAACTAAACTAAGAAAACACTATTCAAACTAATAAACGTTAATCAGAAATATCACATTTTATATTTTCATTTAACATTACTTTTTCAAAAATGGTTTGATTGACTTAATTTTTATCACAAAATTCACTAAAAGTAAGTTTTTTGAAGTAGTACAGACTTTAGAAAATGTAAACAAACCCAAACAGATTGGTCAGGATTTTTTCATAAAAATGTCTGGGAAATCTTAAATGTGTGAAACCCTCACCCTGGACATTTAGGCGACCCCGGACAGCTCTAAAAACCCCGGACGTAAGATAAGCCTATTCTTTTCTTACGTGAACTATCGGATTGTGTACATAACATACGAATACGACCAGTTTGTAAATCATGGTAGTCCTTTTACAATACAAGTGAGTTCACATCTTCTCTTCCTAATTTTGCTTTGATCATGGCACTCTTTCTCCGGTGGATTTGAAATTTCTCCCAAAAGTATACTACAATAATGTTGAGGGCAACAAATTCTATTGTAACGATTTGGTTGTTCTTTTCTCCACCAGATGACAGTACCACCTAACAAAATTCGGGAAGTTTCAATAGATGATTCTGAAGTAATTTTTTTCTTCTTTCCTGACTTACATAAGGAAGGGACTGTGGTGAGACAAACAACAAGGATGGGATTAAATTTATCTTTTCCCGGGGGTTAAAAACTCAGAAACACAGCTGGCTTTCACCAATCCTCTCACAGTTTGTGGAATATTTTTGGATGGTCCTACTTCTTTACGGTTGAGAGGGCCACCTGTAAGAAAAAAAAAGAAAGAGAAGAGCTCGGAGTATTTCTTGAGGCATTTTTCTTGAGTATTTCTTGTATTTCTTGAGTTGAAATTATGTTTTTTAGAAAAATTGTGCTGTATATTTTTATACATATCCCTATAGGTATATTAAGTATATCCCAAGAAATACTCCGGGTCCGGGCAAGACTCATATCGTGTCTTCGTTGGATGTTGAACTGAAAAACAAAGAATAAGGCACCAAAAAAGGGGGCAATCATGGGCGGATTTAGGTTGTGAACCCTGGGGGGGACGAACTGGAAACCTGTGGGTGCTCCATGATGACTTTAACAGGATTTTCCCTTATAAAAATGGAATTTTCTCAAAAGTTTGGGGGTGCATTGCCCCCATGCACCCCTTTAAATCCGCCCATATGGGGGCTATGCAATTTTATAAACCTTCCTTGGATTCCTAAAGATCATTGAAATTGAAACACTTGATGAAAAAAAACTTCCAAGGGAAAATAGTTTTGATTGTTTTTAAAAGGATCCCTGGGCTGATTTAACCCTTTATGTCACAAATTATGTTTTTTAGAAAAATTGTGCTGTATATTTTTATACATATCCCTATAGGTATATTAAGTATATCCCAAGAAATACTCCGGGCAACATTTTAAGACTGGAGCTAGGCCAACCCCCAATCGCAGGGACTTTAGTTAAGCTATTGGGTCAATCCATATCAAGTGATCCAGAGGTGGTCGCTCGACCATTTTAGAATCAAATAATTTTTTGAGGGTTGATTCTTATATCATTGGAGAGTCCAAAAACACTATCTTTAATTTTTTATCTTTATTTGATTTTTTATAGCAGCCATCGAAAAAGCTGATTTTTGCGTTTGTAAGGGTTTCTGTTATCTTTCGTTACTCCTGACTGGTTTAAGTTAAATTCATGCAACAAAAGCCATTTTACTCAGAAAGATACATCCTTCAAAATTTTTGGTACAATTGTTTGGAGAATCGTGTTCCAAATATAGAAAAACAGCCCAAAAGTAGAACTTTAAAAATGATGATTTTTCAATTTTCGAAGGCGTAGTATTCCCAAAAGATCTATATTTTCCAAATGTTTTTTGTAAACTATGTGTAGCCTACTTACTGGACTACATTATGAAAAAAATTCAACTCTGGTATTTGGTTCTTTTTTGTAGTTAGAGGCCTCCAAAGTTGGAACATTTCAAAAAATCCAAACTTTAACCCTCTATATCTCTGTTGGAACAAAGTTTAAAAATCTAAAATTTTTACAGGTAAACCTTCACTAGGATATCATCCAACTGTAAAAATTTCATTTTTGGTATTTGCTTCCAAGTGGAGTTATGAACCTTCAAAATCTGATGATTACAAAAAAATCCTTACTTTGACCCTCTATATCTCTGGTGGAACAAAGTTTAAATGTTTGAAAATTCCACAGGTTACTCCTCACTTAGGTATTATCCTCCTGTAAAAATTTCATCCTTGGTATTTACTTCTAAGTCAAGTTACAGGACCGTAAAAACGCTTAGTTGGGAACATGATAATCCATTAGTGTAACGATACCCTCATTCTTCAGTTAAATGTTCTTGAAACATAACGTTTTTATGGTCCTTTAACTTGACATAGAAGTAAATACCAAAGATGAAATTTTTACAGGAGGATAATACCTAAGTGAGGAGTAACCTGTGGAATTTTCAAACATTTAAACTTTGTTCCACCAGAGATATAGAGGGTCAAAGTAAGGATTTTTTTGAAATCATCAGATTTTGAAGGTTCATAGCTCCACTTGAAAGCAAATACCAAAAGTGAAATTTTTACAGTTGGATGATACCCTAGTGAGGGTTTACCTGTAAAAATTTCAAATTTTTAAACTTTGTTCCAACAGAGATATAGAGGGTTAAAGATTGGATTTTTTGAAATGTTCCAACTTTGGAGGCCTCTAACTACAAAAAAGAACAAAATACCAGAGTTGAATTTTTTTCATAATATAGTCCAGTAAGTAGGCTACACATAGTTTACAAAAAAACATTTGGAAAATATAGATCTTTTGGGAATACTACGCCTTCGAAAATTGAAAAATCATCATTTTTAAAGTTCTTCTTTTGGGCTGTTTTTCTATATTTGGGACATAATTCTCCAAACAATTGTACCAAAAATTTTGAAGGATGTATCTTTCTGAGTAAAATGGCTTTTCTTGCATGAATTTAACTTAAACCAGTCAGGAGTAACGAAAGTTAACAGAAACCCTTACAAACGCAAAAATCAGCTTTTTCGATGGCTGCTATAAAAAATTAAACAAAGATAAAAAATTAAAGACAGTGTTTTTGGACTCTCCAATGATATAAGAATCAACCCTCAAAAAATTATTTGATTCTAAAATGGTCGAGCGACCATTTCTGTTTTTTCTGGATCACTTGATATGGATTGAACCTATTGTTAAAATATTGGATAAAACTTCTTCAACTCTCAAACAGTAGATATGTCAGGTTCAAACCCCGAAATCGCTCACTGAGCAAAAAAAACGCTCACTCCGCGATGTGGAATTTTCAAAATGCCAGAACGCGATGTGGCCGTTTTTCAATAGGGCCACAACCCGAAATAGACTTTTGTAAAGATGGGATGCGCTAATGTGGGACGTTTGGCCAAATGAAACATTCCACAGACTTGTTTTGCCGAAATTTAATTTATTTAGTCTAATTCAATTTGTTCTCTTAAGACTTACTTAATTTAGTTTGATTAAAGTTTTTTTTACGAAATTTTCAGTTTAAATTTGGAATTGTCCTTGAAATTTTCGGTTTAATTTCTGTTTAATTAATTTAAATTACATTTTTTATTATGGTTGCATTGTTTTAAAAGTGTAAAATTAATGAAACACTCAATTTTGTGACATGTTTTCATCGTTTTTTCACATATGATACAAATAAGTCTTTTTAAAAAAGTAAGGTAAAAAAGTATAATTGATCAATTGCTTGCATAAAAATTGAGGGAATAATTTTTAAACAAGAGTCAACTGGTAATACGTCAACAATTATTGCCATTAATCGAAGTAATATTAATGAAACAATTATAAAAACAAATTTAATAATTCAATACCACATTTTGAAAATACCACAACCCGAATTTCGGCTTGTGGCCGTTTTACAAATGCCACTCCGCGATAGTGAGCGATTTCGGGGTTTGAACCTAACAGATACACAAAAATGTGCTACCTTAAACTGTTTAACTCGTCTTACTCTTCTAATCCTGAATATAACTGGGCATTATCTGTTAAAAAAAATCCTTGAAGATCTCGGCTTTAATTTTATTTGGATCTCCCAAGATTACAGGCTAGCCTCTTACTATCTCCCTTATATCTTGCAAACCCTTCGCGATCAATGAATTCAAAGGGACTTCTCCAGGATAGAAAGTAGTACTCACTTCCCTGACTACAAATTTTTAAAAAATTCCCCTTCCCCTGAAAACTACATTCAATCCAATTCAGATATTAACACAAAAAGAATAGGGTGGGTTGGGGTAAAGTGGGTCATGGGGTAAAATGGGTCAGTTTTAATTAACTCGATATAAATCAAATTTAAATTGAATTTCTTATTCACTAATTTTTTTAATTATATTCTTTAATCTGTTGGCAACCTTTTTGGACTGTCATAAATTAAGATTTATGAATTTGAGGACAGAAAAAATATTTAATTTGAACTGTAAATGATGTCATCGAAAAAACAGGGTTTACCAACTTCGAAATAACTACCTATTGTAATAAATTACAACAGATATTTGTGATAGTTTTTCATAAAAGAAAGTCTGAGAGACATTTCAAGCCAATCAGCTTAGAAAAATATAAAATATTTTATCTTTTATAACGATATTTTGGACTTGGGGTAAAATGGGTCATAGTTAAGAGGCCTTCTGTATTAAGTAAAAACAATGTTTTTAACTTATTTCCTTCAAATATACATTGAACTGTCAAACAAGTTTATTTTTCTCCAAATGAAGTATTTTAATTGCTACATTTGGAACAATGGTCATTAACTTCAGAGGTTTACAATTTCCTAAAAGTACAACTTAAAACAAATTTTTTCAGATAAAAACAGCTTAGCCGATTGCCTTTTTTCTTATTTTCATGTATATTTAGTAATAAATATATTTTTGATATATTTTTGCAATGAGACCTATTTTACCCCACATTGGGGTAAAATAGGTCATTACTTTTGATGCCAAGTTTAACCAACTTATAACTAAAAAATATTTGATAAAATTAGATGAACATGTTCTGAAGGATTGTAATGTCAAGATCCAATTGAAAGAAATCCTTAAAAAGAAATAGTTTTGATGAAATAAAACTCAGAATGTGAAAGTACCTTAAAATTGGCCCATTTTACCCCAACCCACCCTAATCTTTCAACTACGCTTAAACCAAAATAGAATCTATTATAAAGGTGAAACATTTGAGATTTTCGACACTAATAGATGTTCCTTTTGTAATCTATACGAAAACGAAACATGGAATCACATATTTAACTCCTGTCCCCTCTACATTTTCAACAGAAAGAAATATTTAGTGAACCTGAAACCTTTTCCTCTTATTTTAAATGAAAGAAATTTTCACATTTTTAGTATTTTTGGTTTTGTTATCTCTGTCTTAAAGCTTCGTCGTGACATAATGGCGGAATCGAGTTAGTTCCTGATCCCGTGTACGAACTATGTGATATTCTCTTTTTATTGATATTTGGTGTTATTTTTATATTTTTATATTTGTAACTAACCTTAAAAAAGGGGGAAAAATTGGACCTTTTGTAGGTGTGTATAAAGTAATAATGTAAATGTGTAAACGGGCACACGCCCATTACAATAAAGTTTATTGATTGATTGATTGATATATTAAGTATATAAGCTTCATATTATAACCCTAGTAGCACAGCTCGTCCCAAATATGTCAAGTAGGGTGGTCCTTATTTTTCAAAGTTGGAATTTTTTCCAGCCCCCCCCCCTTAATTTTTTTCCTTTTACTATAAAATGAAAGTGTGCAAAACGATTTTCCGATATTTTAATATTAACACGTGCCTCATCGCGGTTGAAATTTGAATCCCATAGCGCGCCATAGTAATATAATATGGCTAGGGTGTCTCAAAAATAACCTTTTCTCGAAAAACCTTGCTCCCTAGGGTTTTTCTCATTCCTTTTGGTCCCAAAAGATGGTGTGTGGAGTTACAGCTTCCTAAGTTAACTCTAGGGCTTGACTATAAGATCCCCAAAATTTGAAAAAAGAGGGAAAAATGACAAATTTTCAGAATTTTAAGTAGATATATTTTAAGATTGATACTGCAATAAAACTGGCTCAAATGTGTTATTTAGCACTTATTTAGATGGATTATATTTATTTACGTGTGTTAACTGTAGCCTTTAGCCCCTTTAATTTCAGTATAAACAGTACTACTTAGGGACGTACGTTGCTCATCAAAGCTTATGCACTACCGGTGGACGAAAGGAATTTATTCCGAACTTCTTCGAAGGAAGTCCCTCAAATGATGCCATTTGGTGCTAAATTGATATTATAAGTTATAAAAGCCAGTGAAATAACAATAAGAAATCCTTCCACTGAGGTTTTAATGTAAAAAGAGATTTTCTTCAAAATTGCTCGTTTCCAGCTGATCAAACTTAAAATTTATACTAAAAAAGGGGTTTTTGTACTTTTTTAGATACAAAACTTTGAAACCTATATAGGGGTTTCACTTTTTATAAGTAAAACTTAATTTTAAAATGTACAGATCGGAAATGACATGGATAATACCTATACCAGAAGTGAAAATCTGTTTAATTTATATAAGTTAGGAAAATTACTTTCTTTTAGCGTATTAGGGGAATGTTTTAATTAAAATCGTGTTTCTTTAACATTTTAACCAAGATTCACAAGTATGAAACTATTTTCAAACTTTAATAAAATAAAATCGATTTTCACTTCTGGTATTGGAAATATCCATGACATTTCCGATCTGTACGTTTTAAAATTCAGTTTTACTTATAAAAAATGAAACCCCTATAAAAAAAGTTTCAAATTTTTGTATCTAAAAAGTAAAAAAAGCGCCTTTTTTAAACGCTTTTATTCTACTTGCTTTTGGCGGCGTTTTACGCGTGGAATTTTAAAACTCGATTTTCGGGCACTTCCCGATATATCAGGGCCCCGAAACTTTACACATCGGTGTAACCCTCATGGCACTCCAATATCCAACCATTATCTAGTCAAACAACCAAAGGATTAAGTTAATTAACGAGTATTTTTAATTAACAGAAAAACCAGAATTTGATACCTTTCCCAAGGGGCTATTCTCCCTAAACCGTGCATAATTGTTTATAAGGCATAACTTCATCATATTCAAAAGTCAAAACGAGAATTGCCCAGTAATTACGATAATTATAGACGAATAATCACTTTTTTCTTTCTGGATGCTTGTACATAATATTTCAGGCACTTCCAAACGATATAAAGTTCTGAAACTTTGCACCGTGGTGGAAACTCGATGACAATGCAATATTCAATCATCAACTTGTCAAAACCTCCGTAATTTAGGTAATTAACGAGTGTTTTTAGTTATCCTTTTAATTCATATTTGAGACACTTCCGTGAAGCCAATGGCTCCCAAAACCTGTAAGATAATATACTAAGTATATAACTACAATATTTAATCTTCAAAACGGGATTTTTTACCTTCCAATTAACAATTAAGATAATTAGCGATTTAAGATAATAACCGCGAGAAAGAAATCGCCAGAAGAGCGAGAAATCGCCGAAAATATCGCCGAAAATCGCCGAGAAGAAAAATATGTTCTTTTATAATTTATTGACTACTGAAAAGACTGGATGGTACTGTTTGCTCCTTGATACACACACACTAATTCTGAGTTTCTTACGATTTTTTTTTATTTTATTGAATGCTTTCTTTTTATTGTGAATCTTTTTGATATCGATGGATTTCATCGGTCATTGAGCGGATGCGAGGAATATATTCTTTGTGCGAGGTATTTTTCTTGCTCAGCTCTGTTATTATAACGTACCCAGCAAAATTAAATAGATTTTAAAATTAACTTTGGAGTTGATTGTCCTGCTGAGTCGTCAGAGGATTGTTCTACTTTGTCAGATATGTGAAAATTTTTTGTTATATTTACATGAAACTAAAATTCCATCCTAACATAACATTAAATATGGTTGAAATAAATACATTTTTTCTTGTGAGTTTTTGTTAAAAAGTACCATGACTAAAAAGTAGAAAATAAAATAAGTAAAAAAAAGATTTTTTAAAAAACGCTTTTATTGAAGTGTTCTAAAAGGTCAAAAATAATTTTTTCGGTTTGACAAATAATTTATTGGGAAGTAGAAAATAACTTTTTGGTAAGTAAAAAAAACTGATATTCTAATCACTAAAAATAAAAGCGTGGGCGCTAGTCATTCTTAATTCACTATATATTCTAACTTCTTTATTCTATGTTCTATGACGTTAGATTTACAAATTTCTCATTCATGAGTTTTGAGTGGGATGGATTCACTTTAAATTCTCTGTTAGGTATTTTTATTTATATAAAATTATACATAAATGCCGACGTAATGGCCTGGTCGTTAGAGCATCTGACTGATGCAAAGCCGTACGTCTGGGGTTCGAATCCCCGTTTGGCAAGGATGTTAGTGTCACTGTCCTGTAAAAAAAATTAAATTTAAAAAATATTAAAAATTACTAGCGCCCACGCTTTTATTTTTAGTGATTAGAAAATCAGTTTTTTTTACTTACCAAAAAGTTATTTTCTACTTCCCAATAAATTATTTGTCAAACCGAAAAAATTATTTTTGACCTTTTAGAACACTTCAATAAAAGCGTTTTTTAAAAAATCTTTTTTTTACTTATTTTTTAGTTTAAATTTTGGGTTTGAACAGGAAACGAGCAACTTTGAAGAAAAGCTCTTTTTACATTAAAACCTCAGTGGAAGGCCTTCTTATTGTTATTTCACTGGCTTTTATAATTTATAATATCAATTTAGTACCAAATGGCATCATTTGTGGGAGTTCCTTCGAAGAAATTCGGAATAAATTCCTCTCGTCCACCGGTAGTGCATTATAAGCTTTGATGAGCAACGTCCCTAAGCAGTACTGTTTATACTTAAATTATAGGGGTTAAGGCAGGGGCGGCCAACCCAAATGATCTAGAGGGCCACTTTGGAAAACCACAATACTCCCGCGAGCCGCATATAAAATTTTAGGATATTAATAGACGCTCAGAATGACAGAGAAGTAAGTTGAAAGGGGGGGGTCCTCACCAAGAAAATTTTAATAAATATAATCCATCTAAATAAGTGCTAAATAACACATTTAAGCCAGTTTTATTGCAGTATCACTCTTAAAATATATTTTTTAAAAATTCTGAAAATTGGTCATTTTTTCCTCTTTTTTCAAATTTTGGGGATCTTAGTCAAACCCTAGAGTTAACTTAGGGGGCTGAAACTTCACACATTATCTTTTGGGACCAAAAGTAATGGAAAAAACCCTGGAGATCAAGGTTTTTCGAGAAAAGGTTATTTTTGAGACACCCTAGCCACACTGTAAAAAAATCTTTCTTCAATAAACGGAAATTTCCCGGCAGCATTGCGCGCTCTGACAACCCTGGGAGCTAAGCCGGCGGTAGTTTAACTACCGGCAGGGTCTCCCAAGCCGGACAGGTCTTCGTAGGGTAGGAGCCAGACTAAATGGGATACCACCAAGAGCCAAGTCGGTCCTCTACCTATTTTTTTAGGTGCTCTAGTCAAACAGAGGCTGCAATTTTTCCCCATCCATGACGAGTACGCCTTTTCTTTCTAATGCTGCATCGGTCGGCGCGCAGTCTAAAAAGGCCCGCGTTCCTGGTTTAGGCAGAGGGCCAGGTTCGAAAAATAATTTACGGTCTCCAAATACTTTAAAGATCTTGCAATTCAACATTGGAATCTCAACAAGTGCAACGAGGATTAAACTTGATCAGATACTTGACCTACACTGTTAAAAAAGAACGTCTTTTGACGTATTATTTTCCGTGAATTTTTCATGGATTAATTCCGTAAACTACAAAACGGAATTTTCATCTTGAAGTTTCCGTTTTTTAATTTTCCTCTCCTCACGCATGCGTATTGTACGATTTCTCCACTAGTTCTGGTGAGACTCAAATATAGTTGTAAATAAGTAATGGAAGTTTGTGCAAGCGTCTTCAGGCGAAACGAACCTTCAGCAAATTTACTATGGGTAAGTAAGTTAAATATATTGTTTTTATTTTTTGTATTATTGGCTGTAATCGGGAATGACTAGGCTGCCGACGGGTAACCGTTGTGCGCATGATCGGGTTAAAGGCGTAGCTTTAAAGTATTTAGGATGGAACCTAGCGGAGCTCGAATGGAGTTGTGGTAGCGCGTCAGTCTAGAATGCACATTAGGGTGGTCGCAAGAAATAGACTTTCGAATTTCTTCGGTGGCAACCCCCTAAAATGTGCCAATAGGCTAGAAAATGGTATTGGCGAAGTTTCAGCCCAATCGGATAATATTAAGACCCGCCTCATTGAGGTCAAAGTTGAGAAAAACAGTAATTTTTAACAAAAATTCGTAGTTTTTCGACCATAAAACTGAAACTATTCGTCTCAGAAGCATGATTCTTATCTCATTTGATAGTAAATTTTATTGGCTTGAAGTTAGACCCCATCTACATTTTTTAACTCAAAGTGATAGGGGGCATATCAGCATTTTTTCAGGTGAGATCGAAGAACAACGCCTTGAAAGTTAGCTTTCTTGCAAAAACCAAAAAAATTATATTATTAAACCAAATCTATTTTTTAGATTTTAATGTTGGTATTTTTCATTTTGACATTGAAAAGGCTTCAGTTAGAGGTATTTTCAAAAGAATATGCTACAATATATAAATTTCAAATATTAAAATTAGGGATAAATTTGAGGAAACAGAAAGGGAAATAACACTAAGTGTTTAAATGGGAATTATTAACAGATTCTTATGTAAAATGACCCCCTGAATCCGAATCTGACCTCCATTTTTCTCCATCATCCTTAGATTTTCGGGGAAGAGCCCCTCCCCTTGTTTACGTTTTTTTATGATTTAATGACTTTGAATTCGATTTTCAGCGTCGAAAAGCATTACTGTAGTCTTTAAATTACTCCCAAGTGGACAAGAAAGGTTAAAGTTTCTAAAATATGAAAGTTTGAAGAAAATGGAAAAGTTTAAGGGGTGATTACCTCCCTAACATGCAAAAAAGTCGTGAAAATAGGTTATTTTGCATTATTTTTCTGTTATTTTTTACGCATTTTATTTTTAAAGGGTCCTTACCCTACCCTAAAGGACCCAAATTTAATGAAAATATGCTTAAATATTTTTTACTAAAAGCGGTTGAGGTGTTAGTTCCCCTGAAGCACCCGCAGAAGGGTTCAGAGGACTATAGGAATCATTTTCACACTTGTGTCTTTAGGAATTAATATTCATGCTTTGGAAAGTTTAAAAATGAAATTGTTAATTTATTTTAAGCATTTCCCAAGTTTAAAGTGTAATTATATGTTTGAAGCTGTTATTAGATGAGCGTGGCTGATGATAACAATTTAGCACATAAAAGTTTAACTGGTATACTAGGGTATGTTGGAAGCGCCCCCTAAAAATTGGGGAGTTGGAAGGAAAAGGGTGTAATTCAGAATGTCCTTACAGAAATTCTGTTATTGACTTTCTGACTTTTTTGTACTCTAAAATGCTGCATTGTAATACTCAGGTTTGTATCTGTCCATTGACAGCTTGAAACGTGGAATCTCCCCTCATATACCTGGTAAGTTACTAATGAACTGAGGAATTTTCACTAAAATGCATAAACATAAACCATGTCATTTTAAAAATTTCCAAAGCATGCATATTAATTCCTAAAGACACAAATGTGAAAGTGATTCCTATAGTCCTCTGAACCCTTTTGCGGGTGCTTCAGAAGAACTAACACCTCAACCGCTTTTAGTAAAAAATATTTAATCACATTTTCATTAAATTTGGTCCTTTAGGAAGGGTAAGGACCCTTTAAAAATAAAATGCGTAAAAAATTACAGAAAAATAATGCAAAATAACCTATTTTCACGACTTTTTTGCATGTTAGGTCACACCTTAAACTTTCCCATTTTCTTCAAACTTCCATATTTTAGAAACTTTAACCTTTCTTGTCCACTTGGGAGTAATTTAAAGACTAAAGTAATGCTTTTCGACTCTGAAAATCGAATTCAAAGTCATTAAATCATTGAAAAACGTAAACAAGGGGGAGAGGCTGTTCCCCGAAAATCTGAGGATGATGGAGAAAAACGGGGGTCAGATTTGGATTCAGGGGGTCATTTTTAAATAAGAATCTGTTAATAATTCCCATTTAAACACTTAGTGTTATTTCCCTTTCTGTTTCCTCAAATTTACCCCTAATTTTAATATTTGAAATTTATATATTGTAGCATATTCTTTTGAAAATACCTCTAGCTGAAGCCTTTTCAATGTACAAAATGAAAAATACCAACATAAAATCTAAAAAATAGATTTGGTTCAATAATATGTTTTTTGGTGTTTGCAGGAAAGCTAACTTTCAAGGCGTTTTTCTTCGATCGCACCTAAAAAAATGCTTATATACCCCCTATCACTTTGAGTTAAAAATGTAGATGGGATCTAACTTCAAGCCAATTAAATTTACTATCAAATGAGATAAGAATCATGCTTTTGAGACGAATAGTTTCAGTTTTATAGTCGAAAAACTACGATTTTTTGCTAAAAATCACGGTTTTTCTCAACTTTGACCTCAATGAGGCGGGTCTTAATATTATCCGATGGAGCTGAAACTTTGCCAATACTATTTTCTAGCCTATTGGCACATTTAAGGGGGTTGCCATCGATGATCCGGTGAAAAAAAATTTTCCTCATGTTACTTGCGACCACCCTAATGCACATGGTCGTAGGTTCGAACCCCAGTAATTATTTTTCAGTAAATTTAATTTTAAATTTTTATTATTCCATTAAAAATTGCAAGAATTAATTTCTCTTGTTTAACAGTCATTCCTTATTTAATTAAATTCATTGTGTTTTTTTAAATGTTTTACTTTATCTAATTTTTTTTAAATTTTTTTTAATTATTAATTAATTGAAAATAAAATTATTTCGCTAAAATATTTTATAGAAACATCAAGAATCAAGTCCACAAGGATGCGCATTGCTAATAAAGTATAAAAATCTTGCAGGGATTGTGAAATACAGTACAAAACAGTACGTCGGCAGCCTAGCAACGGCCGTTGTAAACGTTACCATGCTTTAAAATAGAAATACTCTGATGTACTATTTTTAAACAGATATTTAAACATCGTACGATCGCTTTCTTCACCACGTAGCTGAAGTCTTAAAATATTGCATACCTAACTAGTCTTATTAGATCGCAAAAATGTGATCTAAATAGTTGTGATAACTTGTAACTTTTGATTAGACTTGTATTACTGTGATCGGTAGTGTAAATTATTTAAAAGAATCGTCTATTTGTATTTTACGGATTGTTTGTCATTTTTTTTTAAAAATTATAATCAGGAATATACTGAATCACAATAATATTAGTAATAATACGAACAATCGCTAAAATAACGGAAAGTTCCACTCCAATGACGAAAAGATATTAAACGAACGTTCTCTAAAATAACGGAAGGTTTCCCTCCTTTCACAGAAAAATACAAAACGGACATTCCCTCAAATGACGGAAAAAGAAAATACGGATACCTTCTCAAATGATGAAAATAATCCGGCAGCTGTGCTGCCGGGAAATTTACGTTTATTGAAGAAAGATTTTTTTACAGTGTAGCACAATCCGAAGGTGTTAAAATCATTGCTCTGCAGGAAACAAAGCTGAAGACGAAAACTCCCCTCAAAATCAAGGGATACAATATCTTTAGGGTTGATAGACAGAATGGGAGTGGAGGAAGCCTTGCGTTCCTCATTAGAGACGTCAAATATCAGAGTATTAACATCAACAGAAGAATAACTGATGGATCTAGTCTCGAGATCCAGGGTATAAGGATCATTTGGAGAGGGAAACCACTCAATATCTTTAACATGTATCATCCCCCTGATCTCAAAAGTCTACCAATTGACCTTCAAGACTTATTTACTATGGGTACTATCTGCTTAGGCGATTTAAACGCTAAGCACCCCATCTGGGGCTGTTCAACAGCAAACCCAAGAGGAAATGAGTTAATCGACATAATTGATGACAAGAGCTTTACTATTCTCAACGATGGTACCCCTACCCATTTTTCATATAGTTATAATACAAAAGAAGCTCTAGACATTTCATTTGCCAGCTCAGATCTCAGACCTAGTTGCGGATGGACTGTTTTAGAAAACATGGGGAGTGACCACCTTCCAGTTTTAATTGATCTAAAAAAGAGACAACTAGTGCCCATCAGTAAAGATAAACAATGGATCTATAAGAAAGCGGACTGGCATGCCTTCGCTGAGGTGGTTGATTACGAGATTCAGAGAAAACCTCTCTGTGACAGTGTTGAAGTGAATTGGTGCTTTTTAAAAGAGGCGATCTTAAGAGCAGCCAAGAAATCTATACCAAGGGGTAAATTGAAGAAAAAGAAACCCTACTTAACCAGCAAATCGCCCTTGCTTCAACCTCTGCTTGAAGAACGAAAAAGAATCTACGAAAATAAGGACACGGGCAACGGCAATTTTGTAAGAATTGAATTAAATAAAATTAATGCAAAAATAAGAAGACTTTACGCACAAATAAAGCGTGACAAATGGAATGAACTATGCTCAGATCTTGACTCAAGAACATCTAATGGAAAACTGTGGAAACTGGTAAAAAATATTGGCAGAGAGCAACCACAATCAGAACAATGTAATACAATTCAGAGTGAGGATGGAAAATTAGCCGAAAATGATGAACAAGCGGCCAACCTTTTAGGTTTGCATTATCAGAAAATCAGTAAACTGAATTTTACTGTCGAAGACAGAATTGTCAAAAGTAGGGCCAGTAATATTGTTCATGGCTGCCGCAGCAATACCCATAGTGGAACCTCCCTTTTTAGAAGGGATTTCAGGATGAATGAACTCGAGGCTGCAATCAGGGATACTAGCCTAAATAAATCTCCTGGACCTGACGGCATACATGGTCAAATGATCGACCATCTTGGCCCGAGTGGGAAACAAAGGTTCCTGGACATTATAAATTGTTCCTGGGACAGGGGGCAGCTTCCTCGAGACTGGAGGAGAGCGACAGTCATTCCTTTTAAAAAATCTGGAAAAACTGACGGCACCCCGGAGAGCTATCGGCCCATCGCCTTGACCAGCATAGCTTGCAAAATAATGGAGAAAATGGTTTTGAAAAGACTCACGTTTCACTTAAATTCCCACAATCTTCTCCCGGAGGAGCAATATGGATTCAGAGAAGGCCATAGCACTACTGATCAGCTACTTTACTTCTGTCAAAGGATAAGAGACGCTCACAACAAGAAACCTACTAACCACACTGTAGCGGTTTTCCTGGACTTGTCCAAAGCCTTTGACAGAGTCTGGAATAATTTACTTGTAATAAAACTATATAAACTTTTTGGAATTGGCGGAAAAGCCCTTCCCTGGATCTACGATTTCTTGAGAAATAGGCATATCAGAGTAAAGTTTAACAATTCCCTTTCCAGAGGTTTTAGGATCTCTCAAGGGGTACTACAGGGGTCAGTACTGAGTCCAACTTTGTTCTCCCTTTACTTATCTGGTATAGAGGGTATCATCAAGAAGAAATGTGAGGTCGGTGCTTTCGCGGATGATATCGTCCTTTGGAAGTCCGATTCTGACGTGATGAAATTGGAGAGAGACATTAATCTTGTCCTTGAGGACATTCGGAATTTCTCGGAAGATCACAAACTTTGTTTCAACCCAACTAAGTCTACGGTTAGCTTTTTCACAACCAATAGAAAGCTAGGATAAAAGTTTTCTTCCGGGCAATTAGGCCGTGGTCGAAAGGTAGATGTTAAGGTAACATCTACCTTTCGACCACGGCCTAATTGCCCGGAAGAAAACTTTTATCCTAACCCATCCGGTCGTGAAAGCCTTTGTTCTTAAATAGAAAGCTATATAATTTCCATCCTAATATCTCATTGAATGATCAACCACTAGCTGTGGATAAACATCCAAAATATTTGGGATTTGTGTTAGACCCTGAAATTCTTGGAAACAAACATATTGATCATCTTGTACTGAAAGCAAGAAAAAGACTCAACATCTTAAGGTGACTAAAAGACTTAACATCTCAGGGCGTGATTGGGGTGCGGATGCTAGCACACTTAGAAGCACGTATATCTCTCTGATCAGACCCATCCTGGAGTATGGAATTCCAATTTACTGTTGCGCCTCTGCTACAAATCTTCAGAAACTTGAAAAGGTCCAGCTCAGCGCTGCTCGGATCATCACGGGTCTGAGAAATACATGTCCCAGCGATATTGTGCTTTTCGAGGCTGACCTTCAGCCCCTTAACCTTAGGAGACGTGCTTGCCTAACAAAATACTACAGCAAACTCAGCGGACTTGGTACTCAAAATCGTACTTCTACCTACTTCAAAGACTGGTGTAATAACCAGAGACTTAGGAGAAACAGTCCCTTTAGCCAAATGGTCTCTTTTAATCTTGTTGAAAGGGTTGTTGAATCACATCACCTGACACAATGTCTTGAGCCAACGGATGATCTTGACGGTGTCTTTTTCCATTCTGACTTGCCTGTACATGTGAACAAACAAACAGATATTCCTGCCTATCTAAGGCAAATAGCTCTTGAGAGAATTGGCGAGATTTCAAATGATGCCGTTCAGGTAGGGGAGGTGGGGCTATTTCGCACATGGGGCACATTCGGACAGACGGCATTTCTCCTAGTAATTATTAATTTAAAAATCTGAAAAAAATACCAGTAAATGGATGCATGACTACGACCTCCTGCATGAATTTTCAAAGCCCTGAGCTATTTTGTTGTATACGTACTAGAAATTTGCTAGCGTTCGAAGCAGCAAAGTAAATTTTCTTGTCATTTTGTTGGCGTAAAATATCAATCAAAAATAACTCTCAAGTTGACATTCAGCATTTTATTCAGTTGAGGCACTACTAAAGTAAGTTTCTAGAAAGGTTTTATTGCCCTGCTTTATTAATAAATATCTTGTTGGGACGTGGTAAGCATGAACTGGTAGATGGGGCACATTCGTACACCAAAAGATGGGGCAGATTCGGACACTGCGAATGTGCCTCATCTTTCCCATTTCTGATTATGAAAGTGATTTATATGTTTATAAGTGCAGTATATTCAATAACTTGAAGTTTAATTGTTTTTTATTGTAATTGTTTCAAAATTTGGTGATAATTGAAAATAACATCTTAAAGAAAGCTTCAGTTTTAAGGAATTTAGACCCAGATTTAAACATTGAAGAAATAATGTCCCTGATAATTGTTTAATACCAATTGACTTGGACTTAGGTGATTTTATTCCGGTAGAATTTGCTACTAAAAAGAAAATTTTGTTATGTTGGTCAAATAGAAAATTTGGAGTTGAATGGTGCTTTTTTAAAATTAATGATGACAAATTTTAAAAACTTTAAAATTAATGACGAAACTTTTATTTTCCCAGAAAGAAATGATTCAACATTCATACAAAAAGATAATATCGTAATACAAGTTCCCCAACCGTCAGTTTCAGGTGTTAATAAGTGAGCTGTTGGTTCACTTTTCTTTTCGAATAAAACCTGACAGTTAAAATATTGGTTGAACTTTTTCTAACTAATTATATTATGTGAAGTATGTTAATTTGCAATATAATCTTCATTACTACAATTGTTTTCCTCATCAAAAACTTAGATGTTCAATATTTTCTGCAGCTGTTTTCTTTTTGTAAAAAAATCTTCAATTTAGAGGAAAAATATGTAAAAGTGCCAAACATTTCGTTTAATTATCCTTACTTTAAAGTGCCATAAACTTTTTAGATCGTAAAAATAATTATTGTATAATTTTTTGCATGTGTACGAATGTGCCCCACACGTGTGCATAACTGCCCCACCCATGGGGCACATTCGCAAGAAATTTCTAGTTTTTTAGATTGATGATATAGGTTAGAAATTCTAGATGAATGCGACCAATTATCGTTCTAAAATATCGGGAAAGGTCTTAACTTTCATTTGAATCCGAGTTTGTTTCAATATCTCATCTAGATCCAGAGAAATATCCCGAAATGCACTTTTTGTGCGAATGTGCCCCGTTCTCCCCTATATACGGATGGCAGTAGAGAAGATTGTAATCGATCTGGAAGTGGAATTTACATCAAATTGCAAGATCAAGACTTAAGGATTCAGAGGAGAAATCCCGACTACTGCTCAGTATTTCGCAGTGAGCTAATAGCCATTGATGAAGCCCTTGAATATCTTGCGGTTCTTCCCCATGGAAACGAGATATGGATTCTGTCAGATAGTAGAAGTGCAATACAGCACTTGACAAATTGGCAAAGTGTGAGAGATAGTGTTGGAGTTTCAATACTCAACAAATTAAAACGACTTTCCATATCTCATCGGATTCATCTGCAGTGGATTCCTTCCCACGTCGAACTTCAGGGAAATGAGATTGCGGACACTTTAGCCAAGGCTGGTGCTTGTGAGGCCTCTGTGCCGTTGGCACCTCTCACCTATTTGGAGATCTTCTCAAAAATAAAACACAAGAACAAGACCACTTAGAATGTCCCCCCAAAGCACCCATGGTATCACTGTTCACAACCGGGAGGCTCCCTGGTTCAAGGTTTCAATAGACAGGACCAGACTGTTCTTGCCCGCTTTCGTAGTGGCCACCTGAAAACAATGAAATTTTCCGAGGGATCCAAGATCTATGAAATTTGTAACAACTGTTCCACTGAGCAGGCTTCGCCTCAACACATCCTCGCGTGCCTGGGGCTCAATAAACAGGACTTGACTGACGATCCATTGATGGTGTTGGACTTTTTAAGGGTATTTAATGTCATGGACCTGGTCTAGCACTGCTGACCATGGGGGCATGCAACAACAACAACAGGTATCCGTATTTTCTTTTTTCGTCATTTGAGGGAATGTCCGTTTTGTATTTTTCTGTCAAAGGAGGGAAACCTTCCGTTATTTTATCGAACGTTCGTTTAATATCTTTTTGTCATTGGAGTGAAACTTTCCGTTATTTAAAATAATTTACAACACCGATCACAGTATTACTAGTCAAATCAAAAGTTACAAGTTAATCACAACTATTTAGAACATATTTTTGCGATCTAATATACTAATATTATTATGATTCAGTATATTCCTGATTATAATTTTGAAAAAAAAATGACAAACAATCCGTAAAATACAAATAGACGATTCTTTTAAATAATTTACACTACCGATCACAGTAATTCAAGTCTAATCAAAAGTTACAAGTTATCACAACTATTTAGATCACATTTTTGCGATCTAATAAGACTAGTTAGGTATGCAATATTTTAAGACTTCAGCTACGTGGTGAAGAAAGCGATCGTACGATGTTAAAATATCTGTTTAAAAATAGTATATCAGAGTATTTCTATTTTAAAGCATGGTAACGTTTACTACCAATAATACAAAAAATAAAAAAAATATATTTAACTTACTTACCCATAATAAATTTGCTGAAGGTTCGTTTCGCCTGAAGACGCTTGCACAAACTTCCATTACTTATTTACAACTATATTTGAGTCTCAACAAAACTAGTGAAGAAATAGTACAATACGCATGCGTGAGGAGAGGAAAATTAAAAAACGGAAACTTCACGATGAAAATTCCGTTTTGTAGTTTACGGAACGAAGTGTATATTTGGACGGCCAAAACGGCCAGTGGCGCATGCGCTGTAGGTCTCGTGATGACGTAGCAGTCTCGGCGCTTAGTGATGGAACCAATGGTACGCCTAGCCGTGGAAGTTAGAGTAGAGTTTAGTTGAAAAAAAGCCGTCCAAATATACAGTGCCTTTACGGAATTAATCCATGAAAAATTCACGGAAAATAATACGTCAAAAGACGTTCTTTTTTTACAGTGCATACTATTACTATGGCGCGTTATGGGATTCAAACTTGAACCGCGATGAGCCACGTGTTAATATTAAAATATCGGAAACTCCTTTTGCATACTTTCATTTTATAGTAAAAGGAAAATAATTAAGGGGGGGCTGGAAAAAAATATTGAAAAATTTTTTTCGCCATTATAATAAGGACCACCCTAATGTCAAGTTTACGTAACTGCAACTAGAAGTAAACGAAATTTGGCCTTACATGACGAAAATTGGACGAATTTGGAACTTTGGGAAGTGAGACTTACAAGTCATGTCGGGGCATAAAGGGTTAAGAGAGGATGGGATGTGGAGCTCATTGCCTTAATAAACCTTTTCAGGATTTTCATTTTTTTTCTTTGTAGTTGCGAATTTCTGGGGGTGAGTTGAACCCCTAACCCCCCCCCCTTGGATACAGCCCTGCCGGTAGGATATAAATCTTTGGCTTGGTGCACATATAATAATTTTAGAAAATGTGAATCCTAAGTAAAGACAGCGGTTGAAGTGATCCTCCTGAAAAAGTCTGAAAATTTTATCTTTAAATAAAGTAGAGTTTTAGCTCATTTCAAGATGTTTAAGGATACATTCAAAAATGACCACTCTCCTTATGCCTTGTGTTGTAAGCCACGAAAATTTCAAGGAATTGGCCAAAGAACTACTTATCAAAGGGGATGCTGTGCCCCCCACAAAAATTCTGGGGGTTACTTGAGGATCCCCGCGAGTCGACGCCCCTGTGGTCCCCCATGTATTCGTCGTCCCTTTTTTCCATGTAGTATAGTTTTTCCCCACCATCAATGGAGGAATCTTTTATCAATCTTTTATAGAATGAAATGTGTTTACCAAGTGAATTTATTATTAACTTTTATGAACTAAGACGTCAAAGTTTAAAATTTGGTGCCAATTTGAAAATTTTAGTGGTATTTATGATGAATCTTAAAATCAAAGATGGCGGATTTTACCATGATTATACTTTAATTTAGTTGTTTGTAGAATGTTGCTTTAAGTATAAAAACCTTAAAAAGTTTCAATTTGGTACTAATATGAAGTTTTTAGAGCCATTTTTGCATTTTTTCCACTATTTGAGAAAATTCAAAATGGCGGTGTTCCGCCCATCAGACTTTGGTAGACTTATGATATGTTATTATGCACATCATCCCAAAGCTAAAAAAAGATCTCTAACCTTCTATTGCAATTTGTTCCATTTCAAACCCTAAATAGCCTATGGGTCAATCCATCTCAAGTGATCCAGAAAAAACAGAAATGGTCGCTCGACCAATTTTGGAATCTTTAATTTGTTATCTTTATTTGATTTTTTATGGCAGCCATTAAAAAAAGCTGATTTTTGCGTTTGTAAGGGTTTCTATTAACTTTCGTAACTTCTGACTGGTTAAACTTAAATTCATGCAACAAAAGCCATTATACTCAGAAAGATACATCCTACATAATGTATGGTACAATGGTTTGGAAAATCGTGTCCCATATATAAAAAAACAGCCCAAAAGTAGAACTTTAAAAATGATGATTTTTCAATTTTCTAAGGCGTAGTATTCCCAAAAGATCTATATTTTCCCAATGCTTTTTGTAGACAATGGTGTAGCCCACTTAATGGACTATATTCGGAAAAAAATTCATCTCTGGTATTTTGTTCTTTTTTGTAGTTATAGGCCTCCAAAGTTGGAAAATTTCAAAAAAATCCAAACTTTGACCCTCTATATCTCTGTTGGAACAAAGTTTAAAAATCTGAAATTTTTACAGGTAAAGCCTTACTAGGGTATCATCCAACTGTAAAAATTTCACTTTTGGTATTTGCTTTCATATGGAGTTATGAACCTTCAAAATCTGATGATTAAAAAAACCTTACTTTGACTGCCTATATCTCGGGTGGAACTAAGTTTAAAAGTTTGATGCTTAGTTGGGAACGCTTAGTTGGGAACATGATAAATCCAGTAATGATACCCTCATTCTTCAGTTTAATGTTCTTCAAACATAACGTTTTTATGGTCCTGTAACTTGACTAGAAGTAATTACCAAAGATAAAATTTATACAGGAGGATAATACATAAGTGAGGCGTAACCTGTGAAATTTTCAACCATTTAAACCTTGTTCCACCAGAGATATAGAAGGTCAAAATAAGGATTTTTTTGGAATAATCAGATTTTGAAGGTTCATAACTCAACTAGGAAGCAAATACCAAATGTGAAATTTTTACAGCTGGATTATGCCCTAGTGAGGCTTTACCTGTAAAAATTTGAAATTTTTAAACTTTGTTCCAACAGAGATATAGATGGTCAAAGTTTGAAATTCTTTGACATTTTCCGAATTTGGAGGCCTATAACTACAAAAAAGAACAAAATACCAGGGTTGAATTTTTAATCCTTCAAAATTTTTGGTACAATTGTTTGGAGAATCGTGTCCCAAATATAGAAAAACAGCCCAAAAGTAGAGAACTTTAAAAATTATGATTTTTCAATTTTCGAAGGTGTAGTATTCCCAAAAGATCTGTATTTTCCCAATGTTTTTTGTAGACAATTTGTAGCCTACTTACTGGACTATATTCCGAAAAAAAATTCAACTCTGGTATTTTGTTCTTTTTTATAGTTATAGGCCTCCAAAGTTGGAGCATTTCAAAAAAATCCAAACTTTGACCCTCTATATCTCTGTTGGAACAAAGTTTAAAAATCTGAAATTATTACAGGTAAAGCCTCACTTAGGTATTATCCTAATGTAAAAATTTCATCTTTGGTATTTACTTCTAAGTCAAGTTACAGGACCGTAAAAACGCTTAGTTGGGAACATGATAAAACCCATTAATGTAACGATACCCTCATCTTCAGTTTAATGTTTTTCAAACATAACGTTTTTATGGTCCTGTAACTTGACATAGAAGTAAATACCAAAGATGAAATTTTTACAGGAGGATAATACCTAACCTAAGTGAGGCGTAACCTGTGAAATTTTCAAACATTTTAACTTTGTTCCACCAGAGATATAGAGGGTCAAAATAAGGATTTTTTTGAAATCATCAGATTTTGAAGGTTCATAACTCCACTTGAAAGCAAATACCAAAAGTTGAAATTTTTACAGTTGAATGATACCCTAGTGAGGCTTTACCTGTAAAAATTTCAGATTTTTAAACTTTGTTCCAACAGAGATATAGAGGGTCGAAATTTGGATTTTTTTTAAATGTTCCAATTTTGGAGGCCTATAACTACAAAAAAGAACAAAATAACAGAGTTGAATTTTTTTCAGAATATAGTCCAGTAAGTAGCTACACATTATCTACAAAAAACATTGGGAAAATATGGATCTTTTGGGAATACTACGCCTTTGAAAATTGAAAAATCGTCATTTTTAAAGTTCTACTTTTGGGCTGTTTTTCTATATTTGGGACACGATTCTCCAAACAATTGTACCAAAAATTTTAAAAGATGTATCTTTCTGAGTACAATGGCTTTTGTTGCATGAATTTAAGTTAAACCAGTCAGGAGTAACGAAAGTTAACAGAATCCCTTACAAACGCAAAAATCAGCTTTTTTGATGGCTGCCATAAAAAATCAAATAAAGATAAAAAATTAAAGATAGTGTTTTTGGACTCTCCAATGATATAGGAATCAACCCTCAAAAAATTATTTAATTCTAAAATGGTCGAGCGACCACCTCTGGATCACTTGATATGGATTGACCCCTAGCCCCGTTTCAAAACTGTTGTTTTTAAAGATTATTTTTTAAGATTTTAAGCTTCAGATTCAATGAAAACAGAGGGTTTACTCAGTTTGTTGCTCACCTGGTTACCCATAGACTTTCTCCTAATTGTTTTTAAAAGCCCCCATTTAAAAGCACTCAAACCGCCAACCTCAGAAACTCCCAGAGCAAGAGGTTAATGCTTCGGTAACATATTTTTATGTAAGGAACGAAACAAAAAATATTGCTTTCCTTTTTTTTCTCTCCTCTAATATAAGAGGGGAAGGCAGAAAACTTGTTCGGAGAGACTTATCTTATGCTAATCCTATGCATAACATAGTCATAACCTACTAAATCATTCTATTTCCGATGTGTAAGGTTTTCAAGGTGGACCTGTTTCCTCGGTAGATAGCACTGAAGAGCTATTTTCGCTCGTGAGGGAATAGCTTAATAAGGAATAAAGCTAAATGGCCTACCTAGTCCTAAAGTACTAATAACTGGCAGGTGCGTAATAAGGCGCGCGCCAAATGTAATAAGGCGCTACGAAAGAAAATAGCCGCGAGAACAATCAATCTCTATATTAAAAAACGAATAAGATGTTATCGAGAGGAGGGGAGACAGAAGGGTACTTCGAGGGACGATGAAGTAGATTAGTAGATAACTCCAGTTACGTCAAAAGAATGCGGTTGGAAGTGAAAAGGATGAGACCCGTTTTCCTCCGCTACAGGAATTATCTACTACATCGTCCCTCGAGTACCCTTCTGTCTCCCCCTCTCGATAGCATCGTTTTTTAATACTATATAGAGATTGATCGTTCTCGCGACTATTTCCTTTCGTAGTGTGGCACGCGCCTAAGGGGGGGCGAGTGGGCTGCCCCCCAAATTTGGACCAGGTGTACCAAAATGAGTTAAAACCCTGTTCTGATTTTTAGGGTCAAATTTCTAAATATTTTCAATGGGAGGACCCCCAGATCTTCCTTTTTGTACTTGGAACTCTATTGTTCACAATTTTTTTATATTAAGCTAATCAAGTTGTAAATCCTACGATCCTACCTAAAAATGTATTAAAAAGCTACAATGAACCTATTAACCAGGGTTGGCTGGATTGGACCCAATGGGTTTTTTCAAAAAAAAAAACATGTGAAAAAACCCACATTTTCGACCCATTTTTGGGTTTTTTCAAGAAAATCAAGATTTTGGCGCAATTTTAATATTGAAGAAAAACATTTAACGAAATATCATACCAAGAACTGCAGTTTTTTTTTTTTGAGTGGGTTTTTTCTAAAATCTAAGATTTCTGTCAATATTGTGAATGGGTTTTTTTCAAAGCTTAGGATATTTTTAAAATTTAAGTTGGTTTTTAAATTTGTTTTTTTTCATTATTGAATGGGTTTTTTTTTCAAAATTTAGGATATTTTAAGTTCAAACTAGATATAAAAAATTAAGGAGGATTTTTTAAATTTTAGTAGGTTTTTTCAAAGTTAAATAGATTTCTTTCAATATTGAATGGGATTTTTCAAAGTTTAGGATATTTTATAAATTTTAGTGGGTTTTTCAAAATTTAAACCAGGTTTCAATAAATAAGGGGTGTTTTTACAATTTCAGTGAGTTTTTTCAAAGTATAAAAGTTTCAACTTTGAAAAAACCAACTTAACTATGGAAAAACTGACATTATTTTGCAGAACACTTTTAACATAGAAAGAACTCACTAAAATTTGAAAAAAACCCAATTACTATACAGGGTGTATCTGAAATGGTTCAACAAACTTTCAGGGATGATAGTACTCATCAAGACGAACGAGAATCGGTATAGAAAGGGGGGTCCCAGACCAAATCCCAGGGAGTTAAAAATGGAGCGACACCCCAAAAAAATCATTGAAAAATTCAATTTGTAGAAGAACTACTATTGGTAAAAACTTAATTATGGTCTCAAAAATTGTGGTTTAATATGATCTTTAAAATTATCTCAAAAGTCTTCACTTTAAAATTTGTTTTATTATGAAAAAAGTTAAAAAACACAAAAAAAATGTGAAAACTCTGCCAAAACCTTATTTTGTATTTCGAAATCTTTTCTTTTGATTTGATAATCTGAAAGATCATAATTGAAAACCCTTAAGTCCATAGTTTCACGTAAATACAATCAATATTAAACGCTTGAGATCCTTTTAAAGTTTGTTTTTTGGGTGCGCAAGCTGTTTTCTAGAGCTGTTTCCAGAACAGCTGTTTGCGCACTCAAAAAACAAACTTTAACAAGATCTCAAGAGTTTAAAATTGATTGTATTTACGTGAAACTTTGGACTTAAGGGATTTCAACTATGATCTTTCAGATTATCAAATCAAAAGAAAGGATTTCGAAATACAAAATAAGGTTTTGACAGAGTTTTCACATTTTTTTGCGTTTTTATTAAACGCTTTTATTCTACTTGCTTTTGGCGGCGTTTTACGGGTGGAATTTTAAAACTCGATTTTCGGGCACTTCCCGATATGTCAGGGCCCCGAAACTTTACACATCGGTGTAACCCTCATGACACTCCAATATCCAACCATTATCTAGTCAAACAACCAAAGGATTAACGATGAGAAATTTTCACAGCCGGTTTCCATAATATTAATAAAAAACTTTCGAGCTTTTAAGCTGTGGTCAAAAATAAAAATTTTTTATTTAAAAATTATAATAAAATTTAAAATTATTAAAATTATATAAATTTAAAATTATTACCAAAGGATTAAGTTAATTAACGAATATTTTTAATTAACAGAAAAACCAGAATTTGAGACCTTTCCCAAGGGGCTATTCTCCCTAAACCGTGCACAATTGTTTTTAAGGCATAACTTCATCATATTCAAAAGTCAAAACGAGAATTGCAGAGTAATTACGATAATTATAGACGATTAATCACTTTTTTCTTTCCGGATTCTTGTACATAATATTTCAGGCACTTCCAAACGATATAAAGTTCTAAAACTTTGCACCGTGGTGGAAACTCAATGACAATGCAATATTCAATCATCAACTAGTCAAAACCTCCGTAATTTAGATAATTAACGAGTGTTTTTAGTTATCCTTTTAATTCATATTTGAGACACTTCCGTGAAGCCAAGGGCTCCCAAAACCTGTAAGATAATAAACTAGGTATATAACTACAATATTTAATCTTCAAAGTGTGATTTTTTACCTTCCAATTAACAATTAAGATAATTAGCGATTTAAGATAATAACCGCGAGAAAGAAATCGCCAGAAGAGCGAGAAATCGCCGAAAATAGGTGTCCCATCCCGAGGAATGGCGAGGCGATAGAAGAAAAATATGTACTTTTATAATTTATTGACTACTGAAAAGACTGGATGGTACTGTTTGCTCTTTGATACACACACACTAATTCTGAGTTTTTTACGATTGTTTTTTTTTATTTTATTGAATGCTTTCTTTTTATTGTGAATCTTTTTGATATCGATGGATTTCATCGGCGATTGAGCGGAAGCGAGGTATATTCTTTGTGCGAGGTATTTTTCCCGCTCAGCTCTGTTATTATAACGTACCCAGCAAAATTAAATAGATTTTAATTAACTTTGGAGTTGATTGTCCTGCTGAGTCGTCAGAGGATTGAGAAAAATTTTTGTTTTCATGAAACTAAAATTCCATCCTAACATAACATTAAATATGGTTGAAATAAATACATTTTTTCTTGTGAGTTTTTGTTAAAAAATACCATGACTAAAAAGTAGAAAATAAAATAAGTAAAAAAAAGATTTTTTAAAAAACGCTTTTATTGAAGTGTTCTAAAAGGTCAAAAATAATTTTTTCGGTTTGACAAATAATTTATTGGGAAGTAGAAAATAACTTTTTGGTAAGTAAAAAAAACTGATTTTCTAATCACTAAAAATAAAAGCGTGGGCGCTAGTAATTCTTAATTCACTATTTATTCTAACTTCTTTATACTATGTTCTATGAGGTTAAATTTACAAATTTCTCATTCATGAGTTTTGAGTGGGATGGATTCACTTTAAATTCTCTATTAGGTATTTTTATTTATATAAAGTTATACATAAATGCCGACGTAATGGCCTAGTGGTAAGAGCATCTAACTGCAAAGCCATACGTCTGGGGTTCGAACAAGACCCTCTATATACATGGCCACCCAACTCCAGACGATGACGTCAAACGTGAGTGAAAATTGCCATGTTAAGTCTATGGAGTGACGTCAAAGATGAGTGAAAGTTATGACGTTGCACGGCCGAGTTGGGAGGCCTTTATATAGAGGGTCTTGGTTCGAATCCCCGTTCGTCAGGGATGTTACTGTTACTGTCCTGTAAAAAAATTTAAATTTAAAAAATTACTAGCGCCCACGCTTTTATTTTTAGTGATTAGAAAATCAGTTTTTTTTACTTACCAAAAAGTTATTTTCTACTTCCCAATAAATTATTTGTCAAACCGAAAAAATTATTTTTGACCTTTTAGAACACTTCAATAAAAGCGTTTTTTAAAAAATCTTTTTTTACTTATTTTATTTAACTTTTTTTCATAATAAAACAAATTTTAAAGTGAAGACTTTTGAGATAATTTTAAAGATCATATTAAACCACAATTTTTGAGACCATAATTAAGTTTTTACCAATAGTAGTTCTTCTACAAATTGAATTTTTCAATGATTTTTTGGGGGTGTCGCTCCATTTTTAACTCCCTGGGATTTGGTCTGGGACCCCCTTTCTATACCGATTCTTGCTCGTCTTGATGAGTACTATCATCCCTGAAAGTTTGTTGCACCATTTCAGATACACCCTGTATAGAAGAAAACCACTTAATTTTGAAAAAAAACCACACTTTTTCCGAAAAAAAAAACCCAGTTTTATATGGGTTTTTAGGGTTTCATTGAAAAAACCCAACCCACTTGGGTTTTAAAAAAAAACCCGGGTTTTTGCCAACCCTGTCTTTTCTGTTTGATTTTTTCGACGTTTTTTTTTGTAAATGTGCTTTTTTTTTACCATAATGCTATTTGCTTGTCTTATTTCAATTTTAAATTAATATAATGAGATTTTAGTGTAAAAATACGAACTTTTTATTTTCTTGTGAGAAAACTCCAGCTCTCAAGCGTCGCCTCCAACCGTGGACCGGTTTCGCCCTTGTTAGGGCTCATCAGCACGGTATAGGAAGGTAACGCAAGAGAGCGGAGGGAGAGCTTTTAGTCTAGCCGACTATAACGGAAAAAGTGGTGACTATTGATCAGTCCTCCACTATCTGCCGGAATGAACTGCGCATTCCATAGAACAGATTTAATTCCCGAAAGGCAAGGTATGAAAAGAAGAGTTCTTCACCAGTAACCTCTGGTTAGAGGAATGTGTGAGAAAACTCCAGCTCTCAAGCGTCGCCTCCAACCGTGGACCGGTTTCGCCCTTGTTAGGGCTCATCAAAGGGCGAAACCGGTCATCAGAGGGCGAAACCGGTCCACGGTTGGAGGCGACGCTTGAGAGCTGGAGTTTTCTCACACATTCCTCTAACCAGAGGTTACTGGTGAAGAACTCTTCTTTTCATACCTTGCCTTTCGGGAATTAAATCTGTTCTATGGAATGCGCAGTTCATTCCGGCAGATAGTGGAGGACTGATCAATAGTCACCACTTTTTCCGTTATAGTCGGCTAGACTAAAAGCTCTCCCTCCGCTCTCTTGCGTTACCTTCCTATACCGTGCTGATGAGCCCTAACAAGGGCGAAACCGGTCCACGGTTGGAGGCGACGCTTGAGAGCTGGAGTTTTCTCACACATTCCTCTAACCAGAGGTTACTGGTGAAGAACTCTTCTTTTCATACCTTGCCTTTCGGGAATTAAATCTGTTCTATGGAATGCGCAGTTCATTCCGGCAGATAGTGGAGGACTGATCAATAGTCACCACTTTTTCCGTTATAGTCGGCTAGACTAAAAGCTCTCCCTCCGCTCTCTTGCGTTACCTTCCTATACCGTGCTGATGAGCCCTAACAAGGGCGAAACCGGTCCACGGTTGGAGGCGACGCTTGAGAGCTGGAGTTTTCTCACACATTCCTCTAACCAGAGGTTACTGGTGAAGAACTCTTCTTTTCATACCTTGCCTTTCGGGAATTAAATCTGTTCTATGGAATGCGCAGTTCATTCCGGCAGATAGTGGAGGACTGATCAATAGTCACCACTTTTTCCGTTATAGTCGGCTAGACTAAAAGCTCTCCCTCCGCTCTCTTGCGTTACCTTCCTATACCGTGCTGATGAGCCCTAACAAGGGCGAAACCGGTCCACGGTTGGAGGCGACGCTTGAGAGCTGGAGTTTTCTCACACATTCCTCTAACCAGAGGTTACTGGTGAAGAACTCTTCTTTTCATACCTTGCCTTTCGGGAATTAAATCTGTTCTATGGAATGCGCAGTTCATTCCGGCAGATAGTGGAGGACTGATCAATAGTCACCACTTTTTCCGTTATAGTCGGCTAGACTAAAAGCTCTCCCTCCGCTCTCTTGCGTTACCTTCCTATACCGTGCTGATGAGCCCTAACAAGGGCGAAACCGGTCCACGGTTGGAGGCGACGCTTGAGAGCTGGAGTTTTCTCACACATTCCTCTAACCAGAGGTTACTGGTGAAGAACTCTTCTTTTTTATTTTCTTGTTAGTATTCTATTACTCAATTTTAAAATTTTTTAATACTTACTTTGTACTCATCAAATCTGATTAAGGCATATTTAAACCATATCCAAGTTATTTTAGATTTTTTTTGGTATTCTATCGCTTAAAATACGTTGCCAACTTGGTACCGTCGGAGCAGCACCCCTTTAATTATAGCTTCGAACCGCACCTGAATATTATTGTTTAGACAAACTGATTATTACCACTTTGCCATTTGATATCCTACTACTACGCTGCTCTTTTTCCTCCATACTTATGTTGAATTAATTAAACCTATTTTTCTATACTTTGCTTCTTTGGAATCTTTTTACTCTCTATCAACTATTTTACTATCTAACAACAAAAATGAACAGACTGTAGTTTGAGTGGCAATGCTTTTTAAGTTCTTATTCAGTGTTTGTTGGTAGGATTTAGATTTCGTCACAAATTCTCCGGCTATTTCAAAAGGTGAGATTGTTGGTTTTCATAAGAGCTTCTACTGCATTACCTACAAGACAAACCAGTCTCTCATCTTGAGATTTTACCATGATTTTATACGTAGTTATTACGATTTAAATGCAGTCACCTACCTTTATGACTTGTTTTCGGCAGACTTGTTATTTACTAATCTCGCGATTACATCACTGGTTTCTAAATCATTCAAGGTGGGAAGAATTGATACAAATAAGACTCCGTTTATTGTTCAGCAATTTTATCCTTGAAAACTCATGAATAGTTTGATATAATTGACACAACATATGCCGAGGTCTTCTGATTTACATTTCCCGAAGGTTCAGATTAAGCTCGGTTGCTTCGTATTACTTACTTTATGCAGTTTTGCAGTTTACTGTAAATTCTGAATGGAAACTGAGTACAAATCCTTTTACAGAACTAAAAAATATTAATTTTTGACTTAGATATGAGCTAAAATATCGAAAAAGGCAAAAATGCTAGGCGACCATCTTTGATCCGCCATTTTGGATGGGCGCCGGCGGACTTTTCAGGGTGTGTTGTACTCATCATACAGAGCTTATCCTAAAATTTTAAGCTAATTATAAATTATTTAGCTACCAAACCCTGAAATTACTGGACTATTTATACGCTAGTCAGGGTTCCGAATGGGGCAAAAAAGGGACTAACCTTGAAATCGCGTACATCAAAAAAATTTTTATGGTTTCTGGTAGAGTTTATAGGGTAGATGTAGATTTCAAAACCGGTTGATGCCACTCTAAAAATGGTTAAGTATTTTTTTATAAATCAAGATGGCGATGGTAAAAATGGTGCATGTAAGACATCCTTTATAGTATTTTTGGGACCCAGGAAACACAACATGATGTTATTTTTTAGTAAGGTGGGTTTTTTGTTTCGATTTTTTTATGAATATATTTTTAATTTTTTTTCATTAGTTCAGTAAATAAACTGAAAAAAGGGTCAAATCGGTAAAAATCTTCAACATTTTCTTTTTCAACGGTTTTTTCTTGGAAATTTCTTTAAATATAACATACTAAAAATCGGAAACAATCGGTCGGCGGGAAGTTAAATTTTTAAAAAATGGTCCAAATTAAAAAAAATCAAATAATAGTAATTGTGACTTATGATGCATATTTATAAGCTATTTTCAGTGCTGAATACAAATATTTCATTATAATTAAAAAACTAAATATCAATTAAAAAATTAATTTCTAAATTTTGATCAGCGAGAAAAAATTAAAATATCGCTCAAAACCACAAAATAACTGCAAAAAAAGTAATTCCCTTACAAATGGGCCTATATAAGGACATACTAATATTGCACGAAAAAATCGAACTGTAAAAAGTTTTAACTTTTTTCAAATTTTTATTTTTTTGTGTGTGGGGGGATCAAAAATTGACTTTAAAAAACCCCTGTTAAAAACATTCGAGGCATTTTCCAAGGTCATTTTCAATAGATATTGTAGTTATACAGGGTGTCCCAAGATAAGTGTCAACCCCTTAAACTTTTGAACGCCTATAGGTGTTGGTGTAGTCACCCAAATATATTGGAAAATTTAACGCATTGCTTCTATTTTTTATTTATACCCTTTATAGTTGGAACAAACCACCCTTCTTTCATTGTTTTCGACAAGTTAACCTACAGCCGCAGAGTCAAAGTCAAATTTTCTTCAGACAAAGACGTCTATACTTGCAGACAGTGGACGAGCTGCGTATGCCGATCCTTGTTATTCATCTCTTGAGAAACGTCGAGATCACGAGTACATGCAAAACGATCAACTTTTTGTTTTAAAAAAAATCATCTGATGGTGTCTTGTGATCTCGTTTAGAATGATGCAACGAAATTTAAAACAGAAAAAAATTGAACAGGATTTCCTTGGAAACCGCCGTAAAAAATCCCGTGGATTATGATAACTCGTGACTGGATGCTCCTTTTAGTCCAGGCAATCTGTAACTTAACCGGTAAAAAATTGATACCTTTAGTTTTTCAACGGTTTTCACTTGAGAATGTCCTCAATAATAACATACTAAAAATTGGCCAAAATTGGCTCTCCGGAAGTTTAATTTTTTTAAAATTAAAAGAAATGTCCGAAATTTTTTTTCAAAAAATCAAATTATAAAAATAGAGACTTATGATACATGTTTCTAGGCTATTTTTCAGTGCTGAATACGAATGTACCATTTAAATTTTAAGAAATTAAAAATTTCAATTTTTAAAAATTAATTCAAAATTTGGAAAGTCGAAAAAATTAAAACATCGCTCAAAACCACAAAATAATTGCAAAAGAAATAATTTAAACGGTTTTCAATTAGAAATGACTTAAATAGTAATAACATACTAAAAATGGAAGAAAATCGGACTATAGAAAGTTAAATTTTTTTCAAATTTTCAATTTTTTTGGCCTCAAAAATCGACCTTTTTAAAAATTCTTGTTAAAAACGTTTGAGGCATTTACCAAGGTCATTTTTCCATGGATGTTGTAGGTATATACCTCTATAACCTAAAAAAAACACAATTGGTGATAAAATCATTAGTTAATTAATTAATTTATAAAAGTTAACGTTGAAAATACAGGTAAAATCTTTCAATCAAGTAATACAGAAAATATTTAGACAATATTTGGTAATAAATCATTTTAAAATAATTAAATTGAAAAAAGACAAAATATATCTTTCAAAATATTTAAATTTTAAATTAATTTAAAAATTTTAAATTTTTTAAAATTTTTAAATGTGATACATGTCTCTAGGCTATATTTTAGTGCTGTTTACGAATATCACGCCAACTTTTCAATAAAATTTAGAATAAGTGTGGAAAAATTGAAGCATTTTTCTCAATAATTTTGTTTTTTATGCTTCAATTTTTCCACAGTTAATTTAAATTTTATTGAAAAGTTGGCTTGATATTCGATAATAAAAAGTAGCAGTAGGAGACTATATGAAATAAATAAAAAAAACATTTTTACAAATAACAAATTTAACACAAATAAATTAACACAGATAAGCACATTTTTAACATACACACACAAATTTTGTTGCATTATTTTTTACCAAATTATTCAAAGTATGACTATTAAGTTGATTCAAGTAATATATTACGGCGAAGTTTTAAAACAGATATTGTAAAAAGGAAAATTAAATTATAGTTTATGTTTTTCTGCTTTAGAATATGAGGAAAAGGTTTTAAATTTTGTAAATGTGTTAGTCTATGGTGGTTATACAGAGGACAAGAGTTAAATATGTGTAAAATATATGTTCGTTTAGTGTGAAAAAGGCCTCCTAAGAACTTGAAAATTTTTCTGTATATAGAATATTTTAAATCCATGAAAAATGATACCTTATTTGTCTTTATATCACAAGCCGTTCCGGATATATAGGGTCTGAGTCGTTTATTTTTTCCAGTATTGTACTACATTGCCTATACTCCTTTCAGTAGGTAATTACAGCACTAAGATAAGAATTTCATTAATTATATAAAGACTTAAAGGTATTAAATAGCCTCTTAAGGATTTCAAATTATTTTATTTATTCTTTTGGCACAAATTCAAAAGTATTTGATTTAATTTTTTAATTTAACGTAAAAGTTTAAGTTATAGGTTTTCCTGAGAATTTTGGCATTCGCCTCTACAATTCAGGCACACTAGTGTACATGGTATTCCTGAAGATTTGCAGGAACACCTTGAGAGACATTCTTTCTTACATCCACATTTTAGAAGTTCTCGACAAGAAAGCCAAATTGCTGATTTAGTCAGCCATTTATAGGGCTACACATCGTTTTCTTTCTTTCTCCAACCCCAATTTTCTGGTGAATGTAAGAATGTGCCCAACTTAATACAAGGCCCGAAGTGTATGGAGTTTCAGTGCATCTGAAGTTGGAGATTTTGTGATTCTTTGACAGAAATAGTTTATTTGAAGCGCACGTTTATTAGGTATTTTCGCGTTTGCACCCAGGCGCTTGTTCGGCAAAATTTTCCTTTAAATGGCGCATATTTATATCAGGGTGAACACTTAATAAAAAATTTAGAAAAATTTTTCACCAAGAAAGCACTTTTGTAAAGCTTTGAACCAGGGTTGACCGGTTTAAACCATTTGGTTTAAACCATTGGTTTAAACCATGGTTTTTTTACCATGGTTTTTTTACCAAAAAAACCACTTGGTTTTTTGGTTTTTTTAGAAATTATAAAATATTTTCAGGATTTTTTAAAGAAAGTGTTATTAAGTATAATCTTTTGCACAAAATTAAAAGGTCAGATTTATAAAAAAAATTGACATTTTAAGGTGATTAAAAATCAGAAATCTTTTAATTTAATGGTTTTAATTATTGAATTATCTCTAAACATAACCTTAAATGCTTAAGTTAAACTTATTATATTTTTCAAGAGATAGTTCATTTATTAATTTCCTTGAAAATGAAGCATTATTTCAAAGAGTAACTAAACATACACAAAAGTTATCTGTTTTTCACTGATAAAATATGGCTTGGATTTTAATTAATTAATAAAACCAATTTGTCTTATTTGTCAGTCATAAAAACTAGTTGGTTTTTTAGGTAAATTAATAAAAACCGTTGATTTCTTTAATGATTAAAACTAAAAACCAATTGGTTTGTTTATAAACAGATAAAAACCAGTTGGTTTTTTTACTAAATTAATAAAAACCATTAATTTCCTTAATGGGATTAATTATCTCAATCATTTATCCAATTTCAATTAACATTAGTTGCTTACATTTCTCTTTTATTAAAAAAGTTAAATTTTCTCTTTCTAAAGAAATTTCTTAAGTTCATAAATAATCCATATAATTAATTTGATTATTTTACCATTTAATAATTAATCAAATTAATTATCTTTATCAATTATCCAATTTCAATTAACATTAGTTGTTTACATTTCGCTTTTACTTCTCATTTAAAAAATAAAATTTTCTCTTTCTAAAGAAATTTCTTAAGTTCATAAATTAATCCAATATATAATTAAGATAAATAATTTGATTATTTCAACCATTTATCCAAGATAAATTAACACTGATTTTTATTCACTACAATAATATTAGATATTCAAATTGGAATATTTTAGAAACAAAAATTATTTTTAAAACAAATTAATTTAATTTTAATTAATTAATTGAAATATACAAATCATTTATCAATTATAAACAACCCCTGAAATAAATGTCTCATTTACAACTCAATTTCAAACATCAATGCTAAAATAACTTATTCTGATAAAAAAAATTCTAAAAAAACTTGGTTTAAACCAAAAAAACCTGGTTTAAACCAAAAAAACCAAATAAACCCGTTTTTTTTGGTTTTTTTAAAAAAACCCGTTTTTTTGCCAACCCTGCTTTGAACATACTTCTCATAGTAAAGTATTAATCTGTCTTAGAGTTTATATAAAACCAACTTAAAGTGGTTTAATTGCTCTTTTAATGTCTTAATAGTTAGTGGCATTGCTTTTCTTTCAAAAAAGGTTTTAACTATTCATTTTGAACAATAATTTACCGAGTTATGGGAAGTTTTCGATGAGTAGTCGCATCAAGCATGACCGCCATTTTGAAAATTTTCCAAATTTAAAGTCTCATATTTCGGTGAATAATAAAGGTAAAGCTTTGAAAATTTGTTTTTTAGTTACAAATAGCTTAATATCTGGTAAAAATTTCATGATACCAACTTATGTTTAACATTGAGTTTTTGAAGATTTTAAATTTTAAAATTTAGTCTTTTTAAAAAACATAACAAATAGCATCTTTATGAAATTTTCGACTTCATATTTGTAATCTACGATCTCAAATTGTATAGAAAAGTCACCTTAAATGTTGAAAAGTTTGATAGTTAAGGTGTAAAACGCGAATTTAAAAATTTCACAAAAAATTAATTATTTTAAATTCTCAAGGAAGTTGAGGCGGACTCCCGATCGAAAACTCAGTGTACCAAGTGGCTTACCATCATCAAAAAGTGCAGTGCAGGGCCGTAACTAGACTTTTTTTCTGGGGGTGTTTTGTCACAAAAAAATTTCTTGAAACTTTAGTTCGATTTTGTTGGTGACCAAGGTAAGTAGACAGCGGCGGATACATGATTTGGTTTTTAGGGGGGCCAAGAATTTTGAATATCAAAATCCTCTACTAATGCCCTAAAGGAGGGTCTGGGGGCCTCCCCCAGAATTTTTTTAAAATTTAAGTCTAAAATGCAGATTTTCAACTCGTTTTGGTACACCGAATCCGGATTTTGGACATACTTTCAAGAATTTAATTTCCACTTTGGTTGAATTTTTGCATTTTGACGAACTTTTTTTTAAAAAAAGTTATAAATAATAGAGTTCCTAAGGGGGTCCGGGGGTCCTCCCCTAGAAATTTCTGGAAATTTGACCTTTAAAACATGATTTTAACTCGTTTTTGAGTCGCTTTTCCCATTTTTTCCACCTCCGAGTTCCCGTTTCCCCTCTTTCTCTTATCTTATTCCTAGGGGGGATTAAACAGTGGCCGCTCGTAGCTAAAATTATAGGGGGTGCTGCACCAAGTTGACAACGTGTATCTTAAGCGATATAATGCTAAATAAACCTAAAAAACGGGGATAAAAACTACTAGGATTACTAGGATTTTGTCATGATTAGACAGCAAGGAAATTTAAGCTGTTGAAGTTCACTTACAGCCACAGAATTCATTTTTTGGGGATGCAATTCTACACTATTTCTATTAAACAAAAATGTTGAAAAAATCAAATTAAACACATGGGAACAACATTATATTAACATTATTGAATATTGTAAGAGCACTCTTATTCAGTCAATTGTTTTTAAATTTTGAAATAACTCATAATTGGGTAATAATTCAGACTACCAATAAAAAACTTTTGAAAGATTACCCCCAAAATTGAAAAAATCTAGGTTTTTCTTTACATTTTTCATATTTCATGAAACTTAGTCAGAAAAGAGGGAATCAAAAAAGTGGGTCGTCTGGTCACCATACACTTAATTAACAATAAAAAACATGTCACTTACCTATTAACTCATTAATCCCATCTTTTACAAAGAAGATGTTACTAGCGCGCTGAGAATGATATTAAAAACTACAGAGAGCGAATTCAACTTGTCATGTATAAAAAAACCATCTGACTACTAAAAAGTAAAGAAAATATCCTTATTGAATAGCCGAATCAGTTGAACAGAATTGTTTCTTACGTTGAAAAGAAAATATAAATAAAAAAATGAAGAGAGTGTGAAAAAAGCTAGAAAGCCAATGTGATTTATTATTTGAAATGTTTGAAATCGGATATTTTTTCTTATCTCTACAATGCTCGCGAAAGAAAAAACGATCATTCTTTTACTCGGCGCCGAGGGCTGCTGAGAAGCAGCCCCTTTTTAATTCCCTAACAGCATACCCTCGTTGGGTATATTTCCGGGGGCTGTCAACCCAGAACGAAATCTATTGGCGAGACAGTGGCGGAGTATTTTGACTATTGTGCGTAAGGGGAGGGAATGATTACTAGCATTATGGCCAATAGCAGAGAATTATAAATTTAAAAAAAGGGATTAAGAGAAAATTTAGAAATATTTTTTTATATTTTTAAGTTAATAAAAATTGGAATTTTGGGACATTTTGGTTGGGGGTGCTGCAGCCCCGCAGCCCCTATGGACGAGCCGCCACTGGGATTAAAGCAACCCAAAGAGGACCACTCCTTGTAAGTCCCAAAATTTTCAAGAAACAACTGTAAGAATAGATTTTAAAATTTCAAGGGGGGTTGGGGTTTCGCCAAGAAAAATTTTGAATTCCGAACCTTAAAAGTACGGGTTTTATGCATTTTAAGACGAATTTTTAAGGAAAAACAGAAAGTAAAAAATTGACGTCGAAATTTCGGGGGGTGTTTGAACCCCCAAACCCCCCCCCCCCTTGGATACGGCCCTGGTGCAGTGTTTCGCCCTTTTTCGTCGTGTACCGCTTAGGCTTAGACTATAGGGAATGCGCAGTTCATTCCGGCAGATAGTGGAGGACTAATCAATGGTCACCACTTTTTCCGTTATAGTCGGCTAGACTAAAAGCTCTCCCTCCGCTCTCTTGCGTTGCCTTCCTATGCATTGCTGATGAGCCCTAACAAGGGCGAAACCGGTCCATGGCTGGATGCGACGCTTGGGAGCTGGAGTTCCCACACATTCTCTACTAACCATAGGTAGTGGTGAAATAATCCCTTTTTAGTTTTTACAAAGTTTCGTGTTTGATACTTTTTTTTGAAAATCTGGTATAATAGGTGGAGATTTTCAACAAAGGAGATTGTAATTTAGGAATATTTATGAGTATTATGTATGATTTTTGTAGTTCTGGTGATATTATTTCTTTCAAAATTGCGGTTTGAAAAAATGACCACGAATGGCGATTTTCATAAACTTCTACTGGGCTGCTTTAAAAACTGGGAAGAATGCATGATTCATGGCTAATAAAAATATTTAACCTTCCCTGGGATTTTCTATACATCTCTACGCTAGTGGATCCAGGGGGGGCTAGGGGGTTTGTGCCCCCCTCCAATTCAAAATGAAAAGTTTTACACACTATATAATATGAAATTTTATGCACCAAAATGAGTTAAAACCCTGTTATTTTAAGGTCAAATTTTCAAAAATTTACTTGTAACTCTATTATTACAACTCTATTTTATATTAAGTTTGTCAAAACGCAAAAATTCTACCAAATCTAATATATTCGAAATTCGGACGAGGCGTACCAAAACGATTTTAAAAAGTGTTTTTTTACTTAAATTTTCAAACATTTTCTAGGGGAGAACCCCCAAACCCCCTTAGTACTTGTAACTCTATTATTACAACTCTATTTTATATTAAGTTTTTCAAAACGCAAAAATTCTACCATGAAATCTATAACCGAAATTCGGATGAGGTGTACCAAAACGAGTTGAAAAAGTGGGGTTTTTACTTAAATTTTCAAAACTTTTCTGGGGGAGGACCCTCAGACCCCCTTTTAGTAGTTAGAGCAGGATATCAAGATCATCAAGAAGATTCAATTGGATTATGCAAATTCTTAGCCCCCAAAACCAAATCCTGGATCCGTCCCTGCATCCCTTGTAATCCTGGTGAAATAATTAAGTATGTCCCATGCTCACAACTCATTATTTTTTAAAGTAAAGAAGTTACAAATGTACCAGAACTGTGAAAATATGGGAAAATTTCAAAATAACTTTGCAGTTGTAAAAAATCCTGACGTCTGGGAATTTTTTCGATATTTTTTTCATGGTTAGCACATCAAAATACATGGGAATTTGATAAAATCTGTTATGCAGCCTTTTCGTTGCAGACCTGTGTATTTTTCGAAATTCTTATATTACGTCTTTGCGTGCCATTGTTTTAACTCCGCCGTGCCATATTGTAACACGCGTGCCGCGGGTTGGCCATCACTGTATTAGAAGTATTAAGTAAAATTTATGCATTTTCTATACATTTAAATTGTTCGAAAAATGTAAACTTTTTTAGCTTTTTACTCTAAAACAACCAAAACACGATTTAAAAATCTTATTTATGTTAAAATAACAGTTATTACTAGGGCTGTAATTTATATGTAATTAAAAATACAAAATATGTACATATAATATGTATTTATTTTAGCAAAATACGTATTAAAAATGCCAAATATGTAGGGGAGAGTGTTGTACCTACGGACGGTTGTACCTTCAGCCACCTCATTTTAAAATTCGGAAAAAAATGCAAATTTGAATTTGTGGTCGATTTTGAATCTAAACATATGCTATATAGTTGCTAACGTGAAATAAGCTCTTTAAAATATTATTTAAATTTTATGTAATAAATTTACTATTTTTAGATGTTAAAAATTTTTTTTAGTGCATCACTACATTAATTCTTTTCTTCCCCTATGATTATGAAATGATAAAATGGGATATATGGGGTGAATCCCCGAGATTTTGACTTTTTAGTTTTGATATAAGAAATCGTCAGCTCTCAATTCTTTCATTTTTTATAGAATTTTGAAATAAAAAACACCTGATGTTGTACCTTCGGACACCATAAGTGTTGTACCTACGGACACGTTCTTGTGGGTGTCTGTAGCTAATCGGCGTTTTAGTAGAATCAGGTTTCATTTAAGTGAATACATTTTTATGCATGATAAATTAATTCTAAATGGTTATCTATTTGTCGGTGATTATTTTCAAGTGATTTTTAGATGAAAAATAAAATATTTTGTGATCTAAACTACTTTTTTAAATTTTTGATTCTACTTGGCATTTATGGTAAAATATGGTCTAAAATCTTAAGCACCCTATCGCCTTTAAATATGATGATTAGAAAAAACTTAAAATTTCCACTGAAGAAGATTTGCGGAAGTTATTACCACCAAATGCTTGCACAGTGTCGATCGAATTGGGTTTTTTTTATGAGTGAAGTTGTAAGATCAATCAGCATGATTGATGAAACAATTACCTTAAATTCTGATCTGAAAATCCCATGTTATTTATGTAATTTTGGTAAAAAAAAAACAAGTATTTTATCAATCAACTTCGTTGTAATGATCATTTACGATCTAAAACTACATTACTGTAAAAAATCTATTTCCAATTTTAAAAATGCTTGAAATAGTTTATTAAAAGGAAATACATCAATAAAAATGTTCATTTTTAGCTTTTTTCAACTAAAACTTCCCTTTTTAAGGGTGTTCACAGGTACAACTGGGTCGGTCCATACATGGGCGTAGCCAGGGTTCAACTTGGGGGGGCAAGCAGGGTCGACTTTTCTATGTTTGTAGAGATCAATTTTAAAGCCCCGTGAGAGAGACCCGTCAATTTTCAACAGGAGGTCTGGGGGTCCTCCCCAGAAAATTTTTGGAAATATGCCCTAAGAACATGGTTTTAAATTGTTTTTTGGTACACGTAAACCCAAATTTTGACACACATTTTAGGTAGAATTTTGATTTTAATGAACTTATTACAAAAAAAGTTTGAATAAATAAAGGTTTAAATACTGAAGGGGGGCCTGGGGTCCCTCCCCCAGAAAAATTTTGAAAATTTGACCCTAAAATACTGATTTTTAACTTAACTAACAGTAAAGTAATAGTTAATTACTCGGGACTTAGGGGGGGCAGCTGCTCCTCCCTGCCCCCCCCCTTGGCTACGCCCATGTGTCCATAGGTACAACAGGCTGTTGTACCTTTGGACAAAATTTTTTTCAAGTTATTAAAAATGATTAAGAATCCGATTTTCAAGATTTTAGCTAATAAAAAATATTCCCATGCTCACAAAGATTAGGACTATAGGTTAGGCACTTTAAATGGTCAAAATGTGATTTTACCTGTCTTAGAAAAATCCAAACGTGATTTTTGTCCAAAGGTACAACACTCTCCCCTAATAATAAAAAGAAAATGTTAAGTAATTTTTTAAAGGGGCTCTAAATATTACGCAAGTACATAATAGGGAAGGGTGGTTTTCGCTATTTGCCGACAGATCATGTTTTTTATGCTGTCTTGTGAGAAAAAAAAACGAAAACCATGAGTCTACTTCCCTTCTCGGCGCGCCTGACACATTTCACCTGACAATCCCGACTTCAAAACCTTTTAAAAGTTAAATTCAGCATTGGGTGCACTAATTTTAACTACAATTTGATTGCGTATTTCATTTATGGATTACTTAAATTTGAAAATCGGTCAAACGTGTGATTATTTTGGAAAAACTTAAAAAATGGATAAATATGTAATAAAAATATTTAGTTATAGGTTGAATATGTAAAAATATGTAAATAAACCGAAATATGTGAAAATATGTAAAATAAACATGGTCTTAATCAATTCAAAATCTTTTAAAACGTATAGAATTCAAGAGCACACTTTAATATCAGATTCCTGAACAAATATGTAAGTACATATAAATCCTAGTCCTAGTTATTACCTATTACCTAGTGTAAACGCACATTTATATTTTAGCGTAAGAAATAGCCAACTGAAAGATATTTGACTGAATAGTTTTCGAAGGAGAGAAAATGATGTTTCTCTTTTGTCAAAGTATAATACAAAACTAATTTGAGTAATCGCATATCTTAGAGAAAAAAATCATCACTTGAAAATGACCTCCTTTTAAAAAACTAAGTTCAAGGCAACCAACCCTCCTGAGAAGTAATTAGGCCCAGCAAAATGGCAATTATGACATTGAAATAAGAACTGTATCGCCTTCAGAAAAAAAAGTCGAAAATCATGTGATTGAAAAAACTCCAATGCTATTTTGCATGGGGTGGCATGAATATGTTTCGCTGCGTACTTGGTTAACATTATTATTGGTCTCGTGATAATAAAAAAACACATCCATCCTGATCTGATCGCGGGCATATGACCTAGATAGCACGAGATCTATGAAAAGGAGGGAATAATCCGCTCTTATGTAAAAAGGTAGAAGGAACCGGCTTGCGCAACAGGCATTCACTGCACGAGTGGGTAAGTTATATAACAAGGCTTTAAACTACAGCGCGAACAAAAAAGAATTATTGACTCATTCGCAACTGTTAGCTCAGTCATGTGAAAAGCTCGTGACTGCGCAACCACGAAAGTCTACATCTGCTTTTCTAAGCGATTTCCAGTTAATTTAAATGGGCTGTCATTCGTAATTATGCGACCCCTATCTCTGGAATACCCCTTTATCTCTCGAACAAAAAGTTAAACTTGAAAACGGGATGAATAGAAAATAAGATGTTAGAGAAACTATATTTTTATTTCAATTTTAATGACAAAAAGGGAAGTCCAACCAAATAATTATTATAATATTTAATTGTAGCATTTCTCCGTGGCTTTGCAAAGTTTAAATTTGAATTTGATTGTTTAATCAATGAAGTAAGTTTGGTATTCCGATGTTGGCAAACGTCTAGTGTTCTCTTTGGCGATTTTTTTAAATTTAGCGGCATGGTCAACGACTAAGTACGTATGTACCTAATTTTCAATTTATTCATGTTAAAGATACATTTGATTTAAGTCGCACTTTTGCTTGTTCTTTATGTGCTCCGCAAAAATTATACTTAGTGTATATAGTATTTTATTTGAGCTTTGAGCCTGGGTAAACATGGCGGCCGGGTTTTTAGCCGGCGCCAACTTGGCACCGGCTGAAAACGGTCGCCAAAAGCGGACTTATTCTAAAGCTGTGCCGCATATTTAATAGGATTTCCGTAACTTTTCAATACATTTTTAGGTAGAATTTGCATATGAGAAAATTAATAAAATCAAAGTAGTAAGTAGTAATAAAGGCTCAAGTATAAAGGGGGGGCTGGGGTTCCTCCCCCAGAAACTTTTTGAAAAATTACAGGAAAACCCCGTTACAACGAATACCGATACAACGAAAAATCCCCTTATTACGAAAGTCCCCAACCCTTTTTATTTGAATTAGCGATGGTACGGTTACAACGAAATTTCCGTTATAACGAAGGAATTTTACGGTCCCGTGAAGTTCGTTATAACGAGATTTTACTGTATATCTGAAAACAGGGTTTTCAAACTGTTTTTCGGTACTCGTAGCCCAAATTTTGACATATTTTCAGGTAGGATTTTGATGAACTTTTAAAAAAATTGTGAATAATAAAGTTTAAGCACAAATGGGGGGCCTAGGGGCCCTCCCCTAGAACAATTTTGAAAATTTGAACTTAAAAAAACCTGGGTTTTAAATTGCTTTGGTACATCTAGTCCAAATTTCGGAAGGGACAAGGGTCCCCTCCCCCCTCCCCTTTATATACACTCCTGTTACAAGATTATCAATATTGGGATGTATCCCACTTATACACAGGCGCAGAATGTTTTCAAGATTTTCATGCGTAAGATTGCCCAGCCCAGGCATCAGCACATGAAAGTCGGCCAATGTCGGCTGGTCAATGTTGGCCTTTATCGGGATGGACACTAGGGTGGAGTGAAAAACAAAAATTTTCGAAATTGAAATAGCTGTAGTGGGAATAGTTTCCACTATAATTCCTATTAATATCCCAAAATCTAAGTTAAATCCATTGATATCTTCAGTTGCCTAAATCACTTTGATATTTCGAAACTTCATCAATTTTTCATAAAAATGACTTTAAAATAATTCTACTCCACTTTACCTCTATTTTAAAACCATAACTGGGTGAATTCTTATAGAAGGCCAAATAGAAGTTTGAAACCTAGTTCTAGAATGGGTGAAATTTTCAATTTATAGCGCCCATTGTAAGAGAGTGTATCACTGAAATATGCTATGACGGGAAAAACAATTTTTTAAATATCGAAACCAATTAGGGCTCAAAAGTTGCGTACAATCATGCTGATTCATGGAAAAATAATGAAAAAAATTCTTTACCAATAAATAAGTCAAGTATTTCCCCTTAAAGTTGAAAAAATTGACTAAACTGCCATCATAAAATGAAAAAATAGTTAAAAATTTCTATTTAGGTAGTGTTGCAAAGGCTGGAAAAAATCCGGGGACCAAATCCCAGGGAGTTAAAAATGGACCGACACCCAAAAAAATTATTGAAAAATTCAATTTGTAGAAGAACTACTCTTTGTAAAAATTTAATTATGGTTTCAAATTTTGTGGTTTAATATGATCTTTAAATTATCTTAAAAGTTTTCACTTTGAAATTTGTTTTATTACGAAAAAGTTAAAAAAAAACACAAAAAATGTAAAAACTTTATTTTTTTTTCGAAATCCTTTCTTTTGATTTGATAATCTGAAAGATCATAGTTGAAAACCCTTGGGAGTCCAAAGTTTCACGTAAATACAATCAATATTTAACGCTTGAGATCTAGTTAAAGTTTGTTTTTGGGCTGCGCAACCTTTTGTACAGCTGTTTCCTGAACAGCTGTTTTCGCACGCAAAAAACAAACTTTAAAGGGAGGTCAAGCGTGAATGTATTTACGTGAAAGGGTTTTCAACTAAGATCTTTTAGATTTTATCAAATCAAAAGAAAGGATTTCGAAATACAAAAAAGTTTTGGCAGAGCTTTTACATTTTTTGTGGTTTTTTAACTTTTTTTTCGTAATAAAACAAATTTTAAAGTGAAAACTTTTAAGATGATTTCAAAGATCGTATTAAACCACAAAATTTGAGACCATAATTTAATTTTTACCAATAGTATTCTTGTACAAATTGAATTTTTCGATAATTTTTTGGGGTGTCCCCCACTAAAAATAATCTGAACATTTTCTTCAGAAAAAGCCACTTTCTATAGAAATTCTACAAAAATTGTAAGATATTTTGCAGATTTTGCTTTGTCTTTAAACTATCTTCAGAATTTTTGAAGACAACTAACAGACATTTCGCACAGACATAGCATTAACTTTAAACTGTCTTCAGAATTTTTGCAGACAATTTACAGATGTTTTAAAGACAAGATGTATCTTCAGAATTTTTTAAGACGGTTATTCAGACATTTTTCAGATTGAACAAAATCTTCAAATTGTCTTCAAAATATATTAAACTTTACAAAATTTTATCATTTTACGTACAGAATGAATGAAACTGATATCGAATACCTTGTAATCGATTTCAAAAGAAACTAAATCTTAAAAGAATCGATTCCTAGAACTCGATCAAAGTTTGAATATTGTACGGTTAATTTTTAAAATTTTAATTATTTTAAGATTGTATTTGTGATGTTAATATTTCATAGCGAGAAAACTACTTTCTCATTTAAATCTGACTTCATATGAGAGAATTACCCCACTAAAAAAATTCTGCAGTTTTTCTTCAAAAAAAATCTGCAGACCATCTGCAGTTATTTGGACCCCTTCATTCTGAAGAAAATCTTAAGATAACGTTCTTAATTTTTTTCTGAAGAAAATCTTAAGACTACTAAATCTTAAGCCTAAAGCCTAAGCCTACTTCCCACATGCAACCTTCTAACATATGCTTGCGTTTGCACTTTGCAGTAGTCTTGCATCTTTGAACGAATAAAATTTTCAACCACAATATAATTAAAGGACATTTAGTAAATTAAATCATACCATATTGTTAGGTAGCCCCATAATTATCAGGAAAATTCATAATTCAAATCAGCATTCATTCAGGCACGCAACTAGTGTTGAAAACAAAACGTAAACATTAATCTATCGATTCGATTCTGCAATCGATTCTCTAGGTTAGATTCGATTCGTTTGATCTCTGATGTCGATTCGGTTCCCAAAGATTTGATTACCTAATTCTCTCAAATGAAGTCAGATTTAAATGAGAAAGTAGTTTTCTCGCTATGAAATATTAACATCACAAATACAATCTTAAAATAATTAAAATTTTAAATTAACCGTACAATATTAAAACTTTGATCGAGTTCTAGGAATCGATTCTTTTAAGATTTAGTTTCTTTTGAAATCGATTACAAGGCATTCGATATCAGTTTTATTCATTCTGTACGTAAAATGATAAAATTTTGTAAAGTTTAATATATTTTAAAGACAATTTGAAGATTCTGTTCAATCTGAAAAATGTCTGAATAACCGTCTTAGAAATTTCTGAAGATACATCTTGTCTTTAAAACATCTGTAAATTGTCTGCAAAAATTCTGAAGACAATTTAAAGTTAATGCTATATCTGCGAAATGTCTGTTAGTTGTCTTCAAAAATTCTGAAGATAGTTTAAAGACAAAGCAAAATCTGCAAAATATCTTACAATTTTTGTAGAATTTCTGTAGAAAGTGGCTTTTTCTGAAGAAAATCTTCAGATTATTTTTAGTGGGGTAGGTAATCAAATCTTCGGGAACCGAATCGACATCAGAGATCAAACGAATCGAATCTAACCTAGAGAATCGATTGCAGAATTGAATCGATAGAACAATGTTTACGTTTTGTTTTCAACACTAGTTGCGTGCCTGAATGAATGCTGATTTGAATTATGAATTTTCCTGATAATTATGGGGCTACCTAACAATATGGTATGATTTAATTTACCAAATGTCTTTTATTTATATTGTGGTTGAAAATTTTATTTGTTCAAAGATGCAAGACTACTGCAAAGTGCAAACGCAAGCATATGTTAGAAGGTTGCATGTGGGAAGTAGCGCTCCATTTTTAACTCCCTATGGGATTTGGCCTGGGACCCCCAAACCCTAGGTGATTCTGACTCGTCTAGGCCTAGGTTTCTACTATCCCCCCTAGAAATATGACCCAGCATTTATGGGACACCCTGTATATTTAAATATAGAAAAAAAAATTCTGATTTTTAATGATAAACTGACTGAACAGTTATTTATCTAATTAAACATTTTAATCTATGAGTTTAAAATTATTTAGAAGGATTTCTTTTTTTTGGTGTCCAAAAGTGCATGGCGGTATTTAGCGGAAACGTTAACGGAATTTAACCGTAAGTCGTATTAAAAATCGTAGTTTGCATTTCAAAAAACGCGTAAATAAATTTTGTAACAGTCCTCTTAAGTAGCAGTGCAAATTTCTCTGACAAATACCAAATCACCGATATACATACTACTCAGCCAACGATAGTAAAAGGGTCACGTGATTTTTACAGACTTTGCACGGCCGATAGTTGGGTAACCGGTGATAGTTGGGGTCTTGCTTCTAGTTTCACCACTTAAAAAATAAAATAGACACCAATTTCTTAAAAATTCTGTATTATTCTTGGTTTTATTCTTTAATTAATTATGGTATCACAATATGTGGAGGTGATTACAAATCAAATTTATTACCTTTAATTTCAATTCAAAATAAGTGTTTTAAAATTCTTGAACCTAGGTACTCTAACCCAGAGGTTCTCAAACTGTGTGCCGCGGCACCCTGGGGTGCCGCGAAGGTATGCCAAGGGTGCCGCGACCATAACCAAGAAAAGTTACAAAATATTACGAAATTTTAAATATGGAACAAATCTTCATAACTGTTTATGGGGGTGAAAACAGTGAATACTTTTCAACTTTTTCACTCTTTTTTTCATTTTATTCTTGCGTTCGTAGAATGCCAAATATCTTTTTCTTAACTTACGCAAAATAAACGATCAAAAACACTGCTTTTCACAGAAAAAGGGACAAATACATACCTATTTTCTTTTCCATTTGGTGAAACTGCAGTTGTACAGAAGTAACCAAAAAATTTGTTGGAAATGAGAGTATACGGAAAGGCGTATATGGGGGCCGAGAGTGCCCTGTCCCACCGAAACTCGGACTTTGTCTACCAAAACAAGTTTTTTTATTTCCAATGGCAGATTATGAACAATTACAGCGAACAACAAAAGAACAAAAAGAACATAAGCTGCAACAAAGTTCATCAATCCAAAAGGTCTCGAGCTTCCCAGTAGCGCTCGAAAAGAGTGGCCTTGCGCAGGGCAGAACACTGATGGAGATGCGCAGCATCCATCACCTCACCAGAGGCGCAAAGAGTGCAGAACGGAGAGGAAACTATGTTAAAATCACAGATTGGGAAAGTATAATAAAGAGGTTTTATCTGATCTTGATGCTTCCCTCCGTCCATTCATAAAGAAACTTTATAATTTGCCACCCCTGGCAGCGGATAACTTCATTTACGGGTCATTTTCAAAAGGGTCTGTTGGTATACCGGAGGCAGGAGAGGACCATGACTACTTCATCGTTGACACGGCTTTCAAGCTTTTGTCGTCGAGAGATCCAGTGATGGCTAAGATGGCACACACGAACCTCATGGAGTACGTCCAATTGAGAGTTGGACGAACAAAGACACCTGACCCTGCTTCTTTCCTCACTGACCTGCAGTCTGGTGACTACGCTGATACGGACAACCCGCACCACTCTATATGGTCTGCGGCCAGGTCGGCATCTGGGCGTCTTGGCATTACGTGGTCGTTTAATGGTGCCTCTCCTGTAATCGAAGCTGGAGACCTGAAACTTAACTTCGTGCAGCATCGAGCCATTGCTTATATATCCCTTAGGAACCAGCAACCCCACTAAAAATAATCTGAAGATTTTCTTCAGAAAAAGCCACTTTCTACAGAAATTCTACAAAAATTGAAAGATATTTTGCAGATTTTGCTTTGTCTTTAAACTATCTTCAGAATTTTTGAAGACAACTAACAAACATTTTGCAGACATAGCTTTACATTTAATTTGTCTTCAGAATTTTTGCAGACGTTTTAAAGACAAGATATATCTTCAGAAATTTTGAAGACGGTTATGCAGACATTTTTCAGATTGAGCAGAATCTTCAATTTTTCTTCAAAATATATTAAACTTTACAAAATTTTATCATTTTACGTACAGAATGAAAAAAAAACTGATATCGAATGCCTTGTAATCGATTTCAAAAGAAACTAAACCGTAAAAGAATCGATTCCTAGAACTCGATCAAAGTTTTCTTAATGTACGGTTGGTTTTAAATTTTAATTATTTTAAGATTGCATGTTTGTGATGTTAATATTTCATAGCGGGACCCCACTAAAAATAATCTGAAGATTTTCTTCAGAAAAAGCCACTTTCTACAGAAATTCTACAAAAATTGTAAGATATTTTGCAGATTTTGCTTTGTCTTTAAAATATCTTCAGAATTTTTGAAGACAACTAACAGACATTTCGCAGATATAGCATTAACTTTAAATTGTGTTCAGAATTTTTGCAGACAATTTACACATGTTTTAAAGACAAGATGTATCTTCAGAAATTTTTAAGACGGTTATTCAGACATTTTTCAGATTGAACAGAATCTTCAAATTGTCTTCAAAATATGTTAAACTTTACAAAATTTTATCATTTTACGTACAGAATGAATAAAACTGATATCGAATGCCTTGTAATCGATTTCAAAAGAAACTAAATCTTAAAAGAATCGATTCCTAGAACTCGATCAAAGTTTTAATATTGTATTGTATTTGTGATGTTAATATTTCATAGCGAGAAAACTACTTTCTCATTTAAATCTGACTTCATTTGAGAGAATTAGGTAATCAAATCTTCGAGAACCGAATCGACATCAGAGATCAAACGAATCAAATCTAACCTAGAGAATCGATTGCAGAATCGAATCGATAGAACAATGTTTACGTTTTGTTTTCAACACTAGTTGCGTGGCTGAATGAATGCTGATTGGAATTATGAATTTTCCTGATAATTATGGGACTACCTAACCAATATGGTATGATTTAATTTACCGAATGTCCTTTATTTAAATTGTGGTTGAAAATTTTATTTGTTCAGAGATGCAAGACTACTGAAAAGTGCAAGCATATATGTTAGAAGGTTGCAAGTGGGAAGTAGGCTTAGACCTTAGGCTTAAGATTAAGTAATCTTAAGATTTTCTTCAGAAAAAAAATCTGCAGACTATCTGCAGTTATTTGGACCCTTCTTTCTGAAGAAATTCTTCAGAAATCATAGTCTAAAGATTTTCCTAAGAACGTTATCTTAAAATTTTTTCTGAATGAAGGGGTCCAAATAACTGCAGATAGTCTGCAGATTTTTTTAAAGAAAAAGTGCAGAATTTTTTTAGTGGGGAACGTCTAAACAAATTTGCGGACCTGCTCTGTTGCCTCAACCAGGGCAAAACCTTTTTCTGCATCTCAATGCACAAAGCCTCGTTTTCTTTTTACCATACTGGTCTGTATACACGTCATTTGTCGACTGGAAGTTTATCTTTCCAGCTCGGCTCAACCTTCTGCCTCTGAATGGTGTTGGAAAGAAGTCCTCGTCCTCCACATCTGTCCTCTGCAGGCGCTGCGGCTCTGAGGCTGAAACCCTGCCTCATGTCCTCAACAGATGCTACCCCAACATGACTTTGATGACCATCAGGCATAATGCTATTGTTAATCGCATAATTGAAATGTGCCGCACATGCTGCCAACTCGTGGCAGTTGACAAGACTTCGAAAACCATCCCGATGCTCCGTCCCACACAACACAGGTACGTCTAACTTACGTCTGATAGATGTAAGTTCTAGACGTAAGGTACGTCTAGAATACATCCAGCGCTCTACCTAACTAGGGCTATTTTACGTCCCGATGTCACAGTTATAGACGTCTAATGTACGTACAGTAGACGTACCGCTGGATGTAAACTGTGCGTGTTCTGGGCCTGCTCTGGATGATCCATTTTACATCCAGTCTAGACGTCTAATGTACGTACCCCCTGGATGTAAACTGGATGAATCGTTGCTCGTCTGTATTACGCACTTTTTACGTCCAGTCCAGACCAATGATTGAAATTTTAAATAATTACTGAGATACTTGCAACAATAAACAAGCTCCAAAAAATGGAGTTTGATCAATGCTGCAAGCATCTCAATTACTTAAAATGTCAATTTAATTAATATTATTCTGTATTAAAATTAATTTTAAAATATTTCATTTTTTATAAAACAAATACTTAACTACTCCATTTTATTGATTTCATATAAATATTAAAAAAAGTTTTAAGTATTCTATTATATATATTAGAATGTTATTATATATTTGACTTTTCATAGATGTAGAAGTTTTAGCATATTATTTACATTTAGTCAATCAAGCTTTTATTGCATTTTCAGTCACCAAACTATATATAATAGGGTGGGCCGAAAAAAACTTTTTATTTTATTTTGAAACGCTATACCGCGGAAAACTTGCCTCTGGGGTAGAGAAGTAAAATGCAAAAAAAATTTTTCAAATCGGTTAAAAATTGCAATAGCGCATTGCACCTAAAGTTTGAAAAAAATAGGCTATTTTCATTACTTTTCAAAAAAATCAAATTAAATCAAATAACTTTTATAAAAAGTATCTAAAATCATATAATAGAATAAAAATGTGGAAAAAACATATTTCATTGAAAAAAGGTGGAATTATACAATTAATTGGTAGTATAATGACATCTAAAAATACACGTTTTTACCAGAAATCCACATATTTCGTATGAAACAAAAAAATATGAAAAACAATTTTTCAATACAAAACTACCTTTCTAGCTATTACTCAGTAACACACTTAACATTTAAAACATTTTTTACAGTTCGCTTCGCGATCAAAGCTCGCTCGTTGCACAACAAACCACATCACTATCTCTCGCTGAAATAAAAACTTTTTTATATTTTGAAACGCTATACCACGGAAAACTTGTCTCTTGAGTAGAGAAGTAAAATGCAACAAAAATTTTTAAAATTGGTTAAAAATTGCCTTTGTACATTGGTCCTAAAATTAGAAAAAATATGCTGTTTTCATAACTCTTAAAAAATTTAATAACTTCTATAATAGGTATCTAAAGGGATAAATCAGAAGAAAAATGTTAAGAAAAATGAAAGAAATGAATGAAAGAAAGATCTTATTTTACAATATAAGGTTGCACTATAAGGTTACACTTGGCATTTCGCCTTTTTTTCTTCAAAAATAGCATTTTTCGATTGAATTAAAAAGTTATTTTGCCTGATGGTACATAAATTGATTTGTAACAAAATGTAGTCCTTTTTTGGTTATTAACTTCTTTTGGTAGTTTGAAAGAATCTTATGTTCCTCTATTGGATTATTTATTAGTACTATAACATAAACTGAATTTTAGTACTGATAATCCAACAGATGAACAGAAGATTTTAGTTTCTTTTATATTAAAATCAAATTAATTTGTCTGTATGATTCTTTATTTAGAAAAGTAAATGGTTCTAAATTTGACCTGGACACGTGTTTAAAGTGATAGAAGCATCTAGATTTTTGCAAGAAAAGTTATTAGAAATCATTGATCTAATGATTAAGGGGTCATAGGACTGTTAAAAAGCAATGCAGTGAAAAAAACTTTACATTTTCCAAAAAAATTAATATCTTTTTTTCTAATTTATGAAAAGACTCGGTTTAAACATATTTTTAATCCTTATTTATTAAACTTTATATAAAAAAATAATTGAATACTTAATAGACATAGTTAAGTTTATACATTGAGTCGAAAAAAAGCAACTTTGACGGTTAAATGTTAGTATGAAGTGGCTTTCATGCAAGATAATTAACTAACTATTGAAATTGAAATTCAAAATTTCAATTCACATATATACTATATGAGTATACAATCAAGCCCTACCAGATATTTTGAGTTTGACAGTCAATTACACAGTCAAGTTCACAATCTCAAAAAATAATGAAATATAGGTTCAAAACTCTAAAAAGAGGTAGGGCTTTATTGTCACTACTAAATATTGATGCTCTCAAAGTTTCAAGGATATATTCTTATTACTTCAAATTTTATCATGCATGGAACACAAAAATATCACATTTTGAGAAAAATTACCTCAAAGTTGTAAAGTTAGTAGGTTAGTAATCTCCTTGGGTTTCTTGTTTCAGAATTTTAGCCATAACTTCTGAAATAATACGAATTTTCGCATGCGGTTTTTTTTTAAATTGTTAAGAAATATCTAGGCTATTACATATATTTTTTTCAAAAAATCGATTTTTTCATGATTTAACAGTCCTATGACCCCTTAAACAAAATACCTTTTTTGCTCATTCTGAAAACTTGCTTTTGGGGATGATCATAGATAAATGGGATCATTAAGAAGGAGTTTGGTTTCGAAGAACAATTAAGGCTAGAAACTCCGCTTCTAAAAGAAAGTCAGTTAAGGAGTTTCCATCCCCTCAAACCTAATTTCCAAACTACAGACCATATTAACCCCATATAGAACATACGTATACTATATATAGATTAGTTGGAATACTGCTTCTCTTTCTCCCCACCTATACTATTGGGTTGTCCCATAAGTTCTGTTACTTTTTACGAAGTTTCGTGTTTGAAAATTTTTTATGAAAAACTGGTATTAGGTGGAGATTTCAAACAAAAGGGATTTTGATCTATGTATATTTATGAACATAATGTGGGGTTTTGGTAGTTCTCGTGATATTATTTCTTTTCAAAATGGCGGTTTGAAAAAAAGACCGTAAACGACGATTTTCGCGTAATTTTTTTCTTTTGTTTAAAAAACTAGGAAGAACGCATGATTCATGGCTAAAAAAATTTTTACTGTATGTTTGAAATGTTTAGATTGAGATGTCATAGTTTCAAGATAATTCGATAAGTTTAACTTAGGAAATTTTGGTCTCAAACATAACATCAATTGCAAAAAACTTTCATCAATAATGTTAGTCATTTCAAAGAAATTCTCACAAAAAATCATCAAAAACAATAAAAAAGCTTACAGATAGACCCCAGTATTCAAAATATGCAGTATATTAAATTATCTCTGTAATTAAGTTTTGAAAGTAGTGCGCACAATTCAAGCGCGCAACATTTTAGCTTATCCGAATTACACTCGCTGAACTTTTACGCTATGCGAACAAAGCAATTATTTGCTTCATACAAAAACACTACAATAAAAACAACTCGTTGGAATTTAGAAATACAGTAGAACCCCGATTATCCGCGAGCGGATAATCCGCGGTGCTGATTATCCGCGAGTGCCACGAAAAAAATTTTTAACGATGAGAGCGAATTTTAGATGATATTAGAGATATTTTAGATGTTGAGCAAAGGTTTCTGCTGTACTGTACATATTTTAATAATTTTACATATCATGTTTTATGTACAATAAAAATAGTTTTTATGCTGAAATATTTTTTTCGTGTTTTCACCTCATTTTTAGTCTTTTTTCGGGTTATCCGCGATTTTCGCTATCCGCGGTACCCTTGCCACCCAATTGCGCGGATAATCGGGGCTCTACTGTAAATCTATTGAACTATAATATGAAAAGATGCTTTCAATGTTTAAACTGTGTAAAAAAGCATTATGGTTCAAAAAACATCTGCCTCTTATTTGCTTCATACCAGCTGCTTAGAAAAACAATGGACGTGCTTCAAAAAACACGTGAAATTAGCAATATATGAAGTTTTAAAGCCAGAATTTCCTACCTTAATCTTATTGAATCATCTTGAAATTAAGACACCTTAATCGAAACATCTCAAATATACCGTAAAACTTTTTTTAGCCATGAATTATGCGTTCTTCCTAGTTTTTTAAACAAAAGAAAAAAATTACGCAAAAATCGTCGTTTGCGGTCTTTTTTTCAAACTGCCATTTTGAAAAGAAATAATATCACGAGAACTACCAAAGTCGCACGTTATGTTCATAAATATACATAGATCAAAATCCCCTTTGTTTAAAATCCCCACCTATTACCAGTTTTTCATAAAAAAATTTCAAACACGAAATTTCGTAAAAAGTAACAGAACTTATGGGACAACCCAATACTACGAATATTTACCGATCAAGAGATACAGTCTTCTATGATAATGACTGGAACTTTGACAGATTTCCATCAAACAGTCGAACGTTCAACGTTGTGCAAAATTAATGCCAGGAGATGGGTTTATAAGAACTGTTAATCTTTCAAGATCTTCAATGCCAAATTTTTCAATCAAGTCTTCTTTCAAAATACCAAAAGAAGTTAATAACCAGTAAAGCACTACAATTTATTACAAATCAATTTATGTACCATCAGGCAAAATAACTTTTTAATTCAATCGAAAAATGCGATTTTTGAAGAAAAAAGGGCGAAATGCCAAGTGTAACCTTATAGTGCAACCTTATATTGTAAAATAAGATCTTTCTTTCATTCATTTCTTTCATTTCTCTTAACATTTTTCTTCTGATTTATCCCTTTAGATACTTATTATAGAAGTTATTAAATTTTTTAAGTTATGAAAACAGCATATTTTTTCTAATTTTAGGACCAATGTACAAAGGCAATTTTTAACCAATTTTAAAAATTTTTGTTGCATTTTACTTCTCTACTCAAGAGACAAGTTTTCCGTGGTATAGCGTTTCAAAATATAAAAAAGTTTTTATTTCGGCGAGAGATAGTGATGTGGTTTGTTGTGCAACGAGCGAGCTTTGATTGCGAAGCGAACTGTAAAAAATGTTTTAAATGTTAAGGGTGTTACTGAGTAATAGCTAGAAAGGTAGTTTTGTATTGAAAAATTGTTTTTCATATTTTTTTTGTTTCATACGAAATATGTGGATTTCTGGTAAAAACGTGTATTTTTAGATGTTATTATATTACCAATTAATTGTATAATACCACCTTTTTTCAATGAAATATGTTTTCTCTACATTTTATTCTATTATATCTTAACATACTTTTTATAAAAGTTATTTGATTTAATTTGATTTTTTTGAAAAGTAATGAAAATAGCCTATTTTTTTCAAACTTTAGGTGCAATGCGCTATTGCAATTTTTAACCGATTTGAAAAATTTTTTTTTGCATTTTACTTCTCTACCCCAGAGGCAAGTTTTCCGCGGTATAGCGTTTCAAAATAAAATAAAAAGTTTTTTTCGGCCCACCCTAATATATAATGAAACATTAAATTAATGCTTTATTAAATCAATCTATGGTAAACTTTGCTTACACATTTTTAGCATAATACAACCAAACCATTCTGAAAAGAATTGTTAAACACTTACCTGGTTATTTGCAGCTCCAATTTTAATTTAAAGCAGCTTTCATAAAAATTTTAATTCGAATTTCACGAATATTTTCAAATTCAGTACAGAACAAAAAATATTGAAACCTTAAGTGAGTTGTATGCTAGAATTTCAAATTTGGCTTCATTGGTGGAATTTTTTTTAATTATGCAATTTTTAAAGTTTTAAAACTGTGAAATTGATTTATTTAAGATAGAAATTTAAATTTCTGTGAATTTCTGAATGCAGAGTTAATACTGTATGTTGACAATTGTCTATAATCCATTTTTATCTCATCTTATAAATATAAAACTCAAACCCATTGAAACTCATTGGACGGGAGTGAACTCTCTGCCAGTGACTCTACCACGAACGAACTGAAGCGAGCTAACTTTATTTTGAACTGTATATATGCTTCCGAGCCGGAAGCCTTTTTTTTCTTCTCACTTGCTCATTCTTCCCACTACTATGCCTGTTTGTTATTAAAGATTTTATTTTTAATTATACTGCGTCCTGATACTTTCAAGTCCTGTTCACTCAAGAAAGCCAATATCTATCTCCCCCACAACTAAACACTCATCTTAAATAGAAATCTAATTATTAACTACTGAGATAATAAGCAGAGATCATTATATTAGATACAACCTTTAGAAAATAAATACTAATACAAATATTGTTGAACAGCTAATAATTGCACTTTGAGACCTATATATACACAAGATAAAAACAAAAACAAATAATACAAACAACCTCTGAATTAAAATAGTTTTTTTATTTGAATTGCCCATCATTTTCAATTCATTAAAGCAGAATTGAAAAGAAGTAAAACAATAAAGTAACATATTCGCCAAAAACTACTAAAATTAAATAGAAAAAATAAGGTACATATAGTAACTTAAATTAGAAGAATATTAAAGATTATACAATAAAAAGTCATCTAAAATAAAAGAAAGTCAAATTAAATTGAAAACTGTTTTAAAATCACTACATTAAATGAAACATTTGTTCAAAAGGTAAATGCCTGAGATAAATTGGGTTCAATTCCGTTAACGCTCCTGCTATATATAGCCAATATCTTTTGAACGCCATATGTTCAAATATCGACAAATTTTTTTGTTTCTTAATGATAAACTGAACCGTTATTGATCTACATTAACATTTTAATCCATGTATTTGAAATGATTTAACAGGTTTTCGACTTTTTCGTGTCCAAAAGAGCATGGCTGCATATAGTGGGAACGGAATTGAACAGGATATAATGTTATGTATAAATAGATTGTAACAGATTGGTTTATAATTGATAGGTTATAACAAAAACCAATATGGTCTTTTTACTGAAATCCCTTATTACATTTTTACACTGTCAATCTAATCGTTGGGACCGATTCTATATGAGGTGGTAAAATCCGAACAACCATGATCTATATGAGGTGGTAAAATCCTATTTCATGAGTAAGCCTTGGTACGTTTTTTGCTATTAAGTTTTTTTTGGCGCCAAATTCAAGCTAAAAGCTACTCAAAACTTAATTAGGAAACGTTTTATAACATAATTTAAAAGTATTTTTCACTTGATTGACGAACTTTTAAAGACTAATCTTTATTACTGCAATACAATATTAAATATCAACATAATTCCGACATTGTGTTTGCCCTACGATAAATTAAGCAATGTTATTTAATGTTATAATCACCTTTTAAAAGATCCACGTGATTGCGCAAAAAATATGTATTCCAAAACGCTCTACTGAATATCAAAGTTTCGGCGAATATCTGCTGGACAGGGGGAAGGGGGGTATGCCTAGGTTCCACACAACTCACACTCCAGTGACACAATAAAAACAGCGTCAGTTCATGTTCATGTCACTCGATATGAACAAGGAAGTAGAAATACGATTACGATTAAATATGAATTACAAGGAATGAAATATAGATTGAAGCACAGTTAATTAGGTTCAACACTAGAGTATGTATAATAAAGATTATTCTGAATTAACACTCAAACATATACCACCCCCTATTGAAACCTTGAAGGGGGGTTTCAACACCATTTAATTATAACGATCAGTGGGTAACACGAAAACTTTCTAAACTGATCTCCTCTAAAGATTATGATTACAGATATGATTACAATTGATACACAGAGAATTATGAATTAAAAAACACATAAACATACCTTGAAACCTCGGATAGAGTTCAGAACTCAAGACAGCTCGTGTTACCACCCCATTTTTTGAGAGATCTCTGAAATGAGCTCGAGATTGATGGCTTTGGTAAAGGTGCACACATTTGGTTAAGAGAGGACCTACAAAGTCCACCCCAACCATCACAAAACACTGCACTTGTTGATCTACTCGAAAGGATGGCAAATCTCACATAAGTTGTGGACTTGCCTTAGCATTTTTAAGGAGCGAGCTTTTGCATAATTAAAACAATTTTATTACGGATTACAAAAATAACGCAGGACGAACAGTCTCTCGCGGGAGAAAGTTTCCACTGCAGCTAGAAAAAAAAGAGACAATGGCAACTAAAAGTCTACAATCGGCCATTCTCTGATCAAGACCTTCCGTCTCGTCCTCTTCCTTCAGACCTTATGCCCGGCGTCGAGCAAACACTCTCATACTCATCAAGGGAGTTCACACAGTCCATGAAATTAAGGCGCAGTTCATAATAGCAGTCAGGGTTCTAAGTTAGCGAGGGATTCGCTGTAACGCGGTTCACAAAAGCAGTTTTCGAAATCGAAAGCACAGAATTCAAAAATTAGCGCGAAGGGTTCGCTATAACGCAATTCACAAAGTATAGTCTAAGTCAGGGGTTCTCAAACTTTTTAACATCGCGACCCACTTTTGAGAAACAAAATCTAACGCGACCCACCGACTTCAGTTATTTATAATTAACTGGACTGAGATAACATATCTCTTGCCCCCTCCTCACAGAATTTTAACTTCTCTGACTGGGGGTATTTACCTACTATTTAGTTACAAGGGTATGAAATAGTTTAATTGTGGTCCAACAATGATCCCTACAGTAAAAAGGGGGGTCTGGGGGTACTCCCCCAGAAAAAATTTTAAAATTTGACCCTTAAAAACATGGTTTTAACTTGTTTTTTAGCAATATGGGATAAATTATATCAGTTGCATCACTTCCCAAGAAAATTCTTAAAATTTGCATTGATCCCCCCCCCCGGTGTGGATGGGGAGAAACACTAAATATTTTTTCAAATCTTATTTGAATAACCGACTAGATTTGCATCATTGGCACATTAAAGTGACACACATAGTACGTATTTACATTAATTACCTTTTCCGTTCCATTCCAAGTAGTGTAGTTTTTCCTCAAATTTTTATTATTTTTACTATAGTATGGTAATTTGATAAATTTCAAAAGTTCAACTAATAGTTTGATAATTCAAAAGTCAATAACACCGTTTGTGAAAAATTAAAAATCTTCTCGCGACCCACCAAAAACTGACTGGCGACCCACCAGTGGGTCGCGACCCACAGTTTGAGAAACTCTGGTCTAAGTTAATAGCGACGCATTCGCTACATCGTTCAAGTTCAAAGTTCCACAAGACAGGAGCAAGAGTTGCATATCACGCGGCTCCCAACACGAAAGCAAAAGTTCACAACGCGAAAGTCTGATCATAATTATTCTAACTCATTCGCAATAAAATAGTTGAAATCTTGAAGCAGCTGGGCTATATCCCCCTCGTCTACATGATACACTTCCGAAGATGATTGAGACGTTCTATATCTAGCCGTCACTTAGCTCATTGACAGATAGGCACTCACGGGATCTGTTAACAGGAATAATCAGATGTCCCGTCACAGGAGGGGAAACTAGAGGGGTCACTGGCAAAGCTGACAGAGGCCGCAGATTCGTCCACACCGAGCACCTCTCTAAAGATGTCTCGTCACAGGAGAAGGCAAAACTATGTTGTTGCTGCACTGAGTAAGCTTGGAGGGGTTGACCTGTTTAAAGGAAGAGGTTTTTCAGAAACATTTTATACTTTGAATCAATACCTTGAAATATGAGAATATACGACTAGTATAATGGCTACAAAACTATGAATCTGAAAATCAAATTACTCAATTTATTTAAATTATAGTTTTTTGTTATACCTACTATCTGCATTCGTTTGACTCAGACCTACTATTTTTATTATGTACATCCCAACAGTTCTTTTGAAAAAGCATTCGTTCATATATCTTGATTCTGTTAAGGGGAGTCGGAACCCTAGTAACGACAACGCAGCATCCGATCATGGTAAATGTACCTTTTCTCTGGATGTATTATAGATACATGGTTGAAAATTTTTACACAGGTTAACTACATCTATATCATTATACTGTGAAAAAATTTTATCAAAATATTCATTATTTGTATATTTAAAAAAAATTTTAAAAATTTTAACGACTGCCCAAAACACCGTTTTTTCGATGTACCTTTTCTCAGCATCTATAATAGATACAAGTTTAAAAATGGAAATGTAAGTTAATTATAGATGTGAAACTATACTGAAAAAAGGATTTGTAATTTTTTTTATTTATTTAAATTTTTCAGCCTGTTACGTAAAAATAATGAAAATCAGCACATTCTTCACTCAAAATTATTTAATTAAAAAAAAAGTTTTTGTTTTTTTTATAAATCCTTTTTTCAGTATAAAGTAGGTAACATATTTAACATGCAGTAAAAAAATTAGACTTATATGAGTAGTAGTTTCTGAGAAAAGGTACATCGAAACCAAAAATATCACATTTTGAGAAAAACGCATTTTAATGTAAAAGCACCTACCTCTCAATATAATCCTGCTCCATAGTCCATATCATCAGCATTATTTTTGATATCCTCATCCTCCATCTTTCTTTTAAGTCTATTGTGGGTCCTAACTTCTTTCGTCTTCTGTAGATTAGCGTATCTGGCTTTCGAAATTCTCTCCTTGTCGAGTGATTCCATCGCATCCTGCATGTAGTCCCCGGGTTCGATGCCAAGTCTTCGTAAAGTTTGGAGTTTGCAGAAGTTACCCACGTTGAACGATGAGACTGCATCATATGTTCCTAAGGAGAGGGTTTCAATGTGAACAAATGTCTTCTTAGGAACTCTGGACCATATGACGTTGTTCACACTTTCGTTGGGATTTTGAGTCATTCCGTGTGTGCACTTCTCGAGGAGCTCCTTCTTGGCTAAATCCGTGAAAATAGGCCTCATAGCCTCCACCACAGCAACTGGTAGACTGTTCTTGTGATGGAATGTCTCTCCAAGTTGTTCCGCCTTTTTGAATTTACACCATGTGTCGGGACCTGATGGGCAAAAATAGTGATGTGGGTCGTCATCAGTGGAACGTTTATGTAGAAAGATTGCCCATATGGCTTGTTTCATACCCGACACACTGGCGTAATTCCTCCTGATGGCCAAACCATAGTAAGTCTGGATTCGGTCAATTTCGGCATCCGTGAGGCGGTTTTTGCCAGACAGGGGCTTTCCGTCACTGAGCTTTTTCCCTCGCATTTGGACTTTTAATCGTCGAAGTCGAGTTCCCATCCTCTTCATCACATGCCCAATGCATTCCAATTTTGACACGGGGCACTCGTCTCCATATACGTTGTTGGCAGCAATGTTGTCATATGCTTTGGAGTCTCCATCACCCAAGTACTTTGCATAACGAGCACCGTACTTGGTTTCTGAGCGGCTGAACATCGAAAGGGCTCCCTCCACTTCCATTCTTCCACTGTATCCCTCGAAGTTCTTTTTACAATTGGTGAGGTGGTTCTTCTTGTCTGGACACAAACAATGTTTGGAGAGGATTTCAACATCCAGGACCTTACCTGTGGCAACACTGGTGACAGTTACCACACCATTCTTTGACGAATATCCTCTCTTCTGCCACGTCCCGTCAACAGCAACTGTTATGTCTTTGTCTCCACTGTTGGCTTCTACAGCTTCCCTCGCAGCTTCCAGCATGGTGTCCTCGCAGGTTTCCTTCGCAGCACTGAGGAGGATGTTGTTGTAGGTGTTGAACTTTGTTGGGGGTGGTGGCAAGTTCATGACTCCACAGAACATTCTCGCACTTGTGGCACCTCCTCCAATACTCCTCATTGCAAAGACAAGTCTGGTATTCACATCATAGAAGTTTGAGTCCTGCTGTTTTGACGAACAGAACTCATACTTGTGGGAGCAGTTTGGACAGTTCAGTTCAAGTTTTAATGCTGCACCACAGTTTTCCTTGTCAATAAGAAGCTGAAGGCCAGTAGTAGCACACATCAAGCACTTTACAGCTTCGTTGAAAACACATGCCAGAAGATTCAGGTCCATGATGACATTCCGTAATCCAGATGGGTCTTCATTCGAGAATGATGAGTTGGCTCCAATTTTTTTCTCACTAGCAGACAGGTTTAGCACAGGAGATGAAGGACTTTGATCATCAGAATTCTCAGATGCATCGCTCTTCCTCTTCGTGTTTCGACCTCTCCGCTTTTTAAACACTCTCGCAGATGATCTAGGCATTATAAATTGATGAAACACCAATGTAGATCAATTTCCAGCAAATAATATTGTATTTAATGCCAAAAATATTGCAAAATATTAGCAGAAGAATAATCGGTAGAAGAATCGCAAAAATTCAACGCGCTAATCAAAGTATACAAAATATACAAAGAATTTACAGACACAAATACAGTTAAATAAGGCAAACCACAAAATGGCTATAAAATAAAATGTGAGGCTTGAATATAGAGCAGCTTTTTCTGTTTATTTATTCTGGTTAATGTTGAACATGCCAGTGGAAAACCAAAACATCTGCTGACAAGCGCCAGCTGGGGCTGCACGCTGGTTTGTTTACCTTTCTTCGCGGGACTCACTCGCATTCAAAACTACTTTTTTACCACTTCTAATTATCGTAGAGACAAAAATAAGGTATCGTTAGAAAGGAAAAGGTCTGAAGATTATAAAACCATCAAAATCTCAAAATGTCATTTTTTGACGATTTTCGGGTTCCGACACCCCTTAACTTACTTTTTAAACCCAAAAAGATCGATTACAATGACAAAGTGAAGCTTGTAGAAGCTTCAAATATACCAGTCACACTCGCTAACATAAATACAAGAAACAACAGTGTGTTTGAAATGAATTCTTTCGGCCGGACCGAAACGCACTAAAACAAATCAAACAAAATTGATTTATCTACATATTGAAACAAATCGTAATAAAAAGGAAAAGTAAAATAATTGCTTACCTTTCAGACTTCGAGACAAAAACACATTACAGCCATCAAAACATGGCGGAGGAGTAGCCGATGCCAGATGATAAAGTTACGTCCAGAAGTTACATCCAATGTACGTCCATTGGAGGTAACTTCGGGATGATCTATTTTACGTAAGTTTATTACATCTAATGTACGTCTGAGAAGGATGAAAAATGGATCAACCAGGAAGTACGTACATTATACGTCTAATAGATGTAAGTTCTGGACATGTCCAAGCTGGATGAATTCTGGATGAAGCGGGACGAAAACTAGACGTAAAATGGACGAATGTGCTGTGTGGGGTGACGCCGACATCAGGCACAACATTCGACCAGACATCTTCCTCATCAAAGACGGTACGTATTATCTCATTGACGTCACCGTGCCGTTTGAAAATGGGGTTGATGCTTTTAAAAACTCAAGGAATATAAAGGTCATGAAATATCGTCGCCTTAGAATCAAAAACTACTATCTCCGTTCGGCAAACTTCGGGGACCCCGATCCTTGGCGACTTATAATCAGACGCCAATTCAAACCACTCCCCATAAAAAATCCCCCAATTAAATACCACCAAATCAAAAAATAATAATAATTACTTCAGATCGTTGCAGGCGCTCATTTGATTGGTTTGGCACTTTGCCAGCTCGATGACGTCACGCTTACGAACCAATGAAATGAGCTTTCTCGCTTGCAATTCCGAATATTTCCGAATCAGACCAGAAGGCAGTATTATTTTGATTTTAAGATGAAGAAAATATTGCCCATGATGTGGCAACCTGCTTACGATATCAGACCGCCAAGATTAACATTGAATCTAGCTCGTTTCGCGGCAGCCAATGAAATAATTGGAACTCTTTTTTCATTATAAAAGAAAAACTAATCGTGGTAGAAGTACAATATTTTAAACACATATACAATTATTTTTTACAAAAATATTGTCGTTTCGTTTTTTAAAAAATTCGAATTAGTTTGAGAATTATTAAGATTCAAAGTTTCAATATTTTCCCTTTCTAGGACTGAAGTGAATTAACAATGGATACCAGCAACCCTTTAACAACGCCAAAACCGCCAACAAAACGAGTAGAATGAACAACTACTGTGAATGAAGCTGCGTGAATTTTCAGAGATAGTAGTTTTTGATTCTAATGCGACGATATGAAACCCTGAGGATGGACATTTCGAAAAAACTTGGTCCCTGCAAGAGTATCCCTTTCATTGTGGGTTCTCTCGGGTCGTGCGACCCTGCGAATGATTCGTTCCTCGAGGTGATGTGCTCCCGGTCGTATGCAAAAACGTTCCGGGAGCTCTATTGTTCCGACGCCAGTTTCTTCTCGAGGAACATCTACAATCTGCATGTTGGTCGTCAGAGGACCCTGGAGGTAACATCTTATCACCCCAGCCACAGACCGGTTCTCCCTCACTACCGTCTCAACATAGCTTTATGGTCGGACGAAGGGGATTTCTGCGCATGCTCGAGCACTTCGCCATCCAGAGAAGTTTTTCTCGCGGAACTGGGGACTGTGTAGCTATTGCAAAATGATATCTATAGTTTTTTACGCAAAAGTTTTTTTACGCTTCGGCTATTGTCTTGAGGCCATTTCTTTTTAAAAACCTGTTAATGACGGTGTGTGAGTTTTCTTAAAGATAATTTATTTTGCAATTTAATTTTCGCTGTTTTATGCTACTTAGAAGGAAGTGCTTGATGAGGATAAGTATGTTCTATTTATTTTCTTTTATTTCTTAAGTTAAAATAACTTTTTAATTTTCTATTAATTAAGATGTAATACTATGTAACATATTTGAACATTGCACGCACGTGGTTCTTTGTATACATTAAATGAAAAAAGTCAGAAGTGCTATAATTTTTTACTTTCATTTTTAAGTTACATAAAACTCATCAATTTTATCTGTACTGCATATGTAAAACATTAATATTTACCTATTTTGTAGATTTTTGGATTAGTTAAAAAAGCTAATTAAAACTTTTAACAACCTTAACTTTTGTAGAGTTTTGTTTTGTTTACTTCAAATAACAGCATTCAGGCATGCACCGACTTTCGACGAAGACTTTTCGCCGACTAAGTGCTTTCGAGCTGAAATCGTAGATAATTATGGAGACGGTCCCTCGAGAATTCAGAAAGTAAGTTCGACAAGGCGAAGTGCACGAGCATGCGCAGAAATCCCCTCCGCCCGACCATAAAGCTATGTTGAGACGGTAGTTTCTCCCTCCTACATTTCTTCAAGAGGCTCCATCACAGGAAACTATACCTGACATTGACGAGTCACAGCCAGTTTCGGACTCCCTCTCGTCCAAGATTTCCTGTGAAGAGTGGCATCAAATCAAATCCAAATCATACCATCCTCTCTTCCTCCACCCCCTGGTGATTCGTCGTTTGTTTGTGAATCTGCAGCGTCTCTAGAACCTTCGTCGCCTCATGGGGAAAACTTTGACACGAACTCTCCTGTTTGACTTGAGCCGTGTCACCAATTGACAGTGCGGACAATTAGTCGCAGCCAGTTTCAGTCTCAATGTCTCTTCTGTAATCTGTAAATAATTCAATAATATCATCTGTAAATAATTCAATAATATCATCTGTAAATAATTCAATAATATCATCTGTAAATAATTCAATAATATCATCTGTAAATAATTCAATAATATCATCTGTAAATAGTTCAATAATATCATCTGTAAATAATTCAATAATATCATCTGTAAATAATTCATTTTGTACAGCTTCATCTTCCATCTCTGTATTATTCCTCATATTATAATCATAAAGAGGTTAAATGTATATATTTTAAACCATAAATAAAGAAAAATTAAAATTCGAAAAAGGTGGTTCCGGAGGCAGTCGTGGCCAATGGTTAGCCGGAATTCAGCGACTGCTCTTCGCCTTGGAGCTCTACACAAATTTATTATAGTATTCTTCCAGGGTTTTGGGAGTGTTCGGTTAGCCAGGTCCTCCTTGATATGGGCTTTAAATGCGGCTTTAACTATAATTTTGATGTAGAAGAAGGGCACAGGGCGAGGGATACGCTGGTTGATTGATGCACCCTTTTTAGCGAGATGGTCCGCTTTCTCATTGCCTGGAACCCCACAGTGGGCAGGGACCCACTGGAGGACAATATTCTTCTCGAAAGAAGCCAAGCTTTCAAGGAGATGTCGACATGTCAGTACATCCTGCGTTAAGGGATTATTATATAAGAAGCTATAGCCAGCAGAGCAGCTCTAGAATCACTGAGGATAACTGCCTTTGTAAAGTTTTCTAGATAGCAGAGCAGCTGAGACAAGGCTGTTCGTACAGCAGCAATCTGTCCATCGAAGGCTGTACCGTGTCCCACGGAATGGTAAAAAGAAAAGATTTCGGAGAATACTCCCGCACCTGCGTTTGAACTATCAGACAGGAGAGATCCATCTGTGAAGATCCTCAACCACTGTGGTTCGGGATAAAAGATGTTTAAAACCTCGAGGGCCAGAGTTCTCAAAATGATGGGGTCCGTATTACTTTTAGTAGCATCTTGACATAAATCTAGATTGAGGCAAACTGATGTTGTCTTTAATGGGTCTTGAGGCAGGGTTGGCAAAAACCCGGGTTTTTTTGAAAAAAACCCAAGAGGGTTGGGTTTTTTCGGGTTTTTTTAATAAAACCCTGAAAAAACCCATAAAAAAACTGGATTTTTTCGAAAAAAGTGTGGGTTTTTTCAAAATTAAGTGGTTTCTCCTACATAATAAGTGGTTTTTTTTTTCAAATTTTAGTGAGTTTTTTCTATGTCAAATGTGTTCTGTCAAAATAATGTCAGTTTTCCATAGTTAAGTGGGTTTTTCAAAGTTGAAACTTTTTATACTTTGAAAAAACCCACTGAAATTGTAAAAACATCCCTCATTTATTGAAACCTGGTTTAAATTTTGAAAAAACCCACTCAACTGCAGTTCTTGGTATGTTATTTCGCTAAATGTTTTTCTTCAATATTAAAACTGCCAAAATCTTGATTTTTCTTGAAAAAACCCAAAAATGGGTCCAAAATGTGGGTTTTTTGAAAAAACCCATTGGGTTCAACCCAATTGGGTCCAATTCAGCCAACCCTGTCTTAAGGTGATATTAGGTGTTCTGGGCTCGTAATTAAGACCGATGGTATCTTGTAACTGGAGAACACCTTGAAGAAAGCCCAATTGGTTTTTTAAATTTCCGGTCGTATTGAGACTGATTTCTTGCCATAGTGATATGCACCCGGGGATTCTAATTACCTTTTCTCAGAGAAGGACTGCCTTTTCTACCAAAACAAGTTAAAACCCTGATTTTTTACATCAATTTCTGGGGGAGAACCTAATTTAACCTAACCTCCTTTCGTACTCAAAACTTTATTATTCAAAATTTTTATAAGTTCATCAAAATCAAAATCCTACCTAAAAATATATACCCGAAATTTGGAGTAGGTGGTGTACACCAAAACCAAGGTAAGCCCTGTTATTAGGATTAAATTTCCAAATATTTTTGGGGAATGACCTCCACATCCCCTTTTTTACTTGGAACTTTATTATTCACAACTTTTTTATATTAAGTTAATCACAAAATGCAAATCCTTCCAAAAATTTAAATCTAAATTTTGGAATAGGTGTGCTAAAACTACACTGGTGTTCAAAATTAAGAGAAATTGCATATTTTTTCGATTTCTCCAGATCTACTGGATAGATTTTGATGAAATTTGGTATGAACATAGGTTGATATAATACCAAATAAATAATCATTCAAAAATTGTAATACACACGCATGCGCAGAAGTAATAACCGCCAGAGTTGAAAGGTATGAAATAGCGGTTCCAGAATGGAGTAAAATAGTGGGTTTATAAGGGGTATGACACCCTCTCACTATCATGTATGCCTCCTTGAGTGATTTTACAGCGTGAATAAGGCAGATAATAAAATTTCTTGTTCATTAAGCCTACTTTCTCAGAAACCCCGTTGGCTCTGAAGGGTATGTGGAGGGGGTAGCAAGATGCAATTACCTTATATAGAGTCCCTCATACCTAAAGTGACCATTTATTTTCTGACTCAAAACGGGACATTGGTTTATTTAGGTTAATTAACAGGTAGTCGATAAAAAACGCTTTTTAAAAGTTATTTATTCAGAAAAAGTGAGTTGGCTTAAAAGTTACGAATTGAAAAATATATATACCCGAAACGTTTAGTTATATATTTATATTTATCAGAGGGACAAATTTGCTTTAATATAGCTGGTGATTATTTTAAGTAAGAATGAAACTCTTGGCACGTTTTTTTGCTTAAATTTTACCTAAAAAGTCAGGGAATAGTCAGGGAAGTATGGTAATTTTGGCCTAAAACCTCTAAAATCATGAAAAATACTTGGAAAAAGAAAATGTTTTATAATTGCGTGTCAATTTTGGCTCGCTCTGGTAAGTGAAAAAATTGTCAATTTTTTCAAAATTATGTGTTCAAAAATACAAGAAGTATCCGAAAAATGCCGTGAATTGCTAGTTTTTTTACCCGAATAATCCAAAAAAATTTATCAGGGAAAAGTCAGGGAATTTTATTTCTAAAATTGAGTGGGAACCCTGATATTCGCCTTAATTATCAACATACTCCTTTAGAACTGAAATTTTTGTAACTGGGTCTTCTCAGATTATTCCAATCGGGTTACTTTCTGCGATGTAATGCAGTTACAAATTAACGAAAATTCGTCAAAAACTTCTGTATCTTTATTAACCCATTAGGGACGGTTGGTAAGAAAAGTTGCCAAGGGACATTTAATTTTTTACCCTCCGAGTTGCGCGTGCGCAGAGCGTGTTCGTGGCTGTTCGCTAGGCCGCTCGGCTCCAATTTGTTTCCAGCTTAATAGAGGACATTTAAAGTTTAAATGCATGATAACAGCTTCTAAAGAATCTATTTATTCAGATAAAAATAGAAATTTATACCTTCCATTCCATTTTGGTGGTAAAATCGCTGTTAGAATGAGAGCGTTTCACTACATTTTGGAGATACCTGGGAGATCATTTGGAAAACGCCAAAATAATCTAATGTTTTGGTTATTTTTGTGAGTTTTTTCTATGCAGCATATTCACAAGATCCCATTCTAAATATAATTACCAATTACAAATGGAATGAGGGTTTATAAATTGCCAATAGCAAAGGTTTTCTTCTACTGGCAACTTTTGTTGCCGATCGTCCGATGTGTGGTCAAAACTTTTAAGAGTTACCATAAGTAGCTTTTACAAATTAATTATTCTAATGCTTTTTTAGTCTTTATATGAAAATCTTATTGATACTTTAGTATGATGAAATGTTTCCCTTGGATCTTAATTTTAGTAGGTTTTTTTATCGATTTTAGAGTTTTACCGATTCCTAACACATTTATTGGTTCAATCTCATACTAAATTATTTCTGGATACATTTATTTTCCTTGAAAGGGTTTTCTGAAAACTTACAGGTTGTCAAAAAATAAAATAAAATATCACTGGTGTTATTTAGCCCATTTTGAATGGGCCAATACCTAGTTTTTGTCGAGTTGATGAGTAATCTTCAACATTTTCAGTGGGGAATATGCGAAATCTGGAGCCATAAAGATGAATATTTTAATTATGATAGAGAATGAATAACAAGAATGTAGAATTCCAATAAGAGAAAAAGCTTCGGAAGGCAAAAAAATTATATATATATAACCAAAGGTATCCGAAAAAATTAAAATTGAGAATATATAAGACTCTGGCAGGTAAAAAAGTCCCTATATCCCAGACTGGGAAATATAAATAAAACTATTTCAACCTGAAAGTTAGCTTAAGTACTGAAATAAGAGTTCCGTTATAAAAAGTACTAATTCGGCTATTCTTAGAGCCTGAAATTAGGTGAATATCAATTTTTCGGACTGAACAGGCCCTATTCAGGAGGGGTGAAATACACTTTCTTGGACCCCCTATCAACAGTATAGTCCCCATTCACTTTTAATTATATAATACTTCTTTAAATTATGTATGAAAACATTTTATTATCAAAATCGTAAGCATTCTAATCAGTTTTTTCGTCTTTTCATTTGTCAGAGTTTGGACCACGGTTGGCAAGAAAAGTTGCCAGTTAAAAAATCACAAAAATTATTTTTTTTTAAATCTGAAAATGGGCATTTCTTACTATATTCGGTACAAATGAACAAAATATGAAAGAAAAAGTTACTTATTTTCATTATTTTAAAGTCGTCCTTAATGGGTTAAGTCAATATATTCCTTTACAATTAAACGGGAATTTTCAGAAAACGGGACAATTTTGCGTCCCAGAGTTCATTTCGGGGACACCGGGACTCGTAACTCTAAAAAGGGACAGTCCCGTTCAAAACGGGACGTCTGGTCACGTTACTCATACCTCCTCTTAAGGGGCGAAGTCTTTGTATCTGGCTGCCCATTCCATATGGTGAATATCTTCCGTTTTAATGAAAATTGCTAAACTGAGGAGCTCCATTTAGTGAAGGATTTCTATCGATTGAAAAGAAATTAAGACCGATAGAACCCCTCAAAATGTGAACAAAGATCTCCAAGATATCAACATATTACTTGAAACTGTCAGGGTTCTTCTTTCAAAGGCAGGGAGGGATCTGCAATTTGTCAAAAATATGCAAAAATTGTCTTTAGTAAGGTAATATTCAAAGGGTGAATATTTTCCTCTCTGTTGGGTCAGATCAGGAGGTGTCTTAGTATACTATAAATGTAAATATGATTTTGAAAAAATTAATATAGAGATGTTTTCTGCCGAAATAGTTATAATTATAAGTAAATCTCTTAATCTCTGTATAATCTCAATATATCGTTCACATTTATTTACTATTGAAACATTTGTATCTGAATTTGAAACTGTATTATCTAAAATTTCTTATAGAAACATTATAATAGTGGGAGACCTATTGAATATTGATATATATGTTACCGCTAAAGTTGATAATTAGTTAATCTGAAGAATACCTAGGTAAACTTAAGATTAACTGATTTCTGTCGTTAATGTGCGGATTTTTGAGTTTTTCGCATTTTACCTAGGGAATCTACACTATAACGGCCTCTTGATCGTTAAAGTTCAAAATAGTTTGTTTCGTTCAATACTTTCTGTTAAAATGTTGAGGTGCTTACTGCGCCATGCGCTTACCCCTGCGCAGTGGGGTTTCAATACGTAGTTTGTTGTCATATTTGGTGTTTTGATTTCAAATTTAGAGCGTATAGCACTGGTAGTTGTCATGTTGAATGTTAAAACAAAATAATACAAGCAAGTAAGTACTGTAAATTTACATGATTAAGTACAGTATATTACTACTAAAACGGGTATTTTGAAACAATTGTGTTGAAGCTCCGACTTCAGAGTGACAGAGATTTCTTTTAACGAAAGCAAATGTCCCAGCTGTTGAAATATCTTTTCAACAAACGTTAATTCAACAATCGCTGGAACCTGGGCAAGGGTTTAACATATGTAATCGATCGCGAATCCTAGCAATAGTTTAGTGCAGGCTGCCAGCCGATTACACCGCGCTTTCATTAAGATTTGCTAGTTTAAGTGCTCATTGAAATACGCTGTCAAATCGAGATCGAAAACCACAATTGATACAAATCTCAGTTGGTACTTTAATATTCTATTATTATTGTTTTTATATTCTAGTTTTAAAATTGCTATTTCATTACTATTTTTGTGGGATTTGCGTGTTTTGTGTAATATGAAAAAAGTACCGATCCCCCTTTTTTGATTCGTCATTATTACTGTTTACCCCCAAAACGAGTTTGGTTATAGTCAGGGCAGGGGGGTTTGGGGGGGCGGCAGTCCCCCAACCTCCTTAAACTTTTTATAAAATAAAATAAAATTTTGTACTTTAACGGATCACCCTCGTTAATATGTAAAATAACTGATTACAGGTAGTATGCAGATTAACGAGTGTCTAGTCGGTAGGGTGCAGAATACCTAGGTAATTTCAAGATTACCTAGGTAATCTTAGAAATTGAAAAAAAATTCGCTCTTCAACGGATCACCCTCGTTAATCTGCAAATTACCTAGGTTATCTGTAAATTAACTGATTTCCGGACTTTAACTGTAACTTATATATTAAATATTGACCAATTGAATTTAAATAATCATAGTGCAAACTATTTGGATTTGATTAGTGCTCATGGATTTTCTTCACTTATCTTATAAGTGATATAACTCGTATTTCTTCAGGTACTTGTATAGACCACCTCCTATCACGTTACAGCTTGTCAAATATAAACGAAATTCACTGTGCAAGACTAATCAATAGTCTATCTCAGAGTTTCTGAAACTGTCTGTCGCCAGTCAGTTTTTGGTGGGTCGCGAGAAGATTTTTTAATTTTTCGGAATATGAAGTATCTTTTTATAATTTTTGCTAACGTGTTATTGACTTTTGAATTATCAAACTGTTATTTGAACTCTTGAAATTTATCAAATTACCATACATAAAAAGAATAAAAATTTGAGGAAAAACTACACTACTTAGTGTCGAACGGAAAAGGCAATTAATGTAATTACGTACTATGTATGTCACTTTAATGTGTCGATAATGCAAATCTAGTCGGTTATTCAAATGAGATTTGAAAAAAACATTCAGTGTTTCTCCCCATCCACACCGGGGGGAGCAATGCAAATTTTAAGAATTTTCATAGGAAATGATGCAACTGCAATTTTTCCTATATTGCTAAAAAACAAGTTAAAAACATGTTTTTAAAGGTCAAATGTTAAAATTTTCTCTGGGGGAGGACCCCCAGCCCCCTTTTTTATTCTGGGGATAATTGTTAGCCCACAATTAAACTATTTCATGCGCTCAAATTCAAATATTTACTTATAATTTTCTAAAATGTTAATTTCTTTTCTAATACGTGCATGTTATAATTTATTGCTGTAACTGAATAGTTGGTGAACACCCCTTAGTCAGAGAAGTTAAAATTCTGTGGGGGGGGCATGAGACAATTATCTCAGTTCAGTTAATTATAATTTACTGAAGTCGGTGGGTCGCGTTAGATTTTGTTTCTCAAAAGTGGGTCGCGATGTTAAAAAGTTTGAGAACCCCTGGTCTATCTGATCATTTCCCTATTCTTTGTAGATTAGTTTTGAGCTCCCCACGAAATACCACAAACCTTGATGCGAATGATAAAATAAGATCTAAATTAGTGAACTATAATAAGTTGGAGGACTTTTTAAAAACCTATGATTTTAGAATTTCTGAATCTAATGCTCATCTTTCTCAGATTTTCATAGTAAATTGTGTGCAATTAAGCATAGCTTCAGCTTTGTTCCTAAAAGTAATTCCAGATTTGACAAAAACAAATGGTTTAACTTAGAAATATACAGGGTGATTCAGAAATAATCATCAATAATTGGGGGGGGGAGGTAGAGGGGCCCTAGACTAGCATATTTCGAATAGGGATGGTGGGGCGCAGCCTTACAGTTAAAGAGCTAGGACCTAATGTAGTGCGAGTGCGTTTTAAAAGGTCGTTTTTAGAAGGCCCGTGTGACGAAAAAAAACATAATAAAATGAGAAAATCTATTGCATGAGGTAAGGAAGTATCCCTACTACTTACACCATGAATTCGATAGTATTTGAACCACTTTCTAAACCGTGGGGTGAGTTTCAAAAGTGCAATATTAATCTTTTTGTCAAAAAATGGAGTTCCTTTAATGGTCAAATATAGTTGGCAAACTGTGCAAAATAGGATAAAATTAGAAAAACGACGTTTCATTTGCACATTGTTTATTTAAAGATGTTAAAATCAGACATGTTTCGAGGGTGTATTGAACCCTCTTCGTCAGTGAAATGACGATGTAAGAAAAAATTTTACCCATGGCATCAGTAATATATATAGGCAACAAGAAACACAGTTACAGTTAATACAGAAACATATTTAAATTGAAAAGAAAACTATGAAAATACTTCATAGTTTTCTTTTCAATTTAAATATGTTTCTGTATTAACTGTAACTGTGTTTCTTGTTGCCTATATACAGGGTGTTTCAAAATTGCGTTGCACGGCTTTTATTCGGAACCAGCACCTCCTAGGGTCATGGAAGTAAGGTCTACCCCTAGGTAAGTGACCCTGGAGAATCCATTGAGATGACTTACAGCGCCCCTAGCGGCTAAATTAAAAAGTTAAAAAAATTAATTTAAAAACTAAAGGAGATAGAGCAAAAACCTCAGTGAGAGTATTGTTGCCAACGTCAAGAAAAACTCATTGAAAAAAATTTGATCAAAATATCTTGAATATTCGCGGAGATATTAGCATGTGAAAATAGCACTTTTTCGGGGGTCAAAAAGTGAAAAGTTCGCATATTTGCAAATTTTTTTGATTTTTTAATGAAATTTTGTGTTCTTTCAACTAAAAACACACGAAACTACACAATAACACTGAAAAATTTGCAAATATGCCAACTTTTTCCTTTTTGACCCCCGAAAAAGTGCTATTTTCACATGCTAATATCTCCGCGAATATTCAAGATATTTTGATCAAATTTTTTTAAATGAGTTCTTCTTGACGTTGGCAACAATACTCTCACTGAGGTTTTTGCTCTATCTCCTTTCGTTTTTAAATTAATTTTTTTAACTTTTTAATTTCGCCGCTAGGGGCGCTGTAAGTCATCTCAATGGATTCTCTAGGGTCACTTACCTAGGGGTAGACCTTACTTCCATGACCCTAGGAGGCGCTGGTTTCGAATAAAAGCCGTGCAACGCAATTTTGAAACACCCTGTATATTACTGATGCCATGGGTAAAATTTTTTCTTACATCGTCATTTCACTGACGTAGAGGGTTCAATACACCCTCGAAACATGTCTGATTTTAACATCTTTAAATAAACAATGTGCAAATGAAACGTCGTTTTTCTAATTTTATTCCTTTAATGGTATTTAGAAAAATTATGATCGGGGAAGGAATTTTCAATGATCGTAACATTGATCATTAAAACTGTTTGATCATTGAAAATTCCTTCCCCTATCATCATTTTTCTAAATACCATTAAGGGAACTCCATTGTTTGACTAAGAGATTAATATTGCACGTTTTAAAACTCACCCCACGGTTTAGCAAGTGGTCCAATTTCTATCACATTGAGGATTTAAGTAGTACGGATACTCCTGTACCTCACGCAATAATGTTTTTCATTTTATTGTGTTTTGTTTCGTCACACGGGCCTTCTAAAAACGGCCTTTTGAAAAGCGCTCGCACTACATTAGGTCCTAGCTCTTTAACTGTAAGGCTGCGCCCCACCATCCCTATTCGAAATATGCTTGTCTAGGGCCCCTCTACCTCCCCCTAAATTATTGATGATTATTTCTGAATCCCCCTGTATAGCATAATCAGGTCCAAACAAGCACTATATAAAAAAACCTTACGTTACCCAGGTGATAATTTTTTAAAAATAGCCTATAAAACAACAGTTAAAGTATTAAAACAAAAAATCAGATCTGCCAAAAAATTATTTTATGAAAGTAAATTTAATGATTGTGACTCAACCCGTTCAAAAAAGCTCATCCAGATTTCAAATTAGTATGGTGCAGAGATGGGAAAGTCTTCATGAGACGTGATGAAACTGTAAAGGTATTTTAGAATTAAGTTTGAATCCGAAATTCTCAATCTAAATGGCTGAACTAAAGGACTTAGATCTTTATGGGGACTCTTTCCTCTCTTGCACCCCTATTTTGAACTCTAATGACGTAAATAGCTTTATTTGTAAATGTGATAAGCTACATATTTCTGTATTTCATGCAAACATAAGAAGTATGCGTTCTAACTTCGATGAAATTATCTGTTATTTATCTAATTTAGCAATTCAATTTGATATTATTTTTTAAGTGAAGTATGGATTAAAAAATATGAGACAAAATTCTTTAAAATACCTGGTTATTGTGATTTTTTTGATTGTCGCGAGGTAAATAAATCTGGTGGTATAGCGCTTTTTATTAAAAATAATCTGATATATTTTATTCAGGTTTCCTTTTCTATGTCTACTGCTGAATGTATTTCTGTATATTCATCTCTTTATGATTTTCAGATAATAGGTATATGTAGGTCGTTACAATTTAACGTCGAAAAACGTTAAAAGGGGGAGGGGCTGTTCCCCGAAAATCCTGAGTCAATTGAGAATTTTAATGGGGATTTTCATAGTAACGACCCAAAATCCATAAGAAATGACTATTTTCATCAAGGAAAAAATTTTGAAGGTCAAATTTGTTGAACAGTGTTATTTAACATCTATATCAGGTATGGGCAACCTTTTTGAGTCTGCGGGCCGGAATCAAAGATTATAATGACGTGGAGGGCCATATAGAGTAGATACTAGGTAATTTTGAAAAAAAAATGAGTGTTTTTATTAAACAGGGAGTTATAGTACTAAAGTTGAACATTAATTCTAGACTAGAATTATATTATCTTGATTAAGCATTATTATAAGTATAATGTTTAAGTTACATTAATCTCAGGGGTGTAAAAAAAATTTATTTTGTGAGAGGCCCCTGTTTATTTCTCAGCCCCTACCATCTATTTAATAGGTCTAATGTGTATTTTTAGTATTTTAGATTTGCATTTGTGGGTAGGATTTGGATTAACTTATTGTATAGAGTTTTGAAGTATTAAGTTCCAAGTCCTGGGGGTTGCTGGGGGATCATCCCCCAGAAATTTTTTAAAACTATACCTTAAAAACCAGGGTTTTAACTTTTTCTGGTACTAAAATGTTCCGCGTGCCGGAACAAATGACATGGAGGGCCGGAGGTTGCCCATATGTGATCTATACATACAGGGTGTATCTGAAATGGTGCAACAAACTTTCAGGGATGATAGAAGACACCTGGACGAGTCAGAATCACCTAGGATTTGGGGGTCCCAGATCAAATCCCAGGGAGTTAAAAATGGAGCGACACCCCAAAAAAACATTGAAAAATTCAATTTGTAGAAGAACTACTATTAGTAAAAATTTAATTACAGTCTCAAAAATTGTGGTTTAATATTATCTTTAAAATTATCTCAAAAGTCTTCACTTTAAAATTTGTTTTATTAAGAAAAAAGTTTAAAAACCTCAAACATATATGAAAACTCTGCCAAAACCTTATTTTGTATTTCGAAATCCTTTCTTTTGCTTTGATAATCTGAAAGAGCATAGTTGAAAACCCTTAAGTCCAAAGTTTCACGTAAATACAATCAATATTAAAAGCTTGAGATCCTGTTAAAGTTTGTTTTTTGCGTGCGCAAACAGTTTTTTAGAGCTGTTTCCAGAACAGCCGTTTGCGCACGTAAAAAACAAACTTTAACAGATCTCAAGCGTTTAATATTGATTGTATTTCAAAAGAAAATATTTCGAAATACAAAAAAGGTTTTGGCAGAGTTTTCATATATTTTTGTGGTTTTTAAACTTTTTTCTAAATAAAACAAATTTTAAAGTGAAGACTTTTGAGATAATTTTAAAGGTCATATTAAACCACAATTTTTGAGACTATAATTAAATTTTTACCAATAGTAGTTCTTCTACAAATTGAATTTTTCAATGATAATTTTGGGGTGTCGCTCCATTTTTAACTCCCTGGGATTTGGTCTGGGACCTCCAAATCTTAGGTGATTCTGACTCGTCTAGGTGTCTTCTATCATCCCTGAAAGTTTGTTGCACCATTTCAGATACACCCTGTATAAATGATTTTTGCAAACTGAACCTATTGGGAAAAGTGATAACCTTTGCGGACGATACGATTATCATATATTCAGCTCGCTCTTATAACCAGTTAGAAAGCATGATAAATCAAGATTTAGAATTAGTATATAAGGTAAATGTGGGTATAGTGGACACTGTACCAATAGTGGCCACATAGCTGATAAATTTTAAATAAAACGAGTTAGAGGCATCAAACAGCGTCAAAATTCATAGGCATAGTAGATTGTACAATCAGGTAAGCTGGTAAATTACCACCGATACCAAAGATCAGCATGGGAAGGATATTTAAATATTTGAAAATAACAACATCGGCCGAGTGACTGAAATTTGATTTCGCTTATTGAATCGCGTAAGGAAACGGGTATTTCGGAACTGATTTTTTTTGTATTTATTACCGTTTGATTGACTTTTAAATTTATATTAAGATAAAGAAGAGTGTATAAAATGATAATGAATAAAATTTTTTTGAAAATTTTGACTTTACGAGGATTTATAGGGGTGGCCACTTTACCAACACATAATCTTAGATTTTCCAATAGTGGTCATTGCAATGGCTTCTAATAGAACTATAATTAATATTTAATTTGAATCAGTTCTTCTTCATAAACTGTTGAACGTGCTTTAAAATGAGTGTTGTATTAATTTGGTTTCATTCTGCCTTCGGGAACCAAGGGTTCTAAAACATTGAATTACATGCTAAATTCCTCTCAAATCAGCTGCAGCGTAGGCTTTGGGTTGAAAACTATAAAGTCTTTTTTTAAGTAAAGTTAATTTGATTGTATCAAAAATACTTTTCGTTGGGAAGGAAGATTTAATTAGAACTAAACGACTATACCAAAAAAAACCAATAATTTCATGCATAAACCCCTCATATAAGCAGAAAAAGAGAGGTGTCCACTATAGATGCAAGAGGTGTCCACCATAGATACAACAGCTACATCTATGTGGCCACTATAGATGCAATTTGGAGTACTTTTAAAAAATTAATTAAAAATACTTTACCCAGTCTAATTAAAATTTTTAATGATCAAATCGAAAGAAGAAGATCCAATTAACCTAAAAATAGGAGGATAACCGTTTCCAAGCAAATAGGTTGGTATTTATTAAGAATTTAAGCCAAAATTTTTCTTAAAGTGTCCACTATACCCACATTTACCTTAATTGGTTTGCAAGCAATGAATTATTAGGCAATTTATTCAATAAAAACTGGAAATTCAAAGATCACATTAATTCAATTTCAGCAAATTAAGATACATTTTATTTATGTTCTATCACTTAAAAAAATACATCAACTCCAACTTCTAAAATTATACTATGCTTGGGTACAAGCTCGAAAACAATATGGTATATTGATTTGGGGTGGGGACTATATTTCAAACGTCAAACCCTTGTTAACTCTACAAAAAAAATTTTACGTTACTTTCCTCCCAACAAATTTTTAAATGTGCGCCAGTTATTTATGCTGAATTGTCTCATGTTTTTGAGATATTCCCTGACTGGGCCACAAAAAACGAAAATATTTCATACAATCTTCATATTCATAAATATTATCACGTGCCTATCCCTCACAAAGAAATCTTTAAAAAACACTTTCAGTATCTCTCCGTTACTTTTTTTAACAACCTGCCTAATGAAATACAATCAGAAACTAACATTAACCATTTTAAAAAGCTCTACATTTCATTTATCTTGGATATTAACAACATCGAGTCTATTTTAATTTGTCAGGTTTAACATACTCCATCTATTCTATCTTAAACGAGTAATTATTTGCCAGTCAAGCCATTATGATTTATTTTTATACTTATATTTTTATATTTCTTATTTATTTATGGTTCTTGTTTCTTTTTTCTAATCCACCATCTTTTTTTTTGCTTTTTGTCCCATTTTATATTTTTTTAGATATTCCGTGACCCCATGGACGGGTGATTGCCCATTTGGGAAATGTTAACTAATTAATAATATGGGATATCTATGTGTTGTATGTATTTTTATTTGTATACCTATTCTATCTGTTTTGTGTATTCTGCTGTTCTTGTTAATAAATTTGAATTTGAAAATTAAAAAAAAATTAATATATTAAATTTTGGGAGTGTTTTAATGAACGAATTTATATGTTTTTTGCATCGCTAAATCCGAATTTCAAGTTTAATTTAATTCTGAAAGTCATCTTCTCATCAAAAAATCTCAAATTTTTTGCTCTTTTGTTAGGTTTTTCATCGATTTTCTAAACAAATATTCATTTTACAAAACATAGCACGAAACCAAATTAATGTATGTAAAATTTCCTATAAGATGCACTGGTTTATTTTTCTTTTTCGAGGAGTGATGTACGTTTTATAGCGTTTTGAAATAAAGCAATTTTTTTTCTACAAAAAAGTGATGAACGCTCAATTTCTCCCACTACAGCTCTAAATAAATTCAAGTTACCGACAGTTAATACCAAATGAAAGTACGTTTAATTTCCTACAAAAAGTTTTAATCATTCTTTACATTTTATCAATCAAGCTTATACTGCATTGAAACAGTTCAAGAGTAATATCTCAAATAAATAATTTTATTCAAGTGTAAACTTTTACTGACATTTCTTAACTTTTTTCTTTAATTTCATTGTACTGTCATTTAATTCTCAGTGTGTGTGACCAATTAAATTAAATTTAACATTTATTTTACTATATTTTCCAATCAGCTGAAAATTTCAGAATTCAAGCAATCAAGACAAGTGTATAACAAAAGAACAATTTATTGAATATCTAGTTAATTATCTTAAGATCTGGTTTTGGCATGACACAGCCAACTCTGATCTGAAAATATTCCAACTCCCAACATTGAGATAATAGAAGAAAATGTTGAGAAAAAACGAACTCCAAACTCAGAGGAAAAAAAAGTGGCGGTATAAGATAAATGTGTTAAAAGTGGACACTTTAAGGAAAATTTTTGCTTAAATTCTCGATAAATACCAACCTATTTGCTTGAAAACGGTTATCATCCAATTTTTAGGTTAATTGGATCCTCTTCTTTCGATTTTATCATTAAAAATTTTAACTAGATTGAGTAAAGTATTTTAATTAATTTTTAAAGAGTTCTCCAAATTGTTTCTATAGTGGCTACATAGATGTGGGTGTTGTTTCTATGGTGGACACCTCTCTTTTTTTGCCTTTATGAGGGGTTTATGCATGAAATTGAGTAGGTATAGTCATTTAGTTCTATTAAATCTTCCTTCCCAACGAAATATATTTTAGATCAAATCAAATTAGCTTTATTTAATTTTGAATAACAGACTTGATAGTTTCCGGCCCAAAGCCTACGCTGTAGCTGATTTGAGAGAAATTTAGCATGTAATTCAATGTTTTTGAAACCTTGGTTCCCGAAGCCAGAATAAAATCAAATTCATACAACACCCATTTTAAAGCACAATCAACAGTTTATTAAGAAAAACATTCAAATTAAATATTATTTATGTTTCTATTAGAAGCCATTGCAGCGGCCACTTTTGGAAAATCTAAGATTATGTGCTGGTAAAGTGGCCATCACCCCCATAAATCCTCGTAAAAACAAAATTTTCAAATAAATTTTATTCAGTATCATTTTATACACTCTTCTGTATCTAAATATTAATTTAAAAGTCAATCAAACGGTTATAAATACAAAAAAATCAGTTCCGAAATACCCGTTTCCTTACGCGATTCAATAAGCAAAATCAACTTTCAGTCACTCGGCCGATGTTGTTATTTTCAAATATTTAAATATCCTTCCCATGCTGATCTGTGGTATCGGTGGTAATTTACCAGCTTACATGATTGTACAATCTACTATGCCTATGAATTTTGACGCTCTTTGATGCCTCTAACTCGTTCTATTTAAAATTAATCAGCTAGGTGGCCACTATTGGTACAGTGTCCACTATACCCACATTTACCTTACTTGTTTCAATAGTCCGTTTCGCGGCTTTTATTTGGAGGCAACGCGTGTCCTAGGGTTACGGAAGTAAGGTCTACCCCTAGGTAAGTGACCCTGGAGAATCTATTGAGATTACTTACAGCGCCCCTTGTCAGTGGCGGATCTACGGGGGGGGGGGCTTTCGGGCTGAAGCCCCCCCAAAACGTCTAATATTTTACTAAGTTTGTCAAAACTCAAAAATTTAAATCCGAAATTCGGATGAGGCGTACCAAAACGAGTTGAAAAAGTGGGGTTTTTTACTTAAATTTCCAAAAATTTTATGGAGGAGGACCCCCCAGACCCCCCCTTTTAGTGGTTTCAGTAGGATAATTCACTACCTTTTCCGTATTACCATTAACAAGAAGATTAAATTGGATTATGAAAATTCTTAGCCCCCCCCAAAACCAAATCCTGGATCCGCCACTGCCCCTTGTCACATGTGCTTGATTGCGGGACATTTGTTATTAACGTTAAAGAAAGAAGCTGTTTTTGGTGTTTATGGACGTATAGTGGACACTTTACACTTATGTTGTTGATTTTGGTTATGTTTTGCCGTTACTGAAATTTATCAAGACCTTTGCACTTTGTCAACCATATAATTAATAATAAACCTACACTTTTTTAACCAATTTCATCACGATCCAGCTAGATAAAAAATTGGCAGGTGCATCAATATACTGAAAAAATCATTCCCTTTAGATATTTCCATTCGAGGAAGAGGAAGATAAGTTCTTTGCAGGCACAGGCATCAATGAAGGGCTAAAAAAAGCTTTACTACGTTCACGTAAATCGAGGCATTAGAGTAAACGAAAAAAACTGTGGCTTGCGCCTAAGTGTACGAAAAACAAAGGCTAGTATCAATCAACATACCCACACCTTGACCTTCAATCGCTACAACTTGCTCAAATGCTTCTCCAAAAGCCATTTTCCGTAAGTACAGATTGTTTATGAGGCGAGATTACACGAAATATCTTGGGTTGTAAATCAAAGGGCCACGACGGCAGTGATTATCAGACCCACTGTTGAGTGACGCCTGGAGCAGTAATTACTCAACGCGAGGCCCAAAATAATGTTAAGACGAGTAAGGCAGGGTTAGACACAAAGCCACGTACGTGAGTTAGTTGCTAAACGAAGCTAATTAATTTCTCAGCCAACGCTCGCTTCTATGTATAGGGCATTTTTATCAAAAGGAATCTACAACTGCGTGACGCGACTTCTAAGGAGGGGGATCTGATTGATGAGCCGTGAAGGAAATAATCCTTTATTATTCCAGAGCAATAAATACAGTCAATATGCGTTTTCCCCACAAAATTCATGAGGGGGATTTTTTTTCAGAATGGTCGTGTACTCATCGAGATTCTCTTCAGCGCAGCGCGGGGGTTCGGTAACCTCTCTTGAAGCGCGGTTATTCAGCCAATCGCAGGTCAAATGAAGCTTCAATGACCCTCGTAGAATGTGCATTGCATTCGTTCGTACCATATGGTTTGAGGGATTATTTTTTAAGTAACCAAGTTAATCATATGAATGCTTACACATCTAAATTATTTTTTAATGGTGATTCCAGAACTGGTATATTTCCAAGAGGTAGGAGTAGGAGAAACAATAAAACCAATTGTTTTGTAAAAGATAGCGAATTAAAAAAAAGATTTATCCACTCGAGAGTATTTAAAAAAAACTTACGATATCAAACCAACTAAATCATACATTTTATACATTTTTAGTATGAACAATAAAGTTCAATAATTTTCTACAAAAGTTAGAACTTGTTAACACTTCAGAATTCTTTTATATGATCTTAATAATTTCAGATAGTCTAAAATTATTCCTAGAAAATTGGATAAAGTTGAACGATAAAGTTGTGTTACAGAGTTCAATATTATTCCTAGAAAACTGGATAACACACACGCACGCACACACAAGTGCCTGAAATTTTATGTACAAGAATACGGAAAGAAAAAAAGTGACTAATCGTCTATAATTATCGTAATTACTGGGCAATTCTCGTTTTGACTTTTGAATATGATGAAGTTATGCCTTATAAACAATTGTGCACGGTTTAGGGAGAATAGCCCCTTGGGAAAGGTCTCAAATTCTGGTTTTTCTGTTAATTAAAAATACTCGTTAATTAACTTAATCCTTTGGTTGTTTGACTAGATAATGGTTGGATATTGGAGTGTCATGAGGGTTACACCGATGTGTAAAGTTTCGGGGCCCTGACATATCGGGAAGTGCCCGAAAATCGAGTTTTAAAATTCCACCCGTAAAACGCCGCCAAAAGCAAGTAGAATAAAAGCGTTTAATAAAAACAGCGAGTTCGACAAACACTTTGCTTGCCCTCTATATTTCACCTGAATTTTCCTTAGAATTAAGTTTTTACGTAATTTTTTCACTTCCAACATGTCAAATCAAAGGGAATTAAAAGTGTTTGAAGATAAAAGAATAAGAGTAGATGAAAATATTTTCTTTCGTTCTTCCTCCCCGATGACAACGCACAACGCAGCCTACCATTTGGTTCCCGACAGGGCTCTGTAAGATTTTGTACCGAATCGACTAATAGTTGTATTTTTTGAAATTTAAGTGAATTTTTTGCATGATAAAAATCGTATGAATATCCTCAAGGGAGTTTTTGAATTCCCCATGAGTGAATCGCTTTTTTTGTTAAAATTACATGGAATGTTCAGGGACTTCCCAAAATTTCGTAAATTTTTATTTTTTCTACATGATCAAATTTTATTTTCAACTTGAAATTTGGCAGAAATTTTTATTTTTGGAGTTGAAACACTTTAAATTTACTTAATAAAATATTTTTTCAGATTTTTTTATTTAATTTTTTACCATTTTTTTATTTTGAAAAAAAAATAAGAAAAGCAGTTATATTGCACATCAAATCAAAGATAATAAAATTACAAACAAAATGGCACTAATTTCAGGTTTTTAAGTTGTATAGTTCTAGAGTTATTAGCTGTTTTATAATGCAGTAAAAACAACTTTACAAGAGTTATTTTTACTTTAAAAAATTTTTACTACCAAAAGAGGGGTGATAGAAGAATGTAATCTGGAACATTATAACAAAAACTATATTAGATTCCCTTAAAAAATCAAGAAGAAGATTGGAAGGATTATTCTTTGTTTTGTTTTCTGTTTAGTAAAAAAATCAGTATTTTTTTGAAACTTCAAGGCTTTTGCGGCATGTGTTATTAATATTCGAATGAGCTTAAATTTTGCATACATTATTTTCTATAATGACACAAAACTAGGGGGCGTCACCAACGGAATAACCCAAAAAAATTTTTACCATACAAATAAGGACCACCCTAAGGTGTATTATTTCAATTCATACAAGCTCATTGTTTCCATTATAAGTAACTAACCCAACATTCTACATTCTAGTAATTGAAGTTTTTCTTAGTAAGAGAGATATAGTTAAACATTTTAACTAAATGTTGCTTGATGCTAATCTCTAATTTCCTAGAAAAAATAGTGTTTCGAAGATTGTTTTAATGAAATTAAATTAAAAGATGTTTTGAATTTTTCTTTATATACTGCAATAATAGTTTTCTTTTTACGAAATAATTTCTCATCAACAGAAATTAGATATCTGGCTGAATTAATAAGTTTATTTTGAGTAAGCCATCCAATTATTAGATGCCTAGACGTTTGCTGTATTGATGTTTAGTGCAGTAATAAATTATTTTCTATATTTAAGTTTTTCAAAGCAATATAAATTAGTTCTCCCTGGCTGTACAACGTATGTAAATTTTCATTCAGTTTTGAGTAAGCCATTGAAAAGTATTTGTAAATAAATGTGCAATATTGATAGGTATGTGCAATCAGAATTTATTCTCAATAAATGATTATTTAAGAATGTTAAAGAATTTAATTCTCAAAAAATGTTCTTTTTTAAAAGCTTTTGATTTAAAAAATCATGAAAGTAAATTTTTTCCATGGACATAGTCAAACTTTATATCAAGTTAAAGCTTGCAAAATTATCTTTAAAACGAGGGGTGATAGATTTTTTTTGAACAAATATAACTGTAGTTATAATACATTAAAGTGCAAAAAATTCCATTTTCTCCCCTTTTTTCAAAAATTTTTAATAAAAAAAATATTGATAAAGTTGAATAATAAAACATTTTCTCATTTATATCATAGAAGAGAACAATTCCTAAAAGTTTCATTAAAATCTGAGAGGGTCAGGTTGAGTACTGTGTTGATCTCACATGGAATGACCCATATATATAGGGGGGGCCCTTCCAACGACCTGCACCGGGGCCCCCGAGGGCCTAGTTACGCCCCTGCTTGCCCAACCCGCAAATGTTCCACTATCGTGCCAATTTAGATAGAGATTACTACATCTTTAGTCTTCCTGTTGAAGAGGAAAGCAGTTTTTAGAACACTATTTTAATGAAAGCGCGACTTGATTTTAGCCGATTATAGTGCTAAGCTCATCCTTCTCTATTGTTTGTCTGGGTTTTTTTCCATACATTACAACCGAGACGTTTTTTCGGTACCACACCTCTTGTATCACACCTCATTTTTAAATTATTATTATCTTTTTTATCTTTTTAACATTTATAACTTTCAACTCAATGGATTCCCTATGGTCACTTACCAAGGGGTAGGTACACCTTACTTCCATGACCCTTGGAGAGGTTGGTTTGAAATGAAAGCCGTGAAACGGACTTTAGAAATACCTGTATATTTTTTGTTAAATAATCTGAGAAGGAATTTTTGAAAAAGGTATCTAATAACTATAAAATACGCTAGTGTAAAAAACTAATCCGTCATTCCACTTTATAATGATGTAAATGAAAACATCATTTCATGAGCAGATATATTTCTGTACAGATATCATCTCGTTTTCTCACGCACTTTGGCATACCTTCACGACAGTCTCTTTTCCCATTGCTTTTCTTTTGTACAGAGCGTTATATAAAGACCTATACGGCTGCTGTCACTCAGCTGGTTTATTGCTATTCATAAAAATACAGAATTCTGGCCTTGAAAGTCTATTTAAGGTACATTTATGCAAATGGGATGGAGTATCTCTCAATCTTTGGCACATTTAAACCTTTTTAGCTTAGGTATAGTATATGAGCTATCGAGAAAATTCTTCATATTATAAATCGTTAAAAAATAGTGCATTTTATGGGCGTGAATACTTCCTTATGATATAACCCCATCTCTTTTCAAGGCACGTTGCTCCACGTTCGTTCTGCCGCTTGTTTACTGAATTGGGAATTTTTCGTCAGTTACCTAATAGATAATTGGACTTAATTATACTCTGAAAATAATGGTAACGAGGGTTCGAGCTTTTTTTCGCGTTGAGTGAATGCACGATTGGAAATTTGATTGAGAAAGATAGGAATAAGAGCCGTATTTAGACGCGGGAAATTCACGGGATGCAGGGAGAAAATATAGCCCTGTCTTTAATTCCTGCTTCTTTTTTCACGAAACATACAAAGGGGAAAAGTTATAAGTAGGCCAAGGAAAAGATAAAATATATTTAAATTAGCATATAAAAATAATACAGACTAGAAAAAAAGAAGTTGAAACTTTCAACTTGAATAAGAAATGTAGAGTACCTACAATGTTTCCTTATAATACAGGGTGTCCCACGAGAAGTGGCCCAACCCTTTAACTTTTGAACCCCTACAGATATAGTCATGAAAGTGGGGTCTAGGTATAGTAAAGTGACCATGCCCTATCCGATGAGATATTTTTCAACGCCCTCTAGCGGAAAATTTAGGAGTTATAATTTTTATTTTAAAAACTGTGTGAGGTATGTGAAAAAAGTCAATGACTAAGTTGTAGAGCATCATCGATTTAGTAGGAAAATACACCTTAAGCAGAAAAATATCTTGAATAAAACCCCTAAAACGCAAGCTCAATTAGGTTGAATTCACGTAGTTTTTACGTCTTAAGACGCCCCTCACGAGGTGAAATGAGAAATTTTTATTTTTATGATTTAAGTAAATGACTAAAAACATTCTTAGTTCATTAAATTGAAAATTTCTCATTTTCGCCTCATGAGGAGCGTTTTAAGACGTAAAATCTACGTAAATTCAACCTATTTGAGCGTGCGTTTTAGGGATTTTATTCAAGATATTTTTCTGCTTAAGGTGTATTTTCCTACTAAATCGATGATGCTCTACAACTTAGTCATTGACTTTTTTCACATACCTCACACAGTTTTTAAAATAAAAATTATAACTCCTAAATTTTCCGCTAGAGGGCGTTGAAAAATATCTCATCGGATAGGGCAGGGGTGGGCAATTGTTTTGTCTCGCGGGCCCCTTTATTAAAGAAGAAGCTAACGGCGGGCCGCAGATTATGTAAAATGATTGCATTACCTAGTTAACTTTGCATTTTACAAGTATAATTAAGAAAAAAAAATGAAATAATAATGTGATGCTGTATCAAGCGCTGATCCAGCCACCTTTCTTTTAACACAAATTGTCAAAATATTGGGGATTTTCAAAAAAAAGTATCACGCAAGATATCCTTGTGGTACCACTGAGGGGGGTATGGGGGTCCTCCCCCTGGAATTTTTTGAAATTTGGCTTGTAAAAGTAGGGTTTTAACTCATTTTGAGAACATTTTTGGGTCCAAGGGGAAACACTGTCCAGAGTACCACCCCTCTGAATCCGCGCCTGTACTATGTACAGTACAACTTGGATAATTTGAACTTAATTTCAATGATTTCTCTTGGTTCCTTCAACTTCATATGAACTGTTTTTAATTTTTCATCATTAAAAAAATTTTAATAACTACTGAATATGTTGAAGAAATAAAATTTAACAAGTTTTGCATAAAATGTAACCAATTTTTCATGGTAATAACAAACACTGAACTAGTATCAAAGTAAATTAGAAATCTAGGAATCAAATCATCCAACTTACCCACAAAAAGTACGCGTCGCGTTAATGAAGTGAATGTGATCCCTGAAAATCCCAGACGGTGGAATGGGAGTGTACTTGTGGATGGGGTTGGGAGGATCTCTGTTGTGACGTCAATAAATCATAAATTATTTATGTTTTGAACCCCCTCTCTGTCTTTTCGCGAGCGGCCTTTTCTCCCCCTTTTCTTTCCCCCCCTTTTCTTTCTGCACCCACTCCGTGCAAGTGATCCTTGACCCGCCACCTGAAATCTCTAGGATTAATTTTTGTGGGTGGCAAAGGAACCGGGGCCGAGACGACGTTACAAGAAGTGAAAGCAAGACCGAAATTGAGCTGATTCAAATGCTTGAGAGAAAAAAAATGGAAAACATTGAACTATTAAATTCAGAATTTTTCCGTATATCTTGGCGGGCCACCGAATATCTCTTCGAGGGCCGCATGCGGCCCGCGGGCCGCTATTTGCCCAGCCCTGGGATAGGGCATGGTCACTTTACTATACCTAGACCCCACTTTCATGACTATATCTGTAGGGGTTCAAAAGTTAAAGGGTTGGGCCACTTCTCGTGGGACACCCTGTATAAAAAAGGTGTGATAAATTGTTGTTTAGCGTTTATTTCTAGGGCCCATATTCCCCCCTCTTTACGCTCACGTATTGAGAGAAGTTTAAGATAACACTGTGGCAACGAGTCTCTTTACCACTGTAATTCTTTTCAAACACTCGATAGAACTATGTATCTGAATTAATATTAATTTTAAAAGATCAGGGTAGAAATGCGCGTAATACAAACTATCATTATTCATTGTTTCAGAGAAAATAAACAGTATATATTTCTATAAAGGACATATCTTTCACCCTTTCCAGTTAATATAATTTTAAAAATTTACTTTTCTTTGGAGAGAACGTTAGAACTGCCTTTGGTTAAGCGCTATCTCGGATAAAAGCAGTTTTCAGAATTAACACATTTACTGAATTAAAAATGTCTTGTCAACCATCATTGCTTCTAATAGTATACTATTTTAGTGAAATACTCTTATCTAAGCTTTTCAATCAACCTTACTTAACTTAGTTTATACAGGGTGTGTTTCATAACTTCTAGGGGGGATAGTAGACACCTAGACGAGTCATAATCACATAGGATTTGGGGGACCCTGACCAAATACCAGGGAGTTAAAAATGGAGCGACACCCCAAAAAAATTATTGAAAAATTCAATTTGTAGAAGAACTACCTATTGGGGTAAAAATTTAATTAGGGTCTCAAATTTTGTGGTTTAATGATCTTTAAAATTATCTCAAAAGTTTTCACTTTAAAATTTTTTTTATTATGAAAAAAGTTAAAAAACTACAAAAAAATGTAAAAACTCTGCCAAAACCTTATTTTGTATTTTGGAATCCCTTCTTTTGATTTAATAATCTGAAAGATCATACACTGCTGTGCAAAAATTAAGGACGGAACTGTTTTTTCAACATAACACCTAGTAGAATTATTGTTCATCCATGGAAATCATACCGAAAGATGTTCAATAGGTGAGAATACAGGGTTCGAAAACAAAATTTCCCTATGAATATTTTAAGGGGGTAAATGGACCCTCCATTGATAATGGAGTTCCATTACACATTTGTGCAGTGACAGAAACGTCTATGTAAGAGGTATTAAACCGAGAAATTTAAGTTTTTTGCAATGAATAAGATTATTCCTGAACTCAATTCATATTTTTAAACGTTTGTGCTGGCTTTATATGGTATTTTTTAGGTTTTATTGAGATATATCGGTCTAATCAACATTTTTAATAAGTTTTAGCTTCTGGGTCACTTTTGGTAAGTGATATCTTACCGTCAACCATGTTTATAGTAGGTCTCACATGTGCCTGATTGCCTTTAGGTCTGGGAACCCGGAAAGTAACTTTATTTTTTCAATATTGTTTGTTATGAAACACTTTGAGAAAGCCAAATTGTGATTTTCTGCAGCTTTTTCACTAATAAAGAAAAATCCTTGAACCAAAATGTCTTCTAAAAGAAGCAAAGGGGCCATGAAAATACAGATATGCATTTGCAGATATCAGGGAAAATATCTTTTGAGTATGGGGGTGTTGAAATGTCTACAAGTATAGTACGAATTCAAAGGAAAAATTCGATCGCTTTAAACTTCCTTTTAAAGATAAACTAGATATTTTTACAGACGTACCTTTCTAATCAAACATGTAAGAGCCCATAAACACTAAAAATACTTCTTTTTTTAAACGTTAATAACAGATGTACTTCCTGTGCAACTAATGCAATTCTTTTTGCCGTTTCAGCCCCCCCCTCAGACAGCACAGAAATTTTCATTGATATCTGGAATAGTATACCTGTATTCTCATGTCCCTTTTACTTCTTTAAGAAGACCTCTCGGGTCAAGGATTTCTCTTTTTAAGTGAAAAATCTGCGCAAAATCACAATTTGACTATCTCAGTTGTTCTTAACTAACAATATTGAAAGAATAACGTTGCTTTTCAGGTCTCCAGACCTAAACGCAATCAGACACATGAGAAACCTACTAAAAACCTGGTTGACGGTAAGATACCCCTTTCCAAAAATAATCCAGAAGCTAAAACTTATTAAAAATGATGATTAGACCGAATCTCTCAATAAAGCCTAAAAAATACCATTTTAAGGGCAGCACAAACGTTTAAAAATATGCATTGAGTTCAGGAATAATCATATTCATTGCAAAAAAAACTTAAATTTCTTGGTTTAATACCTCTTACATAGACGTTTTTGTCACTGCTGCAAATGTGTAAGGGAACTCCATTATCAATGGAGGGTCCATTTACCCCCTTAAAATATTGATAGGAAAAATTTGTTCTCAGGCCCTGTATTCTCACCCTTTGAACTTCTTTCGGTATGATTTTCATGGATGAACAATAATTCTACTAGGTGTTATGTTGAAAAAACAGTTCCGTCCTTAATTTTTGCACAGCAGTGTAGTTGAAAGTTTCACGTAAATACAATCAATTTTAAACTCTTGAGATCCTGTTAAAGTTTTTTTTGCGTGCGCAAACAGCTGTTCAGGAAACAGCTCTAGAAAACTGTTTGCGCACCCAAAAAACAAACTTTAACAGGATCTCAAGCATTTAATATTGATTTTATTTACGTGAAACTTTGAACTTCAGGGTTTTCAACTACGATCTTTCAGATTATCAAAAGAAAGGATTTCGAAATACAAAATAAGGTTTTGGCAGAGTTTTCACTTTTTTTTGTGGTTTTTTTTTAACTTTTTTCATAATAAAACAAACTTTAAAGTGAAAACTTTTAAGATAATTTTAAAGATCATAATAAACCACAAAATTTGAGACCATAATTAAATTTTTACCAATAGTAGTTCTTCTACAAATTGAATTTTTCAATGATTTTTTTGGGGTGTCGCTCCATTTTTAACTTACTGGGATTTGGTCTGGGACCCCCAAATCCTATGTGAATCTGACTCGTCTAGTTGTCTACTATCCCCCTAGAAGTTATGATACACTTATCTGAAACACCCTGTATACAGGGTGATTCAGAAATAATCATCAATATTTTGGGGGGAGGAAGAGGGGCCCTAGACAAGCATATTTCGAATAGGGATGGTGGGGCGCAGCCTTACCGTTAAAGAGCTAGGACTTAATGTAGTGCGAGGGCGTTTCAAAAGGCCGTTTTTAGAAGACCCGTGTGACGAAACAAAACATAATAAAATGAAAAAATCTATTGCATGAGGTAAGGAAGTATCCCTACTACTTACACCATGAATTCGATAGAATTTGAACCACTTTCTAAACCGTGGAGTGAGTTTCAAAAGTGAAATATTAATCTTTTAGTCAAAGAATGGAGTTCCCTTAATGGTATTTAGAAAAATGATGATCAGGGAAGAAATTTTCAATGATCGTAACATTGATCATTGAAAATTCCTTCCCCGATCATCATTTTTCTAAATACCATTAAGGGAACTCCATTGTTTGACTAAGAGATTAATATTGCACGTTTTAAAACTCACCCCACGATTTAGCAAGTGATCCAATTTCTATCACATTGAGGATTTAAGTAGTACGGATAATCCTGTACCTCATGCATTAATTTTTTTCATTTTATTATGTTTTGTTTCGTCACACGGGCCTTCTAAAAACGGCCTTTTGAAACGCGCTCGCACTACATTAGGTCCTGGCTCTTTAACGGAAAGGCTGCGGCCCACCATCCCTATTCGAAATATGCTTGTTTAGAGCCCCTCTACCTCCCCCCCAATTATTGATGATTATTTCTGAATCACCCTGTATGTCATTTAATCGACTTCTTTGTTAGCTTAAATTCTGCTAAACTTAAGCTACCTACCTTCACACCACCATCCGCCTTTTCACATTTCTCGAATTTGCTCGATTCTTTTCGCGTAAACAAATCGATAAACAGTGTCAAACACGTGTCGGAGAGGAAAAGAAATACTTTCGAAGTCGTAGCTTCGCTTTTGATTGAGTAAGACGTGTGGGGTTAGAAATAAAGTTTTATTAATAGTACTTTGCTGTGTAGGTGTTTTCGTCCGCAGAATTTAGTTTAAATTATGAATTTCTGTTCATTTTAAATTGTATGAGGGAAAGTACTTTTGCGATTGGAAATGACTGGAACTGGACAAAAGAGTATCTCTCCATATTTTAAGGAATAAAGAATTTATCTATGAGAAATATATCACAAATAACAAGGTAAATGTAGGTAGGGGAAAAGAGGTTAAGGGAAAACAAGTTAAAACTCTGTTTTTTAGAGTAAATTTTTCTAAAATTTTCTGGGGGAGGACCCCCAAACCCCCTTTTGGTACTTCAAACTTAATTATTCACTACTTTTCTCATATTAAGTTCTTTAAAACGTAATATTTACCTAAATTGTATTTTAAAGTTTCATAAACCTCTTATATAAGTAGGTGAGGGGCTGAGGAATAATTTTGGCCCCCTCCCTAAATAAATTTCTAACTGCTGGCCAAAAAAAAATGCAACACCAAGAAGAAAAAAGATATCAAAGCCAAATTTATTTCTTTGATTACACCTCCTAGTGTAAATGTGAATTGATGAAAAATTCAGCCTTCCTGGATGTTAGGAACGGGTAGGACAGGGTAAAAATGCAACATCTGGAGATAAGAAGAAAGCTTGGAAATTGCGTTCATCATGTGGTTGTGAATGTGTAGGAAAGGGGGAAAGGCTGAAGATAGGGTAGACAACAGGTTGCCAAACCTCAATGATGGCAGTGGCAGCTCTGGTTGGTCATTCTGCCGGTAAATCCTACTGAAGAGGTGTGGGAGTGGAATGCATGTCATTTACAGTGCCGGGGACTGCACGTTTGGCAAGCATAACTTCAGAAAAGGATTGGATTCAGCACAGGATTTGGCGTTGGCAACAATGCACTTAATAAGGAAATGAACATCTCAATGTCATGGTACAGAATTTATGAGAAAATTTCATTTGGTCTGGAGCACCACGATAATGAGGAAGTTGCATGCTTTTTTTAATCGATTCTTCTTGCAAAAATAAGCAACTTCCCAAAATTTGAGGCCGATCGAGAAATTTTTTGATTGCCAAAAAATTTAAAAAATCCCCTTTTTAAAAGCGCGCTAAAACGCCAAGAGTTTAAGATGTGACGTCATCGTACGATAAACATTGTTGGAAAGCAATGGAGTTGATGGCATGATTGTTGACGTCATCGTTACTTTTTAAACAATAAACGTTTTCAGTCACGTGTTTTTTTTCTCGTCTTTTAAATTAAAATATTTAATTACCTGTACATTTTTTGAAAAATTGACTAGATATTTCATTTTCTTTACAAAAAACCATACGGAACACTTGTTTGTTTTTGAAAATCTGACACATGCAACTTCCTCATTGGAGATGACTTTAAGACAGCGAGAAAAGAGAGCATTTGGCTGTTGAATTTGTAACCGTCAGATTTTTTCTGGGCGCTGGGTAAAGGAGTAGTAAAGTATTGGATTCCACTCCCACTCCTCCTCAGTAGGATTTACGGGCACAATGACCAACCAGAGCTGCATCATTGAGGTTTGGCAACCTGTTGTCTTTCCTTACCTTCAACCATCGCCTGCGGACAAGTCGCAAGAGAAAAATGCACAACCACAATTTCCTAGCTTTCTTCTTATCCCCCTATGTTGGATTTTTACCCTAACCTACCCTTCCTTAAAAACCAACACCCTCAAAACATTTCCGGTGAAAGAGGAGAAATCACCTAGCCCGGTATGCAGCGTCCGCTGGTACACCACATAAACTTTGACTACCTGGAGAGGCAACATTGTCCTCCAATCCGTCAAAGCCCATTTAGAGCCCTTTTCACTTAATACCTTGACGTGGGACGGCAGTAATGGACACCTATGGAGACAACACTCCTTACTGATTTTCTCGGCCCCCTAACATCCAGGAAGGCTGAATTTTTCATTAATTCACATTTACACTAGGCACTAATCCTCAGTGGTGCAATCATAGAAATAAATTTTGCTTTGATATCTCTTTTTCTTCTTGGTATTGCATTTTTTTTACCAGCAGTGTATATTCGCCACTGCATATATCTGCCTCCTTTGGAAGGTGCCAAAAAAATTTTCTCCTTTCATTCATGCAAAAATTCAATCAAGAAAGTTTTTAAAGTAGAAATTTTGCCTTGCATTTTTTGCGGCATCAATGAAGTTTAGTCTAAAAAAGTTATGTGTTTCCCAATTTCAATTATGAATATATTTTTTTTAATCATGAAGTTTGAGATGGTAGATATATGAGGCATATTTAAACAAAAAAAGTTGGGCTATATTTGAACAATTCAAAAATTCCTTATTCATTCCTTTTCCTGATTTTCAACGCAGTTTTAGACTTAAATATAGTATTTTAATGTGTTTTAAATTTAGTTCAAATATTTATAGTATTAAATTTAAAATTCAAAGCTTTTAAGATTTCCCCAGTTTTAATTTATATGATAGAAGTTAGATAAGTTTTAAAAAAGAAAAGGGTTTTTTTATAAAAATATGTCATTTTAGTATAACTCAGGTTTTTAAGGACCTATTTTATTAAGATCTTTTTAAACCCGTTAAATAATATTTCATTCAATAGCATTAGTAGCATTGATATAAAAAGAATGATTATTAGGGTGTCCCTTAAAAATCAAAAGTCGGGGAAACTTTTGCGACACCCCCCAATTTTTTTCCCTCTGGTACCCTAAAGGTGGACACAAATTGGAGCCGAGCGGCGAAACGAACAGCCACGAATACGCTCTGCGCAAGCGCAACTCGGAGGCGCTAAGAGCGGCGCTTGCGCAGAGCGTGTTCGTGGCTGTTCGTTTCGACGCTCGGCTCCAATTTGTGTCCACCTTAAGAGTGTGCAAAATCTTAAATCGATCAGAAAATATTAACACGTGCCCCAAACGGACTAAAGTTAGAAAATTGTGACTTTTTTCATTTTTCGAAATTTTTAAAAATATGTTTAAATATTATGTTGTTGAATAATAGGGCTCTAACACATCTAAACAATCTTATTTGACCGTTTTTCATTACAAGCTAAGCCAAAATATCCAGTTTGTAACCCTAGCCATCAATTAGAAAATCATCAAATTTCTCCATTTTGTACTGAGAATAGAAGAATCAAAAGGCAGTGGTAAATGACTTAAAACCGCAAAATTCCATGGCTAATTACCATTTGTAGACCATATTGATGTGGAGATAAATTATCTGGTGCTTTTAAACTAATTGAATCGTCAGTTTGAAGAAGGGAATAAGTCCAAAAAATGACAAATTGACTTTTTGTGCTCAAAACAATCTTCAAGCTTTGCTCTACACATGGGTGAAAAGAGGGGGAAAATAACTAACCGCTATAGGGAGATATCGCCCCTTGAAGTTGAGAAATCGATGTCCATTCATTGTATTGTTTAAGTTAATATGGAATTAAAGTTAATTTGTCTTTCTTTTCATATTCTTTATGCCGTAAACTAAGTCAAAATAAAATTTTCTTTTAATTTCAATTTTTTTTTCAAACTTTTTTATGCAGGGAATGTTTGACTCCATTAATATTCACTCACTCCATTGATACTGCTTTAATAACTCAGTTTCACTATAATTTTGAATTTTATTTGTCTTATTCTTTTTATTTCACCCTTTTGTGGTGTAAAATAAGGATAAATATAATTTAAATGTGAATTTAGGGGTTTTTAAAGATTTTTTCATCAGAAAAATTTCATAAGGTGGAAGAAGGGAATAAGTCCATCAATTTATTTTGACTGTATATTATTTTTGAATTTACTTATATTTGTTTTGATGATTGCTCTGTTTTCTAAATAGGGTTCTGAACTTCCAGTAAAAATTTGGTGGTTATACAATGAAAATTCCATTATTTATACAGTTTTTTTCGATTTTCTCAAAACTTGGTTTTTGGACTTATTCCCTTCTTCAAACTGACGATTCAATTATGAGTTACTTAATTACGGACGCCTTTTTGGGTTTTGCATTAAAACTAAAAAAATTTCTGGAAAAACGGAAGGTTTATGTTTGATATCAGGTAATGGGTGTTTGAGGTTTCTTAAAACATTTAAGACTGTAGTAAAATTATTTTACACAAGTTTTTAAAGCTCTTTACTCAATTGTAAGTGCCAGCAGATCTCCTAATACAAGTGCAAACCATGATTTCAGAAATATGATGGTAATAAATTCTTAACACATAAAACCGACAAGAGTTAACAAACAACAAGTTAAACAACAAGCTGGAAACCAGTTAAAAATAAGACTTCAGTGTGTCTACGAGTATTTTATTCCGCAAGTTAGTTGAAATGCTAAAGTATGCCCTATCCGATGAGACAACTTTCAACGCCCTCTACCGGAAACTTTAGGAGTTAATTTTTATTTAAAAACTATTAGAGGCATGGGAAAAATGTCGAGGACTAAGTTGTAGCTCAGCATCGATTCAGTAGGAAAAGACACCTTAAGCAAAAAAATATCTTGAATAAATCCCTTAAAACGCATGCTCAATTAGGGGACGTCCATAAATTACGTGAGGTGTTTTTTCCAAAATCTGGACCCCCCTTGGTGAGATTTCGTGAGATTTTGCTGGACCCCCCCTCCCCCCCAAGTGAGATTTACCTAACTTTATAAAAATAATTTGCAGTATCTTATCTGTGTGTATTCCTTTTTCATACTTAAAAAAAGAAAATCGTATAATTTCTAACTTAAAAAGTTGACGTGAGATTTTAATCGACCCCCCCCTCCCCCCTTGGTGAGATTTGGTGAGATTTTTCAAAACCCCTCCCCCCCCTTTTTGACCTCACGTAATTTATGGATGTCCCCTTAGGTTAAATTTACGTAGTTTTAACGTTTTAAAACGCTCTTCACAAGGCGAAAATGAGAAATTTTCATTTTTATGACTTCAGTAAATGACTAAAAGTATTCTTAGTTCATTTAATTGAAAATTTCTCATTTTCGCCTTGTGATGAGGGTTTTAAGACGTAAAAACTACGTAAATTCAACCTAATTGGGCGTGCGTTTTAGGGGTTTTATTCAAAATATTTTTCTGCTTATGGTGTCTTTTCCTACTGAATTGATGCTGCTCTACAACTAAGTCATTGACTTTTTCACATACCTCAAATAGTGAAAGAGTTTTTAAAATAAAAATTATAACTCATAAAGTTTCCGCTAGAGGGCTTTGAAAGTTGTCTCATCAGATAGGGCATGGTCACTTTACTATACGCAGATCCCACTTTCATGACTATATCTGTAGGGGTTCAAAAGTTAAAGGGGTTGGACCACTTTTCGTGGGACACCCTGTAGAAACTGTTCATGTATTTTATCATAAATTAAAACATCAACATAAAAGTACCTGCAATTCAACAAATTGTCATTAACAATTAAGACACTTATATTGGCTAAATATCATAAATATTAATAACAGTTTCTTAAAAATCCTTTCTTCTTTATCTTTAAAGTATATTTTTAAGTCAGAGCTACCCCACTAAAAATAATCTGAAGATTTTCTTCAGAAAAAGCCACTTTTTACAGAAATTCTACAAAAATTTTAAGATATTTTGCAGATTTTGCTTTGTCTTTAAACTATCTTCAGAATTTTTGAAGACAACTAACAGATATTTCGCAGACATAGATTTACCTTTAAATTGTCTTCAGAATTTTTGCAGACAATTTGCAGATGTTTTAAAGACGATGTATCTTCAGAAATTTTGAAGACAAGGAATGCAGACATTTTTCAGATGGAGCAGAATCTTCAAATTGTCTTCAAAATATATTAAACTTTAACAAATTTTATCATTTTACGTACGGAATGAAAAAAAACTGATATCGAATGCCTTGTAATCGATTTCAAAAGAATTTAAATCGTAAAAGAATCGATTCCTAGAACTCGATCAAAGTTTTCTTATTTGTACTGTTGATTTAAAATTTTAATCACTTTAAGATCGTATTTGTGATGTTAATATTTCATAGCGGGAAAACTACTTTCTCGAGAATTAGGTAATCAAATCTTCGGGAACCGAATCGATATCAGAGATCAAACGAATCGAATCTAACCTAGAGAATCGATTGCAGAATCGAATCGATAGAACAATGTTTACGTTTTGTTTTCAACACTAGTTGCGTGCCTGAATGAATGCTGATTGGAATTATGAATTTTCCTGATAATTGTGGGACTACCTAACAATATGGTATGATTTAATTTACCGAATGTCCTTTATTTATATTGTGGTTTAAAATTTCATTTGTTCAAAGATGCAAGACTACTGCAAAGTGCAAGCATATATGTTAGATGGTTGCATGGGGGAAGTAGGCTTAGGCCTTAGGCTTAACATTGAGTAATCTTAAGATTTTCTTCAGAAAAAAAATCTGCAGACTATCTGCAGTTATATTTGGGCCCTTCTTTCTGAAGAAATTCTTTAGAAACCATAATCTAAAGATTTTCTTAAGAACGTTATCTAAAGATTTTCTTCAGAATGAAGGGGCCAAATAACTGCAGATGGCCTGCAGATTTTTTTTATAGAAAAACTGCAGAATTTTTTTAGTGGGGTATCCTTCGCTCTGTAAGTTACCTACCTCTACATTCTCAAAGAATGCTTTGATGGTTTAAAATAATTTAATTTCATAAACAATTTTCACGAAAAATTTTCTCGAAACCTAATTACTTCTTCAAGGTCGTTTACTGATGAAAAGTTGACAGTGCGAAGAAAAACTAAGGGTATAGTAGAAAAGTTATAGAAACTGTAGTTAATGTTTAACATATTCTTACAGCCACGAACAAAGTATCAGTGTTTAATTGTTTTAATGACACTAATTTGTTGAATTGCACTTATTTTTTATGTTAATGTATAAATATATGATAAAATACATGAACAGTTTCTATAAGCATGGTTAATTGCTTATCTTTCGTGAGTATACCTCAATCATTATGAAGAGGGTTCATTTTGTATCTACTTTAGCTTTTCAAATAACTAACGGAATAAAATATTCGGGGACACACTGGAGTCTTATTTTTAACTTATTTCCAGAAATTCTCTTGCTGGTTTTATGGGAATGGGATAACAATTTATTACCATCTATAGTTCTAAAATCATGGTTTGCACTTGTATTAGGAGATCTGCTGGCACTCACACTTGCGTAAAGAGCTTTATAAAATTGTGTAAGATAATTTTATTAGTTTTAATTGAGTTTAGAAAGTTCAAAATGCCCATTACCCGATATCAAACATGCCCATACCGTTTTTCCAGAATTTATTTTAGTTTTTGTACAATCCAATATGTCATCCGTAATTAAACAACCTATAATTAATTTGAGCTCCAGATAATTTATCTCCTCATCAATATGGTCTACAAATGGTGCTTGGCCATGCAATTTTGAGGTGTTAAGTCATTTACCACTTCCTTTTGATTCTTCTATTCTATTCTCAGTGTAATTTTGATTGATGATTTTTTGATTGATGGCTAGATTACAAACTGGGCATTTTGGCCTAACTAGTAATGAAAAACGGTCAAATAAGATTGTTTAAATGTGTTAGATCCCTACCCTACTAAAAATAATCTGAAGATTTTCTTCAGAAAAAGCCACTTTCTACAGAAATTCTACAAAAATTGTAAGATATTTTGCAGATTTTGCTTTGTCTTTAAACTATCTTCAGAATTTTTGAAGACAACTAACAGACATTTCACAGATATAGCATTAACTTTAAATTGTCTTCAGAATTTTTGCAGACAATTTACAGATGTTTTAAAGACAAGATGTATCTTCAGAAATTTTTAAGACGGTTATTCAGACATTTTTCAGATTGATCAGAATCTTCAAATTGTCTTCAAAATATATTAAACTTTACAAAATTTTATCATTTTACGTAAAGAATGAATAAAACTGATATCGAATGCCTTGTAATCGATTTCAAAAGAAACTAAATCTTAAAAGAATCGATTCCTAGAACTCGATCAAAGTTTTAATATTGTACGGTTAATTTAAAAATTTAATTATTTTAAGATTGTATTTGTGATGTTAATATTTCATAGCGAGAAAACTACTTTCTCATTTAAATCTGACTTCATATGAGAGAATTAGGTAATAAAATCTTCGGGAACCGAATCGACATCAGAGATCAAACGAATCAAATCTAACCTAGAGAATCGATTGCAGAATCGAATCGATAGAACAATGTTTACGTTTTGTTTTCAACACTAGTTGCGTGCCTGAATGAATGCTGATTTGAATTATGAATTTTCCTGATAATTATGGGGCTACCTAACAATATGGTATGATTTATTTTACCAAATGTCCTTTATTTATATTGTGGTTGAAAATTTTATTCATTCAAAGATGCAAGACTACTGCAAAGTGCAAACGCAAGCATATGTTAGAAGGTTGCATGTGGGAAGTAGGCTTAGGCCTTAGACTTAAGATTTAGTAGTCTTAAGATTTTCTTCAGAAAAAAATCTGCAGACTATCTGCAGTTATTTGGGCCCTTCTTTCTGAAGAAATTCTTTAGAAACCATAATCTAAAGATTTTCTTAAGAACGTTATCTTAAGATTTTCTTCAGAATGAAGGGGTCCAAATAACTGCAGATGGTCTGCAGATTTTTTTTGAAGAAAAACTGCAGAATTTTTTTAGTGGGGACACTAGGGAAATTGGGATATAAAAAAGGTTTTCTTTTACATAGAAGTGTTTCCAAACCTCGCATTTCAGTAATTCGAGGCCTATATTTTAGTGGTTTTCACCCCCCTAAACTTGGTTCTGAAACACCCTGTATAACATGTTAACGGGGAAATTTTTTTGACACAAGTTTTTTGGATGACGATAAGAGGTTTCGAGTAAATGGAGCTTTTCTCTTAACTTAGGGGCGGCTATGACCACTGCATTCACGAGGAGAGGATGAAACCGCAAGTCCTTTCAGAATTAATGAAAATAGCGATAACATCTGAAGCTATTTGCCATCTTGAATCATTCCATCCTTTGGAATTTTACCTTTCCTTCATATCTGAGGTAGTTTGCGGGCGTGGCATCGGTGTTCTAAAATAAAGCCAGCAACTTCTCTCCTTCAAGGACACGAATGTTTCAAGGTAAGCAGTTTCAAGGTTTAAATAGAAAAGTGTATTTTCACGACGATCGAAGAAGAAAAATGACCTACTAAAAACGGAATGCAGCGAGAAGAGTCTGATCGTTTTCTTACGTAAAAACTTTCCGGGTTGTTATTATGTTCCATGGAGGCATGATTAATTTCTTTCCTATCGGTGGCGCTCGATCTCCCTGCCGATCGAGTTAAAAATCATGTCCAAGGTCGATACCTGAGGCTCTATTTTTGGCTAGCGGAGGCTTTTCTTGGATTTATCAATAGGAATGGGCGGAGTTGGGAGCCAAACAGAAAAATATAGACTGATATAGTATATTTTTAATGCAAATGCCGTTTCTATATTTAGTAGTCAATTAGAATAGACCATGGACACTGTCTACTACACTGTCTTTTGAAGATTTATAGATTTATATTATCTGCTTTAGCTGCCATGGTGCTATGGCAATTGTCTGAAATGTAATATTAACTGCTAGTTCTGCTGCTGTTAAAACAATAAGGCTTGATATAGTGGAGTTTGTTGTGGAATAGCAATGTTTTCAAAAAGTAAATTTTAATTTTATTTTGGATACGCTCAGGGATTTGGTTGTTAATGCATCAACTCTAAACTTTCAGACCAATAGTTTGACTTATTTAAAGGACTATTTTTTAAAAATATAAAAACTACTACAACCTGCAATCAGCATGCAGTCTGTTGTATTATTAGTGCTAATGTTACGTTTTATCGATACCAATAGTTTTTTTCAAGGCGATTTCAATGCCTCACACTCTTATTACTTTGTTGCTCATGTTAACCTTCCAGCAGGCGCGCTTTTTATAGAGAAAGAAAAGGACACTTGTATCTCCTATCTAAACAATCGGAAATGTATATTTTCAACCATAACAAGTTTTGAAACAGCTGTGATTCGTTTATGGTTAAAATGATTACGTTTCATTAAAATATATTTGAAATATTCGATGATCAAATCCAACCTAAGTATCTCTCACATACGCGCGCCCGCTGGAAGGTTATTTTAAAACATCATTTACTTAACGAGTCTTAAATATTATTACAACCTTTAAAATATTGCATGCAAAAAAAATGCACGCCCTCTAAATTTTCGTTCTAAATAAAAAGGACACCCAAGTTATGCTCTTAATAATGTTAACTTCTGTCAAAAATATATGAAGATTTAAATAAACAGTAGGATTGAATTCACTTTTCTACTAAAAGCTAAATTTTACGGTTCACAATCAGATTTCAAACCTCTTTAAGTATAGAGTTTACCCCACCCACATATACAGGGTGTCCCATAAATGTTGGGTCACACTTCTAGGCAGGCCCGTAGCTACGGGGGGGCCAGGGGGGGCTCAGCCCCCCCTGGCATCTTCATTTGCCCCCCCTAGAAAATTTTCACAAATTCTATCCACAAGCACAGCCATGGGGGCAGGGAGGAGCAGCTGCCCCCTTCTTCTTTATTTCCTCTTCTAGCTAAGTTAAAACCCAGTTTTTTTAGGTCAAATTTTCAAAATTTTTCTGTGGGAGGGCCCCCATAACCCCCATTTGTATTTAAATCATTATTCACAATTTTTTGAAAATAACAAGTTCATCGAAATCAAAATTCTACTGCAAAATATGTCTGAATTTTGGTCTACGAGTATTAAAAGCAGTTTAAAACCCTGTTTTTAGGGTCGAGTTTCCAAAAAATGTTCTGGGGGAAGACCCCCAGACCCCCCTTTGATACTTGTATCCCCCATTATTACAAAACAAAATGTTCATATATAAGAACAGATTACGATATCATACTAATTAATGAAGTTGTCTTAGACGAAAATTCACCTCCAAAATGTATAACAACTGCATAAAATCTATTAAATATGTATGGGGGCTGACTAATATTTTTAGGCCCCTAGCGAAATAAACTTCTATATACCCTAGAACTGACTGAAAAGGGAGGTTAGGTTGACACCCTTTATAAAATTATGTCTATTTAATGATTAACGAGTTTAAACGAGTTTTATTAAACGAGTTTTCCTTTTCAATTCTGGTGCTTACATGGAGCAGTTCCTTTTATACTTTAACCCAAAGGAACTAAAAATGGGCTTAAACTACTTTAAGCTTCAAATTTCTAAAATTTAAAAAAGGAATGCTTCCTATAATACCATGTGCACTATACGTAGTTACTTTATCACTCTTTCCACTTTGAATTTTAATATCGGAATAAAAAATTCCTGCCCGATCACCTGCTCTGTTTTGGCCGAGGCAAATTGTCCTTTCTTATGAATAATTCTTACAATCTCATTTTGCATCTCCTCTCGCACCACAATCAGATATCTTTCCCTCTCGTTTTTGTACAGAATATTACCTCTAAAAAAATAATTCCCTTCTTCACCCTTCTCCACTAAAGCCTTAATTACTCTAATGTGTCCATCCCGGCGCCAAAGTCAACCTAGCCGTTAAATCATCCTCCACCGGTGAAATCGATAACACTGTATTGGGGAGGATACCAACGTGTCATCACCGATTCGGTTCATTTTTGGTGTGTAAGTAGTGCATTACTAGGACATCAATTTGTGAAAATATTAAGAAGCAACTCTCAAAAGTTCAGGAGAAAATTGCGATTAAATATTTTAACACGTATTTATATATCTGAGAAAATTCGTATCTTGCAAGCAGATCGTGGCAAAGAGGTAAGAGCTGCGACTCCCAATTCAAAGATCCTGGGTTCGAGCCTCGGTGGGTACCATAAGTTTTATTTAAATTTTCCACACAATTAAGAGCACAGATACGAAGTTAAGTAGTACATACATATTTTTATATTTATAATTATCAATCTTAAAACATTTTTTAAATATTTTTTTCTGGAAAAAAATGAAATATTTTGCTATTTATACAATTTTTATAACTGGATAATATGGAATCTTATTTATAAATATGTAATTATATTTATAACGAAGGTATGGAACGAAAAGGGTAAACACAAAAAAAATCCACATGTTCATATTTTTAAATAATTTATTTACAATTAATTTATTTTATTTACACACAAAAAATTCATTTGCCTTATTTTTCCCTTGTATTTCACAGCAATCAACAGAATTCAAGAAGCTAAATGTTTATTTTAACTATCAAATCAGACACATAACAAACCCTTTTAGCATAACAAAATTGCGTACTTTCTTTTGAATAGTTAGGGATAAATTAAGGTTAAACTTCATCTATAAAAATGAAAACTATTTTTTTTTAATATTTTCATTCCTTGTTTCCCCCAAAAATAATAATTAAATCCAATTTTTTATGATCGTATTGTAAATATTATATATTTACCAAAAAATTATTTATAAACAAGATAAATTTTAAAATTAGTAATTAAATATTCTAATTTTATTTCGTATCTGCACTCTTAATTGTATGGAAAATTAAAATAAAAATTATGGCACCCACCGAGGACCAAACCCGGGACCTTTGGATTGGGAGTCGCAGCTCTTACCTCTTTGCCACGATCTGCTTGCACGAGACGAATCTTTTCAGATATATAACTACATATTAAAATTTTTAATCGCGATTTTCTCCTTAACTTTTGAGAGTTGCTTCTTAATATTTTCACAAATTGATGTCCTAGTCATGCACTACTTGCACACCAAAAATGAACCGAATCGGTGATGACACGTTGGTATCCTCCCCTTGCGAGTGCATCTACGAGTTGCATCCTCTGTCGAACGATCTCATACTCGAACTCCTCCAGGGCCATTGCCCATCTAGCAATTTTCGGGGAGATATCTCTGTTCTTAAACGTCATATGTAATGCCTGGCAATACGTCACTATCTTGAACTCTGTATCCTTGTAACTCTGTTATTACAACTATATTTTACTAAGTTTGTGTCAAAATGTAAAAAATTTATATCCGAAATTCGGATGAGGCGTACCAAAACGAGTTGAAAAAGTGGGCTTTTTGACTTAAATTTCCAAAAATTTTCTGGGGGAGAACCCTCAGACCACCTTTTTGGCAGTTGAAGCAGGCTAATTCACTACCTTTTCCGTATTAACATTAACAAGAAGATTCAATTGGGTAATGAAAATTCCGGAACTCAAAGAGTATAATGACGTGGGGGACCGTAAGGTAGAGTAGATAATAATGAATTTTGAAAAAATAAGTTGGTCTATTATTTATATTAATAAAGTTTAATACTAAAGTTAAACAGTAATCTGGACTAGAATAATGTTATCTTGATTATAAATGAGTATATTAATAAAGTTACATTAATCTCAGTGGCGTATACAGAAGTTTCTTTTGGCAGGGGCCTAGAATTTTTCCTCAGCCCCTCCCATGTACAATACTGAAAAAAAAATCGACTCAGACCCTATATCTCCGGAACGGCTTGTGATATAAAGACAAATAAGGTATCATTTTTCATGACTTGAAGTATTCTATATAGAGAAAAATTTTCAAGTTCTTAGGGGGTCGTCTTCATTTTAAACGAAGCACCAACTTTCGTTTTTCCTATGGGCGACATCAAAGATTATTCCCGATTCTGAAAGAGCACCCTCTAAAACCCCCCAAAACCAGTTTTCATGTCATTTGGTCCCCAAATGAAGCCATGAGTGGGGGTTGAAGTTCGTCGAATTTGCGTTGAAATCTCGTTTTTTACGTTGAATTCTGGATTTTGATCCTGTGGGGTTGATGGTTGAAAGCACAGAGAAAAATCCTAACAGAGGGTCCAAAACGATATATTCAAAAGTTGGATGGATATGAGGGTGCCACGAGGAACTAAATGATTGACAGAGAGATCAAACCTGTGATTGGCTGTCACTCAATCTTCTATTTTCGAAGGAGAAGGAAAAGGTTTTCTCAACCAATCGGGCTTTCCCCCACCGCCTCTCGTAACGTCGATGCGATCGCAGCGCCAAAATAGCCCAATATCCATCCAACTTTTCGATTTCCATCAGAGCCTATGGCGACGGACTCTCTGTCTGTTCTAGTACTCGGTGGTTGAAAGGATCAAAATCGAGAATTTAACGTAAAAAACGAGATTTCTACGTAAATTCGACGAACTTCAACCCCCACTCCTGGCTTTATTTGGGGACAAATTGACATGAAAATTGGTTTTAGGGGGTGATCTTTCAGAATCGGGAATAATCTTTGACGTCGCCCATAGGAAAAACGAAAGTTGGTGCTTCGTTTAATATGAAGACGACCCCCTAAGAACTTGAAAAAATTTCTGTATATAGAATACTTCAAATCATGAAAAATGATACCTTATTTGTCTTTATATCACAAGCCGTTCTGGAGATATAGGGTCTGAGTCATTTATTTTTCCATTACTGTATATTTAATAGGTCTAATGTAGCATTACAGTACAATCAGGAGAAACTAGAGTTTGAACATGAGTAACAAGATATTCAATATTGGGATCTATCCCACTTATACACTTACACAGGCGCAGAGTGTTTTCCACAGTAAAAAAGGGATGGTCTCCCTTTTAATCTCAAAAGCAGCTTGTTTCTCCGACTGCCAGACACGTCTGGTTAAAAGCCGTGAGTAGCTAGCTGATGGTGAAATCCAGACCTGCCAACTCCCCAGCTTTTGAACTGAGTTTTCTGCCTGTAATTCAAATCTCCGGCTTCATTTTTTTTGATCGCGTGCCTGATAATTCTCCGAAAAACAGCCTAATAAAACTCCCAATCAAAATAGAGACTTGCGATTCCAAATAAAAGCCAGAAACTCCGGCCAAAAGCCGGAGAGTTGGCGGGTCTGCCGATTGTGGGCTGTTCATGGCATTCAAAACCTCATGCATACGTAACATTTGAAGAGCTTCTTCATTGTTAATGAAGAAGTTCCTTCGTCATTAATAGTGAGAAGAAATCGTAGAAATCATATCGTTTCATTTAATACCCTTTTGCCAGTGTCTGGGTATGCCTGGAGGAAGCCTTAGTTTCATGGATTATGTGGAAAATGAAATTCAAGGTGATAAAAGTATGAAAAGAATAACATCTTCAAGGACACTTCAAATATGTCCAACGTTAAATTACTTTGAAAGGACTGATAAGACTAAATATATAAGAGAGTTGGTGGCATAACTGTTTTTAGAAAGATAAATTTAACTACTTGCATGTAAATCTGTATTCAAATTTGCCCAAGTTTCCTAAAATTATTACATAAATGAGAGTTCGAGGCTTTTGAAACCAAGATAATATCTTTCTGCCATTATTTTACATCCGAGGTCACCTGGATGTCGTTTTTAACACAGGTTAAATAATTTAAAAGAAAATCCCTTCTTAATATACATTCAAAGTACTCATTCCTCAACTTACTTCACCGGAATAACAATACGTGCTATGCTTACGTTAGTTAATTCTCTGCGTAAGAAAGAGAAAATCCAACGAAGACTGAGATAAGACACTCACCAATTCTTTCTATTAAAGTTTGAGAGTGAAGGATATGGAAAACATTTGGGTTTAGAACGTGCATTGAAATTAGATGGAAAAGCACTAAATTTGGACTGACAAGATGTCCCATACGATTGAAGGAAGTGGATATTTTATGTGCACTTAAAATGTCGGGGATCTTAAACTTTGACAATTCACGTGCATGTTGGGATAGAAAATAAAAACTATTCTAGATGGTTACATGTTTTGACGAATTTCTATATACAAAGAACATAGTTTTGGTGGTTTTTATTGAATAAAATCTCTGTAATTCTATCAGTTGATCACTTTGTCTGAAACCAGTGTAAAAAAAGAATGAAGTTACAAGGCATATTTTTAATGTTAAAATTAGGTAGATGAAAAATTACAATTCTCTCACTTGTTTATTATATCTTTTTACATCATATCAACTTGAATATGTTCTTACCTTGCAATCGTTTTATTTTTGCATTTCTTTTTGTATGTTAACTCTAAATTTTTTTTACATTTTTTTAAATTTTATTTATTTATTTTTTAATTACAAACAAAGTAAAGAGATATATCACCTGGGATTGTATAACAATCCATGTAGGTGAACAAACAGTTACACAAGAAATTACAAAAAAAAAAAAAATATATATATATATATATATATATATATATATATATATATATATATATATATATATATACCCAGTCAGCAATGTAAGGTTTTTTTAAGGTTTTTTCAACCCTGAAGTGCAACCCAAAAAAGATGTTTTTAAGGTTTTACTAGAAAACCTTGCAACCCAAGGATTATCTCAACAAAACCTTAGGCATAGGTGCACTAGTTGACGCTTGAAACCTTTTGCGTAACCTTGGAGAAAAACCTTAGGAAAAGGTTAAAAACGTAGGTTTTTGAAAGGTTAGACTAAAAAATCCTGTTTTAATGCTTTTGAGCAAGGTTGTTTAAGGTTGGTTTAACCTTAAGGTAACATCACCACAATATTTTTTCGTGTACACTGCAGCAACCAATGCAAAAAAAAACCTTACCGCAATATAGCTTAAATAGGTTTATTTAAGGTTTCCAAAAAACCTTAATTCGCGATATTGCTTATATAGGTTTTGCTTTTTTTAGGTTTTTGTTGGGTTTACAAAATTTTTTTCAGAGTTCTAGGTTTAGAATCGTTTTATATATATTTTTTTCGAAAGTTCTTGGTTGAACTATACAAGGAAAAAAAATTATTCCTGAAATTATGCGCTACACTTAGTAATTATGAAAAATAAAAAGTGCGATACTTAACTTATAACTGACAAAAATAACACTAATTTATCCCTACTTTTTATTAAACCCAATCTTTAACAAAAATTAACTAGAATTTATTCACAGTATAATTACAGAACAGTGTCTATATAAAATTAAGATTTATAGGTACAGTAATAAAATTTTAATTTAAATAATAAATTTAAATTATTTAAAAAATATTTTTTTTTAAATTTCTACACTAACTTTAATTTAGGCTCTTGAAGCACTGATAAAAAACTTACCTTTTTTACTTTACCTTTTTATTTAAAAAACTTACCTTTTAAGGGAACAGGCCAAATTTTCATTCCAAAAAATTATTTTAAAACATTGAATGCAAGAAAAATCCTTTAGTTTATTGAAACACACTTTTTTTTCAATTTCTACAATAACTTGGTTTAATTTAGGCTCTTAAAGCACTGATAAAAACTTACCTTTTTAATTTTTTAATCTAGAAAGGAGGAACAGGCAAATTTTCATTCCAAAAAATTATTCAAGACATTGAATGCAAGAAAAATCCTTAAGTTTATTGGACTGATTAATTTACAAAGAAGGAAAATTTTACAAACAGCCTTCAAGCACTACAGGACTCAAGGTAAAAAAAGAGTCATACAAAAAAATTATATAGATAAAATATAAATGTAATCAATTCCCTAAATTCATCAAAAATGAAGGGAAATATACTATGAAACTTATTTAATTTACATATTTATGGAAAATTAGTCTACAAAAAGTGCTTCAAAGAAAATTTTACAGGGTACATCGTAACCAGACTTGACAGCTCCTGCAAAAAAATATAAACAATTTATTTAACTATTTAAAAAAGTAATTATGCAATAAATGAAAGGAGAATTTCACTGTTGTGAGTTTACACCTAATTATGCAATACCCTGTTAAACGTGCCACTTCATAATAAAATATCTCAAGAGATAAGAAAATACTTGAAAGTGCCAACAACAAATGTTTAAATTAACAGTAGGGGAGAGTGGGGCACCTTGGGACATTGAAAAGTGGTGTGTCCCATGGTGGGCAGACTCAATTTTATAATTATGAACTTGTGCTAAAATCTATTCATCAACATTTACATGTTATCTGGTTTTGTGCAATGCAAAGTTACAATCACATTTAGTTTCGAAAACATTTTTTTAAATATATGATGAAGTGTATTTATGTTATTACAATTAAAATGAAATTAAAATATGTGTATTCACAAATATTTTAGAAAATAACGAGAAAGCTTTTGTAAATCTAAAAGAGTAATTAAGCTTAACATTCAAAGTGTTAAGTGGGGCACCAAGGGAGTCAGGTGTGGGACATCAAGTTAAAAGACACATTAAACTCTCATGTGAGCAAAAAATGTTTTTATAAAGAATTAAATAATTTAGTATGTAGATATTTATAATTTGATGCAAAAAATCACTGGAAGTATTTTGGGAGGGGATACGAGTGAATTTTAGTGGTTTTCTATGGTCAAAAAAGGATATTTTCCGAGTTTCGGAGGGGATCAATCCCAAAATCTGGCTATGCCCCTGTGCATCTCTTATGTTAGGTGCCATTGGTAAATTGGCACCATGCTTTATGATTGAAGGTTGGAAAAACACATTCAGAAAATTTTAGGTCCTTCCTCTAAAGTTAAAAATAAAGTTGTTCTAAACAATGTTCCTAATTCTAAACATCGTTCCCCCCGGGAACGATGCCCGTGCTGGCATGGGCTGGGAAGCTAATGACTAGCCCTCAGAATTGAACTCAAAGCTGAAGGAATTATAAAAAAAATTAAATTTTAACCTTCAAATTATAAAATATCGAATTTATCCAATTATTTGATTTCTCAAACATTACTTTCCAACTAATACAAGCGAAATCCCATCCAAATAATTTACACGCGTTTAGTAGTGACTAAACATGGCGGGTGGCGAGATTGAGCCACGATTACAAGCCTGTCAGCCATGAGACAGTGGCAAATTGGCGACTTTTCTTTCTAAAGCTGTACGGTTTTACTGATTACTGGGTCATATGACAGTATAGAATAGGTAATTCTAAAAACAGAAACTTACAATGGAATTGGATGCAAGCGGTGAGCAGATTCAGAGGTGGCACAAGGTCTCGGCATTGGTCAGGGTACATTGGAGAAATTACTGGAACTGCGGCGGCGGCAGCTCTTGCTGCTGAAAAAAAAAAGATGAGTTAAAGCCTGATGCTACTCTGTTCCCAGACACCCTTTTTATTCATAAAGCAGCGACAAAAATATTTAATTAGAGTATCTAAAAATTGGGTTCAATTCCTTTAACATTCACACTAAATAACGCAAATCTGTTTTGTATGCCATACATTCTAATATCAACAACAATTTTTTTTTATTTTTAATGATAAACTGAACATTGATCTTATCTAAATTAAAATTTAAACAGTGAGTTGGAAGTATATTAGAAATATTTCTACTTATTGGTGTCTATAACAGCATGCCGATATTTAATGGGAACATTAACTGAATTGAATTGCACAAATTGCTTTAAAACTTTGGTTCAATTCCATTAATGTTCCTACTAAATACTGCCATGATCTCAAGAACACCAAACAGTGGAAATATTTCAAAATAAATTCAAACTCATAAATTTAAAATTTTAGATCAATAACTGTTTAGTTTATCAATAAAAATCAGAAAAATTTGTCATTTTAATACATATGATGGGTGTTCAAAAAAGCTTGGCATTATTTAGCGGGAACGTTAACAGAATTGAACTAAAATATTAAACAAACTTAGTGCTATGTAAGTTGTTGAAAACTCTAATAATTATATTATTTGAGTGACAAACTGGAATAGATTTCACTGTTAGTAGGGAGATGGCCAAAAGATCTGTACAGCAGTCAAATTGGTGCTGCTGTAGAGCAGTCATCACGTTTATGGTTACTGTACATAGGGTAAGACCTGTTTCAAATCCAGTGGCGTGCGGTGACATTTTTCCTAGGTCAAGCAATCGGGTATATATTTCTAATAAAATTGAATTTTTTTCGCATGATTGTTGGCGTTACCCGAGAAACACCAAGAGGAGGTCAGTTCCAACTGACATGGGAAATATCGAATGACATTTTAATAGTTTTGAAAAACTAATGAATGGAAATTAGTATTTAACTGAAGGACACATTTTTTTTAAGAATCTAAAATGCAGCAAGACATCGTTTCACGTTAACTTGGTCAGCCAATACGCTGATAGATGGCTCTGCAAATCATGGAAAGCAAAATCCGGATTGCTTACAAGTGAAAAATTTAAATGACCACATTTTCCCTTAAACGCTCATTTAAAAACGAAATAAAGATGAATTGCGAGTTTAAACTACAAGTACTAACAAATTCTGCCAAAAGTTTTCTCCAATTCACACTTTAAGAGCTACGAAAAAAAAGTAGTCTACCGAGATCTGAAATACAGTGTAAACCATGCTAGGGCAGAAGCAATTCTCGAAATGCTTACAATGTAAGGGGAGATGAGGGTACTGTTTCTCCCCCATGCCGGAAAAGACTGACCTCGCGATGGAATTCTCCTCGAGGCAGCCCGGCACCGTATGGTTAAAGAAAGAGAGAAGAGGATATAAAAATAAAATGTTGCAAAATTAAATTTATATTTTTGGTGTGTAATTTTAAAGAAAATCTTTAAATATTTTTAGGCAAGCAATGCTTACATTGCTTATATGGACGGCACGTCACTGTTAAAATCTATTACAACAAACTTTCTTAGTACAATACACAAAATAAGTAAACAGTAAATGGCAAGTGAAATGACTCGCTATTCTTTTTTTTGCCAGGCAGTTAGAAAGAGAGAAATCAAACTTCGAGTAGGGATGCGGGAAATCAAGGTAGCGAGCTAGGCTACTGAAGCACATTCTTTTTGAAGAGGGAAAGGGGGTTAGTGGTAAAAAGTAACTGATTTAACCCTCCATCTCTTACCTCTACAACCTTAGGAAGAGAATGGCCTGACTTGTTTTGGATTACACTAACTCCGTGGCAAGAAAGGCTAAATGATATTTGTTGACTGATAGATTCAATTCCGTTAACGTTTCCCGCTCAATATTGCCAAGCTTTTTTAGACACCATACATTTAAATATTGACAAGTTTTCTTGATTTTAATTGATAAACTAAGCAGATATTGTGTGTGATCTGACTTAACATTTTTATCCATGAGTTTGAAATTATTTAGTAATATTTCTACTTTTTGGTGTCCAAAAGAGCATGACAATATTTAGCGGGTGAACCACTATTACTTCAGTTGAAGAGATGCTGATACTTATTCAAGACTTTGAATTAAGAAAAGATTAAACATGTCATAAGAACACTAGTCCATGAAGAGCAAGGCCAACAAAGCTCACTTATCAGGGATCTGTCCAGGACAAATTTACTACTCTTTTATAGTAGCTTTACAAATTTGCCGATCATTAAAACGATAGCTTCACAAATTTAAAATTTTTTCAAATTATTGCTAAACTAATAATACTTTTTTTTGAAAACTTTAACCTCCCTTAAAATGTATATGTAAAGTGATTTTTAAAAACATATTTTTCAATTCATTTTATTACGCGTATTTTATTTCCACAAACTAAAATTTTTTTTCACAAATTATTTTAAAATTTTCACAAAATAGGCAGTTGGCTAAAAATCCTAGACAGATCCCTGCTCATTTCAGTGACCAAGGTATGTAAGGTACGGCTTCAATCTAAAAGAGGGTTCAAACACCAAGCGAAGTACTAGCGACAAAGTAGTATCAAAGTGAAGTCAGCGATTAAAAATTCACCAAGAGGCGCCAACCCAAACCCACTTCTAGATTTTCACCGTAAGGTACAATGTCCAAGTTGAATGATCAAATACAAGACCCCAGTATTTATTCCCTCCCAATCCTACCCTGCGACTCGGAAGAAAATTCTGTCGCTAAACAACCAACCAGGCAACAAAAAATTAAATCAAAGCTTAAAATTATTGAAGGATGTATTACATTAAGTTTAGACAAAATGTAACTTAATTTTACACAGCATGCATGTATCTAATGTACTAGATTGTTTTGTAAACAATGTTGACATCTATAAAATCTAATCAGAAAAACATATATAGGACAATAATAGACTATAGAATAGTTAATATAGAATAGTTAATCAAATGGGGAAATAAAGCCGTCATTTAAAAGTAAATAGCATTAAACATATTACCTTACATAAACCTTACAATTAACTTGACAATTGCAATTTTTGACCATGTAGGGAATACAGTTTTTCACCAATCAGTTCAGAACTGAAGCTGAAAGAGAAAGAAACCTTAGATTAATAAAATAAACTAATTTTGCGATCAAAGTATCGGTTGAAACACTTGCTGAAAAGGAATTTTTACAACCGAGGACATAGCGTAAACAAGGCAATACATCTAACCCTAAACACATAGTAAAACATAAACCGGAATAATCTAAATCCTAAGAAAGAACGTCTGATCATCATATTAAATTTATCAAATCGGTATCATGTGTTTTAGAGCTGAAAAAAAGAAACTTTATAATAAAAGAGAAAGATTAGGCGGGATTATACGTCTAAATCGGTACTTATGGTAACAATGAATTAAGCCTACTTACCGATCCGAAGCCAGCGAGCGTCGAGCGTACCCCTACGGAAACTCCTCTGTACCGGCAAGGCTGAACTGGATCCCTCCGCGCTGGTTCCGGGTGCGAAAAATATTGCTAATACGCATGCGCAAGTAGGCGACAGTCACGTGCGCATTCTCTTCTTTCCGGAAAAGGGTGAAGGTGGGTTGTGTTGATATTGAGTCGAGAGAGGTTTTAAAAGACCGCCGTTTTCTAATGTTAAAGAAAGGGTTTTTGCTAACCTTTTTTTTGGCAACCCAATGACAATAGAAAAAAAAGGTTAACCGCAAGGTTGCTTGCTAGCTGGGTATATGTATATATATATATATATATATATATATATATATATATATATATATATATATATATATATATATACAGGGTGTCCCACGAGAAGTGGCCCAACCCCTTTAACTTTTGAACCCCTACAGATATAATCATGAAAGTGGGGTCTAGGTAAAAAAGGTAAAGTGACCATGCCCTATCCGATTAGACAACTTTCAACGCCCTCTAGCGGAAACTTTAGGAGTTATGATTTTTATTTTAAAAACTATTTGAGGTATGTGAAAAAAGTTGTAGAGCAGCATCGATTTAGTAGGAAAAGACACCTTAAGCAGAAAAATATCTTGAATAAAATCCCTAAAACGCACGCTCAAATAGGTTGAATTTACGTAGTTTTTACGTCTTAAGACGCTCCTCACGAGGCGAAAATGAGAAATTTTCAATTTAATGAACTAAGAATACTTTTAGTCATTTACTTAAATCATAAAAATAAAAATTTCTCATTTTCGCCTCGTGAGGAGCGTCTTAAGACGTAAAACCTACGTAAATTCAACCTAATTGAGCGTGCGTTTTAGGGGTTTTATGAAAGATATTTTTCTGCTTAAGGTGTCTTTTCCTACTGAATCGATGCTGTTCTACAACTTAGTAACTGACTTTTTTTACATACCTCAAATAGTTTTTATAATAAAAATTATAATTCCTAAAGTTTCCGCTAGAGGGCGTTGAAAGTTATCTCATCGGATAGTTCAGGGTCACTTTACTATACCTAGACTCCACTTTCATGACTATATCTGTAGGGGTTCAAAAGTTAAAGGGGTTGGGCCACTTCTCGTGGGACACCCTGTATATATATATATATATACAGGGTGTCCCAGGGTATATATATACAGGGATATATAGGAACACAATTAATAATATTCAAAAACAGTTAGAATGAACTGGTGGGTACACGTGGTACATATGATCTTATATATATATATATATATATATATATATATATATATATATATATATATATATATATATATATATATATATATATATATATATATATATATATATATATATATATATATATATATATATATATATATATATATATATATATATATATATATATATATATATATATATATATATATATATATATATATATATATGTGAAAATTAAGCACAATGACTAATTAATTTGCAGTCATGTTTATTAAAGAAGAGACCCAACGGGCCGTACGGCAAATACTACATCCAAACGAGAAGTGTGTCCCCCCTCTTGGTGGGTGAGCTTTTATACTAGGTTACACATATAAAAAAGTGTCTGGGGATCCTACGACTCTGATAGGTTCTTGGAGTTTGGCGGGGATTTTTTAGGAATGACACCCCCGCGAGGGGAGGTTTGGTGAGGAATTTTTGAAGGAGTCAATGACTCCTCTAATGGAGACAAAGGCCTTTAGGCCTTTTCTACATTACATCCCCCCTCCATAAGGATCCCCTTACACTTTTTCTAAAAATGAAATAACACAATGAACAAAAAGTAAATATTAACAAAATTCCAAGAGGGGTTATCACAAAATACATTATTTACACAAAATACAATACAACTTAAAAAGACCACGGTTTCATTTCAAAATACAATTTTTAACACTTGAAAATTAACTAAGTATTCAGTTGATAAACTTTCAGTTATCTAACACTATTCATGAGATAATTTCCAATTATCAGGAGAATTATACCTTCTCAATTTTGAAACATGTACAACTTCTTTTCTCTCCTTAGTATGATAATTAGGTTCATTAATTTCATAATTAACATCAGAAATTTGTTTCAAAATCTTATAAGGACCACTGAAAGGTGGTGACAATTTTCTTGTATTTGGATATTTAAACTCTTCATAAATTACAAGATCATTCACCATAAATTTTACATCAATAAATCTAGCATCATAAAATACTTTATTCTTTTCATGGTACTCTTTGGTTCTTTCTACAGCTAACTTTCTAGCTTCTTCCACTATGGGATAGATTTCTTCATTCAAAGGATTTGGAAAAGGTACTTCACCTTTCATTAAGTAAGATGGTGGGAATTTTGTGACAGAGTGGGGTGTTAAATTATATTCTTCAGTTACTTGTTGTAATAATTTAGGCCATGGTATTTTTTAGAGGTTTCATTTACCTTACACCTTAATTTTGTTACAATTGTTTGATTTAATCTTTCTACCATTCCATTAGTTTCTGGTCTATGAGCAGTTGTAAGTAGTTGTTTCATATTATTGTTTCTAAGAAATTTCTTAAAACGAGAGGAAGTAAAAGCAGGGTTTCTATCACTTAAAATACTTTTAGGTTTTTGAATAAGAAAAATATGTTGCAGCATATTAGTGTAGGCTTCAGTAGTAACAGATTTAGATGCAAAAGACCACATAAATCTAGTATGACAATCAATAAATAAGATTAAATATTTTTTAGTAGAATTATAATAATTAAATCCACCAACACTGTCTACTGCAATTAAATCAAATGGTTTTTCAACAGGAGGCATGGATTGTAAAAGTCCAAATCTTTTTTGCCTAGGTTTTTTATTAATTTGACAAATGTGACAATGTTTGCTAAAATTTGAAATGTCAACATTTATGTTTGGCCAATAATAAACAGGAGTAATTAAATTTATAGTTTTTTGAATTCCAGGGTGTCCAAACTTTTCATGGGTAATTTTAAGTAATTTCATTCTTAAAGAGAAGGGAACAACTATTTTTGTGAATCCCTTTTTACGTAGACATAATACTTCATTTATCTCTATGAAATTACCTGTTAAGTTGTCTGATTTTTGAGCCTCTTTAACCGCACTCAATTGCAGAAGATGTGATATGTGTTTTAAATTATCTTGAACCTTTGTATTTTCAACTTTGTTTTCATTTACATTTCTAGACAAAATATCAGCTTCAATGTTTTGGGTACCTTTGGTATATTTTATATCATACTCATACATACTCAGTTGCAAAGACCAGCGGAACAGACGACCTTTAAGGTTTTTAACATTTTTGAGCCAAACTAATGCCGCATGGTCTGTATGTATGGTGAATTTTTGTCCAAAAAGATAATGATGAAATTTATTTAAAGCATCCACAATAGCAAGACATTCTAGCTCTGTGATAGCGTAGTTTTTTTCATAATCTTTGACTGAACGAGAGTGAAAAGCAATGGGATGTAAGGTACCCGAGACATCTGGCTGTTTTAATATGGCTCCTACACCAATAAGACTAGCATCTATGTGGGATTGGAACACTTGACTCAACTGTGGGATTCGAGCATTTGACTCTTTCTCTTGCGAAGAGGTGCCGCGTGGGAGAGTAACCAGGTTTCGGAAGAAGACTACAACTTAGCTATAGACTGAAAGCTATAAAAGAGAGGACTGCGGAATGAGTTCAGAGCTGAGCGCCTGAGACTGCCGATCCAGAGAGAAGCCAGAGCTTGAGACGGTAGATTCGGAGAGAGAGGATCCGGAATTGAGCTGCGGTGGAATTGGAGATCCAGACTGGTGGAGCGCCAGAAGTTGAACCAGAGAGGTGACTGAGAATCATCGTGGGTAGAGGCGGCGCATCGGCGAAGATCATTTTCATTTTAATCACCTTTGTTCGATTTTTATTCAGAAGTTCATCAGTTTTCAACGTATTTGTTACTTTTAATAAACCATTGTTTGGATTTATTCCGTAGTTCTCATTTAAGGCGCCCCAACGGCCACTACATCTGGGGGCTCGGCAAGAGGAACCTGTGGCCAACTGGACTGGATCGCCGACCCATTGGATAAGAACTTAGTACAGTGAAGAGGGTACCGTAAAGGCAAGTGTGTGAGTTGCACTGTGAAACTTTCGTCCTGTTGGTGTAAGTACTTTTTTTTATGAAAATGTCCTTCCTGATGAGGCAACGCAAATGTGACTTGCTGACGTTGGGGACCGATTTAGGGCTTGAGGTAAAGGAGTCCAGCACTAAAAATACACTGGCTGATGCTATTGCGGCTCAAAAGAAATACGCTGACGATGTTCTAAAGGACATGATCAAGGAAATTATAGTGGAGAGGGAGGAAAGGGAGCAGCGGGAAGAGGAACAACCCGAAAAATTAGAACAACGGGAACATGAACTGGCTAAGCTGAAATTGGAGGCTCAGACAAGACAGAGTGTAACCCCTACAGAACGCACTAAAGACCTAGCCAAATTGATAGCGCGTTTCGAAAGTAACAATGATATATCCCTGTATCTGGCTCTATTTGAAAAACAAGTGCAAAGAGTTGGGATCCCCAAGAAAGATTGGGTTATGCACCTTGTAGGCTTACTTCCCTTAGAGATTATTAACTTTATTGGGCGAGAACCAGATGAAAAATCAAATGATTATGATCATATTAAAGATATGCTGCTGAAGCGTTTTAAACTTACCTCAGAACAGTTTAGGCATAACTTTTTGAATTCCCACAAAGATGACAGTACATCCTGGAGAGATTTCGCGTTCAAATTAAAGATTTACTTCGAGGAGTGGGTGGAGGGTGTTGGTATTGAAAAATTTGAAGACCTTAAAGAATTCATGATAGTTGACCACATCAGGAGGCGATTACCTCAAGAGGCTCGAAACCGATTAGCAGATGTTTTGCCCTCCGTCAGGAAAGTTGAAGAACTGGTAGATAAACTGGACGAATGCGAGTTAACATACCGTTTCCTAGGCAAAAATAGAGGAGGAACCAATTCAGGGTTAAATCGGCAACAATACCAAAGTAGAAGAGAAAATAATGGGGAAAGAAGGGAAACGTTCTTTCAGAGCCGGGATTCCGATAGATGTTACAAGTGTTTAGAAAGGGGTCACAAAGCAATTCAATGTAACAACAAAAGTGAAGGAGTGCGTTGTTGGAGATGTAGGCAATTCGGGCACAAGGAGAGCGGCTGTCCAAACAGACAAGTTAATGTCAATAGGTGTGATAGAGCGGGTAAGATTTATAAAACTGTACGGGTTCTGGGTAAAGGAATAAAAGCTTTGGTAGACACGGGTAGTGATCTTACTTTGATCACGAAAAGTGTTCATGAAACTTTGAATTCTCCGGCGTTAGCAAATAACGATGTAACTTTAACAGGAGTTGGAGATGAAGAGGTTAAGCCTTTAGGACATTTTTACTCTGATATTTTTATTGATGAGATAGGGATTCCATCTAAAATACATGTTTTGAGGAATGGGTGTGCTGATATGATACTGGGTATAGACGTTCTTTCGCAATTGGATATCTCGTTGGTGGGTGGCCAGTGCCATATTAAGCAGGTAGCTAATGTGGGCATTCTGCAGGTCAAGTCTGTTTGTAAAAGTCCAAACCAAACCCCAGGGATTACCACTGTAGAGAAGGGAGGACCTAGCGAGGCAGAACAGGGGACCTTTGTTTTTGCTCATTTGGCTGAAGTAACTAATCCTTGGGAACAGGAGATTAATGAGGTACCGATTGAATATCGAGGACAATTACGAAGCCTAGTTCAGAATTACACACCGCGAGGGACTAAGAACACTGATCTGAGGTTGGCGGTTGTTCTCTCAGATGACATTCCGGTCTCATCACATCCACGACGTTTTTCCTTAAGTGAAAAGAAGGTGATAGAAGGGGAAATAGAGAAATGGTTGAAGGAGGGGATCATAAGGCCAAGTTGCTCGGACTACGCAGCTCCGGTAGTCCTTTGCAAGAAAAAAGACGGTAAACATAGGCTATGCATCGATTTTAGGAAGCTAAACAAAAAAGTTGTGAAAGACAGATTCCCACTACCATTAATAGAGGATGTTTTAGACCAACTTGAGGGAGCAAGAGTTTTCACCTCACTCGATTTAAAAAATGCTTATTTTCACGTCAGGGTGGATGAAAATTCAACTAAATACTTAGCTTTTGTAACACATGAGGGACATTATGAATTTCTGAGAACGCCATTTGGGTTGTGCACGAGTGCAAACGTATTTCAAAGGTATATTAATACGGTGTTTAGGGGTCTACTTAGAGAAAAAGTTGTAGTGATTTACATGGATGACATAATAATACCATCAAAAAATGAGGAAGAGGGTCTGGGGAAAATGAAGAGAGTTTTGGAAGTAGCTGCGGAATATGGGCTTGAGATCAATTTCCAAAAATGTAAGTTTCTGAAAAGAAAAATAGAGTTCCTGGGCTTTATAATTGAGGAGGGAAGGATACAACCATCGGAGAATAAAACGGCAGCAGTTGCTAATTTCCCTGAGCCGAAATCGGAAAAACAACTACAAAGCTTTTTGGGTTTGGCGGGATATTTTCGAAGATTTATCCCAGGCTATGCAAAAATAGCAAAACCTTTGAGTGACCTCCTGAGGGGTGGTGCGGTTTTTGAATTTGGGCCAGAGCAAAGAAATGCATTCGAACAACTGAGGAAGATGTTGTCTAGAAATCCAGTCTTACATATGTATAGGCAGGGGGCAAGGTTAGAACTGCATACAGATGCCCAGTGTTGGGCAAAATTTATTCGCGCAACTACAGATAACGAATAACGAATAAATCATCTATATGAACCTTCGAATAACGAATGAATCATCCGTTATTCGCGAGCGAGCACACGAATAACGAATGATTTATTCGTCAATTGCGGAGGAGACGATTGACAACTAATTCAACTGTAGTTGTGAGAGAACCTGCGAATAACGATTAAATCAATCGTTATTCTGAATGCTTCCATGGCAATTAATTAGGTAGTATTACTGGATCGCTTCGCAACTTCATCGGAGTGGTCCGCTGCTTTATTGGATCGCTTCTCAAATTTACTGAAGTGGTCCGAAACTTACCGGAAGTGGTCTGTTAGTCACCGAAAATGGTCCGTGAATCACCGAAAGTGGTCCATTTTTAACCGGAAGTTGCCCGAATTTAACCGGAAGTGGTCCATATTTAACCAGAAATGGTCCGTCTTTAACCGGAAGTGATCCGTAGTAACAGAAAATGCTCCGCAACTTACCGGAAGTGGTCCGCATTTAACCGGAAGTTGCCCGAACTTAACCGGAAGTGATCCACAACTTACCGGAAGGGGTTCGTAAGTCACCGGAAGTGGTCCGAAACTTACAGAAAGTGGTTCATAAGTCACCGGAAGTGGTTCGTAAGTCACCGGAAGTGGTCCACAACTTACATTAAGTGGTTCGTGAGTCACCGGATGTGGTCCGAAAATTACCGGAAGTGGTTCATAAGTCACCGGAAGTGGTCCATTTTTAACCGGAAGTTGCCCGAATTTAACCGGAAGTGGTCCATATTTAACCAGAAATGGTCCGTCTTTAACCGGAAGTGATCCGTAGTAACAGAAAATGCTCTGCAACTTACCGGAAGTGGTTCGTAACTTACCGGAAGTTGTCCACGGCTCACCGGAAGTGGTCCACAACTTACCGGAAGAAGTCAACAACCGACCGGAAGTGGTCTGAAACTTATCGAAAGTGGTCCAAAAATTACCGGAAATGGACCACAACTTACCGGAAGTGGTCCACAAATTACCGGGAATGGTCCGAAACTTACCGGAAGTGGTCCGTAACATAACGGAAGTGGTCCACAACTTACCGGAGGTGGTCCATAACTTACCGGTAGTGGTCCGTAACTTACCTGAAGTGGTCCGCAACTTACCAGAAGTGATCCACAACTTGCCGGAAGTGTTCCGTAACTTACCGTGAGTGGTACGTGACTTACCGGAAGTGGTTCATAATCTACCGGAAGTGGTCCGTAACCTACCGGAAGTGGTCCACAACTTCCTGGAAGTGGTCCACAACTTGCCGGAAGTGCTCCACAACTTACCGGAAGTGCTCCGAAACTAATCGGAAGTTACGGACCACTTCCGGTAAGTTAAAGACCACTTCCGGTAAGTCACGTACACCTTCCGGTAAGTTACGGACCACTTCCGGCAAGTTGTGGATCACTTCCGGTAAGTTGTGGACCACTTCCGTCAAGTTGTGGACCACTTCCGGTAGGTCATGGACTAATTCCGGTAAGTAACAGACCACTTCCGGCAAGTTGTGGACCACTTCCGGTAAGTCATGGACCACTTCCGGTAGGTTACGGACCACTTCCGGTAAGTAACAGACTACTTCCGGCAAGTTGGGGTCCACTTCCGGTAAGTTGTGGTCCACTTCCAGTAAGTCATGGACCACTTCCGGCAAGTAACATACCACTTCCGGCAAGTTGTGGGCCACTTCCGGCAAGTTGTGGACCACTTCCGGTAACTTCCAAACCACTTCTAGTATGTTGCGGACCACTTCCGGTAAGTTGCAAACCATAACATGTTAATACGAATCACTTCCGGTTAAAAATGGACCATTTCCGGTTAAATACGGACCACTTCCGGTGACTTACGAACCGCTTCCAGTAAGTTGCGGACCACTTCTGGTGACTTACGAACCACTTCCGGTGACTTACGAACCACTTCCGGTATGTTGCGGACTACTTCCGGTATGTTGTGGACCACTTCCGGTAACTTACGAACCTCTTCCGGAATGTTTCGGACTACTTCCGGTAACTTACGAACCACTTCTAGTAAGTTGCGGACCACTTCCGGTAACTTCCGAACCACTTCTAGTATGTTGCGGACCACTTCCGGTAAGTTGCAAACCATAACATGTTAATACGTATCACTTCCGGTTAAACATGGACCATTTCCGGTTGAAAATGGACCATTTCCGGTTGAATACGGACCACTTCCGGTGACTTACGAACCGCTTCCAGTAAGTTGCGGACCACTTCTGGTGACTTACGAACCACTTCCGGTATGTTGCGGACTACTTCCGGTAACTTACGAACCACTTCCGGTATGTTGCGGACCACTTCCGGTAACTTACGAACCTCTTCCGGAATGTTTCGGACTACTTCCGGTAACTTACGAACCACTTCCGGTATGTTGCGGACCACTTCCGGTAACTTACGAACCTCTTCCGGAATGTTTCGGACTACTTCCGGTAACTTAAGAACCACTTCTGGTAAGTTGCGGAACATTTCATGTTCCATTTCCGGTTAGAGATGAACCATTTCCGGTTAAATACGGACCACTTCCGGTTAAATTTATACCACTTCCGGTTAAATATGAACCATTTCCGGTTAAATATGAACCATTTCCGGTTAAATACGGGCCACTTCCGGTTAAATTCGGACAACTTCCGGTTGAAAGCGGACCACTTCCGGTGCCTTCTGAACACTTCCGGTAAGTTGCACACCACTTCCGGTAACTTACGAACCACTTCCGGTAAGTTGCGGATCATTTCCGGTAAGTTGTGCACCACTTCTGGTGACTTACGAACCACTTCCGGTATGTTGCGGACCACTTCCGGTTACTTACGAACCACTTCCGGTTTGTTGAGGACCACTTCCGGTAACTTACGAGCCACTTCCGGTAAGTTGTGGAACATTTCATGTTAAAACGGATCACTTCCGGTTAAAGATGGACAATTTCCGGTTGAATTTAGACCCCTTCCGGTTGAATTCGGTCAACTTCCGGTCACTTACGAACCACTTCCGTAAATTTACGGACCACTCCGGTACAGTTGTGAACCCTTCCGTACCAACCCTGAGAATTTTTTTGCAACCCTATATGTACCTTCTGTAATTAATTTATTTGTCTGGTGAAATTATTCGCAATTGAAAAATTATTCGACATCCACGAATAAAGTTAGTTGCGAATGAATTTTCATTTGCGAATAAAAATTCAATCGTCGCTGACAGATAACCTTATTCGCAAATGAAATCATTCGCAAATACTTTTCACCCGCGAATGATTTATTCGAAGCTGAATTATTCGTACGAATAACGAATAAATTTTCAATCGTGTGAATGCCCAACTCTGCAGATGCCAGTAGCCAGGGTTTCGGGGCAGTACTTCTCCAAGAGTCAGAGGAAGGAGATTTGCATCCCATAAGTTACATGAGTAGAAAAACTACGGCAACACAGGAGAAGCTGGGTAGTTATGAGTTAGAGGCACTAGCAGTAGTGGAAGCAGTTAAAAAATTTAGGCATTACCTATTGGGAGCAAAATTTAAAGTTGTAACTGATTGTCAGGCACTACAGAGAACTTTGGATAAGAAAGACGTTACACCCAAAATCGCTAGGTGGGCTTTGGCACTAGAGGAGTTTGATTTTGAGGTAGTCCACAGAACCGGTCAACAAATGAGACATGCAGATGCATTGAGTCGAAATGCGGTTTTGCCAGTCACGGAGGTTAACAGCTGCAATAATGAACTAACAGACAGAATAGCTTTAGAGCAGGAAAAAGACGAGCAAGTAAAACTTCTAAAAGCACTCCTGGAAAAGGGGGAGAAAAATGAATATTTTGTTAAAAATAGGATTTTGTACAAAATCGAAAGGGATAGGGAACTGGTTGTTGTTCCGGAAGATTTACAAGCGGAGGTTATAAGAAAAATACATGAGAGGGGTCATTTTGCGGTAGCAAAAACGGAGCAAATAATAGAACAGGAGTTTTCTATTCCAAAGCTGAAACCAAAGGTAGAGAAGGTTATAGGTAACTGCGTGATGTGTATCTTGTACAATAAGAAGAACGGTAAGGGAGAGGGTTGGTTAAATCCAATACCAAAGGAAAATGCACCCTTAGGAACTTATCACTTAGACTTTGTGGGACCCATGCCATCTACAAATAAAAAATACCAGCACATATTCACTGTAGTGGACGCGTTTACGAAGTTCGTATGGTTTCACCCTGTTAAAACCCCATCAGCGCAGGAAGCACTGCAAAAACTGAGATTACAACAGACAGTCTTTGGGAATCCAGCTCGTATAGTCACGGATCGGGGATCAGCATTTACAAGTAAGGAATTCAGGGAGTTTTGTGAAACTGAAGGAATAGAGCACGTCCTTATAACAACAGGGATACCGAGAGGAAATGGTCAGGTGGAAAGGATGCATAAAACTTTAATCCCCGTACTTTCCAAGTTATCTCACGAAGACCCGACTAAGTGGTTTAGGTTTGTGGGAGATGTGCAGAGGATCATAAATAGTACCCAGGCCAGGAGCACTAGTTTTAGCCCGTTTGAGCTCATGATGGGGACGAAGATGAGGAATAGGGAAGACATTCGGGTAAGGGAGGTTCTACAGGAAGAGTACTTTAATCAGATTCTTATCGAGAGGAATGATATGAGAGAGGAGGCGAAGAAGAATATTTTAAAAATTCAAGAGGAAAACAGTAAACAATACAACAAGCGGAGGAAAGTCGCTAGAAAATACGAAGTCGGAGACCTAGTGGCAATAAAAAGGACACAGTTTGGGGCGGGTCTGAAACTGAGACAGAAATTTTTTGGGCCTTATAAAATTGTGACAGTCAAACAAAAAGACCGCTACGATGTCGAACGGATGGGAAATACAGAGGGTCCACGAGTTACATCAACGGCAGCAGACTTTATGAAACCATGGACGACAAGTGTTTAAGTTTTCCCATGATGATGTGTGTTTCTCTTTTAGTTTCAAGTTAAATTTAAGCGTTACCAGCCGAGGACGACTGATGTGCAGGACGGCCGAGCTGTGGGATTGGAACACTTGACTCAACTGTGGGATTCGAGCATTTGACTCTTTCTCTTGCGAAGAGGTGCCGCGTGGGAGAGTAACCAGGTTTCGGAAGAAGACTACAACTTAGCTATAGACTGAAAGCTATAAAAGAGAGGACTGCGGAATGAGTTCAGAGCTGAGCGCCTGAGACTGCCGATCCAGAGAGAAGCCAGAGCTTGAGACGGTAGATTCGGAGAGAGAGGATCCGGAATTGAGCTGCGGTGGAATTGGAGATCCAGACTGGTGGAGCGCCAGAAGTTGAACCAGAGAGGTGACTGAGAATCATCGTGGGTAGAGGCGGCGCATCGGCGAAGATCATTTTCATTTTAATCACCTTTGTTCGATTTTTATTCAGAAGTTCATCAGTTTTCAACGTATTTGTTACTTTTAATAAACCATTGTTTGGATTTATTCCGTAGTTCTCATTTAAGGCGCCCCAACGGCCACTACAAATAAATGCAATTCCTTTTTAGGATTAAATATTTTTAATACAGGTTTACAAATTAATGATTCTTTTAAAGTTATGAAAGCTTCCTGGCATTCATCAGTCCATTGCCAAGGAGTGTCTTTTTTCAACAATTTGTTTAAAGCAACGATGGGCAACCTACGGCCCGCGGGCCGGATCCGGCCCGCCTCGTCATTTGGTCCGGCCCGTGGAACATTTTAAAAATTGTACTAAAAAATCACTCTGTTTTCGTTAACAAGAGCGAAAGAGGGGATACAGAAGTTTCCCCCGAAAAAAACTTAATTTTAGCAGTGAAAACGTGCTGTAAAACTATATTTTGTTATTGGGAGGTTTCTATAAGCGTGGGAGAGTTGTTACTTCACGACGGACGATCGCCGACGGTTGATTTTTCGATAGGTGGATAGCTTGTTCAACCTTTTCCCATCTCCCTTGAAAAGTAACGTCGAGGAAGCTCCGATACAGCACTCTAGATTTTCCAGTCTAGATTTTTGTAACTTTAACATTAAATTTTTGTATGTAATCTAGATAATATTATTCTAGTCCTGATTAAATTTTTAACTTTAGTACTAAACTTCATAAATATAACCAGATTACTAAACGACTCATTTTTTGCTTTAAAAATATTACATATTATCTACTCTATGGCCCTCCACGTCATTATAATCTTGGAGTCCGGCCCGCGGACGCGAAAAGGTTGCCCATACCTGGTTTAAAGGGTACCTAATATTTGAATAATTTTGAATAAATTTATGATATACGTTAATGGATCCCAAGAATCTTTGCAAAGATTTAACATTTGTAGGAGGTTTTAATACTTTAATTGTCTCAATATTGCTATTGTCAGGAGTAACCTTTCCATCTGCTATTTCATATCCTAAAAACTCTATCTTAGATTGCAAAAACGAACATTTTGAAGACTTTAGTTTAATATTTTCCTTTTTACAAATTTCAAATACTTCTTTTATATGATTTAAGTGTTCCTCATAGTTATTTGAAAAGATAATGATGTCATCAAAATAGTTCGCAGCAAAGTTAATCTTATGTTTGTTTAAAATTCGCCTAATTGTTCTTTGAAATATACTTGGGGCATTACGCCAACCAAAAGGTAACCTTAGCCACTCATATAATCAACTATTTGTTACAAAAGCAAGTTTTTCTGTATCCTCAGGGTGAATTGGTATATGCCAATAGCCAGAGGCCATGTCTAATTTAGAAAAATACTTACTTTGTGCCAGTTTATCAATTAGAGTCTCAATTAGTGGTAAAGGTTCTGCATCAGTTTTAGTAATTTGATTTAACTTACGGAAATCAATGCACAACCGATTTTTCTTATTTTCATCTTTTTTAAAAACTAAGGTCACTGGGGCAGAATAAGGGGACGAACTTTCCTTAATGATATTTGCTTTTAACAACTGTTGAATTTGGAAATCAATTTCTTGTTGTTGTTGTGGGGATGTTTTATAGGCTCTCAATGATACCGGTAAATCAGAGGTTAGCCTTACCCTTTGTGGTTCTATCCTTATCATCCCTACGTCATATTTATCTTTAGCAAAAATACCATCATAGTTTTTCATAATTTCTCTTAAATCATCATTTTCTATCCCAGATTCTTCCTCAACATGAATTTGAAAATGTGTCGACCCATTCTCAAATCCCAATTGAGAAGTTTTTGGGATCTCTAACTCCTTATTTCGATTTTTATCCTCATCCTTTTTATCACTATCTTTCGTTTTGATTTTACTCTCTTTCTTTTTAATTTTATTCTCTCTTTCCCCTTTTTTCTCAAATTCTAATGGAGAATTTTTAGGGACATCCACCTCCTCATTTTGATTTTTATTCCCATACTTTTTATCACTATCTTTCTTTTTAATTTCACTATCTTTCTTTTTAATTTCACTATCTTTCTTTTGAGTTTCACTGTCTTTCTTTTTCATTTCACTCTCTCCCTTTTTTGACTCATTCTCTTTCATTTTAATTTTATTATCTTTTTCCACATTTGTCCTCATCAGTTCATTGTTTTTTAGACCAAATTCTGGTTTGATATGTAGCACGGATTGGTCACACATAGGTGTAGAGAAGGTGATCAGGCTCCTCCTTCCTTGTGTAACTCTCCGTTCTACACAATCAATTACCAAATTGAAATCTTTACAACTCTGTAGACCTAGTATGGCATAAGGTAGATCAGTGTCAAGTACACAAAACTCAGCTGACCTAACTAAATCGCCGACATTAAGGTTCAGAGTGCAAAACTTTTTAAGCCTCAAAATTCCTTTTGTTTGTCTAACTTTAACTTCTTTTTCAACACTCATGGGGATTTCTAATCTATTTGCCATATGTTCTGGCATTATATTAAGGGTTGACCCTGTATCAATATTTAGGTTCATCTGAGTAGGACACCTCGAGGGTTTTTGATGTTTCTTTATTACGTATCCGGATACAATTAATTGCTATATTTCCCTCTCAGATGTTCCCAGGGTTTCTTCCTTACTTATGTTGTTAGGGTTGCTCAAGCATGTTTGTCCCCAATGATAGGCATTTTTAATTCCTTTCTCATCACAGAATCTGCACGGTTTAGGGGGTAATTCCTTATTTAAATGAACACTAGGTTTAAATGTTCTGGATGATGCATTTATTTTTGGGAATCGTCTATTGTTTGGGCAGTTATTAGCATAATGGTTCCCAAATCTATTGCAATTAAAACATTTTATATTTTGGGGTCTTGAGGGATAACTATTTGTTTTTATATGATTTTTTGGTTCAAATCTATTATCTGATGTTCGAACAAAGTTAGGTTTCGTTGTAGCAGTTGTATCACTTTTAATTTCTTGGTAAATTTTGAGTTTATTTTTAAATTCAGCCAAAGTGTTACACCCGTAGAGAATTGCTTTGTTCTGAGGGGGGTCATTTATTCCATTAATTATGTAATGCATCATCGCTTTATTATCAATCCTTCCCCGACTACATAATTCTTTTATCACTAAATAGTAACCCTGTATTGTTTCTTTATCTTTCATCTTTCTCTTACTTATTATTTCATGTAATTGGGCCGAATTGTAATCTACTTGAAATTCCTCAATGAGTAAATTTCTTAATGTATCCCACGATTTTAATTGAGTTTCACTCTTGATTAACATTAATGCACTATTAGACAGTAACCTTCTAGCAAAAATGAATTTTTGGATATCAGTTAAATTAAACATCTCAGCTACACTTTCAAAGTTTTCTAACCATTTTGTAACATTTTCATGGGATTCACCACTGAAAGTGGGAACTAAACTTTCTATATCACTAAATTTAAGGTCTATCTTCATATTTGACCGATTTTTTACACAAGAATTGGAAGTTTCTTCCCCGGACTCTATGTTAGCCTTATTAATACTATTATTACTTTGTACACATGCATCATTTAGTACAACGATGGGCAACCTACGGCCCGTGGGCCAGATCCGGCCCGCCTCGTCATTTGGTCCGGCCCGCGGAACATTTTAAAAATTGTACTAAAAATCACTGTTTTCGTTTACAAGAGCGAAAGAGGGGATACAGAAGTTTCCCCCGAAAAGAACTTAATTTTAGCAGTTAAAACGTGCTGTACAACTATATTTTGTTCTTGGGAGGTGTCTATAAGCGTGGGAGAGTTGTTACTTCACGACGGACGATCGCCGACGGTTGATTTTCCGATTTTTAAAACGTGGATAGCTTGTTTAACCCTTTCCCATCTCCCTTGAAAAGTAACGTCGAGGAAGCTCCGATACACCTGCAAATGGAGTTGGGGAGTTTATCGAGCTTCGGGAAGACTGGCATTTAAAATCAAAATTTGAATACGTAAAGCCCAGTGATTTCAACAGCACAAACCTAGCTGAAGAAAAATTCCCCACCTTAGAGCATTTGCAAGAAATATGATCTGCGCATTTGGAAGTACATGTAAATGTGAACAATTCTTTTCCAGAATGAAAATTAATAAATCGAAGTATCGAACCAGGCTTACGGAGGAAAATCTGGACAAAACTCTGCGCCTGCGTATATGTGAGATAGAGATCCTAATTTTGACAATCTCACAATTGACAATCCAATCTAATCTGTTGACAATCCAATGTTGACAATCTCTCAATCCAATGTTGACTCAGGTTCAAACTCAAGTACTCCAGATTTTTCTAGATTTTCCAGTCCAGATTTTTGTAACTTTAACATGAAATTTTTGTATGTAATCTAGATAATATTACTCTAGTCCAGATTAATTTTTAACTTTAGTACTAAACTTCATAAATATATACAACTAAACGACTAATTTTTTACTTAAAAATATTACCTATTATCTACTCTATGGCCCTCCACGTCATTGTAATCTTGGAGTCCGGCCCGCGGACTCGAAAAGGTTGCCCATACCTGATTTAGTACAACAGAGTGGTCACTCATATTTGCATTATTTTGCATACTAGAGTGGTCACTCGGTTCACATACATCATTTTGAGCAATATAATCTTCGTATTGCACTGAAGAATTCTGCATTGTTTCGTAGTTTTCATTTTCATCCTCAATTTCTGACTCATCTTGTTGATTAATTTTTTCAAGTGAGGGGATATCTGATAATAATTTTAAAATTCTATTAATAAGTTGAACTTAAGTTCCATCAAATGGAATGTTTAAAATATTGGCAATGATGGTTAATTCGTTAAGTGTAAACTTTTCCTCACTATTTGTTACTTTCTCATTGAATTCTGTTTCATTGAGTTTAAAACCAGTGAATTTTCTAATTCTATCTCTATTTTTCCTGTCTCCTTCATTTCCAAAAATGAAATTATGCAATATTACAATTTTTGCTGTTTTCTCATTCTTCAGAGCAATGCTTATACTTTTAATATCATTTAATATCATTTTGATATATAATTCAAAATTATTTTGTTAAACCAATCAAATTCTCAAATCTCAAACTTACCAACCTTTTAACACCAGCTCTTCTATCGCCGAAATTCACAGTTCAGTATCTTATCACGCAGTTTCGCTAGATGATGTCAGGCAGTCTATCAGTACATCAACCCGGGGGTGAGGGGAAGACAAAGCGAGACCCACCGCTCCAGACCGCGCGCAGCAAGGAAGGGGACCGCAGATGAACCCGTCTCCGGTTTCACGGCGTTGAGGTCGTTGAGGTATCTCCACAGCGAGGCGGGGGTGCGTTGTTTGGGTGTTCTCGGTCCGCGCTGCACATTTCGGCTAGGAGAGGAATTTCTGTTTCCGTTCTTTGCGTCCAGCGTTAGCAGCGGAATGGCTCGGTCGTAGATGCAGATTTTCACTCTTCGTCATCTTAGAGGAAGAGCCATGGGCGGATGATGAAATTGCCAATCCTCAGCAAGAGGGGATGATTTGCTTTACGATTTCAACTCTGTTGACATTCGCATTCAGGGGGGTGACGGGAAAGTAGCGACCCGACGTTTGCGTCGCAAAGTTCGTAAACGGGTGGCGTCCGCTTCTCGGAGCGAGGAGGGAAAAAGTCGGTGATCCCGTCTCGTTTATCGCACGTTTTCTTTTGATTAATTATAGGAAGGTACTTCTCAGGTTTCCTCGTAGGCAACTATCCTACCGGCTTGTAACAGCCGGTGAAAATTAAGCACAAAGACTAATTAATTTGCAGTCATGTTTATTAAAGAAGAGACCCAACGGGCCGTATGGCAAATACTACATCCAAACGAGAAGAGTGTCCCCCCTCTTGGTGGGTGAGCTTTTATACTAGGTTACACATATAAAAAAGTGTCTGGGGATCCTACGACTCTGATAGGTTCTTGGAGTTTGGCGGGGATTTTTTAGGAATGACACCCCCGCGAGGGGAGGTTTGGTGAGGAATTTTTGAAGGAGTCAATGACTCCTCTAATGGAGACAAATATATATATATAATATATATATATATATATAATAATATATAATATATATAATATATATATATATATATATATATATATATATATATATATATATATATATATATATATATATATATATATATATATATATATATATATATATATATATATAATAGTGCGGAAAAGTTGTCTAAGGTGCCAGAGAGTACCTGTGAATTTTTTCAGAATTTTTGGATAATTTCTTAATGTGCCACATTGGCCCTGAAGTTCCCCATGTTAATCCAATGGGGCGCGCCACCAAAAAGGCCGAAAATCGGTTTTTCGCCCCTCATTTCATATATATATATATACGTTACATAAACACAAAACAAAAAAAAAGTATAAATACAATATAAAACAGGAAATGTTGAATTTTCTTTTTTTAAATTATAATACACCGTTTACTCTCTTTTTAAACTCGCTAATTTATTCTCGATTTGATATGGAATAGGGTGGGTTGGGGTGAAGTGGGTCATGGGGAAAAATGGGTCAATTTTAATTAACTCGATATAAATCAAATTTAAATTGAATTATTTTCACCCATTTTTTTGGTATTATAATCTTTTATCTGTTGGCAACATTTTCCGACTAATAAAAATTTAGATTTATATATTTGTCTCAGGGGGGGGGAACGTAACGAGCCGTGCTCAATGCGCTTGCGTCAAAAAGAAAGAACATATTTTAATAAGTTTTAGAGTTACTGAAGTCCCGCTGGAGCAGTGGTAGCGTGCCTGCATAGCACGCGGCAGTTCCTGAGTTCAATCCCCAGTTATTATTTTATTATATTTTCCAAAAATATCAAAAATAAAGTCAAAACGCATGCGCATTTAGCACGGCTCGTTACGCTCTGAGACAAACGCAGATTTATGAATTTCAGAACTGAAAAAATATTTAATTTGAACGGTAAATGGTGTAGTCGAAAAAAACAGGGTTTACCAACTTCCAAATAACTATACAGGGTGTTTCAGATAAGTGGTACAATATTTTAAGGGGAGATAGGGGACATCTGGACGATTCAGAATCACATAGGATTTGGGGGTCCCAGACCAAATCTATGGGAGTTAAAAATGGAGCGACACCCAAAAAAAAAAATTATTGAAAAGTTCAATTTGTGGTAAAAATTTAATTATGGTCTTAAAAATTGTGGTTTAATATGATCTTTAAAGTTTTCAGTTCAAAATTTTTTTATTACAAAAAAAGTTTAAAAACCACAAAAAAATGTGAAAACTCTGCCAAAACTTTATTTTGTATTTCGAAATCCTTTCCTTTGATTTCATAATCTGAAAGATCATAGTCGAAAACCCTTAAGTCCAAAGTGTCACGTACAAACCATCAATATTTAATGCTTGAGAGCCTGTTAAAGCATGGTTTAAGTCCGTTTTTTGCGTTCGCTAACTGCCGTTTTGGAAACGGCTATAGGAAGCCAGTTTGCGCACGCAAAAGACGAACTTTAACAGGATCTCAAGCGTTTAATATTGATGGTTTTTACGTGAAACTTTGGACTTAAGGGTTAAGACTATGATCTTTCAGATTATAAAATCAAAAGGAAAAATTTCGAAATACAAAATGAGGTTTTGGCAGAATTTTCACATTTTTTGTGGTTTTTTCACTTTTTCATAATAAAACAAATTTTAAAGTGAAGACTTTTGAGATAATTTTAAAGATCATATTAAACCACAATTTTTGAGACCATAATTAAATTTTTACCAATAGTAGTTCTTCTACAAATAGAATTTTTCCATTGAATTGCTCCATTTTTAACTCCCTGGGATTTGGTCTGTGACCCCCAAATCCTATGTGATTCTGACTCGTCCAGATGTCCCCTATCTCCCCTTAAAATATTGTACCACTTATCTGAAACACCCTGTATATTGTAATAAATTACAGCATACTTTTGTAATATTTTTCCATGAAAGAAAGTCTGAGAGACATTTCAAGCCAATCAGCCTTCCAAAAATATAAAATATTTTATCTTTTATAACAATATTTTGTACTTGGGGTAAAATGGGTCATAGTTAGGAGGCCTTCTGTATTAAGTAAAAACAATGTTTTTAACTTATTTCCTTCAAATATACATTAAGCTGTCAAACAAGTTTATCTTTTTCTCCAAATGAAGTATTTTAATTGCTATATTTGAACAATGCTCATTAACTTCGGACGTTTACAATTTCATTAAAGTACGACTTAAAACAAATTTCTTCAGATAAAAACGGCTTAGCCGATTGCCTTTTTTCTTATTTTCATGTATATTTAGTAATAAATATATTTTTGACATCTTTTTGCAATGAGACCCATTTTACCCAACGTTCGGGTAAAATAGGTCGTTACTTTTGATGCCAACTTATAAGTAAAAAATATTTGATAAAATTAGATGAAAATGTTCTGAAGGATTGTAATGTCAAGATCCAATTGAAAGAAATCATTAAAAAGTAATAGTTTTGATGAAATAAAACTTAGAATGTGAAAGTACCTAAAAAGGCACCTATTTTACCCCAACCCACCATACATGAAAACAAGAAGTTTGAACTGGTTATATTGATTTCTATCGGCTTTACTGCAGGATCACTGCTCTGACGGGAAAGTAATATAAAACTACAAATTTATAAAGTGGAATTCTTAAGAATGAGTTTAGGTAATATTTCATCTTGATTAAGAAGGATTTGTGAGATTGCTAATTATTAAGAAGGACTTGTTTGCTTAGATTTCCATTGCAGTTAAATTTAGAAATTTGATTAATAATAATACGCTAGAACAGGAATTCCCAATCTTTTTTGGCCCGTGGACTCCCCGACGACATTTTTCGTACCCCGTGGACCCCCTGTCTTAAGGGACCGTTCAAAAAGTAGCCGTTTTTCATATAAACTTCAAAACCACGCATAAATTTGGAATTTTTTCAAGTGTTTTTTTGTTGCATCGATTAAGCATTTGATTACACTTTTACATATTTTTAAAAAAACTTTTTTTTTTAAAGTTTGGCCTTTATATGGTTACACGATATTTTTAAGGAAATTATAACAATCAAACATTCGAAAATTTTGAAATAAAAACAATTCTAAACTTTTAATATCTATGCATTTCAAGACACAAAAACTTTTAATTTTAGTAATAAGTTTTGGTCGCAAGCTTGTCAAAGTTAATGGCTGAGTGAGTTATTCATTTACCAAATCATACAAGTTCAGAAATAACTACAATTTAAAGTATATGGCATGTTAAAAAACAATATTTAATTGAGTTCAACTATGAAAAGAAATCAAATTGCCATTGATATTGTTGCACATCATTCTTAATGAAATTATAAAAAGCAAACATTTAAAAAGTTTGAAACTAAAAACAAATATAAACTTTTAATATCATTACATTTCAAGGCACAAAAAATTTTAGCTTTAACAATAAAAAATTTGGTCGCAAACTTGTCAAAGTTAATGGTTTATGAGTGAGTTATTCATTCATCAAATCATAAAATTTCAGAAATAATTACAATTAATATGTGGCATGTTAACAAACAATATTTAATTAAGTTGAACTATGAAAAGAAGTAAAATTATACATTACGGAAATTTAGTTTAATTTATTTACTAGAGCACACACACACACACACACACACACACACACACACACACACACACACACACACACACACACACACACACACACACACACACACACACACACACACACACACACACACACACACACACACACACACACACACACACACACACACACACACACACACACACACACACACACACACACACACACACACACACACACACACACACACACACACACACACACACACACACACACACACACACACACACACACACACACACACACACACACTTACTGTATTTTATGTAGAGGTTGTATACGGCAAAGCAAATAGTTAAATCTGGATAGGAGTGTTGTGTTGATCTAACAAATACAAGCGAGCAAATCCGGAGAAATTTTGCCGTGGTTTACCTAGGCTCTAAGTCTAAACTCTTCGCTGATGGTCAGGCATATGTCTCCCTTAGCCGTAAGGGTTAAGAATCGAAGAATTGGACTGTTCCAAGTTCCAAGTTGATTGGCACAACACTTTGTAATGGATGTTTAACCGAGATCAAACTCGAATAGAGGGCAGCAGCATCGATCGAGCTCCCCCACCACTTCCGGGACCAACTTTTTTTTTCCAAAATTAGACTTTAATATATAAATTATAATTTTTTTCATGATAAATAAATACATGATCAAATCCATACAGATGTAACCAGTAAGAAAATGTGATCCTGTTTATGAATTAAATATTAAGAGGGAGTTAAAAACATAGTTTAATTGATGGACCTAATGAAAACACACATAATGTTAATTAATTATAACAATTTATACAAAAATTTCCACTACAAGGGTAAAGAAGAGACATTAGTTGTGTTTTGTATAGAATAAGAACATTTTGAGACAAAGAAACTGAATTAATCCTATTAATCAACATTTTGTTTTAACAATCCTTAATTATTTGTATGTTGATTTTTTATTCATTCTTAAGTCTTTAAGACACAATGATGTATATGTATTTCCCTTTAAAAAAATCTCGTATGGGTCTTTCACCTATAAATCAATATTCAAAACAATAAAAGTACAATAAATGTACATTATATTTCTGTCATTAAACATTCTTTAATATCCTGTTAAAAATTATCAAAATAATATTAAGTAAATCTGGTATGAGAAATAGTGAGACAAGTATTTCTTTAATAATTTTATTCAGGTTTAACATTCAAAGGCATATTTGTCACATAAAAAATAACAGAACAGGATTTTCCAAACAAAGAAATATTTATTAATGGTGCCACAAGATGTAAGAAGTGGACATCACATATAAATATCACTTTTAGGAAAATATTAGATAGGCTGGACCGAAATTCCCAGTTAAAATTCAGAGTTCAGGGCTTGATAATGTTAACAAAAAATAACACTTGAAAAGTGTGAGAAGGAGTAACATATTTTAGTACTTCTTCGTATGCATATTATATAGGCAACCCTTTTATTCAGCGGCAGAGTCTTATTTGATATGGTAATGCTCTTTGGATTGGATAGCATGGTCAGTGGCATGTGAACCCCCCCAGTGAAAATGAAATAAGTCAATCAATTAAAATAAATAAAAAATTATTCTAGCTTGTACCCTATTCAAGGTGCATTTCCATGCCCTCTTCTAATCAAAACGTCCAAAAAAAATTTAATTATAAGAATTCTGCGAGCTTTCAATGCTTTATAAATTCATGGTCTTTAATAGCATGTGCGACCGAGTAAAATTAAAGCCAACGCTAAGCCAAGCTCACTCTTGGAGAAAATTCTTCTTTTCGGTGGCCGCTCTCGGCTTCCCGAAAGCACACTTTTAGCAAGCCACAGCTTGCATTTGTTCTTTTTAGCTTTACTGGCCAGCAATTTTTTCACATGTTTTCATTATTAATGGCTATTTTAATTAAAATCTCTTAATTTTGTGCATTTGAGAGAGTTTTTAAATCTCTCTTTGTGCCTATCGCAATTAGCCACAAAGGAAAGGGTTTAATTAGTACATAATCAAAACAAAACAATTTTAGGTATACTTTAGGATTAACCTAGGCCAAGTGTTGGGTTTTATGTTAAAATGCCAAAAGTAATCACATATCAATCAATAAAAAGCACCAATAAAATATTACAATAAGCAATGTTCTTTAAATTTTTTTGTGTAAATACTAAAACTTCGTCAATATCATCTGATTATAGTTGTTTGCACCCGGTTAATATTCAAGTGGGATCCGATCAAAATCCCGACAATCAAATGCCCGACAGCTCAAATGCCCGACACCGTTTGCCCGACAGGTACGATTGCCCGAAAGGGACGATTGCCCGACAGGGACGATTGCCCGACAAGTACGATTGCCCGACAGGGACGATTGCCCGACACGTACGATTGCCCGACAGGTACGATTGCCCGACAAGTACGATTGCCCGACAACTCATTTTGGTCTCTAATTTTCCATTCTACTATTACATTGCTGAAATAGGAGGGGGCTTAATATTTTTGGTCTGGGTTGGCTCTAGAAAGCTGTTTTCATGTTGCTTGACCACTGGTCAATATTACTCTTTATGGCTAAAAATTATTATAAATTAAATGTTGGAATTCCCTATTGTTTTAACATGTTTTTTTGGTTCCTGATGACTATTGGTCAGTCCGGTCAACTTTTTGCTGCTTCTATGCTTTGGCACTAAAGTAGGTCATGTTGGGTCTCAAACCAAACGCCTTGAGACGGATAACATTTGGGTCTAGACCAGTGGTCAAAATATATTGACCAGTGGTTAATCAACCTCTTCTCAGTATTTATAATTTTTCTGACCTTCTCTTTCTTTCTCACTGTTGATTTTGGTAGCCCTGACCTTTGGTCATTCCCCTTTGACCACTAGTAATTTTTAGCTCCTTTTTCTCTGCTTAATTAACTAGGGATCCCCTAGTTAAGTAGGTGTTACTAATTCTATTTCCTGTTGATTGACCATTGGTCAAGATTAAGCCATATAGAGTAATCTTCATTATAAAAATACGTCATTATAAAAAACGTTGGAGTTTCTCATTGATATTTTGTATTTCCTATGGTTATAACATATGTTTTTGGTTACGAGCGACTCTTGGTCAGTCCGGTCAACTTTTTGCTGCTTCTATTCTTTGGCACTGAAGTAGGTCATGTTAGATCTCAAACGAAACGCTTTGAGACGGGTAACATTTTAGTTAAAATCTCTTGACCAGTGGTCAAGACCGGACTGACCAATAGTCATCCGGAACCAAAAAAAACATGTTAAAAACCATAGGGAACTCCAACATTTAATTTATAATAATTTTTATCTATATAGAGTAATATTGACCCGTGTTCAAGCAACAGGAAATATAATTAGTAACACCTACATAACTACGGGGTCCCTAGTTAATTAAACAGAGAAAAAAAGAGCTAAAAAGTCCAATAATTCAAAAATTACTAGTGGTCAAAGGGGAATGACCAAAGGTCAGGGCTACCAAAATCAACAGTGAGAATGAAAGAGAAGGCCAGAAAAGCTATATATACTGAGAAAAAGTGGATTGACCACTGGTCAATATATTTTGACCGCTGGTCTAGACCCAAATGTTACCCGTCTCAAGGCGTTTGGTTTGAGACCCAACATGACCTACTTTAGTGCCAAAGAATAGAAGCAGCAAAAAGTTGACCGGACTGACCAATAGTCATCAGGCACCAAAGAAACATGTTAAAACAATAGGGAACTCCAACATTTAATTTATAATAATTTTTAGCCATATAGAGTAATATTGACCAGTGGTCAAGCAACATGAAAACAGCTTTCTAGAGCCAACCCAGACCAAAAATATTAAGCACCCTCCTATTTAATAATAAATAATAATAATAATCTTTATTTTCAATTTAAGAAAAAACAAAACAGAAAATATGAAAAATTATATTGGTTTCACCTAATAGTAGAATGGAAAATTAGAGGCCAATCGTCCCTGTCGGGCAATCGTACTTGTCGGGCAATCGTCCCTGTCGGGCAATCGTACTTGTCGGGCAATCGTACCTGTCGGGCAATCGTCCCTGTCGGGCAAGTGACCTGTCGGGCAATCTTACCTGTCGGGCAATCGTACATGTCGGGCAAACGGTGTCGGGCATTTGAGCTGTCGGGCATTTGATTGTCGGGATTTATTTATTTATTATTTATTTATTATTAAGCACACACAACAGGTCAGCGACCCAATTACAGTGTGGAGAGAAAGTAAAAAATAAAAAACATACACTACAAAGTACTAAAAAGAAATGTACACTAACAATTTAGAAGAACAGAACATTCATTTTTAAAAGTAAGAAGAGACATATTAAAAATATCCAAGTTAAAACCAATACAATTGTATATTACATAAAATTTAAAAAGACAGAAATTATCAATATAATTACGTTTGCTGAGAGTATTTTTAAATAAATGATGATTCCTTAAAAATCTATTGGGCACCGAAAAATTTATGCCACTTAGTATTTCATTGCAATCAATATGATTATTACAAACTTTATAGAAAAATACAATACAAGATAACTCTCGTCTAGACTTTAAACAAGGAATATTAAAAATATTGAGCAAATGCGAAGAAGATAAATCAAGAGAACTAATATGAAAGGTCCTGAAATATAAGTACCTTGTAAATTTGGTTTGTACCTGTTCAATAACTTTAATTTTATTGTTATAGTAAGGATCCCAGATAGGACTGCAGTATTCTAAATTAGAACGAACAAGACTGCAATACAAAGACTTTAAAGCTATTTTATTAAAAAAATTTGCTGTCTTGCGCTTAAGAAAACCAAGAACCTTATGAGCTTTAGAAACAATATTATCTATATGCTGAGAAAAATCAAGGGCAGTATTAAATGTAACACCCAAATCCTTAATGACAACATTACGCAATAAACTGCTATTATTGATCATGTAAACATAGTTTAAAGGCTGAGACCTATGTGAGTAACTAACTACACTGCATTAAGAAATATTTAAGAAAAGCCTATTTTCAGAGCCCTATTTATACAAATGATTGAGATCCGTTTGCAGTAGTTCAGCATCATTTACAGTTTGAATCTCTTTAAATAATTTTAAATCATCAGCAAATAATAAATAGTCACTAAATTCTAATTTTTCACAAAGATCATTAATAAATAGAATGAAAAGAAGGGGACCCAAATTCGATCCCTGGGGAACACCAGTATTATTTGTAAACTCAGTAGAAACAGCACTATTAAAGAAAACATAAAGCAACCGGTCATTTAAATAAGAGGCAAACCAATCGATTAAATTGGTATTAAAGCCTATATTTTGAAATTTTCTTAGAAGGATGCCAAAGTCAATTGTGTCAAAGGCCTTGGAAAAGTCAGTATAGATAACATCCACCTGCTTCCTACTTTCAAATGCAGAGATGATATTTTTTGTCAAACAGTGTAGATTAGAAAGTGTCGACCTTTTTGGCATAAACCCATGTTGAGCAGGTGTAATTAGATCCCTGACCTGGAAAAATAGTTTTTTGTATACAGGGTGGTCCTTAATTCATGGTACAAACTTCTAGGGGTGTTAGAGTACACCTAGACGAACAAGAATTGGTATAGGAAGGGGGGTCGCAGTTACACCGTTAAAGAGCTAGGTCCTAATGTAGTGCGAGAGCGTTACAAAAGGACGTTTTGCCAAGGCCCGTTTAACGAAAAAAAAACATAATGAAATGAAAAAATTTATTGCATGAGGTACAGCAGTATCCGTACTACTTACATCATAAATTTGATAGAAATTGAACCACTTTCTAAACCGCGGAGTTAGTTTCAAAAGTGCAATATTAATCTTTTAGTCAAAGAATCACATTCCTTAATGGTATTTAGAAAAATGATGATCGGGGAAGGAATTTTCAATGATCGTAACATGGATCATTGAAACTGTTTGATCATTGAAAATTCCTTCCCCGATCATCATTTTTCTAAATACCATTAATGGAACTCCATTGTTTGACTAAGAGCACGTTTTAAAACTCACCCCACGGTTTAGAAAGTGGTCCAATTTCTATCAAATTTATGATGTAAGTAATACGGATACTGCTGTACCTCATGCAATAAATTTTTTCATTTCATTATGTTTTTTTTTCGTTAAACGGGCCTTGGCAAAACGTCCTTTTGTAACGCTCTCGCACTACATTAGGACCTAGCTCTTTAACGGTGTAACTGCGCCCCCCTTCTAACACCAATTCTTGTTCGTCTAGGTGTACTCTAACACCCCTAGAAGTTTGTACCATGAATTAAGGACCACCCTGTATAATGATTTCAAATACTTTTGAAAAAGGACTCAGAATTGCAATGGGTCTATAATAATAATGGGATTTCAAACCAGACCAATTTAAGTACCCAACTTTTTTCTACTGATCGCAAAATTTTTGTGTTTAATTGCTGGCGGGAGGAAAGTATACTGTGCTACTTTTAAAAAGTCACTAAATAGAAAGCCAAGATACTACTTAAAATTTCAAAACACCAATATCAAAAAGACATGAAACATGTTAGCTCTACATTACAACCTTGTTTAGTTTTCCTTGTTTAACTATTTTAAGAAATAGTTAATTTCATAATTATGTAGTCAGAATAAAGTTGAATCAAATGTTTGGGTAATGAAATCAATAACTATAAAATTCTACCAACCAGTTAAATATCTGACACAATAGTCATAAAATCTTGAGCAGTTAACAAATATAACAATAATAACTCTTAAGAATTAGGTATTAGGATTTGTGATATTAAATGAAAAATTTGTCAATAGCACAGAGCTTTAACAAGAATGAAAAATGCAAAAGTAAAGAGAAAAGTAAAACAGTTTTAGTGTTTTCAATTAAATAATAAAGATTTATAGCTTGAATAAAATAATTCTCCAACTGAATTATTGACTATTAAAAACATTCATAGTTGAAATTTAAGATATTAACTCGATTTTCAGTAGGCTCAGGCAGATACCTAAACATAAACAACATAAATATCGCCAAAATGAGCGATAAAAGTAAAAACTAGCTACCTTTCCATATTTAAATTGAATTGATAGTTTATTAGGAAATTTAATTGAGGGAGAGAACGCTCAATAAATTTTTTCAATGCCTGTAAATCCTATGAATGAAATTATTTTGAAAATATATAACTCAGCTCATTCTAATAAAAACACTTGGGAAAATTGAGACTGTTTACACCTTTTCCTATCATATTGTAGAAAACTAAAATTCCATCCTAACATAAATATGGTTGAAATAAATACATTTTTTCTTGTGAGTTTTTGTTAAAAAATACCATGACTAAAAAGTAGAAAATAAAATAAGTAAAAGAAAGATTTTTAAAAAAACGCTTAATGAAGTGTTCTAAAAGGTCAAAATAATTTATTCGGTTTGACAAATAATTTATTGGGAAGTAGAAAATAACTTTTTGGTAAGTAAAAAATAACTGATTTTATAATCACTAAAAATAAAAGCGTGGGCGCTAGTAATTCTTAATTCACTATTTATTCTAACTTATTTATTCTATGTTCTATGAGGTTAAATTTACAAATTTCTCATTCATGAGGTTTGGGTGGGATGGATTCACATTAAATTCTCTATTAGGTATTTTTATTTATGTAAAATTATACATAAATGCCGACGTAATGGCCTAGAGGTTAGAGCATCTGACTGCAAAGCCGTGCGTCTGGGGTTCGAATCCCCGTTCGGCAGGGATGTTAGTGTTACTGTCCTGTAAAAAAAAATTAAATTTAAAAAATGTATAAATTACTAGCGCCCACGCTTTTATTTTTAGTGATTAGAAAATCAGTTATTTTTTACTTACCAAAAAGTTATTTTCTACATCCCAATAAATTATTTGTCAAACCGAATAAATTATTTTTGACCTTTTAGAACACTTCAATAAAAGCGTTTTTTAAAAAATCTTTTTTTTACTTATTTTTCCAACCGCCATTTAAAAAAGAAATAATATCACCAAAACTACCAAAATCATACATTATATTCATAAATATACCAAATCAAAATCCGTTTTGTTTGAAATCTCCACCTATTACTAGGTTTTCATAAAAAATTTTCAAACACAAAATTTTTAAGCGTATTTCTTGAAAGTAAAAAATTCTAAGTGATCATGATTGTGTGTGCCATTTACAGAAAACAGTTTGGGGTAAGAGTGATGATAAAGTGGCAGTAAGATGAAATGTTATTACAGATCTCGAAAGTATTAATTCTACCTTTCATCATCACTGGTTGCAGCAACTTCTGCCTTGAATTCCACCGGCAAGCATCTAGTCCCGGATTTCCAATTTCCACCCGTAGCGAAAGACGCCACGTGAGTTACACCATTCTCTACAAGTTTTACTTGCAATCCCTTTTGGGAGGAGAGATTTCTTTATTTCTTGGAGTTTTTTTCATCTCTTTAAGGTTGTGCATATTATTTTCGACACAATTAAAAATTTCGTAGAAATGATTTATTGCGTATCTAGTTTTAGCACTACTTTCTACTTTTTTTGTTTAATTTGTTTCTTTTTACTCGGTAGTTACTTTCTTTTTAGCTTCAATTCCTAAAGTATATCTCACTTCTGGAGGAATTGTTGTCTGCAAAAATTTCTAACCTATATTCATTAAGAAAACGAGGATAGATTTACTGGCCTTTTAAATATCAGTTCAAATTATAATTTTCACATGATATGTGGAAAAAATTTTATGAAGACAGAACTATCTTAAATATTCTTAGTGGTACAAATTTTTAGGTGAAATGTTATGCGAGATTAAGCTCAACATTTTTGTAACATAAGTTTTTTGTAATGTTTTCAATTTACTTCAAACACATTTTTATCATCAAATTGCTGAAATGCTTAAACTTGAGGGGTGAGAGATTATTTTTAGAAAACAATTATTGATTTTATTTGGAAAGCAATCGGTTTATTGTTGTAGATGATCCTTTATTTTCATTGATTAATTTTTAGGATAGAATTTAATTTCATTGAAATTCATTTCCATTATTATTATAAACGTTTCTTTTAATTTGTGATTGTTACATTTGTGAAACATTCATGCTAAAAATCTTTCTTTCTGTTTAGTGCAATTGTATTGACGGTGTTAATCGTGTTTCAATGAGTAATATAATAACTCACTCATAAAACCTGCACTGTCGATGGATAAATTTACTAAGCAGAAAAGAAACAAGTTCATGAGTTCACGTTAAAAATGAAAACACCCTCATGAATACACAAACAAAAACAAGGAAATAAAAGTTAATTGGAAACTAGCTTAGCCACTCACAAACAACATCCGTTTTTCCGAAGTGAAAACAATAAACATAAAAAAACTACACTCCCAATACAAATCCTATTAGACGATTGGTTAAAAACACATCACTTTCCAACCTCCAACCAATTAACGCAAACGTTGAAAAGATACACTCTGTGAAACATGTGTTAAGGCCGAATATCTTACGACAGATTCCTTCATTGCAGGTGGTAGAATGACCCCTGCGGCTACTTCTCTGACAAGCAAGCATTGATTGCCAAACGCATTAAACACAAGTTATGAGGGATCCTACATGAGGCGTTGCGAAAACGATGCATTTCTTTCGAAATAGTAGCTAATTTTTTACAGGGTTAATTCGGGAGTAGCTTCTGAGGTAGTAGTGGTGGCGACGCTGTGAAAACGCCTAGAAATGAGTGAAGGGAATTATTATGTCTTGTTTTGAAGGTGCTACACGTGCACTGTGGGTTAGGGTGGAACGAAAAAACGAATTTTGTCGAATCGTTTAGTGATAGGGCGCAAAATTTGCCTTAAGCCATCAGTATCAATAGTTAAAAATTTTAAAATGATCAAAAAATATCTTGAGGTGCCTCAAAGCCCTTAAAGTTTCGAAAAAATGCTGTTTTTTTTACAAAACAACAAAAAATCCAATGATAAAATCATTACAATTTGTTCATTATTTTTTTATGAGGAACTACTATTATTCTTAATATAATATTCCAGGTTTCATTTTTTATCACCCTTTTTTTTGGTAGTAATATTTTTTTTAACGTCAAATAAATTTTGTAAAGTTGTTTTTCCGGCATTATTGAAACATCAATAACTCTTGAACTATCAAACCTAAAAACGTGAAATTGGATTCCTTTTGTCCGATATTTTTTCTCTTTCATTCATCATCATCATTGACATCCCCTCCCGAAAAAATTTTAATTTAAAATAAAATGTGAAAAAAATTTAAATTTTTTATTTTATTTTTTAACGTTTGTTTAACTTTCTGAATGGCAAAACTTCAGGGCCTAACTCTTTTTGCGGGGATATTGGAAACAGCTCGAAACATGTGAACAGCTTCCTGTGGTAGAATTCAAACCAGTTAAAGGATCTCTACCAAGTGGTTTGACTTCAATTACTGACTTAAGCAGTGACCAAAAATATCTTCTCCAAATGGTTCATGTTGCTTTAAATGGTGTGTGTTCGAGTGATTTGGCTAACAGAAACCCAGGAAAACTAGCCCATTCAAGATGGCTTACAATGGCAAATAGAATTCTCAGACTACATATCAACCCACAAACCATCCGAAAATTTATGTATACTAGCAGAATATGTGGTTAAAGTGTATGCTGCTGTCTAGTTCAGCATCAAACTCAAGCCCTACTGTACTGAAGGCTCACGACAACTATGGCTCCTGATCAAACTATCGCGTTACCTTCCTCAGACTTTGCTGGATGTCATAGATCCTGTAATACAAAGAAACGGGTATTATGCTTCCCCTGAAAATCTTCTTCTGGCTATGTTGACGGATAAACGCAAGAGTGTTCAAGAGCTGGCATTGAGGCGAATCCTTAAAGCTCGATCTCAACCTTCTGCTCAAATAAGAAAATTTAATATCCCAGATATAGAATCCGCTGCTGCGGATTACATAGATATTATAAAGTGGCAGAAGTGTCAAGTGACTGAGCCACCCTTGACCAAACACATGCAAGTTGTTTAAGTTCTTGATTATTTTTAAATTCTTAATATCGTGTAGTCAGAAGTCATAAATAATTCAATTAAAATGTTATGTATTAATTAAAATCATTATGTGTTTTATCTCTAATCTAGGTCAACTTAAATGTAAAATAGAATAAATCACTAGATATTTTTCAAGAATAGTTTTTGTTGTTTTAGTTCTTGATTGTTTTCCAAAACTGTTATAATTTCTTACCATTGTGTAATCAGAAGTCATAAATAACAATCATTATATTTCAATCAATAATAATCAATTATATTTCCTTTTAATATTTAATTGAATATATCGATGGCATCAGGAGAAAACCTCGTATAATCCCGTAAAATCGCAGTCAGGATGATTACTGTATTCTAGATTGGCGAGTGTGTGTTTGCGCCAAATATGCCAAGAAGGAATTACTTACAACCAAATTTATTCACGAGTGTGAAGTCATTAACGCCAAAACAAGGGTTAAATCAATTCTACTGGGAACACCAGTATCATCCTGTAACCCTAAGAGCAGTGAAGCTTTTTGCTTTGATTTCACACCTGCATTTAACTAAAACTTTTCTTCGCATCTAAAAAATAAAATAGTTCTTTCCATAGAGTTGTTCTCTCTTGCGGTTTGGCCAAGGCAGCTGGAACAAAAAATCAGTCTCCTTGTGAGAGATTATAACACCTGTTATTTGCTTTCAGCTCATTAAAATTCACTCTCCACCTGTTGACTGCGAAAAATGGTCTTTGGCAAGAAACGAATCTCGCTCACTTATACTGTATCTATTGGTAGGCAGCTGGATTTCCGATTATACGAGGTTTTCAACTGACGCCATCGATATGCTTTTTATTTCTAATCTGTGTCAACTTATTGTAGCAGAACCATAACTACTTATAAAATTCATAAAGTATAATAAGACAAAAACAGTAAAAGCTTTACCGTAATTGTTAAGAATTCATATTTAGTATATAGTTTGCAGACCCCTGAGAATCACTTAACTAAAACTACAATCTATAAGTAATTTTGATCAGTATTAATTTAGTGAAAGTATTTAATGCTTTTAAAAGAAAACTTTTAACTGAAAATGTTTATTAATGAAGCACTTATAGCTGAAATTAACTAGAATTATAAAAGTTTTTAGTAATTTGTGATAATCTCAAAGCATTTCTTGATTGGTATTAAATTTTTACAGGTTAATAACTTTTTTCGGTTAAAATTTTTTTTAATATTTTTTTTTTGAAATTGTGAAAAAATTGAAGAAAGGTAACAAGAAGAAAGGAAACAAAGAGAATAAAATTATGAACAAAATGAGCTCCATTTCTTGTTTTTAAACTGAATAGTTCCAGAGTTATGTCTTCTAGCAATGCAAAAAAACAACTTTACAATATTAGCGTAACTCTAAAAAAAATATTTCTCCCAAATGAAGGGCGATAAAAAAACGAAACTTGTGCCATTATATCTCTGATAGTAGTAGTTTCACATAAAAAAATCATGAAAAAAATTTGAGTGTTTAATCTTTGTTTTTTTTTGTTGTTTTGTAGAAAAAGTGACAATTTTTTGAAACTTCAAGGCTCTTGAGGCACCTCAAGATATTTTTTGATCAATTTCAGATTTTCACATATTGACACTGATGTATTAAGGTACCTTTTCCGCACTATCACTAATTGAATATTCGAAAAAAGTTTTTTTGGCCCTTTTTCGTTCCACCCTACTGTGGGTACCCTGAAAAAAATTTCGGTGTGGCAATTTTATTTGGGGAGATAATAGTAAATTTAGTCCTTTTCTATGAGGAAGCAAGAAAATTTCTAAATAGAATATACATACAGGGTGTTTCAGAAGTCAGTTTCTCGGCTTTTACTTGGAACCAACGTAATATTTGGTATACCTTACTTCCATGACCTTAGTAAAGTCGGCCGCAAAAAAATCGAAACAGAGACGATTGTAAGCGATTGGTTGGGGGTTAGAAGGATACTGTAAATGCCAATTTTTATGATTTAACGTCTACTTTAAAACAAGCTATAATTTAAGTCCTTAAGAGGCCGTCTACATATTAAACAAAGCACCAACTTTCGTTTGTCCTATGGGCGACATCAAAGATTATTCCCGATTCTGAAAGAACACCCCCTGAAACCCCCCCAAAACCAAGTTTCGTGTTGTTTGGCCCACATACAGAGCCAGGAGGGGGGTTTGAAAACTGTTTGAACTTTACTTCTAAGATGAAAGATAGGCAACAATTGTGCTAAATTCCTAGGAAAGTTAAAGCAGATTTGGATATTTATCCATATTTTGGCGCAATTTTGATTTCCAATTAGGATACCCTGAAGTAGTAGCGTAAGTAGTAGTTTTTTATTACCAAAAATTTTAAAAAATGGAAGGTGATATTGGAGTTTTATTTCAGGGGGTATAGGAGAAATTATATTGTTTTTTCTGAGGTGAAAGAAAGATAATATTTGTAATATGTTGCACAGGGTTGTGTTATAATAGGGACAGAAGGGGTAAAAGGGTTATAGCGGGCTAAAGTAGATATAGGGGCTGAAACACTTTATGTGTGTAAGTTTTACAAATACAAACTGTTGAAGTCCCTACTTCCATTTAAACTCATCCACCCCATTCAAACAGTTTTAAAGTCTTCTAAATTAGTTTCTAAATCAGATGCCTGTAAGAATATAGAATCCATCTAACTCTTTGATACCATAAACAGCTGGACCTGCTGTGCTCCCGATTCCAGGCTAAAGGCAAGGATTTATTGACTATACACTATTCCCTATACCTATAAGAAAGAATATTAAATTTAAGGGGGTTCAGTACCCCAACACCTTAAAAAGATCAATTTTGAGATTTTGATAAATTATAAAAGAGCTAACATTTAGCTTTCCAACGATGTATTACTATTGCCTGTAATCGGTTTTAAAGCATACTAAAAATTGCTTTAAAAATGTAAACAAACCGAAATTCTCTATGCCGTGCCAACTTCGAATGCAAATATCTCAAAACTGTGTTTTTAAACCTTCGATGTACCTTTTCTTGCAAAATAACAGTTGAAACATCATTATTTTTTTGCACACATGTCTGTTATGATGTAGTTGTTATACTGAAATGAGCTTTTAAAAAAATCTCTGTAATTTCTTTTAAATATCACTTTTATCAGGAAAAAAATGCTGTATTTCAAAAATTTTAGAGATGCAATGTACACTGTAAAAAAACTGTAGAAAAACAGGAAGTTTCAATAAAAATGACTTCATGTTTACAGGGATATTCTGTCATGTAACATTCCAACGCACTTCTATTTATTTTATGTAAAAAAACAGCTTTTTTCTAGTTTTTTAGCTTATCTGTACTTAAACAGAAAGTTTCAGTTCGTGGAGAAAGAAAGAACATCTTCGGATAATTTTTACTTGTACTGAATCCTCGTTGGAGCAGCGGTAGCGTGCGTGCTTAGCATGCGGTAGGTCGTGGGTTCTATCCCCGGTTATTGATTTATTAAAATTTCAAAAAAAAACCAGCTAAAATAAGTCGACACGCATGCGCACAAGCAGAAACGTACTGTGAGGCAACAGAAAAAAATATGTAGCTCACCTGACAGAAAGTTTCTTTTTACAGCATTTACCTTTAGGTTACAGCTTTTTTCTGTTTACAGGATTTTTCTTCTTACAAAACTTTTCTGGCAACTTTTGCTGCCAGAAATTTTCTGTTTTTTTACAGGATTATTTTTTACAGTGTAAAAAGTTCAATAAAATGGGTTCTAATTAATCAATTACTTAAAGCTCATTTCAGTATAACAACTACATCATAACAGGAATGTATGCAAAACATTACGATGTTTCAACTATTAGTTTGCTAGAAAAGGTACAGTTGGGGAAATAAAAAACGACTCAGTTGCGATTTCTGGTGAACCGCTTGGGTTAGGAAGACAAATGAGGTGTCATTTTTCATTGTTTAAAGTATTCTTTAACCAAAAAATTTTTCGAGTCCTTAGGGGGTCGTCTTCATATTAAACGAAACACTAACTTTTTTTTCAATAGGGACCCCAATTATTATGAGATTTTCTGAAAGGCCATCCCTCAAAACCCTTAAATACCCAGTTTCATCCAGATTGATTCACAATTAAAATTTTTTTTAAAAAATAAAAAAAAATTAATTTTTAAAATCGTGAAATATTTTTACGGTAATCGATATAGGTAGTAATTTTATGAAGAAAGCCAAAATTTCAATCGATTTCACCGAATAGTTTTTGATAAAAACGAACTTTAATCTTACCGTTGACGAATGCGAATGTTCTTTCTCGTTCGTTTTTATCAAAAACTATTCGGTGAAATCAATTGAAATTTTGGCTTTCTTCATAAAATTACTACCTGAATCGATTACCATAAAAATATTTCACGATTTTAAAAATTTATTTTTTTTAATTTAAAAAAAAAATTTTATTGTGAATCAATCTGGATGAAACTGGGTATTTAAGGGTTTTGAGTGATGGCCTTTCAGAAAATCTCATAATAATTGGGGGTTCCCATTGAAAAAAAAGTTATTGTTTCGTTTAATATGAAAGCAACCTCCTAAGGACTCGAAAATTTTTATGGTTAAAGAATACTTTAAACCAGTGGTCCCCAACCTTTTTACTGCCACGGACCGGTCAACTTTTGATAATTTTACCGCGGCCCACTGGGGGCGTTGATTGCTTACATTCTAGATTATTTTGAGTTATTAATTTTAATTTAATTGTATTTAAACATGTTTTCAAAATAAAATACAGTTGCATCAAAAAATAAATATAAAGTGGTTTATAATTCATTTCATTCATTAATTTCGAGTTATAGACCCAGGAATTTAAATTCATTTTCAATGAAATGGTCGGCCCGGTACCATTTGATCCACGGACCGGCACCGGTCCGCGGACCGGGGGTTGGAGACCACTGCTTTAAACAATGAAAAATGACACCTCATTTGTCTTCTTAACCCAAGTGGTTCGCCAGAAATCGCAACTGAGTCGTTTTTTATTTCCCCAACTGTACATCGAAGGTTTAAAAACATAGTTTTGAGATATTTGCATTCGAAGTTGGCGCGGCATAGAGAATTTCAGTTTGTTTACATTTTTAAAGCAATTTTTAGTATGCTTTAAAACCGATTACAGGCAAAAGTAATACACCGTTGGAAAGCTAAATGTTTGCTCTTTTATAATTTATCAAAATCTCAAAATCGATTTTTTTTATAGTGTTGGGGTACTGAACCCCCTTAAAGTGGTAGCTAAATTTTTATTATAGTGTTAATATTTTCTTTTGTAGTCACAACTATTTAATTTATTATTAGTTAAATATGTGAGTACTTTCATCCCAAGCACACTGAGCTATTAAACAAACTGAAGTGACAACCATCATCATAAATGGCTAGACAGCCCGCTGTGGGCCAATGCCTTCCTTTGAAGACCCCTCCACAAGGACTAACTGACTATCTTGGATTTCCAGTTTCTCTCGTTGATTGCTAGAAAATCCGACTCCACTCAATGAAACAATTTCAAAAAGATTCATTGTTTCAATGAGATAATTTCTGTTAATATTCTATATCAAAAGCAGCCCTGAAATCAATAAAGAGATAATGAGTTTCAATGTTGAACTCTGGTGTCTTCTCTAAAATCTGGCGGAGACAAAAAATCTGATCTTTAGTTGATTTCCCAGCACGGAACCCACATTGATAGTTTCCGATTTAGGAGTCAACATACGGTAACAGTCTGAGAAATATAATTCTAGATAGGATTTTTTATAACGTATACATAGCAGACTAATGCCACGATAGTTGGCACAGGTCATGGGCATGGGGTCCCCCTTCTTGTAAAATTGGGCATAAAATGCCAATATTCCAATCAGTCGGCATAATCTCAAAATTCCAGATTCTTCTGCTTACGATTAAAGTGCCCAATGTGCTTTTTTGAGTGACAGCTGTAAAAAACAGTACGATTCCTTTTATTCACTGTTCCATTGCCAATCCATCTAACCTCCTGAATGGCAATCAAATCAATATTGTATTGTTCTATCTGTTTCAACAATAATTGCAGAGCCTTTGCTCTATTAAGAGACAGAACATTCCAGCTTCCGATTCTCATATCCACAGCTCGTTTTCCAAGTCGTTACCATAAAGTCATCCGGAGTTTCTCTTCATTGGATTTCTTAACCTTCCTACCCTCTTGAAAAAATAGTCACGTATTCCCCTCGTGGGGTCTTTTAGTACCCCATGCGTAAAACGTGCCTATGACTCTAATAAAGGGTAAAAATACCATAAATGGAAAATAATTATAATTTATTACTTCTAATAAGATGCTTCAGAATAATTTTTCTATTTCTTTTGGTATTTTTCTCATTTTTTGGTCCTATTACGGCGTTATTTGATTTCTTTTGATACACGTTTTTTTATAACACCTGAACCTTCAAACAAGAATTAAATTACAGAAATGAACAATAAGGAAGTTGTTTAACTTAAAATGTTTATAAACACACTGTTTAAAGTATAATAGCTGATATACCCGGCTTTGAACGGGTAGAATTTGTAAGTTTTTTTTAACGATTTATGAAGTTGCAAATCTTTTCTTTTCTGTACTATGAGCTATCTGTCATCCCAGAATAATTTATTTGGTATTATGAAACATGTCAACTGTCGTTTATCCTTTTTAAAATTGAAATAATATTTTTTAAAATGATTGGTTCAGATTTGTTGTAACAGTGTCTGGCTTGTTTTATATAAGTTTTCAAAGCGAAATTGGTTATTTTTCTTAATAATCCTTCAAAATCTTATTCTGAATTTCAGTAAATACACATAAATCTTTGAAAACGTTCTTATTTTTTCTAAGAAAACTGAATAAAAAAACATATTTACAGAGCCATGAATTTATTTATTTTTTGTAACGATCATACCCCCACCGGAAGTATTGGTGCCAGTTGTCTGAGTTTTTTCATAATTCCTCCATCAGTTATAAAAAGAATTTCATTAAAATAGCATATTTTCTCAGTACATGAAAGAAAATTGTATGATATAAGAAGCTATTCAATACTAGAAGTCCCAATCTTCTTTTAGTAAAAAAAAATGAAAATTTCCACGTAAATTTCTTTCTAATAAACCTCTAAACGACTAAAACAAATATAAAAACCATGTTCTATCAATAATATGACAAAAAAATAAAATATTTAGCTTTATTTGATATTGTTTTACCGCTATTCATGCCTGGGGTCTCAGCAGACCCCAGAGGGGGAATATGTGACTATTTCTCCCACGACACTTAAAAATTTAATAATAACTCCAAAATTTTTACCCATTGTAAAACTTTGCGTAATTAAGGCATACTAGCATTGAAAATTGTCAAAACGAAAAAACATGGGAGATATCAAGCGTCAAAGTGCGTTTGGGGTTGAAATAGACCCCAAGCGGGGTAGGAAGGTTTAACAAGGAGTTTTTATAAGATAGAGGCTAGGGCGGAGCGAAATAACGATATTTTTTATTTTGATTATGGCCTAGTGCGGAAAAGTTGTGTACTGGTGAGTTAACCACGTGTGCAAAATTTCGGGGAAAACAAAAAATATCTTCCGTCTTTAAAATGGCCTTGAAGTTTCTAAAAATTGGTGATTTTTTTACAAAACAACTAAAAACCCAAAGATTAAACTCTAAAATACTGTTCATGATTTTTTTATGAAGAACTAATATAGTTATAGACATAATCTTTTAGGTTCCATTCTTCTATCACTCTTTTTTCGTTGGATATAATTTTTTAATGTTCAAAGAAATCTTGTAAAGTTGTTTTTTCTGCAGTTTTTAAAAGCTAATAACTCTAGAACTATACAACTTAAAAACCTGAAATTAGTCCCATTCAGTTCGTAAATTTTTTGTCTTTGATTTGATGTGCATCATGACCATAATTTTCTAAAAAATGTATTTCAAAATTAAAAAAAAGTGAAAAAAATTAATGAAAAAAATTTTTTTTTGGAAAATTTTTTTGAAAAAAATTTAAAAGCCTTTTGATTCAAAAATGAACAGTGCTACCAAATTTCAAGTTGAAAATAAAATTTAATCATGTATAAAAAAATTAAAAAATTCGAAATTTAGGCAAGTCCCTAAACAATCCCCAAAATTATACAGCAAGAGCAATTCACTCATGGAAAATTCATAAACTCGCTTGAGGGTATTCATATGACTTAAAACATGTAAAAAATGTCACAAAATGTTCTGGAAATACGACAATTAACAAATTCTGTACAAAACCTTACAGAGCTAATTTTCAACTTTAAGATAATTCAATTTGCATGCTTTACTCCTGAAAATTCCTAAGAATTATGTTTATATCTTATTGTTTTTACTTTTAACAAATCAAATCAAAGTAAATTAAAAATTTTAGAACATAAAAAATTGGATATAAACACATTTCTTAGGAATATTGAGTTAAAATTCATGCAAATTGAATTAACTTAAAGTTGAAAATTAGCTCTGTAAGGTTATGTACCGAATTTGTTAATTGTCGTATTTCCAGAACATTTTGTGACATTTTTTACATGTTTTAAGTCATATGAACACCCTCAAGCGAGTTTATGAATTTTCCATGAGTAAATAAATCTTGCCGTATAATTTTGGGGATTGTTTAGGAACTTGCCTAAATTTCGAATTTTTTATACATGATTAAATTTTATTTTCAACTTGAAATTCGGTAGTACTGTTCATTTATGAATCAAAAGGCTTTTAAATTTTTTTCAAAAAAATTTTCCAAAAAAATTTTTTTTTTCATTTATTTTTTTCACTTTTTTTAAATTTTGAAAAACATTTTTTAGAAAATTATGGTGATGATGCACATCAAATCAAAGACAAAAAATTTACGAACTGAATGGGACTAATTTCAGGTTTTTAAGTTGTATAGTTCTAGAGTTATTAGCTTTTTAAAAATGCAGAAAAAACAACTTTACAAGATTTCTTTGAACATTAAAAAATTATATCTAACGAAAAAAGAGTGATAGAAGAATGGAACCTGAAAGATTATGTCTATAACTATATTAGTTCTTCATAAAAAAAATCATGAACAGTATTTGAGAGTTTAATCTTTGGGTTTTTAGTTGCTTTGTAAAAAAATCACCACTTTTTTGAAACTTCAAGGCCATTTTAAAGACGGAAGATATTTTTTGTTTTCCCCGAAATTTTGCACACGTGGTTAACTCACCAGTACACAACTTTTCCGCACTAGGCCATAATCAAAATAAAAAATATCGTTTTTTCGCTCCGCCCTAATAGAGGCGTCAACCCTAAGCCTAACCCCCAACCTATTGGACCAGGCCTCCATATTTTTTAACCCCCTGCAGATAGGGGAGCCCACGCCCAGCTATACCACCGGACACTGGTTTCCCATTTTAGGTCACTTCTTAGCGTCGCGTCACATTGGGCAGCTTATAGTCGCTACTGCAATCAATCTCCATAAAAAAAACATGGAGAAAGTTGCGTTAGGGTTCAAAAGTTAAAAGGTGGGGAGAAGACACAAACTTTTCCACCCAGACACAAACTTCGATATGGTGTGATGCAGTTTTGGCACGCTCACTCGTCACTCCAATTTGTTTTATAGCTCAGTCGTGCCCAAGCATTGAGCACACTGGCTGCGTAGAGTATTTCTTAAATGCTTCCTACCATAGCCGATAGCCCTGAAAACTACTATAGGGGAAGTAATCTGGTGCAACACTTGGATGATCCTGTTATAAGTAAAAATACAGGATGTCCCATAAATAATGAGTCACATTTCTAGGGGGGATAGTAGACACCTAGACGAGTCAGAATCACATAGGATTTGGGGGTCCCAGACCAAATCCCAGGGAGTTAAAAATGGAGCGACACCCCAAAAAAATTATTGAAAAATTCAATTTGTAGAACTACTATGGGTAAAAATTTAATTATTGTCTCAAAAATTGCGGTTTAATATGATCTTTAAAATTATCTCAAAAGTCTTCATTTAAAATTTGTTATATTATGAAAAAAGTTAAAAAACCACCAAAAGATGTGAAAATTCTGCAAAAACTTCATTTTGTATTTCGAAATCCTTTCTTTTGATTTTATAATCTGAAAGATCATAGTTGTAAACCCTTAAGTCCAAAGATTCACGTAAAAACCATCAATATTAAATGCTTGAGATCCTGTTAAAGTTCGTTTTTTGCGTGCGCAAACTGGTTTCCTATAGCCGTTTCCAAAACGGCAGTTTGCGGACGCAAAAAACAGACTTAAACCATGCTTTAACGGGCTCTCAAGCATTTAATATTGATGGGTTTTACGTGACACTTTGGACTTAAAGGTTTTCAACTATGATCTTTCAGATTATTAAATCAAAAGAAAGGATTTCGAAATACAAAATAAAGTTTTGGCAGAGTTTTCACATTTTTTGTGGTTTTTAAACTTTTTTTGTAATAAAAAAATTTTAAACTGAAAACTTGTAGGATAGTTTTAAATATCATATTAAACCACAATTTTTGAGACCATAATTAAATTTTTACCAGTAGTAGTTCTACAAATTGAATTTTTCAACAATTTTTTGGGGGTGTCGCTCCATTTTTAACTCCCTGGGATTTTGTCTAGGACCCCCAAATCCTATGTGATTCTGACTCGTCTAGGTGTCTACTATCCTCCCTAGAAGTGTGACCCAACATTTATGGGACACCTTGTATAGTGGTAGTCCAAGGGGAAAATAAATGTAATGTAAAAGCTGTTTGATACCGAATCCCGCAATGTGTTAATATTTGTGTTAAAATTATTGTATATTTAAGTTCATTTATATCTTGATTACATTTAATATCAAAGATAAATCAAAACTTTTAATTCCTTTTAATAGACAGTGCATGTAAGGTGAAACCGTCCTTACAAATTGACGACTTTTCTTAAAATTTGAATTATATTTAAAACCAAATTCCTTTGTGAAATCTATGAAACAAACTAATCTATATACAGGGTGTTGCAATTTGTTCCAGGTGTTCCAGAGACTAGTTTGGCATAATTAAGAATTTTTTTTAAATTTAAAATTTTGAAGTCTATTTCAATTTTTATTGCAAAAATAATATTTTTTATGCAATAGGATTAAAAATCAACCCCTATAAACATATTGTATTACAAGCTTATATTATATATAAATTTTAAATTTTTAAAATTTAAAGTTTTATAAAAAAATTATTAATTTGTTAATTGTGTGTTCTTAATATAATTTTATTGTTAATTAAATAAATTTTGATGGAAATATGCCAAAAATTTTTGGAAAATTGCTTCTTTGGAAATTTGTACTACATTTTACCAATTTCAAAACTTTAAATTAATTAATTGAATAATTGAGCGTGAATTCCACCGGTTTTCCATTATACAGGGTGTCCCATAAATAGTGGGTCACACTTCTAGGGTGGATAGTAGACACCTAGATGAGTCAGAATCACATAGGATTTGGGGGTCCCACACCAAATCCCAGGGAGTTAAAAATTGAGCGACACCCCAAAAAAATTATGAAAAATTCAATTTGTAGAAGAACTACTACTGGTAAAAATTTAATTATGGTGTCAAAAATTGTGGTTTAATATGATCTTTAAAATTATCTCAAAAGTCTTCACTTTAAAATTTGTTTTATTATGAAAAAGTGAAAAAACCACAAAAAAATGTGAAAATTCTGCCGAAACCTCATTTTGTATTTCGAAATCATTTCTTTTGATTTTATAATCTGAAAGATCATAGTTGTAAAAACCCTTAAGTCCAAAGTTTCACGTAAAAACCATCAATATTAAACGCTTGAGATCCTGTTAAAGTTCGTTTTTTGAGTGCGGAAACTGCTTTTCTATAGCTGTTTCCAAAACGACAGCTTGCGGACACAAAAAACGGACTTAAACCGTGCTTTAATAGGCTCTCAAGCATTTAATATTGATGGTTTTTACGTGACACTTTGGACTTAAGGGTTTTCGACTATGATCTTCCAGATTATTATATCAAAATAAAGAATTTCGAAATACAAAATAAAGTTTTGGCAGAGTTTTCACATTTTTTTGTGGTTTTTTTACTTTTTTTGTAATAAAAAAATTTAAACGGAAAACTTTTAAGATAATTTTAAAGATCATATTAAACCACAATTTTTGAGACCGTAATTAAATTTTTACCATTAGTAGTTCTTCTACAAATTGAATTTTTAAATAATTTTTTTGGGGTGTTGCTCCATTTTTAACTCCCTGGGATTTGGTCTGGGACCCCCAAATCCTATGTGATTCTGACTCGTCTAGGTGTCTACTATCCCCCCTAGAAGTGTGACCCATTATTTATGGGACACCCTGTATAACTATCGTTGGGCAAATCCACTGAAAAATGACCTTTTCAAAAGCCTTGAACGTTTTTGGCACGAATTTGAAGAAAAAAAATGCATTTTCGCAAAAAAGAGGAAATTAAAAAAAATTGAACTTCTTTAACTGGTAAATTTTTTTAATTTTAGTATGTTAGTACTATTAGACCCCACGAGGGGGAGATCTGATCAGAGAAATTGTGAGAAAAACTGTATTGACCACTGGTCAAGACCAAAATGTTGGGGGTGTCAGGCCGTTTGGTTCGAGCCACCACATGACCTACTTTAGTACCAAAGCATAGAAGTAGCAAAAAGTGGATCAGACTGACCAATGCACACAGGCGGAAATCGCGAATTTCCTATATGGATTCTGATCTAGGAGGTAATTACAACTCATACACATATTTTTTAATTATTATTATAGCGATTAGATAGATTTATGAGAATTCAAACAGAACACGCTTATTGTTCAATATTTATATCAGAATGTTTAATGAACAAAAAAGTATCAGATTCCACCATATCCCGCGGTGATTTCAGATGTTTTTTATGTATTGACATGTTAACTTAAAGTTTTGATGAAAATTAGCTGCGACTTTTTGCGATTCTTGAAATTTAAGCTAATAAGCCAAATGTTGGTAATTACTCGATTTAGTGACTAATGCGTATGTTTATTTTAGTTTCGTGTTCTGATGGTATAAAAATATGAAGAAAGGAATTAAGTTTTATAATGAAACTCAAGCAGTAATAGACGGAAAAAATTTAATAATATGATTAACTAAGTCTACTCTTTGACTGGGTAAAACGATTTATCTGCGGAGTCGAAACATGTGTTCATTCAGTTTGTTTGGTCATGAAATAAAACGCACCGTAAAGGCTTTTAATAAAGAAACATTCAGAAACCACATAATTTTCTTTAAAAGGACACTTTTCTTAAATGATATTTCAGAAGACTATTAAAAATATTGATTTATTAAGCATTTGTAATATTTCAAATAATTTTATTTTGTTATTTATCAAGTTTTATTATGCAAGTAAGAGGTTTTGGCCAGGTCGGTCAAACGTCCCGTTCGAGCAAGTAGTCTTTCGGTCATTTGGCGTTCGGGAAAGAGGCACTTCGGTCTTATGGATTTCGGTGAATCTGGCGCGAGGGTAAACAAGATGGCGGAATTATCGCCAACTTTGGCAAGGGTGTGGGTTCTGCTAGGATCCAACCAAAAGGGTGGCCAAAAAAGGGTGGTCATTTTTTCTAGGAGTGAGCCATTCCTATCTTCCAACATGAATCCAGAACATGAAACATGGTCTAGAAGAAAATCAATTTCCTATACCAATCAGCGAAAATATATTATTTAATGGGATAAATATTTCATACCATTAAATATCACACTTTGATTTCATCTGCTTTCGTTTTTTGCACAACCCGTAGCAGCGATTATCTTGTAACAACTTTTATAAAAAATTATAATAATTTTGATTTGAAAATTTATACTAAGTTAATAAAATTCGGTGAATATAGATTCTAATTTGTGATGTAAGAGAAATATTTTAAATTTATTGTTAAAAGAAAGAGCGCAGACTTTTTACAGATCTGATTGACGAACGTCGAACATTGTTTTTTTTGCGTGTTTTAGCACGTTGATTTTTTTTGGGGGGTTAAGGGTTGGGGTCTTTACAGATACTCCCCACCGGAATTTGGAACAATTGGAAATTTATTAAAGAATCAAAGTCAATATTAGTGTGCGGTTTTTTATATAGAAAACGATATTTAAAAATAGGTTAAAATGGTCAAAAAATGATAATTTTTTGTAAATTTCTCTGAAACTAAGCAAGGTAGAGCTTAGAGTTTACAAAATTCAAATTTTTTGGAACGAATCGCTTCAGAAAAGTGTTACTTCACTATCCGGATCGTCCTTAAAAAGTGGAAACTGGTCTGGGAACGTTTTGGCGGGAAAAAAGTGGGAATCTTAATTTTGACCCACCCCTTAATGCGATACATGGTTCAATTCCTTAATTTTAGGGTGCACATATACCGAAATTTCAGATGTCTAAAGTGAGCTGTTAGGATGTAATCCGGGAAAAACGGAGTTTCGGGAATATTAGTTTTTAGGAAAAACTCTTGATTTAACTATCTCACACCTTAATGATTTACATATTCTTAACCTGGGAAAAATTCCCAATTTACCCTTATTTTAAAGACACGACAATTTATAAGACACACGAACTTTTTCCGTAACTCTCCTGACACGACTTGCCCCAAAAAATGGAGTGTTTGACATTAAACCCAGCTAGCAAGCAACCTTACGGTTAACCTTTTTTTTATTGTCATTGGGTTGCCAAAAAAAGGTTAGCAAAAAGCCTTTCTTTAACATTAGAAAACGGCGGTTTTTTAAAACCTCTTTCGACTCAATATCAACACAACCCGTCTTCACCCTTTTCCGGAAATAAGAGAAAGCGCACGTGACTGTCGCCAACTTGCGCATGCGCGCCGCCATTGTATGGACTGCTGTTGCTGGTGATGGGGATGGCGCAGGATGGCGGCAGGCTGTCCGTCCATTCATGAATCCTGATATTTCCAGATCCAGCCCACTCATTTAATTAAAAAGGTTAGTAAATTTTTTAATCTTGTTTTTTGTTCCCTATGTTTATTGTTATTTGTTTGATGTTTTTACTAATATGGCTTTAGATTGGAAAGTACGATCAATTCACACAGTCAATCAGCGTACCAGAGCATTGTATTTCTTTCCCCAAAGCTCCTACATTCTTTTATCTAATTAAATTTAAAAAGATGTTTTTTATTTTTATTAATGCGATTTCTTGAAATATTCCAATTTTTACGCTAAAATCGGTTTTACACAGTTTCCGTCGTGGTACGCTGGCTGGCTTCGGTAAGTAGGCTTAATTCATTGTTACCATAAGTACCGATTTAGGTGTATATCTTGCCAATGTCCAGCTTTTCCCGTGCAAGTTAGGCGTCCGGGATTACTCAGGACAGTTCGAGTTTTTAATATTGTGTGGAGTTTCACGTATTTGAGATTCAGAACAGTTTTATCAAAAAAATGTCAATCATGGGAAACATTTCACCTAATTTAGAGATAATCTACTTATACTGTAAACATCACTTGAATGTCATAATTAATTCTGTTGTTGAACATTTTTTAAAAACAGTAACAAAGTTAATAGCATCAATGAATAATTAAGATGTATGTTTCTTTTATTTATTCTTTTTTTTTTATTTCTTGTAAATTAAAATGTTTAGTTAGATTTCTATCTGTTCAGAATATCTTTAAAAATCCTAAAAAAATTGTTGATATTTGGATATAATGGCATTCTTTGTAAGCGGGCTTCGGCCTGAAAGCAAATAAAATTCTATTCTATTCTATTCTATAATGGCATTCAAAAGAGCAAGGTGATATTTAGCAGGAAAGTTAACGGAATGGAACCAAATAAGGAATTAGGATGTGTCAAGGTTTATTATAGAGCTTTCCATATCTTAGTGATGTCGGAACGAAATTGGGAACAGCTTTAGAGAAAAAGTCGTTGCTGCGGTGGTGTAGTGGTCTGCGTCAGTGGCCGATCCAGGATTTGCTTTGGGGGGGGCTAAGAATTTTCCTAATCCAATTGAAATTTCTTGTTAATGGTAACACGGAAAAGGTAGCGAATTATTCTACTGCAACCACTGAAAGGGGGGTCTAGGGGTCCTCCCCCAGAAAATTTTTGGAAATTTAAGTCAAAAACCCAACTTTTTTAACTCATTTTGGTACGCCTCATCTGAATAATTTTTTGCGTTTTGACAAACTTAGTAAAATATTAGACGTTTGGAGGGGGCTTCAGCCCGAAAGCCTCCCCCCGTAGATCCGCCACTGGTCAGCGTGTCTGGCTACGAACATAACCGACCCTGGTTCGATACCTTGCCGCTTCTCCTTGGGTAGCTCGTCATGAGTCAACTCATACCTTCATCCTTCCCGGGTCGATAAATGAGAACCAAGCTCGCTTGGGGAATCAACTGGGGGTCCAGTGTCGGGCTAGCCACTTGGCCTGGACACACGCTAGTAATCAGCACCAAAGGCTACAGGAACAGAGATGGGCACTGCCTGATGAGCCACTAGGCCCGGGCAAACTTTGATTTGATTTTTTTAGAAAAAGTCTGCTTTTTGAACAGTGGCTAAGTTGACAGTATTTCATGGCAAACAGGCCATGAAATCGTATGTAAAAATGGTGGCCGGGTTTCAAATACCCCAGAATACGTCAAGGTCGCCAAAAGCGGACTTATTCTGAAGTTGTTCCCAAAATTGTTTGGGCACCGTTGACTGTTTTGTCATTTGCTTTGCTTTGCGACTTGGCTTGTGTTTGGTTCACCATAGGGAACATTTGCGCTCAGCTAACAGAAAAGTACCCTTCCAATTTTAATAAAGAATAATATGTTAAAACTTAATACCACTTGAAAGCACTTCCTGCACTTTTTCATTAAATTGAGCAAATAGTAATGATCTTCCCGAGTTTTAAACATTTAAAGTTAAACTAATGAAAATTTTATTTACTCAGATACATTTTTAAAATTTAATTTGACTTTTATATAATTCGGTTTACTTAATTTTTTATTTGAATTGAACTAAAAATAATAGGCTTCTAAATTAAATGGGATACTTGCCCGCTAGACAAAACAAAAAATTGCCAAATAATGTAGAATTGCACCAAATTTCTTACATCCATAAGAGCATGGGCGGATTTAGGTAGCGAACCCTGGGGGGGCCGAACTGGAAATCTGGGGGAGCAAGCTGTCCCTAATAGCTTTGACAACAGGATTTCCCCTTATAAAAATGGAATATTCTCAAAAAGTTGGGGGTGAGTTGCTCCCACGGCTAGACTGGATTAACTGTGTTTATATACGGCTTGCGCAATTACGCGAAAAGGTAGGTTCAAGAAACTGGGATGTACGATGTTAGCGCCATCTATCTGTCATTCATGGCATTCCACTGGAAAATAATTATTGGTTGGTTGATTTCATACGATTCAAAGATAAATATGCTTAAAAGGAGTCACAGACGAGCAACTTGGTCATCAACCGGGTTGATTATTTTTCGTGGCTAGTTCACAGGGTTGGTAGTATGGTGAAGAATAAAAAAAATCATAAATTTCATGATCACGATAATGAATCACAATCATGAAAAATCATAAATTTGTATTTTTATGACTTAGGTAAATGACTAAAAGTGTTCTTAGAACGTAAAAACAAAAATTATACGACAAAAAATATATATAATATAATTATATATTATAAAAAAAATAATACGCCCTCCAATCCTTCCAGAATTTGAAAATATCGTTTTGGAACCTGTGTTAGGATTTTTCTGTGTACTGCGTATTTTGAAGAGCCGAAGCAAACCAACCAACCAACCCTAACGAGCCATTACGCGCGGTACCCCCTCAAGCGGTAAAAACTGGAAACTTCCGGCGCCGTCGGCCGTGCGTCGGCTCTTTTGATCTTTTGGAAAGTGGATAAGCCGTATAACCTACGGTCGCGATCAAGTTTAGCCGTGGTTGCTCCCCCATGAACCCCCTTAAATCCGCCCATGCATAAGAGTAATAATCTCTTGGTTTTGGTTTCATTGAAAGTTTTCGACTTTAATTCCATTAACTGTTGTGATACGCTTTGCGACTTGACTCGCTTTTGGTTTACAATTGGCAACTTTTGCGCCTGTCTAAAGGAAAAGTACCCATATTTTTAAAGAAAAAATCCTTTTTAAAGAAAAATTGGGTATTACCTATTTTTATTTTAATTTGCATGTTTTTAAATTTTGCAAGTCAATTTTGTAATTAAAAAATATAGTTTTTTCAAAAAACTTTCACCTAAATCAGCCTTTCCCAACAGGGGCTCCACGACCCACGTAAACAAATCAACGCATGATGGGTATTGATTTGTTTACGTTATCTTTCTTTTTTATTCTATTCTAAATGTTCCTTTTCAGCAAGAGTGTTTCGGTTTCAACCAATGCTTAGAGTGAAATGTTTCTCTCTCTTTTTATTATAAAGTTTCTTTTTTCAGCTCTAAAACACATGATACCAATTTGATAAGTTTAGTATAATGATCAGACGTTCTTTCTTTGGATTTAGATTATTCCCGTTTATGTTTTAGCTATGTGTTTAGGGTTAGATGTATTGCTTTGTTTACGGTATGTCCTCGGTTGTAAAAATTCCTTTTCAGCTAGTGTTTCAACCGATACTTTGATCGCAAAATTTGTTTATTTTATTAATCTAAGGTTTCTTTCTCTTTAAACTTTAGTTCTGAAGTCTCAACAATAGTGGCTGTCCCTATGGTGAAAAATGTATAAAGTTAATTGTAAGGTATGTTTAAGTTTATTCATACTTTTAAATAACATTATTTCACTATTTGATATCAATTTCATGCTTACCATGTATTCTATAGTTATGTTATTGTCCTATATGTTTATCTGATTAGATTTTATAGATACACTGTTAGAAATTCCTTAAGGAAAGCGGTCAAATAACCATATTTTTAATGGTTATTCTACTTTTTTCAGACAAAAAGGTCGAATAACCATTTAAAATAAGGTTCTCGAACCGTTAAATTGAAAAGCCAATAGTTAACGAACCATTCTCATCAAAAACGGTTAAGGAACCATTTTCGTGTTTCGTGGCGCCATCTTTTCTTAAAGAACCCAAGGTATATATAACATAGGCTTGATTATAATTACTCCGTGCCACATAATATATAGTTCTTAAAATCCTAATCCAAACTCGAGAACACCTCTGCCCAGGGTTGGCTGGGTAGGACCCAATTAGTTTTTCCAAGAATGTGAAAAACCCTCATTATGGACCCAGTTTTAGGTTTTTTCAAGAAAAATCAAGATTTTGGCAGATTTGGTTTTAATTGAAGAAAAACATTAAACGAAACAACATACCAAGAACTTCAGTTGAATGATATTTTTTTCTTCAAAATTTAAACCAGATTTCAATAATTAAGGGAGTGTTTTTCAAATTTCAGTGGGGTTTTTTTTCTTTATTGAATGGATTTTTTAAAAATTTAAGACGCTTCAAGTTCAAACTATCTATATATATAATTCCCTTACGTGACGCCAGAATCGGGCGGTATTTGTTACCCGCCGTTGGCAACGATAGGTTTGTTTACACTTTGCGAATTCGTGTTTATGTTTTCCGCGTCTTCCGATTCACGACACCTTTCCACTTTTTAGTTATGTCATGGATTTATGTAGAGCAGCAAACTATTTTCGTAATAACAAACGTAGAAGAATCTCGAGAAGTAATGAAACTCCCGAGCAAGCGAGTATTCGCAGAACTAATCGGACCGAGTCTGATCGATTGCAGCACACAGCATTCCTGAAATTTCATTGTTCACGGAGCACCATTGCAGAGAATTAGTTGTCAGGGTGAAATGTTTTTAGGTGTTCAAATAGCACGTTAATTTTGATGGCGATCGAGGTATGTCGGTAACACGCATTAAATTTATAAGCCAAGGTTAAGTATAAGCCGAATTAAAAATTTCCCCACTTTTGCAAGCATGAATCACTAACATTGTGGCCTAAAATTACCTATACTTCCAAAAACACAGGACACTGCAAAAAAAATGTGAGTGCTCCTTCCTAAAGTGCAGCCCATACATATCAGCAGCGAAGCACAATTTTTAAGTGTGTGGTAAATAGCCTACACCCACGATTATTTTGCAGAAACAATCGAAAGTTATTTAACCATACAGCTGTAGGTAAGTGGTATTTTCACAGAAACGCGATGGTCTGTTGAGTCAATTTCGCAGTAGCTGCAATCTATAATATAATTCCCTTACGTGACGCCAGAATCGGGCGGTATTTGTTACCCGCCGTTGGCAACGATAGGTTTGTTTACACTTTGCGAATTCGTGTTTATGTTTTCCGCGTCTTCCGATTCACGACACCTTTCCACTTTTTAGTTATGTCATGGATTTATGTAGAGCAGCAAACTATTTTCGTAATAACAAACGTAGAAGAATCTCGAGAAGTAATGAAACTCCCGAGCAAGCGAGTATTCGCAGAACTAATCGGACCGAGTCTGATCGATTGCAGCACACAGCATTCCTGAAATTTCATTGTTCACGGAGCACCATTGCAGAGAATTAGTTGTCAGGGTGAAATGTTTTTAGGTGTTCAAATAGCACGTTAATTTTGATGGCGATCGAGGTATGTCGGTAACACGCATTAAATTTATAAGCCAAGGTTAAGTATAAGCCGAATTAAAAATTTCCCCACTTTTGCAAGCATGAATCACTAACATTGTGGCCTAAAATTACCTATACTTCCAAAAACACAGGACACTGCAAAAAAAATGTGAGTGCTCCTTCCTAAAGTGCAGCCCATACATATCAGCAGCGAAGCACAATTTTTAAGTGTGTGGTAAATAGCCTACACCCACGATTATTTTGCAGAAACAATCGAAAGTTATTTAACCATACAGCTGTAGGTAAGTGGTATTTTCACAGCAACGCGATGGTCTGTTGAGTCAATTTCGCAGTAGCTGCAACACTTGAATTATTCTACTATACTCGATTGCAACTTAAGTTGAGCCTGACGTCATGGCCGCGCGGAAGAAAATTTGAGTAAACAGAAAGCTTTCTGGGCTTTGTGAGCTCCTATTGGCTGGCGAGTTTTATTTGAACAAATGTACTACTACGCGCTGCACCACTTGAAAAAATATTAATACTCAACATTTAGCAAATCGGGATGAAAAGACGCATAATATACGTGGATTTAAAAAACTAATCATATTTTAAAATTGAATCTCTTAATTCCACTCGAAATTCCGACACCACACGAGGAACTACTTTCTTATGTTTCTCTCAGCATATTTCTACAGGCTCAAGTTAAGTTGCAACCGAGTATAGACAAAGTTTTCTGAGATTCAGTTGGGTAAAAAACTTTTTGCACAGAATAGTCGAACGCAATTTGGGTATTGTACAAATGGTAACCATTATTAATGAATACTAGCATTAGGAGGGTAGAAAACCGTACATATGTGACAAAGCACAAGTTGGAGTAACACAGTAAGTTTAGGTAACACGGTAAGATAGTTTTTGGTCGAGTTATCCAGTCATATTAAGATATTATGTAACTTTCATGGACATGGTGTTTTACTTGCTCTTTCTTCACACAAAGGGGTACAAATTTTCTTACTATTAGGAACGTGTGAAAAATTTTGATTTTAAGGATTTAATCATTTATACCATATTATTTGGTTGGTGCTATATGCTCTTATTCAGCTCTTAAACACGGTATACATATTTTTTACACACTGTATTTAATGTTTCCATGCTGCATATTTCTATTTACAAAACTTTATTTTCACCAATAAATGTAGTTGGTAATTTATCTCAGCTAGGCTGTACCAGCGTATGGCGAGCGAGCGAAGCGAGCCAGGATTGCGAAGCGATCCTCTGCGAACTGCGAAGCAGTTCGCGCGGGGGTTGGCGAGCGATAGCGAGCAGGGGGCGGCAGCCCCCTAGTATGGTTATAAAGAATTAAGGAGAATTTTGTAAATTTCAGTATTTTTTTTAAAAGTTAAAAAGATTTTAGGATATTTTTTAAATTTTTATTGTTTTTTTTTTCAAATTTTAAACCTGGTTTCAATAAAATTAAATGGTGTTTTCTCAATTTCAGTGAGTACAATGTACGTACTTTAATTATTATATCTCTACTTCCGATGTCGTTCATGGAGTGAACCGCACAATCTTTTAATTTTCAAGGTGCTGACATCCTTAGGGGGTCGTATACATAAATAATACAGTAAAAAAATTGAATAATTTATCAGTGGAGAACTAATTCATCAATCCCTTAATGCGATACATACTTTTGTTTGTCTAAAGGCCTACTACAACATATTAAAATCTCAAATTATTCGAATTACTTTCGGGAAAAAATTTTACGGAAAACGAAATTTCTTTCAACCTTAATAAATCCCCCAATATGGAGAACATAAGCCTATAAGCATTCCTATAAACATTTTTAATGATCTTTCCAACGATGTAAAGCACTTGCATGTGAAGCGAAGAGTAAACAAACTTTGAACTGAGATCTGGGAAATATTCCAGAGTCACTCGCGTTATGGACAAGTAAGCTTCATCCAGCTATTTAAATCACAATCACAAATTACGTCATAATCACCATGGAATCCCGTAATTCTGGAAAAACATTCCCACAACGGTCCTTTACTCCTAAGTAAATTCAAAAAAAAATTAGAATAATAATTATAGATTTATAAGCGAAAAGAGGACTTGTGTTTTTTTCGAGCGCAGTCGACTTTTTTTTCAAACTCTAATAACTACCATAATTATAGCGCGATTTGAACAAAAATTTAATATAATGCACATATTTAAGTATACTATAAGATTCCGTCATATATTGATCGATTTATTAATTTTAATATAGTGTCATTTGAATATTACGGAGAAACTTCGGACTACTGTAGAGTGCCTACTGCATGACGACCACCTTAATGCAATACACCGTTTTAAACCGCATAACGCCAGGTACAACATATTAAAATTTCATACACTGATCTCAAGCAAAATACTTTTATTCAAGTAATACGGAAACGTCTTTAACTAGTAATAAATCACGAAATATGTAAAAGAATATCTTAGAGATTCCAACTTTGATCCAAAATTTGTCACCTATCTCATACAAGTGATAAATTAACACTTTAAAATAAAAATAAAAACATTAATTTTTCAGAAAACTGACAAACTTTGAAAAAAACCCACTTTGCTATGGAAAAACTGACATTATTTTGACAGAACACATTTAACATAGAAAGAACTTACTAAAATTTGAAGAGCCTATTTATTATAAAGGAGAAAACCACTTAATTTAAAAAAAACCCAGTTTTATATGGTTTTTTTCAGGGTTTTATTAAAAAACTCGAAAAAAACTCAACCCACTTGGGTTTTTAAAAAAACCCAGGTTTTTGCCAACCCTGCCTCTGCCCTATTAAAATTCTTAAAAGGAACATTTGCGTGAAAGCCAAGTTATTCCTGCAGCAAAAGACACAACAATGAATCAACTCTCATGCCCCCGCCAACGATGCACGAGCCACTGGCCTATGCCACTGGCACGAGCACGATGGATGTGTGATGCAGGGAGGAGAACGTTCTTTTGGCTGATCAGAATATCAATCAGTTAATTCTTTTGTATAAAGGTATGTATTGTACTTTATTGATATCAAATGTATAATGTATTTTTAACTTTGATACTCACGGAACTGTCTTCCCGTTTGTTTGGGCCTGTAGGCAGCTACAGTACAGCCACACTTCGGCTGGCGCCAGCTACCTACTGTAACTTTAACTTCAAGCCGTGAATAGGGGAATCCCCGCCCCGTGCGAATTTGAATTTCTGTTCTCATAAATCCGGATGTGGTAAGTTAGAAAAGTTTCTAAAAAGTATTTCACTTAAAGTCTATCAGTGTTCCTCTTAACGTATCATTTCAAATTGAAATCAGGCGGGTGCGCGTATCTGAAAAATACACTCGAGATGCACTTCGTTGTATAAATTACGCCTTGGGCCATGCATGGCCCGGATTCTTAAAATTTACCGTTAATTCTCTACAAATCTGCTGTTTGTGTTTTTGAGATCCGCGCGACTGTTCAAGGAAGGCAATTTTAATTGGCAATTTTTAACCCCCCCCTACCCCCATATAAGGGTACGTAAGATTTTTCAAACCCCTCCCCCCTATTCTAACGTAAGATTCCATTTCGCTTATCAAAATAAAATGTTCGAATAAAAAAAGTTGAAACCAAAACTAAGAAAGATTTCTCTCTCTTTTTGCTTTTGTTTTGTTTCGCCTTTGGACAACTGCAAGATGGATTCATCAGTTTTTTTTCATCTTGCTACAAAAAAGATACATACTGATATTTCTATTTTAAAAAAATAAAAGCTTTGATAATAACCGTGATCTTCAGCCTTTTTAAGTTTTTCTGAGGTTATTCAATAGTAATTTGATTAGAATAATTGGAATTTGTTTATGTTAACTTGGAAAATCTTACGTAAGAATGGGTTTGACCCCCCACCCCCAAGTAAGGGTATGTAGAGATTTTTCCAACCCCCCTCCCCCTTGGGACCCTTATGTAATTAATGAATGGCCCCTTACAACTTTGTTTTTAAATTACATGTTTGAAAATTTGCATTTTATAATTGGGTACTAGAAGCAAATCCGGCCCGCAAGCTGAATTTGGCGATTTTTTTTGTCACCAAGTGGGAAAACCAATAGCATTAGATCATTGAATTGTTATTCCCAAATTTGGCGTGAAAATCTGCAGGCTGGATTCGCTTCTTTAACCTACAATTGTGTATCTAGGAGATAGGCGCGCCCGCTGGAAGGTTAAAGATGCTATTAGATTTAAGTCGCACTTTAGTTGGATCTTTATGTGCTTCGCAAAAATCATACTTATTGTAAGTAAGTAGTGTTTTAGTTTTTTGAGCCTGGGTAAACATGGCAGCGGGGTTTTCAGCTGCCGGTGGCCGAAAACGGTCGCCAAAAGCAGACCTATTCTAAAGCTGTTCCCCATTTTGTCTGTCTAAAAGCTTTTATAAACTTTTTTCTAGACACATGATGACCTGAGCCCTTCTTCCTGACAATGTTATTCTTTTGGTGTGTCAGGTAGAGTTTGTTTTAATTACTTGTTGATTTCAAACATCAATAATATCAATGATTATTAAAGTACAATATTACATGAATTTTCTTATAAGAATTAAGCGATTCAAATCTGGGCAGCCTCCTCCATGAAATAAACAATTGGGCGAGAGTTGAGGTGTTGATTCTTGTGTCTTGTTTTAATTACTTGCCGATTTTATTCACCGTAATCAAGTTGTGTTTCTGGCTTTAAATTTTTTGCGATACTCCTTTAACAAAATTAACAGTGTTTGCGCGGAATGTCCAAAATATATCAAGTTATTTGCAAAAGTAATCAATTTCTATATGATTGGCAGTTTTGCCAAATTTATTTATTTTAACCAATGAAGAAAATCATATTTATTTTGTAGTCAAAGTATATAATATGATTGGTTTGATCCTGAAAGAGGTATAAATGTAATTGTGTGAGTGAAGAAGTAAGTACTGAACAGAACAAGTGTGTTAGTTATTCAAGTCATTTGTTGGATAAATATCCTCTGAATACTATTCTTATTGCTATTCTTGATCTTGTGCTAATTGTCCTGTTATGGGCCTTGTGCCGTAAGACATAGGCTTACCATACGTCTGGGATAACCCCGGACAGTCCGGGGGTTTTAGAGCTGTCCGGGGAAATGTCGTGGGACGCTAAATGTCCGGGGTTTCATACATTTAAGATTTGTCAGACATTTTTATGAAAAAATCATGACCAAACTATTTAAAATTGCGTTTTTTTTACTTTTTCTAACGTCTGTATTACTTTAGAAAATTTAATTTCAGTGAATTTGGTGATAAAAATTAATTCAATCAAACAATTTTTGAAAAACTAATGTTAAATGAAAAAATAAAATTTTATATTTTTGTTTAATGTTTATTTGTTTGAATAGTTTTTTCTTAGTTTTTAATCTTTGGTAATTTGATATGGCACTTAAAGAGAAAATTCAAAAATATGTCCTGGGTTGGCCCCGAGAAAATATGGTAAGCCTAGTAAGACATCAATGAACAAACAGGGTTAGAGACCATCTAGTTAAAGCATTCCTTACTATTCTTATTTTTTTTAGATGTTTGATAAGGCCCGAGCTCTTCTTCCTGATGACGTGATTGTTTGTTCTAGTGTAACAGGTAGGGTTTGTTTTAATTTCTTGTCTTACCCCTTATTATTCATATTATATGTTAATTGTTAAAAACATGAATGTTACTTTAATGTAGTCTTAACTTTGAGAAAGGTTTTTGAGATTTACAGGAATATGTAGTTTAGCACATATTCAGGGTGGCTACAGAACTGGGAAATCAGGGATTTCAGGGGAAAGTCGGCATGTTATACTATCGGAGGTTTTCATTCCAGTTAGTATTAAAGTTCAGTACCCTGGTATTGCTTCTTAAGCAGGAGTTATTTCTTTGATACAAAATTCGCATTTGTATTCTGTATTCTTTTTGTTATATTTTTAACCAGTCAATTTTTTTTAGTTTTCTTCCTTGAATGCTTTATTGTTTTGTTGTACTTGTGCAAAATTGACTTAAACAATTATCAGAAAATTTAAGAATTATATCTGAAATGTAAAGCTGTGATTGCTGAAGTTCCGGTTCAAAAAATGCAACCTTCATAAAGAACACAAGTTTTTAAGACTCAATATAAAAAAATTTCCATCATATTTCCAAGATTGAAAAAATTATCTAAGAATTCCTGGATTTTTAGGTGTTGGTAGTTACTGCTCATGTTTGATAATTTACTTATAATGAAAGTCTCCTATCAAGGGATATGGAGAGGCTAAACAAATATTAAATTTCCATTTTATAGATTAGGATGTTTTTTAGAAATTTGAAAAAAAAAATAATTAAGTTGAATCTCCCCAAGTTTGAAAGCAATTGCCTTAATTATTTTTATGTTTAACATAAAAATTTCATTTAATTTTTTTAATAACGTACAGGAACTCGTCCGAAACTCGTGAAATTTCCTTTTTGACCATAGAAAACCACTAAAAATACTGCATATCCCCTCCTGAAATATCAACATCCCCTCAGAAATTTTTTTCTGACTACGCCACTGAACACATTTATAACTTTAATTCTTAGTCTTGTTATTCTTATGTAGTTTATTTTCACTAACATTGATTTATTTATTTGTAACTTCAGGGACATCAATATTAAACTCATCTGAGCTAGAAGTTGTGACATGAGCAAATGATCCTTCAACAGTCCATGCCCTTGCCCAGCTACTCGGTATCCAGCGCTGCCGCTTACCAACTCAGGTAATATTTAAAAACAAAAAGGGACTTTGTTGTATTTAACTTGGAATTAAACAGGTGTTGCTGTCGAAAAAGTGTTGTATATGTAGTTTCTATTTCATTTGACTAATTTTAACGTATGTTTTACCCAGGGACTTGCACAGGCAGATGCGAGCACCCTTCCCAGCAGTACGACCAAGTGGACCTGGACTTAATTGTCCTACTCTGAACATGGGTTGGATCATCTTACTGCCTCACGATGGTGGACCGGTTCAATCTGTGGCCTGAGGCACAATCTATCGGAGACATCTACGCTGAGACTGTCGCCTCCGCATTCCATTCCCTTGCCCAGCTACTCGGTATCCAGCACTTCCGCTCCACTGCTTACCACTCACAGGTAAAATTTCAAAATAGGAAAAGTGATTTTGTTGTATTTAACTTGGAATAAAACAGGTGTTGCTGTCGAAAAAGTTTTGTATATTTAGTTTCTAGTTCATTTGACTAATTTTAACTTTTTCTACCCAGGGACTTACATAGGCACATGTGTGCACCTTCCAACTTTTAAGTGTTCCCAGTGGTTCGATCAGAGTGTTGCCCAGTGGCCTGAGGCACACAACCGGGATATCTCCGCTAAGACCGTCTCCTCTGAGGTCGCCCGTCGTCCTCTGCTGCTGGTATTGGAGACCTTGCGCTCAGTTTCCTGTGAACCTTGTGTCGCCTATGCAGTCCCTTGCCCAGCTACTGGGTATCCAGCACTGCCGCTCTACCGCTTCCCACCCATATGCTACTGTGGAACCAAAGATACGAAAAGGGTCACGTGATTTTGACAGGCGATTGAATTATTTCGGAGGGAAGTAAGGAAGAAATTGATGGGCAGTTGATTCAAGGGGAGAAGACATTTGCTTGCTTACTGAAAGCCGCTTTGAATTTTACTTTCCAGCTTTTTTGGAAGCTAAAATGAGTTCGCTCGTTTACGAATCTTGTTACATTTTTGACAGTATTTATGATTTTTTTCCGTCTTAGATCGAAATTGAACGGAATGTATTACCGTTTTGTTAAGTCCACTGGTTTATCTCCAGCTTTTATAAGTTGATGTTTTAATATTTTGAAAACCCTTATAATAGGCACTGTATATTTGCACGGCCATTTTTCAACTAAACTCTACTCTAACTTCCACGGCTAGGCGTACCATTGGTTCCATCACTAAGCGCCGAGACTGCTACGTCATCACGAGACCTACAGCGCATGCGCCACTGGCCGTTTTGGCCGTCCAAATACACACTTCGCATATGGCAATCGCGTTGTCACAATTTTACCCCGCATATTATAAATGCCATGAAATACATAATCCCCACCCAAAAGGTCGTGGCTAGTTCACAGGAGAGGTTATAAGGTTTTTTATTTTTGTTTTTATGATCTAAGAACACTTTTTAGATAATAAAAATACAAATTTATGATTTTTCATGATAGTGATCATGAATTTTATGATTTTTCATTCGTCCCCATACCACGTCCAAGCCTGGACAGAGAGAAAAATACTGTTACTAAGAGCTTTAGATTTTTTTTTCAAATTTTTTAAGTCTTGAAATCGTTTGAATTTTGAATGAATGAATTTTAATTTAATTAAACAGTTATAAAAATCGAATTTCCTTCTTAAGATTTTTGTTCCTCTTATTTTTAATGGCTTCAAGTTCACGGCAAATCCTTCGATAGTACTTCAAAGCAAATTTTACAGAATGTGATATCATTTTTTTATCATCGATCGTATTATATCTTCTATGATGGAAGAAAATTTGCAAAAAAAATTCATAGATTCCTGTTTTTTGTATTTAGTTTTTGTTATGTGTGTTTGAAGATAATGTTTAAAGTGTAAAATAGTATAATAAATAAGTTAGTTTGTTCCAAATGACTAATTATTTATTTCCTTAAATTTATTACTGTGTTGTAAACCTACCCTTAAACAACTCTAATTAGAAGTGTGAGGGAGATATATCCCCATATCCCCTCTTTGACGAAGCCTTTACGATTGACCTCGTGATTAATAGTGTCGAAAATGTAACAAGGTTCGTTAGAGCGCGAACTCATCTTAGCCACATCTTAGCTTCCAAAAAAGCTAGAAAGTAAAATAAAGCGGCTTCCAGTAAGCAAGCAAATGTCTTCTCCGCTTTCAATCAACTGCCCATCAATTTCTTCCTTACTTCCCTCCGAAATAATTCCATCGCCTGTCAAAATCACGTGACCCTTTTAGTATCTTTGGTTCGACAGTAATGGGTTAGTGAAAGAACTCCATCGTCTTCTGAAAGCGGGATTTAAATGATAACAATTAGAGACGCCTGCCGATCTCTGAGGTCGCCCGTCCTCCTCTGCTGCTGAGCTTAGTTTCCTGTGCACCTCACCTTCTGTGACCTATTCACCAAAATATAACCATAACTTCGATGGTGATAAATTTTCGATAGTGACTAACTGACTGTGAGGTGATTGTGACGTGGAGTAACGGGATAATATTCATTCTTTTGTATATGTAGCTCATATGTGCTTTTGAAATCTGCTTGTGTGGCATGAAAACTTAAGATATTATTTACAAACACTCTAAAGGTGTAATAAAAATTGACTCCTGGACTGGGAGCAAAATAATATTAACTATTTGTCATGTGTTTTTATTATCCATCTGAAAATTTTTTTATGTGTTAGTTATAGAAATTTTACTTTAAACTCATACTTCTTTAACTTAAAAATTAAATATTCCTGTTTTCAGGGGATCTGTCTAGGTTTTTTAAGAGGTACCTATTTTGTGAAAATTAATTGTTAATTTGGTGAAAAATTTTCTGAGAAATTGTGAATTTAAATCAAAATAACAGTAAATAATTTGTTAACATTAAAAACAATAGAAAATTTATTCTAGAACAGGTAAAATTAACTATTAAGAGAACACATCTTCATAGATAATGTTTTTTTCAAAAATGTATTTTGTGAAGGTACCGATTTTACTAAAACTGAATTTGAGACTACCTATTTAAAAAAAATGTGAAGGTACTGAAAACGGTAGTAAAGTTTGCCTTGGACAGACCACTGGTTTCATAATGAAAGATTATTTTAGTTTTTACTTTACTAGTTTAGTTTTTAACATTACTTTAATATTTACATTTTTATTACATAAATTATGCAAACTTATTTTGATTATTTAACTTCATTATTTCAAAATTAATATGAATTTTTTATTTATCAATTTCACAATTCTGGTTTTTAGCTGTATTATTTATAACTAAGTGTCTATATCCACGAAAGTTGACCAATGCTTAAGTATTGGCAAAATTTGTTAGAGTTGAGTTGCTACTTTCGAGGAGCTAGACAGTGTCATATAGTTTAATAGCGATATTTGTTGGAGTTGAGTTGTTACTTTCGTGGAGATAGACAGTGCGTAGTTATAAATATTACTGAAATATTTAATTTTAAGGTTTCAAACAAAACTAGGTATAAATGATTATTTAACCGCAAAACCATTGTTTATACCGTTAAGGAATCATGCTAGTTATAAATGATTATTTAACCGCAAAATCATTATTTATACGGTTAAGGAACCTCGCTAGCTATAAATGATTCCTTAACCGCAAAACCAGTGTTTATACGGTTAAGGAACCTCGCTAGCTATGAAAGATTCCTTAACCGCAAAACCATTGTTTATACGGTTAAGGAACCTCGCTAGCTATGAATGATTCCTTAACCGCTAAACTATTGTTTTTACAGTATCTTAACCTAATCAGTTGGCCACGGTTCCAAATCCGCAATGAAACAAAATTTTCCAAACCGTAAACTAAACGGTTAATCGGACGGTTACACTGCTGCCGTCGCATTAACCGTTTTCACATGGTGAAATTTCTAACAGTGTATATACAATCTACATTAGATACATGCATGCTGTTATATAAGTTACATTTTGTCAAAACCTAATGTTATATATCCTTCAGTAATTTTAAGCTTTGATTTAATTTTTTGTTGCTTGTTTCGTTGTTTATGTTTAGCAACAGAATTTTCTTCCGAGTCACAGGGCAGGATTGGGAGGAAATTAATACTGGGGTCTTGTATTTGATTATTCAACTATGACATTGTACCTTACAGTAAAATCTAAGTGGGTTCGGGTTGGCACCTCTTGGTGAATTTATAGTCTCTAACTTCACTTTGTCGCTACTACTTACAAGCTTGGTGTTTGAACCCATTTCTAGATTTAAGCTGTACCTTACATACCTTGGTCACTGAAATGAGTGAGCTTTGTTGGCCTTGCTCTTCTTGGACTAGTGTTCTAATGATATGTTTAATCTTTTCTTAATTCAAAGTCTTGAATAAGTATTAGCATTCCTTCGACTGAAGTAATCAATGGTTCAATTCCGTTAACGCTCCCGCTAAATATTGTCATGCTCTTAAGAACACCAAAAAGTAGAAATATTACTAAATAATTTTAAACTCATGGATAAAAATGTTTAGTCAGATCACACACAATAACTGCTCAGTTTATCAATTAAAATCAAGAAAATTTATAGATATTTGAATGTGGCGTTTAATAAAGCTTGGCGATATTGAGCGGGACACGTTAATGGAATTGAACCTAATCAGTCAACAAATATCATTTAGCCTTTTCTTGCCATGGGGTTAGTGTAATCCAAAACAAGTCGGGCCATTCTCTTCCTAAGGTTGTAGAGGTAAAGAGATGTAGGGTTAAATCAGTTACTTTTCACCACTAACCCCTTTCCCTCTTCAAAAAGAACGCTTCAGTAGCCTAGCTCGCTACCTTGATTTCCCGCATCCCTACTTGAACTTTCATTTCCCTGTTTCTAACTGCCTAGCAAAAAAAAGCAAAGCGAGTCATTTCACAAGCCATTTACTGTTTGCTTATTTTGTAAATCGTACTAAGAAAGTTAGTTGGAATGGATTTGAAACAGGTCTTACCCCATGTACAGTACCATAGACTGCTGTACAGATCTTTTGGCCATCTCCCTATTAACAGCAAAATCTATTCCAGTTTTTCACTCAAATAATATAATTATTAGAGTTTTCAACAACTTACATAGCACTAAGTTTGTTTAATATTTTAGTTCAATTCTGTTAACGTTCCCGCTAAATAATGCCAGCTCTTTTGAACACCATGTGTATTAAAATGACACATTTTTCTGATTTTTATTGATAAACTGAACAGTTATTGGTCTAAACTTTTTAATTTATGAGTTTGAAATTATTTTGAAATATTTCCACTGTTTGGTGTTCCTGAGATCATGGCAGTATTTAGTAGGAACATTAATGGAATTGAACCAATATTTTAAAGCAATTTGTGCAATTCAATTCAGTTTATGTTCCCATTAAATATCGCCACGCTGTTATGGGCACCAATAAGTAGAAATATTTCTAAAATACTTCAAACTCACTATTAAATGTTTATTTAGATTAGATCAATAACTGTTCAGTTTATCATTAAAATTTTTTAAAAACTGTTGTTATTAGAATATATGGCATACAAAACAGATTTGCGGTATTTAGTGTGAATGTTATAGGAATTGAACCCAATTTTTAGATGCTCTAATTAAATATTATTTTTGTTGCTGATTTATGAAGAAAAAGGGTGTCTGAGAACAGAGTAGCATCATGCTTTATCTCATCTTTTTTTTTCAGCAGTAAGAGCTGCCGCCACAGTTCCTGAAATATTGCTCCAACCTCAGTCATCGTACTTCAATTCAAAGGTTATTAGTGTGTACCTTGACCAATGCCGAGACCACTTCTGCAACCTCTGAATCTGCTCACTTCATCCAATTCGGTAGTGTATAATGCAATGTGATTACTGTTTTGTGTTATTTTGTTAGGGGACATCCATAAATTACGTGAGGTCAAAAAGGGGGGAAGGGTTTGGAAAAATCTCCACAGGGGGGAGGGGGGTCGATTAAAATCTCATGTCAAAGCTCCCATGCTCGCAGCCTTTCTTGTACTATTCGATTCCTCCTCTCTGTCGCCTGACTAGTTGTAACTTTTCCGTCCAACGAAATCATTTAATCGCCAATATTTTGAATTAATTGTGGAGATAAGAATACCTTTTTGTAACCCATTTAAAAGTCAGTAGATCATTTCTTTACTTCATTGGCAGTATTTCTGGCGTAAATGAATGTCTATGGAATAAGCAAGATATTGTAAAATTTTAAATAGTTTTGTGTGATTTTTATAACAAAGTAAACCTGATGATAACAATGTCCTTTTCTCCCACATCATAATTAATGTAAAAGTTTTAGGTGCTATGAAGCACAAAATGCAAACAAATAAGATGGAAAATTATTTTTAAAGTTTGTAAGTAAATCTCACGAGGGGGGTCCAGCAAAATCTCACCAAGGGGAGTCCGAATTTTGGAAAAAACACCTGATGTAATTTATGGATGTCAAATAGAATATCACAAGAGTTGAATAATTTGATTTTACTTTATTTTTTTCTTAATAATGTGGTAAATTTGTTTATTTAAGCCAGGGGTCGGCAAGTAATTTTACTTGGGGTCCAAATAATTTTGAAAATTTTTCATCGGGGTCCGGAGAAATAATAGTCTACTATTACTAGTTTAAATTGTTATCTTCAGTTGCACATAAATTTTTACTAAGATGTAATTTGAGTATGCTACCTGCTTAATAAAATTGTTAAATTTAATATGATTAGAAGTTTTAACATTGAAATGGGGGTCTAGGGGCTTTCTCCAGGAAATTTTTACAAATTAGACCCTTAAAAATCATGTCAAAGCTAATATTTGTTGCATAAAAGTACAAATAAATTATTTTCAAAATGGTATGGCGGTCCAGAAAATAACTTCACGTGGTCCGGATGTGTACCGCGGTCCGCCAGTTGCCGACCCCTGATTTAAGCTATTGGGTGCTTCCTATTTCTTTTAGGGAATTTATAATAACAAATTTAAAAAACCTCTCTTAATGTCCAAAGGTGCCTCAGTAGTGTCCCACCTTTGGACTCTTTCAGTAATACTACAAAAATATTAATTTATTTTGAAAAATACAAAAGAAACATAAATAATGAAAAAGCTATGTTAAGTAATCATAAATTAGACATCCAACCTATTTTTAAAAAAAATTATTCAAGGATATCTTCATTTTTGTCTTGACATAAATCAGTTTTTTCCGTTTATAAATATCTACTTTCTTAAATTATTTAATTTTTTATAAAAACATTTTTTTGCTCATGAGTTTGGTTGTCTTTTAACATCATGTCCCACGGTGCCCCCCTTAACACTTTGAATGTTAAGCTTAATTAATTACACTTTTAGATTTAACAAAAAACTTTCTCTTTATTTTCTAAAATATTAGTGAATACACATTTTAATTTCAATTTAATTGTAATAACAAATACACTTCAGGGCTATTCCATATGAACAGGGACATGATCAATAAAAATGAAAAAATAAAATAATAAAATTTTCTAATTATTTTAGGGAATAATTATGCAGTATTGATCTATTTGTGTTTAGCATTGCTTAAATTTTGTGTAAAATTATTTTTATAGGAATGAACTGCTTTTTTAGAACTGCTTGTTTTAAAGGTTAATTTGTTAATGAAGAATATATGTTTTATTTAGAAAATTAAAAATAAATTAATTAGTTTTTGCAACTTTTTTTGTTAAATATGCTCATAAACTTTATAGTAAAAATGAAATAAAATGTTTAAATCAATTTAATTATATTTATATTCATGAATAACTGAACGCTTATACACATGTAGCATGAGTTACGAACAGCTTTCTATATTTTATTTTATCTTAAGTATTTCCAGTAAAACTGTTTGCTATTTTAGAATAAGGGAAGTATATTCAAACACCTGTCAAGCATATAGAATTATTGAAACACTATTTAAGCGGAAAAACAAATTTAAATTTTCTGCTCATAAATCCATGTCTTTTTTCTTGTAGTGTGAGTTACGACTCTATTTTAATTAATAAAAGAACTAAAATTCTTAAAAGATTCGCTATGCTTATTTTAAAGTATTTGCATAAATTTCAATATGCATGATTTTTTTAGAAGGAAAATAATAGTTATTTCTATATTTTAAAATTATTTGAAATTGCAATTTTGAAAAAAAAGGAATGTGAGTTACGGTGGAATTGCCTTTCATATGTTTAAAAAATGTTTTTGTAACTAAATGTGATTGTAACTTTGCATTACACAAAACCAGATAACATGTAAATAATTATCCTAGACACACTAAATATTCCAAAACATGTTGATGAATAGATTTTAGCACAAGTTCATAATTATAAAATTGAGTCTGAAAAGTGGTGTGTCCCAAGGTGCCCCCCCTTACTGTTAATTTAAACATTTGTTGTTGGCACTATCAAGTATTTTCTTTTCTCTTGAGATGTTTTACTATGAAGTTGCGTGTTAAACAGGTTATTGCATAAATACTTTTTTTAAATAGTTAAATAAATTGTTTGTATTTTTTGCAGGAGCTGTCAAGTCTGGTTACGATGTCCCCAGTAAAATTGTTCTTTGAAGCACTTTTTGTAGACTAATTTTCCATAAATATATATATATAATGTTTAGGTATCATATTTGTAATTTTAATAAGATTCATAGAATATTTCCCTTCATTTTTGATGAATTTAGGGAATTGATTAAATTTATTTTATCTATATAATTTTTTTGTATGACTCACTTTTACCTTGAGTCCTGTAGTGCTTGAAGGCTGTTTGTAAAATTATCCTTGTTTGTAAATTAATCAGTACAATAAACTGAAGGATTTTTCTTGAATTCAATGTCTTGAATAATTTTTTTGGAATGAAAATTTGCTTGTTCCTCCTTTCTAGATTTAAAAATTAAAAAGGTAAGTTTTTTTATCAGTGCTTTAGGAGCCTAAATTAAACCAAGTTATTGTAGAAATTGAAAAAAAATGTTTCAATGAACTAAAGGATTTTTCTTGCATTCAATGTATTGAAATAATTTTTTGGAATGAAAATTTGCCTGTTCCTTTGTTCTAGATTCAAAATTTTAAAAGGTAAGTTTTTTTATCACAGTGCTTCAAGAGCCTAAATTAAAGTTATTGTAGAAATTTAAAAAATATTTTAAACAATTTAAATTTATTATTTAAATTAAAATTTTAATACTGTATAAATCTTAATTTTATATGGACACTGTTCTGTAATTAAACGGTGAATAAATTCTAGTTAATTTTCGTTTAAGATTGGGTTTAATGACCTGACTATAAAAACTTGGAATAAATTAGTTTTATTTTTGTCAGAGTTAAAAGTTAAGAAGTATCGCACTTTTTATTTTTCATAGTTTCTTAGTTGAATTATATGAAGTAAAAATATTCCTGAAAATATGTACTTAATGTAACGCATAATTTCAGGAATAATTTTTGACGTCGTATAGTTCAACTAAGAACTTTCGAAAAAAATGTATAAAACGATTATAAACCTAGAACTTGGAAAAAAATTTTGTAAACCCAACAAAAACCTAAAAAAGACCATTGCTTTACGGTTTATTAGCAACCTAAAATCAACCTCCATGTAACCAACGTTATAGAAACCTTTCCCTCTAAGATTGTAATAAGGTTTATTAGAAACCTCAAAACAACCTCAATGTGACCAACGTCACGAAAACCTATGCCTCTAACCTTAATTTGAGGTTTTTCCGCAAGGTTACGCAAAAGGTTGCAAGCGTCAACTAGCGCACCTACGCCTAAGGTTTTGTTGAGATAATCCTTGGGTTGCAAGGTTTTCTAGTAAAACCTTAAAAACATCTTTTTTGGGTTGCACTTCAAGGTTGAAAAAATCTTAAAAAAACCTTACATTGCTGACTGGGAATATAAATAGCCCCAATCATGTTCTAAAAAATCCTGGATGGTGAAAAAATCACCATGGATTCCCGTAATTCTGGAAAAACTTTGCCATTACTATTAGTTACTACAAAAAAAATTCAAAAAAATATTATTAATATTTTCGGATTTATAACTTTGGACTTGTGTTTTTTCGTAGAAATCTGAACTTTTTTCAAAGTCTAATCACTGCCTTAATTAGCAACCGATTTTCACCAAAATCGAATATGAGGTAGTGTATATTAAGATTTTAAGGTCAGAAACTTGATATCGGTTTTTGATTTTGGTAAAAATTGCGACTTTGTACGACTTAAGCACAGGTCCAGGGACCTTAATTTTTGTCGCAAATTAATGGAATTCCAGATTCTGAGAGCTTATGGGAGTGTAATGAAAGAAAGGAGAAAGAGGTTGCCACCGACCCGATGAAAAGTGTTTAAAACACGGAATTTTGAAAATTCAACAGCTCTATCAGTGATCTACGGTGTTAGCCAATATCAGCCGGTATTTAAGAGGAGGGTATAATTTTCATAGAAGCTAATATCGTCGAAAATATGTGTTCCGGTGTTAATGTGCTTCCCGACTTAGTTTTTAAAAAAGTTACTTTTAAGTACAAGGGTATTTTTTAAAAGTTCAAATCATTCAAAGTTGACCTGTACATTGAAAGAGATAGAAGGATATTTCAACCCTTAATTTTTTAAATGGGGGGCGAACAGTGATATTTAAGAAATGTTAAGATACCATTTTATTTTTTTAAAAAGTTGCTAAAAATTAAATAAAGTTATATAATTTAGGTCCAAAAATATATTAAAAAAATTATTTTGCCAGTTAAAAAATTATAAAATTTTATTGAAGTTCCCACTATGGTTACATACTGTGTTCAAATTCCCATTACGTTTGAAAACTGGTATGAAAGTTTCCAGTACTATTTCTTACTAGTTTCAAAATTTCCATTATGATTTTACTGGTTCAGTATCATGGTAAAATTTTTCCAATATAGATTCATACCATTTTCAAAATTTCCCGTATAATTTTACTGGTTCCAGTATTATGGTAAAATTTTCCCAGTATAGATTTATACCGGTTTCGATATTCCCAGTATGGTTTTACTGGTTCCAGTATCATTTATACTGATTCCAGTATCCTTTTGGTACTGGTATTTTGAATTTTTTTCCAATAGGGTATCCAAAAAATGAATCCCTTAATTCTGGCATTGATTGGTGTATGCTGGACGGTATTTCTCCCGCAGTAGCGAATACCTTACAAAATCGGCTAATATAAAAAACCGAATCCCTTGATTCTGACATTGATTGGTGCTGGTATTTAATAATGTCGAATTCGAAACTGGCCGATATTTAAAGGGAAGCTATTTTGGCAAAGGCCGATATTATGAGAATAATAATGGCCAATTTTATATGTCTGTGGGACACCTGAGAATAAATTCTAATGCTAATAATTAACAACAGGTTTATTAAACATAACACAAAAAAACATCAACAAAAATAAAAGGAAAACATTACAATACGAGGAGGCCGCGGCTCCCACAGCAACAGAATACAGGTGTGATCATAACAAGCTACAAGCCTGCCTTTATATGATGGCGGTTCGCCTGCCTTTACAGTTACAGCTTAGAACGTAAATAAAACTAAAGTCATAGAGTTACAGAATGCGACGCCACATGTCAATACAGTCAGATATCGAAAAAATGAACATCGGAAATCCGACAATGTCTAGTGCTGTACGGTATTAGCAGGTATCAAAAATCTACATTGGCCGGTATTTGAAAGAGGACCATTTTGGCAGTGGCCAATATCGCCACATCAATATTGGCCGGTGTTTCTGTGCTACATGGGCTATAGGTAATGCTGTTTAACTTTCCGAGTTTAGTATTCTTTAAAGAATCGTGTGCCTATGAGTTAAAATCAGGTAAGGGATCTCCATAAAATCTGAAGGATGTTGTGTAAAATTTGATGAAGATATCACCGTTCGGAATGATGTATGGGAATAAGCATTTCTTTGTTAGATAAAACGATTAGATAAACCCGACTCATTTTTTGCATGGTCAATTTTTCAAAACATAATGCTATGAACACTGAATAATATATATACACCCCATGATAAGCTAAGGTTATCTGTGTTTATTACATGCTGCCAAGTTAAACGATATTTCTATTAGAACTGATTAATGATCAGAAGAAACATCGTTTCAAAATCCAGGAGATGGCTTCATCGAAATAGAAGGTTCGTGAATGCACTATTTGATTTAGAAGATTAATGATTTCTTGTATCAATTACATTCCCGAACATTTTTTTAGGCATTAATGGTTTTGAAGGATTCTGAATGTTTTGTTGCATAACTGAAATAACGGGGGCTGTGGAAGGATAAAAACAAATTATTAACTGCCATACTAATGATAGATTAGCAGTCAACATCCAATTATTTCTGGTCAGTGAATTTTAAACGATCTGCAACTTATGTTGACCAGCAGAAAAAGGCGGGCCCCTCTCCGTGAATTCTAATGAATTGCCTGTTCAAAACAACTTCTTTTCATTCCAAGGTTAAAGAACTATAAACACAATTGCTTCAGAGTAGGTCAACATCTAACCACAATAACACTCCTTAAGTGAACTTGTTATTCTCATTTCCAGTGCCGGTCCGTCCATAGGATCCCCTTTGAACCCCCTGTAGAACTAAATTCGAATATAAAGTTGAAAAAATATTAAATGAAATAAATCAAATCCCTCTCAATTGTGTTTCATTCTAAAATTCATCTTTTTACCCCCTCTTCATCCTCTCAGTAAGAAAATTTTAATGCCTGAAACGCGAAAGTTTTATTCCAATTAAAAAATTAACTATTTTTCTTTTTCCCTTATACCGTCATATGACCAAACAACCCTTACGAATTCGAAAAAATCCCGACTGCTTGCCGGGAGGAATACATTAACAGGATTTCTCAAGAATTGGTGTCAAACTTAACATAATATGCTGGTCTGTCATGCTGTGACAAACAAGATTTTTATAGGAACCCATGTCCGCAAAATGTAAACTGTGTCCGCATTAGGGTGTCTCAAAAAAAGCCTTTTTTCGAAAAACCTCGGTCCCCAGGGCTTTTCCCATTTCTTTTGGTCCCAAAAGATTGTGTGTAAAGTTTCAGTCCCCTAAGTTAACTCTAAGGTTTGCCTGTAGAGCCCCAAAGTTTGAAAAAAGTGGAAAAAATGACCAATTTTCAGAATTTTTTAAAATTATATTTTAAGATTGATACTGCAATAAAACCGGTTCAAATATGTCATTTAGGACTTATTTTGGTGGAATATATTTATTTATATGTATTAACTGTACCCTATAGCCCCTATAATTTAAGATTAAAACGTACTACTTAGGGACATTGCACTCGCCAAAGCTTATAATGCACTACTGGTGGACGAAATGAATTAAATCCGAATTTCTTCGAAGGAACTCCCTCAAATGATGCCATTTGGAGCTATAATGATATTATAAATTATAAAAACCTGTGAAATAACAGTTTTTGGCCCTTCCACTGAGCTTTTAATGTAAAAAGTGTTTTTCTTCAAAATTTCTCGTTTCCAGCTGATAAAACCCAAAATTTATACTAAAAAAGGGGGTTGTTTAATTTTTTGATACCAAACTTTGAAATCTTTATAGGGGTTTCATTTTTAATAAGTAGAATTAAATTTTATAGCGCACAGATCGGAAATGACATGGAAATTTCCTATACCAGACGTGAAAATCTATTTTCTTTTTTTAAGTTTGGAAAATTACTTCCTTTTATAGAGGATTTTTGTATTAGAGGAAAGTTTTAATTAAAAACTTCTTTCTTTAACATTTCAACCAAGATTCACAAGTATTAAACTATTTTCCTAACTTTGAAAAAAGAAAATCGATTTTCACGTTAGGTATAGGAAATATTCTTGTCATTTCCGATCTGTGTTGTTTAAAATTTAATTCTACTTGAAAAAATCAAACCCCTATAAAGGATCCAATGTTTGGTATCTAAAAAAGTTCAACAAACCTCTTTTTTAGTATAAGTTTTGGGTTTCATCAGCTGGAAACGAGAAATTTTGAAGAAAAGCCCTTTTTACATTAAAAGCTCAGTGGAAGGGCTCAAAATTGTTATTTCACTGGTTTTTATAATTTATAATATCATTTTAGCCCCAAATGGCATCATTTGAGGGAGTTCCTTCGAAGAAATTCGGATTTAATTCCTTTCGTCCACCGGTAGTGCATTATAAGCTTTGGCGTGTGCAACGCCCCGAAGTAGTACGTTTTAATCTTAAATTATAGGGGCTATAGGGTACAGTTAATACATATAAATATATTCCATCTATATAAGTCCTATAGACGCATTTGAACCAGTTTTATTAGCATTATCAATCTTAAACATAATTTTTAAAAATTCTGAAAATTGGTCATTTTTTCCACTTTTTTCAAACTTTGGGGACCGAGGTTTTTCGAAAAAGGCTTTTTTTGAGACACCCTAGTCCGCATGTCCGCATATAGTCAAGGAGCAAAAGGTAATCCGTGCGATTTTTGTGTTACAATTATAAGGGTTAGTTTTTCTGAAAGGTATCAACGAGTGGAATACGAATGCGGTTGTTGGCAACCAAAAATATTGTGCAGAGGGGCGCAGCGGGTGTTCAAAGCGGTGGATCTCGCATCAGAAAAACAGCGATTTCTCCTATATTTATCGCAATATAAAACATTTTCTGGCTTAAATATTAATTTATTACATATTCAAATGTATTAAACGCCCATGCCGCATTTTAGTGCAGCGAGAAATCCAAAATACGCTCGTTTAGGGCATTTGCCGTGAGAATTTTAGAGTTACAACAACGAAAGTTAGTTTTTCTGAAAGCTATGAATATAAGGAACCTGTATTTCAATGTTGCGCAGATGAAAGGGGATTCAAAATAACCGACTTCGCATATCACTGAAACAGCTATTTATACGCCGCAAAGTAGAGTATTTGAGTGACAAACAGGCTTTAAAAAAGTTTAATGAACATTAAGGGGTACGTATACACTTGACAAAAAAATTTTTAATATTCATTTTAAAAATCTGATTTTTGCACAAAGTATGTAAGACACCTTAACTAGGCCATTTTTAAAAAAAAAATTATATTTATACATCATATAATTAGCTAATTAGCATCTAATAAGCTAATTAGCATCATTTTTGAAACGTGATTACTCAAGTTCAAATTATTAAAATCAGATAATTTCTATTGGAACTCAATCCTTACACTATTCTTCATGTTTTGTTAGTTTTATTTTTTGATAAACCTATTAGTTTTTTTTTTATGATTTTTTGTATCAGTGAAGCATGAAAATTCGTGATTTTTTATGAAATTTTAACTTTTAAAAATTCATAAAAAATAATTTTTAATTTTAAAGAAAAAACAAAACAGTCAAAAATCTGCTATTTTATACAGATTATGATCATAAAAAAATAATCACAATATACCAATTTACTGATGAGCAATCATGTTTTGAAGGAACCATAGTATCAGAAAAACACAATTCTTCAGAAATTGAGTTTAAAGATTTTTTTTCATGTTTTCCATTAAAAGCGTTGCAAAAATACTAAAAAAACTAACTTACATTTAATTAGAAATCCCCTGCAGCATATGTTGATCCTTCCTTTTCAATTATTTTGTCATCTTTTATCTTTTTGGCCCCTCGCAAGCACCTTCGTCTCTGCTTTGCCCCCGGGGTGGAGTGACGGATGCTCTCACTGATCCTTAGTTCATCCCTCTCTTTAATGCCAGCAACCATGTACTTTCCCGGAACGATGTACATTCTTCGCATCACTTCCAACTCAGGCTTATACCCACAATTGTAATGCATGGCAGCGTCATACGTGGCGAGTTTCACACTTGCAGCACCAGAGAATTTGGTTTTTGGAGACCGCTTCCAGATTAACGAATGAAAACTTTCGTTGTTGTTTTGTGTCATCCCGTGTAGACTCTTCTCAAGCATATCTGGAGCTGTAAGACGGGTGTAGATAGGTTTTATCACTGGCAACAACTCCAGAGGCAAACCGGCTTTATGTTTGAAGCTTGAAAGCTTACCACGAGCTGAAGCACGCTGGTAAGAGCACCAACTCTCCCTTCCTTTGGGGCACTTAGTGTGAAGAGGGTGTCCATCTCTTGCACTCAGATGATAAAATGGTGGCCATATGGCATTTGACATTTGTGTCACAGAGTCAGTGTTATTTCTAAGGGCCATTCCAAAGTAATTCTGCATTTTGTTTATCATGTTTTCAGTAAGTTTCCCCTTACCGCCAAGACCTCGCTTTTCTTTTTTTAACTTTCGCAGGGCAGTTCCAAGTCTCTTTTGATAGTGTCCCACACATTCGCGTTTAATGATGTTTTTTCCAGGGTAGGGGTCCAGCTGGCAGACAGTAGTAAAACTTTTACAGTCTCCATCTCCGTAAAATTCTGTGTACTCCAATCCTCTTTTATTCATAGAACGCTCGAAGATTCTCCCAGCTCCAACAGGCTCCATATTGCAAGAGGAGCCTTTATAGTTGATGGAGCATCTATGATCGGCCTTCCACGATTCGTATCTTTGAGATTTCTTGTCTTTCGACTGCCACTTGCGACACCCGTGACAGTCCTTCGTCAGAACTTCTACATCTAACACTTCACCCGTGTTGATTGACATAGCAGACACTACTCCGTTTAAAGAAGAATAGCCCCGCCTCTGCCACGACCCATCCACGGACACTCCACATTCTTTGCTGTTGTTTTGGATGGCAAGACGATGCGCAGCAACCTTCATGGTTTCCTCAGCAAGAGGCTCGACTACTTTGAGAAGCTCTTTTGAATGCCTGTTGTAGGCAGCCTTGTTGGGAGGTGGAGGCATATTCATAACAGTCATGAAGTGGCTTGCTTCTTCATGACCGCACCCCATCTGCTTCATGGCATACACTAAACGTCTGTTCACTTCATGAAATTGACCCTGTTTCTTGGAGCTCAAACATGGGTCACTCATGTACTGGCACTTGTGGCAGGTTAGAAACAGCTCCACACAACATCCCATCTTTTTAGATGTATTGATTTGCACAGATAAAGATCTTTCGCAGCACACTGGACATTTTAAAACCGAAAACAGACTGCTTAGGCATTGCAAATCAAGGAAAATGCACTCTCCCTGAGAGTCATTACTCTTTTCCTGGGCAACCACTTTCTCAAGCTTGATCTTCGAAGCTGAAGATGGAATCGAAGAAACCACAGCAACTGGCTCAGTTTTTACTCGCTTTGATGCAAGTTGACGGCAAAAATTGCAATTCCTTTTTCTCGGACGACTGGTTCGTGACTTAGAACCCATAATAATGAATAATAAATCGTTGAATAATATCAGGAAATCGCAAAAGATAAAATCGCACGTTTTTCGAGCAAAGCACGTTTTAAAACAACAAAAACAAGGTGAAAATACACAGTTACAGTTAAACACACCGTTGCCAAATGAGAAAAATATTAAAACTTTATTAAAATAAATAAATTATTTTATAAAACATAAAATTTAAACTCTATGTCGCCAAGAAACCGCAATGTTTACATCTACTTTTGAAAACGAAACTAAATATTTTGGTGGGTATGCCTTACTAAAACTTTCATAAAATGAAAAATATTGCACGTATTCTCGTGATCTTGGTATCTTTTTAAAGCTAAGGAACTGGAGAATAATTTTAGCGGATAAAAAAAATTGATATTTTGGTCGATTTTCGCGATTTCAAGTGTATACGTACGCCTTAATAAAAATTACATTGTTGGAAAGCTGAATAAGTTGTGCATTCATCGGTCTACTTGTTTTGGTCATTGGTTTTTAGTTTTGTTGCTAGCCTCAGTTAAAGTTGAGATTTCGTTGATATTAAAGGCAATTTTTCATTGATATTAGCTTGATTAGCTTATGTATGATATGATACTCATTATTTTGATAACTATTGAAGGTTTTGCTGTTTTTCGGAACAACAACCGCCATTATGAACTCCATTCACGTCTCTCTGCACAATATTTGGGGGTGCCAACAACCGAATTCTGATTCCTTATGTTTCTACCTTTAAAATAAAACAGTTTTCCAGTTTATAACTCAAGGACAAATGATTTTTAGATGGTTTTAAACATTAGTCGGCAGTCTGGATACGGTAGGTCACTGGTCGCTTATTTTAAAATTTCTTCCACAGGAAACCTTTTGTGGATTTCAACATCTGTATTTGACTTTTTTATGATAGGGGAACGTACCCATATTACGTGACCCGTTTAGGGGGGAAGGGGCGGTTCCTCAAAATACCACGCTTGGTCACAGGGGGGGGGCTTAGGGTTTTGTCACGTAGTCAATTTCCTCTAGTCAATACGACAAAATTAAGCCAAATTAACCATTGAAATTAGCCAAAATAAGACAAATTAATTTTTTTAAACTTTCTGTTTGCAAAAAATGATTGAAAACCGTATTTATGAATTACTACGTGAAAACTAGAAGGGGAAGGGTCAAAATAGTAAAAAATGGGTCACGTAGTATGGGTACGTTCCCTAGTATGAGTTTCATTAAGGGGAAAATAGCAAGAATATAAGCCCTTGTGAAATGTTTGCTTTACAATTATGACAGTTGGTTTTTCCGAAAGGTAATTACGAAATGAATACGAGTGCGGTGGTTGGCATGCCCAAATTTTGTTAAAAATATTGTAAAAATTATAAAAAAGTATTAAAGTCTTGAAAATTTGATTTTTTTTGCACTAAACGGCTTAGAAATAGCTGTTTCAGTGATATGCGAAGTCGGTTATTTGGAATTCCCTTCCCTCTGCACAAGTTTAGGTGTTGTGGCAACATTAAAATACAGGTTCCTTATATTCATAGCTTTCAGAAAAACCAACTTTCGTTGTTGTAACCCTAAAATTCTCATGGCAAATGCCCTAAACGAGCGTATTTTGGATTTCTCGCTTTTCGGTATAACCCGCTGCACTAAAATGCGCCATGGGCGTTTAATACATTCGAATATGTAATATTTAAGCCATAAAAATGTTTTATATTGCGATAAATGTAGGAGAAATCGCTGTTTTTCTGATGATGATCCGCCACTTTGAACACCCGCTGTGCCCCTCTGCACAATATTTGGGGTTGCCAACAACCGGATTCGTATTCCACTCGTTAATACCTTTCAGAAAAACTAACCCTTATAATTTTAACACAAAAAATAATTACTAAAAATTGCAATTGTAACACCTGTTTACAAAAAAGGAGACATTAATGACTGTTCTAACTATAGACCCATGTCAGTCCTCGACATATTTTCCCAAATTATTGAACACTGTGTAAAAATACGACTGCTAAACTATTTTGAGAATCTTAATTTTTTTTCACCTAATCAATTTGTTTTCTTACCCCATCGTAATACTGAACTTGCTCTCATTATACAGTCGAGTCCGCTTAATGTGATCGCAATTGTCCGAGACTAAACTGATAACATTATCCGATCGATAACAATAAGCGATCTCATATCAAAAGCAGCAAACGGTGTATACGGTGCAAACGGTGTATTTGATAATATTAACGAGATTGTTTGCATTAAAATCAAAATCATGTAATCGTAATAAATGTATTCAAAACACTACTTTTAAACTAGGTAAAATTTTAATGGATAAAAGTTAAATAATTGCTTACTTTGTATTTTTATTTGTATAGAAAGGTCTCTATTTTCCCCACTCCATTATATCTTTCCACTCCAATAAACCACTTATTTATTAAACACAAGGTAAAATTCAAATCTCTTATCGCGTCGATCTTGGTGGTTTCTTTAACCAATCACAAGCATGGATTCGGACTCCCCTCCCCATAAACGTTTTCCGTTTTCTTTCAATACTATATGCGGAATGTTTTCTTTATCTTACTCATACTGAGTTTCAGAAAAAAGAAGCACCAGATGCTCTCATGGAGCAGATGTTTACTTGTAAAAATTGATCTTCAAAATGAAACTCGAACTCAAGAGCGTCGTTTTAAAGGGAATATTGACAAATTTTGATAATATTAAGCGGAGTTATGATTCATAGTTGATCACATTAAACGATGTATTTTACATTAAATTAAATAGGAATGATCGGGACCTGTTGATTTCGATAACATTATCCGATTGATAACATTAACCGTGATCACATTAAGCGGATTCGACTGTATTCACTAAATTTATTTACAGTAGCATTGATAAAAATAACTATACATTGGCAATTTTCTTAGACATTTCAAAAGCTTTTGATTCTGTTAATCATAATATTTTATTAGACAATTTATTTTCGCATGGAATTCGAGGTTCAAGTCACAATTTTTTTAAATCCTTCTTAAAAACCGTAAACAAACTGTTAAAATCAAAAATTGTCTTGATCAACCATCGTCGCCTACAAAAGGAGTCCCTCAGGGTTCTGTATTAGGCCCACTTTTATTTTTAATCTACATAAATGATCTGCTTACCCTAAACTTACATGGTGACATTATATGCTTTGCAGATGATACAATCCTTCTTTACTCTGGTCACGACAAAGAGGATTTAAATAATAAAATTCAAGATGACCTTAACAAAATAAGATCATGGTTTTACGTAAATGATTTAAGAATTAATGTTGAAAAAACAAAGTATCTTTATTTCAGTCTCACAGCAAGAGAAAATCCTTTTTATCTAAACAGTGGTTCCCAACAGGTGGTCCGTGAGGCCATCGAAGGTGGTCCGCGAGAGGATTTTTAAACATATCCAAAAATGTGTTGAAATTTTAAAAAAATAATTTTCCTATCACATATCCCATGAAGTAGTAAAAAACCATAAATGAAAACCAAAAAATTATTCGTCTCATAAATAAAAATTGTTAGGTTCTCTTTCTCTCCTATGATTCATTTGTCCATTTAACTCACGTTATTTAACTGATGTTTATTACAAAGTAGAAACGAAATGTGATTATGATGCGAATAAAACTAATTGAAAATCAGAGGCGCCAGGGTGGGGCAAATAAAGAATGGAGTGTTCGGACTTTTACATGGTTTGATACGAAGCGAAGCGTGTACGTGTACAGCTCCCGTAAAAAAAACGTTACAGTGGGGTTTGCGGGCGAACCACTTGGGTTAGGAAGGCAAAAGAGGTGTCATTTTTCATTGTTTAGAGCAGTGTTTCCCAACGTGGGGCGCACGCCCCACCGGGGGGCAATATCATTTTCTAGGGGGGCATTTGAAAATTTTCAACCAAATTGCCCCCCAGGTGGGACCAATCCAGGGGGGAAATTAAAAAAACCTGATCCTATTATCCTATCTGAGAATGTATGTCTGAAATCTGAACCAGTAAAAACCAAGTTGAAACCCTGTTTTAAAGTCTAATTTCCAAACCTTTTTTGGGGGATGACCCAAGATCTCTTTGTTTTTAGAACGATTACATTTGAAACTTTTTTACATTAGGTTCACCAAAACGCAAATCTTACCTAAAAATTTTTATCCAAAATTTCCCAACTAGGGGTACCAAACTAGTTAAAAACCTGCTTCCTAGAGTCAAATTTCCAAAAATTTGCTGGGGGAGGACCCCCAGACCCCCCTTGGTACTTGGAACTTAATTACTCATAACTTGATTTAGTTCTTCAGCATGCAAATTCTACCTAAAAATGTTCTGAAAAGTTTCATTATAGTACTTATTAAATATACATAGGAGGGAGGGCTAAGAAATAATTTTGGCTACCTCTCAATATATATTTCTATATATGCCACTGAGAGCGGGGGGGCATGGAAAATTTAGAAAGGCTTTGGTGGGGCATGGACCGAAAAAGGTTGGGAAACACTGGTTTAGAGTATTCTTTAACCCAAAAAATTTTCGAGTCCTTATGGGGTCTTCTTCATATTAAACGAAACACTAACTTTTTTTTCAAAGGGGACCCCCAATTATTATTTCTGAAAGGTCATCCCTCAAAACCCTTAAATACCCAGTTTCATCCAGATTGATTCACAATTAAAAAATTTTTGAAAAAATAAAAAAAAATTAAATTTTTAAAATCATGAAATATTTTTATGGAAATCGATTCAGGGAGTAATTTTATGAAGAAAGCCAAAATTTCAATCGATTTCACTGAATAGTTTTTGATAAAAACGAACTTTAATCTTAAGGGGCCGTATACCGTTGCCGAATGCATACCGCGAATGTTCTTTCTCGTTCGTTTTTATCAAAAACTATTCAGTGAAATCGATTGAAATTTTGGCTTTCTTCATAAAATTACTACCTGAATCGATTTCCATAAAAATATTTCATGATTTTAAAAATTTAATTTTTTTTTATTTTTTCAAAAATTTTTTAATTGTGAATCAATCTGGATGAAACTGGGTATTTAAGGGTTTTGAGGGATGACCTTTCAGAAAATCTCATAATAATTGGGGGTCCCCTTTGAAAAAACAAAGTTAGTGTTTCGTTTAATATGAAGATGACCCCCTAAGGACTCGAAAATTTTTTTAGGTTAAAGAATACTCTAAACAATGAAAAATGACACCTCTTTTCCAAGTGGTTCGCCCGCAAACCCCACTGTAACGTTTTTTTACGGGAGCTGTACGTACTCGTACAGTTGAGGAAAAAAACGACTCAGTTGGGATTTCTGGCGAACCACTTGGGTAAGGAAGACAAAATTGGGGTCGTTTTTCATTAATTAAAGTATTCTTTTACCAAAAAAATTTTCGAGTCCTTAGGGGGTCGTCATCATATTAAACGAAACACTAACTTTTTTTCAAATGGGGACCCCCAATTATTATTAGTTTTTCTGAGGGCCATCCCCCCAAACCCTTAAACACCCAGTTTCATCCAGATTGATTAAAAAAATTATTTTTAAAAAATAAACTTCATAAAATTTTTTTAAATCGTATATTTTTATTGTAATCGATTCTGGTAGTAATTTTATGTAGGAAACAAAAATTTTAATCAATTTTATCCGATAGTTTTTGTTTTTACGAATTAATATCTTTAGGGGCCGTATACCATTGCCGAATGCATACCGCAAATGCTCTTTCTCGTTCGTTTTATAAAAAACTAATACATAAAATCGATTGAAATTTTAGCTTTCTACATAAAATTACTACACCAGAATCGATTACCATAAAAATATTTCACGATTTAAAAAAAAAGTTTTTTAATCAATCTGGATGAAACTAGGTATTTAAGGGTTTGGGGGATAGCCTTTCAGAAAAACTAATAATAATTGCCCCATTGGAAAAAAAGTTAGTGTTTCGTTTATTATGAAGACGACCCCCTAAGGACTCGAAAATTTTTTTGGTAAAAGAATACTTTAATTAATGAAAAACGACACCACTTTTGTCTTCCTAACCCAAGTGAAGTGGTTCGCCAGAAATTGCAACGGAGTCGTTTTTCCCCCCAACTGTACGTGTTGAAAGATACTACAAATTGCATGCTAATAGGAAGAGGAAATTTCTGATACAAGCGAAATAGGTTTGTTCTAAGATCTAAGAAAAATTTATAGCCAAAAATGCGAGCTTTGAACGGATAAATCATTCTCTTTTTAAATTGCTCCTTTGAAATAACTATTTATTTACTTTCGATCTTTCGACGTGGTCTCTTTTGGAAGAACATCAGTTAGCCTCGCGTACATAATACTCGCCTGTATAATTTCTGCTGCTGCAACTCTCAGTCAGTGCATGTGCATTGTGCAGTTTACTGTTTTGTGATAAAGAATTCCTGGTCATCTTCATTTGTCTTGTAGTTTAAATTCCGAGATAAGTACTTTGTTTCAAATTTAAATCTACTAATAATATAACAGTAATGATGTTGGGTATGAAAAAAATGACTCTTTGATACTGATGTAACCTTTCCAGGGCTAATATATCAACGAGCGGACCTGAACAATTATTGTCATTTGTAAAGTATCATCGTCTTTAATGTCTTTTATAAAAGGTTTATTTTTAATAATTGGATTTAAAATATTGTCAAGATAAATTTTCTTTAAAGTTTAATAGATTATTTGATTTACAGTTACATTAAGATGCGTATTAAGACTGTTTCCTGTACTATTAAGAAAAATCAAACTTTACACCCTCTGTGAGAAATGAGTGCATTGAAAAATAGTTAAATTTTTTAAGATAAAGTTGGGAATAGGGATGGTCCGCCCAGGTTCAAATTTAAGTGAAGTGATCGGCGGACATATTTGAGTTGGGAACCACTGATCTAAAATACCATGATGTAGCTTGTTCCAATTTATTTTCATGCAACTGTGTAGAATTGGAATGTGTTAAAACGATAAAATACTTAGGCCTTCAAACAGACTCCAACCTCAAATGGAAATCATATATAGGTTTTTTTGTCTAATACGTTGAGATTTTTGTTAAATAAATTTTATCATCTAAAAGATAACGTTGATTCGAAATTCCTGAAAAAACTTTATTATGCCTGGGTTCATCCCAGGATTTATTATGGTTTATCAATATGGGGGTGATTACATAACTATTATACAAATAATTGAAAACCTTCAGAAAAAATTTGTTAATATAATTTTACATTCCACTAATCATAGCATCACATTTTTTTCCTATAAAACTCTAAATATTCTTCTCCTTAAACATTTACTCTTTTACAAAAATTTTTACAATTTGTTTCAAAATCTGAATTTATGCTCAATGAAAACTTTTGTAAATCCCAGACGACCTTGTATTATTTATAATATTCCCAAATCCAATAAACAAATTTTTCATAAATGTTTTTTTACCTAGCACCTAAATATTTTTATAGTTTACCCTTAGATATTCAAACAGTACTATTTTCAAAACTATTTTGAGTTACTATTTTCGAAAAAAATGTTAAAGCAATTTTTATTTACTTCTGAAAATGTACAATACCGGAAAAAAAATCGACTCAGACCCTATATCTCCGGAACGGCTTGTGATATAAAGACAAATAATGTATAATTTTTCATGGGATTTGAAATACAGAAAATTTTTCAAGTTCTTAGGGGGTCGCCTTCATATTAAACGTAGCACCAACTTTCGTTTTTCCTATGGGTGACATCAAAGATTATTCCAGATTCTGAAAGAGCACCTTCTAAAACGCCCCAACACCAGTTTTCATGTCATTTGGTTCACAAATGAAGCCAGGAGTGGGGGTTAAAGTTCGTCGAATTTACGTTGAAATATCGTTCTTTACGTTGAATTCTCGATTTTGATCCTTACAACCATCAACCCCGCACGAACTTCAACCCCCACTCCTGGCTTTATTTGGGGACCAAATGACATGAAAATTGGTTTTAGGGGGGTGATCTTTCAGAATCGGGAATAATCTTTGATGTCGCCCATAGGAAAAACGAAAGTTGGTGCTTTGTTTAATATGAAGACGACCCCCTAAGAATTTGAAAGTTTTTCTGTATATAGAATACTTCAAATCATGAAAAATGATACGTTATTTGTCTTCATATCACAAGCCGTTCCGGAGATATAGGGTCTGAGTCGATTTTTTTTCCAGTATTGTACCTGCTTCTTAATATTTCCTTGTGCTGTCTTGTACAAATATTCTTTTTTATATTGTACATGTCTTTTGACTTTCCAGGTCTTTATTTTTTAGTAATTTTGGGTGTTTAATTATGTACAACTGACACCTTTGCCAATCTGTAATTCTAATTTTATATCTTGTATTTTCTTAAATTTTAATTTTTATTACCTATCCATATGTATATTAAAATATTTTTTTCACTTTAATGCGATTTTTAATCCCCAAAGTTTAATAGCCTCAATTGTAAGAAATGTATGTATACAAATAAAATTGAGTTGAATTGAAAAATGGCACGGGAGCCTATTTTCTTACCATTTGCCACCACACTAATATTGATTTTCTCTGCTAATTACCGGCATAATTTATTTTTTTTTTCTTTATTCACAAGGGCAGAAAAACAAATACAGAAATTAAGAACATATTAGTAGCCAAGGGGATAAATTCAGAAATCCCGTTCAGGCTACCTAAAAATAAAATCTTGCATGAATTGATTAACAAAGAAGGAAAAAACCAAACACAATTTAATAAATTAAAAAATTGGCAAAAAGCTGGGCAAAATTTAAATGATTTTGCTTCAAATGAGGTGAAAATATAGATCAGGATCGTCGATATTTATTAAGAAATTAAATAAATTTCGTCTAAAAGAAGATAAATTATTTATACTAATTAAATTTAGAGGCAAACTGTTAAATAATTTGGGAGCTAGGTAAAAGAAATGTTTAGTAAAGATATTCTTAGAAAATTTAGGAATCTGATAAGTTTGAATTGATCTAGAATTATATGTTCTTTCTCTAAAATCACACAAATTACTAAGGCGAAAAATATAAAGTATGATACGGAAGTATGCATTATGTCGAAAGGAGAGTAAATTAAGGGATCTAAAATTATTGGGGCTGATTTGAGTATTTAGAATTTTAAATATTTTGTTCTGAATTGAAATTATTGGTTGAAGATTGGATCTATATTCACCACCCCAAATGATAACACCATAATTAATTAAGGAATAAAACCAAGAATAATAAATAGTTTTAAGAAAAGACACACCAATATTATTTTTGAGGTGGTAAAATTTACACAAAACAAAACGCAATTTTGTTACCAGCTCTTTGATATGAGTTTTCCATTTTAAATTTGAATCTATTATTAAGCCTAAATATTTTATACTATGAACTTGTTCTAGTGTTTCACAATCGCAATTAAAATAACTATGACAGAGATCGGAATGAAATTTAATATTAAGATTACTTGATGTCAGTCTAAGATTAAAATAAATATATTTAGTCTTGTTTGAATTTAAAGTTAAGTCATTTATAGAAAACCATTTTCTGATTTCTATAAGGTCAGTTTCAATTTGTGATTGAAGTTCCAAAAGGTTTTCACAGGAATAGAGTAACACGGAGTCATCGGCATAAGTTATAATTTTACCAAAAAGTTTTAATTTACAGAAGTCGTTAATAAAAATTAAGAACAAAAGGGGGCCCAAAATGGATCATTGTGGCACGCCACGATTTGAAATAGAATAACTACTTAGTGTGTCCCTCACTTTTACTCGTTGTTTTCTATTGGACAAGTATGATATGAACCAATTTAATATATTTCCTCTAAAACCTGCGTGTTCCAATTTCAAAATTAATAAAGAATGATTAACATTATCGAAAGCCTTGGATATATCTAAAAAAAGTGCAACAGTTTTTTTATTATTATCAATACTATTATAGAGAAATTTGTTGAATTCTAAAAGAGCCGATTCAGTATTTCTACCTTTAATAAATCCATGCTGATTTGATGCAAAAAACTCAATATGATTCAGAAAGTTATACATTTTAATGGATAAAGTTTTTTCGATGATTTTAGAAAAGGAAGGTAAGATGGAAATTGGGCGATAATTAGACAATATATTTTTATTACCTGATTTATATATTGGAGTTATGGTGGCTTTTTTAAGTGAATCGGGAAACTCAGAAGATATAATTGATTGATTTATAAAGTGTGGAGGCGCTGTGATCCCTAGAGCTTTCTGCGGGGGCGCTTCGATAGCAAACCACGGGGGCGCTGTGATCGCCTTAGTGGTTTAGTTTAGTTCCTATATATATCAGTGTTTTTGTGTTGTGTTTTTAGATTCTTTTGTTGAGCCTTGTTGTTAATAAATGTTGAAGTTTGAATTGGCTGCTGTTTATTTTTCCTAGCAACAGGGCTCCCAAAACTGGTGACCCGGCGAAAAATATTAATGGCAGTCTTTTCAAACTTTAACTATTCATAACTTTTTAGCCATGTTTGGCTTTAACTTTTAGCCCTGTTTGGTAAGTGCAATTATCTTATCGGCTCCCTGCTGCTCAATTGTATTCCATATTGTTTTTTCTGACATCTTGTATTTAGTCATGCCCCCTCCCGATTCTCCTGAAAAGATACCCGGGCCTTCTGGGGATCATGATAGTATTTATAAAATTTCCGCGCGTTTGCCTAACTTTTGGCCAGAAACCCCTGATCTCTATTTTTTGAGTGTAGAGGCTAGCTTTAAGTTATCTGGTATTGTATCTGAAAAAACCATGTACTTGTCTCTTATAGCTGCTCTTGACCAACAAACAATGTTGGTGGTTTCGGATCTCATCCGCAACCCTGATCCGGTGAAACCGTATTCAGCTGTTAAAGAGCGTTTAATCAAGGAATTTACGATCCCAGAGGCACGGCGTATCCAATCAATTCTTGGGGAGTTATCATTAGGGGATTTAAGACCTTCTGCCTTTTTGCGGAAAATGCGTGAGCAAGCCGGTTCTGGTTTTACTGATTCGGGTCTAAAATCTGTTTGGCTGTCGCATATGCCTAGCGCTGTCCAGTCAATCCTGAGTACAATTGATAAAGATTTGACTGGTTTGGCTGAAACGGCTGATCAAATTTATAATGTAACTAGTTTTGATAAAGGTCATGCTTGTGACACAATTTCAAAGACTGGCTTGCCCACTGGTCCCGTACCATCTTCTGGCTTTGATACTGCTTCAGATTTGCAAGCTCAAATTGATGAGCTCAAGAGAGATCAAAAATCTCTTCATTCTAAAGTTGATAGATTATTAAAAAAACAAAATTCTTATTCCGGCGCTCGTGGCCGTTCCCTTTCCCGCAAATCGGTGGAATCGGGTTCTTCTAAAACCCATTGCTGGTACCATGCCAAATACGCTGATAAAGCCCTTAAATGTTTAGAGCCATGCTCTTGGGAGACAAAAAACTAATTAACCCCAGTTCGGAAATGGTGAATCCGACTGATGGTGGGATTTTAAGTCACCGTTTATTTGTTTCTGATCGTAGAACTGGATTGCAGTTCCTTATTGATAGTGGCTCTGATGTAAGCCTCCTCCCAAGAACCTTTAAGGGTAACCGTATACCAGCACAGTACTCTTTAAGTGCTGCTAATGGTACCAGCATTAGGACATACGGTTCAAAATTGCTTGTAATCGATGTTGGGCTGCGTAGGAAATTTGCCTTTACCTTTATTATTGCCGATGTGTCCAAACCAATTATTGGTGCGGATTTCCTTAAAAAATTTGGGCTATTGGTTGATATTCGCAACAAGCGTATAATCGATCAGTTAACTTCTTGTAAAAGTGTAGGAAAAATTTTGCCCACTTTGGCTCCCAGTGTTAAAACCGTCATTGGGATTAATAGTAAGTTTCACGAATTGCTCAATGAGTTTCCTGATATTACAATGGTCCAGTCCCAACCTTTAAAACAAGTGAAGCATGATACAGTGCATCACATTCAGACTGTTGGACCTTCTGTTTGCTCTAAAGCTAGAAGATTGCATCCTGCAAAGCTCAAAGCTGCAAAGGATGAATTTGCTTTTATGGTTGAGCACGGGATTTGCAGGCCCTCTAAAAGCCCGTGGGCTAGCCCGTTGCTTATGGTCCCTAAAAATAACTCTGACTGGAGACCAGCGGTTGATTATAGAATCTTAAATTCTAAAACCCGTCCTGATAAGTACCCCTTACCTAATCTTCAGGATTTTACTCAAAATTTGTCAGGAAATAAAGTGTTTAGTAAGATCGATTTGGTACGCGCTTTCAATCAAATTCCTGTATATGAGCCCGACATCGAGAAAACGGCTGTCATAACGCCGTTTGGTCTGTTTGAGTTTATGTACATGCCGTATGGGCTGTGCAACGCCCCTCAAACCTTCCAAAGGTTTATAAATGAGGTTCTTTTTGCTCTAGATTTCTGTTTTGCTTATCTGGATGATGTCTTAATCGCCAGTAAAGACGATAAAGAGCATTTGGAGCATTTAAAATTAGTCTTTGAAAGACTGTCTAAATTTGGTTTAACCATTAATGTTAAAAAATGTGTTTTTGGTGTACCTGAGGTATCTTTCCTTGGCCACTTGGTGGACGCATCTGGTTGCAAACCGCTTCCTGAAAAAGTGGATGTAATTGTAAACTATCCTAAACCCAAAACTGTAAAGGAGTTGCAACGTTTCTTAGGCTGTGTAAACTTCTATAGGAGATTCATTTCTCATGCGGCCGACTTGCATGCTCCTCTAAATAATTTGCTTCGTGGTCGTAAGAAAAACGACAATAGCTTAATTAATTGGACGTCTGATTTAGACGATTGTTTTCAAAAGTGTAAAGATGCGGTTGTAAATGTTACACAGTTGGCTCATCCAGAGCCTGATTGTGAATTAGCTTTGTTAACTGATGCCAGCGATTTCGCTGTGGCTGGTGCACTCCACAAGGTGACACCTGAGGGTTATGTTCCCTTATCCTTTTTTTCTAAAAAATTAAATACTGCTCAGTGTAAATATTCTGTATTCGACAAAGAGCTTTTGGCAATATACCTGTCAGTTATTAATTTTCGCTTCATGTTAGAAGGTAGATGCTTTTTTGTGGTCACAGACCACAAACCTTTGACATATGCCTTCGCACAGAGTTCCGAGAAGGCTTCCCCGAGACGTTTGCGTCATCTTGAGTTTGTATCTCAATTTACAACTGATGTTCGCTATGCTCGGGGTTCTCGGAATTTTGTTGCGGATGCTTTGTCAAGGATTGAATCTGTTGAAATGCCTGTTACAATTGATTTTTCTAATATTGCAGAGCAGCAGCGGGCCGATGGTGAATTGCGCGCCATGTTGGATGACCCTTTAAAGTCAAGTTTACAAATTAAAATTTTAAATTTACCTAATATTTCTGAACCTGTATACTGTGATGTTTCTTGTACTTCTGTGCGCATTTATATTCCTGGGGTCTTGAGACGTAACGTTTTTGAGTCGATTCATAACTTAGCTCATGTTGGTACCCGAGCTACTTTAAAGCAATTAAAGTCTAAGTATATCTGGCCTTCTGTCCGCAAGGACGTTATTGAATGGTGTCGTAGGTGCTTAGCTTGCCAAAAAGCCAAGGTGCATAAGCATACCGTCTCGCCCTTGGGTACGATACCTACTCCAAATTCTAGGTTTCAACATATTCATTTGGACCTTATTGGCCCTTTGCCGATCGCTCAAAATTTTCGTTACTGTCTCACTGTAATTGACCGGTATACAAGATGGTTTGAGGTTGTTCCATTAATTGATTCTACCACTGAAAGCGTATGCAGAGCCCTTGTTCTGAACTGGATCGCACGCTTTGGAACCCCAACCCAAATTTCTTGTGACCAGGGTAGTCAATTTAATTCTTCAACTTTTCTTAAATTTTTAAAATCTTTCGGTATTGAGATGATACGTACGGCAGCGTACAACCCTAAAGCAAATGGGTTTGTGGAACGGTTGCATAGGACTTTAAAAGCTTCCTTGATGTGCTATAACAACCCCTGTTGGGTAGATGTTCTGCCTCTTGTTCTTTTAGGTCTAAGAACTGCTGTAAGAGAGGAGTGGAATCATACTCCTGCTGAATTGGTGTATGGGCAGACCCTGAGGTTGCCGGGTGAGCTTTTCGTTGCTTCCAAGCCCGATGTTTCTCAGTCGGCATTTATTGCCAGTCTGCAAAAGGCCTTCAGTGAGGTGAGACCTGTTCCCTCCAAGTGGCATGCCAATCGTCCTATCTACGTTCCAAAGCACCTAGACTCCTGCTCGCACGTCTTTGTGAGAACGGACGCGGTGAGACGCAGCCTCCAACCACCGTACGAGGGTCCCTTTATGGTTCTCAAGCGACGCTCCAAGGTTTATTTGGTCCAAATCAAAGGATCAAAGAAGTGGATTTCTCTCGACCGTTTAAAGCCAGCTTTTCTTCCTAGCGACAGTTTTCAAGATCGTCACAGTTCATCTCCTTTTTCTGATTCTACTACACCGCCTCCTGTTAGTCCACCACAGTACGTAACTAGGTTTGGTAGGACAGTTCGTTTCCGGTTACGCCCTGAAACTCGAGGGGGGAGTACTGTGGAGGCGCTGTGATCCCTAGAGCTTTCTGCGGGGGCGCTTCGATAGCAAACCACGGGGGCGCTGTGATCGCCTTAGTGGTTTAGTTTAGTTCCTATATATATCAGTGTTTTTGTGTTGTGTTTTTAGATTCTTTTGTTGAGCCTTGTTGTTAATAAATGTTGAAGTTTGAATTGGCTGCTGTTTATTTTTCCTAGCAACAGGGCTCCCAAAAAAGTTAGAAATAAAATTAATGTTACTTATTGCAAACATTTTAAGTAGTTTTAAGTTTATACCATCATAATCCACAGAGTCAATATTAGTAAAAGAGTTTAAAATGTCAGTAACTTCATAATCTTGTAAAGGCAGAAATACAAATGAATTTAGGCTCGGTGATAAATATAAAATGCATTTGTTACTATTGGCTACAGAAGAAACAGCAGTACTGTAATTAAACTGATTGTTGAATTGACTTGCCGATTCAGAGTCGATTAAATGGTTAGGTAAAACAGGAGGTTTACTTGTGTGGCAAAGTTTATTTATGAAATTCCACTTCTGTTTGGTCGAGTTAAAGTTTTGGAATTTGTTTTTGAAGTAGTTGTATTTTGTTGCTTTGATTATACGTTTAAGTTCAGATACATAAGTGCGATAAGCGAGTCCGTACATAATATCCAAAGGATATTTACGAACTTTTCTATAGAGCTTTTCTTTTCTACGAATAAGAATTAAAATCTCATTATTTATCCAATCACTTTTATGCTTATTTTTTCTTAAAGGGAATTTAAAATTGTTTTTTATATTATTTAAAGTAAAACAGAGCTTTTGGTATTGTTGATCCAAACCATCATAATGATTGTTATTAAAATTATAAGTAGATAAGTAATTATAGACTTGATTATAGTTAATATGCATTATATTACTATTGGGAGGTACTTTTATAGGTAAAATAGAACTGGACAATTTACATAGAGTTAAGTAATGGTCGCTTATATCAGTAATATAAATTCCAGAATTTATGGTAAATGTATTTGATTTGACAAAAATATGATCGATACAGCTATTTATTCGGGTGGGTTTATTTATGCAGCTTAAGAAACCATACTGCGATAGACAAGTTAGATATTCATCAGTATCAGAATCATTGCCTAAAATGTTAATATTTATATCACCTAGGATCACAATATTGGGATGTCTTAAATTAATTAAAACAGAGTTTAGCTCAGAGTTGAAATAATCAACAGAATAGGCATGGGAGCGATAAATAGATAGAACAGCTAAATTCAAACGTTTACTGTGTAACAAAATTGTTTCGGCAGAGACAAAATCAACATCCAATAGGGTAAACTCAAAAATTTTTTTACAAAACACAGCAATTCCACCAGAACGGTTTTGATCGCGACAACAAAAATAAGAATCAAAACCATCAATAGAGTAAAAAGAGGATTCATTACTATAAATCCAGATTTCAGATAGAACAATTATTGTAATGTGATTAAGATATTTAGATAAAAGGGAGATGAAGCTATTGAAATTGGAGCGGAATAGAATTCTTATATTTAGGTGCAGAACAATAAAATTAGACTTACAGTTTGACGGATCAGAAAATAAAAACTTTATAAAATCATCCAGATCTTCTAAAATAATACAGTCGGGAGCAGGACAGTCAAAATTATCAATGGGTGGATTGAATGTTTAGATCCTCAATAGTCCTGATGCGTAAAACTCTGGATGATTCATCCTTTCTTAGAAAGATTTTGCCGTCACGTACCCAACAGAACTTATACTGTTTTTCTCTCTTGGTTTTCCTCGCTTCAAAAAACAAAGTCTTAAGTTCCGGAGCTAAATGTTCATTTACGTACACAGGGGAGTCGGAGAATCTGGGATTGATGCTTGCAGCATTTAGTTTACATGATTTTAATATTTTTAGGCTATTATCCCGATCAGCTTTGGACTTGAATTGAACAATGATAGGCTTCGGTCTATCCTTATTGAAACTTGGTACACGGTGTGCTGCGGTAATATTTTCAGTAAAGGGACTTTGAGATATTTGTTCAATCTTGTTGAGGAGATCGCCGACGATTTCATTTTCACATTCAGGTAGATCGGAGATTTCGAGGTTAGTTCTTCTGGAATATTGTTTTAGTTCAATCACAGCCAGTTTTAGCTCTTTAACTTCAGATTTAATATGGGTATTTTCTTGAGTGAGTTGATCATTTTTTTCTTGAAGATTTTTATTAGTAACTTGCAGAGCTTTGATGGTGTCTTGAAGTTCACAGAAGGTTTGGTTTACAGAAGTTGTGTACTCTTCGAATATGTAATAGTAATTGTTCTGTAGAAACACACGTTGCTCCTTCACCGGCGAACATTGTCCTCTAGTGGACACAGTTTACATTTGCGGACATGGGATCCTATGAAAATACTGTTTGTCATAGCATGACAGACCTGCATGTTAAGTTAGGCACCAACATTTTGTAACACCCTCAGTGGCGGATCCAAGGGGCAGGCCTTTTGCCCCCCTTGGGCCTCTTTTTAAAAATTACGGTAAGAAAAGGACAAAACGAAAATCGAGCATCCGAAATTCGAACAAGGTATAAAAAAACAAGTTAAACTGTTTTATTGAAGCAAATTTCCGAAAAATTTTTGGGGGAGGACCCCAGACCCCCTTTTGTGTTTGGAACTCAAATATTCATAACATCTTTACATTTTGCTTATGAAAATCCCACACGAAAATGTATACCTGAAATTCGGGTTTTAAGTACGAAAACTAGTAAAACCCTGTTTTTAGAGGCAATTTTTCTAAAAAAATCTTCTGGAGGAGGGCCCCCAGTCCCCCCTTTGGTACATCAAACTTAATAAATTACTCACAACTTCTCTTATTCTGTACACATTTAAGACGCAAATTATACTTAAAATGTGTTACAAAGTTTCATTAAACCTATTTAATAAGTATGGGAGGAATAATTTCTGACCCCTCCTGAAATAAATTTCTATAGTATACGCCACTGAAGGAGAATGTCCACGAAAACAGTTAATCATTTGTTAACCCTGCCCATTGTTGTTTTTTGGTAAATATGATAATGAGTAATTTTTTAGAGTTTAGAGGATATATTTGGAGACTCTTTCCAAATAAAAATCTATATACGCCTCTGGAGTGATGAAAAAGTATGGGAATGATTTTGGTGACCTGTGGAGCAATCAGTCACATAAGGTCCGGGCCCACCCTGAAAATCAGGCTTTGGGTACCAAAACGAGTTAAAACCATGATTTTTAGGGTCAAATTTCCAAAAAATTTCTCAGGGAAGACCCCCAGATCCCCTTTTTGATATTCAGAATGTATTTTTTTCTGTTTTGTTTTACATTTTTATACCATACATTAAAATGCGAATCAATCCTATAAATGCATTAAAAAAGTACATAAAACCTATGAGGAAGCTTAGGAATAATTTTAGGTTTTCTCCCTCGTTGCAGAAATCTAGCTTTTCGCCTGATAATGGCTTATTTTATGGAGGATATTTTGGTTCCTTTAGAAATAAATTTATATTTACGCCACTGCCATCTAGAGCAGTGATGACCGCTCATCTTAAGGGTCTCTCTGGAAGGATGGGGCGTTAATATATGCTATCCCCCGATCACAACTTAAATGTTAAAAAATGAGTCAATATACTACAACATACAGGGTGTATCTGAAATGGTGCAACAAACTTTCAGGGATGATAGTACTCATCAAGACAAACAAGAATCGGTATAGAAAGGGGGTCCCAAACCAAATCCCAGGGAGTTAAAAATGGAGCGACACCCCCAAAAAAATCATTGAAAAATTCAATTTGTAGAAGAACTACTATTGGTAAAAACTTAACTATGGTCTCAAAAATTGTGGTTTAATATGATCTTTAAAATTATTTCAAAAGTCTTCACTTTAAAATTTGTTTTATTATGAAAAAAGTTAAAAAACCACAAAAAAATGCGAAAACTCTGCCAAAACTTTATTTGGTATTTCGAAATCCTTTCTTTTGATTTAATAATCTGAAAGATCATAGTCGAAAACCCTTAAGTCCAAAGTGTCACGTAAAAACCATCAATATTAAATGCTTGAGAGCCTGTTAAAGCATGGTTTAGGTCCGTTTTTTGCGTCCGCTAACTGCCGTTTTGAAAACGGCTATAGGAAACACGTTTGCGCGCTCAAAAAACGAACTTTAACAGGATCTTAAGCGTTTAATATTGATTGTTTTTACGTGAAACTTTGGACTTAAGGGTTTTTACAACTATGATCTTTCAGATTATAAAATCAAAAGAAATGATTTCGAAATACAAAATGAGGTTTCGGCAGAATTTTCACATTTTTTTGTGGTTTTTTCACTTTTTCATAATAAAACAAATTTTAAAGTGAAGACTTTTGAGATAATTTTAAAGACCCTATTAAACCACAATTTTTGAGACCATGATTAAGTTTTTAACAATAGTAGTTCTTCTACAAATTGAATTTTTCAATGATTTTTTTTGGGGTGTCGCTCCATTTTTAACTCCCTGGGATTTGGTCTGGGACCCCCTTTCTATACCGATTCTTGTTCGTCTTGATGAGTACTATCATCCCTGAAAGTTTGTTGCACCATTTCAGATTCACCCTGTATAAGGTAAAATTTCAAAAAAATTTCGGGGGGAGGGCCCCCAAACCCCCTTTTTCCCTTCGACGTCATCAAAGTATTTTTAATAATAGACTGGGGAAGAACCTCCAACCTTCTTAAAATGTGGTTGCCCCCCCTTAGGTCCAGGCTGGATCCGCCACTGGACACCCTGTAGGTACAAGATACATAATTATGTACAAGATACATAATGTACTTTGATAGAGCCCCTTTTTTGTTTTGAGCGTTCTGGTTGGGCCAGCCGGCTGTCAGTCCTTCTCTTTTCCTCTGTTGCCTGTGCGCCAGCCAGCTCTGTCATTTCTTTTTTTATCTACTTTGTTTAAAATGCGCGAGAGAATCTCGCTTATTCATTAAATTAACGAAAGAGAATAGAAAGCGTTTTTGTTCAGTGTGGTAATGCTTTTCAAGAATGACCATTGAGAGCTCCCATCTTCCTCCTTCGTATTTGAATGAAATCGTTGAAATTTAATAATGATAATGATAATAATAATAATAATAATAATAATAATAATAATAATAATAATAATAATAATAATAATAATAATAATAATAATAATAACAATAACAATAACAACAACAACAACAACAACAACAACAACAACAACAACAACAACAACAACAACAACAACAACAACAACAACAACAACAACAACAACAACAACAACAACAACAACAACAACAACAACAACAACAATAATAATAATAATAATAATAATTTTAATAATTTATTTACTGTTTGAAGAGATGTTACATCATTTCAGGACAAATATAAATATAAATATCTATTTGTCATCTGGGAACCCCTTTAGTTGACAGAGAAGAAAACTACAAACATGATTACGTCAAATAAAAAAATATAAAAAAATACAATGAAGGTAAAATAATTTTTGAAGAATACAAAAAAAATTAATAAAAATACAAACACACATAAGAAAAAGTTACAAGCAACAAGAAAATAAAAATAAAAAACACGTTGAACCAGAATATACTTCAAAAGAAAAATGGCAGAAACAGCTTAAAGCATAAAAATTACTAATCATCTTAAACTTAAAAAATCATCCAAATTATCTCTATTATAAAATTAAACAATGAATGTTAGATAATTTTTGATATTTAAGTAAATTAAGAGGTAAGCTATTGAATAATTTAGGTACAGCTGAGGAGAAAAAAACGTTACAGTTATTTTTTAGGCTTGGCGGTTTATCGATGATTTGGCGCGTCTTGCTGTTTTATTTTTTACACGTTTTCAAACTACCCGAAAATAAACTCAGTGTGATTTTATTTATTTAAATTATTTATTTATTTATTTAAATATTTACACACACAACAGATAAATCCATTTACAGTGGTGAAAGGGAGAAAAAACAAGAAATATTAATTGCATAAAACACTTTCACATAATCTTTTAAAAGCACTAAAAGACACCGAAAAAATATCAATTTCATTACATTGCATGTTAAAAATCATGTAAAATCTATTAATAGGAGAATTGGCAACATAATTAAATTTAGAAAATGGACTGGCGAAAAGATATTTTTTTGCTTAGATTATAATTATTAACAGAAAACTGAATTAAACACAAAATGTCAGGACAATCAAATGAATTATTAAGAATTTTATAAAAGAATAATAAACAAGACAGATCCCTACGAGATTTCAAAGATGGAATATTAAAGGACTTAGCAAGACTAGAAGAAGAAATATCATGAGGTTAATAATTATTTTTTTTATAAAAAAGATAACGAAGGAAATTATTTTAAACTCTTTCAATATAAATCATTTTGTCATTGTAATGGGGATTCCATATTATATTGCAATATTCTAGGGTTGAACGTATCAATGAATAATAAAGAATTATTAAAGTTCGTTCATTAGAAAAATTAAATGTTTTGCGTTTTAAGTATCCAAGTTTTCTATATGCTTTAGAAACCATACTGTCAATATGAGAAGAAAAATCAAGATTAGATTGAAAAATGACACCCAGATCTGTAATAGTATTTACACGATTTAGAATTGAACTATTTATCTGATACATATACATAAGAGGATTGGATAAGCGAGCATAAGAAATAACCGAGCATTTAGCTATATTGAGATCTAAGCTATTAATTGCACACCATTGTTGTAGATTATTTAGATCAAGTTGTAAATTTAAGGTATCAACAGTAGTTTTTACAGGTTTCATAATTTTTAAATCATCAGCAAAAAATAAATATTCAGAGTTTTTAAATACATTACAGAGATCATTAATAAATAAAATGAAGAGTAAGGGTCCAAGGTTAGAACCTTGGGGAACACCAGAAGTATTTGTGAACCTACCGGAAATGGCATTTTTAAAGTATACATATAAAGAACGATCGTTTAAATAGGAAAATAGCCATTCAATAAAATTTGCATGGAAACCATAATTATTTAATTTACTCAATAAAATACCAAAATCTATTGAGTCAAAGGCCTTAGAAAAATCTGTGTATATAACGTCAAGTTGAGTCCCGCTTTCAAAAGCAGATATAATTTTACTGTACAAACAAAGTAGATTAGTTGAAGTAGATCGTTTAGGCATAAAACCATGTTGAAAGGGAGAGATTAGATAACTAACTTGACCAAAAATTTTTTTACATACAATACTTTCAAAAATCTTTGAAAAAGGACTCAAGATGGCAATAGGCCTGTAATTTTTACAATCAATAAGGTTACCCTTTTTATGAATAGGTATTATTTTAGTTTGTTTCCAAACATAAGGAAAACAATTCGTTTTAAGTGATAAATTAAATAAAATTAAAAGAGGATAAATAAAAAAGTCAGAACAGCCTTAGATGATAAAAGAAGGCACATTATCTACACCAATAGTTAAAGATGATTTCAATTCTTTTATAGCAGACAAAACATCATCATGAGAAATTCTACCAATTCTTACCATATCAGAAAAACAAGGATTAAAGCTATGATCAGAAGTAATCGGTCCAATAAATTCAGAACTACCTTTATACACAGAACTAAAATATTCAGCAAACATATTTGAGATTTCAAGATGGTCTTCGGATTCCCTACCATTATAAGATGCTTTTACTGAGTCAGTGCTTTTTTTTAAAGTATGACCAAAATTTATTAGGAGCTAAAATTAGGTTATTTTCAAGAGAAGATACATAATTAAGATAATCATTTTTAATGCTCGTTTTCAGGGCAGACCTCAAAGATTTAAATTCATTAACAGTATCAGAATTGTAATTTTTTCTTAGATTTTTACGAGCACGTACTTTCTTTTTTAATAAATATATGGACTCGGATGAGTACCAAGAGTATTACCAAGAGTAAGAGTAGAGAGAGTACCAAGAGTATGAGTATTTTGGTGAAGAAGCCTTCTTCCACAGGTCCTGCTGTTTACAGATCAGGATGGTGGACAGATATGGTTTGCAACTAGGGTTGGTGACCGGGGCAGAAAAATCGTGGTCAAAATGCTTTCACTTTATTTATTTATTTATTATTATTTTTAGTTACCTTCTCAAAATTTAAACTTTATTTATTTATTATTATTTTTAGTTTTGTTTTTGTTTTTATTTTGTTTTATTTTATGTGTATTGTAGTGTTTTGCAGTGTTAAATTTTAATTACTTACTCCTGTAATCCCCGTGCTATACATTGTGGTGCACGGGGAGCTTTTTGTTTGTTTAAATAAAAAAATGCTTTCAAGCTTTTAATTTAGTTAAATTGTTCATAATACTAGAGGGGGGATGGAGGTGTCACAGATCTTATTTTCTGTCCTTGTATATTTAAGTCTGTTGTACTGTTTGTGTCTTTTTTCTTGCCAAGTAAATGGAATAATTTTTTTCTGTTTGGCAATTTATTTTAAATAAATAAGTTTTAAGTTTGGAAACGATTCATACACTCTAGGTATGGTGGTGAAAGGATAAAGTGAAATAAAAAAATTTGAATGCCTCCCTCTTTTTTTCTAGCTTGAATTTAAATCACAAATTTTTCAAATTCTCAAATTAATGCAATTAAAATTACTATCACGATCACGGGTATTATTCTTTTCCTTTCCTTCAAGAGAGGAAGAATTCCGACAACTGAAATCTGGTAAAATTCAACGGGAATTGCAACAGGGGCAGAAGAAAACACGAAATTTGGATATATCTAATCGAAAATATTTGAACTATACCAAATGGTGTAGAATGGGCGAAGGATTGAGACTCGAGACAATGGAAGATGAGTGGAGGTAGAAAAGTTAAATATTCTTATTTAGTTCATTCTATAGTAATTCAAGTCATAAAATTTCCCAAAATGGATGAAGTTCAGTGTAGGCACCCTCATTTAAGAGCCTATTGTGCCTAAGAAGGATAAAACATGAGAGGGATAGGTTAATTTTTACTCTCTCTTAATAACTGAAGTTTTCTTAAAAGATGATTTTTAAAGTATCGATTTCTCCTCATACTTAAACTTAACGGAATATCAAATTTATCAATCAAATTTATTACAAAAAGAAAAACATAATATAATACAATCACAAATACAAATACAATTTAACAAGTTTAATACATACAAAAGAGAGAGATAGGAAAAAAAAAAGGAGATAATGTCTATCCCAAAGGAGCTACTGCTCGTCCATGGGTAAATCGAATATCAATATTATAGCAATTAACAAAAAAGAAAAAAAAATAGTGGAAGAATATGTGCCAGAATTTTCTTTTTTATGTATGTAAAAACAATAAAAAACTAAAAATGGCTTGGCTGGCAATTTATATATTTATATATATATATATTAAAGAAATAGTGAGAACTGATAGACTAAGTGAAAACCTGACAATTTTAAAAGAGGGATTCAACGTTATCTTGGTCAAGAATAAAATCAATACAAAGTTTTTTAAAAAATCTTATATTGGATTCTGTTTGAATTTGGCTTGGTAATTTATTAAAAAAAGTAACCGAAAGATATTGAAAATGTTTTTTATATATTTCTTTACGAGGGGTAGGTACTAAGAAATAATTTTGTCTGCGGAGGTTATATGAATTGTTAGAGTTTAATGTTGCCCATGTGGGGAATTTCTTTAAAAAGAGTAGACTATTTAGTATAAATAATTGGCGCACTTTTAAAAGATAATTATTCTCAGGAAAGTAACGTAGAAATTTCTTTTGCAAGTTAATTAATGGTAAAACGTTGGATATGTATTCTCCGCCCCAGATTATTATACCATATTGTAATCGAGATTGAACCCAAGCAAAATATAGTTTTAGAAGCAAATCCGAATCAAAAAAATTTTTTAAGTGATAGAATTTGAATAAAATATATCTTAATTTACTACAGATTGAGTTAATATGATCTTTAAATTTCCAGTCTTTATTAAATAGGATGCCTAAATATTTTAATGATGAGGAGTAATTAAGGATATGATTATCACAAGATTTAATTTTACAATCACAAAAGTATAATTTAAGCTTAGTTTCATCATTAGATCTTAAAGAAAACATAATATAACTTGTTTTATTTACATTTACCTTTAGCTCATTGCTTGAAAACCAATTGTAAATTATTTCCAAATCTTGATTAATCATATTTTGTAAAAGGTCGTAAGAACGAGCTGAATATAATATTATTGTATCATCCGCGAATGTAATTACTTTACCCAACAGATTCAACTTACAAAAATCGTTGATATAAATGTTAAACAAAAGAGGTCCAAGTTTGGAGCCTTGAGGTACTCCTTTTTTAGAGGGGATGAACGGACTGCAAAGGGTATCCATTTTAACTCTTTGTTTGCGATTTAAAATGTACGATCGGAACCATTCCAGACAGTTACCCCGAATGCTTGCAGCATATAATTTATAAAGAAGGATCTCATAATTTACGCTATCAAAAGCTTTGCTGATATCTAAAGATATTGCCGCAGTTTTTAAATTATCATTAAGATTGTTAGTGATAAAAGAGGAAAACTCTATAAGAGCATTTGTAGTACTTAAGTTATCCCGGAATCCAAATTGATTATTTGCAAAGAAGTTGTTTTTGTTCAAAAAATTTTTTACCCTTGTAGATACCACCTCTTCCAATATTTTTGAGAAAACAGGTAATAAGGAGATAGGGCGGTAATTTGTGAAAACATCGGGACTTCCAGACTTTAAAATGGGTACAATAGTAGAATATTTCAGAGATTCAATAAATTTACCTTCTTTTATAGACTGATTTAAAACAGATTGTATGAAATGACAATGATATTTGCCAACTATTTTGAAAACCTTAGAATTTAAGTTGTCATATCCGCTTGTATTAGTATTTTTTAGTTTTGCAATAATACCCTGAGTTTCAGTTTCTGAAACATCATCTATAAAAGCTATAGAACTTACAGAATGCAAGACGAAATCCCGATATTTATCACTTTGTTTCATGATGTTACATCCAATATTAGAAAAAAATTCATTAAAGGAGTTTACATCCGACTGAGAAAACTGGATAGAAGATGATTGTCTCGAATCACTACCCAAAATATTATTAACAAGCTTCCATTCTCTTCTAGAATTACCCGAGCACTTTTCAAACTCTTTTTTATAGTAGCTAACGCGGGCTTCTTTCAGTAATTTCTTTACAAGTCTACATGATTTTGAGTAGTTGAAACTGGCAGTATTATCATGGGGATTTCTTCTTTTTATTTTATACAGTCTTTCTTTTTTATTTATTTCTTTTAAAATTTCGGGAGTTATCCATTTGTTCTTAAGCTTTGGATTATTATTATTAATTGTGTTGGTACAAGATAGAACACATTTACTTAGTTTTTCAATGAAATTGTTGTATTTTTCTTCTAAATTTTCATTTTCGCAATCAAATACTGTGGATTGAATTACTCTATCAAGTTTAGCAAAGTTAATTACTTTATGAACGGGGATTTTATTACTGACAGTGATTTTATTATTCTGGGAACAAAAAGACAAAACCATAAAAATAGGATAGTGATCTGTTAGAGAGCTAAGGCATCTGCAACAGTTTATAGAAAAATTACCTGAATATTTTACATTAAAATGGTCAATGCAAGAGGAGGAACTAACAGTTTCTCGAGTAGGGATATGAATAATACTTTCATAGCCGTTTGCATACAACAGGTTTAAATAGTTATCACAGATACTGTGGTCTAACAAGTTAATATTTAGATCTCCACCTATGATCGAATTATTATTAAACCTTGGAAATAAGGTACTAAACTCATCCAAAAAATAATCAATAGGGTAGGTTGGGGTAAAATGGGTCTTGGGGTAAAATGGGTCAGTTTTAATTAACTCGATATAAGTTAAATTTAAATTGAATTATTTTCACTCATTTTTTTGTATTATAATCTTTTACCTGTTGGCAACACATTTTCCGACTTTCAAAAATTTAGATTCATGAATTTAAGAACTGAAAAAATATTTTATTTGAACGGTAAATGGCGTTGTCGAAAAAACAGGGTTTAATAACTTCCAAAATATCTATATATTGTAATAAATTACAGCAGACTTTTGTAATATTTTTCCATAAAAGAAAGTCTGAGAGACATTTCAAGCCAATAAGATTAGATAAATATAAAATATTTTATCTTTTATAACAATATTTTGTACTTGGGGTAAAATGGGTCAAAGTTTGGAGGCCTTCTGTACTAAGTAAAAACAATGTTTTTAACTTATTTCCTTCAAATATACATTGAACTGACATACAAGTTTATTTTTTTATCCAAATGAAGTATTTTAATTGCTATATTTGGACAATGTTCATTAACTTCGGACTTTTACAATTTCATTAAAGTACAACTTAAAACAAATTTTTTCAGATAAAAACGGCTTTGCCGATTGCCTTTTTTCTTATTTTCATGTATATTTAGTAATAAATATATTTTTGACATATTTTTGCAATGAGACCCATTTTACCCCAAGTTGGGGTAAAATAGGCCATTATTTTGATGCTAAGTTTAACCAACTTATAACTAAAAAATATTTGATAAAATTAGATGAAAAAGTTCTGAAGGATTGTAATGTCAAGATCCAATTGAAAGAAATCCTTAAAAAAGTAATAGTTTTTAAGAAATAAAACTTAGAATGTGAAAGTACCTTAAAATTGACCCATTTTACCCCAACCCACCCTAGTAAAAGAGTGAAAGCGTAGATACCAATTATATTAAGATTAATATCCGGATTATATATAACTATAACATTTGCAGAATTTAAATCGGGAACATGAATAGGAATAAAATTCAAATCTTCTTTAATATAAATTAAAATTCCTCCAGATCTATTTGACATATTGCATTGCGAAAACATTTTATATCCAGGAATTTTATAATATTGAACTTCATTTTCATAAACCCAGGTTTCAGTCAAAATCATACAGTCAATAATCGAAATGAAATTATTTACCTGAGCTAAAAGTTCATCAAAGTTGGATCTTAAACTCCTAATATTTAGATGCAGAACAGTTAGATTTTTAAAGTTAGGAAGAGTGTTTATTCCTGATAAGAAGATAGGAAGATCACTTAAATTGTCGACGGTTTGGCACTGAGTGGTTATTGCTGGAAAATAGGACTTACTATTATTAAACATTAGGTAGATCAGTAGTTTTCCTTATTCTGATTGCCTTTGATTGGTCATTTTCACGCAAGAAGATCTTTGAGTCCCTTAACCAGCAAAAACTGTAGTTGTTCTTTTTCTTAAATTGCCTTGCATCGTAGTAAAGTTTCTTTAAAGCTGGACATAAGTGTTCATTAATATAGATTGGTTTATCAGCGAAGTTTCGGTTGATGTCCTGGGCAGATAGTTTCTTTAACTTTGCAGCCTTGATTATTTTGTCTCTCTCGGCTTTAGATCGAAGTTGAGCGATAATAGGTCTGTGTTTATTTATATTTCTTGTTGGGATTCTATGAGCTGCTGATATATCGAAATCCTCGTTTTGGTCTAGAGCTTTAAATATTTTGCGTATTACTTCCTCTGTATTTTCATTCTCTAAAAAACTCATTGGCGCAACAGCCCTAGTGGGCCAAGGCCTACGATGCCCAGCTTCGTTTTCGTGACCGTGGGGCCCTGGGGTGCAAGGTGTTAGGCATGTGTCCCGGTTAGGTGGTCATTCTAACGCGAGACCCCCAGTGTTTAGTTCCCAAGCATGCTTGGTCCTCATTTTATCGACCCACTGAAGGGATGAAAGGCTGAGTGAACCTTGCCCAGCCCGGGATTTGAACCCCGGGCCTGTGGTGTGGAAGCGCGAAGCACTATACCACTGAGCCACTAGGGTGGGTTGGGGTAAAGTGGGTCATGGGGTAAAATAGGTCAGTTTTAACTAACTCGATATAAATCAAATTTAAATTCAATTTTTTTCACTCATTTTTTTAATTATATTCTTTAATCTGTTGGCAACCTTTTTCGACTGTCAAAAATTAAGAGTTATGAATTTGAGGACTGAAAAAATATTTAATTTTAACCGTAAATGATGTCATTGAAAAAACAGGGTTTACCAACTTCGAAATAACTATATATTGTAATAAATTACAGAAACCTTTTGCGATAGTTTTTCATAAAAGAAAGTCTGAGAGACATTTCAAGCCAATCAGCTTAGAAAAATATTAAATATTTTATCTTTTATAACGATATTTTGTACTTGGGGTAAAATGGGTCATAGTTAGGAGACCTTCTGTATTAAGTAAAAACAATGTTTTTAACTTATTTCCTTCAAATATACATTGAACTCAAACAAGTTTATTTTTTTTTCTCCAAATGAAGTATTTTAATTGCTACTTTTGAACAATGTTCATTAACTTAGGACTTTTACAATTTCACTAAAGTACAACTTAAAACAAATTTTTTCAGATAAAAACGGCTTAGCCGATTGCCTTTTTTCTTATTTTCAAGTATATTTAGAAATAAATATATTTTTGACATCTTTTTGCAATGAGACCCATTTTACCCCACATTGGGGTAAAATAGGTCACTACTTTTGATGCTAAGTTTAACCAACTTATAACTAAAAAATATTCGATAAAATTAGATGAAAATGTTCTAAAGGGTTGTAATGTCAAGATGCAATTGAAAGAAATCATTAAAAAGTAATAGTTTTGATGAAATAAAACTTAGAATGTGAAAGTACCTAAAAATTGACCCATTTTACCCCAACCCACCCTACTCTATGAGCTGCTGATATATCGAAATCCTCGTTTTGGTCTAGAGCTTTAAATATTTTGCGTATTACTTCCTCTGTATTTTCATTCTCTACTTCCGGAAATTCAGCTACCTCTATGTTGGTCCTTCTGGAGTACTGCTGGAGATCAATCACTTCCAAAGTAAGTTCCTCAATCTGCGATTTCAAACGTTTATTTTCAATCAGGGTAGCATTTAATGCGCCGTTCAATGCAGTTAATTGTTTCTCTAATTTGACGTTCTTCTCTGTTAGTTCCTTGATTGATTTATCATTGAATTCGATAGAGTTTTTGAGTTCAAAATTCTCCTCTCCAATAAACCTCTTGAGATCAGCAAACTTTTCATCAATAATACCCTTGATTATACTTGTCAATTTTTTTTCGTCACTGCTTTGCTCATCGGGATCGGAATTATCTGGCTGTTGTTTCTGCAATTTTGGATTCACAGCTGTAGCGTTAGTCGGGCAACCTTGAGAACCTATACATTTCTGGCAAATCCAATTTTGTTTCTTTGCGACAGGTAAATTTCGAAATTTTTCCTCGCGTGCTCCAATACAAGCTGGGTGGAACATACCCTTGCATTTGCAGCAATTAAAAACCTCTTCGAATATGACAACCTATGGCGGAATATATGACTTGCGCTACAAGGGAAAGTGAGTGCGACCGAAAAAAAATGAAATGTTCTATTTTAATTTATTAAATAGAACATTTCAGATCATACATCATGATTAACAGCTCTAAAATTAAGAAAACTAGCAAGGGATGAGAATAACACCATGACGAAAAGCATTACACCATAGGTTTTTTTTCATAAATAAAAGGTACGTTCATCTCACAGAAATTGTAATTTAGATAATATCTGCGTTCATAGTTTTTTTTTAATTTTCATAAATTCTTTAAAAAATTAAAAAGTCAATATATTCTCGATCTTTTGCTCTTTCACTCTTTCCGCTCTTCCCTGCTTTAGAGACAGGCCCGTGCTGGGTACCTTCAGAGGGCGGTGGACAAAGGGTGTAAGGGCGCAACCACATAAATGATTATTAAACCTAAAAAGTTTTTTTTAAAGAATAACGACATTTTAAAAATTACAAAGCAATACTGCTACTTGTGTTTTTTTATTGTTGTTATTTCAACATTTGATTTTTGTTTAAAAAAGAGTATTGTAGCTCATTTTGAGCCCCTCCCGTGTGGATGATTTCACCCCAAACTCTTGTACCACTATACTTGTAAGTCAAAATATGCAAGAGGAACAGTACTTAAATAAATAAGAAATTTAAAAGGGGGGTCTGGGGGTCCTCCCCCAGAAAAATTTTAGAATTTTTACTCTTAAAAGTAGTGTTTAGACTCATTTTGAGACCCTTTGAATTACACCCGAAGAAAAAAAATTGGAAAGAAAAAACAGCTTAAAAAATATGTCAGAAATTCAGGGATTGCTAAAAAAATCTCCCGGAATTTACATTTTCAAAGATTATTATTATTTTGACTAAGGGCAGCCCTTGGTCAAGAAGCCCTAGGGTGTGTGGCCAGCCGTCAAAATTTGGGCGAAGCTTTTAAAATAGCTTGCTTGCATAAAAAAGGGCGCCTTGCAAACACCCCCTGTCTTCCCCTAATTTTTTCAATTAGGGTGCCCTAATGGAAAACTAATTCTTTTTGAAGTAAGAGGGTCTCCATTTGGCAGTTTAAATGAAAGCGCCCAGCGCCCTAGCAATTTCAACGTGTTTAACTAACGGATTCGGCGTCTTGAATATAAACCACTTAACCTTGTTATTTCATAGTTAATCTTTAAACAAAGGCGCCCTAAAAATAAAAATTCATAACGAAATTTGATGGTAAGGTAAAAATGGGGAGGCTTAAAAAACTTTTAGATTCCTTCGTGCTTCAGACTTGATGAACCAAGAATGAATTGTAAAACCACTATTGGTTAAGTTTGGTAAAAAAGGAGCCCATAAAAACATTGAGAAGTTTACGAGTAAATTACAGTAGAAAAGTCTTTTTAAAAGGGCGCCTGAGCAAAGGGCGCAGGGGGACACGTCCCCCTGTCCCCCCTGGCCAGCACGGGCCTGTTTAGAGACAACTTTCTTTTTTCTACTAACAATCAAGCTTTGTGATTTGACTCATAAGAGTAAAAAACTAATATCAATAATTATTTCTTCTTATTTCTTTTAACCTAAATTATTAAAGAAGAAAAATTATCAATGATTTTTAAAAGTGTAATCTTTTGCCTTAATAGAACTTCTGATGCCTGTTAAAGTTCTTGAACGTTGAAACTCTTTCAGGGATGTATTGTAAAGAATGTCAGTGGGAAAAAAATCCGTAAAATACCCGTGTCCCTTCAGTCTTAAATCATGCTTTCTGCTTTCTCAATTGAGAATTTCAAATTTTATAATTTTTAAATTCAATGAAAATGTGTTTTAAGCAAGGTTAAAAAACAATAGCATCCTACACTTTTGCGCATTTTTGTCCTTTACCGATTATATAAAGTTATTTTTATTATTAATATTGATAACAAGAAAATCATATTTGTTTGTAAGAGAGAGAAAAGAGATTTGTTTTCAAGAGGTTCCGGAACGGCGTTCCAGACCGTTCCGGCTAAAATCGAGCCCTGATTATTTATACAGGGTGTTTCAAAATTGCGTTGCACGGCTTTTATTCGGAACCAGCGCCTCCTAGGGTCATGGAAGTAAGCTCTACTCCTAGGTAAATGACCCTAGAGAATCCATTGAGATCAGAGCCTGATTTCTGGGAGGGCATTCGGGGCACTTGCCCAGGGCCCCCGTTTTAAAGGGGCCCCCAAAAACTAAGAAATGTGCTAAAGCTAAGAAAAAAGCTTATAAAATTTGAAAGTGTAAAATAAATTTATTAACTTATGAATTCAAAATCAATAAAGCTTATGAAGTTTTTGAATAAATAACTTTTACGAAGTGTTTGCACTTAAATTTCTGGTTTCGTTGCCCCAAACTCTGGGGCAATCCTTCAATCAATTTCCTTAACGTTTTCCAAAAAAAAATCACTGGTTTCGTTATTTTAAGTCAGGTATGGGCAACCTTATCGAATCTGAGGGCCGGATTCAATTATTATAATGACGTGGAGGGCCATAGAGTAGATAACCCAATATTTTTTAAAGTAAAAAATTAGTAGTTTTATTACATATATTTATGAAGTTTAATACTAAAGCTAAAATTCAATCTGGACTTATACAATATATTGATTACATACAATAATTATAATGAAGTTACATTAATCTGGATTAGATTAACATTATATACAATAACTATAAAGTTAGTTACTTTAATCTGGATTAGATTAACATTATATACAATAACTATAAAGTTAGTTATATTAATCTGGACTAAAATAATATCTTGATTTCATACAATAATTATAATTTTCAAGTTACATTAATATGAGCTAAAATAATATTCAGAGCTCATTGTAACTTAAAGACGCATCCCAAGAACAAAATATAGTTGTATAGCACGTTTTAACTGCTAAAATTAAGTTTTTTTTTGGGGGGGGGGAAGTTCTGTATCCCCTCTTTTGCTCTTTTTAACGAAAACCAGTGATTTTTGGTACAATTTTTAAAATGTTCCACGGGCCGTAGGTTGCCCATCGTTGTTTTAAGTCAATGAATTTAAATTTTAATTTAAGATATATCAGGGGCCCCCCAGTGAGTCTTTTGCCCTGGGCCCCCAAACTTGTAAGTCGGGCCCTGATTGAGATGACTTACAGCGCCCCTAGCGGCGAAATTAAAAAGTTAAAAAAATTAATTTAAAAACTAAAGGAGATAGAGCAAAAACCCCAGAAGAGTATTGCTACCAACGTCAAGAAGAACTCACTGAAAAAAATTTGATCAAAATATCTTGAATATTCGCGGAGATATTAGCATGTGAAAATAGCACTTTTTCAGGGGTCAAAAAGTAAAAAGTTCGCATATTTGCAAATTTTTTTTTATTTTTTGATTAAATTTTGTGTTCTTTCAACTAAAAAAAACAAAACTACACAATAACACTGAAAAATTTGCAAATATGCGAACTTATTGCTTTTTGACCTCTGATAAAGTCCAATTTTCACATGCTAATATTTCCGCGAATATTCAAGATATTGTGATCAAATTTTTTTCAGTGGGTTCTTCTTGACGATGGCAACAATACTCTTATTGGGGTTTTTGCTCTATCTCCTTTAGTTTTTAAATTATTTTTTTTAACTTTTTAAATTCGACGCTAGGGGCGCTGTAAGTCATCTCAATGGATTCTCCAGGGTCACTTACTAAGGGGTAGACCTTACTTTCATGACCCTAGGAGGCACTGGTTCCGAATAAAAGCCGTGCAACGCAATTTTGAAACACCCTGTATACACTGCTCATAACAATAAGGAACTTGCATGATTTTTAAAAATATTTTTATCTGATTCTCCGTAAAAAATTAGGGGGGTTGGCAAAATTTCAGCTTGATTAAACAACTCCTTCATTTTTAAAATAATTTTTAAAAATCGCCTTTTTGAAAGCGCGCGAAAACGCTTAAATCAGGGTAGTGACGTCATTAACCAGGACGAATGTAAACAAACAAGCTAGCGCTACGATATTTGTTATGGGTTTCGCGTTGGTTATGTTATTCTTCATTTTATGGGTAGAAACTATTTGTCGTTGATTAAAGCTTTCCGTTTTATATTATGACAATTCTTTGATGTAAAAAAAAGTGTTATATTGCACCAAGATGTTTAAGCAAATATATACTGTTAAATTTATGTTAACAATTTATTTTATTCCGTATGTGATCATTTCACACATTGATAAGATTTATACACTACTCGCCTCACTACATACCTAATATGTGTGAAACAAATTAAACTTTTTTCTCATAATTTTTCTTTTCATGAAAAAAAGGTGTTTCTTTACTCTTCTAAGGGTTGAGTATATTTAAGGTTCAAGGCATGAAATTTCAAAGTTAAATAAAATCTCTAGACCTAAATTTTATTCCCTACTGGATTGAATCCTAATCTGAGCATATATAGATTTATTTGATGCATTTTAAAAGACTGAATTTAAGTCCTGACCTATCCAAACATGAGAGGGTTGATATTTGATACAAATGAGTTTTCCTGGTCATACAATTAATACTATTTTACAATATTTTTTAAATTCAACATTAAATTCTTAGAGTCTAGCAAGCTATACACAACATCAAGCCAATATTTTAACTTTATTACTGTAGTATATATTTTTCACTTCCAATATTAAATTAAAATAATATTAAGTATAATGAAAAATAAAAATACCCTTCAAATAAAATTTTTAAAATTGCATTTAGTACCTACAACAAAAAGACAAGATGAACCTATTTTTTTATTGAATATACATGATCACTAAATAAAACTTCAGGAGATTTTTTATGCAAGAAATAGACATGAATGACCCTTATGATTAGAAGCCTCCTTCACAGAAAAAAAACTACAATAAAAACATTTACATAGTAAAGTAAAAGCTAGGACTCTGGCTGCGGGGTGTCACTTTATCAACAGGAGATGCTGTGTTATTTCCTGCACCAAGAGCTTGAGTTGCACACTAAGATGGCACAACAATTCAATGCTGCAGTACAGTGGCGGATCCAGGATTCGATTTTGGGGGGGGCTAAGAATTTTCATAATCCAATTTAATTCTCTTGTTAATGGTAGTACGGAAAAAGTAGCGAATTATCCAACTAAAACCATTAAAAGGGGGGTCTGGGGGTCCTCCCCCAGAAAATTTTTGGAAATTTTGGCCCAAAAACCCACTTTTTCAACCCGTTTTGGTACGCCTCATCCGAATTTCGGATATAGATTTTTCGCGTTCTGACAAACTTAGAAAAATGTTAGACGTTTTGGGGGGGGCTTCAGCCCGAAAGCCCCCCCCGTAGATCCGCCACTGCTGCAGTAGTTGCTTAAACATCTGGACATGTAAAAATAACAAACCAAATGATATTTTTCATTGGTGCCACATTGAGTAGAGTGGTCATCAACGAGAAACAACATTTAGTTAAACTCGAGGCAGGCTCTATGAATGCGCTGAAAATATCTAACTCAATTTTCACTTATGTTGACAGCTTAAAATGTAACAATATTACTTAAAATGCAATTACCATAACAGCAGCAATAAACTGTACAGTAAAATATTGAATATGACAAAACACTTAATGCCTCTTATTTTTCATCAGCACATTATCATTGTAAGTTTATAATAGTCACATTTCTTTATTTTGATATTATTTGTCTATTAAAAATTAAAATTGTCTATTTACACAGAGACAAATACAAATTAAAGTATCAATACATTATTATATATTCTATAAGATTTTAAGATTTGGTTATTAGAAGCACATTCAAGTAAAGCAAATGCTGATTCAACTCCACACCCATAGACATACTTTACTTGAAAATATACTAGTAAAAAAATTAACTTTAAAAAGCTGTGAAAATAACTAAGCAATGAGGAAGTTGCATGATTTTTTTTTATTTTTTTTAATCGGTTCCTCTTGCAAAAATAAGCAACTACCCAAAATTTGAGGCCGATCGAGAAATTTTTTGATTGCCAAAAAAATTAACAAAAATCCCCTTTTTAAAAACGCGCGAAAACGCCAAGAGTTTGGATGTGACGTCATCTTATATTAAAAATTGTTGTAAAGCAATGGAGTTGATGGTATTATTGTTGACGTCATCCTATAATTTAAACAATAAACGTTTTCAGTCACGTGTTTTTTTCTCGACTTTTAAAATAAAATATTTAATTACCTGTTCATTTTTTTGAAAAACTGACCAGATATTTCATTTTACCATACAAAAAACCAAACGGAACACTTGTTTGTTTTTAAAAATCTGACACATGCAACTTCCTTATTAATAAAAACACTAAGGATAAGCGTACACTAGAGATATCCGTCGCGGCGACTTGAATCACTGGTCACTTGAGAGCAATGCATTTCTATGAGGAGATTCTTGGCAATCTGCCAAAAGTCTCGTCACCTAGTGCACGCGCTCTAGCTTCTTGCCAAGGTGATAATTTTGTCTCAGTCGCAGTGACAAAAGTGCACGCTTAGCCTAACAGTTTCTCCAATTATAAATAGATCTGGATCATGCATTTTAATGCATGAATATTTGAATATAGACATCTCAAAACAACCACATAATAAAACTTTGCTTTTACTTACTCTAAAATGTATGTGTTCTCTAACCAAAGGTTAATATCGAAAACACTACGCTAAGGAATCTTAATTTTGAAGGGAAAGAGAAACAAATATTTAACGTAATTGGGTAAAAACCATAACGAAATACAGTAGCACCCAAAAATGACCCCCTATGTTATAGCGACTAGTACTAATAAAAATAGGTAGAGACTGTATAATCACACAAATAATTTAACTGGGCCCCAGTTAAACTTTTCTGACTTCTGTAGTTCCTAAAAGCGCATCGATTATCCAATTCCTCGAGAAGAGAAGCACAAACACAACTGAAGTCCTAATGGCGAATGGCACTAAAATCAAACTCATGACGAAATTTCCCGCTCAAAACAAGCGAACGAATCGGAAAAGATCAGACCCCGGGAAATTTCTCAGAAAACTGTTCGGAAGTCGCGGTGTCGCAATTGATGTCTGGAGAAAGGGGCAGTGGCGGCTCGTCCATAGGAGCACAGGAGCACGTGAACACCCAGTGAAAAAGTAGAAACAAACCCAAATATAAAGATGCATAAATATCAAAAGAAATACAATAAAAAATCATTCTCAATTTCTTTTTCATACTCAGAATCAAGTTCTACCCCCCTTCACCTGTCAGTAAAAAAATTATTGCCGGAAACGCAAAAGTTTTGTGTTTATCGAATAAAGAGAAAACCACTCTAATTTTTTTTCTTATATCCGCACGCCTTAGCTTGTGTGAGCGAAGAAACTGAATGAGTCCGAAGAAACCTCGACTTCTCCAGAAAAGAAGAGTTCAGTTTTTTTATTTTTTCACGGTAGTTCGAAGAAAGAAATATATCTTCAATTCAACTTTGGAGTGTACCAATTCCACCAAAATTTTTATTTTTTGACATTTTGTCTGAGCTCAAGGGGGGGGGGTTTAAACCCCTAACCCCCCCCCCTAATAACACAAAAGTCACGGTGACGTCACAATGAGGTCACTGAGGGTCACACAAGTCACAGGTCACATAATGACTGAAATGCGTCTACACAAGGAGGTCACATTGTGACCACCCTCTAATAGAACTTCTGTGAACACTCTGCAACGTCATTGTGACTCCTCGAGGTGACCGTCACACCTAAGTCACCGCGTGACGTCTCTGTGATTTCACCGTGTGACCGATTAGTGACGACATGTTTTAATAAAGATTATATTGAGGTATTTCTGATTTCAAGTAAAAAAATCACAAAATAACCTGAAAATACTTATAAATTTCAAACTTGAAGCAATTGTTAATTTTATTTAATTTTTTTCTAATTTTAGAAAAAATACGTGTTTTATCAGCATAAAAATCTCTGTCTAAAATATATAAATATCTGTAATAAGTTAAATCTCCAAAGGGGACCTTATGCAAGAGCATCGTGTTAATTTGCAGAAATAACATTACACATGGATTGTATACTAGTATTATGAATCCATCAGTCAGCCGTGACTGGGACCTTAAAAACATATCCGCTAGATATCGTAGCAACGTTTCTGGCCTCGTACCGTACAACCATGGTTTTTTTCGAAAACGCTTTTGTACTAGATTTAGGGTATTTTTATTTGTTATTTTTTTAAATGTGCGAAAGCGTGAAGATGGAATAAAAATTAGGAAAATCAGCAACGAAAATTATTTAATATATTTGCAATTAAATAAAATGCTACTGTGCTATCCACAGGTCCTGTAGTATATTTTTTACATTTTCTGGAGTAAAAATATAGCAATTTTGCGGAAATATTAATAAAATGTTATGGATGGGATTAGAACCCGCGACCTGCCGCATGCCAAGCGAGGATTTACACCACTGAGCCAGCGGGGATACAGTACTAGGAAAACTTGTTTACTTCTTAAATACGTCCTTCTTTGTGACGCATGCGCACACCCAGACCTTGTAGGTATTGTGAATTTTCGTCAGCACAGGTGCCTGATGGCACATTAAGCCTAAATGTACTAACTTGGACGTTGAATAGCTCCGGATATATTGGAAGCCTAGCTAAGTGGTTTATATTTTCTGAAAGCATATAAAAAGCTGTTTCGAACAATAGGTTTAACTAAGAGATGTTATAAAATTTGCGCAATCCAGATAATTCATTTTTTGGTTATCCAAGACATGTTATCACGGATTTCTCCCAAAATAATTGTCAAAGAGCTTATTAATAACCATATTCTTGAAGAACTCTTTGAATCTTGTTAGAAAGACTCCGTTTCTTCTGGAGAAAAGAAGTTAGGGGCGTTAAAAAGTGAAAATAAAAACGAGCACGCGGTTCTGAAATCTCTTAATATGGGTCCAATCCCTTAGTGTCATACATCATTCAATAGGAAATATTAAGTAGGTACACATACTAAAATTTCAGAACCCTATCTCTAAAATTAAGGACGTGAGGCCCAATTACAATTTTTCAATAAAACCGGAAAAACTCCCGAAATAAGGAGCCAATCCCCTTATGCTTTACATATTCTTAATCTACTGAATGACGTGAACACGATGATGTAAAACACTTGGGGGTGTATTTATATTCTTACGCATTCCTCCTTTTTCTCATAGCCCGAAAAACATAGTGGATTCCTATGAAGACAAGTTAATCACTTTTGTGTTTAAAAATTCGTGGATGACGTCAGAATCACCATGGAAACTCGAAATTCCGGAAAAAGCTTACCATATTATTCTTCTACCATTATAAAAATTTTAAAAAATTCAAACTTAAAATTAAATACCAATTATTAGGCTTTTTCGGACTTGTGTTTTTTACTCGAAATATCGTTTTTTTTTTCGACTCTGAGAAGCCCTTAAATATTTAGCGAATTGCTTGAAAATTCAACATGAAGTGCATTTTGAGGTCCTCTTTAAGAATTTGTCAAAGGAAAAATAATTAAATAGCGTTTGTTGGGTTTAAAACGACAAAAGCGTACTATTTCGACACTGAAATACCTGTAAATAATAATTGAGACTTGCAAATAGGAAAAATGCATGCATTAATATAAATTAATAAAAAATAATGACATAATTTGAACTACTTAATGAAGCTTTGAATAAAATAAAATATAATTTAAAGCTGCGCAAGGGTAAATGAACGTAAACTAGAGATACATGTCACAATCTCACCCCCGCACTAACAAACAGATCGGATGGGCTGTTGGATTTAATTCAATAGTGTATTTGTTTTCACAGACTTTTGCAAATTTATTTTCAAATTTTATCAAGATTCCTTTTTAAAGCTCGGTGTTTTTAATCGAGTAGTATAATTTTCATTTTATAAATTGAGCCAACCAAAAATTTGGAATTTATTGGATTTTACTTCTGCAAATGGCAAATCCAAGTTGGATGTTTATTTGAGTTCGAAGTGTATATTTGGACGGCCAAAACGGCCAGTGGCGCATGCGCTGTAGGTCTCGTGATTACGTAGCAGTCTCGGCGCTTAGTGATGGAACCAATGGAATGCCGAGCCGTGGAAATTAGAGTAGAGTTTAGTTGAAAAATGGCCGTCCAAATATACAGTGCCATTTGAGTTCTCATTCCATAGGAATATTTAGGATATTTTAACATTTTAACCTCTTCTGAAAGAAATTTCCATGCTCATACAATATTAATTGCGTTGTGGTTACTTCCACGACAGTTGAAGCATGCGCAGTAACCAGCTAAGCCAAGTAACAAATATTATATTATTGAGCAATTTTGAGTGGTTATAGTACGTCTAGGTCTCAGGTTCGAATCCTGGGTACCGCTTTTGTTAAATATACTGTTATTTAGCTTTTATTAGCAAAATTAGTTAAAAGTTCAGTTGTTACTTTCGTGGAAATAACCAGTGCCTATTAATTAACTTGACTCAAACCGAATTTCGAACATTGATCAAACTTTTTTGATTTGATGACTTAGAATTTTGTTTCTTGAAGGCTAGAAATGATTAAATCTTGTGTAGTTTTGAGAAATTTTTCTGAAATTAAAATTCTAATGGAATAATATCAATGAAAAAACAAAAACAATCGATTAATTAGTAAATATATCGATTGGTCTTGTTTTTGCTGACCAACATTAGTTCCCAACTATCTGGCAACCTGGAGGCATAGGCATTTGTTTTCAACAGTGTTCGTTTGATCTTGCTGTACACATGCGCCATTTCGATTCTCTGTTAATTATTTTGACTAATTGCTAAGGAGTTTCAAGAAAAGGATAAGGTAATTCATCCATATTCCACTTCATTGACTGACTTACATGTAAGTACTTAATTTTTTCTTTTTTGTTTTATCTATTTATGTGTGTAAGCAATTGTAACCATAACAAGTCGGCATGCTAAAAGAACTTTATAGTAAGCTCTAATACTTTTATTACGCAATAAATTGTGTAGTATTCTATTTAATCTTCAATTATGGGCTCATCTCTTTTTGTTTGGTGACCTTTTTGCAATGAACCTCTATATTTTCTCACTAGGGTGTTGGTTAACTAAGGAGGATTTCTCAGAATATCTTGAGATGAGAAAGGGTTTTAGTGAAGTCTTCGACATTGGGGTAGAGATGTGTAATTATTAGAGGAGTATCTAGTGCTAAAGGGGAATAGTTTTTCAAGACATTGAAGTTTTTGGAATAAAGAAGGTTATCAAATTGAGAGTAGGGGAGAACGGGCAGAGGGATGAGACATGGGGTGGGATACTTTAATTCGTTTACAAATCCTAGTTATACTGTCCATCACATTGGTTATATTTTTTAAACTTGTTAAAATATTTCAAGATGTTATTTTAAAAGTTTCAAATTTATACAAGGAAAACTAGATTTTTAATTACCTAATATTCTTGTAAAATATGTCTCATCCCTCCCTTGGCTCCCCTTCTGTACAAGATCCAATTTAATGTGCATGTACAGTCGAAACTCTAGAGTTTCACTTAATGTTAATATTTACATGGGTAAAAAGGGTACTCTTGCGAGTTATCCCTCGACGGTACCACTGTATCCCTAGCGCAGGGGTCGGCAACCTGCGGCTCGCGAGCCGCATGCGGCTCTTTCGATGTAAAGTTGCGGCTCTCCAGTTCCATAGAAAAAAATTAATAATTTACCACATTTAATAATAAGAAAATATATTTTTAAGTTCTCAAGATGAGTCAAAATAAAACCTTTACTTGTAAGGATAAGAATTTCATACTATTTCTGGGGAAGAACTCCTTAACACTCCTAAAAATTTTGTAATATGTGCTGATTTTCCTTGAAAATTCTGTTATTTATAAGGAGTAATCCTTATTTGGTCGTAATAGAAGTTCTAAAAACTAATTAACACTATTTTTAGGGGCAAATTTCCTGAAGTGGGATTACCACTTCAGGCCAAATCCAATGGACTTACCATTGGATTTGGATATCAAAAAGTTTCTAAAACTAATCTAAAACTAAACCATCTGCGCAACAGCCCTAGTGGGCCAAGGCCTACGATGCCCATCTTCGTTTTCGTGAGTGTGGGGCCTGGGGTGCTAGGCAAATGTCCCGGTTAGGTGATCAGCACACCGCGAGACCCCCAGTGTTTAGTTCCCAAGCATGCTTGGTCCTCAGTATATCGACCCACTGAAGGGATGAAAGGGTGAGTGGACCCTGCCCAGCCTGGGATTTAAACCCCGGACCTGTGGCGTGGAAGCACGATGCAATACCACTGCGCCACTGGGCTTTTAAAAAGTTTCTACAATTAGTGAAATAAAGTTATAATTTTCACATTACTTTTATTTCTTCTCTGTGTTAATTAATATAGTAAATAATTAAATAATAATTAGTGTAATAATTAAGATTAAGTATTACTGCGATTGAAAGTTCTTATCCACATAATTTTTTATTAAGTACAGAGACCGTCAAGAAACTCTATTAAGAGTTATCAGTAGCTCCATATTAAAGAGGGGGTTTGGGGGTCCACCCCAAGAAAATTTTTGGAAATTTGATTTTTAAAAGGAGTTTTTTTACTCCATTTATGAGGTAATAATTTTTAAGGAAAAAAATGGAATATCTGACATTTCTGAGGCAGTAGTTGATCCAGGATTCGGTTTTGGGGAGGGCTAAAAATTTTGAAAATCAAATTGAATCTTCTCAACGAATATAGGGTGTTTGGGGAAATTCAAGTCTAAAAAGCGAATTTCGACTTGTTTTGTTACACCTAATCCGAATTTCGAACATTATATTTTCAGGAATTTATTTTTTGCTAGGAGTTTTGTATTTTGACAAACTCATCATAAAAAAATGTGTTTATAAAAAAAGTCCCAAGGGGTGTCTGGGGTTCTCCCCCAAAATTTGTTTAGAAATTTGACCATAAAAACAGGGTTTGGTTTACTCGTTTTGTACCCTTTATCACCCCTTCCCCTTTCATTGTTCCTCAATTAATATATTTGTTAGAAAATATTAGATTTTAACATGCAAAAAAGGTGGTTTTTAGACACTTTTAAGGGACATAGACCCGCACATTTGAGTAGGCACTGGAATATTTAACGCCTAAAAAAGGATTCAAAAATTTTGGGTCGGGCCCATGGGGAGGTCCGGACCCGGGGACCCCCCTGAGCCAAGGAATGTACAAAATTTGTTCCTCCCTCTCCCAAATACCAATGCATTTAGTTCTTATTAACTTGGGGTTGATGTGATTAAGTTGCATTTTAGTCCTTTAAAAAATTTTAAGTATGTAATAGTATATTTATAATTAGTTAGTTAAATATTAAGTTATATTTTATAGTTGAGAAAAATGGATGAAAGTAGGAAGAGGAAGAAAAAAGAGTTGTCGTTTGTGTCGGAGAGACACTTGAGGAGGATAATCGCTGAGGAATCAAGTAAAGATATGGGTGATATCCAGAAGTCCTCAGGATCTCGGGATATAGATGAGGATCAAATCAGTACTTCTACTGATACATCAGTACCTGATATTTCTGAAACATCTGATACTGGCAACAACGATTTTGAGATTGATTTCTCTAGCAAAGAGAGTATATCCAGTGAAGAAAATAAGTTTGAATCAAGTACTTCGTCTGAGGATGAGAGAGAAAATTCCCCTTCTTTAAAAGAAGACTTACATGATTGGAGTGTACAATTTGGCATAACCATGCTTGCCTTAACATTCCTATTGAAGATCTTAATCAAGCATGGTATCTCTTCTCTTCCTTCTGATGGAAGATCAATCATGAACACGCCAAGGCAAGTTATTAGCTTAACCGATGTTTCTCCGGGAAAATATTTGCATATTGGACTAACAAAGGCAGTGCACAAAATGCTATCCTTGATTCAGGGCAACATTCCAACAAAATTGGATTTAATAATTAATGTTGATGGGTTACCTTTAAGTAAGTCTTCAAAAAACCAGTTATGGCCCATACTGTGTTCGAACACCATTATGGATAAAGTTGTGCATATTATAGGTGTGTTTCATGGGTTTTCTAAACCCTATGATAGCAATACCTTCCTGAAGCAGTTTGTGGATGAAGCTGTTGCATTGGTAAATGCTGGGTATACATTTGGAGGAAAATTGGTCCAAATTAATATTTATGCAATGGTTTGCGATGTTCCAGCTAAGTCATTTGTTTTGCAGGTTAAAGGGCATGGGGGATATTACAGCTGCACCAAATGCACTGTAAAGGGCAAGATGTTTATGAGAAGAGTTTGCTTCCCCGATAGTACTGCAGCCCTTCGAACAGATCATGAATTTGACAGGGGAACATATGGACAATACCATAATGGAGAGTCTATCTTGAAGCAAATTCCAAACTTTGGATTAGTTTCTTGTGTTCCCCTGGACTACATGCATCTTGTTTGCTTAGGGACTGTTAGAAAAATTATAAACTTCTGGATGACTGGCCCTTTAACAGTACGAATAGGGGATAGGTGTATTGTAGAAATATCAGAGAGACTTGTATCTTTCATTCCCCTTGTGCCTGTTGAATTTCAGAGAAAACCCCGTTCTCTAAGAGAAGTTGCCCATTGGAAGGCCACAGAATTTAGAGAATTTTTGTTGTATACTGGGCCAGTTGCATTAAAAAAAATCCTGAGGCAAGACCTTCTAGACAATTTTATGGCACTCCATGTTGCGATAAGGATTTTAGCTAGTCCAAGGTATTTAATATACCTGGACTATGCAAAGCGATTGCTTGAATACTTTGTCAAAACATTTGGAAAATTATATGGGAAAGAGCATATCTCTCACAACATTCATAATCTATTGCACTTGTGTGAAGATGTTAAAAAATATGGGCCACTTGATGTTTTCAGTGCCTTTAGATTTGAAAACTACATGCAAGATGTGAAAAAACTAATAAGAAAACCAGACAGGCCCTTACAACAAATTTATAAAAGATATGAAGAGAGGAGGAATTTTATTAAGCATGATTTTTTTAGTTCAGGGTGTAGTATTCCACATAATGATGGGCCAATAATATCAAGTAATGAACAAAATCAATTTAAAGTTTATAACAATAGTAAAATCACCATTAACTGCAGAAATGTTGCCGATAGTTTTGTACAGCTGAAGGATAAACATAAAACAATAGTCAATGTTAAAAATTTTGTATGTATTTCTAATAATTATTTCCTCATTGGGCACAAGTTTTTTAATAATAAAAATGTTTATGACCAACCCTGCAACTCAACTGATCTTGGAATACAATGTTGTGAGATGAAAAAAGAGCTATATTCATGGCCTGTTAGTGAAATAGATATTAAGTTGTGGCATTTTCCATCCAAGAAAAGTGTGAACTTTTTTCCCATTTTACACAGTTAATTCCTTTTGATATTTTTAAATTTCTAACCAAAAAATTTCATTTTCAAGTGATCAAACCTTTTGATAGTTTGCCTTTGGATCTCCGCAATGGACTTTCCTAAAAATTTTCATTTTCTGCAGTTTTTTATAATGAAGCATAAGGGGAATTATTATTATTGACATTTTTAAGTGATAAGATAATTATCTTCCTGATATTTAAACAGTTTGCCGCTTAGCTTACTGGTCTCAAAGTTTTCCTGCAATACACCTAAACAGCTGAGAGTCTTGCCTTGCCTGTAGACCGTATCTTCCAGACTAATGTGCTCTTTTCTTATCAATTTTAAAATCTAATTTGATTGCTTCATGTTACTCCATTTTGGTGATTAATTGCATTTGCGTTATCCCACTTGTCATACTTTTCATTTTTCAATCTCTTTCTCTAACTGGATTGCTGTTCCAACTTCGGGCGATATTTAAATTCCAGTAGAGAAGCCCCTGCTGGTGTTGATTTTAACTGTAATTTCAACCTTTCTAATAACAGTCAAATTTTTTTGGTTTTGCTTCCATTAAGCAGTTTGGGTGTTGGGCTTGATATCATTTGCCAATTTTGGCAGATGACATTCAGAAACACCCCTCTGTCCATGTCCAAGACCCCTGATGAAGAGGCATGGATGGAGTTCTTGGTTCGTAGTTTTGTGATCTAATATTTAGATGGAATTCTTGCTTGCAGAGCATTTTGTGCTATTCAGTTTTGAAATCTAAAGTTAAAATTTATTGATTTGATTACTTGTTTAACCCTTTCAACAGGCAGTAGGCAAGGGGGCCTGCCATTATAATTAAAACTCCCCATGAGAAACAAGCATGTTGACCTCCTCGTGGTGTTTCTCGGGTAACGCCAACAATCATGCAAAAACAATTTAAATTTTACAAGAAATATACCCTATTGCTTGCCCTAGGAAAAATGTCACTGCACGCCACTGTTTTCCTAATATATTTTAAACAATTTGTTGCCCAGCATACTGGTCTCAAAGTTTCTCCTGCAATACACCTAAAAAAATATATGCATTAGAATATTGCTCTTGAACTCTATACAAACCATTCATAGGGGTCCAGAACATCTCTCGATAAAATTGGACTGCTCAACTACAGGCTTCATGGCCGCATTGGCCAGCAGTGATAGACCAGGTCCATGACCGTCATACACCCTAAAAAATCCAACACCGTGAAAGGATCGTCAGCTAAATCCTGTTTGGAGAGTCCTAGACACACGAGGATGTGGTGCAGCAAAGCCTGCCCAGTAGAACAGTTGGTATAAATGTCAAAGCTCTTGGATCCTTTGGAAAATTTCATTGGTTTAAGGTTACCACTCCGAAAGCGGGCTAGAATAGTTTGTTCCTGTCTATTAAAACCTTGAGCCAGGGAGCCTCCAGTCCAGAATGAGAACACTGATACCATGGGTGCTCTTGGGGGACATTCCAAATGGTCTTGTTCTTGTGTTATATTTTTGAGGTCTCTAAGGAAGGTGAGGGATGCTGATGGCAGAGGCCTCTCGATCACCAGCCTTGGCCAAATGTCTGCAATCTCATTTCCCTTAAGATTGCCGTTGGAAGGAATCCACTGCTAATGAATCTGCTGCAATATGGAAAGTCATTTTAACTTAATGAGTATTGACACCCCAATATTATCTCGCACTTAGCCAATTGGTCAAGTGCTGTATTACCCTCCTGCTATCAAACAGAATCCATATCTCGCTTCCATGGGGAAGCTTGATGAACACTTTACACAGAGACCATCAGAAATTTTATGCCGTTTCAGGTTCAACAGCCCTGATAAAAGCAAAATGAATCCATTGCCAATTTCATGGCTGAATTACGTAAGCTTTCTGAGAACTGCAACTTCGAAACACACCTAGATTCCATGCTTCAAGACAGATTTGTGAGATTTGCAACAAGGATATCCAGCGTAAGCTTTTGGTTCGACCTAAGTTTGACATTGAAAACAGCTTTGGATACAGCTCTAGCTGGAGAAGCAGCATTATATGCCAGGCTGCAGAAATACGAAGGACCTATGATTATTCTAGTTCTGCAAGTCATATCAAATCGAAAGGCAGTCGCAACAACCAAAGGGATAAGGGACAAAACCAAAATCAGCAAAAAATCCTTGTTATAGGTGCAGACTGTATCACCCTAGGGAGGATTGTAAATATATTAATGCTAAATGTCATTATTGTAATAAAGTGGGATACTTATCTAAAATGTGCAGGGCAAAAGCCTATAATAGTAATAAGAGGTATGTAAATAAGGTACAAAACATAGTAGATTCTGTGTCAAATGTTGAAAATAATTATTTGAATAAGTTGGGTGGTAGTTTCCAATAGTGATTACCCCCCTAAAGATTTAGCAGCTATGTTAAATGGTATTGAACATGTAATGGAAATAGACATTGGTTCTTTGCACTCTACTATTAATTATAATAATTATGTTAAGTTATGGCCTGTAAACCCACCTGCTTTGCTACCTGTTCGAGATCAAACTCTGAGAACATGGAATGCTGAAAGGTTAGTTATAAAGGGTTATGTTAATGGTTGATGTAAATGTAAGTTGTAGGGATCAGAGTACAGTATTACCACTTTTGGTTCTTCAGGGGAAGGGCAAGTCCCTGATAGGGCGCAGTTGGTTTGATGCCTTGAATATAAATGTAGGGGTTGGAAATTCAGATGTTTATCAAATGACCGAACACAGCTTAAGTTCGATTCTAAAAGAATTTGATGATATTTTCAGTGAAACTTTGGGTAAATTTAATGGACCTCCTGTCTCTATTCAAATTGATGAGACCTGTACCCCTAAGTACTTAAAGGCTTGAAGTGTCCCATTTGCCTTAAAGAATAGAATTATTGATGAAATCCAAAATATGTAAAATAAAGGTGTTCTCGAACCAGTTACATATTCTGAATGGGCTATTCCTGTAGTTCCTGTTATTAAGAAAAATGGGTATATACGGTTGTGTGGGGATTACTGCAGTGCTGTGAATCAAAGCGGTAAAACAATTTAGTTATCCTCTACTATTTACTTTCAGAGGTTGGCAAGTCTGCTATGAGTTAAGAGTACCATAAAGGTAAAGATATTTCAAATGCTGATGCTCTTAGTCGCTTGCCCTTGGTTGTTCGGTTGTTCAGGACTGATGTGCCTGCTCCAGCAGAAGTTCTACTTTTGGAGTCTTCTCCAATGACCCTACTAGATTCCTCAGACCTTTTTTCAGCAACAAAAAAGATCCCATACTCTCAAGAGTACTTTTGATGACCATGAATGGTTGGCCTTCTAGAGTTGAAGATTTCAAGCCGTCAGAATGAACTGAGTGCTGTGGGGCAACAGAGTCATTATTCCTACGAGCTTAAGGAAAGAAGTTCTGAGTCTACTTCATAATGGACAACCTGGCATTGTAAGAATGAAGGGATTAGCTAGAAGTTGTTTGGTGGCCTCACATGGACAGTGATATTGAGATGACAGTAAAGACGTGCACCCCATGTCAAAAGAACCAGAGAGCTCCTGCTAAAGATCCTTTACATCCATGGGAATGGACTGATAGACCTTGGTCACATTTGCATATTGATTTTGCCGGTCCGTATTATGGCAAAACATTTTTGCTTTTGGTTGACTCACATAAATGGCTTGAGGTGGAACTGGTCTCCTCAATGTCATCGTCAGCTACAGTGGACACTCTTCGATTGCTTTTTGTGACGCATGGACTCCCAGATACCACCGTGTCATATAATGGCACCACATTCCAATCTGCAGAATTTAAGGACTTTTTGGCAAAAAATCAGATGCGCCTCGTTTTTGTGGCAACATACCACCCTTCATCGAATGGCCAAGCCGCACGTATGGTTGCTACAACCAAGCAGACTCTGAAACGTTTAGTTCAAGGAAATTGGAAGGCTCTTATAGCGAGATTCCTATTCGCTCAGCATATTCTGTCGTGTACCACTACGGGTAAATCACCTGCAGAACTTTTATGAATAGACATCTTACATCTTTGTTGGATCGACTACATCCCCACCTCAACAAAAAGATGAATAGGGAAAGAGAGGACACGTTGATGGCTAATAGCTCACTGTAAAATACTGAGCAGTAGTCAGGATTTCTTCTTTGAATACTTAAGTCATGGTCTTGCAATTTGATGTAAATTTCACTGCCAGATCGGTTACTTTTGTCTCTACTGCCATCCATATAAACCTGAACAGAATCATTTGGAATATTCAATTCTCTCAAGAGTTAGTTGCCTCAAATAGGTAGGAAGATCTGTTTGTTCACATGTACTGGCAATTCAGAATGGAAAAAGATCGTCGAGATCATCTGTTGGGTTAAGACATTGTGTCAGGTGATTTGGTTCTACAGCACCTTCGACTAGATTAGTAGAGACTGTTTGGCTAAAGGGACTGTTTCTCATGAACCTGTCTTTGAAATAGGTAGAAGTAAGATTTTGAGAACCTAGTCCGCTGAGTTAGTATTTTGTTAGGCATGCATGGGGTTAAGGGGTTGTAGGTCAGCCTCGAAAAACACTATATCCCTGGGACAAGTATTTCTCAGACCAGTGATGACAGGATGACCTGAGCTGGACCTTTTCAAGTTTCTGAAGATTTGTATCAGAGGCACAACAGTAAACTGGAATGCCATACTTCAGGATGGGTCTGATCAATGAGACATGCGTTTCTAAGAGTGCTAGCATCCGCACCCCAATCACGCCCTGAGATATACCTTGAGATGTTAAGTCTTTTTCTTACCTTCAGTACAAGATGATCAATATGTTTGTTTCCCAGTATTTCAGGGTCTAACACGAAACCCAAATATTTTAGATCCCCAGCCAGAGTTGATCATTCAATGAGATATTAGGATGGAAATTATGTAGCTTTCTATTGGTTGTAAAGAAGCTAACTGTAGACTTAGTTGGGTTAAAACATAGTTTGTGGTCTTCAGAAAAATTTCAAAGAGCTTAGGCAATAATGCCCATTGCTTTACCGTCGGTAAATGTCTGTTAAATGAGTTTTTAAAGGCAATTTCCCATGTGAGGTAAAGATGAACAGGTGGGATCCCCAACTGCCACTCATTATACGGTATTAGCCGAAGATCCCCACCCTGATTCAGAGGATCGAAAAAGGTTGTTAAACACTATTCGAAGATGGGGCGCAGGAATCCCTCCTGAACCGACCTAAAATTCCCTCTTGATAATAATCTCAATATTGATAAGTAGAGTGAGAACAAAGTTTTAAGTTGGACTCAGTACTGATCCTTGACCCCGTGAAAGATCCTAAAACTCCTGGAGAGAGAATCGTTAGCCCCTTCTGCCCATGAACCGCAATGTGGGTATCCAAGTACAAGAGTAATAACTGGATCAAGTTTCTCTTCAATGTCTTTCTAGTAATTTAAAGGTAAAAAATTGAGTACTAACAGTAACTCATGGCTTTCATTATTTATATACAATTTTATATTGTTTTAACTTTTAGCCCTTTTTTACTGGAATGGTATTATAAGTCTAACTTCCTTACAGATATTGTGTCTAAATAGCTTAGGAGTTTTTAGTATTGTTAAAGTAATGAAAGTGTTGGATTAATTTGGATTAAATCTAAAAAAAAACCTTAGTAAGAAATGGGATACATACAGGGAAAACGTCAGATTTGTTTCAAAACTTAATTTTAAGATTAGATCCTTCTTGTGAAGAATAGTAATTATGGCTAAATATAAATTGAATCGTCAGTTTGAAGAAGGGAATAAGTCCAAAAATCAAGTTTGGAAAAAATCGAAAAAAAAGAAATGGAATTTTCATTGAATGGATAGCGATTTCACAACTTCAAGGGGCAATATCTCCCTATAGGGGTTAGTTATTTCCCCCCTCTTTTCACCCATGTGTAGGGCAAAGCTTGGAGATAGTTTTGAGCACAAAAAGTCAATTTGTCATTTTTTGGACTTATTCCCTTCTTCAAACTGACGATTCAATTGTTAGGGGGGAAACTTGCTCCTACTGTAATACATTACAACATACATACACAGCATTAATATTCCTCAGAGGAACTAATTTGATATAAATATTGCTCTTTAATTTTGTGTGATTGTGCAAAGAACATAAGCTCATAATAGTGTTAATTTCAAATTTTTTCCTCCATTAAGGGAATGTTTTTTTGTAGCATTTTGAAATTTTTACATTTATTAATGGTTGATGATTTATAGTTTCTTACTGTTATGTTCTAAACTGTCTTTTATCCATACATGCAGGTAACTATGTTTGCTGTGGTTCAATTCAGGGATGGAGTTTGTATCGTGCTTGATAAATGGTTGATACAAAATCAGAAAAAATGTCTATATCCCATCAGATTAACAAAAGAAGAATTAACAAATCTGTTATTGGGAAATGCTGATCCCTCTAAGAAATGGCCATCATATAAAGTGATAAAGTTGTTTAAAGATTCAATAGGTACGTACAACCAATTAAATATTTGTATAAATTATTTTCAACTCATTTTTGCGTTCTTAAATCAATTTAATTAAGTTGAAAGATTTTTGCCGTTTCTCCAGAAATTAAGCTTTAAACATAAAAAGGTTATAATCTTATAAAGATAATGTGGCAAAATAGTGAATAGTTTCTATTAAAAAAATGAAGGGCAGTGCATACATTTTGTGCTTTTGGTTATTTATAAATTACATGAACTTTTTAACTCCCTAGCTACTTTTGAGAGAGCTGAAGTAGTAGCGAAAAGGGCTCTGTCAACTTCAGACGTTGATACTTCAGAACCAGAAAAGAGGCCTGGCAAGGAAAGGCCAATTCTCATTACATCTCAATCAAAGTACTTCAAAAAAAGGTCAGAACCCCTGGAGGAACCAGAATCGGGTAGTTCTGAAGATGAATTAAACAATTTCGAGTTCCCAGAAGCGCCATTCTCCAAATTTCTGAACCCTCCCCCGGTAAGTAAATAAGTTAAATTCCAAAATCAAGTAAATATAGATTTTAGTTTTATGTCTGAATTATTTAGGATGTGCAAAGTAACTTTCATCTGTTTAGAATATTATAAATTTTTGTGAGGTATCTGAAATAGGAAACTAGTCAACTATGAGGCTTTAATTAAATTAGTTAACATGGATGGGTTAAGTTTTCAAGTCATCTAAATAATTTTAAATTAGACGGGGATTTGATTGAGAGGCTTACCCAAGTACTTATGTTGGTGCAAAATATAGTATTGAAAAATGAATGACTACAATTGTTTTTTGATAGGTCTTCAGCTCTACTCCATCTTCTAAATCAAAGTCCTCCTTGGTGAGTAAATTAGTTAAAATTATGTAATCAAGAAAAAATTTTGTTATTTTTCTAATAGATGTAACAGTATTTCATGTCAGGATTATTTTGGATCTGAAAAGTAAATTAAGTCTGTTTAAAAAATGTGTTAAATATTTGAAATTTAATAAAAAAAAACAAATAGTAAAAGCAAATAAGACTTGACCCAGCTACAAGGCTTAAATTAAATTACCAACCATGATTGTCTAATTAAGCATTACTAAATCAGGTTTTATGTACTTGTAACAATGAAAATATAGTATTTAAAATTTGAATGACCGTCGACGTTAAATATTTTTAAGATCCAAGACCAGATGGACTCATTTACTGGACCCAGCACAGAGAGAAGAGCTCCTGCTGAATCCTCCTTGGTGAGTAAATTAATTTCAAATTTTTAATGTTAATATGATAAATATTATCATAAAACCCAAAACAACCAACCCTAGCCTCGACTTTAGTTTAAGGTTCTCCTGGAAAATTATTTACTTTCACCTATGCATTTGGGGGAACTAAGAAGATTTATCCCCATAATGAAAATTTTATTTAATTAGCACAAATATTGTTGTCTGATTAGTTGCTACTAGAAGTAGGTTTTTGTACTTATTGCAATGCAAAATATAGTATGGAAAATTGGATGACTGTCAACATAAAATTTTTTTATAGATCTTAGACTATACTCCAGTGAGTGGGCAAAGAACAGCCAAAGTAGAGTCTGGTAAGATAATTGCCATAATATTGTGTTATGCACATTCTCATATCATCGGCACAATGACAAAAACTCAAATCTTCTATTAATTAACATGGCACTGCAAATTCGCGTCTTTGTCATTGTGCCGACGATATTATACATACATATTCTCATTAACTTTTTATTGCAGAGTTCCAAATGGCTGTTGTGAAAAAGCTAAATAAAATAATATTAAATCAAAATAGAATCGAGGCAAGGCTGGAGGCCTTGGAAAAAAAGCCATCAATAATGAATATGGAAGATGATTTAATTGATCTCCCAATAAGGAGCGAGAAGGAGCTCGAAGAGCTGAACTTATCCCTGGTCGATGAAGTTCAATTCAATGGGCTGGTTAGAGAAGTTTGATTTAATTTTTCAATCTTTAGTAAAACTATATTTAAATGTTTAAAAAAAATTCATTACAGTAGTTGATCTATCATGCTTATAACATAAAAAATATTACATTTAAAGGTACAAGTACTCCGAAAAATTGGAGGTTCCTGCCCACTATTAATGACAAATTTAATTATGAAAAGATTAGTAACTGATGATGTAGCTAGGAAATACTCATGGCAGGGCCTTAAAGGGAAAAAAGCTTTCAAAGCCCTTTTATTACCAAAAGTGATTTTGAGTAAGTATTTAAAACAACAATTGCTCTCGATTGTTAACTTTGATACGATTTCTGAACTTTTTTTATCTTCAAATAGTTAATTGCCTTAATCTTATGTTAATTAAAAATGAGCGTAGTTAATAAATTTTTGTACCTTAATAATTCTTATTCTGTTCCATTGCTTGGTAAAAATGGCTTGCACTTGTGTTTCATGTTCTAACTTTTTTAATATTAGAGAGCATTAGAATACATTATCCTAATGCTACTGAAGAAGAAGTGTTCCAGGGTATAGGCAGATTCTTTAAGTATGCTAAACAAAGGCATGAACGTTTTATGTAAGTAATATTAATTATTTAGTTAACAGCTAAATTCTGGCTTATTGTTTGAGCATCTGACCACGAAGCTGTGCATCAACCATTTGATTTCCTTTTGGAGGCTTGATGGATGATTCTGTCCCTGTGGTACAGATGAATTAGTAACAGTGAATGAGAGCATTTTGTTGGTTTAATAATACTTTGCACATCATGACAAAACAGTTTTCCCACCTTTAAGAATGAGGAAGAATATCCTAGCTCTCTTTAAAGTACATTAAATATTGACTATGTAATGTATTTGCTTTAACAAAATATGTAATTGCAGTGATTTGAGTAGTTTTCGGAAGGAAGTATATTTAAGGGAAAATATTATAGGGAGTATATTATCTCCAAAATACCACGCTCGGTCACAGGGGGTCTTGGCATATACTATGGATGGTCACCAAGGGGGGGGAGGGGGATAAAAAAGGGGTCACGTAGTATGGGTACATTCCCTAAAGGCAACGAGTATCACAATTGAAATTGGCTAAAATTGAGTGTTGTCATGATGATGCACCTTAAGTAACAAACCTCCATTAATGATTATTATATATTGCTAACTTTCTTTCTTTCTTTTTTTTTTAGAAAATCTAATGAGACACAGGGGGATGCTTCTGCAGAGTAGTTTGATTCAATGTTTACAATGAATGTTATAAAGAAATTCAAGCCAATGTATATATTATAAAGAAATTCATATTCAAGAAATATTATTAATCAAGAATATTATTATTATTATTAATTAATCAAGAAAAATTATTCAAGAAATATAAAATAAAAAAGTTTTTTCTTTGCAAATGTGTACTTTTAATTTGTGTTACTTATGTGATTTAGAAACTTGATATATGTTATGGGCAAAGTGATAAACCAGTTATTATTATGACTGGATTTATCACATTGCCCCTAATAATATGTCAGGGTTAAAGTTTATAATTTGAAACAGATAATAGTCTAATAATGCAGGTATTCTCAATATATATTATAGGCATCGATCTTCCTTTTCAGTGTAAATTGTTTAAGAAAAGCCCAAATCTATTAGTACTAATTGTTTGATTAGAGGCGTTTAAAAATTGGTTTGTGCTAAAGTTCCATCTTGAATTAATTTTAATTAAAAGTACTAGTTCTATAAGTGAAAAGTACTGCTTTTGTTTTGCTTGGAAAAAAGCTGCAGGATTCTTTGACTGGTGTCCAGGAGATTCTGAAAGGTTGTGAAATGCAGGAAAAACTAAAACAGGTATTTCAATTGAGGTCTTGATTACAACCAATAATAAGGTTCTTATGATAAAATATCTTTCCAATATGGCAAATTAATTGTGAAACCCAGAAATGTTGAAAAGTGATGGAGTAGGCAGTTAAAATTTTTCTCAATGTAAAAAATATCTCAATATATAAAAGGGCAAAATAGAAAAATAAAATGGTGAGGGCGTTATTAGGGAGGAAATTACTATTTCAATATTAAGTATGGATTGAAGCAAATGCACACACATAATTTATATTTTAAAAGTAAGAAGATAAAGGTTAAAATAATTTTTTGGCATGTGGGCTTTAGGAAAATAAACTAATACTGTAACGGTCACCGCTAGGTCAGTGTGACCGTGAAAACGGATTTGCCACGTTGATGTGACGCGGCATCGCGGTCACGGTGTGACTCGTCACACTGTGACTACTCAAAGAAGTCAAATTTAAGTCATGATGTGACCACTGCACGGCAACGTATCGAATACCAGTCACTGCGACGTCGCAGCCAAGTCATCAAGTGACTTACACATCACTGCGACGTCACAATCAAGTCATCAAGTGACTTACACATCACTGCGACGTCGCAACCAAGTCATCAAGTGACACTGCGCCGTCACAATCAGGTCATCAAGTGACGTACACATCGTGACTACACTGCAACGTCACATTCGCGTCACGCAGTCACAATCTGGTTGTACTGTGACTCACAAGGACGTCACAAGTGGTCACAGATGTGGGTCACAAATTGCGGACATTAAGCTGTCAATAACGGGTCCTGGTGACTTCACGGTCACGCCCGTGACCTCAAAGTGAAGGTCACAAACGAGTCACATTTTGGTCACCTGGCTATTAGGGCCCTTGCGTACGCCACTGAACTGGGGTGTAGCTATCAACCTTGGATGGATGGAGTAATTTGGTATTGCCTGTGTCACCAACATGCTTGGCCAGTATCCCAACATAAGCTGATCGCTGTTTTAAATAACTTGTTTTGCTAATGCACCATACTAAGAATTTTAAGTACATGCATATTATCCCATTGAATTTCGGTATCACAGCTATAGAACAGTTGGTGGTCTTTGATAACATTTTTGAATTCCGCAGGATAATACGCAAGGGGCCGTTCAAATATTACGTAAGCACTTTTTTGGTCATTTTTAACCCCCCCTCCCCCCTTGTCATCAAAGATAAGCAAACCTCAAACCCCCCCACCATAATTACGTAAGAAACTGCTGGACCCCCCCCCCCGAAATTTTGACATCCCTAATAGTAAGTACTGTTTTTTTCCTTGAAAATTAGGTGACTTGTACAAGGAGCTGTCCTTATTGGGTGTAACCCTAAGTGTTCAAAAATGAGTCGAAACACTACTTTTCGGGGTTACAATTTCAAAATGTTAGGGTGGTCTATCTCCAGTAAAAAGTGCTTGAGTCAGATTTATTAATTCTATTTTTTGTTACATTTATTTTTGGTTGAATTTTGAAATTATTTATGCAAGAAACAAGAGATTTTCGAAAATGCACCATCTTACGTAAGCATCACTCTTTTCCCCCCTCCCCCCTTGTCAGCAAAAATAAGCAAAGAGCAAACCCCCCCTCCCCCCTTGGGTGCTTACGTAGTATTTGAACGTGCCCCAAGAACCAAATTTGCTCCAAGACCCAAAGTTATTAGTATAGTACCCGATTTCTCGGCTTCAAGAAATTTTTTTAGGATTGAAGTCTTAAAAACTTTTTTATCGATGAAGATAAAAAAATCTTTCTATTGATCGATCAAGTAAGATTTATGGTTGCAAAATTGGAGTTAATTTTAAAATCTAATAAATATTTGGTTCTTACGTATTATCCCGTCGACCATGCCGCTGAATCCGAAAACATTATCAAATCCTATTGACTAATCACTAATCTATGGCTGTACCACTGAATTTAACGGCTGCTAAACGGTCGACTATTAACACTCAAAATTTACTATTTTTGTACAAATCATGAACCTGAAAACAACAGTGATGCTCATGTTGGGATACACAAGCTTTTTGAATTGAGATGATGGTCCCGATAAAAACTAGAAGTGGGTTCAGGTTGGCGCCTCTTGGCGAATTTTTTGCCGCCAACTTCACTTTGATACTCATGGCGGATTTACACCACTGCTGCAAGACCGGTTTGCGATAAAGCGGCAAGAAACGGGAATTTGTTATTCCAATAAACCAATTGACGAGCGCCATCTTTTGTGAATAGCGGGTACTAAAATTTGCCGCTTTTTGCATGACTTGCAGCTCTTGCAGCGGTGGTGTAAATCCCCCATTAGGCGCTAATATTTCACTTGGCGTTTGAACCCACTTCTAGATTTAAGCCGATGGTCAGAAAAAAAACCCAGCTTACAGCTATAGGGATGCACATGCATGCTCTGTCTCTATTGTATTCCAAGATCTCTATAGATGTAGTAAGAGGGGGTTATAATGGTTCAAGAAATTTACACAGAGGTTTATCATAACAAGTATAGACAGCTTTAGAAAGAGTTCTCCAGTTGACATGTGTAACCACAGCAACATGCTTATGTATTGTCATCATTTGAGCCAACAGGTAAACATGGCAGCAGGAGTACACTGTTTCTAAACCCTGTTACAACTATTTGCAATCAATTTTTTTATTCTGAATTCAGGGATATTACTGTGTATAGATTTTATACTGTAGTATAATACAGACAAGTCTATAAAGACACATTTCAAGCAAATCATAGAACTAAGTACTAAAAAGCATTAGCTTGTTTTTTTATCATTTGTCAAAACACTTGGAGCTCTATTCCTAAAGTACGTTCATCATAAAACTATTTTTTAGTTTTAAACTTACTTGAGGGTTTTCGCACCTTATCTCAGCACTGATGAAATCGGGATTGCTTTTAACTTTTCATAAACCCACACTGGATACAGGGTTGATACTGGAAGTAGGTTCTGACGAGGCCTTCACAAAATCCTTTCGATTCTAATAAATATCGATTCGATTTTCATAAAAACCACCATCAATTTAAAGAGCAGACTTTGAAGATTTTTAAAATAATTGAATTTTAGGATAAAAATGCAATGTAGATTGATTAAATTAATAGAATTAGAGAGCGATGAAACGCGTACGGCGAAAACAACGAGGCAATAACGTAAACAAACTTTTTCGTGGTCGTTGACGTCAGATTCCCTTCACCCAATAGTTATCCGTTTAAAGTCACGTGACTTTTCTTGGATTTTAAAATTAAAATTTAAAATTAATGAAATTTGTTTTTGAAATTTCAACTCGATTTTCGGTATTAGCGGGTCGATTTTTATGTAGAACAATTGGATTTTTTCGAATAGCTGACACATGCAAGTTCCTTATTAAAGGATAGGGGAGAGTGTTGTACCTATGGACAAAAATCACGTTTGGATTTTTCTAAGACAGGTAAAATATTATTTTTAATATTTGAAGTGCCCAACCTATAATCCTAACCTTTGTGAGTAGGAGGATATTTTTTATTAGCTAAAATCTTCAAAATTGGATTTTTAATTCATTTTAATAACTTGACGAAATTTGTGTCCATAGGTACAGCTCCCGTCAAAAAAAACGTTACAGTAGAATGTGTGGGCGAACGGGTGGGGTTAGAAAGATGCTTTTGGTGTCATTTTTCAGGATTTATTGTAAGCTTGAAATCACTAATTGACTATTTTTCTCTCAGAGGCCGTCTTTATGCGAAACGCAAAATAAAGTGCAACTTTTTTCATGGTGACCCCCAATTTTTATACCCGTATATGAAAGACCATGCCATTTAAAGCCTAAATACCAAGTTTCATTTAATTTGGTCATTAAATAAAGCCATGGATCAAAGTTGAAGTTTGAAAATTTAGAGGTAAAAGCCTGAAAACGGTCGCCATCATCCAACCGCCAAGGCGAAACTAGTAGCAACCCTCGCTCCTCTTTCTGTCTTTTTCGACCACAATAACAGAAAGAATTTGATTGTTTTCGAATTGAATTAAAAAGATATGAGGCCTTCCCGCTTTCCAAATTTTGCTGATTTTAAAAAGCAGAACACATTTCTGTTGGAATACTTAAATTTTGTTAATTTTTGTTAGTAAGTAATGTTTAGTTTTTTAATTTATATAAGACATTTTCTATTTATTTTGGAATTTCAATAAAATAAACGATCGGTGAAGTTTCCTTTGAAAAATTATTTGCGTGATAACTTAGTATTCAAAGGATAATTTTCTTAAGGTATTTTACAAACACAAAGTGCTTTATAAAAAATTTAAGAATCCGATTTCCCCTTTCAAATCATAGGGGATTTTATGTGAAGTAGATAAGATATTAAAGGATTGAAAATAAACTTTTTGTAAAAAAAATTTCATTTATCCTAGTTTATCATTAGTCGCGTTATTTGGTTAAAAAATATCGTCTCTCATATTTAATATTTCCAATTTTTAATCAAGGTCTTGTAAAACCATTGATCAACAAATACATATTTTTCTTTTACAATTTTCCAAATTTTGGATTGCCACCAACTTGGCCCTAAACTTTGGGGTTTTGTTGAAAAAAACGTTCTTATTTCAATTCCGAAAATTATGAGAAAAAAACTTGTGAGTTATCGTGATCATCATGCGATGTCATATGCATTACTTGGTCTCGTTATCACATTTAACTAATCACATTTGTTGATCAAAAATATCGGACACATGTCTATCATAGTCCCAGTGACAATGCGATCACATTTATTCCAGTGACAATGCGATCACATTTATTCTAGTGACAATGCTCCAATGTGATTGTCACAAAATGAGGACAGGTCTATCACATATGTAGTTGTTATTGTTGTAATTTTAAAATCAATAAATCATTCTATTTAAACTTTTTAAATCAACCTAATCTTTGTTTTAGTTATTTCACCAGATTTTAAAAATATTAAGAGATATATTGATCACATAAAACGATACATTATACGTTAAGTTAAATATTAGTGATCGGGACCAGTGTTTTTCTAAACATAATCCGATTGATAATATTAACCGTGATCACTATAAGACTATATTACGCAACCTCTTTTTTGGTTATTTCTGACCCCCTTCCTTCCCCTTTGCCAACTAATATAAAATCTATCCGCAAAACTTCCCCAAAAAAGTAATCATATTACTTTCAATCCAATTACATATGTAGTTAGATTGAAAATTCCAAATGTTATCAAACTACAAAAGTAATCAGCTTATACTTTCAATCAGATTAAAAATGTAGTTTGATTGCGCCCAACTCTTGTTCCAAATAACTGGTGAATGTAATGTAAAAGTTTAATTTCTTAAAAAGGAAAATGCGAAATGCGCCAAACTGTGAATTGATTGCCAAATCCAGCAACCCCACCCGTTCCGTCGATGGAGCAATGTAACGTTTTTTTTTGACGGGAGCTGTACAACAACGTGCTCTCCCTATGGACAGACCCAGTTGTACCTGTGGACACCCTTAAAAAAGAAATTTTTAGTTGAAAAAAGCTTAAAATGAACATTTTTACTGGTGTTATTACCTTTTAATAAACTATTTCAAGGATTTTTAAAATTGGGAATAGATTTTTTTAAGTAATGTAGTTTTAGATCGTAAATGATCATTAAAACGAAGATGATTGATAAAAGTCTTGATCTTTTACCAAAAATATATAAATCGCATAGGATTTTCATATCGAAGTTTGAGGTAATAGGGCCACATGCAGCTGCCATCGAATCGAACCGAATATCGAATATTCGTAAAGGCATCGTTAATCGAAAAAAGCTATTCAGCAGCGTCAGAATCGTTTTTCTCCATGACGTCGACCTGGCGATGAATTGACCCCATTGGACTTACTTCACGTGACGTAAGGATCACGTGTTAACTACCATCCAATCAGTATTCACTTCGATTCACGTGACCAATATTCGAGACCCTCCAGAGGTATCGAACTCGTTTTTGATCACGTGACTCGATACGAGTAGCAGAAGTAACAGGTTGATAACCTGTTATTTCGATATACGATGTCAGCTGCATATGGCCCATAGTTTCATCAGTTATGCTGATAGATCTGATCACTTCACTGATCCATAAAAACAATTCGATCGACACTTAGTTGTGCAAGCATTTGGTCGTAATAACTTTCGCAAATCTTCTTCTGTGGAAATTTTAAGTTTTTTTAATTATCATACCTATGCGATAGGGTGCTTAAGATTTTGTACCATATTTTACATTAAATGCAAAATAAAATAAAAAATTTTAAAAGGTAGTTTAGATCACAAAATATTTGATTTTTCATCTAAAAATCAATTGAAAATAATCACCAACAAATAGATAACCATTTAGAATTAATTTAATATGCATTAAAAGCATTCACTTTAATGAAACCTGATTCAAAAAACCCCGATTATCTAAAGACACCCACAAGAACGTGTCCGTAGGTACAACACGTATGGTGTCCGAAGGTACAACACCAGGTGTTTCTGCATTTAAAGTTCTATAAAAAATAAAAGAATTGAGATCTGGCAATTTCTAATATCAAAAATAAAAAGACAAAATCTCGGGGATTCGCCCCTTATATCTCATTTTATCGTATTATAATTTAAGGGGAAGAAAAATATTAATGTAGTGATGCACTAAAAAAAACTTTGAGCACCTAAAAACAGCAAATTTATTATATTAAATATAAATATTATTTTAAAGAGCTGATTTCACGTTAGCAACTAGATAGCATCTGTTCACATTCAAATTCAACCCCAAATTCAAATTTCCATTTTTTCCCGAATTTTAAAATGTGGTGGCTGAAGGTACAACCGTCCTTAGGTACAGCACTCTCCCCTATTGGTAGTTTTGGTACCCATTGGCACGCAAATAAAAAATTTGCAGTGGTTCAACCCTTTTCCATAAACTTAAGGCCATTTCAAAGCTAAATCCATGCAGTTATCAAAATAAAAATTTTATTTTTACTTTTTTTGATCAAAATTGGAAAATGCACATTTTGTGTAGTTAAGCAAAAAAAGTGAAAAAATCTATCAATACTTAACTGAAAACCCATTTCGCTTGGGGTATGCTTTCTCCTGACTTATAACAACGCTGTGGGTCTGTTTTCCTCCAGGTTTGTTTGGTTATTTATGAGGGGCTGGGGTATTTTCTCCAATTTCCCCTTTTAGAGCATTTGTCAGCACCAAAACTGTTTGGGGGGTATTTGAGGAACAGCAATTCATTTCTTTAGCATGTCCTAGACTTGTTCTATTGGATTCATGTCGAGAGAACGTGCTGGTCGATCCCTTTCTTGCGGTTTCTTCATCCTGAAGAAAATCATTAACAAAGGTAGCACAATGTTTTCTGCAATTACCATCCCTGAAAGTTAAATTGTTAAATTAACACCGATTTCTCCTGCATGAGGGGCAACAAGATGTGTAAGGATATTGACCTTATTACCCACCAGAAACGGACCCTTTAGCTGTGGGGGGTCTTTATTCCATAAATAGAGATGGTGCTCGATATCATCACTCCACAACTCTCTGTTCATCCTAATAACTTCTGATTTTTGGGTCTGGAGGGTACAAGGAACTCAAAATAACCTCTTTTTTGTGCATAAGGAAGTCAGATTTGAAGTTCTGGAGTGATGATATAGAGCACCTTCTCTATCTATGGAATTATGACCCCCCGCAGCCAAAGGAACTATTTCTGGTGGTTCAGGATAATAAGGTCAATATCCTTACACATCTGGTTGCCCCTCACGCAGGAAAAATCGGTGATAATTTAACTTTCAGGGATGGTAATTGCAGAAGATATTGTGCTACCTTAGTTAATGATTTTCTTCAGGATGAAGAAATCGCTAGAAAGGGATCAACTAGCACGTTCTCTCGACAGGAATCCAATAGAACAAGTCTAGGACATGCTTGAGAAACGAATTTTTCCTTTCCTATACCTCCCAAACAGTTCAGGTGCTGAAAAATGCTCTAAAAGGGGAAAATGGAAACATGGGCCCCTCAAAAATAAACAAACAAACCTGGTGGCAAACAGACCCAAAACGTTGTTTTACGTCAGGAGAAAGCATACCCGAAGCGAAATGGGTTTTCAATTAAGTATTGATAGATTTTTCACTTGTTTTGCGTAACTACACAAAAGATGCATTTTCCAATTTTGATAAAAAAAGTAAAAAAAAATTTATTTTGATAACTGCATGGATTTAGCTTTGAAATTACCCTAAGTGTATGAAAAATGCTTGAACCACTGCAAATTTTTTATTTGCTTGCCAATATGTACCAAAACTACCAATACCCTTTAATTGTTTTGAGAAGTGTAAATACATTTAAAAGCTATTTCTTGATTGCTCTTTCAAAAATAACATTAATGAAATATTATAAACTATTTATTTAATTTAAAGCTACATGATTATAGCATACCTATATCATGAGAAATCTTTTTTTGAAGGGAGGGATATGTTGAAGTGGTTCACTGGTGGGATTTACAATCCCCATGAGTCAACTCTAGTTACGCCAAGAAAGAACCTGTCTGTTTTGTACCCGAAAATGCATTGGAAGGCAATTTTCGCTCTCGCACGCTTCCAGAATAAGTAAATAGCATGAAATCCATCCACGGGCTAATCTTCAGCGTAGGAAGCTTTGATTAATTTTTAACTCAATAATGCTTTGACCTTACTGCATTCGTCTTGAAAAGGTTGAAAGGTTAGCGTTGGGGCAAAGTGTAATATTCGCTTTGGGAGAAGTAATGTAATAATTGTCAAAAATAACTCATCAACATTAATAACACTGGGGAACAGCCATTTCGTTGTCTTAGAACTGTGACTTGTTTTTGAATCACTTTTGGCCCCTAAATCCAAAAGTAACTAGTTTTTGTCTGTCACGTCCACTTTTTTGGCAAACAGCCCCGCCCCCTTTTTACGTTTTTCAATGACTTAATGACTTTGAATTCGATTTTCAGGGTCAAAAATCGTTACTTTAGTCTTTAAATTACATCCGAGAGGACAAAAATGGTTAAAGTTTCTAAAATATGAAAATTTGTGGCCAATGGATAGGTTTAAGGGGTTATTACCCCCCTAAAAACGAAAAAAAATCGTTAAAAATGATAGAGTTTATTTTACGCTATTTTTTACACTTGTTTTTTACGCAATTCCTTTTCAAAAGGTCCTAACCTATCACCAAGGACCGAAATTTAATGAAAATAAGCAGAATGATTTTTACAAAAGCGGTTGAGGCATTAGTGCCCCCGAAGCACCTGCGGAAGGGTTCGGAATGTTCGGAATACTCCCTTTCGCTTAGAGGACGCTAACACCTCAACCGCTTTTAGTAAAAATCATTGCTGCCTATTTTCATTAAATTTGGGTCCTTGGGGAAGGGTTAAGACCTTTTAAAGAGGAATTGCGTAAAAAATAAAGAGAAAAAACCCTGAAATGCAAAAAAAGGAACGTTATAAAGGATAGAGGTTATTTTAAGCTTTTTTTACTCTTATTTTTTTATGCAATTCCTCTTTAAAAGGTCTTAACCTTTCCCCAAGGACCCAAATTTAATGAAAATAGGCAGCAATGATTTTTACTAAAAGCGTTTGAGGTGTTATCGTCCCCGAAGCGAAAGAGAGTCTTCCGAACCCTTCCGCAGGTGCTTCGGGGGCGCTAATGCCTCAACCGCTTTTTGTAAAAATCATTGCTGCTTATTTTCATTAAATTTGGGTCCTTGGTGATGGGTTAGGACCTTTTTAAAAGGAATTGCGTAAAAAACAAGTGTAAAAAATAGCGTAAAATAAACTCTATCATTTTTAATGATTTTTTTGCGTTTTTAGGGGGGTAATAACCCCTTAAACCTATCCATTGGCCACAAATTTTCATATTTTAGAAACTTTAACCATTCTTGTCCTCTCGTGTGTAACTTAAAGACTAAAGTAATGATTTGTGACCTTGAAAATCGAATTCAAAGTCATCAAGTCATTAAAAAACGTAAAAAGGGGGCGGGGCTGTTTGCCAACAAAGTTGACGTGATAGAAGAAAACTAACAACAGTTTTCTAATCAGTGTGCCCATTGAACTCTAAAACAGCCTAAAAATCGAAGTCAACAGAAATTATGTTAAAAATTGTTCCCCAGTGTAATTTTTTATGATGCTTTGTTATATCTTTTTAAGGTAACTTTTCCGTTATATCTTTTTAAGGTAACTTTTCCGTTATATCTTTTTAAGGTATCTTTTTCCGGAGTAACACTTTATTTTGGAGATGAACAGTATACGCTTGTAGGCTTGGTAGGTGAAAGAATACCTATATTATTTTTTACTCATTTTTGGGGGTCTTAATAGCCACACTGAACTATTTAAGTACCTTGTTTAGCAAAACAAGAAATCTGATTTCAAAGGCTGAATTCTCAATATCTTTTAGGTGTTGTAACCAAGTTATGCAATTTCATTTGAGAGAATAAAGACATTTTTCTTAATTTGCTATCATAAATTTCATTATAGTTTTGCGCAAGAGATTTATTCTCATTATATCATCAGTGAAAAAGTACGTAAATTTAATGGCCTCTAAAATTCCTAATCTTCCTAGTCTTAACTTTTGTGTACATAGGATGATATTTTTATAAAGCTTGAATTCATAAAATTTGTTTTTAGTGATAATAATAAAATAATACTTTTATTTACAAAAAGAAAGCATTTTGCATAATTTGGAGACAAGTATAAATAGAGGAGATACTTGATCCCCAATTCAGTTTTTGATTTTTTCTCTGCTGCAAATTATCGGATTTCAGAAATTATTGACTTGAACAATGGTATGCTATCCCTCTCACCAACTAATATATTTTATTTGAAATTAATCAAATAATTTTAGCGAAACATTTTTTTAAATTTTTACAAAGGGATCATGTATCCCTTGGTGTCGGGATACATGATCCCATTCAGAAATTACAATAGATATTCATTATTTCAGCAATGTACCTAATAAATATAGTTTACGAAAATACTACATAGTTTTGTAAAAAATAACATTAATTCTGATTATTTTTCTTAGGTAAAATAACAATACAAACAAAAAAATAGCATTTTTGTTTTAAAATCAACTTTGCAATGTTTAAAAAAAATTCTGTTAGTTTTACCAGCGTGTTATGAATTTTTTATGAGTCTTTTACTCTCTGATACAGTAGTGCACACATACAATATATTTTATAAAAAATATTAACTTTTTTTCCAAATTAGTAGTTCTAATGAGGAAGCTAAAATTACATCAAATAATAAGAAAATTACAATCATAATTACAAAAATAAACTTATTTACTTCTTAATATGCAATAACAAAATTAATTAAGAGTTGTAATAATTTTATTTATTGAAAATAAAAATGAAGGCTTGTATTGATCAGAATACTTGGAAAAAAGAAAATAAAGCCTGGGAAAAGTTTTCAAAACCGAAAAATTTTAATTCAAACATTGTAATTGCACAATATTATACTTATTTATCAGATTCACTGGAGTTTATATCTAATAATAAATAGAAAAACTAAAGTAATCATGTGATGGGATACTTGATCCCTGGGATAATGTATCCCTTTGGAAGGAAGGATCAAGTATCCCTAATATGATATTTATACAAAACATTCATTTTGAATATTAAACAATTAAAGTTTGTTCAATAAAGAAATTACTTAATTATTAAAAACAGTCTATACTTTAAAACTACAGTTAATTTAATTTTCTAAGTTGCATAGAACAGTTACTACAAACATTAATATATTTGTCTAGAAAAAAGTTTTTTTTGCCATATTCAGACAATCAATTCTTGAACTGAAACAAAAAAAAACTGAAAAAGGCTAATTGTTGCTAGTTTTTGTGTACAAGTACAAGTACACTGCTGTGCAAAAATTAAGGACGAATCTGTTTTTTCAACATAACACCTAGTAGAATTATTGTTCATCCATGAAAATCTTACCAAAAGATGTTCAATGGGTGAGAATACAGGGCCCTAGAACAAATTTTCCCTATCCATATTTTAAGGGGGTAAATGGACCCTCCATTGATAATGGAGTTCCATTACACATTTAGAGCAGTGACAGAAACGTTTATGTAAGAGGTATTTAACCGAGAAATTTAAGTTTTTGCAATGAATATGATTATTCCTGAACTCAATGCATATTTTTAAACGTTTGTGTTTCCTTTAAATGGTATTTTTTAGGTTTTATTGAGAGATATCGGTCTAATCATCATTTTTGACAAGTTTTAGCTTCTGGGTCATTTTTGGTAAGTGGTATCTTACCGTTAACCATGTTTTTAGAAGGTCTCACATATGCCTGATTGCGTTTAGGTCTGGGGACCTGTAAAGTAACTTTATTCTTTCAATATTGTTTCTAATGAAAAACTTTAAGATAGTCAAATTGTGATTTTCTGCAGATTTTTCACTAATAAAGAGAAATCCTTGATCCAAAATGTCTTCTAAAGGAAGCAAATGGGCCATGAGAATACAGGTATGCAATTGCAGACATTAGGGAAAATCTCTTTTGAGTATAGGGGGTGTTGAAATGTCTGTAAGGATAGTACAGACTTAGAGGAGAAATTCCATGTCTTTAAACTTCATTTTAAAGATAATGGAGATATTTTTACAAATATATCTTTCTTTTCAGACAAGATAAAGTCCATAAACACTAAAAATACTTCTTTTTTTAAACTTTAATAACATATGTCATTTCTGTGAAACTATGCAATTCTTTATGCCGTTTCAACACCCTTTAGACAGCACAGAAGTTTTCACTAATATCTGCAATTGCGTACCTGTGTTCTCATGCTCCTTTTATATCTTTTAGAAGACCTCTCGGATCAAATATTTCTCTTTATTAATTAAAAAGCTGCTGAAAATCACAATTTCACTTTCTCAAAGTTGCTCATAAGTAACGCTATTGAAAAAATAAAGCTACTTTTCAGGTCCCCAGACCCAAACTCAGTTAGGCACATGTGAGACCTACTAAAAACATGGTTAACGTTAAGATACAACTTACCGAAAATGACCCAGAAGCTAAAACCTACCAAACAGGATGATTAGACCAATATCTCTCAATAAAACCTAAAAAAATACTATTTAAAGGCGGCACAAACGTTCAAAAATATGCATTAAGTTCAGGAATAATCATATTCATTTTGAAACACTTAAATTTCTCGGTTAAATACCTCTTACATAGACGTTTCTGCCACTGCTACAAATGTGTAATGGAACTCCATTATCAATGGAGGGTCCATTTACCCCCTTAAAATATGGATAGGGAAAATTTGTTCTCGGGCCCTGTATTCTCACCCAATAAACATCTTTTGGGATGATTTTCATGAATGAACAATAGTTCTACTACGTGTTACGTTGAAAAAACAGTTCCGTCCTTAATTTTTGCACAGCAGTGTATAACTTTAAAATTATTGCTAGGTATATCAAAGCTATTCTAATTTATTTTGGTATGCTTTTTTCTAAGGAATCAAGTATCCCCAGTCTCCCTCACCTATTTGTCAACTAGGAACATATTTAGTTGTCAGAGAAGAAAACTACATAATTATCTAAAAAAAAATTCAAAAAATACAATGAAGGTAAAATAATTTATGAAGTAAAGTAATTTCATGAATAACTTGATAAAATTTGTGTCCTTGCAGGTATAAAAAGACGTTTTAATTGAAAAAGATAAAAATGAGCATTTGTGTGATTGGTACATTATCTTTTATTGAACAGTTGCTTTTAATGAACAATTTTTGACCTAAAAGTAATAAATTAGCAATTTTTTTTAAACAGTGAAGTACTTTTAGAGCGTAAACGATCATCGAAAAGAACTTCATTTCCTGTCTTTATTTCTAACAAGAAAATATTAAACATATGGAATTTTCAAGAGGAAATTGATGTTGAATATCCTTATAACTCACAAATTATTTCCTGAAAACTTAATAAAACCATGAAATATTTTATTGATGCTTTGTTTGTTCAACCTTATATGATCGAAATTTAATAGTTAAAATCTGGGTGGCCACATGTATGACGTATGATCATAAGGGAAAGAAATAGTGAATGAAGTGATGCATTAATATTGGTTCATTGAAAGTTAGTTAAAAGTTCTTGTATTTACTTAACTTTTATATTCAATGTACTGGTGCCCTTCAATATGAATTCCCGTTTTTTTGTTTCGAATTTTAAATTGCGTTTGGTAAGAAGGTAGTACAACTCAGTACGAGAGTCTCGATTAAGTTTTAGATGGGTTTGAAATTCTATGTTGATTTGATGTTTCATAAGCAAACACCTCCTTTCTTAATAATTTAAACATCAAGAATTATTGATTGAAAGATTTTTATTACTCTATCATTAAGCTGGCATTTCAAAAAATTTCTTTGAAAAAAAGCTTAAATTAGAGAGTTTCCAAGTCATCTTTAAGAGATAGGCTAAAGGTAAGATGGCATGATGATAAAAACAGTTATTCTATTTCCTATTCAGTTGGAAAAAGTTAAGCTTGAAGAAGTTAAGGTCAAAAAAATTTACAAAATCTAACTTAAAAAATAGCAAAATTTATTGAACCCAATTTAAAACAATCGTGAGTTTTTATTGATGCGAAACCAGTTTTTAACTCTTCATACAAACGGACTTGGTACTGGCACTAGCATATTCCTGAAGAATTATTGCTCAGAGGCTAAGGAAAACCGTAAATTTTTTAAAGAGCAAGATTTGCAAAGGGCAGGTTGCGTGAACGGCTATTTCATGTCTAACAGCAAAATAATATCCTTCTTTTGATTTTCCGCTAGGCACGTAAGCGTATTAGGCTAAAATTCTTTTAAAGATCAAGGTTATGCACCCATCGCATTAAGAATTTTTTAAATGGAACAAACGAGAAACGCGCTGTATGATTTACACTTATTAAAATTACTCCTGGTTGGTGCTCATTACTTATGCTCAGCCACCCAACTCGCGCGGTAAATTGAATCGTCAGTTTGAAGAAGGGAATAAGTCCAAAAAATGACAAATTGACTTTTTGTGCTCAAAACAATCTCTAAGCTTTGCTCTACACATGGGTGAAAAGAGGGGAACAATAACTAACCCCTATAGGGAGATATCGCCCCTTGAAGTTGTGAAATCGATGTCCATTCATTGTATTTTTTAAGCTAATTTGGAATTAAAGTTAATTTTTCTTTCTCCTCATATTCTTTGTGCTGTAAACTAAGTTGAAATAAAATTTTCTCTTAATTTCAATGTTTTTCAAACTTTTTTTATGTAAGGAATGTTTGACTCCATTCATATTCACTCACTCCATTGATACTGGCTTTAATAACCCAGTTTCACTATAATTTTGAATTTCATTTGTCTTATTCTTTTTATTTCACCCTTTTGTGGTGTAAACTAAGGAGAAATATAAGGTAAATGTGGGTATAGTGGACACTGTACCAATAGTGGCCACATAGCTGATTAATTTTAAATAAAACGAGTTAGAGGCATCAAACAGCGTCAAAATTCATAGGCATAGTAGATTGTACAATCAGGTAAGCTGATAAATTACCACCGATACCACAGATCAGCATGGGAAGGATATTTAAATATTTGAAAATAACAACATCGGCCGAGTGACTGAAATTTGATTTCGCTTATTGAATCGCGTAAGGAAACGGGTATTTCGGAACTGATTTTTTTGTATTTATTACCGTTTGATTGACTTTTAAATTTATATTTAGATAAAGAAGAGTATATAAAATGATACTGAATAAAATTAATTTGAAAATTTTGACTTTACGGGGATTTATGGGGGTGGCCACTTTACCCACACATAATCTTAGATTTTCCAATAGTGGCCACTGCAATGGCTTCTAAAAGAAACATAAATAATATTAATTTGAATCAGTTTTTCTTCATAAACTGTTGATTGCGCTTTAAAATGAGTGTTGTATTAATTTGGTTTCATTCTAGCTTTGGGAACCAAGGTTTCTAAAACATTGAATTACATCCTAAATGCCTCTCAAATCAGCTACAGCGTAGGCTTTGGGCCGGAAATTCTCAAGTATTTTTTTAAATAAAGCTAATTTGATTTGATCTAAAATACATTTCGTTGGGAAGGGAGATTTAATTAGAACTAAACGACTTTACCAAAAAAAACCCTCAATTTCATGCATAAACCCCTCATATAGGCCGAAAAAGAGAGGTGTCCACTATTGATGCAAGAGGTGTCCACCATAGATACAACAGCTACATCAAGGTGGCCACTATAGATGCAATTTGGAGTACTTTTTAAAAATTAATTAAAAATACTTTACCCAATCAAATTAAAAATTTTAATGGTAAAATCGAAAGAAGAAGATCCAATTAACCTAAAAATAGGATGATAACCGTTTCCAAGCAAATAGGTTGGTATTTATTAAGAATTTAAGCAAAAATTTCCCTTAAAGTGTCCACTATACCCACATTTACCTTAATTTAAATGTGATTTTAAGGGTTTTTAAAGATTTTTTCATCAGAAAAATTTCATAAGGTGTAAGAAGGGAATAAGTCCATCAACTTATTTTGGCTGTAAAATATTTTTGAATACAGTTATATTTGTTTTGATGATTGCTCTGTTTTCTAAATAGGGTTCTGAAATTCCAGTAAAAATTTGGCGGTTATACAATGAAAATTCCATTACTTATACAGTTTTTTTCGATTTTCTCAAAACTTGATTTTTGGACTTATTCCCTTCTTCAAACTGACGATTCAATTAACGCATGAACTTTCGCATTTTTACATAGTAAATTTTGCTGCATATGCTATTAATTCATTACCAACAAATTTTTACCAGTAAATCATTAAATTTTTACCAATAGTAGTTCTTTTACAAATTGAATTTTTCAATAATTTTTTGGGGTGTCGCTCCATTTTTAACTCCCTGGGATTTCGTCTGGGACCCCCAAATCCTATGTGATTCTGGCTCGTCTAGGTGTCTACTATCTCCCCTAGAAGTGTGACCCATTAGGGGTCATCCATAAATTACGTGAGGTGTTTTTTCCAAAATCTGGACCCCCCCTCCCCCCTTGGTGAGATTTAGTGAGATTTTGCTGGACACCCCCTCCCCCCCAAGTGAGATTTACCTACAACCTTTAAAAATAATTTTCTATCCAATTCGTTTGCATTTTGAGGAAAAGAACATTATTCCGCCTAAAAATCATCACAGTATCTTATCTGTGGGTATTATTCCTTTCTCAAACTTAAAAAAAATCGTTTAATTTCGAACTTTAAAAGTTGACGTGAGTTTTTCACCGACCCCCCTCCCCCCTTGGTGAGATTTGGCGAGATTTTTCCAAACCCCTCCCCCCCCCCTTTTTGACCTCACGTAATTTATGGATGCCCCCTTATCTGAATGGTGCAAAAAACTTTCAGGTATGATAGTAGACTAGGGCAGTGGCGTAGCTAGCCTGGGTGTCACCCGGGGCGGAAGCTCTCGGTGTCACCCCCTTTTGGAATTCGGTTAGAAAAAATAATAAAATTTGCGACACCAGTCTAGGACTAAGGGTCTCAGGTGGAACCCCATTTTATATTTGTGTTCTTGTGGCATTTAATTTAGTATTTTAAAATTTCAAAATTGAAGGTTTTAATTTACCGTTGCCTTTAATTTCCCAACTTTGCAACAACGAGTTATGATGTAAGTTATTCACCTGTCCAAACGGTATATAGAAATTTATTTCAGGAAGGGCCCAAAATTATTCCTCAGCATCTCTCATACATATTTAATAGGTTTAATGTAGCTTTTTAATACATTTAAGGCGGAATTTTCGTCATGAAGAAGTTCTCAATATAGGAAAAGTTGTGTGTAATAAAGTTCGAACTACCAAAGGGGGGTCTGGGGGTTCTCCCCCAGAAAATTTTAGTAAAAAACACTCAAAAATCAAATTTTTAACTAGTTTTGAGGCCTTTAGCTCGAATTTCGGATACACATTTTTAGGTGGGATTTGCATTTTAACCAAAGTTCCAAGTACAAAAGAGGGTTTGTGGTCCTCTCCCAGGAAATTTTTGGAAATTTAACCCTAAAAACAGGATTTTAACTTGTTTTTGTATACAACGTAGTCCGAATTTCGGGCTCCCCCCTTTTACGCCTACGCCCTTTTGTCAACATATTCGGACAATTCAATCCATTATGGCGTACAGGGAAATTTCTTTCAAGAGGGGCCTAAAATATTATTCCTAAAGCATTTTTAATAGGCTTAATCTAGCTTTTTCATACATTAATTGTAGCTAAAATTAGCATTTTGCGGAACTTAATATAATAGAAATTGCAGTTAATAGAGTTCCAAGTAATCAAAGGAGGGGGTCTGGGGGCCTTCCCCTAGAAAATGTTTTGAAATATGATCTTTAAATATAGTGAACAAACTTATATTTGGATATTTGTGACACTGGGTGACACCCCTGATAAAACCCTTCTTATGTAGGAAAAATTTTCAAACGATGGCTAGCGAAACCAGAAGATGAAACAGTTGGGGTATTTAGATTTTTCCTGAGGTAAAATGTGAATTTAAAATTTACTCATTTAAGATTAAAATAAATATCTGTGTGATGGACTTTTTTCTCTGCCAACCCTTTACCTTGGTTTTAAAAACTATTCAAACTAGAGTTTGAATTTGAATGTCACCTCCCAGCTAGCTGAATGGGTGACACCTGGGTTGAAGGGTTTATATCTCATAGTAGTTTTCAGTTGAATTTGTTTTCTTGAACTTGGAAAACTTTGATGTCCCCCCTAGCCAAAGGGGTGACACCCCTCTCAAAATGGGTTGATAACTCATTTAATAATTTTTTATTTATTTAATGATTTTTTTCGCTCAATAAAAACATTTATGTGTGATCGAGAAAGTTTGTATCATCTAAATTCTAAATAAAGCTCGATGGGTGAAACCCCAGTTCATACCCCCTAAAAACTGTTAATTATTTAAATCAATTCTTACACTTATATTTCTTACGTTTATATTTAAAACTACGTTCGAAATTTTTAAGCTTGGGTGTCACCCCTCCTAGGTAGCCAGTCAAATGAGTATTTTCCAGGATGATATATTTTTTTTTGTTCAAGGAAAGCATATTTACCAACTTAGGGCAAAATTTGAAGACTTCGGTATCACTCTCCCACATAGTTTGAGGGGTGACACCCGATTTGTTAAACCCTAATTTATTTCATTAGTAGAGTGACTTAAAAATTTTTTCAAGGAAAGCATACAACTTGAAAAAAGTGTCATGTACTAGTTTGGGTGTCACCCCCTTCGGGGTGACACCCGGGGCGGACCGCCCCCCCCGCCCCCCCGTAGCTACGCCACTGGACTAGGGTGTCCCTTAAAATCGAAGGTCGGGGAAACTTTTGCTCCACACCCCAATTTTTTTCCTTTTGGTACCCTAAGACTGTGTGCAAAATCTTAAATCGATCAGATAATATTAACACGGCCTAAAATTAGAAAAATTCGACTTTTTTCTCATTGTTTTGAAAATTTTTAAAAATGTGTTTAAAAAATCCGTTTCCGAATAAGAGGGATCTAATACATTTAAACAATCATATTTGACCTTTTTTCATTACTAGTTAGGCCAAAATGCCCAGTTTGTAACCTAGCCATCAATCAGAAAATCATCAAATTTGTCCATTTTATACTAAGAATAGAAGAATCAAAAGGCTGTGGTAAACGACTCAAAACCGCAAAGTTCCATGGTTAAATACCATTCTTAGACCATATTGATGTGGATATAAATTTTCTGGAGCTCAAATTAATTATGGGTTGCTTAATTACAGACGCCATATTGGATTGCATTGTAACTAAAAAAAATTCTGGAAAAAAGGTATGGGCATGTTTGATATCGGGTAATGGGTGTTTGAGGTTTCTCAACTCAATTAAGAGTAATAAAATTATCTTAGACAACTTTTTACAGCTCCTTACGCAATTAAAAGGCCCAGCAGATCTCCTAATACAAGTGCAAACAAGGGTTTCAGAACTATAGACATGGTAATAAATTCTAAACCTATTAAACTGTCAAGAAAAATTCTGGAAACAAGTTAAAAATCAGACTCCAGTGTGTCTACAAGTATTTATTCCGTAAGTTAGCTGAAAAGCTGAAGTTAATACAAGGTTAACCAGCTCTTCATAATAATTTAGTTATACTATCCTATCAGAATGTAAGCAATTAACCCATGTTTTTAGAGACTGTTCTTCTATTTTATTCGTTAACATAAAAAATACCTGCAATTCAACAAATTAGAGTCATTAAAATATAAGACACTTATATTGGCTATTTAAATATCTTAAATATTATCAACAGTTTCTTAAAATAATTCATTCTTTAAAGTATTTTTGTAAGTCAGCTATTCTTCGCTCTGAAAGTTTCCTACCTCCACATTCTCAAAGAAGGATCTGACACTTCAAAATAATTTAATTACATAGACAATTTTCATGAAAAATTTACTCGAAACCTTAGTACTTCTTCAAGGAAGTTAACTGATGAAAGGTTGACAGTGCGAAGAAAAACTAAAGGTAAAGTAGAAGAGTTAAAAAAACTGTAGTAATTAACATTCTTACAGCTACGGACAAAATTACAGTGTTAAACTGTTTTATTGACACTAATATGTTGCACTGCTACACTGTAAAAAATTTTGGATGGCAAAACACCAAAAAGGGTGGCAACTGAGTTGCCACTCCTAGTGGTGTTAAAGAACACCAGTGTTTCATTACACCAAAACTATCCTACCACTGGTAGAATAGTTTTGGTGTAATGAAACACTGGTGTTCTTTAACACCACTAGGAGTGGCAACTCAGTTGCCACTTTTTTTGGTGTTATGCTGGTGTTTTAATACTAGGCACCTTTTTTGGTGTTTCATCATCTTATTTCTGACTTGCCTGGGTAATAACTTGAAATTTCAATTTCAAATTGCACTAATTTATATTTTTAGTACATAATAAAATATATTAAAACTTTCAGTGAGTTATATAAATCAAATAAAATAAATCTTTCAAATCAAGAGCAATTAATTAATTAGTAAATTGAATAAATTATTTTTATAATTTTCATAAAAGGGTATTTCCACAGGTAACTGACTGACATTTTCAAAGAAAAACAATGAGTATTTTGTAATTTACTTCCCAAAATAAATAAAAAAAAAGGATTTTCAACCCAGTTTATTGCTTTCTTGTTAGCTAAATTTAATGGAACAAATAAATTTGAATGGTAACATGTAAATTTAAATTTACATGGTAACTGACTGACATTAATGAAACCTTTATTTCAGTCAGTTACCATGTTGTTTAAAATAAAAAAACATATTTAGAAAATTTAATTGTGTCATTGGATTTTGTTAACAAAAAGGCAGTAAACCGGTAGAAAAATCTTTATAAAATTTATTTTTGGGAAGTAAATTAGAAAATACTTATTGTTTTTCTTTGAAAATGTCAGTCAGTTACCCATGGAATTACCCAAAATAGAAGTAAATTATTCACCTCTTATAATAATTTAATACAAGAAAAAGAAAATTTCTTGTGCTTTTTGAATGAATACTGTATAATTGTAACTACGAAACCAAAATAATTTCACTTTATTAAGAGTTTGAAACCTTACTTTGTGGTTTTTAAACACATATTTTTTTAGAAACTAAATAATCATTTGTTGTATAAAAAATCATTAGTCATTATATACTATAAGTTATTTAATCATTAAAAATAATTCCTCCGAAATAAATATATGCAGCATTTTACGAGTAATTTTAAAAGAAAAAAAAACTACAGTTTTTATAACTATAATAATATATGTAATAAAATGTAAAGCATGTGATAGTAATAAATAACATTAATTTAATATTTATTTACTAAACATAAAGTACTTTTGATGAATTAATTTTGTATACAACATGATCCAATAACAAATAACAGATGGTTGCTATATTTAACATCGATATACATAATTGATCCTAACCTTTTTCCACATAATCATTGCAATTATGTTTTCTTAGAAAGGTTGAGAAGTTTTAATACATTCTGCCAATTCTAAAAAAATGTTGAAGTCATTGCATAAAAAAAATTTAAAAATCATTCATTGTTTTTTTTAAATATTTTTGGAACTTATTTTTTTTATTATTTAATTTTCATGATATTATTGTGTTCATTGTTCAATAAATACTCATACACCATAAATATTTTTTAAAAGCAACCCTGTAAAAAGCCTCCAATAATCCCAAACTCTCTCTCTCTCTCTCTTCTGATATAAAGTTTTTTTTAAATTCAGATAAAGCAGAGAAACTTGAAGTAGTAAGTCATTTCATTTGCTTATGATTTTAGACAATCTGATTTAATGGTTAAAATATTTTTAAGATGCTGCATTTTATAATTAATATATAAGAATATCAAATTTAAATTTCTTCTAATCCTAATTAATTGGTATTATTGATATTTATTTGCATGGCATTATTATTATTTTTAGAGAGTAAAATAAATAACAGTTGGATGTTAAAATAATTTATCTTGCAGCTTACTTTTTCCAAATTTGTGTTTTCAAATGAAATATTGAGTATAAAAAATATCAAATGAGAAAACATTAGAATGTGAATGTAGAAAATTTTTAATTTCATACAAACTTAAAAATTTTCGATTTTTCACGAGTGGAAGCCAACTTTTTGGGGAAAAAATGATTGCATGGTTAAAATTTCATTCTTTATAAGTACTTTATTATATAAGAATATCATCTAAATAATATTTTTTAATTGATATCACGGTTATATAAATTCTAAATAAAGTATTTTAAATTAACATTTTCAATTTTTCCGGAAAAAAATAAACCCTTCGGGAAAAAAACTGGAAAAACGTTTCCCCCCCCAAAGTTTCCGGCCATACCCATCTCTACTTTAAATACAATGGGAGCAAAAAATTGCACTCACCTTTTCTCAGAAGTCCAACGGGGAAGCTTGTCTACATCAAAACCTGGAAGGTAGTGTATATGGGTTGGAAGGAAACACTTCTTAGTTACCGATACTCAAAAATTTAATTTCTTAATATTTACATTTTGTACAGATATATGATAATACTAGGTGAGAAGCGTGTGACATTCAGTCAATCTTTTTCTGCAACAAGGAACTCACATTAAAATAAAGCACACACCAGATCAGAATGGAAACCTATCATTCGTTGCCATAGGAAATGAGAAACTTGATCAATAGGATTGCCAGTTTTTCCACTTCCTTCCTTGAGTTTTTTTTAACAAAGTAAATTAAAAGTAAAAAAAAAGTTTTCATAGTCACAGTTCAGCCAGCACTTGTTTAAGTGTACAGTTCAAGAACTACTTTCAAACTCCAAGAACCACGAAAGTGTCCTGAATTGAAGTCTATGAGGAACCAAGGATCTCACCAAGCACAGGAACCGGGAGCGCAGGGGAACTAGGAGCACCTTCAGGAACCAGGAGCGAAGAGGAAGCTAAGACTCCTACAGGGACCGGAACCAGAAGCGAAGAGGAACCAAACCCCTCCACGGACAGGAACTGGAAGCAAAGAGGCACCAGGCGTGACACCTCCAGGAACTGAGGAGTCAATTCTTTGAAAAAGTTCACGATTCTTATCTGTAAATAGAGGATTATTAATATGACATAGAGCACGGTCAAGGCACGGTGCCTTGATCAACTCGGAGGGAGAGATGTTAAGGTCTTCGCCGACCACAAGATGACTGAAAAAATAGCCAAAACTGACTAATTTAAAAATCCTGAAACACAGTAAAGGCAGTGAAAAGTTATCAAAGCCCATTGACTGTTCTATAGCTGTGCGGCTGAATTTGACGGTCGCTGAATGGTCAAAAGGATAATATGTATAAGTACCAAAATTTGTTTTTGTGTCTGCGTATTAAAAACATATAAGCTTTATGACCATTCAGTCACACAGTTATAGCTCAATTAGTGAGCTTTCATATTTTTTCAGAATCAGGGATTTAGGTTTTCAACATTTTTCTAAATTTGGTTCTTTTTGGGTGCCCTTCCACAAAATATTTTGAGAGAAAATTTTTTTTCACAAAGTCAACTCAACAACCCCACTGGTGGGTCCCCGATCAGTGTTTGGAGGATCACAGCATTTTGAATTCGTCTGAAAAGTATTATATGTATATATATGTTACGGGCAAAGTGATTAATTGGGCATTTTTAATAATGCCCAGAGTGAAAGCGGGCATAGTGATAAATTTCATTCATAAATTTTGTTGAATTTATCACATTAACATGCCCAGGCATTATTAATAATGCCCAATAAATTACTTTGCCCATAATATGTATATTAAGTATATTTTAAAGTATTAAGAAAATTATATTTTACAAATCATCATAAACCTAATGGAACAAAAAGAGCAAATAATACCAGGTGCTTTAGGATTAGACGAGTACAAATCTTTCCAACCTGATTATATTATAGGAGGCAATGTTTTTTTATTTATACATAAAAATATATAGCAAAATTTAAAAGTTGAGATATTTGATTTGTGTTTTATATTGATGTTTGATTACTATGAGCAATATAGCATCATAGTACTTGAAGCTTGCACCCAGCTAATCCTTAAGTACCAAATACCCTAATATTGAATTCTGTAATGGACAATTAAAGTAAACTAAACATGTCATTTTAATGTGCTTATTCAAAAATTATTAGTTATTCCAATAAGATTTGAAAAAAAAAACATTTTTAAACCCTGTTTCTTACTGTCAAATTCAAATATTTCAATAAGTGAGCCGTAAAACCCCTCCTTTATATTACGGAGCTCATTGCTGCTCCCCCAATTGGTTCAATTCCGTTAACGTTCCTGCTAAATATCGCCTATCACTTAAGAACAGCATATAATCAAATATCGACAAACTTTTCTTATCTTTAATGAAACTGAACAGTTATTGATCTTCTAATTAATCATTTTAATCTATATATGTATTTGAAATTATTTAGCACGTTTTCCACTTTTTGTGTCCATTACATTACAATACAACATGGTGGCAGGAATGCAGAAAATGTGTTTACTTTCAAGATTTCCCTCAATCCATACAAAAATTTCCCCAAAATTTAAAAAAATTATAAAGACCTTCAAAAATTCTGAATTATTGTCAGTATCATAAATCTGTTAAAAAGTAGTGACACGAATCGCCACGTATATTTTTATTACTGTACTAAAATTCAATTCAATAGTATACTTTTCCACAAAATTTCCCCAGATGGCTAAAATTTCCCCCGATCCTAGATCGCCGGATCTGACATATTCTGCATCCCTGCATGGTGGTAATTAGCGGGGTAAACGAAGCGAATCCGGTCTGCAACTGAATTTGGCGACTTTTTGGCCAAGTGCAAAATCAGTGGTATCCGAGCATTGAATCGATATTGCCAAATTTAGCGGTAAATAACTGCAGGCCGGATTCGCTTCATTAACCTTTAGCAGGAACATTAACGGAATTAAACCCCACAATTTAATAATTTGATATGCTCAGGTTTAAATCCTTCATTTTATTTTTCAAGAGTCAATTAAACCTGTTATACATACAAGCAATTTAGGCACAGCTGGGATATACGTCGACCAGATGCCATGTTTACTCATAGCTCAAATTAGATCTATATTGTTGTGTGTCATCATTTGAGCTGTGGGTAAACATGGCGGCTGGTCGACGTATATCCAAGCTGTGCCGCAATTTATTATTCAAACAAAATAGGGTGCTTACGTATTATCCCGTCGACGTTCCATGACTCAAATTCAGTGTGGCACAGCCATAGAAAAGTCAATGGGTTGTTTACCGTTTTCGGATTCAGTCGTACAGTTGACGAGATAATACACAAGAACCTAAAATCATATATGTGACTACTCTGACAATAAATTGGGTGAAAATATTTTTTAAAAATTTTGATGGCACTTAGATTTTCCTTCATTTTAAATAGATGGGGTCCATTGGCTTCTACTTCCCGAGATCTACGATTCGAGATGCTAGCGTCATATTTTTTGGCTTAAAAAATAACTGCTTTTCATTTAATTTGATAATTTTTTTATTTTATTTTAAATTTATTACTAGGTAACCTTCGTGGCCAGAGTTTTCAGTAACAAAAAGAATTGGAAAATCAGAAAGTGGAATTTGAGTTTTGCAAATCGAATTGTCGGACTTTTAATTTTGCAAGTAAATAGGTGGATTCCGCCAATTGGGGGAAGAATCACATGTATGCAAAATAGTTAGTGACAAAACCCCACAGGCACATAGCTTAAAATCTTGAAGGGGATATGGGGAAATTGGTCAATGAAGCGAATTCAGGCTGCAGATTTTCATCGACAAATTTGGGGGATAACAATTCAATGCTCGGATGCCAGCGTTTTTCCACTAGGCGTCAAAAAAAAGTTGACACATATTCAGCTTCAGCTTGTATTCGCTTCATTTACCGGGAAATTGACTGAAGATGAGGTTGTGAGTCGCATTGAATTTGTTCATAAAAAGTGGGAAGCAAAATTCAAAAGTCAGATCCATGTTTCAACTTCTTAAAAACTTTTTGGAATTTCTCTGAAATAATTAAAAAGCCATTCAACCCATTAAATATTTTACAATTTCAACACAGCAGGACCCTATTTCCCTACTTACTCAAAAACACGAATCTGCTCGAACACTATTTAACGCTTATTTTAAATTTCCAAAATTATGTGAATTTTTACAATTTCGCAAAACAAGGGCATTTCACAATAGGTAAAGACTCTCCTCATCAATTCTAAAAGACATTAATAAAAGCAGAAGCCGAGAAAAAAACTAATCTAACAACGACGAGGGTAAATATTACCAACCATTCAAGCTATAAGCGCGAAACCTTAGCCTGTCGAATCGATTGGGGAAATAAATTAGCCGTAAACAATAGTTCACACAGTAACAAGTTATTTTCATACTAATACCTAATAATTAGTTTATATATATTTTTTAATTCCTATTTTGAGGAAATTTCATTAAGTTTTAGCTCAAATAGTTTTCACTTAGACTTCTATAGCCAAAGAACATAATTTGAAAAAAATTTGGAATTTACAAAATTAAGTTTTTTTTTTCAATTCCGAAAAACCAGGTCCCTTCACATATATGAGAAGACCTGTTAAAATAGGAAAGCTCTTTTTACGTTCTTAATCTTTTGACGAAATATGAGCAGGAAAACATCCGACCTAAACTAAGTCTGACGGATCGGTCGCGACCGATGAATTTAACCCTTAACTGTTCTTCTACCTATTTAATAATAGCCAAAAATATCATGTCCGAGTTCTTATTTTTATCACCAAAACGATAAGCATAAAAGTACAAAACTTAAAACCATTAGCACAAATGCATATCACTCTACAATGTCAACAACAATGTCAATACTATAATGTAAACAATGTTTAAAACTGTCCTGACGAACTTGATCAAACCAAGTCTCTAAACTAATGGTAATATATTAATACGTGGAAAATAATGTCATGAATTTAGATAAAATAACATTACTTACCGGTTGGTTGACTAAATATCTTGTTGATGTTGATTTGGTTACATATATTTTCCGGTTTGGCACTTGATCTCAAGGATCCGCTTTTTAACTTTCGTCAAGTAAGACAGACTAAATATGATATTTACTGACACAGAGGAGGAAAATACACCCAGGGGCGAGGTCAGAATCGAATCAAACTGAGAACGGAAAGAGAGTACATATTATAAAAAAAAGCAGACAATATTCTATAACAAGGGATGCATCAAGCATTGATGTTAAGACTAACGTGGATGACTACTGACGCTGTGATGCCAGTTTGGTTTGGTGGTGTTCGAATAGTCGATTTGGATACTACGCCAGACAACACCAGAGATAGAGTAGCATTTCTCAGTGTATGGCGCTTCTGTGGTGTTTTTTGAACTCAAAAAGGGAGACGTAATACCTTTTAATTCTTACAAAACCATTCTAATACTATGCTTACACTATATTTGTAGTTGACACCTTATGTAGTGTTCAATTACATCACAATTAATGTCTCTACTCTCGAAATAGGTGTAATAATGGTGTTTTAATACTCTTTTGTTTTTACAGTGTATCATTTTTTATATTAATGTGTAAAATTATGATAAAATAGAAGAACAATCTCTATAAACATGGTTAATTGCTTACCTTCTGAGAGTATAGCTCAATTATTATGAAGAGTGGGTTAATTTTGTATTAACTTCAGCTTTTCAATTAACTTATGGAATAAAATACTCATGGACACACTGGAGTCTGTTTTTTTAACTTGTTTCTAGAATTTCTCTTGCCAGTTTTATGTGTTTAGAATTTATTACCATATCTATAGTTCTGAAATTATGGTTTGCACTTGTATTAGGAGATATCCTGGCCCTTAAATTGCGTAAAGAGCTTTAAAAAGTTGTCTAAGATAATTTTATTAGTCTTAATTGAGTTGAGAAACCTCAAACACCCATTACCCGATATCAAACATGCCCATACCTTTTTTCCAGAATTTTTTTAGTTACAATGCAATGCAATCCAATATGGCGTCTGTAATAAAGCAACCCATAATTAATTTGAGCTCCAGAAAATTTATATCCACATCAATATGGTCTAAGAATGGTATTTAGCAATGGAACTTTGCGGTTTTGAGTCGTTTAACACAGCCTTTTGATTCTTCTATTCTCGGTATAAAATGGACAAATTTAATGATTTTCTGATTGATGGCTAGGTTACAAACTGGGCGTTTTGGCCTAACTAGTAATGAAAAAAGGTCAAATATGATTGTTTAAATGTATTAGAGCCCTCTTATTCGGAAACGGATATTTTAAACACATTTTTAAAAATTTTCAAAAGAATGAGAAAAAAGTCAAATTTTTCTAACTGTAAGCCGTTTGGGGCACATGTCAATATTACCTGATCGATTTAAAATTTTGCACCCAGTGTTAGGGTACCAAATGGAAAAAAATTGGGGGGTGGAGCAAAAGTTTCCCTGATTTTTTGAAAAAACGCCCAAATAAGGGACACCCTAGAGTAGACACCTAGACGAGTCAGAATCACATAGGATTTGGGGGTCCAAGACCCATCCCAGGGAGTTAAAAATGGAGCGAAAACCCAAAAAATCATTGAAAAATTCAATTTGTAGAAGAAATACTATTGGTAAAAACTTAACAATGGTTTCAAAAATTGTGGTTTAATATGATCTTTAAAATTATCTTAAAAGTCTTCAATTTAAAATTTGTTTTATTATGAAAAAAGTTAAAACCACAAAAAAATTTTAAAACTCTGCCAAAACCTTATTTTGTGTTTCGAAATCCTTTCCTTTGATTTGATAATCTGAAAGATAATAGTTAAAAACATTTAAGTCCAAAGTTTCACGTAAATACACTCAATATTAAATGCTTGAGATCCTGTTAAAAATTGTTTTTTGCGTGCGCAAACAGTTTTCTAGAGCTGTTTCCAGAATAGTGAAATTTTCCTAGAGTGAAATTTTGAAAAAGATAGTACACCAAGATAGTAAGTTGCTGAAAAGAAAGGATAGTAGTAAAACTTGGCAGTAGATAAAAGTTGTAGTATATATCTGATGAGCGTAATGGAAAAGTACCAAAAAGTTACTAAATATACAGACTGGCGACTTCGGTACAAAACTTTCGGGTAGACCTGATATAAGTTGAAAGGGGGGTCTGGGGGTCCTCAACCAGAAGTTTTAGAAATTCGATTCTAATTAACAGGTTTTTAACTCGTTTTGGTACACTTTGTCCAAATTTCGGGGGCCTTAACTTTACTTTAACTTTCAACTTAAAAAATTCTCGCGGACTCCAAAATTATTTCAAGCGTGCCGCGGGTTGGCCATCCCTGGGCTAAAGGCTACAGTTAACACACGTAAATAAATACAACTTTTAAACCCCCCTCCCTCCCCCTTGTCACAAACTGTCACAAATTGATTAACCCCCTCGGCGCAAGTTCAGAGTTGCGTATGCTTGGCGAATTTTGGCTGTTTAGCGACACATTTAGAAGCCAAATAATTCTTTTAACATGAGTTAGGGTTACCATATTAGTCATCTTTAACGCTAAAAACTTGGCGCATACGCAAGTCTGAGCTTGCGCCGCACAAAGAAAAACATTTAAGATTTTTTTTATAAAGATTTCAAAAGTAAATGACAAAGATGGCTACCGAGTATAGCACAACTATTTTACTACCTTCCTTCTTATTAGGCTGGAAAACTTATTAGTAAATACAAAATGTGTAGAACAGTTTTTTATGACTTCCGTAGCCCTGAGAACTAATAGGAAACGGAAACTTATTGTAGTACACACAGAGTAAAGCGGGAGGGGAAACATACTAAATATTGGAAATTTGTTTATTATTAAGTTCGAACCCCCCTCTCTCTCTCTCTTCCTGGCAGTGTCTTAAATAAAATAACGTGTAATGGAAAAGAATTACATGATCCCATTCAGAAATTACAATAGATATTCATTATTTCAGCAATGTACCTAATAAATATAGTTTACGAAAATACTACATAGTTTAGTAAAAATAACATTAATTCTGATTATTTTTCTTAGGTAAAATAACAATACAAACAAAAAAATAGCATTTTTGTTTTAAAATCATCTTTGCAATGTTTAAAAAAAATCTGTTTGTTTTACCAGCGTGTTATGAATTTTTTTTTATTACTGGGAAAGGAATTACTGGGCTAGGCCAGGGGTCGGCAACCTGCGGCTCGAGAGCCGCATGCGGCTCTTTCGATGTAAAGTCGCGGCTCTCCAGTTTCATACGAAAAAATTAATAATTTATTATCAAAACCCTTAAAAAATCAGTAATATATTTTTATGTACCTTATCAAATCAATGATACTCATAAGGAGCGGTGTAACCCAAAGTTCTCCAGATGAGTCAAAATGAGTTCAAGATGAGTTCATTCTAAAATTTCGGAGGAGAACTCCCCAACACTCCTCAAAATTTTTGGAATATGTGCTGTTTTCCCTTGGAAATTATGTGATTTATAAGGAGTTATCCTCATTTGGTCATAATAGAAGTTCTATAAAACGAATTGAAAACAACTTTCAGGAGAAAGTTTCCACAATTTTTTCTGATGTGGGACCCCCTACCCCTTTAAAATTTGCTGTTTATAACTATACTAATTTTCCTTGAAAATTCTGCCACCTAAAAAATGAGAGGTGCTCTTTGGGTGCAATCCAAAAAGGTCTAAATATGAGCTACAAAGCTATTTTAAGAAGAAATTTCCAAAAAATTTCTGCGGGAGGACCCTAAGATCCTGCATTTTTTTAGGAATTTACTTCGCTTACAAAATTTTGAAATTACTTCTCTAAAATTAATTCATAATGTGTATGTAAGTCATCTAAAACTTGATGTAAAAAAGTACCCGAACCCGAAAGAAGGTAACTAAGAAAAAATGTGTAAAAAATGCTCCCCAACTAAAATAAAATATAATAAGCATATACTATAACATTGAAGCAAAGCAATTTAGTGGCTCTTTAAAAACTTGGAAATTCTTTAAATTGTAACTTTTGGCTTTTCCGTTTCAAAAGGTTGCCGACCCCTGGGCTAGGCGATTTTGTTTTCTGCATGTTTGCAGAATCAATTGAAATTTACAAAATATGCAACCCCATTAAAACAATTGAACTTCTTCACATTTTATAGCCTAGATCCATATGAAGACACGTGCGTGTTATCTGAAAAACTGAACTTTTGAAAACACATTAAAATTGATCTTGCACTGCATGATACTCAAAGGGTTATCGCTACGCATGCTTATCTGTTAGATCACCACCACCACAGAAATATTTAGTGCTACGTTATTTAACTAAGAGAATCACGTTATTTACCGCAGACCACCTTAGGTGAATCCCCTTCCATACTTATTTTCACGCAATTTGCATTTCTAACGGGGATGTCACTTTTGTGGAAGGCGCAAAAACGGATTGTAATTGTTCCAAACAAATCTCGTGTAACAAGCACTCGGGTAAATCATTGATAAAATATGCGTTGTTGCACAACTGTTTCTATGGGAACTGACGGCATATCAGCTGATTTTGCAAACACTTCATCTAATTCCCCGTAACATTATTAGACACACATTATATAAGGTCAAAAATTTGCGTCATCCATCCCATTGTTATCGCGGGTATGGAAAAGAGTGGGTTAATCGACGTTGTCTTAAACATTGATCTGGGAGCGAGCTTATATAAGCGTTTAGTGGCAAAATGGAGTCCCGACTCTGAAATGAGTTACATAAGTCGCGGAATTCGCCCCAATAGGGTTTGCGTAGTCTCCATTCACTGCTGGAGGTGGTTTTTGGCGAATGCGTTTTTGCCACAGAGGCAGGCAGCTGGCTGCATTTGAGGATTATTCAAGGCCTCTTTGTTTTGAAAAGGGGAGCTGAATGGCCTTCACTCTCCTTCATTATATTTTAATGAATTATTGAAATTTCCTCGACAAAACCGAAAAACTTGGAACCAAGTTTTCCACGAGGGTTAGAAAATTCAAAAGTATTTTTGGAATTTAGAGGTGAATTTAAACAAAACATTATTCAGACGCATTTTAATTTAGTAAAAAAGTGTAAGTTCTACAAAATACTTCTGCAAAATGATATTACAAGATATCTATAAACAAATATTTTTCTTATTTAAAGTCCACACATTATTTGGTTAATAAAGAATTTTTCAATTTAATTTTTTTCTTATAAATCCGTTTTTCAGATTAGGAAAGTTTTTAATAACGATAACCTTTGTACTTGGAGGATGGTATCTAGCGAAAATTATAAGACACTAAGACTTGGACATTTTCATAAACGATATTAGTCAGGATATGAGCAACAAAATCAGCATCTTTGCTGACGACTTAAAATTGTGGGGGAGGGTTGATATGCAGGAGCAGGTGAAAAATTTACAAAAGGATCTTGATTTCATATTAGTATGGGCTGAAAAATGGGGTGTCTTTTAACATAGGTAAGGCATGTGACACACTGCGCGGTTTATAACCGCCCGACCCATTAATCAAGATAGGGGAAAAAGCATAGAGTTGAGCCTGAGACTCCCGCTGATTCCTGTTAAGATAGAGGACTAGGCTTTCTCCATGCTTTTTTATGGAGATTGATCGTTCTCGCGACTAGTGTCGCTCGTAGTGTGTCTTGGCTCTAAATGTCAGGTATTGCATATGGGTGGTAGGAATGGTAAGGCTGAATTTTATCTGCAAGGGGACAAAATAAAAGAGGGTAATATGATAAAAGATCTAGGGGTGATAGTAAATGAAAACTTTAAAATGGACCAACAGTGTTCAGCTGCTAGTAAGAAGGCTAATAGGATATTGGGGTACATTAAAAAAACTGTTTCTTCAAGGTCCGGGAATATTATTTTGCCATTATATGGATTGGTGAGGCCTCATCTAGCTGTTAATATTTATGTTTTATGCTGTTAAATTTTGGTCTCCCCACACATGAAAAAAGATATTGATTCAATTGAAAGGATTCAGCATAGGGCGACCATAATGGTCAAGGGTATATCCAGTTTAAGTTATCAGGAACGATTAAGTAAGTTAAATATGTTCACTCTAGAGGCAAGAAGGATAAGAGGGGATTTAATTTAGCTTTTCAAAATGATAAAACAAGGGGACACAGAGGGACTATATTTCAATACGGGTAATAGAACGAGGGGTCACAGATTTAAATTGAACAAGGGAAATTTTAACCTTTTAAACGCCGCAATTCAAATTTTGAATTAAAGGTTCTGATTTTTGGCTTAAATGGCTTGTTTCATCATTACTAAAACCATTCTAGTCATTTTTTGGCAGAAAAAAAATCCTAAGTATGATTTTGAGGATGTTCCCATTTGGGAACATCGGCGTTTGGGGTGAAGTTTTTAGGAGGATTTCCAAAAGGCACATATTTTACAATTAATTCAAATAAAATGATTGAAATAGGTTTCTACTCAATAATTATGAACATTCTTATGATAGTGGACTGTTTTTTCATTTTTATTACCCATACTTGGAAGATTGGGTAACATTTTAGAGAATTTCATAAGAAAAAATTGACATGTTTATTACGTACCCGAAGCTTTTCCGTACATTTTTCTTGCACCATTGGTAATATTTTGGTATAAAAATATATATAAGAGTGTTCCCATGCGCTTCAAAGCTAAACAGTTACGTTTCTGTGAGAAAAAGTTGTTTTAATTACGGTTCCATACTGATATCTAGCATAAAATCTACTAATTGCATTCAAATCTAATTAGCTTTCAAAAGTGATAATCATAATTATCACCATTGATTCATTAAAAGGTGTGTTTCTCATGGAAGATTCCGAACTGAACCACATATCTCTTAGATCCAACTTACGTTAAAAGAGTGTTTTTAGATGTACACACTTTTCCTTATTTTCAAAATTCTTCAATTAAATTCCTAAAATTTTTATGTAAAAAAAGTACTTGATCAAAATATGTACTCAAACCCTTAGAAGCACTCCAAATATGCTCTTTGCAAAACCCCTAATGATAATTACTGAAAATTAATCGATCGGAGAGTTAAAAAAATATACATCTGTAATAATCTGCTATAAAGGTTTGGCATTTATTTCTCCATAAATCAAGTGAAAAAATAAAAATTACATATTTTTGAATTTAAAACATCATTCTTAACCTGTTTAGATCCTTTGAAACTTGAAATAACTTGAAATTTTACATGTTATAAAAATCCCCTCAAATACTATACCCCAAACGCTGATGTTCCCATTTGGGAACATATACGTTGTAATGGTAATTACTCTCCAAAATTGGAATATGAAGTTTTCTGTCAAGCCAAATGGGAAGATGTGTACTTTATAGCTACCTAAACTTAGCAAAATTATTTAAAACTAAATTTATTTAAAATTTTCACAAGTTGAAACTTGTGCAACTTTTGAAAGAGCCAAAAATCTCTAATTTTGAGGTAAATTCTACAAAAAGGATTAAATTGCACGCGAACTACATATCTTTGAGTTGCTTTCTACCAAGTATCAAATTCCTGCATGAAAAATTAAGTGGTAAAAAAATTCCCTAAAATGATGTTCCCATTTGGGAACATCGGCAGGTTTAATTTGGGATTGTAGGAAGTATTATTTTTTTAACAGGGTAGTGAACAGATGGAATGGGTTACCTGAAACGATTATCAACTCAATTGGGGTAAACGAATTCAAGAATAAAATTGACAGATACTGGGAATAGGGCGGTTTGAGTTAAATGGATCGGACCAATCTTGTTGGGCGCTTGCCTGTCGACTTAATTTGTATTTGTATAAGTAGCCTTTAAATCATTAGGTTCCTAAAACATTTTGGACCTCCGCTCCTTTTCATAAAGAAATTTTTCCTTAGTTTCTCTTCCCTTCACCTTATCTCTTTTCTTTAGTTTATTCTTTACATTTTAATAAATATGGTAAAACTTTATATCAACGTTTAACGTATAAATTTTTGGGTTTCCATTTTTTTATATTTGACTTAAAAATTGTTTTAGCTCGATTTCGGATATATTCTTCCCCTTAGAATGACACCTGGGACGTATCCTCCCTCTTTTGTTATGCCCAAAGGAAATTTTATTTTCCCAATCGAAACTCTGGAATTTATTTTCAGCTTATAAAACAATAAAATTATTAGTTAAATTAAAATTATTACTTTAAAAGGGTTTTTAGTTTAAAAATAAAAATAATGATTTTTTTTGTCAATGATTTCAAAGTAGTAAACGTCCCCTTTTACTCCACCAACGTGCCTAGAAAGCCTCGAAGCCGGGGTGGTACTTCCCATTTTGGGCCAACCACAGCTTTAAATGAACTTGAAAAAATACTTTTGCTTTCTGTTTGAGGAACAAATAGTAAACACAAATTATGTACACAATTTAATTACATTGTTTTAAACATAAAATTTGTAAATTTTATCAAGTAATTGGACTGGGGTACAGGGGGACAAAGTAAAAGCGCAGTTAAATGGATGTAAAACTTCTTTGAATCAAATTTGAGATAAATTGAAGAAAATAGGCTAATATTAATGCATTCGAAAATTTTGTAACATTGGGTGCATGAAAGATATGCTTCCGTTTTGAATTCGAGAAAAAGGAAAACAAATAATTCCACAAATGTATTCAAAAGTTTTTAACGTACAGTTAGGGACGACTCAGTTGCGATTTCTGGGGGAGTGTTTTAGGTTTTTCAAAATGTTCAAGTTTTAATACACCCAGGGCGAGGACGGATAATAAATACACCCAGGGCGAGGCCGGAATCGAACCGAAGCACAGTGGAGTATTTGCCCTGAAATCCAAATCCCGGCCAAAAACATTTCTCTGCCTTTTTTTGATGTTCAAGCCAAGTTATTGTCCTTTAATTGTTTTTATCACTAAATACACTGATTTGGCAAGCATTTATATAAATTTATATTATAATATAATAAATTATGATAAATATTTAATATATTTATTTATATTAGCTATTTGCTTTTTTTATTGCGATGTTTAAATTCACAGAGAAAATATGAATGAATTAAAATTATTACCATAAATGAACTGGTTAGAATAAAATTGGTTTATTTTCCCCCCCAAAAAAACTGGGATTGTTTATACAGGGTGTCCCATAAATAGTGGGCCACACTTCTAGAGGGGATAGTAGACACCTAGACGAGTCAGAATCACATAGGAATCGGGGGTCCCAGACCAAATCCCAGGGAGTTAAAAATGGAGCGACACCCGAAAAAAATTATTGAAAAATTCAATTTGTAGAAGAACTACTATTGGTAAAAACTTAATCATGGTCTCAAATTTTGTGGTTTAACATGATCTTTAAAATCATTGTAAAAGTTTTCATTTTAAAAATTTTTTTACTACGAAATAAAGTCAAAAACCACAAAAATATGTGAAAAATCTGCCAAAACTTTATTTCGTATTTAGAAATCCTTTCTTTTGATTTGATAATCTGAAAGATCATAGTTGAAAACCCTTAAGTCCAAAGTTTCACGTAAATACCATCAATATTAAACGCTTGAGATCTAATTAAAGTTTCATTTTTGCTTGCGAAAACAGATACAGAAAAGAAACGTTGAGGGAAAATCTACGAATTACGGATTGATGCTCGCTGAATTTCTCGCCATTATTTGCGATACGAGATTCCTCGCCAACTTTCGCCAACAACAAATTGCCCAAGCTGTCTTGGCGATCTGTAGGAGCTTGGTATGTTTCGCCAAACTGGGAGAGAAAAGAAAGTTAGCGATTATCTATCCGTAACTCGTAGATTCTCCCTGAACGTTCGTTTTCTGGAGCTGTTTTCGCACTCAAAATACAAACTTTAACAGGATCTCAAGCGTTTAATATTGATGGTATTTGCGTGAAACTTTGGACTTAAGGGTTTTAAAATATGATCTTTCAGATAATCAAATCAAAAGAAAGGATTTCCAAATACAAAATAAAGTTTTGGCATATTTTTCACATTTTTTTGTGGTTTTTTGACTTTTTTTCGTAGAAAAAAATTTTTAAGTGAAAACTTTCAGCATAATTTTAAAAATCATATTAAACCACAAAATTTGAGACCACGATTAAATTTTTACCAATAGTAGTTCTTCTACAAATTGAATTTTTCAATAATTGTTTTAGGGTGTCGCTCCATTTTTAACTCTTTGGGATTTGGTCTGGGACCCCCGATTCCTATGTGATTCTGACTCGTCTAGGTGTCTACTATCCCCTCTAGAAGTGTGGCCCACTATTTATGGGACACCCTGTATTTTACATTGTGTGGTAAATTTGTCTTTAACCATAAATTCCGTTTCTGGCGAGATCCGTTTTGTCAAAACTTAACTGAAAGTTGTTTAAATTAACTTTTAAACTAATACCATTTTCAAACTATTAAGTTTGTAAAATGGTTAACAAGATATACAGGGTGATTCTAAATTACGTGGACAAACTTCGCATGGGGGTAGAGGGGACCTAGACAAGCATATTTCGCATAGGAATGGGGGGGCGCATCCTTACCGTTTAAGAGCTAGGACCTAATGTAGTGCGAGCGCGTTTCAAGAGGCCGTTTTTAGGAGGCCCGTGTGACTAAACAAAACATAATAAAATGAAAAAAATTATTGCATAAGGTAAGGAAGTATTCCTACTACTTACACCATGAATTCGATACAATTTGAACCACTTTCTAAACCGTGGAGTGAGTTTCAAAAGTGCAATATTAATATTTTAGTCAAAGAATGGACATCACTTAATGGTATTTAGAAAAATGACGTTTGGGGAAGGAATTTTCAATGATCGTAACATTGATCATTGAAACTGTTTGATCATTGAAAATTCCTTCCCCGATCATCATTTTTCTAAATACCATTAAGGGAACTCCATTGTTTGACTGAGAGATTAATATTGCACGTTTTAATACTAACCCCACGGTTTAGCAAGTGGTCCAATTTCTATCACATTGAGGGTTTAAGCTGTAAGGATACTCCTGTACCTCAGGCAATAATGTTTTTCATTTTATTATGTTTTGTTTCGTCACACGGGCCTTCTAAAAACGGCCTCTTGAAACGCGCTCGCACTACATTAGGTCCTAGCTCTTAAACGGTAAGGATGCGCCCCCCCATTCCTATGCGAAATATGCTTGTCTAGGTCCCCTCTACCCCCATGTGAAGTTTGTCCACGTAATTTAGAATCACCCTGTATATCTTGGAAATCTCCCAAAATATATAAAGGACTATAAACAAAAATATTTTTTAGCTTATCCATAAGGTCTTAAGGTATTAAAATTGTATGGTTTATTAAATATTTATTAATAGAAAAATTACGAAAAGTATCTTCAGCAATATATAAGAGAAATATAAATACACTAGCGGAAATAAAAATCCCAACACCAAGAAGGAAAGGAGATATCAAAGTGAAATTTATTTCTATGATTGAACATAGTATTAATGTGAATTGATTAAAAAATCAGCCTTCCTGGATGTTTGGGGGCCGAGAAAATCGGTGAGGAGTGTTGTCTCCATAGGTATCCATTACCGCCGTCATACGTCATGGTATTGAGTGACAGGGGATCTAAATGACTTTTGAGGGATTGGAGGACCATGTTGCCTCCTCAGGTAGTCCAAATTCATATGGTGCACCAGCGGACGTTGCATGCCGGGCTAGGTGATTTCTCCTCATTGACCGGACTTGTTTTGTGGGTGTTGGTTCTAGAGAACGGGAAAGACGGGGTAAAAATGCAAACTAGGGGGTTAAGAAGAAAGCTTGGACATTGCATACAACATGTGGTTGTGCATATTTCTCTTGTAATTTGTCCCCAGGACAGGTCTGAGGGTAAGGACGGTCTACCGGCTGCAAAATCTCAATGACGCAGCTCTGGTTGGAAAAAGTACTGGTGAATCATACTCAGAAGTTGCAGAAATGGAATCCAATGCATCCCTACTCCGTTACCCTGCATTACCACTCCATGGAACGATTAGAAAATCATCAGCTGAGTGCGGTCTCTCATTTGTGTCTTCAAACTCATACCCAACCGTCGTGGTGCTCCAAACCGAAGCAGGATTCTCTCATAAACACAATGTCATGAAATTGGGATTTTCATTTCCTTAATTCGTGCACTATTGGAAACAGAAATGCCCATTTTCAGCCCCTTGTTTATAGACAAAGATGTAAGAAGCTATGCGGACCGAACGGACGATCCGCAATACTGCAAACGACATCCATTCCACTGCCGCTTGTCGTCAGTATAATCTACCGGTATTTTGGCCAACCAAAGCTGCTTCATTGAGGTTTTTTAGCCGGTTGTCCGTCCTTACCTTCTTACCTGTCCTGGGGACAAATTTCAAGAGAGAAATGCACAAACACATGTTTTATGCAATGTCCAAGCTTTCTTCTTAACCCCCTATATTGCATTTTTACCCTGGCCTATCCGTTCGTAAGAACCAACACTCACAAAACATGTCCGGAGAAAGAGGAGAAATCACCTAGCCCGGTATGCAACGTCCGCTGGTGCACCATATGAATTTGGACTACCTGAGGAGGCAACATGGTCCTCCAATCCCTCAAAAGTCATTTAGAGCCCCTGTCACTCAATACCATGACGTGTGACGGCAGTAATGGACACCTATGGAGACAACACTCTTCACCGATTTTCTCGGCCCCCTAATATCCAGGAAGGCTGATTTTTTAAGCAATTCACATTGATACTATGTGCAATCATAGAAATAAATTTGACTTTGATATCTCCTTTCCTTCTTGGTGTTGGGATTTTTATTTCCGCTAGTGTATATGGGCCCTCATTTATATAGAAATAGATGCGTGAATATGAATGACCTTGGTTTTTCTTTTAGCAAAACAAATAAATCACTGAAAGAAACATGGTGTAGTCGTAGTGTCGACTTATTTTACTTAAAAATTCTAATGAAAACTATTTTGGATATGAGTGTAGTCGTTTTATAGGTCACCCTTGAAGCCATAAATTAAACATATAGCTTAACAATATGATATTTGATGCAACTCAAATAAAAAAACCTAAAAACTAATCCAATTTCATTCCTAGCTGAAATTTTATAATTTTTTGACTTAGACCACTTTTATCCCGAATAGCTCATATTTTCGGCTGAACCATAAAACCAAATGAATCAACGAAAAAAATCGTGAAAAACAGATGGGAATTAAATTTTCAACAGTCTTAATAAGAGCAAACGTTCCAACGGACTTTAACATTTCTTACAATTGCGTAAAGTAGTATTTCACAAAAAAAAATTATTTCTCAAAAAGTGCACAAAAGTGCAGTAATTTTTGAATTGGAAGTGGTTCTTAAAAGTACAATCTTCAATTCAAGACCTTGTTTTGGACAGAGGATTACGGAATTCCCTTTTGAAAACCTTTCTCAATTCTTATAGCGCAGTTAAAAATGACAAAAAATGAAGCATGTTTTGAGTTTAAACAGAGTTTTTTCAATAAGAAAAAAACTAAATAGTTCTAACAAAAAATACGTTAAGAAAGCCCAGAAAATTCCTGATCCTATACAGGTATTTACATTTCATTTCATTCATCCAGAAGCTCACAAAAAATTATTTTCTAAACGTCTTAAAAAGTCAAATATCAGTCGAAAATGGCATTCACTTTCAGTGAAATCTCAACTTTGACAGAGGCTAGGAACCAAAGTATGCAACTCACAGCTAAAAATTTTACACCAATGGATGCGAAATTTTATTAGCTTTTCAGAAATGTTATTTTTATGTCTGTTTGTAGAAGTTCGTGTTAAGCCTTTTTGGCCGGGTTTTCCGGCCAAATACTGCACTGTGCGCCATGTTGACCCACTGCTCAAAATTAGATCTATGTGGTTGTGTGTCATCATTTGAACTGTGGGTAAACATGGCGGCTGGTCGACTCTTATCAAAGCTGTTCCGTCTTTAAAATATCAAAATAATTATCAATAGCTGTATGGAGTTGATGTTGGTATTTTGTTTTGTTTTGATTGGTGTGTGCTTGGTTTAATTGACATTTGTGTTTTGATTTTGAAAGCACATACACAAGCAGGTTCTTTGATTTGATAGGTTAGTTGTAATTTTCTGTCTTTCACCCTTTTGATTCTTTTCCAATAGCCGGGTGCAAATGTCACCAATTGTGAACCAAATGCGTGCTAAGTCGCCAAGTGAAGCGAATGACGGTTATAAGAAATTTGTCTGAATTCTACATTATTTTGTGTTTTCTGCTTGCGCCCGGTTAATGGGAAAGTGCAAGTGCCTAAAATTGTTTCATTCTGTTAATTCTGATTAATTACCAGGGATAGGGTAGGTGGGGGTAAAAACCCGCACGAGGCAAAACCACGCACCGCGATTTTTAATCGTTAATGATCGATTAAAAAGTTGAAAACCAGGTGGTTGGTTTGTCTTATTGTGACCTATTGTTCTACGAAAGTTCGTACCCCTAAGTCACTCATGAGTTTAAAAAATGCTGTAAGTTTGTTTTTCATCATTTTGATGTAATTTTTCTGATCTTTTACGTAAACATTACAAAAAATAGAGCTTGAGGAGAAATACAAACAAATATCCCAATGATAAGATAGCTATTCAACTTCAGTTTCGTTTTGAAAGAATTGTCTCAACATGTCTCTAAAAATAATAAGGCTTGTTTTTCAAAATAAAGTAAAACGGGGCAAATCCACGCAGGTGTTTTGGGGCAAATCCACGCAGCTTAAAAAGCTCAGGAATTCGTCCCAAAAGGAAAATGGGACTACTTGATCTCTAAAGAGGTTAATAAAGGTGTCCGAGATGCCAACCCTGTACCTGAAACCGTCCTTTCTCCCTTTTGAAAGATATCTGGGCAATCTGAAATGAATTGCTTCAACAGGTTGACAATTTTCATTAAAACTGATCATATTTATATTTAATATTGTTGGTTGGCTTAGAAATATTAAAACAACATTAAGAGGATTATTTCTAGTGTTTTTATAATGAAATATTCTGCTTATCCGTGTTTATTTCACTTGGGCACCAAGATTTGCAAGTGCGGGTCTTTGCCCCATTTTACGAGGCAAAGCCCCGCGATTTTTTTCCTACTAAATTGTAAATTTCTCCTAAAATACCATCGATAAGAATTTAAACTTGGATTGGTTTTGTAGGTAGGACCTCAATCTAACATCTCCAATTGAAATTTCGGGATTATCTACCCCCTTTCGACGACAATGTTAAAAATACTGAAAATTGCGTGGCTTTGCCCCCACCTACCCTACCTCTAGGAGTTTGTTAAGATCTAAATTTTGGTTTTAAAAGTTATTCCTGAAAAATACATTAAAAATTTTTTCAGATGACATTGCAACAGTGCATGAAAGGTTGAAATCTGAATCAGCTAGCTACAGAAAGCAACTACATAAAGAACAAGTAGAAGAGTTGAGAGGTACAATATTTTTTATACTTATATTAGGTCTACCTGCAAGTTTGTCGATGGGACACTGGGTGGGATGGGACACCTTCAATAAACCTTTTATTTAAAAGTGAAATTAGTTTTTGAGTGTTCCACCAGGTAAAGCCACCTTGGCTTCATACTTGTTGCTGTTTACTATTTTAGTTGCAAGCTCCTACAAGTTTCTGAATGAAAAAAATGGTTTCACTATAGCAAAAGTCACTAAGTAAAATACACTTTTCAAAGTGAATTTTCAATCTGATTCTTGGTTGCTTTCTTAATGGTTTATATTGTTTTCTAAATGGAATAATGTATTCTTTATGAATAAATAGTTCAGTTAAGCCTAAAAGCCACAGTTCTTTTGTAAGAACCTATTTTTTAAGACTGTTGCTACCGGGGTGGGATAGGACACCATGCCCAATTCCTCTCAATACCTAAATACAAGCTATTGCATATAATTCTTTAGATAGCTTTGTTTTGGTACTGTTTAGTAATGCAGTTGTAAACATATTTTTTTTAGATTAAAGAAGAATTTTAACTATTTTTGTATTTTTCACTAAGTTAAATTTTTCAAAGTAAATATAGGGTTAAATAACTGATGTTTTTGTAATAAATCTTTAAAATGTGTAAAATACTTCCATGTTCGTGATCTTTAATCACGTATTTAAAAAGTAATCATAAATTTTAATTTTTAAAAACTGTCCTACCCACCCCGGGGTGGGAGGGGACAGTTCTAGACATTACTTTAATTCGTCTATAAATCTTAAGTTTTATTTGATATCACATTGGTTATATTTTTAAAGCATGTTAAAAAGTTTCAAATTTATACAAGGAAAACTGAATTTTTTTAAAATAATTCTTGTAAAAAGTGTCTCTCTCCGGTCTCCCCTATACTTTTTCGATAGCAAGCAAAATATCACCAAATAACGTAGAATTCCGCCTTTTGGTCTGTCATTCGCTTCGGTTGGCTCCTATTTAGTTCGCAATTAGCAACATTTACGCCCGGCTAACGGAAAAGTACCCAGACAATTTTCCAACATTAAACGATATAATGATTAACCACCCTCACACGGACCTGGAAAAAGTGGTTCGGGGAAACAACTTTTTCCAGGTCACATAATATAACAGTAGAAAATAATGGTTTCAATTTAATGTATGGCTGAAAATGTATAAACAGAGGTTCTTTACTGTTCTGTTGATGAAGATAGTTGTGTTTGCTCTAGTGAAAAATGTTATCACAAATTTTAAGTCTAAATTTGATGATGATGATGTCGTGTCTATGATTGTGCACTAAATGGATCCGAAGCTGTCGAAGACAGCTTTTGCTATCTCTACAGCCCTATCTGTGTAGAGTAGGTCCACTGGGTCCTCCAGGCCGATGTTAAAAAACCCCTAGAGAGCGCGTCCCCTGGCGGCGGATGGGGGAATGCCTCCATAGGTTTTTCCTTTGGGTGGTAGGAGGGAAATAAAATACCTCCCGCTGACCAACAGGTAGAAGTCCAACCTCTCGAGGCTCTGGCAACCCCTCTTCTATGAGTTGTGCAAAGTCTAAATTTAAAACGTTGGATTGAAATTTAATTAACAAAACATATTTAAGGGAAAATCTTGTCATGTTACTTATTTGGGTACTTACGTATTTTTTCATCGACTGTGTCACTCAATCTGAAGATCATTACTAAATCTCAGACTGTTGTTTATGGGCACTGAATGGTTGACAGGATATTATGCAAGAACCGTTCTTTGTTTAAACTAAGTCGTCTTTAAAAATTGTTACCTCTATTGTTTACCTCCCAGTCTATTTCATTGCTTTTATAATTTTTTAGAACTTCGATGAAATTACTGAGGCAAATGAGGCTGCGAGTACAACTCTTCACCCTGGACATTGTGCTGCTGACCTGGCACTCCCCCAGATGATAATGAACTCTTCAATTATAAGTTGGTCGTGGGTAAGTTTTTAACTTTTCAATGATTAGTTTTATTTAAAAAGTACTTCAGGAAAGGCTGGGTCATTTCCACTTTTTATATATCAATAGAGGTGTTGCTGACTGAGACATTGATATGAAATGCTTTTGTGTAATTGGTAATATTGCTTAGGAAATCTTTACACCCGTACCCTTTTCTTAAAATTTACTATTTATTCAGTGTTCATTTGCATATCTTAGGCATTTATGGATACAAAAGTAGTTGATAATCATTGCTTTTTTATATATGTGTTATCACATGGGTTTTAAGCTGGTTTGTTATTCTTGGTGGTATTTTTAACCTTTGGCGTTAAAAACAGCTTGGCATTATTTAAAGGAAATGCATTCCAAAGTGTTGATATGGAAAAACATGAATGGGCAATTCCAGTATTTTTATTTTATTTTTCGATAGAATTATTCAAAAGAGGAATATACTCTCAATTTTTTTTAAATTACGATGCTTAGTTATTTTTAAATTTAATTTCAAAGTTTTCCTTTAAAAAAAGGGTGGGAAATCGCGCATGTGATGTCATTTAATCCAAAACATTGGTTTTTAAGGGCTTCAAATAAGGGATTAGGATTCAAATCCATTGTTGGCCTTTACTTTAGGTTTAGAGTAAGGCCGAAACAGATGTGACATCATTCAATCCTAAACAATTGCAAAGTCTGATTTTCTCTCTCGCTCGAATCGTCTATTTTAATTATAAAATATTGAATAAACTTAATTTTTTGGAAATTTTCAATGTCAATTTTTGAATTTAGATATATTTCTTTAACTGGAAAAATGTCTTTTTTCTTTTTTCAAAAAATGCTGGTATTCCTCATTGTAGTCAATGTCATATCAGTCTCAATTATGTGTTTTTATTTTTTTTTACCATGATGCTTGAAAAATCTTGTTTCTGTTTATAACCCTAGCTATTAGCACATTCTCAACTAAAAGTTGAGGTATTTGTAAACAATTCTTTTTTTCAATCTTGTATTTTATCTTACAAGCAGATTCATCACAAAATTATGTAGTATCTATTGGCTCTTTTTTGTAACAAGAAACCAAGCTGTTAGGCTTTCCTCATAAATTGGTGAAAAAATTTTGGGGAGAGTATTTGACTCATTTTTAATGCTTTGTTTCTTTTAGATGGATTGCGTTTCTTTTTGAAGAATTATTAGGGGAAGGAGGAGGTCATAGCTTTATCCTCCACAGTGGCAGTTAAAAAATGCTTCTAAAAAAATTATGGATTTGAATAAACAGGAAAAAATATTTTAATTGAACTTTAATGAAACTTTTATTTTATAACTTTGTCAGGGTTCATAGCTGTCCTATATTTTTGACCCCTGTCCTGTACTGTCCTATATTTTTCTCCAGTTGCAGCAAAACTAATTAAAAACATGTTTTTTAGATTCAAACTTCAATTAAATTATTTTAGACGCAAATTATACCTAAAAATGTACAAAAAAGTTACATTGGACCAATTACATATGCATGGAGGGCTAAAAAATATCTTGGGCTACTCCTGAAATAAATTTCTATGTACGCCACTTATTCATTTTAATAAGTTATGTTTTTTTATTCAAGTGCAATAAAAATTGCTATTGGTATCTTAATTTGCATTGTTCATTCATCAAACAAGAAAAACCTTACAATATTGAATTTTTTCTGACATGTTCTATATTTTTGAAGTAAGTGTGCTATATTTTTTCAAACTGTTGCTTTGAGCAGAGCCCTGTTTTGCTGATACTTATGATTATTTTAGTATTGTGTGTTTTGTCTCGTAAACACCTGTGTTTCCATTACATAAACCTAATTCTGTGGACTGTATTGTATTTTACTGGGTGTGATATTCATTACAGCACGAACAATGAACACGTATTCTCGCAATGAAACCAGGGTCACACTAGAAGCAGTGTTTTATACTTGGTCCTTGTTTTATGGTACAGTGGTCTTTCCAGGTTTTATGGTCCAGCTTTCTTGGTCCAGTGTTTTATACTTGGTTATACTTGGTATAATTTCCATACCAGATCATATTGGACTTGTAGTGAGTCATCTGGTTTATGAAACACCCATTCTTGTGCAATACTGGATCAGATACTACACCAGCCCCTATAAATACTGGAACCAGTATAATACCAGATCAAAGTGATACTGTTTCCAGTATGTATTGGGTCCATCATCATACCGTATCCAGTATAAACCAGAACCAGCATATACCGGCTTATGGAACACTGGTTCCTGTATGATATCGGGTTATGGAGTATTTCCAGTATAAACCAGAACCAGTATATACCGGCTTATGGAACACTGGTTCCTGTATGATATCGGTTCCTGTATGATACTGGTTCCGATATCATACAGGAACCAGTGTTCCATAAGCCGGTTTATTTTTTCCGGTAAGGAAATTTTTTTTCCAATAGGGGAGACATGTATCACATGCATATACTACAAAAATTTAAATTTTTAAAAATTTAAATTTTTTGAATTAATTTAAAATTTAAATTTTTTGAAATATATTTTGTCTTTTTTCAATTTACTTATTTTTAAAATGATTTATTATCAAATAGTGTCTAAATATTTTCTGTATTACTTGATTGAAAGACTTTACCTGTATTTTCAACATTAATTTTTATAAATTAATTAATTAACTAATGATTTATTCACCAATTGTGTTTTTTTTAGGTTATAGAGGTATATACTTAAAACATCCATGGAAAAATGACCTTGGAAAATGCCTCAAACGTTTTTAACAAGAATTTTTAAAAAGGTCGATTTTTGAGGCCAAAAAAATTGAAAATTTGAAAAAAATTAAACTTTTTACGGTCCGATTTTCTTCCATTTTTAGTATGTTATTATTTAAGTCATTTTTAATAGAAAACCGTTTAAATTACTTCTTTTGCGATAATTTTGTGGTTTTGAGCGATGTTTTAATTTTTTCGACTTTCCAAAATTTTAATTAATTTTTAAAAATTGAAATTTTGAATTTTTTTAAATTTAAATGGTATATTCGTATTCAGCACTGAAAAATAGCCTATAAACATGTATAATAAGTCTCGATTACTATAATTTGATTTTTTGAAATTTTTTTTCGGCCATTTTTTAAAAATTTAAAAAAAATTAAACTTCCGGTGAGCCGATTTTGTCCGATTTTTGGTATGTTATTATTTCGGTCATTCCCAAGTGAAAACCGTTGAAAAACTAAATGTATCAATTTGTTCCCGGTTTAACCCTTTTTTTCAGTAGATTTACTGGACTATTATGTCAGTCAGCTACCATGTTCAAAATTTTTCTACAATAAATAAAAACATATTTTGAAAATTTATTTGTTTCTCTAAATTTAGCTAACAAGAAAGCAATAAACTGGGTGGAAAATCTTTTTTTAAATTTATTTTGGGAAGTAAATTACAAAATACTTATGTTTTTCTTTGAAAATGTCAGTCAGTTACCTGTGGAATTACCCTTTTGTGAAAATTATAAAAAAATAATTTATTCAATTTATTTTTTGCTAATTAATTAAGCCTAATTTTAAAGACATTTACTTTATTTTATTGATATAACTCACTGAAAGTTTTAATATATTTTATTATGTACTAAAAGTATAAATTTGTGCAATTTTAAATCAAAATTTCAAGTTATTACCCAGGTAAGTCAGAAATAAGGTGATGAAACACCAAAAAAAGGTCTCGAGGTGTATTATAACTTCAGCATAAACTGAGGTTTCATTACACCAAAACTATGCTACCAACGCTGGTGTTCTAATACCCCTAGCTAGAGGGGTGGAAACCTGGTTGCCACCTTTTTTGGTGTTTTGGCACCCAATATTTTTTAGAGTGTACATTATAATGTGTCAGTCTTTTTTGGGACACCCTGTACAAGTACATACACTATACAGGCTGTTTCAACGAGTCCGCTCAAACTCTAAAAGCATTGAATGTATTAAAAAAGTGTAGAACAGTACCTCTACTGCTCATAGTTTTCGAGAAAATTGCGACAGAAAATTGCATGACGTTACATCTGGCTTACGCTAAAAAAAAGGATTAGGGAAAAACATGGCTAATGATATGTTTTCCCACTAAGATGTAAAAATATCAATTACAGAAGCATACTGAGGAATAAAATATTTAAAGTTTTATGGATTGGACATTAGGGGTTAGTTGTCATAGTTTTTGATGTAGAACTCTTTTTCTATGATACGTAGAGAAAATTTGTTTTGGCAAAAAATATAAGATAGAGGGAGTGCAACGGGTCTTTTGCACCCCCCCCCAAGCCTCACACTTTTTTCTTTGTGAAATTAAATATTTTAGAATTTCTTTTATTCCCCTATTCCCGAAATTAGGATTAGATACACCAAAACAAGTTAAAAACCAGTTTTTAAGGTTCAAATTTTCAAAAATTTTATGGAGGAAGACCCCAGACCCCCTTGGTACTTGTAACTCTATTATCACAACTCAATTTTATATTAAGTTTGTCAAAACGCAAAAATTCTACCATAAAACCCGTATCCGAAATTCGGAAGAGGCGTACCAAAACGAGATGAAATAAATTAAGTAAAAAAAAGATTTAAAAAAAACGCTTTTATTGAAGTGTTCTAAAAGGTCAAAAATAACACTATTCAACATTGAAAAAATTTCCTTGATGAAAATAGTCATTTCTTATAGATTTTGGGTCGCTGAATACGAAAATCCCCATTAAAATTCTCAATTGACTCAGGATTTTCGGGGAACAGCCCCTCACCCCTTTTACGTTTTTCGACGACTTTATAACTTTAAACTCGACTTTCAGGGTCAAAAAGCATTGCTTTATCTTCAAATTGCCCCCCAGGGGACATGAAAGGTTCAAATTAATAAAATATGATAAATTTATAACAAATGGATAGGTTTAAGGGGTAATTACCCCCCTAAAAATGCAAAAAAATAGCTAAAAATTATAGAGGTTTTTAAACGCTATTTTTCCCCCTTTATTTTTTACGCAATTCACGTTTGAAGGGTCCTAACCCTTCCCCAAGGACCCAAATTTGATGGCAATATGCAGAAATGATTTTTACTAAAAGCGGTTGAGGTGAGAGTGCCCCCAAAGCACCCACGGAAGGGTTCAATGCGGCACTTAGAGTTAAACAGTGCTGTACAAAAAAAATTCGAAGTCACTAACTGAATTTTAGCTGATTCTTCTGTAAAATGATCTGCTGAATTCAAATATGACACCCATTTTCCTCCATCACCCTCAGTTTTTAAGGGGATGCCCCCTAATTGTTATCCACAGCCGTGCATCTATTAACATCTTGAAACATGGAATCCTCACTCCCTAAAACCGGTCAGTTTTTAAAGAACTGAAGAGTTTCTACTTAGGATAGACCCAAAATATAAGAAAAACGTCACATTTGTAATCTTTTCAAAATCCTCAATATTAATTCCTGAGCTCGCGAGCGCCTTCGCGATTCTGGAAGTCTTCCGAACTGTTCCGCGGGGGCTTCTGGGGGGCAAACACCTCAGCCGCTTTTAGTAAAAATTATTGCTGCATATTGTCATCAAATTTGGGTCCTTGGGGAAGGGTTAGGACCCTTCAAACGTGAATTGCGTAAAAAATAAAGGGAAAAAATAGCGTTTAAAAACATCTATAATTTTTAGCTATTTTTTTGCATTTTTAGGGGGGAAATTACCCCTTAAACCTATCCATTTGTTATAAATTTATCATATTTTATTAATTTGAACCTTTCATGTCCCCTGGGGGCCAATGTAAAGATAAAGCAATGCTTTTTGACCCTGAAAATGGAGTTTAAAGTTATAAAGTCGTCGAAAAACGTAAAAAGGGGGAGGGGCTGTTCCCCGAAAATCCTGAGTCAATTGAAAATTTTAATGGTGATTTTCGTATTCAGCGACCCAAAATCTATAAGAAATGACTATTTTCATCAAGGAAAAAATTTTGAAGGTCAAATTTGTTGAACAGTGTAATTTATTCGGTTTGATAAATAACACTGGGGAACAGCCATTTCGTTGTCTTAGAATTGTGACTTGTTTTTGAATCACTTTTGGCCCCTGAATCCAAAAGTAACCGTAGTTTTTGTCTGTCATGTCCACTTTTTTTGGCAAACAGCCCCGCCCCCCTTTTTACGTTTTTCAATGACTTAATGGCTTTGAATTCGATTTTCAGGGTCAAAAATCATTATTTTAGGCTTTAAATTACACCCGAGAGGACAAGAATGGTTAAAGTTTCTAAAATATGAAAATTTGTGGCCAATGGATAGGTTTAAGGAGTTATTACCTCCCTAAAAACTAAAAAAAATCGTTAAAAATGATAGTTTATTTTACGCTATTTTTTACATTTATTTTTTACGCAATTCCTTTTCAAAAGGTCCTAACCCATCACCAAGGACCCAAATTTAATGAAAATTTGCCGTAATGATTTTTACAAAAAGCGGTTGAGGCATTAGCGCCCCCGAAGCACCCGCGGAAGGGTTCGGAATACTCTCTTTCGCTTAGAGGAGGCGAACACTTCAACCGCTTTTAGTAAAAATCATTGCTGCCTATTTTCATTAAATTTGGGTCCTTGGGGAAGGGTTAAGACCTTTTAAAGAGGAATTGCGTAAAAAATAAAGAGAAAAAACCCTGAAATGCAAAAAAGAAACGTTATATAAAGGATAGAGGTTATTTTAAGCTTTTCTTACTCTTATTTTTTATCCAATTCCTCTTAAAAAGGTCTTAACCTTTCCCCAAGGACCCAAATTTAATGAAAATAGGCAGCAATGATTTTTACTAAAAGCGGTTGAGGTGTTATCGTCCCCGAAGCGAAAGAGAGTCTTCCGAACCCTTCCGCAGGTGCTTCGGGGGCGCTAATGCCTCAACCGCTTTTTGTAAATATCATTGCTGCTTACATTAAATTTGGGTCTTTGAGGATTGGTTAGAACCTTTTGAAAAGGAATTGCGTAAAAAATAAGTGTAAAAAGTAGCGTAAAATAAACTATCATTTTTAATGATTTTTTTACGTTTTAAGGGGGGTAATAACCCCTTAAACCTATCCATTCACTAAAAATTTTCATATTTTAGAAACTTTAACCATTCTTGTCCTCTCGGGTGTAATTTAAAGACTAAAGTAATGATTTTTGACCCTGAAAATCGAATTCAAAGTCATTAAGTCATTGAAAAACGTAAAAAGGGGGCGTGGCTGTTTGACAAGTTGACGTGATAGAAGAAAACTAACAACAGTTTTCTGATCAGTGTGCCCATTGAACTCTAAAACAGCCAAAAAATCGAAGTCAACAGAAATTATGTTAAAAATTGTTCCCCAGTGTAATTTATTGGTAAGTAGAAAATAACTTTTTGGTAAGTAAAAAATAACTGATTTTCTAATCACTAAAAATAAAAGCGTGGGCGCTAGTAATTTATATATTTTTTAAAATTTTAAATTTTTTTATTTATTTTTTAAAATTTGTACAAATTCCGCTGAAGGTATGGACCCGTATAGGTAAATTCAACACACACACAAGGACAGTAACACTAACATCCATGCCGAACGAGGATTCAAACCCCAGATGTACGGCATTGCAGTCAGATGCTCTAACCACTAGGCCATTACGTCGGCATTTATGTATAATTTTACATAAATGAAAATACCTAATAGAGAATTTAAAGTGAATCCATTCCACCAAAACCTCACAAATGAGAAATTTGTAAATTTAACTTTATAGAACAGGGGTCCCCAACCCTATGCCCGCGGGCACCATGGCGCCCGTCAATCGGTCTAGGTGCGCCCGATGCTTGTGCCCAACGATAAAATATTTCAGTTTTCCACTATCCCATAAAATTCTAGAAATGAAATAGCAACATGCATTTCAGAATTTCTTCAAGTATAAGGCGAGAATAGAAATTTTGGATCTTCAGAATGACATTATCCTCAAAACTATTATCAGATGATATGAGAAATTCTGGAATATAGTTGATAGAAATAAATTTCCATTCTTAAAAAGGGCAGCATATAAAATAAAGTAGTTCTTTGGTTCCACACACTTATGTGAATCATTTTTGACTATGAATATAATAAAATAAAAAAATATAGATCACGACGTACAGATAAACACCTTGACGATAGCTTGCGGGCAAGAATTTCATCATAATCTCCCAATTATGAAGCCCTGGCCAGTGAAATGCAATGTATTTTATATATTTTATAAATAAATTTTACTTCGTATGTTTTGCAAGCAATTTAGAAGTAATTTATTTTACAAAAGAATATTAATACTAATTATATTCGTTACGTTAAATTCATTTTTAAAATAAAATTTTTTGTGCATTATATGTAGTGTGTATTATTAACTATGTCCACCAACTATAAAATGATCCATTTATTTTAACATCAAATAAAAAGTACCTTATCTTGAAAAAATAAATGGTGCCCCCCATTCGACCGATATTCTGGTATGTGCTCTTGGGTACAAAAATGTTGGGGACACCTGTTATAGAACATAGAATAAATAAGTTAGAATAAATAGTGAATGAAGAATTACTAGCGCCCACGCTTTTATTTTTAGTGATTAGAAAATCAGTTATTTTTTACTTACCAAAAAGTTATTTTCTACTTCCCAATAAATTATTTGTCAAACCGAATAAATTATTTTTGACCTTTTAGAACAGGGGTTTCCAACTGGCGGCCCGCCGGGTTATTTTGTGCGGCCCGCGAAGCTCTCTGAAAACCTTCCAAAAAGTAGCTTCAAAACACTTTTTAGCACACTAAAATTCAAAATTTTTTCGGGGGAGAACCCCCGACCCCCATATACCTCTTAGATTATTGACTAGCTTCGATCATTTTCTATGGTGCAAGAATTAAAAGTTTAAAGAGGTCGTTTGTAAAACCTGAAATTACCCCTTAGCGTATAGCAAGGGGGTATGAAGGCTTTTATAACCTTTATCATGAGGAGGGACAATATGGAGTATCAAAAAATTAGGTAAAACAATAATCCAAGGAAAATTTACAAACATTTTCTTAAGGAAGGCCTATTCATTTAAGTAATATTCAGAATATTAAATATATTCAGTATTCCTACGAGTTGTATAAGAGTAAAAAAATCATATATCCTCTAGAATTTCGGAAAATACAGTGTCAAAATATGTAAACAACCTTCGTCCCTCTTTTGCTGGAAAAGTTTCATATTGAAGACTCTCACCCCAAAAAAATTATCATCGTTAAAAAGGAGCCAGATTACTTTGCGGCCCGCCCCTTGACTTGTGATTTCGATTGCGGCCCGCGAGTACTTAGAAGTTGGAAACCCCTGTTTTAGAACACTTCAATAAAAGCGTTTTTTAAAAAATCTTTTTTTTACTTATTTTCCCAGCTAGCAAGCAACCTTACGGTTAACCTTTTTTTTTTATTGTCATTGGGTTGCCAAAAAAAAGGTTAACAAAAAGCCTTTCTTTAACATTAGAAAACGGCGGTTTTTTAAAACCTCTTTCGACTCAATATCAACACAACCCGTCTTCACCCTTTTCCGGAAATAAGAGAATGCGCACGTGACTGTCGCCAACTTGCGCATGCGCGCCGCCATTGTATGGACTGCTGTTGCTGGTGATGGGGATGGCGGCAGGCTGTCCTTCCATTCATGAATCCTGATATTTCCAGATCCAGCCCACTCATTTAATTAAAAAGGTTAGTAAATTTTTTAATCTTGTTTTTTGTTCCCTATGTTTATTGTTATTTGTTTGATGTTTTTACTAATATGGCTTTAGATTGGAAAGTACGATCAATTCACACAGTCAATCAGCGTACCAGAGCATTGTATTTCTTTTCCCAAAGCTCCTACATTCTTTTATCTAATTAAATTTAAAAAGATGTTTTTTATTTTTATTAATGCGATTTCTTGAAATATTCCAATTTTTACGCTAAAATCGGTTTTACACAGTTTCCGTCGTGGTACGCTGGCTGGCTTCGGTAAGTAGGCTTAATTCATTGTTACCATAAGTACCGATTTAGGTGTATATCTTGCCAATGTCCAGCTTTTCCCGTGCAAGTTAGGCGTCCGGGATTACTCAGGACAGTTCGAGTTTTTAATATTGTGTGGAGTTTCACGTATTTGAGATTCAGAACAGTTTTATCAAAAAAATTTCAATCATAGGAAACATTTCACCTAATTTAGAGATTATCTACTTATACTGTAAACATCACTTGAATGTCATAATTAATTCTGTTGTTGAACATTTTTTAAAAACAGTAACAAAGTTAATAGCATCAATGAATAATTAAGATGTATGTTTCTTTTATTTATTCTTTTGTTTTTATTTCTTCCTTGTAAATTAAAATGTTTAGTTAGATTTCTATCTGTTCAGAATATCTTAAAAAATCCTAAAAAAATTGTTGATATTTGGATATAATGGCATTCTTTGTAAGCGGGCTTCGGCCTGAAAGCAAATAAAATTCTATTCTATTCTATTCTAAGCAGGAAAGTTAACGGAATGGAACCAAATAAAGAATTAGGATGTGTCAAGGTTTATTATAGAGCTTTCCATATCTTAGTGATGTCGGAACGAAATTGGGAACAGCTTTAGAGAAAAAGTCGTTGCTGCGGTGGTGTAGTGGTCAGCGTCAGTGGCCGATCCAGGATTTGCTTTGGGGGGGGCTAAGAATTTTCATAATCCAATTGAAATTTCTTGTTAATGGTAACACGGAAAAGGTAGCGAATTATCCTACTCCAACCACTGAAAGGGGGGTCTAGGGGTCCTCCCCCAGAAAATTTTTGGAAATTTAAGTCAAAAACCCAACTTTTTTAACTCATTTTGGTACGCCTCATCCGAATAATTTTTTGCGTTTTGACAAACTTAGTAAAATATTAGACGTTTGGAGGGGGCTTCAGCCCGAAAGCCCCCCCCCCTCCCTTCAAGGCCGGGTTTCAAATACCCCAGAATATGTCAAGGTCGCCAAAAGCGGACTTATTCTGAAGTTGTTCCCAAAATTGTTTGGGCACCGTTGACTGTTTTGTCATTTGCTTTGCTTTGCGACTTGGCTTGTGTTTGGTTCACCATAGGGAACATTTGCGCTCAGCTAACAGAAAAGTACCCTTCCAATTTTAATAAAGAATAATATGTTAAAACTTAATACCACTTGAAAGCACTTCCTGCACTTTTTCATTAAATTGAGCAAATAGTAATGATCTTCCCGAGTTTTAAACATTTAAAGTTAAACTAATGAAAATTTTATTTACTCAGATACATTTTTAAAATTTAATTTGACTTTTATATAATTCGGTTTACTTAATTTTTTATTTGAATTGAACTAAAAATAATAGGCTTCTAAATTAAATGGGATACTTGCCCGCTAGACAAAACAAAAAATTGCCAAATGATGTAGAATTGCACCAAATTTCTTACATCCATAAGAGCATGGGCGGATTTAGGTAGCAAACCCTGGGGGGGCCGAACTGGAAATCTGGGGGAGCAAGCTGTCCCTAATAGCTTTGACAACAGGATTTCCCCTTATAAAAATGGAGTATTCTCAAAAAGTTGGGGGTGCGTTGCTCCCCCATGAACCCCCTTAAATCCGCCCATGCATAAGAGTAATAATCTCTTGGTTTTGGTTTCATTGAAAGTTTTCGACTTTTATTCCATTAACTGTTGTGATACGCTTTGGGACTTGACTCGCTTTTGGTTTACAATTGGCAACTTTTGCGCCTGTCTTTTGCAAGTCATATTTGTAATTAAAAAATATAGTTTTTTCAAAAAACTTTCACCTAAATCAGCCTTTCCCAACAGGGGCTCCACGACCCACGTAAACAAATCAACGCATGATGGGTATTGATTTGTTTACGTTATCTTTCTTTTTTATTCTATTCTAAATGTTCCTTTTCAGCTAGAGTGGTTAGGTTTCAACCGATGCTTAGAGTGAAATGTTTCTCTCTCTTTTTATTATAAAGTTTCTTTTTTCAGCTCTAAAACACATGATACCAATTTGATAAGTTTAGTATAATGATCAGACGTTCTTTCTTTGGATTTAGATTATTCCCGTTTATGTTTTAGCTATGTGTTTAGGGTTAGATGTATTGCTTTGTTTACGGTATGTCCTCGGTTGTAAAAATTCCTTTTCAGCTAGTGTTTCAACCGATACTTTGATCGCAAAATTTGTTTATTTTATTAATCTAAGGTTTCTTTCTCTTTCAGCTTTAGTTCTGAAGTCTCAACAATAGTGGCTGTCCCTATGGTGAAAAATGTATAAAGTTAATTGTAAGGTATGTTTAAGTTTATTCGTACTTTTAAATAACATTATTTCACTATTTGATATCGATTTCATGCTTACCATGTATTCTATAGTTATGTTATTGTCCTATATGTTTATCTGATTAGATTTTATAGATATATACAATCTACATTAGATACATGCATGCTGTTATATAAGTTACATTTTGTCAAAACCTAATGTTATATATCCTTCAGTAATTTTAAGCTTTAATTTAATTTTTTGTTGCTTGTTTTGTTGTTTATGTTTAGCAACAGAATTTTCTTCCGAGTCACAGGGCAGGATTGGGAGGAAATTAATACTGGGGTCTTGTATTTGATTATTCAACTATGACATTGTACCTTACAGTAAAAATCTAAGTGGGTTCGGGTTGGCACCTCTTGGTGAATTTATAGTCTCTAACTTCACTTTGTCGCTACTACTTGCAAGCTTGGTGTTTGAACCCATTTCTAGATTTAAGCCGTACCTTACATACCTTGGTCACTGAAATGAGTGAGCTTTGTTGGCCTTGCTCTTCATGGACTAGTGTTCTAATGATATGTTTAATCTTTTCTTAATTCGTCATGCTCTTAAGAACACCAAAAAGTAGAAATATTACTAAATAATTTTAAACTCATGGATAAAAATGTTTAGTCAGATCACACACAATAACTGCTCAGTTTATCAATTAAAATCAAGAAAATTTATAGATATTTGAATGTGGCGTTTAATAAAGCTTGGCGATATTGAGCGGGAAACGTTAATGGAATTGAACCTAATCAGTCAACAAATATCATTTAGCCTTTTCTTGCCATGGGGTTAGTGTAATCCAAAACAAGTCGGGCCATTCTCTTCCTAAGGTTGTAGAGGTAGGGATGTAGAGGAGAGATGTAGGGTTAAATCAGTTACTTTTCACCACTAACCCCTTTCCCTCTTCAAAAAGAATGTGCTTCAGTAGCCTAGCTCGCTACCTTGATTTCCCGCATCCCTACTTGAACTTTCATTTCCCTGTTTCTAACTGCCTAGCAAAAAAAGCAAAGCGAGTCATTTCACAAGCCATTTACTGTTAGCTTATTTTGTAAATCGTACTAAGAAAGTTAGTTGGAATGGATTTGAAACAGGTCTTACCCCATGTACAGTACCATAGACTGCTGTACAGATCTTTTGGCCATCTCCCTATTAACAGCAAAATCTATTCCAGTTTGTCACTCAAATAATATAATTATTAGAGTTTTCAACAACTTACATAGCACTAAGTTTGTTTAATATTTTAGTTCAATTCTGTTAACGTTCCTGCTAAATAATGCCAGCTCTTTTGAACACCATGTGTATTAAAATGACACATTTTTCTGATTTTTATTGATAAACTGAACAGTTATTGGTCTAAACTTTTTAATTTATGAGTTTGAAATTATTTTGAAATATTTCCACTGTTTGGTGTTCCTGAGATCATGGCAGTATTTAGTAGGAACATTAATGGAATTGAACCAATATTTTAAAGCAATTTTTGCAATTCAATTCAGTTAATGTTCCCATTAAATATCGCCACGCTGTTATGGGCACCAATAAGTAGAAATATTTCTAAAATACTTCAAACTCACTATTAAATGTTTTTTTAGATTAGATCAATAACTGTTCAGTTTATCATTAAAATTTTTTAAAAACTGTTGTTATTAGAATATATGGCATACAAAACAGATTTGCGGTATTTAGTGTGAATGTTATAGGAATTGAACCCAATTTTTAGATGCTCTAATTAAATATTATTTTTGTCGCTGATTTATGAAGAAAAAGGGTGTCTGAGAACAGAGTAGCATCATGCTTTATCTCATCTTTTTTTTTCAGCGGTAAGAGCTGCCGCCACAGTTCCTGAAATATTGCTCCAACCTCAGTCATCGTACTTCAATTCAAAGGTTATTAGTGTGTACCTTGACCAATGCCGAGACCACTTCTGCAACCTCTGAATCTGCTCACTTCATCCAATTCGGTAGGGTATAATGCAATGTGATTATTGTTTTGTGTTATTTTGTTAGGGGACATCCATAAATTACGTGAGGTAAAAAAGGGGGGAAGGGTTTGGAAAAATCTCCACAGGGGGGAGGGGGGTCGATTAAAATCTCATGTCAACGCTCCCATGCTCGCAGCCTTTCTTGTACTATTCGATTCCTCCTCTCTGTCGCCTGACTAGTTGTAACTTTTCCGTCCAACGAAATCATTTAATCGCCAATATTTTGAATTAATTGTGGAGATAAGAATACCTTTTTGTAACCCATTTAAAATTCAGTAGATCATTTCTTTACTTCATTGGCAGTATTTCTGGCGTAAATGAATGTCTATGGAATAAGCAAGATATTGTAAAATTTTAAATAGTTTTGTGTGATTTTTATAACAAAGTAAACCTGATGATAACATAATGTCCTTTTCTCCCACATCATAATTAATGTAAAAGTTTTAGGTGCTATGAAGCACAAAATGCAAACAAATAAGATGGAAAATTATTTTTAAAGTTTGTAAGTAAATCTCACGAGGGGGGTCCAGCAAAATCTCACCAAGGGGAGTCCGAATTTTGGAAAAAACACCTGATGTAATTTATGGATGTCAAATAGAATATCACAAGAGTTGAATAATTTGATTTTACTTTATTTTTTTCTTAATAATGTGGTAAATTTGTTTATTTAAGCCAGGGGTCGGCAAGTAATTTTACTTGGGGTCCAAATAATTTTGAAAATTTTTTATCGGGGTCCGGAGAAATAATAGTCTACTATTACTAGTTTAAATTGTTATCTTCAGTTGCACATAAATTTTTACTAAGATGTAATTTGAGTATGCTACCTGCTTAATAAAATTGTCAAATTTAATATGATTAGAAGTTTTAACATTGAAATGGGGGTCTAGGGGCTTTCTCCAGGAAATTTTTTACAAATTAGACCCTTAAAAAGCTAATATTTGTTGCATAAAAGTACAAATAAATTATTTTCAAAATGGTATGGCGGTCCAGAAAATAACTTCACGTGGTCCGGATGTGTACCGCGGTCCGCCAGTTGCCGACCCCTGATTTAAGCTATTGGGTGCTTCCTATTTCTTTTAGGGAATTTATAATAACAAATTTAAAAAACCTCTCTTAATGTCCAAAGGTGCCTCAGTAGTGTCCCACCTTTGGACTCTTTCAGTAATACTACAAAAATATTAATTTATTTTGAAAAATACAAAAGAAACATAAATAATGAAAAAGCTATGTTAAGTAATCATAAATTAGACATCCAACCTATTTTTTAAAAAAAATTATGAAGGATATCTTCATTTTTGTCTTGACATAAATCAGTTTTTTCCGTTTATAAATATCTACTTTTTAAAATTATTTAATTTTTTATAAAAACATTTTTTTGCTCATGAGTTTGGTGTGTCTTTTAACATCATGTCCCACGGTGCCCCCCTTAACACTTTGAATGTTAAGCTTAATTAATTACACTTTTAGATTTAACAAAAAACTTTCTCTTTATTTTCTAAAATATTAGTGAATACACATTTTAATTTCAATTTAATTGTAATAACAAATACACTTCAGGGCTATTCCATATGAACAGGGACATGATCAATAAAAATGAAAAAATAAAATAATAAAATTTTCTAATTATTTTAGGGAATAATTATGCAGTATTGATCTATTTGTGTTAAGCATTGCTTAAATTTTGTGTAAAATTATTTTTATAGGAATGATCTGCTTTTTTAGAACTGCTTGTTTTAAAGGTTAAGTTAATGAAGAATATATGTTTTATTTAGAAAATTAAAAACAAATTAATTAGTTTTTGCAACTTTTTTTGTTAAATATGCTCATAAACTTTATAGTAAAAATGAAATAAAATGTTTAAATCAATTTAATTATATTTATATTGATGAATAACTGAACGCTTATACACATGTAGCGTGAGTTACGAACAGCTTTCTATATTTTATTTTATCTTAAGTACCTATTTCCAGTAAAACTGTTTGCTATTTTAGAATAAGGGAAGTATATTCAAACACCTGTCAAGCATATAGAATTATTGAAACACTATTTAAGCGGAAAAACAAATTTTAATTTTCTGCTCATAAATCCATGTCTTTTTCTTGTAGTGTGAGTTACGACTCTATTTTAATTAATAAAAGAACTAAAATTCTTAAAAGATTCGCTATGCTTATTTTAAAGTATTTGCATAAATTTCAATATGAATGATTTTTTTAGAAAGAAAATAATAGTTATTTCTATATTTTAAAATTATTTGAAATTGCAATTTTGAAAAAAAAAGGAATGTGAGTTACGGTGGAATTGCCTTTCATATGTTTAAAAAATGTTTTTGTAACTAAATGTGATTGTAACTTTGCATTACACAAAACCAGATAACATGTAAATAATTATCCTAGACACACTAAATATTCCAAAACATGTTGATGAATAGATTTTAGCACAAGTTCATAATTATAAAATTGAGTCTGAAAAGTGGTGTGTCCCAAGGTGCCCCCCCCTTACTGTTAATTTAAATATTTGTTGTTGGCACTATCAAGTATTTTCTTTTCTCTTGAGATGTTTTACTATGAAGTTGCGTGTTAAACAGGTTATTGCATAAATACTTTTTTTAAATAGTTAAATAAATTGTTTGTATTTTTTGCAGGAGCTGTCAAGTCTGGTTACGATGTCCCCAGTAAAATTGTTCTTTGAAGTACTTTTTGTAGACTAATTTTCCATAAATATATATATAATGTTTAGGTATCATATTTGTAATTTTAATAAGATTCATAGTATATTTCCCTTCATTTTTGATGAATTTAGGGAATTGATTAAATTTATTTTATCTATTTAATTTTTTTGTATGACTCACTTTTACCTTGAGTCCTGTAGTGCTTGAAGGCTGTTTGTAAAATTATCCTTGTTTGTAAATTAATCAGTACAATAAACTGAAGGATTTTTCTTGAATTCAATGTCTTGAATAATTTTTTTGGAATGAAAATTTGCTTGTTCCTCCTTTCTAGATTTAATAATTAAAAAGGTAAGTTTTTTATCAGTGCTTTAGGAGCCTAAATTAAACCAAGTTATTGTAGAAATTGAAAAAAAATATGTTTCAATGAACTAAAGGATTTTTCTTGCATTCAATGTATTGAAATAATTTTTTGGAATGAAAATTTGCCTGTTCCTTTGTTCTAGATTCAAAATTTTAAAAGGTAAGTTTTTTTTTATCACAGTGCTTCAAGAGCCTAAATTAAAGTTATTGTAGAAATTTAAAAAAAAATATTTTAAACAATTTAAATTTATTTTTTAAATTAAAATTTTAATACTGTATAAATCTTAATTTTATATGGACACTGTTCTGTAATTAAACGGTGAATAAATTCTAGTTAATTTTCGTTTAAGATTGGGTTTAATGACCTAACTATAAAAACTTGGAATAAATTAGTTTTATTTTTGTCAGAGTTAAAAGTTAAGAAGTATCGCACTTTTTATTTTTCATAGTTTCTTAGTTGAATTATATGAAGTAAAAATATTCCTGAAAATATGTACTAAGTGTAACGCATAATTTCAGGAATAATTTTTGACGTCGTATAGTTCAACTAAGAACTTTCGAAAAAAATGTATAAAACGATTATAAACCTAGAACTTGGAAAAAAATTTTGTAAACCCAACAAAAACCTAAAAAAGACCATTGCTTTACGGTTTATTAGCAACCTAAAATCAACCTCCATGTAACCAACGTTACAGAAACCTTTCCCTCTAAGATTGTAATAAGGTTTATTAGAAACCTCAAAACAACCTCTATGTGACCAACGTCACGAAAACCTATGCCTCTAACCTTAATTTAAGGTTTTTCCGCAAGGTTACGCAAAAGGTTGCAAGCGTCAACTAGCGCACCTTTGTTTGAGGTTTTGTTGAGATAAACCTTGGGTTGCAAGGTTTTCTAGTAAAACCTTAAAAACATCTTTTTTGGGTTGCACTTCAAGGTTGAAAAAATCTTAAAAAAACCTTACATTGCTGACTGGGTTATTTTCTACTTTTTAGTTATGGTATTTTTTAACAAAAACTCACAAGAAAAAATGTATTTATTTCAACCATATTTAATCTTATGTTGGGATGGAATTTTAGTTTTCTACTATATGGCCGGGGACACACTAGAGTCGCGGTTTTTCTGCCGCAAACGCTTTTACAGCAGTGGCAATGGAAATCCTATTGCCTGGTTCATACTCGACTAGCGGCATAAAAACCGCCAGAAACGTTCGCCCGCGGCAGAAAAGCAGCCGCCCGCTGCCACTGCTGCTCGCGGTTTTTCGCAGCGTTCCACCTCCCAGTGGCTCACAGGACTGAATGGGCGGGGACACATTCGATGCCGCGGCGGCGGCTGCTATAGAGAATTCAATGAACATATCCACAAATTTTACCTTACTTTTTGTATCTGGTATGAAATTGGGTGTTAATTATGTAATTTTTTCTCCTGATTACAACTATGCCAAAAGTTTTTTTTCTGGTACACTCATATTTTGTTATACAAAGTGTTGAAAATGTCATATTAGAAATCTCGAGCACTTTTTGGGAGTTATTTTAGTTCCAGAGGGTCTTGTTTCTTTTTTAACGGCTGTAAACTTTTTTATACAGTAAAGCACCGTTTATACGTCTTTCAAGGGACCGACGTAAAACGGCGTATAAATGAAAAGACGTATAATTGATAACAATTTTGATTATTTGAATGAATTGGGACTTGACGAAAACGACGTATAAATGTAAAAGACGTATAAATGAGAGACGTATAAACGGTGCTTTACTGTATTCCTATTCTTTTTTTAGATTATTCATAAAGAAATTTAAAAAAGCACATTTATGTATAAAAGAGCGACACTATCACAAAAAATTCGTTTTTAATTAAAGAAAACAATTTAAGTACAATCTCATTCTATAACACCAAAAAAAGTACTCAAAATCGGTAGAGTGCACAAAAAGTTATCAGAAGCACCCAGTGATAATTTTAACGCCTCTGAGAGCGTATTTCACGCATTGAAAATAGGAAACACGCTTTTAAAAACTAGCCAGGCGTATTTTCACGCTTTAAATATTAAATAAATGTTTTGCTTAAAAAATACATGGCACCCCACCGATATCAAAAAATTTTTCTACTCAAACTTGTAATAAATAAATATTTCATTTATAATGTTGAATGTAAAATAAATTATTTTATTTATAATGTTTAATATTTTCTGCTTATATTAACAGATGCTATAATTGTTAAAAACCAAAATAGCATCCTCATTTTTCCTATTTCAGTTTGTATATTTAAAAAAGCGTTTTCATAAAAAAATTTGTCTCTTAAAATATAGTTTATGCTATTTCTGGTACTATTTCACTCCTGATAATTGAATTTCACGCCTCCTAAAAAAGTCAAGGAGTATTTTTACTCCTCCAAAAATATCCTAAGAATAACACTGGAAGCACCCTATATACCAGATACAAAATTGTGGAAATACGTGAACTTTTATTCATTTTCGATACTTTCCTATTTATTTTGTACAAGGATGGTCTTTTAACATTATTTTAAAAATATTCATCGTATATATCTTAAATTGAGGAGAAATGGGTGAAATCCCAAAAAACCCTCGATTAACAGGATTCACCAAATACTAAGTCAAAAACGTTTCTATTTATAACTATTAACAACTATATTATAACTATTAACAAAAGGCATCCGACCTCAAACAAGACCAAATGTCGACTGACAGGTGATGCAAAATAATTGCGGCCAATATTTGCCGCTTTTATTTGGCCCAGTGTGAACGAAACACGCGGCAGCGGCAAAAAGCCGTCGCGGCGGAAAACCGCCGAATGTGTCTGAGCCCTATGATGGCGAAACATACCGCGCATCCGCTCACTCCCCGATGAAATCTATCGATATCAAAAAGATTCACAAGAAAAAGAAAAAGCATTTCAATAAAATAAAAATAACCAATCGTAAGCCCAGACAAAAATAAAACTCAGAATTAGTGTATCAAGGAGCAAACAGTATTATCGAGTCTTTTCAGTAGTCCATAAATTATAAAAGTAGCATATTTTTCTTCTCTCGCGATTCCTCGGAATGGGACACCAATATTCGACGATTTCTCGTTCTGGCGATTTCTTTCTCGCGGTCGTTATCTTAAATCGCTAATTATCTTAAGTAAGGTGAGAAATCACGTTTTGAAGATTGAATATTGTAGTGATATACCTAATATATTATCTTACAGGTTTTGGGAGCCATTGGCTTCACGGAAGTGCCTCAAATTTGAATTAAACGGATAATTAAAAACACTCGTTAATTACCTTAATTACGGAGATTTTGACTAGTTGATTTTGATTATTGAATATTGCATTTTCATCGGGTTTACACCATGGTGCAAAGTTTCAGAACTTTATATCGTTTGGAAGTGCCTGAAATTTTATGTACAAGAATCCAAAATGTGTTCTTGAAATTAGCGATTTATCGTCGATAATTAACATAATTGCTAGGCAATTCTCATTTTGATGACTGGATATTGTAAAGCTTTATGTAATACATCTAAAGAAGATCGATTCTTTAACTATAAATAACTTTATTAAGAATTAGTAAAAAGGCTAAAATCGCTCGCAGGCGAAATAAATAGAAAAATGTAATCAACAACAAAATGAGCAGCAATATTTATAAGTTACAAGGGTTCAGCACTTCCGTTTAGTTCAGATCTCCTCAGCACCAGCTGCAGAGAGCTGGGCACATGATTATTCGCCTAAAATGGAGAGTCCAAGGTGAGGGGTTCGAGTCCTCACCGCAATACCCCCTCCCAGTGCTAACGCTATGACTGGAAGCGAACTGGAAAACGAACTTGGCGTCCGTAACGCGTCCGTCTGGCGTCTGCTCCCTCCGTATTTGCAGGCTGGGGGATGACCTCAGATGTGGAATCCTCATTTGGTTCAGGGTTGAGGAGAAATGCTGGTTTGATTCTATCAATGGACACAAACTTCTCTTTGCTTCCAACCTGGAGTTTGAAAACCTTCTCTCCTCGCTCCAGCACCAGGAAAGGGCCATCATAGGGGGGCCTTAAGGGAGGCTGGACAGCATCACGTCCGGGTCACCACTAAAGAAGATCGATTTTATAAATAACTACTATAAATAACTACTATAACGACTATAAATAACTTTATTAAGAATTAGAAAAAAGGCTAAAATCGCTCGCAGGCGAAATAAATAGAAAAATGTAATCAACAACAAAATAAACAGCAATATTTATAAGTTACAAGGGTTCAGCACTTCCGTTCAGTTCAGATCTCCTCAGCACCAGCTGCAGAGAGCTGGGCACATGATTATTCGCCTAAAATGGAGAGTCCAAGGTGAGGGGTTCGAGTCCTCACCGCACATCATTGTACACGTTTTTGTGGTCATAGTATTTTGGGAAAGGTCTCAAATTTGAGATAGTCGGATAATCAAAATTACTCCTTAATTAACTTAGTCGCACTGGGTATGTCATACCCAGACGCGCATTCCAAGTTGCATAGCGCTCCCCCCTTTTTTCCGAAATGTGTGTGCCCTCGTGTAGCTGAGTTCAAGGTCACATTCTTCAAGTTGCAAGGTTAGATAAAAATTTAGGAATGCGCGGTTTCCGGGAATCGAGGCTTTTGGGTATGATATACCCGCGTGCGTGCCCGTAGACGTGTCAGTTTTGGCTGTGGATTCCGTTCATTCGGCCGGTATGGAGCGGTACCTGAGTTAGGAGGATGAAATGAAACGGCTTTGTTCTTTGATTGAGACAGTTTCTAAGGATGTTGATTATTATTTTAGTGAATATTAAGAAGTTATTGGAGTTTATGATGGTCAATATGATGAGGAAACAATGAAAGTGGGTGAAGAATAAGATAAAATTGATGAGGAAAATTCAGAAAGCATCAATTCTGCGGAAATTGGAGATTATTACCTAGGTAAAAGTGAAATAAAATGAATGGAAGAAAAGTTTAGAACCAATGCCAGAGTGGTGGTGAAAAATATTATGACTACAGTCTCTAAATGTTTCTCGAGCACCTACAAATATTCATTCAAAAATGTCTTTGATACATCATCAAAAACTACCCCATAAGAAGAAAACATAGTCAAAAATAATAAAAACATTAGAAAATATATGAGGTTTGCGGTATCAAAAAAGGACCTGAAAATACAACACGGTTTCGAACTATGCCATAATGTATTTGTATGGAACACATAACTCCAATTTGTAAGGATTGCACAATAAATGAGAGAAAATTATTTTCATTTTAAGTACATTTATGCTTATTTATTGTTTTATGTATTATTTTGAGTAATATTATTAGTAAAACCAAGCAGGTTAAGTGTTGAAATGCGAGAATCCATTCCTGGGTATAACATACCCACCCGCGACTACCCGCGTTCGTTCTATAGGTGCGACTGCTCCCGGGTTAATTACAGTGGTTTTGATTGGTTGATGATTGAATATTGCATTGTCATGGGAATTCTACCATGGTGCAAAAATTCAGAACTGTATATCGTTTGGAAGTGCCTGAAATTTTATGTACAAGAATCCAAAATATGCATTCAAAAAAAGTGATTAATCATCTATAATTATCATAATTACTGGGAAATTCTCGTTTTGACTTTTGAATATGATGAAGTTATGCCTAATACACAATTATGCACGTTTTAGGGGGCATAGACCTTTAGGAAAGGTCTCAAATTCCGGTTTTCTTTGTTAATTGAAAATACTCGTTAATTAATTTAATCCTTTGGTTGTTTGACTAGATCAGGGGTTCCCAATAGGTGGTCCACGGACCGCTGGGGGTCCGCGAAATGTCACAAAGAAATTAAGTATTTTTTATTTTCCTTAATTTGAAGTAACCAATATCCTACTCAGCAGTTCATTCGTTAGTTTTGTTAGTTAATTGTCACTGTAGTACTGTAGTGTACTGTACTGTAGTGTGTAGTGTAGTCACTGTAGTACAAATATATTAATGTAGGTGGCGCAGGCTCTGTTTACCACCAAAGATAATCCATGTTTTGTTTTTTGCAATTTTTTTATTGACTAAAATACGATAGTGTTGGTTTTGAATACATCGAGTTTCGGTTTTGAAATCGATTGTTGCCTGAAATCGATTGAAAATTTAAGCCTTTAGGTTCAAGGGGTCCTCGTCAGTTAATTAATTGTACAGGGGGTCCTCGACAAAATTTTATTGGGTACCCCTGGACTAGATAATGGTTGGATATTCGAGTGTCATGAGGGTTACACCGATGTGTAAAGTTTCGGGGCCCTAACATGTCGGGAAGTGCCCGAAAATTGATTTTAAAATTCCACCAGTAAAACGCCGCCAAAAGCAAGTAGAATAAAAGCGTTTAATAATAATACTAAATAAAAAAGATGAAAAATAACAAATACTCAGGGGTCTTACATAAAAAAAATCATATATAGGAATTTTCTGTTACAATTATATTATTCTTGGGTAAACTCAATCTTAAGTTATGGACTCTTGTTATTTGGGGTGGTGATTACTCGGAAAATATTAATCCTGTAATAAAAATTCAAAACAAAACTTTTAAGTTGTAGTAACCAGCCAACTTTAATTGATTTATACCGAAAATTGAATATTTTGCCAATTCGCCACCTTTTTTTCTTTAAAACTTTAATTTACTTTGTTAAACTGGACAATAGCTCTGAATTACGAAACATTAGTTATAATTTACGATCAAAAAACCTATATTCCGTGCCTAAATCAAAAAAAGAAATATTTTATAAAAATTTTGTTTATTTATCACCTAAATTCTTAAATGCTTTACCTAAAGACCTAAAATCAGAAAGATCTCCTTTTAAATTTAAGAAACAACTAAAACTCTTTGTTATGACAATAGATAAAATTGAGGATTTTTTTTATTTTTTTCCCCACAAACGCTCTTTTTATTCAGAGTTATAATACTTAGCTCACCACGCGATAGTTTTCACTTGTAATTAATTATATATAATTTTTAAATAAATATCTTAAATTGTATTTATAATTTAAAAATAATTTTAATTTTTTAATTAAATAGTTTTAGTTACTCGTTTGGTTTACTGCGCTGACCCCTGAGAAATACAAACAACTCTATTAATATATTTTTTCTCTATTGTTTATAGTATAGATGTATTCTTATGTACATTTTTAGTTTCTGTGTTTTTTTCGTTCCATTTATGTTCCATGTAAAATTGCAATATAAAATAATAAACGTTATGTTACGTTATGTCTGTCCTTTGTTAAAGCTTTAAAACAGACTGAAATTTTTTTTGTTTATTGTATTTTTAAACACTCTATCTGCCACCGAAATTTCAGTGCTTTAGCTCCTTTTCGGAAAAAATAATGGCATAATGCTACTTAGCCCCGAGTGCCAACTAACCCCCTGTCTCTTTCGATTTTTATTTTTCGAAAAATAAAAATCGTTGTACTGTACAGTTATAGTTCTTCAATCATTTTTTATCTACTCCCAGGCAAGGAATCTTTCTGTACAGAGTTTGGGCGGACTTGTTGAAACACCCTGTTTATTTTTATACTTGGAGTTTATTTCATACTGATAATTTGTATAATTTTATCGCTACATTTAACTTTCTTTAGTATTTACCCATTACGTTTTTTATTATTATGGTATAAGAAATTGTGTGGATGAGTTTTACGAAATTTTCGTTTCCTCAATACTCGTATAACAAACAAAACATTGGAAACAAAACAAACAGAACATTTCGAAATTGCTACATTTAGTTACGTTAAATATTTTAAGAGTCTTTTATCATCTTGCACTCTTTTTTAGTTAGGTTTTCCATAAATATGCACGGTTTCCTTTTAGGATTAAACTAAAGCAAAAATTAATATGATACTTGAGCATCTACTTAAAAACAATTTCAAGAACTTTACCACTAAGTATGCGCATCACCATAGATGAGATCGGAAAATGAGAGAAGCTGGTATTTAAATAGCATTTTACATTCTTATCTGGTGGAAATCCCGGTTAAAAACATCTTATATAAGCTAGCTCTAAAAGCGGCGGTCTTTTGGGATTTCAGCTGTGATAAAAAATTATGTAAGTAAATGAAAACCCCATTTTCAAATAGAGAAAGTATGATAAGCTTGTTTGCAGTTATAAAGTCAAGGTATGAAAACACACTGAGGTTGTAATTTAAATTTTATATAGAAATTTTTACACTAAACATTTAAATTTTTACAAATAATTTTTACATTTTAGGTATATCTCACAAAATGATTAATATTTTAAAACTCCTATCGGCTTTGATGGTCCAAGAAATGCGAATAAAACCAAACCTAACGTTATCTGCCAATTCAATTCAAGATCTGAACAGGACAAATTTTATAATTTTGCAAGAGGAAAGCGTGACTTAGACATAAAATCCCTTGACAGTTCTTTTGTTAGTGATAAAATCTACATTAATGATCATCTCACACAATTCAACAAATCCTTACTTCACAAGGCAAAGGACTATAAGAGGGGACACCCTGACTTTAAATTTGTGTGGTGCAGGGATGGGAAGATCTTCATGAGAAAAAACGAAAATTCTGGAGTGGTAAGAATTAGATCTGATACTGATTTTCTTCTTTTGAATAATTAATTTAGATCATATTGAAACTCATGAAGATTCTTTCCTTCCCTGTACCCCTTTATTAAATTCAAAGAATATAACTGCTTTTTTATGTAAATGTCCTCTTTATCATTTAAATATTTTGCATTCTAATATAAGAAGTTTGCGATCTAATTTTGATGAGTTCACTTGTTATTTATCCACTTTAGATTTTCAGTTTGATATTATAATTTTAAGTGAGATATGGGTTAAATTTCCAGAAACTAAGTTCTTTGCAATTGCTGGTTATGATGAATTTTTCAGTGCCGAGATTCAAATAAATCTGGAGGTATTGTTATGTATATGTTACCGCTAAAGTTGATAATTAGTTATTCTGAAGAATACCTAGGTAAACTTAAGATTAACTGATTTCTGTCGTTAATGTGCGGATTTTTGAGTTTTTCGCATTTTACCTAGGGAATCTACACTATAACGGCCTCTTGATAGTTAAAGTTCAAAATAGTTTGTTTCGTTCAATACTTTCTGTTAAAATGTTGAGGTGCTCACTGCGACATGCGCTTACCCCTGCGCAGTTGGGTTTCAATACGTAGTTTGTTGTCATATTTGGTGTTTTGATTTCAAATTTAGTGCGTAGCACTGGTAGTTGTCATGTTGAATGTTAAAACAAAATAATACAAGCAAGTAAGTACTACTGTAAATTTACATGATTAAGTACAGTATATTACTACTAAAACGGGTATTTTGAAACAATTGTGTTGAAGCTCCGACTTCAGAGTGACAGAGATTTCTTTTAACGAAAGCAAATGTCCCAGCTGTTGAAATATCTTTTCAACAAACATTAATTCAACAATCGCTGGAACCTGGGCAAGGGTTTAACACATGTAATCGATCCCGAATCCTAGCAATAGTTCAGGGCAGGCTGCCAGCCGATTACACCGCGCTTTCATTAAGATTTGCTAGTTTAAGTGCTCATTGAAATACGCTGTCAAATCGAGATCGAAAACCACAATTGATACAAATCTCAGTTGGTACTTTAATATTCTATTATTATTGTTTTTATATTCTAGTTTTAAAATTGCTATTTCATTACTATTTTTGTGGGATTTGCGTGTTTTGTGTAATATGAAAAAAGTTCCGATCCCCCTTTTTTGATTCGTCATTGTTACTGTTTACCCCCAAAACGAGTTTGGTTATAGTTAGGGCAGGGGGGTTTGGGGGGGCGGCAGCCCCCCCAACCTCCTAAAACTTTTTATAAAATAAAATAAAATTTTGTACTTTAACGGATCACCCTCGTTAATATGTAAAATAACTGATTACAGGTAGTATGCAGATTAACGAGTGTCTAGTCGGTAGGGTGCAGAATACCTAGGTAATTTCAAGATTACCTAGGTAATCTTAAAAATTGAAAAAAAAATTCGCTCTTTAACGGATCACCCTCGTTAATCTGCAAATTACCTAGGTTATCTGTAAATTAGCTGATTTCCGGACTTTAACTGTAACATATATAAAAAGCAATCTGACTGACTTTACTTATGTTCCTTTTCCTATGAAAACTGGTGAATGTGTTTCTATCTATTCAAAGATTAATGATTTTCGAATCATTGGTATTTCAATCAATCAATCAATTTATTATAAATTACAATTACAGTTTTACATTACAATTTTATAGGACAACACAAACACAGAGAAAGAAAAAAAAACAGAACAATGAAAACAATTAAATTCCAAATAATAAATAATTAAAAGAAAAATATTTTTTAAATATTTTTTTATATTTAAATTTTTTTAAATATTTATAGGTCTCATCAATATAAACCAGAAGAATTTCTCTTTGAATTAGAAGAGGCTTTGAAATCTAACAGAGTGAAAAATACTTATATAATTGGGGACATTAATATCAACATTTTAGAAAGTTCTAATTCTTCTGACCACTATCTTGATGTCATTTCAACACTGGGGTTTAAACTTGATATTCATGGAATTACTAGGAAAGTTTCTGAGATTAATTCCTGTTTAGATCATGTTTTTTACCGAATAACCAATAATTTAAAAGTTAAATCTGCAATAATTAATTATCCCATCACTGATCACTTTCCTATTTGCTCGAGTATATGTCTGAATTTTAGTGTTTCTGATCAATCTGTACTCGTTAAAAAGAGAAATATTGATTTTAGAGTATTTAGAGATCTTGTTTGTAAATCTGATTTTAATTTTCAATCTGCGTATGATTTAGATATTGATGTTTTTTTAGGAACTTTATCCGTAAAATCAATGATATAATATCATCTTCAGTTAATTGCTCGGTTCATTAGAAGTATAAAATTATAAAAAAACCTTGGATTAATTCAGAAATTCTGAAACTCATCAATGAAAAAGAAAAGTTATATAAATTATATCAGAAAAATAAAATTAATCAAGCCATTAAAATCGATTTACTTCATTTCGAAATATGTTAACATCTAGAATACGAAAGGCAAAATCGGAATATTTTCATAATAATTTTTTAACAACAAATAAAATTAAAGACCAATGGAAAGTTATAAAAGAAATTTTAAATGAAAAACAGCCAACAAGTTTACCCTCCTCTAATAATTTAGAAGAATTGACAAATAGTTTTAATAATCGTTTCTCATCGGTTTTTAACACTTGTAGTATTGCTGTCAGTCCTGGCTCTTATAGTAATTTAAATAAACAAACCAACCTCAAAAGTATGTTTTTTGAACCTGCTACTGTCATTGAAATAACTAACATTATTAACTCACTACCAAATAAAAAATCAACTGGATTAGACAGAATCAATAAAGATATGATTATCATTATATTTAACCACTTTTCTGATTTTTTAACCAATTTGATTAATCTTTCCTTCGATCAAGGTATTTTCTTTTCCAACCTAAAAAATCTTTAGTTGTACCGATCTTTAAGCAGGGTAGTAAAAATGATCTTAATAATTATAGACCAATTTCTCTCTTAAGCATATTTTCGAAAATTATTGAAAAAATCATGCATATCCGTTAGTCTAAGTTTTTAGAAAAGCATCACATAATATCAGATAACAGATATGGTTTTAGAAAAGGAAAAAGTACAGAATTAGCATTAATGAAGTTTACAAAAATTATCTACTCAAACGAAAATAATAACATTAAGTCTGCTGCGTTTTTTTTTGGATATTAGCAAAGCTTTCGATACGGTCAACCACAAGCTGCTCTTAAATAAAATGCACAGTTTAGGAATAAGAGGATATATCTACTCGTGGTTCGAATCTTATATGAGTGGTAGAACGCAATATGTTAAAGTTGATGATACTTATAGTAGTGAACTTCCGATTAATGGTGGTGTTCCTCAAGATTCCATTCTAGAGCCCCTATTGTTTCTGATTTTTATTAATGATTTCTGCCAATTAAATTTAAATTGTGACATCATAACTTTTGCTGATGATACTGTTTTGGTATTCTCGGCTGATAATTACTTAGATCTTTTTAAAAAAATTGAAATTTCACTCCAAAAAGCAAACATCTGGTTTAGTAATAACTTGTTAAAGCGAAACGTTTCAAAAACTAAATTTATGATTTTTAGTCTGAAATCTACTGAACCCACTGTTAATAGTTTAAGAATCCATAACCCTTCTTGTTATCTGGAATGTGATGTGCATCCTCTACCTGTGATAAAATTAAGCGCGTTGACTCTATTAAATACTTAGGACTTCAATTTGATAGTAATTTAAAATGGAAGACTCATGTAAGTTATTTGTTAAACAAATTACGGTTTATTAATTTGAAAATTTTTAAGCTTAAGCGTATTGACCATAAATTTTTAACTTCAATATATTTTGCCTGGGTTCAATCTTTAATCAACTATGGAATAACATGTTATGCTCAGATTACTGTATAATAATACAAAACCTCTTAACCACTTACAGAATAAAATCCTATCCCATATTAAAAATAATTCTTTATTAAATCCTATCTTGTCTCTAAGAGAACTCTACATATTTCGGTTACTGCTTTTCATTTTCAATAATAAATTTTTCTATCAATATAAAACTAGTAACTTTTCTCTTAGAAATATACAAGGAAATTATTTTATACCAAAATCTAACAAAGAAATTTTTCACAAATCACACGTGTTTCTTGGTCCCTTTTTGTTTAATAAATTAAATGAAACTCTTAAAATCACTAATAATAAATCTGAATATAAATCTGGACTACATACTTAATTTCATAGCAGGACACAATGACATAGAAATATTGTTTAAGGTAACTAAATAGAGTCAGCGCAGCTTTGTTGCCTAGGGAGAGTTTTTGGTACTGGGTACGAGCTACGAGCTCTTTTGGTACTTCAAAACTACTATTTTCTTTTTGTATGTATGTGTTCGTCTTTTTTTTGTTGTCTCTCCAATATTGTGTGCGTATTATTCCATTGTTTTTTCTCTTTTGTGTAATTTTTAATTATATTTTGTTGAAATAAATCCTTGGAATCCTTGAAATCCTTGAATCCTCTATCACACTATCCCTGAAGGTTGAATCCATTGTTAAAAAAGCGTGTGAATATACTTATTTAAAAACTTTTAATACCCCCAATGGATAACACATTATAGTTGAAAACATCAAAAAATAATAATTAGGAATTAATTCTAAAAATATTTATTTTGTTTTCTAACCACAGATAAAAATTATGATTGAAAGATTGATACTTTTAAAAATTTTTACTTTTAAGCTTAAAGAAAATTAAAAAAAATTTAGCGTAGAGGCACTAATCAGGGTGGTACTAATATGTTTTTTTTTTCTCAAAATGCTAAGGAAAACCTAAGAATGATAAAAAATATTTTTGTCCGTTCTCCCAAAATTGCGAATGAAAAATCTGAGTGTTAGAAATACAAGGTGCGTCAAAAGTCCGTGAGAACTTTAAAAATTAATAATAAAAAAACGAAAAGAGATAAAAATGTGCCGTCTGCTGCAATGTTCTTGATTTGGCTTTGGATTTTTTATACCAAATTTTGAAAATTCGTAGTTCCCCGACCTCTATGTAGACCACTTTTTACTAAAATAGGGAATTTCGGCCAGCAAGTTCCCCCTTTTACTTCAGCGTAGTGATAAATCGAATATTGCTATTGAATCGATTTCCGAATCAAATGAAACTCTGATCTTCGGAATCTAATAGTCAGGGCCGGTTTTAAGCCATGCTGATCTTTTAAACATTTGATTAGAATGTTAAATTAAGAAATTTTTTGATCCTTTCTTTGTTTCTCGCACAAATTCAAACTTTTTACGACTGAATTTAGTTCGATCGCGTTCAGTGAAGTGAAAACGGATCTTAAAATGTATGCTAGGTTTTTTTTATTTATTCGGTCTTCTATCTCTCTTAAAAATTTTAAAAATTCCATCCATCATTTCCAATTAGCATTTGTATCCTCAGAACTGACTTGTATTTTGTCAAAACTTTTGGCCAATTTCCATAGCCCTTCTTGTAAGTGTCTTGCCAATTTGATCTCTATCTCTGCATATTTCCTTTTAATTTCGGCGTTCAGTTTGTTAAGTTTAATCTTTTTATCCATACTTACATTTTAGGCAGTTTCTTTTAATATATCTGATCTTTTGATTAGTAAAGTCTGAATAGGGTCATGTAAAAAGTAATGTTTCTTCTCTTTATGTTTTCCGCGAGGAATGGAAGCTTTTAAGGCTGAGAAAACTACATACTTGAAACTGGACCATTTTCCAAAAGTTCCAACGTAGATTTTTATTCTTGAGGTAATCAATCAACCTTGAAGGCAATTTCTATTAAAATTGGGAGATGATCACTGCCCACTTCCTCAAGAAGAGCAGTAAGGAAACAAACCTGGACTTATAGTAACATCCAGAGCATTAGTCGTATCACAAAACTAAATGAGCGATAAGTGTAACTCCCGCCGTTAAGAAAAAAGAGCTTTATCATCGGCCAAATCTACGCTGTAAAAAACTGTAGAAAAACAGAAAGTTTCAATAAAAATGACTTTATGTTTACAGGGATATTCTGTCATGTAACATTCCCACAGTACTTATATTTATTTTATGTAAAAAACAGCTTTTTTCTAGTTTTTTAGCTTATCTGTACTTAAACAGAAACTTTCTGCAGCGAAAACGAATACAGCTATTGGCAACACCCAACACGCTTTGGAGCCAAATACAAGTTTCAGTTCGTGGAGAAAGAAACATCTTTGGATAATTTCTATTTTTACTGAATCCTCGTTGGAGCAGCGGTAGCATGCGGTAGGTCGTGGGTTCTATCCCCGGTTAATATTTTATTAAAATTTCAAGAAAATTACTGTGAGGCAACAGAAAAAATCTGTTGCTCACTTGACATAAAGTTTCTGTTCACAGCATTTACCTGTAGGTTACAGCTTTTTTCTGTTTACAGGATTTTTCTGCTTACAAAACTTTTCTGGCAACTTTGGTGCCAGAAATTTTCTGTTTTTTATAGGATTATTTTTTACAGTGTACTAAATCAGATCCTCGATTACATTGGGGAACAGCAATTTCGTTGACTTAGAACTGTGACTTGTTTTTGAATCACTTTTAGCCCCTGAATCCAAAAGTAACTGTAGTTTTTGTCTATCACGTCAACTTTTTAAGATACAGGGTACCCCCAAAATATGTATAAAAAGCAAAATGAATGACTTTGAACTCAGTTTTCAGGGTAAAAAACATTACTTTAGTCTTTAAATTACACGCCAGAGGACAAGAAAGGTTAAAGTTTCTAAAATATGAAAATTTGTAGCAAATGGATAGGTTTAAGGGGTAATTACCCCCCAAAAATGCACAAAAAACGTTAAAAATGATAGATGTTATTTTACAATGTTTTTTTTTCTTTTATTTTTTACACAATTCCTCTTTAAAAGGTCTTAACACTTCCCCAAGTACCCAAATTTAATGAAAATAGGCAGCTATGATTTTTACTAAAAGCGGTTCAGGTGTTAGCGTTCCCGAAGCACCCGCGGAAGGGTTGGAAGACTCTGTGGCGCTTTGGGGACGCTAACACCTCAACCACTTTCAGTAAACATCATTGCTGCCTATTTTCATTAAATTTGGGTCCTTGGGGAAGGTTAAGACCTTTTAAAGAGGGATTGCGTAAAAAATAAGAGAAAAATAGCGTAAAATACCTTTACTCTTTTTTTTTGCATTTTACGGGGGTAATTACCTCTTAAACCTATCCATTTGCTACAAATTTTCCTATTTTAGAAACTTTAATCTTTCTTGTCCTCTCGGGTGTAATTCAATGGTTAAAGTAATGGTTTTTGACCCTGAAAATGACCCCGAAGAGCAAGAGTCTTCCGAACCCTCCGCGGGTGCTTCATCATCATCATCATCACAATTAGTGACCCCCAGTTTAGTGTGTTTAGAATTTAGGTCTCCAAGTAAAATGGTGTTGTCTTTAAGAAAACCCTCTATCAAGTCAAGAGGAAGATGCTGATTGTTTGGAGGATGGTATGAATTTATTATGGTGATATCTCTATCTTTGGATAGAATTTTAACTCCTTGACTCTAGAAGTCAGAAGTCGGTCCATTTACATCAGGAAGTGTTTAAAAGTGAACGTTTCGAATGAGAAACAGGACCCCAGAACGATCCTTTCGAACTATGTTGTAGCCCTTAACTTTTAGCTGCCTCTTCAAACTAGGTTTGTATTGTTTCTTATAAGGCTGCTATTTCCACATGATGTTTATCCTCCAATAAATCATATCAAGTTTAAGTTTAGTAGCAGTAATACAGTAAAGCACCGTTTATACGTCTTTCAAGGGACCGACGTAAAACGGCGTATAAATGAAAAGATGTACAATACAGGGTGTCCCATAAATAATGGGCCACACTTCTAGGGGGGATAGTAGACACCTAGACGAGTCAGAATCGCATAGGATTCGGGGGTCCCAGACCAAATCCCAGGGAGCTAAAAATGGTGCGACACCCCAAAAAAATTATTGAAAAATTCAATTTGTAGAAGAACTACTATTGGTAAAAATTTAATTAGGGTCTCAAATTTTGTGGTTTAATATGATCTTCAAAATTATGGTAAAAGTTTTCACTTAAAAATTTTTTATTACGAAAAAAAAGTCAAAAAACCACAAAAAAATGTGAAAAATCTGCCAAAACTTTATTTTGTATTTGGAAATCCTTTCTTTTGATATCCCCATCTAAAAGAGCATAATTGAAAACCCCAAAGTCCAAAGTTTCACGTAAATACCATCAATATTAAACGCTTGAGATCCTATTAAAGTTTGTTTTTTGCGTGCGAAAACAGCTTCAGAAAACGAGCGTTCAGGGAGAATCTAAGAATTACGGATCGTAGTGGATTGATGCTCACCAACTATTATTCCTCGCCCAATTTGGCGAGACCTGAGATGAGCATGAAAATATCTGAAAACCGCCAATTGAACAATTTGTCGGGATGGAAATTGCAAAAGCGTAAAATGTTGATTTTTAATTTTTATTGAAGTCTATGAAAGGAAAAAAGATATTAATTAAATTAACTTAATCATTTATTGGATATAAAGAACAAACTCATTAATAGTTTTAGGAATTATCGATCTTAAAAACGAATAGTATTAATTGTTAGAAATTATCTGATAGTATCGATAATTTTTTTATTTAATTTGATAGTAGTAGTGATTTTACAAATGTATCAATCCAGGAAACAGCATTACTTATTGCTTTTAATGACAAAAACGGTACATTTGTTAGCTTTGAAAAAACCCAATAGAATAATCAATTATTTACAAGCACGGTACTTTAAAGATCTTTTGTAAATAGTTTCTATGGTTATTTTCCGTTATACCCCCGCACTAGGATACGTCAGTCGGCGGATCCTCCATCGCTAGGTTCGTGATTTTGAGTTGCGATAAAAGGGGGATTTCTGGTAATCGAGGAATGATATAATAGGCAAGTGGGTATGTACAGGGTCTCCCCTCAACGTCCGATATAAGAAGTTTGCAAAACAAAGGAATGCATGTTGAAGGTTATGACAAACCTAAGAGATTGCTTATATCGAACGGTGAAGTGAGACCCCGCATACCCTTTGCTTATTCCTCGATTAATAAACCAATCTTATATCGCAATTCAAAATCACGATCATAGCGCTTGAGGATCCGCCGACTGAAGTATCCTAGCGCGAGGATATAATGGGAAAACCCAAAAACGATTTACAAATAGGGTTCAAAGTTGGCACCGTTAGTCTGGATGCAGGCTTGACATCGACGGATCATCGACTGCCGGACGCGTTCAAATACACCAGGCATTTCTTTAACCGTGGCAGCGGCACAGACAACTCTAGCTACCAGATCCGTGTCTGTATCAACTGGATCGTTGTAGACAATATCTTTAATCGCTCCCCATAAGAAAAAATCAAGGCTAGACAAATCTGGTGATCTTGGGGGCCAGTGAACAGGTCCTCCACGCCCAATCCATCTATTTGGAAATGTGGTATCCAGGTAGCTTCGGACAGCCAATCCAAAATGTGCGGGCGCCCCATCATGTTGGAACCACATGTTGCGCTTCACATTTGATGGTACGTGGAGAAGCAATTCTGGAAGTACCTCCTCCAGGAAAATTTTATAATTCCCAGCGGTCAATCTTGAAGGGAGAAGATACGGCCCGACTAAGTAGCCGTCGACCAAACCTGCCCACACATTAATGCTGAAGCGATGTTGTGCCGCGTGATGCCGTACTCCGTGGGGGTTGTCATGAGCCCACAAATGCTGGTTGTGATGATTAAATACGCCATCCCTAGTAAATGTGACTTCATCAGTAAACATCAAATATGATGGAAAATTTCTATCTTGTGCTTTTTTTTGAAGATACCATTGTGCGAATTGCACGCGTTTAGGATGGTCTTCGGGGAGTAGCAATTGCACTCTCTGAAGACGAAAGGGGTGGAAGGACTCGACTCTCAAAATACGCTGGACATTACTTCGAGAGGTTAAAACATCTGAAGCAATGGCACGTATGCTGGTACTAGGATTATTTTCCACAGCATCCAACACCATTTCTTCGATAGCAACTGAGCCCGCCGATCGTGGCCTGCCCTCACTCGCCCTTTCACTTCTCAATGTCCCATTCTCGCATAAATTTTGATGGAGACGTTGGAATACTCTGAAGTGTGGCTGTTCTCTGTTGGGGTACCGATCGGCATAAATACGAGCAGCGGCCCGTCCATTGTAGTCAGCAATACCGTAGACAATGTGCATTTCTGCGAGTTCAGTATTTGTGAATCGATTCATACCCAGAATTCGATAAAAAATTTAAAGAAATCCAAAGCAACAAATAATAATACTTCAGAATTTAAATGGACGAGAGACGAAAAAAGAGATAACAGCGGCTGAATTCAAATAAGGCACAAGTTTAGTACAGAACATACTTAAGTACTGGATGAAATTTGCATACCTAATTTGAAATTATCTACAGACGAAAGTACTGGAAAAAAGTCTGAAAATTTAAAAGCGCATTATTATGGGATGCGAATTTTTTAATACAAAAATTATTTACTGAAATACTAAAATTTAAAAAAAAGTTATTAATTTACTTAAATGTTTGGGATCGTAACTAGAAACCTAGAAGGTAAATGTTTATTAAAACTATCTTATCAGACACTTAAGAAAAAATAAATTGTAACTATCCCTTTTGCTCAACAAAATTGCGTATTTTCTTAGGGGTAGTTACAATTTTTTTCTTTCGCCAAGTAAGCATGGATGATCTGTAGAAGCGAAAGTTGGCGAGGAATCTAGCATCGCAAATAATGGCGAGAAAATTGGCGAGCATCAATCCGCTACAGTCCGAAACTAGATTCTCCCTGAACGCTCGTTTTCTGAAGCTGTTTCCGCACGCAAAAATCAAACTTTAACAGGATCTCAAGCGTTTAATATTGATGGTTTTTACGTTAAACTTTGGACTTAAGAGTTTTCACTATGCTCCTTCGGATGGGAATATCAAAAGAAAGGATTTCCAAATACAAAACAAAGTTTTGGCAGAGTTTTCACATTTTTTTGTGGTTTTTTTACTTTTTTTGTAATAAAAAAATTTAAACGGAAAACTTTTAAGATAATTTTAAAGATCATATTAAACCACAATTTTTGAGACCGTAATTAAATTTTTACCATTAGTAGTTCTTCTACAAATTGAATTTTTAAATAATTTTTTTGGGGTGTCGCACCATTTTTAGCTCCCTGGGATTTGATCTGGGACCCCCAAATCCTATGTGATTCTGACTCGTCTAGGTGTCTACTATCCCCCCTAGAAGTGTGGCCCATTATTTATGGGACACCCTGTATAATTGAAAACAATTTTGATTATTTGAATGAATTGGGACTTAGCGAAAACGACGTATAATGTAAAAGACGTATAAATGAGAGACGTATAAACGGTGCTTTACTGTAGTACTAAGTCCATTTATGGTGAATGGTGCACTGAATGATTGCGAAGATTCTTATACAGGGTGTCCCATAAATGTTGGGTCACACTTCTAGGAGGGATAGTAGACACCTAGACGAGTCAGAATCACATAGGATTTGGGGTCCCAGACCAAATCCCAGGGAGTTAAAAATGGAGAGACACCCCAAAAAGATTATTGAAATATTCAATTTGTAGAAGAACTACTATTGGTAAAAATTTAATTATGGTGTCAAAAATTGTGGTTTAATATGATCTTTAAAATTATCTCAAAAGTCTTCCCTTTAAAATTTGTTTTATTATGAAAAAAATTAAAAAAACACAAAAAAATTTGAAAATTCTGCCAAAACTTTATTTTGTATTTCGAAATCCTTTCTTTTGATTTAATAATCTGAGAGATCATAGTCGAAAATCCATAAGTCCAAAGTGTCACGTAAAAACCATCAATATTAAATGCTTGAGATCCTGTTAAAGCATGGTTTAAGTCCGTTTTTTGGGACCGCAAACTGCCGTTTTGGAAACGGCTATAGGAAACCAGTTTGCGCACGCAAAAAACGAACTTTAACAGGATCTCAAGCGTTTAATATTGATGGTTTTTACGTTCTTTTCCCCAACTGTACAGTTGAGGAAAAAAACGACTCAGTTGTGATTTCTGGCGAGCCACTTGGGTTAGGAAGACAAAATAGGGGTAATTTTTCATTAATTAAAGTATTCTTTTACCAAAAAAATTTTCGAGTCCTTAGGGGGTCGTCTTCATATTAAAAGAAACACTAACTTTTTTTTTCCATTGGGAACCCCCAATTATTATTAGTTTTTCTGAAAGGCCATCCCCCAAACCTTTAAATACCCAGTTTCATCCAGATTGATTAAATTTTTTTAAACAAACTTTAAAAAAAATTTTAAATCCGGAAATTTTTTTTTGGTAATCGATTCTGGTAGTAATTTTATGTAGGAAACCAAAATTTCAATCTATTTATCCGATAGTTTTTGATAAAACGAACTAGAAAGAGCATTTGCGGTATGCATTCGGCAACGGTATACGGCCCCTTAAGATATTAATTCGTTTTTATCAGAAACTATTGGATAAAATCGATTGAAATTTTGGTTTCCTTCATAAAATTACTACCAGAATCGATTACCATAAAAATATTTCACGATTTAAAAAAATATAAGTTTATTTTTTTTTAATTTTAATCAATCTGGATGAAACTGGGTATTTTAGGGTTTGGGGGGATGGCCTTTCAGAAAAACTAATAATAATTGGGGGTCCCCATTGGAAAAAAGTTAGTGTTTCGTTTAATATGAAGAAGACCCTTTAAGGACTCGCGAAAATTTTTTTGGTAAAATACTTCAATTAATGAAAAATGATACCTTATTTGTCTTCCTAACCCAAGTGGTTCGCCAGAAATTACAACTGAGTCATTTTTTTCCCTCAACTGTACATTATTACCTCAATCTTAGCTATTCAATTTACGAGCAAAGCCCTGTTTGGAACGCAGTGTTAGTTTTACACTAAGTTTAGTTAGTCTCAAATTCCGGTTTTTTTTTGTTAATTAAAAATACTCGTTAATTAACTTAATCCTTTTGTTGTTTGACTAGATAATGATCGGATTCTGCCATTTGGATTCTGTCAGACAGCCAAAGTTCCATCCAACATCTTTCCAATTGGCACAAAGTGGGTGATGGCACTGGTTTGGCAATCCTTGACAAACTGGAGCTTCTTTCATCCTTTCGTGATGTGCACTTCCAGTGGATTCCATCCCATGTTGATGTTCACGGGAACGAAACAGCAGATTTTTTGGCTAAAAAGGGGGCTGGTGAGCCGTTGGACACATATTCTCTGACTTATTTGGAGCTATTTTCAAAAGCTAAAAGAGATGCTAGGGAATCTTGGACTGTCCCCCTGTTCATCATTTTTACCAGGCGAAGTGCCCGGGAGGTGCATTGGCACTCAAGTGTGGAAGACGAGAACAGACGATCATCACCAGGCTTGTCAGTGGAGACTTGAAATCTTTGTCCTATTCCAATGGAAAAAAGACTTTTCCTGCCTGTGTGAAGTGTGCCGGGCATCAGGCCACTCCCGACTATATTCTGGACTGTCTGGGACTTTCCAGACTTGATCTTTCGACGGACCCTATTATGGTTTTGGATTTTTTGAGAGTGATGGGTTTCATAGACTTGGTTTAGCGTTGCTAAACACCGGAGATTGGCAACATGATTGGATATTGGATTGTCATGAGGGCTACAGCAATGTGCAAAGTTTCGGGGCCCTAACATATCCTGAAGTGCCCGAAAATCGAGTTTTAAAATTCCACCCGTAAAACACCGCCAAAAGCAAGTAGAATAAAAGCGTTTAATAATAAAAAGCAAATTTGATATAAAATATCGATTAAATTATTTATAAATTTTCATGAATTTTGAAGTGGTGAGCAAAAGGTCTTTCTACTATAAATCGAAATATTCTGAAAATATTGGGGGAAATCGTCCCTATAACCCCCATGTCTTCAGTAATAGTTAGTAGTTCAGTAATTAATGCTAAAAATACCTCAGAAAATCAATCAAACACTCTGTATTTAAGTATTTTTATAGGAATTTTTGAGCCACAAAAGCCTGATTTACCGTTTTCCATAATTGGTAACCCCTTCGGACCTGGTGTGCGGTATACCGGACATCAACTTTAAACCTAGTTATTTTCTTCAAAATCACTCGAAATCCATAAATTTTTTTTTCAGTTGATACTCTACATTCATATTATTATCTCTGAAGCAGTAAATTTGTATTTCCCGGTTGGTAACAACCCATTAGCCGATGTTTTCAAAACCATGTCTTCAACTCCCCCCTTCGGACCTGGTGTGCGGTATACCGGACATCAACTTTAAACCTAGTTATTTTCTTCAAAATCACTCGAAATCCAGAAAATTTTTTCAGTTGATACTCTACATTCATATTATTATCTTTGAAGCAGTAAATTTGTATTTCCCGGTTGGCAACAACCCATTAGCCGATGAATTTGAAAACCACCGGACGGTCTGTAATTTCTTTAAATATTAAGCTAGGAACTTGAAAATTTTAAATTAAGATATTTATCACCATACTATACTGTGTACCAAAGGAAAAAATTTTCACATAAAAATTTCATAATTCCGACTGAAGGCCATTATCAACAAAACCACTTTCATAATTTAGCGTGATTATTTATTACCTTTATTAAAATTTTTGTTACCTTTTTTCCGGAATTAAAAAAAATTTTATTTTTAAATTGTAATCCTCAATTAATTATTATTATTTGTAAATAAACGGCTATGAAATTGAATAAATTTGTATTAAATGATTAAGATTTGAAGAAAGGATCCAACATCTATTCAGCTTTGTGTTTGCCTGTATCCCTCCCTATCGGTTAACCTTCAACAATGAGACATGTGGAGAGTGCGGGGACAGAACCTGCAACCTAGTGATCACGAGCTTCCCAGGTAGCACACGAATACCGGCCAACGCCGGACCAATACCGGCCAATATCGCGAATACCGGAGAATGTCGGACGTCAAAATAATGATATCGGACGGTATTGGCCGGTATTGTGAAATTTTTTTCTTATTAAAAACATATAAAAACCAATTTTAATAACATGATTTATGAGAAAAATAGGCGTAAAAGTGAAAATTAGGCTTTTTTATTTTGATAAAAATGAGAAAATAATGTCGAATAAATGATTTCGACCAATAATGGCCAGTATCGTAAAATCGGTATCACCATGACGATATCGGCCGTTATTTTACGGTGATGTGGGGATGGTGTCAGAAAAATGTCGTAAAAAAGATATTGGCCGTTATTCGACAGCATTGTTAACTCAATGTCGTAGAAAAAATAATGGCCGTTATTCGACAGTATTGTAAACGCATTGTCGTCGGCGAGGTTATTGGCCGGTATTTGGCATTATTGGTAAATATTTTTCGAAAAGCAAAAAAAATTCTTTTTAAAGTTTTAAAGCATTATCAAATGCCAAACTTGAAATCCTTGATAATTTCATAAGATTTGAGCTGGTAAAATATATTTGTACTTAAAAGAAACATATTTAACATCAGTGTTGCGGAACTGAATAGCGTATTAACTTATTCTGTTTATTTAATTTTCCTTGAACAAGCTGTTCTGTGGGATGTAAATATTATAACTTTTATGAAGTGAATTGATTGTATTATTTCTGTATATATATAGCCGTGTTTTTAGATATTTAGATGATGACTTTTGCCTTTTAGTTACAATAAATAGATTTGCAACTTATGGAGTTTAGTTTCCTTTAAAACGACATCGAAGCACAGGACTAAATTTTTACAACATAGTGGCGTCCGCGACAGGACTATTGCCTGTGCTTCGATTGCTCGTTCTTGGATGGATTGCTCGTTCTAGGATCGGGTCTTGAATCTGTCATCTTGATTTTGGAATTAGGATTGCTCATTGCTCGTTTTTGAAATAAGGATGACTCTGAAGGTCTTGAAAGCCAGAAGAAAGGTTCTGAGAGGTGCGTTAACAGTTTGCATGACGAAGGTGGAGAGGGAGCTAGACAAGGATGTTCCCGATCTGAAGGAACTGTCTTCCCTTAGAAAACAACTTGTGGATAAATTAAAGGATATTCAGAGATGTCAAGAGAAAATTTCGGGATATTTGGAGGATGATGAGGAAGAATTGCTGAAGGATATGGAGCAAGCTTATACTTTTGAAAATTCGTGTCGAGAAAAGCGTATTTTGATCGACTTAAAGATTGGCAATTCGGAAAAACCTGGTTCAAGCTGTACGAGAGGATTTGAGCTACAGCATATTGAAAATAGGATCTTCGACTGTCCCGATGGCGTGGACAACGACTGTCCCGATGGTTTGGGGGACGACTGTTCCGACGATGGCGGGGACAACGACTGTTCCGACGATGGCGGGGACAACGACTGTTCCGACGATGGCGGGGACAACGACTGTTCCGACGATGGCGGGGACAACGACTGTTCCGACGATGGCGGGGTCCAACGACTGTTCCGACGATGGCGGGGACAACGACTGTTCCGACGATGGCGGGGACAACGACTGTTCCGACGATGGCGGGGACAACGACTGTTCCGACGGCGGGGACTACCACTGTTCCGACGGCGGGGACTACCACTGTTCCGACGGCGGGGACAAGGATTGTTCTGATGGTGAAAAACCTGATGTCCTGACAGCGTCAGTTCTCGAAGTGAGTACAGAAGCAGTTTGGGGTAAAAAATTTCCAAACTGTACCCTCTGTGATCAATCACATAGAAGTGAACAATGTTTTAGAGTTAGGAAAATGTCCTTAAGTGATCTATTGATTGGGGATCGATTTGAAAGCAATGTTAAATTTGAGAAGGTTAGTCGCGAAGAAACCTCTGTATTTGGTATTAAATGTGATCTTTACACAGATAAGTTAAAGTTTTCTTCTCAATTGGGACTTATTACCTGTGAACTGCAAATTTGTAAGTTAGTTTTGTCTGATGTTAGAATGATTTTTGATCCTGGGGTGATCTTGGCATGTTACAATGTTTTGGAATTTTTGGTTACCGGGATCAAGGCAAATGAAAATTCTTTTGAGAAAATATCTCTGTTTTGCAAAATGGTTCAAGAGTTTATTGTTTTTGAAATTCTTGTTAATGTTAATGATTGTTGTTAAATTGTTGGCAAATGATTTCAGTTTCGTATGTCTGTTTAGTTGATGAATTTATTAGTTTGAGACTCCTTCCGAAGTCTCAACGGGGGGAGGTATGTTGCGGAACTGAATAGCGTATTAACTTATTCTGTTTATTTAATTTTCCTTGAACAAGCTGTTCTGTGGGATGTAAATATTATAACTTTTATGAAGTGAATTGATTGTATTATTTCTGTATATATATAGCCGTGTGTTTTTAGATATTTAGATGATGACTTTTGCCTTTTAGTTACAATAAATAGATTTGCAACTTATGGAGTTTAGTTTCCTTTAAAACGACATCGAAGCACAGGACTAGTTTTTTACAATCAGGGTAATCTTTCAACTCATTGTCGTAGAACAGGTATTGGCCGTTATTCGGCGGTATCGGCCGAGTGGTCATTTTTTTCGTCAGTAATGTGACGCGCATGCGCTCTAGTACTATTGCTATTCAGCGGTAATTGCATTCTCGGCGCCATATTTGAAGAACTCGGATCATATTGAAAGAACGAACAAAAAGAGCTCTCCGACGGTAATGGAGTTTTAAAAGTTCTGGAAAGAAGATAATGCATCCTTATCCAAGAAAGTCGCATATTTAAACATTGTTAAATTCATTTGCTTATATCCATGTTGTTTTATTTTAAAAATGCTTCCCCACTAAAAATAATCTGAAGATTTTCTTCAGAAAAAGCCACTTTCTACAGAAATTCTAAAAAAATTGTAAGATATTTTGCAGATTTTGCTTTGTCTTTAAACTATCTTCAGAATTTTTGAAGACAACTAACAGACATTTCGCAGACATAGCATTAACTTTAAATTGTCTTCAGAATTTTTGCAGACAATTTACAGATGTTTTAAAGACAAGATGTATCTTCAGAAATTTTTAAGACGGTTATTCAGACATTTTTCAGATTGAACAGAATATTCAAATTGTCTTCACAATATATTAAACTTTACAAAATTTTATCATTTTACGTACAGAATGAATAAAACTGATATCGAATGCCTTGTAATCGATTTCAAAAGAAACTAAATCTTAAAAGAATCGATTCCTAGAACTCGATTAAAGTTTTAATATTGTACGGTTAATTTAAATTTTTAATTATTTTAAGATTGTATTTGTGATGTTAATATTTCATAGCGAGAATACTACTTTCTCATTTAAATCTGACTTCATATGAGAGAATTAGGTAATCAAATCTTCGGGAACCGAATCGACATCAGAGATCAAACGAATCGAATCTAACCTAGAGAATCGATTGCAGAATCGAATCGATAGAACAATGTTTACGTTTTGTTTTCAACACTAGTTGCGTGCCTGAATGAATGCTGATTTGAATTATGAATTTTCCTGATATAATTATGGGGCTACCTAACAATATGGTATGATTTAATTTACCAAATGTCCTTTATTTATATTGTGGTTGAAAATTTTATTTGTTCAAAGATGCAAGACTACTGCAAAGTGCAAACGCAAGCATATGTTAGAAGGTTGCATGTGGGAAGTAGGCTTAGGCCTTATAGGCTTAAGATTTAGTAGTCTTAAGATTTTCTTCAGAAAAAAATCTGCCGACTATCCGCAGTTATTTGGGCCCTTCTTTCTGAAGAAATTCTTTAGAAACCATAATCTAAAGATTTTCTTAAGAACGTTATCTTAAGATTTTCTTTAGAATGAAGGGGTCCAAATAACTGCAGATGGTCTGCAGATTTTTTTTGAAGAAAAACTGCAGAATTTTTTTAGTGGGGTTGTTTTGCAGAAAATGGGAATCGACGTTCGATTCGTTCATTGATTAGAATGTTGCGCTTTCGTTAAATATTTTTGTTTTGAATTGAATTACCAGAATTTTAGTCTTTTTTCGTTTTTTTTATAATAATGTCTTTTTTTTTCTTTTAGTTACTAATGACGGTTGAAATGTATAAACAACTGCGTCCACTTATGAGGAATGAAATGAAAAAAGCAAACGATTAAAACATATTACTGTTAATTAAAATTTGCCCAATATCAAATGAAAAAATAAGGAAACAAAAAGAATAAATCTTCCTTTGTTGAAATGGAATGGAAGTGGTCTAGAACTGAAAATGCATACATAAACATAGTGTGTTTATTTTTTTAAGTGCCGTCTGATATATATATTTTAAGATGAACTGTTATTTAATGTTACAAATGTTTTCTGTTTCTTAAATTTATTTCTTGCGTTTTTATCAGTATGCAAACTTTATTATTTTTATAAAAGGACTTTCCAAAAGCCAATTAATTGCAAGTAATATATTTAAAAGCTATTCTTAATTCTTACCTTTTAAATGTTGATTATTACTACTTTATTTGTGAAAACATAGTACTGTATTCGTGTTTTTTGAGTTATGAGGATAGATTGAGTTATGTCATAATTATTAAACTAGAACTACGCCTATCTTTAATTACTGTTGACTTGTAAATTAAGTCTGTATATCCCTTTCCCTTATTGTACTTCCATCAGTTTATTTTCCAGTCTATTTTCATATTTTAATGAGGCCATGATAAACTTTTTTTTGCAGTTTTTTAATATTTGAGTAACTTACCTTTCTCAATTATTAAAATCTAAAACAATTTGAAAATGTAATATTTAAGTACCCATGTTTTAATTAAAACTGTTCCAAAGCATGATTTGGAAATGCATGCAATCTCTATAAAATAATTATTTATTTTTTTTAAATAAATTCTTTACTTTTTCAGGGAGCTTTTGTATCTGTGTTGGTTGCATTCAAAGTCATCAACAATCAATGGTTTTATTATGATTCCTCTGCAGTGTCAAAATTGTAATGTTTCTTTTTTTTATATTATTTAAAGCTTATTTATTATTACGAAACCGGTCCACGGTTGGAGGTGACGCTTGAGAGTTGTGAGTTTACACTTATTTTTATGTATTCAAAGTTGGGTATTTTTATGTAAGAGTGTTTAACCTTAGCTGAAATCTAACTTACTTGAACTTGTCAAAGTTATTGAAAATTGATGATAATTTCTTAAAAGGAAAAATGTTTTATTTGTTATACCTATAACCTATAACCTAGATAAATATATCACTAAAAATTGTTGTATGCTACTGGTTTTTCTTCTTCAAATTCTGTAATATCGTAACTGGGAACCCCAGTTTTGTGTGTGTCATTTTATTTTTAATGTTAATTTGTGTTATATTTTGGTAAACATCCCTTCGCCTGATTGCCTGATTCCTAGGATACTAGAAATGCTATTTGTAAAATTTTGTGTAAACATCTGTTCAATAAACTGCTATTTTTGTTTTACTATTTGAATTTAATGTGTTCAGATAAATATTAGTTAAGAAAAAATTTTTCTAACGTTTTTTCCAATCTTTTCATCTAAGAAAAATTAATATTTTTCTTTTTCGAATAATTTATATTTTATAAATATAAATTGCTCACAGTAATAGAAAATAATCTTCCATATAAAGAATTCTATTTTAGATTAAAAAAACATTTATTCTTGATTGAATGATGTGATAATTTTCTAAGTACTGGCTATTTATAAATAATGTTTAAATATGCTAACTTGATCCAATGATTTGACAAAATATATCTATAAAATTGATCATTTGAATAAAGTTAGCATATTTTAAACATTATTTATAAATAGTCAGTACTTAGAAAATTAACACATTAGTGAATCACTAATAATTTACGTCGAATAACTGACAGAATCGGCCAATATCCCAAAACACGAATTCCAAAATTCTGATAACGGCCGGTATTGTGCGGTATTTTTGTTGTTAAGGTGAATACCTGTCAGGATCGGCCAATATCCAAAAGTGCGAATTCACAAATTCTGATAACGGCCGGTATTGTACCGTATTTAATATTGTGGAAACAGAAATTGGCCAATATTTAGCGGGAGGGTATTTTGGCAAAGGCCGATATCGTCAGAAGAATAATGGCCATTGTTCTGTTGCTATACCGTTAAAAAATGTCGAAAAAAATGAATACCGTCAGTCCGGCAATGGCCATTATTGTACGTTATTCTCCGGTGTCGAAAATTGATAATGGCCGATATCCAAAAAATGTGCCATTTTGGCATTGGCCATTATCAGTGTGACGATATTGGCCGGTATTCGTGTGCTACCTGGATTGTTACTCTACCAACTAAGCTACCACTTTAGGGTATTCTAATTGGAAGACGAAATTGCGCCAAAAGATAGATAAATAGCCAAATCTGCTTTAACTTTTGTAGGAATTGTGCCAATACACAGATAAGTAGCCAAATCTGCTTTAACTTTCTTAAGAATTTAGCAAAATTGTTGCCAATCTTTCCTATTGGAAGTGAACTTCCCAAAATTTTCAAACCCCACTCCAGGTTTGTTTGTGGGCCAAAAACCAAGAAACTTGATTTTTGGGGGGTTTTAAAGGGTGCTCTTTGATGTCGCCTATAGGAAAAACGAAAGTTGGTGCTTCGTTTAATATGTAGACGGCCCCTTAAGGACATAGACTATAGCTTTTTTTGAAGTAGACGTTAAATCATGAAAATTGGCGTTTACAGTATGTTTCAAACTCCAGTAGTTCGCTCACAATGCGAACTGTATCAGTTTTTTTCTACGACTGTACCAATTATAAACATGTATGTAGAAGTGCAGGAGGTATTGATTAGAGGAAATGAATAAAAAATAATATTTAATAAGACAAAATTTTAGCTATTACATCAAAATCCTATTTCTCTCTCTGTTCTCATAATTTTTAAATAATATAAATAAATACATCGCGCTCAGTCACATCACGAGCATCACCGAGACTCCATGCACTAGTCCGAGGGCACTAGTCCGTCTACTATGTTAAAGACGGTTAATCCTACTCGGCCATTCCTGACTCCACTGGCGTCCTCGCCGTATTGAAGGCAGTTTGAAGGCAGGAGCTTTCCAGACTTCATTATCAGATTTTTCTTCCATTTTTTCCCATGTAACATCAAAAAATCCCAGATCTTCTTTTCTTTTGGCGAGTAGAACACCTGGTCCACTCTTAATTTTTTGGTTAGTTGAGCTCTTTTTAATTTTGTCCTCGTCGCTGCTTCTAAGTCCTCATTTGGATAATTGTCTGAGACTATACTTCCTGATATGAACAAAAACAATGTTACCAATGATCGCAACATGGTCTGTGACAATTCTGATGAAAAATATTCAATCACCACATAATTAAATCCAGCAACCATGATCAAAAATAAAATAACGACTTTCAAAACAAGGAAAAATTTCTTGAAATGTTCATATATCTTTTTTAGCATTTTCACCGCTTCTTGAGATCTTTCTTGAAGCACATTTATGGTATCATGTAGAACAAACAAATCATCGTCTTCAGTTTCATCATCATCATCATCTTTATTCTCATCAACCCATTCATGGTCTTTATCTTCATTATCATCAACTTCTTTTTCTTTACTGTCATCATAAGCTTCTTTGTCTTTACTTTCATCAACTTCTTTGTCTTTACTTTCATCAACTTTTTCGTCTTCACTTTCATCAACTTCCTCGTCTTCACTTTCATCTACTTCTTCGTCTTTACTTTTTACTTCAACAGCCATGCTTACCAAATTATCAACAGCCGAACTAATTTTCAGACCATCCTCATCAAAAGTGAATTTCGTATACCTTATTGTGTCCATACCTATAATACAGTCTGTGGGCATTAAATCATCTTGTAGCACGTGAATTTTAGCTGTTATTTTACTATTATGAACATTGATTGAATCTTGAAAAACCCCATGGTTTGAAATTTGTTTCTACCAATTCCAGAAAAGTTAATGCAAGATGAGAACAATGGAGGTGATCCAACTTTTCTGTAAATCGTTTCGTTTATCATCGTTGCTTCCGAACCTGTATCCACTAACGCAGTGACAGTAATTTCAGAAATAGCAACTTGAATGTGCATTAATTTAGAAGAGGGCAAGTCTGAAGCTTGATTAACTATTTACCCATTACAGATGACATTTTGCTGGAAGACTCTTGATTTTTCCAAATTTTCGGGACAGTCGGACTGAATATGACCAAATGACTTGCAGTAGTAGCATTGCCGGCCTCTTTCTCTGTTCCAGCATTGGTTGCTTTTGTGACCTCTTAAACCACAAGAATAACAGGTTGGCTGAGAGTTGAACATACCTTTGGTGTCTGTTTGAAGAGTTGTGGGATATTTTCCAATTCGTTTTTCCGACATCCTTTCCGATTTTTTAGATCTGTCGAAAAGCTTTTCAAATATTTTCAGTTTCTCCTTGAACTCCTTTAAGGGGCCATTCCACCAAGGCAACAAGCTGTTGCTCTGTTGCTTCAACATTTTGTCGCCCAGTCGCAAGCAACAGTTTCTACTTCTCGGTAGCATGTCTCCGGTGTGTTGCCTGCCCTCAATGCGATTCCACTGAAGCGACAGTTGTTCCGTGTTGCCTAGTAATCCCCGAGAGGTAGTTTTGAACAATCCTCCTCGTACTCTGTTTGAAATAGATTTTTATGAAGAGAAAAAGAAAGAAAAATACATAATTTTAGAGATTTTTATAATAAAATAACAGAATCGCATCCGATTGATAGCTCATGGGTCTACATGAAAGATGTTTGTCCACGATGATCGGCATCTTGGTTAACTTGGTTTTTAGAAAAAGGTTTAAATCGTTCTTCTAAATAGAAAAATCGATCCAAGTAGATATTCGTAATTTATATGATGCTACTTTTGGAGAATTTCAGTTGAATACTTTAAAAGTTACTCAAAATGAAAAAAGTTGGTTAAAATAATAAAAACTTATTCGGGGCGCCATCTTTGAGCTCTAAGCTAAAACAAAAGGATTGGAGAGTTTTTCAATAAGAAAAGTTCAGTGAACCAATGTTTGATAATATTAGCGTGTTAACACTTCATTCAATTTTAGTAATCAAATACACTACAAATATACCATCCCCACATTTTAACCCGATTCCGATTATTATGCAAATATTCAAACCTTCTCAGATCATGTCGCAGGCAACAGTCGCTTGTTTCCCATCGCTGGCGGGAGTCAGGCAACACACGAAAAGTTGCCCGTGCGACCGTGTTGCCAGACAAATCTCGAGCTGTTGCCTCAGTGGAATTGTTCCGGCAACATGTCGCATGGTCGATTTTTGTTGCTTTCGACAAAAGTTGCCCCGGTGGAATGGGGCCTTTAGGGTTTTGCATCCATACAACAGTATCTTATTAGGCGATTCGGGTATTCCGTTTATCACGTAGTCAATCAAGGATAAGTCGTCTAGAGAACCTTTATGGGCTATTTCTCTCATTGATAAAAAATACTCTTGTAAAGTTTCAAAGGGTTTTAAACGTCTCGATTCCAATTCTTTGTGCAGTTGAAAACTATTGACAACATCAGCAAATTCATCCTCCAAATGGTGTCTCATTTTCCCCCAGTTGTTTATGTCCCGTATAGATCTTATTAGAGTTAAGGCTGGTCCAGCCAAACATTTTCTTGCAAAGATGACCTGTTGCAACGGGTTTCTAATGTTGTATAATTCAAACGTGTCTTCTAAATCTGCTATGAAGGTTTCTACTTTGTAATTATCGGTCGAAGAAAAAGGTCTCACTACGTCTATTAAGTCATTCAAACTAAACACAGGAAAACAATTCAAAGATTCCATCGCTTACTATAAATTAAACTCCACACAATTCAAAAATAATCATCAAACTTCAATTCCTCTACCTGCACTCAAGTTCAACTCTCCAAAACTAAAATTCAATATCTTCATCATCAGGCTTCAAAATTAAGTAGAAAACATCAAACATCAAATATTTAATCGCCGGAAAACAATTTAAGTGAACTACTAACGAATCTCAATAAAGAACTGCTTAAAAGTAAAATGCATTTATTAACTAACATCTAGAGCGACCAGCGCTCTCAAGTCAAATAGAATAGCAGAGGGTACAACCAAAACAAACACTTATATAACCCATGTCACTGGAGTTGAGCTGTAGGCAACTCGCGTTGCCACAAAGCATCCCCCCAGTGACAAAGGAACGATACAAGATACAAGTAAGAAAATATTATAGACAAAATTACACGAATTGACAAAGATTTTTGGCAAAACGCACTCTCCGGCCTGATCTCGTTGTAACTACCTTTTCAGCTTTCTCTAAAGAGGTCATGCAACGCCCTACTTTTAACTCAGGTTTACTTTTCCTGCCAACTTTTACTGGTTTTGTGTCCTCTGAAAAACAAAAGGCTGGCTTCACCCGATCCACCGATACAGTAACCGACTTATTATTAACTTTAATTTTGAAGGTTTTATTACCCCGATCGATCACCACGTGAGGTCCTGTGTAAGGAGGAGTCAGAGGAGGACGAACACAATCCACTCTTAAAAATACATGGGAACACGTTTCAAGTGATGGATGCATATAAACATCTCGGTTTCCATGATTTATGGGATTTACAGGGGATAATCGCCTCATTGATTCACACAACCTAGATACATAATCAGAATCGGGGTCGGCTCGGGGGGATTTAATCAAAAACAAATCCGAGGGAAGTCTTAAGGTGGAACCATACACTAACTCTGAACAACTTGCCTGTATGTCTTCTTTAATAGCCACCCTCAACCCTAAAAGAACTACTGGGAGAGATTCCGTCCATTTAGTAGATTCGTGAGCAGTGATTGCACTTTTCAAACTTCTGTGCAGCCTCTCGACCATACCATTCGACATAGGATGGTAAGCAGTTGTGTGAATACGAGTTGCTCCTAACAAGTTAGTTAACTCCCTGAGTAATGCCGATTCAAAATTCCTCCCCTGGTCCGTGGTTATTGACACAGGACAACCAAATCTAGCTATCCACCCACTTACCAGAGCTTTGGCTGTAGTTAAAGCTGTAATGTCCGGGGTTGGAATCGCTTCGGGCCAACGGGTAAATCGGTCAACAATGGTCATACAATATTTGCTACCTTCTGAAGGAGGGAGAGGACCTATGAAATCAATATGAATATGGGCAAACCTTGCGTCAGGTAGGGCGAACGTTCCGATGGGAGCCTTATTGTGGCGATGCACTTTTGACCTCTGACATTGAATGCAATTCTGGACAAACACTTTGCAATCTTTTTTTCATGTTGGGCCAAAAATACCTTTTTGTGATTAATTTAGTAGTTGCCAAAACTCCGGGATGGGAAAACTCATGCACTTGGCGAAAAATTCTAAAGCGAAATGCTTCGGGAATAAAGGGTCTTGGGCTATCTGTTGACACGTCACAAAACAGAGTTACATCTTCCAAAGGGAAAAACTTCTTTTCTAATTTTAAATCTGAAAACTTTAAAAGGGATTCCAACTCGGGGTCTACCAGCTGAGAATTAGATATTTGGTTAAAATATATAGCCTCTTTTGTAACAGCGTCAACCTCTATCCTAGACAAGGCATCTGCAACCACGTTATCATTGCCCTTGACATGCCTTATGTCTGTTGAAAACTGGGAAATAAAATCGAGGTGCCTTAATTGTCGAGGAGAGCACTTATCTGGTCTTTGCTGAAACGCATAGACCAGTGGCTTTTGATCTGTAAAGATCGAAAAACACCTCCCCTCAAGCATGTGCCTGAAGCGTTTGACAGCTGTATAAATGGCAAACAACTCCCTATCGTAGGTTGACCAATTTCTTTGGCTCTTTGAAAGTTTGACCGACAAGAACCCAATCGGCTCCCAAATCCCATCAGAAAATTGCGTCAGTGAAGCACCAACAGCCAGATCCGATGCGTCACACCAGAGACCTAGCCTTGCCCCGGGGATAGGATGTCTGAGCAGCGCTGCATCTGCGAGTGCCCCTTTAGCGGCAGAAAAGGAAGCTTCTGCGTCGCTGGACCATTTCAAAGGGGTTTCTTTACTCTTATGGTGTTTACCTTTATTTACATTACCCTCCAAAAGTTTTATTAAGGGGGCCAAAATGTGGGCTGCTCTCGGTAAAAAGCGTCGGTAAAAATTGTACATTCCCAGAAAACGACGCAATTGGGTTACCGTGTTAGGCTTGGGGAATTTCGTAATCGCTTCCACTCTATCAGGAAGGGGGAGATCCCTTCAGCCGAAACTTTGAAACCAAGAAATTCCAAGGAAGATTGACCTAATGTGCATTTGGATGGTTTCAATGACAAACCATAGTGGTTTAACCTTCCAAAAAGTTCCCTTAGATGCTCAAAATGTTCCTCCCTGGACCTGGAAGCGATTAGGAGGTCATCTATGAATGCATAAACCCCGTTTAAACCCCTTACAACTTCATCTATAAACCTTTGAAAAGTACTGGCCGCGTTGCACAATCCAAACTGCATTCTTGTGCTCTCGTAAAGGCCAAAGGGGGTGCAAATAGCAGTTTTATGGATATCTTCAGGAGCAATCGGTATCTGATGGTACGCCTTAACCAAATCGCAATGTGAAAAAACCGTGGCCCCGTGTAGTTCACTTGTAAAATCCAAAATATTTGGTATGGGATATCGATCCTTTTTAGTTTGTGCGTTTAGAGCGCGAAAATCTCCCACAGGTCTCCAATCCTGACTACCCTTTTTGGGAACCATGTGCAGGGGCGATGAATAGTTACTTGTGGAAGGGCGCATATGACCCAAATCTAACATCTGTTGAAATTCCATTTTAGCAATTTTGAGTCGATCGGGTGCAAGCCGACGAGGTTTGGCCGAAACAGGGGGTCCAAAAGTTTCTATAAAATGCACAACATTATGCTTAACTATTTGGCTAGTGCAAGGCGGCTTAACAATATCATGAAATTCATAAAACAGTTCACAAAAGTCATTTTTTTTATCAACAGTTTTTACAGAAAATACATTAGCATTTTTAAGTAAAGCATTTGAATTTAGGTTAGTAGAAACATCAAACAACGAACGATTCCTCAAATCGGGTTTTAGATTAAAATGATGTAAAAAATCAGCCCCGATTATAGCTTGAGAAACATCACAAAGGAAAAAGGGGAAAATAAATTGCTTGCGCAGTCCCAAGTCCAAAGATACAAGTCTTTGAGCGTATACCTGTATAAGTGTCCCGTTTGCCGCTTTAAATCCCTGGATAGGGGGTAGACGTCTCTCTTGTTTAGAAGCCGGTAGAAGGTAACAATCGCTACCAGTATCTATGAGGTAACTGATGTTAGTTTTCCGATCTCTGACGAACAGGCGACGAGAATGGGTTGGCAAGGTGCATGTCGCCTCTACGCCCGCCCGTTGGAGTTTTCCTGGTAGGCACAAGGCTGGATGCACTTGTTAGCCTTATTCCTAAACTTTCGGTGGTACCAGCATACCGAACCCACAGGACTGGAACTCCTTGCTCTCGATGTTGATCGTCCGTTCCTGGAAGTGCTACGGGATCTTTTCAAATCGGCTACATCCTTTCTCAGTTTCCTCAACTCCTCCATCAACTGAGAATATGATGAACCAGAGATTGACGCGGACATGCAATCAGCCGCCGCCGCTGATGTGGAACTCACGCAGCCAGGCGATACTTACAAAATCCTATCCGCCACTTCGGCAGCTTTTTTGGCCGTCAAAGGTTCAAACGGCGCAAGGATAGACTGCACATTACTTGGTAACTGCTGCAAAAACAGCTCCAGCAGTAAGTCGTCTTTCAGTCCGTGGGATTCTGCACGTCGCTGCATCACTCTTAATAACTCAGATGGTTTCCGATCGCCTAGCTGTTCGCCAGCCAATAAATGTCGCAATTCCTCAGTTTTTGATTCCCCAGAACGAGAGATTACCTCCTTTTTCAGAATCTTGTAGGGATCAGCTGCATCGGGATTCAATATTATGTCACGCACCAACAACGCTGCCTCAGGGGGCAAATGTGCAACACAGTAGTTGTACTTAGTTTTACTCTCAGTAATAGCTTTTGGTGTTGCAAGCTCGAATGTAGACTCCAACATGCTAAACCAAAGCTTTGGATCGGCTGCAATAAAGCTAGGAATCTGAACTGCCGATACTGAGTTCTCCGCCATTTTATCGCAATATTATAACAGGTTGCAATATCCTACAGGTTGCAATATCACGTCCGGGTCACCATTTAAGTGAACTACTAACGAATCTCAATAAAGAACTGCTTAAAAGTAAAATGCATTTATTAACTAACATCTAGAGCGACCAGCGCTCTCAAGTCAAATAGAATAGCAGAGGGTACAACCAAAACAAACACTTATATAACCCATGTCACTGGAGTTGAGCTGTAGGCAACTCGCGTTGCCACAATAGCATCAAATTCATCAACTTCAACATCAAAAACTTCAGTTATTTCCAAGCTTTTAAATTAACACTCACCAGAACTTCAACAATTTCTTCAAGCCATCAATAAAAAAATTATTTTAGTCGTCAATTTTAGAGTTCTTCCGGCTCCGAGCCCCCATGTAGAAGTGCAGGAGGTATTGATTAGAGGAAATGAATAAAAAATAATATTTAATAAGACAAAATTTTAGCTATTACATCAAAATCCTATTTCTCTCTCTGTTCTCATAATTTTTAAATAATATAAATAAATACATCGCGCTCAGTCACATCACGAGCATCACCGAGACTCCATGCACTAGTCCGAGGGCACTAGTCCGTCTACTATGTTAAAGACGGTTAATCCTACTTGTATAGTATAGAGTCGAGATTTCAGCCCACATTTTCTAAAAATGTGATAAATTATCAAAGGCTATATCCAACAGAATTCACACTTAATATTATCATTTAATGAGCTATGTTATTACAGTGTTAATCATTTCAGTGACAAAATTGATGATGACAGGTTTCACAAGACATTAAACTACGCCAAATCTCAATATATTAACATTGCCGAAACCTTAGATGTTGTAAAACAGAATCTTTCAAGAAGCAAGAAAAAGTTGTCTCCGCTACAATATGCAAATTATGGCTATAAACAGCATATCTGATAAGAGGGCATTCTTGTTTCAAAGAAGTATCTCATTACATTTCAAGGTTAACGAGGGACAGAAATAGTGTAGATTCTCACCTGTAAGTAATCTGTGGGTAGATTGAAAGGTGTTTGTGCTTATGTAACTATCCGGATTTAGATCTCTCTCGATCGTGGAGCCATGAAGAAGAGGACATTTGACAGACTTATCATGCATTGAAATTAGATTCGTGTCTAAAATTTAATGAAGAAAAGCTAATTCAAGACACTTGAACACAAAATATTTCCAAGAAATCAAATAAGGCAACCCAGTTCACTTTTCCAAACCGACATGTTTTTATTCAAGTTCAAACAGATATTACTATTACTTTTTTCTTTCATCATAATAAATTGTTTTAGCAACGCTTCTTAGTGACTAAAATTATATTTAACAAAATTAATTACCATCCACTGATCCTAAGGCAAGATCTGTTGGAACAAGGGTTTTTTACTAAACCAACTTTGTTTCATAGTTAAACAGGGTGTATCTGAAATGGTGCCACAAACTTTCAGGGATGATAGTACTCATTCCAACGAACTAGAATCGGTATAGAAAGGGGGGTCGCAAATGAGTTTTAAGGGGTGAAACCCCAGGGTGAAAATCTGCCAAAAAAACTTGCATATTTGTGCAGGAAGATACACAATGGTTCGATTCCGTATTCCGTAGTTTTTTACATCAAAATAATAAAACTGGTCCTTGAAAAGTAATTTTAAAGTAACTTTTAAAAGTAATAAAGTAACTTTTTCAGGAAGTTATCTTTTCACAGCAAAAGATTCGTTTCGATCAGTGTTTGATATGGATGCATGGTCATTGGTCAACCAAATTTGGCAACTTATTGGCACTTGATTTGGCACGCTTTATTTTCGATGCGTATTTTATAGTTAAAATGGTAGCTCAGTAAGAACAACCAATGTATATAATCTCGAAATCGAACAGTTATAATCCCAAGATTCTGTCCTAATGATATGTTATGGGAGAACTGTTATGTCTAGAAAGGGGGGTTGCAAAGGAGTTTTAAAGGGGGAGCCCCTAAATGCTAACAATTCTGAGATTTGTGCAGGTTATTCAAAATCAGAACTGTTAGCACTTCAGTCAGTTTTTTGGTAATTGATGCTGTAACCTTGCGTTTTCGAGCGTTTTACCTTGCTTTTTGTTCATACCTTGAAAAAAAAATTTCTGGAGTTAATTGCGAAGGTTCACTGCTTTAGTTACATTAGGGGTTAAACCCTTAAAACTAATTTGCAACCCCCCTTTCTATACCAATCCTTGTTCGTCTTGAGATGAGTTCTATCATCCCTAAACTTTTGTTGCACCATTTCAGATACACCCGTATTAGTTTAAATTTGAAGTATCTTAAATTTTTGAATCACAAAAAGGTTAAAAGCTATGCGTCTAGATTGCACGATGTGATCTTTTTTTCTAAGTTTGGCCACTAAGATTCTCTTTAAAAACATTAATAATACCTAATATAAATACATAGAAATTTGAGTTGCCTTTAGAACCACAAAAAAGTATTTCACCATGCGCCATATAACACCAACTAGCCAACCAACCATCCAAAGAAAGTATTTGGCGATCACGGATTGCCGACTTTTTTTCCCTGTCGAATGCAAAGGTATTACTGATTGGAATAGTAAAAGTTTTAGTAGTTAAAATATAGACGGAATCGAACAATTGTGTCTCTTCCTGCACAAATATGCAAGTTTTTTGGCTGATTTTCTTGCCGGGGTTTCACCCCTTAAAACTCATTTGTGACCCCCCCCTTTCTATACTGATTCTTGTTCGTCTTGATGAGTACTATCATCCCTGAAAGTTTGTTGCACCATTTCAGATACACTCTGTAGTAATACAAAGGGTGTTTCAAAAGTCCGTTTCGCGGCTATTATTTGGCACCAACGTGTCCTAGGGTCACGGAAGTAAGGTCTACCCCTAGGTAAATGACCCTGGAGAATCCCTTGAAATGACTTACAGCGCCCCTAGCAGCGAAATAAAAAGTTAGAAAAATTAATTTAAAAACTAAAGGAGATAGAGAAAAACCTCTAGAGTATTGTTGCCAATGTTATGCAGAACTCACTGAAAAAAATTTCATGAAAATATTGTGAATATTCGCGGAGATATTAGCATGTGAAAATAGCACTTTTTCAAACCTCACAAAAGGAAAAGTTTGTAAATTTGCAAATTTTTCTGTGTTATTGGGTAATTTTGGATTTTTTTTAGATGAATGAAGGCAAAATTTAATCAAAAGTTCAAAAAAATTTGCAAATTGTGTAAAGGAATTTTGAGAAAATGCTAAGTTATAGGAGAGAAGCCTTTAATCTAATTCCTCTAAAAGCCAGTGGTTTCCTAATACTTATCTTGAACTTTTGAGTTCAGTGACAGTTTTAATTGCAACATTAGATTTAATAAAGTAGTAAAGGGAAACTACCCCATTTAGCCCGAATCTCTCTCTCAAGAACAGCGTTCGAAATTAGGAATGGTCCGCCGGTCCGAGACAACTGAAAAACTTCTCGGACCACTATGGTCAGATAATCACTGGTCCGCTGGAATATCTAAATCCCCCGTCTAAAAAATATACCCCTCTCCAGTTCAAACAACGCTCTTTTTTGTTGCGAAACTAATTAGAAGTTTTATGTCAATTAGTACAAAAATATTAACATTTAATTAAGAAAATTACTGAATAAATAATATATTACTTACATGTTTATTTAGTTTATTGTTTAGTCTATTTTTTTAAAATTAATTATTGTTATTCACTTTAAAGGCAATATTTACTTTCAAAAATTGAAACATGTCCTTTTTAATTTGGCGAACCAGTCGTTTTAGACCAGTAAGGTTTGCAAAGTATTGTTTCACAGATCCAGGGGCTTCCAATTCCTAACACTGTTCAAGAAAATACCTCACCAACCCTTTTTTATATGGCTCTTGCGTTCAAGAACATCAGTGACTTCCCAACTTACGAATTATACTACCACGTACTTATCACTAAAAGCTGAGTTAATTTTAAAAACTCTTTGAGCATGGATCAATCTTGACCTCGATAATTCTTTCCCTTCAAAAGAGACAAGAAATTCCCCAAAGGTCTCTGAATAGCTCAGAATAGACCTAGGAAATCTGAAGAAAGAGAAAATAAGCCCAAGGTGTGCCAGTCATCCTATTCTATTGGGTTCGGGTCAAAATCCCGACAGTCAGAATCCCGACAGTTCGAAATCCCAACAGGGTCAAATTCCCGACAGGGTCAGAATCCTGACAGGTCAAAATCCCGACAGGGTCAAAATCCCGACAGTTCAAAATCCCGACAGGGTCAAAATCCCGACCGGTCGAAATCCCGACAGGGTAAGAATCTCGAAAGGGTCAGAGTCCCAACAGGGCCAGAATCCCGACAGGTCGAAATTCCGAAAGGGCCAGAATCCTGATAGGTCAAAATCCCGACAGGATCAGCATCCCAACAGGTTGAAATCCCGACTGCTCATCAACCCCGAGATAGTAGAAATCCTGACAGGATGAAGAATAGAATTTTTAGAGATTTTACTGGTTTATTGTTTTTAATAAAAACTTTACCTTTTTATACAGGGTGATTCAGATAAGTGTTTCATAACTTCTAGGGGAGGTAGGGTATATCAAGACGAACAAGGATTGGTACGGAAAGGGGGGTCGCAAATGATTTTTAAGGGGAGAAACCCCGGGGTGAAAATCAGGCAAAAAACTTGCATATTTGTGCAGGAAGAGACACAATGGTTCGATTCCGTAATTTTTTTACATCAAAATAATAAAACTCGTCCTCTAAAAAGTAATTTAACTGTAACTTTTTCAGGAAGTTATCTTTTCACAGGAAAAGATACGTTTCGATCAGTGTTCAATATTGATGTACGGTCAACCAAATTTGGCAATTTATTATTGATTTGGCGCGATTTTTTTCGATGCGTATTTTATCTTTTAAACGGTAGCTCAGTTGGTAGAGTAACGAGCCGGAATCTTTTAACTCGCAATCGTAAGATTGTGGGTTCTGTCCTGCCTATAATTTTTGTGCAATACATGGAAAGAGGACTATAAAAGGATGTGGGTTGGGGTTTTATGGCACGAGGTAAAAAAATCTGACAAAATAAAAGGATTTTTATTTTAATATTTTTGTGGATTTTTCTAAATTGTAGTGTTCTTCTTTACTGCAATTTTTTTCAGGGGTGAGCACGTGAGGAAATTTAGATCACAAATTACGATGTGTTTTAAATCGCTTTTTGTCTCAAAGCCCAAATTTTGACATTTTTAAAAAATAATTCGTAGAGATGTTGTTTCATTTTGTTCAGTAAATTTGCTCGGTACGAAGTTGTTATGAGAGGCGATACGTAATAATATTTCATATTTATTATTAATAAAAGCATTTTATACAGGGTTATAGGCGGTTCAATTCCGGTCCTTGCCCTAGGTGTACTTTCTCTCTTCTGTGTCAGTGTTCTGTACCTTGAAATTTGAAGTATCTTAAATTTTTGAATCACAAAAATGTTAAAAGCTATGCGTCAAGATTGCACGATGTGATCTTATTTCTAAGTTTGGCCACTACGGTTCTCTTTAAAACTTAATAATAGGGGAGAGTGCTGTACCTAAGGACGGTTGTACCTTCAGCAGGCTCGGACTGGCCATGCGGGCATTAGGGCAAATGCCCGGTGGGCCGCTATACTCATCGAGGGATGTTTATGGGCCGCCTTCAACCAAAATATTTTACCTTGGTATGAATGAAAAATATCCTGTAAAAATGAATCCGCACTCCGCAGGAATTTCCAACTAGCGACCCACGAATTCTTTTTGTGCGGCCACCAAACCATGAATTTACCAGCAATTAAATTCATTAATGATGGCATAAATTACTGAATTAAAAAACATACTAGCTGTTACAACCCGGCAAAGCCGGGTCTTACAGCTAGCCTTCTTTGGCGCTGAAGCGAGATTCGCTCGTTACTTACCTGTTCGTATTTATTCATCCCCTATCATTAAATATGCAGTTTTAATTCATTATCTTCGAAAGGCGTTTTGTCTCCGATTTCACACGGCATTGTCACAAATTTATCACATTGAAATAATTGTTATTTAAATTCGACAGGTCGTCAGCCCAATCCACCTAACTGGATCTGTACAAACTTGTATTTTAATGAAATCTTACTACCTCTAAATAACCCAGTTTATGTGGCATTTTCCCAAAACCTTCCATTCTTAAATTATTATAAGAAATACTTCAATCAAATCTGTAGCAGTAAAATTTTTGAATTAAATGTGCCTAGTATTCTATTGGGATAAATCTAGTGAACCGTCAAATCTTTGAAGTTTAACTTCAAAGTATATTTACTTCACGCTCTTTAAAAAACGTTTTACCAGTGTTGGTAAAAATATTAACTTAAAATAATGGTGCCAATTGAAATAAATTTCTAATTCAAAAATGGAATGCTTTGGAGGAACGTGTTATATTATTGGCTCATCTAGGAGGGGAAAGCTTCTGTTTAAGACCGAGTTTGTTGAAATCGGTTCGGGGGTTGGGGCTGGCGGCCGGCGGAACCTCTCCATAGAGTTAACATTAGAGAAAAGTGAAAAGAACGCATAATTTTAAAATGGAATGTTTGGGGGGATCCTGTTATATTATTGGCTCATCTAGGGGTGAAAAGCTTTCGATCAAGACCGATTTTGTACAAATCGGTTCAGGGGTTCGGCCTGGCGGCCGGCGGAAAGGAACCTCTCCATAGACTTAACATTAGAGCTAAACGAAAAGAACGCATAATTTTAAAATGGAAGGTTTTGGAGGGCCGCGACATATTATTGGCTAATCTAGGGGTGGAAAGCTTTCGATAGAGACCAATTTTGTCGAAATCGGTTGAGGGGTTCGGCCTGGCGGCCGGCGGAACGGAACCTCTCCATAGAGTTAACATTAGAGAAAAGTGAAAAGAACACATAATTTTAAAATGGAAGGTTTTGGAGGATCGTGTTATATTATTGGCTCATCTAAGGGGGGAAAGCTTTCGATAGAGACCGAGTTTGTCCAAATCGGTTGGGGGGTTCGGCCTGGCGGCCGGCGGAAAGAAAAACCATATTATTTTAATATATAAGACTAGCTGTTACAACCCGGCAAAGCCGGGTCTTACAGCTAGCCTTCTTTGGCGCTGATGCGAGATTCACTCGTTACTACCTGTTCGTATTTATTTACACATTCCCTAACATTAACTATGCAGTTTTAATTCATTATCTTCGAAGGGCGTTTTATCCCCGATTTCACATTGAATTATCACAAATTTATCACATTGAAGTAATTGTCATTTAAATTCGACAGGTCGTCAGCCCATTCCACCTAACCGGATTTCTATAAACTTGTTTTTAAATAAAATCTTTCTACCCCTAAATGAACCCAGTTTATTTGGCATTCTCCCAAAAACTTCCATTCTTAAATTATAAGAAATACTTCAATCAAATCTGTAGCAGTAAAATTTTTGAATTAAATGTGCCTAGTATTCCATTGGGATAAATCTAGTGAACCGTCAAAACTTTGAAATTTAATTTCAATGTATATTTTCTTCACGCTCTTTCAAGGACGTTTTGCCTGTGTTGGTAAAAATATTAATTGAAAACAATGGGGGAAATTGAAATCAATTTATAATTAAGAAACGGAATGCTTTGGAGGAATGACACCTAAAACTGGCTCATCTAGGGGTGGAAAGCTTTCTTTCAAAACCGAGTTTGTCCAAATCGGTTCAGGTATTCGGGCTGGCGGCCGGCGGAAAGGAACCTCTCCATAGAGTTAACATTAGAGAAAAGTTAAAATAGTGCATAATTTAAAAATGGAATGCTTTGGAGGAACGCGACCTAAAACTGGCTCATCTAGGAGTGGAAAGCTTTCGTTGAAGGCCGAGTTTGTCCAAATCGGTTCAGGGGTTCGGGCTGGCGGCCGGCGGAACGGAACCTCCCCTTTGACTTAACATTACAGCAAAACGAAAAGAACGCATAATTTTAAAATGGAAGGTTTTGGAGGAATGACACCTAAAACTGGCTCATCTAGGGGTGGAAAGCTTTCTTTCAAAACCGAGTTTGTCCAAATCGGTTCAGGTATTCGGGCTGGCGGCCGGCGGAAAGGAACCTCTCCATAGAGTTAACATTAGAGAAAAGTGAAAAGAACGCATAATTTTAAAATGGAAGGGTTTGGAGAAACGCGACCTAAAATGGGCTTATCTAGGGGTGGAAAGCTTTCGATTAAGGCGGAGTTTGTCCAAATCGGTTCAGGGGTTCGGCCTGGCGGCCGGCGGAACGAAACCTCTCCATAGAGTTAACATTACAGAAAAGTGAAAAGAACGCATAATTTTAAAATGGAAGGTTTTGGAGGAACGCGACCTAAAATGGGCTCATCTAGGGGTGGAAATCTTTCGATAGAGACCAAGTTTGTCGAAATCGGTCCGGGGGTTCGGCCTGGCGGCTGGCGGAACGGAAGCTCTCCATAGACTTAACATGGGGGCAAAACGAAAAGAACGCATAATTTTAAAATGGAAATTTTTGGAGGAACGCGACCTAAAATGGGCTCATCTAGGGGTGGAAAGCTTTCGATCGAGACCGAGTTTTTCGAAATTGGTTGGGGGGTTCGGCCTGGCGGCCGGCGGAAAGAAAAACCCAATTATTTTAATATATAAGATTATATTATTTAAAATATTTTTATCAACTAATTTTCCTGGTTTCATCTTCAAAAATTCTACGGCATAAAAGGAGCGAACCTTTTCGGATGTCACCAAAAGGGTCCCAAATGAGTTAAAACAGTACTTTTAAGAGTAAATTTCCAACATTTTTCTGGGGGAGGACCCCCAGCCCCCCTGTCTATTTTAAGTTACATTAGTAACAATTTCTTTGAATATTAAATTCGTCAAGATAAAAGTTCTTTCTACCCACTGAATTTACCAACAAAGAATTAAAAGTCTGTGTATTGAGTTTATTACGTATCCAATAAGGGACTTCAAGGTAGATTTTAAACTGTTTCTTAATAGGGGTAAATTTTCAAAAGAATTTCTTGGGGAGGTACCACGATCCTCCTCCGAAATTTTTAATTCTATGAAGTTATATTTTCATTGAAAATATGCGGCGGGCCGATTCAGACTTAAAATGCCCGGGCCGAAATTTCTTCCCAGTCCGGCCCTGACCTTCAGCCACCGCCTTTTAAAATTCGGGAAAAAATGGAAATTTGAATTTGTGGTTGAATTTGAATGTAAACAAATGCTATCTAGTTGCTAACGTGAAATCAGCTCTTTAAAATAATATTTGGTACTTTCGTATTAGCCCGTCCATCGTTTTCGCCAACTTCGCCAAATTTCGCCAAAACGCGCCAAAATAAGGGATTTCATCAGAAACGCCGAAAAACACATTTTTAACATCAGAAACATCTGTATAACATCAGAAAATAAAAAATAAAAGTTTCATGTGGTTGGGGGGGCTGCCGCCCCCCCCAAACCCCCCCTGCCCTATCTATAACCAAACTCGTTGTGGGGGTAATCAGACACAGTAAGGATTCAGAAAAAGGGGAATCAGTATTCTTGGATGAACCAAAACTACGGATATCACTCGGTAAGAGCATAAAAATAACTTTTTTAGCACTAACTTACTTGCAAAATGGTCGATCCTACCACCGGCGATCTTTTGTCGATTCTACCACCGGCGTGCATACGCAAACATTGAAAGACTCTGGGGCTCGGCAAAATGGCGCAACAAAGTTCACCGTGGAACGACACGAAAGCAGACTCCTACCTTTCAGATGCAGTCTTCGTTCTTACCATGTAAACACTGTTGAATTTACGTTCAAAACAACCTGCGCGGTGCGCACACATTATTTCACCCATGGGCTTACCGATTTAAATTGCGGGCGCATGCGCCAGTGATCGGAACTAGCGCGATTTCGCTACGTTTTCCAGGGTTACCAGAATCAACGGTAGTGTTGCGGGGTTTACCAGACTTGGCAACTTATCGCCCCTGTTGGCGAATGGACGAGCTAATACGAATGTACCTAATATTTATATTTAATAGAATAAATTTACTGTTTTTAGGTTCTCAAAGTTTTTTTTAGTGCATCACTACATTAATATTTTTCTTCCCCTTAAATTATAATACGATAAAATGTGATATAAGGGGCGAATCCCCGCACTCAAAAAAATGGTAGTCTTCAACCAACCGAACCCAGTTCGGTTGAGAGTGGTTTAGTTGCCAAAACTAAAGCGATCGTTTCCCAAAACCCCACCGGTCCGCTTGGTTCAACAGAACTCATTCTGTTAATAAGTTCGGTCCTGAGAACCGAACCTTGTTCGTTTGCCGTAAACAAATGCGAAACACGCATGCCGTAAATGCGCTTTCACAATACCCTATACCGACTGTTAAAGTGTTAAGGATACTATACTGGAAAATTTGATCCCAGTTTTAATGCATACTGGGAATTTCAATACCAGTTTGAGTCAAATAAATAATGATGGGAACTTTAAAACCGGTATGAAACTATTACGGAAACATTGATACTTTGAGATACTACCAGTGTCGATGATTCGACGAACACTTAAAAAGTTTATACCTCATAAAATATTCAAGAATTTTTATTACTAATCTTAAATCATACTGGAAAGTTAATAATTAGAGTAGAATTAATTGATTTGTTTTATTCCAACAAAAAATACAGATTTAACATTTAGGGATTTAAAATCCCTTAAAAGTACATTATGATTAATTACTTTTTAATTTTTTTTAATAATACAAATAAACGAGGGTCTTATTGCAACCCCAGGTAAAAAGTCTCAACAGTTGTCAAATCCCATGGGCCTGACTACTGTAGCATTACGTTTTATATTTTAAAGCTAGGTTCCGATACCAACGGAACCGTTGGCTTGGTTGTTATGGTGTCCGCATTGTGAGCAGTAGGTCCGCGGTTCGAACCCAGACGTCGTCTTTTCTTTATTTTTACATTTTAATTATTTTATGCTAATTTAATAACTTGTATGGGTCCTATATATTTTTTATCAACGAAAAAAAATTTTCAATTAGAAATTAAGATTATGGACAGAGTTTTGTAATTATATCATACGAATAAATTGAATATTGACATGCATGAAAATTTTTGGAAATATTGTTATTAATCAAAAAGTGTTTCAGATAATCTAATCAATCTTAATATTATGTTGCAAAAAACTCTATAATGTACTTAATTGGTACTTTTAAAGCAAAGAGACGAAGCTCGTAGTGTTTGGCGGGAACAGACATCTCATGGCGCGTTAAGCCTAACACATGCTAACTTTAAAGCTGGATAGCTGCGGAAATATTATGTTTACAGCTTAAAAGTTACCAGATTCTTGAAGAACTCTTTGAGACCTATAAGATTAGCATTAATTTTACCGAGGAAAGGATCTAGGGACTTAAGGAAGTAGAAAAAGCTGTGGGCGTGGCACCCCGGATTAAGTTTTCCAGTAAAACTGAAAAAACTCCCGAAATATGGGACACGCCCCCTTTTTCTTTATATATTCTCAATCTACTAGTCAAATGGAACACGGTGATATAAAACACTTGGGGGTCCACTCTTATTTTCCCCCATTTCCCCTTTTTTCTACAACCCAAAAAACCTACTGAATTCTTATGAAGACAAGTTGGTCTCTTTTGTGTTTAAAAATTCCTGGATAACGTCAGAATCATCATGGCAATCTGAATTTCTGGAAAAAGCTTACCATGTTACTTTACAACAATAATAAAATTCAAAAAATATTTAAACTTATTTTTAAATACCAATTATTAGGCTTTTTCGAACTTGTGTTCTTCACACAAAGTTCTGTTTTTTCCGGACCTTGAAAACCCCCCTAAATGTGTATCGAATTACACAATTATTATTATATTTTGAGGTACTCTCTTTAAGTTTATGCCTTAGAAATGTTTTTTTAAAGCGTTAACAGGTCTAAAATGCCAATAACAAATTAACCTTACAGGAAAACACAAAATGTACTGACAAACAGAATGGCTCTATCGTGCATATGTTGTCATTCCTGGCTTTCCAAAAATTTAACTAGTATAAAATTACATCAAAATTCGTTTTGATAACCTTACTCTAACCAGGGTTTGATAACGTTTATTATTTTTGAACACGACTATTATTTTTGTTCTATATCAGGTATAACAAAGATTTGGATTAATTTTGGATCAAATTTTTGGAAATGGCAACAATCAACACATGAGTGACGTCATCCCCAAATGGAATGGGAAAATTTGCGTCATTATTTCAAGTAAGTTCAATGTTCAATATATTTTATTTAAGACCATAATATCCATAAGTTCTGTTGCTATTCCTATAAGGGGGGATTTGGCTAATGAAGCGAATCCGGCCCGTAGATTTTAGTCGCCAAATTTTGGCGATCGCCGTGGCGATCGCGGTTTGTTTCTGGTCCTTCTCTCTCCTAGAGGTTCTCTCCGACCGCTCCGACCCCACCGGTTCCTCCATGGCAACCCCGCTGCTCTCTTATCGCTTCTTTCTTCTTAGCCACGCCCGGCCCCGCCTCATCCAAGCTTATCGATGCTGTGTCCTTGGGTTTGACAGCTCCTTATCAAAAATCAGTGGTTTGAAATTTAAAAATGATTGGACCCCGCTTGTTTTAATTTAATTAAGCGTTCTCAATGCTTTTTTGCCCCTTGCCATTTCATTTCGCTGTGGATGCTGCTCTAGGGAGGTCGGGAGAATTTTGCTCTGCTGCACGGACAAAGGAGTACGCTTTAACGGTCCATCTTCGGCATTTCAGGTACCAAATTTCTTGGATTTCTCTATGATTGCTAGATTTTCTCAGCTGTGATTCCAATGTTCTCCAAGAGTTATTGCAAATGCAAGTTCGTCTTGGTCGGCAATTTCTTTTGGTGATACCAGTCTCATGAGTACATGCTTCTGTACGCTAAGGACATGCTGGGGTATCAACAGGGTTAAGGATCTATTTGATTCTTATCCTGCTGAGTACGTTTGGATAGAGCTCCGTCTCACGAGCTGAGAAAATGCTATCATTCATCGAGATGTGCTCGAAATTGTACCCGCCCTAAGAGATGGATCCTCCGGCTGCTTCGGCGTCCGTTGACCCATCCACCTCAACCTCCGCGGATTCTCCCGTAGCATCAATGTTGTAATCTCCCCGGCGTGACATCAGCAGTTTTTATTTGGATTGTATCCCCTTTCAACGCAATCGGATTACTTAGAAAAGGTAAGATCGCTGTTTTTAGCGATTTTTCATTAATTTTTCCATTCTGTCGCCAAGCATTCTGCTTGGCGACAGAAAAAAATTGCCAAATTCACCTACGGGCCGGATTCGCTTCATTTACCGGGGATTTTTCCGTAATTGGGGAGGTAGCCAAATTTTGGCGAATCAATTTGGGAAAGTGGATAAATGTAAGGTGGGCTTTTTCAAATGTTTTGCTGTGTAAGTAAATTTAAGAGTTTGTGTAAGTAAAATTTAAGAGTTTGCTTTGTTTTAACGTATATGAATAAAAGGTACAGCTTTAGAAAGAGTCCTCCTGCAGCCATGTTTAACCACAGCTCAAATCATGACCGACAACCATAGAAATCTAATTAGTACTAGTGTTATTGCGATTAACACCTAAAGTCAAAATAATAACTAGATTATTACTTTAGGATCTAGTAATATTAATTTATTAGAGATCTGTATGGTTGTCAGTCATCATTTGAACTAAGGGTAAACATGGTGGTTGGAGGACTCTTTCTAAAGCTGTTCAGAATATAATTAGTTCAGACATTAATTCACTAAAATATGTACATGTTTGAAGGTCAGTGTTATGCAAGATCTCTCCAGGATTCTGGAAAGCTGCCCCACAACAAGGAAGGATGTGCGCCAACATCTCATGTGAGCACCTGTTCAACCGAAGACTCATTGGAGGACACCTGATGATCAGTGGCGGATCTACGGGGGGGGCTTTCGGGCTGAAGCCCCCCCCAAACGTCTAATATTTTACTAAGTTTGTCAAAACGCAAAAAATCTATATCCGAAATTCGGATGAGGCGTACCAAAATGAGTTGAAAAAGTGGGGTTTTTGACTATAATTTCCAAAAATTTTCTGGGGGAGGACCCCCAGACCCCCCTATTATTGATTTGAGTAGGATAATTCACTACCTTTTCCGTATTACCATTAACAAGAAGAATAAATTGGGTTATGAAAATTCTTAGCCCCCCCCAAAACCAAATCCTGGATCCGCCACTGCTGATGATCCCTACAACTGTGGACCGGAAGAAGACATAAACAGTGGACGACGTAAAAGCCCTATATTATTTGTAGGGAACACTGGGGATGTCTGCAGATCCTAGCTGACCTAGGGTTCCCCCTCTAATAACGTACTGAACCATCAGGATAATACATGTGAGTGGAGAATAATTTAATATTGAGTTCAATTAAGTTAACTTTTGTTAAATTCTGCCATGCTGATGTAGACGTACCAACTAATTCAAAAGCCACCAAATTTTCGTGATTGTCATTTATACAGTATCGGAACCCATATCCGGCGTCCCGATAACCGGAGTGTTCCGAAAACCGGCGGTTTTTCCAAAATTAAAAAAAAAATTTAAGTTCCATATCCATGCTCCGAAAGGAACCAGTGAGCTCCGACCGATGTACTCCGATGTTAGTGTCCTCAGTCCGCTGCCCCTCCCAATTCCGCGACCCGCTCTCACCCCCCTGTCCAGTTGGAGATCCGCGGAGACCAGAACGCTAACGGACGATTGTTTCTTATCAGTGGAAGGAAAGGGAAAATACCAATTAGATGCGTATTTTCTACGGGGTCGGGGCGTAATGCAGTTCTAAGAATATTCCGGTTGAAAGAAGAATTTCACTTCGGGTTTTCAGAACGGGAAATGTTCGGGAGGGGGATGCCAGGGGCCGCGCGAGATTGTTTATTTTGCGCTCTCGCGCGCGACCCTGCAGATTGCGCATATCAGCAGTCGCGGTCTTTCTGAGCTTTTTTCGGGAATTGTTCCAAAAACCGGATTTTCCCGTAAACCGGACTGATGCCGGTCCCAAGCGAGCCCGATACGGGGTCCTATACTGTATATAACTTAAAGAACAGCTTTGATAAGAGTTGACCAGCCGCCATGTTAACCCACAGTTTAAATGATGACACACAACCACATAAATCTAATTTGAGCTGTTGGTAAACATGGCGGCTGGTCGACTTATTGAAGCTGTGCCTAACTCTGTGCCAGAAGGGCGAACTTATGTTCATATCATATGAATGAGTTCGCCCTTCTGGCAAGGACCGCCTCATATGTAGTTTAAGAGTTTGGGTCGGAAAGAATAAAATATGTATAGCAGTGGCAGATCCAGGGGGTGGCACTCTGGAATGCCCCTCTTGGAGACCCAAAAAGGTTCTCAAAATGAGTAAAAACCCAACTTTTACAGGTCTAATTTCAAAATTTTTTCTGGGGGAGGACCCTCATTAGGGTGTATCGAAAAAAACTTTTTTTCGATTTTGATGATGCCTTAGTGCGGAAAAGTTGTCTAAGGTGGCAGAGAGTACCTGTGAATTTTTTCAGAATTTTTGGATAATATCTTTAGGTGCCGCCAAGGCCCTGAAGGTCCCCATGTTAATCCAATGGAGCGCTCAAGCCAAGAAGGCCGAGAATTGGTTTTTCACCCCTCACTTCTACCCTAATCACACGACGAATGTCTTCACTCGAGTTATGGACCCTATATGATCTGGGCTATCCGACAAAACTTGAATAATAGCCTAAATCTCTATATTATGTTGATTGTGGGCTCTGATTTGAACGAGGAAATAAGTTATTTTCGACGAAATTGGAGCATACAAAGAAACGTAATATAGAGATTTAGGCTATTATTCAAGTTTTTTCGGATAGCCTAGATCATATAGGGTCCATAACTCGAGTGAAGACATTCGTCGTGTGATTAGGGTAGAAATGAGGGGCGAAAAACCAATTTTCGGCCTTCTTGGCTTGAGCGCTCCATTGGATTAACATGGGGACCTTCAGGGCCTTGGCGGCACCTAAAAATATTATCCAAAAATTCTGAAAAAATTCACAGGTACTCTTTGCCACCTTAGACAACTTTTCCGCACTAAGGCATCATCAAAATCGAAAAAAAGTTTTTTTCGATACACCCTAACCCTCATACCCCCCATTAGTATCAAAATGGGGTATTCAGTGTTTATTTCTAGAAAATCCCCATAATTTTGACATTTTGTGTCAAAAAGTAAAGATAATAGTGTTGAAAAGTGCCCCCCCCCTTAGACTCAAAACATTTCAAAAAATGAGTTAAAATCTTACTTTTACATGTCAAATTTCAATTTTATTTTCTGGGGGAGGACCCCCATACCCCCAAAGGTACCACAAGGGGATATTGTCTGGAAAAGTGCCCCCCCTTGGAGCCGTGCTGGATCAGCGCCGGATGTGTAGGGGTCTTGATATAAAAAGGTTTAGGAATTGTTTGGGTTTTGAAAGCAGCACTCAAAATGCATCGTATTAAATCGTTAAAATGTTATCGTATTAATTTCAATGTAAGTGATTATCCAGAATCTCTAGTATATTTTCCAAACAATAATAATACGAGTGAAATTATTATTTTTTTTATCGGCTCAACCCTGGGAAAGAAATTTTGCCCTTTCAAGTGCTTCTTGAACTGTATTTAGAGAATATCTTGTCTTGTTGATTTACACATTTGTGGTTTGTTTCAGGTGGAATGCAGTTGAAATTCCTGGAGTGAAGATGTGGTGGAATGGGGTGTGTCTTGTTTGTCCATAAGACCGAAGTGCCTCTTTCCCGAACGCCGAATGACTGAAGAATACTTGCTCAAACGGGACGTTTGACCGACAGGACTTTGACCGAACGGGATGATTGGGCCGACAGGACTTTTGGCCGAATCGGTGTTTGACCTTGTGGCAAGTGCGAGCCACGGGGCGATACCGATCCGAAGGTCATATGACTCAAAAGTATACTTCGGAGTTATAACCGCTTCAGTCGGTGTTTAAACCCCATTTGAATTACTATTGTGACTAAGCTTGCCCCAGTACTCCCCCTCCAGAATGCAGCTGGGCTGGATTTGTAAGTTATGTGAACGAATTCTCGTGGCTAGGTGATGATAAGCCAGGAGTGCGGACCCCTTGTTTGATTCTCCTGAGGCGTGATGATGCAAAGCCGAGAGCTGTGATGAAGCGCTGTGTGAAACCAACCACAGCGAAGAGGGTGGTTTGGAGCTGGTGACGATAGTGATGGTGAAGGTGCGTGTTCGTACCCAATTTGAATTAATTAACTTTTGTGGCTAAGCTCGCCACAAACGACAGGAATTTTGACCAAACGGGACGTTTGACCGAATGTGTGACGTATCCATAACATATGACATGTGACTCATTTAATAAGCAGTAAGTTCATCCATGATGGATGACTCGGAGTACTCGTATGAACTGAGAACTGGCTTGGACTACAACATGCCTGTGTTGAGTGTCTGTGTTACAACAACATTAGTAAAACATCTTTGTTATTTGAATTATTAGGATTTCGTTATAATTATATGCTATGGGTTATACAGAGTACTAAGGGTTAGGACCCTTACAAGTGTGCAAATTCAGGAATATGTATCTTGCTCAGGTAAGTTATTAAGTATAATTGTTGTTTAAAATTTGTTTTTATTTATTGCTACAGTTTAAAGAAGTATTTTATGGAATTTAATGGTTAAATTCTTATTTTCATATTCTCCATGTATTTGACTGTTTTTAGCATGTAAAGTGAACTTTATTACTAGTGATGATATCTTATTTACTGAGGTTGAATGTTGATAGTATTGATATGTTAAATTTGATCTTGAATTAAATGTATTACAGAATCGATATGTTGTGTTCTTTAAATGTATCACAATTTGGGACTATTTTAAAAGAAGATATTGGCATTTTTTGTTTTTCAATAAGAAATTAAATAAAATAACTTGATTTTAAAAACTGTTTGGTTGATTTGTTTTGTAAAATAAACTTGAAGGTTGATATTAAGTTCCTTCCCTTATCTGTCCTGTTAAATGTCCCCAAGCTGTTTCAGATGCAAAAATGTTTCCGAAACTGTTAACCTATCAATTGAAATATAGTTATATCAATGACAGCAATAAAAATTGAGCAATATGTGGCATCCAAAATATTTGAGTATTCATTAATTGAACTGATTTTCCCAAAGTTGTAAATATTAACTATCAAAACAAGGAGTAACTAGACTCGGGAATTATGGAAAGTCACCATAAGTTATCGGAACAAAAAGAAAGCAAAATGTATCAATATGCAAGAATTGCTGGTAAATTCAGATATTTTTATTATAATTTTATGTGTGTAAATAAAAACATTGCCAACATTGTTGGATTGAAGAAACTTTTGCATTGGCTAATCTTTAAGTAGGTATCCTCAAATCTGGAATAGTATCTTGAAGTTTAATATGCTCTGATTGGTTGATTTTGAAGATGATGGATAGAAGGGACTGATCCATATATAACAATTTCAACTTTTTAAATTCATACTCTTGGCTATTTCAAAATTGGGATTGAAGATGTAAGTAAAGACACAAAATATAGGTTTAAATGCAAGGTAAGTACCTACAAGCGATTTTCTTGTATACTGTATTGCAAGTTCTTTTCTATTTTTAAACTTGATAGCAATTTTTGAAAAGAAAGTTTTTAACATATAGTAAACAAAACATGTAAACAGAAACTTCTATCGGATATTTTTGTAATTTAATTTAAGTATGGTTAAAAAAGTATCAAATGTGTTTCTAGAAATATAAAAGCATGGGTAATTTAAATTTAAAAATAATATCCTGTATAAAGAAAATCCGTACACCCCCAGTCGGATTGCGCCAACCGTAAAATTTCCGTTTCTGACAACCGAACTAACGCCGTTTGCGCCAACCAGTCTGTCTGATTCCCCCAAACAAATATGAGGAAAGTAGTTTCGATGGCACAACGAAACAGTCCTGTTCTCCCAACCCAACCTCTCTCATTCGAACCGGTTTGGTCACGTCACAGCAAACGAAGAGTTCGTTCAGTCCTATATCAACAGGACGGTTCGATTGGGAGAACCGAATTTCTGATTGTGGGAGCAGAACTGTTTTTTGAGTGCGAGAGTTTGACTTTTTATTTTTGATATTAGAAATTGTCAGATCTCAATTCTTTTACTTTTTATAGAACTTTAAATGCAAAAACACCTGGTGTTGTACCTTCGGACACCATACGTGTTGTACCTACGGACACGTTATTGTGGGTGTCTATAGATAATCGGCGTTTTTGAATCAGGGTTTCATTAACGGGAATGCATTTTAATGTATATTAAATTAATTCTAAATGGTTATCTATTTGTCGGTGATTATTTTCAAGTGATTTTTAGATGAAAAATCTAATATTTTGTGATCTAAACTACTTTTTTAGATTTTTGATTTTACTTTGCATTTATTATAAAATATGGTATAAAATCTTAAGCACTCTATCGCATATAAGTATGATGATTACAAAAAACTTGAAATTTCCAGTGAAGAAGATTGATTACCACCAAATGCTTGCACAACTAAGTGTCGATCGAATTGTTTTTATGGATCAGTGAAGTGATCAGATCTATCAGCATGATTGATGAAACTGTTACCTCAAACTTCGATATGAAAATCCCATGTGATTTATGTATCTTTGGTAAAAAATCAAGACTTTTATCATTCAACTTTGTTTTAATGATCATTTACGATCTAAAACTATATTACTTTAAAAAACCTATTCTCAATTTTAAAAATGCTTGAAATAGTTTATGAAAAGGTAATACACCAATTAAAATGTTCATTTTAAGCTTTTATCAACTAAAAATTTCCCTTTTAAGGGTGTCCACAGGTACAACTGGGTCTGTCCATAGGGAGAGCACGTTGTTGTACCTTTGGACATAAATTTCGTCAAGTTATTAAAACTAATTAAAAATCCAATTTTGAAGATTTTAGCTAATAAAAAATATTACCCTCTTTGCTAAGGTTAGGACTATGGGTTGGGCGCTTTAAATGTTAAAAATGGGATTTTACCTGTCTTAGAAAAATCCAAACGTGATTTTTGTCCAGAGGTACAACACTCTCCCCTACCTAAAACAAATACATAGAAATTTGAGTTGCCTTAAGAATCATAAAAAAGTATTTCGCCATACGCCATAAAACACCAACTAACCAGCCAACCAACCAACCAAAAAAAAGTATTTGGCGATCACGGATTGGTGACTTTTTTTCCTACCGAATGCAAAGGACTTACTGATTGGAATAGTAGAAGTTTTAGTAGTTAAAATTTAGGGGACGGATAGAGGACGGAATCGAACAATTGTGTCTCTTCCTGCACAAATATGCAAGTTTTTTTTGCCTGATTTTCACCCCGGGGTTTCTCCCCTTAAAAATCATTTGCGACCCCCCTTTTCGTACCAATTCTTGTTCGTCTTGATGTACCCTACCTCCCCTAGAAGTTATGAAACACTTAACCATAATACATAATAAAATAACCAGAAACCCTACAGTAAAATTGAACGGCCAGAGTATAAAGTTCACTAAACAACTGAAGTATCTTGGAGTCATCTTTGACAACAATCTAACTTTCATTCCACACTTAAACGAGATTGAACACAAAGTTTCAGGCCTCCAATACCATCTTAGTAACAAGTCTCGCGTGGAATGGGGATTGTCTCCGGTGGTCAAGAAATACATCTACAATTTCGCCACTGAAAAAATCATAACATATGCCTCAGAAATATGGTATCAAAACACCACCCGCCAGGTAAAGAAAATAACCAAGATACAACGTATAGCCTTAAAAACCATAAAAAGTACCTATAGAACAGTTTCTACAGCAGCTATGCAAATACTCGCGGGAGTTCTTCCCATCCACTTGAAGATTCAAGAAATACAGAGACTACATGGGATCAAAACGGGTAAACAGCACATTGAGATACATGGGAACATCATAGAACGAGAAGACATCGACCAATGGGTAAAAGATTACACTCCACCCTGGAAAACTCACAGATTTGATTGGCAGCCTTATCTACCCGAGGATACCTGTCATGATCTTGAGGTGTATACTGATGGGTCAAAAACAAAGGAGCGGGCCGGTCTCGGCGTCATAGCATACCAAAATCACAGACCATTAACAGAAATCAGCCTTAGGATCTCCAACCACGCCACAGTACCTTCAGCAGAAGCCCTCGCTATCCTACAAGCAATAGATATAATAAGTAAAACTGAAACTAAAACCCCCAGAATAATAACAGATTCATTATCAACTCTAAAGAAACTGGCAGGCTTCAAAAACAAGGACACGACTACTATAGAATTAAGGAACAGACTATCAAAGCTAACACAAGAAAATAAGCACACGAAACTTTATTGGATTAAAGCCCACGTAGGATATCAAGGGAACGAGGCCGCTGACAAGTTAGCAAAAGAAGGTACATTAAGACCAAATATTGATATCCAGACCAAGATTCCACTATCCCTCATAAAAAAGCACATACGTGATAATGTCCTTGGAATCTGGCAGGATGAGTGGGAAGAAGACGACGTAGGAAGGGTCACCTTCGGACACTTCCCCAAAGTTTCCACCAAAAGACTTCAAGGAGACCATTACGTCAACCAGATCCTCACTGGTCATGGAATTCACGGCCACTACCAAGAGCGATTTCATGGGAAAAGCCCACTCTGTACTACCTGCCTCACAAACAATAGCTATGAACATATCATCCTCCATTGACCCAACTATTCCACTGAACGAAGGAAATTTGAACCCCTGATCAACCTACCTCTTAAAGATATGATAAAGCACCCTTCTGGACGAACAATAGCATCAAACATCCTAAAAACAGAACAAGCCAGACAACTGGCATCTATACAATGAAATCCTGTTCAGGAACCCTCTCAAAATCAGAACTGACCAAAATATAAACAATAATACCTAAATGACAATAATCTCAGAAATACTAAACTTGTAATGAGTAAAACCAATAAGTACCATCTGATCAACATGAATATTGGCAGGATCGCGACAGCTTTCCACCGTGTGTTGCCTCTTAGGCGACGGGTCGGCTTTGCCTTATATACTCGTATACTAAGAACTAAACCTCACATTTAAGGAACATTTTATATATTTTTTTTACCAAATTAGAGAGTTAACCTGCTGCTTGCTATAACGCTCACCAATCCCCTTCAATGCTTCACGATTAAATAATCCAGCATGGTATTATCTCAATAATCCAGCACAACCCTCTTGTTGGCTAATTAATGATAATCTAGAACTGAAAATTGTAATTCTTATTGCTTCTTATTGCTTAATGGGTGGTTAAATCAGAGAGCCAGGAGAATGAATTCACTGCTAAGGGAGATATGTGAGAGGGAGGAGGTGAGTTTCTTGGATTTGTGGAAGGATTGTAGGAGGGATTGGATATAGGCAGGGACAATTTGCATTTGAGCCAGATAGGTAACAGGGAGGTTGCGAAGCGGGTGTTGGACAGTCTGGGGGCAAAAAAACTAGATCATAAACAGGGGTGTTCAGGACATAGAAGGGTGTCAGTACAAAGCAATTGTGGGGGAACATCAATGGGGTCTAAAATACTAGGGACACATATCACACCGGGAAAGTGCAACATAAAAGGGATAAGCAATAAAAAGGGTAAGTGCAAAATTAAAGGAACAAGCAATATAACGGGTAAGTGCAATATAAATGGGAAAAGAAATTTTAAGGGTAAGTGCAGCACCAGGATAAAAAATAAGCTCAAGGTATTTTATTGTAATGCACGGAGTGTCAGGAATAAGATGGATGAGCTCAGGGGAATTGTACAGACGGAGGATATTGACATCATAGGGATAACTGAAAGTTGGGCAAATAGTGAAGATGAACAGTTATTAGAGCTAGGTGGTTTTATAATGTTCAGGGGGGACAGAGTGCATGGGAAAGAGGGCGGGGTTTTAATATATGTGAGAGAATTCTTGAACTGTACAGAATTAATGTTAAATAGTGAAACTGAGGGTATTGAATCTGTCTGGGTCAAGCTGAATACTGACAAAGGCAAAGGACTAATACTGGGTAATATCTATAGACCTCCTGTATGCAGTGAAGAACAGGAAAAGGGTATGTGTAATATGATAGCTGAAGCGTGTCAAACAGGAGAAGTAATCCTAATGGGGGACTATAATTATCCAAATATTGACTGGCCAAATAATCTAACTGCAAAAAGGAAAGAGGCAGAATTTCTAGAAGTAATACAGGATTGCTTTCTGTACCAGATGGTGTATGAGAATACTAGGGACAGTGCAATATTGGATTTGATATTCAGCAACGATGAAGATAGGGTGCAGGATTTAGTCATAGGGGAACCTCTGGGAGAAAGCGATCATAGAAGTATAAGATTAAGTATCATTTTGCAGTCAGCATACTCAAGTAATTGTAGGATACTAATTCCTAATTTTAGAAAGGTCAACTTTCAGAACATAAGAGAAGAGTTGAGGGAGACATTCAAAGGGGGATTAATATTATCACAACTTTCTGAACAATGGGAGGAATTCAAAATAAAGTTAGACAGGGTGATAAAAAACATGTATCATTCAGGAAAAAGGGAAAAACTAGAAACTTGCTTCCTATGTGGTTTACAAGGGAAACCCAGAAAGCTTTAAATTCAAAACAAAAACCTACAAAGTATATAAGAGCACAGGTAAGGACAGAGACAGGGAGGCATATCTGATAGCCAGGAAGAAATTTAAAAACATGAGTAGGAGGCAAAAGCTGTCCTTGGAGGAAAAACTGGCAGGGGAGATAAATACAAATCCAAAAGAATTTTTTGCATATACAGGTGGTAAAAATAAATTAAGTTCTACACTGGGCCCGTTAGAGGGGAGGGAAGGTGAATTAATTCAAGATGAGGAGGGTATGGCAAATGTGTTAAACAACTTTTTCCTGGGATTCTTTAATGGAGAATATAAATTAAAAGATGATCATAGGAATGGAGTCTTTGCTGGGGGTACAATCAGGGATTGCAAATTTAACAGGGAAGACATAGTACATCAGCTGAAAAGTATAAAGCCAACTAAAGCACCCGGGCCGGATGAGATCCATCCGAGAGTATTGGTGGAATGCGCGGAAGAACTGGGGGACGTAATTCTAATGATGTTCAATAGTACTTATAGCACGGGTTGGGTACCAATAGATTGGAAGTTGGCCAATATAACACCAATATTTAAAAAGGGAGTAAAAAGTGATCCGGGAAACTATAGACCAGTAAGCTTAACTTCAGTAATTTGCAAAATATTCGAATCATTGTTAAGAAGGCATATAATGTTATACTTGGAGGAAGGGGGATTGCTATCTGATAACCAGTATGGGTTTAGGAAGGGAAGATCCTGCTCTACAAATCTATTAAAATTCTATGAGAATATAACTGGGGAGCTGGATAAGAAGAGAAGTGTAGATATCATGTACATAGATTTTCAAAAAGCCTTCGATAAAGTACCTCATGAGGCACTACTGTATAAATTGGAAAGACTAGGGATTCAGGGGAAAACATTGGTTTGGATTAAGAATTGGTTATTGGGTAGAAAACAGAGAGTGCAGGTAAAAGGAAGCTATTCACAGTGGACAGAGGTACTCAGTGGGGTTCCACAGGGATCAGTTTTGGGACCAATTTTATTTATAATATTCATAGATGATATAGGTCAGGGGATTAAGAATAGAATCAGTATATTTGCAGATGATTTAAAAATATGGGGGAGAGTGGATACCAAGACACAAATTGAAAATTTACAAGGTGATATTGATAGGATTTCTTGAATGGGCTGTAAAATGGGGTATGTCATTCAATTTGGGGAAATGTCAAGTACTGCATATGTGTAATAAGAATAATGGAGCCGAGTACTGGCTGCAAGGAGTAAGGGTTAAGGAGGGAGATACGGTCAAGGATCTTGGGGTTATAATACACAGTGACTTTAAAATGGGTCACCAATGTTCTGCTGCAGGTAAAAAGGCAAATAGGTTATTGGGGTATATCAAAAAGACGGTAACTTCAAGGGATAAGAATATAATATTGCCATTATATAAGGGCTTGGTAAGAACTCACCTAGAATATGCTGTACAATTCTGGGCTCCATATATGAGAAAGGATATAGAAGTAATTGAAAGGGTTCAGCATAGAGCTACAAAAATAATTAAGGGAATGGCACACCTAGATTACAATGAGCGTTTGAATAGGCTCAACATGTATACACTGGAGAGAAGAAGAAGGAGGGGGGATTTGATTCAGCTCTTCAAGTTCGTAAAGCAAGGGGATACAGAAGGTTTAGACCAGAGGTTCTCAAACTGTGTGCCGCGGCACCCTGGGGTGCCGCGAGGGTATGCCAGGGGTGCCGCGACAAAAACCAAGAAAAGTTGCAAAAAAAATTACGAAATTTTAATTATGGAACAAATCTTCTTAACTGTTTATGGGGGGTGAAAACAGTGCATATTATCCTACTTTTTCACTCTTCTTTTCCTTTTATTCTTGCGTTCTTAAAATGCCAAATATCTTTTTAATAGCTTACACAAAATAAACGATCAAAACACTGCTTTTCACAGAAAAAGGGACTAATACATACCTATTCTCTTTTTCATTTGGTGAAACTGCAGTTGTACAGAAATAATAAAAAAAAATTTGCTGGAAATTGAAAATAGTATGGAACGGCGTATATGGGGACCGAGAGTGCCCTGTCCCACCGAAACTAAGACTTGGTCAACCAAAACAAGTTAAAATCCTGATTTTTAGCTTCAAAAAGATTCTGGGGGCGAAACCCCTAACCCCCCTTTCAAAGCTTTATTATTCAAAATTTTTTATAAGTTCATCAAAATCAAAATCTTACCTAAAAATACATGCCCGAAATTCGGAGTAGGTGTATACAAAAACCAAGGTAGGCCCTGTTTTTAGGGTTAAATTTCCAAAATTTTTGGGGGGTAACCTCCACATCCCTCTTTTTACTTGAAACTTTATTTTTTATTCACAAGTTTTTTTTACTATATTCAGTTTATCAAAATGAAAATCCTGCTAAAAATGTAAATCTGAATTTTGGAATAGGTGTGCTAAAACTACTTAAAAACCTGTCTTTTATAGTCAACTTTCAAAAAATTTTCTGGGGGAGGACCCCCAGACCCCCCTTTGATACATCGAGCTTTATTACAACTCCGATTTTTTTTACCTGGCTAGGGGTGCCGCGGCTGAAAAAGTTTGAGAACCCCTGGTTTAGACTTTAATAGGGATAACAGAACAAGGGGCCATGGATACAAATTGAATAAGACTCATTTCAATCGGGATTTAAGAAAATACTACTTCTTCAATAGGGTAATAGATATATGGAACGCATTGCCAGAACATATAGTAAATTCGAAGGGTGTATATGAGTTTAAGCTAAAACTAGACAGTCAGTGGGAATGGGTGAATTAATAAAAAATGGACCAGCCTTGTTGGGCTTCGAGCCTGTAGCTGGTCGACAAAATTTGTATTTGTATTTGTATAAACATTTATATCTCCTTCCGAAAAAAATTTTTACTGATTTTCTAGTCAATATTTCGGATAATTATTTGTATACAGGGTGTCCCATAAATAGTGGGCCACACTTCTAGAGGGGATAGTAGACACCTAGACGAGTCAGAATCACATAGGAATCGGGGGTCCCAGACCAAATCCCAGGGAGTTAAAAATGGAGCGACACCACAAAACAATTATTGAAAAATTCAATCTGTAGAAGAACTACTATTGGTAAAAACTTAATCATGGTCTCAAATTTTGTGGTTTAACATTATCTTTAAAATCATTGTAAAAGTTTTCATTTTAAAAATTTTTTACTACGAAATAAAGTCAAAAACCACAAAAATATGTGAAAAATCTGCCAAAACTTTATTTTGTATTTAGAAATCCATTCTTTTGATTTGATAATCTGAAAGATCATAGTTGAAAACCCTTAAGTCCAAAGTTTCACGTAAATACCATAAATATTAAACGCTTGAGATCTAATTAAAGTTTGATTTTTGCTTGCGAAGAAAACAGATCCAGAAAAGAAACGTTGAGGGAAAATCTACGAATTACGGATTGATGCTAGCTAAATTTCTCGCCATTATTTGCGATACGAGATTCCTCGCCAACTTTCGCCATCAACAAATCGCCCAAGCTGTCTTGGCGATCTGTAGGAGCTTGGTATGTTTCGCCAAACTGGGAGAGAAAAGAAAGTTAGCGATTATCTATCCGTAACTCGTAGATTCTCCCTGAACGTTCGTTTTCTGGAGCTGTTTTCGCACTCAAAAAACAAACTTTAACAGGATCTCAAGCGTTTAATATTGATGGTATTTACGTGAAACTTTGGACTTAAGGGTTTTAAAATATGATCTTTCAGATAATCAAATCAAAAGAAAGGATTTCCAAATACAAAATAAAGTTTTGACATATTTTTCACATTTTTTTGTGGTTTTTCAACTTTTTTTCGTAGAAAAAAATTTTAAAGTGAAAACTTTCAGCATAATTTTAAAAATCATGTTAAACCACAAAATTTGAGACCATTATTAAATTTTTACCAATAGTAGTTCTTCTACAAATTGAATTTTTCAATAATTGTTTTGTGGTGTCGCTCCATTTTTAACTCCCTGGGATTTGGTCTGGGACCCCCGATTCCTATGTGATTCTGACTCGTCTAGGTGTCTACTATCCCCTCTAGAAGTGTGGCCCACTATTTATGGGACACCCTGTATACTTGTTTTAAAATTTCATAATTGTACTCTGATTAGCTTTTACTTTATAACTGAAAATGGGTCTGGAAAAATGATCAATACGGTTTATCGGCCGCCCGTCGCCTTGAAAACACACAAAAAATATTTACACCAAAAAATATCATGATGTGTATGCGATTAAAGAGAATATGATATTTTTATTATTTTAATTTTCAATTAAATTTGTCACCAAAACCACCGAGCCGATACATTCATTAATTTATGGTCTTTTTTCATAATATTTAGGGGGTTGAATCTCCTTGATATTTTACAGTAACTTATTTTAATGATTAATGCAAAGTGAGTGACATGGTTTTAATTAACACACCTAAAATATTCATCCTTATACTAGTATGAAAAAGGTAAGGTTGTTTTGGGCCGCCATCGCCTTTTAACAATTTTTTCATAGTAAAAGGTTCAAAATGTTGATAATTTTGTTGTGAGAGAGAAGAGGATGTTCTTTTTTAAATTTATAATTGGTAACCAAATTTTTTTGAATACATTACGAAAAATTAGAGATTGAACTTAAACTAAGTATCATTTATCCGCGTATAAACCGATGCACTCTTTTTTTAAATATCTTAAATTCAAAACTCGCGTATAAGCTAAGGTCACATTTCACATGCCTCGCTCACCCGGAAAAGAATTCGAGATGTGGCAGGCAGACACTAAACCGCTACGCCACTGGGCGTAATAATTCTAGATACCTTCATAAATAAAGGAAAATAACCAGGGCTCGATTTCAGCCGGAACGGTCCGGAACCTCTTTATCGAAAAAAAATTCTATTCTATTTGATTTCAGAGGTCTCCTAACTACGGCCCGCGAGACCCATTCATCAGGCTAGCGGATACCTTTCTATGTACGAAAAAAAGGTCCTAAAATGAATTCAAACCCTGTTTTTATCGTCTAATTTCCAAAATTTTTCGGGGGGAGAACCTCCAGACCCCCTTTTTGTACTTAGAACTCAACTAATGAGATAACATAACTGTAAGAATCCTACCAAAAAATATAAAAAGGCATATTTCAAATTTTAAAAAGTATTTTTAATGCATTTTTATCATATTTGCAAATAACAATATTTGTGATTTAATTGTAAGGTTTTTACTGAATTGTTCTTTTAAAACATGATTGCGAAACCCCTTTTTAACTACCCACAATCCGCTCCTGTATTGATTCTTTTTTATTTGAACCAGATTTGCCAGATCGCTGGGCAAATTTGCAAAGAAAATTTGCAACATCTTAAATTCTAAAATTTAAGGACTTAAACTACAACATTGTGTTCTTTAAATTGGCAAAATATACAACACTAATGGTTCATTGATGATATACCGTCTCACATCCTACAAGAGGTATCCTGTTGGAAAAAAAAGTATAACCCACTGTAAAAAAAGGTGTATAAAGAGTTCATCGTCTTATACAATTAATAATTAAGTTAGAACTCTCTTACTCTTCCTAATCTAGTACAACACATTTGAATTTATTTTATAAATTTAAATTTGAAAATAAACGCTTAAGTTTTGGTAATAAAAAGTATTAGCTTTTTCAGTTTTGATACCAATAATTTTACCGTTCCGGTACCTCTTGACCTAGCGCCATTAAAACCTAAACCACCACCATCCGGTACCTCTTTTTTTAGAAATCGAGCCCTTAAAATAACTAATAACATTATTATTAGTTAAAAGAAATCCCCATCAATCAAAATGTCGGGAATTTCACCTATCAGCTTTCGACCTGTCGGGAATCTGACCCTGTCGGGATTTCGACCTGTTGGGATTCTGATCCTGTTGGGATTTTGACCTGTCGGGATTCTGGCCCTTTCGGAATTTCGACCTGTCGGGATTCTGGCCCTTTCGGGGTTCTGACCCTGTCGGGATTTTGACCTGTTGGGATTGTGACCCTGTCGGGATTTTGACCTGTTGGGATTCTGACCCTGTCGGGATTTTGACCCTGTCGGGAATCTGACCTGTTGGGATTCTGACTTCTGACCCTGTCGGGATTTTGACGTGTTGGGATTCTGACTTCTGACCCTGTTGGGATTTTGACCCTGTCGGGATTCTGACCCTGTCGTGATTTTGACTCTGTCGGGATTCTGACCCTGTTGGGATTTCGACCTGTCGGCATTCTGACTCTGTCGGGATTTTGAACGGAACCCATTCTAGTCAGGTATGCAGGACAATGATTTAATACAATGGTGGCGTCTCCTAAGGCGGCTGCCACATTACACGAAAACGACGCCAGTGTCATTAATCAAGTAGGGGAGAAAAGCAATGGATTAATGGCGTAGTTTTTGTGAAAAATGTGGCTGCTCGTAAAACTCGTTGCTGTTTTCCGTCAGATTCGGGTCAAGTGAGGTCTACTGCAGGAAACGCGTCACTCAAAAATGCAAATTCCAGAAAAGAAGAAAACTGAGATGGCGTTACTTCCTCGGAGCTCAAAACAGTTGTTTTAAAGCGGAAACTAAAATGGACATTGAAGGTTAACAATGCTATTTTTTAAGTATTATCTTTACTATTATTTTATCCAAGTGTTTGGAAAACATCAATAGAAAAATCAACATTATTTCATAACAAAGAAATATTGAGAAAAAATATAGCTATGAACCGAATTTTTTTTTCTATATATTGACAACAGTAACATTTAATCATGTGCAAGAGTTCTCTTAATTTCATTTAAAACACTACAAATTAAAATAAAATATTTGGGAAACTTCCTGCTCCTCTATCTTAAATGATGCACCACATATCAGTGCAGCCAAGATTCAAATCCTATAAAAACTTCATTTAACACACAGCGTACGCTTGAGGAAAGAAATATGAAAGGCGTAAGGCGGATTTTTATTCATATGTTACGTAAGGCGAAGTCAACTCTCCAAGTTGACTCCGCCTTACGTAACATATGAATAAAACTTTTATGCCGGATATGTTTTCAGCAGGGTTTAAGTATGAAATTCAGCTGTGGTTTAGCACACTTGAATGGTGGGTTTGCACTTTCCCATTGATTTTCAGAACAAGCTGCACCATGGGCGTAGCCAGGGGGGTGCAGGGGGGGCAGCTGCCCCCCCTAAGTCCTGAGTAATTTACTTTTAGTTAAGTTAAAACCCAATTTTTTAGGGTCAAATTTTCAAAAGTTTTCTTGGGGGAGGGCCCTCAGGCCCCCCTTTAGTATTAAAACCTTTATTATTTACACTTTTTTTCTATAATAAGTTCATTAAAATCAAAATTCTACCTAAAAATGTACGTCCAAATTTGGGTTTACGTGTACCAAAAAACAGTTTGAAACTCTGTTCTTTGGGTCAAATTTCGAAACATTTTCTGGGGGCGGGCAGTCAGGCACCCCTTTAGTATATTTATCAAAATCAATCAAATCTGCCCAGGCCTAGTGGCCTATCAGGCGGTGCCCATCTCCGTTTCAGTAGCCTTTGGGCCTGGAGTGCTAATTACTTAGCTTGTGTCCAGGCCGAGTGGCTAGCCCGACGCTGAACCCCCAGTTGATTCCCCAAGCGAGCTTGGTCCTCATTTATCGACCCCGGAAGGATGAAAGGCTGAGTTGACCCGTGACCAGCTACCCAAGCAGGAGCCGCAAGGCATCGAACCTGGGTCGGTAATGCTCGTAGCCAGACACGCTAACCACTACACCACCGCGGCCACGTTTAGTATATTTAAACCTTTATTATTCCATTTTTTTAAAGTTCATTAAAATCGAAATTCTATCTAAAAATGTATGTCAAAATTTGGATTTAGGTGTTTGAAACCCTTTTCTTAGGGTCAAATTTCCAAACACTTTCTAGGGGAGGAAAAACCAGGCCCCCCTTTAGTATTTAAACCAGGTATGGGCAACCTTTTCGAATCCGCGGGCCGGATTCAATGATTATTACGACGTGGAGCGCCATAGAGTAGATAATAGGTAATGTTTTTTTAAGTAAAAAATGAGTAGTTTTATTACATATATTTACGAAGTTTAATACTTAAGTTAAAATTAAATCTGGACTTAAACAATATATTGATGACATACAATAATTATAATGAAGTTACATTAATCTGGACTAGAATAATATTATATACAATAACTATAAAGTTAGTTACATTAATCTGGACTGAAAAAATATCTTGATTACATACAATAATTATAATGTTTTAATTATAGAATGATTTCCTTAGTTGTCGATTTCATTTTTCATCCTTGACGAGGTGAGGATAAAACCTTTTCAATTCATTTATAATATATTCTACTAGGGGGCTGCCGCCCCCTGCTCGCTATCGCTCGCCAACCCCCGCGAGAACTGCTTCGCAGTTCGCGTAGGATCGCTTCGCGATCCTGGCTCGCGTTGCTCGCTAAGCGGTCACTAACTTTGTTAGTCTAGCACATTTGAGGGCACCATTCATAAAATCATAGTTTAGTGAATGGGTTTAAATTATATGTGTACAAACAGTTCCCCTAAAAATTCAACATAACTTCTTTCACAGTGCAAGGCCGAAATAAGAGCATATATAGCACCAAACAAATAATATGGTATAAATGATTAAATCCTTAAAATCAAAATTTTTCCCATGTTGCTAATAGTAAGAAAATTTGTTCCCCTTTATGTGAAGAATGAGCAAGTTAAACACTATGTCCATGAAAGTTATATAATTTCTTAATATGACTGGGTAACTGAACCGAACACTATTACACTTTAACACCCTTAAAAGTAAACCGTGTTACTTTTCCCCCCACTTGTTTCCAACTTGTGCTTTGTCACTTATATGTACGGTTTTCTACCCTCCTAATGATAGTATTCATTAATAATGGTTACCATTTGTACAACACCAAAACTGCGTTTGACTATCCTGTGCAAAAAGTTTTTTACCCAGCTGAATCACAGAAAACTTTGTCTATACTTGGTTGCAACTTAACTTGAGCCTGTAGAAATATGTTGAGAGAAACCAAAGAAAGTAGTTCCCCATGCGGTGTCGGAATTTGAGTGAAATTAAGAGATTTAATTTTAAAATATGATTAGGTTTTTTTTAATTCCACGTATATTAACTGTCTCTTCATCCCGATTTGCAAAATGTTGAGTATTAATATTTTTTCAAGTCGAATAAAACTCGCCAGCCAATAAGAGCTCACAAAGCCCAGAAAGCTTTCCGTTTACTAAAATTTTCTTCCGCGCGGCCCTGATGTCAGGCTCAACTTAAGTTGCTATCGAGTATAGTGTAGAATAATTCAGGTTTTGCAGCTATACTGCAAAATTTACTCAACAGACCATCCTGTCGCTTTGAAAATACCACTTACCTACAGCTGTATGGTTAAATAACTTTCGATTGTTTCTGCAAAATAATCGTGGGTGTACGCTATTTACCGCACACTCAAGTGTTTCCAAATTGTGCTTCGGTACTGATGTGTATGGTTCTCTACCTTCAATATTTTTAAGTTTTCCATATATAAAGGGCTGCACTTTAGGAAGGATCACTCATATTTTTATTGCAGTGACCTGTGTTTTTTGAAGTATAGGCAATTTTAGGCCACAATGTTAGTGATTCATGCTTGCAAAAGTGGGGAAATTTTTAATTCTGCTTATACTTAACCTTGGTTTATACCTTTAATGCGATACCAATGCGTGTTGCCGACGTACCTTGATCGCCATCAAAATTACCGACGTACCTCGATCGCCATCAAAATTACCGTGCTATTTCAACGCCTAAAAATATTTCATCCTGACAGCTTTTTCAACTAAAAACATTAATATGGAAACATTTTATAGCTAATTCTCCGCAATGGTGCTCCGTAAACAATGAAATTTCATAAATGTTTGGTGCCGCACGCCGCAATCCAATTAGTTCTGCGAATACTCGCTTGCTCGGGAGTTTCATTACTTATCGAGATTCTTCTACGTTTGTTATTACGAAAATAAATTGCTGCTATACAAAAATCCTTGACACAACTAAAAAGTTGAAAGGTGTCGTGAATCTCGTGAATCGGAAGACGCGGAAAACATAAACACGAATCCGCAAAGTGTAAACAAACCGATCGTTGCCAACGGCGGGTAAGTAATAAGGGCCTTTTTTCCTGCCACGCTAAGCGTAATATATATATATATATATATATATATATATATATATATATATATATATATATATATATATATATATATATATATATATATATATATATATATATATATATATATATATATATATAGATATAGATATATATAGATACTTTGATTGAAGCAGCGTTCTAATCCAGAAAAACAAGGGCTAACAAAAACAAAAAAGCGTGATCGGCTCTCTAGTCTAGGGTGATCCAGTGAGAGGACCACGGCGCATGCGTCGAAACACTCACCGCCAAACATGGGCTCATCCCAGCGGTTTCGCCGTGTCCCGCCAGCCACAATTTTGATGGCAGTCAGCAATTTTTATTATGCAATTTTAAAAGTTTTAAAACTGTGAAATTGATTTATTTAAGATAGAAATTTAAATTTCTGTGAATTTCTGGAACTTTTTGAATGTAGAATTAATACTGTATGTTAACAATTGTCTATAATCCATTTTTATCTCATCTTATAAATATAAAACTCAAACCCATCGAAACTCATCTTAAATAGAAAAACTAATTATAAAATACTGAGATAATAAGCAGAGATCATTATATTAGATACGACCTTTAGAAAATAAATACAAATACAAATATTGTTGACCAGCTAATAATTGCACTTTATTTGAGACCTATATGTACAAGATAAAAACAAAAATAAATAATGCAAACAACCTCTGAATTAAAATAGTTTTTTTTTAATTTGAATTGCTATCATTTTCATTAAAGTAGAATTGAAAAGAAGTAAAACAATAAAGTAACATAATTTCAAAACCTAATACTATACAATGCACTAATTTACATTGGGCAGAAGTAGAGTTGTAAAATTATCAGAAATAATCTTATTATCTGTTCTCTGAGAGGATAATTTTCAAGAATATTCTCCAAAAACTACTAAAATTAAATAGAAAAATAAGGTATAGGGGAGAGTGTTATACCTTTGGACAAAAAAAATCACGTTTGGATTTTTCTAAGACAGGCAAAATTACATTTTGACCATTTAAAGTGCCCAACCTATAGTTCTAACTTTTGTGAGTAAGGGGATACTTTTTATTAGCTAAAATATTGAAAATTGGATTTTTAATCAATTTTAATAACTTGACGAAATTTGTGTCCACAGGTACAACAACGTGCTCTCCCTATGGACAGACCCAGTTGTACCTGTGGACACCCTTAAAAAGGGAAGTTTTAGTTGAAAAAAGCTAAAAATGAACATTTTTATTGATGTATTACCTTTTAATAAACAATTTCAAGCATTTTCAAAATTGGAAATAGATTTTTAAAGTAATGTAGTGTTAGATCGTAAATGATCATTAAACGATGTTGATTGATAAAAGTCTTGATTTTTTACCAAAAATACATAAATCATATGGGATTTTCAGATCGAAATTTGAGGTAATAGTTTCATTAATCATGCTGATTGATCTGATCACATCACTGATCCAAAAAAAACCAATTCTATTGTCACGTAGTTGTGGATTTGGTGGTAATAACTTTCGCAAATCTTCTTCGGTGGAAATTTAAGTTTTTTGTAATCATCATATTTAAATGCGATAGGGTGCTTAAGATTTTACACCATATTTTACATTAAATGCCAAGTATATTCAAAAATTTAAAAAAGTAGTTTAGATTACAAAATATTTGATTTTTCATCTAAAACTCACTTGAAAATAATCGCCGACAAATAGATAACCATTTAAAATTAATTTAACATGCATTAAAATGTATTCACTTAAATTAAACCTGATTCTAAAACGCCGATTAGCTACAGACATCCACAAAAACGTGTCCGTATGTACAATACTGGCAAAAAAAATCGACTCAGACCCTATATCTCCGGAACGGCTTGTGATATAAAGACAAATAAGGTATCATTTTCCATGATTTGAAGTATTCTATATACAGAAAATTTTTCAAGTTCTTAGGGGGTCGTCTTCATATTAAACGAAGCACCAACTTTCGTTTTTCCTATGGAAACCATCAAATATTATTCCAGATTCTGAAAGAGCACCCTCTAAAACCCCCCAAAACCAGTTTTCATGCCATTTGGTCCCCAAATGAAGCCAGGAGTGGGGGTTGAAGTTCGTCGAATTTACGTTGAAATCTCGTTTTTTACGTTGAATTCTCGATTTTGATCCTTTCAACCATCAACCCCGCAGGATCAAAATCGAGAATTCAACGTAAAAAACGTAAATTCGACGTAAATTCAACCCCCACTCCTGGCTTCATTTGGGGACCAAATGGCATGAAAACTGGTTTTGGGGGGTTTTAGAGGGTGCTCTTTCAGAATCTGGAATAATCTTTGATGGTTTCCATAGGAAAAACGAAAATTGGTGCTTCGTGAAGAAGACGTGAATGAAGACGTGAATGAAGTCGTGAATGAAGACGACCCCCTAAGAACTTGAAAATTTTTCTGTACATAGAATACTTCAAATCATGAAAAATGATACCTTATTTGTCTTTATATCACAAGCCGTTCCGGAGATATAGGGTCTGAGTCGATTTTTTTTGCCAGTATTGTACAACACTTATGGTGTCCGAAGGTACAGCATCAGGTGTCTTTGCATTCAAAATTCTACAAAACATAGAAGAATTGAGGTCTGACGATTTCTAATATCAGAACTAAAAAGTCAAAATCTCGGGGATTCACCCCCATACAACCCATTTTATCATATCATAATTATAGGGGAAGAAAAGAATTAATGTAGTGATGCACTAAAAAAAACTTTGAGCATCTAAAAACAGTATATTTATTATATAAAATTTAAATAATATTTTAAAGAGCTGATTTCACGTTAGCAACTAGATAGCATCTGTTTACATTCAAAATCGACCACAAATTAGAATATACATTTATTCCCGAATTTTAAAATGCAGTGGCTGAAGGTACAACACTCTCCCCTATAGTAACTTAAATTAGAAGAATATTAAAGATTATACAATAAAAAGTCACCATAAATAAAAGAAAGTCAAATTGTATTGAAAACTGTTTTAAAATCACTATATTAAATATGAGACCCCGTGTCCCATCCCTTCCCGGTCTCCCCTAAACAGCTGTAACAAAAACCAATTAATGTGGTCTTTGGACTTTTTACTGAAATCCTTTATTACATTTTTTACACTGCCAATCTAATCGTTGGGACCGATTCTATCTATGAGTAAGCCTTGGCACGTTTTTTTGGATTTTCAAGTTTTTTTTTGGCACCAAAACCAAAAGTCGTCAAATTCAAAGCTGCAGAAAGCTAAAAACATAATCAAAACTTAATTAGGAAACGTTTTGTAACATAATTTAAAGATATTTTTCACTTGATTGGCGAATTTTTAAGACTAATCTTTATTACTACGATCCAATATTACATGTTAATATAATTCCTGCATCTTGTTTGCCCTGCGATAAATTAAGCAATGTTACTTAATTTCAAAGATTAATTATTTTTTATGAGATCCGCGTAATTACACAAAAACATGTATTCCAAAACGCCCTACTGAATATCAAGGTTCCGGCGAATATCCACTGGACAGGGGTAAGGGAGGTATGCCTAGGTTCGACACAACTCACACTCCATCGACACTATAAAAACAGCGTCAGTTGATGGTCATGCTTTTTTGAGATCTAACCTACAGTTATAAAATTCACTCGATACGAACAAGGAAGTAGAAATACGATAACGATTAAATATGAATTACAAGGAATGATATATAGATTGAAGTACAGTTAATTGGGTTCAACACTAGAGTATATGTAATAAAGATTATTCTGGATTAACACCCAAACATATACCGCCCCCTTGAAACCTCGGAGGGTGTTTCAACACAACTTAATTATAATGATCAGTGGGTGCCATGTAAACTTTCTAAACTGATCTCCTCTAAAGATTATGATTACAGATACGATTACAATTGATGCACAGAGAATTATGAATTAAGAAACACATAAACAAACCCTTGAAACCTCAGATAGGGTTCAGAATTTAACTGGTAGTAACTAATTTTCGAGATAGCTCGTGTTACCACCCTTTTTTTGAGAGAGCATTTCCTTCATTATTTATTTTACAGAAGGCCAAAGGCACTGTCTAAATCCACGAAAGTAACAACTCTACTCTAACGAATTTCGGTAATACTGTAGCCACTGAGCTATAAAACAAACTGGAGTGACAACCTCCGATACTATAACAAGCGACCAAACGTGCCGGCGCGGAAGGTTAAATTGCCTTGATTGCTCGCACCAATCGGGGCATTTGGGGCTAGAAGCAATCGGGGCAATCCCCGCATGGCCATCTTTTAATCCGCCCATGCCTGTTTTTTAAAATATTATGAACAAAATTTAGAATGGTCGTTTCATTCTGTGTATACAACTGGTTTAACATATGGGTAAAATTAAAAGAAGAGGGAAATCCTTTCCGTGGTATGATGCGGTTTCAGCACGGTGTGATAAGGTACTAGTCACTCCAGTTTGTTTTATAGCTCAGTGATTGTAGCATATGTCAACTTTCGTGGATTTAGACACTTCGTTTACACAGAAATATTCCAATTTGTCAGGTGACATCGATTCTGTATCATTCCACAGGGTGTTTCGAAACTCCGTTTCGCGGCTTTTATTTGGAACCAACGTGCCCTAGGGTCACGGAAGTAAGGTTTACATCTAGGTGGAGAATCCATTTCATGACTTACAGCTTCCCTAGCGGCGAAATAAAGAAGTTAAAAAATTATTTTATAAAATATAGGAGCATATATAGCAATATAGGCAAATATATTATATAGCAATATAGCAAATATAGGAGCATATTTAAATATATAGCAAAAACCTCAGTGAGAGTACTGTTGCCAACGTTATGAAGAACTCTCATAAAAAATTTCATGAAAATATCTTGAATATTCGCGGATATTAGCATGTAAAAATATCACTTTTTCAGACCTCAAAAAAGAAAAAAAGTTTTTTGATTTTTTAATTAAATTTTGCCTTTATTCAACTAAAAAACACAAAACTACACAATCGAGAACTTTTTCTTTTCAGAGGTCTAAAAAAGTGCTATTTTTACATGCTAATATCTCTGCAAATATTCACGATATTTTCATGAAATTTTTTTCTGTGAGTTCTTCATAACGTTGGCAACAATACTCTCACTGAGGTTTTTGCTCTACCTCCTATAGTTTTTAAATTATTTTTTTTAACTTCTTTATTTCGCCGCTAGGGACAGTAATCTCAATGGATTCTCCACCTAGGTATAGACCTTACTTCCGTGACCCTAGGGCACGTTGGTTCCAAATAAAAGCCGCGAAACGGACTTTTGAAACACCCTTTATTTATAATTAAAAAATTAATATCATCATTGCCAGCCCAGTTTTGTTTCTAATATGTTCATTGGTGTGATGCCTTCATATTTGTATATTGTTATGATTTTCTTTTGTTAATAAATTTGCAAATTGAATTGAAAAAAATTCAGTTTTATGTAGTTTTTGTGCTCACCGTGTTTTTATAAATGATGAAACAAGTGAGTCTCTGAGATTTTGTTGATAACTTTCTCTGAAAACCTTTACAATGCAAGTAAAATTTAGAACTTCTAAAAACTGGATTTTTTTTCGCTATTTACACCTCCAGTCATTTTCCTCATTATAATAGACATAGTTATGCAACCAAGTTAATAAATCTTCGAAACATAATCAATCTTAGTCCTTTTAATTCACATTTAAGCGTTACTATTCGCACCAACTTTATTAACGTTCTCAAAAATAATTTCTTTGAAACAAGAAAATATTTCAGTATCCCATAACATTAGTGTGATTAATGAATGTATCATTTCAATGCCAGTTTTTGAACTCTTAATTTATTTCTTTGCGTTTTCTTAAAAAAAAGGTTGAGGGTCACGGCATTTTCTTATGTGTACGGCCATAAGAGGGTTTTTCCAATCCATTATGCGAAGTTCATTAATCAAGAACCTTTTTTGAGACTGTAAAAATAAACTGATTTTTAAGCACTTGTTTAGTAACGCTTTAAAAAGCAATTATTAAGAGCCAATTTTAAAGAAAAGTTAGGCCTGTTGTGGTACATAAAATGATATTTTATCTGCATTGAGAAAAGAGTAACATTTGATAGTATTTTAAGATTGAAAAACGTTTTGTGGAAATAATTTTATTTTCTCTAAATATTTTGGGGATATTGCTTTGAAAAACGTTAAGACTCGACAGTAAATATAACCTCTCATTGGTAAAAAACGTAATATTGATATGAAACTCCAGAAAAAGAAGTTTTCTAACTGTCATGACAATATGAACTATTGATGCTTATATTATCTATTGCATATACAGTATACTATACACCCCCACCTTTTTTTTTGTTTTACAAAGAGATATTAAAGTTATTTTATAAAGTTTTAAATTTCAAGAAAAATTTCGAGAATTTAATTAAAAGTTATGGCAAACAGCATTATGAAAACAACACGAGTGCCTTCCTAAAACAAAATCTTCAAACATATTTCTTCCAAAATACGTATTTTACCAGTTCATTTGTAAAATCTCATTCAAAAATGCCCTATTGACAACAACGTCCCAAACACTGAAAGCAATTTATCAATTTCAATAGGTTGTCAAAAGAAATCAGACTGTTGTTAGGGGCCATTCATTAATCACGTAAGGATGATTTTGGCAATTTTTGACCCCCCCTACCCCCATGTAAGGGTACGTAAGATTTTTCAAACCCCTCCCCACTATTCTTACGTAAGATTCCATTTCGTTTTTCAAAATAATAAAATGTTAGCGCACGAAATGATTAACAAAAAAGTTGAAACCAAAACTAATAAAGATTTCTCTCTCTTTTTGCTTTTGTTTTGTTTCGCCTTTTGACAACTGGAAGATGGATTCAATAGTTTTATTTTTTATCTTAAATTAGTGCCACTCCAATAAAAAAGATACATCTGATACTGATATACTTTCATTTTTTTTAAAGCTTCGATAATATACCGAGATCGTCAGCATTTTTAAGTTTTTCTGTGGTTATTCAATAGTAATTTGATTAAAATAATTGGAATTTGTTTACATTAATTTGGAAAATCTTACGTAAGAATGGGTTAGACCCCCCCTACCCCCAAGGAAGGGTATGTAGAGATTTTTCCAACCCCCCCCCCTCCCCCTCGGGACCCTTACGTAATTAATGAATGACCCCTTATGCTAAATTGTCGAGATTTTAAATCTTACTATAGTTATCAAAATAGGATTATTTTTGTATTATTGAGAAGGACTTTTGTTACATACACTGCACAGGTGACTAATATCTAATAAACAGGATGTGTTTAATGTTAATATTACATTTATTAATAATAAATGTAATATAATAGTAAATAATGTAATTAAATAGTAGTGGCTCGTCCATAGGGGCTGCGGGGCTGCAACACCCCCAACCAAAATTTCCCAAAATTCCAATTTTTATTAACTTAAAAATACACTAGCGGAAATAAAAATCCCAACACCAAGAAGGAAAGGAGATATCAAAGTAAAATTTATTTCTATGATTGCACATAGTGTTAATGTGAATTGATTAAAAAATCAGCCTTTCTGGATGTTAGGGGGCCGAGAAAATCGGTGAGGAGTGTTGTCTCCATAGGTGTCCATTACCGCCGTCACACGTCATGATATTGAGTGACAGGGGATCTAAATGACTTTTGAGGGATTGGAGGACCGTGTTGCCTCCTCAGGTAGTCCAAATTCATATGGTGCACCAGTGGACGTTGCATACCGGGATAGGTGATTTCTCCTCATTGACCGGACTTGTTTTGTGGGTGTTGGTTCTAGAGAACGGGAAAGACGGGGTAAAAAGGCAAACTAGGGGGTTAAGAAGAAAGCTTGAACATTGCATACAACATGTGGTTGTGCATGTTTCTCTTGCAATTTTTCCCCAGGACAGGTCTGAAGGTAAGGACGGTCTACCGGTTGCAAAATCTCAATGACGCAGCTCTGGTTGGAAAAATTACTGGTGAATCATACTCAGGAGTTGCAGAAATGGAATCCAATGCATCCCCACACCGCTACCCTTCATCAACACTCCGTGGAACGATTAGAAAATCATCAGCTGAGTGCGCTCTCTCCATTGTGTCTTCAAACTCATACCCAACCGTCGTGGTGCTCCAAACCGAATCAGGATTCTCTCATAAACACAATATCATGAAATTGGGATTTTCATTTCCTTATTTCGTGCACTATTGGAAACAGAAATGCCCATTTTCAGCCCCTTGTTTATAGACAAAGATGTAAGAAGCTATGCGGACCGAACGGACGATCCGCAGTACTGCAAATGACATCCATCCCACTGCCGCTTGTCCTCAGTATGATCTACCGGTATTTTGGCCAACCAAAGCTGCTTCATTGAGGTTTTTTAGCCGGTTGTCCGTCCTTACCTTCAGACCTGTCCTGGGGACAAATTTCAAGAGAAAAATGCACAAACACATGTTTCATGTACTGTCCAAGCTTTTTTCTTAACCCCCTATGTTGCATTTTTACCCTGGCCTATCCGTTCTTAAGAACCAACACTCACAAAACATGTCCGGAGAAAGAGGAGAAATCACCTAGCCCGGTATGCAACGTCCGCTGGTGCACCATATGAATTTGGACTACCTGAGGTGGCAACATGGTCCTCCAATCCCTCAAAAGTCATTTAGAGCCCCTGTCACTCAATACCATGACGTGTGACGGCGGTAATGGACACCTATGGAGACAACACTTCTCACCGATTTTCTCGGCCCCCTAACATCCAGGAAGGCTGATTTTTCAACCAATTCACATTGATACTATGTGAAATTATAGAAATAAATTTGACTTTGACATCTCCTTTCCTTCTTGGTGTTGGGATTTTTATTTCCGCTAGTGTATTAAACAAAATATTTCATTTTTCCCTTTATTTTTTCTCTTAATCCCCTTTTTAAAATTTATAATTACCTGCTATTATCCGTAATGCTATAGTAATCATTCCCTCCCCTTACGCACAACAGTCAAAATACTCCGCCGCCGTCTCGCCAATAGATTTCTTTCTGGGTCGACAGCCCCCAGAAATATACCAAACGAGGGTATGAAAACTCTTGAGAGTATTAGCTATATCATATCAAATCAAAATATCAATAATTTAGCACGCGAATCTGTTAAGGAAAAAGGGGCTGCTTTTCAGCAGCCCTCGGTGCCGAGCAAAAGAATGATAGTTTTTTCTTTCGCGAGCATTGTAGAGATAAGAAAAAAATATCCGATTTCAAACATTTCAAATAATAAATCACATTGGCTTTCTAGCTTTTTTCACACTCTCTTCATTTTTTATTTATATTTTCTTTTCAAAGTAAGAAACAATTCTGTTCAACTGATTCGGTATAGAGAGCCTGTATTAGAGAGAGTCGACAACTCAGTATAGCGCCCGCCAGTGGCGGATCCAGGATTTGGTTTTGGGGGTGGCTAAGAATTTTCATAATCCATTTGAACCTTCTTGTTAATGGTAAATACGGAAAAGGTTGTGAATTATCCTACTCAAACCATTAAAAGGGGGGGTCTGGGGGTCCTCCCCCAGAAAATTTTTGGAAATTTAAGTCAAAAACCCCACTTTTTCAACTCGTTTTGGTACGCTTCATCCGAATTTCGGATATAGATTTTTTGCGTTTTGACAAACTTAGTAAAATATTAGACGCTTTGGGGGGGGCTTCAGCCCGAAAGCCCCCCCCGTAGATCCGCCACTGGCGCCCGCAGATCGGTAAACAGGTTTTCTGTTCGCCACAGGTTTCCCTCCATAGGATTAGCGTGGGGCGGCATGATACAGTTTGGACAGAATTTGGACAGAATTGGATGCGCAGAGACGCTTTTAAGCGAGTTGTCGTCTCTCTCTCGTATACAGGCTCTCTAATTCGGTATTCAATAAGGATATTTTTTTCTTTTTAGTAGTCATGGGGTTTTTATACAAAACAAATTGAATTCGCTCTCTAGTTTTTAATACAATTATTAGCGCGCTAGGAACATCTTCTTTGTAAGATGGGATTAATGAGTTAATAGGTAAGGGACATGTTTTTGATTGTTAATTAAGTGTATGGTGACCAGACGACCCGCTTTTTTTATTCCCTCTTTTCTGACTAAGCTTCATGAAATAAGAAAAATGTAAAGAAAAACCTAGATTTTTTAAATTTTGGGGGTAATCTTTCAAAAGGTTTTTTATAGGTAGTCTGAATTATTACCCAATTATGAGTTATTTCAAAATTTAAAAACAATTGACTTAATAAGGGTGCTCTTACAATATTCAATAATAGTTCTTATAATATTGTTCCCATGTGTTTTATTTGATATTTTCAACATTTTTGTTTAATAGAAATAGGGTAGGATTGCATCCCCAAGAATTGAATTCTGTGGCTGTAAGTGAACTTCAACAGCTTACATTTTCCTTGCTGTCTTATTATGAGAAAATCCTAGAAAAGCTTTTTAGTTTTTATCCCCGTTTTTTAGGTTTATTTAGCATTATATCGCTTAAGATACACGTTGTCAACTTGGTGCAGCACCCCCTATAATTTTAGGTACGATCCGCCACTGTTTATAAATTTCAAGAGTGCATAGCTGCTGCAAAAATGCAAAATTCGTTCAAATTTTGACACTAATTTTATACTTTTTCTATAGCTTCACAAATCAAATACAGGGTATTTCAAAATTGCGTTGCACGGCTTTTATTTGGAACCAACGCCTCCTAGGTTCACGGAAGTAAGATCTACCTCTAGGTAAGTGAGCCTGGAAAATCCATTGAGATGACTTACGGCGCCCCTAGCGGCGAAATTAAAAAGTTAAAAAAATTAATTTAAAAACTAAAGGAGATAGAGCAAAAACCTCAGTAAGAGTATTGTTGCCAACGTCATGAAGAACTCACTGAAAAAAATTTGATCAAAATATCTTGAATATTCGCGGAGATATTAGCATGTGATAATAGCACTTTTTCAGGGGGTCAAAAAAGAAAAAGTTCGCATATTTGCAAATTTTTCAGTTTTATTTTGTAGTTTTGTGTTTTTTTTAGTTTAAAGTACATAAAATTTAATCAAAAAATCAAAAAAATTTACAAATATGCGAACTTTCTCTTTTTTGACCCCTGAAAAAGTGCTATTTTCACATGCTAATATCTCGGCGAATATTCAAGATATTTTCATGAATTTCTTTCAGTGAGTTCTTCATAACGTTGCCAACAATACTCTCACTGATGTTTTTGCTCTATCTCTTCGTTTTTAAATTAATTTCTTAACTTCTTAATTTTGCCGCTAGGGGCGCTGTAAGTCATTTCAGTGCATTCTCCAGACTCACTTACCTAGGGGTAGACCTTACTTCCATGACCCTAGGAGTCGTTGGTTCCGAATAAAAGCCGTGCAACGCAATTTTGAAACACCCTGTATATTGCATTTATAAAAAAAATTAAATCCTCAATATGTTAGATTTTAAAAGACAAAATTTGTCTCCTCTGTTTAAAATTAAGGCAAGTAGTCCTCCTCTTCATTTTCGATTACCCTAAAAATCCTTTGAAATAAAATGCTCTGTTCTTGGCGTCTCCTGTTCGAATGCATGGGCGTAGCCAGAGTTATACTTAGGGGAACAAGCAGGGTCGACTTTTTTATGTTTGTGAGGGCTGTCAAGTTTCAACGGGGGGTCTGGGGCCCCCGAGAAAATTTTTGGAAATTTGCCCCTATGAATAGGGTTGTAAACTGTTTTTTGGTACACGTAAACCCAAATATTGACATACATTTTCAGGTAGAATTTTGATGTTAATGAATTTATTATAAAAGAGTGTGAATAATAAAGGTTTAAATACTAAAGGGGGGTCTTGGGGTCCTCCCCCGGAAAAATTTTGAAAATTTGACCCTAAAATACTGGGTTTTAACTAACTAAAAGTAAAGTAAAAGTTAATTACTCGGACTTAGGGGGGGGGCAGCTGCCCCCCCTTGGCTACGCCCATGTTCGAATGTATCCTCTCCTTCATCGATTCCCTCCGAAACCTGCCTTTCAATATTCCTTAAAATGCCACAAACCGATTCCCCTTCTACGGGCCTTGCGTAAACAGAGGAGCACTCCCACGAAGATGCCATTTCATAACCTGTTGGTTTTGCCTTTTGTTTCGAAGGATGCTAAAAAGCGGTGATGATAATTAAAGAAAGCCTGCTGTCGCAACGGCACGAGGAAGTCTTGCATAACCGTGTCTGGCTTTTGAAAAGCTCTCTTATTTATCAAGACACTGCGACGACGCATTGGTAACGCGAGTGCTGGTTAGGGAAAGATTAATCTTTTGAAGGATTCGTTTATCCTTTAAGGTACGTGCCTACGTTGGAGAATTTTTTTCAAAAACATGAAAATATACTGATATTTTTACATGTTTGTGCATGGACCTTTTTTTATATGTGTGAAGAACGATTAAAGCCCCGTGAGAGAGAGCTGTAGCCACAGTATTGTTTCGAGAAGGGATTTAGTCCTTTGATGAAATTAATGTAAAAGTTTTGTGGGCAGCGTGAAAACAATGTAGTTTCTTTCATCCATATTAATAGGTTTAATGTAGCTTTTCAAAACTAGAATTTGCGTCCAAGAAAATTTCAAAGGGTTCTCCCCCAGAAAATTTTTGTAAATTTGACCCTAAGAACCTGGTTTTAAACTGTTTTTTAATACACGTAAACCCAAATTTGGGCATACATTTTTAAGTAGAATTTCGATTTTAATTAACTTTTTACAAAAAAATGTGAATAACAAGGGTTTAAATACTAAAGGGGTGCCTGTTTGCCCGCCCCCAGAAAATGTTTGGAAATTTGACCTTAAGAACAGGGTTTCAAACTGTATATTGGTACACGGTAAACCCAAATTTGGACATACATTTTTAGGTAGAATTTTGATGTTAATGAAGTTATTATAAAAAACTGTGAATAATAAAGGTTATAATACTAAAGGGGGGCCTGGGGGCTCTCCCCCAGAAAATTTTTGAAAATTTGACCCTTAAAAACTGGGTTTTAACTTAACTAAAAGTAAGTTACTCAGGACTTAGGGGGGGCAGCTGCCCCTCCCTGGCTACGCCCTTGTGTTTGTGTGTATTTATGTTAGAAACCAATTAATTAAGCTTTTTAAACCAAAAAAAAATTTTTTATTAAATTAATTCAAAAAATCAATTAAAATTAAGCAATACGGTAAACATAAAACTCAAAAATCTAATTAAGTTTGAGTAATTTTTTAACTTGTAATGGAATTTAACCCCTTAACAGTGACATTTATTTCAGAAAAATTTACCAAAAATGGAAAAGTTTTTAGACTGTTTAAATTTGTTCTTTATAATATTATTAGTGTTAGAAAATAATTTTTTATAAAAAAAACACAAAATTTAAATGCAATTACAATTGTATTAGTTATTTCAACATACACATAAAAAAGTATTGGATTACACACACATATTATTAAATCAGGAGGAAGATTATCCAAACATGATGTCTCGCAATCTCTAAACGACGAAAAATCACTATCATCATCGAAACAAACTCAGTTTGGGCTTCACAAAACGGAAACGTTAATTTTTCTCCTGCCCGAGCTCAGCTCGGGCATCACAAATTCTGCACGTAGTAGTTGCCCGAGCTGAGCTCGGGCAACACTGTTTAGGGGTTAAATTCAATTATCTAGGGAATGACCTATAAGTTTTAAGGATTTACAAGATTTTTACAAGATTTTACAAGATTCATCCACAGATGAAATCCATATTGAAGCCCGCTGGTTGTTTAAAAACAGTTTTTCTCAATGCTCCTAAAATAATTAATGAAAAAAGAATTGTTATAAACTATTCAATTCAAGCAAAGGACCAATGGACTAATGGTTCAACAGAAATAAACGTCAAAAAACAAAATTCGAGTTAAAGATGAAAGGAGTTATTAAACTGTTAAATTTCTTTGTTTTGGGGATAATATCCCTAAAGCTGTGGATTCCATTTGTAGAAGTCCGTAGTCCACGAAGCCTAAAATTAGAACCTCTACACTAAAGAATCACTAGATGGCATGGATTAATTATATGCATCAAAATTTATAAGATCTGAAATTTAACTATTTTCTAAAAATTTAATTATTATCTCTTAAATATAGAAATTATTGTCACGGTATATAATTAAATCTCCGGGATACCTCAAAAATGTCGCAGTTTTCTGTTTATCAGAGTGTTTGATTTTACTCTTGTAATCTTGGATTTTACTCAGAAGCTATTATAGAGATGGATAGAAAATCAGGTTAAATAGTGCAATAATGACGGATTTTTATTGTATACTTCGAAGATACATTCTTGTCGCTTCTCTTAAGGGTAAAAGAATCCTCACAAAATAAGTTTTATTGGTTTTAGACTGTGTAAATGAACTTATTTAAGATACATAATGATTTTCCATGGAAAATAAATAATAAAAAAATAATTTCATATTCTTATTTTCCTTTATATTAAGTTATTGACTTATTTTTCATTGTTATTAAAATTATAAGGAAACGTGAAGTTCTAAGGCAAAGCAAAAGTCATTTTGGGACTCGAAGTTCCAAAAAATTACCTTAATAAATAAATTTGAATGAAATAATTAATTTGGTATGCATGTACTCTCATTTTTTTTGTGAAATTACCTATTACATTATTTATATTCAAATTTATCTGTCACCTGAACGGGACAAAGTCCCCTTGGTGACGAATATGTATCTTATTTTCTGTACATATGCTATATGTGATAATAAAGCTAATTATTATTATTATTATTATTATTATTATTATTATTATTATTATTATTATTATTATTATTATTATTATTATTATTATTATTATTATTATTATTATTATTATTATTATTATTATTATTATTATTATTATTATTATTATTATTATTATTATTATTATTATTATTATTATTATTATTATTATTATTGTTGTTATTGTTATTGTTGTTGTTATTATTATTATTATTATTATTATTATTATTATTATTATTATTATTATTATTATTATTATTATTATTATTATTATTATTATTATTATTATTATTATTATTATTATTATTATTATTATTATTATTATTATTATTATTATTATTATTATTATTATTATTATTATTATTATTATTATTATTATTATTATTATTATTAATTTTGCTCGATTTGTTAAAAAATGCGGTGCCTTAAAAATCAAAAGAGGTAATTTTCGGATTCAGCATATCAAAAAACAAAAAAAATTGATTATTTTCAATTTTTATCATCAATTTTTGATGATTTTATAAATTTTTAATAATAAAAAATAAATTATTATTAATTACATTGTAAAATCAAAATTTATCAAAAGTTAAACTTCTTGGATCACATTAGTGTATGTACTGGTCGGATTGGACACCTGAATTTAGGGTACACTTTTTGAAGTCTAATTAATAATAATTAAAAAAGTTTGAATGTTAATGAAACTCATAAAGCAATCCTATTTAATTTTAAGTAAAACCCTTTTCACACAGTATTTCTCATTTCTCATAACGTTTAACTAAATAAATTTAGAGTTGAAAACAGCAGTAATTATTTTGTTAACTTATTGTTTTCAATTGAAAATCCATGATTTTAACTCGCATAAAACCTTAGATTAAAGAAACACGGTTACTTTATGAATCATCCCCTTTAAAAGTGATCTAAATAGCATTAGTTTCTACAATAAATTTCGTCCTTAATTGCCAGCTAACTGAAAGTGTGAATCTGTTAACTTACAACAAAGCAATCTTACGAGAAAGCATCTGTCACTAACTCACTATTCAGATCACGCAGAAAAGCGAAGCAACGTTTCAAACTACCGCTAAAAAGTATCGTAAAAAATCTCTTTAAAAAATTACTCTCTTCCTTTTTTCGTTGGAGATATTTCCCCAGTGGCAAAGCTGACCGCAAGACCCGTGCTCATCCGCTATTTCAGGTTTTATATGTACCCTTCAGGTTTTGACTCTTTCTTTTATCACCGACTAGTTGGTTTATTGCTGTCTATAATCGTTGGAAACGTGTTAAGAAAGGATTAACTGTGAACTATAGCAGTGAAAAATTGCAAAATAACTTTCCTCTGTGGTAGAGATGTCAGTGTCATGATACCTTTCATTTTCTATGAGGCAGCGTTGAAAAAGCTGTCGTTCAACTTATGAATGGAATGTGTTTACAAGCACTGTGTGTAAGCAATAAAGTGCTGAAAATGAAACGCATGTGTCATCGATTACTAATGATTATCGATTTGATAGTCCTTTTTTCCGTGTTCAAGTTTATCACTGCTAATAAAATACTATGAAAAATATGTTCCGTTTTTATATTATATTAATTAAGGAAATAAAAACTATTTTTAAAATTATATTATTTTGAAACAGACGAATCAAAGAAAAATATCAATCTATTCCTTAAATTTAAATAGGGGAGAGTGTTCTTCAATTCTTTAACAAGTTTTATAAACCTAAACTTTTTGTTACATTTTAAATAAATGTAAGGTAAAACAAAGCAATTTGATATAAGGGCCACATTGAGGTACACTTTCAATATTTCAAAAACTATTCAGGTTATTTACGTCAATTTTTTTCAAAAAGTTGCCTTTACATGTATAAACATTATATCTTAAACCGTGAACCTCTGCAGTAAGCCAATAAATTTTTAAGAGAAATAAATATTTTATTTTTTGTCAAAAATTTCCAAAAGCAAATTTTTAGGTAAAATGCAAAATCTTCCTGACGCTTTTCTACTTTGAATACAGTCTGTAAATTCCAAAAGCAAGTTTATTCTTGTTGCCAATAAGATATATATTTCAATTTTAAATAACCTTTGCCTATTTTTTGAAATAAAGTTTTTTGTTTAAAAATAACGATTGAGGCAAAACGATACACTTTGAATGTTGGGTATTTTGATATACAGGGTGTTTCAAAATTGCGTTACACGGCTTTTATTCGGAACTAACATCTCCAAGGGTCATGGAAGTAAGGTCTACCCCTAGGTAAATGAGCCTGGAGAATCCATTGAGATGACTTACAGCGCCCCTAGCGGTAAAATTAAAAAGTTAAAAAAATTAATTTAAAAACTAAAGGAGATGGAGCAAAAACCTCAGTGAGAGTATTGTTGCCAACGTCATGAAGAACTCACTGAAAATAAATTGATCAAAATATCTTGAATATTCGCGGAGATATTAGCATGTGAAAATAGCACTTTTTCAGGGGTCAAAAAGTAAAAAGTTCGCATATTTGCAAATTTTTCAGTGTTATCGTGTAGTTTTGTGTTTTTTCAGTTGAAAGAACACAAAATTTAATCAAAAAATCAAAAAACTTTGTAGATATGCGAACTTTTTACTTTTTGACCCCTGAAAAAGTGTTATTTTCACATGCTAATATCTCCGCGAATATTCAAGATATTTTGATCAAATTTTTTTCAGTGAGTTTTTCTTGACGTTGGCAACAATACTCTCATTCGGGTTTTTGCTCTATCTCCTTTAATTTTTAAATTAATTTTTGTAACCTTTTAATTTCGCTGCTTGGGGCGCTGTAAGTCATCTCAATGGATTCTCCAGGGTCACTTACCTAGGGGTAGACCTTACTTCCATGACCCTAGGAGGCGCTGGTTCCGAATAAAAGCCGTGCAACTCAATTTTGAAACACCCTGTATACGTATAAATAAAAGTTCCCATATTTTGCGTTGAGAGAAGAATATTTCTCAGCAATTTAAAAAAAAATCAACGTAAGTTAGATCAGCAGTGAAGGATATTTATGTCAAATTTCGGATGTGGCGCTGCTGTGCTTAGTGATGCGGTGCGTAGTGAGGTGGCGCTGTGTGCTTGAGTGCTGTGGTGTCGATGTTGAACAGCGCATGCCCGCACTGGCACTACCGTCTCAACATAGCTTTATGGTCGGACGAAGGGGATTTCTGCGCATGCTCGAGCACTTCGCCATCCAGAGAAGTTTTTCTCGCGGAACTGGGGACTGTGTAGCTATTGCAAAATGATATCTATAGTTTTTTACGCAAAAGTTTTTTTACGCTTCGGCTATTGTCTTGAGGCCATTTCTTTTTAAAAACCTGTTAATGACGGTGTGTGAGTTTTCTTAAAGATAATTTATTTTGCAATTTAATTTTCGCTGTTTTATGCTACTTAGAAGGAAGTGCTTGATGAGGATAAGTATGTTCTATTTATTTTCTTTTATTTCTTAAGTTAAAATAACTTTTTAATTTTCTATTAATTAAGATGTAATACTATGTAACATATTTGAACATTGCACGCACGTGGTTCTTTGTATACATTAAATGAAAAAAGTCAGAAGTGCTATAATTTTTTACTTTCATTTTTAAGTTACATAAAACTCATCAATTTTATCTGTACTGCATATGTAAAACATTAATATTTACCTATTTTGTAGATTTTTGGATTAGTTAAAAAAGCTAATTAAAACTTTTAACAACCTAAACTTTTGTAGAGTTTTTGTTTTGTTTACTTCAAATAACAGCATTCAGGCATGCACCGACTTTCGACGAAGACTTTTCGCCGACTAAGTGCTTTCGAGCTGAAATCGTAGATAATTATGGAGACGGTCCCTCGAGAATTCAGAAAGTAAGTTCGACAAGGCGAAGTGCACGAGCATGCGCAGAAATCCCCTCCGCCCGACCATAAAGCTATGTTGAGACGGTAGTCGCACTGGCTTTTCTTCTATAAAGCCAAGCGTGTAGACGGAATTTGAAGATCCTTCTGTTCACTTTTAGCATTTTAACTAACTGTTTCTTGTTAAGTTTGTTTTTCATAAAATCGTTATATAAATGTTAAAAGAGCACGTCTAATAATTTCCTAAACAACTTACACATCTGCACACCACACGTCCATAACAGATCCGGGATACGTCCAGTTTACATCCAGCGGTACGTCTAATGTTCGTACATTAGACGTCTATAGCTGTGACAACGGGACGTAAAATAGCGCTCGGGATGAATTCTAGACGTACCTTACGTTCAGAACTTACATTTATTCTATCGGACGTAAGTTCTACGTATCTGTGTTGAGTGGGCTGTTTTTTAGGGTACCACAACATGCCTAACTTTTCTTTAAAACTGGCTCTTAATAATTGCTTTTTAAAGCGTTACTAAACAAGTGCTTAAAAATCAGTTTATTTTTACAGTCTCAAAAAAGGTTCCTGATTAATGAACTTCGCATAATGAATTGGAACCCTAAAAAAATATGCACATAGTTTTAATGAAAATTGCTAACCTGATGAGCTCCGTTAAGTGAAGGATTTCCATTGATTGAAAAGAAATTAAGACTGACACAACGACAACCCCCCAAAAGTGAATAAAGGACTCCATGATATCAACACTCTACCTGCAACAGTGATTTTTCCATTTTGAAAGATGTAGGGGGTTTGGCACAGACTTTACAACATTCCTTCCTACAAATAGCATCACATCTCTGATTCCATAATGGTTAATTTCTCCTACATTAAAGGGCTAAAAGATCATTTCTGGTACTCTCCACATGAGATTACATAAAGAATCAATGTTTCAATTAATTTAAGACCTAACAGAGAGGAGAATATTCGCCCTTTGAATTTTACCTTATTCTAGATAATTTTTGCATCACTTTTAACAGTTGCAGATCCCTCCATGCCTTCCAAAAAGGAACCCTGACAGTTTCAGGTAGTGTGGTGATATCTTGGAGACATTTATTCATCGTTTGAGGGTCCTGTCGATCTTAGTTTCTTTTCAATCGATTGAAATCTTTCACTAAATGGAGCTAATCAGGTTAGCAATTTTCATTAAAACTGAAGATATTTGCCATATGGAATGGATAGTCCGATTTATAGACTTATCCGATTTATAGGTATGGGGGACTCTAGCTTTAAGGCAATTGCACCTCGCTTCCCCCTCCACATTCACATACCCTTTAGACCCCCAGAACTGTGTTTTTGAGAAAGTAGGCTTAATGGACAGGAAATTTTTTAATCTGCCTTATTCACGCTATAAAATCACTCAAGGAGGCATGCATGATACTGCGGGGGTGTCATACCCCTCATAGACCCACTGTTTTGCTCTATTTCTGGAACCACTATTTCATACCTTTCAACTGACTTTTTTTCTGACGGTTGTTACTACTGCGCATGCGTGTGTATTACAATTTTTGAATGATTGAAGACAAAATCCTTTGTGTCAAGAGTAAAACTTTTAAAAGAGAAAAAGACGACGTTTAAAAGACACAAATACGAAAAAAGGATAAAAAACCCTTACAGCTGTTTCGGAAGCCTAAAAAGGCTTCCCTCATCAGAGGAAAACAAAAACAATTAACCTATGTTCATACCAAATTTCAGCAAAATCTGTCCATTAGTCCATCTTTAATTTTGAACGTATAAGATATAAAATAACTGATGTTTTTTGCAATAAATCTTTAGAATGTGTAAAATACTTCTGTCTTCGTGATTTTTAAACGCTTTTATTCTACTTGCTTTTGGCGGCGTTTTACGGGTGGAATTTTAAAACTCGATTTTCGGGCACTTCCCGATATGTCAGGGCCCCGAAACTTTACACATCGGTGTAACCCTCATGACACTCCAATATCCAACCATTATCTAGTCAAACAACCAAAGGATTAAGTTAATTAACGAGTATTTTTAATTAACAGAAAAACCAGAATTTGAGACCTTTCCCAAGGGGCTATTCTCCCTAAACCGTGAACAATTGTTTATAAGGCATAACTTCATCATATTCAAAAGTCAAAACGAGAATTGCCCAGTAATTACGATAATTTTTGACGATTAATCACTTTTTTTCTTTCCGGATTCTTGTACATAATATTTCAGGCACTTCCAAACGATATAAAGTTCTGAAACTTTGCACCGTGGTGGAAACTCGATGACAATGCAATATTCAATCATCAACTAGTCAAAACCTCCGTAATTTAGGTAATTAACGAGTGTTTTTAGTTATCCTTTTAATTCATATTTGAGACACTTCCGTGAAGCCAATGGCTCCCAAAACCTGTAAGATAATATACTAGGTATATAACTACAATATTTAATCTTCAAAACGTGATTTTTTACCTTCCAATTAACAATTAAGATAATTAGCGATTTAAGATAATAACCGCGAGAAAGAAATCGCCAGAAGAGCGAGAAATTGCCGAAAATAGGTGTCCCATCCCGAGGAATGTCGAGAGCAGAAAAATATTCTACTTTTATAATTTATTGACTACTGAAAAGACTGAATGGTACTGTTTGCTCTTTGATACACACACACTAATTCTGAGTTTTTTTACGATTGTTTTTTTTATTTTATTGAATGCTTTCTTTTTATTGTGAATCTTTTTGATATCGATGGATTTCATCGGCGAGTGAGCGGATGCGTTTCTTTGTGCGAGGAATTTTTCCCGCTCAGCTCTGTTATTATAACGTTCCAGCAATATTAAATAGATTTTAATTAACTTTGGAGTTGATTGTCCTGCTGAGTCGTCAGAGGATTGTTCTACTTTGTCAGATGTGTGAAAAATTTTTGTTAAACATGAAACTAAAATTCCATCCTAACATAACATTAAATATGGTTGAAATAAATACATTTTTTCTTGTGAGTTTTTGTTAAAAAATACCATGACTAAAAAGTAGAAAATAAAATAAGTAAAAAAAGATTTTTTTAAAAAACGCTTTTATTGAAGTGTTCTAAAAGGTCAAAAATAATTTTTTCGGTTTGACAAATAATTTATTGGGAAGTAGAAAATAACTTTTTGGTAAGTAAAAAAACTGATTTTCTAATCACTAAAAATAAAAGCGTGGGCGCTAGTAATTCTTTTTTCCCTATTTATACTAACTTCTTTATTCTATGTTCTATGAGGTTAAATTTACAAATTTCTCATTCATGAGTTTTGAGTGGGATGGATTCACTTTAAATTCTCTATTAGGTATTTTTATTTATATAAAGTTATACATAAATGCCGACGTAATGGCCTAGTGGTAAGAGCATCTAACTGCAAAGCCGTACGTCTGGGGTTCGAATCCCCGTTCGTCAGGGATGTTACTGTTACTGTCCTGTAAAAAAATTTAAGTTTAAAAAATTACTAGCGCCCACGCTTTTATTTTTAGTGATTAGAAAATCAGTTTTTTTTACTTACCAAAAAGTTATTTTCTACTTCCCAATAAATTATTTGTCAAACCGAAAAAATTATTTTTGACCTTTTAGAACACTTCAATAAAAGCGTTTTTAAAAAAATCTTTTTTTACTTATTTTTTAACCATATATATGAAAATTAATCATACATTTTAATTTTGAAAAAATGTCCCAATTCCCCCGGCACCGGGGTGGGATGGGACATTTGTAGAGTTACTTTAATTCGTTTATAAATCTTCAGTTTTGTTTGATATCACATTGGTTATATTTTTTTAAACTGTTAAAGTGTTTCAAGATGTTATTTTCAAAGTTTCAAATTTATACAAGGAAAACTAAATTTAAAAAAAATATTCTTGTAAAAAATGTCCCATCCCTCCCCAGTCTCCCCTACATAAAAAAAACCTACGAAATATACGTATCAGGGCTTAGGAATAATTTTAGGTCGTCTCCCTCGTTGCAAATATTTAGCTATGGATCCTGATAATGACAGATATATTTGGATGATATATTTGGAGGATATTTACGCCACTCCCATCTAGAACAGAGGGGACCGCTCATCTCTCTCGGAGAATGGGACCTTAATTAAAATCCCATTCCCCGATCTCATCTTAAATGTTCAAAAATGAATCAAAAGGTCATGAGTCATGTCTTTCTAAGGTAAAATTTCCAAAAAATTTTCTGGGGAGAACCCCCTACCTTCCTAAAATGTAGTTGCCCCCTTAGGTCCAGGCTGGATCCGCCATTGTCCTGGGAGTTATATACTCAAAGGCTCTCAAAAAGCTGAATGAATATTTTAAGGGTGAAATTTTTCTGGGAACGCATTTCCTGACCCTTAATTTTAATTTCATTATAATTTAAATCTGATCGCTTTAGAGCAGTGTTTCCCAACGTGGGGCGCACGCTCCACCGGGGGGCAATTTAATTTTCTAGGAGGGCAATTTGAAAATTATCAACCATATTGCCCCTCTAGGTGGGAAAAATTCCAAAAGTTTTCCAGGGGAGGACCCCAAACCCCCTATATACCTTAGTCCTATATTTATTATACATTGTTTTCCTTGAAAAAATTCTGCCGCTTACAATAAGCGGGTTTCTTCGGGTATAATCTAAATGGTCGACCCAAAATAAACTAAAACACTATGTTAAAGGGGCAAATTTCTAAAATTTTCTGGAGGAGGGACCCCCAAACCCCCCACTTTTCTTGTTAGGTAGTTAAAAACTTAACGTATAAAAGACTTGTAAAGATGTAACCATGTACCTCAAAAAATGTTGAGTCAACCTCTCCCGAAACTAGTCTGGTCACGGCTCTGCCTGCATGTATCTCTTTAACATTGATAATATCTCTGTAATTATTCATAACTAATTCTTATAATTATATGAAAAATTATTTCAACAAAATTAATTTGTAAATCAAATTTTTTTCTGCATTTTCTGGTTTGAAAGTTAACTCCCCAGATTTCTAAACATGGCTATTATATTTATTTTTAAATCAACCAATTAAGTTTTTAAATTGAATATTATGTTTTGAGTGCAAAATTTTTGAGTAATCTTACGTGGGGGCCATGAAAAATTTAGAAAGGCTTTGGTAGGGCGTGGGCCGAAAAAGGTTGGGAAACACTGCTTTAGAGAGTAATTTATTTCTGGGGGTGATAAATCTTTTGATATTTAAATATAAGCATGAAAGATTGACTCATTTTTAAAGTAAAAAAATTTCAGTGTCAGAAGCTAGGGCCGTAAGAAGATTTTGTTTTGGGGCGGGGTTGACTGAATATTATTTCTAAGGCAGAGTTTCCCAACGTGGAGCGCACGCCCCACCGGGGAGTAATATGATTTTCTATGGGAGCAATTGGAAAATTTTCAATCAAATCGCCCTCAAGGGGCATGAACCACCAAGCCTTATTTACTTTTCAAGAAGGATTTTCAAGAGGAATAAGACATGGGGGACAGAAAAATTAGAAAGGCTTCGGTGGGGCATGGACCGAAAAAGGTTGGTAAACACTGTTCTAAAGTATCAAGTGCAATTATACGTTGAGTTTTGGTTTGGTTTGGTTTGATTATTGTTTTATGGCGCATGAATCACGTTGAGTTTTAAATCACTTAAAAATAGCAATTGTAGCAGTCCTCTCTCCGAACCCCTCTTTAGAGGACGGCCGAAGTAGCTAGGGGCGAGCCTCATGCTTTTGCCTCTGGCTAACGGTACCTTTAACGGGGAAAAAGGACGCCACAACAACACCGAAAATGGAGCTCGACGGCGTCTCGTTCCCCCTCTCTCTGTTTGTAAATATATTTTTGTCTTTTTAAAACTTGTAACCAAGATTTCGGCTGAATAAAGCTGGATTTCTCTAACTTTTGCCTTTTCCTTTTGGTGGTTAAAGTAGATGAGTTAAATTGGCGCCCAACGTGGGGCCGATCGAGACTCCGTTCCGGTGAGCTGTCAGCTTCCATCCTTTGGTTGGTAAGCTTCTTGTTTTTTCATTCTTTTGTGCAATCATGCACTGTTTTATTAATATTATGTGCAATCCTGCACTGTTTTACTAATTTTGTGCATCCCGCACTATTTATCTTTTGTGTTCGTGCAATCCTGCACTGTTTTTATGGATTTTATGTGCAATCCTGCACTGTTTAGTTGATATTTTTTGTGCATCCTACACAGTTCATTTTTTCTGTGCAATCCTGCACTGATTTATTCTGTTTTCTGTGCAATCCTACACTGATTTATTTTGTTTTCTGTGCAATCCTACACTGATTTATTTTGTTTTCTGTGCAATCCTACACTGATTTATTTTGTTTTCTGTGCAATCCTACACTGATTTATTGTTTTCTGTGCACTCCCGCACTGATTTATTGTTTTCTGTGCACTCCCGCACTGATTTATTGTTTTCTGTGCACTCCTACTCTGATTTATTTTGTTTTCGGTGCAATTCCTTTTGTGCAATCCTGCACTGTGTATGAAATTTTTATTCATACCTTGATTTTAGAGTGTATTTTGTGTTTTTATACACAAACAAAAGACACACTACCTATTTGTTGTATAACTTATACCTTGATTTTTTTTGCTTTGCTTTTGTATTCAAAACACTTAATTCTGAGGTTATAGGGTCAGAAATAGCTTTCCATCTTACATAATGGATTTCTTTGGAAAAGCCAGGAAACCTGACTTACTCAGGTTGGGTCAGGAGCTAAATGTTAATATTAATGAGGAAATGTCAATTTGCTCCATCATGGATGCGATTACTAGTGCTACCCAGTACAATGAGGGTTTTACTAGGGACCTCCTTGAAACTATCATTGAGGAACGTAAAGAAGTCACTAGGCAACTTAAGCAGGAATCTGTCCAAACCAATTTAGAGAAAGAAAGGCAGTTTGAATTGGAAAAATTAAGGCTCAGTCTGGCGTCTCAGGGAAACACGAGTGAGGCTTCATCCGTGGCCTCAACTGAAAACGCGGTCCACAGATTTGAGTTAAAAAATCTTCTTCCATTATATAATCCTAAAGAAGATGATATGGGGATATATTTGAATCTCTTTGAAAGGCAGATGCGGTTTCTCAAGGTATCCCAAGATCACTGGGTGTCTTACCTCATCGGGATACTCCCTACGGACATAGCCAAAATAATTGCCCGAGAACCAGAAGAAGAGGCCAAACAATACATGTACATAAAAGACCTTCTCCTTAAAAGGTTCAAACTAGGAGCCGAACAATTCCGTCAGTTATTTTCTCTACACAGGAAGAACCTTGAGGGTACGTGGCGAGATTTCTTCTTCGAGCTCACCACGTATTTTGAAGGCTGGCTCTCGGAGTTGGGCATTGACACCTTTCAACAACTGAAGTCCCTCATCATTTCCGATCAGATGAAGAAGAGGGCTGGCCCGGAATACAGGGAGCACTTCCTGGATGACTGGGGAAACTTAAACATTCCCAGCGAGCTGGCGGACAAGCTTGATGCTTACGACAGTATGAGATCCCAACACAAAACCAAGGCTGATGGTAAAAAGAAGACCGACCCTAGGTCTGAAAATCCCAGACGTGCTCCCCTCCCGCAGAGGCAAGATGCAAGAGGAGAACGACTACCAGCCCACACAGCACATTCGTCCATTTTACGTCTAGTTTTCGTCCAGAATTCATCCAGCCTGGACATGTCCAGAACTTACATCTATTAGACTTCTAATGTACGTACCTCCTGGTTGATCTATTTTTCATCTTTCTCAGACGTACATTAGATGTAATAAACTTACGTAAAATAGATCATCCAGAAGTTACCTCCAATGGACGTACATTGGATGTAACTTCTGGACGTAATTGTATCATCTGGCATCTGGCATCGGCTACTCCTGCGCCATGTTTTGATTGCATGATTACTGGTTTGTGTTTTTGTCTCGAAGTCTGAAAGGTAAGCAATTATTTTACATTTCCATTTTATTACGATTTGTTTCAATGTGTAGATAAATCGATTTTGTTTGATTTGTTTTAGTGCGTTTCGGTCCGGCCGAAAGAATTTATTTCAAACACACTGTTGTTTCTTGTATTTATGTTAGCGAGTGTGACTGGTATATTTGAAGCTTCTACAAGCTTCACTTTGTCATTGTAATCGATCTTTTTGGGTTTAAAAAGTAAGTTAACAGAGTCAAGATACATAAACGAATGCTTTTTCAAAAGAACTGTTGGGATGTACATAATAAAAATAGGTCTGAATCAAACGAATGCAGATAGTAGGTATATACAAAAAACGGCTTAATGGTAATAAATTGAGTAATTTGATTTTCAGATTCATAGTTTTGTAGCCATTATACTAGTCGTATATTCTCATAGTTCAAGGTATTGATTCAAAAGTATAAAATGTTTCTGAAAAATCTCTTCCTTTACACAGGTCAACCCCTCAAAGCTTTACTCCCTGCTGCAACAACATACTAGTTTCGCCTTCTCCTGTGACGTGACATCTTTAGAGGGGTGCTCAGTCTGCGGCCTCTATCAGCTTTGCCAGTGACCCCTCTAGGTTCACCTCCTGTGACGTGACATCTAATTATTCCTTTTAACAGATCTCGTGAGTGCCTATCTGTGTATGAGCTAAGTGACGGATAGATATATTATGTCTGAATCATCTTCAGAAGTGTATCATGTTGACGAGGGGGATATAGCCCAGCTGCTTCAAGATTTATGCTATTTTGTTGCGAATTAGTTGCAATAATTATGATTGGACTTTCGCGTTGTGAACCGCGTGATAAGAAACTCATGCTCCTGTCATGTGGAACTTTGAACTTGAACGATGTATTGAATGCGTCACTATTGCAACTGTGCTACTTCCCAGCCATACGTACGTTTTCGGATATTCGTCGTTTCGGAACGCGTCGCTGTAGACTGTGCTTTGTAGTGGAAAGTGTTTTTGTTCTAGCTGCAATGGAAACTTTCTCGCGCGGAAGGCTGTTCATCATGCGTTATTTTTGTAATCCGTAATAAAGTTGTTCACAACTTATGGGAGATATGCCATCCTTTCGAGTAGATCAACAAGTGCCGTCTTTTGTGGTGGTTAATGTGGACTTTGTAGGTCCTGTCTTAACCAAATGTGCGCGTAAAAGGAGAGCTACTAAGTTTAAATCTTACATTTGTTTATTTGTGTGCACCTTTACCAAAGCCATCAATCACGAGTTCGTTTCAGAGCTCTCTCAAAAAATGGGGTGGTAACACGAGCTGTCTCGAGTTCTGAACCCTGTCCGAGGTTCAATGGTATGTATATGTGTTGCTTAATTCATAATTCTTTGTGTATATCAATTGTAATCATAATCTTTAGAGGAGATTAGTTTAGAAAGTTTTCATGTTACCCACTGATCTTTATAATTATATGGTGTTGAAACCCCCCTCCGAGGTTTCTAGGGGGGAGATATATGTTTGAGTGTTAATTCAAAATAATCTTTATTTTACATACTCTAGTGTTGAACCCATCAACTGTGCTTCAATCTATATATCATTCTTTGTAATAGACGAGATTAGTGTGACGTTTTTTGTTTTGTTTGGAACCGTAGATTCAGTCAGTGATTGGCTCCGTGAACTGTACGGACAGTACGGATCCGTATGTAACCAATCACGGATCGAATCTACGGTTCCAAACAAAACAAAAAACGTCATCACTAATCTCGTCTATTCATATTTAATCGTATTTCTACTTCCTTGTTCGTATCGATTGAATTTAATTACTTGGTTAGATCTCAATAAAGCATGAACATGAACTGACGCTGTTTTTATCATGTCACTGGAGTGAGGGTTGTGTCGAACCTAGGCATACCCCCTTCCCCCTGTGCAGCGGATATTCGCTGAAACCTTGATATTCAGTAGGGCGTTTGGAATACATGTTTTTTGCGCAATCACGCAGATCTTATAAAAGGTGATTATAACATTAAGTAACATTGCTTAATTTATCGCAGGGCAAACAAGATGTCGAAATTATATTAATATGTAATATTGTATTGTAGTAATAAAGATTAGTCTTAAAAATTCGTCAATCAAGTGAAAAATACTTTTAAATTATGTTACAAAATGTTTCCTAATTAAGTTTTGAGTAGTTTTTACTATGTTTTAGCTTGAATCTGGCGCCAAAAGAAACTTAATAGCAAAAAACACGCCAAGGCTTACTCAAGAAATAGGATTTTACCACCTCATTTAGATTACGGTTAGTCATATAGATAGATTCGGTCCCAACGATTAGATTGACAGTGTAAAAATGTACTAAGGGATTTCAGTAAAAAGACCATATTAATTGGTTTTTGTTATAACCTATCAATTATCAACCAATCTGTTACAACCTATTTATACATATATATCCTGTTCAATTCCGTTCCCGCTATAAGTAGCCATGCTCTTTTGGACACGAAAAAGTCCAAAACCTGTTAAATCATTTCAAATACATGGATTAAAATCTTTATGTAGATCAATAACTGGTCAGTTCATCATTAAGAAATTAAAAAATTTGTCGATATTTGAACACATGGCGTTAAAAAGATATTGGCTATAGCAGAGACGTTAACGGAATTGAACCATATATCCTTTTAAATAAGTTTCTTTTGGGATATTTTTCCCAGCAAAATTTATCTCAGGCATTTACCTTTTGAACAATTGTCTCATTTAATATAGTGATTTTAAAACAGTTTTCAATTTAATTTGACTTTCTTTTATTTATGACTTTTTTTGCATAATCTTTAATATTATTTTAATTTTTCTATACCTTTTACCTTATTTTTCTATTTAATTTTAGTAGTTTTTGGCGAATATTCTTGAAAATTATCCTCTCAGAGAACAGAGAATATACTCAAGAGTATTCTCTAAAAGATTACTACTGATAATTTAGAACTCTACTTCTGGCCAATGTAAATTAGTGCATTGTATAGTATTAGGTTTTGAAATTATGTTACTTTATTGTTTTACTACTTTTCAATTCTGCTTTATTGAAAATGATGGGCAATTCAAATAAAAAAAACTATTTTAATTCAGAGGTTGTTTGCATTATTTGTTTTTGTTTTTATCTTTTGTATATATAATATAGGTCTCAAAGTGCAATTATTAGCTGGTCGACAATATTTGTATTTATTTTCTAAAGGTTGTATCCTATATAATGATCTCTGCTTATTATCTCAGTAGATAATAATTAGATTTCTATTTAAGATGAGTTTCAATGGGTTTTAGTTTTATATTTATAAGATGAGATAAAAATGAATTATAGACAATTGTTAACATACAGTATTAATTCTGCATTCATAAATTCACAGAAATTTAAATTTCTATCTTAGAGAAATCAATCTCACAGTTTTAAAACTTTAAAAATTGCATAATTAAAAAAAATTCCATTAATGAAGCCAAATTGGAAATTCTAGCATACAACTCACTTAAGGTTTCATTATTTTTTGTTCTGTACTGAATTTGAAAATATTCGAGAAATTCAAATTAAAATTTTTATGAAAGCTGCTTTAAATCAAAATTGGAGCTGCAAATAACCAGGTAAGTGTTTAACAATTCTTTTCAGAATGGTTGTATTATGCTAAAAATGTGTAAGCAAAGTTTACCACCCTAGATTGATTTAATGAAGCCTTAATTTAATGTTTCATTATACATAGTTTGGTGACTGAAAATGCAATAAAAGCTTGATTGACTAAATGTAAATAATATTCTAAAACTTCTACATCTATGAAAAGTAATATATAATAACATTCTAATATATATATAATATATAGAATGCTTAAAACTTTTATTAATATTTATATGAAATCAATAAAATTGAGTAGTGAAGTATTTGTTTTATAAAAAATGAAATATTTTAAAAATTAATTTTAATACAGAATAATATTAATAAAATTGACATTTTAAATAATTGAGATGCCTGCAGCAGTAATCAAACTCCAATTTATTTTGGAGCTTGGTTATTGCTGCAAGTATCTCAGCAATTACTATTTAAAATTTCAATCATTGGTCTGGTCTGGACTGGACGTAAAAAGTGCGTAATATAGACCAGCAACGATTCATCCAGTTTACATCCAGGGGGTACGTACATTAGACGTCTGGACTGGATGTAAAATGGATCATCCAGAACACGCACAGTTTACGTCCAGCGGTACATGTAATGTTCGTACATTAGACGTCTATAGCTGTGACATCGGGACGTAAAATAGCGCTAGTTACGTAGAGCGCTGGATGTATTCTAGACGTACCGTACGTCTAGAACTTACATCTATTAGACGTAAGTTAGACGTACCTGTGTTGTGTGGGAGTGTACTGCTATGGATGTGGAGCGCCTGGTGTAGTCAAAACGAAATGCAGCACCTGTAATCCTGCAGTAAAATCCTCTGCAAGATTTGGTTCCCTGATGCTCCACTCTTGTAAAGCATCCACCCACGTTGCCACCTTAAGTGTGAAGATAAATGGAGTCGAGGGCACAGCCTGTGCTGATACCGGAGCAACCCATTCCATTGCTGGAGAAACCCTATATAAGATTTTGCTGGACCAGAAAGCCATCTTTAAGAAGTCTTCCCTCACCATGAGCCTAGCTGATGGATACACCTCAGACGTGGAGGTACTTACCACCACTGTGAACCTCCAGCTGGAAGGAAGGAGCTTCAAGATTCCACTGATGGCCTTACCTACTGCCAGAGAGAACAGAACCTTGTTGGGTGCTGATTTCCTGAGAGAAAGTGGGGTAGTTTTGAACCTGAAAGACCAGAAATGGTTCTTTGGAGATTCCCCGCACCAGATCTATAATTTTGTCCAAGAGGCGTTCCTTCAAGCATGCATAACTAGTCAACCTGACCATGATGCTGAGCACCCTTTTATGCTACGAGCTGAAGAGGGTAAAGATCTTGCTCCACATCAAAGAAAAGAGTTAAATGACTTGCTGAGGAAACATGAAACCGTCTTCACTCAAGGGGGAGCGACCACTCCTTTTGTGGAGCATAGGATCAACACTGGAGGCCATCCCCCTGTTGCAGTACCTCCTTACCGAATGCCGCCTGCAAAGAAGGAGATTTTAAAGAAAGAGTTAGACAAGTTGTTAGAGGCTGGTGTGATCGAGGAATGTGAATCGCGATGCAGCCCCAGTCGTGTTGGTTCCCAAGCCAAATGGGAAAGTGAGATTATGCATCGACTATCGAGGACTCAATGCAATAACCATTGCTGACTCTTATCCGCTCCCTCGGATGGATGATCTTCTTCATGAGGCTAAGTCCACGCCTTTCATGACCACCATAGATCTGCATTCTGGCTACCACCAAGTGGCTGTATGCAAGGAAGACAGGGACAAAACTGCTTTTGTTTGTCCTTTTGGGACATTTCGCTATAATCGAATGCCTTTTGGATTGAAGACTGCTCCAGCCACCTTCCAGAGGCTGATTGATAGATTTCGAGGTGGATTAAAGGATATCTTGATACTCTCATATCTCGATGATCTTATAATATTATCAAGGACCTTTGACGAGCACATCCAGGACCTGGAGAAGGTGCTAGATCGATTGAAGATATTCAAGTTGAACGCTAATCGAGAGAAATGTACCTTTGCCTGTAACAAGGTTAAGTACCTCGGTCACTATATAACCAAGTCAGGCGTGGAAGTAGACCCTGAGAAGACTGCTGCCATCCAGAAGATACCACCACCCAGGAATGTAAAACAAGTCCAGTCCTTCCTGCAAACTTGTTCCTGGTTCAGAAGATTTATTCCCAAATTCTCAGAGGTTGCAAGGCCCCTTAGTAACCTGACGAAGAAGAATTCAAGTTGGAAGTGAGAAAAGGAGGAGGAAACAGCCTTCCAAACACTTAAGCAGCTTCTAGTCAACCCCCCCCGTATTAAAACAGTGTGATCCTACCAAACCTTACATTTTGAGAACTGATGCTAGCAACCATGCCCTTGGAGCAGTCCTACTACAAGGAAGCAGTCTTGAAGAGGAACATCCCATTGAATACGCCAGCCGTTTTCTATCATCTGCTGAGAGGAATTATTCCACCACAGAGAGGGAGGCCTTAGCTGTAGTTTGGGCACTTGAGAAATTCAGAGGCTACATAGATGGGCAAGAAGTCACTGTGGCTTCGGACCACCAACCTTTGAAGTGGATAATGGGGTTAAAATCCCCCTCTGGAAGACTTGCCCGGTGGGCCCTCCAGATCCAAGCCTACAATTTAAAGATGGAGTATGTACCTGGGAAGGTTAATGTGGTGGCAGACCTACTGTCTCGACCTGCATGCCTCCATGGTGAAGATACTTGTAACCTTTGTACAGTTGAAATAGCGCTACCTGCAACCAATCCCTCGGACCTACGAGAAGAACAACTGAAAGATCCAGATCTTAAGAAAATTTTTGATGCCTTCCAAACTGATGATCCCAATGAAAACCTTTCGAATTGGACGCGAAGAGGTTAATTGATGAACCAGGGAGTCCTCTACCGGTATAGCCCAGACTCGGAGTCAGAAGATGCCCAGTTAGTAGTACCGGTCCACGAAAGAGATCGAGTGATGAAGGAGTACCATGATGCACCCACGGCAGGGCATTACGGAGTAGAAGGAACCTATCACAGGATTGCTCAGAGGTATTACTTTACAGGAATGAAAAGGTATATCTCGGAGTACATCAAGAACTGTGACGATTGTAGCCGGTACAAGGCTTCTAACCAGAAACCATCGGGGTTACTTCAAACCCCCATCCAGAGTCAGATATTTGAAACCCTGGCCGTAGACCTCTTTGGGCCTTTACCAAAGAGCACCCAAGGAAACAAATGGGTTCTGGTCGTGGAAGACTACGCAACACGATGGGTCGAGCTCTTTGCCCTTAAAGAAGCGACAGCCAGAGAGTGTGCTATTGTTTTGCTTGAGGAGGTCTTCTTAAGATATGGAATTCCACGAAAGATTATAAGCGACAATGGCCCTCAATTTGTTAGTGGAGTTATGCAGCAAGTATGTTCCCGGCTTGAAATTAAGCAATCCCTAACACCTGTCTATCATCCTCAGGCCAACCCTGTGGAAAGGAAGAATCGGGACTTGAAGCCCCGACTGGCCATATTAGTGGGTGACGCCCATGATAGTTGGGATGAGAAATTGCCATCCATAAGATTTGCCATGAACACTCATCGATGCGAGACGACAGGCCAGACAGCTGCGTTCCTTCACTTTGGACGTGAATTAAGAACCACCGATGATGTCAGGCAGGACCTAAGAAGTGTGATTGCCAATGATAACTTTGTGGCAGAAATAACTCCATATCTCCGGAGGTTCACAAAGATAATTCATGAGGTCAGGGACCTAGTCGAGAAGAAACAAGACAGGAGGAAGGAGAAAGCGGACGTAGGTCGTGATGCTGCCCCAAGGTTTCATCAAGGGGACCTGGTGTGGGTAACCACCCATCCAGTCAGCAAGGCTGGTAAAGGAAGAACTAAAAAGTTCATGCCTCGTAGGGATGGACCTTACATAGTAATATCCCAGCGATCTCCCACTACCTACGAGGTTGGAAATACCAGCTTGCCTGAGGTCCCTATAGGAGTCTATCATTCCTCCGCCTTGAGATATTATAGAAAAAAAGATGGTGACTCATCAAGACCTATGGCACCCTTAAGAAAAAGGGGACGCCCCAAGAAAGTGCTGGTCCCTCACTCATAGCATTTCAGGACCAGAGGGGGAGGATGTAGCAGTCCTCTCTCCGAACCCCTCTTTAGAGGACGGCCGAAGTAGCTAGGGGCGAGCCTCATGCTTTTGCCTCTGGCTAACGGTACCTTAACGGGGAAAAAGGACGCCACAACAACACTCGTTCCCCCCTCTCTCTGTTTGTAAATATATTTTTGTCTTTTTAAAACTTGTAACCAAGATTTCGGCTGAGTAAAGCTGGATTTCTCTAACTTTTGCCTTTTCCTTTTGGTGGTTAAAGTAGAGGAGTTAAACAATTGAATTATGTTAGAAATGATGTCAAAATTTAATAATGTGAGCTTCAAGTAAAAATATAGGTCTGAGGGTCTTTTAAAAATTTGCCTCTAAATATTTAGGGTTTCTAGTGGAGTCTCCAATGAAAATTTGTAAAAATATTTTTTGTTAATTAATGGTACCAAGGTTATATTGGTTCTTTAGGCGTTTCTCAACCTTTTTACTCTCGCGGAACCCTTTTGACAAAGTCCAAGTTCCGGGGAACCATAGTGTCCATGCAACATTGGCGTATATAGAAATTTATTTCGGGAGGGGCCCAAAAGTATTACTCAACCCCTCCAATACATATTTAAAATAGGTTGAACGTAGCTTTTTAATGCATTTTTAGGTGAAATTTGCATTCAAGAGAACTTAATATAATAAAAATTGTGATTAAAAAAGTTTTAAGTAGGAAAGGGGGGTCCTGCCCCAGAGAATTTTTTGAAATTCGACCCAACAAACTGGGTTTTAAATTGTTTTTGGAACATTTAATCCAAATTTTGGACATACATTTTTAGGTAGGATTATAACATTCATGAAAGCATAATAAAAAATAATACAATTTCATGTACTAAAGGGGGGTTTGTGGGTCCTCCCCCAGAAAAATTTTGAAAGTTAGACCCTAAATAGCAGGGTTTTATTGTGTTTTGGTATGCCTAGTCCAAATTCCGGGGGGAGGGAGGGCCCCCTTGGCCCCCCTTTTCCCTTATATACGCCACTGCCATGCAACAATATTTTTCCTTGCTGTTTTGTCCTCCCTCAGAATTTATTTTGAAAATTCTCCTATAAACTAGTGTTTTATCTCCATTTCAAACTTTTTGTGAAACACCCAGGGAGAAAATCTTCTTGAGACAGCAAGTACAATGGAAAAACGCTGTATAACAGGCATCAAAATTTTTGAGGGAATTTTGGAGTTCTCCCATGAAAATGTTTCGAAATTTGCCGCTTAAAGTAGAGTTTCAGCGTATTTTAAGACCCCTTGAGTTTCATTTGAAAGGAACAGTTCCTTGTAAAACACAGAATTCTCAAGGGGGGAATTGTAATTAGCGTCAAAATTTTAAAAGGGGGTAGGGGGCCTCCCTCAGAAATTTATTTTGAAATTCCCCTTCAAGCTAGTGTTTATCTTCTTTTCGTAGAACACCGAAAGGCTACGGAAGCAGAAGAAATTGTTCAACGGAAAAACACTGGCTCGCATTTGGCTGGCTGTTCCTTAATTATTTATTTAGGGTTATCCAAAAATGTACAAAAAAAAGATTTTCGGATCCCTCGCGGAACCCCAGGGTTCCGCGGAACCCTGGTTGAGAAACGCTGCTTTAGGGTATGGAGAGTCAGAAAATCTTTGGTACCAATTTTTCTATTTCAATTCCTGGTGTAGAGGTCAAATCAAAGGTTAAATTATGCACTTCCATATTTTGACGTTTAAGCAGGTTTAATTCAGTTGAAAAACCTTTTAAATTATTTGAAATTGGTGGAAATAAAGTAAAAACGTTTCTAAGCATAAAAAGTATCAAATATTAATTAAATTAAATTAATTAATTAATAAAAATGCGAAAAATATCATTTTTGCTGTTTGATTTCCTAGGAAAGTTTAATTTTGTAAAAATACTGCCATTTGTCTATAAAATGGTATTTGATAGTCTGTGTTAAAAAATGGTTAGTAATGTTTTCTTTGAGGTGAGATCGACCCAGAAGCGCGCGCAGCAGGGAGTAAACCAACGGGCGCTCTCCTGCCGGTGTCCACTAGTGGAGTATCCAATGTAAATTTGTAAAATATTTTTGTAAAGTTATGGCACCAAGGTTATTTTGGTTCTTTAGGCTTTAGGGTATGGAGAGTCATAAAATGTTTTGTACCAATTTTTCTATTCACTTTCCTGGTTTAGAGGTCAATATCAAAGGTCAAATTATACCAGGGGTGGCAAATTGAACGGAACTCTCAGGTTTCACTCCTTCTTGACCGAAACTAATACACATTTACATTTAAATTTTTTCTCCGGGATGAAAAAGAAACTTCAATATGAGATTGCGCTTCCTCCGGATAAAAACCCAATTCATTTTGACTTTTGATTTTGTTCCTGGAAATAAAGTATCACGAATTAAAATTTCAGTTTCGTTCTTGATCAAAACTAAAGCGATCTCTATATTTTAATTTTTTCCCGGATCCAAATCATTTCCCTTTGCAAAACTCTAGTTTCCTCCTGAACCAAATCAAACAATACTTCGACTTTTCAGTTTTTCTCCGGATCTAAAGTCAACGCAACTTTGAAACCAAGATTTCCCCTCGGAACCGAACTAAACACGGTCTCGGCAGTTTTGCTCCGAGCAAAATTCAAGGCAGCTTTGGTGATTTAGTTTCGTTCCCGAACCTAATTACACACGGCGGCTACACTTAACTTTGGCTCCGTATATAATTTTAGCGAGGTTTAATTAGTTGGAATCGCTCTGGAACAAAATTAAATGTGAATAGAATGTTTTCATTTTGTTCCTAAGGCAACATTCTATTTTAATTAATACTATTTTTTACATTATTTGATAAATTTCAAGGTGAAGTTTAGAAAAATCAAATATTCAATATTTAAAAAATTTTGTGTCTTGTTTTTCACACAACCAAAATTCCAACAGCCGATATTCAGACAGCCATTATCCAGACAGCCTAGAATACTAAAAACTGAAATCTCTACAAACGAAATGCCGTCGGTCCAAAATCCCAAGAAACAAAATCCCGACAGCATGGAATCTTCTCAGTATAAAATCCCAACTAAAGAAATTCTGACTCCCCGAAATTCCAAAAATTTAAATCCAAACAGCCCAAAATTCCGTCAGTTTGAAATCCCAAGAAACAAATAACGATCAGTGATTATTAATTGATCACAAATTTTAGCTATTTATAACAGCTTAAAACTATATAAAATTCCTTCTTGAATTTTGAATTATCTCTCTCTCTCAAACCCAACAAACTAAACTACTTCTAGCCCCCCGTAACTGTTCGTCAGTTAGCTTAAGTTTAAATAAATTTAAAGCCTCTTTTAATAAACGTTACTCATTATTACAAATTAATTTTTTTAATTAATTACAGATGATTATTTTTTTATTCACTCATATTCATAAGGTTATTATTTTGGTTGATACTCGACTTAGGCATTAGTTTTGATAGAAAGCTGGAAATTGAAGCACTTGCATCAAAAGTCATTTGACGACAATACTTTTGCGTAATATTAAATACTAGCTGTTATACCCGGCCTTGCACGGGTGGGGTGTATAAATTTATTTTTTAAAAGTTTTCTTAAAATACATTTATAATTTTGTAAATTAGCAATATTACAAATCATCCCGGTATCCCAGACGCTTCATTCCTATCCCGGTGTTCCCGGTAATTTTCTAATCCCGGTGTTCTCGGTATTTTTTCCTATCCCGGTGGTCCCGGTAATTTTTCTAATCACGGCGTTCCCGGCAATTTTCCTATCTCGGTGTTTCCAGTAATTTTTATATTCCGGTATTCCCGGTGTCTTTATGGTAAATTTCCTATCTCGGTGTTTTCGGTAATTTTTATAACCCGGTAATTTTTCCTATCCCGATGTTCCCGCTAATTTTCCAATCTCGGTGTTCTTGTCACTTTTTACAATCCCGATGTTCCTGATAATGTTAAAAATATCTTGGTGCCTTTATAAAATAACAAATTTGAAACTATAATAAAAAGTTTTGTAAATGAAAAAGTCTAGTGTGATCTGTCTCATTTGAAACAATATTTTATTTTTAACTCGTTTTCCATGAAAAAAAATTGTATTTTTCAGTAAATATATTTATTTCAAAGGAAAAAAATCTTGAAATGGAGGAAATATCCACGCCTTCGGTGTGGTCTAAAAGGAGATGCGGAACACACATACACACACACAGCCACAAACGTTTTTATTTATATAGAGATTAATAAAATTTTGCCTAGTAACTACAACACTGGTAGTACTAAAGTTTCCTATTATTGGCTTGCATGACTGGTAAAACAGGTTTTCAAACACGGAAAAATAAGTGAAAAAAAGCAGGAAAAATGGGAAAAAAAGAATGAAGGACGGATTTTCTCTTTATAAATTATAGCCTATGTCCTATTCTGATGTATAAGCTACATTATTGTAAAATTTCATTAAAATCCATTCAGTAGTTTTTGCGTGAAAGAGTAACAAACATACAGACAAACATTCACAATTATAATAGTAGTAGGATATTGTGTGTAGTATTTAAATTAGAAACAATTAATACAATCTTCGGAACCAAATTTAAACATTTCACTCACATTTATTGTTGTTCCGGATCGAAACTCAAGTTTTTTAAACCCGGTAAAAAAATTTTCGGAGCAAAGTAAATGGTTTCCTCCTTGTTGAATTTGGTTCTGGAACGAAAGTAAATAACCAGAGGTGCCTTGAATTTTTCTCGGAGCAAAACTGTCGAGACGGAGTTTAGTTTGGTTCCGAGAGGAAATCTCGGTATCAAAGCTGCGTTGACTTTTGATCCGGAGAAAAAATGAAGAGTTAAAGTCAAGTTTTACTTCGTTACGGAGGGCACAATTTAGGCTGAATTAAGATCCGTATGAAAATTAAAACATAAAGAATCCCAAAGATTTGTTCCAGGAAAAAACTCAACTTTAATTCGTTTTAAGTGTAGTTCCGGGAACAAAATCCAATTTCAAAAGGCATTTGGTTCTAATCCGGAGGAAACGAAATATCAAATTTTAAGTTTGCTTTTATCGCGGAGAAAATAAAATTTTTTAGACTGTTGAACTTTGTTCCGGGAGGAAATAAATACCTTAAAATCACAGTTTCTGAGTTTAGTTTCGTTCTTTTTGCCATCCCTGAATTATACCCTTTCATATTTGGAGATTAAGCAGTTATAGTAATAGATGGCATGGTTTTAGTTCGGCAAATTAGTGGAAATGTCAACTCATGTAAGGATCTTGTTAATCAATATTTGATTATGTTAAACAGTGTAACTGAAAACTATAACACCATTCATCTAGTTTTTGGCCATTACTCTGTGGATTCATCACTAAAAATAGCAACACGTAACAGTGGCGGATCCAGGGGGGGGGCAACAGGCCTTTTGCCCCCCCCCTTGGGCTCAGGTACCTTTTTTAAAAATTACGGTAAGAAAAGGAAAAAATGAAAATCGGACAAGGTATACAAAAACAAGTTAAAACCATGTTTTATTGGGTCAAATTACCGAAAATTTTCTGGGGGAGGACCCCCAGACCCCCTTTTGTATTTGGAACTAAATTATTCATAACTTCTTTACATTTGGCTCATCAAAATGAAAACCCTACACGAAAATGTATGCCTGAAATTCGGGCTTTATAGGTACCAAAACTAGTTAAAAACCTTTTTTTAGAGTCAATTTTTTTTTTAAATCTTCTGGGGGAGGGCCCCCAGTCCCCCCAAAACTCAAATTATACTTAAAATGTGTTAGGGTCATTCCATGCCAAATCATCCAGCGAAAACCCAATTTGATACCCTAGGTTCTCAGACTTTCATGAAATTTTGTATGCTTAATGTATCAATAAAGATTAGAAAAAATGTCAATTTTCATCCAATTCTATCAATTACTTTCGGAGTTATGGCTCCTTAAAGTTTTACCCATCTTTGTTTTGAGCCGACGACTCGGTTTGGTGTTCAATTGCGTTTTGCCTTACCAAATTTTTAATTATGTAGATAAAAGCTTCAAATTTCATTTATTTACAGTCAATAATAGTCTACAAAATAAAATGGCGGAGTAAAATTTAAAATTGAAACACTTTATCGTGGTTAAAAAGTCGTCTAAACACGAAAAAGTGTTTTTCATAGTGTCTTACAAAAACGGATAAAGCACAAATCTCTATGAATGTTTTCTTATAAACTATGCATTAATAGAAAGAAGAGAAAATTTGCTTTCAAACAGTGAAAAAAAATCAGTGGGGTTTGGGTTTTAAAGGGTTTTTTTGGATCGTTGAAAATTAGAAAGTGGTTCTGATTAAAAGCCACCTTAACTTAAGTACCAATAAAGAAAAAACTACTAGATATAAACCTTCTATTTTGTAGGAATATCAAAAATACTTAATCAAAACTTCTTCTGTCAAGTTTGATAATGTTTGGTCGAGTAGTTTTTGTTTTATGGTCATTTCTGTAGAAGTCAATCCAATTTGTTAAACTAATAAGATCCAGTCACGCGTGAGTAAGGAAATTTGATATCACAACGTGGTGCCATCTATCGGGAAAGAAGAAAGGCTCGTGGAAAGTAAGCTTATCTGAAAAAGACTTACGCATGATTAAGTCCCCTTACCTCTTAGTTGTGTGATTTCAAACTAATTTTTTTTGTAAATACGTTAAATCCCAATCCTTCTTTAAACTATTATTAAGTTTAGTGATATTTGGACCAGTAGTTTTTTCTTTATTGGCACTTAAGTTAAGGTGGTTTTTAATCAGAACCACTTTCTAATTTTCAATGATCCAAAAAGACCCTTTAAAACCCAAACCCCACTAATTTTTTTGCACGGTTAGAAAGCAAATTTCTTCTTCTTTCTATTAATGCATAGTTTATAAGAAAATATTCATAGAGATTTGTGCTTCATGCGTTTTTGTAAGACACTATGAAAAACATCTTTTTCGTGTTTAGATGACTTTTTAACCACGCTAAAGTGTTTCAATTTTAAATTTTTCTCAGCCATTTTATTTTGTAGACTATTGGATGTAAATAAATGAAATTTGAAGCTTTTACCTACATAAATAAAAATTTGATAAGATGTAACGCAATTGAACACCAAACCTAGTAGTCGGCTCAAAACAAAGATGGGTAAAACTTTAAGGAGCCATAACTCCGAAAGTAACTGATAGAATTGGATAAAATTTTGTATTTCTGCTTATATTTATGCATACATTAAACAAACAAAATTTCAAAAAAATCTGCGGTAGGTGGGTATACCATCCTGGATGATTTGGCGTGGAATGACCCGTTACTAAGTTTCATTAAACCTATTAAATACGAATGGGAGCGGTTGAGGAATAATTTTGGGCCCCTCCTGAAATAAATTTCTATAGTTTATACGCGCCACTGAAGGGGAATGCCCACATGACCAGTTAATCATTTGTTAACCCTGCCCATTGTTGTTTTTTGGTAAACATGATAATGACCAGGCCTGAAGAGAGGGGGGGGGCGAGAGGGTACGATTCCCCCGGGCCCGGACCTGTAGGGGGCCCTGACCAAAAGATTTTCATATTGAGTTCTAAGAGGGGAAATATTCTAAAAATTACATTAAGCCTATGAATGCATGGGTGCGGGTACTTCAGAAAATTTTTGCCCCGTACCTCAAAATGAGAAGTATAGGTATGTCACTGGGGACCCGCTTCCCAACCTTGTCCCTGGGGCCCGACTCGGTTCTCGCCGGCTCTGATAATGACTAATTTTTTAGAGGATCTATTTGGAGACTCTTTACAAATAAAAATCTATATACGCCTTTGGAGTGATGAAAAAGAGAGGGAAGAAAAAGAGGGAGCAATCAGCCACTTAAGGTCTGGGCCCACCCTGAAAATCGAACTTTGGCTTTGTAAACCAAAACAAGTTAAAACCCTGGTTTTTAGGGTCAAATTTCCAAAAAAAATTCTCGTTGAAGACCCCCAGCAGATTTCCTTTTTGATATTCAAGATATACTTTTCTTTATTTTGTTTTACATTTTTATACAATACATCAAAATGCGAATATTTCCTTAAATGCGTTAAAGAAGTACATAAAACGTATGAGGAAGCTTTCTCCCTCGTTGCAGAAATATAGATTTTGGCGTGATAAGGACTTATTTTTTGGAAGATATTTTGGTTCCTTCAGAAATAAATTTATATTTACGCCACTGCCATCTAGTGCAGTGATGACCGCTCATCTTAAGAGCGCGGTCCCTCGTTTGGTATCTCGGAAGGATGGGACGTTAAAATGATATCCCTGACTCCATCTTAAATGTTCAAAAATGAGTCAAAAGACTACTTTTTAAGGTAAAATTTCAAAAAAATTTCTGGGGTAGGACCCCAAGACCCCCTTTTTCCCTGGGACGTTATCCAAGTATTTCCAATAATAGACTCAAATTTTCTAAATTCTTCTGGGAAAGAACCGCCAACCTTCTTAAAATGTGGTTGCCCCCCCCCTTAGGTCCAGGCTGGATCCGCCACTGACACGTAATAGACGTAAAGGAAAGAAAATTGATGACGGAACTTTTATTTGCACAGATAAGACGCCAATTAAAATGGAACTCTCTAATTTTCTTAATAACTCTAAAACAAAAGCAAGCCTTATTAATATCTTTCAAATAAAAATACTCCATCATTACAAAGGATTAGAGAAAGAGATAGTAATTGTATTTACTGAAACCATAGTTCAATTAAATACCAAGATTTACGATAATTTGAAAACAAATTATGAAGAAGCAGACACCATAACAATATACCATGCTATTTATGCTACTACTTTGGGATACACTGAACACATCTTGTCACCAGATACAAATGTTTTCATTCTGGCCTTGAGACGGTATCCCCTTTTAGGCCCTGTGTCATAACTGGAATAGGGGCCGGAAAACGAATTGTTTCTCTCAAACCTATTTATGATCGTTTAGGAGTAAAACTAATTGATGCCCTTACAGGCTTTCATAGTTTTACTGGCTGTGACACAACCGGGAGGTTCAATGGAAAAGGAAAATTAACATGCTGGAAAGCTTTTATAGAAGTTCAACCTTATATCTTTGAAGCATTTGCATCTCTTGGAAAAGCGCAAAAAATATTAGATAAACATTTCATTGCTCTTTAAGAGTTCGTTTGTAGGTTATCCAAATGCCCTAATGAAATTAAGAACACTAAAGATCTTCGTTGGTACCTCTTCAAGAGATTGAAAGCTGAATCGAATAGCCTACCTCCAACCCAAGCCGCTCTTGTCTTAAACACCATACACTTATGAGCGCATTATCAAGCTCTAGTATGGACCAAAGATGTTGATCAAACCCCATCCTTTCCTTCACCAGAGTTTTATGGTTGGAAAAAAGAAGATAAAACCTTTGTTCCAATTATAACTGATTTGCCACCTGCTCCTGAAGCTTTAGTTGAACTTACTGTGAGGTTGCAGCAAAAATAAATGCACTAATGGCTAATGGTGGATGTTATTGTGTTGCTGCACAGTTACAAATTTAAGAACTATTTTATATGGACTGTGGATGCAGCGACTCCTCGGACTGTGATAATTAATAATTTTCTTTTTATTATTATCAACACGTTTAAGATGAACTACTTTTGTGATGATTTAGGTGCAAAATTATGCAATTAACGAAATTTATTATTATAACAAATAAAACTTGACGGGATGGTGGACCTTGGCAAAAGTGAGTTAGAAAACACTCTTGACTTTGAAGACCTCGGGATATTTCAAAAAATTCCTTTAAAAGTTCATTAATAAAAGAAATTCTTTTATAGGTAATTATAAAATATTTTATATTTACCTGAGTAACTATAATTCAAGATATATTTCGCATTGATATTTATTTTCTTGCAAGAAATACATTTTGATCAGTAAGTTTTAAAAGTGCTTTGTTATTTTTAATTAAATCTCATTAATTAATCGCTAATTAGAAAATCTTCAATCCATCAAAAAGTTAACTGAATAAGTGCTCTTAAGTAATAAGTTGAAAAATTACAAAAAAGTACAAAAATTTCAATTTAAAAATTTTGAAATTTTGAAAAAATTAATATTTTTAATTAATTAAAATTCTAATTATTTTTTTCAAAAATTGAAAAGATATTTCGAGTATCTGCTCAGTATATCGTCTATATTAAAAACTTCATATTTCTAAGGTAATAAATAAGCTCATTATGTTAAAAGATCCATCATACTTTAAAAGTTATTACTTGACCTTGTAATTAGCTTAATTGGTCTTAAAAGTTGATTAAAAATTTGGTACCAAACTTTTTTACGTTCCTTTTATAATAAGTAATCCAAAAAAAATTAGTGTACAAAATTAACAAGAACTTTTTACGAAGCCCTTTTTTTCGACATTGGATACTCACTCCACTTTCAGCTCATTTTCGACCCTTTGGGTTACATCTGAAGAGCAGTAGCGGATTTCTAAATAGGCTAGCTAGGCTATAGCCTACGGCGGCAAATTTTAGTAGGCGGCAAACTTTTGACAACAGAATTTTATTCAAAAAAGGAGAAGAAAAAAGGAAACACTAAACATAAGCTCTGGAAAGACTAAGAACGTCCTTTCAGAAAAGCAATTCTGAGGTTTACAAGGAACTGTTCTCCGTTACCCAAGGGTCTCAAAACGAGCTAAAACACTACTTTACGGGGCAATTTTCAAAAATACTTTTAGGTGAGAACCTACAATCCCCCCTCTCAAATTTTGGTATCTGATACAGTGTTTTTTCCTTGAAAATTATGCCGCCTACAAGAATATTTTCCCTTTTGGTGCTCTCTCCATGGAGTGAGCATTTCTCTCTCTCTCTCTCTAATTCATAGAGTTTGAAAAGTACATAAACACAAGTTTGGGGGGAATTTCCAAAAACATTTTCTGGGGAAGACTTCCGGCCCCCGTTTGACGTTTTTCATAAATTTCCCTCCCAGAAAATTCTGTGGTTTTCAAGGAATTGTAAGGGTCTCAAAATGAGCTGAAACACTATACTTTAAAAAGAAAGTTTTCAAAATTTTTCTGGGGTGACCCCCAGACCCCCCCCCCATTTTTACTTCGAGCTCACATTGTAAAATTGTAACATTTCGTGTAAAACATTACTTTTAAGGGATCAAACACTTCAGGTGTAAATACACTCGGGACCTTAACCTTCCTACCCCGCATGGGGTCTGAGGCGACCCCAAAGGCACTTTGGCGTTTGATATCTCCCGTCGATTTTAGTTTTGGAGGTTTTCAATGCTAGAATTCCTTAAATACGTGAAGTTTTACAATGTGTAAAAATTTTGGGGCTGTTATTCAATTTTGAAGCATCATGGAAGAAAGAGACACATATTCCCCCTCTGGGTTCTCCTCAGACCCCAGGCACGAATATGGTGAATTAATAAAAAATAATGGAGATGTTTCATTTTTTTTGTCATCTTCTTGATAAATCAAGGTTCCTGCTTTCGTTTTAGTTGTATAGAGATTTCTTGGAGGGCCACAATGTGTTGATATTTGGATTTCTCTTACAGTATAAAGATTTGGAGAAAGCGCATTGAATTTCGCCTTATTCCTTAATATTTTCTTTCATATTCTTATAAAGTGGGCTATTTCTAATATATTTATAATCTTTTTTCGAGGAACTGATAGTGGAAGCAAAAAAAACCTCAGACAACAACTGGGCACCATTATTTCCTGTGAGTTGGTTCGTTACAAAAAATACATAAATTTTCGGCATTTTCATTCGCTTTTCTTGGAAAAATAAGAATGTTTGCAAAGATTCAAGAGTATTTATTGAAGTTCAGAATGTTATTTCGAAGAAATATTAAAACAAAAAACAAATTTTTTGCGTGGCAATCTTAAATAACGTTGAGAAGCTCTCTTTCCAAACATTACTGAACCCATCATTTTTCACTTGGTTATTTGAATTTTAGAAAGATAGTCCGTATTTCAAATGTGATAAAATAATTATATAAATTTATACAGGGTGTATCTGAAATGGTGCAACAAACTTTCAGGGATGATAGTACTCATCAAGACGAACAAGAATCGGTATAGAAAGGGGGTCCCAGACAAAATCCCAGGGAGTTAAAAATGGAGCGACACCCCAAAAAATAATTGAAAAATTCAATTTGTAGAACAACTACTATTGGTTAAAACTTAATTATGGTCTCAAAAATTGTGGTTTAATATGATCTTTAAAATAACCTCAAAAGTCTTCACTTTAAAATTTGTTTTATTATGAAAAAAGTTAAAAACACAAAAAATGTGAAAACTCAGCCAAAACCTTATTTTGTATTTCGAAATCCTTTCTTTTGATTTGATAATCTGAAAGATCATAGTTGAAAACCCTTAAGTCCAAAGTTTCACGTAAATACAATCAATATTAAACGCTTGAGATCCTTTTAAAGTTTGTTTTTTGGGTGCGCAAGCAGTTTTTTAGAGCTGTTTCCAGAACAGCTGTTAGCGCACGCAAAAAACAAACTTTAACAGGATCTCAAGCGTTTAATATTGATTGTATGTACGTGAAACTTTGGATTTAAGGGTTTTCAACTATGATCTTTCAGATTATCAAATCAAAAGAAAGGATTTCGAAATACAAAATAAGGTTTTTGCTGAGTTTTCACATTTTTTTGTGTTTTTTAACTTTTTTCATAATAAAACAATTTTTAAAGTGAAGACTTTTGAGGTAATTTTAAAAATCATATTAAACCACAATTTTTGAGACCATAATTAAGTTTTTACCAATAGTAGTTATTCTACAAATTGAATTTTTCAATGATTTTTTGGGGTGTCGCTCCATTTTTAACTCCCTGGGATTTGGTCTGGGACCCCCCTTTCTATACCGATTCTTGTTCGTCTTGATGAGTACTATCATCCCTGAGAGTTTGTTGCACCATTTCAGATACACCCTGTATAGAGCTGCTAAACATACCGGTAGCTTCGTAGAAAAAATAAACAAAATAATCAAAAATCATTTAAAAAATAAACTAATAAATTATACCCGTGAAAATTATACCCGTGTCTAAATTTATAATAAGAAAAAGTTCGCGCTTTAAAGTAGAACACTGTTCAATATTTTGGAGATCTCGGGGAAAATTGTTATAAAATTTGGGTGCTGGATAGAAAAAATTCTTACGGAAAATTTCTTTAAAAAATCTAGGAATTTTGTACACTTCATTTGGCCTTCTTTGGGATACGTTTTCTTTCAAGTTACAAATCGATTTATTACGGTGCAAATAAAGTGAAACAAGGTATAAAAAATTATATCTCAAAGGTAATAATCTCAATGTTCTAAATTTTAAAGGGTTTTAAAGTACCTAGGTTCAAGAATTTTAAAACACTTATTTTGAATTGAAATTAAAGGTAATAAATTTGATTTGTAATCACCTCCCCATATTATGATACCATAATTAATTAAAGAATAAAACCAAGAATAATACAGAATTTTTAAAAATTGGTGTCTATTTTATTTTTTAAGTGGTGAAACCTAACCAAAACAAAACGTAATTTTTTACTTAGTTCACTAATGTGAGTTTTCCACTTTAAATTAGAATCAACATGCAAACCGATATATTTAATTTTAGAAACAGAGATTAGAGTATAACAAGTGCAACTAGAATTTTTATTACAAATTTGTGTGTGAAATTTAATTTTAAGATCAAATTCTGACTGCCTTAGATATTTTGTCTTATTTAAATTTAAGCACAAATCATTTGCAGCAAACCATTTTCCAACTTCAATCAAATCTGATTCAACTTGGAAAACAAGTTCATTAATATTGACACATGAGTACAGTAAAACAGAGTCATCTGTATATGTAATCATTTTACCAAATAACTTGAGTTTGCATAAATCATTAATAAAAATCAGAAATAACAATGGACCCAGAATTGAACCTTGAGGAACTCCACGATTTATAGAAATATAATTACTGAAATTATTATTAACTTTGACACGTTGTTCTCTATTGGAAAGATAAGATTTAAACCAATTCAAAATATTTCCCCGAAAACCAGCTGAATCTAATTTTTTAATTAATATTGAATGATTTACGTTGTCGAAGGCTTTGGAAATATCTAAGATCGCTACTGTTTTTTTACTATTGTCAATACTGTTATAAATAAATTTGGAAAATTGTAATAGTGCAGATTCAGTATTCCTTCCTTTAATAAAACCATAATTGTTTTCTGCAAAAAAAAATTTTTTTAACAAATAATCATACATTCTGACATTCTGATAGAAAGAGCTTTTTCAATAACTTTAGAAAAACAGGGGAGAATAGAAATATGTCTGTAGTTTACTGGAGCGTTCTTATTTCCAGATTTAAATATAGCAGTTATTGATGTGGCTTTTTTGAGGGAATTGTGAAATTCAGATGAAACGATTAGGTATTTATGAAATTAGTAATAAAATCTATATTATTATGGGCTATATTTTTAATAAGTTTCATGCTAATTCCATCATAGTCATAATTATCAACATTTGAGAAATTTTTAAGTAAATTTAATATTTCCAAATTACTAAATTCAATGAAAAGGAAAGAGTTTAGGTTTGGAAGAATATAGTGTCGGAAATTCGTCAAGTCCAAATCAGAGTAATTAGAATGCAAGTTGCTGAAGAATTCATTTAATTTTAGGGCAGCATCTGAGTTATTACCTTGAATCCTTACCAATAATATTATTTATGACATCTCATTTTTGTTTAGCAGAGCTACAATTTGGATTATTACTTTTTATCATTCTTTTTAATTCGCTAACTATACTTTGATCAGTTTTATAAGTTTTATAAATTACACTGTTCAACAAATTTGACCTTCAAAATTTTTTCCTTGATGAAAATAGTCATTTCTTATCAGTGGCGTAGCTAGTCTCTGGGTGTCACGGTGTCACCCGGGGCCGAAGCTCTCGGTGTCACCCCCTAATTAGAATTCGGTTATAAAAAATAATACAATTTGCGACACCAGTCACCAGTCTAGAACTGAGGATCTCAGGTGGAACCTCATTTTATATTTGTGTGTCTTTTTTGTATTAAAATTGCATAAATGTGACTAATATGAATAAAATTGCTTTTAAATACCCTTATATGTGAGCTTTAAAAAATTATCGACAAAAAAATTAATCTATAAAATTTTCTAAAAATATGAAAAATTACATATTTTTAAAAAGAGTTATTATAGAAATCCTTAATGAAGCTCAACAGGTTGACAATTTTCATTAAACTGATTATATTTGATGTTTAATATTGTTGGTTGACTTGGAAATATTAAAACAATGTTAAAATAATTATTTCTAGTGTTTTCATAAGGAAATATTCTGTTTATCCATGTTTATTTCCTTTGGGCACAAAAACCCGCAAGTGCGGGACTTTGCCCCATTTTTTTCCTACAAAATTGTAAATTTCTCTTAAAATACCATCAAAAAGAGCTAAAACGTGGATTAGTTTTGTAGGTAAGATCTCAATCTAAGACCTCCTCCAAATGAAATCTCGGGATAATCTACCCCCGTAAAGGCTGGAAAAAACCGGGTTTATTCCCGGGAATAAACCCGGTTTTTTGGGATGGGAATTTTGAATATTCCCGTTTCGAGATTTTAGAGTGAAATTTTGGGAATTTTGATTCTTTAGCTTTTTGTAAAAGGTAAGTGATTTCAAGTATTTTTCAAGTGTCATAATACTCTTATATGATGTATAATTTTAAGGTTAATTTTAATTCTAAGACTTGGATTTCGGTTTAAGCTAAAAACAGAGGTAAGCTATATAATATTATAAACCTCCTGAAATAATATAAATAGTTTATAGAAAGAACTATCAATTACTGGTGTTTGATCATGTTTAAAATTGTCTTAAACTCCTCAAAAGTCCTAGAAAATGAAAACTGATGGTGAAATATCGTTGTGTTTGTTTACGGTCAAAATTCCCAATATTCCCCTAAAATTCCCGGTTTATTCCCAAAAATTCCTGGTTTTTTCCCGCCTTCCAAAAAATATGGGAATTTTACATCTCTAATTCGACCACATTGTTAAAATACTGAAAACTGGTGATAAATTCAAAGGCATTTATCAATGAAATTTATCACTTTGCCCGCCTCCACTCTAGGCATTATTGTATTAATAATGCCCGATTAATTACATAGCCCGTGTGTTCACAATCAAACGGAATAAGCGAATCTCAGATAGAAATCCGACGGAGAAGTTTTAACTGTGCTTTTGTTTCAGTTTCGGTAAAGAACTTGACGATTACGTTACGTAACAGAAGTCATACGGACGAAGGGAGCTAAAGAGAAAACTCATAGGTTCGGACGCAGAGGCCAATAAACTGGGAAAAGAGAACCACTACAGCCGGCACGTGTGAGGAGGTATCTGGGTGTTTGTGACGTCACAACAACGTATCCGTGACGTCGCGTTATATAACTCCTGTTTAAAATACTGATACATGGAGGGCGCTTGGAGCGAAATCTGTCAGTCGAGACGGTACCTCGGTTAGATAGAAATGCTGAATCGTGTCTTGAGTGTTTTGTTCCTTCGGTAGTATTTATGTTGCGCTTTATGATGCAAATATCTACAATTATGTGTTTTTCGGTAATGTTTGTGAAGAATCCACCAGTTCTCGTGCAATCTGAACCTAAATGGCCCATTTCTGAACCTAAACAACTGCACTATGTATTTCAAAGATTGTAATTTTTTTCGAAATATGGGAGAATCCGATCTGCAAGCAGTCCATAGTAAAAATACCGGCAAGTGTGGTGGAAATAGTGATATCGAGACGACCAACACAACTGACCTTTTGAAGAGTTTGGTGCATTCGTTTTTGAAACGCGGTGAAGTTCACGAAGCTTTAAATGCTTATATAAGTGCTTACAGTTCGGATTTCCTCGATTCTGCCTGCCTAGAAGTGTTTATTGATGCTCTCGCTGAAAAAGCCAGAGAAAATCTACGTAGTAATGCCGAGTTCAATGTTGTTTATTTTGTTTGTACCATGTGCTTCGATGTTATGACTGAGCCTGTCACCTTAAAATGTGGCCACACATTTTCCAAAAAATGTGTGCTGACTTCATTGAAATCGGAGTCATTTATGTGCAAACATTGTGGGAAAAGCTACACTCGTTCATATTTATCCCAGCTCAAAACTAACGTCACAATATCATCCTTGATTGAAAAGTTTATCTCGATTCAGCGCGAAGAAAGTAAGCGAGCTCCATCAGAAAGTCATCTTAAAAATTGGGGTAAGAAATTTGTTAAATTATCTGTAACGTTCTTAATATAATGTACATCATTATTGGTTATAACAATCGGTTTTCTGTGGCATGTTATTGTTTTAAATATAGGTCATGGTATTAATATGTAGGTCAACAACGTAAGTTTTTAATGCTTCGTTTTTATGTTTTGTAAAATTTGTATAAAAAACATAGCCTCTAGTAATCATAGTTAAAATATATATTCATATTTAGTATTTTAAGTTGTGATAATTTCATACCGTGATAAGTGTAAATTCAGTAGTATTTTGTGTCTGTTTTTTGTTTATAAGCAAATTACACCATAACATACACACAAGTACTAAATTGCAAAAGCACAAATTTAAGTATCATTTGTGCTTGTTGATAAACATAAAGTTGTCAATAATAAATTATATCGATGACAACTGAATATCTTTTTTAGTGTTTTTAAGGGCTATTCACAAATTACTATGTCACATGCTTTGGGAAGAGGTCTGTTAAACTTAGTGATACCCCACTTTAACCCTTAACAAGGGAGGTGAAAAATGGAACATACTAGGGGAAGTGGAGTCTCAGAGACCCCACAACGTTCTATATTTTTAAAAAATTGTCTAATTAAGATATGATTCTGGTATTTCAGTACATTGTTATTTGAACATTTATCTCTAAATAGAAAAACATTTTCTTTAACTTTCTGATGAAATAAACAATTTTCCAACAGACTTAAAATTAGCGATAGACACCATATGGTGCAACAAATTCTTTAAACATAAAAAGGTTCAATTCCGTTGGAGTACCCCGCTAAATATCACCTGTCTTTTGAATGCTTAATTTTCAAATATAAAAATTTTTAATGATAAACTGAACAGTTATACATCTAATCAAAAACATTAATCCATGAATTTAAAATTATTTTGCAATATTTATACTTTTTGGTGTCCAAAAGAGATAGGCGATATTTAGCGGGGACTCTAACAGAATTGAACCCTTAAAAATAAAAAAGCATCTATTGTGAATTAACCGTTTTGTTTTTATGATTTAATATATAAAGCAAATTTTAATAAGAGAAACTTCTGTGTAGAACAATAGAAAAAAAATTTTGACAGTGCCTGAAATATCAGTTTTTTACCATTGTTTTGAAAGCAAACAATTTAGACATTTTCACAGAAATCATCTTCACAGTCATCTTCCCCACTGAAATCACTCATAACTTCAATTTTTTTAAAAATCTTCCACACAACGTGGATCAGAGATAATCATAAATAATCTCCCCAGACCTAGCTTCAATACCATGCATACTAACTCTGGACTAAAACTGTTACACTGCGGAGGAGGTGAGGTCTCTGGGGCCCCTGAAAAAGAATTTGTGGAATTTCCCTACAGTCACACTTGTCAAAACTTGCTGATAAGAAGGGGTCAGGGCCAAGGTCACAAAAGGTGAAGCTAGCGGAAGAATCCATTGAATTTGATCAAGCATGTGGTAGTGGGGAGGGGAGGAAAATGTTGCGGGGTCTGGGAGACTCCACGTCCCCTTCTACGGGTTAAAAACCGTTCTTTCTCAATCCTAAAAGAGGCATTTCTTCCTTCCTCTATTAATTGGGGCTGCAGTATCCAATTCCCGCTTAATGAAAATAGTGAGATAAAACTAAAATTCTGTGTGACGTGGTCATCACAATGAATTGACACTGGTATAAAGTTTGTGAATTGTGGATGACCCTTAACATAGTTTGACAAGTATCCAGATACTATACCTTATTTAGAATAAAATCTTGTCTCCTGATATTTTAACATACAGTACTCTCTTGATATAACACTTCACTATGCCGGAAACCACTATTTCCCGAAAAAATACTTTTCCCCAAACAGGCATTCCTCGAAAGTTAATTACCATTCTTATGTAGAACACTTCAGGTGTGCAGAAAATGTTCCAAGGCCCAATATTTCTCCAAAACACAATTAATTTCATCCAAAATTTCCCCCAAAAATGTCTCCATCAAAAGTTCCCAATATTTTCATTCTAGTTCATTTAACCGGGGTTCCGCGAGGCTTCCTCAAGGGTTCCGCGAGGGATCCGAAAATCTTTTTTTTTGTTGTTCTGGTTTACATTTTAGAATAACCCTCTAAATAAATTAGGCATCAGCCAGCCAAATGTGAGCAAGTGTTCTTCCGTTGAACATTTTCTTCTGTAGCCCTTGGTTGTTCTACAAAGAGTTTGAAAAGAAGATTAACACTAGTTTGAAGGGGAATTTCAAAATTAATTTCTGAGGAAGGACCCCTGCCCCCTTTGAAATTTTGGCGCTAATCATATTTTTTCCCCTTGAAAATTCTGTGTTTTACAAGGAATTGTTCTTTTCAGATGTAACCCAAAGGTTCTTAAAATACACTGAAACTCTACTTTAATTTCTTAACTCTCTTTTAAATCTCTAGGGAGAACTCCCAAACTTCTATCTAAAATTTTGACGTCTGTTATACAGCGACAAAAAGTTTGAAAAAGGAGATAAAACACTAGTTTAAAGGGTAATTTTAAAAATAAATTCTGAGAGAGGACATGGCAGTGGCGTGGCGTATATAAGGGGGGCCGAGGGGGCCCTGCCCTCCCCCGAAATTTGGACTGGCATCATATCAAAATACGTTAAAACCCTGTTATTTAGGGTCAATTTTTTAAAAATTTTCTGGGGGAGGGCCCCCAAACCCCCCTTTAGTACATGAAATTGTATTATTTTAAATGTCTTTTAATACTTTCATGAAAATTGTAATTCAACCTAAAAATGCAAATCCAAAATGTACCAAAAACGAGTTAAAACCTAGTTTTTAGGGTGGGATTTCAATTTTTATCATATTAAAGTTCTCATGAATGCAAATTTCACATAAAAATGCATTAAAAAGCTACGTTAAACCTATTTTAAATATACTTTTGAGGTGTTGAGTAATAATTTTGGGCCCCTCCCGAAATAAATTTCTATATACGCCACTGTTGTATGGACGCTAGGGTTCCCTGGAGCTTGATCATAATCAAAAGGGTTCCGTGAGAGTAAAAAGGTTGAGAAACGCTGCTCTAAAGTACAAATAGTTTTTACAAAGAAGTATATTTTTCTTATTTACTGAATCCTTATACCTTTACTAAATACCTTATTTACTGCAAGGTTGAATAATTGCCATATAATCCATAAGTTTTAATTTTTATGGACTTAATTACCTTTTATTCTTTCTTGCTTGCATGTCACCTCGGCTATAAAATGTTCTTTATAACTCAAAAACTTCGTTGTAATTAAAAAAGCACATGATTTTTGGTGAAAATCGTCAATTCCGTCACGGATATATTGTTTTTTCAGCATATCTATCAAAACCTAAGGAAAAGCCAACTTTCAGGTATTCACCAATTAAACTCGTTTTATTGGCATAGACTAGTAGTTTTCACCTAATTTCCATATAGTTTTAAGGGTATGATATTGTCCCTAGCCAAAAAAAATATTTATAACAAGACACTTACAACTTGAATTTTTAGAGTTTTTTCTTTATAAACTTAGTCGAAAATTTCCCCACAACTTTCCTGATTTTCCCCCATTTTCGGCTGTTTAGACATATTCTGCACCCCTGGAGGGGCAATTTTGTTAAAATTTTCAAATTGCCCCCCGAGAAAGTCAAATTGCCCCACGTTGGGAAACACTGGTCTTGACAGTTAACGAAATGTCTAATTTACAATCTGTCTACGACATATATAAGTGTTAAATTATAATACTGATACTTTTGCTATAGTAAAACCATCTTTTTGATTTGGAAACTTGTTGGAGCTTAAAACTAAATAGTAAACAGCAACAAGTATGAAGCTATGGTGGCTTTACCTGGTGGAACAATCAAAAACTAATTCTGTTTTTAATTATAAAAAGATTTATTGAAGGTGTCCCCTACTTTTTTAATGCATTTTTAAGTACGATTTGCATGTTGATGAAATTGGTAAAAATGTAAAGCTAAATTTAAAGGGAATTATTTTTAAAATATCAGAGTTATAAGTACAAAAAATAAATTTGACCCTAAAAACCAGGGTTTTAACTCATTTTGGTACCGTCAAAGCCCTATTCTCAGGGTGGGCCCGGGCTTAATTGCCCCACAGGTCTCCTCCCCCAGAAGATTTAAAAAAAAATTAACTCTAAAAACAAGTTTTTAACTAGTTTTGGTACCTCTAGCCTGAATTTTGGGTATATATTTTTAGGTAGGATTTGCATTTTGATGAACTTTATGTAAAGAAGTTGTGAATACTTAAGTTCCAAATACAAAAGGGGATCTGGGGATCCTCCACCAGAGAATTTTCGGAAATTTGACACTCCACTATAAAGCAGGATTTCAACTTATTTTTTTATATCTAGTCCGAAATTCGGGGGTGGGTCAGGACCTATACTTGTACCCATTAATTCTTAGTTCTTGAATTTGCTCCTTCCCCTCGTGGATTGCTCTCTTTCAGGGTTGGCAAAAAACCGGGTTTTTTTAAAAAAACCAAAAAAACCGGGTTTATTTGGTTTTTTTTGGTTTAAACCAGGTTTTTTTGGTTTAAACCAAGTTTTTTTAGAATTTTTTTTATCAGAATAAGTTATTTTAGCATTGATGTTTGAAATTGAGTTGTAAATGAGACATTTATTTCAGGGGTTGTTTATAATTGGTAAATGATTTGTATATTTCAATTAATTAATTAAAATTAAATTAATTTGTTCTAAAAATAATTTTTGTTTCTAAAATATTCCAATTTGAATATCTAATATTATTCTAGTGAATAAAAATCAGTGTTAATTTATCTTGGATAAATGGTTGAAATAATCAAATTATTTATCTTAATTATATATGGATTAATTTATGAACTTAAGAAATTTCTTTAGAAAGAGAAAATTTTATTTTTTAAATGAGAAGTAAAAGTGAAATGTAAACAACTAATGTTAATTGAAATTGGATAATTGATAAAGATAATTAATTTGATTAATTATTAAATGGTAAAATAATCAAATTAATTATATGGATTATTTATGAACTTAAGAAATTTCTTTAGAAAGAGAAAATTTTACTTTTTTTATTAATAAAAGGGAAATGTAAGCAACTAATGTTAATTGAAATTGGATAAATGATTGAGATAATTAATCCGATTAAGGAAATTTACGTTTTTATTAATTTAGTAAAAAACCCAACTGGTTTTTATCTGTTTATAAACAAACCAACTGGTTTTTAGTTTTTATCATTAAAGAAATCAACGGTTTTTATTAATTTACTAAAAAAACCAACTGGTTTTTATGACTGACAAATAAGACAAATTGGTTTTATTAATTAATTAAAATCCAAGCCATATTTTATCAGTGAAAAACAGATAACTTTTGTGTATGTTTAGTTACTCTTTGAAATAATGCTTCATTTTAAAGGAAATTAATAAATGAACTATCTCTTGCAAAATATAATAAGTTTAACTTAAGCATTTAAGGTTAAGTTTAGAGAGAATTCAATAATTAAAACCATTAAATTAAAAGATTTCTGATTTTTAATCACCTTAAAATGTCAATTTTTTTATAAATCTGACCTTTTAATTTTGTGCAAAAGATTATACTTAATAACACTTTCTTTAAAAAATCCTGAAAATATTTTATAATTTCTAAAAAAACCAAAAAAACCAAGTGGTTTTTTTGGTAAAAAAACCATGGTAAAAAAACCATGGTTTAAACCAATGGTTTAAACCAAATGGTTTAAACCAGCCAACCCTGTTTGGGAGTATTAAAACACCAGCATAAACTGGGGTTTCATAACACCAAAATGATGAGCAAATTTTGGTGTTATGAAACCCCAATTTATGCTGGTGTTTCATAACACCAACATTATGAAAAAATTTTGGTGTTATGAAACCCCCAATTTATGCTGGTGTTTTAATACTCCCAAAAGGGTGGAAACTTTGTTGCCACCACTTTAGGTGTTAAATGACACCAATATTTTTTACAGTGTAGTAATTTTTCTTATCCCGGTGTTCCCGGGTGGATTAAAATTCCTTCAGTTTTTAAGCAATATAATTTTTGAATGGTTTCCACATTTACATGGAAAAAGTAGTCTAAAAATTATTTAAAATTGCTTAGATCCCTTGATTAATCATATCTTCAGGAAATAACATTTTCGGTGAAATTATTCAATAATTAAAGCTTTTCAAAATCAATCTTTTCTTGTTGAAAGGTAGTTTTAACAGTTTTTTGTTTGTTAACCAACTTTCTTAAAAGGTAAATATTATCACTTTTGGATTTTACATCCTCGTTTCCATGGAGACTATCTTAACAACAATGACATTCCATAAGTTTTTTAAAATATAAAAATTGGATAAACTCTCAAATAAAAATATGTTAAACTGTACTTAAAATTTTTAAATTTCATTGAAATAGATTTTTAAATTATTAATATAATTTTTAAATAGACTTGTACCTAGTGTTTCTATTAAAAACGTGTTGTTTAGCAATAAGTTTTCTTTGTAACAATGGAGTAAGCAGATCTCTTCTTGAGGAGAAATAAAGCTATTTCAGCAAAATGACCATAAAAAGGGTCGAAAGAGGGTCAAGGGGTCATTAAAAGTTTTCGAAACATAGCCTATGTTTTTTTCTGAGTTTTTTTACGTAGGTATACCAAGTTTGGTGCGGATCGGAAGAAAACTGTGGATTTGTATAAAAGACAAACATATATATATATATATATATATATATATATATATATATATATATATATATATATATATATATATATATATATATATATATATATATATATACACACATTCAATTTTATTATATTAGATGTACTAAAATTATAAATTTGTGCAATTGTATATCAAATTTCAAGTTATTACCCTCCTGTAAAAAATATTGGTGTCATTTAACACTTTAAGTGGTGGCAACAAAGTTTCCACCCCTTTGGGAGTATTAAAACACCAGCATAAACTGGGGTTTCATAACACCAAAATGATGAGCAAATTTTGGTGTTATGAAACCCCAATTTTTGTTGGTGTTTCATAACACCAACATTATGAAAAAAATTTTGGTGTTATGAAACCCCAGTTTATGCTGGTGTTTTAATACTCCCGAAAGGGTGGAAACTTTGTTGCCACCACTTTAGGTGTTAAATGACACCAATATTTTTTACAGTGTACGTAATTTATGGATGTTTCCTAAAGGGTTAAATCAACGCCGCCGTCGGCGGCTATTTCGTCGCTATCTCTCCGGAGTAGCTTGTCTAGATGAACTTTAAGATAAGATTAAGATATTCTCTACAATTTGCCCAATTAACAGTTTATCTCCATCTTAAATAGCTTTCGAGATAGTGATTCTAACTCCGCTGGTATCCGCTAGAGGGAGTTCTAACTAAAATGGGACCAACTTCGAAACCATTCCTAGTCTAATAAAAAAACCGCGTGTAAAAGTGCGGTTGCAAAGATTTAACATTTATAGCTGACGAATTGATAACCTCCTCCTTTTTGAAGTCGAAAATAATGAGAAATTTTCATTTTTATGACTTAGGTAAAGGACTAAAAGTGTTCTTAGATCATGAAAACAAAAATTTATCATTTTCGCCTCATGAGAAGAGTTTTAAGACATAAAAACTACGCAAATTCAACCTAATTGAGCGAGCGTTTTATTCAATGCATTTTTATGCACAAGGTGTCTTTTCGTACTAAATCGATGCTGCTCTACAACATAGTAATTGACAAATTTAGCAAATATCTAATAGTTTTTAAAATAAAAATTATTACTCCTAAAATTGACGCTAAGGGGCGTTGAAAGTTGTCACATCGGATACGGCATGCTTTACTATACCTAGACACCACTTTAATGACTATATGTCTATGGGTTCATAAGTTAAAGGGGGTGGACAGTTATCTTGGGACACCCTGTATAATGTATATTATACAGGGTGTTTCAGATAAGTGTTTCAAAAATTCCAAGAGGGGTAGGACACACCTAGACGACTCAGAATCACCTAGGAACGGGGGGTGTCGGAAATGCACCCCTAACGAGCTAGGGTAGTTGTAAAATTCTTTGTGGAAACTAACACATAACCTTTTAAGATTGAATTAAAACCATCAATTCAGGTATTTATTCCATAAAACTAATTAAAGAGTTTAAATTTCAGCTCCTAAATAGGTTTTTATATAACGAATGCCGGAATCGAACGATTTTGCTTGTTTTAACTCAATCAAAGAAGGTTACGTATGAGTTTCCACTGTGGTACAACAGCCGCGGATCCAGCATGGGTCCCAAAGGAGGGGTACTTTTCCAGACCATCACCTTTACTATTTGGCAAAAAAATGCCAAATTCTTGGGTATTTTTCAAAGTGGATCCCCTTGTGGTACCGCTGGGGGTATGGGGGTCCTCCCCCAAAAAAATTTTGAAATTTGACTTGTAAAAGTGGGTTAACTCATTTGTGAACTTTTTGGGGTCCAAACGGGGAACTTTTCCAGACCATAACCCAGTGACGGCGAACCTATGGCACACGTGCCACTGGGTGGCAGGCGACCGGTATTTCGGTGGCACGCGACATTCACTAAAAATGACAAAAAAACTTTAGTACCAAACCAGATATTTCCTACTCCCTGAAAACTCCCCAAAACCAGATTCAGAATACTTTTTAGCTAGCTGAAATTTAAAACATTTTCGGCGGAGGACCCCCGAACCCCCCACTCACCTCTTAGGTGCCGTTGGGCCGTTCAAATATTACATAACAGCATTTTTTAGGTCATTTTGGACTCCCTCCTCCCCTTTTGTCAGCAAGGTAAGCAAATCCCAACCGCCCTTATAATAATTACGTAAGGAAACTGACATTAACTCGTTAGAAAACAAAACCATGGATGCAAAAGGAGCCTGATTACTTTACGCAAAAGGGGGCATACAAGGGGGGCGAAGGGGCCAAAACATGGTATACCAAAGGACAAGGTATTTAAAACCCAGTTTCTTCGGTTTTTCGAAAATTTTCAAATATTTTTTGGGGGAGTGCCCCCAAACCCCCCTTTTCTACTTCAAACTTTTGTTTATAATACTCTTGAAAATCAATATCCTACCTAAAAATGTCCGAAATTTGGACTTAGATGTACCAAAAACTTGTTCAAAACCCTGTTTTTAGGGTCAAATTTCCCAAAATTATCTGGGGAGGACCCCCAGACCCCCTTTACTTGGAACTTCATCATTAACATTTTTTCTTGGATTAAATTCTAGAATATGCAAATTCTACCAAAAATGTATTAAAACTCTGCATTAAACGTAAGATGCATGGGAGGGACTGAGGAATAATTTTTGGCCCCTCCCGAAATAAATTTCTATACACACCAGGGTTGTTATGTTTAAAACACTTTGTTTAAACATGTTTAAAACAAAGCACAAAAACATTGTTTAAAACACATGTAGTTTTTAGCAAGTTGCTACCTTTATTTAGGCAATAAACTCACTATTTTCATGTATGGATCAACTAAAAAGATGGTGCCAAGATGGCTTGGGTACAAACCGCCATGACATAGGCATCAGTACATTGCTTGATAAAGAGCCTGATGCTGTGAAGAAAACTTACAAAAATCATTTAAAAGAACGAACTGTTTGTGGTGTATTTAAAAGTGTAGCTTTATTAATCTAATTTCGATTTGAAGAGACAAATTTAAATTTTTAAAAAGCATGGATTTTTTTATCATTTCTATGTCGAGGGTAAAAAAAACAAATAAAACGTTTTAAACAAAAAAAAACACGTTTAAAACAAATAAAACAATTTTTTTAATTAAAAAAACATGTTTTTTTCCAACCCTTCACACCACAGACTTTACGGCTCACCCGGCCCACCACCACTCACCACTTGAGCACTTTAAGTTCGAAACTCCTGTTCTAAACTATCGACCCTCAAAGGAGGATTTCATTTTCCAAGGGTTTAAAGATAATTTATTAAAAAGATAACAAGTGGCACGCTTGACACTTGAAAATCATAAACCGTAATATAAATGGCACACTGAACGAAAAAGGTTCGCCATCCCTGCCATAACCTGCATCTTTTAATAAAAAATGTCAAAATGTTGGGTATTTTCTTAAAAGTATCACGCAAGATCACCTTGCGGAACCGCTGAGGGGTTCGGGGTCCTCCCCCAGAAAATTTTTTGAAATTTGACTGGTAAAAGTAGGGTTTAACCTCCATTTTGAGAACCTTTTCGGGTCCCCGATACCGGCTTAAATAAACCCCTAGGTCTCTAGGGGTGCATTTCAGATCCCCCATTCCTAGGTGATTCAGAGTCATCTATGTGTGTGTCTTACCCCTCCTGAGGTTATGAAATACTTATCTGAAACACCCTGTATATACAAATTTAAAAGGAACTTAAAAAACATTATTTTTCGTTCAAATACCAACACGCATGACTGCCCGTCCACGATAACTTAAAAAATATGAATGATTTCCTAGAACAGGAGACTAATTACGCAAGGCTAAAAATAGAATTCTCTACAAACTAGTTTAGTAGCTTGCAGATGTATCACGTGGCACGGTCGAAAACGAAAGCATTTGTTGATCAACGCTGGAGAGGAACACATTGCCAGAGACATCAAAATCAAAATTATGAGCTTCGCATAATTGCAAAGCGATCCAAAATTACACATAAAAAATATCTGCAAAGCCTTACTACATAGCAGTCGGGACGAATACTGTTTAGTGTTTAGACCAGTGTTTCCCAACTGGGGCGCAATATCATTTTCTAAGGGGGCAATTTGAAAATTTTTCAACCAAATTGCCCCCCAGAAGGGGCCAATCCAGGGGGAAAATAAAAAACTTTCTAAAAAGAAGTTTATTAAAATCTGATCCTATTATCCTATCTGAGAATGCATGTCTGAAATCTGGACCAGTATGTATCAAAACCAAGTTGAAACCCTGTTTTTAGAGTAATTTCCAAACCTTTTCTGGGGGATGGGGGGGATTGCCTTAACTTCATTTTTAAGGTATCCCCTACCCAAATGAGCACATTTATACGTTAGTATTTATTTGAATGATATTACGCATTATGTAAAAATATTACAACATGAACTCCAAGTAAAAATGGGGGTCTGGGGGGGGTCAACCCCCAGGCAGGCGCAGATCCAGCACAGCTCCAAGGGGGGCACTTTTCCAGACTAGATCCCCTTGTGGTATTATTCCATTGGGGTATGGGGGTCCTCCCCCAGAATTTTTTTTTTTGAAATTTGACGTGTATAAGTAGGGTTTTAACTCATTTTGAGAACCTTTTTGGGTCCAAGGGGGCACTTTTCCAGACCATTACCTTTACTTTTACCCAAAATGTCAAATATTGAATATTTCCTAGAAAGTATCACTCAAGATCCCCGTGTGGTACTAATAGGGGGGGTATGGGGGTCCTTCCCCAGGAAAAATTTAGAAATTTGCCCTGTAAAAGTAGGGTTTTTACTCATTTTGAGAACCTTTAGGAAACTTTTGAAAATTTGCCTCTTAAAATAGCGTTTAAGCTCATTTTAAAACCATTTGGGTTTCATCTAAAGAGAACAGTTCCTTGTAAATCACAGAATTTTCTAGGGGAAAAGTTATAAATAAACTTCAAAGTTTCAAGGGGGGCAGGGCGTCCCCCCAGAAAATTTATAAAAATTCCCCTTCAAACTAGCGTTTATATCTTTTTCAAAATATTTGAGGTGCACCAAATAGTCAAAGAGCTAGCAACGTTTTCGAGAGAGAATTTTAGAAAAGCTAGTACTTTAACCCTTTATTTACCGACGGCACTTGTAAGTACCACTTCCCAATGTTCCAAAATCGTCCAATTTTCGTCATGTAAGGCCAAATTTAGTTTACTTATAGTTGCAGTTACGTAAACTTGACATATTTTGGATGATAACGAGGAAAATAATTTGGTAAATAAAGGGTAAATATATCTTTCCCTATGCTATTTCGAACAGCGTGCGGGCTATCTGGCTGCCGGTAAGCGGTGCGTTTAGTAGTGCGCATCCCACCTTTACAGGTAAAAATCTTTACTTTTAAATCATTTTAGAAAGATTTTTTTTCACTAACTTTTCACTTACTAGAAACATGATTTTATTATAGCCAGGCATTTTTGTTGTTGTGAAGATACTATTTATAATCAACAAAAAATATTTATTTCAAACCATTTTAGAATGCCTGTAATTTTAATTTTATTTATATATCAATAAGCACAAAATTAATTTGCCAGGCATTAATTCGGTTGCTACTCAATAGCAAGACCGATTCATTGTTGTAAAAACACACACTGGCGTTCAAAATTAAGAGAAATTGCACATTTGTTCGATTTTCTCCAGACCTAGGGGACATTGTGAGATGAAATTTGGTATGAATATAGGGGTTGATATAATACCCAATAAATAACACTGTTCAACAAATTTGACCTTCAAAATTTTTTCGTTAATGCAAACAGTCATTTCTTATAGATTTTGGGTCGCTGAATACGAAAATCACCAATGAAATTCTCAATTGACTCAGGATTTTCGGGGAACAGCCCCTCCCCCTTTTTACGTTTTTCGACGACTTTATAAATTTAAACTCGATTTTCAGGGTCAAAAAGCATTGCTTTAGTCTTCAAATTAACCCCCCGGCGAAAAGAAAGGTTCAAATTAATAAAATATGATAAATGTTTTACAAATGGATAGGATTAAGGGGTAATTAACCCTTAAAAAACGCAAAAAATCGTTAAAAACAGTAGGATTTGTTATACCCTATTTATTTCGCTTATTTTTTCTCAATTCCTCTTTAAAGGGTCCTAACCCTTCCCCAAGGACCCAAATTTGATGACAATATGCAGCAATGATTTTTACAAAAAGCGGGTGAGGTGTTAGCCTCCCAGAAGCCCCCGCGGAAGAGTTCGGAAGACTTCCAGTTCCAGAACAGTGAAGGCACTCGCGAGCTCAGGAATTAATTTTGATGATTTTGAAAAGACTACAAATGACGTTTTTCTTATATTTAGTTCTTTAACAACTGACCGGTTTTAGAGAGTGAGGATTCCATGTTTCAAGATGTTAATAGATGCACGGCTGTGGATAACAATTAGGGGGCATCCTCTTAAAAACTGAAGGTGATGGAGGAAAATGGATGTCATATTTGACTTCGGCAGGTCATTTTACACAAGAATCAGCTGAAATTCAGTCGGTGGCATTTTGACTTTTATTTTGCACAACAGTTTAACTCTAAGTGCGATATTGAGCCCTTCCTTGGGTGCTTTGGGGGCGTTAAAAGCTCCATCGCTTTTAGTAAAAATTATTGCTGCATATTTTCATCAAATTTGGGTCCTTGGGGAAGGGTTAGGGCCCTTCAAAGAGGAATTGAGAAAAATAAGCGAAATAAATAGGGTAAAACAAATCCTACTATTTTAAACGATTTTTGGCGTGTTTAGGGAGGTAATCACCCCTTAAACCTATCCAATTGTTATACATTTATCATATTTTATTAATTTGAACCTTTCCTGTCCCCTAGGGGTCAATTTGAAGACTAAAGCAATGCTTTTTGACCCTGAAAATCGAGTTTAAAGTTAAAAATCGTCAATAAACGTAAAAAGGGGGAGGGGCTGTTCCCCGAAAATCCTGAGTCAATTGAGAATTTTAAGGGTGATTTTCGTATTCAGCGACCCAAAATCTATAAGAAATGACTATGTTCATCAAGGAAAATTTTTCCATTGTTGAACAGTGTAATCATTCAAAGTTGTTTACTACACACGCATGCGCAGGAGTATAAAACGTCGGAATTGAAAGGTATGAAATAGCGGTTTCAGAATAGAATTTCAAAATGCTATTTTGAATATTTCAGAATGCTATTTTTAATCAGCAAAAACATTAATTTCAAACATTTTAGAATGCCTGTAATTTCTTTATTTTATTTATATATCAATAAGTATTTTACAACAATGAATCGGTCTTGCTATTGAGTAGCACCCGAATTAATGCCTGGCAAATTAATTTTGTGCTTATTGATATATAAATAAAATATTTTATTAAAATTACAGGCATTCTAAAATGGCTTGAAATAAATATTTTTTGTTGATTAAAAAAAAGTACCTGGCACGTTATTAACAACAAAAACGCCTGGAAATAATAAATTCATGTTTCTATAATAGTGTTCGTTGTTTGTTTCTATATAGTAGTCGACGTTGCTAGCTCGTGTACTAAAAAGGGAAAAACTTCTTGTAAGTGGCAGAATTGTCAAGGAAAAAACACTGTTTAACAGAAGTCAAAATTTTAGAGGGGGCTGAGTGTAGTGGCGGATCCAGAGGGGGGGCAACAGGCCTTCCCCCCCTTGGGATCTGGTATTTTTTTTTAATTACAGTAAGAAAAGGGAAAAAATGTAAAAGGAAAGAGAAGATTGAAAAATAAAACACTAAATAGGAAGCATAAATAAATAAGTTAGCATGGGAGGGCCTGGCTCTCACTGACCTCGAAAGGGTCCCGAAAATTAAAACCCCCGTAGATAACCATTGGACATACATTCCACACCTTGCTTTACATCTTGTCATGTACTGAAATTTATAGCCGTCTCAATTCCTACTTGAAAGAGAGCAGGGTTGGCAGGTTTTAACCATTTGGTTTAAACCATTGGTTTAAACCATGGTTTTTTTGCCCTGGTTTTTTTATCAAAAAAACCACTTGGTTTTTTTGGTTTTTTTAGAAATTATAAAATATTTTCAGGATTTTTAAATTTTCCACCATTCGATAACTGAAATATCTTTGGTGAAATCTTCCTCAAAGAGGTACTTTTGAAAAGGTTCACTTTTTGCACAAAATTTCAAAATAAGTAGGAATAAAGAATTACTTGTAAATTTGGCTTTTGCATACTCCATAGCCTTTTCTTTCTCCTGGGATGTTAATTCAAGCTGATCATCTTTAACTTTGGGATCTAAAAGGTAAGCTAGAAGATGGGCAGATGTTATTGCCATTGTATATCTGTCCTCAAATGCATCAATCAATTCTGAGTTGTCCAGGACTTCTAAAGATTTTCTTAATTTTTTGAAATGCAAGACAACGTCCCCTATTGAGCAATTTTCTTTTTGAGCTTCATCCAATGCAATAGAAATGGGTTTGATTTGTTGTAGATAGTCTTCTGTGTTTGCCTTCAAAGACATATTGAAAATTAATTTTTGTATACTTTTGTCTATTTTCGTTTTGTTTTTTTCACATATACTAACAAGAGTTGGCCATGCTTTTAGGTAGCTTTCAAAGGTGTCAGTCAGTGAATTCCACCTCACTTCACTGGGCATGGCTAATTTGGTTGATTGATGACTTCTTCTGTACAATGCATTTGCAAAGTGATTGTTTCTAAAGTATTTTACAATTTTAATTACCTGTTTTTTTACTTCGGGATATTGAATGTCCTTTATTAGTAAGTTCAAAATATGGGCCGCACATCCGTAAGTTATCACTTGACTTCCTCTCCTTTTATCTAAAAAATCCCGCATTTTTGTAACATTGGCCGCGTTGTCAGTTACAACGCTCTTTATTAAGCATTTGAATTTTTCTTCGGTTTCTTCTATAGTTTGGCAAACCATGGCATACAAGTTTTCCCCATCCTGAGGGATTCCTGAAGTATCAATAGTGTGAACCAAAAATGTGCAACCCTCCGAAGTTGTAACAGTTGCACAAATTATGGGCTCATTATGAACGTTTGACCAGCCATCGATTGCCATGGTAACGACTTCGCCTGTTAATAAATTGACACATTTATCCTTTTCTTGCATGTATATGCGATCCAGAATATCACCACCAATCTGTCTCCTTGATGGTGGTTTATGTTCTGGACGCATCACCTTGACCATTTTTATAAACTCTTGATGTTCTACAATGTTAAAAGAAGAATTCGTGGCAAAGATGAATCGCCCAATCTGTTCATCCAGTGTCCTTTTTTGAGAGGGCGTGGATTTTGAGACAAAGGAATCCAATGAACTATTTAATTTTCTCTTTTTTTGGAGAGGTAAATCAGCAGCATTCTCTAGGGTACTTAAATCAGAGTTTGATGTACTTGGCAGTGAAACATCATCTGATTCTGAAATGAAACAAAAGGTATATGTTTAAAAGTACCTTGTAGCATTATACATTTTTAAAGTAATGAAGTTGAAATGTGCAGCCAGAGGGGAGTTTCAAATTACCCTAAATTTTGAAGAAAAATTACCCTAATCCAATATTTGCAGCGACATCACTGAGTCAGTTTGATTAAAAAAACTATTATAAATTATTTTAAAGTTAAATAAAAAAGAGTGGGCTCAAAGTACTTTTCCAAAATAATTTTGCTACTGTTAGATATGAATATCCTTGAGGATTAATTGGAATCTTTACTGCAAAAAGCGGACAATTTTTCTATTATTTATCGAGTTAACAAGCGCGCTCCGTACTGTACGGGCGAAGCCCGTCTATAAAATGCCCCGAGCAACGCCGGGATAGCGCTTGCGCTAGTTAACAATAAACGGGGCTAGTTTGAAATCCCGACAGTCAGTTGCCCGACATCATCATCATATTCAATGCGATACAACGAAAGAAGGAGCGAGAATTGCCGAGCAAAGGTACCTGTCGGGCAGCTGATTGTCGGGATTTCTAACGGATCCTAATTTTTCCCTCTACAAATACAATTAATTTCATAAGAATTTATAAAAAATAACTTACCTGGATCATTTTCTTGAACACATTTTCTCAAGTGTAACTCCATTCGGCTCACTTGGCCTTCAATTTCTTTATAGCAGCGCTTGCATTTTGCCCTGGTACCTTTCCTGTTCAAACTCTTAACTTCATCAAATTTTAGCCACAAAAGGTTTTTCCTTCTTCCAGTGCTTGACATTTTTTTCCGCTTTAAAATCTTTAACCTAACAAGCGAAAATGCAATGCAGTAACACGATGCATTCAGCACCGGCTTTTCCCTCCTTCAAACGGGAAATTCCAAGAACTATTGCACCCCTAAAAAAATGATCCTCTTCCTTGGTATTTATTTCCTCTTGGAGTGATTTATTAATATCGAGGCGGCGCGAACGAACTGTTTCTTTAGGAGCGCTTATTGATGCACTGATTGATTAGTGTATATTTATTCCATTTTCGTTCCCGCACAGATTCTCTTTTTATTCTTTTTGACGCTGATTACTTTATTAGGTTTTGCTTTGTGAGTGTAGATTTTCATTTCACAAAACTTGCTTCCGGTGGTTATATCGGAGGATCGGAGGCCAATGGAATGTTGAATGCTTAGGATGCATTGTTTGTGCAATTTAACTAATTGTTTCAACCATTTATCTGAAATTAATTCATACTAATACTAACATTTCACTTTTTGTATCTCAATTCCAATTAACATTATTCAAATGTTTCTTATTTTGAATAGATTAAAAGAACTACAGTCAAATCCGCTTAATGTGATCACGGTTAATGTTATCAATCGGATAATGTTATCGAAATCGACAGGTCCCGATCATTCCTATTTAATTTAATGTAAAATACATCGTTTAATGTGATCAACTATGGATCATCAATCCGCTTAATATTATCAAAATTTGTCCATTTCTCCTTTAAAACGACCGCTTTTGAGTTCGAGTTTCATTTTGAAGGTCAATTTTAACAAGTAAATATCTGCTCCATGAGAACATCTGGCGCTTCATATTTCTGAAACTCAGTATGAGTAAGAAAAATAAAACATTCCGCATATTATATTGAAAGAAAACAGTTATGGGGGGGTCCGAATCCATACTTGTGATTAGTTAAAGAAACACCAAGATCCACGCTTTGCAGATGTTTCTGATAAGATATTTTGATTTTCCCTTGTTTACTGGAATTCAGATTATGTAATAAATAAGTGGTTTATTGGAGTGGAAGGATATAAAGGAGCGGAAAAAGAGACCTATCTATAAAAATACAAAGTAAGTGATTATTTTAATTTTATTAACTGAACTACTCTTATATTTTCCCCTTAAAATTTTACCTGGAGTAAAAATTAGAGTTTCGTATACATTTATTACGATTACATTATTTTGATTTTAAAGCAAACAATCTAGTTACACTGTTTGCTTGTTTTTTATATGAGATCGCTTATTGTTATCGATCGGATAATGTTATCAGTTTAGTCTCGGACAATTGCGATCACATTAAGCGGACTCGACTGTATTTTAAACCAAAGTAAATTTTTATAATTAAAATTAATTGAATTAATTATCTCAATCATTTATCCAATTTCAACCAACATTAGTTGCTTACATTTCACTTTTATTCATTTAATTTTATTGTCTCTATCTTAAGAAATTTTTTAAGTTTATAAATTATCCATATAATTAAGATAATTAATTGGATTAATTTACCATTTCATAATAATCAAATTAATTCTCAATCAATTACCAAATTTCAATTAACATTAGTTGTTTACATTTCACTTATACTTCTTATTTAAAAAATAAAATTTTCTCTTTCTAAAGAGATTTCTTAAGTTCATAAATTAATCCATATATAATTAAGATAAATTAATAATTTGATTATTTCAACCATTGATCCAAGAAAAATTATCACTGATTTTTATTCACTACAATAAAATTAGATATTCAAATTTGAGTATTTTTAAAAAACAAAAATTATTTTTTAAAACAAATTAATTTAATTTTAATTAACTAATTAAATTAATTAATTGAAACATACAAATCAATTATAAACAACCCCTGAAATAAATTTCTCATTTACAACTCAATTTCAAACATCACTGCTAAAATAACTTGCTCTGAAAAAAATTCTAAAAAAAACTTGGTTTAAACCAAAAAAACCTGGTTTAAACCAAAAAAACCCGTTTTTTTTGGTTTTTTTAAAAAAACCCGGTTTTTTGCCAACCCTGGTTAAAGATGACTAATATGGTAACCCTAACTCATGTTAAAAGAGTCATTTGGCTTCTAAATGTGCCGCTAATCAGCCAAAAATCGCCAAGCATACGCAACTCTGAACTTGCGCCGAGCAAAAACCTCAGTGAGAGTGTTGCCAACGTCAAGAAGAACTCATTGAAAAAAATTTGATCAAAATATCTTAAATATTCGCGGAGATATTAGCATGTGAAAATAGCACTTTTTCGGGGGTCAAAAAGTGAAAAGTTCGCATATTTGCAAATTCTTCAGTGTTATTGTGTAGTTTTGTGTTTTTTTAGTTGAAAGAACACAAAATTTAATCAAAAAATCAAAAAAATTTGCAAATATGCGAACTTTTTACTTTTTGACCTCCGAAAAAGTGCTATTTTCACATGCTAATATCTCCGCGAATATTCAAGATATTTTGATGAAATTTTTTTCAATGAGTTCTTCTGGACGTTGGCAACAATACTCTCACTGAGGTTTTTGCTCTATCTCCTTTAGTTTTTAAATTAATTTTTTTAACTTTTTAATTTCGCTGCTAGGGGCGCTGTAAGTCATCTCAATGGATTCTCCAGGGTTACTTACCTAGGAGTAGACCATACTTCCATGACCCTAGGAGGCGCTGGTTCCGAATAAAAGCCGTGCAACGCAATTTTGAAACACCCTGTATAATAGTAACAAGTTATTTTACACAAAAGAAAGAGAAAATTTGGTGATTGACATGCTATCGGTGAGGTAAAAAAGTGAAAAGTTTGCTTTCCTACGCCGATCTTCGTAAACAAGACAATGATGAAATTCAACGACTCAACCAAGATGGCCGTTGCCAGATGGTGTAACGAAAGTAATAAAAGAGAGTATGATTAGTATGAACGGGTTGGTGTTTAATGCCACCATTGAAAAATGGGTACGAATATCCAGTTTTTGGCGTTTCTTGAGCTCGAAAAGAGAGACGTAATACACTTTTAATTCTTACAACACCATTCTAAGATTATTCAACACTAACACCCGTATTCTACTCAAATTGAGTTAATCGCGTGGTAAGTGAAACCCTATGAGATTGTGTTTCAGAGTGTTTTGAAAATCGGTATTCTACTGCCTAGGATGACCAAACACGGTTATAACTGGCTTTCCAAAACTCAATCTTGGTAGCCATTTTGTCCGTCCTAACAGAAATAACTAATCTGACTATTATAAGGTAGTTTTAATAATTAAAATATATTTCATGGACCTAAAAACTCTTCAAACAATACAAAAAACTGATTAAACTACCTATATTATTGGTTAAAAATGAAAATATCATTTACTTCATTGTGCTGCCATCTATAATCAAAAAGCTAAATGAAATCACTTCAGGTTATTGTAACTCCAGCAGACTATTTTATGTACATTAATATAACCTTTAATCTTGTAAAAACACTTTTTTACAATGAAAGAAAAATATTCCATCATAACAAGTACCCAATGACGAATATTTTAATGAATAAAATATTAATCCACAATCGTAGTAATAGATTTAAGATGGCGGCGAACTGTAGGCTGTGCGCCTGTTTGCAGTTCAGTTATACCTACGCACAGAAAACATAGTTCCTTCGCAAAATAAAGATGTTGTTTCATCTAGATGTTGAATATTAATTTCTAAGAGCTCTTTTTGATGTACAAGAGCTATTGATCTGAAAATAATGTACTTATTTCATGAAAAGACATTGTAAACTTTGTCCGAGAACACTGTTATTCAACTTACCGGCCAAATTTACCGGATTACAATTAACCCCGAATAAACGTGGTTTTAGTAGGAGTAGAATACGAAAAAGTCCCAAAAACAGTGTAAATCGCATGAGAATGAGTTACGACGTTTGTGTAGAATACAGCCGTAAATTTGTCGTTGACACCATATATGGAGTCTATTAACACCCCATTCAGGGATGGAACAGCTGCGCCAAACTCGCCGATCTGCGCCGAAACGGAACATGTGCGCATTTTAGCGCCAAAAGTACAATTTTTGAGTAAATTGCACCCGCCTGCGCCAAACTGGCGAATTTCTCCGATTTTTACCTTGAAAAGACCGTTGTTCACGCCCTTTTTCTCCCATAACATTGTGAGTAAAACTGAAAAGTGAAACAAAAACTAAAAGGGTTACTCCTCGCCTGATGTTCCCAAGGAATTCGCAACGATCCCCTCTTTTGGCGTGAATGAGTCTGATTTTATAACTTACTTGCTACGGTAAGCTAATGGTTTCGATTTTCGATCCGTCATTGGCGCCGTTCGTTGTTAGCGGGGAAATCACGTTTTCGCTATCGTTTTCTTTGAAAACGGATGTGATTTATCCGCGGAATTCCGCGTTTTGTGACTTTTTGTATCATGTTCCGCATTTTTTTAACAATTTTCCTCAAACTATAACTCTTCTCCGCGAAACAGTGGCGAATCCAGGATTTTTGTCTGAGGGGGGCTGAGCTTCACAAATAACTCAATTGCTATTAGAGGCTGTTCAAATATTAAGTAAGCAACTGAAGGGGGAGAGGGGTTTTGTCAGTGCCGTAGCCAGAATTTTGTTTATGGGGTTACTCGACATCTTTTCTGAGGTCTAACCTTAGGAATACTAAGTTTTAGATGAGATGACTTGTTAAAGTTTTAATTTTGGTGCACTAAATTTCAAAATTGTGTAAAAATGTCAACTCCAAGTAAAAGGGAGGAAAATTTGCCCCTCAAAATAGTGTTTTAGCTCATTTTGAAGCCTTTTAGATTCCACCCAAAGAGCACCACTCATTGTAAGCGGCAGAATTTTCAAGGAAAATAGTTTATGGTATTATGAATTGGAAAATTTTTAAGGGGTTTAGGGGTTCCTATTCCAGAAATATTTTTGAATTTTGCCTCTAAAAGGGGCATTTTAACTCATGTTGACACACTTTAGGTTACATCAGGGGCGTCATTTCAGTTTTTGGTTGGGGGGGGGCAAGGAATTTTTTTAAACTGGTCTGGACCTTGCTGTAACTAGGGTTTTTTTTGGCGGGGGTTGCCTCAACTTCCTTTTTAAGGTAATATCATGTCGAAATTTGAAAACGTGAACTCCAAGGGAAAATGGGGAGGTCTGGGGGTTCACCCCCAGAAAATTTTTGAAAATTTGGCTCTTAAAGTAGTGTTTTAGCTCGTTTTGAGACCCTTTGGGCTGCATCCAAAGAGAACAGTTTCTTGTAAACCACATAATTTTCTAGGGAAAATAGTTGTAAATAAACGTCAAAGTTTTAAGGGGGGCTAGGGGTCCCCCCAACAGGAATTTTAATTCCCCTTTAAACTAGTGTTTTATCTCTAATTCAAACTCTTTGGGGAGCTTCTAAAGAGAAAAGCTTCTTGTAAGAGGAATAGTTTTCAAGGGGGAAAACACTAAATAAGAGATGTGAACATTTTATAGGGGGGCTGGGGGTCCTCCCCCAGAAAATTTTTAAAATTGAACCCTCAAAAGTAATGTTTTAACTCCTTTTGAGACATTTTGAGTTGCACCCAAAGCTCCTTGTGGAAGTTACAGAATTTTCAATAGACTTGCAGCTATTTATCACATTACAGTGGAAACCTTGGGGGGGACGGTTGCCCCCCCCCTAAATGACGCCCCTGGGTTACATCAAAGAGGATCATTCTTTGTAAATCAAATCCCTGAAGGAAAAACTGACTTATTAGATTCCAAAATTTCGAGGGGGTTTGGGGGTCTTCCCCCAGAAAATTTTGGAATTTTTACCCTTAAAAGTAGGGTTCCGATTCATTTTGAGACCCTTTGGGTAACACCACCGAATATCCGCAACGTGTTGAAATTTCTTTTTTGGCTTTACTGCTATTTCCAAAACTTGAATGTCTTATTCCTGGGGGGGCTGCAGCCCCACAGCCCCCCCCCTCTGGATTCGCCACTGCCGCGAAAGAAATTTCCACGGAGAAAAAAAAATCCCTCTTCACCCTTCGATCTGGACACAGGGATGTGATTTTTCCGCATTTTAAATTTTTTTCCATGAAAATCTGATTGAACGGCAGGAGTTCGAAAGCGGGCCGTTTTCCCGGTTTTCCGAGAAACGTCGGCGAAAGAGGTCCGCGTTTCTTACATTCCGAAGCTCCCGTTTACGGCCCGTGAACTAATTTTGGATCGAAATTTGGATTTTTCCAGATAATCCATACTTTTTTTTACTTTGCCTATTAGTTTTGAGAAAAATGATGATTTAAAGCGGTAAAAAGTGGGGAAAATCGCGATTTTTCACGGAAGTTTCGTGTTGCTTGCAGAGTGTTTTCTTCCCGCGACTTCTTTCTTAAACTGCCGCGGGTGCCAAGTTGAAGTCGGCTTCTTCTTGCGTTGTTAGTGCGATGTGTAAAAACAACTTTGCAGTGGTTAGAAGCCATCAAGTCCGGTCTTTAGGATCACATTCTGCGGGAAAAGTCGAAAAATAGCAATTTTTCGCGTAAGAATTGTTTTTCCAGAGCACCTAGTTGAAGCTGGCATCATTTCACATTGTAATTGTGATGCAGAAAAAACTTAAGCGTAGTCAAAGGAGCCTAATAAGTCTAGTGATAACTTCAGATAACGTTTTTATTGATTTCAGTGATGGAGGATTTACACCACTGCTGTAAAAGAGACATCAGCGATATTTTCGGAAGAAACGGGAATTGTTATTCCAATAAACCAATTGACGAGCGCCATCTTTTGTGAGTAGCGGGTACTAAAATATGCCGAAAATATCGCTGATGTCTCTTTTACAGCAGTGGTGTAAATCCTCCATGAGTGTTTTCAGCTCATTTTTCTTAAGGATTTCCTAAGTTTTAAATTTTCACTGATAGATCACTTTGAAGCTAGGTAAGGGGCCGTCCATAAATGACGTCACGCTCAAAGGGGGGAGGGGGTTAATCAGTTTGTGACAAGGGGGAGGGAGGGGTTTGAAAGTTGTGACATCACATCCTGCAGCTAAAAATCAACGAAAAAAACCTTGGTTCCGGGCACTTTTAAATTCGTGTATTAGACATATTGTTGGTTTAAGAGCGTGACATGTGACAGAGGGGGTGGGAGGATGTATGGGTAAGTGTGACAGTTTGTGACAAAGGGGGGGAGGGGGGCAAAAAAAGTGTGACATCATTTATGGATGGCCCCTAAGATAATATTGCAGTGTTTGTAAAAAATCTTGTTAGATTATAACCTATTTCTGATATGATATCAAGGGGGATGGCAGGCGACCCATCTCCCTAAAAAATCGGACTAGGTGTCCAAAACAAGTTAAAACGCTGTTTTTAAGGGTCAAACTTCAAAAAAAAATTTCTGGGAGGGGACCCCTGGACCCTCTTTGTGCTTGGATCTCTATAATTAACCACTTTTTATGTATTAAACAAAACCTTAAAATTAAACACCAAAAAAGTAAGAACATAATTTGGGATTTCCTCTTTTTTGCTTTTTGGTCGATCACACCCCTGTAAAAGTATATATCTTTTTATGGATTTGAATTATTCCGGACCACGACCAACAGCGAATAAAAATGGACAATAAAAATTTTTTCTGCTCCCAACTGCTCCAAAAAGCTTTTTTTTCTGCTCCGAACTGCTCCAAAAAGCTTTTTTTTCTGCTCCGAACTGCTCCAAAAAAATTTTTTACTGCTCCCAAAACGTATTTTTACTGCTCCCAAAAGGTGTTTTTACTGCTCCCAAATAGGGTTTCACCTGTTCCATCCCTGCCCATTTCATATTTCTTTACCTCTAAATAAGTGTAGAGAGGGTGTAATAATACTCTTTATTTTTTACAGTGTAAGGTCAAAAAGGGGGGGAGGGGTTTGGAAAAATCTCACCAAGGGGGGAGGGGGGTTGATTAAAATCTCATGTCAACTTTTTAAGTTAGAAATTAAACGATTTTTTTAAGTATGAGAAAGGAATAATATACCCCTATAATTATGATACGATAAAATGGGATATAGGGGGTGAATCCCCGAGATTTTGACTTTTTAGTTTGATATTAAAAATCGTCAGATCTCAATTATTTTATTTTTTATAGAATTTTGAATGCAAAAACACCTGATGTTGTACAGTTAAGGAAAAAAACCGACTCAGTTGCGATTTCTGGCGAACCACTTGGGTTAGGAAGACAAAAGAGGGGTGGTTTTTATTAATTAAAGTATTCTTTTACCAAAAAAAAAGAGTTCTTAGGGGGTCGTCTTCATATGAAACGAAAGACTAACTTTTTTCTAATGTGGCCCCCCAATTATTATTAGTTTTTCTGAAAGGCCATCCTCCCAAACCCTTAAACACCCAGTTTCATCCAGATTGATTAAAAAAAATTATTTTTTTAAAAGAAACATTTTTTTAATCGTGAAATATTTTTATGGTTTTCGGTTCTGGTAGTAATTTTATGTAGGAAACCAAATTTTCAATCGATTTTATCCAATAGTTTTTGATAAAAACGAATTAATATCTTAAGGGGCCGTATACCCTTGCCGAATGCATACCGCAAATGCTCTTTCTCGTTCGTTTTATCAAAAACTGATAGATAAAATCGATTGAAATTTTGGTTTCCTACATAAAATTACTTCCAGAATCGATTACCATAAAAGTATTTCACGATTAAAAAAATTTTTAAGTTTGTTTTTAAAAAATAATTTTTTAAAAATCAATCTGGATGAAACTGGGTATTTAAGGGTTTGGGGGATGGCCTTTCAGAAAAACTAATAATAATTGGGGGTCCCAATTGGAAAAAAAAGTTGTGTTTCGTTTAATATGAAGACGACCACCAAAGGACTCGAAAAATTTTTTGGTAAAAGAATACTTTAATTATAATGAAAAACGACCCCTCTTTTGTCTTCCTAACCCAAATGGTTCGCCAGAAATCGCAACTGAGTCGTTTTTTTCCTCAACTGTACCTTCGAACACCATAAGTGTTGTACCTACGGACACGTTCTTGTGGGTGTCTGTAGCTCATCGGCGTTTATCAACGTTTTAGAATCAGGGTTCATTTAAGTGAATACATTTTAATGCATGTTAAATTAATTTTCAATGTTATCTATTTGTCGGCGATTATTTTCAAGTTATTTTTAGATGAAAAATCAAATATTTTGTGATCTAAACTGCTTTTTTAAATTTTTGATTCTACTTGGCATTTAGTGTAAAATATTAACCCGATTGCATTTAAGTATGATGATTACAAAAAACATAAAATTTCCACTGAAGAAGATTTGCGGAAGTTATCACCAAATGCTTGCCCAACTAAGTGTCGATCGAATTTTTTTTTTGATCAGTGAAGTCATCAGATCAATCAGCATGATTGATGAAACTATTATCTTAAATTTTGATCAGAAAATCCCATGTAATTTATGTGTTTTTGGCAAAAAATCAAGACTTATCATTCAACTTCGTTTTAAAGATCATCTATGATCTAAAACTACATTACTTTAAAAATCTATTTCCAATTTTAAAAAGGCTTGCATAGGTTATAAAATCGTAATGCATCAATAAAAATGCTCATTTTTAGCTTCTTTTTTTTTAAACAAAAGCTTCACTTTTAAGGGTATCCACAGGTACAACTGGGTCTGTCCATAGGCAGAGGTGCAGAATATGCCCGAACGATGTTCGGGGGAAATTCGAGCAGCTCTGGGGAAATTTTTCCCCAAGACAGAAAGAAAAACTAAAAATCCAATTTCATTAGCTGAAAAACAGATATTTTGTGCTGTGACTACATCATAACCTCCAATTTCAACGTGAAAACAGCGGAGTTGCGGATGTAGAGTGGGAAAAACTACGGATCTGAGCTAAAAAACCTAATTTTCTAGGTTCTTAACCTGGATGTTGGCTTTTCCTTGCTTTTCGATTGGTATGCAGAAAAAACAATCTATCCGTGGTAGAACGGATAATTTTCACTATTAATAGCGTCACAAATCACATCGATGTTCTAAATAAAAATGTTGAGTTCATTAAGGAAAAATTTACAGGTAGCTCAAATTTGAGATAATTAGAAAATTTTTCATATTTTAGGGAAAGGGGCACTTTTTTTAACAAAGATTATAAGTGTGTAAGAAAGAGTATAAAGATCATTAAACTTTAAATTTATGGATTATTTTAAAATTATTGAATCTGAAAGAAGTTTAAGAACTAAATAAACTATTTTTTAAGGAAATTTCATTTTGGGGGAAATTTTGGAGAAAAATTGTGTTCTGGGGAAATTTTGGATCCTGGAAAATTTTCTGCACCCCTGTCCATAGGTACAACAGGTTGCTGTACCTTTGGACACAAATTTTTTCAAGTTATTAAAAACTATTAAAAATCCAATTTTCAAGATTTTAGCTAATAAAAAATATCCCCCTACTCACAAAGGTTAGGACTATAGGTTTTTAGGCACTTTAAATGGTCAAAATGTGATTTACCTGTCTTGGAAAAATCCAAACGTGATTTTTGTCCAAAGGTACAACTACAACACTATTACACAACGCTATTAAACCCTTAAAATTATGATATACGAAACATTTTCAATGTTAGTGAGGAATTTTAATTTATTATGTGTGAAAGTGCTTCGACTTCAAAAATTATGTTAAAAAGTAGTAGGGGAGAACGGGGCACATTCGCACAAAAAGTGCATTTCGTGATATTTCTCTGGATCTAGATGAGATATTGAAACAAACTCGGATTCAAATGAAAGTTAAGACCTTTCCCGATATTTTAGAACGATAATTGGTCGCATTCATCTAGAATTTCTAACCTATATCATCAGTCTAAAAAACGAAAAATTTCGTGCGAATGTGCCCCATGGGTGGGGCAGTTTTGCACACGTGTGGGGCACATTCGTACACATGCAAAAAATTATACAATAATTATTTTTACGAACTAAAATGTTTATGGCACTTTAAAGTAAGGATAATTAAACGAAATATTTGGCACTTTTACATATTTTTCTTCTAAATTAAAGATTTTTTTACAAAAAGAAAACAGCTTCAGAAAATATTGAACATCTAAGTTTTTGATGAGGAAAAAAATTGTAGTAATGAAGATTATATTGCACATAATATAATTAGTTAGAAAAAGTTTAACCGATATTTTAACTGTCAGGTTTTATTCGAAAAGAAAAGTGAACCAACAGCTCACTTATTAACAAATGAAACTGACGGTTGGGGAACTTGTAATACGATATTATCTTTTTGTATGAATGTTGAATCATTTCTTACTGGGAAAATAAAAGTTTCGTCATTAATTTTAAAGTTTTTCATCATTAATTTTAAATAAGCACCATTCAACTCCAAATTTTCTATTTGACCAACATAACAAAATTTTCTTTTTAGTAGCAAATTCTACTGGAATAAAATCACCTAAGCCCAAGTCAATTGGTATTAAACAATTATCAGGGACATTATTTCTTCAATGTTTAAATCTGGGTCTAAATTCCTTAAAACTGAAGCTTTCTTTAAGTCTTTAAGATGTTATTTTCTATTATCACCAAATTTCGAAACAATTACAATAAAAAACAATTAAACTTCAAGTTATTAAATATACTGCACTAATAAACATATAAATCACTTTCATAATCAAAAATGGGAAAGATGAGGCACATTCGCACTGTCCGAATCTGCCCCATCTTTTGGTGTACGAATGTGCCCCATCTACCAGTTCAAGCTTACCACGTCCCAACAAGATATTTATAAATAAAGCAGGGAAATAAAACCTTTTTAGAAACTTACTTTAGTAGTGCCTCAACTGAATAAAATGCTGAATGTCAACTTGAGAGTTATTTTTGATTGATATTTTACGCCAACAAAATGACAAGAAAATTTACTTTGCTGCTTCTAACGCTAGCAAATTTCTAGTACGTATACAACAAAATGGCTCAGGGCTTTGACAATTCATGCAGGAGGTGGTAGTCATGCATCCATTTACTGGTATTTTTTTCAGATTTTTAAATTAATAATTACTAGGGGAAATGCCGTCTGTCCGAATGTGCCCCATGTGCGAAATAGCCCCACTCTCCCCTACCTATTAATCAGGGTGCCAAGTCGAAAAGTGCGAAATCGCGTATAAGGAAAAAATTTTTAATGTTTTCTGGTAGAGTCAATAGTGTAGATTTTAAAACCGGTTGATGCCACTCTACAAATGTTGAGCATTTTTTTTAAATTGAAAAAATTTAAAAATGGCCGAAAAAAATTTCAAAACTTCAATAAATAGTAATCAACACTTATGATACATGTTTATAGGCTATCTTTCAGTGCTGAATACGAATATAACATTTAAATTTTTTTAGAAGTAAAATATCAATTTTTAAAAATAATTCCAAAATAGGATAATCGAAAAAATTGACATCGCTTAAAACCACAAAACTGCAATAGTAATTCAATCGGTTTTTACTTACAAATGACCTAAATAATGACATACTAAAATTGGAAGGAAATCGAAATCGGGCTGTTAAAAGTTTAATTTTTTTCAATTTTTTTTGGCCTCTAAAATCGACTCTTTTTGAAATTCTTGTAAAAAAAGTTTGAGGCTGATGCCAAGGTAATGTTTTCATGGATGTTGTAGTTAGATAGCATTAAAACATAAAAAACCACAATTGTTCATTAAATCATTAGTTAATTAATAAATTTATTAAGTTGAACTTTGAAAATATAAGTAAAATAGTACACAACAATCATGTGAAACGTAAAATATTTTGACAATATATGGTAATAAATCATTCAAAAAGTAATTAAATATAAAAAAAGCCAAAAATCTTTCAAAAAATTAAAATTTTAAATAAATTTCCAAATTTAAATTTTTAAAATTTCAGGTACAGGCTGTGATACAAGTTTATAGGCTATATTTTAGTGCCGTTTACGAATATAAGGTCAATTTTTCATTAAAAATTAAAGTTAGTGTGGAAAAATTGATGCATTTTTCTTAATACTTTTGTTTTATATGCTTCAAAGTTAAATAGATTTCTTTCAAAATTTAATGTTTTTTTCAAAATTTAAACTAGGTTTCAAAAATTAAATGGTGTTTTTTCAATTTCAGGGAGTTTTTAAAAAAAGTTAAATAGGTTCTTTCAATATTCAGTAGGTTTTTTTCTTGAATGTTTTTTTTTTTCAAAATTTAGGACATTTAAAGTTGAAGCTAGATATAAAAAATTGAGGATTTTTTAAATTTCAGTGGGTTTTTTCAAAGTTAAATAGATTTCTTTCAATATTGAATGGGTTTTTCAAATTTGAGTGGTTTTTTTTCAAAAACTAACCAAGGTTTTAATAAATAAGGGGTGTTTTTACAATTTCAGTGGGTTTTTTCAAAGTATAAAACGTTTAAACTTAGAAAAAACTCAGTGGCCACCAATATGGAATTATTAGGGAATTTGAAACTTCTGGAAAAGTCAGGGAAATAGGGAATTTTGAAGAAAATCAGGAAAATTATAAGTATTTTCCTTCCATCTTACACAATTAGTTACCAATACGTTTGTTGAATCGCGTAGAAATTTCTAAAGGGAATAATTGAATAAATAAATCAATTTGGATCAGATTCACTTTCGTTTTCAAAAGCGAAGGTTTGCCAACGGCGCGGCGGAAAAAGGAGTGCTCCTCACATTTTGGAGGACAAGTTGCCGCTTCGTGACACACACAAGCTACAAGCCAGTGAATTCCAACGTAACGGATGTTACACTCGTACGAAAATTCGATGTCTAAACAATTTTTAAGGGCATCATAAAAACGTCTCATAAATGATTATATACTCCTGTGCATAAAAAATGCAACACCAAGAAATAATTGTCCGATCAACTTGAAATTTTCAGGGTATGTTCATTATGGTTTGCTTATCAAATGATAAGAAATTCAGAGCTACAGCGCATGCATGAGCTGAGCAGTGTCTTCTCAACCACTGATTTAGTCGTAAATATGGGGGCTGTACCGGGACGTTAAGGAGTTTTTTAGAAGATTGTCTTCCGTTGATTATCTTGTCATTAGATGTCATTATACCTCTTAGACCTTAAAGGATGTCATATGAACATTTAACCGAGTTTAAAGAGGATTAATGTTAGGCCTCCAGGAAGGGTGTTTTTCACACTGTTTTACCGCTGCTCAGATGAATGAAAACAGGACAATAGTGATATGAGTTTGAGAGCAGAGGTCCAAAGATGGTAAGGCGAGTTGAAAATTGGGTTCTGGACCCCACATAGTCACGTCAGCACGGGATGAAAGAGACTTCATTCGCATGGCAGTGCCGGATCACTAAGTGACTTATCGGCATGTTTCAAATTGTTAGAATACTGCTACAGGTCTATCATTGTCTGTGTATGTGTGTCCTCTTTGGATGTCTTTCTAAGGTTTTTAGGGGTTTTTTAATTTTTTCATATAGCTAATTATTCAAATTAATTTTAAAAATTGAAATTTCAATTTTTTTTCCAAACTAAATGCAATATTCGGTTTCAGCACTCAAAAATAACCTATAAACATGTATCACATGTCTATTTTATTGTTTTGTTTTTTTTTAATTTTTTTTCGGCCATTTTTTAAAAATTTGAAAAAAATTAAACTTCCCCCCGGCCGATTTTTAGTATGTTATTATTGAGGTCATTTCTAAGTGAAAACCGTTGAGATACCTTCTATTGCAATTTGTTTGAGGTTCGGCCCTATTTTTCGCTATTTTCAGTGGACTATTAGATTTTTCGGGCTTTTTAAAATGTGAGTACCGTCAATTTGCGCCCGGCTAACGGAAAAGTACCAATTCTTTTTAATCCGTAATCGTTCCGGAATTAGGGAATCCGGATAAAAGATCCGTTTCCGGGATTTTGAGTTGAAGTCATTAGCACCCCTGAAATCTTAATTAAATATCACAAATGTACATGTGTTAAAAGTTAAATGATGCATTTGTGTAGTTTTTTTCTAAGTAATGCAACTTAAGCTTACTTAAAAGATATGTAGATGGCAGCACCACTTTAGACCCAGCGGTTCCTCCCTGGGGGTTGGAAGAACGCTAACGGCCGTATTCTACACAAACGTCGTAACTCAATATCATGGGGTTTCACCTAGTTTTAGGACTTATTCGTATTCTACTCCTCTCATAAAACTCCATAAAACCACATATCATGGTGGTAAATGTAATCTCGTAAATTCGGGCGATAAGTTATATTACGACGTTCTCGGGCATGCGTGATAAAGACGATATTTGGCGAGAATGACGCTCATTGGTTGAAGCCGTAAACTTCAATGGAGGCGCTCGCAATGGAATTGAAAATATCTTTAAACTTATCGGAGTCTAAAATTAAAATTAAATGGATTTCAGTCGTTTTAGGAGTTCCGTGTTTGAAATCGAAGATGGCATTGATGACATTTTTTCTTTTACAATTATTAGATTACGTCGATCGGCGGTCTCGGCTTGTTCATTCATCTAGAATACAGGATCTGGATGTAATGGACGAATTCGACTTCCGAAGCAGATATCGCTTCAATAAAGCAACAGTTGAAAGTAGTTTTTTCTTTCATTGTAAAAAAGTGTTTTTAGAAGATTAAAGGTTATATTAATGTATTTAAAATAGTTTGCTGGAGTTCCAATAATCAGAAGGGATTTCATTTAGCTTTCTGATTTTAGATGGCAGCACCATTGCTGATCGAAGAAAATTATATTTCAATTTTTAACCAATATTCTCTGTACAAAAATCAGTTTTTTTATTGTTTGAAGAGTTTTTAAGTTCATAAAATATGTTATAATTATTGAAACTACCTTATATTAGTCAGATTAGTTAATAATCACAGCTTCTTATTTTTATCGCCAATTTTACGACATGGGGCCGCCAACTTACCACGCGAGTTAGTTTACCAGATGCAAAACAGATGGATTAGAATATCAATTTTTATACTACACGTCGTAACACGGAATCATGTGGTATGGTTACAACATCGTAAACTCAATGGAGTAGAATACGGGCGTAAGAATTTGCATTTTGGGAAGCGCAAAAATAACAATTGAAATGTTAGTTTTTCCATGATGTGCCTCTAGTAACTACATTTACTTAAATTACCTTGACTGAAATGGTATCAATAAACTATTTTGCATTATAAGTATTATAGTTTTAAGTTAAAAACGAAAAGGGTGATGATACAATTCTTATAAATCTGGTGTAAGATTGTTTAAAGGATAGTGTCATAAATGTCATTCATTTTTAATTATAGGGGGTACTTAGTCATGTGGAAGCTACCCTTCTCTTTCCTAACAAGCTTATTTCTTGGGATGACCAAAACTGAGTTGTTTTTATACGGTTAAAATTTTAAATTTAGCCCTCTTTCTATTTAAATGATACACATCCTATGACTTAAAAATTAGGGAGGGATTTGTTTATTTGCTCATTTCCGGCGGGATCATCGACCCGTTGGCTACAGAGCCCTGCATTTATAATTTGTTTAATAAATTTTTTATCGAACTGATTTGAGGAGTTGATCCAACAATTTTGTGTTTTTTTACCCTTACAAGATTTAAATTGCAGTCTTAATGTTAAATTTTTTTCTCATTGAGAACTACTACTTAACCAACGATATTTAAAGGGTCACGTGATTTTGACAGACTCGAAGGGGAGAAGGGAAGAAGCTGAGGGATATTTGATCGAAAAAGGAAGATACATTTACTCCCTCTAACCTTAGTTAGACCCTCTACATACAGGAGGGTGCGTCAAAAGTTCGTCAGAACTTTAAAAATTAATAATAAAAAAACTAAAGGAGATAAAAATGTGCCGTCTTCTGCTATGTTCTTAGGGTGCAGTTGGATTTTTTGTCACCAAATTTTGAAAAATCGTAGTTCTCGACCTTATGGGTAGATGACAGCACTATTTTTGGGGACTTTCAGCAGCCAAGTTCCCTCTTTTATTTCGTGTAGGGAAATATCGAATATTGCGATTGAATCGATTTCATCGAATGAAATAACTCAATGTTTTACGATCTAATTGCCAATACAAGTTTTAAGCCAAATTGATCAATAGAATGAAAAATGGATATTTTATGATCCCTTACACTGGTTTCTCTCACACACAATCAATTTTTTCAACGCAATAACATCACGTTATTGCATCATTTGATTTTTTTCTGTCATTAGAAAAGATATCAATCTATTTTAATCTTAGGAATTTTCCGATTTCTTCTTTTCTCTAGTTATTTAGTTATTTTCAAATTATTTTATGATGTTTTAAAACGCAATGTTCTTGATTAGGATAAAGTTAATCATAACCTTCTTTTTTGGTAATTGCATTTGAATTACTTCTTTATTAATTCTTATTTGGACTTTTCAGTTTGGGATCTTCACTGTTAAGGAATAATTTAAAATGACAAGCGTAAATTGTAGTTTTGAAGACTTTCACCTCCGATTTCCTATGCGATGTGATTCTTCGTAAGGATCACTATATGATAAACACTGGATGAGAAATCATGCAAATATAAGCATCTACATTTAAAAATGACAGAGAAACACTTATCAGTATTTTTGCCCCATACGGATCTTCAGACTCAATTTCGGTTTGGTTGAAGATAATCGGAGAGGGAAGGGAATAAGGCAACAGATGTTTTTAAGCATAGAAAATAGTCTAAAAGTATTGCTAGATGTTTTAAATTTTATTGTATAACGTGTCGATCGTTGCTTAAAGCACAATGTATCATATCTCCTTGGGCACCCAGATCATGGGTAGATTTGGGTGGTAGGTGGACCCTGGGGAGGCATAGGGGAATCCTTGAGGGGGCAAGCTGTCTGCGATGGCTTTTTGAAACATGATTATCCCTCATATAAACGTAATTTTCTAAAACAGTTGGGGGATGCACTACCCCCATGAATCTGTCCTGACCTAGATCCACCCTTGTTTATAAAAGAAATTTCACAGAGAGTGTGTGTGGGGGGTAGAGATTGGGATGATCGCACCCCTTGAAACAAATGACATAAAAATTTCCGAGAAATAAATATTCTACAAAAGAAAGTTAACCTCTTAATGAGCAAAATTTTTCTGCGGGAGGACCGCCACCCCCATCTTAGCTCGTTATACAGCATTACCCACAAAATTGTAATTTTAATTACACCAAGAATTAAAGCATTCCTGTAAGTGTTCAATGGAAACACCACTTGATTGTCCCTATGATCCTCTGATCATTTTTACTCGCAATCCGTAATTTGATCGCTGTTATTTTAAATTCCCTTCCCTATAAGAAATGAGGTCAGCATCTAAAACACTTCGTAAAATTTGATCATGAACAACCCGTTTTTAAAACTTTATATAATAATTAAAAATAACAATAGAAAAAGATAAATTTTAGAAAATTCCGAAGATTAGATTAGATTGATCATTCTCTTAAAGTCAGAAAAAAGTCGGCATATAAATAAAGACCTATTGACATTGTATGCGATCGAACTAAATTAATTCGTAATTGCGTTGAAAAGATTAAATGTTTATGAGAAATAGTGTAAGCATCAAAAAATATCTATTTTTCATTTTAATTAAAAGTTTAACACAGATCAATTTGGCTTAAAACTTGCATTGGCGATTAGATTACGAAAACATAAGTTTTATTCGATTCTGAAATCGATTCAATGGCAATATTCGATACTTCCCTACACGAAATAAAAGAGGGAACTTGGCTGCTGAAAATCCCCAAAAATAGTACTGTCATCTACCCATAAGGTCGGAAACTACGATTTTTCAAAATTTTGGTGACAAAAAATCCAACTGCACCCTAAGAACATAGCAGAAGACGGCACATTTTTATCTCCTTTAGTTTTTTTATTATTAATTTTTAAAGTTCTCACGAACTTTTGACGCACCCTGTACATAAAAAATCAGTATATTTTAAATAAAATAAATAATACTAAAGCAAAAAATCACGTGACCCTTTTACTATCGTTGGGCGCTACGCCCGTATTCTACTCCATTGAGTTTACGATGTTGTAACCATACCACATGATTCCGTGTTACGACGTGTAGTATAAAAATTGATATTCTAATCCATCTGTTTTGCATCTGGTAAACTTACTCGGGTTGTAAGTTGGCGGCCGCATGTCGTAAAATTGGCGATAAAAATAAGAAGCTGTGATTATTAACTAATCTGACTATCATAAGGTAGTTTCAATAATTATAACATATTTCATGAACTTAAAAACTCTTCAAACAATAAAAAAACTGATTTTGGTACAGAGAATATTGGTTAAAAATCAAAACATTATTTATTTCAATCAGCAGTCGTGCTGCCATCTGTAAATCAGAAAGCTAAATGAAATCCCTTCTGATTATTGGAACTCCAGCAGACTATTTTAAATACATTAATATAACCTTTAATCTTCTAAAAACACTTTTTTACAATGAAAGAAAAAACTACTTTCAACTGTTGCTTTATTGAAGCGATATCTGCTTCGGAAGTTGAATTCGTCCAATACATCCAGATCCTGTATTCTAGATGAACAAGCCGAGACCGCCGATCGACGTAATCTAATAATTGTAAAAGAAAAAATATTATCAATGTCATCTTCGATGTCAAACACGGAACTCCTAAAACGACTGAAATCCATTTAATTTTAATTTTAGACTCCGATAAGTTTAAAGATATTTTCAATTCCATTGCAAGCGCCTCCATTGAAGTTTACGGCTTCAACCAATGAGCGTCATTCTCGCCAAATATCGTCTTTATCACGCATGCCCGGGAACGTCGTAATTCAACTTACCGCCCGAATTTACGAGATTAGGTTTACCACCATGATTTGTGGTTTTATGGGAGGAGTAGAATACGAAAAAGTCCTAAAATCACATGAAACCACATGATATTGAGTTACGACGTTTGTGTAGAATACGGCCGGGTGAGCTCTGTAGATTTTGTATCTAGCTTAATTGAGAAGTTTTTTAAGTATCCGATACGCACTTCTGTCCCGTGAATAACTGAATCATCGAGCAACTGTTGGGGTATACCTCCTTGCCTTTGAAATACTTTTAATGGGCCTTCGTTTTAACTTCCTTTTGAAAGTTGTTTCGTAACTCTATTAAAAATAAGCGACCTTGCTTTCCCCAAGAAAACTTCAGCAGTTCGCAGTTTTTCTATTTCAAGAGCGGTTTTTGGAGGCTTAAAGTAGAACTAATTGCTGACACCAAATAAGTCGAATGCCCACCCCCCTTGGGTATATTTCTGCCGCTATTTTTCTTTTTTGATTTTTCCATCTAAATACTCTTTTGGTGTATTCGTTTCAGATAATCTTGTGTAGTAATCTCTATATATTGTAATAAATTACAGCAGACTTTTGTAATATTTTTCCATAAAAGAAAGTACGAGAGACATTTCAAGCCAACAGCTTAGAAAAATATAAAATATTTTATCTTTTATTACAATATTTTGTACTTGGGGTAAAATGGGTCATAGTTAGGAGGCCTTCTGTATGAAGTAAAAACATTGTTTTTAACTCATTTCCTTCAAATATACATTGAACTGTCAAACAAGTTTATTTTTTTCTCCAAATGAAGTATTTTAATTGCTACATTTGAACAATGTTCATTAACTACGGACTTTTACAATTTCATTAAAGTACAACTTAAAACCAATTTTTTCAGATAAAAACGGTTTAGTCGATTGCCTTTTTCTTAATTTCATGTAATATTTAGTAATAAATACATTTTTGACATCTTTTTGCAATGAGACCCATTTTACCCCACGTTGGGGTAAAATAGGTCATTATTTTGATGCTAAGTTTAACCAACTGAAACATAACTAAAAAATGTTTGATAAAATTAGATGAAAATGTTCTGTAGGATTGTAATGTCAAGATCCAATTGAAAGAAATCACTAAAAAGTAAGGGGACATCCATAAATTACGTGAGGTCAAAAAGGGGGGTCGATTAAAATCTCACGTCAACTTTTTAAGTTAGAAATTAAACGAATTTTTTTCAAGTTTGTGAAAGGAATAATACCCACAGGTAGGATACTGTGGTGATTTTTAGGTGGAATAATGTCCTTTTCCCCCTCATCATTAATAATGAAAAAGTTTTAGGTGCTGTGAAACACAAAATGCAAACGAATTGGATAGATAATTATTTTTAAAGGTTGTAGGTAACTCTCACTTGGGGGAGGGGGGTCCAGCAAAATCTCACCATGGGGGGAGGGGGGAGTTGAAACGAGTTGAAAAAGTGGGGTTTTTGACATAAATTTCCAAAAATTTTCGGGGGAAGGACCCCCAGGCCCCCCTTTTAGTGGTTTGAGTAGGATAATTCACTACCTTTTCTGTATTACCATTAACCAATTGGATAACCGTCTACTATCCCCCCTAGAAGTGTGACCCAACATTTATGGGACACCCTGTAGAAACGGTTTCTCAATTCAACTGTAGGGTGGGGATTGTAATGTAAAAGTTTCATTTCTTAAAAACGAGAAAACAAAAATGCGAAATGCGCCAAACTGTGAATTCATTGCCAAATCCAGAAACCCCACCGGTTCCATCGATGGAGCAATGTTACGTTTTTTTTCGCGGGAGCTGTACCGTTCAAAAAGTAGCTAAAAAAATGCGGCCCCTATTCACCGCATAAAAAAGGATTTTTTAAATGTGCCGCGAAAACTATTTTTTATAGCTACTCGCGAAGTTAGGTGCGAATTTTTTTTGTGCGGTCCTCGCACAAAAACAGCTTTGACTGTAATTTGATTGCGCCCAACTCTTGTTCCAAATAACTGGTGAATGTAATGTAAAAGTTTCATTTCTTAAAAACGAGAAAACAAAAATGCGAAATGCGCCAAACTGTGAATTCATTGCCAAATCCAGAAACCCCACCGGTTCCATCGATGGAGCAATGTTACGTTTTTTTTCGCGGGAGCTGTACCGTTCAAAAAGTAGCTAAAAAAATAATGTTGTTTATTTAAATTTCTCAACCACGCATAAATTTTGTAATTTTTTCAAGTGTTTTTTGTGCATAGATAAGCATTTGATTGCACACTTTTACATATTTAGAAAAAAAACCTTTTTTTTTAATTCTTGCCTTCACACGGATATTTTTAAGGAAATTATAACAATCAAACATATAAAAAGTTTGAAACTAAAAACAAATCTAAACTTTTAATATCATTACATTTCAAGACACAAAAACTTTTAGCTTTAACAATAAAAATTTTGGTCGCAAACTTGTCACAGTTAATGGTTTATGAGTGAGTTATTCATTCACCCAATCATAAAATTTCAGAAATAATCATAATTATAATATATGGCATGTAACAAACAATATTTAATTAAGTTAGATGAAAAGATGAGTTAAGATGAAACGAAGTCAAATTATGCATTACGAAATTGAGTTTTAATTTATGAAATTGAATTATGCGCGGCTGGTCAGGATCTCTTCACCGCGATAAGAGAGAAATGATTCCATCTCCCCTGCTAGCGTTGCGAGGACTCGGTGATAACCAACTTTTCATATACTAAAATTTGATTATAAAAAAGACAAAATTTTTGAAACTTATTAAAGTTTTCCATTTTAATGGAATTTTTCCCGTGAACCTCTGAAAGTCGCTGTGAACCACAGGGGTCCATATGGACCACTTTGGGAACCACTGAGTTAGAGGCATCAAACAGCCTCAAAATTCATAGGCATAGTAGATTGTGCAATCAGGTAAGCTGGTAAATTACCACCGATATACCACAGATCAGCATGGGAAGGATATTTAAATACATTTGAAAATAACAACATCGGCCATGTGACTGAAATTTGGTTTTGCTTATTGAATCGCGTAAGGAAACGGGTATGTCGGAACTGATTTCTTTGTATTTATTATCGTTTGATTGACTTTTAAATTTATATTAAGATAAAGAAGAGTGTATAAAATTACATACTGAATAAAATTTATTTGAAAATTTTGACTCCACGAGGATTTATGGGGGTGGCCACTTTACCAAGACATAATCTTAGATTTTCCAATAGTGGCCAATGGCTTCTACTAGAAACATAAATTATATTTAATTTGAATCAGTTTTTCTTCATAAACTGTTGATTGTTCTTTAAAATGAGTGTTGTATGAATTTGGTTTCATTCTGGCTTCGGGAATCAAGGTTTCTAAAACATTGAATTACATGCTAAATTCTTCTCAAATCAGCTACAGCGTAGGCTTTGGGCCGGAAACTATCAAGTCTGTTATTCTAAATAAAACAGGGTTGGCCGGTTTAAACCATTTGGTTTAAACCATTGGTTTAAACCATGGTTTTTTTACCATGGTTTTTTTACCAAAAAAACCACTTGGTTTTTTTGGTTTTTTTAGAAATTATAAAATATTTTCAGGATTTTTTAAAGAAAGTGTTATTAAGTATAATCTTTTGCACAAAATTAAAAGGTCAGATTTATAAAAAAATTGACATTTTAAGGTGATTAAAAATCAGAAATCTTTTAATTTAATGGTTTTAATTATTGAATTCTCTCTAAACTTAACCTTAAATGCTTAAGTTAAACTTATTATATTTTGCAAGAGATAGTTCATTTATTAATTTCCTTTAAAATTAAGCATTATTTCAAAGAGTAACTAAACATACACAAAAGTTATCTGTTTTTCACTGATAAAATATGGCTTGGATTTTAATTAATTAATAAAACCAATTTGTCTTATTTGTCAGTCATAAAAACCAGTTGGTTTTTTAGTAAATTAATAAAAACCGTTGATTTCTTTAATGATAAAAACTAAGAACCAGTTGGTTTGTTTATAAACAGATAAAAACCAGTTGGGTTTTTTTACTAAATTAATAAAAACCATTAATTTCCTTAATCGGATTAATTATCTCAATCATTTATCCAATTTCAATTAACATTAGTTGCTTACATTTCCCTTTTATTTATTATAAAAGTTAAATTTTCTCTTTCTAAAGAAATTTCTTAAGTTCATAAATAATCCATATAATTCATTTGATTATTTTACCATTTAATAATTAATCAAATTAATTATCTTTATCAATTATCCAATTTCAATTAACATTAGTTGTTTACATTTCACTTTTACTTCTCATTTAAAAAATAAAATTTTCTCTTTCTAAAGAAATTTCTTAAGTTCATAAATTAATCCATATATAATTAAGATAAATAATTTGATTATTTCAACCATTTATCCAAGATAAATTAACACTGATTTTTATTCACTACAATAATATTAGATATTCAAATTGGAATATTTTAGAAACAAAAATTATTTTTAAAACAAATTAATTTAATTTTAATTAATTAATTGAAATATACAAATCCTTTATCAATTATAAACAACCTCTGAAATAAATGTCTCATTTACAACTCAATTTCAACATCAATGCTAAAATAACTTATTCTGATAAAAAAAATTCTAAAAAAACTTGGTTTAAACCAAAAAAACCTGGTTTAAACCAAAAAAACCAAATAAACCCGGTTTTTTTGGTTTTTTTAAAAAAACCCGGTTTTTTGCCAACCCTGAAATAAAATAAAGCAAATTTGATTTGATCTGAAATATATTAAGATTTAATTAGAACTCAAACTACAGGCGTAAGCCCAGCAAGGTTGGTCCAGTCTTTTTAACCCAAACTACTGGAATCCCAATATCTGTCAATTTTCCTCTTTAACTCGTTTACCCCACTTGAATTTAAAATTGTTTCAGGCAACGCATTCCATCTATCCACTACCCTATTAAAAAAATAATGCTTTCTACAATCCGTCTTAAATTTGACTTTATTCAATTTGAAATGAGGTATTTGCATGAGTGAGGGATTTGCTTGATTTTTTACTTCTTTGATACATCATGGTTTAAAACTCCCAAATTTCTGATTTTTAAGTTCAAAAATGTGTTTTAAATAACTTAAAATTCAATTTTAATTTTGCCAAAACGTCAGAAAAGTCACAGAGAAAAATCCTAACAGAGGGTCCAAAACGATATATTCAAAAGTTGGATGGGTTTGAGGGCGCCACGATCAACTAAATGATTGACAGAGAGATCAAACCTGTGATTGGCTGTCACGCAATCTTCTTTTTCGAAGGAGAAGGAAAAAGTTTTTCTCAACCAATCAGGCTTTTCCACCCGCCTCTCGTGACGTTGATGCGATCGCAGCGCCAAAATAGCCCCAAACTCATCCAACTTTTCGATTTCCAATAGCTCCTATGGCGACGGACTCTCTGTTCTAGTACTCTGTGAGAAAAGTCACGTTATTAGAAAACGGGCTTCTATTGGATGTGACATCACAGCGCATGAAAACCATTGTGTTTACTGTTTTCACGTGATCAGAAAACGGGCTGCTATTGGATGTGACCTCACAGCGCATGATTTGTGATTCAAAAGTGTTTTCGCGCCCAAACAAAAAACGAAATTTCAAAAATTTATACCTCAGAAACTAGGCTACGAAAATACTTGATGTAAACGTTATTCTTCATGGTTTTTTGTCTACTTTTTTAATAAAATTTAATCTCAAAACGTGAGAATACCTCATTGTGACCCCTTGTTTTTCTATTACCCGTATTGAAATCTAGTCCTTCTGTGTTCCCTTGCTTTACCATTTTAAAAAGTTGAATCAAATCCCCTCTAATCCTAAATTTAAAGTCTTAAAAACTTTTTGATCGTTGAAGATAAAAAAATATTTTTATTGATCGAACAAGTAAGATTTATGGTTGCAAAATTGGAGTTAATTTTAAAATCTATAATGTATTTAAAATATTTGGTTCCTACGTATTATCTCGTAGACCATGCCGCTGAATCTGAAAACATTATCAAATCCTATAGACTAATCTATAGCTGTACCGCAGAATTTAACGGCTGTTGAACGGTCGACGGTATAATTTGTAAGTACCAAATATTTCACCTAAGGAAAATACTTAAAACTATTAACACTCAAAAATTACAATATTCGGTATTAGCGGGTCGATTTTTATGTGGAACAATTGGAATTTTTCAAAAATTCATTTTCCAGTGTCCGATTTTTAGTATGCTATTATTGAGGTCATTCCTAAGTGAAAACCGTTGAGAAACCTTTTATTGCAATTTGTGGGAGGTTCGGCCTGTTTTTTTTTTTTTCGCTATTTTCAGTGAACTAGTTTGATACTAATTTTTTCATAATAATAAAATATCATAATTAATTACATAATATTCAACTGCGAGTTAATTAATTTTTCTATGAAAGATGATTGTTAAATTTAATCAATCATCGCATACTTTTGAAAGTGAAATAAGTAATTGGTAGCATACTTACTAAGGTGGTCCTTACTTGTATGGTAATTTTTTTTTAGGAATTCAATTAATGACGCCCCTAGTTTTGTGTCACTATAGAAAATAATATCAAAATTTGAGCTATTCGGACAACAATAACACTTGCCGAAAAAGCCTCAAGGTTTGAAAAAAAATGCTAATTTTTCAAAAAACAAAAGATTAAAGCCTCAAATCTTGTTCATGATTTTTTATGAGAAAGTAATATAGTTATAATGTTCCAGGTTCTATTCTATCACCCCTCTTTCGGTAGTAATAATTAACTATAGCACTTAAAAACCTGAAATCAGTCCCTGTTCGTTATTTTATTCTTTTCAATTTAGTGTGCATCATAGCCACTGTTTTCAAATATATTTGAACCTTTGTTATTCACCCTTGAAATCCTATTACTAAAAATTTTTCATTAATTATAAGTTTTCTTGGACCTAAATTCTACCTAAAAATATGTAAAAAAGCTATATTAAACCTTATGGATGAATATAATAGGGCTGAAAAATATTTTGTGGAGAAAACCACAGAGAAAAATCCTAACAGAGGGTCCAAAACGATATATTCAAAAGTTGGATGGAAATGAGGGCGCCACGAGGAACTAAATGATTGACAGAGATCAAACCTGTGATTGGCTGTCACTCCATCTTCTATTTTCGAAGGAGAAGGAAAAAGTTTTTCTCAACCAATCAGGATTTTCTCCCCGCCTCTCGTGACGTAGATGCGATCGCAACGCCAAAATAGCCCCACATCCATCCAACTTTTCGATTTCCATTAGCGCCAAGGCGACGGACTCTCTGTTCTAGTACTCTGTGGAGAAAACGTAAGCGTTTCTGCTTTATTTTTGCACATCAGTTAAGGCAGGGCGTAAAATTAAATTGAAACTTTGAATCTAAATAATTATAAAACTAATTCGAATTTAAAAAAAACGAAACGACAATCTTTTTGAAAAAAATAATTGTATATTTGTTTAAAATTTTGTACTTCTACCGTGATTAGTTTTTCTTATATAACGAAAAAAGTGTTATGATTATTTCATTGGCAGCTGCGACACGAGTTAGGGCCGGATGCAACTACGTTCTGCGACGTGCTAAAGAACCGTATATCATCTAATAATGATCTCCCAAGAACGCCTGCTCGGGAGGTGGCGTTCTACGACGATCCGGCTGACGTTCTCCTCCTGATTGGCTGAACCGTTCCATTACGTAGAAAGCGGGCGGAGCGCGGCAAAGCACAGCCCAGTGGGCAAAGGCAGGGTAATGCACGTGTTTCAATGACGTAGTTCTTGACGTTCTATAAAACCAATCAGCGGCATGCTGGAAAAATGACTCAGGAAAACGATAGTTGAGTTGTTTGGAAGTAGGATTCGACCGATCTCAAAATCGCCGCAGAACGTAGTTGCATCCGGCCCTTAGGGCCATATGCAACTCCGTTTTACGACGATTTGGTTGACGGTTGAAGCTGGTCGAATCCTACTTCCAAACAACTCAACTATCGTTTTCTTTAGTCATTTGCCCATCTTGCCGCTGATTGGTTGGAATAAATAAATGGAGCTACGTCATCGGGCATTTCAACCAATCAGAGGAAAACGACAGCGGATGAAACGGCCGACGCCTGCTCCTGACCTGACGTTACCGTTGTACGGTGGATGACGGTGAAATACGGTTCCTAAGAGCGTAACGAAACGGATTTGCATCCGGCCCTTAGATTCAATGACAATCTTGGGCGGTTGTGGGCTTGGCGTGATGTGGGAAAAAAATAAGACTGGTGGAAACCATAGAAACGCACTGGGGAAAGGTGGGGAGACTGGGGAAATCACGTAACTTTTCAACCGCCGATTCTAATTAGACAGACTATAATTTTGTTCATTTAGTCTGAAAATTAAATTATTTTATTTGCTTCTACAAAGGACACTTGCAGTAAAAATTTTATCAAGATGTAACAAGTCCTTCATGATGCAGTTTTTTTTTTCAACTTAATAATACCTATGTTTACATATACTAATGATAAAACCAATCGTATAAGGATTTCTTTTCATTCATTATTTTCTTTTTTTATTTATTTTTTCCTCTGTTTTTCCAGATTGTCCATCTCCTAATGTTCTTAAGAATGTTCTTCCATCATCTGATCCCTTTCCTTTCACCATCAAGGTATGTCGTACTTTTTTATTCATTATTTTTATTATTTTTTAGCTTGGCTTAAACCTATCCATGTTTTCCTAATTATGAAGGCATGATTTTCTTTGTGGAACTTGTTGAATACAATTAAATATCAATTAAAATTAGGAGTGTAGCCGTAGTTTTATGCAAACACCTTTTTGCATATTTTTTTTACAAAAAAGATAAATTTTCTGGTACTCTGCTATTCATATTTCCCTTTAAACATTGTAGGGTACAGGTACACATAGAACTGCAAAAAAGGAGTATTGTGAATAAAAAAGGGGTTTAAAAATTAAGATAAACTTTCTCCAGATTTTCAAACAGCCTTAAAATATACAAAGGGATCCGAGAGACTACAGCCATGACTACAGCAGCTGAGAAAGGGACTCGAAGTCTAGTTTTGTGGTATAGAATTCCAGGAAAAAGCATTTGCTGACAGCTGTAATGCTAAAATTGTCCGATTGCAATCTAATTTAGACTATTGATCCGGTTCAAACCTTGTTGTTTAGTAGTGATTTAAAAATCGTCCTTCACAGCTTCATGGAAGAGCAGTGAATGTTTAAATTCATGGAAGAGCAGTTAATATTTAAATTCATCGAACAGACCAGGGCCCCCGTAAACAGACTTTTGTTTCGGGGGGGGGGGGGCTTTGGCTCGACATTTTTTTAAGGTTTAAACTTTGGTGAACTAATTTTAAAAATTTTGTAAGCAATGTGAATCCCAAGTAAAAGGGGGTCTGGGGGTCCTCCCCCTAACCCCCTTGGATATGGCCCTGGAAGAGACAACTTCCAAGTATTTAGCAGAGCATCAAATGTCCTGTTTACCTGAAGGTTCAAGTGCGGGTTCATGAAGTTAGTTTTTTATGAATTTTAGCTAAGAAAAGGTTAACTTAAACAGGGTGCGCGCAGTCCCTAAGTCCTTAAAAACTCCTTAGATTTCCTTCCTTATAAAAGGGCCCTTAAAGTCCTTAATTTACCCATTAGAGTCCTTACTTTTCGGAAGAATGCAGTTTTTTCCCTCTTTATGTAAATTTTTTAAAGGAATTTTATCAAAAATATTAGCGTACTTTTCTAAAGTGTTGCCTTTCTATTTTTGCTCATGCATGTTAAGAATTTTCATAAAGCAGTCCGCTCTCCACCCGCAGAAAAAACAACTTAACAGTCGCAATCACGTTTTTCTTTTATTTCTTGATGTCTTTGGCTTTTAAAGCTTGTTTTTGGAGAAAGTGTTCTTTCATAGTAGTGAACAAAGTTTGAATAATATATATATAGCTGGTAAATTAAAAAGTATAAGAGAAAAGACTAACTAAATTATGTTATTCCTCTCTATAAAAGGGAAATACATTAAAGTACTCTCGAAAAGTCGTTGAAAGCATTTTATTTAAGTATAAATTACATTCAAGAATGTCCTTAAAATTTTTCAAAATGTCCTTAGAAAGTCCCTAAAAAGTACTTAATTTTACTCTTTAAACTTCTGTACGAACCCTGTTAAGAGTGTATTTACACAATTTTGAGCAAAATTGCTCCTCACCAATAGAGATTAATTTTTGTTTGTAATTGTTTCCAAATACACACACATATTCCTGGATGATTCTGCTCCATGACATCGATCCTAACTGTTAGTATCATTGTAATAACCTCCCTCAGCATTTAACTTGAATAATAACATACTTATTCTGGTGGCATAAAGGTTGCAAATTAGAAAATTAATCTTGGTGTCAAAATATTTTTACTTGACCACTGAACTGAACACAGTCCTAAATTAAAGAAAAATAATCGAATAGAAAGGAAAAAAAAATTTTAAACCATTTATAATAAACCAGTTAAAAACCAGGAACATAAAATCAAAAGTTGCGCTAAAGCTGCAAACCAATAGAGTTATGAGAGTAGAAATAAACAGAAGCAAAAGTATACGACATTACTCAAGCCTCTTCATCAGGGGACAGGACTTGAAAACAAAATAGAAAATTATTTGAATATTATGTGCAGGGGTAGAAGTCGTCCTATATTTCCTATAAATCCTATATTCTCAAAAAACATGAAAAAAGCGTCCTATAAATCCTATATATCCTATATTTCAAAAAATAATCCTATATTCCATCAAATGGCCCTACTTTCGAGATAAAGTATTCAAAATTTAAGCTTGATATCTTGAATATCCTTGAAAAATATTTTTAATACTTACTAAATGGCCCAAAATTTTAAATTTTAGATGGCTTTATAGTTTATAGTTATTACAGGATGAGGATGTTTGTTGATCATGCAGTAGTCCTAAAATCATATAATAGTCTGGGTTTCTTCTAAAAGTTAATGAGTTTTCAATTATTTTTTGGGCTTTTTCCTATAAAGTTGTTTTTTAGATTCAATGAGGGCAGAAAAAACAAGTTTATTATCTCACGATTGCGATTTTCGTGTCTTATGTCGATATACTTGACTTCAAAACTTAATTTTGGAGAAGTGTTTACATGTGTCCCAAATATGGACAGGTTTAGCAGGCATATTAAAAGATCAACCACTTAAATTGCTTGCTATTATGTAAGAAAGCAAAGTAGTTTGATATTCAGGGTTGGCAAAAAACCGGGTTTTTTTGGTTTAAACCAAGTTTTTTTAGAATTTTTTTATCAGAATAAGTTATTTCAGCAGTGATGTTTGAAATTAAGTTGTAAATGAGACATTTATTTCAGAGGTTGTTTATAATTGATAAATGATTTGTATATTTCAATTAATTAATTAAAATTGAATTAATTTGTTTTAAAAATAATTTGTTTTTAAAATATTCCAATTTGAATATCTAATATTATTGTAGTGAATAAAAATCAGTGTTAATTTATCTTGGATAAATGGTCGAAATCAAATTATCTTACTATACTGAAAAATCAAATGCCGTGTCGCCGGAGCCAATGAAATCGCCGGAAAAAGGAGGCGTGTCGCAGCAGCCAATGAAATCGTCGGAAATAATTGTTTGAGAGGGAGGTAAGTAGGCAGGCTACAACTCAACGCAGCTCTTTCCGGAACTTTGCTTTGTCAACAAACCGATCGCTTTGAACCGATTTCTAAATAAAAAGCGATATTTCGATAAAAATAAAGAAGCAGCCTTTGCAAATTAATGTTCAAAAATGAATTCTCGCCGTAGAACTCGCAAGCTACTGTCGCGAGGCAATATGCGGACATCAACCAGCGACTGGATCTGACAGGAGAGAACGCGATCGTTTGTTCCGAAAACAACGCCGAATTACAACCAACAAGATGAAAACCAGCGTTGTGTAAATAATCGCACCCAAGAAAGTGCTCGCGAAAGGAATCGCTATTTGAAAGAGTCATTTAGCAATAAAACTTCGGCTCTCTCAATAGGCTTTATGTCCATCGAATGCCTACATTGTTCTGCTCTTTTCTTTTCAAAGGAACATGGCAAAATCAAGCACAATTGCTGCCATCATGGTAAAGTTAAATTGAATCTCTCCTCTCCCTAACCTGAAGTTTTAATTAATCTATTAATTATTGAAGTTATAATTAACTGGGAGAGATAATGATTCTGCCATTTCATGCATAATATTCGGTATTATAATTATTTTGCTGTCAACCGTGTCACTGAATCTAAAAACGCTATCAAATCCTATTGACTATCCAATAGCTGTACCACTGAATTTAACGGTTGCTGAACGGTCGACTGTATAATACACAAGTGCCGAACTCGGCTTTAGCTAAGGCTGCATTTTGTGCATCTTGGAGGAAATTGCCTTCAAGGGTATTAGCTGTGTTGCTCTTTGTTGTACTTGCGTATTAATGACACCGCTGCTACAGATTTGGCAGTTTTCAAGTGCAGCCAATTATTTATAATTGTTATTTAAAATCAAAACACTTTATTTAAGAACAAAGTTGTCAATCAGATTTCGGTTGATTGCGGACCGTGGTGGCTTTAATTAGTACCCTCTTTGCGGTATCATGAATGCTATAGCTACTACAAATGCAATACCAGCAAACATAGAAAAGCCACGATTTTCAAAATTTATGTTTCAATTCCGTTTAGAGTTCCGCTAAATATCACCAATCTCTTTTGAACGTTTAATATTCAAATATAAACAATGTTTTTAAAATGTTTAATGATAAACTGAACAGTTATAGATCTAATTAAACATTTAAATCTATGATTTTGAAATTATTTAGCAATATTTATACTTTTCGGTGTCCAGAAGAGGTTGGAGATGTTTAGCGATAACTCGAACAGAATTGAACCAAATTTACATACATGAAAACGAAGCTGCTCAAAAAGCTGTGCTTTGTGCTGGGGTTTTCATTATGCAATTTAAGATTCATTTTGGGGTTTGTAAGGATCGCGGAGCGATGCAAAGGGGATCGCGAAGCGATCCAAAGCGAACTGCTAAGCAGTTCGCGCGGGGGTTGGCGAGCGATAGCGAGCAGGGGGCGGCAGCCCCCTAGTTTATCTTAATTATATATGGATTAATTTATGAACTTAAGAAATTTCTTTAGAAAGAGAAAATTTTATTAAAAGTGAAATGTAAACAACTTAAGTTAATTGAAGTTGGATAATTGATAAAGATAATTAATTTGATTAATTATTAAATGGTAAAACAATCAAATTAATTATATGGATTATTTATGAAGTTAAGAAATTTCTTTAGAAAGAGAAAATTTAATTTTTTAAATAAATGTAAGCAACTAAAATAATGAAAAATAATAAATGTAACTAACTTAAAAATGTAAGCAACTAATGTTAATTGAAATTGGATAAATGATTGAAAAAATTAATCCGATTAAGGAAATTAACGGTTTTTATTAATTTAGTAAAAAACCCAACTGGTTTTTATCTGTTTATAAACAAACCAACTGGTTTTTAGTTTTTATCATTAAAGAAATCAACGGTTTTTATTAATTTAGTAAAAAAACCAACTGGTTTTTATGACTGACAAATAAGACAAATTGGTTTTTTCAATTAATAAAAATCCAAGCCATATTTTATCAGGCAAAAACATAACTTTTGTGTATCTTTAGTTACTCTTTGAGATAATGCTTCATTTTAAAGGAAATTAATAAATGAACTATCTCTTGCAACATATAATAAGTTTAACTTAAGCATTTAAGGTTAAGTTAAGAGAGAATTCAATTATTAAAACCATTAAATTAAAAGATTTCCGATTTTTAATCACCCTAAAATGTCAATTTTTTTATAAATCTGACCTTTTAATTTTGTGCAAAAGATACTTAATAACACTTTCTTTAAAAAATCCTGAAAATATATAATTTCTAAAAAAAAAACAAAAAAACCAAGTGGTTTTTTTGGTAAAAAAACCGTTTGGTTTCAACCAATGGTTTAAACCGGCCAACCCTGGATATTATTATCCAAAATTTTTTTTCATCCGGAAAACAATCCTTCTCTTGGTGTTTTTTTGTTTTAAAATTACTTGGAATTTTTTAAAAAGAAAAATGAAACTCGCATTTTACCTAGGGAATCTAGACTATAACGGCCTCTTGATAGTCAAAATAATTTGTTTCGCTCAATACTTTCTGTTAAAATGTTGAGGTGGTCACTGCGCCATGCTCTTACCCCTGCGCAGTCGGGTTTCAATACGTAGTTTGTTGTCATATTTGGTTTGGTTTTGGTTTTTGGGGTAACATATATTTTCCGGTATGTGTGCTTGATCTCAAGGATCCGCGTATACACCTTCGTCAAGTGAGACAGACACAACAGAATTTTTACTGACACAAAGAAGGAAAATACACCCAGGGGAGAGGTCAGAATCGAACTGACGACGGAAACAGTACACATACTGCTGGCGTGAAGGGCAGTGAGCAGACCCAACCGGCCATCCGTTCCCCTCATATTTGGTGTTTTGATTTCAAATTTAGTGCGTAGCACAGGTAGTTGTCATGTTGAATGTTAAACAAAATAACACAAGCAAGTAAGTACAGTAAATTTACATGATTAAGTTCAGTAAATTACTACTAAAACGGGTATTTTAAAACAATTGTGTTGAAGCTCCGACTTCAGAGTGACAGATTTCTTTTAACGAAAGCAAATGTCCCAGCTGTTGAAATATCTTTTCAACAAACGTTAATTCAATAATCGCTGGGACTTGGGCAAGGGTTTAACATATGTAATCGATCGCGAATCCTAGCAATAGTTCAGGGTAGGCTGGCAGCCGATTACACCGCGCTTTCATTAAGATTTGCTAGTTTAAGTGCTCATTGAAATACGCTGTCAAATCGAGATCGAAAAACCACAATTGATACAAATCTCAGTTGGTACTTTAATATTCTATTATTATTGCTTTTATATTTTAGTATTAAAATTGCTATTTCATTACTATTTTTGTGGGATTTGCGTGTTTTGTGTAATATGAAAAAAGTACCGATCCCCCTTTTTTGATTCGTCATTGTTACTGTTTACCCCCCAAACGAGTTTGGTTATAATTAGGGCGGGGGGGTTGGGGGGGGCGGCAGCCCCCCCAACCACCTTAAACTTTTTATAAAAATAAAATAAATTTTTGTACTTTAACGGATCACCCTCGTTAATATGTAAAATAACTGATTACAGGTAGTATGCAGATTAACGAGTGTCTAGTCGGTAGGGTGCAGAATACCTAGGTAATTTCAAGATTACCTAGGTAATCTTAGAAATTGAAAAAAATTTCGCTCTTTAACGGATCACCCTCGTTAATCTGCAAATTACCTAGGTTTTCTGTAAATTAACTGATTTCCGGACTTTAACTGTAACATATAGATTAAATTGACTAAGAATTACTAAAGTATTTTTAAATTAAATACCTTAGGTTTTGTTTCGAAAGTTCGTGAAAGTGTATTTAGTTGCAATGTATAGTGTGACTCTTATTCTAGCCAATTTTTGTACCTAAGTACAAGTAAATTTGTAGTTGTAAGCCTAAATACCAAACACTTAAAACTGATACAAAAATGTTTTTAGTCCTGTTACCAAACTATTAAAAATTTATTTTTGTCCTATATATTTTTTTGAAAAATCCTATATTTTTCATTTGGTCACTTCTACCCCTGTATGTGTATAAAAAATTATCAACACTACATTTGCAATCACTTGTCATTTAATAATGTATTGAACCATGGAACCGTGTAAAAAAGCATAATGGATGGTTATTCACTTTAAGTTTTTTTAAGGAAAAATATATTTAATTTTTTTTTATATTTAAAAAATAGTGTAAAATGTATACTATTTTTCATCTATGTTTTGACAAGACTAACTCTTGTTTTTTAGTCATATGCTACAGAAGAAGATATTCTAGTCAGCTTTGAAAATTTCGAGGAAGCCTTCAAGCTATATTTAATATCATACACATTTGAATCAAATGATAATTTTGCAAAAGAAAAAGCAATTAAGGTAAGCTTTTATAAAGTATTTTTTTATACTCAAAGATAATTTTATTAGAAAAGTGGCTAAAAGTTTTAAAGGATATTTTATTATTGGTTTCAGTTAAAAATATATGGCTTATGATTGTTTACTAGGATTTAGTACAAATATCATTTAAACTTAGTACAAATATTCTAGGAACCTATTAGAAATTGGAAGAGTTTTCGATCGATCAGGAGCCAATCAAAATATCCCTTAGAATCTAAAATTTTAACTTTTTAACAATTTATGATTTTGCTCTTTATTTGAGAAACAGCTTTTTTAGCTCCCTTCAAATTTTTAACCTTTGTACAGCTCCCGCAAAAAAAACGTTACAGTGGGGTTTGCGGGCGAACCACTTGGGTTAGGAAGACAAAAGAGGGGTCGTTTTTCATTAATTAAAGTATTCTTTTACCAAAAAAATTTTCGAGTCCTTTGGGTAGGGGGTCGTCTTTATATTAAACGAAACACTAACTTTTTTTTCCAATGGGGATCCCCAACTATTATTAGTTTTTCTGAAAGGCCTTCCCCCCAAACCCTTAAATACCCAGTTTCATCCAGATTGATTAAAAAAATTTTTATTTAAATTTTTATTATGAAAGAAAAAATTTTAAAGTTCATTTTTAAAAAAATGAACTTTAAAAATTTTTCTTAAATTGTGAAATATTTTTATGGTAATCGATTCTGGTCTCTGGTAGTAATTTTATGTAAGAAACCAAAATTTCAATAGATTTATCTATTAGTTTTTGATAAAAACGAACGAGAAAGAGCATTTGCGGTATGCATTCGGCAACGGTAAGATATTAATATTAAGATATTAGGCCCCTTAAGATATTAATTCGTTTTTATCAAAAACTATTGGATAAAATCGATTGAAATTTTGGTTTCCTGCATAAAATTACTACCAGTATCGATTACCATAAAAATATTTCACGATTAAAAAAAATTTAAGTTTATTTTTAAAAATAAAATTTTTTTTAATCAATCTGGATGAAACTGGGTATTTAAGGGTTAGGGGGGATGGCCTTTCAGAAAAACTAATAATAATTGGGGGTCCCCATTAGAAAAAAGGAAGTTAGTGTTTCGTTTAATATGAAGACGACCCCCTAAGGACTCGCGACAATTTTATTGGTAAAAGAATATTTTAATTAATGAAAAACGACCCCTCTTTTGTCTTCCTAACCCAAGTGGTTCGCCCGCAAACCCCTCTGTAACGTTTTTTTTTGCGGGAGCTGTACAGTGTACAACTGTACATATACAATTTTTGAAAAAATTTCAAAAGTGTATTGTCCCGAAGTGTGTCAAATTTAGCTTAAAACACTACTTGGAGAATCAAATTGAAATTCTTATTACTATCAGTTTAAGCTTGGCAAAAAGCAATCATAATAGTTATGTTAACCTTGTCTATGTTTTTCAGATCAAATATTTTCATTATGCAATGCAGGTGTTTCTAAGCACTTGATTATTTATTTCCTTTGAGTAAATCCCAATATTCTTTTCTTACAGCTTTTGCATGAAATTTTGTTTGAAATGTACTGCAAGCCTTATGTATTGAACCAATGTTGCCATCCCCTAAAATTTAAATATGGGTATAAACCTCATGAATACTTCTCTAGTGTTTGCTCTAAAAACTCAGGGAGTAATTATTCCAAATATTCTGTGGATAAAAAGGATTCCTCAAAACGTGAAAGTAAATACAAGGTGAGATATTTTATGTAAATCTTATACTCAGGTAAATTGTATACAGGGTGTTTCAAAAGTCAGTTTCCTCGGCTTTTATTTGGAACCAACGTGTCCTAGGGTCACGGAAGTAAGGTCTACCCCAAGGTAAATGACCTTGGAGAATCCATTGAGATGACTTACAGCGCCTCTAGCGGCGAAATAAAATAGTTAAAAAAATTAATTTAAAAACTAAAGGAGATAGAGCAAACCTTCAATGAAAGTATTGTTGCCAACATTATAAAGAACTCGCTGAAAAAAATTTCATGAAAATATCATGAATAATCGCGGAGATATTAGCATGTGAAAATAGCACTTCAAAAAAGAAAAAGTTCATAAATTTGCAAATTTTTTGGTATTATTGTGTAGTATTTTGTTTTTTTATTTGAATGAAGACAAAAATTTGCAAATTTACGATTTTTTTCTTTTTTGAGGCCTGAAAAAGGGCTATTTTCACATGCTAGTATCTCCGCGAATATTCACGATATTTTCATGAAATTTTTTTCAGTGAGTGATAATGTTGGCAACAATACTCTCACTGAAGGTTTTTCTCCATCCCCTTTAGTTTTTAAATTAATTTTTTTTTACTTTTTTATTTATCCGCTAGAGGCGCTGTAAGTCATCTCAATGGATTCTCCAAGGTCATTTACTTAGGGGTAGACCTTACTTCCGTGACCCTTGGACACTTTGGTTCCAAATAAAAGCCGCGAAACGGACTTTTGAAACACCCTGTATATTTCCTACAAAGCTTTCCTGATAGCTCTGAATTTGCATTTAAATCTTTGCTAAAAACTGTTTTAATCATCAAAAGAAATTTTTGTTCTGTATAGTTTCCGAATCCATCTCCTGAAGAAAGTAACTTGCATCTCGTGATTGACAGTTTCTATCGTGAGATTCATCAGTTGGCAGGTTAGTTGATCTTAAAATAATTTTACTCTGGGAGAAGCCTAGGGAATAAAAGGGATATGGTTAGTAAAAGTTTCATGTAGGGGAGAGTTGAGCTATTTCGCACATGGGACACATTCGGACAGACGGTATTTCCCCTAGTAATTATTAATTTAAAAACCTGAAAAAAATACCAGTAGATGGAAGCATGACTACCACCTCCTAAATGAATTTTCAAAGCCCTGAGCCATTTTGTTGTATACGTACTGACATACCGCCAGAAGAAGAGCTATTGACGTCATACGATGATGCTGCGGTTGTTATAGAAACGGATTATTCCACTGAATTTCGGGGGTGATGATGATTCTTTTGGCGCTGAAATAAATGTTTTGCGCCAAATCTGAGTGGCTATTTTTCAACTTTGTACTTATTTCGATTCTAGTCACGGATGGGAATTTCCTTACATTACTAGATCTAATCTGATTTATTACACCTGATCAGATCTATTTCAACTGATCTTTCTGATCTATTTAATTTAATTTTATATTATCGGATTTACATCATCTTACCTGATATGATTTTGGATATTTTGTAATTTTTTTGGATTTAATCTGATCTATATCAACTGGTCTGATCTATTCCATATCTGATCTGATTTGATCTTAGATATTTTATTAAATTTTGTTTTTAAGTTCAGTTTGCAGAGAATAAGTTCAATGAGCAAATCTTTGTGAGGATTTCGAAGCGATCCGAAAGGTCCTGCATACGCAGCTTGGTGAGCGATAACGAGTAGGGGGAGGTAGATCCCTAATCTTATAAAAAAATATCAAAAAGATAATGAATACATATTTTTTATATTTTGTCACTTCACAAGTTTCTAACGCCTTATTTAAATTTCACAAGTATGATGATTTTTACAACTAAAGTTATATCAGCTAAAACTGAATATAACTAATTCCCTCAAAATAGCAATATAAATGCATACTAAACGGTAAAAAGTTTTCATATGAAAAAGTATTTCCGATTTTTACTGACGAGAAATTTCAAAGGTAATCAATAATTTAATGTAGTTATTAAAAGTTTTCTCATTCGCCAAATGTACGCTTAAAATGCCAAATATTGCAGTTCAATTCATACCACAGCTTCCCTCTTCTTTTGGACTCGTCTACTCACAGCAACCCTGTTCATAGCTCTTCTTCTCGCGGTATGTCAGTACTAGAAGTTTGCTACGTTAGAAGCAGCAAAGTAAATTTTCTTGTCATTTTGTTGGCATAAAATATCAATCAAAAATAACTCAAGTGGACATTCAGCATTTTATTCAGCAGAGGCACTACTAAAGTAAGTTTCTAGAAAGGTTTTATTTCCCTGCTTTAATTATAAAGATCTTGTTGGGACGTGTTAAGCTTGAACTGGTAGATGGGGCACATTCGTACACCAAAAGATGGGGCAGATTTGTACGGTGCGAATGTGCCTCATCTTTCCCATTTTTGATTAAGAAAGTGATTTATATGTTTATAAGTGCAGTATATTTAATAACTTGGAAGTTTAATTGTTTTTTATTGTAATTGTTTCAAAATTTGGTGATAATAGAAAATAACATCTTAAAGAAAGCTTCAGTTTTAAGGAATTTAGACCCAGATTTAAACATTGAAGAAATAAATGTCTCTGATAATTGTTTAATAGCAATTGACTCGGACTTAAGTGATTTTATTCTAGTAGAATTTGCTACTAAAAAGAAAAAAATTTTTATGTTGGTCAAATAGAAAATTTGGAATTGAATGGTGCTTATGGGTGCATGTGAAATCAACCGGCACTCAACCTGACCCTCTCAGATTTTAATGAAACTTTCAGGAATTGTTCCCTTCTATGATATAAATGAGAAAATGTTTTTATTAATCAACTTTATCAGTAAATTTTTTTTATTAAAATTTTTTGAAAAAAGGAAGAAAATGCAATTTTTCGCACTTTAATGTATTATAACTCCAATTATATTTATCCGAGGAAAGTCTATCACCCCTCGTTTTAAAAATAATTTTGCAAGCTTTAATTTTATTTAAAGTTTAACTATGTCCGTGAAAAGCATTTACTTTCATGATTTTTTAAATAGAAAAGCTTTTAAAAAAACAATGTTGGCATCCTTCAATTTCTTTAAAAATTACACATATATTTAGCAACATTATGAATTATGATATATGAAATTTACAGAGTGGGACCGCCACGGGATCAGGAGTCATAGCAAAAAGAGTTGTTTTGAAGTACTATTTCAGAGGTTAAAGTGATCAAACATGGCGTAGAACCCAGTTTTTGTCCACTTTAACTTAAAAAGTGGTGAGTAAAAGTGATATAAAACAACTCTTTTTGCTATAACTCCTGATCCCGTGGCGGTCCCATTCTGTAAATTTCAAATATCATAATTCATAAAGTTGCTAAATATATGTATAATTTTCAAAGAAATTGAAGGATACCAACATTATTTTTGAAAAACGTTTTTATTTAAAAAACCATGACGGTAAATTTATTTCGTGGACATAGTCTAACTTTGTATCAAATTAAAGCTTGCAAAATTATCTTTAAAACGAGGGGTAATAGATTTTTTCGGACAAATATAACCGGAGTTATAATACGTTAAAGAGCGAAAAATTGCATTTTCTTCCTTTTTTCAAAGATTTTTAATAAAAAAAATTACTGATAAAATTGAATAATAAAAACATTTTCTCATTTATATCATAGAAGAGAACAATTCCTGAAATTTTTGTTAAAATCTGAGGGTGTCAGGTGGAATTTTGCCATTTTTCGGTTGATTTCACATGGAATGACCCTTATTTAAAATTAATGATGAAAAACTTTAAAATTAATGACGAAACTTTTAGTAAGTTCCCAGTAAGTAATAATTCATTTTTACTGGGAAATTTTTTTTATTTTCCCAGTTTCAGGTGTTAATAAGCGAGCTGTTCACTTTTCTTTCCGAATAAAACCTGACAGTTAAAATATTGGTTGAACTTTTTCTAACTAATTATATTATGTGAAGTATGCCAATGTGCAATATACTCTTCATTACTACAATTGTTTTCCTCATCAAAAACTTAGATGTTCAATATTTTCTGAAGCTGTTTATTTTTTGTAAAAAATCTTCAATTTAGAGGAAAAATATGTAAAAGTGCCAAATATTTCGTTTAATTATCCTTACTTTAAAGTGCAATAAACTTTTTAGTTTGTAAAAATAAGTATTGTATAATTTTTTGCATGTGTACGAATGTGCCCCACACGTGTGCGAAACTGCCCCACCCATGGGGCACATTCGCTCGAAATTTCTCGTTTTTTAGATTGATGATATAAGCTAGATATTCGAGATGAATGCGACCAATTATCGTTCTAAAGCAGTGGTTCCCAACTCAAATATGTCTGCGGACCACTTCACTTAAATTTGAACCTCCGCGGACCATCTCTATCCCTAACTGTATATTCAAAATTTAACTTTTTTTCAGTGCATTCTTTCTTCATGGAGGGTCTAAAATTTTGACTTTTTTTCTGAAGTAAGGGAAACCAAGTCTTACAATGTTTCTAAATAAAACTTAGAAAATCAAATAATCTATTAAACTTAAAAGAAAAATTTACATTAGTTTTATGTCTAATTATTTGAAAATATGCCTTTTATAAAAGACCATTTAACCATTTTTTTCAAGCCTTTTTATCTATTAACCCTGGAAGAATTCACACCTACACAAAAGTTACAGGTTTAAAAAACAACAGTATAAAATAGATATTTTTTTCTTTTTCATAACCAACAAATAAGGTAATATATTATCAAAAGATTTAAATTTGAAAGAAAGTATTTAAATTAAACTGCAGGACGAATGAGATAACCAGGAATTCGGTTGATCATAGAAAATCAAACTGAACTGGACATGCACTGACTGTGAGTTGTCGCAGAGGAAATTCTATAGGCGAGGCTGATGTTCTCCCGAAAGAAGCCGCGTCAAAAGTCAGTAATTATTTTAAATGAGCGATTAAAATAGAAAATAATTTATGGGTTCAAAAAATTTCGCATTTTCGGCAATAAATTTTTCTCACATCTTCGAACAAACATATTTCACGTGTATCTTAGAAATTTCCTCTTTTCATACCACGATTTCTCAAAGACCCTCTGTCTGACCACAGCATCCCTGTTTGAAGTATCTTTCAACACTTCCACGTAGATCATTCGATTATTTATAAGCCCCACCCCGACTCCTTTCAGTTTTAATTAATCTGATGCAATACTTTTCCTCATCATCACATTTCGTTTTCTGTGTAATAAAATACTGTTGAATAAAACTTGAAATTATTTATGAGACGTATGATTTTTTACTGATGTTTTATTAACTATAGTGTTTTTACTATTTCCTAGAATGTGTGATTAGGAACACTATTTTTAAAAATTTTGCATACATTTTTTGGATAAGCTTAAAAATCTTCTCACGGACCACCTCGGAAGGCCTCACGGACCACCAGTGGTCCGCGGACCACCTGTTGGGAACCACTGTTCTAAAGTATCGGGAAAGGTCTTAACTTTCATTTGGAATCCGAGTTTGTTTCAATATCTCATCTAGATCCAGAGAAATATGCCGAAATGCACTTTTTGTGCGAATGTGCCCCACTCTCCCCTAAGTGGTAGGCTGAAACAATTTTCCTGCAATATGATACAGTCAAATTGGATAAGTGGAATCGCCCCAGATTGAAGTTTTCATTCCATTTCCACTTAAGACTCCTCCCGGGGTATAATGGCGGAAACAAATTGGAGCCGAGCGGCGTAAGCGAACAGCCACGAACACGCTCTGCGCAAGCACCGCTCTTAGCGCCTCCGAGTTGCGCGTGCGCAGAGCGTGTTCGTGGCTGTTCGCTTACGCCGCTCGGCTCCAATTTGTTTCCGCCTTAAGGCTTATCCCATTTATAAAAAAAATTCACTTATCCACAGAATTGAAGACTTCCTTTCCTAAAAAGTCCCTTGTTCTCTATAGCTTTTCTCACTCTCAAAAACATTTGGTTTTTTTAATTCTTTTTTTGAATGCCCTTGTAGCTGTTTGAGTGTTAACCTTTTATTGAACTCTGGGATCTATGAAATGTTTCAACTGCATTTTTCATTATTTTGCTATACTGTACTAAGCAATAATTGTTTCTTATAGATGGTGCATTAGATAGAATTGATACATCGTGCATTGAAAAACAGGATTTTGAATGTGCATTGTGTATGAGGTAATTTGAAATTAGTACTTCAAATGTCAATCTTATGATATGTCACGTGTTTCAGACCTAGACCAGGGTTTCAGGTATCTACCCCAGAACAGATTTAGAATAGGCCTTTAACCCCCTGCAAAAAATTCACTTAATTTCTTTAGTAAATGAGTAGTGTTTTTTACTCATTTTAAGTCATTTAGTACCCGCCCTTCCAACCTGGTAGTCGACAAGGGGGTTCCTAAAAGACTCAAAGTTTTCAATGGAACCAGGGTTCGTACGGGTCCTGGAATTTCGGTTTTCATTTTCCAGGCCTGTAAAAGTCATGGAATTTTAGTTGCCATGGTTACCGATTCACTGGTGGGGGAAGGAAATGTACTCAGGCGTCAATTCAAAATGAATAGAGTGTAGCCCGTTTCCCAGTCTTTCCGAGCCAATGAGAAGTCTCAATATCAGATTTCTTTTAAATTGCAACCATCTCATTGGCTCTGAAAGACTTGGAAACAGGCTAAATAACAACACGTGAGTTCATACTTCGGCAAACAGCTGGAAAGCAGCTTATTTCAATCCTGGAAAGGTCAAGGAATTTTTTTTTCACCTTAAGAGTACGAAATCTGACTAACTAACAATCTCCAAATTTTGAGGGGATTTAAACACTCTAAATACCTTGTCGCCTAAGGTAAGGTGCAACATGATATAACTGCATTTTCCAAACTTTACAGGAGACGAAAAAAACTGTTTCGTTCTTAATAAACGTGTGTATAATAGCTTGTAAACCTTTATATTAAGTCTTTTTCAACGGGGTTTGAGAGGAAATGCTTCGCCCCGTGCCGGCATCCCTAACAATATCAATGATAGGCCTGCGATTATGTCATTTTGCCTTACGATTGCAGTTATGCTAAAATGACAAAATTGACAATTGCAGCGATTTGAGTTTTGGCAAACCCGTTTGTGGCCAGGTGATCTGGGGTCGAAATTTACATTAGATAGATGCAGGGATGCAAGTGCTGCGCTAATTGGGCCGATTTCGCCAATCGTTGTACCCTGCGCCAACCTGCTCCAAAAATCCCTTTTTTGGCCAAAATTGCGCCGGACTGCTCCAAAAAGGAAATTTTCGGACGAATTTTGCCAAATATTGGCTTCTGACCACGATAAAGTTGTTTTCTCTACATCGCATAACTACGCAAGAAGAAGCCGACTTCAACTTGGCGCCCGCGGCCGTTCACGAAAGCAGTCGCGGAGGTACGGGACAATCCGCGCGCAAAAGAAACTTTTAGTAGGGGAAAAATAGCTCAAAAAAGGGCCGAACCCGGAACAAATTCCAACAAAATGTTTTTCAACGGTTTTGGACTCTACTAGGTGTCCTTATTGACAGAAAAAAAGTCTACCACAATCTGATGACCGGAAGTGTGATTTTTTTTGAATTTTTTAAAAAACTTTAAAATCCTCTAAAAATTATAATAAAGGCGAAATGAAAAAAAAATTTCGGTGTTAAATTATATATTAATAGGTTGTTGACTTTTATTGAAGAAGTAATTTATAAAAATTTCATTTATAAGGATCTGGCAACAAGAAAAGTGCTTTTTTTCAAGATGGCTGCATAAGTTTTCAGTAAGTGACTGTAAACTTGTTTTTCTCACATAAATTCCATTAATTAAGATGAAAAGTGACGTAAATAAAGTCAATAACTTCAGATAATGCTGAAAATTTTGTCTATCCTATTAAAATAAGGAGAAAGAACGAGCGGAAATACGCGCGTATCCGCGCAGTTTCTGAGTCCCGATTTCACTGGGTATAGTCACTATGAAAGTTCATAAAAACTGGGAAAAAACTCCAACAAGCATTTTCTCAACTGTTTTAGACAGTAATAAGTGTATTTATTGTCATTACAAAAGTCTACCCGAATCTGACAACCGGAAGTGGGTTTTTTTACAAGATGGCCGCCGATGCTTAAAGAAAAGATATATTCGGGAAAAAGCCTTATTTTATGGGTTCTAGAATTAAATATCAGGTTATAGTTAAATTTCTTATCATAGTTATGAATATAAATTCCGTTTACGAAATCTAGTAACCAGAATAGGGCTTATTTTCAAGATAGCGGCTTTTCGGAATTGCCGGCGCATACTGGGTAATTTAAAAGTTTCATTAAATTAAAGAAAAAATTCGGTACTTACGTATTATCCCGTCGACCGTTCCGTGACTGTCAAATTTAGCGGCACAGCCATAGAAAAGTCAATGGGTTGTTTTACCGTTTTCGGATTCAGCGGCAAAAATTCCAACAAGCATTTTCTCAACTGTTTTAGACAGTAATAAGTGAATTTATTGTCATTACAAAAGTCTACCCGAATCAGACAACCGGAAGTGTGTGGGTTTTTTTCAAGATGGCCGCAAATGCTTAAAGAAAAGAGATACTATTCAAAAAAATAGCCCTAATTTAAGTGTTATAAAAAATTTTTATGGGTTCTAAAATTAAATAATAGGTTATAGTTAACTTTCTTATATTTATGAATAGGGGAGAGTGCTGTACCTAAGGATGGTTGTACCTTCAGCCAACCCGTTTTAAAATTCGGGAAATATCGGAAATTTGAATTTGTGGTTGAATTTGAAATGTAAACAGATGCTATCTAGTTGCTAACGTGAAATCAGCTCTTTAAAATAATATTTAAATTTAATATAATAAATTTGCTGTTTTTAGGTGCTCAAAGTTTTTTTTAGTGCATCACTACATTAAAATATCTTTCTTCCCCTTTAATTATGACATGATTCATTGGGATGTATAAGGGGGGAATCCCCGAGATTTTAACTTTTATTTTTGATATTCGAAATCGTCAGATCTCAATTCTTTAATTTTTTATAGAACTTAAAATGCAAAAACACCGTGTGTTGTACCTTCAGACACGTTCTTGTGGGTGTCTGTAGCTAATCTGCATTTTTGAATCAGGTTTCATTAAAGTGAATACATTTTAATGCATATTAAATTAATTCTAAATGGTTATCTATTTGTTGGCGATTATTTTCAAGTGATTTTAGATGAAAAGTCTAATATTTTGTGATCTAAACTACTTTTTAACATTTTTTATTTTACTTTACATTTAATGCAAAATATGGTAGGGTGGGTTGGGGTAAAATGGGTCAATTTTAAGGTACCTTCACATTCTAAGTTTTATTTCATCAAAACTATTACTTTTTAATGATTTCTTTCAATTGGATCTTGACACTACAATCCTTGAGAACATTTTCTTCTAATTTTATCAAATATTTTTAGTTATAAGTTGGTTAAACTTAGCATCAAAAGTAATGACCTATTTTACCCCAATGTGGGGTAAAATGGGTCTCATTGCAAAAAGATGTCAAAAATATATTTATTACTAAATATACATGAAAATAAGAAAAAAGGCAATCGACTAAGCCGTTTTTATATGAAGAAATTTGTTTTAAGTTGCACTTTAATGAAATAGTAAACGTCCGAAGTTAATGAACATTGTTCAAATGTAGCAATTAAAATACTTTGTTTGGAGAAAAAAATAAACTTGTTTGACAGTTTAATATATATTTGGAAGAAAATAAGTTAAAAACATTGTTTTTACTTAATACAGAAGGCCTCCTAACTATGACCCATTTTACCCCAAGTACAAAATATCGTTATAAAAGATAAAATATTTTATATTTTTCTAAGCTGATTGGCTTGAAATGTCTCTCAGACTTTCTTTTATGAAAAACTATCACAAAAGTCTGCTGTTATTTATTACAATATATAGTTATTTCGAAGTTGGTAAAGCCTGTTTTTTCGATGACATCATTTACGGTTCAAATTAAATATTTTTCCATTCTTCAAATTCATAAATCTGAACTTTTGACAGTCGAAAAAGGTTGCCAACAGATTAAAGAATATAATTAAAAAAGTTAGTGAAAAAAATTCAATTTAAATTTGATTTATATCGACTTAATTAAAACTGACCCATTTTACCCCATGACCCACTTTACCCCAACCCACCCTATAAAATCAGCATACTATCGCATTTAAGTATGAGGATTACAAAAAACTTAAAATTTCCACCGAAGATTTGCGAAAGTTATTACCTCCAAATGCTTGCACAACTAAGTGTCGATCGAATTGTTTTTTTTTGGATCAGTGAAGTGATCAGATCAATCAGCATGATTGATGAAACTATTACCTCAAATTTCGATCTGAAAATCCCATGTAATTAATGTATTTTTGGTAAAAAAAATCAAGACTTTTATCAATCAACTTCGCTTTAATGATCATTTACGATCTAAAGCTACAATACTTTAAAAAATCTATCTCCCCAATTTTAAAAATGCTTGAAATAGTTTATAAAAAGGTAATACACCAATAAAAATGTTCAGTTTAAGCTTTTTTCAACTAAAACTTACCTTTTTAAGGGTGTCCACAGGTACAACTGGGTCTGTCCATAGGGAGAGCACGTGGTTGTACCTATAGACACAAATTTCGTCAAGCTATTAATATGAATTAAAAATCCAATTTTGAAGATTTTAGCTAATAAAAAATATTACCCTCTTTGCAAAGGTTAGGACTATAGGTTGGGCACTTTAAATGGTCAAAATGTGATTTTACCTGCCTTAGAAAAATCCAAACGTGAATTTTGTCCAAAGGTACAACACTCCCCTATATATTCCGTTGTCAAAATCTAGTAACAAATACAGGGCTTATTTCCTAGATGGCGGTTTACGTTTTTTTTGGAATTGCCGGTGCATACTAGATAATTTTAAAGGCTCATTAAATCAAAGAAAAATTTCCAACAAGCATTTTATCAACGGTTTTAGACAGTACTAAGTGTATTTATTGTTAATAAGAAAGTCTACCAGAATCTGACAATCGGAAGTAGTTTTTTTAATGATGATCGCCAATGCTTAAAAAACTGGAAAATCCTAATATGCGCCGGCAATTCCGAAATAAACCTAAGCCGCCATCTCGTAAATAGGCCCTGAAATTTATATTCATTACTATGATAAGAAAAAACTTAACTATACCCTAATTGATTTTAGAACCCATAAAAAGATTTTGTAACACTTAAATTAGGGCTTTTTCCCGAATATCTCTTTTCTTTAAGTATTGGCGGCCATCTTGAAAAAACCCACTTCCCGGTTGTCCGATTCGGGTAGACTTTTGTAATGACAATAAATCTACTTATTACTGTCTAAAACAGTTGAGAAAATGCTCGTAGGAACTTTTTCTTTATTTAATAAACCTTTTAAATTATCCAGTATGCGCTGGCAATTCCGAAAAAAAACGTAAGCCGCTATCTTGAAAATAAGCCCTATTCTGGTTACTAGATTTTGTAAACGGAATTTATTTTCATAACAATGATAAGAAACTTAACTATAACCTGATATTTAATTTTAGAACCCATAAAAAAATTTTATTACACTTAAATTAGGGTTTTTTATGAATATCTCTTTTCTTTAAGCATTGGCGGCCATCTTGAAAAAACCCACTTCCGGTTGTCAGATTCGGGTAGACTTTTGTAATGACAATAAATACACTTAGTACTGTCTAAAACAGTTGAGAAAATGCTTGTTGGAATTTTTTCTGTGATTTAACGGAATTTATATTCTTAACAATGATAAGAAAAGTGAACTATAACCTCATAATTAATTCTAGAACCCATAAAAGAATTCCGAAACACTTAAATTAAGGCTTCTTCCCGTTTATCTCTTTCCTTTAACCATCGGCTGCCAAAAAAATCACTTCCGGTTGTTAGATTTGGGTAGACTTTTGTAATGACAATAAATACAGTTATTAGGGGACATCCATAAATTACGTGAAGCGTTTTTTCCAAAATCTGGACCCCCTCCCCCTTAGTGAGATTTTGCTGGACCCCCCCTCCCCCCAAGTGAGATTTACCTACAACTTTTTAAAAATAATATGCAGTATCTTATCTGTGTGTATTCTTTTCTCATACTTAAAAAATGAAAATCGTATAATTTCTAACTTATAAAGCTGAGGTGAGATTTCAATCGACCCCCCCTCCCCACTTGGTGAGATTTTTCCAAACCCCTCCCCCCCTTTTTTTACCTCGCGTAATTTATGTATGTCCCCTTACTGTCTAAAGCAGTTGAGAAAATGCTTGTTGGAATTTTTTCTTTCATTTAATGAACCTTTTAAATTATCCAGTATGCGCCGGCAATTCCGAAAAAAACGTAAGCCGCTATCTTGAAAATAAGCCCTATTCTGGTTACTAGATTTTGTAAACGGATTTTATATTCATAACTATGATAAGAAACTTAACTTTAACCCGATATTTAATTCTAAAACCCATAAAAAATTTCTTAACACTTAAATTAAGGCTTTTTCCAGAATATCTCTTTTCTTAAAGCATCGGCGGCCATCTTAAAAAAAAACCCACTTCCGGTTGTCAGATTCGGGTAGACTTTTGTAATGACAATAAATACACTGATTACTGTCTAAAACAGTTGAGAAAATGCTTGTTGGAATTTTTTCCTAGTTTTAATGAATTTTTATAAACTGTGCGGATACGCGCGTATTTCCGCTCGTTCTTTCTCCTTATTTTAATAGGATATACCAAATTTACAGCATTATCTGAAGTTATTGACTTAATTTACGTCACTTTTCATCTTAATTAATGGAATTTACTCGAGAAAAACAAGTTTACTGTCACTTACTGAAAATTTAGGCCGCCATCTTGAAAAAAGCACTCCTCTTCTTGCCAGATCCTTATAAATGAAATTTCTATAAATGAGTACTTCGTCAATAAAAGTCAACTACCCCCTAATATATAATTTAACACCGAAAAAAAAATTTTATTTCGCCTTTATTATCATTTTTAGAGGATTTTAAAGTTTTTTTTAAAAAATTTTAAAAATCACTTCCGGTCATCAGATTGTTATAGACTTTTTTCTGTCAATAAGGACACCTAGTAGAGTCCAAAACCGTTGAAAAACCTTTTTTGGAATTTGTTCCGGGTCAAACCGTATTTTCCCCTTACTATTTCGCGAGAAGTCGCGATCTTACGACTATTTCACTTCCCATATTATTTCCGAGAAAAATGACGATTTTTACCGAAAAAAAGTCGAAAATATCGTGATTTTTCGCGGAAGTTTCGTTTGGCTAGCGGAGTGTTCCGTTCCTCCCCCGACTTCTTTCTTGAAGGTCCCTTGAATTCGGCCTTATCTTGTGTTGGAAGCGCGATGTGAAAAAACAACTTTACAAGGGTTAGAAGCCATCAAGTCCAGAGTTTAGGATCACATTCTGTGGGAAAAGTCGAAAAATAGCGATTTTTCACGAAAGTACCGTTTTTCAGCGCATAGTTAAAGTTAGCTTTTTTCATATCGTTATTGCGATGCAGAAGAAACTTAAGTGCCTCATAAGTCTACGTCTAGTGATACCTCTCAGATTGCGTTTTATTGATTTTAGTCAGTATTTTCTACTACTACTTCTTAGGATTTCCAAAGTTGTAAATTTTTACTGAAAGATCTTTTTGAAGTATGATAAGATAATAATACAGCCCTTATCAAAAATTTTTTTTAATTATAACTTGTTTCATATATGAAATCAAGGGGATTGGTAGGGGACCTGCCACCCCCCTCCCCAATAAAAAAGGAAATCAGACTAGGTGTCCAAAACAAGCTAAAACCATATTTTATATGGTCAAAATTTTAATGAGGGATGCAGGACCCCAAGACCCCCCTTTGCACTTGGATCTCTACAGGGTGATTCTGAAATGGACCGCCAAACTTTGAGGGGTGATAGTACTCATCAAGACGAACAAGAATTGATGCGGAAAGGGGGGTCGCAGTTACACCGTTAAAGAGCTAGGTCCTAATGTAGTGCGAGAGCATTACAAAAGGACGTTTTGCCAAGGCCGGTTTAAGGCTGCAGCTAGAGATCGTTTTCTGGCTTCTTGTCAACACGAAAGATTTATGTGCAGGGGGCCCGCTAATTGACCTAAGCTAACCACACAAAGGGACCGGGCTCCTTCGGGCATTCGAGGGGAGATTCGGAGCATTGATAATATCACCTTCCCATTGTGTGGTTAGCTGAGGTCTATTAGCGGGCCCCCTGCACATAAATCTTTCGTGTTGACAAGAAGCCAGAAAACGATCTCTAGCTGCAGCCTAAGGGAAAAAAAACATAATGAAATGAAAAAATTTATTGCATGAGGTACAGCAGTATCCGTACTACTTACATCATAAATTTGATAGAAATTGAACCACTTTCTAAACCGCGGAGTTAATTTCAAAAGTGCAATATTAATCTTTTGGTCAAAGAATCACATTCCTTAATGGTATTTAGAAAAATGATGATCGGGGAAGGAATTTTCAATGATCGTAACATGGATCATTGAAACTGTTTGATCATTGAAAATTCCTTCCCCGATCATCATTTTTCTAAATACCATTAATGGAACTCCATTGTTTGACTAAGAGCACGTTTTAAAACTCACCCCACGGTTTAGAAAGTGGTCCAATTTCTATCAAATTTATGATGTAAGTAATACGGATACTGCTGTACCTCATGCAATAAATTTTTTCATTTCATTATGTTTTTTTTTCGTTAAACGGGCCTTGGCAAAACGTCCTTTTGTAACGCTCTCGCACTACATTAGGACCTAGCTCTTTAACGGTGTAACTGCGACCCCTCTTTCTATACCAATTCTCGTTCGTCTTGATGAGTACTATCCCCCCTCAAAGTTTGGCGGTCCATTTCAGAATCACCCTGTATAATTCAAAACTTTTTTAAATACTAAGTTTATCAAAGTGAAAGTTCTACCTGTAAATATATGTCCAAAAGTTGGACCAAGTATACCAAAACTAGTCAACGTCTTGTCTGTCAAATTTACTACATTTTCTGGGGAGAACCCCTAGAACCCACGGGCGGCGTTTCCGCGGGGGACGGGGGGGACGCGTCCCCCCCAATATTTCTGACTCTTAAAATTTTTTAAAACTGAAAACGCTTTATGTTCACTTTCAAAACCAAACCAGTAATGCCCTCCCAAATGTATTGTGCATCCATTGTGGAGCCATCCATTGTGGTTCGATGAACTGGGTGCATCAATTGGGAATATTGTTCTCTACCACAAAAGCTAAAGACGAGTACAAAGGTATTGTAGAAGATGATGCCACTGGTGGGCCTGTAACAAATATTGCCAAAATAAAACCCTTGTGTCCCACCAGATGGATTTATCGCAAAGCTCAAGTAAATGAAGTTTTAAAAAAAGTATCCACTTATTCTTCAGAAGCTCTCCGAGCTTTCAAACAAAGGTCAAGAAGGAGCCAGTGGCTTGTTAAGTATATTTGAAAACGGAACAACTTACCTAGGTTTGATAATGGGAAGAGAAGTTATTGAACTTCTAGAACTATTAAATAAAAGTTTTCAAGGTCGAAAAAGAACGGTTTCTGGACTGTGTGGTAGTGTACAACACATCTTAGATGGTTTACAAGAACTACGAACGGATGAAAAATTTTCATCTATTTATAATGAATGCCTTGAAAGAATTTCTGAGTTCGACCTCGAAAAATTGAGGATTCCCCGAAGAATGAAAAACACCGACAATAAACCAGAGGGCTCTGAAAATTCTCAAATTGAGACACATTTTCGACGAGAGTATTTTGAGCTCATTGATTCCGCCTTGTTTGGCCTGAAGAAAAGAATTCTTGAGCAAGAGGGTATAAAAAAACAGCTTTTGCTGGAGAAAATTCTCTTGCATAAAGAAAGTTTGGAATTTATCGAATCCTACCCCGAAATAAATTACGAATCATTAAAAGCCGAATTACAACTCTTTCATCTTCGCCACAAGACAAACTCCCTAAGTGATGTTAAGGAAGTTGTAACATCTTTGACAAAGGAGGTAAGGGATATGTTCCCCAACATAGAAGCTCTAACCAAACTTATACTGATATGTCCTGCGTCAAGTTGCGAAGCTGAAAGAAGCTTCAGTGCTTTGAGGAAATTAAAAACTTATCTCCGCTCAACAATGTCACAAAAACGACTAAACCATATAACAATCTGCTATGTGCATAAAAAAATATTGGAAAAAGTAGATATTAGAGATGTAGCCGAAATCTTTATCTCTCGTTCCAAAAGCAGAAGGAATGTATTTGGATCCGCAAAATAAAGTTTTCCTTTTTTTTCAAGTATATTTATTTTAAATATCAATCAGTTATTAGTCATCTTTTTAATTATTTTTGAATTATCTTTATTTTTAAGATTCTTTTGGACGTTTAAAAAATATGTTCTTTTTTATTTTGTTTTTTGTTAATGAATTTGAATTTGAAAAACGCTGTGTTTTCTTTTATGTCTTTAAGTAATGGAAGTAGTGAACTACAATGTTGATTTTCGAAAGGTATGTTCTAAAATACAGTTTGGCACGTGTAAAAAAAATTTTTTTAATAATGCTGCCAAGGATCCAAAATATGGTAATCAGTCCCCCCCAATATTCGGTGGCCGCCGTCGCCAATGCTAGAACCCCCCTTTAGTATACTTCAAGCTCTATTATAGTCTGTTCATTTTGAACTGGCGCTTGAAAATATTTCCTTCCCCCACCACCGATCGGTAACTATAGCAACTATCTTTGTCAAAGTGACGAAGAAGGCTTACTATTGGCTGCTCGAAGATAGTAACTATGGTTACGCTAGCGTGGGGGAAAGCACTATTCTCAAGCGCCAATTCTAAATGAATAGAGTATACTTACACAGTAGGGTGTCCCTTATATGGGCGTTTTTTCAAAAAGTCAGGGAAACTTTTGCTCCACCCCCCAATTTTTTTCCTTTTGGTACCCTAAGACTGTGTGAAAAATCTTAAATCGATCAGATAATATTAACACGTGCCCCAAACGGCCTAAAGTTAGAAAAATTTGACTTTTTTCTAATTTTTTTGAAATTTTTAAAAAATATGTTTAAAAAATCCGTTTCCAAATAATAGGGCTCTAACATATTTAAACAATCATATTTGACCGTTTTTCATTACTAGTTAGGCCAAAATGCCCAGTTTGTAACCTAGTCGTCAATCAGAAAATCATCAAATTTGTCCATTTTATACTGAGAATAGAAGAACCAAAAGGCAGTGGTAAACGACTTAAAACCGCAAAATTCCATGGTTAAACACCATATTTAGACCATATTGATGGGGATATATATTTTCTGGAGCTCAAATTAATTATTGGTTGCTTAATTACAGACGCCATATTGAATTGCATTAAAACTAAAAAAATCTAAGAAAAAAGTTATGGGCATGTTTGATATCGAGTAATGGGTGTTTGAGGTTTCTAAACTCAATTAAGACTAATAAAATTATCTTAGACAACTTTTTAAAGCTTTTTACGCAATTGTAAGGGTCAGCATATCTCCTAATACAAGTGCAAACCATGTTTTCAGAACTAGATATGGTAATAAATTCTAAACACATAAAACTGGCAAAAGAAATTCTGGAAACAAGTTAGAAAAACAGGCTCTCGTGTGTTCACGAGTATTTTATTCCATAAGTTAATTGAAAAGCTGAAGTTGATACAAAATTAACCCACTCTTCATAATAATTTAGTTATAATCTCAGAAGGTAAGCAGTTAACCATGTTTATAGAGACTGTTCTTCTATTTTATCATAATTTTATATATTAGCATAAAAAATACCAGCAGTTCATACTTTTAGTGTCATTAAAACAATTAAACACTGTTATTTTGTCCTTTGCTGTAAGAAAGTTTAAATATTAACTAGTTTTTATAACTCTTCTACTTTACCCTTCGTTTTTCTTCGCACTGTCAACCTTTCATCAGTAAACGTCCTGAAGGAAGTACTAAGGTTTCGAGTAAATTTTTCGTGAAAATTGTTTATGGAATTAAATTATTTTAAAGTGCCAGATCCTTCTTTGTGATAATGTAGAGGTAGGAAACTTACAGAGTGAAAAATAGCTGACTTACAAAAAGACTTTAAAGAAATAATGATTTTAAGAAACTGTTGATAATATTTATAATATTTAAATAGCCAATATAAGTGTCTTAGATTTTAATGACTCTGATTTGTTCAATTGCAGGTATTTTTTTATAAAATTATGATAAAATAGAAGAACAATCTCTATAAACATGGGTTAATTGCTTGCCTTCTGATAGGTTAACTCAATTATTATGAAGAGCGGGTTAATCTTGTATGAGCTTCAGCGTTTCAGCTAACTTACGGAATAAAATACTTGTGGACACACTGGAGTCTGATTTTTAACTTGTTTCCAGAATTTCTCTTTACAGTTTTATATGTTTAGAATTTATTACCATATCTATAGTTCTGAAACCATTGTTTGCACTTATATTATCTGCTGACCCTTACAACTGCGTAAAGAGCTTTAAAAAGTTGTCTAAGATAATTTTATTAGTCTTAATTGAGTTTAGGAACCTCAAACACCCATTACCCGATATCAAACATGCCCATACCTTTTTTTTCTAGATTTTTTTTAGTTTTAATGTAATTCAATATGGCGTCTGTAATTAAGCAACCCATAATTAATTTGAGCTCCAGAAAACTTATATCCACATCAATATGGCATACAAAAGATGCTTAGCTATAGAATTTTGCGATTTAAAGTCGTTTACCACTGCCTTTTGATTCTTCTATTCTCAGTATAAAATGGACAAATTTGATGATTTTCTGATTGATGACTAGGTTACAAACTGGGCATTTTGGCCTAACTAGTAATGAAAAACGGTCAAATATGATTGTTTAAATGTGTTAGAGCCCTATTATTCGTAAACGGATTTTTAAACATATTTTTTAAATTTTTCAAAAAAATTAGAAAAAAGTCAAATTTTTGTAACTTTAGGCCGTTTGGGGCACGGGTTAATATTATCTGATCGATTTAAGATTTTGCACAGAGTCTTAGGGTACCAAAAGGAAAAAAATTGGGGGGTGGATCAAAAGTTTCCCCGACTTTCGATTTTAAGGGACACCCTATTACACAGGGCTCCCAGCAAGTCTCTTTTTTCCCTAAAAGTCTCTTTTTTCATCTCAGGTCTCTAAAAGTCTCTTTTTCACAGTCAAGGTCTCTTTTTTCTCTTTTTCAGCTATTTTTAGATTTCACTTTTGAAAAATTCCGAAAAAAATCAGAAATTTTCAGTTTTTATCTAAAACATATGTCTGAGAAAATCTTTTATCTCTGCTAGAGGCGAAAAACTGCCAAACCTGGCAGAGAAAACCGGTTTTCAACCTCGTAGCAACGGAAGACATGTTTTTGATTTCAAAACTTTGGTAGAAATTCATTAATGTTTTTTTCTGTTAGTGTATGAAAAAAAATTAAATGATCTTAAAGTCCTGTCTCTTGCAATTTTTGAAGAGTGCCACCCATGTTTTAATGTAAAATTATACAAAAGATTGTATTTTTGAAAACCTCATAAAATATTTCTTTGTATATGAAATGCTTGGCAAATATTAAGATCGGTAGCTCCAGTTTTTTCCATATACTTTAAAAGTTTTATCCTAATTAATAAACAAATAATTACATTGAATAAGTGTTTATCAAATTAACTAACTATAATGAAATGTATTTAAAGTATGAGGAAAATTAACATAAACAAGAATAACATATTAGAAATAAAGAAAAGACTGATTAAGAGCTACCATCTTGAATTTTTTTCAATACATTTGCTGGATAACATGCACGTGGTTTGTAAGTCTCCTTAAATTCCTGAGAAAATACTGAAAATCTCAACTTTTTTCTAAAGTACCTAAGAACTCCTAAAATCTATCACTCTTAAAAAATATTCAAGATTAAAGAGATGCATTGAAATTGTGTGGGGGTTATTTTTTAATTAAAACAAAGTCCAGTTAAATGTGAAATCCCTTGAATTTTTATGTGAAATTTTAATCCCTTGCAATTCTTATTTCTTTTCTAAATTATCTGAACTTTTTCCTGTTTCGACAAAATTAAGTGAGTTGTTATTCGTCACCTTCCGTTTTTTTTATTTACTATTTTGGAGTATGAACCCTGTATGCATGATTTATTGATCAATTTATATCAATAAGGTAACATTTTAATTGAGCTACACGTTCATGGGCGGATCAAACACTAAAAAATGCATCGCGTTTAATTTTGACCTAAAATTTGGTCTCTTTTTTCCCTTTTTTTAAGATTTTAGGTCTCTTTTTTCCCTAAAGACAAACCAATAGACTGCTGGGAGCCCTGTTACATCTTAGCTTATGTAAAGTTCCTTAAGATACAAATTCTACTTAAAATTTTATGAAAAAAAAGCTGCACCTACTTCCACTGAAAATAGTGAAAAAAGGGCCGAACCTCAAACAAATTGCAATAAAAGGTTTCTCAACGGTCTTCACTTAGGAATGACCTCAATAATAGCATACTAAAAATCGGACAGGCGGAAATTTAATTTTTTTTTAATTTAAAAAAAATGGCCAAAAAAAATTTCAATAAATCAAATTATAAAAATAGACTTATGATACATGTTTATGGGCTATGAATACGAATATACCATTTAAATTTTTAAAAATTTAAAATTTCAATTTTTAAAAATTAATTGAAAATTTGGAAAGTCGTAACAATTAAAACATGGCTCAAAACCACAAAATAATTGCGAAAGAAATAATTTAAAAGGTTTTCAATTAAAAATGACCTAAATAATAACATACTAAAATGGAAGAACATTGGACTGTAAAAAGTTTAATTTTTTTCAAATTTTAAATTTTTTTTGCCTCAAAAATCAACCTTTTTAAAAATTCTTGTTAAAAACGTTTGAAGCATCTACCAAGGTCATTTTCCCATGGATGTTGTAGGTATATACTTCTATAACCTAAAAAAACCACAATTGGTGATTAAATCATTAGTTAATTAATTAATTTATAAAAATTAACGTTGAAAATAGAGGTAAAATCTTCCAATCAAGAATTAAGGAAAATATTTAGACATTATTTGGTAAATAATCATTTTAAAAATAATTAAATTGAAAAAAGACAAAATATCTTTAAAAAAATTTAAATTTTAAATTAATTTTAAAAAATTTAAATTTTTTAAAAAAATTTAAATTTTGTAGTAAATGCATGTGATACATGTCTCCAGGCTATATTTTAGTGCTGTTTACGAAGATCACGCCAACTTTTCAATAAAATTTAGTAAAAGTGTGGAAAAGTTGAAGCATTTTTCTCAATAATTTTGTTTTTTATGCTTCAATTTTTCCACAGTTAATTTAAATTTTATTGAAAAGTTGGCGTGATATTCGTAAACAGCACTACAATATGGCCTAGAGCAGGGGTTCTCAAACTTTTTAACATCGCGACCCACTTTTGAGAAACAAAATCTAACGCGACCCACGGACTTCAGTTATTTATAATTAACTGAACTGAGATAATTATCTCATGCCCCCTCCCCACAGAATTTTAAATTCTCTGACTGGGGGGTGTTCACCAATTTTTTAATTACAAGGGTATGAAATAGTTTAATTGTGGTCTAACAATGACCCCTACAGTAAAAAGGGGGGTCTGTGGGTACTCCCCCAGAGAAAATTTTAAAATTTGACCCTTAAAAACATAGTTTTAACTTGTTTTTTAGCAATATGGGATAAATTACATCATTTCCCAAGAAAATTCTTAAAATTTGCATTGACCCCCCCAGTGTGGATGGGGAGAAACACTAAATTTTTTTCAAATCTTATTTGAATAACCAACTAGATTTGCATTATTGGCACATTAAAGTGACACACATAGTACGTATTTACATTAATTGCCTTTTCCGTTCCACTCCAAGTAGTGTAGTTTTTCCTCAAATTTTAATTCTTTTTACTATAGAATGGTAATTTGATAATTTCAAAAGTTCAACTAATAGTGTGATAATTCAAAAGTCAATAACACCGTTTGTGAAAAATTAAAAATATTTTCGCGACCCACCAAAAACTGACTGGCGACCCACCAGTGGGTCGCGACCCACAGTTTGAGAAACTCTGGCCTAGAGACATGTATCACATGCATATAATATAAAATTTAAATATTTTAAAAAATTTAAATTTTTAAAATTAATTTAAAATTTAAATTTTTTTTAAATGATTTAATACCAAATATTGTCTAAACATTTTCCTTATTAATTGATTGAAAGATTTTACCTGTATTTTCAACTTTAATTTTTAAAAATTAACTAATGATTTAATCACCAATTGTGGTTTTTTTTTAGGTTATAGAGGTATATATATACCTACAACATCCATTGAAAAATGAGCTTGGTAAATGCCTCAAATGTTTTTAACAAGAATTTTTATAAAGGTCGATTTTTGAAGCCAAAAAAATTGAAAATTTGAAAAAAATTAAACTTTTTATTGTCCGATTTTCTTCCATTTTTAGTATGTTATTATTTAGGTCATATCTAATTGAAAACCATTTAAATTATTTCTTTGGCGTAAGAGGCGTCCTAAAATGGGCACCCAGTCCCTGGGGGTTAAACCGGGTTAGGGAGGTTGGGCGATGGGCCTATCACCCATCCCTGTGAAAAATTCTCGATTACAGGAACCATAAGCCTTACCAGTGTTATGCTCTCTGCTGCGGCGGAGACCTGTGTGGTCCCAGATGACGGCTATCTTGCCTGGACACCTGAGAAAACACTAATGAAGCGTCAGAGGGAAAGCCCAAACATGTATCATAAGTCTCTATTTTTGTAATTTGATTTTTTGAAATTTTTTTCGGCCATTTTTTATAAATTTAAAAAAAAATTAATTTCCACCCATCCGATTTTGGCCGATTTTAGTATGTTATTATTGAGGTCATTCCTAAGTGAAAACCGTTAAGAAACCTTTTATTGCAATTTGTTTGAGGTTCAACTCTATTTTCAGTGGACTATAATAGAAAAGTCTAATATTTTTACTGTTTCTTTTGCACCTTCATGTCCCAATCAAAAATGTGGAGGTCCCAATCAAATATTCCCCATAGAGGAAGAATAGCACGCTCAATTGGGTTGAATTTACGTAGATTTTACGTCTTAAAACGCTCCTAACAAGGCGAAAATGAGAAATTTTCATTTTTATACTTAAGTAAATGACTAAAAGTATTCTTAGTTCATTAAATTGAAAAGTTCTCATTTTCGCCTTGTGAGGAGCGTTTTAAGACGTAAAATCTACGTAAATTCAACCCAATTGAGCGTGCGTTTAAAGGGTTTTATTCAAGATATTTTTCTCATTAAGGTGTCTTTTCCTACTGAATCGATGCTGCTCTACAACTTAGTCATTGACTTTTTTCACATACCTCAAATAGTTTTTAAAATAAAAATTATAACTCCTAAATTTTCCGCGAGAGGGCGTTAGAAGTTGTCTCATTGGATAGGGCATGGTCACTTTACTATACCTAGACCCCACTCTCATGACTGTATCTGTAGGGGTTCAAAAGTTAAAGGGGTTGGGCCACTTCTCGTGGGACACCCTGTATTAATGTCTGAGGACTTATTTTGTAATAAATAGCTGTTTTAGATTTTTTTGGAACTATTAAATGGGCCACAAAAAGTGTAATTGCAATCGAAATGCGTTTCAAAACTCAGATAAATATGGGGGACGAAAGCCTGGTGGAGTAGAAATATCTCGTTTAAAATATATCGTTCTCCTTTCCATCTCTTTCTCGTCTGGACTCCAACTCGTGTTTAAGTTTCTGAATACGGCCCTAAAACTATTTTAGTACAAAATCTTTAAAGTAATTGCTTTTAAAGTAATAAAAAACGCTTTTCAAGATCACGAGTGATCATGCTGCCATCTGTCTAACGTCACAAGTAATTATACACTGATAGTACAAATTTTTACAGGCACAAGATGTCCATTACTTTCGTAATATATTAATGTCTGAGGACTTATTTTCGTGATAAATAGCTGTTTTAGATTTTTTGGAACTATTAAATGGGCTATTAAAAGTGTAATAGCAATCGGATTGCGCTTCAAAACTATCAGATCCAATATGGCTGACGCTGACGTCTTTCCCGCGCGCGTTTTTCCACAAGCTCACGGATTCGGCTCCGCTAGGTAGCAGCACGTTCGCTGCAAGGAGCTCCTAGGAATTTCGGAAAGGTCGGCCCAACTTCTTGGCGACTTATCGCTCTACCGCGCTTTTGGCAAGAAGTCTTTCTCAAAAGGATAACAGTTCGGGCGATTCGCTGACCAGCGAAATACTTTTTTTACCAAGAGAAATCTCAGCTGTTTGGTGATATTTGAAACAACTTTCAACTTTTTAAGCCTGAAGTTGGTTGACTTTATTTGTATTTGTATTTCTTCCCAGACATTTAAAAAGAAAACTGGTTTATATTAAAAAATTGTATGGGATTAAAAATGCCCAATTGGTTTTAATGGTGCATTCAATTATTTATTTCTTATTGTTTCAAAAAAAAAACAAATAGGTTTTATAAAAAAAAGCACAAGAGGTCTATTTCGCGACCAACACATAAACAACTGTTATTTTTTCAGTGCATAAATATACTTGGTGGTTGTTGGATTAATAAAACCAGAATAATTTATAATATAATAAAAGAGCATTTTATATATTTTGTTTAAAAGAAAATGATTTAATTGATAAATGAAATTTTTATTAAAGAATTCTGCAGTTTTTTGAGAGAAAACCATTTTGGTTTTGATGAAAAAAATATTCGGTTTAACTGCCAACCCTGGCAAATTCTTTGAGTAATTAAAGCCAACCTCAAGGGCCTTGAATAGTTTAAGGGGGTAATGGAGGCGTCAACTGTCTATAAAAAAAATTAGTAAACTCTTATGATAGAAAAACCCCTGAAAATGGCTTGAAATCCTTAAAACGAGGAGATTCAAAAAATTTAAGTTTATTAGTACAGATAAATTATACCAATCTAAAGGAAATTAGGGGCAAAAATAGGTAGAAGGTTCAGCAAAAGATATTCTTGTTGAAAAGGGGGCAGTGGTCCCAAGAAGTTTGAAACCTAGACTTTATAAAATTTAATTTATTAGTTAAAGCCCTTTTTGAGAAAGACTTCTTGCCAAAAGCGCGGTAGAGCGATAAGTCGCCAAGAAGTTGGGCCGACCTTTCCGAAATTCCTAGGCGCTCCTTCCAGCGAACGTGCTGCTACCTAGCGGAGCCGAATCCGTGAGCTTATGGAAAGTCGCTTCCCGCGCCGAGAAAAAGTCCATCCATGCCGGGCTGAAAACCGGCTTCGGCGCGCTGGTTGAATACGCCTAGCCATTGGTCCGTAGGACTCACGTGACCACTAAAAAGAGTCAACCAAATCCGCGCGTGTTCGGCCTTCGGTATGGGGATTTTTTCTCGCGCTAAGAGGTCGCCACGCCGAAAACACGCGTATTCGGCGCTGAAAATAAGTCGCATGGAAAAGCAGCTTTATTTTCAGCGCCGAATACGCGTGTTTTCGGCGTGGCGGCGACTTGGCGCGAGAAAAAATCCCCATACCGAACGCAGAACACGCGCCGATTTGGTTGACTCTTTTTAGTGGTCACGTGAGTCCTACGGACCAATGGCTAGGCGTATTCAACCAGCGCGCCGAAGCTGGTTTTCAGCCCGGCATGGATGGACTTTTTCTCGGCGCGGGCAAAACGTAAGCGTCCGCCATATTGGATCTGATAGTTTTGAAGCGAATTCCGATTGCTATTACACTTTTTATGGCCCATTTAATAGTTCCAAAAATCTAAAACAGCTATTTATCACGAAAATAAGTCCTCAGACATTAATATATTACGAAAGTAATGGACATCTAGATCTAGTGCCTGTAAAAATTTGTACTATCAGTGTATAATTACTTGTGACGTTAGACAGATGGCAGCATGATCACTCGCGATCTTGAAAAGCGTTTTTTATTACTTTAAAAGCAATTACTTTAAAGATTTTGTACTAAAATAGTTTTAGGGCCGTATTCAGAAACTTTAACACGAGTGGGAATCCAGACGAGAACGAGATGGAAAGGAGAACCCGATATATTTTAAACGAGATATTTCTACTCCACCAGGTTCCGATTGCAATTACACTTTTTGTGGCCCATTTAATAGTTCAAAAAAATCTAAAACAGCTATTTATTACCAAAATAAGTCCTCAGACATTAATATATTACGAAAGTAATGGACATCTAGTGCCTGTAAAAATTTGTACTATCAGTGTATAATTACTTGTGACGTTTTCGATAGATGGCAGCATGATCACTCGAAAGGCGCGTGTTTTCAGCGCGACTTTGGTTGCCAAAGTTTATCCCTTTTTGATTGAAAAAAGGGATTACGTCATCCGCGTGCCGATTTTCAGCGCTGAAAAAAAGCGTCATGGAAAAGGGCCTTTAGAGGCACATTTAGAAGCCAACTCAATCATTTAACATGAGTTAGGGTTACCATATTAGTCAACTTTAACGCTAAAAACTTGGCGCATACGCAAGTCTGAACTTGTGCCGAAAATTCTGCCACTTAAATAATGAGAGGTGCTCTTAAGGCGGCTTTAGACCACGCGGTTCGCGACAGCGATTCTGCGACATCCGGTTCGCAACAAAAAATTGACCCTCTTCCCTCAATTGAACAGCGCCATCTTTCGAGAGGTCGCTGAGTTACTGCGGTTGTCGAAATTCCCGAAAACCGCGGAATCGCTGTCGCAAACCGGGTGGTGTAAAGCCTCCATTAAGGTGGACACAAATTGGAGCCGAGCGGAGAAGGCGAACAGCCACGAACACGCTCTGCGCACGCGCAACTCTGAGGCTCTAAGAGCGGCGCTTGCGCAGAGCGTGTTCGTGGCTGTTCGCTACGCCGCTCGGCTCCAATTTGTGTCCACCTTTAGGGTGCAATCGAAAAAGGCAAAAATGAGCTAAAACGCGATTTTGAAGGGTAAATTTCCAAAAAAATTTCTGGGGGAGAAACCCCAGACCCTCCAATTTTTTTTTGGAAATTACATTGTTAACAAAATTTTGAAATTAAGTTCACTAAAATTATTTTACAAAGTCTACGTAAGTCATCTAACACTTGATGTAAAAAAGTACCCTTCCCGAAAGGAGGTACCCCAGAAAAAATGTTGGATAAAAATGCTTCCCAACTAAAATCCCACTCCCAATCTAAAATCAAATATACGAGGGCTGTTTTTTAATTAACTTCCGTTTTTCTCCTGAAAAAAAAGTAGTAGGAATTTCGAAACAATTTTTGGTGCTGGTAGTTAGATACATCCTTCAGGTTCAATTTGCCGCCTTACTGAATAAAATCGGACATTTTTTCTATTTTTTATCGATTTTACAAGCGCGCTCCTCGAACTATTTTCCCGCCAACCCATAGAGAATTCGGCTTTTTTTTCTCCTTTCGCTCCGTTCGCGAGCAGGCATTAACATTAAACAATGGGTGGGCAGGTGATCGCGGACGGAGCGAAAGGAGAAAAAAAGCGGAATTCTCTATGGGTTGGCGGAAAAATAGTTCGAGGAGCGCGCTTGTAAAATCGATAAAAAATAGAAAAAATGTCCGATTTTATTCAGTAAGGTGGCAAATTGAGCCTGAAGGATGTATCTAACTACCAGCACCAAAATTGTTTCAAAATTTCTACTACTTTTTTTTCAGGAGAAAAACGGAAGTTAATTAAAAAACAACCCTCGTATATTAAGCATATATTATAACATTGAAGCAAAAAAAATTTAGTGGCTCTTTAAAAACTGGGAAATTTTGTAAACTGTTACTTTTGGCTCTTCCGTTTCAATAGGTTGCCGACCCCTGGTATAGACCAGTGTTTCCCAACGTGGGGTGCACGCCCCACCGGGGGGCAATATCATTTTCTAGGGGGGCAATTTGAAAATTTTAAACCAAATTGCCCCCCAGGTGGGGCCAATTCAAGGGGGAAATTTGAAAAAAACTTTTTAAAAAGAAGTTTATCAAAATCTGATCCTATTATCCTATCTGAGAATGTATGTCTGAAATCTGGACCGGTATGTATCAAAACCAAGTTGAAACCCTGTTTTTAGAGTCTAATTTCCAAACCTTTTCTGGGGGATGACCTAAACCCAAGATCTCTTTGTTTTTAAACGCTAATATTTGAAACATTTTTAAATTAGGTTCATCAAAATGCAAATCTTACCTAAAAATTTATATCCAAAATTTCCCAACTAGGGGTACCAAACTAGTTAAAAACCTGCTTCCAAGAGTAAAATTTCCGAAAATTTGCTCGGGGAGGACCCCCAGACCCCCCTTGGTACTTAGAACTTAATTACTCATAACTTAATTTAGTTCTTTAGCATGCAAATTCTACCTAAAAATGTTTTGAAAAGCTTCATTAGACTTATTAGGGGGAGGGGCTAAGAAATATTTTTGGCTCCCTCTCAAAATATATATCTATATATGCCACTGAGACCGGGGGGCATGGAAAAGTTAGAAAGGCTTTGGTGGGGCATGTACCGAAAAAGGTTGGGAAACACTGGTATAGACAGACCACTTCGGGAACCCTTGACCTTGACCTAGACAAAGGTTGACATTTTTGTTATGAATGAAACAACTGTTATATTTGTTTATTTACTTAAAGGTAATTTTATTTGACAGAATATTTTGGGAACCTGTCACTACTCCATGTGGTCACACATTTTGTCGAGTTTGCTTAAACCGGTGGTTTGATCATCAGCCGTCATGTCCATTGTGTAAAGCATCACTTACCAGTGTAAGATTTTTCCTTGATTTAAGTAAGGAAAAAAAGATTACTGTTCTTTTTAGTGCTAATTCTTGTTTCTTTATAGTTTCTTGCTGAACGAATTCAAAGTATTACCGAATTTCTCGAACATGCAATTAAAATTTACCTCCCCCAAGATTATGCAGAACGAAAAGCTATTCATACTGAAGAAATGGAAGAACTATGCAAGTAAGAAAACTCTTTTATTAATTTTTGGGTGGAGTGAGTTCTTGTTATATACCATTTGGTTAAAAGCATAAAAAGTATTATAGAAACATTAAAGTTAATAGTTCCAACTAAAAACATTGACCTAAATTTTCAATCTTAAATCTTGATGCAGAATAGTTAGGCCCTTACACTCATATTCTATGCAAACACTGTCAGAAGTAATAAATATTTTGTTCTAAAAATTAATGTTTATCTCTTGAATTGTACATTTTTGTCTCTTCAATGAATTAAGCTGCAGTGACTATTTTTTCAGTGCTGGGAAAGATCCTGAACATGTTATTCCCCTCTTCGTATGTACAATTGCTTACCCCACAGTGCCTTGTCCTCTCCATGTTTTTGAACCTCGTTACAGACTAATGATTAGGCAATGCATGGAATCTGGTAGCCACCAGTTTGGAATGTGCACCTACATTGATAACAAGTAACTATTATTTAAATTTACTGGTGTGAGAGTCACTAGCGAATCAAGGATTTTTGTCGGGGGGCTGAGGTGTATTGCCATGACTTTCTCATTTTAAACGGATTAATTTTTCATACATTAAAGAATTTGTCTCTAAGAAACATTATAAATCCCCTATAATATCTGTTTTTGTGGGAATAATTCAAATCATTGAAGGAATTTGCTGAAATTGGAAGAATTTTTTTAACTCTGGAGGAGCCATCCCTAGTAGCACAGCTCATACCAAATATTTCAAGTTTACTTAACTTCTACGAGAAATATACAAAATTTGGCCATACATGACAAAAATTAGATGATTCTTCAACGTTTGTGCTGCTTGGGATGTCCCCTCCCTCCTTTTGGATTTTCTCTTGATGAGAGATGAATCAAGTATAACACTGGTCAACACTCATTTTGATGTTGGGAATGTAACAGCTGTTTTTGTATATATTTGACCTCCTGATTCCGAATATGACATCCGGTTTTGTTCATCAGCTCTAGTTTTTAAGATATTCGAAAATTAAGTTTTTTTCGCTTTTGACGAATAAATTTTCATTCGTGTGAATGCCCAACTATGCTGTCCAGTCGCGCCCTTGAAGAAGAAAATAGAAATGCTAGAAAGGGTGGATCTTGGAACTTTTACTTAAGGGGCGGGGCTTCTTTGATGTGACAACTGGTATGAAAATTTTTTTAGAAAAGGAAGAAATTTTAGCAAAAAGGTTATAAACATTAAACAAACTAAATTAATTAAGTAAATGTTTTTACAAAGTTTCAATACCAGATAATAAAAAGGAAAAATTTAAAAAATGAAGTTTTTTCAATACACAAATTTTAAAAAATAAAATTAAAAATCATACAAAATAACATTGTGATTGCCATTGAACAATTGTTTTGGTAGCATTTAAGCCCATTTCTATTTTTTTAAATAATGAAGATATTTAAAATTTTATTTTAGCAAATTCCTAATAGTTTTTAAAATATAATTTATAACTCCTAAAATTTCCGCTAGAGGGCGCTGTGGTCTCTCGCATTCGGTTGCGCATAGTCACTTTACTATACCATTACATTAACTACATCGATTTAGCTTGCTCGGTTAGCAATTTATTACAGGGTAAAGGGACTTTCCTTTACACCCTGTATAGTGTGTGTGTTGTAAGAAGTATTGGGTTGTCCCATAAGTTCTGTTACTTTTCACAAAGTTTTGTCTTTGAAAATTTTTTATGAAAAACTGGTAATAGGTGGAGATTTCAAACAAAGGGGATTTTGATATATGTATATTTATGAACATAATGTGTAATTTTGGTAGTTCTCGTGTTATTATTTCTTTTCGAAATGGCGGTTTGAAAAAAAGACCAAAAACGACGATTTTCGCGTAATTTTTTTCTTTTGTTTAAAAAACTAGGAAGAACGCATAATTCATGGCTATAAAAAGTTTCACTGCATATTTGAAATGTTAAGATTAAGATGTCATAGTTTCAAGATGATTCGATAAGTTTAAGGTAGGAAATTTTGACTTTTAAAACTTCATATATTGGTAATTTCACGTGTTTTTTAAAGCACACCTATTGTTTTTCTAAGCAGCTGGTATGAAGCAAATTAAAGGCAGATGTTTTTTTGAACCATAAGGCTTGTTTCAACGGTTTAAACATTGAAAACCTCTTCTCATAATGTCGTTGAATTGATTTATTTCTAAATTCCATTGAGTTGTTTTTGTTGTTTTTATTGTAGTGTTTTCGTATGAAGCCAATAATTGCTTTGTTCGCTTAGCATAAGTTCAGCGAGTGTAATTCTGATAAGCTAAAACGTTGCGCGCTTGAATATTGCGCACTACTCTCTGAACTTAATTTCAGATATAATTTAATATATATTGCATATTTTGAATACATGGGTATTTCGTAAGCTTTTTTATTGATTTTGATGCTTTTTTTCGTGAAAATTTCTTCGAAATGACTGACATTACTGAGGTAAGTTTCTTTCAAAGATGATATGTTTGAGACCGAAATTTCTTAAGATAAACTTATCGAATTATCTTGAAACTTTGACATCTTAAACTAAACATTTCAATCATACAGTGCAACTTTTTTTAGCCATGAATTATGCGATCTTCCTAGTTTTTTAAACAAAAGAAAAAAATTACGCGAAAATCGTCGCTTGCGGTCTTTTTTTCAAACCGCCATTTTGAAAAGAAATAATATCACAAGAACTACCAAAATCACACATTATGTTCATAAATATACATAGATCATAATCCCTTTTGTTTGAAATCTCCATCTATTACCAGGTTTTCATAAAAAATTTTCAAACACGAAATTTAGTAAAAAGTAACAGAACTTATGGGACAACCCAATAGTATGTTGAGGTTTTATTGTGAATTAAATTATGATATTTTCTTTTCTCTTAAAGCATCGCAGAATATGGAACTATGTTGCAAATTAGAGATGTTCAGTACTTTCCTGATGGAAGGTCTGTTGTGGATACTGTTGGTAGCAAGCGTTTCCGCATTTTACAACAAGGAGAGAGAGATGGATACAGCACTGGTGCTGTTGAATATCTAGTTGACGATCCACCTCTTGAATCTAACTTAGAAGGTTGGTATTATTGAAGTAGTTGCGTTTTTATGAAGTTGTTGTGTTCAGAGTTTTATGTTAAAATTTTCAAATGTTGCTTTATTATTTTATTTTGATATTCACTCATTTTAATGCTCTGCAATTATAAAAAATATTCACTCACTTGAAATTTGCAGATGTTAAAGAGTTGCACAATCAAGTGTATAAAGTGTCACAGTCCTGGTTCATGAGATTGCCTAGAGATACTAAGCAACGAATCTTGCAGCATTTTGGACCCATGCCTGAAGTTGAAGCCAATTACCTATCATCTCCAAATGGCCCATCTTGGTTTTGGTGGATGCTTGCTATTCTTCCTATAGAACCCAGATCCCAAATTGCCATTCTATCTATGATATCACTGTCTCAAAGACTGGAAACACTTTATAGGGTTCTTCTGCATCTTGATTCAACTATAGTTGCATGACTAGGAAAACTGGTTAAGTTCTTAACATTAACATGCATTGATATTCATGAAAATTGTGCACTGAAGGTCTTTCTTGGAGCCATAATTGTAATTATAGTAGCTTTATTTTGGGTTCTCGTATTTAATTGATTTGTTCATGTTTAATTTAAATCTATGTGGATGTTGTCTAAAATGTTTTGTGACTGTGTTTGACTTAATATTTTAACTGTCTGTACAAATCACGTCATTTTTCCTTTCATTTCACTATACTGGGGAAACAGCTGCGTTATATGCATCTTAACATGCCTTTAATAAGTAGAAAGAATGCTACTAACTCTGAATTGTATTGTCTAATGCCAAAGCCAAGAGCAAGAATGTCTGAAGCCATTTATCTTTGATATTGTACTTATTAACCCCTTAACAGTGACATTTTTTTTCAGAAAAATTGCCCCAAAATGGAAATTTTTTTTGACTGTTTAATTTTGCTCTTTATATTATTAGTGTTAGAAAATAATTTTTTATAAAAAAAATCAAAATTTAAATGCAATTACTATTACTATATTATTTTAACATATACATAAAAAGTAGTGTATTACAAACTCATCTTATTAAATTAGGAGGAAGATTATCCAAACATGATGTTTCACGACTAAATATCGTGAAAAAATATCTAAATGACGAAAAATCACTATCATCATCAAAACGAACTCAGTTTGGGCTTCACAAAACGAAAACGTTAACTTTTCTCCCGCCCGAGCTCAGCTCGGGCATCACAAATTCTGCACGTAGTAGTTGCCCGAGCTGAGCTCGGGCAACACTGTTAAGGGGTTAAAAGACCAATCTTGAAGTATATCACTGTTATGATAACAATTGAGTTAAAGTTCATTCCTTGTTGTATAGTTTTTAACTAAAAGCTTTCTGCATCAAGCATTGCCTTCTGAATATGAATCTATAGATTTTTCTCTATTCTCAGATGCAGAAGGATCAGATACACCACATTATTTTTCGAAATATCCTCATTTGTTAGAGAATAGGTTTTTAATCCTCTGACTTCTCATTATGATGTAATATTTTTATTTTATTTCAACTCATTCCACAATTAGCATTACCTTAAATTTAAAACTTTGAAATGATGTTTTAATTTCCCATTCGGTTATGTAGAAGCCCATAACTCAGCTGTGCCTTATTAAGTATTGAACACACATTCTCTATTTCATGAACATTTTTCTTTTGTCAAACTATGTAAATACTCTTCATGGTGTAATGCAATGTTTTTACTATGCATATTTATTATATTTTTAGCTTTAACATCATACTTAATATGTTTGAAGTTTTTTATGACTTGTGTGTAGTGAAGCTCTTTACCAGTGTTAAACAGTTGTTTAAGGTGATATTTTTAATAAAAAGGGCCTCACTAATTCATATTTGTTAATTCAACCTTTGTTTTAGAAAGTTATAGGCGCATGTTAACTTGACATGATAACTTATGTGTTATTGTATTTTAGACTTGACTATTTAATCATAATGAAACAAAGACGCAATAATACTTCATATTCAATTTAATCCCGAGTGTTTCCCGAGTAATCCCGAGATTTTCAAACCTTCCATTAGATTTAGCTTAAATTGTAATATATATGTTGATTTCAAGTCAAGCTCTCATATCTTTATATTTATAAAAAATTTCTTTTTGTAAGAGAATCGATGATATGCACTGAAGTTATTTATATATTTTATATATGGTGTTTTTTTTTCGAATAACTATTTAAAGCATATACAGTATACTCTAGTAATTTCCTCCTAGACATAAATGATTGATGTTTATGACCATTCTTATGTCGAAGATTTTTCGCTTAAACCCTTACAGTAACGAAAGTTTTTCAGAACTAAATATTAACTTTTTTACATTATTAGTACTGTTTAGTCATGTGATAATTCTGTTGCTGTTTGAATGATCTTGTGACTTTAAAAGATAAAAAGCACGTTTAAGTATTGTGTGCTTATAGAGAACTTGTCTAACATATGTCCTATAAGCAGAATTTTCCCCTAATCATCCCATGGTTTTTCACCATGGAAGTGTTTTCACCCATGTCTGTTTCTCAGTAGCACATTGTATTGGATTTAACTGCAAATCTGAAAGTGTAAAGAATGGTGACTTAGTTGCTGCTTTTTTTCATATCTAAAGTTAGTTGAGAAACATTCTGAGAAAAGCAGCTGTCTGACTATTATGCTGCTCTGAACTATTTGAAAAAATTATAAATAAGTAAGTTTAAATTTTAATTTACAGTTTAGAAAATTTAATATTGAAAGTAATTACTTTTGAATAGTGTATTTCTTTTGTTTACACAAAAAGTTAAGAGTTACCGTTTTCAAAAATAAAATTATAGTTTTATTCAGATGATTTACCCACAGAGTAAAGATACTTCAGAGAGTCCATCTCCATAGATGCTAATGGCAACTTTTTTAACATGGTTTTCTCATAGACAGTGGCGTTTCTATGTGATAACGGTGGAACTATTTAGAGAATATGACGTAACGTTGTTGACTCTATACAATCAGTATACAATCTCTCTTTCTTAATTAACTAATTAAATCGCTTAATTAATTAATTAAATCGCTAGAGAGGGAAAAATTTTAATAAATATTTTCGCGGTTATTAAACAGTTGCGTTTGTCTTTTGAGCATGCACTCTGATGTAGGCTTACCATATTTTCTCGGGGCCAACCCAGGACATATTTTTGAAATTTCTTTATTTGTGCCATATCAAATTACCCAATAATAAAAACTAAGAAAAAACTATTCAAACTAATAAACATTAAACAAAAATATCAAATTTTATTTTTTCATTTAACACTACTTTTTCAAAAATTGTTTTATTGACTTAATTTTTATCACAAAATTCACTGAGAGTAAGTTTTCTGAAGTAATAAAGACGTTAGAAAACGTAAAAAAAGCAATTTTAAATAGTTTGGTCATGATTTTTTCATAAAAAAGTCTGGCAAATCGTAAATGTATGAAACCCCGGACATTTAGTGACCCAGGACATTTCCCCGGACAGCTCTAAAAACCCCGGACTGTCCGGGGTAATCCCGGACGTATGGTAAGCCTACTCTGATGTCACGCTCTCCAGGGACTCACTCAATGATCTGCCCGTGACGTCACTATCTCGCATCTTCTTTAAAGTGACGATGGATCGTGAGCTCCTTTGGAATCACAAACTCACAACTCCACATTTAATACAATTTAAACATATAACTTCACATTTAATGATAATTTCTGTGACCACAATCACTGATGAGATATTAAACAACAGAACAAACAACATCAATGTTTGAAATAGGGAAATTTAAGCTACTGTCAGGGAAAGTTTCCTTGATCTGGGGAAAAATAGCAGAGATTGAGATATTAAAAGGCAGCCTCCATACAAAGTTCTAATGAGAAACTAGTTTCCTGTAGTTCCTGCCCACCCTGTTGATTGACAGCTGGAGGTACTGCAACGCCACTATGAGATAACTGCAGAACTATTTTAGTAAAATCGCATTCCGGACTCTGAATTATCTTTACTCTGTAGATTTACCGTAAATTGTCATCTTATGGCACTGTATAATCATATTTGAACTTTTCAAGCTTTTGAGGCCTTCCTTGGTAGGTCATAAACTCTTTAACTTGAAATTCTTTACCCTGTCCCTTTGACTTTGTCATATAAAGATTATACTATTTTTAATTTAAAAGGGCTTAAATTTTTAGGTTATTTTATTCAAAATTTGATTTTATAAGATCTATAAATAACTTGCACTAAATAAGGCGTACCATACTAGAGTTGTCAACTAAATTATAAACGAAATTAATTTTAAGTTAAATTGATGGCTTAAAAACGGTTGTAATTTAATTTATGAAAATATCTTGACCTTTGAGTATCCTATGTATGCAATCTTTAAGATTGTTAATAATTTATTTGGTAAATTAGTATATTGTAAAGTTCAAGATCTTTTATTAAAATTTGCATCAAAATTCTAAAATAAGTTTTTATAATAAAGCTTAAGATAAAAAGTTATCTGATTGTTTTCAATACATTTTAAATAATCAAGTCTAACTTAGTGCTAGTCTAGTAAAAGATAATCTGAAATTGTTTAGTAGTATCTATGCATTTATGCCTCAATAATTCAACTTGGGTATACATTGAATACAATCACATAAATGTTCTATATCAAACGTAACTGAAAGAATTCTTTAACATGTACTATTTCAAAAATAGTTTTCATATTTTCCCCTAGTAATCCACATCCTCAAGCATGAAGCTATTGGTTAGTATATATATGCAAGATTTGTGTTTTTTGTAAGTATTTATATACCTTTGTATTTAAATATGCAATATTAATAGATGTGAAATGTGTGTAACTTAGAACCTGATAGTTCCCAGGTACCAAGCTACCATTTTATTGCAGTGGAATTTTAGCATTATATATTTCAATATCAAGTGCAAAAATATTCAATATGTGAAATGATTTTTACATATAATCAAATACTAGTCCAATCACTTGTAATCTGAAAAAAGTCATCCGGATTTTAAATTTTTAATTAAAATATAGCTAGACTATTTTTCTATTCTTCTTAAACTACTCGTCTAAAAGGTGAATTAGTGTGAGAAATGTCCGATTATTTGATTAGCTTTATCTTCATATTGTAATCGAATGAATTAAATATCCATCTGTTGAAAAGATAAAAATGCAAGTTTGTGCTCAGGATTAGGCAATTTTTTTGCTTCATGTAATATAAAATGTATGAACATCAACTATAAATTGAAATCAACCACAATTATCTCTTTAAAATATTGACTGCAATAGTTTTGTATGGTATACAAGATAAAATTATACTTTTGTATCAATGAATGTGTAGGTAATAGTGTCAAATGTAAAAGTAAATGTAATACTTGCATTTAATTAGTGTGAAGTTTTCTGTGATGTAACTTGTGAAGATAAAATATGCAAAGCAACTCAAGGCAAGAGTTTCTTTTCTCTATGCAATTTTGTGCTGTGGTATACGTTTTATATAGTTAAGTTATTTAAACTGATATTGAGAACAAAGAGCTGTGTCACAGGACTCAATCTTGTGTATAACTTCAAGGCAATAAATACTTTCATCGAAAATTAATCTCATTAAAAATTTAACTTAAGTTTAATGACTATTGGGTCCTACAATACCTTTTGAAATGCCTTTGTAGTGGGCTTCCTATCAAAATATTGTTACAAAATTGTTGTTTTGCATGTAAAATTCCTTAATGCAATTTTTAAATTTAAAAATTGTTTATGGTTTACTTTGGTTTTGCTATTGCTTTTTCATTTCAAGCTAAATATGAAATTAAAATTCATTGTTTTTATTCATGTTTCTTATTTTAATCGAAAATATTTTTCATAACTACATACACATAAGAAAACCTTTCTGGGATCATTACATTTTGTACTGTCAGTTTTCTTGTAATATTTAAAACAGTATGTTTTGTTTAAACCAAACTTTATAGAGTAACAAGGTCTGTTCATCCAGCTAAAATGACATCACTCAGGATAGTTAGGTAAATGTGGTAATTGGGCCTCCTGAAATATGCTTTATTTTTCTTAGGTGCCCTTATAACTCCTGAAAAGTGTGTATTTTTCTCCAGAATTTACCCTCTGACTCCTGAAAAACATTTGTCCAAGAGCAAAACAAAGTTTATCGATATAGGGGGAATAATTATTTTCTTAATTGATAAATTCCATTGAAATATGAAATTCTAACCACTTTTGCAATTCGTTGATCCATACTCTATTACACAGATTAATTTACCTCCTGATTTTGTTGTAATATACTCCTGAAAAACTCCTTAATTTTACTATGTTAGAGTATGAATACTGGGGTATAGTGGGCACTTTTAGGAAAGTTTTTGCATAAATTATCAATAATACTAATCTATTTGTTTGGAAACTGTTTTCCTTATATTTAGGTAAACTGGATCTTTTGATTTCCCCAATAAAAATCCTAATTGGATCAGGTTAAATATTTTAAAATAATTTTTGAAAAGCACTATAAATTGTTGTTATAGTGGCCCCAGATGTATCAGTTGTTTCTACGATGGCATTAGGACTGCATTTAGGACTCTCTTTTTATCCTTATATGAGGGGTTTATGCATGAAATTGAATTATTGGGAGGATTATACATGATGTTTAGTTCTCTTAAAAATCTTCCTTCCTTGTGTGTATTATCTATATATTTTAGATCAAAATCAAATAAATTTTTTTGACTTGAATAATAGACTTGACAGTTTCCAGCCCATAGCCTATGCTTAGCTGATTAGAGAGGAATTTTGCATGTAATTTAATGTTTTAGAAGCCTTGGTTCCCGAAGCCAGAATAATACCATTCTTAAAATGCACATTTTAAAGCTTAACCAACAGTTTATGAAGAAAAACCGATTCAAATAAAAAATTATTTGTACTTATATTAGAAGCCATTCCAGTGGCCACTATTGAAAAATCTTAAGATGCTGTGTAATAATTAGTAAGCCAATGAAGGAAAATTAGAAGGCATTGCTTGGGTGATGTCACACATGGTGGCAGATGAGTTGACCTTTCTACTTTACAGACCAGGGGTTTCCAACTTATAAATGAATGCGGGCCACAAACAGTCTAGTGGCAGGATGCTAAGTAAAATATCCAACTAAAGTAAAAATATGCAAAAATTTCAGATTATAAAATCTTTAATTCTACTTCTTTTAGTACTAAGTGAGTTTTACTGAAATTTTGGGATCTAGGGTTCCCCTCCAGTAAGTGTTTAGAAATTTCACTATGAATTGGGTTTCAACTCAATTTTGATACTTCGGCTTTTTGTAAAACAATCAGCCCCCTAATACTACATTCACACAGGAAATGTTAAACTAGTTTAAGGGACAATCTAGTTTAACCTGTAGCAGGGGACGTAGGGTCTCCCAGACTCTGCAACGATAATTCGATAACATCGATAATTTTAAGTCTATTGGAAAATTGTCTGGAAAAAATTTTTATTTCATCATACAGTTACAGAAAATATTTTTCTATCAAGAGATAAATGTTCAAATAACAATGTACTGAAATATCAGAATAATATCTTAATTAGACAATTTTTAAAAAATATAGAAAGTTGCGGTTTCTCTAAGACCCCACGTCCCCTTGTATGTTCCAATTTTTCACCTCCCCTGTTACAGGTTGAGTGAAGTAAATGTGAACGAACTGTCTTGGATTTAAACTAGTTTAGCGAAGATAAACTGTCTTAACTTTAAGATAGTACCCGAAACTCTCTTAAATCCTAATACTACATTCACACAAGAAAAGTTAATCTAGTTTAAGTGCTAATCTAGCTTAATTAGCATTGTCGCAATGCAATATTTAAGCTAGATACGCACTTAAACTACATTAACTTTTAATGTGTGAATGTAGTATAAGAGTTTCAGTTAAAATCCATCATGCTGCCATCATCTATTTTACTAAGAGGGAAAAAACTACCAAACTTCTTTTTGTTTGATATCGCACCGTTTGTAAATTAAATATATTTTCGAAATTAAGTACATTTTGATAATAAAATTGTACAACACAAGCAGAAAAATTTGTATTCTGCAAATATAAGTGCAAAATAAAAAAGTTTTAAGTGGAGTGTTTAGGCTTACAGACGAGCTCTTGGACAGCCTCCATTTTTTTACTTGTAGCATCATCTGGGTTTAGTGTGAACAGGTAAAATAAGATAGTTTAAAATAAGATCTCTTAAGTGAAACTAGTTTAACTCTTCCTGTGTGAACGTAGTATAGCCCTAATTTCAGAATACCCTTCCAAACTTCTCTCTACTTAAACTGCTTCAAGACACGGTGCCCTACCCTGTGAAATTTAGTATTCCAAAAGGTGTTCTGAAGCTACTTTTGAGGGGAAAACATAGGGGGCCATCAGTTGGAAATCCCTGTCCTTGGTCCAAATATCTCAAGTTGGTGAACTTTTAAGTTTGCCATGAATTCAGCAGTTAAACATTTCATTTTTGTGTATATTTTGCCTTGCTAAAGTTTTTAAAATTAAAAATTTTGACTGGTTTAAATTTTAAAAATCAGTCACTTAAAAAATGCTTTCCCTTGTTCTGCTTGTATTGAAGGAAGAACCAAATATTTATTTATATATATGTCATAGCCAATATATGCAAACATTGGGGTTTTTTAAAAAATCGATTCAATGTGTATCTACGAACACATATCATTCGCAGTCTGAGTTTAAATTTTCACAAAATAAAGTAATCAATTTTTCTACTTTTTTAATCTATTCATTATACATTTTTGTGGAAAATTGTCATGATGTATAAGTTGATACATTCCCAACATAATTTATTAGGAAATGTATATTTATGCTTCCTTTTAATTTTTTTCACTTCTGTTTGCATAGCAAACAATAAAAAGGAATTTTAAATTTGTCGCTCTTTATTGTATTTGAATGCCGTTGCCGACGCACTAGCCTAGTGGTTAGAGCATCTGACTGCGAAGCCGTACATCTGGGGTCTGGGGGTTCACGAATCCCCATTTGGCAGTAGCGGATTTCTAAATAGGCTAGCTAGGCTATAGCCTACGGCGGCAAATTTTTGACAGCAGAATTTTTTTCTGAATAAAAGAGAAGAGAAAGGAAACACTAAACATAAGTTCTGGAAAGACGAGAACGTCCTTTTAAAAAAAGCAATTCTGTGGTTTACAAGGAACTGTTCTCTTTCTCTTTGTTACCCAAAGGGTCTCAAAATGAGCTAAAAATGTACTGGGCAATTTTCAAAACAATTTCAGGGGAAGAACCCCCAAACCCCCCTCTAAACTTTTTATATATTTTATACTGTGTTTTTCCCTTGAAAATTATGCCGCTTACAAGAAGCTGTTCCCTTTTGGTGCTCTCTCCATAGAGTTTGAAACAAGTTTGGAGGGAATTTTAATAATATATGCAACCAAAAATATTTTCTGGGGGAGGACCTCTGGCCCCCGTGTGACGTATTTTATAACTTTTCCCCCAGAAAATTCTTTGGTTTTCAAGGAACTGTAAGAAGGGTCTCAAAATGAGCTGAAACACTATTTTAAGAAGCAAGTTCTCAAAATTTTTCTGGGGGAATCCCCAGACCCCCCATTTTTCCTTCGAGCTCACATTGTAAAATTTTAACATTTCGTGTAAAATATTACTTTTAAGCAGGGTGGGCATGGTTTAAACCATTTGGTTTAAACCATGGTTTAAACTAAACCAAATATTTTTTTTAAAAAAAAACCACCAAAATGTTTTTTTTGGTTTTTTCCAGAAAATATGCAATTTTTTAAAGAAAAACTTTTGGGTTTATTAAAGTAATTTATTTATTAAAATATTGTCTCTTAATATATTGTTTTTTTTTCATAAATACAAATATATTTATTGTAATACAGTCAAGTCCGCTTAATGTGATCGCAATTGTCCGAGACAAAACTGATAACATTATCCGATCGATAACAATAAGCGATCTCATATAAAAAGCAGCAAACAGTGTTACTAGATTGTTTGCTTTAAAATCAAAATCATGTTATCGTAATAAATGTATTTAGAACTCTATTTTTAAACTAGGAAAAATTTTAAGGGGAAAATATCAGAGTAGTTCAGTTAATAAAATTAAAATAATCGCTTACTGTGTATTTTTATAGAAAGGTCTCTCTTTTTTCCGCTTCATTATATCCTTCCACTCCAATAAACCACTTATTTACATAATCTGAATTTCATTAAACAAGGGAAAATCAAAATCTCTTAGTAGAAACATCTGCAAAGCATGGATATTGGTGTTTCTTTAACCAATCACAAGTATGGATTCGGACCCCCCCCATAACCGTTTTCTTTCAATATAATATACGGAATGTTTTATTTTTCTTACCCATACTGAATTTCAGAAAAAAGAAGCGCCAGATGTTTTCATGGAGAAGATTTTTACTTGTAAAAATTGACCTTCAAAATGAAACTCGAACCCAAAAGTGGTCGTTTTAAGGGAGATATGGACAAATTTTGATAATATTAAGCGGATTGATGATTCATAGTTGATCACATTAAACGATGTAATTTACATTAAATTAAATAGGAATGATCGGGACCTGTCGATTCCGATAACATTATCCGATTGATAACATTAACCGTGATCACATTAAGCGGATTCGACTGTATATATTAAAAAAGAACTTGTTTTTTTATGTTTTGATAAGAAATTCCATGGTGTTATTCAATAAAAACCAAGTATGGTTTTTTAATTTATTGAGAACAAGAAATTTTATTGTACCTTGCACTATAAAAACCAAATGGATTTTTTAACTCATTAAGTACCAATTATAAAAACCACTTGATATTTTGCTTTGAAAAGAAATTCTTGGTTTTTTTTAGTTCAATAAGAAAAGGATATTTTAATGCACCAAAAAAAATTTTTTTTACTCACTCAGCCCCGGCTATTTAAGTAGTATGTCTTATAAAAACCACTTGGTTATTATACTTTGAAAAGAAACTAACTTTTTTTTAAATAAAAACCAATATGGTTTTTTTATCATATAAACCCCATTTATTTGAATCCATTATAAAAACCTCAGTTGGTTTTTATTTATAATAAATAAAAATCTTACTAAAATGTACACATATAAACACTTTTCTGATGCAATAAAAACCAGTGGTTTTTATATGCAGCAAAAAATCCTGATTTATGTATAAATTTAACTTTTTAAAAAATTAATTTTAATTAGTTAATTAATTAAATCACTTGGTTTATAGCTGAATTGATTAACTATTAATTCAATGGATTTATAACAGAAAAAACTAAGTAGCTATATTTATGCGGGTACGAAAAAAAGTTTAAAAAATTCACTGGTTTTTAAAAAAACCAAAAAAACCTGGTTTAAACCAAAAAAACCCGGTTTTTTTTAGAAGACGTTCAGTCAGACCGGCCAGCCCACAGAGTACTAGAACAGAGAGTCCGTCGCCATAGGCGCTATAAAGATTTCCGCGATGACGTCACGACCAGTCATTTTCAATTAACTGTTAACCATTGGTAGGCACACAAATAGTTGTTGTTATGGTTACTGTAGATCATGACAAGTGATGCTGTGTCACGTGATGTGGAAAGCTCTATAATAACATATGTTCTTGAACAATAAAACAATCTGTTTAAAAATATTCCGTTTTAGTTTAAATATTATTTTCAATTTAAATTAATGATAGTATTTAAGGAGTTTTTTCATGATCGTGCCAACCATTCTAGTGGCTTGGAAGTAGCGAGATACTTTCTCGCCAATTTAAAAACGCGCCAAGGGAGAAAAAAAATGAAGTTTTAAGAAAACTCGTTTACGTACATTTCGCTTAGGTTAGGACGGCAGTATAGGCGGCACATTTGGAAATCCGCCTCTGCCATTTGGCATGAATGTTAGTTTGTGCTTTGTACAGTTGAGGAAAAAAATTACTCAGTTATTATTTCTGGTGAACCACTTGGGTTAGGAAGACAAAATATGGGTCGTTTTTCATTAATTAAAGTATTCTTTTACTAAAAAAATTTTTCGAGTCCTTGGGGTCGTCTTCATATTAAACGAAGCACTAACTTTTTTTTCCAATGGGGACCCCCGACTATTAGTTTTTCTGAAAGGCCATCCCCCCAAACCCTTAAATACCCAGTTTCATCCAGATTGATTAAAAATAATTTAATTTTCAAAAATAAACTTTAAAAAAATTTAAATCGTGAAATTTTTTATGGTTATCGATTCTTGTAATAATTTTATGTAGGAAACCAAAATTTCAATCGATTTTATCTAATAGTTTTTGTTAAAAACGAACTAGAAAGAGCATTTGCGGTATGCATTCGGCAACGGTATAGGCCCCCTTAAGATATTAATTCGTTTTTATCAAAAACTATTGGATAAAATCGATTAAAATTTTGGTTTCCTACCTAAAATTACTACAAGAATCGATAACCATAAAGAAATTTAACGATTAAAAAAATTTTTTTAAGTTTATTTTTGAAAAATAAATTTTTTTTAATCAATCTGGATGAAACTGGGTATTTAAGGGTTTGTGGGGATGGCCTTTCAGAAAAACTAATAATAATTGGGGGTCCCCATTGGAAAAAAAGTTAGTGTTTCGTTTAATATGAAAACGACCCCCTAAGGACTCGCGAAAATTTTTTTGGTAAAATAATACTATAATTAATGAAAAACGACCCCTATTTTGTCTTCCTAACCCAAGTGGTTCGCCAGAAATCACAACTGATTCATTTTGTTTCCTCAACTGTACGTGATGGATGAATGTGGCCCCCAGTTAAACGAGGTTGTGCGAGCGAATGCGTGAGTGTGTGGTGTGGGCAACAGTACTTCACCTCCGTGGCTTCTGTCGCTGTCCACTAGGGTGGCCCTTAACCGTATGGGGTTTTTAAAAAGTTAAAAATATGCTGTTCCCACCCCCTAACTTTGTTCCAATGGACAAAAAAATTATAATTGCAAAAGTTTAGCCAAATCGGATAATATTTATCGGTCCCTCAAACGCCTTAAAGTTTTGAGTTTTTGGTCATTTTTTTGAAAAACGGACAAAAAACCCAAGATAAAATCTTCACAAAATTTTCCCAATTTTTTTTATGATTAACTACTATTATTAGAGATATAATGCCACAAGTTACGTTTTTTATCACCCCTCATTCGGGAGTAGTAATTATTTTAGTGTTACGCAATTATTGTAAAGTTGTTTTTTCCGCATTTTGAAAATAGCTATTACTCCACAACCCCTTAACTCAAACACATGAAATTGGACTCATTTTGTTCGTAACTTTATTCTCTTTAAAGTGATATGCATTAAGAACAAATTCATTTCCAAAAAAATTCCAAAATTTGAATAAAAGGGAAAAATTATAATTTTTTAAATGATTTTGAAACAAAAAACTTTATTGCCTTTTATCGTCTATAATATACATTGATACCAAATATCAAGCTTAAAATTGGATTTAATCACATCGGGAAAAAATGAAATTCCCCGTACATTTGGTAGGTCCCTTAACAACCCCCTAATCCAGGCATGGCCAACCCGCGGCCCGCGGGCCGCATGCGGCCCTCCGGGTCATTTTGTGCGGCCCGCGAAGCTCTCTGAAAACTCTCCAAAAGTAGCTTCAAAACACTTTTTAGCACACTAAAGTTCAAAATTTTTTCGGGGGAGAACCCCCGACCCCATATACCTCTTCGATCAGGCTTTGCCAACCCGCGGCCCGCATGCGGCCCGTTTTGAAATAATTTTGTGGTTTGCAAGAATTTTTTTAGTCAAAAGTTAAAGTTTTAGGGTAAGTTAAGGCCCCCCAAATTCGGACAAAGGGTACCAAAACACGATAAAGTCTGTTAATTAGAGTCGTATTTCCAAAAAATTTTCTGGGGGAGGACCCCCCAGATCCCCCTTTAGTACTAAGAGCTCTATTGTTCACAATTTTTTTAGGATATTAGTTCAGTCAGGTGCAAATCCTAACTAAAAATATATTTTAATTTATGCATTGAATCAATTAAATATGCATGGGGGCATGAGAGAAAGATTTGGGTGTACTTTTTCCCTATGCAAAAATCTAGCTGCAATTTTTAGAGAAAATTTGGGTCCTCCCGAAATAAATTTCTATAAGCGCCTCAGGATCCTTATAGTTTCGAGAGATTCCAAGTGTTTTTTAACGGCACCTGTTTATTTCCTATGGATATGCTACAGAAGGTATTCTTGGGGTTGCTCCTTAAGGTAAATTTAAATGAATATTTTATTTAGGAATCTGTCAAACTAAGCAAAGGATCTAAGGAACTCCCTAATTTAAATACCTAATTTATTCAATTTACTTCACTGTCATTCTGTGTACCTAATATCCTTAAATTTTATATGCGGCCCGCGATAGTATTGTGGTTTTCCAAAGTGGCCCTCAACAACATTTGGGTTGGCCACCCCTGCCCTAATCTATAGTAAAAGAATGATAAACTCAAAAAAGTTCGTAAGATTTCTTGAAAGGATTCATATGATTCAAAGACATGCAAAAAGTTTAACACGATTAAGATACAAAACGTTTTTAAACTAATTTTCTCAAAAATCTTAGATCTTCCAAAAGGAGAGGCATAAGCTATTTATATTTACTATTTCTATTTAAAATTCACTAGAATTTTTCCCATATTTCTAACCTTTTTCTTGTCGCAATCAACAACAAAAAGTGGAGAAAAAGTTTATCAATTAGAAAATTTAAAGGCAACCCTCAAAAGCCTTGATAACACTGTTCAACATTGAAAAAATTTCCTTGATGAAAATAGTCATTTCTTATAGATTTTGGGTCGCTGAATACGAAAATCACCATTAAAATTCTCAATTGGCTCAGGAGTTTCAGGGAACAGCCCCTCCCCCTTTTTACGTTTTTCGACGACTTTATAACTTTAAACTTGATTTTCAGGGTCATAAAGCATTGCCTTATCTTCAAATTGCCCCCCAGGGGACAATAAAGCTTCAAATTAATAAAATATGATAAATTTATAACAAATGGATAGTTTTAAGGGGTAATTGCCCCCCTAAAAATGCAAAAAAATAGCTAAAAATTATAGAGGTTTTTATACGCTATTTTTCCCCCTTATTTTTTACGCAATTCACGTTTGAAGGGTCCTAACCCTTCTCCAAGGACCCAAATTTGATGGCAATATGCAGCAATGATTTTTACTAAAAGCGGTTGAGGTGAGAGTGCCCCCAAAGCACCCACGGAAGGGTTCAATGCCGCACTTAGAGTTCAACAGTACTGTACAGGGGCGTCCTTTAGGGGGGGCAGGGGGGGGGCAACCGCCCCCCCCAAGGTTTCAACTGTAATGTGAAAAATAGCTGCAAGTCCTTTGAAAATTCTGCAACTTCCACAAGGAGATTTGGGTGCAACTCAAAATGTCTCAAAAGGAGTTAAAACACTACTTTTGAGGGTTCAATTTTTAAAAAATTCTGGGGGAGGACCCCCAACCCCCCTCTAAAATTTTCACATATCTTATTTAGTGTTTTCCCCCTTGAAAACTATTCCTCTTACAAGAAACTTTTCTCTTTAGAAGTTCCCCAAAGAGTTTAAAAAAGAAATAAACAATAGTTTAAAGGGGAATTAAAATTCCTGGGGGAGGACCCCTACTAGGGGTACTACTAATGCTCTAGATTAGAAATTTGGTTTGGTAGCCAGTGGCTCCTGGGACCCTAAATTTTGGTCGCCAACTCTACACTTTTGGGAGCCAAAATAAAATAGCAACTTTTGAGAATTACAATTAAACCACATTCACGTGTTAGGTTAAAATTGAAAGAATAAAAAGTAAGAAATTAGTATTTCTGAAGGTTTTTTTAGAATCTGAAATCAGATCAGATACCTAAAACCTGTTATAATCTTACAAGATTTAAAAAAAGCAACATTGTATTATCAGATATAAAGCGACCTTTTAGTAAAAATTTACAACTTAGAAAATCATCTTAAGTTGAAAATACTGACTAAAATAGAGAAAAAAATCTTATTAGACTTATCAGGCTGCTCTAAACAAAGTAAAGTTGTTTTTCTGCACCGCCGTTGAACCTAACTTCAACAGATGTCCGTAGGAAAAGCAGTCACGGGAAAAATGGAACTGTAGCGAAAAATCTTTATTTTCCCGATTTCCGGAACATCGGACCTGTGGGCTTCTAACCACGGTTAAGTTGTTTTTTCTACATCGCAATGACCCAAGAAGAAGCCAACTTGAATCGCAGGGGTGGAAAATCCAAAACTTATTTTTGTATCAGCTTTAGGGCAGTTTTGTATCAAGTCAAAATGCATTTTTGTATCAGCTTTTAGTAGTTTTGTATCAAGGCAAATTTCATTTCCGTATCAGTTTACAGTGAATCTGCATCAGGCTAATCTAATAGTTAGGTTTATATAATGCATCAGGGTTCATGCAAGTTTTCAGAAATCAAAATCAAGGAATATTCCAGGAGTTTTCAAGAAGTGTTTTTTTTAAATTCAAGTACTTTTTTTACATAACTTAAGAAAGACAAATTTTTTACACAACTTCAAACACACACTGCATTCCTGAATCAGTTTTGAAAACAACTTTAAAAGTAAAATTGTAACTAAAATCAAATAAAAATAAAGGAAATTAGTTAATAGAATAATTATTTAAGTAAAAATTAAATTGCAAAAATGAGAGTCAAAATTTTTTAGTTAAATAAAGCAAAGTTAAGTTAAAAATGCATTTTTAGTTAAAAATGCAAAATTTTTTAGTTAAAAAAAGTAAGAAATTATTTTTGAAGGTATTTTTAGAATATTATGAATCAGATCAGATACCAAAAACAGGTAATAATCTATCAAGATTAAAAAAAAACACTTAATTATCAACTTATTCAGTTGCTATAAAGCGACCGTTCATTAAAATTTACAACTTAGAAAATCCTCTTAAGTTGAAAATACTAAATAAAATAGAGAAAAATCATCTTATTAAACTTATCTGACCTAAGTAAATTTGTTTTTTCTGTATCGCCGTTGAAGCTAACTTCAACAGACGTCCGTAAGTCCGTAGGAAAAGCAGTCCCGGAAAAAACGGAACTGCCGCGAAAAGTAGCTATTTTCCTGATTTCCGGAACACTAGACAGAACCCCGGACTTGTTGGCTTCTAACCACGGTAAAGTTGTTTTTTCTACTTCGCAATAATGACGCAAGAAGAAGTCAACTTGAATCGGCACCTACGGCGGTCTACGAAAGTCGCGGGAAGAACGGAACATTCCGGAAAAAAACCCGAAAAATCGCGATTTCCGACTTTTCAACGCACTAAACACTGCGAATTGAAACCTATTTTATAGGGGAATTAAATTTATAGAAGAAATATTCAGGTTGGAAATCAAAGTTTTTAAGGAGTACAACCCAAATTCAAGGAGTTTCCATAGTGCTTGAAAATGAATTTAATTATCAAGGAGCGTATGAACCCTGATTATCACCAAAAAACACTGCCAAAAATGAAATCAAAGCACTTGTCTACCGTCGGAAAGGTGGACGAAAACCGGTTTTCTCTGCATTTCACAATGCAGAGAAACCGGTTTTTCTCCGCTAAGCAACGGTAGACAAGTTAATAATCGTCCTATTTCCACCCCGTTTAATAGCGATCCTAGCGGGAAGAGAATCGATCATAGTGGCTGAGGATTGGTTCTTTTCTTATCAGTTGGATTTTCAGGGTTACTGATTCAGATTGAACGGATTATCGCGTTTTTGGCGCAAATATGGGAAATTTTGCCATTTTTGGCGCAGTTGGCGCAGGTAACCAATTTCGGCGCAGTTGGCGAAAATTTTCCACCCCTGGAATCGGCACCCGCGGCCGTCCACGAAAGTCGCGGGGAAGAACTGAACACTCCCGCAAAAAAACGAAACTTTCGCGAAAAATCGCGATTTTTCACGACTTTTTAACGGACTAAAAGGAAATGGCTAGTCGCCACAGTGGCGACTGCATCTAGAAATTTTGATCGCCAAAACTTTTTGTTGGTCGCCTACTGGCGACTGGCGACCGTTAATCTCGACCTCTAAAGTACCCCTAAGGAGTATATTTATGCATAAAGTTTTAGATTCCTTAAAAGTAGTACTCAAATCATATTCCACATTATGTTAAAATTTTACAATTACTCGAAGTATAATAGGGGTTCTGGGGGTTCCCCCAGAAAAATTTTGAAAATTTGCCTCAAAAAGTAGTGTTACAGCTTTTCTTTATAGACATTTTTGGTTCCCCCAGAGAAAGTTCCTTGTAAAACATAGAAGTTCTAAGGAAAATATTACAACTAGAGTCGTCAAAATTTCAAGAGGGGCTAGGGGTCCTCCCCTAGAAATGTTTTTGAAATTTGTCTCTTAAACTAGTGTTATTTATTTTGAAACTATCAAAAGGTAACTCGCGAACCCCCTAGGAAGGTGCTGAGGACCCTCGGAGGTCCGCGGACCACTGCTATAAAAATTCAAATAAAAAGCAGCACAATATTTTTTTAAATTTAATCGAGCACAAAAAATTAAATACCTATCGCGAAGAATGAAGGTGAATTCAAACATAAATCAACTACACAGAGCAGTAACTAGAGTTTTGTTTCCGGAGGGATTTTGACTTAAATATTTTTTTGAGGTACCTACTGACGAGTTCTTTTTTACTTCAAGTGTTGTAGATCAGTGGTCCCCAACCTATTTACCACCACGGACCGGTCAACGTTTGATAATTTTACCGCGGCTCGCTGGGGGGGTGTAGATTGTTTACATTCTAGATTATTTTGATTTATTAATTTTAATTTAATTGTATTTAAACATGCTTTCAAAATAAAATACAGATACACCAAAAAATAAATATAAAGTGATTTATAATTCATTTCATTCATTAATTTGGAGAGTATAAACCTACGAATTTAAATTAATTTTCAATGAAATGGTCAGCCCGCGGCCCGGTTCCATTTGATCCACGGACCGGCACCGGTCCGCGGACCGGGGGTTGGAGACCACTGTTGTAGATGACTTGCACATTTTACAAAAATTTTGATGAAATTAATATCAAAATTTTATAAACATTGAAAATTCCAAACAAAGCGATATTTTGAGGGTCCTCCCCCCAAAATTTGGAAATTTAAACCACAAAATAGCGTTTTATCTCTTTTTGAAGCCTATTTGGGTTCCACCCTTAGAGCAAAGGGCTCATTTTAAGAAGCAGAATTTTCAAAGAAACCCAGTATATAAAACAGCAAAATGTTTGGAAATTTGTCCCTAAAAATAGTGTTTAAATTCATTTTGTAGACTCTTTTTATGTTACACAAAAGGAGAATCACACCACAAAAATCACAGAATTTTCAGGGGAAAACGGTAAATAATATATTTTAAAATTTGAGGGGGGCTTGGGGGTCCTCCCCAAATTTTTTTCAAATTTTTACCCTAGAAAGTAGTGTTTTAAGTCATTTTGAGACCCTTTGTCAAGACCAAGTGAACGGGACCAAAAGAACGATGTCCAATACATTGCCTTCTTTAGTTCATGAAAGAAAATAGGTAGATTTTTACTAAAAATATTGGTGGGGGGGCTTAGCCCCCCTTCTTCCAACATTGGGGGGGCTCAAGCCCCCTCAAACCCTATGGAGTCGGCGCCTATGCTTTTACGAGTTACTCATAAGAAGCTTTTGTAAATTAATTATTTTTAATGCTTTTTTTTGTTCTTATCATATATGTAGATCTTATTGATACTTTAGCACAGTGGTTCCCAACTCAAATGTGTCTGCGGACCACTTCACTTTAATTTGAACCTCTGGGGACCATCTCTATCCCTAACTGTATCTTCAAAATTTTAACTTTTTTCAGTGCATTCATTCCTCATGGAGGGTCTAAAATTTTGACTTTTTTTTCTAAAGTAAGGGAAACAGTCTTACAATGCTTCAAAATAGAACTTAGAAAATCATATAATCTATTAAACTTAAAAGAAAAATTAACATTACATTAATTTTATATCCAATTATTTAAAAATATAACTTGTATAAAAGATATTTAACCATTTTATCAAGCATTTTTATCTATTAACCCTGGAAGGGTTCACACCTACACAAAAGTTACAGGTATAAAAAACAACAGTATAAAATAGTTATTTTTCTTCTTTTTCATAACCAACAAATAAGGTAATATTATATTATTAGATTTAAATTTGAAAGAAAGTACTTAGCTTGAAACTAAATTGCAGGACAAAGGAGATAATCAGGAATTATGTTGATTACAAAAAAAGCAAACTGGACATGCACTGACTGCGAGCTGTGGCAGAGGGAATTCTATAGGCGAGGCGGGCGAGGCTGATGTTCCCCCGAAAGAAACCGCGTCAAAAGTCAATAATTATTTCAAAAGAGCGATTAAAATAGAAAATAATTTATGCATTTTCGGCAATAAATTTTCTCACATCTTCGAACAAACCTATTTCGCTTGTATCTCAGGGAATTTCGATTTTTCACACCACGATTTCTCGAAGACCCTCTGTCTGACCATAACATCCCAGTTTGTTTGATACTTCCACTCTTCGCTTCGTATCAAACCAAGTATAAGTCCGATCATTCGATTCTTTATTTTTGCCCCACCCCGACGCCTCTCGGTTTTAATTAATCTGATGCAATACTTTTCCACATCATCACATTTCGTTTCAACTATGTATTAAACTACTGCTGAATAAAAAACTGTGCAAAATAATTGAAATGAACAAATGATTCACAGGTGAGAAAGAGAACATAAATTTTTTTATTTATGAGACGTTTGATTTTTTTACTTATGTTTTTGTATCTGTAGTGTTTTTACTATTTCATGGAATGTGTGAGTAGGAAAACTATTTTTTTTAAATTTACACACATTTTTTGGTAAGTTAAAAATCTTCTCACGGACCACCTCCAAAGGCCTCACGGACCACCAGTGGTCCGCGGACCACCTGTTGGGAACCACTGCTTTAGCATGATGAAATGTTTCCATTGGATCATAATTTTAGTGTTTTTTTAATAGATTTTAGATTTTTACCGATTATCCTAACAGATTTATTGGTTCAATCACATAATAAATCATTTCTGGATACATTTATTTTCCTTGAAAGGGGTTTCTGGAAATTTACAGTAGTCAAAAAATAAAATAAAATATCACTGGAGTAATTTAACCCATTTTGAATGGGCTAATACCTAGTTTTTATCGAGTTAATGAGTAATATTTAACATTTTCTGGGGGGAATATGCGAATTCTGGAGCCATAAAGATGAATACTGTAATTTTGATGACTTTTTGATAGAGAATGACTAAAAAGAACGTAGAATTCCAATAAGAGAAAAGGCTTCAGAAGGCAAAAAAATTATATACATATAACCAAAGGTATCCAAAAAAATTAAAGTTGAGAATATATAAGACTCTAGCAGGTAAAAAAGTCCCTATGTTCCAGACTGGGAGATATAAATAAACCTTTTTTAACCTGGAAGCTAGCTAAAGTACAAAAATCAAAGGGTTCCGACCATTCCGACTTAAAAAAAGTACTAGTTCGGCTATTCTTAAAGCCTGAAAATTGGTGAATATCAATATTTGAACTGAACTGGCCCTATTCAGGAGGGGTGAAATACCCTTTCTTGGACCCCCTATTAACAATTTAGTACCCATTCACTTTTATTTATGGATTATTTCTTTAAATTATGTATGAAAACATTTTATTATCAAAATCGTAAACATTCTAATTAGTTTTTTCGACTTTTCATTTGTCAGAGTTTGGACCCCACTAAGGACGGTTGGCAAGAAAAGTTGCCAGTTAAAAAATCATAAAAATTATTTTTTTAAAAATCTGAAAATGGGCATTTCTTACTATATTCGGTCCAAATGAACAAAATATGAAAGAAAAAGTTATTTATTTTCATTATTTTAAAGTCGTCCTTAATGGGTTAAAAAGTATTGGATAACTACCCAAAAAATAATCGTTTTTCTATTTCGATTCGTTTAACAATTTTAAGGTGGTTTTTAATCAACTAATTAACATATGTCCAAATTTTAAAAAAAAAGTTTGTAACTCTTCACTAAAATGGGGGTCTGGTGGTTCTCCCCCAGAAAAAATTTAGAAATTCCACCTTTTAAATACAGGTTTAAACTCATTTTAAAGTGTTATAAGATTACAGTTTCAAAATTAAAAATTTTATGCTTTAACCAGTGCTGTAGTTGGATTTTTTTGAGGGGGCCTCATCGCGTGTAAAAATATTTAATCATATCCATCGATCCATGGTGATTTAAAACTTTTGGTCAAAACGTAACGTTCAAAGGTCAAACGTTAACTTAAGACAATTGCACATTGCAAAGCCACATAGGATATCGGGTCCGCAAACACAATCCTCAGTCGTCGTCACAATGCGAGAATACAAAAAAGTATTTAATTGTCCCATTTTGAAACCGAGCCCCTAATAAAAAGATTACTTAAAAAGTTCAACTTACCAAAAGGTTCACGGAGAACCAGTTATAGCAAGGTTGTAAAAACACAAGCCCTCACCCCTCAAAAAAATACTCGATTCTCCCCCTAGAAACAAGTGACAGAATCCATCCTCCCTCAAGCCAATGGTCACACTGGCAACTGGTGACCAATTAGACCGCACTTGTCCCGTCGTCGGATACAACGGGGGTCTCGTTTCTAGGAATTTGTCGCCTGTGGGCTTCCCTTTGAGGGTGGGGAACCGGTAGACCGGTTTCCAACTGGCGGCCCGTGGGCCGCATGCGGCCCGCCAGGTCATTTTGTGCGGCCCGCGAAGCTCCCCTCCAAACAGTAGCTTCAAAACACTTTATAGCACACTAAAATTCAATTTTTTTTCGGGGGAGAACCCCCGAACCCCCCATATACCTCTTAGATTATGGGCTAGCTTAGATCCTTTTCTATGGTGCAAGAATTAAAAGTTTGAAGTTTTGAGGTCGTTTGTAAAACCTGAAATTCCCCCTGAGCGAAGCAGGGGAGTATGAAGGCTTTTATAACCATTATCATGAGGATGGACAAAATGGAGTATATCCAAAAATTAGGTAAAACAAACATCTAAGGAAAATTTAAAAATATTTTCTTCAGGAACACCTTTTCATTTAGGTAATACTATTCAGAATATTAAATATATTCAGTATTCCTACGAGTTGTATGAGAGTAAAAAAAATTCATATATCCTCTGGAATCGTCCCTCTTTAGCTGGAAAAGTTTCAGATTGAAGACTCACCTCAAAAAAATTATCATCGTTAAAAAGGAGCCAGATTACCGTAATTTCGAGCATATAGTCCGCACCATCGTATAGTCCGCAGACACGATTTTATGTAAATTTTTTTTTCAAAAATAGTCAGATAGTCCGCACCACCGGATAGTCCGCGGGCTATACGTCCGAAATTACGTTATTTTATAATACGGCAATATTAATGGAAAAGAAAAAAGAACTAAGTATAAATAGAAAAAAGTACTTATACTTACTAATGTACCTTCAGAAATAAAACGCTTAATACAAATAAAAAACAGTGCTTACTAATTAATCATATTTTAATTAATCACAAATTCTACTACATTAACGAAAACCATTACATTAACATTATATTTGATCCATCGGCAGTTCAGGACAGCGTGTTTTTTAAATTTCAACGATTTTAACCGTGAAAAACCAGCGTATTATCCGCACTGGTGGATAGTCCGCAGCTTCAAAAATTTGACTTTTAAACACAGATAGTCCGCGGACTATATGCTCGAAATTACGGTACTTTGCGGCCCTCCACTTGACTTGTGATTTCCATTGCGGCCCGCGAGTACTTAGAAGTTGGAAACCCCTGCGGTAGACGTTGGGGATAGTGTGGTGAAAGGAGATTGTCATTTTCGGTAATCGGAATACTTCGGGCGAGGGGTAAATTTTGGTCTTTTTGAAAGGGTTCCGAACGCGAATTTTTGCGCTCCGGTGCGTTCCGATTAAAATGTAAATATTAACTAAAAACCAAGAAGTACCGGAGCTCCGCTCCGGTGCATTTTAAGCCCGTTTCATTTTGCAGTTTTTTCATCTTCATTCTTGTTTTTCAAGAAAACAGTAAAGATATACCACTTAAGGAATCCTTTTCCAGTTTTATTTTAACTTAATAGATGTAGCTATTGGGATATAATGCAGAGTTTGGTCAACATTTTTATTTCCAATGCAGTTGGCGAGAATGAACACAATTCTTTCGCCAGGGGTGGACACAGAGAACAAGAAAGATTGAACATATATACATATATACAAGTTAGGGCGCGAGCCTGAAGAGTAGCCCTCTTGCCTCCCAATACCGGGAGTAGATGGACACTTCCTTGAGCGCAGGGCATAGACGGAGGTGGTCTGAAGTCATCGCCTGACCACCGCTGCAGAGGGGACAGGCAGAGCTGCTAACAATTCTTAGTTTGTGGAGATGTGCATTGAGGCAGTCATGCATTGTTGCTATGCGAAAAGCAGCAACAGCTTTGTATCTGGGATCAGGCCCGTGCTGGGTACCTTCAGAGGGCGGTGGACAAAGGGTGAAAGGGCGCCGCCGCTGTAATATTTATTAGTTAACCTAAAAAATTAATTTTCTGCTGTGGCGTCTATAGAAATTTATTTCGGGAGGAGCCCAAATATCATCTAAAAAATGTAGATATTATGCAGAAAGCCCAAAAGTATATTTTTCCTAGGAGAGAAGCCCCCCAAGTTTTTCTAAGCCGCACATTTTATAGATAAATTAATGTAACTTTTCAATTCATATTTGAATCTTGATATAACTTGACTATAAGATGTGATAAAAATAGGAAATACAAAAGGGGGGGGGGTCTGGGGGTTCTCCCCCAGAAAATTTTTGAAATTTGAGCTTAAAAACAGGGTTTTAACACGATTTAGTTACAACTACAGCTCAAATGTCGGGGAGGGCGGGGGCCCCCTTTATCCACTTTATATATGCCCCTGATTTTAGTTCAGACTTTATTGGTGACGTTTTACTAATAAATTTTCTCAATAGAAAAAAATTTCTAAGCAATACTGTGAGTTGAGGTATTTTGATTGTTTTTTTATTTAACATTTTTTGATATTAGATTTTAATTGAGACTATTGAAATGGTATGGAGATAACATTAAAAACCTCTATAATTAATGCAAAAATTATAGATGATTTGGATTTTTTAGTTCTTTCAAAGGTTTTGACCAAAGGTGACTTAAGGTGGTCAGTGTCAAGGAATTAATTACCTGTTGAATTAAAAGCATCCTAAAAATTAAACGCTAGCGATTTCAATGTGTTTCAACACTATATAAAGACTTCACTAAACAAAGCACTAAACGATCACTAAAGACGTAAAGATCACTAAAGATGAAAAATCACTGTTGTACCCTAGAAATTTTCTGGTGCGTGCATGATGAGGAGCATCTGAAAAATATCACCCCGCCCTCACAAAAATGTAGGTGTTAAACATAGGGCGCCTGGGCACCATGAAAAATCACCACAGACCCATGGTGCGATACACATTGTCGGTCCTTTAATTAAAGTGGAGCTTTTTAAAATTTCGGTAGCTTGTATAAAGAAGGGCGCCCTAAAATTATCATCATCATCAAGTTCAAGTCTGTATTAGTGCAAAAAAACACCATTCCGACTTAACACTCTCAAAGGTGTAACGTTTTTTATTAAGGGCACCCATTAGAGAAAAAAAAACTATACCTCTTTAAGTAAGAGCACCCTAAAGTTTAGGGGTACGCCTCATCCGAATTTCGGATATAGATTTTTTGCGTTTTGACACAAACTTAGTAAAATATAGTTGTAATAACAGAGACAGAGAAAATTTATGATATCAAAGTAATGAGTAATTTTTGCAAATTCTGCAATCTGTTTCTATGGAATTCAGTACAAAAAAATTATCAAATTAAAAATTTGAAATCCCTCTTTTATTTTCATAGATTAGAGAAGATTAAAACCTGTCATGAAGGAAGTAATAGAACAAAGAAAAAATATATAAAATGATCCCTCAAACGAAAAAAAATAATTTAAAATTATTAATTTATTGTGCCACAATTGTTAAAAACACATTTGCAAACATGTAAAACGTTATAATTGTAAAAAACTTCCATTCTAAATTTCAAATGATTTTAAGTTAATTTTATTCGTATTTTATATCTTAACACAATTAGTATTTCATTCTAGTTACTTGTATTTATAGTTATTTTACTGTTGTTATACCTAATTCTTAAATTTCCCCATTCATTTACTGCTAGAAGTGATATTTTTTGTATCGGCTCATATTGACCCGAACACTACGTGCGTGGTGTAAGGGCGAACAGAACCAGCGGGGTTAAAATTAATCTCCATGATATAATCTTAAGTTAGGGGTGTATAGTAAAGAAGTACAGAGGGATATGGGGCTGGATTTTAAAATATTCCCTTTTCTTTACTATTTCAGCTGAAACGGTTTATAAAAAGGGGGTGCCCATGTAATATTATCCTGGCCCCTTCACCCATAATAATTTTTAAAGCTAAATAAAGAGCCTTGCCATTCTGGCGCCTTCAGTGTATCAAATTATTGTTTTCACAAAAATTTACCGGAGCTCCTTTTTTTTCGATGTAGCCTTAACTTAGGGCGCTTTTGTAGTATAAGTATTTTCGTAACTTGAGAAACAGTGTAAAAGATTCCCTTTTTCTTTACAATTTCAATGATACCGTTTAACAGGGGGCGCCCATATAACTTTTTGTGGCGTCTGCAGACTAAAAGGGCGCCCTTAGATAAGGCTACATCGAAAAAAAGGCGCCCTGATAAATTTTTGTAAAACCCCAGGGCAGGGAGGAAATGACAAAGGCGCTGGTGAGTTTTTTACAAAGCGGGTATTACAAAATTATGATACAGTAAGGGTGCCAGAATAACAAGGCTCTTTTTTTAAACTTTAATAAATCGTTAAGAGTGAAGGGGCTCCAGATCAGGTTACAAGGGCGCCCCTTGGGACGGAATGGAACGATTCGGCGCGAAACAAAATTTTTTCTAAATTTTAGAAGAATTATGAAAGAGTTCTATTTACTTTCATTCATTTTATTTCTCGCGCCGAATCGGCCCACGCCCAAACAGCCGCGCCGAATAGTAGTAGACCGCCCTTGGGAAATGGTTTCATTGAAATTGTAAAGAAAAGGAAACCTTTTACACTTTTTCTCTAGTTACGAAAATATTGATACTACAAATTGCAGAGTATCAGTTTGTTTCAAAAGGGCGCTTTGACTTTCAACTTGCAAAGGGCGCAGGGGGACACGTCCCCCTGTCCCCCCGGACCAGCACGGGCCTGTCTGGGATAGTCCGGGAGGTTGCGGATAGACGAGTTCCATATTTTGTCTTTTGTTATTTCTTCTAGCTTGGAAATATGCAAATTCTTTAGAGCTAGGTTGATTTTTGAGGCGACTGATCTGTAGCAAACTTCCTCACAGGGGGTCTGCAGAATGGTACATCCCCTTTTGGCCAAGTTGTCTGCGGCTTCGTTTCCAGGAATGCCACAATGTGATGGTATCCATTGTAGGACTACTGTTTTGCCTTTTTCCTGGAGGCTCCAAAAAAGGGATCGACACTGTTGGATAATAGAAGAATCAGGGGCTTGGCAGAAGTTAGCAACCGCAAGGATTGCTGCTTGTGAGTCACAGAAGATAGCCGCTCGTTCAAAAAGAGGGTACATTCGTATTAGCCCGTCCATTCGCCAACAGGGGTGATAAGTCGCCAAGTCTGGTAAACCCCGCAACACTACCGTTGATTCTGGTAACCCTGGAAAACGTAGCGAAATCGCGCTAGTTCCGATCACTGGCGCATGCGCGCGCAATTTAAATCGGTAAGCCCATGGGTGAAATAATGTGTGCGCACCGCGCAGGTTGTTTTGAACGTAAATTCAACAGTGTTTACAAGGTAAGAACGAAGACTGCATCTGAAAGGTAGGAGTCTAAATGCTTTCGTGTCGTTCCACGGTGAACTTTGTTGCGCCATTTTGCCAAGCCCCAGAGTCTTTCAATGTTTTGCGTATGCACGCCGGCGGTAGGATCGACCATTTTGCAAGTAAGTTAGTGCTAAAAAAGTTATTTTTATGCTCTTACCGAGTGATATCCGTAGTTTTGGTTCATCCAAGAATACTGATTCCCCTTTCACTGAATCCTTACTGTGTCTGATTACCCCCACAACGAGTTTGGTTATAGATAGGGCAGGGGGGGTTTGGGGGGGGCGGCAGCCCCCCCAACCACATGAAACTTTTATTTTTTATTTTCTGATGTTATAAAGATGATTCTGATGTTAAAAAATGTGTTTTTCGGCGATTCTGATGAAATCCCGTATTTTGGCGCGTTTTGGCGAAGTTGGCGAAAACGATGGACGGGCTAATACGAAAGTACCAAATAGAGATGGTTGGGCATTGAGGTTCAGCAAGGTCGTTCTTATCGCCGCGACTTCTCCATCAAATGCAGTTTTTGTGGGGCCAAGGGGAAAGTAGTGTGAAAAATATTCTGAATGGACACCGGCTCCCACGTTACCACGGGCATCCAGCTTCGAGCCGTCTGTATATACATGTATCCATTCATTGGTGGGGAAACGGATGTGGATTGTCTCCATACCTGCACCCAATAGGGCCTCAGTACAGTCTCGTGCCTTTGAAACAGGTTGTAGAAGGTCGAGACAGTAAGGAATCTGCTGGACATCCATTGGATTAATTGGGGGCATCAAGGGCTCAGCTTGAGGTGGGAAGTCGAATCGCAGCATCTCTCGCTCAACGGCCTGCAGGAAGCCCTCTTGAGTCTTTAATTTGCGTGGAGAAGAGCCAGATGTAGACCACTGAATGCTATGTGGCATTCTAATTAGTTTTTGATAAAGTTTCAAGGCGGATTTCTTGATATCATATTCTATGTTCATTTCACCCGAGTATGCAAGCAAGGCAGGAATAGGTGTAGACTTCACTGCCCCCGTAACCAGCCGTAAAGCTTGGTTTTGAATCCGCTCCAGTCTGGCAATCTGATTTTGAGGAGCTGTTATTAGCGGTGCACTGCAGTATGTCATGACAGGTTTAATAAAGGTTTTGTACGTTGCGTGGAGAGTTGAGGTGGAACATCCCCACCTGACACCTGCCAGGCGCTTGAGGAGGTGCATTCTTTTTCCCGTTTTTCTTTGATATCATCTATGTGTAATTTCCATGTAAGTTTTCGGTCGAAAGTTACTCCTAGGTATTTAGTGCTCTCACTACATGGGAGTGCGATATTGTTGTAAAGTATTTCCAATTCTAGTGGTTTGTGACATAGAGAGAAAGTCTGATATGCTGTTTTTTCAGTATTTGTCACACATGTTGTTATTGCTGCACCAGGTCAGTAGTTTGTTCATCGCATTATTTAGCCTATTTTGCAAGACTTGGGCTGCATTCTTCTTGGGGCTAGATGTCCAAAAGACGAGATCATCAGCATACATAAGTACTTCCACACTCTCACTTAGCAGAGTATTTATAAGATCGTCAACATAAATATTAAAGAGCATGCAGCTTGACACTGCTCCTTGAGGTAGCCCAGTATGAAGTTGTTTAAAACCGGATTTAGCTGTTCCATTAGTTTGGTCAACATTAATTTATTTAGTGAAAAATAAAGTCCAAATACTGCTGATCTAAAAATAGATCACTGGGCGTTCGGGTGTTCTTTTTTTGTGTGCTGCTTACAATACGATCATTAAGTTTTTCCACTTAAAAACTTATAAAATGAGTCTGAGAATACCCCGTAATGTTCAAGATGAAGTCAGCTATTGATTCTCTTAAGAAATGTAATAATATTATATTGTAGGATCGTCAAAACATCTGACTTCCTACTTACCTACTTATCTCGCTTGTAGAATTAAAACTTAACCAGTAAAACAATTAACAATTTAATTACATAATGACAATAACAAGCGTGAGGGAAAAAGATAACAAGAGCAATGTAAATCGACACAACAGCGAGCGAGAAAGAGCGAGAGAATGATTTTTCTCCTTGGAGTTGAAGTTCCAGTTCTTATTGTCCCGAGTTGAGTTGTAGCACTACAATATTATTGCTAATTAAATTTTATAATATATTCTGGTGAATAAATGGAAGGTATGTCATTATGATTCCTTACCAATAAAGCACAGTATTGCAACCAGGTATAAAATTATTGGTGTTTATTCTCATAAACTTATTTTATACAACACAAGTCAATGCAAGTAGTTTTGAAATATTTCATAGGGGAAAATATAAGACAATCAAAGGTTATCAAGAAACTATGAAAATCTCGAATTGAGAATTACAATATATTTTTTTTGAAATTCGCCCTTATCCAGCCTTTGTAACCTTGAAATTGACGTTATGGCAATGGCAGAGTAAGTAGTTTATTGGAATAGGGTCGGCGAAAAGCTCAAACAAGCAGCAATTTTGAATGTTGCCATGTAAGATCAAGTTACATTTTATTTCATGAATATAATTAATTTATGGTAAAACCAATCTACAAAATTTTCAAAAAATTAACCCCATTCATTTTATTTTACTAATTAGTTACAATTTTATGTCATGTTATATGTTTTCTATAATATACTTATATAAATTTAAAGGTCTTGGTTCAATTTCCCCTTTTCCCCCTATAATTACTTTCATCATAGGCTATTTGTGTATTTAATTTTGGGTAAATTATTTAATTTTATTACTATTAATTATTAAGTTATTAATTATTTTTTCCACATATTTATGAATAAATAAGCGTTTTTAAAAAGAAATACTAATATTTCTATTTATTTCAGAATTTTTGGGATTTTTTTGAAGTTCAAATAGTACTTAGCTCTGTGACAAAAAATATCCTCTGAACGCCCAGTGATCTATTTTTAGATCAGCATTTTTTACAGAAACTAATGACTGTTTTGACAAAATTTGTTTATAATATTCATATTGAAGGCAAAATACACCAGATTCATGATTTTTATTCAATTCGCCCCCCAAAATAATAATTTGGGCGTTAATGGGTTAACTGGAGCCGTATTCATGAACGAGACACGAAACGCAAAAGATGAAAAATCTGGAAACGATTATTTTGGAAACGTTCGTCCCGGAGCTCCCGTCTCCTCAAAAACGTGTCGTCCGCCATATTGATCTGAGATTCCGAAGCGCATTCCGATTGCTTTTACACTTTTTGTGGCCCGTTTTAATAGTTTCAAAAAATCTAAAACAGCTACCCACACAACAAAAATATCCATTTCTAGTCCATGAACATCTATTTCTCGTCCAAATACGTCCAAGTACATCCATGTCCAAAATTTACCTCTAATAGACGTCTAGTGGATGTAACTTTTGGATGATCCATTTCATGTCATTTTTGGACGTCTAATAGATATCCATTACTTACGTTTTTTAGATCATCCAGAATTTTACGTCCATTGGATGTCCAATGGATATCCAAGTATATCTAATAATTTCTATTATACCAATTGGCAACGGCTGTTCCGCCATTTTTAAACGCTTTTATTCTACTTGCTTTTGGCGGCGTTTTACGCGTGGAATTTTAAAACTCGATTTTCGGGCACTTCCCGATATGTCAGGGCCCCGAAACTTTACACATCGGTGGAACCCTCATGACACTCTAATATCCAACCATTATCTAGTCAAACAACCAAAGGATTAAGTTAATTAACGTAACGAGTATTTTTAATTAACAGAAAAACCAAGGAAGGCCCAAGGGGCTATTCTCCCTAAACCGTGCACAATTGTTTATAAGGCATAACTTCATCATATTCAAAAGTCAAAACGAGAATTGCCCAGTAATTACGATAATTATAGACGATTAATCCCTTTTTTTCTTTCTGGATTCTTATACATAATATTTCAGGCACTTCCAAACGATATAAAGTTCTGAAACTTTGCACCGTGGTGGAAACTCGATGACAATGCAATATTCAATCATCAACTAGTCAAAACCTCCGTAATTTAGGTAATTAACGTAACGAGTGTTTTTAGTTATCCTTTTAATTCATATTTGAGACACTTCCGTGAAGCCAATGGCTCCCAAAACCTGTAAGATAATATACTAGGTATATAACTACAATATTTAATCTTCAAAACGTGATTTTTTACCTTCCAATTAACAATTAAAATAATTAGCGATTTAAGATAACCGCGAGAAAGAAATCGCCAGAAGACCGAGAAATCGCCGAGAATTGGTGCCCATCCGAAGATAATATGCTACTTTTATAATTTATTGACTACTGAAAAGACTGGATGTTACTGTTACTGTTTGCTTCTTGATACACACACACACACACACACACACTATTTCTGAACTTTTACGATTGGTTATTATTTTATTTTATTGAATGCTTTTCTTTTTCTTGTGAATCTTCTTGATATCGATGGATTTCATCGGCGACTGAGCGGATGCGAGGAATATTCTTTGTGTGCGAGGTATTTTTCCCGCTCAGCTCTGTTATTATAACGTACCCAGCAAAATTAAATAGATTTTAATTAACTTTGGAGTTGATTGTCCTGCTGAGTCGTCAGAGGATTGTTCTACTTTGTCAGATATGTAAAAATTTTTTGTTATACATGAAACTAAAATTCCATCCTAACATAACATTAAATATGGTTGAAATAAATACATTTTTTCTTGTGAGTTTTTGTTAAAAAATACCATGACTAAAAAGTAGAAAATAAAATAAGTAAAAAAAAGATTTTTTTAAAAAACGCTTTTATTGAAGTGTTCTAAAAGGTCAAAAATAATTTTTTCGGTTTGAAAAATAATTTATTGGGAAGTAGAAAATAACTTTTTGGTAAGTAAAAAAAACTGATTTTCTAATCACTAAAAATAAAAGCGTGGGCGCTAGTAATTCTTAATTCACTATTTATTCTAACTTCATTCTATGTTCTATGCGGTTAAATTTACAAATTTCTCATTCATGAGTTTTGAGTGGGATGGATTCACTTTAAATTCTCTATTAGGTATTTTTATTTATATGAAGTTATACATAAATGCCGACGTAATGGCCTAGTGGTAAGAGCACAGAGAACAGAGCTTACAGAGGTTTCATCGCCATAGACGCTAATGGTAATTTTTTAAACCAATCAAACAATTTGCGAACATAGCTCCACCTCCTACCGCCGCGTCCCATTTGTCCGCGCCGCGTCCGAAGCTGTCTTCAAATTGATTTCGCTTCTTCTGATTGGCTGCTAGTGAGAATTAAATTAGTGTCCGCGGATTGACGAAAAGTGCCTTATGACACCTCTGTTAGCTCTGTTCTCTGTGGGTAAGAGCATCTAACTGCAAAGCCGTACGTCTGGGGTTCGAATCCCCGTTCGTCAGGGATGTTACTGTTACTGTCCTGTAAAAAAATTTAAATTTAAAAAATTACTAGCGCCCACGCTTTTATTTTTAGTGATTAGAAAATCAGTTTTTTTACTTACCAAAAAGTTATTTTCTACTTCCCAATAAATTATTTTCCAAACCGAAAAAATTATTTTTGACCTTTTAGAACACTTCAATAAAAGCGTTTTTTAAAAAAATCTTTTTTTTTACTTATTTTATTTTTACTGTTGATGTTTATGGTGTATGATTCCGAGTGAGAGCGGTAGCATTTGAAAAAAAAGGTAAGCAATTATTTTACCTTTCCATTTCATTACGATTTGTTTCAATATGATATGTAGATAAATCTATTTGGTTTGTTTTGTTTAAATTCGTTCCGGTCCGGCTGAAAGAACTCGTTTTAAACACTGTTGTTATCTTAGCGAGTTTTGGGTATTTGTGCTTCTATCAGCTTCAATTTGTCTTTGCCGTAATCGATTATTTTGGTTAAAAAAATTAAGTGGATAACAAAGTAAAAACGATAACTTTTTCAAAAGAACTTTTGGGATAATATTAATACTTCAAACATGTTCTGAGTCAAACGAATGCCGATATACACTGTATAAACATCTTTTACTTTAAATAAATTGAGTAATTTGATTTTCAGTCTGATTTACAGTTTTGTCATTGAACTAGTATATTCTCATATTAGTGATTTAATAGTATAAAATATATCTGAAAAACCTCCATTATTCCTTTAAACAGGTCAACCCTTGAGTCTTACTCCCTGCAGCGACCCGGCTTCTCAAGTTGTCACCTCTCATCAGACTACACCTGCTGTGAGCTAGTGGCCATCAAGGAGGCTTTGCATCTCTACTGCTCAAAAGCGATCCAGAATTCCAATGGACTTATAACCACAGTCAAAAGAACCTGTATTCTTCAATGGATACCAGCACACGTCGAGATCGATGGTAATGAGAGAGCTGATATACTCGCCAAGGAGGCCCATGACGGCCCTCAGCTTTCCAACTGTCTGACCCTTACTGATGCTGATGCAATAGCCAGCCGTAGACTACTTCATGCTTCTTCTCAGAAGCACTCCATCCCTGCCCTAAAGTGTAACCGTGCTATCTCAACAACTACAGCCAGATTGAGAACTAAACACTTTAAGGAAATGAAAATATCCCCTGATGGCCATCGAAGCTACAGGAATTGTCCTCACTGCACAGACACGGAACTATCTCCCGGCCATATCTTTGATTGCCCTGCCATTTTAGCGAAGCTCCTCAGGATCCATCCTGATCACCCGCATCAACTCCTGTATTCCGCGGAAGTTATTGATGTGGCCAGGGCTGTCTTGGACACTTTTGGATCAATTCAATCAAATTGCACTGCTTGTTGGGCAAGCCAACAACAACAACGAAGAGAGATGATGATGACTGGCAAAAGTTTCTGCACAGTCATGTATGAAGGATATGCGTGTGTTTTTTCGCGCGCCCGTGTGTGTGTGATTTTGAAAACCCTTTTTTTTTGGAGAGCTGTGTTGTGGATGATGCTGGTTCAGTGATTCGGTATGTTACTCGTGTTTTTGATTACTAAAAATGCATTGATTATTGTAGATGTGATTGTAACAATGTTTAAATGAGTATTTTATTGTATTGCAAACCTTGGTTGTCATCCAGTTTGAGGACTTGACAATCAAATTGTAAACAAAAAACATTGGCACAGCTTCGATAAGAGTCGACCAGCCGCCATGTTAATCCACAGCGCAAATGATGACACACAACCATATAGATCTAACTATTAATATCATTATTATGAGATCCTAAAATAATATTTAGTAGATTATTAATTTAGGATACTAATAATGATGATATTAATAGTTAAATCTCTATGGTTAGGGGTGTCAGTAATCATTTGAGGTGTTGGTAAACATGGCGGCTGTTCGACTCTTATCGAAGCTGTTCCAAAACGTTCATTTGATGATTTTTTAAAAAAGGCAATGGTTTTATTTTGCTCGTAAAATATTTAAAAATAGTACAATTTTTCGGGGATACTTTGATCCCCTTCGCAAGATGACTCTTGCTGACAAAGAGGATCAAAGTATCCCTGAAACATTGCACTATTTTTAAATATCTTGCGTGCAAAATAAAACCGTTGCCTATTTTAAAAAATCAGTCTTGCACGGAGGATTTTATTCTTATTCATTTCATGATTTTAAGTTTCTTATTTTGTGCACCTTAAGTATTAAATTATCCTTTTTTCTTACCATGTTGATCTCCATTTACCATTTTCTTACCATGATACTTACCATGATGATGGAAAGTATCTTAACCATGTTGATTGTCTGGGAACCTTTAAGATTAACAATGTTTCAACAATTTCCAAATCATTAGATTGGCTGTGTGGGTAAATAAGTAATAAGTGGGATTTTAGTAAAATGGGGGAATATAATTGGGTTTTGTTCCAGCTGTTTAATATATCCTTTTAAATAAGTTACTTGTAAAATAGTTTTATTTTGGGTTTAGTAAGATATTGAATTTGTGTTGTTCTGAATAAGAGTCACTTGAGTTATGGAATTATTGATGGATTTTAGTAAAATTATGGTGTGCTATTATGAGTGTTATTCTTATTCATATACAGGGTGTCCCATAAATAGTGGGCCACACTTCTAGAGGGGTTAGTAGACACCTAGACGAGTCAGAATCACATAGGAATCGGGGGTCCCAGACCAAATCCCAGGGAGTTAAAAATGGAGCGACACCCCAAAAAAATTATTGAAAAATTAAATCTGTAGAAGAACTACTATTGGTAAAAACTTAAACATGATCTCAAATTTTGTGGTTTAACATGATCTTTAAAATCATTGTAAAAGTTTTCATTTTAAAAATTTTTTTACTACGAAATAAAGTCAAAAACCACAAAAATATGTGAAAAATCTGCCAAAACTTTATTTCGTATTTAGAAATCCTTTCTTTTGATTTGATAATCTGAAAGATCATAGTTGAAAACCCTTAAGTCCAAAGTTTCACGTAAATACCATCAATATTAAACGCTTGAGATCTAATTAAAGTTTGATTTTTGCTTGCGAAAACAGATCCAGAAAAGAAACGTTGAGGGAAAATCTACGAATTACGGATTGATGCTCGCTGAATTTCTCGCCATTATTTGCGATACGAGATTCCTCGCCAACTTTCGCCAACAACAAATTGCCCAAGCTGTCTTGGCGATCTGTAGGAGCTTGGTATGTTTCGCCAAACTGGGAGAGAAAAGAAAGTTAGCGATTATCTATCCGTAACTCGTAGATTCTCCCTGAACGTTCGTTTTCTGGAGCTGTTTTCGCACTCAAAATACAAACTTTAACAGGATCTCAAGCGTTTAATATTGATGGTATTTGCGTGAAACTTTGGACTTAAGGGTTTTAAAATATGATCTTTCAGATAATCAAATCAAAAGAAAGGATTTCCAAATACAAAATAAAGTTTTGGCATATTTTTCACATTTTTTTGTGGTTTTTTGACTTTTTTTCGTAGAAAAAAATTTTTAAGTGAAAACTTTCAGCATAATTTTAAAAATCATATTAAACCACAAAATTTGAGACCACGATTAAATTTTTACCAATAGTAGTTCTTCTACAAATTGAATTTTTCAATAATTGTTTTAGGGTGTCGCTCCATTTTTAACTCCTTGGGATTTGGTCTGGGACCCCCGATTCCTATGTGATTCTGACTCGTCTAGGTGTCTACTATCCCCTCTAGAAGTGTGGCCCACTATTTATGGGACACCCTGTATAATTGGATTTGATTATACTTTGTAATTAGAATAGGCGGTTTGTCACCATGGCAAGGCAATAGAAATGCAATGGAAAATGACTAGATGTGAGCTGCCGATTCAAATTACACAGACTATTTATGTGGTACCAAGTAGCTTTTCGTTTTGGTTTGTGGTCATCGTAGTTTCAATTTCTTTAAGCTTTCCTTTTGGTATGATTTTGTTTTGAAGTGTTTTTTTTGTGTGCCTGCCTTTTAGTTTTAACTTAGAGGAGTAATTTAATTGAGTAAATTTTAGTTTGTTAGTTTTTGCCAATTTAAATTATGCTGAGGTTAATTTAGTAAGAAGGGCAATATTCAGTTGTTATCTTGAGTATTAAACTTCGTTATCTACAGTATTAAGTGTGATTTTGGCAATCTTTTGTTGTTTAGTTTAGTCTTACTTATTTTGAGTTTGTCTATTTCTGGCATAAAATCTAGGCATCTGTTCATCTGTATTTTTTAATATTGTGGTTGGCGTACTTAATTATGATATTTGATATATATTCCGGTATTGCATAAAGGAGTCTATGCATCTGTTGTTGTTATTATTATTAGTAGTATTATGATTTTTTTTTGGCTCGGGTAAAAAATACATTAAGCTGATGGAATGATATAAGGTGCACTGAGTCTCGGGAAAGACTTTAAGGTAAATTGAGTTTCATAAGGACAATAGTGTACATCAGGGGTTCTCAAACTTCTTATGTCGCGGAGCCCTTTTCAAGAGACAAATTCTTCGCGGAGCCCTTTTCCGAAATAAAATTTTCAAGGTATAAAAGCAAATTACATAAAACCCATTGCTTCTAGAAATAAAAGCATAATAGAAATTTATTTCGGGATGGGTCCAAAATTATTCATCAGCCCCTCTCATGCATATTTGACCGTTTAACGTAGCTTTTAAAAACATTTTTAGGTATAATTTGCATCTAAGATAATTTATTTGTAAGAAAAATTGTGACGAATTAAGATCCAAGTACAATAGAAGGGTCTGGGGGTCCTTCCTCCCTAGATGATTTTGTGAAATGTGATCATTAAAAAGAGTTTTTTTTAACTCGTTTTAGGTACATCATTGTCCAAATTTTGGACATTTAATTTTTAGGTACGACTTTAATTTTAACGAACTTACTATAAAAATTGACAATAATAAAGTTTCAAGTACAATAGGGGGTCCTCCCCCAAAAGAATTTCGGAAATTTGACCCTAAATAACATGGTTTTAACTTGTTTTGTTATACGTAGTCCGATTTTTCGGGGGAGAGGCAGGGCCCCCTCTCCCCTTTGATATACACCCCGGCAGTGGCGGATCTACGGGGGGCTTTCGGGCTCAAGCCCCCCCAAAGCGTCTGATATTTTACTAAGTTTGTCAAAACACAAAAAATTTATATCCGAAATTCGGATGAGGCGTACCAAAACGAGTTGAAAAAGTGGGGTTTTTGACTTAAAACCCCCTTTTAGTGGTTTGAGTAAAATAATTAATTCACTACCTTTTCCGTATTACCATTAACAAGAAGATTCAATTGGATTATGAAAATTCTTAGCCCCCCCCAAAACCAAATCCTGGATCCGCCACTGCACCCCGGGATATATGGAATATTTTGTTTACCAATTATATTTTATCATTGGATACAATGTGTGTAAATCTTTATTTTAAATTTCTGAATATTAAAGCTATCACTTTTTAATCATTATGCCGGAGATGCATGAACAAAGGATTCATACAGAAATCTATAGCTACATCTGTAAATTTTGTTTTCCTAAAAGTTATTTCTTTTGAAATCGAGAGCTGTTTTGAGCCATACGTCAGAGGTACATATCGAAATTTATTTACACATGGACCCAAAATCATTCCTCATCCCCTCCCATGCCATAGGATCAATGTTAGCTTTTTATACATTTTTTGGCAGAATTTGCATCTTAAAGAACTTAATATAAGAAACGTTTTGTGTAATTAAGTTCCAAATGCTATAAAGGGGGAGGGGGTTGGAAATTTGACTCTACTAAAAACAGGTTTTCCCTTGGTTTTGGTAGATCTACTCCAAATTTTGGACATACATTTTTAAGTAGGATTATGATTTTGCTGAACTTTATAAAAAAAAAGGTGCTGAGTAACCAATTTGAGAGGTGGGGGAATGGGGTTCCTTGGTGTGCTACTATTCGGCGCGGTAGTTCAGCGGCAGAAATAAAATGAAAGTAAATAGAACTCTCATAATTCTTCTAAAAATTAGAAGAAAAATTTGGTGCCGGCGCCCAAACGGCCAGAAAAAAGATCATCGAAAAGGTGGGTTGCGTTTTTGGATGCTCCTGGAAAAGGGATTTAATAGTGTTGTAAAAGCAAATATTCGATCAAAACTGCAGTTAAATATTGCTTGGGGGACGTCTGGACACCCCCCCAAAGTGTTGGACCCAAAAAATTTGGGATATTTTAGAAGATATTGGACTTAGAAAACCTCGATCGATTGAACGACGGCAGCAAGATTTCTCCCCGGGAAAGAGCCAGTTTGCTCGGCATGAATACTGGGAAAGCTCCCCTGAAATGCTAACTACGCAGTTGCCGTTTACAAACTACGCACTTGTTTTTGGCTGTTTACGAATAGAACTCTGAGTGGATTATAGTGTTCGGAAGAGAACACTGAGAATAGGAATTGCAGATTTCGCCCAGGATAGGGATTGGTGATTGTTGTGATTGATTGTTTGTTTACATTGGACTTATAGGTCTCCGAACAATTTAGAATTAGAAATAGAGGAAGTTTCTGTGGAGGGGTAGCGCCGATATGGCGGCAGTACAGGGTAGCCTAGGTCAAGAATTGTCGACAGCAGAGAATAATGGGGAGGATGAAGATGGGCATGATGATGGACAAGACATAGAGGAATACAAAGAAATGCTAAGGACGCTGGAACCCAATACAGGAGAGAAAATACAGACAAAGGATTATATAGATACTTCTGGGGCTGTAAAAATGGTAATGATGGGCTTTAAATCACCAGTATTCTCGAGATTCAAGGTACACAGTGAAAGAATTTCAGAGATGTTAGACATAGAAATAAAATCAGGTAAAAAGCCGACTCAGACACTAAAGAATAGAATAGAGAGAGAAATATTATCGATAGCAATGGTGGTTATAACAGCGGAGAGGAAGATGGCGGAACTACAGGGAAGGGTTGCGGCGTCCGGGGATTCATCCGGGAGGTTGGAAGTGATTGAAGAGAAAATGGAAAGAATGTTGAAAAAATTGGACGAAAGACCTAACTACAGAGACGAGTTCCCTCCCCCGCCCACCAGTGGCGATGTGGAGACGCTGCGGTCTGAGGAGGAGTCAACGGTAATTGTTAACACGGAGGATATGGAGGGGGCCAGGTCTTATCGTGATGTACTGAGAGCAAACAGGGATGTTCTTCTCCCGGTGCAGCCAACAGACCTGATAGTAGCAGCGCCTAATAGACTCATCATTAAAATGCATAGCAAATCGGAGGCTCAACGGTTGAGGGACAGACTGACAGAGAACAGCCTACTCTCCGCTTCAGATGTACGACTGAATAAATCAAGACGTAAAAGGCTGATTGTCCTGGGGGCCAGCGGAGAAAGCACGGAGGAGGAATTGAGGACGGGTCTTGACCTGAGGGGAAGTGATGAAGAGGTGACGGTTGTGCGTTCATTCGTGGGTAAAAATGGCGACAAAAATTTTATCTTGGAGATGGAGAATAGGCTGGCAGATAGGCTGATAGCTCAGAAGCATGCCCTAGTTGACCTAGTCAGGGTAAGAATAGACAATTATATAGAGATCACCAGGTGCATGAGATGTCAGGAGTTTGGACACATAGCACCTAAGTGTAAGAGCCCAGCACCTACATGTGCGAAGTGCGCTGAGAGTCATGATACACGGGAGTGTAAGTCAACTGTTAGAAAATGTAAGCATTGCGGTCAGGATCACTACGCAGGAAATAAGGCTTGTAGTGAGACAATAAAGGCAAAGAGGGAGGCCCTAAGGACTAGAAATGGATAGCAGAGATAGTGATTGTTTACAGAGGACTTTGTTGATAGGCCAACTTAACATGAACTTTTGCAGGGCGGCCACTAATCTGCTGGTAGCTTTTGCTATAAAGAACAGGTTGGATGTATTGTTGCTTCAGGACATATATTTGAGAGAGGGTCATCCGGTGGGAGTTCCGGCATCCTGGAGAATTTACTTATCAGAAAGGAAAAACGCTGCAATAGTCATACCGAATCCACTAGTTGCATGTGTTGAAGCTGGAGTTTTTGGCCCTGCGGTTTTTGTTACGCTTTCAGGCCTGGATGGACCATTGACGTTGGGCTCCTTTTATTCGCCGCCATCGTCGGACTTGAATGATGATGTCAACTCCTGGCTGGTGGATATGGATGGGGAGGCACGGATCGTGGTTGGGGGAGATTTTAATGCGAAAAATAGGTTGTGGGGATATGCGCGCAATGATACAAGGGGAGATGTGATTTTGGACATTTGCTCAATATATGACATATGTGTCATGAATGATGTCTCACAGCCACCTACATACCATTTACAGGGTAGGTTTGGATGCCCTGATCTCACTCTTGCAACGGACGACCTGCGTAACAATATTAAAAACTGGGTAGTCCATATCGAGGAATCTGGTTCGGACCATCGGTATATCACTTATACCGTGGACTTTTCGTTCGAGCAGAAACCCCTGAGAAGATATAAGACTAGATATTGTGCGGTGGGGGCACTGAGGATTGCTCTTGCTGAAGAGACTAGGGTGCTGGGGAAACACCTGGAGGGGGTGAGTAGTATTGAGGACCTGGATGATCATCTGGCTGAGATGTATAAAAGAGTCCATGGCGTTTGCAGAAGATATTTCAAGATGGGTGGAGGTCGGAACAGAGTTAAGCTGACTTGGTGGACTCCGGCTTTGGCGAAAAGGAGAAACCTGCTGACGGCTCTGTATAGAAAGATGGGGAGGACTGGACAGGACTCGGATAAGATTATATACAACAGACAGAGAGCTATCTATAAGAGAGATGTGAATAAGCAGAAGAAAGAGAGCTGGATTTCCTACTGCAACAGGGAGGGAGATGTTTATGGAGGAGCCTTTAAGCAGTTCAGGAGTAAGACAACTGCAAGGAAGGGACAGGTAGAGGTGGCTCTGGAGGGACTATCGAGCAGGCCGACTCTGGTCGAAATTACAGAGTGCCTTATTTCCACGCATTTTCAAAGGACGTTCAGTGAGGCAGACGAGCAGTTGCATCACCACCCACCCGATGTCTTTACGCAGCAAGAGGTGTGGGAGGCGGTCAGAAGACAGGCTCTGAATAAGGCCCCTGGTCCAGATGGGATAGACTCCAGAGTAGTAAGACACCTGTACAAGGCAGACCCTATTTACCTGCGTGCCCTCTATAATAAGGTTCTCCAGCAGGGATATTTCCCAAGAGTTTGGAAGACTGCGAACGTTTTGTTTTTCTTAAAGCCGAATAAGTGTCCGACATCTCCTAAATCATACAGGCCGGTGAGCCTTCTCCAGAACATAAGTAAGGTTTTGGAAACCATGATTAACGCCAGACTCATGTATCAACTTGAGTCTACCGGTAAAGTGCATCAAAACCAGTTTGGTTTTAGAGAGGCCCGCAGCACAGAGCTGTGCATCAAGGAGGTCTTGACGAGGATCAGGGCATACCTGGGCGAATTCACTTATTGCGCCGCGGTCTTTTTTGACTATACTGGAGCGTTTGACGCTGCAGATTGGAATATACTGATTGATAGCTTGACCGCCCTGGACGTTGATGTTCGATTGGTGTCCTTGCTGAGAAGCTACTTGAGAAATAGGCAGGTGGCCTGCAGAGCCGGTACAGAAGAGGTCATCCACAGGATCTCTAGGGGATGCCCGCAGGGATCCTGTCTGGGTCCGGCATTGTGGAATGTTCTCGCAAATAACATCCTTGCTCACTTCGATGATGAAAGGGAAGCGACACTTCTGGCATATGCGGACGATATGACACTGGTGGTCCCTGCGGGATCTAGACGAGCTCTCGAGGAGAAAGTCAACAGATTAGTTAAAAAATTTGCTGCTATCAGCAATACTCTTGGTCTCAAAATCTCCGTGGGAAAGACGAGCGCTCTGGTCTTTGGAAAGGATACGTCAAGGAGGAACCCAATCTTTAAGTTGGCAGACCAGACCATCAGGGTCACCAACACAGTGAGATATCTGGGTATTACCCTGGACAACAGACTCTCTTTCATCCCCCACATTGAGAAGCTGAGGGAAGAACTGACCACCGTGACAACGGGCTTGAACAGAGTGTCTACCAAGTATTGGGGGGTTCCGTCACCTATGATGGTCAAGTGGTATGTTACAGTCATTAGACCTAAAGCCTTATATGCGGCGGGTGCCTGGTATGGCTATATCGGCGTCCATGGAAAGAAAAAGCTAGAGTCAATCCAGAGACGCTTCCTTGTTAAGGCACTTAGATGTTATCGCACCGTAGCCAACGAGGCTTTGGATGTGCTGGCGGGGGTTCCACCCATTAATATATTTGCGGAGGAAACTTGCCGCAAGTTCGACATGTTTTGGAGAGACCAGTCAATAATGGTTGGTAATCGGTACCTCGGAAGTGGAGACTTTGAGAAAAAATCCCTAAGGTCCTCAAGGAGCCCGGAGGCCTACCCGACAAACCTGTTTCTGGGTAAGGCGGATGAGGTGCAAGACTGGATTAGGGGTTCAGTCGTTTACTTCACGGATGGTAGTAAGACGGAGGAAGGTGTTGGCCTGGGGGTGTTCAGGATGGAGGGAGGTGCTGGAATGTCAACTCTGATGGAGACGTTGAGTATTGGGAACTCCGTCTTCCAGGCGGAAGCGCTCGCCATCCTGCGATGCCTCCAGAGCCCTGAGGCGGCCAATCATCGGTCTGTCTATATTTACACCGATAGCCTGTCCACAGTGAGAGCGCTGAGCAACACATGTCCCAGGTCCCCAATTGTGGGAGAAATTCTTGACCGAGTGATACATCTGGCGGTCCCCATCTTCATTGTCTGGATTAAGGCTCATGCTGGACATCTGGGCAATGAGATGGCGGACCTGCTGGCTAGAATGTCAACTGGGAAGGAGGGTCCGGCAGTTGGAGTTCCCCTGCCTATGAGCCACCTTACCACCTTCTTGAAAGAGAGGATTATTGCACGATGGCAGTTTCAGTGGGATACATCCGATAAGGGCCGCTCTACCTATGACATAGTTCCAAGGGTTGGACAGAGGATGCCGATCCAGAGTCGGGAACTGAGATATTTTGTTACGGGTCAGGGTAGCTTCCCAACGTTCCTGCATAGGATAGGGAAGTTGGCCACCAGCAGTTGTACATGCGGTATGGAGGGGTCGCCGTTGCACTATTTGCAGGGCTCCTGCTCCCTCTCGCAGGAGTTCATCAAACGGAGGGACAACGAGGACATTGCTAACTATTTCAGGAGAATAGACAATAGTGCTCGCAACCTGCGGGTGCTTAAGGTTATTTATAACACCCTAAATAAAAATTATTCATTTGTGATGACACTCCTCTAGCACCGGTGGTTTCCTGGGTGGCAATCTGTTGTTGGGACGCTTTTAGATGTATATGTCTTCACCTTTATTTGGCAGTTCATAGAATTAATGTGATATTTAATGTAGAAATATGGGATGTTTTCTAAGTGTTTAGGTCTTTGCTTGACTTGTTGTCTGATTTATTTGTGTTTGCCTTCTTCAGGGGGACTTACAAATGCTTTTAGACGTGACTATGTCTTTGCCTTTTCTTGCGATTTGGTGGGTTCCATAATTCCTAATTGATCGCTGCTTTCAATGAGCTTCACGGAGTTCTATAGTGTATTAATTGGTGGTTCACTTGTTTATTATTATTAGGACTCTTATTCGTATTTTCCATAGTTAGAATAATTCTGTTGTTGGATGTTAATTTTGAATTACTATTGGGCAGAATTGTTGACGTTGTGACATTTTTTTTTTATTTTTTTTTTTTTTTTAATTGATAATTTTAACTGAGTAATAAATGCCGTTGACTCCGGGTCGGCTCCCCTGCGTGGGTTCGCTGGGCGATGGATGCCTCCCCCTCCGCTCACTAAGAGCTATAAACCCGCTTCGCGGGTTAGCTGGGCGCTGGGGGCCTTTGTTGTTGTCGCCCAAACGGCCAGCGCCAAATCGTCCCATCCCGGGGGTTCCTCCCCTAGAAAAGTTTTGGAAATTTGACCCTAAAACAGGGTTTTAACTTGTTTTGGTAAACCAAAAAAGACCTGAAAAAGGCAAAAACCAGAAGACCTTACCAACACCTTACAGAAAGTTATTTATATAACATTTCAGAGAAAAGCAAATTAGAAATTATTAAAAAATGTATTTATTTCAAATTTCTTCGCGGAGCCCCTGGAAATGCTTGGCGGAGCCCTAAGGGCTCCGTGGAGCACAGTTTGAGAACCGCTGGTGTACATGGTCCGGCAGGTATGAGACGGGAGGGGAGGTGTGAAGTTCCCCCAGTGTGGCAACCCGGTGAAGTTGCCGGTTAGAAAAAAAGATCCAAATGTTTTTATGTTGTCTTTTTGTTTGAAAAGAGTGCTCTATATTTAGCTGGTGGTCGCGTGTGCGACGAGAGAATCTGTTATGATTTATGTAAATATAACTTAAATTAATTAAATACCTAAAAATGCCTTTATTGTACTGCTTTCTTACTGAGAAGAGGATAACAAGCTTACAGTGGTATAGCAAGCCAAACTGGTTACTTCTCGACAATGTAATTTTTTCATTGCGTAGTAGGGTTTAAAAAATGTAACTGTATAGAGTTATTTCTTCTGAATTCTACTTTTAAAAATGATGAGCAATTTAAATTTTGAAAAAGCTTGAAACAAATAATTTAATTTAGTAGGTGTGCATTATTTATTTTTTTATCTTGTATATAGGTCTCAAAGTGCAATTATTATTTTTTAACTGATAGGTTGTTTCTAATAATATCGGCTTATTATTTTAGTAGTTAATAACACTAGTCGACAGTGGTTTCCTAACAACAACCATATTACTCTTTTTGTTACTAACTCATGTAGTTATTTAAATATCTGCAAGTAAAAAAGTTCCACTACGTCCCATAACGTCCCATAAAGTTCCACTACGTCCCATCCGTTTGCGTAACAAAAATTTTCGATTTTCTGCTTTTTTTCTTAATTTTTGCGTTTTAAGCGTCATTTTTGTCCAATAGCAACCCTGCAATCCCATGCAATTAATTTATTTCTAGTATCCCAGTACCCACACAGCACATTCGTCTATTTTACGTCTAGTTTTCATCCAGAATTCATCCAGCCTGGACATGTCCAGAACTTACATCTATTAGACGTCTAATTTACGTACTTCCTGGATGATCTATTTTTCATCCTTCTCAGACGTACATTAGATGTAATAAAATTACGTAAAATAGATCATCCAGAAGTTACCTCCAATGGACGTACAGTCGGAGTCAAAAAAATCGTTCCAAAAGTTAAGCAACGGGATTGCAGGATTTGAAATTTCAACGAATCGCTGAATATAGGAAAAGATTGGCGAGAACAATTTTCTAATATCTAATTTAAGGAAATATATTTGGCTGGTTATCCATGATTTGGCGCAGTTTTTTTTTTTCGAATAAAAATGCTTTAAAATAGTAGTATGGTGGTTAGAGTAACGTCTTAGTAATCGGAAGTTCGCGGGTTCGATCCTCAATGCGGATCATTCTCAAAGTCATTACGATTTGAGGCGACACCGCCAAAAGAGCGCTCAAGCGCCAGAAGAAAGACTTTTGGCGAGCGCAACACCAGCGCCGCGAAGCAACCTTGCCCGGGCAGCTCTCGCCGGGCAGAACGACATTCCTCAACGAACGACGGACACTATGCGCGCTCTGTTATTTCTCTCGTCCTCGTATCGCGGCTAAGCCTAAACGCCACGCGCGTTATTGTTATGTTTTTAATAAATAGTTCATAAAAAGCAATTAGCCTTAGCTTCATTTATCAAGTAGATGGTGTAACACTAAAATCTTATAAGCAGTAATCCAGAGCACCATCTCAGTGGTGACCAAGACGTTCAGTGGTGATACGGACGTTCCAGGACTTTGGATTTTTCTTCTTCTAATGGAGTCCGGCAACGACATGCCATGTTCTAAGTAAGTGCGTGATTTTTTTTCGTCTCGTTTGGTCAGCCCTCTTTCTTTCCCTTACTTATCTTGTAATTTATAAGAATTAAAACTAAATATGGGTAATACTGATAAGCTTACGCTAGAAATAGCCACGCTAAAGGGGGAAACAGCTGCACTAATACAGCAGATAGCCGAAATGGGCAGGGATAGACGTAATTCTCGCTCCCGGTACTCGCGGTCCCCCCGTAGGAGACGGCATAGGTCCCCGGTGCACACAAACGGCGAGCTATGTTTTTACCATGACCGTTTCGGGGACGAGGCCCGTAAATGTAAACCTGGCTGCCCCCGGTTCGTAACAATCCAGGAAAACTAAATTCGGCTGTCGGGGTAAACGTATCGGCAGCAAATCTGCCGACAGCCGCTAAATCTAGCCGCCTGCATGTTTACGATAGAAAAACCCATTTTAAATTCCTAATTGACTCTGGCTCCGACGTTTCGTGTATTCCGGTCCCTAAAAACAGCAAATCCTTAAAACCTGATTCTTTAGAGCTATATGCAGCAAATAACTCAAAAATTTTCACCTACGGTACCAAATTACTCAGCTTAGATTTAGGTTTCAGGAGAAATTTTGAATTCAAATTTTTAATTGCCTCTGTACCAACCCCTATTATTGGTGCAGATTTTCTTCAGCATTTTGGCTTACTCATAGACTTAAAAAATAAACGTATAATCGATAGCACCACAAAATTCAAACGACAGGGGATAATAGCATCAGTAGATAACTTTTCGGTCAAGGTAATCTCTGGAGATTCCCCGTTCCATAAAATGCTCGGAGAATTTCCAGATTTGTTGAAAGTTAACCCTAATGTAACAAACATAAAGCACAACACGGTGCATTATATTGAAACGTCCGGACCCCCAGTCTATAGCAAACCCAGACGACTAAATCCTAAATTGCATAACGAAGTAAAAAACGAATTCCAACACATGATGCAGCAAGGGATATGTCGACCCTCTAAATCTCCTTGGTCGTCCCCTCTCCATGTTGTCACTAAAAGTTCAGGTAGCATTAGGCCGGTAGGAGATTACCGAAAATTAAACTCCTCTACCATTCCGGACCGCTATCCCATTCCTCACATACAGGATTTCTCCAATGCTCTCTTTGGCAAAAGTATCTTCTCAAAAATCGATATCGTCCGCGCATATTTTCACATCCCTGTACACCCAGACCACGTACAAAAAACAGCCGTGTGTACACCATTCGGACTTTTCGAATTTCCTTTTCTAAATTTTGGCCTTTGTGGAGCTGCTCAAACTTTCCAAAGGTTCATGAACGAGGTACTTGGAGAATTCTCTTTTTGTTACGTCTACTTAGACGACATTTTGATTTTTAGTGATAACGAGACGGAGCACGAGAATCATGTGCGCAGTGTTTTAAAAAAATTAAACGAATACGGACTCACTATAAACGCTTCGAAATGCGTGTTTAATGTCAAAGAAATCTCATTTTTAGGACACCTAATTTCTAAAGACGGTACAAAACCCTTACCGGAAAAAGTGCAACCTATACTAGATTTCCCCCGACCTACCACCATTAAGGAACTACGACGGTTTCTGGGATTTATTAATTTTTTTCGGAGGTTTTTGCCAAATATTGCTAGCAATCAAACCACATTAAATGGGTACCTCAAGGGTGTTAGGCAGAATAAAAATACTAAAATCGACTGGACCGAACAGGCAGAAAAAGAATTCCAAATTTGTAAAGAGCTCCTTTGTAATGCTACACTATTATCCCACCCTAAACCGGATGCAAAATTAGTGCTGCAAGTAGACGCCTCTGATTTGGCTATTGGAGGTGCCTTGTTCCAATCAATTGATATCGAGTTACAACCTCTCTCGTTTTTCTCTAGAAAGTTATCAGAAACTGAGCAGAAATATAGCGCGTACGATAGAGAACTGCTGGCCGCGTACGCAGCAATAAAACATTTCCGACATATGCTCGAGGGCAGAAATTTCACCCTTGTCACGGACCACAAACCCCTTACTTACGCTTTTCGACAAAAAGCGGATAAAGGATCGCCGCGTCAGAGTAGGCAACTTGACTTCATTTCCCAATTCACAACAGATATACAGCATATTAAAGGAGCCGAAAACATAACTGCTGACACATTGTCCAGGATAGCCACGATAACCATACCAAGCGCGATCGACTTTAATGAAATTGCACAGGCTCAGCTGAGGGATACAGAGCTAGGGGAGCTACTAAAAAATCCCCAGGGTTTTCAGTTAAAAACAGTTACCCTCCCAGAATCCAAAACCCCAGTTTACTGCGATATCTCAACGGGAGCAGCCAGACCATTCATTCCCGAACAATTTCGCAAACAGGTTTTCTTAAACTTGCATAACTTGTCCCACCCCGGCACTAGAGCCTCAACTAAACTGGTCAAATCTAGATTCGTTTGGCCCTCAATTAATAAGGATTGCACCACTTGGGCGAGGGAATGTTTAGCATGCCAAAAATGTAAAGTGTATAGACACACTAAGACCCCCCTCGGTTCCTTTCCTGACCAAACGAGGCGATTTGACCACGTACACATAGACTTGGTTGGACCCCTGCCGCCATCCAGAGGATATAGCTACGTCCTCACCATGATCGACCGCTTTACCCGATGGCCGGAAGCCGTGCCTATCCAGGATATCACTGCCGAGACAGTGGCACAAGCGTTCTACACCACCTGGGTGTCAAGATTCGGCGTTCCAGCGTACCTGACGACGGACCAGGGCAGGCAGTTCGAAAGCCAGCTGTTCCGATCCCTCTGCAGTCTTCTGGGCGTCAAGAGGATCCGTTCCTCTCCTTACCATCCGCAAGCCAATGGACTCGTGGAGCAGTTCCACCGTCCCTTCAAGGCGGCATTGAAGGCCCACAGCACGGAGCAGTGGACCTCTGCCCTCCCGACCATCCTGTTGGGCTTCCGTTCCGTCTTCCGGGAAGACCTACAAGCGACCACCGCAGACCTCGTGTATGGGCAGAGCTTGCGCCTACCAGGCGAGTTCTTTTGCCCGTCAGCTGACGAGACCACGTCGTCACCCAAGCAGTTCCTGGAGGACCTGAGGAGCTCCTTCGCCGACGTCCGCCCAACCCCCACTTCCAGCCACGGCCAACGCAGTGTTTTCGTGCACCCACACTTGGAAAAGTGCACACATGTCCTGCTACGACATGACGGTGTACGCACACCGTTACAACCGCCTTACGACGGCCCGTTCGAGGTAGTTTCTTGCCGAGAGAAAAACTTCGACATCGTTGTGAACGGACGCCGAACAACGGTGTCCCTCGACCGTCTTAAACCAGTGTTCCAAACTGTAGACAAGGACTATTTGGTTACTCAGCGCGTATCTACGCCACCTCCAAGCAAGTGTGATAGTGACAATTCAAAGACTGTACAAGATACGTCGCCGACTGAGCGACCGGTGACAACACGCTCGGGTCGAAAGATTACCCTTCCCAGAAGATATGTCACATTCCGTTGACACTGGGGAGGGAGTGTGAGGCGACACCGCCAAAAGAGCGCTCAAGCGCCAGAAGAAAGACTTTTGGCGAGCGCAACACCAGCGCCGCGAAGCAACCTTGCCCGGGCAGCTCTCGCCGGGCAGAACGACATTCCTCAACGAACGACGGACACTCTGCGCGCTCTGTTATTTCTCTCGTCCTCGTATCGCGGCTAAGCCTAAACGCCACGCGCGTTATTGTTATGTTTTTAATAAATAGTTCATAAAAAGCAATTAGCCTTAGCTTCATTTATCAAGTAGATGGTGTAACACTAAAATCTTATAAGCAGTAATCCAGAGCACCATCTCAGTGGTGACCAAGACGTTCAGATTGATGTTGAAATTTATTTACGGATGATCCAATCTCTGTGGAGGAGTATTCTTACCTGATTTTTTATTCAAAGCACTCAATCGTATTTCTCAGCAGCCGTTAAAGTTTCTTCCTAAATCTTAAAATAATTATTTATGAAATTTGCTTGGAACTCTGGATCTTCCACTATGATCAGTAAGTAATTTTTTAAAGGTATTTTTAACTTCACACTGGAAAAAATATTTTATTTAAAGAAATTTTTTAATCAGAGAAATTTCTTAAGAATTTTTTTACCAAGCTTATTCAGGCGAATACAAGTTTAAACATAATTCTTTGTACTATTTCAGAAAATAATTCTATTTTAACTATTTTTAAAGTATTTTAAATAAATAATAATTATAAATTCTTTTAAATCCTGGGGTAACGCGTTGCCTGAAACAATTGTAAATTCAAGAGGGGTAAACGAGTTCAAGAGGAAAATTGACAGATACTGGGATTCCGGTAGTTTGAGTTAAAAAGACTGGACCAACCTTGCTGGGCTTAAGCCTGTAGTTGGTCGACTTAATTTGTATTTGTATTTGTAACGGAATTTTAATTATATGACTTAATAATGGGAACTCTACGGATTTAGTAAAAGTTAGTAGTAGTAGTTTTGTTAAGAAATTAAAAAATAATTTGCTTTGGAGACTATTGAAATTGTAGTAAGCAGTCTCGGGGGTGGGGAACAAGCTATATTTCTAATATACAGATATTTGGTTGAGTTGCATAAGCGTACCCAGGATTCTGCTCAGGGCGAAGCAAGCATAGTCGATCTTTCTCGTGCTTGTGGAGAACCATTTTAAAACCCGGGATGACGGGCCAGAGTTTTGCTTCGAGATGGGATTTGGACCTTTTGTGAAAATAATGCAAAAGTTTTTAAGATAATATACTTAGCCCCAAACAAAGGGGGTCTGGGGTCCATCTCCGAAATGTTTTGTAATTTGACCCTAAAGAGTAGCTTTGTGAATTGTTCTGGGACATTGGGGAATATTTAGGTAACACCCCGGATCGATCACTCGTATAATCTCTAGAATTTTCAAGGGAAAATGCCTATAAATAGACATAAGAACTCTATAGAGGGTTCAACTCCCTAACCGCCTCCTAGATACTGCCCGGGGAGATCTCTTAGTTTTGATTTTTAATCCTCTTTGACATAGGTGAACCCAAGTGATCCCAGTTTTCATAATTTAAATTTTTGAAAATTAATTACTTAAGACTAAAGTTTAAGTAATTTACTCTCATGATTTAGAGGGTAGCTACCCCTCCCTGTATCCCCTGGAGTTGAGGGACAGTTCCATAGACTTATGAGAACTAGAAAGGAGGACACAATTTCCCCCCTCTATAATGTCTCTCAATTCATTCTCTCTTACCTCCCCTCTTCCCGAATTCCAGTTAAAATGTTCGGCTTCTAAAATTTCTAAAAAGCATTACACAAACACATGCGAGTTCAATCCAATGTAGCCATCCCTCATTCGTGATACATGATCATGAATGAACAGCTACAGATTGATCCAGCCAATGAAAGGGTAGGTTTATTGCTTTACCTATTCAAGAAAGTTTTGTTTAAAGATTGGTGAGAGATTTAATAAAGAGAGAAAGATTTAATAATATTTTTAGTTACTAGGTCACCACTAAATTATTAAAAATTATTTTAATGATTCCAGTCTATATCTCACGACAGACATCCTCGTCCTGGGCTCAAGCTGCATCCAGATGCGGTAACCATTTATACTCGGGGTGAAAGAGGCATTCGGACACTTCCATGCTGCTTCCCTAACTCTTCCATGTTGTATAGATGGTAGGAGCAGGCGCGGATCCAGCACGGCTCCAAGGGGGGCATTTTTCTATATAAGATCCCCTTGTGTTACCATTAGAGGTATAGGGGCACTTTTCAACACTATTACCTTTACTTTTTTTCCCAAATGTCAAAATATTGGGGATTTCCTAAAAATAATCACTGAAGATCCCCTTGTGGTACTAAAAGGGGGTATCGGGGTCCTCCCCCAGAACACTATTTTGAAATTAGACCTGTTAAAAGTAGGGTTTTTACTCATTTTAAAACTTTTTGGGTTCCCAAGGGGGGTCATATTCCAGAGTGCCATCCCCCTGAATCCGCACGGGGTGGAGTCACTGGAGGGAAATAAGCTCCCCCCAGAAAATTCCCGATCCCGAAGGTTTACAGTGTGCCCCCAGATTTCACTCTCTGTACTTTGTATCCCTCCATGGTTGTATACCAAAACTAGATTTAAGTATAACTGTCCTTCACGACAAATTGTTTTTTGATAGAAGGAAATAAGGAAAGTTATGATATTCTACTTGAAAATAAATCTATTTCGAAGTTAAATTAAAATATCTTTGCTTCATTTTATTTTTCTTTATTATAAGGCGTTCATCAGAATCGTTTACTCCGCAATTGTATATGTATAATTTTCTGGGGGAATTTTTTAAAATTTATTTTAACAACGAATTGAGAAAAATTGGGATCGAATTGGATGAAAAATAAAGAGTATTTCTAAAAACTTCTACTAAATGAATCCAAACATCAAACATTAAAAAACAACAAAGCTAAAATAAGAATAGCTTTTGAAAATACATTTTTATTAAGTTTAAAAAAAATACAAAAATAAAAGATCCCCTAATGTCAAAAATAAAAAATATTTGTTGGACGATTGTAAAAAAGGTTACCCCAATAGAAAATAAGATTAAAAAAAGCTTTTAAATTTCCAATAAAAACTAAATATAATTTATAATCACTTATTAATAACTTCTAACTCTTAAAAATTATAAAATCAGCACAAGAAGTTGCAGAAAACGTTCAAATTCGACTTAACTCATACAACACCAGCGCTCTAACCGTTACGCTACCGGGATCTACATTGAGAGACGCAAATATTACAAATAACTAAAGGATTGGCTTAGTTTTGTGGGTTATTGTAATTTTAACAAGTGGCAAACCTTTGGCGATCGGGACTGGCGAAATATTTCAAACCTATTTTCCTATACCATGCGTACGGGTTTAAGGTCTAGATTCCTCTTAATAGTCCTTGGAACGTTTTTTTTGACTCCGACTGTACATTGGATGTAACTTCTGGACGTAACTTTATCATCTGGCATGTGGCATCGGCTACTCTTCCGCCATGTTTTCATGGCTGTTCGGTGTTTTGTTTTGTCTTGAAGTCTCGAGCTTGAGGGGAATCGGAAGTAATAAGTAATCGTGCATGAAAAAAAGGTAAGCAATTATTTTACATTTACATTTTCTTTCAATGTGTAGATAAATCAATTTTGATTTGTTTCGGTCCGGCCAAAAGAATTCATTTCAAACACGCTGTTGTTTCTTGTATTTATTTATGTTAGCGAGTTTGACTGTGACTGGTATATTAGAAGCTTCTACAAGCTTCACTATGTCATTGTAATCGATCTTTTTGGGTTTAAAAAGTAAGTTAACAGAGTCAAAATATATGAACGAATACTTTTTCAAAAGAACTGCTGGGATGTACATAATAAAAATAGGTCTGAATCAAACGAATGCAGATAGTAGGTATATATACAAAAAACGGCTTAATGGTAATAAATTGAGTAATTTGATTTTCAGATTCATAGTTTTGTAGCCATTATGCTAGTCGTATATTCTCATATTTCAAGGTATTGATTCAAAAGTATAAAATGTTTCTGAAAAACCTCTTCCTTTAAACAGGTCAACCCCTCAAAGCTTATCCCTGCAGCAACAACAAAGTTTCACATTCTCCTGTGACGAGACATCTTTAGAGAGGTCCTCAGTGTGGACGAGTCCGCGGCCTCTGTCAGCTTTGCCAGTGACCCCTCTAGTTTCCCCTCCTGTGACGGAACATCTGATTGCTAAGTGACGGATAGATATAGAACGTCTTAATCATCTTCAGAAGTGTATCATGTAGACAAGGGGGATATAGCCCAGCTGCTTCAAGATTTAAACTATTTTATTGCGAATGAGTTCTGAATAATTATGATCAGACTTTCGCGTTGTGAACTTTTGCTTTCACGTTGGGAGCCGCGTGATATGCAACTCTTGCTCCTGTCTTGTGGAACTTTGAAATTGAACGATGTAGCGAATGCGTCGCTATTGACTTAGACTACTTTGTGAATTGCGTTATAGCGAACCCTTCGCTATTTTTTGAATTCTGTGCTTTCGATTTCGAAAACTGCTTTTGTGAACTGCGTTATAGCGAATCCCTCGCTAACTTAGAACCCTGACTGCTATTATGAACTGCGCCTTAATTTCATGGAATGTGTGAACTCTCTTGATGAGTATGAGAGTGTTTGCTCGACGTTGGGCATAAGGTCTGAAGGAAGAGGACGAGACGGAAGGTCTAGATCAGAGAATGGCCGATACATAATGGAACTCATTCTTCGAGAGATGGCAGCATGAGCTTTAGTTGCCATTGTCTCTTTTTTTTCTAGCTGCAGTGGAAACTTTCTCCCGCGAGAGACTGTTCGTCCTGGGTTATTTTTGTAATCCGTAATAAAATTGTTTTAATTATGCAAAACCTCGCTCCTTAAAAATGCTAAGGCAAGTCCACAACTTATGTTAGATTTGCCATCCTTTCGAGTAGATCAACAAGTGCAGTGTTTTGTGGTGGTTGGTGTGGACTTTGTAGGTCCTGTCTTAACCAAATGTGCGCGTAAAAGGAGAGCTACTGAGTTTAAATCTTACATTTGTTTATTTGTGTGCATCTTTACCAAAGCCATCAATCACGAGTTCATTTCAGAGCTCTCTCAAAAAATGGGGTGGTAACACGAGCTGTCTCAAGTTCTGAACCCTGTCTGAGGTTCAATGGTATGTATATGTGTTTCTAAATTCATAACTCTTTGTGTAAAAATTGTAATCATAATCTTTAGAGGAGATTAGTTTAGAAAGTTTTCATGTTACCCACTGATCTTTATAATTATATGGTGTTGAAACCCCCCTCCGAGGTTTCAAGGGGGGAGGTATATGTTTGAGTGTTAATTCAAAATAATCTTTATTTTACATACTCTAGTGTTGAACCCATCAACTGTGCTACAATCTATATATATCATTCTTTGTAATTCATATTTAATCGTATTTCTACTTCCTTGTTCGTATCGAGTGAATTTTATTACTTGGTTCGATCTCAATAAAGCATGAACATGAACTGACGCTGTTTTTATCATGTTACTGGAGTGAGGGTTGTGTCGAATCTAGGCATACCCCCCTTCCCCCTGTGCAGCGGATATTCGCCGAAACCTTGATATTCAGTAGGGCGTTTGGAATACATGTTTTTTGCGCAATCACGCGGATCTTATAAAAGGTGATTATAACATTAACATTGCTTAATTTATCACAGGGCAAACAAGATGTCCAAATTATATTAATATGTAATATTGTATTGTAGTAATAAAGATTAGTCTTAAAAATTCGTCAATCAAGTGAAAAATACTTTTAAATTATGTTACAAAATGTTTCCTAATTAAGTTTTGAGTAGTTTTTACTATGTTTTAGCTTGAATTTGGCACCAAAAGAAACTTAATAGCAAAAAACACGCCAAGGCTTACTCAAGAAATAGGATTTTACCACCTCATTTAGATTACGGTTGGTCATATAGATAGATTCGGTCCCAACGATTAGATTGACAGTGTAAAAATGTACTAAGGGATTTCAGTAAAAAGACCATATTCATTGGTTTTTGTTATAACCTATCAATTATCAACCAATCTGTTACATCCTATTTATACCTATATATCCTGTTCAATTCCGTTCCCACTATAAGTAGCCATGCTCTTTTGGACACGAAAAAGTCCAAAACCTGTTAAATCATTTCAAATACATGTATTAAAATCTTTATGTAGATCAATAACTGTTCAGTTCATCATTAAGAAACGAAAAAATTTGTCGATATTTGAACACATGGCGTTAAAAAGATATTGGCTATAGCGGGGACGTTAACGGAATTGAACCAATCCTTTTAAATAAGTTTCTTTAAGTTGTAAAATAATTTTCTTTTGGGATATTTTTTCCCAGCAAAATTTATCTCGGGCATTTACCTTTTGAACATTTGTCTCATTTAATATAGTTTTTTAAAATGTTTTCAATTTAATTTGACTTCCTTTTATTTATAATGACTTTTTTTTGTATTATCTTTAATATTATTTTAATTTTTCTATACCTTTTACCTTATTTTCCTATTTAATTTTAGTAGTTTTTGGCGAATATTCTTGAAAATTATCCTCTCGGAGAACAGAGAATATACTCAAGAGTATTCTCTAAGATTACTACTGATAATTTAGAACTCTACTTCTGGCCAATGTAAATTAGTGCATTGAATAGTATTAGGTTTTGAAATTATGTTACTTTATTGTTTTACTACTTTTCAATTCTATTTTATTGAAAATGATGGGCAATTCAAATAAAAAAAACTATTTTACTTCAGAGGTTGTTTGCATTATTTGTTTTTGTTTTTATCTTGTGTACATGTAATACAGGTCTCAAAGTGCAATTCTTAGCTGGTCGACAATATTTGTATTTATTTTCTAAAGGTTGTATCTAATATAATGATCTCTGCTTATTATCTCAGTAGTTAATAATTAGATTTCTATTTAAGATGAGTTTCAATGGGTTTTAGTTTTATATTTATAAGATAAGATAAAAATGAAATCGAGACAATTGTTAACATACAGTATTAATTCTGCATTCAGAAATTCATAGAAATTTAAATTTCTATTTTTGAGAAATCAATTTCACAGTTTTAAAACTTTAAAAATTGCATAATTAAAAAAATTCCATTAATGAAGCCAAATTGGAAATTCTAGCATACAACTCACTTAAGGTTTCAATATTTTTCGTTCTACTGAATTTGAAAATATCCGTGAAATTAAAATTAAAATTTTATGAAAGCTGCTTTAAATCAAAATTGGAGCTGCAAATAACCAGGTAAGTGTTTAACAATTCTTTTCAGAATGGTTGTATTATGCTAAAAATGTGTAGGCAAAGTTAACCACCCTTGATTGATTTAATGAAGCATTAATTTAATGTTTCATTATACATAGTTTGGGGACTGAAAATACAATGAAAGCTTGATTGACTAAATGTAAATAATATTCTAAAACTTCTACATCTCTGAAAAGTCTAATATATAATAACATTCTAATACTATATATAATAGAATGCTTAAAACTTTTATTAGTATTTATATGAAATCAATAGAATGGAGTAGTGAAGTGTTTGTTTTATAAAAAATGAAATATATAAAAAAATTAATTTTAATACAGAATAATATTAATAAAATTGATTACTGCTGCAAGCATCTCAATTATTTAAAATGTCAAACTCCATTTTATTTTGGAGCTTGCTTATTGCTGCAAGTATCTCAGCAATTAGTATTTAAAATTTCAATCATTGGTCTGGACTCTGGACGTAAAAAGTGCGTAATATAGACGAGCAATGATTCATCCAGTTTACATCCAGGGGGTACGTACATAAGACGTCTGGACTGGATGTAAAATGGATCATCCAGAACACGCACAGTTTACGTCCAGCGGTACATCTAATGTTCGTACCTAAGACGTCTATAGCTGTGACATCGGGCCGTAAAATAGCGCTAGTTACGTAGAGCGCTGGATGTATTCTAGACGTATCTAACATCTAGAACTTACATCTATTAGACGTAAGTTAGACGTACCTGTGTTGTGTGGGTATGTACCCATTCTTTTAAAAGTGTGGCGATGTTTTTGTACTGCAGTTAATTTTGAAAATTGACGAGTTTTCAGTGTAGATTTTGCACTTTTATGCACAATACGTTTTTCTAAATTTGGGTACGGTTTAAATTACAATTAAACGGTAATATTTAACAGAAAAAGTGGAATAAGGTTTTACCCCACCGATTTGTGTCCAAATCGGTGACTAAAATGAAATCTGGGATCCTCACGTGTGTTGCAGAAGTTAGAATGTGGCTCTTTTTAAGTGCGTAAGAGTCAACAGTAGTTCTACGCAAATTACTATCCCCATAGTATGGGGAGGACATTTAAATTATCTTGGTTATTTAATATCAATGACAAGTACAGACAAAAACATTTCAAAATGTATTTAAAAGTACTTTTTTCGCCATTAACTGAAGGCAAACTCAAAGTCAGTATGAATCTTATATATTAAAATAATTGGGTTTTTCTTTCCGCCGGCCGCCAGGCCGAACCCATTTCGACAAACTTGGTCTCTATCGAAAGCTTTCCAACCCTAGATGAGCCAATAATATAACACGTTCCTCCAAAACCTTCCATTTTAAAATTATACGTTCTTTTCACTTTTCTCTAATGTTAAGTCTATGGAGAGGTTCCGTTCCGCCGGCCGCCAGGCCGAACCCCTGAACCGATTTTGACAAACTCTGTCTTGATCGAAAGCTTTCCACCCCTAAATGAGCCAATAATATAACACGTTCCTCCAAAACCTTCCATTTTAAAATTATGCGTTCTTTTCGTTTTGCTCTAATGTTAACTCTATGGAGAGGTTCCTTTCGGCCGGCCGCCAGGCCGAACCCCTGAACCGATTTGGACAAACTTGGTCTTGATCGAAAGCTTTCCAGCCCTAGATGAGCCAATAATATAACACGTTCCTCCAAAACCTTCCATTTTTAAATTATGTGTTCTTTTAGTTTTGCTCTAATGTTAACTCAATGGGAGATCTTTCCGCCCGCCTCCAGGCCGAACCCCAGAACCGATTTTGACAAACTCGGTCTTGATCGAAAGCTTTCCACCCCTAGATGAGCCAATAATATATCACGTTCCTCAAAACCTTCCATTTTAAAATTATGCGTTCTTTTCACTTTTCTCTAATGTTAACTCTATGGAGAGGTTCCTTTCGGCCGGCCGCCAGGCCGAATCCCCGAACCAATTTGGACAAACTTGGTCTTGCTAGAAAGCTTTCCACCCTTAGATGAGCCAATTATATAACACGTTCCTCCAAAGCATTCCATTTTTTAATTATAAATTGATTTCAATTTGCCCCATTGTTTTAAGTTAATATTTTTACCAACACTGGCAAAACGTCTTTTAAAGAGCGTGAAGTAAATATACTTTGAAGTTAAAATTCAAAGATTTAACGGTTCACTAGATTTATCCCAATGGGATACTAGGCACATTTAATTCAAAAATTTTACTGCTTCAGATTTGGTTGAAGTATTTCTTATAATAATTTAAGAATGGAAGGTTTTGGGAAAATGCCACATAAACTCGGTTCAATTAGGGGTAGTAAGATTTCATTTAAAAACAAGTTTGTACAGACCCGGTTAGGTGGATTGGGATGTGTGAAATCGGAGATAAAACGCCTTTCGAAGGTAATGAATTAAAACCGCATATTTAATGTTAGGGAATGTATAAATAAATACAAAAAGGTAGTAACGAGCGAATCTCGCATCATCGCCAAAGAAGGCTAGCTGTAAAACCTGGCTTTGCCGGGTTGTAACAGCTAGTCTCTTATTAAAAAAGAATTCATGACCCTGCTTATGAAGGAAAATTTAATAAAACGCATTATCAGCTTGAAAATGGTTTTTAGGAGAGTGGTAAGATGATTTTTAGAAAAAAGGACCGATTAAAATGTTTTAATCTCAATAGAAGGTTCTCTTTGGTCTTACCAAGCCATAGAATGTTGAGCATCACCCAAAATTCATATTTTACATCCACGTTTGAACTTATTTCCGGAAATTATCACTGTAGTCAATCATAAATAAGGATAAAGATTCCCTTAGGACATTTACTCGATGCATAGGTCACTGCGAAATAGCAATTTTGGGCTACAGCTCTTAGTTCATTGAAAGAGGAGATTTAGCGTCACTTAAGAGACAAAAAGTGATAAAATTGCATCGTATTTAATGAATATTTTATGATTTTTAGTTTTATATTGTCTGAAACATGTATATAATCTTAATTATGAAAGTATTTTATGCTAAAATAATGAGATTAATTGTTAAAAAGGAGTGTTTTCAACGCTTTTGTCCGTTTCTTACAGTACTAGTGCAATATTTGTAACAAAAAAACTGTACGTGCTACAGCTTTTTCACAACTATTTCTGAATTCTACACCCTGAAATTAGTCGGAAATACCTAATCTCACTTTTGTTAGCGAAAAAAAGTTGAAATTTGTCGACTAGTGTAATTAGTTTTTCTGTTTAAGAAAAGATAAAAAGGGATTTATAGCCAATTTTTAACAACAACATTCTTCCTTCAAAAAGTACCAGAAATTCACTGCTGTTTCTTTGTATACAATGATTTTAGGAAGTTCATATTTAAATTTCTATTTTAAAGAAATCAATTTGTTTTAAAACTTTAAAAATTGCATAATTTAATATTTTTCCATTAATGAAACCAAATTTGAAATTCTAGCATAAAACTGACTTAAAGTTTCAATATTTTTTTATGTAATAAAATTTAAAATATTTGAAATTCAAATTTTTATAAAGCTGCATAGATCAAAACTGCTGTCAAATATTAACTGGAGCTGCAAATAACCAGGTAAGTGTTTTTAATGCTGGCGTATAGTTACATATAGTTTGATGTGCTACCATTTTTTGTATTTAGTTACTAAAAAATTTTCAAAGTGTAATGGTTGTGCATTAGGGTGGAGCGAAAAACACGAATTTCGGAAATTGAAAACGCCTATGGTGGGAATAGCTGTGGACAACCATGCCTATTAATAATCCAAAATATGAGCTCAATCAATTAATATCTTCAGATGCCCCTTTCACTTTGAAATTTCGAAATTTTGCCAATTTTTTCATATAAATGACAAAAACGCATCCATAAAAAAATAATTCCCCCTTTTACGAGGCATGGGAGATGAAATGAACTTCCCTGAATGTATAATAAAAGTTTCAGCCTTGAAATAAATTTTTGAGTTTAAAATTTGGCCTCTTTTTTAAAGCATCTAACACGCGCCTCCACGCTTTCGGACAGACCTCCCAAAGCGTACCTCGTGGAATGCGCGCACTTCCCTTGCAGCTCTTCGCTTGTTTTCGTTATGAAAATTACCCAGAACACACCACGAGGAGGTGGCTGCATATCGAGTTCCACCCCCCCCCCTCCCACTAAAAATAAAATTTAACTGTGTTTACCCCTCCAAAAATGTAAGTCACTGGTTTAAAAGTGGTTTATATTGGCTTTTCGTTTCAAACCTTGGCAAAGAAACTCTGGATGCAATTCTCGCTCGTATAAACCCATCCCGTGCCTCTGTTCCACAGACTGCACCTGATGCTTCAGTAATCTTAACACACCTTTCCACAGCTTGGGAATGACCATTTGAAAGAGACATAGTAAGTGGTGGTTCAGTGATGTAGTCTGATTGCCAATCAATCAGATTTATATAATCATCTGCCTCAAAGTTTAACTTGGGTGTTCTAAACTCTCTATTATTATTTGGAGCTTCATTTTCTTGCCTCAATTTTAAAATTCGTTTAAGTCCCAATTCTCTTACGTGTTTTCGATCATCCGCCAACATTGCCAAAAGAATATTTTCTGGACGGGCATAGTAAGCATTTCTTTGCAAAGTTAGATCAATTACCTTCTTAAAATCCTCCGGCAAAAATCTCGATTTGGTTACGATATTGTAAAAATGAACACTTCCATACTGACACGATGGTTGACTTTTAATTTTGAACCACATAGAGGCATATACCTTCATAACATATTCTGTTAATACTTTCAAATTATGAGTTGGATGTTCTATTGAAACATATAACCTTAAAATCCTGTTTTCTGTTGTCAGCCATCTAGAGTGATTTAGCTTTCCCAGATCTCTTTGGGATAAGCTTAATGGGATATATTTATTTGCAATCCCTTGGCACATTTCATAAAGGTATTTCTGATCTGTGCTTAGATCCTGTTGGTCAATAACTGGTAAAATTGTTTTAATTTTCTCAAAGTTTTTTATTGTTAATTTCTCACAAGATTCCAACAGTTTCCCTGTATCCTTTTGGCCCGGTGGTTTTCCCGTCCAAATGTTGTAACAAATGGCGTAAAGGTAGCTCATTCGTGTGTAATAGACAAATAAACCAATGCACAGGCCGTTCTAAAAAGACCTCAATTTGTAGAATTATTCCATTTTTACACCTGTGTTTACTACAGTAGCATCACAACCTATAACTTTTAACTTGGAAAGATTGAAAAAATTTTCTAAAAATGTTAAAATACTTGTTTTAATGTTTTGAGAAGAACCAGTGGCAGGTGTTACATGTCCCAAATATTTTGACCCTGGTTCTGTTACTATATAACAATATGTTCTTGTGTTATGGTTTTCCTAGCAATCCTTTCCCCTTCTTTAATCAATACAAATGTTCTATATTTTCTTCCATCAAAATATATCCCTTGTTCCCCTGGTATTTCTTCAATTTCCTTTTTTAGGTAGCTACGTGTTTTACTCTTTCTCTTCGAATTTTGCTCCTATCAACTTACAATTCTACAAAAAAAGAACAAAAGTATGTAAAACTAAATAAGAAAATACGCACCAAAAACAAATGCGAATCGATTAGAACAAAGTATCACGCCTGACTACTCCGATGAAGCGCTTGCATTGATATGAATCTATTACTAGATATTTACCAAAAAAGGGGCGGGCATCTAAAGAGATACAGACACCTCTAAGTTGTGAATTACGAGTTGTTTACCCCCTTATAAACAACGAGATGAAAGGGGAGCGCCCGTGTACCACCGCTCGCACTTGCGAAGAACACATTGGGAGGTCCGTTCAGAAGCGTGGTCGCGCGCGTTAGATGCTTTAAAAAAGAGGCCAAATTTTAAACTCAAAAATTTATTTCAAGGCTGAAACTTTTATTATACATTCAGGGAAGTTCATTTCATCTCCCATGCCTCGTAAAAGGGGGAATTATTTTTTTATGGATGCGTTTTTGTCATTTATATGAAAAAATTGGCAAAATTTCGAAATTTCAAAGTGAAAGGGGCATCTGAAGATATTAATTGATTGAGCTCATATTTTGGATTATTAATAGGCATGGTTGTCCACAGCTATTCCCACCATAGGCGTTTTCAATTTCCGAAATTCGTGTTTTTCGCTCCACCCTATTGTGCATCTAGCTGCCACCAAACACGCCATAGTTTTGTTCCTGGGTTGGGGTCTTTTATTTAGGCATGACAGAAATAGTATTTTGGACAAAATATGGGTAAAATGTGAGAAGTAGGAAATATAAATAAAATAAATATATTTAAATTTATAAACTCATAGTATAATTGCTATGAAAAAATAAAAAAAGGATGAATTTGTAGATCATTAAAAACTTGCAAAATCAATAAAAATTAATTTGTAAATAAAAAAGCTATAGGGGAGAGTGTTGTACCTACGGACGGTTGTACCTTCAGCCACCTCATTTTAAAATTCGGGAAAAAATGTAAATTTGAATTTGTGGTCGATTTTGAATGTAAACAGATGCTATCTAGTTGCTAACGTGAAATCAGCTGTTTAAAATATTATTTAAATTTTCTATAATAAAAATACTGTTTTTAGGTGCTCAAAGTTTTTTTTAGTGCATCACTACATTAATTATTTTCTTCCTCTATTATTATGATATGATAAAATGGGATATATGGGGGAATCCCCGAGATTTTGACTTTTTAGTTTTGATATTAGAAATCGTCAGATCTCAATTATTTTATCTTTTATAGAACTTTGAAAGCAAAAACATCTGATGCTGTACCTTCGGACACCATGAGTGTTGTACCTACGGACACGTTCTTGTGGGTGTCTGTAGCTAATCGGCGTTTTAGAATCAGGTTTTATTTAACTGAATACATTTTAATAAATGTTAAATTAATTCTAAATGGTAATCTATTTGTCAGCGATTATTTTCAAGTGAACTTTAGATGAAAATTCAAATATTTTGTGATATAAACTACTTTTTAAATTTATGATTCTACTTGGAATTTAATGTAAAATATGGTGTAAAACCCTAAGCACTAGGCTGGGTTGAAAAAGACAAATTTTCGAATATCGAAGCGCTTCAGGTCTCAAAAGTTGCGTCTTGGCATACTGATCACTGGAAAAATAATCAAAAAATTCCTAAAAATATCCCTGAAGAGCGCATCGGGCCTAAAGTTTGAGAAAATTGACAAAAATAACATTAAGTTGAAAAAATTCCCGAATTTCGTAAATTGTGTTCATAAACTTCAAACTAGGTGTAAGTATATCCTTTTAGTTGTCTGAATACAAATAAAAATATCTGAAAAGTTTACTTCATTTTTTGAAATCCGAAAAGGAGGCCTAAACATGGTGAATTTCAATGAAAAAACCCAAAATTTAGTTCTTGTAAAAGAAAGACACTATTGAATGTAAAGCTCAACAAATGCATTTTTTATGGATGAACTAACTTTCTTCATACCATTTCTTCACCTTTTGGTCATTTTATATAGTGCACAATTAAAGAAATTAGTTACATGAAGACACAAAAAATATCTCTTGTGAAGCATGCCTAAATACATTACCATAAAGTTATCTCCATTTAATCGTAGAAAATATACCTTATTAAGTCTGTGCAATAGCTTTAAAGTTGGGTATACAAACAAAATCTGGGATACAAGATCGTGTGTGAAAACAATGTTGCTTGTAGGAATCCTTCTCCATCTTTGTTTTTAATAGCAAACTCCGTCACAAGTGTCACAAATTTTTTGGCAGCTTACTTGTATCAAGAATAGCTTAAAAATATTATTGTGGTACAATGCTCTGTCCATATTTTATGTTTATGTCCACAGCAGCTTCGTACTATCAGCGTTACAAATACATTTTATGTTGAATCAAAGAAGGTCGTGATATGTAGTAAAAATTATGTTGTAATATTCTAATTGTTATTTTTAAAATGAGTTTTCTTTCAGAAATGTATTATTTTAAAACCACTAGGGGGCTCTGCCCCCTGCTCGCTATCGCTCACCAACCCCCGGAACTGCTTCGCAGTTCTTTGAAGATCGCTTCGCGATCTTAGCGAGCAGAGCTCGCTTGTTTCATCTCAACTATCAAGTACAACCTGGAACTTGTCTGCTTATAGCCTGTTCCTTTAGAATAGGCGCCTGAAACAGGATCAAAAACGCTCAATAATGCTTAATAACGCTCATCAGACAACTTCAGTGACCGATTTGTTTTACAGTATTTTGACTACTTCTGCTTAGGCTGCCTTGCCATTGCAGAAGAAATTTTTTTCGATGATAATTAGAATAATAACTTCTTCTAATACATAACGTCTCAGGCGCTAATTCTAAATGAACAGAGTATAGATAATGATCATTTAATATCGAAACTTTTTATCTCTCAAACTTTTCAATAATTTAATTCGTATCATTACCACGAAACTATCAAAATAAAACTCTTACTGAAGTATTCCTTTTTAAATTATCAATAATTTAATGGATAGGGGGCTACCGCCCCCTGCTCGCTTACGCTCACCAACTCCCGTAACTGCTATGCAGCTCTTTACAGATAGCTTCGCGAACTGCAATATCTGCAATCGATCTTTAGCAGAGTAAAACAAACTTCCCGAAAATCCTCTTCCTTTCATCGGCACAAATAACACTAAAAAGAGCTAAATTATTTACAATTATCCACAATTTCTCTAGTAGTAGTTCAAAAAATATCTAAGTATCTTTAAAAGATTATATTAACCAAGTCTATACAATATCGCTATCAAACTTAGAGCAAAAATGTGCACCTCAAAACTTTTAAATTTAAATATCCGTGCTCGCGACAATCTAGTGAACAGGCAAATATAAAATTTAAAAACGTTACACGTCTGATAAAAACCTACTAAAACTATGAAAAAAATAAAACTTTGATGCTTAATAATTCCAAAACTAATTAGAATTTTTTAAAGAATCAAACGCCAATCTCTTTCTAAAAACTAAGAATATAAGTGTTTAAAAAATTATATTGATACCGTGATTAGTTTTCATTTTAGATAGAAAAAACCGAAAAAGTGTAAAAAATTTCGAAAATTAAAAAATTAATTACTCTAAACCAAATTCGAAATTCGAAAAAAGGGCGACGTAGTGCACATCTTCATACTTCAGAGAATTAGGCTGCAAAAAAACATAGTTCTGCTACTAATAGATTTGGCTGAACTGGATTACGCGGCAAAAAAAGAAAAACTTCAACTTTGACCTTAAAAATACCCCAGAACTAATTATCACATCAGTTAGCTTTTTGTTCGAGAGTGTACCCCAAATATTCCTCTACAAACTATTCAAATTTCATAAATATCTATCAAGTAGTTTTTGCGTTATGAGGGTTCAAAGAGTTGAAAAATAAAATTTTCTGAAACAGCGGCAGCGGCGGCGGCAGCGGTGACAGTAACTTTTTTTTAATATAGAGAGATAATGACACATATAAGCATCTAGACTAGAGTGTCTTATTAACTCAAGATCTATATAGTGTCGTAATAACTCAAGATCTCTTACAACAAGATCGAGGAACACTCACCAACCTGTAGTGCCTTAACCATACTTAGAAGGTACCTCTGATCTTATTTAAGATCAGTTTTTAATCCATGGATTATTCACTTTAAATTTCTTTGAAAACTATAGTAGGCAGGTGACAGCCAGTTAGTTTGCCAATTGCCCCGTTTTGAAAGTTAATGGTCCTCCAGTTTCCCCATCTAAGTATTGAAACAAGTGTCTGAAAAGTCATAGCAATCAAAACACTACTATGTACGCTGAATTAGGCCCTCACTGCTAGGAACTAATGTCAATTGGTGTTCTATCACAACCTTCTTCTACCCCTCCATCAATACAGAAAAAAACTGTTCACTACGGGGTTAAAGACTGTTATGCATCCTGCCATTAAATTTTATGCTAATAGATAAGGTTGTTTCTCTCCAGTGGACAAACTGTGTGCCCTCTTCCTCACCCATGCTGGAAAACCTCATTTCTGAAGACATATAATAAAATGTGAACAAAGCATTGTACCACAATACTATTTTTAAACTATTCTTGCCACAAGTAAGCTGTCGAAAGATGTGTGACACTTGTGACGAAGTTTGCTATTAAAAACAAAGATGGGGAAGGATTCCTACAAGCAACATTGTTTTCACCCACGATCTTGTATCCCAGATTTTGATTGTAAACCCAACTTTAAAGCTATTTCACAGACTTAATAAGGTATATTTTCTACGATTAAATGGAGATAACTGTATGGTAATGTATTTAGGCATGCTTCACAGGAGATATTTTTTGTGTCTTCCTGTAACTTTTTTATTTCCAATGCAGCTGGCGGTACGGACATTATCCTTACGCCATACAGAGATCAAAACAGAAAGAACAATAAAATACATGGATACATACTGTAAAAGAAGGAACGTTAAACACAAAATAAGTACAAAGAAAACACAGAACTGGAGGGAAAATTACGATGATAAATTGTTCAAAAGGTCTCTGGCTTCCCAATATCGGGAGTAAATACAGTTCTGCGTAAGGGCAGAACAGACGGGGAGATGGTCAGCATCCATCAACGCACCACTGCGGCAGAGGGGGCAGGAAGGGCTATCCACGATCCGAAGTTGGCGTAGGTGGGCATATAGACAGTCATGTTTAGTTGTTAAACGGAAGGCAGCTACAGCACTGCGTCTTGGGTAGTCAGGGAGATTTAGGATAGTATGTCGCCACGATTTTTCACTTGTACGCTCTTTTAGAAGTGTTGTATGCGTTTTTCTGAGTGCTTGGTCTATCATTGTAGCCGCGGACTTGTAGCTAATGAGACTACATGGAGCTTGGTGGACAAGACAACCCCTCTTGGCCAGCGAATCCGCCTTTTCGTTGCCAGGGATACCGCAATGGGATGGGATCCATTGTAAGACAATCATTATGTGCTTTTCACGTATCCCTCGCATTAAAGTTCTACATTGCTCTACAGCCAAAGATCTAGAGGCCTGAGAGCAGTTGGCAATGGCAAGAATTGCAGCTTGGGAATCAGAGAAAATTACAGCCTGTTCGGCAAGAGAAGGACGAGCATCCAGATGGGCCAGGGCTACCCTGATTGCCTCAACTTCACCATCGAATGCGGTCTTTACCATTCCTAGTGAAATGTAATGAGAGAAATGCTCACAATATATACCAGCCCCGGCAACACTATTCATCTCAAGCTTTGAACCATCAGTATAGATGTGTAGCCATGCTTCGGGAGGAAACCGGTTGCAAATAGTCTCCATCCCCGCGCTGAACAAAGCTGCAGTACAATCCTGGGATTTTAAAACAGGACTCAAAAGGTCCAGATGGTATAGTATTTTATCAGCTTCCAGGGGGTTTAAGGGGGGAAGCAAAGGCTCAATACGGGATGGTATCCCAAGACCATTCATCTCCTTTAATATAGTCTTCCTGTAACTAATTTCTGTAATTGTGCACTATATAAAATGACCAAAAGGTGAAGAAAAGGTATGAAGGAAGTTAGTTCATCAATAAAAAATGCATTTGTTGAGCTTTACATTCAATAGTGCCTTTCTTTTACAAGTGCTAAATTTCGGGTTTTTTCACTGAAATTCACCATGTTTAGGCCTCCTTTTCGGATTTAAAAAATGAAGTAAAATTTTCAGATATTTTTATTTGAATTCAGACAACTAAAAGTATATACTTACACTTAGTTACGAAATTCGGGAATTTTTTCAACTTAATGTTATTTTCGTCAATTTTCTCAAACTTTAGGCCCGATGCGCTCTTCAGGGATATTTTTAGGAATTTTATGATTATTTTTCCTGTTATCAGTATGCCAAGACGCAACTTTTGAGACCTGAAGCGTTTCTATATTCAAAAATGTGTCTTTTTCGACCCAGCCTACTAAGCACCCTATCGCATTTAAGTATGATGATTAAAAAAACTTAAAATTTCCATTGAAGAAGATTAACCACCAAATTATTATTGTTATTACCACCAAATGCTTGCACAACTAAGTGTCGATCGAATTGTTTTTTTTTGGATCAGTGAAGTTGTCGGATCAATCAGCATGATTGATGAAACTATTACCTTAAATTCTGATCTGAAAATACCATGTGATTTTTGTATTTTTGGTAAAAAATCAAGACTTTTATCATTCAACTTCGTTTTAATGATCAATTACGATCTAAAACTACATTACTTTAAAAAATCTATTTTCAATTTTAAAAAGGCTTGAAATAGGTTATTAAAAGGTAATTCATCAATAAAAATGTTCATTCTTAGCCTTTTTCAACTAAAACTTCCCTTTTTAAGGGTGTCCACAGGTACAACTGGGTCTGTCCATAGGTACAACAGGTTGTTGTACCTTTGGACACAAATTTTTCCAAGTTATTATAAATGATTAAAAATCCAATTTTCAAGATTTTGACTAATAAAAAATATATCTCTACTCACAAAGGTTAGGACTATAAGTTGGGCACTTTAAATGGTCAAAATGTGATTTTACCTGTCTTAGAAAAATCCAAACGTGATTTTTGTCCATAGGTACAACACTCTCCCCTACTATTAAATATAAATGAAAATAACTACCAGTTATTTTCATTTAAGCTGTTTCAGCTCAGACAGAAAAGAAACTATTTTTAATTGAATATAACTTACTAAACCAACTAGAATATAACCAAAAATGCTTTTTGGAGGTTTTAAGCCATTCTGAATACATTAAGATTAAAAAAAAGGTTGACTGCAATTGCTATGAAATAAAAAAAATGAATATATGAGTAATAAAAATATGTGAATTCAATAAAAATTAATGTTCAATTTTAAAATCATTACTTTTATATATAAATGAAAATAACTAGTTTCCTGGACATTCCTGGACGTTTTATGGATGATCCATACTAGATCCAAATTCATCCAGAACGCATCTACATGTGGACGTCCATTGGATATCCACTGGACGATATTTCCTGGATGGTCCAAATAAGATCCACCATCATCCAGATTGATCTCCATATGGACGTCCATTGGATGAGAACTGGACCTCTGCTGGGTCAAAAAAACGGACATCTGGATGTTTTTTGGAAGTGTCATGGATCATTATTAGACTAGCTATGGATGTTTGCGTGGATGACTCTAGACGTCCATTAGACGACTGCTGGACCTTTTTGTGCTATGTGGGTATTTATTACCAAAATAAGTCCTCAGACATTATTATATTACGAAAGTAATGGACATCTAGTGCCTGTAAAAATTTGTATTAACAGTGTATATTACTTGTGGTGTTTCTTAACAGATGGCAGCACAAAGGAAGCGATGCGGAAACGATTGATTGAGACGACTCGTTAGATTTCATCGTTTGCGTTTCGTGTCTCTCTCGTCTTAAAGTTCGTGAATACGGCCCTAAGTTCCAAACTGGCAGTTAAAGTACCGTTTAGTTTAACTGGAAGTTTAAGCGGTGGTTAAGGCTTTCTGGCAATGGTGAGACGGAAACTTCCAGTTAAACACGACTTAACCGGCGCTTACCTCGAACTGAAGGTTGGTGAGATCGGGCCTTACAGTTTAACCGTACGTTTATATAGATCAGGGGTTCCCAAACTTTTTATGTCGAGGAGCCCTTTTCAAGAGACAAATTCTTCGTGGAGCCCTTTTACGAAATAAATTTTTCAAGGTATAAAAAGCAAATTACATAAAATCCATTGCTTCTAGAAATAAAAGCATAAATGCGAGTAGTGTATATAGAATTTTATTTCGGGAGGGGTCCAAAATTATTCCTAAGCCCCTCCCATGCATATTTAACAATTTAATGTAGCTTTTAAAAACATGTTTAGGTATAATTTGTATCTAAGATAACACTAGTCAACAAATTTCAACTTTTTTCCCTAACAAAAATGAGATTAGGTATTTCCGACTAATTTTAGGGTGTAGAATTCAGATATAGTTGTGAAAAAGCTGCAGCACGTACAGTTTTTTTGTTACAAATATTGCACTTGTACAGTAAGAAACGGACAAAAGCGTTGAAAACAGTGGCGGATCCAGCGGGGGGGCACAGGGGCACGTGCCCCCCCGTTATGATTTCAACTACTTAAAAAATATCAATTTTTCTTAAAATAATTTTTTTAAATTCAAAATCATTAATTTTTTGTACAGAAATGGTCCATCATGGTTTAATCACGGATTGAAGGATTATCCACTGATCCTAAGTAAAACGTTATCGACCAGCCCCAACTAGCGCTTAATCACTGTTTTTTTTACCCAAAATCTGACCAATCACCTTTGTTTCTAATATAGACAGATCATAAATAACTTAACTCATCTACAACTTTTGCTTTAAAATTTATACTTTTAATTTAAGATACTTTTTTAAAGTTAATTCTATTCATTTTCAAATTATCTAGTTCTAGTAGTGATATAGTGATACAAAATGTGTAAAAATGCCTGTTTTAGGAAATTTAAAAAAAAATTGGGGGATGTAGTAGCTTAACGCCCTTAAGTAATACTGGTATTACTTTTAATTGATTTTTTCTTTTCTAATCAAGGGCGTGTATACAGAGATATTTTTAATGCCTCTGAGAGCGTATTCACGCATTAAAAATCGGAAATACGCATTTAAAAACTAGCCAGGCGTATTTTCAAGCTTTGAATTTTTAACAAAGGCTTTCCTTAAAGAAATGCATGGCGTTCCACTGAAATCGAATAATAATTTTTCTACTGAAACTTGTTATACAGTCGAGTCCGCTTAATGTGATCACGGTTAATGTTATCAATCGGATAATGTTATCGAAATCAACAGGTCCCGATCATTCCTATTTAATTTAATGTAAAATACATCGTTTATTGTGATCAACTATGCACCAACAGGCCGCTTAATGTTATCGAAATTCGTCCATATCCCCTAAAAAACGCCTGCTTTCGAGTTTCGTTAATTTCTTTTTTCTGAAACTCAGTATAAGTTCACAGTTGCACTTTGTACTGTTATGTTCTTTTCTTTCAATGTTAGAAAAATAAACATTTGATGTTCTCCGACCTCATACATTGAAAGAAAACGGTTAAAGGGGGGCGAATTCATGCTGGATATCACCATCGGCGTCTTACAGATGTTTCTAATGAGATATTTTTTATTTTTTTTCTTGTTTAGTGGAATTCAGAGGAATTTCAGTGGTTATTTATGTTTCTGAGCCTTTTCTATGTAAAATTTTGAAAAATACGGATATCTCGTCTAGAAGTCTAAAGAAAACAAACTTATGAGCGGAATCGCACAAGTGTAGTGTTAACATAAATGAAAATACAAAGCAAGTGATTATTTTATTTTTATTAATTGGGCTACTCTTATATTTTAACCAAAAAATTCTGAGTTGCCAAGTATATATATAGTGTAAAATTGTTTTGAAAACATTAATTACGGTTACTTAATTTTAATATTAAAGCAAATAATTTAGTTACACTGTTTGCTACTTTTTGATTGGAAATCGCTTATTGTTATCAATCGGATAATGTTATCAGTTTAATATTGGACAAATGCGATCACATTAAGCGGATTCGACTGTATTAAATAAATATTTCATTTAGAATGTTTAATTGAAAAATAAATTGTTTTATTTATGTTTAATATTTTCTACTAATTTTTAACAGATGCTATATTTTAAAACCAAAATAGCATCCTCATTTTTTTATTTCATTTTCACTCCTCATAAATGAATTTCACGCCTCCTAAAAAAGTCAAGGAGTATTTTTACTCCTCCAAAAAAGTCCTAAAAATAACACTGGGCGTATATAAAGGGGGTGCGAGTGGGTCCTGGCCAACCCTTCGAAATTCTAACTAAATATATAAAAATGAGTTAAAAATCCTGTTTCTTAGGGTCAAATTTCCAAAAATTCCCATGGGGAGGTCCTCCCCTTTTGCATTTGGATCATTATTATTCACAACTTTTCCCATTAAATTCATCAAAATGCCAAATACTACCTAAAATTATATTTACAAAATTCGAGCTAGAGGTACCAAACCTAGTTAAAAACCTATTTTTTAGAGTCAATTTTTATAAAATTTTCTGGGGGAGTGCCCCCAGACCCCCCCTTGGGAACTTCGAGTTTAATTATTCACTACTTTTCTAATATTTAGTTCTTCAAGATAAGACGTAAATTTTACCTAAAAAGTATTTAAAAGTTCCATTAAGCCTATAAAATATACATCAAAGGGACTGAGGAATAATTTTGCGCCTCTCCCGAACTAAATCTCTATATAAGTCACTGTTTCTAGTAATATATACTGCAAAATGTGTTACAAATCCGTTAAAAGGAGTAAGATTTTCAAAATTTTCTCGGAGGGCATTCCCCCGAACCCCCTTTTATAACGCTTTTAACATTCGGTTAAATATTTGAATAACTAGGCATCAAGGGCGGATAAAGGGGGGGGCGAGGGGGGCGACCGCCCCCCCCGAGAAAAGAGGTAAAGGTGGATAAAAATGTGTCAAAATACTGTTTTTAGGGTTCAAATTTCCAAAAATTTTCCGGGGGTGAACCCCCAGACCCCCCTCTTGGATTTCTTTGTTCACCACAAACTTTTTAAACTAATAAGGTAATGAAAACAACTGGTTATACCAAAAAATTTTCTACAACACGGACATATTAAACGATACATCAATGCATGAAGTTAAAGGGGCTTGAGGGAACTTTTAAGTGACCTAGTCTTCTCCCGTAATGGACAGAAGCGCTATAAGAATGGTTGCGGTTGCGGTGCTCAAATTGTCAGTTGGCTTGTCTTACCTCTTTCTTGAAGTTGTGGGAATTTATCTAGTTTTAAAGCTTTTCAGCTCAAAAGCTTAAAAATAGGCAAATATAAAACCTGATTTTTTGGTAGTGGGGAAGGTTCCACCACATAGCGACGATCTCAACGTTTACGTGAGAGAAAACGTTTTCACTGAAGATGCCTGACAGTTTCAGGCGAAACGTCAGTAGGGAGATAGTGGGGGTTCTGGCCCAGTGAGGAGCGAGGAGCAGGGGGCGTGGCCTATGACGTCATCAAAAGGGGTGTGGCCTCGTGACGTCAGAGGGCGTGGCTTGTGACGTCACCTATTGTCTCAATTACTTAATTACCTCTAATTATATAATATGATTAACTTAATTAGATAATTACCCAATTAATTAATTGAACTTTATTAAAATTGATTTATTACTCTAAGGCAACGGTAGTTTTGTTTAAATTTCGGACTTTAACTTTTTTCTATTCACAGAAAATAGAGTCGCCATCTAGTGAGTGAATATGAAACTAAGTGTTAGAGTTGTAATTTTTTTACAGAAAATAGTGTCGCCATCTAGTAAACGAATATTTAACCAATTATTGATTAGTATTTTCCAGAAATATAGTTTTTAGGTGGATTCGAACTCGCAACGTAATGATTATAAATCCTTCGATTTACCCACTGGGCTATCACCACCTACCATTTCATCAGCTTTTTATCTAAACACGTCCATTTTTTCGAGCTCATGTCTGCTAGAGTTGAGTTGTTTACATGCTGCTACTGATTTTTAGTTTCGATTTATCGGAGTTGAGATATAATTAAATACTCTATTAATTTAATAAATTATTTTAATTACATAAACATCATAATTATAATTAATTAGTTAATTACACTTAATTAAAATTGATTTATTACCCTAATTTACCCTAACCCTTTGAATACTAAAATGGGTACTTGTGCTTTTTTCGAGGTTTTTCGTTAACCCTTTGAACACTAAATTCAGGATTTGTACTTTTTCGAACTTTTTCTTAACCCTTTGAGTACTGGAGCGAAGTGAAGTTGTTTTACTCAATCGTTAGATAATTTTTAATTAAAGTATTAATTTTAATTAATGAAGATCTAAGTAAACAGCAGATGTTCAGACTTGTGACGTAAGTATTGACCTCGGAAGGTATGCAAAAACATGTTTTGAAGTAAACAAGTTGTTGACCTCATATATTTTTAACTCAGACTCGCTAACTTTTTTCTGTTCACAGAAAATAGAGTCGCCATCTAGTGAGTGAATATGAAACTAATTATTAGAGTTGTCGCTATCTAGTTGTATGTAAAATCAAAGGAAATAAAACGCATGTGACGCTGCGTGGTGGTGCAATTATTTAATTACTCTATTATTTAAATTAACTCTAATCAATTATGATTAATTATCCTTAATTACCAAATTACTTATTGCTTATTTAATCATCCTAAAATGGAATTACATGTGATTTAACATGGGACTTGTAATTTTTATCGGAAATTCAATAGTTGGAGCTAATATTTTTGAGTTAACCACTTTTGGAACATATACATATGAAACCATGTTTTTATAGTTTAACTTTTTATATAGATTTTTCTCAAACATGGGGAGTGAACCATGTTTTTGTCCTTGTAATTTTTTCCGTGTCTTCGAACAAAAGCTAAAGAAAAAAATTCTTTATTGAAAAAGCGAAAGCGGATAAAAAAGATTTTAGCAAAAAAAAAAAATGCTAAATTTCCAGTTCACACCTAAAAGTTACTAACATCCAAATTTTTCCATTGGCTTGAGAACACTCGCTTGAACTACAGTGAAAATCATACCACTTTAACATTCAAAGTCAAGAATATGAATGCAAACAAACAAGGCGATTTTAAGTTAAAATTTTCTGAATAAAAACATAATACAATTTTCCAATGAAATTTATTTTAATTTATGTAAATAACAATCTTTGACGAAATCACCCAGCGACAAAGAGGACAAACGTTTAAATTCTCCCCACATTTTATTCAAGCAACAAGGTGTCCACAAGGTTGAAATACTACATTCATTTCTAGTTTCATACATATTTTACATAAAAATGAATTTCTAACTGTAATTTTACATTTATTACTATCAAGGTGTGTATTTTTAGCGATTTCAATTCCAACACGATCTTTCCCTTTTTCTAACAAAACAATATTCTTTGAAACACTTATCTTTTGAAATGACGCAAAGACGCTTTTTTCTAGTTTTAAACATGAGAATATATGATTAATCACCTAAAAAAACTATCGTAATGCACTTTTTTCTGAAAGCATTGTATGAATGAGAGAACTTTTATAACAAAATTGTAAAATATATACGATTTCCCCAACAGTTGAAGAAATTTCTATCTTTATTATTTTCTTTAAGGTTAACTTGTACACTACATGCATTCAGTTTTTTTTAATTAATTATTTTCTATAATTTTTTATTTGCAAAGATGTTCCCATTTGAATTTTTTTCATATTAACTCAAATTTTTATTCTTTTTAAAAGAATTTTATCTTAACTTAAATTTTTTCATGACAAAGTATGAAATTTTCTTCTATGAAAACGACAGAAACAACCCACACAGCACATTCGTCCATTTTATGTTTAGTCTATCAATTATCAACCAATCTGTTACAACCTATTTATACATATATCCTGTGCAATTCCATTCCTGCTATAAGTAGCCATGCTCTTTTGGACACGAAAAAGTCGAAAACCTGTTAAATCATTTCAAATACATGGATTAAAATGTTTATGTAGATCAATAACTGTTCAGTTCATCATTAAGAAACGAAAAAATTTGTCTATATTTGAACACATGGCGTTCAAAAGATATTGGCTATAGCGGGGATGTTAACGGAATTGAACCAATCCTTTTAAATAAGTTTCTTTAAGTTATAAAATAATTTTCTTTTGGGATATTTTTTCCCAGCAAAATTTATCTCGGGCATTTACCTTTTGAACATTTGTCTCATTTAATATAGTTTTTTAAAATGTTTTCAATTTAATTTGACTTTCTTTTATTTATAATGACTTTTTTTTGTATAATCTTTAATATTATTTTAATTTTTCTATACCTTTTACCTTATTTTCCTATTTAATTTTAGTAGTTTTTGGCGAATATTCTTGAAAATTATCCTCTCGGAGAACAGAGAATATACTCAAGAGTATACTCTAAGATTACTGATAATTTAGAACTCTACTTCTGGCCGATGTAAATTAGTGCATTGAATAGTATTATGTTTTGAAATTATGTTACTTTATTGTTTTACTACTTTTCAATTCTATTTTATTAAAAATGATGGGCAATTCAAATAAAAAAAACTATTTTACTTCAGAGGTTGTTTGCATTATTTGTTTTTGTTTTTATCTTGTGTATATATAATATAGGTCTCAAAGTGCAATTATTAGCTGGTCGACAATATTTGTATTTGTATATATAATGATCTCTGCTTATTATCTCAGTAGTTAATAATTAGATTAGTAGTGGAAGAATGGGCGTTCTAGGGCAGCCGGCGCAATCCGCAATGGTTGCGCCGGTTGCGCCGGCAGATCTATGACTCCTGCGCCGGTTGCGCCGGTAGATCTGTGACACCTGCTCCGGTTGCGCCGGCAGATCTGTGATACCTGCTCCGGCAGCTCGATGACTCCTGCGCCGGTGGAAAGGGGCTCTTGGCTAAAACGGGAAGAGGTTAATTAGAAGTTACCTGCTCCGGTGATCCCTGCGCCGGTAGAAAGAGGTTCCTAAGCAATCTACTAAATTGGGGTTCAACCAATAAAATGCGGCTCCACCACTAAAATTAAAGTTATTTTACACATCAATATACTCTAAGACCCACCAGCCAATCAGCAGAAAGCATGATAGTTAAAATTATTTTACTACATAAAATTATAAGGTTAATTAAAAAACTGTAACCGCTTTTAACTGTAATTTGAACAAAATTAGTAAATTGCAGCTCTTCCACTATATTGGGGCTCTAGAACTCATGCAACAACAAGAAGCTAAATTGAGACTTTCTAAATTATTTTAAGATAACATTAATTGATAGTTAAAGTTATTAACAAAGGTTAATTAACAGTTATTTTACATAAAATTATAAGGTTAATGAACAAACTAACCGCTGTAATATATTACCTATTGAATGCCCATACTGGAATAAAAGACCAAGACAATCACAAACTCAAAAATGTAGACTGCACTACTCACCTGTCATTGAGACTCCCTTAACAATGCACCGGCGAACCACCCCTCTTACCTTTCACAGAGCAATATGTGTGGCGATAACGGGGTAACCTCCATTGGGATTGATAGCGATTGCATCTTTTCCCGCAATACCAAGGGGAGATGGTTTTCAAAAGATATATATTTTTTCATTACAATCATTTTTTATATTTCGTTAAATTTACAGTTCAATATTCACTTTAGTTACAGTTTGACACAAAATGCTTATCCTATCACAATCCTTAACTTTGAAAATACAGTATTTTCACCAGAAAGGATACTTTGAAAAATTGAGAATGATCGAACATTATCAAACAACCAAACATATAATACGTTATCCCATTGGTGGAATTATTTTTATTTCACTTTGATCAGGAAAGGATACTTTGAAAAATTGAGATTACATTTTCAGACCACTTGACATATATTACGTTATCCTATTGGTGGAATTATTTTACAACTTCGATTAAAAATTACTAATTATGTTCATATTGGATAAGATCTTAAATATTTTAAGCATTTTTTAAAAATAAAATATACTTTTATTACGAATTCTGTTCGAGGAGTTGATTTTTTTCATAGAATGTTAGACTCATTCAAGTTAAAAATGACAAATCCATTAATTTTTCTATATTTCAATTGAAGATATTACATATTTTATTCGCATAGAAGCTTTTTCTAGATTTAAACGTGATAATATATGATTAATCACCTAAACAAAAACTATTCCATTACACTTTCTTCTGAAAGCATTGTGTGAATGAGAGAATTTTTATACAAAAATTGTAAAATATATACGATTTTCCCAACAGTTGAAAAAATTTCAATCATTAACCTTTTATTTAAAGTACATTATTTGACTGGCACTACAGAACATACATTCATTTTATTCATAACTTTTACTATATTTATTAAACATGTAATATTTTTTTCTATACTAAAGAGAACTGCTTTGGTTATTTTTCAATTCATGGAATGGTTACGTTGATCATTTTCAACCTTTTTGAAAATAATTTTTTAACCCATCGGCTATACTTGCTCTACAAGAATTTTACCCTCTGCTGTACATTTTTACTAACAATTTATATTATTCACTAAAGCAAACAATATAATACTTATAAACTAACTTATGAAAGAAATCCTTTATGGATATAATGTTTTCTCTTACCTAAAGCCTTCTTTCATCTATAATCCATATACAAAATTAAACTATTCTAATAAAAATTAAAGGGGAAACATGACTCAAAAGGAAACATACATTATAAAAACCAAGAAAATTATTACTGAATCTATAAGAAAACCTAAAAACTCTGCTAAAAATAAAATCTTAACTTAAAATTTTATTAAAAATTAAAACACATGTAGAGAAATAACTTAATACTTTGTTAAAAATAAAAACGAACACAGAAAAACTTTCACTGAAAAACTAAAATCTTTGTTAAATATAAAAACTTAATCACTTCGAAACTAAAAACTTAACTAAAATCTTTGTTAAAAATAAAAACTTAACTAAAAACTCTGCTAAAAATAAAAACTTAACTGAAAATTTTACTAAAAATTAAGACACATGTAGAAAATTAACTTAATACTTTGTTAAAAATAAAAACGAACACAGAAAAAGTTTCACTGAAAAACTAAAATCTTTGTGAAATATAAAAACTTAATCACTTCGAAACTAAAAACTTAACTAAAACCTTTGTTAAAAATAAAAACTTAACTGAAAATTTTGTTAAATTTAGGATACATGCAGAAAAATAACTTAATACTTTGTTAAAAATAAAAACTTAACTGATAATTTTGTTAAAAATTAAGACACATGCAGAAAAATAACTTAATACTTTGTTAAAAATAAAAACGAACACAGAAAAACTTTACAAGAAATGAAAACTTATACACTGAAAAACTAAAATATTTGTTAAATATAAAAACGTATTCACTTCGAAAATAAAAACTTAACTTAAAATTTTGTTAAAACTAAAAACTTAACTAAAAATTTTGTTACAAATAAAAACTTAACTAAAAATTTTGTTAAAAATAAAAAAAACTTAACTGAAAATTTTGTTAAAAATTAAGACACATGTAGAAAAATAACTTAATACTTTGTTAAAAATAAAAACGAACACTGAAAAACTTTCACTGAAAAACTAAAATCTTTGTTAAATATAAAAACTTATTCACTTCGAAACTAAAACTTAACTAAAAATTTTGTTAAAAAATAAAAACTTAACTAAAAATTTTGTTAAAAATAAAAACTTAACTGAAAATTTTGTTAAAAATTAAGGTACATGCATAAAAATAACTTAATACTTTGTTAAAAATAAAAACGAACACAGAAAAAACTTTACAAGAAATGAAAACTTATACACTGAAAAATTAAAATCTTTGTTAAATATAAAAACTTAACTGAAAATTTTGTTAAAAATAAAAACTTCACTGAAAATTTTGTTAAAAATTAAGACAAATGCTGAAAAATAACTCATTACTTTGCTAAAAGTAAAAATGAACACAGAAAAAACTTTACAAGAAATCAAAACTTATACACTGAAAAATTAAAATCTTTGTTAAATATAAAAACTTAACTGAAAATTTTGTTAAAAATAAAAACTTCACTGAAAATTTTGTTAAAAATTAAGACAAATGCTGAAAAATAACTCATTACTTTGCTAAAAGTAAAAATGAACACAGAAAAAACTTTACAAGAAATGAAAACTTATACACTGAAAAACTAAAGTCTTTGTTAAATATAAAAACTTATTCACTACGAAACTGAAAACTTTGTTTGAAATGAACTAGAAAACGAAAAACTTTACACAAGAAATGAAAACTTATACACTAAAAAAAACTAAAATCTTTGTTAAAAATAAAAGCTTAACTGAAAATTTTGTTAAAAAATTAAGGCAAATGCAGAAAAATAACTTAATACTTTGTTAAATGTAAAAACTTAAAAGCTACAAAACTAAAATATCTGTTTAAAATAAATAAAAACTTACAAGAAATAAAAATTTACACTAAAAACTTTACCAAAAAGAAATTATTACGAAAAACTTTAACAGAAAGAAAAACTTAAAAACCATAAAACAAAAAAAAACTTTGTTAAAAATAAAGGCAAATACAGAAAATAACTTAATACTTTGTTAAATATTAAAACTTAGAAACTATGAAACGAAAAACTTTACCATAAATAAAAACTTATACACTACAAAACTAAAATATTTGTTAAAAATAAAATAAAACTTTGAAAAAATTTTACAAGAAATAAAAAGTTACACTAAAAACTTTATCAAAAAGAAATACTTCGTGTTAAAAATAAATAAAAACTTTGAAAAAATTTTACAAGAAATAAAAATTTACACTAAAAACTTTACCAAAAAGAAATTATTACGAAAAACCTTAACAAAAGAAAAACCTAAAAACTATAAAACTAAAAACTTTGTTAAAAATCAAGACACATGTAGAAAAATAACTTAATACTTTGTTCAATATAAAAACTTAGAACCTATAAAACTAAAAACTTTGCTAAAAATAAAAACTTTAGGAAAACTTTGTTAAAAATAAAGAAATCAATACAGAAAATTTTAAAAATAAATAAAAACTTCGAAAAAATATTACAAGAAATAAAAAATAACACTAAAAACTTTATCAAAAAGAGATACTTACAAATTATAAAACTAAAAACTTTGTTAAAAATAAAATTAAATTGAAAAGTTAAAATAAAAAAAACTAAAAACTTTATCAAAAAGAAATACTTCTTGTTAAAAAAAATATACGCTGAAAAAAATTTGCACATGAAACATACTAAAAACTTTACCAATAACGTCCATACTTTGTTAAAATTAGAAGACAGATAGATTCACATCCTCCTTTCATTGGGACCCTTTTTTTTAATTATTATGTAAAACGTGGGCTGAAAAATTTAAAAGTACTATTTTTAAATTTCCTTCATTAAGAAGGAGTTTTCAGCCCACCGAGTTTTCATAATAAAAAAAAAGGGTCTCAACGAAAGGGGGACGTGAATGTATCTGTCTTCTAATTTTAACAAAGTATGGGTGTTATTGGTAAAGTTTTTAGTATGTTTCATGTGCAAATTTTTTTCAGCGTATATTTTTTTTAACAAGAAGTATTTCTTTTTGATAAAGTTTTTAGTTTTTTTTATTTTAACTTTTCAATTTAATTTTATTTTTAACAAAGTTTTTAGTTTTATAATTTGTAAGTATCTCTTTTTGATAAAGTTTTTAGTGTTATTTTTTATTTCTTGTAATATTTTTTCGAAGTTTTTATTTATTTTTAAAATTTTCTGTATTGATTTCTTTATTTTTAACAAAGTTTTCCTAAAGTTTTTATTTTTAGCAAAGTTTTTAGTTTATAGGTTCTAAGTTTTTATATTGAACAAAGTATTAAGTTATTTTTCTACATGTGTCTTGATTTTTAACAAAGTTTTTAGTTTTATAGTTTTTAGGTTTTTCTTTTGTTAAGGTTTTTCGTAATAATTTCTTTTTGGTAAAGTTTTTAGTGTAAATTTTTATTTCTTGTAAAATTTTTTCAAAGTTTTTATTTATTTTTAACACGAAGTATTTCTTTTTGATAAAGTTTTTAGTGTAACTTTTTATTTCTTGTAAAATTTTTTCAAAGTTTTATTTTATTTTTAACAAATATTTTAGTTTTGTAGTGTATAAGTTTTTATTTATGGTAAAGTTTTTCGTTTCATAGTTTCTAAGTTTTAATATTTAACAAAGTATTAAGTTATTTTCTGTATTTGCCTTTATTTTTAACAAAGTTTTTTTTTGTTTTATGGTTTTTAAGTTTTTCTTTCTGTTAAAGTTTTTCGTAATAATTTCTTTTTGGTAAAGTTTTTAGTGTAAATTTTTATTTCTTGTAAGTTTTTATTTATTTTAAACAGATATTTTAGTTTTGTAGCTTTTAAGTTTTTACATTTAACAAAGTATTAAGTTATTTTTCTGCATTTGCCTTAATTTTTTAACAAAATTTTCAGTTAAGCTTTTATTTTTAACAAAGATTTTAGTTTTTTTTAGTGTATAAGTTTTCATTTCTTGTGTAAAGTTTTTCGTTTTCTAGTTCATTTTGTGGCAGTCACCAATGTGGCGGACGGCCATCACTCCAAGTCGTTGTTGACGCAGAAGATCAAATCAAAAGCCGGGCATTGATTAACAAAAACTTAACGTTTATTAAAACTCAACAGAACATTTTAAAAGTTAGTAAAATACAAAAGGTAAAGGTGCGTGTGTGCGGTAGTGCTGGTACAATATTGCTGCTATTTATAATTACATTTCTAACGATTAAGATTAAAATACAAGTTAAAATCTGCATGTGATAAAGGTTTAAAAGTCTTATTGTAAAAAGGTAAAAAGTTCGATTAAAGGTAAAGAGTTCTTTTCACAAGGTAGAGAGTTCGATGCCCACAGGACTCCCCCGCAAGTTCCTTTTGGACGAAAACACAACACTAGGTCTTCCAATGGACGCGGCGTCCTGAGCGGGTTGTAGATACTCTCTGGGGAGGAACATCGGAGTTAGTAGGCTGTAGGTCTGCAGATAAGGAGTATGCTGGTTGGAGACGGTCTATGGACACTGTCTTAGCACAGCCATTCACGTCGCACTCGAAGAACTTACGATGCCGCTTTATCACCTTAAAGGGGCCAGTATATGGTGGAGTCAAAGGTTTCCTCACGGCGTCGTTTCTGATGAAGACATGCGAGGTAGTCTCCAGGTCTCTATTCACGTAGACATCTCTGGTTGTATGATGTGAAGCAGGCACTGGACGAAGGCTCCGCATGGTCGCTCTCAGGTGGTCGATGAAGTCGGGAACCGGAACAGGAGCTGAGTCGCAACCTCGTAGAATCTCTCCTGGCAAACGAAGTGTTGAACCGTAGACGAGTTCCGCTGGGGATGCCCCGATATCCTCTTTCAGCGCACATCTGATCCCGAGAAGGACTGTGGGCAGGACCTCCATCCACTTCTCCGTGTTGTGACACATGATTGCAGCTTTTAATTGACGATGGAGACGTTCCACGGCTCCGTTGGCGATGGGATGGTATGCGGTAGTACGGGTTCGATGAGATCCTAGGAATTTGGTGAGGCTGTTGAAGAGGGAGCTCTCAAAATTGGATCCTCGATCCGTTGTTACCACTTCAGGCACTCCATATCTTGAAATCCAACCGTCGTAGAACGCTCTCGCTGTCGTCTCCGCTGTCTGGTCTCGCAGGGGAAAAGCTTCTGGCCATCGGGTGTAGCGGTCAACGCATGTTAGAAGGTAGCGGAAGTCCCTAGATGATGGCAGGGGTCCAACTACATCAAGATGCACGTGTGAGAACCTGGCGGAAGGCAAGTCAAACCTCGTCAGTGGAGCCTTGGTGTGACGCTTGACCTTCGAACGTTGACAGGCAAGACAGGCTCTGCACCAGGACTTGACATCCTTATTCATGGTACTCCACTCAAACCTTTCCTTTATCAGCTTCAAACAAGGCCTATAAGCTGGGTGAGAAAGACTGTGAATACTGTTAAAGACTATTTTCCTGAAAGATTCAGGGACATAGGGTCTAGCAACACCAGTAGAAACATCGCAGAATAAAGGTTTAGAGGACATAAATTTAGTGGGAATAAGTTTCAGACACGTATCCGAATCCACCAAGGAACGCATCTCCGGGTCGGATTCCTGAGCGGAGGCCATCTCATCGTAATCTATACTAGAGGGCAAGGTAATCTCAGAAATCCTGGATAGTGCGTCAGCAACACTATTTGCTTCCCCGGAAACATACCTCAGGTCAGTTGAGAATTGACCTATATATTCCAGATGTCTAGTTTGACGTGGAGAGCACCTATCAGGCCTCTGACCAAACGCATAAATGAGAGGACGATGGTCCGTATAGATAGAAAACTTTCTACCCTCTAAAAGATACCTAAAGTGCTTTACAGCAGAATATATTCCCAGCAGTTCCCGGTCATAAACACTGTATTTAATTTCAGCTTTGTTTAACTTACGTGAGAAAAAACCGAGAGGTTCAACTCGTTTGTTTACCTTCTGCTGCAATACAGCGCCGAGAGCAATGTCAGAAGCATCTGTAAATAAAAAAAGCTCTGCGTTAGGTACAGGAAAAGCTAGCAACGTGGCTTTTGCCAACATCTCCTTACAGTCGGAGAAAGCTTTCTCGGCTTCCTTGGTCCAGGTGATGAGAGTCTTGTCGTTCTTCTTCTTACCCGCAGTTAGAGCATGTAGAGAAGACTGCGTACCAGAGGCGTTCTTCAGGAACTTGTGGTAGAAGTTCGTCATGGCCAGGAATCGCCGCAAATCTGAAACGGTTTTAGGCAAAGGAAATTCGGTTAAAGCTTTGATTTTATCAGGCAGAGGAGAAAGTCCGTTCTCTGAAACTCTAAAACCCAGGAAATCTAGCTCTTTTTGCCCAAATACACATTTTTTAAGATTTATTACAATACCGTATTCCTGTAACCGAGTGAAAACTCTGGCAAGATCTTCTTTGTGGGTAGCTTCGTCGTTCGAAGCGATGAGAAGATCATCTATGTAGGCAAAGACGCAATCAATGCCTCGCAAGACTTGATCGATGAACCTTTGAAAGCTCTGGGCTGCGTTGCACAAGCCGAAGGTCATTTGGCAGTATTCGAAAAGACCAATCGGGGTTATAACTGCTGTTTTGGGAATATCCCGCGATTCAATAGGGATTTGATGGAAGGCTTTCACCAGATCCACTTTGGAAAAGACAGTTTTACCTGCCAAACCTAAGGCGAAATCATGAATGTGGGGAAGGGGATATCTATCAGGGACCGTTACGGCATTAAGTCGCCGAAAATCTCCACAAATCCTCCATTCATCGTTTGATTTCCTAACCATATGAATCGGGCTTGCCCATGCACTTTTAGATGGTCTTATTATTCCCTGTTTTAAGAGGTTTTCAAACTCTTTTTTCAAAAAATCTAACTTTTCTGGCGATAGCCGCCTAACTCTTGAAAAGACAGGTGGGCCACGAGTCTCAATACAGTGTGTGACTGTATGCAGTTTAGCGTTAGTGTTAGACAAGGGCTGCAAGAGTAAAGGGAACTTATGCAAGATTTTTTGGAAGGGACAATCGTTACCGATCAAGGTAAGACCCAGGGAAGGACCTGACTGAACAGTACCTTTCCTAGAGAGAGAAGTAACGCTATCCACTAAACGGCGGTTCTTAATGTCCACCAGTAAGCCGTACTTCTCTAAGAAGTCTGCGCCTAGAATGGGATGGGATACGTCAGCAACTATAAATGTCCACTCAAAATGACGACGTAAACCAAGGTCTAAAGAGATGGCTTTAATACCGTAGGTTCTAATTGGTGAACCGTTTGCTGCGTACAAGGTCAGACCTCCTGAGGAGTTTTTTGAACCGGCATGGATTTTACCTAAACAACTGACTTCTGCGCCACTATCAATGAGAAATTTCAATCCGTTAATTTTATCCCAGATAAACAAGCGGCGGTTTCGAGGGCTACCATCTGCTGCCGCGATGACAGTGGAGCCTACTTGTTTTCCCGAAAGTTACAGGGAGATTTACATTTGAGAGCCTTTTCAGCATACTTAGCATGGTACCAACAAAGGTCTCCATTACCTTGATCTCGTGAACGAGATCGCCTACGAGAACGGGAAGGCTGTCTTTTAGGACTGCGTTGTCTAAAAAGTTTGCCAACCTGATCCTTCAAAGCTGAAATTTCAGCTCGTAAAGCCTGTATTTCGGATACCGCTGAACCAGAAGCTTGGTTTCCTGAAGGGACAGGTACCTCTGAACAAGAAGTAACATTCCTTGATGGGTCAGATACCTCATGTATTTTATCGGCAAAGTTTGCCAAGGCATTTAAGTCACCCGGGGCTGCCGAGAGGATCTGCTGGGTGTTAATGGGGAGGCGTTGTCGCCACAAAGTACCCAGAGTACCATCATCAAATTTGTTATCAGCCAAATTCCTCATCTCTCTGAGCAATTGGGAAGGCTTCTTATCCCCAAGATCAAGATCCTGCACCAGCAATTTAAGCTTTTCTGATTCAGATTGGGAGTGGACCTCAATTAATCGTGACTTAAGGGTCTGGTATTTATCAGAATCGGGTGGATTACGTAAAATATCTCTGACTGACGCAAGGATTTTGTAATCCAGGGCGGCAACCACATAGCTGTATTTCGTCAAATCGAGTGAAATACCAGAGACGTAAAACTGTCTTTCTAGCTGAAAGAACCAAGTCTCAGGATCGTAATCCCAAAAGGGCGGTGCCTTGAATGATACCCTAGCCAATTCAGGCTCCTTTGAGTCAGGTTCAGTATCAGGCTGTTTTGATGCCTGTTCGTTTGGATCCTCGTTACCCATATTAAAACACAGAGATCACTAAAATGGCCAACGCTCAGAAACCCAACCGCGAACCCGATGGAAAACAGAGATATGTCTAAAACTTACCCGATCCTAAAAAAGCTGCAGGACGTCAGCATATGAAGGTCGATGAGGGAACTCCAGAACATCAGATCATCAAACTCGACGTAGAAACTCAGTTGGCTGAGAATACGCCATTATTCCAGAAATCGAAGAACAGGTGAGCTCATTATTCCGAAAAACTCACAGTCCATGGTCAACCACTGTGGCAGTCACCAATGTGGCGGACGGCCATCACTCCAAGTCGTTGTTGACGCAGAAGATCAAATCAAAAGCCGGGCATTGATTAACAAAAACTTAACGTTTATTAAAACTCAACAGAACATTTTAAAAGTTAGTAAAATACAAAAGGTAAAGGTGCGTGTGTGCGGTAGTGCTGGTACAATATTGCTGCTATTTATAATTACATTTCTAACGATTAAGATTAAAATACAAGTTAAAATCTGCATGTGATAAAGGTTTAAAAGTCTTATTGTAAAAAGGTAAAAAGTTCGATTAAAGGTAAAGAGTTCTTTTCACAAGGTAGAGAGTTCGATGCCCACAATTTCAAACAAAGTTTTCAGTTTCGTAGTGAATAAGTTTTTATATTTAACAAAGACTTTAGTTTTTCAGTGTATAAGTTTTCATTTCTTGTAAAGTTTTTTCTGTGTTCATTTTTACTTTTAGCAAAGTAATGAGTTATTTTTCAGCATTTGTCTTAATTTTTAACAAAATTTTCAGTGAAGTTTTTATTTTTAACAAAATTTTCAGTTAAGTTTTTATATTTAACAAAGATTTTAATTTTTCAGTGTATAAGTTTTGATTTCTTGTAAAGTTTTTTCTGTGTTCATTTTTACTTTTAGCAAAGTAATGAGTTATTTTTCAGCATTTGTCTTAATTTTTAACAAAATTTTCAGTGAAGTTTTTATTTTTAACAAAATTTTCAGTTAAGTTTTTATATTTAACAAAGATTTTAATTTTTCAGTGTATAAGTTTTCATTTCTTGTAAAGTTTTTTCTGTGTTCGTTTTTATTTTTAACAAAGTATTAAGTTATTTTTATGCATGTACCTTAATTTTTAACAAAATTTTCAGTTAAGTTTTTATTTTTAACAAAATTTTTAGTTAAGTTTTTATTTTTTAACAAAATTTTTAGTTAAGTTTTAGTTTCGAAGTGAATAAGTTTTTATATTTAACAAAGATTTTAGTTTTTCAGTGTTCGTTTTTATTTTTAACAAAGTATTAAGTTATTTTTCTACATGTGTCTTAATTTTTAACAAAATTTTCAGTTAAGTTTTTTTTATTTTTAACAAAATTTTTAGTTAAGTTTTTATTTGTAACAAAATTTTTAGTTAAGTTTTTAGTTTTAACAAAATTTTAAGTTAAGTTTTTATTTTCGAAGTGAATACGTTTTTATATTTAACAAATATTTTAGTTTTTCAGTGTATAAGTTTTCATTTCTTGTAAAGTTTTTCTGTGTTCGTTTTTATTTTTAACAAAGTATTAAGTTATTTTTCTGCATGTGTCTTAATTTTTAACAAAATTATCAGTTAAGTTTTTATTTTTAACAAAGTATTAAGTTATTTTTCTGCATGTATCCTAATATTTAACAAAATTTTCAGTTAAGTTTTTATTTTTAACAAAGGTTTTAGTTAAGTTTTTAGTTTCGAAGTGATTAAGTTTTTATATTTCACAAAGATTTTAGTTTTTCAGTGAAACTTTTTCTGTGTTCGTTTTTATTTTTAACAAAGTATTAAGTTAATTTTCTACATGTGTCTTAATTTTTAGTAAAATTTTCAGTTAAGTTTTTATTTTTAGCAGAGTTTTTAGTTAAGTTTTTATTTTTAACAAAGATTTTAGTTAAGTTTTTAGTTTCGAAGTGATTAAGTTTTTATATTTAACAAAGATTTTAGTTTTTCAGTGAAAGTTTTTCTGTGTTCGTTTTTATTTTTAACAAAGTATTAAGTTATTTCTCTACATGTGTTTTAATTTTTAATAAAATTTTAAGTTAAGATTTTATTTTTAGCAGAGTTTTTAGGTTTTCTTATAGATTCAGTAATAATTTTCTTGGTTTTTATAATGTATGTTTCCTTTTGAGTCATGTTTCCCCTTTAATTTTTATTAGAATAGTTTAATTTTGTATATGGATTATAGATGAAAGAAGGCTTTAGGTAAGAGAAAACATTATATCCATAAAGGATTTCTTTCATAAGTTAGTTTATAAGTATTATATTGTTTGCTTTAGTGAATAATATAAATTGTTAGTAAAAATGTACAGCAGAGGGTAAAATTCTTGTAGAGCAAGTATAGCCGATGGGTTAAAAAATTATTTTCAAAAAGGTTGAAAATGATCAACGTAACCATTCCATGAATTGAAAAATAACCAAAGCAGTTCTCTTTAGTATAGAAAAAAATATTACATGTTTAATAAATATAGTAAAAGTTATGAATAAAATGAATGTATGTTCTGTAGTGCCAGTCAAATAATGTACTTTAAATAAAAGGTTAATGATTGAAATTTTTTCAACTGTTGGGAAAATCGTATATATTTTACAATTTTTGTATAAAAATTCTCTCATTCACACAATGCTTTCAGAAGAAAGTGTAATGGAATAGTTTTTGTTTAGGTGATTAATCATATATTATCACGTTTAAATCTAGAAAAAGCTTCTATGCGAATAAAATATGTAATATCTTCAATTGAAATATAGAAAAATTAATGGATTTGTCATTTTTAACTTGAATGAGTCTAACATTCTATGAAAAAAATCAACTCCTCGAACAGAATTCGTAATAAAAGTATATTTTATTTTTAAAAAATGCTTAAAATATTTAAGATCTTATCCAATATGAACATAATTAGTAATTTTTAATCGAAGTTGTAAAATAATTCCACCAATAGGATAACGTAATATATGTCAAGTGGTCTGAAAATGTAATCTCAATTTTTCAAAGTATCCTTTCCTGATCAAAGTGAAATAAAAATAATTCCACCAATGGGATAACGTATTATATGTTTGGTTGTTTGATAATGTTCGATCATTCTCAATTTTTCAAAGTATCCTTTCTGGTGAAAATACTGTATTTTCAAAGTTAAGGATTGTGATAGGATAAGCATTTTGTGTCAAACTGTAACTAAAGTGAATATTGAACTGTAAATTTAACGAAATATAAAAAATGATTGTAATGAAAAAATATATATCTTTTGAAAACCATCTCCCCTTGGTATTGCGGGAAAAGATGCAATCGCTATCAATCCCAATGGAGGTTACCCCGTTATCGCCACACATATTGCTCTGTGAAAGGTAAGAGGGGTGGTTCGCCGGTGCATTGTTAAGGGAGTCTCAATGACAGGTGAGTAGTGCAGTCTACATTTTTGAGTTTGTGATTGTCTTGGTCTTTTATTCCAGTATGGGCATTCAATAGGTAATATATTACAGCGGTTAGTTTGTTCATTAACCTTATAATTTTATGTAAAATAACTGTTAATTAACCTTTGTTAATAACTTTAACTATCAATTAATGTTATCTTAAAATAATTTAGAAAGTCTCAATTTAGCTTCTTGTTGTTGCATGAGTTCTAGAGCCCCAATATAGTGGAAGAGCTGCAATTTACTAATTTTGTTCAAATTACAGTTAAAAGCGGTTACAGTTTTTTAATTAACCTTATAATTTTATGTAGTAAAATAATTTTAACTATCATGCTTTCTGCTGATTGGCTGGTGGGTCTTAGAGTATATTGATGTGTAAAATAACTTTAATTTTAGTGGTGGAGCCGCATTTTATTGGTTGAACCCCAATTTATCCCCAATTTAGTAGATTGCTTAGGAACCTCTTTCTACCGGCGCAGGGATCACCGGAGCAGGTAACTTCTAATTAACCTCTTCCCGTTTTAGCCAAGAGCCCCTTTCCACCGGCGCAGGAGTCATCGAGCTGCCGGAGCAGGTATCACAGATCTGCCGGCGCAACCGGAGCAGGTGTCACAGATCTACCGGCGCAACCGGCGCAGGAGTCATAGATCTGCCGGCGCAACCGGCGCAACCATTGCGGATTGCGCCGGCTGCCCTAGAACGCCCATTCTTCCACTACTTAGATTTCTATTTAAGATGAGTTTCAATGGGTTTTAGTTGTATATTTATAAGATGAGATAAAAATGAATTTCGACAATTGTTAACATACAGTATTAATTCTGCATTCAGAAATTCACAGAAATTTAAATTTCTATCTTTGAGAAATCAATCTCACAGTTTTAAAACTTTAAAAATTGCATAATTAAAAAAAATTCCATTTATGAAGCCAAATTGGAAATTCTAGCATACAACTCACTTAAGATTTTAATATTTTTTGTTCTGTACTGAATTTGAAAATATTCGTGAAATTCAAATTAAAATTTTATGAAAGCTGCTTGAAATCAAAATTGGAGCTGCAAATAACCAGGTAAGTGTTTAACAATTCTTTTCAGAATGGTTGTATTATGCTAAAAATGTGTAAGCAAAGTTTACCACCCTTGATTGATTTAATGAAGCATTAATTTAATGTTTCATTATACATAGTTTGGTGACTGAAAATGCAATGAAAGCTTGATTGACTAAATGTAAATAATATTCTAAAACTTCTACATCTATGAAAAGTCTAATATATAATAACATTCTAATACTATATATAATAGAATGCGTAAAACTTTTATTAGTATTTATATGAAATCAATAAAATGGAGTAGTGAAGTATTTGTTTTATAAAAAATGAAATATTTAAAAAAATTAATTTTAATACAGAATAATATTAATAAAATTGACATTTTAAATAATTGAGATGCCTGCAGCAGTAATCTAACTCCATTTTATTTTGGAGCTTGCTTATTGCTGCAAGTATCTCAGCAATTAGTATTTAAAATTTCAATCATTGGTCTGTACTGGACGTAAAATGTGCGTAATATAGACGAGCAACGATTCATCCAGGGGGTACGTACATTAGACGTCTGGACTGGATGTAAAATGGATCATCCAGAACACGCACAGTTTACGTCCAGCGGTACTTGTAATGTTCGTACATTAGACGTCTATAGCTGTGACATCGGGACGTAAAATAGCGCTAGTTACGTAGAGCGCTGGATGTATTCTAGACGTACCGTACGTCTAGAACTTACATCTATTAGACGGAAGTTAGACGTACCTGTGTTGTGTGGGCAAGACAAATTTTTCATTTTAAAACATTTTTATTATTTTTTTTGAATAAATAATGTTCCTTACAGATTTGAGACCACCACAAAGCATCCTTAAATCTTAAACAAATCTACAAAGCTACTCGTTTCCTCTTAATGGTCGATAACTGGCTATACACAACTCAAAGTGCTCAATTTTTTCAAGAGTCCACCCTGAACCACGCTGAACAAATTCATCAAATGCCTTTCTGATTTTAGCAAAGGCTTCTTGAATGTGACTCTCTATAGCAGCGGTTCTCAAACTTTCTATCGTCACGGACCCCTTTATGTAGCAGCCAGACATCGCGGACCCCCAACATTTTAAACACCAAAAACGTAACCAGACTTTTGTTTTGAGTTAAAGATTAATTAAAATTATACACTAGCGGAAATAAAAATCCCAACACCAAGAAGGAAAGGAGATATCAAAGTCAAATTTATTTCTATGATTGCACATAGTATCAATGTGAATTGCTTAAAAAATCAGCCTTCCTGGATATTAGGGGGCCGAGAAAAACAGGGAGGAGTGTTGTCTCCATAGGTGTCCATTACCTACGTCACACGTCATGATATTGAGTGACAGGGGCTCTAAATGACTTTTGAGGGATTGGAGGACCATGTTGCCTCCTCAGGTAGTCCAAATTCATATGGTGCACCAGCGGACGTTGCATACCGGGCTAGGTGATTTCTCCTCTTTCTTCGGACATGTTTTGTGAGCGTTAGTTTTTACGAACGGATAGGCCAGGGTAAAAATGCAACATAGGGGGTTAAGAAGAAAGCTTGGACATTGCACAAAACATGTGTTTGTGCATTTTTCTCTTGAAATTTGTCCCCAGGACAGGTCTGAAGGTAAGGACGGACAACCGGCTAAAAAACCTTAATGAAGCAGCTCTGGTTGGCCCAAGTACCGGTAGATCATACTGAGGACAAGCGGCAGTGGGATGGATGTCGTTTGCAGTACTGCGGATTGCCCGTTCGGTCCGCATGGCTTCTTACAGCTTTGGCTATAAACAATGGGCTGAAAATGGGCCTTTCTGTTTCCAATAGTGCACGAAATAAGGAAATGAAAATCCCAATTTCATTACGTTGTGTTTATGAAAGAATCCTGATTCGGTTTGGAGCACCACCACCTTTGGGTATGAGTTTGAAGACACAATGGAGAGAGCGCACTCAGCTGATGATTTTCTAATCGTTCCACGGAGTGGTGATGCAGGGTAACGGAGTGGGGATGCATTGGATTCCATTTCTGCAACTCCTGAGAATGATTCACCAGTACTTTTTCCAACCAGAGCTGCGTCATTGAGATTTTGCAGCCGGTAGACCGTCCTTACCTTCAGACCTGTCCTGGGGACAAATTTCAAGAGAAACATGCACAACCACATGTCGTATGCAATGTCCAAGCTTTCTTCTTAACCCCCTAGGTTGCATTTTTACCCCGTCTTTCCCGTTCTCTAGAACCAACGCCCACAAAACAAGTCCGGTCAATAGGGAGAAATCACCTAGCCCGGTATGCAACGTCCGCTGGTGCACCATATGAATTTAGACTACCTAAAGAGGCAACATGGTTCTCCAATCCCTCAAAAGTCATTTAGAGCCCCTGTCACTCAATACCATGACGTGTGACGGCGGTAATGGACACCTATGGAGACAACAGTCCTCGCCAATTTTCTCGGCCCCCTAACATCCGGGAAGGCTGATTTTTTAATCAATTCACATTAATACTATGTGCAATCATAGAAACAAATTTGACTTGGATATCTCCTTTCCTTCTTGGTGTTGGGATTTTTATTTCCGCTAGTGTAGTATATAAATTATAATAAATTTTACAATTACTCCAGAGGCGTATATAGAAATTTATTTCGGGAGGGGACAAAAATTAACCCTTAGCCCCCCATATATATTTCATAGGTCCAAGTAGCTTTTTAGTACATTTTTAAGTAAAATTTGCGTCTTAGGGAATTTAATATCAAAAGGTTATGGGTAATTAAATTCTACCTACGAAAGGGGGGTCCTCCCCCAGAAAATTTTTGGAAATTCAACTAGAAAAACAGGTTTTTAATTAGTTTTGATACCCCTAGTTAGAATTTTTTGAATATAAATTTTTATGTAAGATTTGCATTTTGATTAACTTAATGTAAAAAATAGTTTATAATAATAGAGTTTTAGAACAAAAAGGTATCTGGGGGGGTCATCCTCAGAAAAGTTTTACATAAATGTATCCCTCAAAACGCACAGGATTTCATCTTGGTTTTGATTCACTTCGTCCGAATTTCAGACAATATTCTTAGGTAGGATTTCAATTTTGATGAACTTATTTTTAAAAAGTATTTAATAATAAAGTACCAAGTACTAAAGGGGGTTCGGGGGTCCTCCCCCAGAAAATTTTCGGAGATTCGATCCAAAAAACAGGGTTTTAACTTGTTTTGATACACCAAGTCCAAATTTCAGGAGGAGGGCAGGGCCCCTTCACCCACATTTATATATGCCCCTGAATTACTCTAAGTCTCTGAGGTGAGGGTCTGGAAATTTCAAGGAAAAAATTATGCATTGAAATCAAATTTTCGAGGGGGCTATGGGCTCTCCCCCAGAATTTGTTTTTGAAATTTACCTCTTAAAACTAGTGTTTCATCTAATTTTGAAACTGTTTGGGGAATTCTAAAAGTAACTTGGGGAATTTCTCGTGGTAACTCGCGGACCCCCTAGGAAGGCGCCGCGGACCCCCAGGGGTCCGCGGACCACAGTTTGAGAACCGCTGCTCTATAGTATCACTCACTAATTCCAACAGAACGTCACTTCTAAAGTAAGGTGTTGCAGACTCTTCCTCTCCATTCTCACTAAAGCGTACAAGAGTAGCTTTTACAACCCCATACCATTTAATTGCATGCATTGCATGCAGTTCTTTATTTAATTTTGACTGTAGGTGTGGGGCTACTTCTTCAAAGAAGCGGATGAAATCCCCTTTCATTTCTTCCAAAGGCTCAAAATAAAAATTAGTAAATGTATTCAGGGCTCTTTCTTCCCTTTTCACTCGTTTTGAACTCTCCGTTGCAGTGGGTAATACTCCTAGCACTTTGGTCAAAGCACTTGCAGAGTGACTCTCCCTTACATGTTGTTGCTTTGATTTAACAGAGGCAAAGGAACGATCACACAATTCACAATTAAACTTCCCACTATTATGTTTAGACATATGCATAGTGTAGTATTGATGTCTTTGGAAGGACCTATCACAAATTTCGCATTTAAAGTATTTTTCTTGAATGAATTTTTTCTTCTGATGTGTTAGCATATGCTTATCATAATATTTTCTTTGGAAGGATCTATCACAAATTTCACATTTAAAGTATTTTTCTTGAGAATGTATTCTCTTATGTCTGTTTAAGGTATCATTTCGGGTAAAAGGTCTAGCACAAATTTCACAGACAAACGATTTTTCTCCACTATGAATTTTCAAATGTTTAATAAGAGAGTTTTTCCATGCGAAAATTTTTGAACATATAGGACAAACCTGTAAAAATAATTGAAATTAGTCGTTACACTAACACCTACATGAAAGATACCGAAGTAAGTAAAAGTGCACTTACCAAGTGTTGGTTATGCATACTCATTTACTCATCCCAGGAGATGGATCTATCACATCATTACCATGTTGAATGGAAGTACCAGACTCCTCAAGTTTATTGAAAGTGGCAACCTCCTCACAAGGATAGTTGGAAGAGTAAGACTCTGATTCATTCTCACTCATCAATGTTTGAGGTGAAATATCAAAATCAGCTGTCTAAAAAAGAACAATTTAAAGTAAATCATTGATTTAGCAAGTGAATAAACCTATACTAAAGAAAACAATTTGCTATTATTTATCATACATTAAGTAAAACCTTTCTCTTAAAGAGAGAAGTAAAACAATTTTTAGTGTACTGCTTCAGCAGCTTAGTAAGTTGCTTCCCAGTAAAAACGAAGTTAAGTAAAAAACAACAAATTTATTTAAAAAAGTTAACATCTAAAAAATATAAAAACGCAGTAACAGAAGAGAGCTTCAAGCTAGGTTTTATAGCCAGCAAAAGAGACTGCTGCTGCCACATGGAAAAAGTCTTCTTTTGGGTTTGTGTGTGTGGCTTGTGGGCAGATGCCTCACCTCAGCCACCACTGTTGAGACAACATAATTGTATTTGGTCTCATCTTTAACTATTTCGGCCAATGAGAACTGAGCTTCCAACTGAATAAACCATAATGAGGGGTTATTTTTCCAGAAAGGTGGTGGTTTCACAGCCACGCGAGCGATCGATTCTGGTGCAGGTTTGTCGCCATCTCCAGTCGGGGGCATCTTGTTGAGCAATCGCAACAGGCAGCCAAGAAAAATCCAAATGATGCGTGAACGACAGGTCACCACTTTAGTGTACTGCTTCAGCTTAGTAAGTTGCTTCCCAGTAAAAACGAAGTTAAATAAAAAACAACGAATTTATTTAAAAAAGTTAACATCTAAAAAATATAAAAACGCAGTAACAGAAGAGAGCTTCAAGCTAGGTTTTATAGCCAGCAAAAGAGACTGCTGCTGCCACATGGAAAAAGTCTTCTTTTGAGTTTGTGTGTGTGGCTTGTGGGCAGATGCCTCACCTCAGCCACCACAAATTCAATAAGACTTATACATACTTTTATATGATCAAAATCCATGGAGGAAGGACCAGATCCTAGATGACTCATTTTTTAAAATTAGAGATGAATGCTTAAACGAACGAAAATATGTGAGAACAATTCGAAGTTTACAGATCACAGGAGAGATCCTCGTAAATGTTAGCAGCAATAGAAGTGAGTGTTTTTATACTTGCGGCTCATTATATACTAATTGAAATGACACCACAAGTCGCCAAATAATGTCACCAAATCATCAAATAGTATTGCCAAATCATTTAACATTGTCAAAAAGTCACCAAATAGTGATCCCAAGTCTTCAAATAATGACATAGTGATGGTGTCATGTGATTATCTATTATCATGTGTTTACTCTGGTTGATATTATCAAATATTCACATAAAATTCTGTTAGAAATGAAGATTACTAAGGAAAAATATATCACGTTTTCAATGAAATTTATTTTTAACCTATAAAAATTTTTATCTTTGAAGAAATCACCCTACGACAAAGAGGGCAGTTACATAATTGATTCACACATTTGTTACATGCAACAAGGTGACCACAAGGTTGAAATACTATACACATTTCTTGATTCATACAAATCTTACATAAAAATGAATTTCTTACTGTAATTTTACATTCGCTACTATCAAGGAGTCTAATTTTAGAGATTTCTATTCCAACACGATCTTTCACTTTTTCTAACGAAACAGTAGTGTTTGAAACACTTATCTTTTCCACTGCATGCTTTTGAGACGTTTCAGACACTCGATGGCAATAATTTTCCTTTCTTCTCACTATAAATTGAATATATTTACAATCAGAGAAAAATTTCCTATGCTCAACCAATGGATCATCATCATTCTCCCAATAGACGAGATTAGTGTGACGTTTTTTGTTTTGTTTGGAAACGTAAATTCAGTCTGTGATTGGTTCCGTGAACTGTACGGACAGTACGGATCCGTATGTAACCAATCACGGATCGAATCAAAGTTTCCAAACAAAACAAAAAACGTCATCACTAATCTCGTCTATTTCCCAATAATCCACCACAAGTAAAACAAACAACTATATCATCAAAGCCGGAATAATATAATTCAGACTCTGCCATGTCCTTAACATCGGGTTTATCTTCAGGCCAATCTTTAAAAGTCTCAAGACGTTTTTCAAAGTCCAACATATTAGGATGTTTTGGGGCAATATCTTTTAATTTTTCAGGTGTTTTAGCTGGTTTAGTCTTATCTTCTAGATACACGATTGGTATGTTTTGAGAACCAGATATTAGAAATGAGCATTTCGGGGATTTTCTCATGTGCTCTCTTATCGGCTTTTGTCCTCTAACCCAGTCACGGATAATAACCCGACAAAATGCACACTGTACTTCATCTTTGAATTTCAAGTAAAAAAATCCAGCTGCTGCTAGGTCAGCTGATTTGATATACGATAAAGGCCAAACTTTAGAAAACGAAATCATTCTATTAGCTTCATATCTCATTACTTCACAGATTTTTTCAACAGTTTCAGAATTGTTTACTATATATTCTTCTCCATGAATGTCTGACGTTTCTCGTTTGAAATTATTCATTTTAACAAAGTTGCTATGAATGACTATACCTATACGTATACTTAAAACATTTTACCATTAGGGATTTATAACTGGTGAACAAACAATTTGGAATATTTTCTATGTTCATGTAAAATAAAAACTATTAAAATAGTTTATCATAATGATTATACACTGAAAAACGGAAATCTTTGTTAAAAATAAAAAAAAAACTTAACTGAAAATTTTGTTAAAAATTATGTCAAATGCAGAAAAATAAATTGATACTTTGTTAAAAATATAAACGAACACAGAAAAACTTTACAAGAAATGAAAACTTATACACTGAAAAACTAAAATCTTTGTTAAAAATTAACACTTAACAAAAACTTAACACAAGAAATGAAAACTTATACACTGAAAAACTAAAATCTTTGTTAAAAATTAACACTTAACTGAAATTTTTTTTAAAAATTAAGACAAATGCAGAAAACTAACTTAATGTTTTGTTAAAAATGAAAACGAACACAGAAAAACATAACAAGAAATGAAAACTTATACACTGAAAAATAAAAATCTTTGTTAAAAATAAAAAACTTAACTGAAAATTTTGATAAAAATTAAGACAAATGCAGAAAAATAACTTAATACCTTGTTAAAAATAAAAACGAATACAGAAAAACTTTGCAAGAAATGAAAACTCATACACTGAAAAACTAAAATCTTTGTTAAATATAAAAACTTATTCACTACAAAACTAAAAACTTTGTTTGAAATGAACTAGAAAACGAAAAACTTTACACAAGAAATGAAAACTTATACACTGAAAAACCAAAATCTTTGTTAAATGTAAAAACTTAAAAACTACAAAAACTAAAATATTTGTTAAAATAAAATGAAAACTTTGAAAAAATATTACAATAAATAAAAAGTTACACTAAAAACTTTACCAAAAAAAAGAAATTATTACGAAAAACTTTAACAAAAAGAAAAGCTTAAAAACTTTAAAACTAAAAACTTTGTTAAAAAATCAAGAAAAACACAGAAAAATAACTTAATACTTTGTTAAATATAAAAACTTAGAAGCTATAAAACTAAAAACTTTGCTAAAAAAAACTTTAGGAAAACTTTGTTAAAAATAAAGAACCAAATACAGAAAAATTTTAAAACTAAATAAAAACTTCAAAAAAATATTACGAGAAATAAAAAATAACACTAAAAACTAAAAACTTTATCAAAAAGAAATACTTACAAATTATAAAACTAAAAACTTTGTTAAAAATAAAATAAAAATTAAAAAGTTACACTAAAAAACTAAAAACTTTATCAAAAAGAAATACTTCTTGTTAAAAATAAATAAACTTTGAAAAATTTACACAAGAAATAAAAAGTTACTCTAAAAACTTTACCAAAAACATCCATACTTTGTTAAAATTAGAAGACAGATTGATTCACGTCTCCCTTCAATGAGACCTTTTTTATTATTATGTAAAACGTAGGCTGAAAAATTTAAAAGTAGTCCTTCATTAAGAAGGAGTTTTCAGCCCACGTTTTACATAATAATAAAAAAAAGGTCTAAACGAAGGGAGATGTGAAGCGAAATTTGTGATAGGTCCTTCCAAAGACATCAATACTACACTATGCATATGTCTAAACATAATAGTGGGAAGTTTAATTGTGAATTGTGTGATCGTTCCTTTGCCTCTGTTAAATCAAAGCAACAACATGTAAGGGAGAGTCACTCTGCAAGTGCTTTGACCAAAGTGCTAGGAGTATTACCCACTGCAACGGAGAGTTCAAAACGAGTGAAAAGGGAAGAAAGAGCCCTGAATACATTTACTAATTTTTATTTTGAGCCTTTGGAAGAAAAGAAAGGGGATTTCATCCGCTTCTTTGAAGAAGTAGCCCCACACCTCCAGTCAAAATTAAATAAAGAACTGCATGCAATGCATGCAATTAAATGGTATGGGGTTGTAAAAGCTACTCTTGTACGCTTTAGTGAGAATGGAGAGGAAGAGTCTGCAACACCTTACTTTAGAAGTGACGTTCTGTTGGAATTAGTGAGTGATACTATAGAGAGTCACATTCAAGAAGCCTTTGCTAAAATCAGAAAGGCATTTGATGAATTTGTTCAGCGTGGTTCAGGGTGGACTCTTGAAAAAATTGAGCACTTTGAGTTGTGTATAGCCAGTTATCGACCATTAAGAGGAAACGAGTAGCTTTGTAGATTTGTTTAAGATTTAAGGATGCTTTGTGGTGGTCTCAAATTTGTAAGGAACATTATGTATTCAAAAAAAATAATAAAAATGTTTTAAAATGAAAAATTTGTCTTGTTTCTGTCGTTTTCATAGAAGAAAATTTCATACTTTGTCATGAAAAAATTTAAGTTAAGATAAAATTCTTTTAAAAAGAATAAAAATTTGAGTTAATATGAAAAAAATTCAAATGGGAACATCTTTGCAAATAAAAAATTATAGAAAATATTTAATTAAAAAAAAACTGAATGCATGTAGTGTACAAGTTAACCTTAAAGAAAATAATAAAGATAGAAATTTCTTCAACTGTTGGGGAAATCGTATATATTTTACAATTTTGTTATAAAAGTTCTCTCATTCATACAATGCTTTCAGAAAAAAGTGCATTACGATAGTTTTTTAGGTGATTAATCATATATTCTCATGTTTAAAACTAGAAAAAAGCGTCTTCGCTTCATTTCAAAAGATAAGTGTTTCAAAGAATATTGTTTTGTTAGAAAAAGGGAAAGATCGTGTTGGAATTGAAATCGCTAAAAATACACACCTTGATAGTAATAAATGTAAAATTACAGTTAGAAATTCATTTTTATGTAAAATATGTATGAATCTAGAAATGAATGTTGTATTTCAACCTTGTGGACACCTTGTTGCTTGAATAAAATGTGGGGAGAATTTAAACGTTTGTCCTCTTTGTCGCTGGGTGATTTCGTCAAAGATTGTTATTTACATAAATTAAAATAAATTTCATTGGAAAATTGTATTATGTTTTTATTCAGAAAATTTTAACTTAAAATCGCCTTGTTTGTTTGCATTCATATTCTTGACTTTGAATGTTAAAGTGGTATGATTTTCACTGTAGTTCAAGCGAGTTTTCTCAAGCCAATGGAAAAATTTGGATGTTAGTAACTTTTAGGTGTCAACTGGAAATTTAGCATTTTTTTTTGCTAAAATCTTTTTTATCCGCTTTCGCTTTTTCAATAAAGAATTTTTTTCTTTAGCTTTTGTTCGAAGACACGGAAAAAATTACAAGGACAAAAACATGGTTCACTCCCCATGTTTGAGAAAAATCTATATAAGAAGTTAAACTATAAAAACATGGTTTCATATGTATATGTTCCAAAAGTGGTTAACTCAAAAATATTAGCTCCAACTATTGAATTTCCGAAAAAAAGTACAAGTCCCATGTTAAATCACATGTAATTCCATTTTAGGATGATTAAATAAGCAATAAGTAATTTGGTAATTAAGGATAATTAATCATAATTGATTAGAGTTAATTTAAATAATAGAGTAATTAAATAATTGCACCACCACGCAGCGTCACATGCGTTTTATTTCCTTTGATTTTACATACAACTAGATGGCGTATAATAATTAGTAAAAACTCTAATAATTAGTTTCATATTCATATTCACTGTTTTTGCATACCTTCCGAGGTCAATACTTACGTCACTAGTCTGAACATCTGCTGTTTACTTAGATCTTCATTAATTAAAATTAATGCTTTAATTAAAAATTATCTAACGATTGAGTAAAACAACTTCACTTCGCTCCAGTACTCAAAGGGTTAAGAAAAAGTTCGAAAAAGTACAAATCCTGAAATTAGTGTTCAAAGGGTTAGGGTAAATTAGGGTAATAAATCAATTTTAATTAAGTGTAATTAACTAATTAATTATAATAATGATGTTTATGTAATTAAAATAATTTATTAAATTAATAGAGTATTTAATTATATCTCAACTCCGATAAATCGAAACTAAAAATCAGTAGCAGCATGTAAACAACTCAACTCTAGCAGACATGAGCTCGAAAAAATGGACGTGTTTAGATAAAAAGCTAATGAAATGGTAGGTGGTGATAGCCCAGTGGGTAAATCGAAGGATTTACAACCATTGCGTTACGAGTTCGAATCCACCTAAAAACTATATTTCTGGAAAATACTAATCAATAATTGGTTAAATATTCGTTTACTAGATGGCGACACTATTTTCTGTAAAAAAAATTACAACTTTAACACTTAGTTTCATATTCACTCACTAGATGGCGACTCTATTTTCTGTGAATAGAAAAAAGTTAAAGTCCGAAATGTAAACAAAACTACCGTTGCCTTAGGGTAATAAATCAATTTTAATAAAGTTCAATTAATTAATTGGGTAATTATCTAATTAAGTTAATCATATTATATAATTAGAGGTAATTAAGACAATAGGTGACGTCACAAGCCACGCCCTCTGACGTCACGAGGCCACACCCCTTTTGATGACGTCATAGGCCACGCCCCCTGCTCCTCGCTCCTCACTGGGCCAGAACCCCCACTATCTCCCTACTAACGTCTGAGCTTTTACCAGCAGGACCTCGGCAATATCGCCCGAAAAATCCTAATTTGAATTTTGCCTGCCGAGACACCCTTTCTGTTTTTTTTTGTTTGCAACGTATTTTTCATGGGAGTATATAAGGGGGGACGAAGGGTACCTGTCCCCTTCAGACTAGATATACCAAAGCAAGTTAAAACCCAGTTTCTTAGGGTCGATTTTCCTAAAATTTTAAGGGGGGGAGCCCCAGGGCCCAATTTTTACTTAATCCTTTACTTGCAGTTTTTATACACTAGCGGAAATAAAAATATAAACACCAAGAAGGAAAGTAGATATCAAAATCAAATTTATTTCTATGATTGCACATAGTATCAATGTAATTTGATTAAAAATCAGCCTTACTGGATGTTAGGGGGCCGAGAAAACCAGGGAGGAGTGTTGTCTCCATAGGTGTCCATTACCGCCGTCACACGTCATGGTATTGAGTGACAGGGGCTCTAAATGACTTTTGAGGGATTGGAGGACCATGTTACCTCCTCAAGTAGTCCAAATTCATATGTAGTCCACTGAAAATAGCGAAAAAAAGGGCCGAACCTCGGACAAATTGCAATAAAAGGTTTCTCAACGGTTTTCACTTAGGAATGACCTCAATAATAACATACTAAAAATCGGCCAAAATCGGCCGGGGGGAAGTTTAATTTTTTTTTAATTTTTAAAAAATGGCCGAAAAAATTTTTAAAAAAAACCAAAACAATAATATAGACATGTGATACATGTTTATAGGTTATTTTTGAGTTTTAAAACCGAATATTGCCTTTAGTTTTGAAAAATAATTGAAATTTCAATTTTTAAAATTAATTTGAAAAATGAACTATATGAAAAAATTAAAAACCCCCTAAAAACCTAACCAAATCATCAAAAGAGATAAATCAAACGGTTTTCATTTAGAAATGACCTAAATATTAACATACTAAAAGTAAAAAATTTTACGAGTTAAAGAAGTTCAATTTTTTTTTAAATTTCAACTTTTTTTTGCGAAAAATGCATTTTTTTTTCAAATTCGTGCCCCAAACTTTTGAGGCTTTTGAAAAGGTCATTTTTCGGTGGATATTGTCCACAGATAGTTATATAATGGAAAACCGGTGGAATTGACCCTCAATGAATTAGTTAATTATTTTATTTAAAATTTTGAAATTGGTAAAATGTAGTAAAAAGTGAAAAAAAGGTAATACTTTGGCATATTTACATCAGAATTTAAAATAATTAACTAATTCATTGAGGGTCAATTCCACCGGTTTTACATTATATAACTATCTGTGGACAATATCCACCGAAAAATGACCTTTTCAAAAGCCTCTAAAGTTTTTGGCACGAATTTGAAAAAAAAATGCATTTTTCGCAAAAAAAAGTTGAAATTTAAAAAAAAATTGAACTTCTTTAACTCGTAAAATTTTTTACTTTTAGTATGTTAATATTTAGGTCATTTCTAAATGAAAACCGTTTGATTTATCTCTTTTGATGATTTGGTTAGGTTTTTAGGGGTTTTTTAATTTTTTCATATAGTTCATTTTTCAAATTAATTTTAAAAATTGAAATTTCAATTATTTTTCAAAACTAAAGGCAGTATTCGGTTTTAAAACTCAAAAATAACCTATAAACATGTATCACATGTCTATATTATTGTTTTGGTTTTTTTTTTAAATTTTTTTCGGCCATTTTTTAAAAATTTAAAAAAAATTAAACTTCCCCCCGGCCGATTTTGGCCGATTTTTAGTATGTTACTATTGAGGTCATTCCTAAGTGAAAACCGTTGAGAAACCTGTTATTGCAATTTGTCCGAGGTTCAACTCTATTTTCAGTGGACTAATGGTGCACCAGTGGACGTTGCATACCGGGTTTAGGTGAATCCTTCAAAAGTCATTTAGAGCCCCTGTCACTTAATACCATGACGTGTTACGACGGTAATGGACTGGACACCTATGGAGACAACACTCCTCCCTGTTTTTCTCGGCCCCCTTATATCCAGGAAGGCTGATTTTTTAAGCAATTAACATTGATACTATGTGCAATTAGAGAAATGAATCTGGGTTTGATATCCCCTTTCCTTCTTGGTGTTGGGATTTTTATTTCCGCTAGTGTATTCATCAAAAAATCAAAATCCTACCTAATAATGTATGTCCAAAATTTGGGCTGCGTGAACCAAAAAACAGTTCAAAACCCCGTTTTTAGGGTCAAATTTCTGTCAAATTCCCAGACCCCCCTTGATACTTTTTATCTCACAGGGAGGCCTTACTGTAAATTGAATTTTCCATCTATCCGCCCCCTCCGAGAAAATTGCATTAATCCGCCACTGCTAGGCATTTGATTTTAATAATTAACATTTGATGATAATAACTAAATTAAACAATATTTTAGTCATAATTTAACCAAACATAGTAGTAAATAATTAATTTAATAGAAGCCTTATTTGGGACTTTTAACATTGAATAGCATTTTTACTTGCAAAAAAGATTTATACAAAAATGTGACTTGTGCCCCCTCCGTCAGATTTTTCTGGATCCGCCACTGGTTGAAAACACTCCTTTTTAACAATTAATCTCTTAATTTTAGCCTAAAATACTATCATAATTCAGATTATATACATGTTTCAGACAATATAAAACTAAAAATCCTAAAACATTCATTAAATACGAAGCAATTTTATCACTTTTGGTCTCTTAAGTGGCGTTAAATCTCCTCTTTCAATGAACCAAGAGCTGTAGCCCAAAATTGCTATTTCGCAGTGACATATGTATTGAGTAAATGTCCTTAGGGAATCTTTATCCTTGTTTATGATTGACTACAGTGATAATTTCCGGAAATAAGTTCAAACGTGGATGTAAAATATGAATTTTGGGTGATGATCAACATTCTATGGCTTGGTAAGACTAAAGAGAACCTTCTATAGGGATTAAAACATTTTTATCGGTCCTATTTTCTAAAAATCATCTTATACCCCGTTCGCACTACGCGAGTTTAGGGCCCTTAAAGCATTGCGCACTTTCCCGATAGGGCCCTTTCGTACAAACGGCGTTCGCACTTATTTAAGGGGCGAGCGAGCCCCTTCCTTTGTAAATAAGGTAAATACTAACCGCACAGTTTGCGAAATTCGCTGAAATTTAGAGCAATTTTTTCGTAGATAATGATTTTCCTCTTATTTGGTTTTACGCTTAATTTTGCCTTTTTTAACAGCTTAAGGAGACCAGTATCTCCCACAGTTTCCTTACCGTCTTCCAAAAAAATTAAAAATATGTAATTGAAGATCAAAAGATTCACATAGAATAATTGCTATTAATTTAAATATTAACGGGAATAAAAATTTTCTTCGTTCATTTTTAAAGGGGATTTGATTTATTCTTAAACCAAAAAAGTGGAAAATGCAAGTGTATAATTATTTATATGTGAATGCGACAGGTGGCGCCAGGGGCAGACATCTGAAAATGCATGAAAAAAACGTTGTCATAGCATTAATATGACTATACGTGTTCAATTGACAAAATACATTGACAAAAGAAACAATAATTATCAAAATTAAATTCAAAATTTACTAAAAATACTTTAAACGCTTTTTTCACAACCACAGGCGCCGCCATCTTTGTTATCTGTAAAGACCCTAGATAAGTGAGCCTAAAAAGTGGTTTCGCCAGACCCTTCCGATTCTAAATAAGTTTGTGCGCATGCCCTAAGTAGGAATTTAGCAACTCATATTTGGCGAAGGAATCGCTACTTGGCGAAGCTCTTATCCAAGTTTTAAATTATGCAGTATATTTTTGGTTTGAATCGTAGGTTTTCTAAATATATTTTCCATTTCTAAATATAATAGTGTCCGTATGTTTCATGTTTTACCGTATGATTTAAATAACACTCTTTCAAAGCTCTTTTGCAGGAAAATTCAATAAAATAAGCACTGAAATAGAAAATAAATTCTTTAATTAAATTAAGTAATATTATAAAAAAATAACTAAAAATAAGAACACCAAGCCATCAAAATTTGATTTATTCAAATCATAACTACATAACTTTTCTCAAAATCTATAAAAATCTAATAAAAATTATTATAACATAAATTTAAATTAAACTACTATAAAAATCTAATAAAAACTAAAAAATAATAAAACACTAATCTAAATTAAACTATAAAAATCTAATAAAAATAATTATAACATTAATTTAAATTAAACTATAAAAATGTAATAAAAATAATTATAACATTAATTTAAATTTTAAAAAATTATCTTTAATTATTTAAGTTTAAAATCATAAAATATCAACACGGATATTTCTGGGATTCGAACCCCCGACCTTCGGCTTGGTAATCGCATACCTAACTAATTACTCCATTGGGACACACGGTTCTGGAAGCAATTTTATAATTTAAAGTCGACTGCCTCCAAAGAAGCCAAAATCTTCCGCCAAATCTATGGTTGCCAACACGTTGATGCCGTGATTTCGCCAAACTCGAAAACTAGGCCGTCTATCTCATGCCATCTTCCAACCTAGAGGACCGTTCCATTTTATTCGCGGGTGGGGAAGGATAGAATGAGGAACTTAGCGTTTTTTCGGGAGCACATGTTTGTGCGTTCATTGAAAAATGCATTCAGAGTTGCTTGATTTAAATCACTTGTGATTTTAATAATGAATAAAATCATTAATTTAAATCAAAATTATTAAACAAATAAAATTCATGAAAATTCATTAGTTAGTGGTATGCTGTATACAAAATTGGTTGTATGTAAAATTTGTAAAATATGCTGTACGTAAAATTTATAATTAAAAAACTTGTTCTTTTATCTATTGTTCTTATATTATGTTCTTATATTATTTACAATTTTTTTAAATTCAAATACTTAATTCAAATATACCAAGAAAATCTACCATAAAAAATAGTGCATCTGCCAGGGCACGCGCACTGTGAAAGAGACTCATTTGATCAACCTAAAATACTACGTATCTACCTTCCCCACCCGCGAATAAAATGGAACGGTCCTCTAGGTTGGAAGATGGCTTGAGATAGACGGCCTAGTAACTCGAAAGAGGGGAAAACCACAATTTAGGCGTTTGGCTTTAAGATGGATGGGGCGATTTTCGACCACACTCTAGTATGGGGTGCTTCTGGCTTGGCTATAGGGTGTTTCGACGCCGAAAGTGGGCGGAGCTTAAGTTTTAGGGCCCTAAACTCGCGTAGTGCGAACGGGGTATTACCACTCTTCTGAAAACCATTTTCAAGCTGATAATGCGTTTTTATCAAATTTTCCTTCATAAGCAGGGTCGCGAATTCTTTTTTAATCAGAGGTTCATACTGACTTTGAGTTTGCCTTCATTTAATGGCGAAAAAGTCCCTTTAAATACTTTTTCAAATGCTCTTTCTGTATTTGTCATTGATATTAAATAACTAAGATAATTTGAATGTCATCCCCATACTATAGGGATAGTAATTTACATAGAACTACTGTTGACTCCAGTGGCGGCTCGTGAGTTTATTAATAGGGTGTTCACTGAATTATATAAAAATGAAAATTTCCATTAATTTAATCCGTTTACGTCATAAAGTTCATCTTTAAATTCTCTTTTAAAAGTCCCTATCTTTTCCTTCTGTAACTTGGACAATGGTCAAATGAGGTGGTGGTCTGAAGTTCTTTATTTCAACTTTTTTTCCAGCGGCAATTGAGAAAAATACAGATGCTTTAACTCAAACACTGACATTTTACTTTAAGCCATCATTTAAAAAACATCCTAATTAATAACAAAAGTATTAAAATATTTTGATGAAAAGATTTAAATTGTATTTAAAGAGTGCTCTTACTCGTACTTTCCAATTAGCCGATAAAATCACTTCTATCAGACATCAAAAAAGAAAGCTTTGCCTCATAAGTGAAAGCCTTGGCACACTAAATCTGTGCTAACGGAAATCTCCTGCGCGTTGCCGTAAGCTCAAATGATCTCCGGCAAGCCTTGGGGTTTCTTCGGATTCTCATATTTTTTTTGCTGACACGTGCGAAAAGGGAAAGAAAAATAAGAGATCAGTCTTTTTTCGATTTCTTTCGCGTTTCCGGTAGTAAATTTTTCTTATTGAGTAGAGATGGGGGGAGAAACACAATTTTGAGCAAAAAAAAGAAATTGAGAATGTATTTCCTTTGATTATCTTTACATTCGATTTTTGTTCTACTTTTTCGGTGGGTGTTCACGTGCTCCTGTGCTCCTATGGACGAGCCGCCACTGGTTGACTCTTACGCACTTAAAAAAAGCCACATTCTAACTTCTGCAACACACGTGAGGAGCCCAGATTTTATTTTAGTCACCTATTTGGACCCAAATCAGTGGGGAAAAAAATTTTCCCACTTTTTCTGTAAAATATTACCGTTGAATTGTAATTTAAACCGTACCCAAATTAAGCAAAACGTATTGTACATAAATGTGCAAAATTTACACTGAAAACTATTCAATTTTAAAAATGACGTTTAAAACGCAAAAATTAAGAAAAAAAAGCAGAAAATCGAAAATTTTTGTTACGCAAAAATGGGACGTAGTGGAACTTTTTTACTTGCAGATATTTAAATAACTACATGAGTTAGTAACAAAAGCAGTTATTTGGTTGTTGTTAGGAAACCACTGTCGACTAGTGTAATTAATTTGTAAGAAAAATTTTGACGAATCAAGATCAAAGTACAATAGAAGGGTCTGGGATTCCTTCCTCCCCAGTAGGTTTTGTGAAATGTGATCAAGAAGAAAAATTTGGTGCCAAAACGGGCCGACGACGGCCCAATCGTCCCATCCCGAGGGTTCCTCCCCCAGAACAGTTTTGGAAATTTGACCCTAAAAACAGGGTTCTAACTTGTTTTGGTAATTCATAAAAGACCTGAAAAAGACAAAAACCAGAAAAAAACTATAATCAACAGAGCTCACTTCATTGGAGGCTCCACACCAAATCCACTTAAATTTAAGGGTGATTTTAGAGCTCTAAAAACTTGGGTAGGAAAGAGCAAAAGTAAGTTCTCAACAAGAAACACCTAGCAGAAAGTTATTTATATAACATTTCAGAGCTACGCAAATTAGAAATTATCACAACGTATTTATTTCAATTTTTTTTTGCTGAGCCCCTCGAAATACGCCCCAGTTTTTGATTATAGGGGGTTTTCACTACACTGTAAAAAATAAAGAGTATTATTACACCCTCTCTACACTTATTTAGAGTTAAAGGAATATGAAATGGGGTGTTAATAGACTCCACATATGGTGTCAACGACAAATTTAGTGTTAAATAATCCTTTAATGGTGTTGTAAGAATAAAAAGTGTATTACGTCTCTCTTTTCGAGCTCAAGAAACGCCAAAAACTGGATTTTCGTACCCATTTTTCAAAGGTGTCATTGAACACCAACCCTTTCATACTAATCATACTCTCTTTTATTACTTTCGTTACACCATCTGGGAACGGCCATCTTGGTTGAATTTTGTTTACTAAGATCGGCGTGAATTATAGGTAAGCAAACTTTTCACTTTTTTACCTCACCGATAGCATGTCAATCGAAAAATATTCCATTTCTTTTGTATAAAATTGTCATTTAACTTGTTACTATTATATGTTACTGCATAACATATTACGATTAATTTATTTTCCAAATAGATTCGTTAGGCTTAGGTTTCGCGCTTATAGCTTGAATGGTTGGTAATGTTTACCCTCGTCGTCGTTAGATTAGTTTTCTCGGCATCTGCTGTTAGTAATGTCTTTTAGAAATGACGAGGAGAGTTTGAAACTATTGTGAAATACCCTTGTTTTGCAAAATTGTAAAAATTCACATAATTTTGGAAATTTAAAATAAGCGTTAAATTGTGTTCTTTCGAGCAGATTCATGTTTTTGTGAAAGAAGGGAAATAGGTCCTGCTTTGTTGAAATTGTAACGAGTTGAATAGCTTTTTAAATATTTTTGAGAAATCCCAAAAAGTTATTAAGAAGTTGAAACATGGATCTGACTTTTGAACTCGCTTCCCACTTTTTATGAACAAAATTCAACATGACTCACAACCTTCTTCTCACATCTTCAGTTAATTTCCCCATATCCTCTTCAAGATTTGGTTAATGAAGCGAATCTGAACTGAAGATTTTCATCGCCAAATTTGGTGATAACAAATTAATCCTAGGAAGCCATCGGTTTTCCACTTGGCGACAAAAAAAATCGCCTAATTCAGCTGCAGCCCTGATTTGCTTCATTTACCTAAGATTTTAGCTATGAGGCTGTGGGGTTTGGTCATCAGTTATTTTGTTTGGAACAGCTTTCGTCTACGGGTACGGCAACTTTCAATCCACTCGGCGCTTTTAGAAAATGCCAAGTGGCCATATATCAATACCACATATCCAAGGGGTTATCGCCTTTGCGACTTTTGAAAATCACGGTACCCGTAGAAGAAAGCTATTCCTTTTGTTTGAATTATAAATTACTTGATGTAAAGCAGGTTAAATTGACTCTTGAAAAATAAAATGAAGGATTTGAACCTGAGCATATCTAATTGTTAAATTGTGGGGTTTAATTCCATTAAATTACCCGCTAAAGGAACCGATTCCATAATCGAGGTTTTCGCCTAACTTGGCCAGATCGAATTTCAAAGCGTGGAGGAAATTGCGCCAACATTTAACATTATTACATATAATAAAATGCTCATAGCCAAAGTTTGGCGAAAACCTAGATTACGGAATATTACCCCTGCTAAAGGTTAATGAAGTGAATCCGGCATACAGATATTTACCCCCAAATTTGGCTATATCGATTCAATGCTCGGATACCACAGGCTTTCCACTTCGCAACAAAAAATCGCCAAATTCAGTTACAGACCAGATTCGATTTGTTTACCCCGCTAATTACCACCATGTCATATTGTATTGTAATGGACACAAAAAGTGGAAAATTTGCTAAATAATTTCAAACTCATGATAGATTAATTAGAAGATAAATAACTGTTCAGTTTCATTAAAGATAAAAGGGCACAGCTTCGATAACAGTCGACCAGCCCCCATGCTTACCTACTGCTCAAATTAGATCTATATATGGTTGTGTCATCATTTGAGCTGTGGGTAAACATGGCAGCTGGTCGACCCTTATCTAAGCTGTGCGAAGAACAGTTTGTCAATATTTGAATATATGGCGTTCTAAAGTGATAGGCGATATTTAGCGGGAACGTTAACGGAAATGAACAATTGTTGGAGCAGCAATGAGCTCCGCAAATATAAAGAAGGGGTTTAAAGCTCCTCCCCCATTGAAATATTTGAATTTTATATTCATATGTATTTCTCCCCTCCCTGAATTGTCTTGTTCTTTTTTTTCTCCTTAGTTTATGTAATGATATAATGATAATAATAATAAATTTGTGTGTTTGTTTGACAAAAAAACAGGGTTTCCAAGTGTTTTTTTCAAATCTTATTTGGATAACTAACAATTTTTGAATTAGCACATTAAAATGACTTGTTTAGTTTACTTTAATTGTCCATTACAGAATTCAATATTAGGGTATTTGGTACTTATGGATTAGCTGGGCGCAAGCTTCTAGTACTATGATGCTATATTGCTCAAAGTAATCAAACATCAATATAAAACACAAATAAAATATCTCAACTTCTTTTAAATTTTGCTATACAGTAAAATCCCATTATAACGAACTTCACGGGACCGTAAAATTTCTTCGTTGTAACCGTACTATCGCTAATTCAAATAAAAACATTGGGGACTTTTGTAATAACGGAATTTTTCGTTGTATCGGTATTCGTTGTAACGGGATTTCACTGTATATATTTTATGCATAAATAAAAAAACATTGCCTAATATAATCAGGTTGGAAAGATTTGTACTTGTGAAATCCTGAAGCACTGGGTATTTTTTTCTTATTATTATTGCTCATTTTATTCTTTTAGCTTTATGATGAACTTTAAAATAGACTTTTCTTAATATTTAAAAATATACTTGTATATGTTATAGGCAAAGTGATTAATTGGGCATTATTAATAATGCCCAGGCAATGTGATAAATTCAACAAAATTATGAATGAAATTTATCGCTTTGCCCGCTTCCACTCTGGGCATTATTAAAATAATGCCAAATTAATCACTTTGCCCGTAACATATATATACATATATACTTTTCAGAGGAAGGGGGGACTCCGTCCCCCGAAATGTTTGGACCGTCCCCCGAAATATTTTTACCGTCCCCCCAAAATATTTGTTTCAACGAAAATTTTTAATTAAATTTTAAAAATTTCTAAAATATCTTTAAAATAAAAATTAACTTAAAATTTATTTAATTTCTATAATGAAGAACTTTGTCGGAATACGCTGGTGGCTGTTTTCATAACAGAGCAGTAGCTGGTGGTCGGTAACTTATTCAGGGGAAGTACTTATGAGAATAAACTTCTCTTATTATTAAACGAGACGAGTTCATTAATGTTAAAGTGTGAACAAAGATGACTTGGAACATTCAAAGGGAGCACTCTGTCTCTGGATAAGTGCCCTCCGCTTGGACCACAAAATTATTTTTTCAAAATGAGTTAAAACAACCTTTACAAGTCAAATTTCAAAGTACTTTCTGGGGAAGGAACTTTATACTTCCCAGTGGTAGCACAAGGGGATCTAGCGTAATAAATTTTAGAAAATCCCGGACATTTTGACATTTTTTTGTCAAAAGGTTAAAGTGATGGTCTGGAACAGTGTTCCCCTTGGACCCAAAAAGTTTCTCAAAATGAGTTTTAAAACCCTACTTTTAGGAGTCGAATTTCAAAAAATTTTCTGGGGGAGAACCCCCATACCCCCCAACGGTGGTAAAGGGACTTTGCGCGATACTTTTTAGGAAATAGCTAATAATTTGACATTTTTATTGTCAAAAGGTAAAGTGATGGTCTGAAAATTTCCCTTCTTGGACTCAAAAAAGTTCTCAAAATGAGTTAAAACCCTACTTTTACTAGTCAAATATCAAAATTTTTCTGGGGGAGAACCCCCATACCCCCCAGCGGTCCACAAAAGGGACTTTGCGTGATACTTTTTTAGGAAATAACCAATAATTTGACATTTTTTTTGTCGAAAGGTAAAAGTGATGGTCTGGAAAAGTGCCCCCAATTTGGGTAGGTACCCGAAATTAGTTATATTTTGCCCTCTATCAACCACCTACTCTGTTAAAAGGTGAGTCCCCCCAAATATTTTTCTCCAATCTCAGCACTGGCTCTATGTCATATTCATACTCCTCTATTTACAGCTAAGAATGTGAACTTTTTCAAAGAATTGACTCCCGGTTCCTGGAGGTGACACGCCTGGTGCCTCTTCGCTTCCGGTTCCTGGCCCTGGAGGGGTACCTGGGGCCTAACCGCGATCGTGTCGCCTATAGTTCCTATCCCCAATAGGCGACATGGAGTAGGCGATAAACATCTCTTTCCGTAGGCGATACTTGCTTTTGGCCCGACCGCGAACCGGTTATCCACAAGGAATTTCTGACGCACGTCGCTTTCGTGGGGAGAAGGGAGCTGGCCAATCAAAAGAGAGCAGCCTATTCGAAAACAGTGTAGCCATCCGCGCGAACTTATGGTCTCTCATTCTCACGTGTGTCCGCTTCATTTGTATTGATTATAGGCTCTCTAGTATTGATATAGCGATGGAAAAAGATGAAGGCATTGTTTCAAAAACTAAACGGGCTGGAGCAACTAGAACGACGCCAAGGCAAATGCAGCTCCTCATAAGAACCGGAAAATCCCTTCCTCCTTGGTTCTCAAACTTCATCTGCATACACTGCACAGGATCGAAATAGGGATTGGAAGGAGCTCGCCGCTAAGCTAAATAGCCTTGGTGGCGCAAATAAGACTGTAAAGCAATGGCAAACGGTAAGCAGATTTTTTCATATATCTATTTAAAAAAAATAAAACACTTTGTGGCTATGAATATATTCAATCCCCTCCCAAAAATTTGGTTTGTGGTCGTATCTTAAAGTGGGAGCTCTCACTGTTATAAATTTTTCCAAGTTCGAAAATCAATAAATAAAATCTAAATTATTGACCTTAAAATAAATTGTTGGTCCCATAACTAAAAACTGGTTGGTAAACTGGCCCATGCAAGGCCAGTTAGTTATATCAGCTATTGTACAGTTGTGTTTTGAATGCAACAAAAAAACCTGTAGGTTTATTTATAATTTAATTAATAAATTTACTAACCCACTTTAATTCAAGTTTATCATTTAAACTCTTTTTGCCCCTGGCAACACCAGTGAATTGGTGTTTGTGTTCAATTTTGTTGAGTGTATTGTACAAAGTTTTTGTTATGTTTAGGTTTTGATGTTACATGAAATTTTTTTATTTATTTCAGAGTTGGACTAAGAAAAAAAGTAAGAGCAAGGAGAGGGCCAGAGCTTTTTACACTGAGCTTCATAAAACCGGAGGGGGGCGGTTTGACCCCAACCTAAAGTTGGACGAGAACGAGGAACGGGTTGCTTCCTTAATAGGTAGAGATGCCATCCTCGGCCTCAATGTTGAGGAAAGCGAAGCCCCTGAAGGGACCCAAGATGTTCCCGAAGAGGACCTTCCCAACATAGACGATCCTGGGAACGATACCCAAGGGGAAGATAGTATCCTGGAGTCGACCAGGATGGTCGAGGTAAAATTTATTTAATTTTAATTTACAAAATGAGTGAAAATGTTTTTGACATCATAAGAATAAGGAAGTTGCATGTGTCAGATTTTCAAAAACAAACTAGTGTTCCGTATGGTTTTTTGTATGGTAAAATGAAATATCTAGTCAGTTTTTCAAAAAAAATGTACTGGTAATTAAATATTTTAATTTAAAAGTCGAGAAAAAAACACGTGACTGAAAACGTTCATTGTTTAAACCAGAGGATCCCAACCGGTGGTATGCGGAAACGTTTCAGGTGGTACGCGTGAGTCAAAGCGACTCATCTGTGAGTATTAGACCTATGGGTAAAATAAATAAAACAGTAAATTAATACCATTTTCATCTTTTTATTTCTCCTTCATTATAAGCATGTTATAAACAAATATCTAACCATTAAATATGAAGTTTTCTCAGGAATTTAATTCAAAAAGCCTTTGAACACTTTTAGAAGAGAAAATATTATACTACGTTTATTAAAATATTTAGGTCTGGTGGTACGCCAAAATTTTTCAAAAAGTAAAGTGGTACGCAGGTGCAAAAAGGTTGGGAACCCCTGGTTTAAACTATAAGAAAACGTCAACAATAATACCTTCCTCATTGGGGGAAGTTCCCTTTTCTAAACCCTTTATTTTTTAATGCATGGTGTTTTTTAGAAATTGGGAAGAATTCATATTTTTCAACCATGGGACATCAGGCCCATGAGTGTGAAAGGGTTAAACCAGGATTATTCTTATAATATTTAATAAATGAGTATTTTTAATGTCCGTTTCTCATTAGTGCAAAGAGGTATCAATGAAAAATGTCAAGGCCCTGAAACTTAGGCCTGCTTATGGCCCTGCCCATGGGCATAGGCGTAAGTAAAGGGGCTTATTGGGGACGTTACCCCCACTATATCATCCCTCCGTGAACCCCCCCCAAAAGTAGCTTCAAAACACTTTTCAGTATGCAAAAATTTAAGGGGGAGGATCCACAACCACCCATCTATTTTTACCTCCCAGGTTATGATTGTGGAATAATTTGTTTTGCTTTTGGCAATCTATATATCAAGGAGGGTCAAAATAGAGTATATTCATAAATTAGGTGAAATTTTTTGAAGATCCCCAAATTTCAGTAATATAAATTCTGTTGTTACATCCTCAGAAATTTTTGAAAATAGACAGTGCTTTCCAATGAGTAATGATTTGTCCCGCTTTCACTTGAAACGTTCAGAGCCACAGATTACTTTGCGACCCGCCACTTAACTTTTAATTTTGATTGCGCTCTCAAGGACTAACAAGTTGGACACCCTTGTTCTTGTCTGGAATTTTGAGGTCTTTTATATTGTGTTTTACCCTTAGAAATTTAACCCCTTAAGTGAAGTTTTAACCTATGGAAATTTATAGGATAATTTATGTAAATACATTTCAAAGCTATTTCTTAATTGCCCATTCAAAAATAATACTAATGAGGAAAATTGACATTATAAACTAATCAATAATAATTATTACTATAATAATTAATTATTTAATTTTAATTATGCTTTGAATATACCTATATGAGAAATCTTATTTTGAAAGGTATGTGTAAGTTGATCCCTGGTGTGAGTACCCCCCATGAGCCAACTCTAGTTACGCCACTGCCCACTGGCGCCCATTTGGAAGGGCAGTGGTGCCCCAGGGCCCTCCTGGAATTGGAAAAATTTACATAAAATCTTCATTTATTCACACACACACACATAATAAATTTTTATAAAGTAAAATTTCAAAACTTTTCTTCTCAAAGACCCTTTTTTTATAATGACAAGGTATATTGTGAACAAGTAGATTTCTGTATTCAGTGTATAGGTGTCTGATTAAAAACTGTAATTAGAGGGTGTTAAAAATTACTTCGCAGAATACTTATGTGAAACAAACTCCTATAAGTTTGAACCAAACCCTCCTCCCTCAAAAAAAAGCCGAACTGAAAACCTAAAAGTTTTCTTTGGGCCCCCCTTGAGTTTTAACATATTGGCGACCCTGCCTCCATTTCAACATTAAATGATTCTTTGTTAAAACTTGCTCATCAATCAAATTAATAAATGAGCCATTTCTTAAGGGATAATAATCATAAAAAGTTTTTTATAGGGGACGGCAGAAATTCAGACACCTAATGGTGCACATGCTACCCCTCAGCCAGCCAGGTCGACAGACTCGAGACTACAGTCGTTCAAAAAGAGGGTGCGGGCAAAGCAGCTGATAATAAAGAACAACAATGCTACCACCATCTGCGACGGCACCATCCAAATGGCCCGAGCTTTTGAAAGGTGTGCTGTGGCTCTTGAGAGGGCCAACAGCCTTCAAGAGCAAGAGCAGCAACAGATGGCTGAGGAGCAGCAAAGGATGGCTGCTTTTAATGAGGAGGTTTTGAACCTCAAGAAACGAAAAGTAGATGCCCTTCTTCTTATTGCTGAATCATTAAATAAAATTTAATGTTATAAAAAGTTAACTTGTTTTTCTTTGTGTTATTGATCTGGATTATGCAATATTCAGGTAAGCAAATGAAAGTACAGCCTTGAAAGAACTCTCTAACTCTGTTAGATTGCATAAAACCTAAAAAATTATGTGGATATTATATGTAAAATTAGCTTGTTTCAAAAACCTAATTAGAAAAGTAGTTTTAAGGTAGAAGTATAGATATTTTTCTTTGTAATTACTATTTAATATCTATAAAATTTTCAAATCATGTGTGTGATGTGAAAATTATTTTTATCAAACTTGATAAGATCATGGCAACATAAGCAAGTTAGTGTAGGAAATGAAGCATTTTGAAGAAAGTTATAATTGTTCTTTAACACATGGTTGGAAAATAACTGGTTCTAAAAAACCTTTTTGTTTAGACCAAGATTTCTTTAGAATTTTTTTCAGAATAATCAAATCATTTAAGCTGCAGTAAATGGAATTTGAGTTGTAAATTGACATTTATTTCAGAGGTTATTTATAATTGACAAATGATATTGTATTTTTGAATTAATTAATATTTAATTATTTTTGTTTTTAGACCACTCTAATTTGAATATTAGTTCTAGTAAATAAAAATCAGTGTTGCTGCTCAAGTTGATTACAGTGAAATGGATTATCTGAACTAATAATTATTCATAATTAATTTACATGTTTTTTAATTAAAATTGAGATTTTAAATTTTTAAAAGATTTTCTTAAACGAGTTAAAATAACACTTTTGGCTTTTTTAATCTAAATAACACCAGTCTGGTTTATTAATACCATATCAAAACAAATTGTTTTCATTACTTTGTTTTATTTTTAAAAAATGTCAGTTAATAAAAAATAAGTGTTTCTGTAAAAAAGAAAATATTGGATTAATATAAAAAACTTTATATATCTAATTAAGTATGATTATGTTTGCTAACTCAGCGTATATTAGCTACCAAGATTTGCATAATTTTTGAATTAAGTGTTGTCAACTGTTACAAAAACTAAAAGGGTTCATAAGGAAAATCCGATTAAATATACATTTATTGAAAAATAATAAAAATCCTTTTTCACATGTTACAAGATCTTCCAATAAACATGGCATACAGGGTTCAAACACTTTTTGAGAGAAAAAATCAAGGACTTTCAAGGCTAGGTATATGCTCCAAATGCAATAGGGACCGGGACAAAAGCACTTATTATTACTCCCCAACTAATAAAACTTTCAAACTTAAATACAGTACAGCACCGTTTATACGTCTTTTACATTTATAAATCGTTTTCGCTAAGTCCCAATTCATTCAAATAATCAAAATTGTTTTCATTTATACGCCGTTTTACAACGGTCCCTTGAAAGACGAATAAACGGTGCTTTACTGTATATTAGGGTGTATCGAAAAAAAACTTTTTTCGATTTTGATGACGTAATAGTGCGGAAAAGTTGTCTAAGGTGCCAGAGAGTACCTGTGAATTTTTTCAGAATTTTTGGATAATTTCTTAATGTGCCACATTGGCCCTGAAGTTCCCCATGTTAATCCAATGGGGCGCGCCGCCAAAAAGGCCGAATTGTCGGATAGCCTAGATCATACAGAGTCCATAACTCGAGACGAGACATTCGTCGTGTGATTAGGGAAGAAATGAGGGGCGAAAAACTGATTTTCGGCCATTTTGGCGGCGCGCCCCATTGGATTAACATGGGGAACTTCAGGGCCAATGTGCCACATTAAGAAATTATCCAAAAATTCTGAAAAAATTCACAGGTACTCTCTGGCACCTTAGAGAGAGAGACAACTTTTCCGCACTATTATGTCATCAAAATCGTAAAAACGTTTTTTTCGATACACCCTACTGTATATTAGGGTGTATCGAAAAAAACTTTTTTTCGATTTTGATGATGCCTTAGTGCGGAAAAGTTGTCTAAGGTGGCAGAGAGTACCTGTGAATTTTTTCAGAATTTTTGGATAATATCTTTAGGTGCCGCCAAGGCCCTGAAGGTCCCCATGTTAATCCAATGGAGCGCTCAAGCCAAGAAGGCCGAGAATTGGTTTTTCACCCCTCACTTCTACCCTAATCACACGACGAATGTCTTCACTCGAGTTATGGACCCTATATGATCTGGGCTATCCGACAAAACTTGAATAATAGCCTAAATCTCTATATTATGTTGATTGTGGGCTCTGATTTGAACGAGGAAATAAGTTATTTTCGACGAAATTGGAGCATACAAAGAAACGTAATATAGAGATTTAGGCTATTATTCAAGTTTTTTCGGATAGCCTAGATCATATAGGGTCCATAACTCGAGTGAAGACATTCGTCGTGTGATTAGGGTAGAAATGAGGGGCGAAAAACCAATTTTCGGCCTTCTTGGCTTGAGCGCTCCATTGGATTAACATGGGGACCTTCAGGGCCTTGGCGGCACCTAAAAATATTATCCAAAAATTCTGAAAAAATTCACAGGTACTCTTTGCCACCTTAGACAACTTTTCCGCACTAAGGCATCATCAAAATCGAAAAAAAGTTTTTTTCGATACACCCTACTGTATATGTTATGGGCAAAGTGATTAATTAGAAATTGGGAATAAAATCCACTGGTCCTGTGGACCAGTGCTTCACCAATCTTACTAGTCCGCAACAAAAATTACTGGTCCGACAAATTAAAAAGGACCAGTTTAAATATTACTATTATTATGTAACTATTGCACTGAATGTGAGTACCAAATAGTAATGGTAAAAATTAATACATATTCAATATAATAAATTTCCAGCTGTAAATATGAGATTTATATAAAATAAGTAATAAAATAAATTTATGAGAAATAAGCAATAGCTCCAAATAATCATTTTTTTTAAAAATATCTAATTAATTAAATAACTTTTTTGATTAAATAATACTTCCACTAACTGACATACAAATATACAATAATCTTCTTGATTAAATAAAATTTCTCTAATTGACATACAAATTGCACCAATTGGTAAAAAATAAGAACTTTTCTTGAATAAATGATATTGCACACAAATTTATGATTAAATAATACTTCCACTAACTGACATACAAATATACAATAATCTTCTTGATTAAATAAAATTTCTCTAATTGACATACAAATTGCACCAATTGGTAAAAAATAAGAACTTTTCTTGAATAAATGATATTGCACACAAATTTATGATTAAATAATACTTCCACTAACTGACATACAAATATACAATAATCTTCTTGATTAAATAAAATTTCTCTAATTGACATACAAATTGCACCAATTGGTAAAAAATAGGAACTTTTCTTGAATAACTGATAATGCACACAAATTTATACATAACTTCGAATTAGTTTTACATTGTTAGGTATCAAATAGTTGATCCTCATCAGGCAGATCAAACTCCTCCCATTCCAAATCTTCCAAAATGCACATGTTGTGTAAAATCACACAAGCATTTGTAATTCTAGCTGCTGTTTCTGGCTTGTAATGCAGCGTGCGGTGCTTCAGAAGGCAACGGAACCGGTTTTTTAACATGCCGTTTGCACGCTCAATGACACAACGCCCTCTGGAATGAGAGGCGTTGTAATCACGAGCATTAGGTGTGGATTGACTTATTGCCTCGCTATATGGTACGTGCAAATGAGACTCCTGTGGATAGCCGCTGTCTCCTGAAATGGGTAACCACAGTATTAACTAAACAATTTAAAAAGACATCTATGAATCAACTTCAATGAGGCATTGTGTTAATTCACTGTTGTAATATATGAGGGGTCGTTATTTAATTAACTTCTGTTTTGGTCCTGAAAAAAAAGCATTAAGAATTTCGCAATAATTTTGGTACTGGTAGTTAGATACATCCTTCAACTTCAATTTACCGCTTTACCGAAAAAAATTGGACATTTTTAAAATTTTTTAACGAATATACAAGTGCGCTCCTCGAAATTATTTCTTGACGACCCGTAGGGAATTTCGCTTTTTCTTTTAAACTTCATTAGTTCCGTTTGCGATTGGTGATTGTCCATAGTTGGTGATTGTCCATAGGATCTCCATTTATAAGATTTTATTTCAAGAATGCAATAATAAAAATTACTACTTTAATTTCATTTTCAGAGCTCTTAGAAAAATAGAGGAATGTAACACCTCCATGTATTTTAAAATTGTAAGACACGGTAATTCTTTTTAATTCATAATGGCATACAAAACAAAAAAAATGTTTGTTACCTTTTTTCACAATATATTTTGACATTTAAAGAACAAATCGTGAACAGAAATTTTGTTGTACGTAAAATAAGATTTTAATTTAATTTTATTAGTTCATGGTTTGATGAAATTGAACTGACAATTGAAAATAAATAATTTGTGATTCTTTAAACATAAAAAAAATAGAATTTTAATTAAAAGAAAAAAAATCCCAACGGATTGCATAGTTATAAAACCAACACACATTTTGAAATGTTTGGACTTTTACAACTTTTAAAACAAATGACATATATACTTGCCTATAAGCCAACCAGAACCTTGTATTTTGTTGCCACTATCAAAAGCTCTTTTTAAATGGCAAGAGCGCCAAATGAAAGAATCGTGGCTACAACCTGGGAATTTGGCAACCACGTTCATAATCAGCATATTAATATCACAGACCTATAAGGTTAAATAATAATAACATCAATATAAATAATAAAACATGGATTTTTTTTACATATGTAATGCAAATAGCATTTGGAATTCACAAAAAAACAAATTTCTCATTAAACTAAATTATTCTCAAGAAGCACTTTATTATATTTTTTCCAATTAATAGATATAAGAGGTATAAACCCTCTTTACGATGGCATGAGAAAAAATATGATTTGCAAATATAATTAAAATGTGTCCGTTAGGAGCAATATGCCGAAACGCAGAATGGAAGAGTCACAATTCTTTTACCCTTTTTCAATGATAATCTTAAAGAAAGTAAGTGATAATTAATAAGTAAGCATTAAGGATAACAAAACATAATATTACATACTTTCAATAAGGGAAATGCAGCGGGTCCAATCGGACTTGGCAAAAGTGACCAAACCTACGAACCTGGTTTGGGGGAAGACAATGAATGAGGTTTGGGGAAATTAGGGAAGGTTACATCTTTTTCCAGGTCCGGGTTCAATGTGCCAAAGCAATGCTGATAGTAAAATTATGATCCATAAAATATGCGAAATTAATGATGGGAGGCGGGGAGATGGGAGGCTACCAAGAATTCTAGACTTCTATCCTCCATAATAAGGAAAAGGCCAACGTAAATGTACGAGGTGTGCGACATAATTCAGTTGTGCCCGACGGGGAGTTAAAGGATATATTCTTATGCAAACACATAAAATTTCGAGATAATAAAATTAAGTTAAGAAATTCCTTTGACAAAATAAAATTACCAGTTGTACATTCAAAGAGTGCCACCCTTTTCGGTTGACATAATTGCGCTCGTTGTAGAATTCATTATCTGGAGGGGCAATGATGGAAACGTGGGTGCAATCAATTGCACCCAAAACTCCTCCGAGGCCGCAATACTCGTAGAACCCTCGTTGAATGGCTATTTGAGATCTAAAATAAAAAATAAAGGTTTCAAGTTATTTTCCTATTTAGATACTACAACCAAACATGGTCGACTACAGAAACTCCTTTAGTACATAGATAGGACATAGATAAACAAGAGTATTTTTAAATAAACATTACTCTTCATCATCGGGAAACTTCACATATTTCCGTAGAAGAAATTTTGACATAGCTTGAGCTACAGTTCTTATAGATTTACTTGCACTGCTCTGGGATATTAGTATGTTGATGTCATTAGCCACCTTCTTCTGATAGCAGCCATGAGCAAAAAAATTTAGTGCACACAAAACCTACAAAAATGTAATTTTATATTAAAATCTTATTACAATGTTTTGTACTATCGTATTAGCCCATCACTGAATTTGTTAAAATCATAAAAATGTGTGAGGGGCATTTCACGGTAATTGTAGAGTCCGTAACATTTGGTATGCTACATAAATCTCTTTAAGATTTTAAAATAATTTCACGAAAATGTTATACATATAAACAGTGTTCTAGATTCAGTTTCCAGATTGTAAAATATTAATATACTAATCGTTTTTATTTTGGGACCAAATAATAATAATGATATTAATGATTAGATCTCAATGATTATGATTAGTCTTCATTTGATCTGTGGGTAAACATGGCAGATGGAGGACTCTTTCTAAAGCTATACCAAGGATATTATGTTGTTGACCATGCCACTGAAATCGAAATCATCGTCACAATCTATTGACTTTAGGTACTTTTTTAAAACTAAGAGCTATTTCAGCTTTGAGGAAACCTAACGGGATTCGTAAAGTAATAAAATTTCACTTACTTTTATTTCGGTGTCGAGGGCAGTTTTTCGAATTGTCCTCGGCTCCAAATAAGGTTTCAGCTCTTCAATGAGCTGAAACGCAAGTCTTTGGTTGAGCCGGAAGTGAGACACAAAATCCTCTTCACTTAAATCAAATGCTGGGCTCCTTGACCAAGAAATCCGACTTCTCGGCACTCTAAGCCGGTCCTCCTCCTCCGCTATTCCCAGCATCATAATTAAAGTTCCAGCCATAATGATTAATGAATGACTATCAAACTATAATCGAACAGCGACTTGAGGTAAACAAAACACTACACCGCATCACTACTCTTCCCGAAGTAAACCGTGCGCATACATAGATAAATAGTTCTCACACAAAATACTTTAAAAAGTACAATAGAAGATTTTTAAGTATACTATAAAGTATGATAAGGTTAAAAACTTAAAAATAACGCCATAATGTAATGAAATAGTAGCGAAAAAAACAATACATAACGTAAAGGACACTATGGACAAGAGCTTGGGGATAGCTCCCGAGGTATCCCTTCGTAGGGGAGGGCGAATCGGCAGTAGGCGATAGTTCTCTAACTCGCGGTACGACCATTTGCTTAACTGTCGTTATGTGACGTCACGAGGTCGCCTAGACTGGTATCCTCTACTAGGCGATACGATCGCGGTTAGGCCCCTGGTTCTTCTTCGCTCCGTTCCCTGGAGGAGTCTGGTTCCTCTGCGCTCCTGATTCCTGAAGGTGCTCCTATTCCGCCTTGCTCCCGGTTCCTGGAGGGGTACCTGGTTCTACTTCGCTCAGGGTTACAGTCCCTGGGGGAGTCTCTGGCTCTTCTTCGGCTCCTGTGCCGATCCTTGTTGTGTGGTGATCCTTGGTTCCTCATCAACTTGGACTCTGGACACTTTTATTTTAGAGAGACATTCTTGTTGTGGAAAAAAATTAACTGAATGTCTCATGCTTCTGGCCTAGTAATTATCATACATCTGTATAAAGTGTAAATATTAAGAAATTAAATGTTTGAGTATCAGTAACTAAGAAGTGTTTTCTTCAACCCATAACACTACCTTCCAGGTTTTGATGTTGTCAAGCTTCCCCATTGGACTTCTCAGAAAAGGTGAGTGCAATTTTTTCTTCTTTTATTTTGGATTAGTAAGTTGGTTTAGTTAAAAAACATAGGCACCCTTTTGCTAGGATCATAGTTTTAATTGTTTAAAGTTTTATTTTTAATACAAATTATGGCTAAAAATTGCTAATTTCAAGGGTATTATTGTTTATGAAAATGAAGATTGTTTGCAGTATTTTATTTTTGTTTTGTATATTTAAGAGTGTATTTATTTATAAGTATATTTAAGATTTCAAACTATAAAGTGCAATTATTTTTTAAACTGTAATTGGTTTGATAGTACACTGTGTTATTCAGTAGTCAACAATTAACATTTCTAATTAAGATAATTAAAATTGTGATTATACATTATCCATTCAAAAAGCATAAGAAATTTTCTTTTTCTTGCATTAAATTATTTTTAGGGTAAATATTTTACTTCCATTTTGGGTAATAAGGAACTTGCATGTGTCAGATTTTCATAAACATTCAAGTGTTCTGTATGGTTTTTTGTATTATAAAATGAAATATTTTGTTAAAATTTCAAAAAAGTGTACAAGTAATTAAATATTTTAATTTAAAAGTTGAAAAAAACCACATAAAACTGAAAACGCGAAGTGTGTTTGCATGCACAGTGACGTAGAATCCATTGAGCCAAATTGAAATAAAAATTGTTTATACTATGTTTTGTTGAGGATTTCTTTTTTCAGAAGTGTCCGATATGAGTGTTTTAATAAATATAGGTGCTTCGAAAAAAAAAGATTTTTTGTAATTTTTTTTGCAAGCGAAAAATTTCTCAATCAGCCTCAAATTTTGTGTAGTGGCTTTTTTTTTAGTGTAGAATAGATTAAAAATATCATGCAAGTTCCATATTCCATGGGCATGGAATATGGAACATTTCAAAGAAAAACAACAAGTATTTTCTTATTTACTTCCCAAAAATAATTTAAAATTTTTTTTCTATACCAGTTTGCAGCCTTTTTGTTGACTAAATCTCTATGACACAATTAAATTTTCAATATATGTTTTTTTTAAAATTTATTTATTCCATTAAATTTAGCTAACAAGAAAGCAATAACTGGGTGGAAAACCTTTTTTAAAATTTATTTTGGGAAGTAATTTACAAAATACTTATTGTTTTTCTTTGAAAATGTCAGTCAGTTATACATGTGGAATTACCCCCTTTTATAAAAATTATTTTATCCAATTTTTTTTGCTTTTAAATTAAGTCTAATTTGAAAGATATTTATTTTATTTATATAACTCATTAAAAGTTTTAATATATTTTATTATGTACTAAAATTATAAATTTTATGCAATTGTATATCAAATTTCAAGTTATTACCCACCTGTAAAAAATATTGGTGTCATTTAACACCTAAAGTGGTGGCAACAAAGTTTCCACCCCTTTGGGAGTATTAAAACACCAGCATAAACTGGGGTTTCATAACACCAAAATGATGAGCAAATTTTGGTGTTATGAAACCCCAATTTATGCTGGTGTTTCATAACACCAACGTTATGAAAAAATTTTGGTGTTATGAAACCCCAGTTTATGCTGGTGTTTTAATACTCCCAAAGGGGTGGAAACTTTGTTGCCACCACTTTAGGTGTTAAATGACACCAATATTTTTTACAGTGTACCAGCCGTCTGCTGCCGAAAAACCGGAAGTGGTGCTCCAAATGCAGCCCAGTCCCATAGGCCGTAATGTTAGAGTTTTCTTAAATAACTTTTATTGAAAAATATGGAAAGTTTTCAATAAAAAGAGGCTACACATAATGTTAAACAAAGCTTATTCTTTCTTTTTATGTAATTTTTAGTTATAATTCTGTGAAATATATTATTTAAATCACTAATTTTTAAAATGGAACCGATCGGAACTGAAGCAGACGAAAAGCAGCGATGATTTGCTTACATTTTAAATTTACTGTTAACTAACTATGTTTTTAGCATTTTATCAGAATAATACTCACTCACGAGGTTGTCCAACTTTATTTCTTTCACAATTTGAATGCGAATTATGTTGATTCTTTAAACGATCAGGGTATTTGAAAAATAAAACTATCAATCGTATTCGAACAACTAAAAAGTCTGTTTGAATATTAATAGTATTATCTTTTTCCTTAATTTTCTTATTATATTTCTAAAATTAGTGTCAACAGAAAAAATCAATCTTTGTAACAATATGCTAAATGTTATTGCTTGTCAAATACCAATTCACAAAGTAAATATACATTTTTTATCAGAATACTACATTATTGGTCTTATTTTTTTAGCTATAGTGTTTGCATGACTGGTGTTTAAATATGTTTCATAAAGTAGCTTTTTACTTTTTTTGAACGAGGACTGTAACTATTGTTTACAATATTTAACGGAATTTTGTCACCGGGGTGCAGCACTACCTTGACCCCCTGGAACTTAGCCACAGAATCCTGAAAAATGGTTAATGTTTTCCAATTCAATTTTAAACCTTAAAGGTGTCTTAAACATAATAAATTAAATTATACAACAAATCAATTTAAATTAATTTGACTATTTCAGTGTTTTAAGCCAAGGTAAAGCTACAATTTTGTAATAAAATAAATATTGACTCAATATAAAATTATTTCGGCCACTAGCTTTGACATTTTAATTAGCGGCAACTTAGTAAAATACTATTGAGATCCCTGGTCATGGAAGAGTTTTCCGTCTAGAGATTGATATCTGTCCCATCTATTCAAAATTCATTCATGCACCATAAAAGAATAATCAAACCAAACTGTTCCAGCTATTTTCTTAGCAGAGCAAGAAGTAAAATTATTTTTAGTGAAATACTACGACACAACTCTTAAAATAACCTTTATTTATTTAAATTATCCAAAAAAATATAAAATAACTAGTCTTCAACACAACAATGGAATTAAATTTTAAAGCACTTCCTAATGACTATAAGGAGGAATATTTTTTTCGAGGAATAGGTTTTCTCTCAATATGCTGAACATCATTATGTAGTATACTCTATAAGGTTAAAATATTTCATCACATATTTAACAAGTTGATAAAGTACTCAAAAATTATTATAAAAGCACAGGTAGTGATTTTGAGTAATAAATGAAACCCTTTTATAATTATTAACTCTTTCATACATTAAATAAAGTATTGTTCAGATTTTTCTTAATAAAGTTCTTCAATTCTGTAGTTTTCTTTGTGTCCATCTGTCTGGCGCAGTCCTGTCCAGAGTCAACTCAGTTTGTCACTGTTTTATTTGGATTGTCTATTTCAGTCACTGGTTTTGCTACGTCTCATTGATAGACTATAAAATAAAAAAATATTTTTAAGAACAAAGTGTTTAACAATCAGCATTTTAAATTTTAAAAATATGTATTAAAATTATGATGAATACAACAGGCATACATTATAAACATACTTATATATAGACAAGCACGCTAGCGCAGAAAACTAGGAATTTGTAAAAAAAATTTTAAAAGTAATTTATATTTTTGATAAATAATAAATTAGGAACATCTTTAACACGTTCACTGCCAGCACCCGAAACAAAAATTGGTGGCAGTACCAGCGCAGGATTCACAGACGGTTTGCAGCGTCTGTGTGCAACATACATTTCTTCCTACTCTTCTATTACACAGGACTAACAAATACTACCGCCAATTTGGCGTGTTTTTACGATGTGCCCAGTATGAGATGCATTAGGGTGGTCCTAAGTATAATGGTAAAAAAAAATTTTCGGAATTTTTCAAGTCGCACCCCCTAAATTTTTTCCTTATGGGGTAGTAAATAACTGGTAAAAATTTTATCCGAATCGGTTAATATTAACACGTGCCGCAAAAGGGATGAAAATCTGAAAAAACATCAAAATTCTCAAAACTTTGAAAAATTATTAAATTTATTTAAAATATATACAGTAAACTCTCGTTAGTACGCCCCCGCTTAGTGCGACGTCCCGCATATTACGACGTTTTTCTCCGGTCCCTGGTACCAATTGGCCTTTTATCATTAAAAACTATCCGCTTATAGCGCCCCCGCTTATTACGACTTCCCGCATATTTCGACGCTTTTCCATAGTCCCCCGAAGAAAAATCTCGGTTATTGCGTCGTCGAGTTCCTTTCAAATAATGTATGAGCTACAGAACCGTTGAAAACGCGATTAGAACTGGTTCCCAACTGCTCCCCTTTTTCACCAAATGGCCCCCCAATGTGCCCTCAAAAAAATGATGACCAGTGTCTTGCAGGGCACGTGGGTTGTCCTGTGACAAATCAAAACACTCCCTGAATTTCTTGGAAATTCTCCCCTTTCCTCAAATTCGACTTCCGCAATCCATAGCTCAGTGTTCAGTCCACTGTTGTATAAGTTCAGATACCGTATTAGTATCCATTCTTTCTCGGGAAGTTTAAAACGGCAAGTTCTTTTGGAAGTAAAAGGATAGCTTTAAGTTTCGATGATAAATTGAAGATAATCAAGCTTTATGACGAGAAGAAAGGTGTTATGAATAAGCAGCAATTTGCAAATGAACAGGGTTTGCCTGTTTCTTCATTGAAAACAATCTTTTAAAAACGTGTGATTTAAGTGATAAAATCCCATTACGGGTTTTAGGTATATCGCCGAAACGGTGTTTTATGTAATTCCGGATATAGCGTCGTACCGCTTATTACGACGTTTTCACAAATCCCCTTGAACGGCGTACTAACGGGAGTTTACTGTAATTCAATATATTTCTATACTTTTTTTTTACATAAAATGCTTAAACATGAAGTATATTGGCTTTTATAGCCTTTGACAGTTTTTAAAGGTATTGTATTTTCTCCTCATTATGCGTTAAAATATCGTTATATTCTTCATAAAGCTTGATTTCCGTTTCTGCAGCATTATTTACAACAGATAAGTTACTGACGACTTTAAACCCTTCCTGATAACCTCCAATAATCTTCACACGTTTTAAAGGATCCCTAGAAATAAATTTTGAAGAAAACTTAAAAACCTTTGAAAACAGTTTGCGGTTAATTTTGACACAAAATTGGCTTGATTTTTCTTAGAGTCCTTCCAGTTCTACAAAACTAATTTGCAACCACCAATACACACGGGTAGATTCTTTCCCTCTAAACTATTTGGAAATTGCTCTGTGGGGACAGACTCATCAAAAAAGGCTAAGGCAACTGTCTCCTCCAAGAAACCATATCCATGACTAATAATTTTTTCTTTGATGCTGCCTTAGATTATATTTTCATTAATTCCTCTGTAGAAAAAAGGTCCCTCATGAATTTCAATTCTTGAAATGTGGCTTTGTGATCCATTTGCACATCAAACCAGGCCTTTATGTATAGCTTAACAATAATACTCATACCTTGTAGTATTGGATTATCCGAATTAACCCTAATTTCTAAATATAAATATCTTTAAGCAATAAATTACTTAAGACATCCACCTAGAATGATGGATAGCACCAGGTTGTTTAAATTTAATCATTTTAGCTTCATAATAATCTAAAAGTGCTATTGTCAACCATAGAATTTTTTGGTAGTCATCTCTCGATTGGTGTTAGAGCTTTGTTTTAGCCAACTTGTGAATTTCTTCGTCTCTTCCATCAATGGTGTTTCTTACAACTTCATTTTTAATACCTGATGGGTACTTTGATTTATAGATAACATCTCAAGATTTTCAAAACGTTTAAATAAAAATGTAGGTCCATGGGATGCAGTAACGCAAGCTCCAAAGGCCGCTTTTAACACTAATTTAAGAACATTAAAATGTATTATATGAGCTTAGGCTTATAAAATTCAGTGTAAATTTCAAATCAAACCTTTAACTATGATGAATTACATTTAAAATCTAATTTTCATTGTTTTGAACATTATAGTAATATTTTGTTTTATGTCCCAACCTTCATTGGAAAATCCTCCACTTTACCTTAAATCCTCCATTGGAATCCACATATAATAATGAATTTCACCCTAAAATATGTGCAATAATCATAGTGTAGGAGGTTTTCAAGTTTATCATAAAATACATGAAGATACTGACTTTGATGTGATCTTTTGAGAACGCCCGCGCAGCGTCCACTGTTGCGGCGGAAAATGCGCATCGAGCCGGCATACCTCCCTCAGTGTTACGGAGTTCCGCGCATCTACCATACTCTAACTTCAATCGCGTTGCGGCACGTGTTAATATTAAAATATTTAAAAAATATTTGGTATACATTCATTTCATACCTTAAGTAAAAAAGTTGGGGGGTGCGACCGAAGAAATTCCGAGTTTGAAAAATTAGGACCACCCTAGAGATGCATATTCGCACATCCCAACGGTTTGGTCCTGACGAGCTTAGTGCGCATGCTCGGGGAGAAAAAAAGGATCTTCTTCGGATAATTACTCTCATTAATGAATCCCCGCTGGTGCAGTGATAGAGTGCGTGCTTAGCATGCGGTAGGTCGTGGGTTCTGTCCCCGAATTAATGTTTTATTAAAATTTCTAAAAAAAACAGCTAAAATAAGTCCACACGCATGCGCACTAAGCTCGTCAGGACCAAACCGTTGGGATGTGTGAAAATGCGTATGAGATTTCCTGTCATAGCCATCACTGATTACTTCATTTCTTTTCAGGTACAATCTAGTTATATTTTCCGGAATTTTATTTCTGAGATCGAAGTGTCTATATCCACGAAAGTTGACCCATGCTAAAGCATTAGTGAAATTCGTTAGAGTTGAGTTGTTACTTTCGTGGATCTAGACATACGTTCAAGATTCGTCCAATTTTTGTCATGTAGGGCCGAATTCCGTTTACTTGTAGTAGCAGTTACATAAACTTGACATGCTTGGTATGAGCTGTGCAGCTAGGGAAACTGTTCTTTGAAATAATTAAGTATGACATGGAACACCTAACCTAACGGTGCTTCGATTTTAATATCCCTGTCTCTACGAATGTAGAAATTCTCCCAGGGCTAACAAGTAATTTATTACTTCTGTGATTACCCAGGATTGCGAACTCCAACTATTCCCAAATTTGGGGTATATTTATAAGCCATCAGGAGCGTAGCCAATTTGCGGAAAATTACAAAACCATGACTACCAATTTAATGTTGGTGTAAAATGAAATACCCTCAAAATAAAATATTGTGTGTATTAGATGCTTCCCTAGTAGCACAGCTCATACCAAATATGTCGAGCTTATAAAACTTCAACTAGAAGTAAACGAAATTTGGCCATACATGACAAAATTTGGACGAATCTTGAAAGTTTGTTGTTGAAAGATCCGAGATCCCTATTTGGTACTTTAGGATTAGCCGAACACAAGCCTCGAGTTTTAAGTTAATCATCCAAAAAATCAAATAAAACATCATTAAAATATCTAAACTAGAAGTGTTTTTCTTAATTTTTGTTATATTTTTAAAATGTGTAATTATTATATTTTTGTGTAAATAACAGTAAAATGTTACCAAGATTTAATATATAGTCCAATTGGAGATTTTGCACACTATTCCTTGCACCTTGAATATCAACGCAAATGCCAAGCGCAGAAAACTTTTCAATTTTGCAGAAAATCTTTTGTTGGCTACCACATTCCCTGGTGGCGCCCTCTGGACATTATTGTTATTAACCCTTTTTTCACTAGCTGTCTCACTTCCGAGAAAGTACGTTAAGTACGCTCTTGTCTGTCTCCCGCGCTAAGCGGTTTTGTTTTGTCTTGTGCACTAAAGCACATTTAGAATTTTACCTAATTATGTAAATAAATACAGTCTTATTTATCTCTTGCTGAGAATCTTCCTTCAAAGATATCGACGCTACATTTCATGGTCCGTCTTATTCCGGAGAAGAATCGCGAAAAATGTCGCTTTCGAATTTAAACCGACAACGTGGAACCTTCAAAGGTAAACTTACGAAGTTAACCAAGTTCGTAAATGAATATGTTTTTACTGACGATGGAACAGCTCAAGATGATGTGATATTAAATCACAAGCTGTTAAACGTTCAAGAAGTTATTTTCGGTTTGAAAGAACTGACAAATGCCTATTGTGGACTACCAGACGACATAGCTATGTCAGACGACTTAAATATAGCACAGGATTTAGAAGATGAAGCCCGTGATTTGGAGGTAAACATTAAGCTTTTACTTTCCAAGTTAACAATTTCTTCCCCTTCTATGGAACTTTCTATTCATGGGCGTAGCCAAGGGGGGGCAGGGAGGGGCAGCTGCCCCCCCCTAAGTTCCGAATATTTAACTTTTACTTTACTTTTAGTTAGTTAAAACCCAGTATTTTAAGGTCAAATTTTCAAAATTTTCCAGGGGAGGACCCCCAAACCCCCTTTAGTATTTCAACCTTTATTATTCACACTTTTGTTATAATAAGTTCATTAAAATCAAAATTCTACCAAAAAATGTATGTCCAAATTTGGGTTTACGTGTACCAAAAAACAGTTTACAACCATGTTCTTAGGGGCAAATTTCCAAAAATTTTCTGGGGGAGGACCCACAGACCCCCGTTGAAACTTGAAGGCCCTCTCTCACGGGGCTTAAAAATTGTTCTCCGCAAACATAAAAAAAGTCGACCCTGCTTGCCCCCCCCAAGTTGAACTCTGGCTACACCCATGGAGGGCAGGGCCCCTTCACCCACCCTTATATATGCAACTGAATTACTTCAAGTCTGGGGTCTCTCCAAGAAAAAAATTGACAATAAGGAAGTTGCTTGTGTCAGATTTTCAAAAACAAACAAGTGTTCCATATGTTTTTTTTGTATGGTAAAATGAAATATCTAGTCAGTTTTTCAAAAAAATCTACAGTAAATATTTTAATTTAAAAGTCAAGTAAAAACCCCTGACTGAAAACGTTTATTGTTTAAAGATGTCAACAATCATACCATCAACTCCATTGCTTTCCAACAATGTTTATCATATGATGACGTCAACATACGATGATCCCAGACTCTTGGCGTTTTCGCGCGCTTTTAAAAAGTGGATTTGTGTTATTTTTTTGGGCAATCAAATAATTTTTCTATCTGCCTCAAATTTTGGCTAGTTGCTTATTTTTGCAAGAAGAATCGATTAAAAAATATAAAAAAATCATGCAACTTCCTCATTGGACTCAAAAAGTAGTGTTTATGCTTAATGTTAATAAAAAAACTTTCGAGCTTTTAAGCTGTGGTCAAAATTAAAAATTTATTTAAAAATTATTTAAAATCATTAAAACTCTAAACGTTTCGTCCGAAAACTTCACCGGACATCATCAGTAGAAAAGCGTTTAAAAATATATAAATAAAAGGCACTGTATATTTGCACGGCTATTTTTCAACTAAACTCTACTATAACTTCCACGGCTAGGCGTACCATTGGTTCCCCGAGACTGCTACGTCATCACGAGACCTACAGAGCATGCGCCACTGGCCGTTTTGGCCGTCCAAATATACACTTCGTAAATAAAATCCTTCACGATGAAATAGCTGGATGTGATGAAGGCGTCTGCGGTTTCTCATCTTTACTTTTTACCGATTACACTACTGTACTAAAATAAAGTCAACAGTAAACAAAAACATTATAATGTACTGTTACCGAATGTTTTTACCGATTTTACGGATTACCGCAGACGCCTTCATCACATCCAGCTATTTCATCGTGAAGGATTTTATTTATATATTTATAAACGCTTTTCTACTGATGATGTCCGGCGAAGTTTTCGGACGAAACGTTTAGAGCTTTAATGATTTTAAATAAATTTTTAATTTTGACCACAGCTTAAAAGCTCGAAAGTTTTTTATTAACATTATGGAAACCGGCTGTGAAAATTTCTCATCTTTACAGTGTTTATGCTTATTTGCCTCTTAAAACTAGTGTTTCATCTCATTTTGAAACTCTTTGGAGAATTTTAAAAGTAACTTGAGGAATTTCCCAGGGTAACTCACGGACCCCCTAGGAAGGTGCTGCGGACCACAGTTTAACCCTACAATGCATGATTTTTTAAATTCACTTGAAAATCATTTATGTGACTTCTATTATGGTGTACATTAGTAAAAAAATACTAAAAAAATTTTATTTAATTTCTTTCTACTTTTTATTTGCAAAAAACTTTGTCCTTGTGAAATTAATTTGTGTCTCTTGTGAAATTAATTGTGAAGTGAAATAAAACCAAATGATATAAAAATATAAAAAAACAACTTATCTTTTCAAAACATTTTTTGTTCAAGCTGAAAATTTTTTTTATTTTAATTTATATGGTCCTTTTATTTTGGCTTTTTCTGTGTCTTGACTTTCGTTTCACTAGCTACTAACAAATGTCTCAAAATAGTACCCCTGCTGTGATCTACTGGCGATCTAAAGTGCTAATACAATGAAATGTTATATCTATTGTACTTATTGCATGGTGTTGCCGTTTGGAAATGAAAGTTCGAGTAGGAAATGGGGAAAAATGACGTGTTGCCAAATGGCATCAGTATGCACTGTAATGTTAAGAACCGCTGGTTTAAGGTAATAGAATTGTTTTAAGGTAATACCCCAACTGTCACCAATTTGATATTTTGTCACAATATTGAAAATCTTATACTCTTCAACATAAAAAATATCAAAAGGGTGTTTTTGTATTTTGTCTTAAATAGAATAACAAATAAAAGAGGTTAGTCTATTCACCTTCCAGATGGATCAACTTTTTCAGAAGGATAAGAGAGCCCCGATTATCCACAGGCAGATGATCTGAGAGTGCCACTAAAAAAAGTGAAGTTGTTTCCAAAGCAAAAGCGAGTGACTGATTTTTTATAAAGGATTAACCCACCACTTTTTTTAACAGTACATTATAATGTTTTTGTTTACTGTTGACTTTATTTTAGTGATTCAGATGTAGAGCAAAAGGTTTTGCTGCACTCTACATATTTTAAGGTTTTACATATCATGTGTTTTGTGCAATAAAACATAGTTTGTATGCTGAAATATTTTTTCGTGTTTTCACCTCATTTTTAGTCTTTTTTCGGGTTATCCGCAGCCTTACCACCAAATGCTGTGAATAATAGGGGCTCTACTGTACAACAATAAAAATTCATTGATTGAAGAAAGAGGAAGAAAAGGGTGAAATTTGAGGAGTCATATACAATTTATATTTGTTTTATTTAATACAAAAAACACCCTTTTGATATTTTTTATGCTAAAGTGTATAAGATTTGCAATATTAGAACAAAAAATTAAAGTAATGAAAGTTGGGGTTCTACCTTAAAAATAATTCTTAAAAAATTAGATTAAAATTTCCATTTTTCAACTTTATTTTTAAAAAATTAACAACAAAAAACACCCTCCTGAATTTTTTTTGAAAGGTGGGGTTTTTACCTTTAAAAATGCTACAAAATTCCTCTAAAATTTCTTTTAATGGATTTTTCTAAAAGTTGATCCACTATATTTCCAGATTTTTTTTACTTTATCATTTAGTTGTTTTTTATCTTTAAAAGTACACCAAACTAATATATATATATATATATATATATATATATCAGATGATAAATAAGAAAGTTATTGAAGTTACAAACATGCATATTACTTTGTCTATACTCTGTTCCACCTTAACTTGTCAGCACTGGGAAAGGTAGAGAATGTACCAATCCGCCCGAAAAAATAGTACAAGGTTGTATTGCAATTTAAAATAAATAATATGCAGATACATTTGTAAAAATTTGCCCTACATTAAAGTTTATTGGGATTTTCATCATATAACTTAATTTTAAGTCTTTATATCCTCCTTAAAAGTCTTTAAATCCAAGCGAATGAATACAGTCCGTAAGGTAGAACGGCGTTGGAACGGGCAGTCTATTCCGGGCTGATTGGCTGGTAACCGGTTTCCTGGCTGTTATTCGGTTGCCGTAGCCTTTTCTCCACTGACAAGAGTTAAGGTGGAACAGAGTATATAGAGTTGCCATTTTGAGGATTTCAGTCAAATTCAAAATGGCCCCACAACGTCAGTTTTGATGGAAAAATTCTGAAAAAGTAATTTTAGCCTTTTTCCATCATGTTCTCTTCCACATAAAATTTTCAGGAAAATCCATGACATGGTGGCAACACCCATCGAGTGATTTTTAATGAAATGTCCCCCCAGTCATTTTGTCTGTTTATTAACTCTATCAGGAGGGGACTCCTTCACAAACTGAATTAAAGTTGATGACTCTTTAGTTCTCTTAGTCTCACCAACAAATTCTCATTTCTCAATACTTGTTACATTTTTATTCAAATCTAATGAAAAATATTTGTGTTTAGGAAATTGCTAACAAAGAAATAGCTGCTCTTCCAAGCGACAGCTGCACTACCAAACTGCATACAAGATGCATTTTAACCTCCAGAGCCCGTGGTAAACTCAAAGCCTTTCGTATGTCGAGAATAGTTTGGAGACATCTTGCAGATTACAATCAACTGTCTGGAGCAGAAAGAGCCATGTGGTAACGACCATGTGATTATATCAATTGTAGGTTATGTATGCTTTTAAAATAAATGGATTACTTAATAATTCAGGTAGTGATTCATTTATTTATTTAATATTTGAAATACTAAGGCCCATTTAGAGCCAAGCTGGGGAAATAATTATCCAAATACAGACTCTTTAAATATTTTCTATTAGCTCATTGATTAATAAAATTTTTATTTGTAATACACATTATCTGGCTCATTAATCTTTTCTAATGAAAAGAAAAAAATGCCCTTAAACATGATAGAAAAATACATCCAATGAATAAAGCAATTACGTATCAACCAATAAGAAATAATTTTAATTTGAAAAAAATTTGAAAGTTTGAACTGCATTATTTAAATTAAATACTTATAATTCTAACGTAAAATATTCTATTACAAATGAAATTGTTTGTCTTTAATGTATGTTTTGTTGTATGTATATCTTGTTGTTTATTCCTTTTAAGCAATTTAAAATAAAGGCTATGTTTTCTCAAACAGCGTCATTAATATTATTAAGCTACAATTATTAGCTGTAATTATTAGGATAAACATTTTCCCAAGATAGCAGCATTCCTGGTTTCAGAAGCCGAGCAGAACGGCACTAGATTCAAGATTCCCTAGGACCTTATTTTACTTGTATTTTTTTAGGTATTTTTAATTTGGTCAATCATATCTGTTCCATCCTGGTGGAAGTGATACCTTTATTCTATTGGATTATTTTTTAAACAAATGGGAGTGCTTTCATAGACTGTATAGAAAAAGCAAAGCAACATTTTGTTGATTTGCACTGAAAGGTTGAGAGAACCTGTGAAGTTTGCACCTGATTAAGAACCTTTGAAATCACAAACCTTAAATAAAAGTTATATATTTTTATTTAATGTTGAATAGCCTGGTGAAGATTTTGTTTTAAATCTCAAGTTAACATATGAATTTGACATAATTTTGAACACTCCTTCTAAAATTGATGTGATTAAGAAATACTATCACTTTTTGAAAGCCCCATTTTAATTCTACTGGAAAAAAAGTAGAAGCCCTTTTATTAATTTATACTAACTTGCTACTTTTAAAAAACTGTATAATTTGAAAAATTTTAAACTGTATGAATAATTAATGTCTGTCGTATATATTTTAAAATGTAAATTTTACTATATAGGCACAGAAGTATGGTTGGTATAAAAGGCTATAAGTTTTAGATTTTGATATTGGTGCCGCAGATTGATACAAAAAATTTTACTTTTTGGGCCTCTATTTACAAAATTTTCTAGTACAATTGGCAACAATTGTCTGCCTTGAATCGTTAAAATAGAAACGAAAATTGCTTTCTTTATTTTTTATCCCATAAAAATAGTTATAGAAGATACTAGTAGGTTTGAGGGCTATCCATAAAAGATGCAACTTATTTTTATAGTCTGTTCACTTTGAACTGGCGCTTGAAAATATTTCCTTCCCCCACCACCGATCGGTAACCATAGCAACTATCTTCGTCAAAGTGACGAAGAAGGCTTACTATTGGCTGCTCGAAGATAGTAACTATGGTAACGCTTCTAGCGTGGGGGAAAGCACTATTTCTCAAGCGCCAATTCTAAATGAATAGAGTATAACATTTTGACCCCCTCCCTTCCTTATATCACATCTCAGGTCAGGGTCTGCTACCAATTACTCCAGGGGTCCCCAACCCTATGCCCGCGGGCACCATGGCGCCCGTCGATCGGTCTAGGTGCGCCCGCTGCTTGTGCCCAATGATAAAATATTTCAGTTTTCCACTATCCCATAAAATTCTAGAAATGAAATAGCAACATACATTTCAGAATTTCTTCAAGTAAGGCAAGAATAGAAATTTTGGATCTCCTCATGATGATGACATAATCCTCAAAACTATTATCAGATGAGATGAGAAATTCTGGAATATAGTTGATAGAAATAAATTTCCATTCTTAAAAAGAGAAGCATATGAAAAAAAGTAGTTTTTTAGTTCCACACACTTATGTGAATCATTTTCGACAATGAATATAATAAAATAAAAAAATATAGATCATGACGTACAGCGGGACACCTTGACGATAGCTTGCGGGCAAGAATTTCATCATAATCTCCCAATTATGAAGCGCTGGCCAGTGAACTGCAATGTATTTTATTATTTTATAAAAAAATTTTGTACTTCGTATGTTTTGCAAGCAATTTAGTAGTAATTTATTTTACAAAAGAATGTTAATACTAATTATATTCATTATGTTAAATTAATTTTTAAAATTCATTTTTTTGTGCATTATATGTAGTGTGTATTATTAATTATGTCCACCAACTATAAATTTATCTTGAAAAAATAAATGGTGCCCCCCCATTCGACCGATATTCTGGTATGTGCTCTTGGTTACAAAAAGGTTGGGAATGTAGTGTACTAGTAAAATAATGTACTAGTGCACTATAACGCATTTTGTGCATGTGCACTCACTTTTTATTTTTGGATTTCAAAATTAGATTCATTCAATGGAGATCCACCAAGATGTTACACGAATACCCAGGCAGCACACGAAAGTTGGCCAATGTCGGCTGGTCAATATTGGTCTATATCGGGATGGACACCCTGTTTACATCGGAAGATGTTGGTTTTCCGACAATAACGAGCATCGTATAACACCGGATAATGCCCTATTCCCGATATTCGTTTTTCAGATATTTTTAAATGCCGCTAAACTAGCGTAAATGTCACTGGATAATAGTGTATAACACCGTTTAATGCCAAATTGGCGGCATTATTTATTTCATACATCGGCCGTTATAAAAAGATGTTCGGCAACATCGGCCATTGTCGGAATAAAACTGTTCCTCTTGGTATAATGGCGTTTAACACCGTTTAATACCGAATTGGCGTTATTATTAATTTCATACATCGGCCGTTACTAAAAGATGTTCGGCAACGTCGGCCATTGTCGGAATAAAACTATTCTCCTGGTATAATAGCATTTAACACCGTTTAATGCCGAATTGGCGTCATTATTAATTTCATACATCGGCCGTTACTAAAAGATGTTCGGCAACATCGGCCACTGTCGGAATAAAACTATTCCCCTGGTATAATGTCGTATAACACCGTTTAATGCCGAATTGGTGGCATTATTAGTTTCATACATCGGCCGTTATTAAAAGATGTTCAGCAATGATGGCCATTGTCGGAATAAAACTATTCCCCCTGGTTTAATATCGTATAACATCGTTTAATGCCGAATTGGCGGCATTATTGATTTCATACATCGGCCGTTATTAAAAGATGTTCGGCATTGGTTATAAATATAATTTTCTTTTTGCCCTTTAAGTTAGTCGGATTGCCATCTGTTTCTTACAAGTCTTAATACTTGGCAAAGATACCATATTCATAAGGTATCTTTGCCAAGTATTAAAATATGTAAGATACAGATGGCAATCTTGGTAACTTAAAAGGCAAAAAGAAAATTATATTTATACCAATACCAAATATCTTTAAAAACAGCTGATGTATAAAATTAATAATGCAGTTTGAATTATGAATAATTAGTAAACACTTAAATGCAATATACTCTTAATTCTAACTCCACTAAATGCTATTTGTTCTTAAGATGACTGAAAGTTAATTAATATTTGAGTAAACTTCATTCAAGACAATCAATGATAAATACTAATATTCAGCAATTCAATCATTCAAATGTTTTCAGGAACTCTCTGGCTTCCATAAACAGTATTAGGTGTTTAAGTTTACAAAAGACAAAAACATAGAATAAAATAATTTTCATTTATTTAAAAAATTAAATTTCATCCAAAGTCAGAGAAGCATCCAAAATAATTTTATCTGATGGGGCAGGGGCCTCCAGCCAGCCCAATCTTTGCAGTGGGCTAGGGCTGGAGCAAAATGTTCTAGTAATAGCCCTTTTTTGGTTTTATCGAACCCCTTGGCAGCTGCGGCTAGAAAGAAGAACAGTTAATTAGTTAAGTTAACCAAATCAAATTCATAAAATTAACTTAAACCACAAAAATAATTAGTGTAATGGCAAACTAATTATTCTAACAAATGCACTTGCCTAGACTTAGAATATTAATGTTTAGTATTGCAAAACCCTTTCATTTACTCTATGGCTAATGAAACATAAAATAGAAACAAAAAGGTATGGATTTAAATTAATTTCAAGATTTTTAGAGTAGAAAAATTCTTGAAAGAGAATGGTTACCCTGAAACTAAAAGTTTTAATGCTATTCCAGCCACTTTTAATGAAACTGTTACAGTGTGCATTCCACAGTAAATTCTTCAACTATATTTGTGTGCCACCTTTAAAAGGTGACATTAGATATGAAAACTACATTTTGCAATCTTTATAAATACTAGAATAAGTTATTGTTGCCTTTATTACACAAATTTTTCTATATAGATAAATATAAAGAAACTTTAATTATCTTTATCAATAACTCTTACACTGACACACAACTCGTGTATTATGCAAATTTGATAAATTCTTACTCACCTAAAATTATATTTAGTCTCTCTTCAAATGTTGAAAAGGACTTTCTCCCTTTTTGGCCATACAAACTGAACTGTGCAGACAACTCTGCTTTCTTAGCAAGCTGAGAAGGAATGCTGTTAGGGTCCTACCATGGCCCAGGTTAAAAAGATACCCGACCTAGAAAATATAGTACCAATAATTATAACAAACATTACACATTACTATATCCATATTAATTGATCCTCAGTTAACCAAAAGGATAATTTATATTAAAAAAGTCCACTTAAAAAGATTTTAAAAACCTGCTTTTAAATTTTCGTAGAAATTTTCTTTGTAAAAAGTCAATGCAAATCCTTTTAAATGAGCCAACCAAGCAATATTACAGCGTGCTCCTTGAGGGAAAGGTTTTTAAAATAGCCAAGATCACTTGCCATAATAGTTGCCAACCCTTTATCAGTTCGAACTCTCCTTCTAAGGAAAACGGCAAATTAAGTTGGAAGTTACATTGTTAAAAATAACTTCCAGGCCAAACTAAAATCAATTCTAGATGGAAACAATTAATCTCGATTTTACAAATCCCTTCCCAACTTTCAAGCACCCAAACACATTGTTAAGTAACAAAATTTTTAAAAATATATTAGTATGGAAATTTTAGTTCTCTATTAAAAACTGATGGATTGTAAAAGTGCTGAAAAATTACTAAGCATTCAACACTTCAATCAATAACTTCTAAGCAGCATGAATTTAGGAAAACAAACCACAAAATAAAAACTAATTTTTAAGACATGGTAGGCTACACAAATACTACAATTACCAAGTTATCTATTATGTTACGGGCAAAGTGATAAATGCCATTGAATTTAACACATTGCCCCTCCACTTCGGGCATTATTAATAATGCCCGATTTATCACATTGCCCGTAACATTCTATAATGACTAAAAAATCACCTACATTGTGCATTGCTGGAGTTTCTTTCACCATCACATGTACAGGCACTGGGCCCTGTAGATGATTCCTGGGAACCTGTAAAGTTATTGGCTTAAAATCAAAAATGCTATCAACTGACCCATTTAAAAAGTATAAGCTATAAAACGTTTTTAAATGTAGTCAAACCTTGCAATAGTGAACTGTCTGGGGACCGAACTTAATAAGTTCACTATGACCAATAAATAGTTCACTGACCCAATTTTTTTAAAATAGCAGAGTATAAAAAGTTCATTATAACCAGTGTTCTCTATAGCAGGATTTAACTATTTGTTAAAATAATATGCGAAAATCTACAAAATCGTAATTCACTATCTAAATTTTATGGGAACTTTGCTTCATGAGTACAAAAAGCCCCAGTCACATTGAGTCCAAATTAAGCGGAATCAAGTGCATTATTACTTCCTTTAACTTTTAAAATTTGTTATTTTGAAAAAAAAATTACCGAAATAAAAATTAACCAAATTCAAAAACAAACTATTTTTTTTATTTTATTTAATATGGAAATTAACTTTTAATTAAAGGAGAAAAAAATTATTTAAATATGAATCCATATATTTAATTTTAGTGATAATATTGGCTGAATATGGTTAACAAAATACATGGGAAGATGGGTTGGTTATTAGAGACTTAATAGCACAAGGACCCGGTCTGATCATATTGCATCAGAACGCACATGGGAGGAATTATTTTTAAGATTTCATGTTTTACAACATTTTTCTTCTACTTTTACACATGAGCAGGACACTAGACTAATTTGGAATCATCTAAAATGTGACTATTTTAGGTCACTTACTACAATACATTATCAAAATATCCACACCAAATTTCACAACAATACAAGAAATAGATTTTGAGAAATAATGCACACCGTAGCTAAATTTATTAAAAAAAATAACGAATTTGAAGTGACATTTTTGCATCTGATCGGCATGTTCCCTTATTTCTTTAAATAACTTTTTCTAGTGGCTATAGAATCAAAAGAAGTTAGTTTTCGAAAGCAAAATAGCTGTACGAAAAATATAAAGAATCAGAAACGAAAGTTCCTAGTTTTGGTCGAGATAGACGTTTTTCAACGTAGGCACATACTTAATACTCCGGCAGAAAACAAAAAAAAGTATAATTTTCACTATTTTTCATTTACTTACCTTTTAATATTACTTCTTCCTATATTGAGCTATTCTAATGCAGTGGAGACTGGAGAGAAGAACGTTAAGTTTTCCACCATGTTCGTAGTTTTCGTAAGTTTATGTTACAACAGTTACAGTTTACAATATCCGAGTGGAGTTGAGTAGCAGTTAAGCTACTTAACGGTTTATTTTGGATATCGTTTTTTCAGAAAAAACGAAAAACTCCCAAAATAATTATCCCTTTCCTAATTAATTTTCATAATCGTAATCTGTGAAATATTCCCGATTTATCCATGTAAGGCACTTGGGGTGGGGTGGAATTTTTCCTAAAACTCTTTTGACACGATTTGCCCCAGAAAATGGAATTTTTGGCATTAAATGTAAGTAAGCCTTGATCTTGTTTTAAAAATCCTGGATGACGTAAAAATCACCATGGAAACCCGTTATTCTGGAAAAACTTTGCCAAAACAATTAGTTACTGTAAAAAAATTTCAAAACAAAATTAATATTAATATATTCTGATTTATAAGCTTTCTTTGGACTTGTGTTTTTTCGTCGAAATCTGAACTTTTTTTCAAAGTAGAATTACTGCCTTAATTACCAACCAATTTTCACCAAAATCGAATATGAGGTATATGGCAGTGTATATTTTAAGATTTCAAGGTCAAAAACTCGATATCTATATTCGATTTTGGTAAAAATTGCGACCTTTGAGCGACTTACGCAAGGGTCCAGGAACCCTAGTTTTCACGAAATTCCAGATTCTGAGAACTTTTAAGAATGTAATGAAAGGTAAGGCAATCTTGGCGGAAAGGATTTCCATCTTCTTTTAGCACTTCCCATCTGTTAGCACAGTTTTATGCACAGGATGAAACGATCATTCTAAATTTTGCTTATAATAAAAATATAAAAATACGTATCTTTTCGATCCAATCTTTCTGGATATATCAATGCTAGGGCCGAGGTAGAATAAATAAGGCAGAGAGACGCAGTAAGGTAAAGCAAAATCCATAAAATTTATTAAAACACAAGATATATATAGTCAGCTTGACATAACGTAATAGGGACGTAACAATCACGTAGCTGCTTGCTACTTCAGTTCGTTTCAGAAAGTTCTGTTGAACATGCACAGTTGAACTTTTCATTTTACTCTTATTTCTCATTTATATTAAATTATAAACTTGTTTATTTGTGCTTAACAGGTAACACAACAGCGTACAATATCGGCCAATATCGCCGTAACAACATTCATTTCCCGATATAGCCCGACGTTGGATTTATCAAGGAGCAATTTTGACAGGATTACATACACTGTTGGCCAATATTGGTCGTACAGCATGGATTTCAGGCCATTATCAGATATTGGCCAATATTACTTTTTCGACCCAATTTTAGTAATTTCATTAGAAATGGAAAAAATAAGTCAAATTTATTTTTAAGAGTATCAAATAAGGTTTGTAAAGCAATTTTAAATGCAAAAAATTGTTTTTCTAATAAAAAAATTTGACGAAAATTGGCCAATGTCTTTAAATAACGCGATTACGACGTTTCGACGTTAAACGATATTCGCGGTGTTGGCCGATGTTGGTAGGACAATGGCCAATGTGTTTGTGCTACCTGGGTAAACATTATAGTAAATATCAGCCTTATTTTTCATTAGTGTTCTGGGACATAAAAGTGAGTGCACATGCACAAAATGCGTTATAGTGCACTAGTACATTATTTTACTAGTACACTACAGGGGACCCCTGAATTACTCTAAGGTTAGAACAAGGTTGGTAAGAGTTTGGGGGGACCCAATGTTTTCATTGAAGTTTAAGTGCACCCCACCTAATAAATTTAAAGTGAATTCTTATTTTGAATCTTATAATAAATGTTGTTCATACTTCATTTTCCAGAAAAAAAAATCATGTTTTTTTCCATTGTGTGATGTCCCAATTCTTGCACCCTCCCACTCAGGGCCGTAAGGGGACATCCATAAATTACGTGAGGTCAAAAAGGGGGGGAGGGGTTAGTTAGAAATTATACGATTTTCTTTTTTTAAGTATGAGAAAGGAATATATGAGAAGGAAGGAGAATAATTATTTTTAAAGGTTTTAGGTAAATCTCACGTGGGGGGAGGGGGTTCTAGCAAAATCTCACCAAAGGGGGGAGGGGGTCCAGATTTTGGAAAAAACACCTCACGTAATTTAAGCCCTCCCAATATTTTTACAAAATGACTTAAAACACTACTTTCAAGGGTAAAAATTTCAAAAAAAATTTCGGAGAGGACCCCCAAGCCCCCCTCAAATTTTAAAATCTATTTTGTACCGTTTTCCTTGGAAACTTCCGTGATTTTTGAGGTGTGATCCTCCTTTTGTGTAAAATAAGAGGTAAGAGTCTACAAAATGAATTTAAACACTACTTTTAGGGACAAATTTCCAAAATTTTTCTGAAGTAGAATTCTTAAACCCCCTTTAAAATTTTGCTGTTTATTCTACTATTTATTATTTTATTCTACTGGGTTTCTTTAAAAATTCTGCTTCTTTAAATGAATCCTGCTTCTAAGGGTGTAACTCAATAGGCTTCAAAAAGAGATAAAACGCTAGTTTGTGGGGGAAATTTTCAAATTTTGGGGAGGATCCTCAAATATCGCTTAGCTTGGAATTTTCAATGTTTATAAAATTTTAAAATTAATTTCAACAAAATTAATATCAAATGTGCAAGTCACCTAACACTTTAAGTAAAAAAGTACTCGTAATAGGTACCTCAGAAAAAATAATTAGTCAAAATCCCTCCCGAAACTAAAGTGTAGTTTCGGTTCTGTGCTGTTGATTTTAAAGGCGATATAAATCCACTTTCATTCTTCGCGATAGGTATTTAATATTTTGTGTTCGATTAAATTTTTTTAAAAATATTGCGCTGCTTTTTATTCAAAAATTTTATAGCAGTGGTCCGCAGACCTCCGAGGGTCCGCAAGGGGGGTCCGCGAGTTACCTTTTGATAATTTCAAAATAAATAACACTAGTTTAAAGAGACAAATTTCAAAATTATTTCTGGGATAGGACTTCCAGCCCCCCTCGAAATTTTGACGTCTCTAGTTATATTTTCCTTAGAAGTTCTATGTTTTACAAGGAACTGCTATGAACCAAAAATTTCTCAAAATAAGCTGTAACACTACTTTTTGAGGCAAATTTTCAAATCCCTATTATACTTCGAGTAATTATTTTAACATAATGTGAAATATAATTTGAGACTCCTTAGGGGTATAAGGGTTAGGGTTCATAAAAGTCGGCGCTTTTGCCAACCCCCCCTTGGATACAGCCCTGCTCCCACTTGTCACAGTTGATTATCCCCTCCAAGAGTGGCATCATATACGGACGGTCCCTTGTCTCTAATCTTATAGAATAGAACATCAATTTTGATATATGCAATTTGTGAAGAGACCCCTACGCTGATCCGTGCTCTGCAGCAGATGTAAACCAGTAATGTAAAACATGTGCTGCCATCTATGTATGTTAGTAGGTATTTATATAATGTAAAATATGAATATAAGATTTTATATAATAACTTTAAAATTAGCATGAAAAAAATTCTTATTAATCTATGGTAGGAAATTAATTCAAAGAATGCTTTCAATTTTATTTTTTACTGTGATCTTAAATATTCTCACAATATCATTAGTTGCACAGTAAATTAACCTTTAAACACGAACTAGATTTCAAAGATATTTAAGGTAATAAATAAATGAAGATATCCATGAATTTATTTAATATTTGGGAGAGCAACAATATTTTTTGCACATTGCAAAGTTCATAATATTTAATTGCAACATTTTCACTATTTTACAACGTTTTTATTAGGTCGCTTTCAATCTTGTCTGTCCGTCCGTCCGTCTGTCTGTCTGTCTATCTGTCTGTTCGGGAGGAATTTAGTAATCAATTTTAAACATACTTCCCCATGAGCTAGAGACTTGAAATTTTGAACATAGTTCAGATTTGGATGACAATACGATATTATCTCGTTAGTTCGGTTCAATTCGCTGTCCCTGAACCCCCAGGGGGACTTAAAGTTTAGAAGTTCAACTATAGGACCTTATTGTTAAAAAATCATTGTTGTGCAGTTTGCCTCCTCTCGTTATCAAGATGGCTTTAGAAGTGTTGCATAAAATATTAGTAAAATGAAAATCTGTAAAAATAAAAGTAATACGCAGTACATGCAGTACTTCATGCAAGTTTTGTATTTGTAATACATCTAAGGGACTGATTTTATTAATTAGTTACTAAAAAGTTTGTCACCAATATATTTTTTAAAACACTTTTTTATATTACTAGTGTTTCAAAAATTTCCAACGTCATCTGAATAATAGCTAGAGGCAAAAACTGTGCAATGATTTTAACAAAACAGAGTAAAGCCATGTGTTATAGTTAAAGTTCAGAAAAAAAAACACTTTTTAGTTTTATTAGAAAGAGAAAGGAATCAAATTCTTGGAAGGCGTTCAGGGGTTCAGGTCGCGAATTCTAAACTTTACACAACAAAACTAAAAACCAGAAAATAATTAATGAAAAAAAATCTTTTTAAAGAACAACGTTTTTAAAATGCACTAAAAAGTATAAAATAATTTTTTGCAACTCCTTGTAAAACGAAAAACGTAGGGATCATGCATTAGGTAATTAATCCAACTTAATTTCATCATTCATTTAAATAATTTTTAACTGTGGATATAATGGTAAATAGAGTGACAAGAGTAGTGGCTGTAAATATTATTGCATGATCCCCACGTTTTTCGTTTTACAAGGAGTTGCAAAAAATTATTTTATACTTTTTAGTGCATTTTAAAAACGTTGTTCTTTAAAAAGATTTTTTTTCATTAATTATTTTGTACTTTATCGTTTACAATTTTAATATTTCTAAGTATTAAATATTTCTGATAAAAAAAAGTATAAAATAATCTTTTTTTTGTATAAAAGTGTAATTAAATTTTCTACTTTTTTTAAAAAAAACCTGTGAGTCATGCATTAGTTTATGCTCAGGGGTTCTGAACCGGAGGATCGTAACCTCCTAGGGATTTGCAAAATTCAAGAAAAACACAAGTATAGAAATAATACACATTTTTAATAAATTTATAATGGTTTTAAAATCACTGATTTTATTACTTGTATTTCTTATAAAATGGTGTGATGTTACATGTGAGTGTTAAAAATTAGTATTATTATTTTTTAATTTGAACATAATTCAGGATCGAGGGGGCATACTCAACAAAAAGGAGGTTGTGTATCTAAAAAGTTTATAACCCCCTCTCCTTATTTATCTTCTCTAGCTCATATCGGTAAATAGTTTAAAATAGATTTCAAAATTCCACCTGAACAGACAGACAAGAAAGAAAACGAGCTAATTAAAACGTGGTAAAATACTGTTGAATGAACCAGGGGCGTAGCTAAGGGGGGGGTCCCCGGGTCCGACCCCCCCATGGGCCGGACCCAAAATGTTCGAACCATTTTTTATGCGTTAAATATTCCAGTGGTTACTCAAAAGAGGAAGAGGGCGTCTATGTCTCCCTTAAAAGGCGATCATGATGATGATTATGATGTCGGATGTCGAGCAAACGTACCTGTCGGGTCGGGCAACTGATTGTCGGGATTTCGAACCAGACCCCTTAAAAGTGCCTAAAAAGCACTTTTTTGCATGTTAAAATCTAATATTTTATGGGAAACCCCCGGCTACCCCATAACAAACGTATTAATTAAGGGTCGATATAAGGGGAATGCGACAAAGGGGTACCAAACGAGTAAACCCTGTTTTTAGGGTAAAACGTAAAAATTTCCAAAAAAATTTTTGGGGAGCACCCCCAGACCCCCCTCTTGGGACTTGGAACTTTATTTATCCTACAAATTTTTTTTATAATGAGTTCGTCAAAATACAAAACTCCTAGCAAATAATAAGTTCCTGAAAATATAATGTTCGAAATTCGGATTAGGTGTACCAGTACCAAAACAAGTTGAAAACCTGCTTTTCAGAAAAATTAAATGCTTTAAAAAATTTTCTTGGGGAGGTCCCCCAAATCCCCCTTAAGGTAATTTGGACACGATTATTTTCAACCTTTTAAATATTATATTCGAAGATTCAATTTTTAATTTTCAAAATTTTTAGCCCCCCAAAACAAAATCCTGGATCCACCACTGTCTTTGAAATTTTGACGTCAGTTTTCCTATTTTTGTCCTTAAAAATTATCTGGCTCACAAGGAGCGGTGTTCCTCGCGGTTATTATCTCAAAATGAAGTAAAATACTCTTTTTAAAATCAAATTTCCAAAAATTTTCTGGGGGTGGGCCCCCAAACCCCCTTTTTTAATATGGAGCTACTGCAAACTCAAAAAATTATGTTGATGAGAACTTTGAATCGAAGTAATATATAATCCTAATTATTACACAAATTACTAATAAATTATAAGCTATTATTAAAGTAATGTGAAAATTATATCTTTATTTCACAATTGTGCAAACGTTTTGATATCCATTGGTAAATTTTTCCCACTGGACCCCCCCAAAGGAAAATCCTGGCTACGCCACTGTTTCTATTCCAAAACTCTGTGTTAAATTGCCTGATATACCATTCCTACTTTTAATGGGAAATTGCAAGATTTTGAAACCTTTAAGAAACAATTTATGAGTGTCGTTGGAAATAATCCAAATTTAAACGACCATCAGAGACTCTGCTACCTCCGTAGTGCTCTGAAAAATGAAGCAGCTCAAATCCAAAGTAATCAAGACACTTATCAATCTCTAATGAGTGCCCTTGAAGCCCGATTTGAAAATAAAAGAGCTTTGGTAGATATCCATATAAAGGACATAATAAATATTGAGAGATTAACTTCTGAAAATCCAACCAAATTGCGAACTTTAATTGATTCTGTCCGAAGTCATGTTCGCTCTTTAAGTAACATGTCTTTTGAAAGTAATAAACTTTCTGATGCTATAATTTTGCATATTTTGAACTCTAAGTTGGATAGGGAAACCCAAAGACACTTTCAGCTAAATTTAAAAACCACTGAAGTGCCTTCTCTAAATGACTTCCTTTCATTTTTGGAATTACGGTGTACACAATTAGAGACTTTAACTAAAAACGAGTCTGCTACTCCAAAACCCTATGTTCACCCTAAAAACAAAGAAAATAAAAACTTTGGACCTTCCCGTTTCAAATCTCTAGTTACTAAAAATTAAGAAAAACGAAAGTGTTTTTTGCAAAACTGTAAAAATTTTCACCCCTTGTATAAGTGCGAACTTTTCGTCAACATGCCCTTTGACCAGAGAAAAGTTATTGTTAAAAGACTCAAACTCTGCGAGCGGTGTTTAAACGCACATCCAACCACTAATTGCCCCAGCAAGTATTCATGTTTCACTTGTCAAAAGATTGGTAAATCATCATTACATAGTAAACTGCTTTGTGAATCTATTCTGCATAACGATCCTCTTCCCAATTCTACAGAGACTCATAAAACCGAACTCTCTGCTAAAGATGAGCATGAGTCATTGACACTAATGTCTTGCCATTCGAAATCTCGTGGCATATTAAATACAGCAATCGTTTACATTAAGGGAAGCAAAGGCGAAAGAATTCCATTTCGATGCGTCATCGACAGCGGTAGTGAAAACTCTTTTTTGACAGTTGAAGCTGCTGAGCGCCTTGGGTTGAAAAGAAAAAAATCGAACGCAAAGGTTTTGGGTATAAACCAGGGGTTTCCAACTTCTAAGTACTCGCGGGCCGCAATCGAAAATACAAGTCAAGTGGCGGGCCGCAAAGTAATCTGGCTCCTTTTTAACGATGATAATTTTTTGAGGTGAGAGTCATCAATATGAAATTTTTCTAGCAAAAGGGGGACGAAGGTTGTTTAAATATATGTGTGCATGTGCACTACTGTATTTTCCAAAATTCTAGAGGATATATGAATTTTTTACTCTTATACAACTCGTAGGAATACTGTCTGAATATTATACTTAAATGAAAAGGTCTTCCTCAAGAAAATGTTTTCAAATTTTCCTTAAAGGTTTGTTTTACCTAATTTTTTGATTCTCCATTTTGTCCCTCCTCATGATAAAGGTTTATGTAAAAGCCTTTACACGCCCTTGCTACGCTCAGGATAAATTTCAGGTTTTACAAACCATCCCTCGAAACTTCAAACTTTTAATTCTTGCACCATAGAAAACGATCGAAGCTATCCATAATCAAAGAGGTATATGGGGGGATCGGGGGTTCTCCCCCGAAAAAATTTTGAATTTTAGTGTGCTAAAAAGTGTTTTGAAGATACTTTTTGGAGGGTTTTCAGAGAGCTTCGCGGGTCGCACAAAATGACCCGGCGGGCCGCCAGTTGGAAATCCCTGGTATAAACAATGCCTCCTCGCGCGCTTGTTCCGTTTTAACGGCAGATGTTTCCAACATCGACGAATCTTTTTCTTTCACTTCTGATTTCTTTATCATCCCGGAAATAATTCAATCTCACCCTTCAAGAGAAATAGATGTATCTAATATTGATATACCTAATGGATGTATTTTAGCAGACCCCAATTTCAACGTTCTAAGTGAAATTTCTTGCTTGTTAGGAACTGAATTCTTTTTTGATATTTTGGGATCCGCTAAGATTAGCTTACTGAATTCTTCTCTCAAATTGATCGAGTCCAAATTTGGCTTTATTGTGGCTGGGTCATACGAAGAACCCTTGTCTAATGGCAATATTTGTTTTCTTTCTAAGGGATTAAACAAATTGGAAACAACCCTAAGTTCATTTTGGGATGTTGAAGAGGTATCGGATTTAAAACCGGTCATCAGTGATGAGCTTCAGTTCTGTGAAGAACATTTTGAGAAGACTCACGTTAGAAAACCTTGTGGTAGATATTCTGTTTCTCTTCCATTTAAAGAGAATTTCACAGATAATGTGAATTTAGGTGATTCTCAAACCATAGCGACAAAACGCCTCAAACAGTTATGGCAACGTCTAGATAGAGATCCTAAATTTAAACAATTGTATGTCGATTTCATGGATGAATATCTGGCTCTAGATCACATGGAAGAAGTCACAGATATCAAGGAACTTTCATCCGATAAAGGATATTTCCTTACACATCATGGTGTTTTGAGACCAGAAAGTCGTACAAAACCGCTAAGAGTTGTATTTAATGGATCTCAAAAAACTGATTTGGACATCTCGTTAAATGATACCCTATATAAAGGTGGTGTCATTCAGGATGATCTATTCACAATTATGCTTCGAGCAAGAAAGCATGCTTATTTTTATAGCTGTGACATCAAGCATATGTTCCGACAGATTGAAGTAAACAATGAAGATAGGCATTTCCAGAAAATTCTGTGGAAAAATGCGTCTGATGAGCCTGTGAAAATCTTCAAGTTAAAAACTGTCACCTACGGAACAACTCCAGCTTGTTTCTTGTCAACTCGTGTCCTGAAGCAACTTGCCATGGATGAAATGGAGAATTTTCCCATAGCGGCAAATGTTGTTCTCAATGATGTCTACTTGGATGACATTTTGAGTGGATGTTCTACTAAAGAAGATGTACAGGTTCACAAGGATGAACTTATCAAATTGTTTGCATCCGCAGGTATGACGTTACACAAATGGTGTTTTTCCAGTGAACCAAATCAAATGAGGAATCTATTTTTCATTTTGAAAACCAATCTGAAGAAGTTACTGTGAAGACATTAGGTGTTCTTTGGAACAGTGCAACTGATTCCTTCAACTTCAAAGTCATTCTACCTGTCAAGTCTCATTTCAAAAAGCGTGATGTTTTGTCACAAATTGCACGACTTTTCGACCCTCTCGGTCTCTTAGGACCTGTGGTCAGCCAAGCAAAATTCTTTATGCAGAAGTTATGGCTACTGAAGCTGGACTGGGACGATCCTTTACCTGACGCTGTATCTGTTACCGTTAAAGTATGAAATCCGTTATTTCATAGAATACCTAGTTATTTCATGAAATAACTGATCGTGTCCGTTAAAGCGTATAATTATCTTGTATTTCATGGTTTAACTAGTTATTTCATAGATTTGCAGCCCGTTAAAGTGTAAAATAATCGGTATCCGGTCAAAATCCCGACAAGCCACTTGCCCGACAGCCGTAATCCTGACAGAGCCGAAATCCCGACACCCCGAAATCCCGACAACCCAAAATCCCGACAGGGTTGAAATCCCGACAACCCAAAATCCCGACAGGGTTGAAATCCCAACACCCCAAAATCCCAAAAGGGTCGAAATCCCGACATCCCAAAATCCCGACATCCCAAAATCCCGACAGGATCGAAATCTCGTCAAGCCACTTTCCCGACAGGATCGAAATCTCGTCAAGCCACTTTCCCGACAGGTCGAAATCCCGACAAGCCACTTGCCCGACAGGTCAAAATCCTGACAATCAATTGCCCGGCATGTAAGTTGCCAGATAACTCATATTGGTCTCTAATTTTAAGTAAGGGCATTCTATTTAAGTTTTATGTTGCTTGACCACAGGTCAAGATTTCTCTTTTTGGCTAAAAATCAGTGTAAAATAATGATGAAGTTGGTAACTAATATTTTGTATTTCCTATATTTATATAACATGTCTTTTTGGTTCGGGCTGACCATTGGTCAATCCAGTTAACTTTTTGGTACTGCTATGCTTTGGCAGTGAAGTAGGTCATGTAGGGGCTCAAACCAAATGCCTTTAGACGAGTAACATTTTGGTCTTGACCACTGGTCAATATATCTTGACCAGTGGTCAATCCAGTTTTTCTCGCTGTTATCAGCTTTTCTTACCTTCTCTTTCTGTCTCGCTGTTTTTTTAGGGGGGGGTCCCTGACCTTGTGTTTTTCCCATTGGACCGTTGGTAACTGTTGAATTTTTTTGACTTTATATTTTAACCAAAACTTACAATATAATAGGACACCAAATTTTTAATTTGTGTTTAAGCGAAAAATGTTCCTATGACTATTGGCCAGCTAATTATGCCGTTAGAGAGGCTCCCAGATAAATAATAGTTATTAAGCCGAAAAATTCAGAAATTACCAATGGTTAAATGGGAGTAACACAAGGATAGGGACCCCCCCCTAAAAAAATAACAGCGAGACAAAAAGAGAAGGTTGGAAAAGCTGAAAACAGCGATAAAAACTGGATTGACCACTGGTCAAGATATATTGACCAGTGGTCAAGATCAAAATGTTACTCGTCTCAAGGCATTTGGTTTGAGCCCCCACATGACCTACTTCACTGCCAAAGAATAGCAGTACCAAAAAGCTAACTGGATTGACCAATGGTCAGCCCGAACCAAAAAGACATGCTATATAAATATAGGAAATACAAAATATTAGTTACCAACTTCATCATTATTTTACACTGATTTTTAGCCAAAAAGAGAAATCTTGACCTGTGGTCAAGCAACATAAAACTTAAATAGAATGCCCTTACTTAAAATTAGAGACCAATATGAGTTATCTGGCAACTTACATGCCGGGCAATTGATTTTCAGGATTTTGACCTGTCGGGATTTCGACACTGTCGGGATTTTGGGGTGCCGGGATTTAGGGGTAGAATCAAAATAATCTATATCATATATCTCGCACGACTAAATACATTTACCTTCCATTTACCTACTGCATTTATGAACTATTCCAGGCCACAGGGAATTAATTAATTGTAATTCCAATTGTCATTTTATTAATCCTCGTTGTAAAAAAGGATTTTATGGTACGTTTCCATAAATACCATTTATACGCTGCATAAAGTAGATAAATTCCTTCTTTTTCCATTTTAATTGTCTACTATTTCATTAGTTTAATTTCATTTTAAATAAATTGCTTATTTTACACTTTAACTGTCTATCATTAGTTATTTTATAGAATACCTAGTTATTTCATAGAATAACTAGTTAAAGTGTAAAATTAATAACATTTTACACACTTTAACGGACACAATCAGTTATTTCATGGAATAACTAGGTATTCTATGAAATAACTGCATTATATACTTTAACGGTAACATATCTAAAGAATGGGAGTTCTTCATTCAGTCTCTATCATGTCCATTAAGGGATATGCTGCAGTCATCTATGTGAATTCTACTTCTCCCACTGGTGACTCTTCTAGACGACTCCTCTGCAGTAAGACTCGGGTAGCTCCTCTAAAAACCCTGACTGTGCCTAGGTTAGAGTTGTGCTCTTGCCTGCTGTTATCTAAACTGGTCAACAAGGTAATTTCTGCCCTTCATATTGACTTGGATGGGGTAAGTTTGCATTCTGATTCTACTATAGCCTTGGCTTGGATAAAAACTCCTCCTCATATCTTGAAAACATTTGTGTCTAACCGTGTGTCTCAAATTCAAACTTTAACTTCCATGTTTTCCTGGAGACACGTTCAATCGGAACTCAATCCTGCAGACATTGCTTCAAGAGGTTCTAATGCACCTGACCTTATAAACTGCAAACTTTGGTGGTCAGGGCCTGACATTTCGCTTCTTTCTACCATTGAACTTAAATGACTCTTTAAATAATGAAGATGTTGTTTGTGAGTTTAAAAACTTAGAATCTAAATCCTTAATTCAGACCTCTGAAGTAGAATTGTTTGATAAAATAATTAATATGTCTAACAAGTTTAATAAGTTGATTCGTATCTTAGCTTTTGTTCTTAGATTCATTAAGAATTGTAGACATGAAAAATTAAGTGGTTCACTTTCAACTGAAGAATGTAACTATGCTAGAATAACATTGCTAAAGCATGTTCAGAAAAAAACTTTTACTGTAGAAATAAATGCTTTGAAAAAAGGAAATAATGTTCCATCTAACAGTCCTTTAAGATTTCTGCATCCTTTTCTGGACAAGGATAACTTGATTAGAGTAGGAGGTCGACTTTCGAATTCTTCTCTTAACTTTAATAAAAACATCCTGTTTTATTACCAAAGGATAGTAAGTTAACTGAAACTATTTTTATGTATTTCCACATTGTAAATTTACATGTTGGTCCTTTGGGTCTTTTGAATGCTATCAGAGAGCAATATTGGCCAATCAATGGTCGCAATATTTCCCGAAAAATTGTTCATAATTGTATTCCATGTTTCCATGTAAAACCAACGGAAGTTACCCAAATAATGGGGGATTTACCAGCAGAAAGATTGGAACCAAACCCTGTATTTATAAATGTGGGATTAGATTTCTGTGGTCCTTTCTTAATTAAGTACAAAGGACAAAGAAAAGGAATGTATCACAAAGTTTATATTGCTATATTTGTGTGTATGGTTACAAAAGCTGTTCACTTTGAAATTGTCACTGATTTGTCTTCTGATGCATTAATTGCTACCTTAAAAAGATTTTTCTCTCGTAGGGGTAAAAGTTCAACTATATTTAGTGATAATGGATCTAATTTTGTAGGTGCTTACAGAGAAATCAACCGATTACTAAAATCTCTAAATAAAGTAAATTCTGATTTTTCCAGTTTCTTGACAATGGAAGGAATCAAGTGGAAATTTTTACCACCTCGTTCACCTTCCTTTGGAGGCTTATGGGAGAGAGGTGTTCAATCCTTTAAGTATCACTTAAAGCGAGTTGTAGGTTCTTCTAAATTAACTTTTGAGGAATTCCTTACTGTAACTGCACAAATAGAAGCTGTACTAAATTCACGCCCTCTTTCTCCCCTCTCCTGTGATGTTGAAGATTTACAGACCCTTACTCCCGGTCATTTCATTTTAGGAAAGGAATTTCATTTTAGGTCATTTCATTTTAGGAATTTTTAGGTCATTTCATTCCCTCCCCGATCCAAATTTTGTTGATACGAAGGATAATTTGTTAAGTAAATGGCAGCGTATTCAAAAAATGGTCCAAACTATTTGGAAGAATTGGAGCAACAGCTACCTAAGTCACTTGCAGCAACGATCAAAATGGTTTTTCAGCAAAAACAATGTAGTAAGTGTTGGAACTATGGTACTATTGAAAGAGCCTAACCTCCCTCCTTTAAATTGGTCGATCGGAAAAATAACGGCAGTTATACCAGGTAAGGATGGTTTTATTCGAGTCGTTCAGGTAAAAACCTCTAAAGGAGAGTACAAAAGAGCTGTATCTAACATTTGTATTTTGCCTTTTCCTAAAGATATTACATCTACTTAATCCTTTAATTTTGATATTCTTTTGATTACTTATCAAATTATTGTTTTATCTCTTATGATTATTGTGTTTTATGATATTCAATTAGTATTTTTTTTTATTTAAGTGTATTTATGTGTTCTTTTGATTATATTGTTGAAATGTTATTTCAACGGGGGCCGGGATGTTGGCTACCACATTCCCTGGTGGCGCCCTCTGGACATTATTGTTATTAACCCTTTTTTCACTAGCTGTCTCACTTCCGAGAAAGTACGTTAAGTACGCTCTTGTCTGTCTCCCGCGCTAAGCGGTTTTGTTTTGTCTTGTGCACTAAAGCACATTTTGAATTTTACTTAATTATGTAAATAAATACAGTCTTATTTATCTCTTGCTGAGAATCTTCCTTCAAAGATATCGACGCTACATTTCATCTTTTAAATAATTTGGTTCAATTCTATTAATGTTTCCGCTAAATATCGCCATGCACTTTTTGACACCAAAAGTAGAAATATTGGTACATAATTTTAAACTCACTGATAAAAAAGTTTAGTTAGATTAATAAATGTTCAGTTTATCAATAAAAATCAGAAAAATTTGTCAATTTTGGAATATTATGGCGTTTAAAAAGCTTGGCGATATTTAGCTGGAACGTTAACGGAATTTATCCAATAATTTATATATTTGTTAAAAAATAAATGGTAATTGATCCTAGTGTTGTTGCTCAAGAAGCATAAGGCTAAGCGCGCACTAAAGACTTATGTCACGGCGACTTAAAACACTAGTCACTCGAGAGCAATGCATTTCTATGGGGAGATTCTTGCCAATCGGCCAAGAGTCTCGTCGCCTGTGCGCTTGCTCTAGCTTCTTGCTATGGACAACCATAGTCAGGGTGATAATTTTGTCTCTGTCACCGTGACAAAAGTCTCTAGTGCGCGCTTAGCCTTATTTGTTATTACAATATTGGGGTGAACAATGGGACTGTCATAATGTCTTTTAAGGAGGTCAAAATTTAAAGGATTATGGGTGCTTACATCAATTTGCAAAAAATATTTCAGGAAAATTTTGTGCTAGGAAAGTTTTTTGTTTTATCCAAGTCTACCTGCTGGACTTCATTGATTAGTAAATATGGCATGAGAACCAAAAAATTTTGAGATCCCTGTACTACGTCAGTTTCCAGAATATTAACAACTAGCAAATGATGTATAGTTTCCGCTGGATAATATAGAGAAAATTTCAGAGTTTATTGCCCAGTAATAGATCATTCAGTGGAAATTTCTTCCAGTTTTTAAATATTGCTAATTACACAGCTTCGATAAGAGTCGACCAGCTGCCATGTTAACCCACAGCTCGTATGATACTTACGCCTAAATCGTGGTTTTCCCCACTTTCGAGTTTGGCGAAATCACGGCATCAACGTGTTGGCAACCATTGATTTGGCGGAAGATTTTGGCTTCTTTGGAGGCAGTCGACTTTAAATTATAAAATTGCATCAGTGTTTCTGAGTCCCAATGGAGCAATTAGTTAAGTATGCGATTACCAAGTAGAAGGTCGGGGGTTCGAGTCCCAGGAACAATCGTGTTGACTTTTTATGATTTATACATATAAAATTAAAGATAATTTTTTTAAATTTAAATATATGTTATAATTATTTTTATTACATTTTTATAGTTTAATTTAAATTACTGTTATAATTATTTTTATTAGATTTTTTATAGTTTAATTTAGATTAGTGTTTTATTATTTTTTCATTTTTATTAGATTTTTATAGTTTAATTTAAATTAATGTTATAATAATTTTTATTAGATTTTTTATAGATTTTGAGAAAAGTTATGTAGTTATGATTTGAATAAATAAAATTTTGATAGCTTGGTGTTCTTATTTTTAGTTATTTATTTGATAATATTACTTTATTTAATTAACGAATTTATATTCTATTTCAATGCTCATTTTATTGAATTTTCCTGAAAAAGAGCATTGAAAGAGTGTTATTTAAATCCTACGGTAAAACATGAAACATACGGACACTATTACATTTAGAAATGGAAAATATATTAAGAAAACCTACGATCCAAACCAAAAATATCTGTATAATTTAAAACTTGAAACTAGGATAAGAGCTTCGCCAAGTAGCGATTCCTTCGCCAAATATGTGTAGCTACATTCCTACTTAGGGCATGCGCACAAACTTATTTAGAATCGGCAAAACCACTTTTTAGGCTTACGTCAAATGATGACACACAACCATATAGATCTAATTTGAGCTGTAGGTAAACATGGTGGCTGGTCGACTCTTATCGAAGCTGTGCCTAAATATTTTCTCTAACAAATTAATTTTGTTTTCAATAACAATGCAACATAAAATAACAATGCATGAGAAATAAATAACAACCAACAAATATTTTGTTTACTTTTGTCAGACTGAAAGCTTTGCTGATCACTTTGTTTTGTTTTATGTAAACATCTTAAAAGAGAACATTGTGTGCACCCATGGAACTAGGAATATAGGGAACTGCCGTGGTCTATCTCTCCAATGGATTTCCCAGGCGCCAAATATAAGTGACATAGAGGGAGCTACGTGTGCATATTTGGTTGATCAGAGGAGAGAAATCGATGGGTAGAGACATGTGCTTGCTCACTAAAAGCCGCTTTGTCTTAGTTTTTTTCATGGTGCTTGATTGATAAGTTACATGCGGAGCGGTGGAGGACACAGCTCAGTGGAGGAAACGACCTCTCGCGCGTTCCTAAGTTAGTTACATGTTTCAGCATATTTTCTACCTAGCGATTTCACTTTTTCTGCTGTTTTATTTCAAGAAGACGAAGCCGCGGTTCTACCAATCCAACCAACCACGCACGCACGAGGCGCCCCCTAGGTCACTCATCATTGGCGCCTGTCAAAGTTATTACGGCAGTTCCCTATCTTCCTAGTTCCATGTGTGCACCAGAAGACTGTTGTTAAATGAAAATTTAAATGGATGTTTGATATTTATAACAATTAGGTTCAAAATGTAAACACATAAATTAAACACTAAGGGCCACATGCAGCTGCCATCGAATCGAACCGAATATCGAATATTTGTAATGGCATCGTAAATCGAAAAAAGCGATTCAGCAGTGTCACAATCGTTTTTCTCCATGACGTCGGCGCTCACAGGTCGACCAATGGAACTACCAGTATTACTAACGCCATCTGGCGATAAATTGACCCCATTGGACTCGCTTCACCTGACGTAAGGATGACGTGCTAGCTACCATCCAATCAGAATTCACTTCTATTCACGTGACCAATATTCGAGACCCTCCGGAGGTATCGAGCTCGTTTTTGACCACGTGATTCGATACGAGTAGCAGAAGTAACAGGTTGATAACCTGTTATTTCGATATACGATGGCAGCTGCATATGGCCCTAAGTCCTAATACCAATTTGGCGCAAGTTCAGAGGTGCGGATGGGCCAGGTTTTTAGCAGTAAACATGACTAATATGGTAACCCTAACTAATGTTAAAAGAGTCATTTGGCTTCTAAATATGGCGCCAAACAGCCAAAATTCGCCAATCATCCGCACCTCTGAACTTGCGCCACCAATTGTACACAATTACTCTTAAGCTGGGTTTCCATGCATACGATTTTACACGTACGAGTTACAAGTTCGCGTGTTGGCGAGACGGTTGGCGCGATAAATAATCCCTACCGCCGCGTATTCGCAAAAGTGCCCCCGAGTTGGGACGGCTTGGCAATATTTGGGGAGAGCGGCTGGCGGCGTATGATTTTCTGGCAACCACGCGGAGAGCGACGCCCTTTCGCGTTTTTTTTTCATTCCGATTATTCTAGATTCTAGTTTTAAAATTAAAGTTTTCTGGAAGACGGAAAAAAAACTGGTTTTTACCGGAAAAATTGGAAAAGGTTTTTGTATACATATTTTTTGGAAACTAAATAATCATTCATGGAATAAAAATTAATCATTCAATAAAAAATATTATAAATTAAAATATAAATTAATCATTAAAATTATTTTATTATTTTACTTCCAAAATAAAATTTCAATTTTTCAAGTAAAAATAAACCCATTTCATAAAAACGTGGGTTATATTATATGGTTTCAATTTTATTTTTAAAGTAGTGGATTTATTAATTGTTTATAAAATTATCAAATATATCCGAAAAGGGACATTCCATGAATGATGAAACCAAAGTACCAATTTTTTAAAGTTTATAAAACCTATGATGTAATACATCATTTTAAAGCTTAAGAGTTGAATTTTTCTAAAACATCCTTAAAATATCAAAAACTAAGTTATAAATAAGATTTTTAGGCCAAAATAGTGGAAGATTACAAAATTAAAAATACTCCACATAAAGTTAGTAAAGTTTGACTAGGCTTGCTGATATTAAAAACAACCTGTAGAAATTTAATTGGGGCTAGTTTTTATCTCTGGCAATTCTACTTATAGGTAAGATAATAAAATTTTAAGATATATTAATATAATAATTAAAAACTTTAAATTCATTATGTTATGTTCCTATGTTACATGAAAACAGATTACAAACTCACTGGTAATCTCAATCAAATTTTAACCATATTTTCTCTTTATAAATCATATAAACATGCTTTTAACACTATTACATGAATTTTTGATACATATAAAAAATTTTATGACAGTTACAGACGTAACATCTGATTTTTAATTTTCCTATTAGGATACCAAAAATCCCTTATATTCCGAATTTTTTTAGCCAACATGTATTTTTTCTTATTTTAAGGGTAAGGAATGTGATTTTGGACTTTTTTGTTTCAATATGGGTATTTTCAATTTTTATCCTGCTCTTTTCCCCCAAATTAAGCCAAAAATGAGCAATAAAAAGAAAAGAGTATTTAAAAAAGATAACATTTAATAAAAGGCATAAGATTTTTAATGTCAAAGCAATAGAAAAGAAAAGCCTTATTGCTATTTGTCAATTATGTGAAAAAAATGCAGTCAGTCAGCTGTAGATTAGTAAAACGTTTGAAGAAATTTCATTATAAATCAGTTTAGGCCATGGAAAAAGCTATTTCACTAAAAAATATTTTAAATACATTGAAATTGTGTTTATACATGAGACTAGAAGCAAAAAATAATCATTTTAGTTTTAAAAAATGTAAAAATAAGTAAAATAATGCAAATTACGCTACGTAATCCAAGAGGTTATTTTAACGTTTTCTCAAAATCTTATTATGTGGTCTATAAAAACAATTGTTATAAAAAAAATTTACAATGCCTTGATAATAGTGTTTTGTTTGATAAATAAATTTATATTGAACAATTAAATGATTTTATTTCATTAATAATGAGTTATAAATCAGACAGGTTATGTCCATAACAACATTAATTTGTTACATCCGTAACAAATTAATTAGGCCATAGATTAATAAATAATTAAATTTTTGCTTCTACAATCACTTTTTTTAATTTCATAAACCTTCATAATGAATTACTGAGAAAATTTTTTTAAATTTTACTCTAAAATTCACAGGGATTTGTCAACAACTTCGAAAGGTGAAATATAGACAGTTCTGTGAGTTACCTCCGTAACACTTAGTTTTCAATTTTTTTAAAATTTTAGAACCATTGTTCAGTTGTCATAATTTAATATTTTATTAATCTACCTCTGATATCTTTAGAAAAAATACCATAGTTTACAATTCATTTTTACATTCTTTACAAAGCCTCAAAAGTTTCTATTTGTTACGTCCGTAACCATGGAATGGCCCAAAAGTGCATTGTGCAACTGTTCTGTGTTCATTAATATAATTTTGAATGCACATTTTTGTTTATGTAGAAAAATAGCAAGTAAAACTTTGATGTATATCAAAATTAGTTTATCACTTGCAGCTTACATTTTTAAGTTCAATGTATTCATGTGTGACATTAAATACCTAAAGAAAAAGCATTGCAAAGTAACTGTAATATGTTTCTGAAAACAATCTTTTCACAAACTTAAAAATTTTTCAGTGTTTAGAGTGGAATCCAACTTTTTTGGGAAGAAAATGCTCAATATATGGTTGAAACTTCATTATAAGAATATCATGTAAAACATTTTTAATTGATATCGGTAAAACAATTCTGTAAAAAGTATTTGAAATTAACATTTCAACTTTCCCAGAAAGAAACAAACCCTTCGAAAAAAAAGTTTTTTCCCAAAGTTTCCGGGTTCTTCCCAGCCATTCCCATCTCTACAATTTACGCAGTGTATTCATGTTCACTTCGGACTTTGAGACTCCTAATGTATTCCTTTTTTCTTGAAAATGTAATGTACTGATTCAAAAAGTTTCATTTAAAATTAAACAAGCATTCGAACCCAGAGAGCAAATAAAATTTCTATTTATGGTTTCAATTTACATGTAAATTACCATATACCAAGAACTTTTTGTACATCAGATGTTTTTCAATCAAAATAATTTTCTGGGTTTTAATTTAATGGGACAACTAACACTTGGTTACTTCTTTAAAAACAAATTCTTAATTATTTTTCTCTAGTAGAAAAATATTTTTTAACTAGAGAAAAGTTCTTTTGAAATACTGCACTGAAGAATTTCTCGGGTATTTGTTTTTATTTAAAACAAGAATTCCAAAACCCCATAGACGAGTAGAGCCTTCTTTAAGAAGAATGTTTATAACCTTATTTTCATTTATTTATTTTGTCTATGTGTGAATTGTGTATGTTCTCTATTATTTGTTAAATAAATTTGAAATATTGCTCTGCGACTAAAAAAGTTAAGGAACCAAGGGCCTTCTCAATTTATAAAATGTCCTGTGTGGTTTTCAACTGTTGCATACCATTGGCACAGCAACTCAAATAATCATGTAGTCAGTTATTAAGTGTTCAAATGTTATTTACAAGGAAATTCTCTAACAACTCAACTAACTGATGTTGGGGATAATTTCCAAAGTTTTGGTTGAAGTACTTTTTATATTACATCCAAGATTATACTACTAGGTTTTACCCAAAAATTTTATAACATTTGGTTGCTATATTTGCAGTTTTCTTAAAAGACATAGTAATTGAATGATTTGTATTTAAAAAAAAGTGTAAATAAAAACAAAAATTAGTGTAAAATTTTTTTTCTGTATTTTCTTTGTAGGTATAATCATTAAAAATTAATGTCCTTAACAAAATTTCATTGTTTTATCCTATCTACAACAAAAATACTCTTAAAGAACTAAAAATTGTTCAGAGTGGTTGGCGGCAGCGCGAGAAGCTTTGGTGGCAACCTAGAAGTTGTCGTTGCACTAGTCGTAATCATAATTTCAAACCATAATAGTTTTTATGATCCAATTTGTTTAAACTGCTTTGTTTCAAACTTGAATTCTTACTAGGGTAATTTAGAACTTATTAAATTCAAAATAAAGGATTTAATTTAAGTTTAATCACTGAAAACACCTATGCTATTGCTGTCTTAGTATGTGTGATCTATGCAATTTAAACTTCATGATAACTTCTTTTCACCAAATATAGACATAGTAAAGAAAAGTGGTAAATAAATATTTTACTTACCCATTGACTAGGAACTTACTAAAGGGTATGTTAAACTAGTGAAAAAGACAGATTTGCTGCTGTCATTACACCATAAACCATCTGTATTATTAACTTAGTATTTATCTGCTTTTATTTTTTTTGCCAATTTTAAGAGAGAATATACGAAATTTAGAAAGTATTCTAAAAGTAAACTGTAGTAACTAATGATTTTATTTCCATACAGTTGTATTATATGATTAATAGGCTCTGTACACTTGTGTAGTATCTATCCTTAAAATTTTAGTTTTTGTCATACAAACTCAGAATGTGAGAATAAATAAGGATAGTTAGAATATTAAAATACAAAAATAAGTTGAGTGTTTTTAAATTCTTACTTGTGTAAATAAAATAATAAATTAAACAACATGATGGCAAGTTACCCAAGTCCCAGAACATATCGTTGGTAAATGACAAAACAGTAAATATGCAAATTTTCTATTTTGAGTAAACGTTCGGAATGCCCCATATCTAGCTTAATGTAGTGAAAAGGGGTTTCCAAAAAAATTGCATTACTTCCGAGAAACTGTCAATGCTACCATTTGTGCAAAAACAATAACCCAAAAGTGAAAACTCGACGGCAAAAGCCTGAAACCGACAAATTTGCATTTATGTCTGTTGAAATTGCTCATTCATCACAATTATGAAGGAAGGGGTTTACTAAATAATTTTTCAATTAAATAATGCAAACATAATCAGCCATTAACTTTACTTATTTTATCAATAATGGTTGTTCTTAATGATTTAGGTAGGTTCAGTTCAAATGTATTACGTTAATATGTTTTTCGTACCCCTTGTCAGCTAAATAAGCAAAAACCCCTCTCATAATTATGGGTATGTTAACTTTAAGATAGGAAAGCAATAGCAAGTATCTTAATGAAAATAATTCTCAAAACAAAGTCAGTATGTGACTTGTTCTTGGGTGTTGTCATCCTGCCTACAAAAGTTCCTTCAAGCAAACACAATTTTTAACATTACCTATTCAAATCAAAACTTTAGTTAATACTTTTAACATCAGTAACGCAAAATCACTTGAAGAAGTTGTAATTTAGAAAGAAATTACATCATGACAGCATAATTGTTGCAATAATTTTGCATAATTCCTGTCGTAGGTTTATTACAAGTAACTTTCTAATTCAATTGAGTAGAAAATGGTGGTTATTTGTTTGTAAATAAAACTAAAAAACTATTAGAATTGCGTGTGGCTCCATCTATCTATTCTAATAATGGCTAATTTGGGCTAATGTAGGGCTTGACTTCTGTGAAAGGAAAGGATTAATTACATGACAGTAAAAATTAAAGGATGGCAATTTTTTTGAAAGATTCTTTATTTTGTAAGCTTATAATACAATTTCATAGCATTTTTCAGTATGACAGTGACCTGCTTATTCTTTCAGGGTCCTTACAGTCAGGGCCGGACTGGGAAGAAATTTCGGCCCGGGCATTTTAAGACTGAATTGGCCCGCCTCATATTTTCATGGAAAATATAACTTCATAGAATTAAAAATTTCGGAGGAGGATCGTGGTACCTCCCCAAGAAATTCTTTTGAAAATTGACCCCTAAGAAACATTCTAAAAATTTTGGAAATTTTACTCTTAAAAGTAGTTTTAACTCATTTGGGACCCTTTTGGGTGACATCCGAAAAGGTTCGCTCCTTTTATATCGTAGAATTTTTGAAGATGAAACCAGGAAAATTCGTTCATAAAAATATTTTAAATAATATAATACGTTTTTGAATTCAGTAATTTATCCCATCAATGAATTTAAATGCTGGCAAATTAATGGTTTGATGGCTGCACAAAAATAATTCGTTGGCCGCTAGTTGGAAATTCCTGCGGAGTGCGGATTCATTTTTACAAGATCTTTTTTATTCATACCACTGTAAAATATTTTGGTTGAACGCGGCCCACAAAAGGCCCTCAATGAGTAGCGGCCCACCGGGCATTTGCCCAAATGCCCGCATGGCCAGTCCGAGCCTACAGTATATAAACAAGTTTCACTACATTTTAAATTTTTAGGGCTATGCTTTAGAATTTAAAATAAATTTTAGTGACTTAAACTTAGTAAACTTAGCTCATAAACGATTTACTGCAAATTAAAATCAGACACCAAGTGTTTTGGGAAAAGGCTTAAATGTAGTAACTGCCAAATTAAAATTTACCAATGAAGCTTGTTAACTTTATCAGCATTCATACATTCCTTGAACTATAAGTATGACTTAAAAACATTGAAGGGAAATAAAACAAAAATTAACGAAACCAACTCAAAATATAAACTATTGTTTTCTAAAATATTTTAAAACTATTAGAATTAAATAATTATAATATTTAATGTTAGTAAAAACATTATGATTTAGTACTATACTAATTAAAAAGTAACTAAATTAATAACTATATTAATATTTATTTGATTTTTTTTACAAAATTTACATCACTAGAATAGGAAAAGATAGGGTTTTAAAAGCGTCCTCCCGCCGCCATGTTTAATCACAGCTCATGACCACTGACAACCATAGATATAATTATTATTATCATTATTTGATCCTAAAATAATTGTATAATTAGTGTACTATTATTTAAGGATCTAAAAATATGTTCCTATAAAAAATAATCTTTAAAACATTACTAATATTACATAAATAATTTTCAGTTCATTTTTAAAAAGTTTCAATAATAATAACTAGATGAAGCAGTTCTAACCACAGAGTATAGAGCTTAACAGAGTGTTCATCACCATCCATAGACGCTAATGGCAACTTTCTTAACAGGGTTTTTCCCATTGAAAAAACCTTAGGCCAAACGAACCCGCCCCCTTTAATTCCACGTCATTCCTGCTAATTCTGTCAAACGCCCACTGAAGCTGTCACTCAAATCCAAATAGCCTACAATCAGAGTAAAAATCAAATCAAATACATTTCGCGTTCTCTGATTGGCTGCTAGTGAACTGAATTATAATCTGCGGGCTGAATTAAATTAATTACCTAAGGAGGAATACTGCCATTTGACATCTCTGTTAAGCTTTATACTACTCTGTGGTTCTAACTGATATTTGAATATTGATACTAATTTCACTTCTCTACAAAAACAAACTTTCCTTGATCTGACTTGCAGATATGCATTAAATACCTTGATATGCAGTGAATTTCAAGTTTTCTAAAAAAAACCTTTTTAATACTCATTTTTGTTTTTTAACTAATTAACTAGTGTGTTTCACCAAAATGGTAAAACATAGTGAACATTGTATTTCCATGCTTATAAAAATAAAATATACTTACATTCTATATAATTTAGATTTTTAAACCTAATTTTCAAAAATGATGACAGCTGTTGATCATAGAAATCATTTTTAAATCATAAAAAGCTTGTATAGTAAAGCAGTGTTTATGAGTCTCTCATTTATAGGTCTTTTCCATTTATGCATTGTTTTTCTTAAGTCCCCATTCATTCCTATTTAATTTAATTAAAAAATAATCAGTTTATATAGCAATATCAATTATATGTTGTTTCCTACCGTCTCAAAATTGAAAAACATTCTTTATCAGTTGCTACTTCCTACGGGTTAAATTTCTCCACACCAGATGTAGTATGTGAAGAAATTTATTTTTTCTATGTCGGAACACTAGTGAAAAAACATATCGCGAACTAAATTCGCTTCACAACACTGTAATTCAAGACAATCTTCAATTCAAATTACAATGAAGGACTTCTTCAAAACAGTAGAATAAATAATATTTGATGTGAATGTAATGCAATAATGGATTTGGATGTATTAAGTATGTATATGTACTCAATATGTGATACATAAACTAATAGTTAAGATAAACTAATGAGATTAGTTCAATGTTTTAATGGAATTTTAAAGTTTAATTATTATTTTTACTTTAATAATTACTATAAGCTCTTATGTTTAGTAATTTAATATTTTGTGAAAAAAATTATATCCAATAGTATTTAAATTTGCGATAGGAGTATTGAAAACCCAAAATTCTAAGTTGTTTTAACTTATACATGTAATGACAGTCCCTTGAAAGAAGTTTACACAGTGCTTTACTGTACAATGTTCGAATCAAAGTAGTTTTTTAAGATAAGGAAAATCAAAACCACTCTTTCATCACATTATAAAACCATTTGAACAATTACTTTGGAGGGCTGTCTCTCAGACCCCGCTTGCTGAAGAGCAAAAAAAAGTTGATAAAAACAATTCATATAACAGTTGTCTAGCCATAAATTGGGACTTTAAGCCATTTAAATATCTGGATTATTCTATCACTTTCAATTTGCTACTAGGGTAAAAAGTTTCAATATTTAAGACTTGAAATATGCTATTCAAGATTTACAACACAAAATAAAGCACAAAACAAATCAATAGTAAAATTACAGATGGGCATCAAATTTGGACACTCACTGTATCAAAATAACGGTAAGAGATTAGCAATAATCTCGGTAAGTATGTTTCTTTTTTGCCGAAAACTTAAGCTGCCTTTTAAAACTTACTGAACTTACTCAAAATTATCAACCCGCCGCGCCGACCACGTAATGTTTGTTTAAGCTGGGTTTCCATGCATACGTTTTTTCAAGTTTAAGTTACAAGTTCGCGTGTTGGCGCGACGGTTGGCGCGATAAAAATTCCCTTTCGCCACTCCTGAAAAAGTACCAACCAAACTTGAAAGGTCGACTTGTTCACGTGAGCGCTATGGACCAATGGGCTGGCCTATCTCGTCCTTGCTCCTTGAACTTGCTTTCGGTCCAGACAGCATGGACTTTTTTGCACGTACGTGAAAAAAAGTTGGTCACGTGATAGAAATGCACCAATAGAAACGAAGGGAACATAATGTTGTATTTGTATTTCATCATCTCTGGTCTTCGAGCATTTGCGATTTGAAATTTCCAAAGCGTTTCAAAATGGATTAAAGTTTGCCTTCCATCATAATTAAATTAATTAAGGAAGTCGAAGAGAGGAAGATCATCTGCGATGCATCGTACAAAGGATAAACGAACACCGAGATCAAGAAAAATGCTTAGAAGGAGGTAGGACGTGAACTAGGCAGTACAGCTAGTAAGTATTAGATTTTATAAATTATGTATTTATAAATTTGTATAATCTTTATAGTTTTATTTATCTCATCCCTTTTGTACTTCCCAAGTATAAGGTGCTGGGATGCACAGTAAAGATCTAAATTGTTGTCTTAATCTTAGCATCAATGTGCTTGATTACTTTTGTTTTGTGTATTTGTTATACAAAAGTGTAGAACTTCTCAGAGAGTTGGAAGGTTGTTTGCCTTACCAATTAATAATCATAAAGTAACCAACTAACTATATAGGATTCTAGATAAATGCAAACTCATTTGTCCAACTGATTGCGGCATCAATTCTAATTGTTGTCGGATTTGCTTATTGCTTCAATTAAAGAATACAGTTTTATTCAGTAGCAAGGGTTTGTCTATAAGTAATGAATAATCAATTCCAAAAGTTTCTTAGAGTGCTGCGCTTTCCGGTGTTCCCTACTTTCTATGTTATCTGTCATCGATAAAATTCACTTCACGTCCCACGTTACTCTTTTCATCCAAATTCTTGAAGCCAATCTTTAGCATTCTCGACACTAGGCTCGAGGAATGCTTTTATTTGGTCACACAAGTGGGTTGCATTTGCAAATAGGTGTAATTTACATTTTTATATATATTGATCATATTAGAGGGTGGAAATTGAACAAAACCCGATTGGGGTACAAAGTAAACTTATATTGTTATTTATCTATTTTTTTACTGATATGCTTATTTATTATTTGGTACAAAGAACAATTCCTGCGTACTTATTTTACTTTTATTAAATAGATATCCAAGAGAGGAATATATGCAAAAAAAAATTTATTTCATTTTTTAAAATTTATCAACCATCGATACACCAGTGCTGTGGTTCCTTTGTGGAAAAAAAATAAAGGCAGAATGCTAACCATTCCCAAATGCCACCTACAAATTAAATTTTTGACTGCAATAGAAATTTGTCCATATTTTAAATAACTTTGAGTTTATAAAATTTTGTTAATATATAACAGAACTTAAATTGTTATTGGTTCTTACGTATTATGCCATCAACCGTGTTGCTGAATCCAAAAAGGTTTAAAATCCCATTTACTGTTCTATAGTGGTACCGCTGAATTTAACGGCTGCTGAACAGTCGACGGTATAATACATTAGTACCTATTATTCTGTGGGGATACTCTCGCTCGTGGGCTTTAAGAGAACGAGTAGCCGTCACCACTCGGTGGTATGTTTTAAAAATATTTCAGCTAATGAGTAGTCAAAAATCCAAATTTATGTGTCAAATGAAAATGTTTTCTTCTTTGTGGTTGTTTAGAATTTTTATAGTAATTGGTATAATTTTCATATTCTCAGATTTAATGCTTCTGAAATTCACTGTTGAAATAATCTTATATACTACTTAAAACTATTGGAGAAAAATCCCATGAAAATTTATAAAAGTATACAATTATCAAGAAATGAACCATACATGTGAAGATAAGTTTATCTGGAAAACCTAACAGTTCTTTTTAGTATTTTTGTTAAAACATTCAGCTGTCTTACTTAAATTTTTGTTGCAGGATTCTTCTGAAGTTCTAGAATTACTAAATAATTCTTTTGAGTGGTGACCACTTACATTACGTGGCATCATTTAAAAGAGTTTTTTAGTTAGCTGTCTTAAAGTGGAGCAATAAACCTAGATGATTTTTTCCTGGAGTGTTTACCAGCTACATCAAATCCATTGTAGCCCTGAGTTATACATCAACTTAACTTAGTTGTGAATAATATTAAACTCTTAAAAGTGTGGAACAGCTATGATAAGAGTCGACCAGCCGCCATGTTTACCCACTGTTCAAATGATTACACACAACCACATAGATCTATTTCAGCTGTGAGTAAACATGGCAGCTAGTTGACTCTTATCGAAGCTGTGCCAAAAGTGTCAATGTACTAGGGTAGATCCAGGTTTTTTTATTTTGGAGCCCAGTTCATTACTTTTTGTGACAAATTGAAGCAGTGATAGTTAGCAGATGAGTGCATAAAAGTAAAATTGACTCACAAACCGAGGAAAAATTCAAATATTTTGTGAATGTTTTCTTGCAAATTATCACTAAACCTAATTTGAATTTCATGAAAGGGGCAGATTTAAAGGGGAAATTTTTGGGAAGGGGCAGAAAAAGGGCCCCAAGTTTTGTCTGGATCAACCCCTGGTATTTAAATGAAGATGCTTTATTTTGCTTTGAATTTTCAAGTAGGTAACTTAATACCATTTTCAGCCCAGATTTATGCTTCTTAAAATGACCTCTCTAACTCTTAACTGTGTGAAACATCCGATGAAAAATTTATCAAAATAGTATAAAAGTAATGAAAAATTCATGTTTTAGAGAATATTTTAAAAGAAATGGACATAAAACACTGCTATACTGATAAATTACCTAACCATAATTATTTTTAATAAAAAATACACCTCCTTACATAAATTAACCCTTATTATAAACCCCTACTTATTAAAAATATTGAAAGTACATAATTTATTGTAACTAATAATGTTTTTGGAAAAAATAATTTAATTGCAATAAATTAAATTTTTAATATATAAGGTTTAAATAAAAATTACATTTATCCATTTACATTTTCTTTAAAAATTTCAGCACAGCAAAAGTACTCGGACAACTTTTTTAGGTTTAAGAAAACAAGTAGCAAAGTCATTCCCTACGTTTTCAGATTTGCAGTTTAATCTCTAAACACAGTATGAATTGAGCAATGAACTCACAGTAAAAACCCTCCACTGAACAATTAGAGAAAACAACAGCTAAAATGACAATGTTGTAAAAAAATTTTATAGTACACCATACTTTTGTGAACCCTTCAGCCTTTTTAGTCACAATCCCATTCTTACTAACAATAGGAATGGTGGAAAAGTTCAGATTTTAAAATTTTGAATAAAAATTTACAGGTACACATTTTGAGTTTTAAATTACATGTAATTCACAGATATTTTAAAAGAAAAAAGAAAAAATACACACACTTGTTTGAATATGTAAGGTTTTTTTATTTCACACATCAAAATATTTTTTTTATTAACAGAACATCATTTGCTTGGCCTTTTCCTTGTCCTCAAATGACTAATTCTTGACCTGTTGAGTAGAAATATTATGTATACAGGAATTGAACAATGCGTACCGGTGGCATAACCAACGGAGGGGGAAAATGGATTACCAATTGAAACTGTAGTAAACGTTTAATAGCCAATAGCTCAAGTTAAGTTAATTTTTTATATCAGTTTCGTCCTGATTGAGGCAAGGAAATGAGGGAGTACAAGCAAGCTATTAACCTTTTTTAAAGATAATGCTTACTATATTTTTTTATTTAAGTTTTACTTTTTAGTATGAATCTAAAATTGTATGCTAATATCACCTAAAAGTAAATGTTTAATTAGTCGTTAGGGATATACCGAGGCTATAAACGTATTATTTAAGTAAGGTAAAATGCTTTTAAAACAGTGTTCGTTATTTTTAAAACATGCATATGCTGGGTTAGGTAGAAGTGATTCCTAAAAAGATTAAAACAAATAAGGGTCAGTGGTAGACCAACGCCCCTTCTAAAATATGTAAGGGTAGTAGAAGCAGAAACATAATTTATTTCAATACCAAGCTCGGTTTGTAAATCCTGAAAACCCACACTGGAAATATACAGTTTAGCTTATTTAGCAGGATTTAAAATGTCCCGCAGGCTGGATCCATAATCAGGACGAGCCAAAACCAGCCCATATATAATTAACTACTATAAGGACCCAAATTGGAAGATTTAAGAGGGTCACCCGGTGGTACATAAAAAATTGTGGAGGGGGATAAAAAAAAATTTAAGTTTCGTACTTTCAGGAGGGGAATCGGTTTCGTAATTTCTTTTTTAGCATGAACATTAAACTGTACATGAGACTTGTAATGCAAATTTAATACAGAAAAAACGCCAATTTTTCGATTGAAATCAATCGCGAGAGCAAGTGCTTTCTTTGTTTTAAATAAGAAAACATTTTACAATCATTATCAATAGAAATACACTTCAAAACGTTCAAACTAAGAGAAACGAAAATTTATCTCAACCTTGCATAGCCGCCATGTTTGTTTTGAAGTTGAAGTTTTCCGTACGAGATTTGGTTGCTAACTTTTTTTTCGGTCGACCGCAGCGCCACCTCTTCCTTGTTTTCGATGCCAACCATAAAGGGATATTTTATGGCAACCAATTTCTGGAGCAACCAAACTTGTAACTTGAACTTGAAAAAACGTATGCATGGAAACCCACCTTTACGCTTTGTCCGCCATACGCGTCCGGGCAGTGGTCCGGGACGCTTATTTCCGTAGCCTATGCACATCAGAGCAGTAGCAACCCTAGCGGTGCCCGAAAACGCCTGACAGCGCCTTCGGAATATTGCCAACCAAAGCGCATGCGCAATAGCTCTCTTTACCAAGCCCACGAAACACGAAAGAACCAAGAACGCTGCCGCTTTCATTGTTTACATCTTTTGTTGGTAAGGAATTCTATTTGGAGGTTTATCGTTTATCCTGATTGTAAAATTGAATCCCAGTCTACAGATAACGTAGTTTTGAGGGTTAATTTAGGAAATTCCTTAGATGCAGAAACATTTGTTAAATTTTATTCTTCATCCACCCATACCATTCATCCTCCGAATTGGATGGTGTGCAAAACAGGTCTTACTCAGAGGTAAATTGTTATAATATTTTTAGGTATAATTTGTGTAACTATCTTTTAGTGCTGTTAATTAAGTTATAGTGGTTATATTGGTGTTCAGTAAATTGTGGGTTTGTCAGCACAGAAATCAAAATAAGAAGGCATATTTTAACACATCCACTATCTGTTGTAGTGACAATAGTCCTTGACACATTCACCTGTATCTGAAGAAGTACATGATAGAATGCTCCATGTTAGTGATGTGGTAAATAAGTAATAATTAAATTATATTTGTTACATAAGACTAAGGCACAATTGTAGTATAAATGTTATTTGGGGAATTTGACAATGTTTGGCGAGACATTAAGGGTTAGGGCAGGGGTTCTCAAACTTTTACAGTCGCGGCACCCCTAGCAAGCTAAAAAAAAATTCGGGGCACCCCCAAAAAAAAGGTTAAAATTTTTTGGAAAAAAAGGTGTCCACAAAAAAAAGACTCCAGCAGTGTATTATGAAATTTATTTCAGGAGGGGCCCAAAATTAGGGTGTCAACCCTTCCAGTATATTAAATAGGTCCAATGTAGTTTCTTTCTGTTTTTTTAGGTAGAATTTGTGTTGTAAAAGAATTTTATATAAGAAAGATTGCAATAAAGCTCGAAGTATGAAAGGGGGTCTGGGGAAAGTTGGGGGGTTTTGAAAGTTGACTGTAAAAGACAGGTTTTTATGTAGTTTTAGCACACCTATTCCAAAATTTAGATTTACATTTTTGGCAGGATTTGCATTTTGATGAACTTAATATAAAAAAGTTGTGAATAATAAAGTTCCAAGTAAAAAAGGGGATGTGAATTTTTTGGAAATTTAATCCTAAAAACAGGACTTTCCTTGGTTTTGATGTACACCTACTCCGATTTTCGGGTATATATTGGGTTGTCCCATAAGTTCTGTTACTTTTTACGAAGTTTCGTGTTTGAAAATTTTTTATGAAAAACTGGTAATAGGTGGAGATTTCAAACAAAGGGGATTTTGATCTATGTATATTTATGAACATAATTTGTGATTTTGGTAGTTCTCGTGATATTATTTATTTTCAAAATGGCGGTTTGAAAAAAAGACCGCAAACGACGATTTTCGCGTAAATTTTTTCTTTTGTTTAAAAAACTAGGAAGAACGCATAATTCATGGCTAAAACAATTTTCACTGTATATTTGAAATGTTTAGATTAAGATGTCATAGTTTCAAGATAATTCGATAAGTTTAACTTAGGAAATTTCGGTCTCAAACATAACATCTATTGCAAAAAACTTTCCTCAGTAATGTTAGTCATTTCAGAGAAATTCTCACAAAAAATCATCAAAAACAATAAAAAAGCTTACAGATAGACCCAAGTATTCAAAATATGCAGTATGTTAAATTACACTGTTCCACACTGAAAAAATTTCCTTGATGAAAATAGTCATTTCTTATAGATTTTGGGTCACTGAATACGAAAATCACCATTATAATTCTCAATTGACTCAGGATTTTCGGGGAACAGCCCCTCCCCCTTTTCACGCTTTTTAACGACTTTATAACTTTAAACTCGATTTTCAGGGTCAAAAAGCATTGCTTCAATCTTCAAATTGCCCCCCAGGGGACAAGAAAGGTTCAAATTAATAAAATATGATAAATTTATAACAAATGGATAGGTTCAAAGGGTAGTTAACCCCCTGAAAATGCAAAAAATTAGCTAAAAATTATAGAGGTTTTTATACGCTATTTTTTTCTCTTATTTTAAACGCAATTCACGTTTGAAGGGTCCTATCCCCTCCCCAAGGACCCAAATTTGATGGCAATATGCAGCAATGATTTTTACTAAAAGCGGTTGAGGTGAGAGCGCCCCCAGAGCACCCACGGAAGGGTTCAATGCCGCACTTAGAGTTAAACTGTGCTGTACAAAAAATAATTTGAAGCCACTAACTGAATTTCAGCTGATTCCTGTGTAAAATTATCTGCTGAATTCAAATATGACACCCATTTTCCTCCATCACCCCCAGTTTTTAAGGGGATGCCCCCTAATTGTTATCCACAGCCGTGCATCTATTAACATCTCGAAACATGGAATCCTCACTCCCTAAAACCGGTCAGATTTTAAAGAACTGAAGAGTTTCTACTTAGGATACACCCAAAATATAAGAAAAACGTCATTTGTAATCTTTTCAAAATCATCGATATTAATTCCTGAGCTCGCGAGCGCCTTCGCGATTCCGGAAGTCTTCCGAACTCTTCCACGGGGGCTTCTGGGAGGCTAACACCTCAACCGCTTGCAGTAAAAAATATTGCTGCATATTGTCATCAAATTCGGGTCCTTGGGGAAGGGTTAGGACCCTTCAAACGGGAATTGCGTAAAAAATAAGAGGAAAAAATAGCGTATAGAAACCTCTATAATTTTTAGCTATTTTTTTGTATTTTTAGGGGGGTAATTACCCCTTAGCCCTATCCATTTGTTATAAATTTATCATATTTTATTAATTTGAATATTTCTTGTTACCTGGGGAGCAATTTGAAGACTAAAACAATGCTTTTTGACCCTGAAAATCGAGTTTAAAGTTATAAGGTCGTCGATAAACGTAAAAAGGGAGAGGGGCTGTTCCCCGAAAATCCTGAATCAATTGAGAATTTTAATGGTGATTTTCGTATTCAGCGACCCAAAATCTATAAGAAATGACTATTTTCATCAAGGAAAAAATTTTGAAGGTCAAATTTGTTGAACAGTGTTATCTCTGTAATTAAGTTTAGAAAGTAGTGCGCACAATTCAAGCGCGCAACATTTTAGTTTATCCGAATTACACTCGCTGAACTTATACGCTATGCGAACAAAGCAATAATTTGCTTCATACGAAAACACTACAATAAAAACAACTCGTTGGAATTTAGAAATAAATCTATTCAACTATAATATGAAAAGATGCTTTCAATGTGTGTAAAAAGCTTTATGGTTCGAAAAACATCTGCCTTTTATTTTCTTCATACCAGCTGCATAGAAAAACAATGGGCGTGCTTTAAAAAACAAGGGGAAATTAGCAATATATGAAGTTTTAAAACCAAAATTTCCTACCTTAAACTTATTGAATCATCTTGAAACTATGACACCTAAATCGAAACATTTCAAATATACAGTAAAACTTTTTTTAGCCATGAATTATGCGTTCTTCTTAGTTTTTTAAACAAAAGAAAAAAAATACGCGAAAATCGTCGTTTGCGGTCTTTTTTTCAAACCGCCATTTTGAAAAGAAATAATATCACGAGAACTACCAAAGTCACACGTTATGTTCATAAATATACATAGATCAAAATCCCCTTTGTTTGAAAGGTTTCGCGAAAAAACCGTTCAAAACAAAAACCGTTCAGACGAAAACCGTTCAAAAAACCAAAAAATTCGTAGCTTTACACATGCAATAAATTTGATTGTTTTTTATTGAACGGTTTTTTCGTATATCCGTTTGAAATCTCCACCTATTACCAATTTTTCATAAAAAAATTTCAAACACGAAATTTCGTAAAAAGTAACAGAACTTATGGGACAACCCAATATTTTTAGAGGTCTGATATTCATGAACTTATAAAAAGTTTTGAATTGTCAAGTTTTGAGTACAAATAGCTGGGTTCTCCCCCAGAAATTGATGCTAAAAATCAGGGTTTTAATTTTTTTTGGTAGAGCATGTCCGAGTTTCGGTGGGACAGGTCACTCTCGGTCCCTATATACTCCTTTCCGTACTCTTTTTCATTTCCAACAAATTTTTTGTTTCTTCTGTACAACTGCAGTTTCACCAAATGAAAAAGAAAAAAGTATGTATTTGTCTCTTCTTCTGTGAAAAGCAGTGTTTTTGATAGTTTTATTGCGTAAGTTGTAAAAAGATATTTGGCATTCTACGAACGCAAGAATAAAAGGAAAAAATGAGTGAAAAAGTTGGATATTATTTTTGTGTTTTCACCCCCCATAAACAGTTAAGAAAATTTTTTCCATATTTAAAATTTCGTAATTTTTTGCATTTTTTTTTGTTATTGCCCCGGCACCCCTGGCATACCCTCGCGGCACCCCAGGGTGCCGCGGCACACAGTTTGAGAACCTCTGGGTTAGGGTGTCCCTTATTTGGGCGTTTTTTCAAAAAGTCAGGGAAACTTTTGCTCCACCCCCAATTTTTTTTCCATTTGGTACCCTAAGACTGTGTGCAAAATCTTAAATCGATCAGATAATATAAACACGTGCCCCAAACGGCTTAAAGTTAGAAAAATTTGACTTTTTTCTAATTTTTTTGAAATTTTTAAAAAATATGTTTAAAAAATCAGTTTCCGAATAATAGGGATCTAACACATTTATACAATGATATTTGACCGTTTTTCATTGCTAGTCAGGCCAAAATGCCCTGATTGTAACCTAGTCATCAATTAGAAAATCATCAAATTTGTCCATTTTACACTGAGAATAGAAGAATCAAAAGGCAGTGGTAAACGACTTAAAACCGCAAAATTCCATGACTAAACACCATTTGCAGACCATATTGATATGGATATAAATTTTCTGGAGCTCAAATTAATTATGGGTTGCTTAATTACAGACGCCATATTGGATTGCATTAAAACTAAAAAAATTCTGGAAAAAAGGTATGGGCATGTTTGATGTCGGGTAATGGGTTTTTGAGGTTTCTAAACTCCATTAAGACTAATAAATTTCTCTTAGAGAACTTTTTAAAGCTCTTTACGTAAGGGTCAGCATATATCCTAATACAAGTGCTAACCATGTTTTCAGAACTATAGATATGGTAATAAATTCTAAACACATAAAACTGTCAAGAGAAATTCTGGAAACAAGTTAAAAATAGACTTCAGTGTGTCCACGAGTATTTTATTCCATAAGTTAATTGAAAAGCTGAAGTTGGTACAAAGTTAACCCACTCTTCATAATAATTATACTATCAGAAAGTAAGCAATTAACCATGTTTATAGAGACTGTTCTTCCTATTATATCATAATTTTATACATTAACATAAAAATACCAGCAGTTCAACATATTAGTGTGTCATTAAAACAATTAAACACTGTTATTTGGCAGTGGCTGTAAGAATGTAAAGAATTAACTACAGTTTTTATAACTCTTCTACTTTACCCTTAGTTTTTCTTCGCACTGTCAACCTTTCATCAGTAAACGTCCTTGAAGAAGTACTAAGGTTTCGAGTAAATTTTTCATGAAAATTGTTTATGGAATTAAATTATTTTAAAGTGACAGAGCCTTCTTTGAGAATATAGAGGTAGGAAACCTACAGAGCGAAGAATAGCTGACTTACAAAAAGACTTTAAAGAAGGAATTATTTTAAGAAACTGTTGATAATATATATGATATTTAAATATCCAATATAAGTGTCTTAGATTTTAATGACCCTAATTTGTTGAATTGCAGGTATTTTCATGTTAACGAATAAAATTATGATGCAATAGAAGAACAGTCTCTATAAAAATGGGTTAATTGCTTACCTTCTGATAGTATAAATCAATTAATATGAAGAGCGGCTATGAACTTCAGCTTTTATCTTACGGAATAAAATACTTGTGAACACATGGAGTCTGATTTTTAACTAGTTTCCAGAATTTCTCTTGACAGTTTTATATATTTAGAATTTATTACCATATCTATAGTTCTGAAACCATTGTTTGCACTTGTATTAGATCTGCTGGGCCTTATAATTGCGTAAAGAGCTTTAAAAAGTTGTCTAAGATAATTTTATTAGTCTTAATTGAGTATAGAAACCTCAAACAGCCATTACCCGATATCAAAAATGTCCATACCTTTTTTTAAGAATTTTTTTAGTTTTAATGTAATCCAATATGGCGTCTGTAATTAAGCAACCAATAATTAATTTGAGCTCCAGAAAATTTATCTCCACATCAATATGCTCTACAAATTATGTTTAGCCATGGAATTTTGCGGTTTTGAGTCGTTTACCACAGCCTTTTGATTCTTCTACTCTCAGTATAAAATGGACAAATTTGATGATTTTCTGATTGATGGCTAGGTTACAAACTGGGCATTTTGGCCTAACTAGCAATGAAAAACGGTCAAATATGATTGTTTAAATGTGTTAGAGCCCTATTATTCGGAAACGGATTTTTAAACATATTTTTAAAATTTTTCAAAAAAATTAGAAATTTTTTTATTTTAGGCTGTTTGGGGCACATGTTAATATTATCTGATCGATTTAAGATTTTGCACACAGTCTTAGGATACCAAAAGGAAAAAAATTGGGGGGTGGAGCAAAAGTTTCCCCGACCTTCGATTTTAAGGGACACCCTATTAAGGGTTCTATTGCGTTTTATTTATTATTTTATCATATATTTATATATATATATGAGGGTTAAATTCTGTGGTTCAATTCCGTTAAAAGGTCCCGCTAAATACCGCCATGCTCTTTTGGTCACCCAAAAGTAGAAATATTAGTAAATAATTTCAAACTAAGATAAAATGTTTAGTTAGATCAAAACTGTTTAGTTTATCTTATCAATAAAAATTGTTGATATTTGAATGTATGGCGCTTATACAAACTTGGTGATATTTAGCGGGACCTTTAACAGAATTGATCCAATTCTGTTAACGTTCACGTTAAATATACCACCCTGCAATTTTGGGCACCAAAAAGTAGAAATATTGCTTAATAATTCCAAACTCATAGATCAAAATATTAAGTTAAATCAATAACTGTTCTGTTCAGTTTTTAGTAAATATTGGATAAATTTATAGATATTCAAATAGATGACATTCATAAATGCATGGTGATATTTGGCTCATGTTAACGAAATTGAACCTATATCGCTCACTCCTTTCAAGAACGTCATATCTCAAAAATCAACGATATTTAGTTATGACTGTTTTCGGAAAGCTCTGAAGGAGTACTACAACCCTGCGTAACCCTCATATTTTTAAACTGAATAGTAAAGAAATTAACCAGATTTTTATTATTTATTTTCAATGCAATATTCTCTTTCAAATGCCTCTCCTGAAAATTTAGGTTTTTTGAGATATGACGTTCTTGAAAGGAGTGAGCGATATTGTTAAATGTTTGGCGTTTTAGCCCATTAGCATTTTAAAATTCATGGTGTGATTAGTGATATTCTTCCCAATCACCTTAAGCATGCAATAAGTGCTAAGATTTACCAAGACTTATGAATTTGATAATCTAAAATTTTAAGTAAAGGATCAATTTTTGGAATACTTCGGCAAAGGAATGACTACTGTTTTATTGTAATCAAATTGTGCTCTGTTTGATAAATAATAGGGTTGTTGTATTAGTGGGATAGCTTTTTTGATAAAATGCCATAATTGTAAGTATAGCAAACCCGCCAAAGAAGCAGGAGGTACCAAGCTGAAAAACAATGTTGTTGACTTGCATGAATGAATGAAAGTATGAAGATGTTTCTCTCTAGAATACTGGATGGTGTTTGTTTTTGTATGATCATTTAATGACATCAATAACAAACACTTTTCAGTTGAAATGAAAACTGGATTCCATTGAAAACTGAAGATGGTGGTATTGCTTTTCATTGTCTACACTACAATTATAAAATTTTTGTTCCCTCGTTTAAATTATTCCTTAAAATTGTCAGAGGCATTTGTATTAGTAATAATTTACCTTATGTACTATCTGTTATCTCTTCTGCTTAATCTGATGAGCATTACCAAATCTCAAACTGTGGCACTGAATCAGAGTTACTGGTTGGTAGATGGGTTAAAACATTAGAATATAATTTACTTTCATATTATGAACTTTAACACTTACAATCAGTGGTGGCTTATCCATAGGAGAACCCCAGTAAAAATAAAATAAAAATGGAAAAATTAATAACATTCTATTCCACTTATACTCTTTTCAAGGTGAGTTTCCATGCTCTTTAAATTGATGTCTTAATGAATTAATATCTTAGTTTCAATGCTTTACAAATGTTTCGCCTTCTACAGCAGGAAGGCGAACACAATTCTTCCTTACGACAGCCACTCTTGGCTTCCCATGCGCACCAAAAAAAACAAGTCTGCCTCAGTTTGCCTTTCTTCGTTTTAGCTTTACTTGCTTCTGATTTTTTCATGCATTTTCATTACTTATATTTTTAAAAATAAAAATATCTTAGTTTTGGGTTCATAGGACATTCTATGCCAAACAAGACATTAAAAAGTCAGGCAAAGGTGAATAGCAGGGTTTGGAATCAATAATTATAATAAACTAAACAATAATTAAAATTCTTTAAATTATATTTAAAAACTTTACATAACTTATTAAAATTACTGATGTTTTCATGGCAATCTATATTTATACTTTTAGTTGGGTTTCCAATCTAAATTTTTTATACATAACAATAAGAATTTTTTAATTATATTTTATCGCTAATCATTTTAACTCTTTTAGTATCAGCTTCCCCAAATTTTCCATAAGATCCAATAGTGATAGTTATTGAAAGGATTAAAAATTTATAGTAACTTATTGTACTTTTATTCATTTACTCTTTTAGGACAATTATTTAACCAATGAGAATAAAAGAAATAATTTTTTAAATTAAAAATCAGCAACCGTGGAAAAAATTACAACTGGTTAAGGGAGAGTTACTGCAGCAATTTTTATTCATGTAGCACTAATTAAATTTTTAAAGTAAATTGAATTTGCAGGTTAATACTTATTAATTGTTGGTGCATTTTTACTGGACATAATTCTTACTATGACTGATCAAGATAAAATCAAATTTATTATATACACACAGACAAACGATACAAAATAATGTTAACAAATCATATCACCTGGAATCGCTGATCCATATATAGGTGAAATGTAAATATAAAATCGACAAAAGAAAAAAATTATACAAAACATGATAAAGTGACAAGAAAAAACTCAAGAATTTTCAAAATTACAAAAAAACATTTAATAGTGGGATGGCGAAACGGTGTCAGGTGGTATATGCAATGTTTCAGTCATATTAAAAGAACTGTTCAATTATGTTAATGAATATAAAAAGTTTTTAAAACGTCTTTTTTTAAATTATCGGTTGTACTGTTAAATATCAAGGGGTAAACTATTGCAGAATTTTGGGCCTATGTATGAAAATGTTTTGTGCAGGATTTCTTTAGAGGGATATGGAATTTTATAAATTTCATTTGTTTGCCTTATATTAATATACAGGGTGTCCCACGAGAAGTGGCCCAACCCTTTAACTTTTGAACCCCTACAGATATAGTCATGAAAGTGGGGTCTAGGTATAGTAAAGTGACCATGCCCTATCCGATGAGATAACTTTCAACGCCCTCTAGCGGAAAATTTAGGAGTTATAATTTTTATTTTAAAAACTGTGTGAGGTATGTGAAAAAAGTCAATGACTAAGTTGTAGAGCATCATCGATTTAGTAGGAAAAGACACCTTAAGCAGAAAAATATCTTGAATAAAATCCCTAAACCGCACGCTCAAATAGGTTGAATTTACGTAGATTTTACATCTTAAAACGCTCCTCATGAGGCGAAAATGAGAAATTTTCAATTTAATGAACTAAGAATGCTTTTAGTCATTTACTTAAATCATAAAAATAAAGATTTCTCATTTTCACCTCGTGAGGAGCGTCTTAAGACGTAAAAACTACGTGAATTCAACCTATTTGAGCGTGCGTTTTAGGGGTTTTATTCAAGATATTTTTCTGCTTAAGGTGTCTTTTCCTACTAAATCGATGATGCTCTACAACTTAGTCATTGACTTTTTTCACATACCTCACACAGTTTTTAAAATAAAAATTATAACTCCTAAATTTTCCGCTAGAGGGCGTTGAAAGTTATCTCATCGGATAGGGCATGGTCACTTTACTATACCTAGACCCCACTTTCATGACTATATCTGTAGGGGTTCAAAAGTTAAAGGGTTGGGCCACTTCTCGTGGGACACCCTGTATTGTTTATGATTGGCAGTTACAGCATTTAAAAGCAACTTGTTTTTTCCCTTGAAAGCATCCATTTGAGTTAGTCAATTACTAAATTTATGTCTAAGATGATATAAACGTATAAATTGTTTTGTATCACTGTATATTTATATGGATTTGGCTAGGTACTGTATATTTTTAATAGTGTGTATCTGTATAATAAATAGAATGTACAAAATAGTTCTGGTTTGTTTTTTAGTTCTAATGACAGCATTCATTAAATTTAATACTATAATAGAAATATTGAAATGTTATTGAACTATTTCAGCAATGCATCTAACTTTCATAAGATTGAATAAAATTGTATTTATTTATTGATGATGTGTTATTATTTATCGTTTAAAATTTATGAAATCAAGCTTAAAATGTAAAGCTACTTTCTTATGCAATGAAAAGAGTCTAACATCAATGACTTGAACTATGAGAAAAATCTTTCTCCTAGACTGTCTTAAAAAAAACTTAACCATCAATTAAAATATTTTTGTTGAAAACATTTATTGAATTAATAATATAAAGCAGTATTTGATAGGACATTAGGAACTAAACCTATTTAACATTTAATTAGGCTTACCATACGTCCGGGTTTACCCCGGACAGTCCGGGGTTTTTAGTGCTGTCCGGGGAAATGTCCGGGGTCGCAATATGTCCGGGGTTTTCATACTTTGAAGATTTGTAGATTTGCCAGACATTTTTATGAAAAATCGTGAAAAAACTCTTAAAAATTGCGTTGTTTTACATTATCTAACATCTGTATTAATTTGGAGAACTTACTTTCAGTGAATTTTATAATAAAATTAAGTCAATCAAACAATTTTTGAAAAAAATAATGTAGAATAAAAAAATAAATTTGATATTTCTGTTCAATGTTTATTAGTTTGAATGTTTTTTCTTATTTTTTAATCTTTGATGATTTGATATGGTACTTATTAAGATGTCCTGGATTATGTCCTGGGTTGGACCCAAGAAAATATGGTAAGCCTACATTTAATAGACCATAAGAAATAAATTTAAAAATCATAATGATGCACTAATAATTCTCGCTACTGGTCTTCACCTCTTTCACATAAAAAGGTAATTAATCAAGTCTAAAAGAAATGTTAGGACGCAATATGGCTAGATACTACAAATGCCAAGAATGTTTTCAGAAGCATTTATAAATTGATTACAAATATAAATGTAATAAAAGAGGAAGCAAAAAAGCAACGAGAAAAGACATAAATAAAGGTTTAAAAACAGCCTTACAGCTGTTTCGGCATTTGGGTTTTCGGTTGTTTTTAAACCTTAATGGCGTCTTTTTTCGTTGCATTTCTGCTTCTTTTAATGCACCTTAGTACAAAGGCTATTATCTCAAATATAAAGTAATAAACTTTCGTAATTTTAATTCTTAAACAATAGTAAACAGCTCCGCTATCAACTTCATACCATAGTGGTTTTAGTGTATCTCTCGCTTAGCGCTATTGCGCATGCCCTACGTTGGCGATCCATCAGTTGGCGCCGTAGCTGGTCTAAGCGCTTCAACACAGCTATCCTCGCCAATGCTCTGATGCAGGGGCGTCATTTAGGGGGGGCAGGGGGGGGCAACCGCCCCCCCCCAAGGTTTCCACTGTAATGTGAAAAATAGCTGCAAGTCCCTTGAAAATTCTGTAACTTCCACAAGGAGCTTTGGGTGCAACTCAAAATGTCTCAAAAGGAGTTAAAACATTACTTTTGAGGGTTCAATTTCAAAAATTTTCTGGGGGAGGACCCCCAGACCCCCTCTAATATTTTCATGTCTCTTATTTAGTGTTTTCATCCTTGAAAACCATTCCTTTTACAAGAAGATTTTTTCTTACGAAGTTCCCCCAAAGAGTTTGAAAAAGAGATAAAACACTAGTGTAAAGGGGAATTAAAATTCCTGGGGGAGGACCCCTAGCCCCCTTAAAACTTTGACGTTTATTTACTACTCTTTTCCCTAGAAAATTATGTGGTTTACAAGAAACTGTTCTCTTTGGATGCAGCCCAAAGGGTCTCAAAACGAGCTAAAACACTACTTTAAGAGCCAAATTTTCAAAATTTTTCTGGGGGTGAACCCCCAGACCCCCCTTTTTCTTTGGAGTTCACGTTGTGAAATTTTGACATGATATTACCTTAAAAATGAAGTTCAGGCAACTCCCGCGAAAAAAACCCTAGTTACAGCAACGTATAGACCCAATTAAAAAAAATTCCTTGCCCCCCCCAACCAAAAACTGAAATGACGCCCCTGCTCTGATGTGAATAGGGTACGGAAATAAGCGTCCCGGACGCGTATTCCCAAAAGTGCCCCCGAGTTGGGTCGCTTGGCAACATTGTTCGAGTTGAACAGGGATAACTCGCCATGCTGGGAAACTTTGGCGCAAAGACATCGCAAAACACTAATGGCGGACAAAGCCTAAACAAATAATATGTGGTCGGTGATTTTTGTTTCGCAGGTTTGATGACTTTGAGTAAGTTCAGTAAGTTTTAATAGGGCAGCTTAAGTGTTCGGCAGAATACAAACATACTTACCCAGATTATTGCTAATCTCTTTACGTAATTTTGATACAGTGAGTGTATATTTGATACCTCTCTTTAATTCTGGGTTATTGATTTGTTTTTGGCTTTATTTTGTGTTTTAAATCTTGAATACCATATTTCAAGTTCTCAAGTGTTGAAATTTTTTACGCTATAGTAGCAAATTGAAAGTGATGGAATAATCCAGATATTTTAAAATGGCTTTAAGTCCAAATCTATGGCTAGACAACAACTGTTATATGAATTATGGGTGGTATTGATTTGTTTTGGGCTTTATTTTGTGTTTTAAATCTTGAATACCATAGTACAAGTCTTTAAGTGGTGAAATTTTTTACGCTATAGTAGCAAATTGAAAGTGATAGAATAATCCAGATATTTTAAAATGGCTTTAAGTCCAAATTTATGGCTAGACAACAACTGTTATATGAATTATGGGTACAGTTTTAGAAAGAGTCCACCAGCCGCCATGTTTGCCTTGCCCACAACTCAAATTTTGACTGACAATCATAGAGATCTAATAATCAATATTATTAGTATTAGATACTAAAATAATAAAAAATTAGTAAATTGCTAGATCTAATAGTAAGCTATAAGACAACTAAAAGATCTAATAGTAATATTAATGCTGACAACATTCATGTTGCTGTGGTAAACATGGAAGCTGGTGGACTCTTTCTAAACCTGTTCCGAATTATGTTTATCAACTTTTTATGCTCTTAAGCAAGCGGGGTCTGAGAGACAGCCCTCCAAAGTAATTGTTCAAATAAGAGTGGTTTTGATTTTCCTTTTCTTAAAAAACTCTACTTTGATTCGAACATTGTACAGTAAAGCACCGTCTGTGTAAACTTCTTTCAAGGGACCGTCATTACGTGTAAGTTAAAACAACTTTGCATTTTGAGTTTTCATACTCCTATCCCAAATTTAAATACTATTGGATAGAATTTTTTTCACATAGTATTAAATTACTGAACATAAGTAGCTTATAGTAATTATTAAAGTAACAATAATAATTAAACTTTAAAATTCTATTATAACATTGAACTAATCTCATTAGTTTATCCTAACTATTAGTTTATTTACCACATCTTGAGTACACATTGCACATCCTTAATACATCCGAATCCATTATTGCTTTACATTCACATCAAATATAATTTATTCTACTGTTTTGAAGAAGTCCTTCAACTTCATTGTAATTTGAATTGAAGATTGTCTTGCATTACAGTGTTCTGAAGCGAATTTAGTTGGGGAAATTTTTTTTCACTAGTGTTCCGACATAGGAAAATAAGCTCTAAGCTTTTCAATATGTTTCATTGATTCTGTTGTGGAGGGTGAAGTAATTTCTTCACATACTACATCTGGTGTGGAGAAATTTAACTTGTAGCAAGTAACAACTGATAAAGAATGTTTTGGAATTTTGAGACGGTAGGAAACAACATATAATCAGTATTGCAGGTCATATAAACTGATTATTTTTTAATCAAATTGAATAGGAATGAAAGGGGACATAACAAAAACAATGCATAAATTGAAAAGACCAATCAACGAGAGACGCATAAACAGTGCTTTACTGTATAAGCTTTTTATGATTTAAAAATGATTTCTATGATCAACAACTGTCATCATTTTTGAAAATTAGGAAAAAAATCTAAATTACTAAATCTAATTAATATAAAATTACATAGAATGTAAATATATATTATTTTTATAAGCATGGAAAACAATGTTCACTGTTTTCCATTTTGGTGAACACACTCTAGTTAATTAGTTAATAAAACTACAATGAATATTAAAAAGTATTTTTTTGAAAAACTCGAAATTCACTGTATTTTAAGGTTTTTAATTTAATGCATATCTGCAAGTCAGATCAAGGAAAGTTTGTTTTTGTAGAGAAGTGAAATTAGTATCAATATTCAAATATCAGTTAGAACCACAGAGTAGTATAAAGCTTAACAGAGATGTCAAATGGCAGTATTCCTCCTTAGGTAATTAATTTAATTCAGCCCGCAGATTATAATTCAGTTCACTAGCAGCCAATCAGAGAACGCGAAATGTATTTGATTTGATTTTTACTCTGATTGTAGGCTATTTGGATTTGAGTGACAGCTTCAGTGGGCGTTTGACAGAATTAGCAGGAATGACGTGGAATTAAAGGGGGCGGGTTCGTTTGGCCTAAGGTTTTTTCAATGGGAAAAACCCTGTTAAGAAAGTTGCCATTAGCGTCTATGGATGGTGATGAACACTCTGTTAAGCTCTATACTCTGTGGTTAGAACTGCTTCATCTAGTTATTATTATTGAAACTTTTTAAAAATGAACTGAAAATTATTTATGTAATATTAGTAATGTTTTAAAGATTATTTTTTATAGGAACATATTTTTAGATCCTTAAATAATAGTACACTAATTATACAATTATTTTAGGATCAAATAATGATAATAATAATTATATCTATGGTTGTCAGTGGTCATGAGCTGTGATTAAACATGGCGGCGGGAGGACGCTTTTAAAACCCTATCTTTTCCTATTCTAGTGATGTAAATTTTGTAAAAAAAATCAAATAAATATTAATATAGTTATTAATTTAGTTACTTTTTAATTAGTATAGTACTAAATCATAATGTTTTTACTAACATTAAATATTATAATTATTTAATTCTAATAGTTTTAAAATATTTTAGAAAACAATAGTTTATATTTTGAGTTGGTTTCGTTAATTTTTGTTTTATTTCCCTTCAATGTTTTTAAGTCACACTTATAGTTCAAGGAATGTATGAATGCTGATAAAGTTAACAAGCTTCATTGGTAAATTTTAATTTGGCAGTTACTACATTTAAGCCTTTTCCCAAAACACTTGGTGTCTGATTTTAATTTGCAGTAAATGGTTTATGAGCTAAGTACATAAATACCAAATAAAATAATGAAGTTAAATATTTGTTCACTAAAATTTATTTTAAATTCTAAAGCATAGCCCTAAAAATTTAAAATGTAGTGAAACTTGTTTATATACTGTAAGGACCCTGAAAGAATAAGCAGGTCACTGTCATACTGAAAAATGCTATGAAATTGTATTATAAGCTTACAAAATAAAGAATCTTTCAAAAAAATTGCCATCCTTTAATTTTTACTGTCATGTAATTAATCCTTTCCTTTCACAGAAGTCAAGCCCTACATTAGCCCAAATAAGCCATTATTAGAATAGATAGATGGAGCCACACGCAATTCTAATATTTTTTTTAGTTTTATTTACAAACAAATAACCACCATTTTCTACTCAATTGAATTAGAAAGTTACTTGTAATAAACCTACGATAGGAATTATGCAAAATTATTGCAACAATTATGCTGTCATGATGTAATTTCTTTCTAAATTACAACTTCTTCAAGTGATTTTGCGTTACTGATGTTAAAAGTATTAACTAAGTTTTGATTTGAATAGGTAATGTTAAAAATTGTGTTTGCTTGAAGGAACTTTTGTAGACAGGATGACAACACCCAAGAACAAGTCACATACTGACTTTGTTTTGAGAATTATTTTCATTAAGATACTTGCTATTGCTTTCCTATCTTAAAGTTAACATACCCATAATTATGAGAGGGGTTTTTGCTTATTTAGCTGACAAGGGGTACGAAAAACATATTAACGTAATACATTTGAACTGAACCTACCTAAATCATTAAGAACAACCATTATTGATAAAATAAGTAACGTTAATGGTTGATTATGTTTGCATTATTTAATTGAAAAATTATTTTGCAAACCCCTTCCTTCATAATTGTGATGAATGAGCAATTTCAACAGACATAAATGCAAATTTGTCGGTTTCAGGCTTTTGCCGTCTAGTTTTCACTTTTGGGTTTTTGTTTTTGCACAAATGGTAGCATTGACAGTTTCTCGGAAGTAATGCAATTTTTTTGGAAACCCCTTTTCACTACATTAAGCTAGATATGGGTCATTCCGAACGTTTAATCAAAATAGAAAATTTGCATATTTACTGTTTTGTCATTTACCAACGATATGTTCTGGGACTTGGGTAACTTGCCATCATGTTGTTTAATTTATTATTTTATTTACACAAGTAAGAATTTAAAAACACTCAACTTATTTTTGTATTTTAATATTCTAACTATCCTTATTTATTCTCACATTCTGAGTTTGTATGACAAAAACTAAAATTTTAAGGATAGATACTACACAAGTGTACAGATCCTATTAATCATATAATACAACTGTATGGAAATAAAATCCTTAGTTACTACAGTTTACTTTTAGAATACTTTCTAAATTTCGTATATTCTCTCTTAAAATTGGCTAAAAAATAAAAGCAGATAAATACTAAGTTAATAATACAGATTAGTCCAGGCAACGAATGCTCAAAAAAGGGTGTAGAGGGAAGTTCTTGGAACACAATTTTTGACTTTAGAACTTTGTTTGGACTAGTTTGGAGGTAAACATATCAAAAGTCCCCGACCCTAGCCCCTGAGCTTAATGTAGGGGGGGCGTTTAAAAGTCTCATTTTTCAGTTTTTGGCTTATTACTCTTAGAAAATGCATCCTCACGAAAAAGTTTCAATTATCTTTTTTAAAGTAGATAAAATTACCAACATTTTAAGACCATTCCCAGGTTTATAGGTCCAATAGATCCCGAGTTACATCTCTTCAAAAATGGAAAATTTGTTAAAAAAGTTCGAAAAATTGAGTAAAATTCGTATTTAAAGCAATTTATTGGCTATATTACACTTCTAAGAGTGAAGTAAGGACTAAAACCTTATAACGCAATTATTTAGCTTTAATTTAAGCCCTGAACCAAGTCTACGAGATCAATAGTTCTTACGCTATCTGAAAAAAAAACAAAAATTGGGAAAATGGGATTTTCCCAGAAAGGGGACCTAGAGGTTTGAGAGTACAGTAAAAGAGAAGAAAAGTGGTATAAATTAATATACCAATATTGAAAACAGTATTTATTTGTTTGAAGTATTCCATTTTTACCTTATAAAATTTATTAATTACCTATTTCTTAATTATTAATTATTTTCAATTTAATAAATTTTTTGTTCTATATTTATTGAATTTAAAAAATGATCGTCATATTTATGAATTTTGCATACTTGTCATATATAAATTACAGCTTATAACATTTAGGAGGCATAGGTTCATGTTGGTATAACGGTTAAGAGGAAATTTCGAGAGGCTTTTGTCCCCTCAAAAAGGAACGGATAGGGCTATGTTGGTGTAAAAAGGAAGAACACTGAAAAAACAGCAGGCTACAGGTTTGTAGGAATACAGTAAAAGAGAAGAAAAGTCGTAAAACATGAAAGACATGACCACTCTATACAAAATGAAAGCTGATTATTTAACTTTAATTTAAGCCCTGAACCAAGTCTGTGAGATCAAAAGTTCTTACTCTATAACTTTTTTGATGCTGTTCATGTTTTGATTTTTCCCGGGAGCGCCATTCCGATTCGATTCCTTGCTGAACAAATCGAAACCCTTTAGCATTTTTACTTAAATTTAATATTCTTCTGTAAATTAAATGTCGTCTGTGCTGTGATATTCCAAGTCTAATAAATTTAAATTTTACTTTAAGACATGTCGAAGGCCCCAAGTGAGTCTTTTGTCCTGCCCCCCCCAAACTTGTAATTCGGGCTGGAATTAGATGTATGGATGGAAGATGGAGAATAACTGCCTGGTCCCAGTGCATAGTGAATTAGCAGCTGCACCGGACGATATCCTAAAAACAATTTTCTGCCGATGCGTGAAAGACTGTGCCAGCGCGAAGTGTGGTTGTAAAAAAGCAAGCCTCAAATGTTCCCCAGCATGCCAAAACTGCCAGGGGAACTGCCTGAAGGGGGTTTCTCAAATTGACTCCGAAAGTGAAGAAGAACAGGAGGATCCTCTAACTGTTTCCCTACAGGGATCCGATGGAGAGGATGACACAGAAGATGAAAACAAAATCGAGGATCAAGGTCCTCCCCGCCCTAAGAGAGCAAGAAATTAACTGAATGATACCTACTATTGAACTATTGTAATGTATTATGTTTACTTTTCAATGCCAATAAACTTCGTTTTCACTAAACGGTTGTTTTGTAAAAATATCACAATGCCTATCCTATATGCACAAACATGGTCATAGCAAAATATTTTCCCATGTCTAGATATTCTTTAATTAAGTGTGAGGAACCTGGTCATCGGGCCTACACTTGTACTGAGTAAAACTTGGGGCAAATTTAATCAGCTTTCATTTTGTATAGAGTGGTCATGTCCTTTATGTTTTAAGACTTTTCTTCTCTTTTACTGTATTCCTACAAACCTGTAGCCTGCTGTTTTTTCAGTGTTCTTCCTTTTTTACACCAACATAGCCCTATCCGTTCCTTTTTGAGGGGACAAAAGCCTCTCGAAATTTCCTCTTAACCGTTATACCAACATGAACCTATGCCTCCTAAATGTTATAAGCTGTAATTTATATATGACAAGTATGCAAAATTCATAAATATGACGATCATTTTTTAAATTCAATAAATATAGAACAAAAAATTAATTAAATTGAAAATAATTAATAATTAAGAAATAGGTAATTAATAAATTTTATAAGGTAAAAATGGAATACTTCAAACAAATAAATACTGTTTTCAATATTGGTATATTAATTTACACCACTTTTCTTCTCTTTTACTGTACTCTCAAACCTCTAGGTCCCCTTTCTGGGAAAATCCCATTTTCCCAATTTTTGGTTTTTTTTTCAGATAGCGTAAGAACTATTGATCTCGTAGACTTGGTTCAGGGCTTAAATTAAAGCTAAATAATTGCGTTATAAGGTTTTAGTCCTTACTTCACTCTTAGAAGTGTAATATAGCCAATAAATTGCTTTAAATACGAATTTTACTCAATTTTTCGAACTTTTTTAACAAATTTTCCATTTTTGAAGAGATGTAACTCGGGATCTATCGGACCTATAAACCTGGGAATGGTCTTAAATTGTTGGTAATTTTATCTACTTTAAAAAAGATAATTGAAACTTTTTCGTGGGGATGCATTTTCTAAGAGTAATAAGCCAAAAACTGAAAAATGAGACTTTTAAACGCCCCCCCTACATTAAGCTCAGGGGCTAGGGTCGGGGACTTTTGATATGTTTACCTCCAAACTAGTCCGAACAAAGTTCTAAAGTCAAAAATTGTGTTCCAAGAACTTCCCTCTATAACCCTTCGTTGCCTGGACTAGATGGTTTATGGTGTAATGACAGCAGCAAATCTGTCTTTTTCACTAGTTTAACATACCCTTTAGTAAGTTCCTAGTCAATGGGTAAGTAAAATATTTATTTACCACTTTTCTTTACTATGTCTATATTTGGTGAAAAGAAGTTATCATGAAGTTTAAATTGCATAGATCACACATACTAAGACAGCAATAGCATAGGTGTTTTCAGTGATTAAACTTAAATTAAATCCTTTATTTTGAATTTAATAAGTTCTAAATTACCCTAGTAAAAATTCAAGTTTGAAACAAAGCAGTTTAAACAAATTGGATCATAAAAACTATTATGGTTTGAAATTATGATTACGACTAGTGCAACGACAACTTCTAGGTTGCCACCAAAGCTTCTCGCGCTGCCGCCAACCACTCTGAACAATTTTTAGTTCTTTAAGAGTATTTTTGTTGTAGATAGGATAAAACAATGAAATTTTGTTAAGGACATTAATTTTTAATGATTATACCTACAAAGAAAATACAGAAAAAAAATTTTACACTAATTTTTGTTTTTATTTACACTTTTTTTTAAATACAAATCATTCAATTACTATGTCTTTTAAGAAAACTGCAAATATAGCAACCAAATGTTATAAAATTTTTGGGTAAAACCTAGTAGTATAATCTTGGATGTAATATAAAAAGTACTTCAACCTAAACTTTGGAAATTATCCCCAACATCAGTTAGTTGAGTTGTTAGAGAATTTCCTTGTAAATAACATTTGAACACTTAATAACTGACTACATGATTATTTGAGTTGCTGTGCCAATGGTATGCAACAGTTGAAAACCACACAGGACATTTTATAAATTGAGAAGGCCCTTGGTTCCTTAACTTTTTTAGTCGCAGAGCAATATTTCAAATTTATTTAACAAATAATAGAGAACATACACAATTCACACATAGACAAAATAAATAAATGAAAATAAGGTTATAAACATTCTTCTTAAAGAAGGCTCTACTCGTCTATGGGGTTTTGGAATTCTTGTTTTAAATAAAAATAAATACCCGAGAAATTCTTCAGTGCAGTATTTCAAAAGAACTTTTCTCTAGTTAAAAAATATTTTTCTACTAGAGATAAATAATTAAGAATTTGTTTTTAAAGAAGTAACCAAGTGTTAGTTGTCCCATTAAATTAAAACCCAGAAAATTATTTTGATTGAAAAACATCTGATGTACAAAAAGTTCTTGGTATATGGTAATTTACATGTAAATTGAAACCATAAATAAAAATTTTATTTGCTCTCTGGGTTCGAATGCTTGTTTAATTTTAAATGGAACTTTTTGAATCAGTACATTACATTTTCAAGAAAAAAAGAATACATTAGGAGTCTCAAAGTCCGAAGTGAACATGAATACACTGCGTAAATTGTAGAGATGGGAATGGCTGGGAAGAACCCGGAAACTTTGGGAAAAAACTTTTTTTTCGAAGGGTTTGTTTCTTTCTGGGAAAGTTGAAATGTTAATTTCAAATACTTTTTACAGAATTGTTTTACCGATATCAATTAAAAATGTTTTACATGATATTCTTATAATGAAGTTTCAACCATATATTGAGCATTTTCTTCCCAAAAAAGTAGTTGGATTCCACTCTAAAAACTGAAAAATTTTTAAGTTTGTGAAAATAATGTTTTCAGAAACATATTACAGTTACTTTGCAATGCTTTTTCTTTAGGTATTTAATGTCACACATGAATACATTGAACTTAAAAATGTAAGCTGCAAGTGATAAACTAATTTTGATATACATCAAAGTTTTACTTGCTATTTTTCTACATAAACAAAAATGTGCATTCAAAATTATATTAATGAACACAGAACAGTTGCACTTTTGGGCCATTCCATGGTTACGGACGTAACAAATAGAAACTTTTGAGGCTTTGTAAAGAATGTAAAAATAAATTGTAAACTATGGTATTTTTTTCTAAAGATATCAGAGGTAGATTAATAAAATATTAAATTATGACAACTGAACAATGGTTCTAAAATTTAAAAAAAATTGAAAACTAAGTGTTACGGAGGTAACTCACAGAACTGTCTATATTTCACCTTTCGAAGTTGTTGACAAATGCCTGTGAATTTTAGAGTAAAATTTAAAAAAATTTTCTCAGTAATTCATTATGAAGGTTTATGAAATTAAAAAAAGTGATTGTAGAAGCAAAAATTTAATTATTTATTAATCTATGGCCTAATTAATTTGTTACGGACGTAACACTCGCTTGTTATGGACATAACCTGTCTGATTTATAACTCATTATTAATGAAATAAAATCATTTAATTGTTCAATATAAATTTATTTATCAAACAAAACACTATTATCAAGGCATTGGAAATTTTTTTTATAAGAATTGTTTTTATAGACTACATAATAAGATTTTGAGAAAACGTTAAAATAACCTCTTGGATTACGTAGCGTAATTTGCATTATTTTACTTATTTTTACATTTTTTAAAACTAAAATGATTATTTTTTGCTTCTAGTCTCATGTATAAACACAATTTCAATGTATTTAAAAATTTTTTTAGTGAAATAGCTTTTTCCATGGCCTAAACTGATTTATAATGAAATTTCTTCAAACGTTTTACTAATCTACTGCTGACTGACTGCATTTTTTCACATAATTGACAAATAGCAATAAGGCTTTTCTTTTCTATTGCTTTGACATTAAAAATCTTATGCCTTTTATTAAATGTTATCTTTTTTAAATACTCTTTTCTTTTTATTGCTCATTTTTGGCTTAATTTGGGGGAAAAGAGCAGGATAAAAATTGAAAATACCCATATTGGAACAAAGAAGTCCAAAATCACATTCCTTACCCTTAAAATAAGAAAAAATACATGTTGGCTAAAAAAATTCGGAATATAAAGGATTTTTGGTGTCCTAATAGGAAAATTAAAAATCAGATGTTACGTCTGTAACTGTCATACAATTTTTTATATGCATCAAAAATTCATGTAATAGTGTTAAAAGCATGTTAATATGATTTATAAAGAGAAAATATGGTTAAAATTTGATTGAGATTACCAGTGAGTTTGTAATCTGTTTTCATGTAACATAGGAACATAACATAATGAATTTAAAGTTTTTAATTATTATATTAATATATCTTAAAATTTTATTATCTTACCTATAAGTAGAATTGCCAGAGATAAAAACTAGCCCCAATTAAATTTCTACAGGTTGTTTTTAATATCAGCAAGCCTAGTCAAACTTTACTAACTTTATGTGGAGTATTTTTAATTTTGTAATGTTCTACTATTTTGGCCTAAAAATCTTATTTATAACTTAGTTTTTGATATTTTAAGGATGTTTTAGAAAAATTCAACTCTTAAGCTGCTTTTACATGGAGCCGGTTTTCTGCCTTGCCGACACTTATTTTCGGCCTGGCGACGTCTTGGCGATGGCTTGGCGCGAGAAAAAATCCCTAAGCCGAAAGCCGAAGACGAGCCGATTTGGTTGACTCTTTTTTGTGGTCACGTGAGTCCTACGGACCAATGGCTAGGCGTATTCACCCGGCATGCCGAAGCCGGTTTTCGGCTCGGCTCGGATGGACTTTTTTTCGGGGCCGAAAGAACGAATGGGTCACGTGATTGAAATCCACCAATTAAACGGAAGAGAACATCGTGCTGTTTTTGCCATCAACAATCGTCGTCCATTACTATGCGATGTTTAGAAACTTTTTTACGTAAAATTAAGGTTAATTTATTAATTATTATTCAAAGTAATAGAGTTAAAGCGATAAAAACGCGTTGGGGTATTATCGAATTACAAAAGGTTTTGTAGAATTGAATGAAAAAGTCATTTTACTAGCATAGTGAATCTGATTCTGTTCATTGCTTTATATATGTTTTTGAATATAGTTTTATAGTTATAGAAGTAAAATTCTTAAAGTACAATTACTTTAAAGTGAACTAAATATATTAAAATACCCTACTGCAAGTTCATACAACAAAACACTTAAAATACTTTCCCTAAAAACATCATCTTATCGTTGTACTACCAGGGGTGATTAGATACAAAAACTTATAATCATTTATTTATTCCTCACTTTTTTATGTTGTGGTATATTAAGTTGTGTTATGCTTTGAGTATGTTACTTGTTGTATGTAAATTTCAAAATCTAATAAAATATACATAGACAGCAAACAAAAGTACAAGAATTTAAGTGATGTTTCCCCGAAAGAAAGATATATATAAAAGAACTTGCTTTTATAGTGATGATGATTATTGTGTTAGATTCAGATTTAATTATTAAATTTATCCAATATCAAGATCTGGTAATTAGGGCCTGATTTAGAAAATTTTCAATATAAAAGGCACCCTGTGCAGCAAGGAGCTCCCATGTTATATTTTTTTTATGGAAACAGAATTCACAACACAATAAGTAAATGCGTAATGTTTCAAATTAACGTTTCTAAGATGTCCTATAAAACCATTTAGTTCGTGTTCTTACTTACCAATTTGTAGAAAAAAATATTGAAATGAATTCCAAAAATATGAAAAGTCAGTTTATTTATATACTTAGTTTTGTTATAGTTTTATGATACTGATAAGATTTTGGGGGTCCTTGGCCTAGGTTTTATGGTTAAAACGGGGCCTGCTGATGATATTCGTAGAACTATAATAATAGAACGATGAAGGCTCACTAGTCTGGAATACTTAAAAGAGGAATCTTCCAGACTAGTTTATTAACACCAAGACCATGGCCCTACAACCTACTGTTCTTGTTCTAATTAAAGAAATTACAAAACTTATAAATGTACGATTTATTCACCTGAAATATTTATCTTGGTCTTGAAAAATAAGTTACTTTTCCTCCAAGGGAGCGATGCCTGGGAGTCTATTTTACTTTACCAAATGAAGGAATTTGTTTTAGATATATTTAATATTAAAGTTTACAGTATCAAGACCTGATTAAATTCAAATACACTTCCTTCCAGTTTTGAAAAAATATTTTGCACAGTTGAGTACAATTGTTAAAAGTGGTCAGTAAATAAATTTTTATCTTGGTACTGCTGAATAATTAATAACCACTCAAAGAAACACGAGTATCATGATACCCTAGATTGTTATAAGAAGGTTCAACAGTATGATAAAAATTTAACTTGTTTGTAAATATAATCGTATTATCATTGCGATATTCAGCTTTACATCTTACTCGTTTGATCAGTTTCCCAACCTTTTTACCCTCGCAGAACTCTTGTGACCATGTTTACGTAATGTTAAATTTTTATGTTCATGTTAATTTTTATCCAAAAACGATATACTAGTTTTTACATAATATATAAATTAACATTCCTTTCTAACATGAAAAAGAACATGTTGGCATATTAGACAAAAGTTGATTTACAATTAAAACCACAGTATAATATATTAATTTTCTTACTAGGGGGACTTCTGTTCCTTTCTCAATATTTCTCACTAACTCAAATGAACTGCTTACGCAGAACCCTTTGGATTGCTTTGCTCACCCAGCTTGCTGAACATAACTCGTCTTATGAAACAATGGGCAAAAGAAACAATTATAACAAACTTTTCAAATATTATGTCAGGTCCTCTCCATGGTCTTTTAAAAGTTTGAATATTTATTTTTTCTAACTTGTCAATAATTTAATTTTAAAAATTTTCCTTAAAAACATTTAGCACGTTTATTAATATCAATTGTTAATTATCATTCTGAAAGAGAATAGCCACCAATGAAACTTAAATTCAATATTGTACCTAGTAACTCATTAGTAAACCATACATGTGATTACTCTGACAATAAATTGGCTGAAAATGTTTTTAAAAATTTTATGGCACCTATATTTTCCTTCATTTTAAGTAGAGGGGGTACATTGGCTTCTACTTCCCAAGATCTACGATTCGAGATGCTAGCGTCATATTTTTTAGCTTAAATGTTAACTGCTTTTCATATAACTTCCAATAATTTTTTGATTTTACTTTGTATTTATTACTAAAAAACCTTCGCGGCCAAGAGTTTTTAGTAAAAAGAATAACTGAAAAATCAGAAAGTGGAATTTGAGTTTTGCAAATCGAATTGTCAGACTTTAATTTTGCAAAGCAAATTGGCGGATTTCCGCCAATTGGCGGAAGAATCACATGTATGGTAAACTTAGTGATTTAACGCTTATTTTCATTGCAACTGAGATCTAAAACAATACCTTTTAAAACATTTAAAATAAATGACAACCAACTATGCCACTCAATGTTTACAATTTATTTCGATTGTCAGACTTAAAGTTGTAAGTTTTAGACAAAACATTTGACATGTGAAATAGAATATTTGTAAGATTTTAGAATACTTTTATCAGTGTTTGAATTATATTTAACGTGGAAAGTATCTTAAAGTAGATTTTTAAAACTTGAATAAAACTTGCTTCATCATAAAATATGGAGGTGAAACAAAGTTCTGGAGAGTTTGTGTTGTGTAGTATCCTGCTTACTTACCTTTTAGACATTTTTCTGTTTTCATTGGCTGCTGCAACATGACATTTGATTTTTAGGTATAGTTAGATTTAATAAGTGGCTTAAAAGCACCTTTTATTTAAAGGGGGAAATAGCAAGAACACAACCTCGAGGAAAAAAAGAATAGTTCAGATGTCAGTGGTTGTAGTATTTAATTTATGAATCACTATCAAACATCAAATGAATTAATTTTTATATTAATAGAGTTAATATTTCATTCTCAAGTATACATACATTATATTAATTCCAAGTGAATGATATTTAAAAATTTCCATTGTTTAATAAAAAAAAAATTACCAATTTGATATATAACCACAGTATCTCATAATCGAAGACCCTATAAATTTTGTTATTATAGAGAGTTTTTGTCATGACAAAGAAAAATGGAGAAATAATTTCATAAGGGAAATATTTTTTGAGACATTAAAGTTATGATGAGGTTAGACTGAGGTTTCTCAATACTATAATTATATATTACTATAATTTGTCTTATAGTATTTAATACTATAGTTTGTATTATAATTATCATTGCAAATAAATTTCTTGTGCAACTACTAGGCAGCCTAAACAAAAGTACTTAAAATACTGTAAAATAATCGGTCACTGAGGTTGCATGATAAACGTTTTTGCTCCTGTTTCACCTGCCTATTCTATATAATTGGACTACGATAGTTTTCATTGGATTATTGAAGGGCATATTTGATAAGAACCCTTCTGATCAAGTGTTGCTGTATAACACAGTGCAACTAGGATAATTCAAAGATGAAGAAACTATAAAAAAATTCAAGATATTCAAATATTGGATCAAAAAGTAAAAATTAACAGAAAAATGGCCTTTTAAAGCATGTGTGAAGAAATAGTTAAGAAATAAGAAATTTCCCAACTATCCCTAACCTTTTAAGTAAAGATGCTTGATTTATCCAAGTTGCACTGTATTTGAAAAGACACAAATTAAAGCTATTTTCCTAAGGAAAAATAAATTTATTTGTTGTAAAAAATTAAATCAATAACACAAATCATTCAAAAGAAGTCCATAAATATAAAAATTAATCTTTTAATTTTTCTACTAAAATTACTTACAGGCTGTATGTTATACAAACTAAACAAAGTACAGTTTTTCATTGCTTTAAAGTATGTATATTAATTTAAAGGCAGGATATAATAAATATACTTAATTAAATAAAATATAAACACATGAATATATTGTTTAAAATTTCAATAAATAAAATCTTTAAGGATTTCCATCTTCGATAAACTGGCCTATAATAAAAACCTGGGAAAATATATTAAATACAGACTTTAACTTACAGTAGATTCACTAAGTGGAAAATCAAAAAATAAAAAACTAAAAGGAATAAATTAGGTACATTAGTAATCCAACTAACTATTCCTGAGTTTGAAATAGTTCAGGTGTAGAGAACCCAGAGTATAAGAGTTTAACAATTTCTTAATTGATTGTTAGATAATTATAAAAATTGAAAAATATCATACTTGTTCATTTTAAACTAAATTCAATTATATGATATTGGTATAACATAAGATATAACTACAGTGATAAAATTGAAAATAATACCAAAAGAACTAATAACTACAAATTAGAACTGTACCTTAAAACTGAAAACACTTAACAAAGAATGTCCCACAAATGAATTACTGTTTTAAAATTTTGACATAATTAAGAAATATTTTTAGGTTTGTGGATAACTAACTCTCCCAGGAAATATCTGGTAATGGTTACACCTTTAATGCTTACCTTGCTCTACACTCTCAATGTGCTATTACACTCTCAATGTTACTTTGTTTTGGAACAAAATTTAATGCAGCTAGATTAATTCAATTAGTTTCGGAAACAAATTCAACACTTTCGGTTCAGTTATATATTGTTCCAGAACAAAATAGCTTAAAATTTTTTAGAATGGCAGGCAACACCCTTGAAAGTGTTGTGTAACTCCTCAAGGGTGATGTGTACCACCTCAGGAATTGCGGTAGTATGATTTACACCAATCTTCAATAGGGGTACCCTAACCCTGAGGGGTTTGACATCACCCCCAAAAAGTTTGAAACCACTCCCATGAAATCTAATCTAGTCTACCACCCCGAGAAGTGTGAAAAAGTACTTTCTGTTGGGATACCTGTCAAATTTACTTTCGTAACCATTAATATAAATAATTATAATCTTAATTTAATTATGAGATTGTTACTTAATTGCATTTTTAAAATTTTGAACCCCTAACCCACTGCCAGTCATAGTGACATAGCAATGTAAAGGTTTTGAGAGGGGTAGTATTTGTGGTTTTATGGGGGATACCCCTTAGAATTTCCACAGTATAAGAACCTGAGAATAAATAGTTTTACAAATTTAAAAGGGATGTTAAATTTCATACTCATTTTTTAGATATTGCTTTACTTACATGCATAACAACCAGCGTTTTTATGAAGACTTGGAAGCAAATGTTCTTGTATATTATCTTCTAAACAAATATTTTTCAAAATCAATGGACTTGATCTTGTTAGGAAAAATCTGAAGAAAAGAATAAGCAATAATATAAAAAGAATTGAAAAATGTCATAGCCAAACAAACTTCAGATGGCGATAATTTCTTCCGTAGGGGAATAATTTTGCTTATTTTCAAATATTTCATAATAAATATTTAGTTTTGGGATGAGAAATATTGGCCTCTTAAATGTGGCTGAAACAATGATATCGGGAAAAAATTTTGGGTTTGTTTTGTCTACTATAAGCACTAGTCAATGGTTGTAATTGTACAAGTACCTTTCCAGAATTGTTAAAAATATAAAAAAAACATCGGTGTAATGGTGAAGTTGTTTTTGGCAATTATTTTGATGACAATGATTGGGTTGCCGGCTTAATGTAAGTACTTACTTGCATTGAAAATCATACTTTAGTATATAAAATTTACATGCACAGTACAAAATGACTCCCCTAAATAGAAGTTTTAATTTTTTATGAAATTAAAACACAAAACATTAAGCAAGGAAAATTACCAGATTTGTTAGTCTGAGTAAATTTGTTATGGCCAATACCATCAACTAACAAGAACTTTCTCCTGACTCAAGGAAAATTATTTACAATAACAAGAAACTGTTCGAAAGTGAAAGTAGGAGACAGGTTGAGGGTTTGATCCTAACGGACACATACACAAACACTTAAAATCTTGTTCAGCTTTATGAAATCTCTAGCTACATACTCCTATTTGTTATTAAATTACCCAAAGAATTTATTTTTTTCCCGATTTATTAAAGAATTAAATTGGTTTATGATAGTTTTACATAACTACTTATTACATAATATGGAAAAAGAAATAGACGGCGACAGTAACTAATTAATAACAGTTGATTGGGGAAAAATTAGAACTGAAAGATTTGCCTTATCCACCACCTCCTAGTTCTTCGTTGGGGCTGTTGCTGTTGTTTGCGGGCAAGAAGGTGAAGCAAACATCTGACAAGGAACTGTTGACCTGTTAAGTAGAAATATTGTGTATACAGGAATGGAAATATGAGTACAAGTGAGATAACCAATAAATGTGTACAGCTGTGCATTTATTTCCCCCTTGTTTAAAATCTTGTTAAACTACTTTAATTAAAAGACTGAACAGATGTGTCTTCTAACAATTTAATTTACACCTAACACAAGTTAATTATAAAAAAGGAAGTATAATTCAAAAGCTTTTATACTGGGATGTCATGTGTACTAATTCAGTATTCTCCCACAATTTCATTTATTAAATAGAAAAGTATTGGAAAAGTGCGATAGAAGTCACCAGAATGTGGAACGGTGAACCTGTGGTTGTTGCGATTTTTGTTGTTCTCTTCTCAAAATTATGATGTAACCATTTCAGCTGTATTATTAAATTTTGGTACTTTCGTATTAGCCCGTCCATCGTTTTCGCCAACTTTCGCCAAAACGCGCCAAAATACGGGATTTCATCAGAATCGCCGAAAAACACATTTTTTAACATCAGAAACATCTTTATAACATCAGAAAATAAAAAATAAAAGTTTCATGTGGTTGGGGGGGGCTGCCGCCCCCCCCCAAACCCCCCCTGCCCTATCTATAACCAAACTCGTTGTGGGGTTATCAGAAACAGTAAGGATTCAGATAAAAGGGAATCAGTATTCTTGGATGTACCAAAACTACGGATATCACTCGGTAAGACACTAACTTACTTGCAAAATGGTCGATCCTACCACCGGCGATTCAAAACTGGCGATCCTTCTACCGGCGATTCTGTGTCGATCTGTGGCGATTCTGTGTCGACCGGCGTGCACACGCAAAACATTGAAAGACTCAGGGGCTCGGCAAAATGGCGCAACAAAGTTCACCGTGGAACGACACGAAAGCATTTAGACTCCTACCTTTCAGATGCAGTCTTCGTTCTTACCTTGTAAACACTGTTGAATTTACGTTCAAAACAACCTGCGTGGTGCGCACACATTATTTCACCCATGGGCGTTCCGATTCAAATTGCGCGCGATTGCGCAGCGATCGGAACTAGAGCGATTTCGCTACGTTTTCCAGGGTTACCAGAATCAACGGTAGTGTTGCGGGGTTTACCAGACTTGGCGACTTATCGCCCCTGTTGGCGAATGGACGGGCTAATACGAATGTACCTAAATTTTTTAATTACATACTTGCCTAATTGATGTGGCTTGTATAAATTCAGGATGGTCGAGAAAACAAATATTAAAATGAAGACGTATAATTAAGCTATTTAACTTTTTTTAAAGATGTAGGTGTCAACTATATTTTTTTCCAAAGTTTTACTTTTCAGTATCTGAAACTAAATATGTAATGAAATTAGTCGTTAAAGCAACAAATTATCTGCCCGTAAAATATGTGAGGATATTTGGTAAAAGCAACTAGGATGCAACAAAATTAATAGCCGAGCATGAAATAACATATTGAACAAGCCATGCCACCCCATGAAACGGAACAAGTTTAGACAATCACCTGAATCGGGACATCACCCTTGATATCAATATCACAACTAATTCAATTAAAAACTGTATACACCGCAGCTGATTCCAGGGGTTAAGTTGTCCATATACTCTATTCCAATTACAGCTCTGCTATACACTGAGAAATATCAATTTCAAGTCAATAGATGTGGGTATTTTTAACATGAACTGAACAGGGGGATTAACTTACAGAAAAAAAGTAAGTTTACGATTAAAAGCAATCGCGAGAACAAGTGCATTTCTAGTTTGATGATAAAATAGCTTTCAATCATTATCAAGGAAAATACATTTCAAAACAAGTTAAAGCTTTATTATATCTTAAAGTAAATCTGTTACCTTATACATTTAGGAAGTACTATCTATCTGTACTATACGGAAAATAATCAGATTGGATTAAAATGAAGAAATGCAATTTATTTTTAGCATAAACATTAGACCTATACCTTGACTTGTAATGCGAAAATTAAATACAGAAGAAAAGCAGTATTTAGATCAAAAGCAATCGCGAGAGCAAGTGCTTTCTTAGCTTTAAATTACAAAATCTTTTGCCACCATTATCATTAACAACACACTTCAAATCGAGAGAAAAGAAAATTGCACTTACTGTTGCACGTCGGCCATGTTTTGATAGCCTCGCGTTTCGGTTTCGGCTCGGCACGAGTAGAAGTTTTTTCTCGGCCGGCGCGTTTTTTCGTCCTGAATGCGCGCGACTGCACACCGACTGCAGCGCTCGTTGGTTGGCAGAATTAATCCCTTTTTGGTTGCCAAAAGGTACCTACGTCAATCCAAGACCGAAAACCGGTGCGCCGGCTGGCCGAAATTCGTCTTCATCTAAAAGCACCTTTAAGCTTTAAAATGATGTATTATACTATTATACATCATAGGTTTTATAAACTTTAAAAAATTGGTACTTTGGTTTCATCATTCATGGAATGTCCCTTTTCGGATATATTTGATAATTTTATAAACAATTATTAAATCCACTACTTTAAAAATAAAATTGAAACCATATAATATAACCCACGTTTTTATGAAATGGGTTTATTTTTACTTGAAAAATTGAAATTTTATTTTGGAAGTAAAATAATAAAATAATTTTAATGATTAATTTATAATATTTTTTATTGAACTAATGATTAATTTTTATTCCATGAATGATTATTTAGTTTCCAAAAAATATGTATACAAAAACCTTTTCCAATTTTTCCGGTAAAAACCAGTTTTTTTTCCGGCTTCCAGAAAACTTTAATTTTAAAACTAGAATCTAGAATAATCGTTATGAAAAAAAACGCGAAAGCGCGTCGCTCTCCGCGTGGTTGCCAGAAAATCATACGCCGCCAGCCGCTCTCCCCAAATATTGCCAAGCCGTCCCAACTCGGGGGCACTTTTGCGAATACGCGTCCGGGACAAGTGCCAACCAAACTTGAAAAGTCGACTTGTTCACGTGAGCGCTATGGACCAATGGACTGGCGTATCTCGTCCTTGCTCCTTGAACTTGCTTTCGGTCCAGACAGCATGGACTTTTTTGCACGTACGTGAAAAAAAGTTGGTCACGTGATAGAAATGCACCAATAGAACCGAGCGAACATCGTGTTGTTGTATTTCTATTTCATCATCTCTCTGAACTCTCGTCGTTCGTGCATTTGCGATTTTAAAATTTCAAAATGAATTTAAGTTTACCTTCCAGCGTAATCAAATTTATTCAGGAAGTAGAGAAGAGGAAGATCCTTTACGATGCATCCTACAAAGGATACAAGAACGCCGAAATTAAGGACAATGCTTGGAAGGAGGTAGGCCGAGAACTCGGCAGTACAGATCGTAAGTAGATTTTATAAATTATGTATTTATAAATTTGTATAATCTGTATGGTAACCTGCATATTAGTTTTTTCCTCTTCCCTTTATTACTTCCCAAATATCAGGGATGCACTGTAAAGATCTAAATTGTTCTCTGAAAACGGGACACGTAGTCTTATCAAGCTCCTTCATTATGATTTTGTTTAGTGCGTTTAATATCTTATAAAAGTGTAGAACTTCTCAGAGAGTAATAAATTGTTGGAATTACCAATAAATAATCATTAAGCTAACCGGCTAACTATACTGCAAACTGTCATAGTTACCTTAAAATTTTAACATTGTATAATCATAATTTGTCTACATTCTCTTAATGTTGATTTCTATTCTTACATCATTTATACCTGCATAGCTATTTGTGTTTTCTTATCCACATGCCTTGTCTTCAACTGATTGAAAGTTCCTTTGTGGAAAAAAATAAAGCAGAATGCTAACTAGCCCTGCTGTGTTAAAAATATTTATCCAATAGATAGTGAAAAATCGAAATTTATGTTGTGTTAGTTTTGTAAGACTTATGCTCTTTTTGTTACAATTATTATTAGCCCAGCAGCATGAGCATTAAAACAGCATGAGCAGGGACTAATACACATCAATTTTGGTACCGTTTATTGGCACCTTCACAAAATTCTTCAAAATTATCAACATATTCACAACAAATTGTGCCAAAAATTGGCAGCTTCACAGTAATATCTTCTATAAAAATCTATGTGCTAAAATTTATTTGCTGAGACTTATATTGTTATTTATCTATTTTTTTTATTGATATGCTTATTTATTATTTGGTACAAAGGACAATTCCTGCGTACTTATTTTACTTTTTATTCAAAGAGAGGAATATATGGAAAACAAATTTAAATTCATTTTTAAAATTTATCTACCACCGATACACCAGTGCTGTGGTTCCTTTGTGGAAAAAATAAAGGCAGAATGCTAACCATTCTGGAATCCCACCTACAAATTAAACTTTTGACTGCAATAGAAATTTTTCCATATTTTAAACGAAGTGTATATTTGGACGGCCAAAACGGCCAGTGGCGCATGCGCTGTAGGTCTCGTGATGACGTAGCAGTCTCGGCGCTTAGTGATGGAACCAATGGTACGCCTAGCCGTGGAAGTTAGAGTAGAGTTTAGTTGAAAAATGGCCGTGCAAATATACAGTGCCTATTTTAAATAACTTTGAGTTTATAATATTTTGTTGATATATAACAGAACTAAAATTGTTATTGGTTACGTATTATGCCATCAACTGTGCCGCTGAATCTGAAAAGGTTTAAAATCCCATTCACTGTTCTACAGCTGTACCGCTGAATTTAATGGCTGCTGAACAGTCGACGGTATAATACGTAAGTACCCTATTATTCTGTGGATACTCTCGCTTATGGCCTTTAAGGGAACGAGTAGCCGCCACCACTCGGTGGTATGTTTTAAAAATATTTTGGCTAATGAGTATTAAAAAATCCAAATTTATGTTGTATTATTTTTGTTAGACTGCTCTTTTTGTTACCATTGTTATATGCTGATATTTCTTATAAGTAATGGATGAGCCAGCATGATTACTATCACAATAAAAGAAAGAAGCCTCTCCCGAGTGGATCAGGAGCCACAAAAACTTGGCCCCATTTTATATATAAAGAATGTCTTTCTTCATTTTCCTAACAGGATTCCTCTGAAAGTCTAGAATTACTAAATATCTCTTTTGTGTGATGACCACTTACTTAATGTGGCACCATTTAAAAGAGTTTTTTAGTTCAGAATTCAGCTCAACTTAAGTGGAGAAAAATACCCAGATGAATTTTTTGGAGGGGTTACCAGATACATTAAACTCATTGTAGCCTTGAGTTATAAGTAGTTGGTGAAATTATCTTTCTCAATACATAAGATTTGATATCAACGTAATTTTTTGTTACTAACAATTTTTACTCTAAAAGGTCAAATTAATTTAAATGAAAATGTTTTCTTCTTGGTGTTTATTTAGAATTTTAATAGTAATTGGTATAATTTTCATATACTCAGATTTAATGCTTCTGAAATTTCACTGTTGAAATAATCTTATATATACTACTTTAAACTATTGGAGAAACATCCCATGAAAATTTATTTAAGTATACAATTATCAAGAAATGAACCATACATGTGAAGATAAGTTTACCTGGAAAACCTAACAGTTCTTTTTAGTATTTTTGCTAAAACATTCAGCTGTCTTACTTAAATTTTTGTTGCAGGATTCTTCTGAAGTTCTAGAATTACTAAATAATTCTTTTGAGTGGTGACCACTTACATTACGTGGCATCATTTAAAAGAGTTTTTTAGTTAGCTGTCTTAAAGTGGAGCAATAAACCTAGATGATTTTTTCCTGGAGTGTTTACCAGCTACATCAAATCCATTGTAGCCCTGAGTTATACATCAACTTAACTTAGTTGTGAATAATATTTAACTCTTAAAAGTGTGGAACAGCTATGATAAGAGTCGACCAGCCGTCATGTTTACCCACTGTTCAAATGATTACACACAACCACATAGATCTATTTGAGCTGTGAGTAAACATGGCAGCTAGTTGACTCTTATCGAAGCTGTGCCAAAAGTGTCAATGTACTAGGGTAGATCCAGGTTTTTTTATTTTGGAGCCCAGTTCATTACTTTTTGTGACAAATTGAAGCAGTGATAGTTAGATGAGTGCATAAAAGTAAAATTGACTCACAAACTGAGGAAAAATTCAAATATTTTGGGAATGTTTTCTTGCAAATTATCACTAGGGGAGAGCGGGGATGAATGGGACAAATTTCACATTTTTGCTAAAATTGAAAAAAATATAAATTTTTCAATCCTGTAACATGTTGAAAACCAATAATTGAACTCTTGGTTACATTATAAATGTGTGTATTCAATCAATCACCCATTATTTAAACTCCAAGAAAAGTTTTTATGAACGCATGTATTTTGTCCCATTCATCCCCGTGGTGGGGATGGATGGGACACCGAGTGGGGATGAATGGGACAGTTAAAAAAATTTTCAAAAATTTACAAAATAACAAAGTTATTTTAAATATTGCACGAGGTTTAGCTTTTTAAAGGAACAATACACTTCTATTTTCCAAAGAAAAAAATTAAAAAGGCATTTATAGGGCAAAAGCAGCCTACATTTATTCGACTTTATGACGAGTAAAATTAACACATAAATTGAAGCAAATACTTATGTTCTTTCAGCTCAGTGGTTGAAGCTGGTGTTATTTCTATTAATGCTACTAGCTTTTTATGGGTTTGTACTTTTAGGAGTGCAAATAGATAATTTTTAATGCCTGGACCTAACCCCCAAAGCCATTCCTTTCCTGCAGTAACATTTTCCCTGCCATTTTAAAGTAACTTTTCATAAAAATAGAACATAAAAACCTAACTTGTACGAATAATTGTTTAAGCATGACATATTTGAGATGACAGTTGCAATTATTTGCTCATTAAGACTTTGCATATTCACACATGAGTTTGGAACATAAAACACAAGTCTAAACATAGATTTTTGCACCCTATTTTAGTAAAATTTATCAGAAATTACTTAAATGAGTTGAATATAGAAAGCTATTGATGGAAAGTTTTGGAAACAGGAAATGAAGTGATGATGGAACTGTCCCATTCATCCCCGCAACTCTCGTCCCATTCATCCCCGTACCCACTTATTTTTGAAAAACTAAAATTAGCTTTGAAAAAAATCCATGGATTTTCTTCATTTAAATTGGAAACTATACTAATATAAGTACTCTTTCAACACACTGTAAAATTTATAGCTTTAGTTAAATTATTTTTTTAATAAATAATTATAGAAGTAAAACGATAAAAGTTACTTTTGGTATGGGAAAACACATTTAGTTGTCCTATTTATACAAAAATGGAAGCTGATGTCAATGAACACAATTTTTTGAATGGGCTAGGTACTACTATCTTATGGCTGAAATAACAAAAATTTAAAGTGAAGTTAAAGTATAAAAAATTGAGCTGTCCCGTTCATCCCCTGTCCCATTCATCCCCGTTCTCCCCTAAACCTAATTTGAATTTCATGAAAGGGGCAGATTTAAAGGGAAAATTTTTGTGAAGGGGCAGAAAAAGGGCCCCAAGTTTTGTCTGGATCAACCCCTGGTATTTAAATGAAGATGCTTTATTTTGCTTTGAATTTTTAAGTAGGCAACTTAATCCATTTTCAGCCCAGATTTATGCTTCTTAAAATGACCTCTAACTCTTAACTGTGTGAAACATCCGATGAAAAATTTATCAAAATAGTATAAAAGTAATGAAAAATTCATGTTTTAGAGAATATTTTAAAAGAAATGGACATTAAACACTGCTATAGTGATAAATTACCTAACCATAATTATTTTTAATAAAAAATACACCTCCTTACATAAATTAACCCTTATTATAAACCCCTATTTATTAAAAATATTGAAAGTAATTTATTGTAACTAATAATGTTTTTGGAAAAAATAATTTTGCAATAAATTAATTTTTTAATATTTAAGGTTTAAATAAAAATTCCACTTATCCATTTACATTTTCTTTAAAAATTTCAGCACAGCAAAAGTACTTGGACAACTTTTTTAGGTTTAAGAAAACAAGTAGCAAAGTCATTCCCTACGTTTTCAGATTTGCAGTTTAATCTCTAAACACAGTATGAATTGAGCAATGAACTCTTAGTAAAAACCCTCCACTGAACAATTTGAGAAAACAACAGCTAAAATGACAATGCTGTAAAAAAATTTTTATAGCACACCATACTTTTGTGAACCCTTCAGCCTTTTTAAAGTCACAATCCCATTCTTACTAACAATAGGAATGGTGGAAAAGTTCATATTTTAAAATTTTGAATAAAAATTTGCAAGTACACATTTTGAGTTTTAAATTACATGTAATTCACAGATATTTTAAAAGAAAAAATACACATACTTGTTTGAATTTGTAAGGTATTTTTATTTCACACATCAAAATATTTTTTTATTAACAGAACATCATTTGCTTGGCCTTTTCCTTGTCCTCAAATGACTAATTCTTGACCTGTTGGGTAGAAATATTATGTATACAGGAATTGAACAATGCGTACCGGTGGCATAACCAACGGAGGTGGAAAAATGGATTGCCAATTGAAACTGTAGTAAACGTGTAATAAACAATAGCTCAAGTTTAGTTAATTTTTTTTATCAGTTTCGTCCTGATTGAGGCAAGGAAATGAGGGAGTACAAGCAAGCTATTTAACCTTTTTTAATAATAATAATAATAATCTTTATTTACATTTCAGGTTTAATACACAGTTTAAGAGAAAAATTTATTTGTCACCAAGAAGAAAAATATCTTGTTTAGGTGACAGTAAAAAATGAGTATAATATAAATAATATGGAACAACAATTAAATTATTAAAAAACATTATATTACACAAAGCATAAAAAAAATAAATCAATAACATAAAACATACAAAGTAAAACAGGCACAGCAAGGCGTTATATAATTACTATTGCTTCTCTATAATGAAAAAAATACATCCAAGTTATCTATTTCATTTAAAAAATTATGTAGTGATCGTTTAAAAGTGGTAACATATGGAATATTTTGAAGATTGTAAGGTAGACTATTATATAGTTTGGGGGCAAGATAAAAGAAGTGCTTACGAAAAATTTCTTTGTGTACACGAGGGACTTGAAATATTTCAGATGGTCTTCTAACAGAGATATTGTTTTTAGTAATACAAATGTTTTTATTTCGATGTAAAAATAAAAGTATACGAAAAAAAGCAATGTAACGAACAGGCAAAAGACTAAGATTATTTTGATCCTGGAGATAAGAAGAACGAAAGTTTAATATTCTAAAGCATTTATTTTGAATAGAAATTATAGGATATAAATTTGTTTTGTAGTCACCACCCCAAACAATAATACCATAGTTAAGCAAAGAGTAAAACCATGCATAGTATAGACTAATTAAAAATGACTTACTGACTTTATTTTTTAGATGACGAAGTTTAATCAAGCTAAACCGAAGTTTTCTGCATAACTCATTTATATGAGTTTTCCATTTAAGGTTAGAATCTACGAAGAGTCCTAAATATTTGAGACTGTTTACATGTTGCATTATGGTACAATTACAATTCGATACGATTCCATAGCAAGAGTTTGAGTGGAATTTAATATTTATATTGTATATTGTTGGTCTTAAGTTAAAGTAAATTAATTTAGTTTTATTCAAGTTTAGTGTTAAATCATTTAAAGAGAACCATCTACCTATCGCAATCATATCAGATTCTATTTTCGATTTTAAATCAGAGCATGAATACAATAATACAGAGTCATCAGCATATGTTATACATTTACCATTTAAATTCAATTTACAAAAGTCATTAATGAAGATTATAAACAGTAAAGGACCTAATATAGAACCCTGGGGGACTCCTCGATTAGAATAAATATAATCACTGAAAGTATTACGTATTTTTACACAGTGTTTCCTGTTTGAGAGATATGATACAAACCAACTTAAAATTGGACCTCTAAAGCCTGCACTTTCTAATTTCTTAATTAAACTTGAATGATTGACATTATCAAAAGCTTTCGATATATCCAAAAATACAGCAGCTGTAATCATATTATTATTTATACTATTAAAGATAAATTTAGTGAAATTTAAAAGTGCCAATTCTGTATTACGACCTTTTATAAGACCAAACTGGTTTTCAGCAAAGAATTTTGTATGTAATAGATAGCTGTACATCTTATTAGAAAGGGTTTTTTCAATAATTTTAGAAAAAATAGGAAGTATTCATATTGGTCGATAATTAGATAAAGAGTTTTTATCACCTACTTTAAAAACTGGAGTTATGATGGCCATTTTCAGAGAATTGGGAAAAACAGATGAATTAATCGAACGATTTATGAAATTAGTGATAAACTCTATATTATTTATAGCAAAAACTTTGAGAATTTTGATATTTAATCCATCCCGATCTATAGAATTAATGTTTGTAAAACTGTTGAGATAATAACTAACTAATAGATAATAACTTGTAAAACTGTTGAGATTGTTTAAGATAATGCTTACTATATTGTTTTATTTAAGTTTTACTTTTTAGTATGAATCTAAAATTGTATGCTAATATCACCTAAAAGTAAATGTTTAATTAGTCGTTGGGGATATACCGAGGCTATAAACGTATTATTTAAGTAAGGTAAAAATGCTTTTAAAACAGTGTTCGCTATATTTAAAACATGCATATGCTGGGTTAGGTAGAAGTGATTCCTAAAAAGATTAAAACAAATAAGGGTCAGTGGTAGACCAACGCCCCTTCTAAAATATGTAAGGGTAGTATAAGCAGAAACACATAATTTATTTCAATACCAAGCTCGGTTTGTAAATCCTGAAAACCCACACTGGAAATATACAGTTTAGCTTATTTATAGCAGGATTTAAAATGTCCCGCAGGCTGGATCCAAAATCAGGACGAGCCAAAACCAGCCCCTACTATAAGGACCCAAATTGGAAATTTAAGAGAGTCACCCGGTGGTACATAAAAAATTTTGGAGGGGGATAAAAAAACTTAAGTTTCTTACTTTCAGGAGGGGAATCAGTTTCGTAATTTCTTTTTTAGCATGAACATTAAACTGTACATGAGACTTGTAATGCAAATTTAATACAGAAAAACGCCAATTTTTCGAATGAAATCAATCGCGAGAGCAAGTGAGCTTTGTTTTAAATAAGAAAACATTTTACAATCATTAGAAATACACTACAAACTAAGAGAAACGAAAATTTAACTCACCACCCTTGCATAGCCGCCATGTTTGTTTTGAAGTTCGAAGGTGACGTTTTCCCGTACGAGATTTGGTTGTTTTCGGTCGACCGCAGCGCCACCTCTTCCTTGTTTTCGATGCCAACCAAAAAGGGAAATTTTATGGCAACCAAGTTCTCGGACAACGAGCCCTCGTACGTGAAAACTCGTATGCATGGAAACCCACCTTTATTTATGCTGAAACTATCAATTACTGGGCAGTTCAGTTCTTCCTATATATATTCGTAAACAAAATAACTATCTTTATCTTACTTTAAAAAGTAAAAATATATCTTACCTGCAACCTGCAATAAATATTTTCGGCGCAAGTTCAGACTTGCGTATGCGCCAAGTTTTTAGCGTTAAAGATGACTAATATGGTAACCCTAACTAATGTTAAAAGAGTCATTTGGCTTCTAAATGTGCCGTTAAACAGCCAAAAATTGCCAAGCATACGCAACTCTGAACTTGCGCCGAAATGTGTTACATTACGGCCTATGGGAAATGGGCACTATTTGAAGCACCAGCATTCCGAAACGAAACTTTTTTCGCCGGATGTGACGTCATGTGAAAACTCCCTATTGCCACCGAGATGGTCGTGACTCAGGTCGCCAAATCATAGAGTTGCGCCAGAGTTACGCCAAATTCATTAAATAATATCTTGAGCGTCTAGAGTCAGAACAATAATCCTTGCTCTTGGCCAATCATTGACCGCGCTCTTAAGGAGTTGCGCAATAAAACTTTTCCGGTTTCATGCAACCCTTCGTTGCCATGGGTGAAGCTGAAGCTTCTCTCGTAAACGTGTCTTCTGTCAACTACAAAACACCGCTTTTGTAATGTGGTGAAGTGATATTTGTTTTGAATTTACATGGACTTTTTTATTTACAGACGTTTAAGTGTGCTTACTGTGCGTGATTCCAAAACTTGATTACCTTTATTTAATTCACATTCCAAACAAAGTATGTTGTGTTCAGGATGGTAGGATTTTCTCTTTTATACTTATTTTCTGAGTAAACTCTTGTAAAAATTTACATTTGCTATGGAATCTGAAGAATTAGGTGATGTTGTACTAAGCCAAGTTGGTTTGAAGGCCCGATCTCCTGAAGGACATGCCGCCCGGGCCATGCATATTAAAGGAGATGAATATATTTGGATTGAAATTCAAGAGAAAACATTCAAAAATTGGGTTAATGAGCAGATTCGGCCTTTAGGAATGTCCATCGAAAATTTACAGACAGACTTCAGTGATGGTCTGAAACTCATAGCTTTAATCGAAGTTTTACAGAAAAGGAAACTTAAGAAAATAAGAAAACCTTTAAACCAACACCAATGTCTTGAGAATGTGCAGACAGCTCTTCAGGCTATGGCATCTGATAATATCAAGTTGGTCAACATAGGTATGTTTATATTACAAATACAGTGTACTCCGCTTAATGTGATCATGGTTAATGTTATCGAAATTGACTGATCCCTATCACTCCTATTTAAATTAACACCAAATTTATCATTTTATGTGATCATTATATCGTTTAATGCTATCAAAATTTGGTGGAATTCCCTTAATAACCTCTTTTTTCCCTTTTGAAGGCCAATTTCAATACATTAGCACACATAATAAGTCATTAATTTAGTATTGAGTTTGATCTGCTCTTTATACTTTTCTTTAAAAATGTGTTAAGTTGCAAAATGCACATTTAAAAATTGTTTTAAATTTCAATATGGACTACTCTGTCTTGATTTTAATGTAAACACTTGTGTTATAGTGTTGGCCCCTTTTTAGAATAGAATCGCTTATTATTATAAACCGGATATTGTTATTATTTTGATCTTGGACAAATGTGATCACATTAAGCGGAGTCGACTTTAGTATCATAAATAAGGTATGTACTACCAGGTACGGATTATAGCAATTTTTAAGGGGGGGGGCGGTCTGGGTTCGCCAAAATATTGTAGATTTAATATTTCAAATATAATTACCTCCCCACACTTCCTAATCCCCTTTTCAATGAATTTAATTAGTATAATACACTAGTAAACTCTTTCAACTAATCAGTGGCGAATCCAGGATTTGGTTTTGGGGGGCTAGGAATCTTCATTATCCATTTGAATATTCTTTATCATCTTAATATATAGCAGGCAGTGAATCATCATGCTGAAAGTACTAAAAGGGGGGCCTGGGGGTCCTCCCCCAGTTAATTTTTGGAAATTTAAGTCTATAAAGCATGTTTTTAACCTGTTTTGGTACACCTAATCCGAATTTTGGACAGAATTTAGTCTATTTTTAAGGACGAATTTTTACATTTTGACTTACTTTTTACAAAAAATAGTTATAGATAGTAGAGTTCCAAGTATAGAAGTGGGGTCCTCCTCCCCAATCTTTTGGGAATTTAAGGGAAAAATAACCGAGTTTCCAACTCTTTATAAACCTCAACCAAATTTCGGATATACTGTTTATGGTATAATTTTTGCATTTTGTCGAACTTAAATTCAAATGTTGTTGTAAATAATAGACACAAGTACCGAAGGGGGGTCTGGGGGTCCTCCCCAGAAAATTTTTAAAAATTTGACCCTGAGATAGCAGGTTTTTAACTTATTTTTATAGATTTATTGCTTTTAAAAGAGATTTTCTTCATACTCTGATTTTCATAACCACACACACAAAAAAATCATACCACACCAAGGGAGGGCGATCGCCCCCCCCTATAATCCGTGCCTGGTATGTACTACAAAAGGTATAGGTTCTACTTAAGGTATATAGCATCACACATAAATAATTTGACTACTCTTTATTTGTGTATCCTAAAGGAATTTTATGGGCCATATGATAATCCTGGAACTATAGTACTATTAAATGAACAAGTATGTTGCGTTAAATCAGAATTTCATATCTAAAAACGTATTTCAGAGCTGCCAAGGGCGGACCTGGAAAAAGTGCCCAAACCTACAAACCTGGTTCGGGGGAAGCCCCTGCCAGCTCCATAGGAGCAATACATAAGATATATGGGGAAATTCTATTAGGTTCGGGGGAAGGTTACAACTTTTTCCAGGTCCGACCAAGGGTCTGTCCAGACATTTTGTGAAGGGTCCGGTTTTTGTAAAATTGTGAAAACAACTCCTAATTTTGTGAATTTTAGTTAGCGTTAAATTAGTTTTTTTAAACCAGGAGCCTGTTTTTGTGAAAATAAGCTCACAAATTTGCAGTATTTTGAAAAATAGTGTCCATTTAAAGGCCAAAATACTTTGTGAAAGGTCCGTTTTTAAGGTAAAATACATTGTGAAGGGTCCGTTTTCACAATGAAACATTTTGTGAAGGGTTCGAAAACGGACTCAAATTTCTTCTAAACAGACCCCTGGCTACATTGAATCTTTTGAGGGCATCGAATCTATTAACCCTCCGTCGGTCGCAACTGTACTTTTTCGCACTTCGCATACATTTTCGTCCGCCTTTCCGTTATTTTTGGGGTTAAAAGTCTGAAATTCCTGGTAGTCTCCTATCTTTACCGGATGTATGGGGCCAACTAATTCATTAAATTTGCGCGCTTTGTTTAGTTTGGTTTTCAACATAATTTCACTATTTGACACATTGCGCCCGGTCGTGTTTCAGTTCCTGAAGGTACGTAATGTTATTTTTTGTATTCCCTGATGCTTATTTATTTATATTATGAATGTTTAAACGTCAATATTATTAAATTTTCCTTAATAAGTACGTAATTTTTCAAAAATATTTGGTTTATTGTGGTTAAACATACACCTACAAAATCGTACCCTATACATTTACCTCGTAAAAGACAAAGTTGTACAGTAAGAAATTCTACGGATGCTACCTGTAGGTTTACAGTTTAAAGCAGGGGTTCCCAAACTTTTTTGGCCTGTGGACCCCCTGACAACATTTTTTGTACACCGTGGACCCCCTGTCTTAGGGACCGTTCAAAAAGTAGCTAAAATCTTATGTTTATGATATATTTCTAAACCACTCATAAATTCGTAATTTTTTTGCATTGATTTGTCGTGCGTTGATAAAAATTTGATTTCACTTTTACATATTAAAAAAAAACCTTTTTTTTACCATTGATATGAATACACAACATTTTTAATGAAATTGTAAAAATAAAATGTTAAAAAAATGTGAAACTAACAGCAAATCTTAAGTTTTAATATCATTACATTTCAAGGCACAAAAACTTGTAGCTTTAACTATAAAAGTTTTGGTTGTAAACTTGTCCAAGTTAATGACTGGTGAGTGAGTTTTCATTCACCAAATCAATAATTTCAGAAATAATCGCAATTAATATATGGTATTAGGGTGGTTACAAAAAATCAACTTTTGAAATCCTTAGGTCTCACCCCCCTAAAATGTGCCAATAGGCTAAAAAATGAGATTGGCCAAGTTTCAGCTCAATCCGATAATATTAACCCGTGCCTCATCGAGGTCAAAGTTCAGAAAAACCGCGATTTTTAACAAAAATTGGTAGTTTTCGCCCCATAAAACTAGAACCGTTTGTCCCAGAAATCCGGTTAGGGTGTCATTTAATAGGTAATTTTATACACTTTAACTTTGATATAGTCAGATTTTATTTACTAAAACGGATAGGGCGCTATTTAGCATTTTCATAGTGAAGATCCTCGAAAGCGAATTTCCTTGCAAGAACCCTAGAACATTACGAAGTCACAAAAAACTATATTTCCTGTCTTTCCCTATTCATTTTGGCTCCAATAGATAGCATATGAGTTTTTAGACCCTCCTAAGAGAATTCTAGGGTATAATTTCAACCCCCCTAGGTTTCGGAAAAAAGAGAAAAATATATATATTTTGTACAAATTTTTTTGACTGTTAATGTGTTAAAGTTGGTTCAAATACATTATTAAAAGTTTAATTAGGTAGAAGATCAATGATAAAGGGGATTAACCTTTCGTTATAACCCCTATAATCTAAGCCAGAGGTTCTCAAACTGTGCTCCGCGGAGCCCTTAGGGCTCCGCCAAGCATTTCCAGGGGCTCCGGGAAGAAATTTGAAATAAATACGATGATAATTTCTAATTTGCATTGCTCTGAAATGTTTTTAAATAATTTACTGCTAGGTGTTTCTGTATTAAAGGGTGATTAACTATAGGTGTTTCTTGTTAAGAACTTACTTTTGCTCCTTCCTACCCAAGTTTTTAGATCTCTAAAATCACCCTTAAGTTTAAGTGGATTTGGTGTGGAGCCTCCAATGAAGTGAATAGAGTTTTTTTCTGGTTTTTGTTTTTTTCAGGTCTTTTTCGGTGTATCAAAACAAGTTAAAACCCTGTTTTTAGGGTCAAATTTCCAAAACTTTTCTGGGGGAGGAACTCCCGGGATGGACCTATCTTTTTTTATTAAGTTCAGCAAAATCATAATCATTCTTAAAAATTTATGTCCAAAATTTGTAGTAGATGTACCGTACCAAGTGAAAACCTGTTTTAGGTAGAGTCAAATTTCCAACCCCCCTTTATAGCATTTGGAACTTAATTACTCCAAACGTTTCTTATATTATGATGCAAATTCTACCAAAAATTGTGTAAAAAGCTACATTGATCCTGCGGCATGGGAGGGGATAAGGAATGATTTTGGGCCCCTGTGTAAATAAATTTCGATATGTACTTCTGTCTATCAGCCCCCCAAAACAGCTCTCGATTTCAAAAGATGAAATAACTTTTAGGAAAACAAAATTTACAGATGTACAGATTTCTGTGTGAATCCTTTGATCATGCATCGCGGGCATAATGATTAAAAAGTGATGGCTTTAATATTCAGAAATTTAAAACAAATATTTACATTGCATCCAATGATAAAATATAATTGGTTAACAAAATATTCCATACATCCCGGGGTGTATATAGGAAGGGCGAGGGGACCCTGCCTCCCCCCCGTAAATTCGGACTACGTATAACAAAACAAGTTAAAACCATTTTATTTAGGATCAAATTTCCGAAATTCCGGAGGACCCCCAAAACCCCCTATTGTACTTGAAACTTTATTATAGTCAATTTTTATAACAAGTTGGTTAAAATTAAAATCCTACCTAAAAATGACGGTCCAAAATTTGGACAATTATGTACCTAAAACAAGTTAGAAAAACTGTCTTTAAGGATCATACTTCACAAAATCTTCTGGGGAGGAAGGACCCCCAAACCCTTCTATTGTACTTGGATCTTAATTCGTCACAATTTTTCTTACAAATAGATTTTCTAAGATGCAAATTATACCTAAAAATATTTTTAAAATCTATTTTTAAAAACAATGGGTTTTATGCATTTGCTTTTTGTACTTAAAAAATTTATTTCGGAAAAGGGCTCCGCGAAGAATTTATCTCCTCAAAAGGGCTCCGTGACATAAAAAGTTTGAGAACCCCTGATCTAAGCAAAAGAAGCGCGACTGTGAGAGGTTTTGCTAAAACCCATTAATACCCATTAAAGTGATAAAAATAACTAAATTACAAATTTTTTCATAAAAACATCTAGAAAGATATCGCTACCACCACGCCAGAAACACGAATCTTTTTTGAAATGCAGGCGAAAGCCTAGAAGCTGGTTGGGTTGGCGCTGTTTGGCTACACTGCTTTCCCGCCAAAAAAATTTTACCTTTTGGTGTGTTTTCTTCTTGCCGGTGTTTCTGATGTATTTTCGACTAGTCCATGAATAGAGTTAATTTCTCGATTCCAACAACATGAGACAAAAAGCGATTTGGAGCTAGGTTCCTCAATTCAGCTTGCTCAATTGGCAGGCGATTCAAAATGAATCGTTTCATTTATTCATTCGTTCTTTTATAGGCTGCTTTCCTCACGTGGTCTTTAAAGTTAATACCGCCTTACTCTTAAATTTTCGATCCTTCACTTAATGCAAACAAAATACAAAGTTGAAAATTCATAGAAATATACTCAGGGCCGGACTGGGAAGAAATTTCGGTCCGGGCATTTTAAGTCTGAATCGGCCCACCGCATAATTTTTATGGAAAATATAAGTTCATAGAATTGAAAATTTCGGGGGGGGGGAATCGTGGTACCTCCACCAAGAAATTCTTTTGAAAATTGACCCCTAAGAAATAGTCTAAAATCAATCTTGAAGTCCTTAATTGGATACGTAATAAACTCAATATAGACTTTTAATTCTTTGTTGGCAAATTCAGTGGGTAAAAAGAATTTCCAACTTGACGAACTTAATATTAAAAGAATTTGTGAATGATGTAGCTGAAAATAGAAAGGGGGGTCTGGGGGTCCTCCCCCAGAAAAACTTTGTAAATTTTACTCTTAAAAGTACTGTTTTAACTCATTTGGGACACTTTTCGGTGACATCCGAAAAGGTTCGCTCCTTTTATGCTGTAGAATTTTTGAAGATGAAACCAGGAAAATTCTTTCATAAAAATATTTTAAATAATATAATATGTTTTTGAATTCAGTAATTTATGCCCTCATTAATGAATTTAATTGCTGGTAAATTAATGGTTTGGTGGCCGCACAAAAAGAATTTGTGGGCCGCTAGTTGGAAAATCCTGCGGAGTGCGGATTCATTTTTAAAGGATCTTTTTCATTCATACCACTGTAAAATATTTTGGTTGTAGGCGGCCCTCGATGAGTAGCGGCCCACCGGGCATTTGCCCAAATGCCAGCATGGCCAGTCCGAGCCTGAATATACTTGAAGCGCGATCATTCCCTAAAGGATTCGAAACCAAACCCTTCAAACCAAATATTAAACTCTTCTTGGAAAGCCGACGTGATTCTTTACACCAATCAAATTGAAGATGAGTAAATGAGACAATCTCTGGATTGAACCACCAGTATTTTATGATTTCGATTTTTTTTTTGATATCGTAAACGCGCAACTCTTATCATAAGCGCGGTGGCATCAAGATGTAATTGGCCGCCAACCATGTCAATTGGGTTGCCGATTGCTGTTCACTTTGGACTGATTACTGCTCACTTGGCGACTGACAACTATCTCTAGGTTGGAGCCAATTTTCGAATGCAGATTCGTGTTTCTGGCGTGGTGGTAACGATATCATTTGGTGTTAAAAATGATGTTTGAGATTATTTATATGTGCTATAAAATTATAATAATAGCGCCCTTCTGGACTCTAATTTTTAAAAAAGCTTTTCTACCAAAGTTACTCGCTTCCAGCTAATTAAACTGAAAGTATGATCTTAGAAAAATATATAAATCAATTTATTTGTAACATATACTTCAGTTTTCATTTGCCTATCGTTCCAGAAAATTCACTTTTAAATGCATAACATAATTTTGTATATATGTTACCGCTAAAGTTGATAATTAGTTAATCTGAAGAATACCTAGGTAAACTTAAGATTAACTGATTTCTGTCGTTAATGTGCGGATTTTTGAGTTTTTCGCATTTTACCTAGGGAATCTACACTATAACGGCCTCTTGATCGTTAAAGTTCAAAATAGTTTGTTTCGTTCAATACTTTCTGTTAAAATGTTGAGGTGCTTACTGCGCCATGCGCACACCCCTGTGCAGTTGGGTTTCAATACGTAGTTTGTTGTCATATTTGGTGTTTTGATTTCAAATTTAGAGCGTAGCACTGGTAGTTGTCATGTTGAATGTTAAAACAAAATAATACAAGCAAGTAAGTACTGTAAATTTACATGATTAAGTACAGTATATTACTACTAAAACGGGTATTTTGAAACAATTGTGTTGAAGCTCCGACTTCAGAGTGACAGAGATTTCTTTTAACGAAAGCAAATGTCCCAGCTGTTGAAATATCTTTTCAACAAACGTTAATTCAACAATCGCTGGAACCTGGGCAAGGGTTTAACATATGTAATCGATCGCGAATCCTAGCAATAGTTCAGTGCAGGCTGCCAGCCGATTACACCGCGCTTTCATTAAGATTTGCTAGTTTAACACGTTCACTGCCAAGGACGCGCTGGCGCGTCCTGGAGAAACGAGCGCTGATGTCTACTTTAAAATGTTATCACTTTTTGGGAGCATCTGTATATAACGCATTTATCATACTTTTGCGTTACACTTCGATCTACAGCCAATTTGGGGTCTTTTGGCGAAGAATCATAAAACCGCTTTCCTCATATTTCTGCGATTAGATTTCGTGTTTTTCTTGTTGCCACACATAGACCTAGAAAGTTTCTTCAAACTAAAATAAAATATTTAGATTCTGCATCTAATTTGCGCAATTGTGTTTTTTCTTCAAATTCTTAATATTGATTTAACCCAAGCAGCACAAACTTTCAAGATTCGTCCAAATTTTGTCATGTATGGTCAAATTTCGTTTACTTCTAGTTGAAGTTACATAAGCTCGACATATTTGGTATGAGCTGTGCTACTAGGGAAGCATCTAATACACACAATATTTTATTTTGAGGGTATTTCATTTTACACCAACATTAAATTGGTAGTCATGGTTTTTGTAATTTTCCGCAAATTGGCTACGCTCCTGATGGCTTATAAATATACCCCAAACTTGGGAATCGTTGGACGCAATCCTGGGTACTCACAGAAGTAATAAATTACTTGTTTTAAAATTAATTATCTTTTTCAATAAATCTTTTAAAATTGCCCCATTATAGAATATCCCATAATAGAAATATCAAATTACATCATTAAGGATTGTTTATGAATAAAATCAAACTCTTAATTATTGAAAATATTTAAATTAGAGAATCTATTTCAATCAATATATTATTCTTGAATTTTTCCTAAGTTGCCTTGATTGTATAATTCCCAACCTTCTGGTTTCTAAATGGAGTATTTTTCTGGAGTCCTAAAAATAAACTTATCTTAAAAAATCATGTAAACGTTAGACTGGAGAGGAGGACTAAAGACTTTAGATCTTGGGTTAGCCCTGGGAGAATTTCTACATTCGTAGAGACAAGGGTATTGAAATCGAAGCACCGTTAGGTTAGGTGTTCAATGTCATACTTAACACGAGATAATTAAAAAGCGCATTGACCCCAATTACGTAGGGATTTTTTTTCTCGGAAAATGAAACTATCTGGCTGTCTCAGAATAAAATTTAAAGATAAATATTCTCTTTTAGTATGCTTACTAATTTTTTTATGAGTAACACACACACACACACCAAAACTTTTAATTATTTCAAAGAACAGTTTCCCTAGCTGCACAGCTCATACCAAGCATGTCAAGTTTATATAACTGCTACTACAAGTAAACGAAATCCCGCCCAACATGACAAAAATTGGACGAATCTTGAACGTATGTGCTGCTTGGGTTGATATCCAAGATGCACTGTCTAGATCCACGAAAGTAACAACGCAACTCTAACGAATTTCACTTATACTTTAGCATGGGTCAACTTTCGTGGATATAGACATTTCGATCTCGGAAATAAAATTCAGGAAAATATAACTAGATTGTATACCTGAAAAGAAATGAAGTAATCAGTGATAGCTATGACAGGAAATCTCATACGGGGCACATCGTAAAAACACGCCAAATTGGCGGTAGTATTTGTTAGTACTGTGTAATAGAAGAGTAGGAAGAAATGCATGATGCACACAGACGCTGCAAACCGTCTGTGAACCCTGCGCTGGTACTGCCACCAATTTTTGTTTTGGGTGCTGGCAGTGAACGTGTTAAGTGCTCATTGAAATACGCTGTCAAATCGAGATCGAAAACCACAATTGATACAAATCTCAGTTGGTACTTTAATATTCTATTATTATTGTTTTTATATTCTAGTTTTAAAATTGCTATTTCATTACTATTTTTGTAGGATTTGCGTGTTTTGTGTAATATGAAAAAAGTACCGATCCCCCTTTTTTGATTCGTCATTGTAACTGTTTACCCCCAAAACGAGTTTGGTTATAGTTAGGGCAGGGGGGTTTGGGGGGGCGGCAGCCCCCCCAACCTCCTTAAACTTTTTATAAAATAAAATAAAATTTTGTACTTTAACGGATCACCCTCGTTAATATGTAAAATAACTGATTACAGGTAGTATGCAGATTAACGAGTGTCTAGTCGGTAGGGTGCAGAATACCTAGGTAATTTCAAGATTACCTAGGTAATCTTAGAAATTGAAAAAAAATTCGCTCTTTAACGGATCACCCTCGTTAATCTGCAAATTACCTAGGTTATCTGTAAATTAACTGATTTCCGGACTTTAACTGTAACATATACATTGTCATCAAAAGTTTTCTCTCTGTACGTCATACATGTTTTCATATTTCTACTTAAATGCGTAGTGTGAATAAAGAAAATTAATTTTCAAAAAAATAGTCTCAATAATCAAATAGTTTGATAATTACAATAAGGTTTTTCTATAAACTAAGCAGGAGTAGATCCAAGTTTTATATTTTAAGGCCCATTTCATTATTTTTTGTGAAAAATAAATTGTTTTTGTGAAAAATTGAAGCAGTAATAGTTAGCAGATGAGTGCGTAAAAGTAAAATTGACTCACAAACCAAGAAAATCATGAAAAATTCAAATATTTTGTGAATGTTTTCTTGCAAATTATCACTACTAAAGCTAATTTGAATTTCATGAAAGGGGCGTTTTTATGAATTTATTTTTGTGAAGAAGCAGATTTTAAGGGGGAATTTTTGTTAAGAGGCAGCAAAAGGGCCCCAATTTGTGTCTGGATCAACCCCTGCTTAGCTTATCCATTTTTACGATTAGGACTATAACTTAGATGTTACTTACAGTAATCCAGCGGAAGCTTAAAAGTGATATACTGTTGGAGTTTCTCAACCATAGTATTTTTCAAAGAAATCTTGTTTCCAATTTATATAAAATATTTATCATGGGAAACAATAACTTTTACTGAATATATGAAAATATTTTGAATATTTCCTATTTTACGCGCTATTTTTGTCTCCTTCAACACAGGTGTGGATATAATTGGCGACTAAAGAATAAAATATTAAGTAATTCGATTATAGATCAAACATAATATGTAATGAAACCATTTCCTACCTATTAAAAATTAATTTTCTTCGAATGGTAGGCAAATGAAACCCCTGAGGTATATTTATTAAAAATAAATCAATTTATACATTTTTCTAATATCATACTTTTAGGTAAATTAGCTGAAAACGAGCAACTTTGGTAGAAATAGGGTTTCTTAAAATTTAAAGTCGGTAAGGGTGCTATTATTATAATATCATAGACATAAATCGCCAAATTTCATCTCTCTATAGGTTTTTGCTGTCTGAAAAAATTTGTATATTAGACCTTTTTATCACTTTGATGGATATTAAAGCCTTTTTTAGCAAAACCTCTCACAGACGCGCTTCTTTTGCTTAGATTATAGGGGTTATAACGAAAAATTAATCCCCTTTATCATTGATCTTCTACCTAATTAAACTTTTAATAATGTATTTGAACAAACTTTAACACATTAACAGTCAAAAAAATTTGTACAAAATATATATTTTTCTCTTTTTTCCGAAACCTAGGGGGGTTGAAATTATACCCTAGAATTCGCTTAGGGGGTCTAAAAACTCATATGCTATCTATTGGAGCCAAAATGAATAGGGAAAGACAGGGAGTATAGTTTTTTGTGACTTCGTAATGTTCTAGGGTTCTTGCAAGGAAATTCGCTTTCGAGGACCTTCACTATGAAAATGCTAAATAACGCCCTATCCGTTTGAGTAAATAAAATCTGACTATATCAAAGTTAAAGTGTATAAAATTACCTATTAAATGACACCCTAACCGGGTTTCTGGGACAAACGGTTCTAGTTTTATGGGGCGAAAACTACCAATTTTTGTTAAAAATCGCTGTTTTTCTGAACTTTGACCTCGATGAGGCACAGGTTAATATTATCGGATTGAGCTGAAACTTGGCCAATCTCATTTTTTAGCCTATTGGCACATTTTAGGGGGGTGAGACCTGAAGAAAGTCGAAAAATTTTTTTTCCCATGTTACTTGTGACCACCCTAATATGGTATGTTAGCAGACAATATTTAATTAAGTTCAAGAATGAAAAGAAATTAACATATATATCACGGAAATTAAGTTTTAATTTATGATATTGAAAAAAAAAGTTTCTACAATAAAAAAAACTATGTTTTTTTATATACATACATTAAAAAATATGTTCATTTACATATGATGTTGAACAGCATATGAATTTTGAAAATAACTTCATAGTTATCCAAAACAGAAAAAAAATACTGATAGTCAAGTTTCACCAAAGGAGAACCATAATGAAAATATTCAATTGTAAAAAGCGAATTAAAATAAAACATAATATAAACAAAATGTTATTTAAATTTTAAAAATTAGGTACTTTTAGGATTAGCTGGGTTCAAATCTTGAAAACACACCTTTATCATTGACGTTTTTCACAAGTTACACATGAGAAAATGACCACCAATGGCTAAGGCTAAATATAACAGAAGTCAAATGATAGTTAGTTTTAGTTTTTTTATTAATATAACATTTAATTTATCATAGAACTTTCCGTTAGCTCCCAATTAATCATAAAATATAAAAAAATTATTAATCAACGGTTTTTAAAATGCAAAAGCGTATTGCCCTAAGCCAGGCCCGTAGCTACGGGGGGGGCAGGGGGGGCTGAGCCCCCCCTGGCATCTTCCTTTGCCCCCCCTAGAAAATTTTCCCAAATTCTATCCACAAGCACAGCCATGGAGGCAGGGAAGGGGCAGCTGCCCCCTTCTTCTTTATTTCCTTCTAGCTAAGTTAAAACCTGTTTTTTAGGGTCAAATTTTCAAAATTTTTCTGGGGGAGGGCCCCCATACCCCCATTTGTATTTGAATCTTTATTATTCTCAATTTTTTTTAAATAACCAGTTCTTTAAAATCAAAATTCTACTTTAAAATATATGTCTGAATTTTGGTCTACAAGTATCAAAAGCAGTTTAAAACCCTTTTTTTAGGGTCCAGTTTCCAAAAATTTTCTGGGGGAGGACCTCCAGACCCCCCTTTGATACGTGTATCCCCCATTATTACAAAAAACAAACTGTTCTTATATTAATATAAGAACAGATCACGCAAATTAATGAAGTTCCCTAACGGCCATATTCACCGGTAACCTGACCGGCGGTCAGGTCAGGAAACCATGGTTACAGCCTCTGATTGGTGGAATTTGGATTTCTGATTTGAATTCCACCAATCAGAGGCTGTAACCATGGTTTCCTGACCTGACCGCCGGCCGGTCAGGTTACCGGTGAATATGGCCGTTAGACGAAAATTCAACCCTAACTGATATTTTTAGAACTAATATTTTTAGGCCCCTATCCATATAAACATATACCATAGCACTGACTGAAAAGGGAGGTTAGATTGACACCCTTTATAAAATTATGTCTATTTAAAGATAAACAAGGAGTGATCCAACTCGATTTTCGAGTTTTCCTTTTCAATTCTGGAGCTTACATGGAGCAGTTCCTTCTACACTTTATTAACCCCAAGGATCTAAAATAGGCTAAAACTACTTTAAGCTCCAAATTTCTAAAACTTAAAAAAGGAAAACTTAAGAAAACAGAAAAGGTAAAACTAGAAAAATTTAGGACCTAACTCCTCCCGAAACTGCTGGCTACGGGCCTGCCCTAAGCACCTTTGTTCTTAAAAAACCTCATTGTAAAATATTATTGCTAGAAACAAGTAATAAAATCCACAATTCAACTTTAACTCATTGAATAATTGTTTCTAAAAATAAGGGTTCGGAATTGGAATTATAATGAAGATATAAACAACAGGGAGGGAAAACTGGAATATTACAACATACGTTTAATGGGAGGGATTAATCTGGTGCTTTGACATTAGGTTTTTAGCATTAAGTTTCAACGACGTGAGGTTTAACCTCAAATCACGCCGTACGGTAATATCCAACCTGTTTCTTTGCTTTGTTAAAAAAGTGGCCACAGTGCTGAAACCTTTCTCCACCAAAATGAAGAGGGAAAAGCTATCAAAAATGGAATTTCTTTTGACCACAGCCCATGATAACTTGTTTTTGAAACTTAGTATCAAATTTATTCATTTTAATGAAATTTTCCCCATGGACCTCTGAAAGTCTCTGTGGACCCCCAATTTTCATTTTCATGCCCGTGGATCCCCTGGAAGTAGCTGTGGACCCCTGGGGGTCCATGTGGACCACTTTGGGAACCGCTGGTTTATAGCTAAAAATAATATACTTTGGAGTTATTTTACCAATAGGCTACAAGGACTGTCAGCGGTCAATATGCCTAGACTAGGACCTGCAAGTATTACCTGTGATATTTGTGTTTGTGAATGGTTATTATCTGGATATAAGTTCAAAAACAATAATTTAGAATCATTATCCCTCAGGTTTCACATCATTAAGTAAAATTTTTGACTAAGATATTGAATTATCTATCCTGATGATTTAAGTTTACTTTTATGTTATTTTTAATTTATTTCTAAAAAATATCAGACTCTTTTATGTCTGAATAATTCTATGAATATCTATTATCGTTTTTAAGACTCCATTACTGAAATTTAATTGTAGAAAATCGCGATTCTTTCGATTGTGCGTTTTGGCACATTGCGACCGAACGCGTCAGTTTAATATTGCGACCGACGGAGGGTTAAGGGGCACCCTAATTGAGGTCTCATCCTCCGATCCAGATCCCGTCTTATATGTTCAAAAATGAGTCAAGCTAAAATATTTTTAGTCTACTTTTTAAAAAAATTTCTACGGGAGGACCCCTAGACCCCCCCCTCTGTTCCTTAGGTAAAGCATTGTCAGTGTAACTTGCACATTTTTTCAGCAAAGGTTCACATTGGATCCATAAAATACTTGGGGGAAGTAACCTTAGAAAAGAAATTGTGAATCAAAACCATTTCTGAAAACAAAAGTCTGGTCGGGGGTTTACGTCCCTGTAGTTAATCTAAAATGGGTTTTTAGGGTCTTATTTTCAAGTAAGGTACAGCGATATTTTAAAGTGGGCAACCTTTTTGAATCTGGGGGCCGAACTGAAAGACTACAATGACGTGGAGGGCTGTAGAGTAAATAGTAATAGGTAATTGTAAAAAATAGTCAGTTTTATTATACGCATATATTAAGTTTAATACTAAAGTTAAACCTTAATCTGAACTAGAATAATAATTGCTTTCACTATGATTATATGCACTAAGCATAATGTTAAAGTTACATTATAATTTATAATCCCAGTGGCTGTATAGAAATTTATTTCGGGAGGGGTCCAAAAATATTCCTCAGCCTCTAATGTAGCATTATAGTATACATCTTTATGTAAAATTTGAATCTTAAAGAGCTTACTCAGTAGTATACATACAGGGTGTTTCAAAATTGCGTTGCACGGCTTTTATTTGGAACCAACACCTCCTAGGGTCACGGAAGTAATGTCTACCCCTAGGTAAGGGAGCCTGGAGAATCCATTGAGAGGACTTACAGCGCCCTTAGCGGCGAAATTAAAAAGTTAAAAAATTAATTTAAAAACTAAAGGAGATAGAACAAAAACCTCAATCAGAGTATTGTTGCCAACGTCATGAAAAACTCACTGAAAAAATTTGATCAAAATATCTTGAATATTCGCGGAGATATTAGCATGTGAAAATAGCACTTTTTCAGGGGTCAAGAAAAAAAAAGTTCACATATTTGCAAATTTACTTTGTAGTTTTGTGTTTTTTTAGTTTAAAGAACACAAAATTTAATCAAAAATATTTGCAAATATGCGAACTTTTTCTTTTTTGACCCCTGAAAAAGTGCTATTTTCACATGCTAATATCTCGGCGAATATTCAAGATATTTTCATGAATTTTTCATGATATTTTCATGAGTCATCTCAATGGATTATCCAGGGTCACTTACTTAGGGGTAGACCTTACTTCCATGACCCTAGGAGGCGTTGGTTCCGAATAAAAGCCATGCAACGCAATTTTGAAACACCCTTTGTAGAAGAACTACTATTGGTAAAAATTTAATTATGGTCGCAAAAACTGTGGTTTAATATGATTTTTAAAATTATCTCAAAAGTCTTCACTTTAAAATTTGTTTTATTGTGAAAAAAGTTAAAAAACCACAAAAATATGTGAAAACTCGGCCAAAACCTTATTTTGTATTTCGATATCCTTTCTTTTGATTTGATAATCTGAAAGATCATTGTTGAAAATCCTTAAGTCCAAAGTTTCTCGTAAATACAATCAATATTAAACGCTTGAGGTCCTGTTAAAGTTTGTTTTTTGCGTGCGCAAACAGCCGTTCTGGAAACAGCTCTAGAATCAATTGTTGTAGCATAAACATAAAAATCAATCAATTTTAAATTATTTCTCACTCTGCCGGGCATATTGTCCGGGTAACGCCTAGCCTAGCCCGCAGTGCTAGCTACACATTCGGACTGGCAAAGCCCCTCTGTAACATACCAGGTGATATAAGAAACTGAAAAATATTAAAACACCGAAGCCCGGGTCTAGCGCGTCAGCGCTAGTGTGTAACAAAGTTCAAACTACCAAAGGGGGGTCTGGGGGTCCCTCCAGAAAATTTTTGGAAATTTGACTCTAAAAAATACTGGTTTTTAACTAGTTTTGGCGCACCTAGTTTGAATTTTGGATTTGTAATTTTAGATTGGAATTGGATGATCTTGTAAAAGATAGGCTATTTATACTTAATAGTCCAGGCAAGCTGTAACTTAACCGGTAAAAAATTGATACCTTTAGTTTCTCAACGGTTTTCACTTGGGAATGACCTCAATAATAACATAACAAAAATCGGACAAAATCGGCTGGGGGGAAGTTTAATTTTTTTTTAATTTTTAAAAAATAGCCGAAAAATTTTTCAAAAAATCAAATTATAAAAATCGAGACTTGTGATACATGTTTACAGGCCATTTTCAGTGCTGAATACGTATATACCTTTTACATTTAAAAAAATCAAAATTTCAATTTTTAAAAATTAATTCTAAGTTTGGAAAGTCGAAAAAATTAAAACATCGCCCAAAACCACAAAATTCAAATTTTTTTTCAAATTTTAAATTTTTTTGGCCTCAAAAATCGACCTTTTTAAAAATTCTGGTTAAGAACGTTTGAGGCATTTGCCAAGGTCATTTTTCCATGGATGTTGTAGGTATATACCTCTATAACCTAAAAAAAAAACATGTTTGGTGATTAAATCATTAGTTAATTAATTTATCAAAATTAACGTTGAAAATAACAGGCAAAATTTTTCAATCAAGTAATAGAGAAAATATTTAGACAATATTTGATAATAAATCCTTTTAAAAATAATTAAATTGAAGAAAGACAAAATATCTTTCAAAAAATTTAAATTTTAAATTAATTTAAAAATTTTAATTTTTTTTAATTTTTAAATTTTGTAGTATATGCATGTGATACATGTCTCTGGGCTATGTTTTAGTGCTGTTTACGAATATCACGCCAACTTTTCAATAAAATTTAGAATAAGTGTGGAAAAATTGTGAAATCAAACCGGCATATCTGCAAAATGCACATTTTTCACTAGAGCGCTTTAAAGTTTTCTCATGTGATACTAAAAAATAATAAAAATGTAATATTGTGAGATAGTTCAGTTTTACTTAGATGATGGACATCTTTCCACCTTGAAGATTTTGAAGCAATTGGTGTATTGCGCAATAGATCTGTCTTCTGATAAACAAAATGGCTATTCCCGATTACATGCACCGGTCTGGAGTCTGACGGAGTTTTATTTAACTTAAGGCGGCTTTAGACCACGCGATTCGCGACAGCGATTCTGCGAGATCCGGTTCGCGACAAAAAATTGACCCTCTTCCCTTAATTGAACAGCGCCATCTTTCGAGAGGTCGCTGAGTTACTGCGGCTGTCGAAATTCCCGAAAACCGCGGAATCGCTGTCGCAAACCGGGTGGTGTAAAGCCTCCATTATAGTCCAGTAAATCTACTGGAAAAAAAAGGTCAAACCGGTAAAAAATTGATACCTTTAGTTTTTCAACGGTTTTCACTTGGGAATGACCTAAATAATAACATACTAAAAATCGGCTCGCGGGAAGTTTAATTTTTAAAAAATGGCCGAAAAAAAATTTAAAAAAATCAAATTATAAAAATCGAGGCTTATGATGCATGTTAATAGGCTATTTTTCCATGCTAAATACGAATATACCGTTTAAGTTTTAAAAAATTAAAAATTTCAATTTTTAAAAAATTATTCAAAATTTGGAACGACGAAAAAACTAAAACATCGCTCAAAACCACAAAATAATTGCAAAAAAAAATTTAAACGGTTTTCAAATAGAAATGACATAAATAATAAAAATGGAAGAAAATCGGACAATAAAAAGTTTAGTTTTTTTCAAATTTTCAATTTTTTTGGCCTGTTTAAAAATGTTTGAGGCATTTACCAAGGTCATTTTTCCATGGATGTTGTAGGTATATACCTCTATAACCTAAAAAAAACACAATTGGTGATTAAATCATAAGTTAATTAATTAATTTATAAAAATTAACATTGAAAATACGGGTAAAATCTTTCAATCAAGTAATACAGAAAACATTTTGACAATATTTGGTAATAAATCATTTTGAAAATAATTAAATTAAAAAAAAAGACAAAATATCTTTCAAAAAATTTAAATTTTAAATTAATTTAAAAATTTTAATTTTGTAGTGTATGCATGTGATACATGTCTCTAGGCTATATTTTAGTGCTGTTTACGAATATCAAGCCAACTTTTCAATAAAATTTAAATTAACTGTAGAAAAATTGAAGCAAAATAAACAAAATTATTGAGAAAATTATCGCATTTCGTAGGCGGCGCTTGCGCAGAGCGTACGCATACAGAACGAATAAAAGGCCGTAGATAATTTTGTATTTGTGCATTTTTTTCTTCACAGCTGGGTGCGTTAGAATGTGTTATTTATAGAGGTGTTATATCGATTTTCTTTAGCAATTTATTTTTCAACTTTTCGCTTTATTTTTTGTTTTTATATATTCGTTGTGCACGAAAACAAAAAAAATTCTGTATGTAATATGTATTTAATTTTTTTACTAAAAATTCGTAGAATATTAATCTTTAATATCTTTTTTTTCTCTTGTATTTTGCATTGCTTATTTTAACCCAAATTAGGGGCATATTACAAAGTTAGGCGCCCTTGTTGGTTTATTAAAACACCAGTTAAACTTGATAACAGTATATTTAATCCCTTAAAACATCTTATGTGTAAATTTTTATCAAAATAATTGTTAAATATTTAATTTGAAATAATACAGTTTCTGTAATGTTTTTCATATTTTCTACGCAATAAAATTAAAACTAGGAATATAGTACATTGCAATTATTGGTTGAAGTTAAATTCACGGTGAATATTACCTACTTGTTCTTTGTTTATTTTCGAGTCCTTTAATTTAATTTGATTAAACTAGATTTTTAACTCATATTTTTTTCCTTGCCTTTTGTTAAAGATAACAAGGTGACATCTCATTACATGGAATCAAAGGGAACTAATAAAATGTGATGTGATTGATTTTATTATCTGTGGCATTTTTGGAATTTATTTTTTGTAATTATAGAAAACCTTATCACATATTTTGCAAGACAATTTTGAAAATTTTAGCATTATAATTTAATAGTGTATATACCCATAAACCCAAGGAGTATGCGTATAAAACAGAAATTGTTCCTTATTTTTACTATTTATTTTTTAACCTTAATCTTAACTTCACCTTTTACAGACCAAATTCAGATCCAGGTATATTGTAATTTTTTGCATACTTTACATCCGATGCTTCCATTAAGAAATTTAATCGGGGAACGATTTCCTTAGTTGTCGATTTTATTTCATCCTTGACGAGGTGAGGATTAAACCTTCTCAATTCATTTATAATATATTCCATAGATTGATTAAAGCAGCGTTCTAATCCAGAAAAACAAGGGCTAACAAAAACAAACAAGCGTGATCCAGTGAGAGGACCACGGCGCATGCGTCGAAACACTCACCGCTAGGGATGTTATAGTTCCACTGGAACAGTTCCATGGAACCTAATCCCAGCGTAGAACCGTTGGAACCGGTTCCACAAAGAACCGCTTAACGGTTCCACGCTGGAACCGATAAAGATCAATGAAAAATCCAAATTTCTCCGCAATCCAATCTAATATATATAACGAGGACGCGCACTGAAACGAAAAAACCATCTCCATGCTAAAAGAGAACCGGTGTCCGCTAATCGCTGCCGGGGTGATATTCTATTGCAAAAAAAAACCCCGCTACTATCTATTCCAATCTATTTGCACCATGCACCATAGAGCTATGATTCATACATCTGCCTAACACTGAATCTATAATCAATCCCTTTTCAAAACAAATATGCACGTGTCTCACTGAAAAACCGCAACGAGGAGAAGTAAAAATTAAAAAGAAAGACCTGCCGCCTCAGCGCGAAGAAACAGCAGAAGAAAAAAAGAATGACTGACAGCCGCCTGGCCAAAGCTTTCGCCAACAGTCGATAGCTTTTATCCCTGCCGCCCGAAATTCTTATGGATCTTCCGTTGGAACGGGCCGGCTTCGTCAACACGCTAACAGTTCCACGAGTTATAGGCTTTCATTACTGCCGCCCGAAATTTCTATGGATTTGCTGTCGGAACGGGCCGGGGCCGGCTGGAACTGTTAGCGATCGCTAACAGTTCCACGGAGTCTTAACGGTTCCGAGAGAAATAAGTTCCCGTGATAGAACTCTTTACGGCGTTAACGGTTCCAAAACTAATACGTTCCTGTGGCACTGTTTCGAAAGGATTAGTTACGCTTGGAGGAATTCGCGTAACTGTAATGGAACTCTTTGGAACCTTTAACTTGATTAGAACTCTTCTGGAACTTATAACTGGTTAGAACTTGGGAACTCTTTTGGAACTTATAACTAGGTTTAGAACTTGGGAACTATTTGGAACTGGAACTAATAAAGCTGGGACTGGAAGTTGGAACGTATAAGGTTTGTTTCTGTTTGGGCTTCGTTGGGAAGGGTATAGCTGTCTGTCTGTGAGAATGGAAACTAAATCTGGAAATTCTTTTTAAGTTTCCTGTAGCTTGACCACTGGTCAAGGTGACTAAAATTCACTATAAAATAAATGTTGCAGTTTCCAATTTATATTTTGTAATCCCTATTGTTATAACACGCGTCTTTGGTTCCGGCTGACCATTGGTCAGTCCGATCCACTTATTGCAACTTCTGTGCTCTGGCACTGAAGTAGGTCATGTGGGGTATCAAACCAAACGCCTTAAGATGGGTAACATTTTGGTGTTGACCATTGGTCAAGAGATCTTGACCAGTGGTCAATCCATTTTTTCTCGTTATATGTAGCTTTTCTGACCTTTTCTTTCTGTCTCGTGGTAGTTTTGGGGGTCCTGGACTTTTGTAAACTCCATTTGACCACTGGCCAAGATGGCTAAAATTCATTATAAAATAAATCTTGGAGTTGCTAATTGATATTTTGTCATCCCTATAGTTATAACCTGTGTCCTTGGTTACGGTTGACCATTGGTCAGTCCGGTCAACTTTTTGTAACTTCTTTGCTTTGGCACTGAAGTAAGTCATGTGGGGTATCAAACCAAACGCCTTGAGACAGGTAAAATTTTGGTGTTGACCACTGGTCAAGAGATCTTGACCAGTTGTCAATCCATTTTTTCTCGTTATATGTAGCTTTTCTGACCTTTTCTTTTTGTCTCGGGGTTTTTTGGGGGGTCCCTGACCTTTGGTCAACCCCATTTAACCACTGGTCAATTTTTGACTTTATTGCTTCTTTTTGTCTCTGGGACCCTTGCGTTTTTTGGATGAACGGTTTTAAGTTTGGAACTGGAACTGTTAAGGGAACCTAATCCCGCCTTGGAACTGGAACTGTGGAACCAGTTCCACACTTTAACTAATACGTAACATCCCTACTCACCGCCAAACATGTGCTCATGCTCATGCTGTTCCTACCATGCAGCCTAAAGATGAGGAGAAGTCTATTTTACGGGGAGTAATCGTCGGAAAAGTCGGCTTCTCGCATTTGGTGTATTGTGAAAAAACGGACTTTTCATGGAAACTTTTTCATGCAGCGATATTCTTAAGTCAAAGACTTGCTTATAAAGTCTTTTTTTATTGGTGCTCAAATTAAAATTCTTTTAGGTATAAAAATTGAAAGAAACTTTATTGGAAAACTTGAATTACTGCTTCAGTCTTAATTTAAATTTAATTATTTTCTAGTTATAGTATGATGGTTGTGAGTAATAGGTAGTTTTTTCCTTCAAAAAATATAACCTGATAAGATTTTAAGCTTATTTATGAAAATAAATAATAAAATTTCTTTACAAGGTAGTCTTTATACAAATAGGATCTTTTACTTAAAATTGAAGTTTTAATTTTTCTCAGTTAAATTTCTGAATAATTTGATACTTTTTGAGCATTAGCCTTTTAAAGTTAATTTTTACTGAAGGCTCCTGATTATCAATTAAACATTTCTCAAAAATTTAATTTTTAAGAATAATTTGAAGAATCAAATGGAATCTTACTTCAGTTTTCATTAAAATAATTTCATTTCGCAAAAATGCACCCCCAAAAATTAAACCTGGATAAACGCCCATTCTAGCCAGTGTATGTATGGTGATTTCTCAAATCTTGTATTCCTTTTACCTTTTAAGCTCTTGCTCAGTCTCAAAATTGTTTGAAGCTTTTCTAGAGAAAAAGAAAACGGTTTTGTTTTCTCAATGAGTAAAACATCTGTAAATTAAATGTCTAATTTTAAAACTAATGTATCATTCGACCAATTTATACTAATCTGTAGAAGAGATTTTTGAAAGTTATTTGTAATCAAGTTTATTTAATATATGATAGGAATAGAAGGAAAATAAAAGTATATATTTTTTCAATGTTGGAAGATCTGGCCTTAATCTTAAAGGTTTATTATAAGATTTTTAAATAATTCATTTCAATATGCAATTAGTTCTTTGCTGTTTGTGTTTTTGTTTATAAACAAGTGTTTAAAGTTAATGTTATCTTGTAAACATACCTTTGTTTTGTTGAGCTATCGATGATATATTTTCTTCTTTAAGATAATCTGAATTTAAAATTTCTGACTAAATTGTAATTTCATAATCAAGTTTTATTATATTTCAAATTATCAAGTCTTAAATAAGAGAAAAAGTAAAGTTGAAAATGCATACTTTTCAAAATTTTGAATATGACACTTAACCCTACAGTGCATACTGATGCCATTTGGCAACACGACATTTTTCCCCATTTCCTACTCGAACTTTCATTTCCAAACGGCAACACCATGCAATAAGTACAATAGATATAACATTTCATTGTATTAGCACTTTAGATCGCCAGTAGATCACAGCAGGGGTACTATTTTGAGACATTTGTTAGTAGCTAGTGAAACGAAAGTCAAGACACAGAAAACGCCAAAATAAAAGGACCATATAAATTGAAATAAAAAAAATTTTCAGCTTGAACAAAAAATGTTTTGAAAAGAAAAGTTGTTTTTTTTATATTTTTAGAGCATTTGGTTTTATTTCACTTCACAATTAATTTCACAAGAGGCACAAATTAATTTCACAAGGACAAAGTTTTTTGCCCATAAAAAGTAGAAAAAAATTAAATTAAATTTTTTTAGTATTTTTTTACTAATGTACACCATAATAGAAGACACATAAATGATTTTCAAGTGAATTCAAAAAATCATGCATTGTAGGGTTAAAACTTTAAATATGTTTGATAAAATCTTTTTCTTTGTTTTCTTAATAATTTTCCTTTGTGATTTGTTTTTGATCAAATTATGAATTCTTTTCCCTAGATTTTTTAAAAATTGCAATATAATGAGAAAGTTAGATATTTTCTAAATTTAGTGGTGCATATGTAAGCTTTCCATCTTATCACCAAAAATTAAAAAAAAAGAAACTCCTTAAAGCTTTAGTTTGACTGAACCTGGAAAATCAAAAAAATTGTCCTTCAAAACTCAGGGAATTCTTAGCTTAGAATAAGTAGACACCCTGCTTTTAAAGTAGTGTTTCAGCTCATTTTGAGACCCTTACAGTTCCTTGTAAACCACAGAATATTCTAATGGAAGAAAGTTATAAAAAAACGTTAAAAAGTTTTAAGGGGGCCAGAGGTCCTCCTGCAGAATTTTCAGGGGAAGAACACTGTCTAACAGATGTCACAATTTGAGAGGAAGGTTTGGGTGGTTCTTTCTTCCCCAGAAATTGTTTGCAAACTGGCTCTTAAAGTAGTGTTTTAGCTCATTTTGAGACCTTTTGGGAAACAAAGAAAACAGCTCCTTGTGAACCACAGATTTGATTTGTATCTGAAAGGAGCGTTATCCGTCTTTCCAGTGCTTATGTTTAGTAGTGTTTGGCAACTACTGGTCAAAAAGTAGTTTACCAACTAGTCTGGGCAAAAGTAGTTGTAAATACTAGTTAACTACTTTTTCTTGGAAGTAGTTGTAACTAGTAGTTGATTATTTCCCCAAGTAGTTAACTACTAGTTAACTAGTCTATTTAATTTCATAAGATATTTACCCCCAAATTTTCGATTACTTTTTCTTACCTATAGCAAAAATATCATGGCTAAAGATTCGCCAATTTTTGATAGGTATACTCGTTTTTGGTGTTTTAAAGTTTTCTAAGTTGTATTTATATTAGTCAGTACAGTGTCGTATATAAGGGGGGTTAAGGGTTCTAACCCCCCTTTCCCCCTTAGCCTGAACAACAATATTTTAAGCACAAAATTGGGCCGTTAACTTTAAGTATTGCCTTACTAATTTTTAATGCAGGAAAAACATCTAGAATCCTCGTAAACCTAGCCTAAAATCGCTTTTCAAAGTGCTGGAATTTCCAGGAGAGAAAACCCTGAACTCCCTAACTTCTAGAGATGATTTCTAAAACGGGTTGCATTTATATGTCAATTGCTGGGATGAAATATATTTCAAAGTTGCTAAATATAAAAATGTATCACGAAAAATGGCATTGTTAGTAGATGTAACATTTTTTAAAATTTTGATCTTTCAATATTTTTTGAAGTAGTAGAACTTTTTGAAAGTAGTTGGAACTAGTAGTTGGTGAAAAAAGTAGTTAAACTACTAGTTAACTACTTTTAGTTAACTAGTGCCGAACATTAATGTTTAGTGTGTCCCTTTTCTCTTCCTTTATTTGCGGGAAAAAATTCCGCAGTCAAAAATTTTCTGCCTGCGAAAATTTCCTGCCGTAGGCTATTAGGAAATCCGCCTCTGTAAGCACATAAATACAGGCATTGAAACAATATGATCATTGGCGCTCATAAAACTTTTTTCGGGGCTGTCTTAGACTTCCCTTACTGGAAAGGACCACCCTAATGGGGGCTGCCCATTAGGGTGGTCCTTATTTGTATCGTAAACAATTTTTTTTGGAATTCGCTCCCCTTCACGCAAAAAACAGTTCTGCTCTCATAACGGAAAGTGCGTATCTCCCAACCGCACCGTTCTGTCGCTATAGGACTGAACGAACAGCGCGTTTGCAGTGACCGCACCGGTTCGAATGGAAGTGGCGCGGTTGCGAGAACCCAACTGAACGGTTGTACCCAATCGAACAATTTTCTCAAATTTGTATGGGGGAATCCGACTGTCGGGTTGGCGCAAACGGCGTTAGTGCGGTTGGCACAAACGGAAATTTTACGGTTGGCGCAATCCGAATGGGGGTGTACGGATTTTCTTTATACAGGATAGTATTTTTAAATTTAAATTACCCATGCTTTATATTTCTAGAAACACATTTGATACTTTTTTTAACCATACTTATATTAAATGAAATTACAAAAATATCCGATAGAGGTTTCTGTTTACATGTTTTGTTTACTATATGTTAAAAACTTTTAAGAATTTCTTTTCAAAAATTGCAATCGAGTTTAAAAATAGAAAATAACTTGCAATACAGTATACAAGAAAATCGCTCGTAGGTACTTACCTTGCATTTAAAACTTTATTTTGTGTCTTTACTTACATCTTTCATCCAAATTTTGAAATAGCTAAGAGTGAATTTTAAAAGTTGAAATTTTCATATATGGATCAGTCCCTTCTATCCATCATCTTCAAATTCAACCAATAAATACTAGATTCTAAGCATATAAAAGTTCAAGATACTATTTCAGATTTGAGGATACCTACTTAAAGATTAGCCGATGCATAAGTCTCTTCAATCCAACAATGTTGGCATGTTTTTATTTACACACATAATATTATAATAAATTATCTGAATTTACCAGCAATTCTACAAATTGGTACATATTGCTTTCTTTTTGTTCTGATAACTTCCATAATTCCCGAGTCTAGCTAATCCTGAAGAATTTAAGAATGTTTTGATAGTTTTCAACTTTGGGAAAATCAGTTCAATTAAGATATCAGTCCAATTAAATACTACTCAAATATTTTGGATGCCAAGTATTACCTAATTTTTATTGCTGTCATTGATATAACTACATTTCAATTGGTTAAATTAGCAGTTTTGGTAAAATTTTTGTAAAGAATTTAAAACAGATTGTGGACATTTAACAGGACAGAATGGAATTATGATTGGATGTGAGATGGTGCTCTGGATTACTGCTTATAAGATTTTAGTACTACACCATCTACTTGATAATTGAAGCTAAGGCTGATTGCTTTTTATGAACTATTTATTAAAAACATAACAATAACGCGCGTGGCGTTTAGGCTTAGCCGCGATACGAGGACGAGAGAAATAACAGAGCGCGCAGAGTGTCCGTCGTTCGTTGAGGAATGTGATCTGCCCGGCGAGAGCTGCCCGGGCAAGGTTGCTTCGCGGCGCTGGTGTTGCGCTCGCCAAAAGTCTTTCTTCTGGCGCTTGAGCGCTCTTTTGGCGGTGTCGCCTCACACTCCCTCCCCAGTGTCAACGGAATGTGACATATCTTCTGGGAAGGGTAATCTTTCGACCCGAGCGTGTTGTCACCGGTCGCTCAGTCGGCGACGTATCTTGTACAGTCTTTGAATTGTCACTATCACACTTGCTTGGAGGTGGCGTAGATACGCGCTGAGTAACCAAATAGTCCTTGTCTACAGTTCGGAACACTGGTTTAAGACGGTCGAGGGACACCGTTGTTCGGCGTCCGTTCACAACGATGTCGAAGTTTTTCTCTCGGCGAGAAACTACCTCGAACGGGCCGTCGTAAGGCGGTTGTAACGGTGTGCGTACACCGTCATGTCGTAGCAGGACATGTGTGCACTTTTCCAAGTGTGGGTGCACGAAAACACTGCGTTGGCCGTGGCTGGAAGTGGGGGTTGGGCGGACGTCGGCGAAGGAGCTCCTCAGGTCCTCCAGGAACTGCTTGGGTGACGACGTGGTCTCGTCAGTTGACGGGCAAAAGAACTCGCCTGGTAGACGCAAGCTCTGCCCATACACGAGGTCTGCGGTGGTCGCTTGTAGGTCTTCCCGGAAGACGGAACGGAAGCCCAACAGGATGGTCGGGAGGGCAGAGGTCCACTGCTCCGTGCTGTGGGCCTTCAATGCCGCCTTGAAGGGACGGTGGAACTGCTCCACGAGTCCATTGGCTTGCGGATGGTAAGGAGAGGAACGGATCCTCTTGACGCCCAGAAGACTGCAGAGGGATCGGAACAGCTGGCTTTCGAACTGCCTGCCCTGGTCCGTCGTCAGGTACGCTGGAACGCCGAATCTTGCCACCCAGGTGGTGTAGAACGCTTGTGCCACTGTCTCGGCAGTGATATCCTGGATAGGCACGGCTTCCGGCCATCATGTAAAGCGGTCGATCATGGTGAGGACGTAGCTATATCCTCTGGATGGCGGCAGGGGTCCAACCAAGTCTATGTGTACGTGGTCAAATCGCCTCGTTTGGTCAGGAAAGGAACCGAGGGGGGTCTTAGTGTGTCTATACACTTTACATTTTTGGCATGCTAAACATTCCCTCGCCCAAGTGGTGCAATCCTTATTAATTGAGGGCCAAACGAATCTAGATTTGACCAGTTTAGTTGAGGCTCTAGTGCCGGGGTGGGACAAGTTATGCAAGTTTAAGAAAACCTGTTTGCGAAATTGTTCGGGAATGAATGGTCTGGCTGCTCCCGTTGAGATATCGCAGTAAACTGGGGTTTGGGATTCTGGGAGGGTAACTGTTTTTAACTGAAAACCCTGGGGATTTTTTAGTAGCTCCCCTAGCTCTGTATCCCTCAGCTGAGCCTGTGCAATTTCATTAAAGTCGATCGCGCTTGGAATGGTTATCGTGGCTATCCTGGACAATGTGTCAGCAGTTATGTTTTCGGCTCCTTTGATATGCTGTATATCTGTTGTGAATTGGGAAATGAAGTCAAGTTGTCTACTCTGACGCGGTGATCCTTTATCCGCTTTTTGTCGAAAAGCGTAAGTAAGGGGTTTGTGGTCCGTGACAAGGGTGAAATTTCTGCCCTCGAGCATATGTCGGAAATGTTTTATTGCTGCGTACGCGGCCAGCAGTTCTCTATCGTACGCGCTATATTTCTGCTCAGTTTCTGATAACTTTCTAGAGAAAAACGAGAGCGGTTGTAACTCGATATCAATTGATTGGAACAAGGCACCTCCTATAGCCAAATCAGAGGCGTCTACTTGTAGCACTATTTTTGCATCCGGTTTAGGGTGGGATAATAGTGTAGCATTACAAAGGAGCTCTTTACAAATTTGGAATTCTTTTTCTGCCTGTTCGGTCCAGTCGATTTTAGTATTTTTATTTTGCCTAACACCCTTGAGGTACCCATTCAATGTGGTTTGATTGCTGGCAATTTTTGGCAAAAACCTCCGAAAAAAATTAATAAATCCCAGAAACCGTCGTAGTTCCTTAATGGTGGTAGGTCGGGGGAAATCTAGTATAGGTTGCACTTTTTCCGGTAAGGGTTTTGTACCGTCTTTAGAAATTAGGTGTCCTAAAAATGAGATTTCTTTGACATTAAACACGCATTTCGAAGCGTTTATAGTGAGTCCGTATTCGTTTAATTTTTTTAAAACACTGCGCACATGATTCTCGTGCTCCGTCTCGTTATCACTAAAAATCAAAATGTCGTCTAAGTAGACGTAACAAAAAGAGAATTCTCCAAGTACCTCGTTCATGAACCTTTGGAAAGTTTGAGCAGCTCCACAAAGGCCAAAATTTAGAAAAGGAAATTCGAAAAGTCCGAATGGTGTACACACGGCTGTTTTTTGCACGTGGTCTGGGTGTACAGGGATGTGAAAATATGCGCGGACGATATCGATTTTTGAGAAGATGCTTTTGCCAAAGAGAGCATTGGAGAAATCCTGTATGTGAGGAATGGGATAGCGGTCCGGAATGGTAGAGGAGTTTAATTTTCGGTAATCTCCTACCGGCCTAATGCTACCTGAACTTTTAGTGACAACATGGAGAGGGGACGACCAAGGAGATTTAGAGGGTCGACATATCCCTTGCTGCATCATGTGTTGGAATTCGCTTTTTACTTCGTTGTGCAATTTAGGATTTAGTCGTCTGGGTTTGATATAGACTGGGGGTCCGGACGTTTCAATATAATGCACCGTGTTGTGCTTTATGTTTGTTACATTAGGGTTAACTTTCAACAAATCTGGAAATTCTCCGAGCATTTTATGGAACGGGGAATCTCCAGAGATTACCTTGACCGAAAAGTTATCTACTGATGCTATTATCCCCTGTCGTTTGAATTTTGTGGTGCTATCGATTATACGTTTATTTTTTAAGTCTATGAGTAAGCCAAAATGCTGAAGAAAATCTGCACCAATAATAGGGGTTGGTACGGAGGCAATTAAAAATTTGAATTCAAAATTTCTCCTGAAACCTAAATCTAAGCTGAGTAATTTGGTACCGTAGGTGAAAATTTTTGAGTTATTTGCTGCATATAGCTCTAAAGAATCAGGTTTTAAGGATTTGCTGTTTTTAGGGACCGGAATACACGAAACGTCGGAGCCAGAGTCAATTAGGAATTTAAAATGGGTTTTTCTATCGTAAACATGCAGGCGGCTAGATTTAGCGGCTGTCGGCAGATTTGCTGCCGATATGTTTACCCCGACAGCCGAATTTAGTTTTCCTGGATTGTTACGAACCGGGGGCAGCCAGGTTTATAATTACGGGCCTCGTCCCCGAAACGGTCATGGTAAAAACATAGCTCGCCGTTTGTGTGCACCGGGGACCTATGCCGTCTCCTACGGGGGGACCGCGAGTACCGGGAGCGAGAATTACTTCGCTCCCTGCCCATTTTGGCAACCTGTTGGGTTAAAGCGGCTATTTCCTTTCGCAGCGTGGCTACTTCTTGGGTCAGCTGGTCCTCTTTAGGAGCAATATTGGGTTCGCCTCGCTGCATGGTGCAAATTTGGTTCTGTTGGGTCCTCATACTGATTTCACACACAGTATCGGCAATCGTGGCCAGGCAGTCCAATCCCTCGGAACTAATGGAGAGAACCGTTTGCACATCAGGGGGAAGGCGCTCCATCCAAAGCGTTTTTAGGAATTCCTCCTTCACTCCTGATGAGCCCGCCAAACCTCTCATTCTTCTCAAGAGATGGGACGGCTTGTCATCGCCTAGCTGCATTTCGGAGACGAGTTTCCGGAACTGCTTCGCTTCCGAATCAGTGTATTCGTTAATAAGCCTTTTTTTTAGGGCTAAGTATTTGTCCTGAGCTGGGGGGTTGAACAATATATCTGAAACGTGAGTTAACGTTTCTTGATCTAGGGATGCTACGATGTTCTGATATTTTGTTGTGTCTGCAGTAATTCCCGAAAGTTCGAATCCCTGTTCTACTTGGATAAACCACAAACGCATGTTGGCTTTCCAGATGGGGGGAAGTTTTAACGCTACCCTAGCTATCTGTGCTGCGGGAGGAGTTACCCCTTGTTCATTTTCATTAGATTCTTCAGTATTACCCATATTTAGTTTTAATTCTTATAAATTACAAGATAAGTAAGGGAAAGAAAGAGGGCTGACCAAACGAGACGAAAAAAAAATCACGCACTTACTTAGAACATGGCATGTCGTTGCTTGACTCCATTAGAAGAAGAAAAATCCAAAGTCCTGGAACGTCCGTATCACCACTGAACGTCTTGGTCACCACTGAACGTCTTGGTCACCACTGAGATGGTGCTCTGGATTACTGCTTATAAGATTTTAGTACTACACCATCTACTTGATAATTGAAGCTAAGGCTGATTGCTTTTTATGAACTATTTATTAAAAACATAACAATAACGCGCGTGGCGTTTAGGCTTAGCCGCGATACGAGGACGAGAGAAATAACAGAGCGCGCAGAGTGTCCGTCGTTCGTTGAGGAATGTGATCTGCCCGGCGAGAGCTGCCCGGGCAAGGTTGCTTCGCGGCGCTGGTGTTGCGCTCGCCAAAAGTCTTTCTTCTGGCGCTTGAGCGCTCTTTTGGCGGTGTCGCCTCAGATGTATTACCTCAATATCAACCTTCAAGTTTATTTTACAAAATAAATAAACCAAACAGTTTTTCAGTATAAAAAATTAATTTTATTTTTATAATTTCTTTTTGAAATATTCAGAAAATGCAAATATCTTAAATACTGTCCCAAATTGTGATACTTTTAAAGAACACAACATATCAATTCTGTAAAATATTAAATTCAAGATAAAATTTAATACAATAAAATCATTTAACAAGAAATGTAGAACACTGATGAACAAGAAAAGAGAATAATTCAGATAATTAAAGGTAAAGATATGATTGAACCAGATGAAATTGGAGCTAAGCTTTAAAAAATTTTCTTTGTACTTTTTGAGGGCTCGAAGTTAGAAAAAATTTGAAAACTTTTCAAGTATGTAAAATAGGGTATTTTCATTAAATATGCAGAATATCACTATTTTTGACCTTGTTTACCTTATAAACCCTTAACTTTTTAATTTTTTAAAAAAATATTTGAAGGATTTCTAATAGAAGTAAAAGATAGTATCATAATAACTTTATACATATTAAGGCAGTTATGGCTTAGCAAAAACAGGTAAATTATTAAATAATAAATAATTTTATTAATTAATTTTTCAAAAATGTGAATGAATCATATTTAAACAAAAAATTCAAATTCAAATAAACTTATTTTATTAACACCAGAAAGAAAGATCACATAAATGCATATTTTAGTTTAAAATATTATAAGCTTTAATAACAATAAAAGTAATAGGAAAAAGTACCTTTGGTCAGATTTATTGGTTTTTTATTTATGGGTGTAACTTCTGATACGAGGGCACTATTTTACTGCATCATTACCCTGAACCAGAAACACTCGTTCTGCAACACAAGTGTTGATGGTGCCGACTCTGGTCGTGATAAATGTTGGGTCACACTTCTAGGGGGGATAGTAGACACCTAGACGAGTCAGAATCACATAGGATTTGGGGGTCCCAGACCAAATCCCAAGGAGTTAAAAATGGAGCGACACCCCAAAACAATTATTGAAAAATTCAATTTGTAGAAGAACTACTATTGGTAAAAACTTAATCATGGTCTCAAATTTTGTGGTTTAACATGATCTTTAAAATCATTTTAAAAGTTTTCATTTTAAAAAATTTTTTACTACGAAAAAAAGTCAAAAACCACAAAAATATGTGAAAAATCTGCCAAAACTTTATTTTGTACTTATAAATCCTTTCTTTTGATTTGATAATCTGAAAGATCATAGTTGAAAACCCTTAAGTCCAAAGTTTCACGTAAATACCTTCAATATTAAACGCTTGAGATCTAATTAAAGTTTGATTTTTGCTTGCGAAAACAGATCCAGAAAAGAAACGTTGAGGGAAAATCTACGAATTACGGATTGATGCTCGCTAAGTTTCTCGCCATTATTTGCGATACGATTCCTCGCCAACTTTTGCCAACAACAGATCGCCCAAGCTGTCTTGGCGATCTGTAGGAGCTTGGTATGTTTCGCCAAACTGGGAGAGAAAAGAAAGTTAGCGATTATCTATCCGTAATGGAGGATTTACACCACTGCTGTAAAAGAGACATCAGCGATATTTTCGGAAGAAACGGGAATTGTTATTCCAATAAACCAATTGACGAGCGCCATCTTTTGTGAGTAGAGGGTACTAAAATATGCCGAAAATATCGCTGATGTCTCTTTTACAGCAGTGGTGTAAATCCTCCATAACTCGTAGATTCTCCCTGAACGTTCGTTTTCTGGAGCTGTTTTCGCACTCAAAAAACAAACTTTAACAGGATCTCAAGCGTTTAATATTGATGGTATTTACGTGAAACTTTGGACTTAAGGGTTTTAAAATATGATCTTTCAGATTATCAAATCAAAAGAAAGGATTTCCAAATACAAAATAAAGTTTTGTCAGATTTTTCACATATTTTTGTGGTTTTTTGACTTTTTTTCGTAGAAAAAAAATTTTAAAGTGAAAACTTTCAGCATAATTTTAAAAATCATGTTAAACCACAAAATTTGAGACCATGATTAAATTTTTACCAATAGTAGTTCTTCTACAAATTGAATTTTTCAATAATTGTTTTGGGGTGTCGCTCCATTTTTAACTCCTTGGGATTTGGTCTGGGACCCCCAAATCCTATGTGATTCTGACTCGTCTAGGTGTCTACTTTCCACCCTAGAAGTGTGACCCATTATTTATGGGACACCCTGTATAAGATATTTTTGACACTTTTCCATTATGTGATACCAATATAAACTGTAACTTTACCGTCAACTTGGCATCTTGGCTTGATTTTGGGGACTGATCGACAACTGGGCTTTCCTTAAATCTATGATAACATGTTACTTCATTTCTTTTCTGGTCAAAATTTTGCAGTTTTCCTAAAGTTAAGATTTTTAAATTATCTAGATCGCTGGAAATTCTACCACCGCTCTACAAAATTAGTATAAAATGAGTTTCAATTTATGAAATAAATAAGATCTTCCGTACAATCTTAATACGACTTAAAATTCAAGTTAAATTCCTTTGAATTTCAATTTTGAAACAATTCAATTAATGGCAACTTGAAGTAAACAAAATCTTATTAATTGAAGAAACTAGGAAAGCTGAAAAGTGAGCTAACAAAAAAGAGCCAAAATTCGCCAAATTGGCTTTAGATAGAAGTAAAAGTACTTTACTGTATTACGTAATGGAAAAGTACCAAAAAATACATTGTATACAGATGCTCCCAAGAGCGACAAAACTTTCGGGATGACCTAATATGCTTTCAGAAAATATAAACCACTAAGCTGGGCTCCTAATATATCCGGCGCTGTTCAGCGTCTTAAGTCACCACATGTAGGCTTAACGTGCCACGAGGCACCCGTTCGATCAAGGTTCACCTACCATTCAATGCTATGAACGTAGCTTGAAAAGCTTATAATCATTGAATGCTTGTATACATAGCCTTCCTTGCTATATTTCATCCTAAGCTACCTATATATAGCATTAGGGTGGTTACAAAAAATCAAGTTTCGAAATTCTTAGGTCTCACCCCTCTTAAATGTGCCAATAGGCTAAAAAATGAGATTGGCCAAGTTTCAGCTCAATCCGATAATATTAACCCGTGCCTCATCGAGGTCAAAGTTCAGAAAAACAGCGATATTTAACAAAAATTGGTGGTTTTCGCACCATTAAACTAGAACCGTTTGTCCCAGAAACCGATTAGGGTGTCATTTAATATGTAATTTTATACACTTTAACTTTGATATAAACAGATTTTATTTACTAAAACGGATAGGGCGCTATTTAGCATTTTCATAGTGAAGGTCCTCGAAAGCGAATTTCATTGCAAGAACCTTAAAACATTACGAAGTCACAAAAAACTTTCTTCCCAGTCTTTCCCTATTGATCTTGACTCCAATAGATAGTAAATGAGTTTTTAGACCCCCCTAAGAGAATTCTAGGGTATGATTTAAACCCCCCTAGGTTTCCGAAAAAAAGGGAGAAAAATATTTTCTACAATTTTTTTTATTGTTAATGTGTTAAAAGTTTGTTCAAATACATCATTAATAGTTTAATTTGGTGGAAGACCAATGATAAAGGGGATTAACCTTTCGTTATAACCCCTATAATATAAGTGAAAGAAGCGCGACTGGGAGAGATTTTGCTGAAACCCATTAATACCCATTAAAGTGATAAAATAGCTAAATTACAAAGTTTTTTTTATAAAAACCTCTAGAGAGATATCATTTGGTGTTAAAATGATGATTGATATTATTTAAAATTATAATAGCGCCCTTCTGGACTCTAAATTTAAAAAAAAACATTTCTACCAAAGTTACTCGTTCCAGCTAATTAAACTGAAAGTATGATCTTAGAAAAATGTAAAATAAATTTATTTGTAAAATATACTTCAGTTTTCATTTGCCTGTAGTTACAGAAAATTCAATTTTAATATAACATAATTTAGTTTATAAATTGTCATCAAAAGTTTTCTTTCTGTACATCGTACATGTTTTCATATTTCTACTTAAGTGCGTTCTGTGAATTAAGAAAATTAATTTTCTTTAAAAAAGTAATTTTCAAAAGGATATTCTCAAAATTGTTTGATAATTATAATAAGGTTTTTCTATAAGCTAAGCTTATCCATTTTTACGATTAGGACTATAACTTAGATGTCTCTTAGAGTAATCCAGCGGAAACTTAAAAGTGATATATTGTTGGAGTTTCTCAACTATAGTATTTTTCAGAGAAATCTTGTTTCCAATTTATATCAAATATTTATCATGGGAAAACATAACTCTTACTGAGTATATGAAAATATTTTAAATTATTTCCTATTTTACGCGCCATTTTTTTCTTCTTCAACACAGTTGTGATTATAATTGGCTACTAAAGCAGCGGTTCTCAAACTGTGGTCCGCGGACCTTTGGGGGTCCGCGGCGCCTTCCTAGGGGGTCCGCGAGTTACCTTGGGGAATTCCTCAAGTTACTTTTAGAATTCCCCAATAAGTTTCAAAATGAAATGAAACACTTGTTTTAAGAGGCAAATTTCAAAAATTTTCTAGGCGAGAACCCCCAGCCCTCTCGAAATTTTGACTTAAATGCATAATTTTTTTCGGTGAAATTTAAATGGCTTACAAGGAACTGTTCTCTTCAAGTGTAACCAAAAACATGCCTCAAAATGAGCATAGTAACACATCTTTTTGAGGCCAATTTTCAAAATTTTTTCTGGGAGAGACCCCAAACCCTCACAGAGTAATTCAGGGGCGTATATAAGGGTGGGTGAAGGGGCCCTCTCCTCCCTGAAATATGGACTTGGTGTATCAAAACAAGTTTAAACCCTGTTTTTTTGGATCAAATGTCCGAAAATTTTCTGGGGTAGGACCCCTAAACCCCATCTAGTACTTGGTACTTTATTATTAAAAACCTTTTAAAAATAAATTCATCAAAATCGAAATCCTACCTAAGAATATAGTCTGAAATTTGGAAGTGTATCAGCACCAAGTTAAAACCATGTGTGTTTTTAGGGTCAAATTTCTAAAACTTTTCTGGGGATGATCCCCCAGATACATTTTTGTTCTTAAAACTCTATTGTTATAAACTTTTTTTTACATTAAGTTTATCAAAATGCAAATCTTACAAAAAAACTTATATTCAAAAAATTCTAACTAATAGGGGTATCAAAACTAATTAAAAACCTGTTTTTTCGAGTCGAATTTCCAAAACTTTTCTGGGGGAGGACCCCCAGACCCCCCCTTTTATAGCTAAAACTTTATTACTCATAACTTTTTTTATATTAAGTTCCCTAAGACGCAAATTCTACATAAAAATGTACTAAAAAGTAGTGATGGGCAAAATCGATAATTTTAGGTATCGAATACTTTGGTATCGAATACTTATAGGTATCGAATACTTTGGTATCGAATACTTATAGGTATCGAGTAATTTTAGGTATCGAGTACTTTTTTTCAATGTCGGGAAATGAACCTGAAGGGACAATTTTTTTAGGGCCTATCCATAATCAGACTAATATTCAAAAAACTGAAAGCGATCCATCAAAAAGCCCCGTAGCTACGGGCCTGGAGGTGGATATAGAGGCGAAGGATTTGGCGGGGGAAAAACCTAGCCGCGTCAAATTTCTCTCGCGGATGATAACGACTTGGGTTTGAGCGTTGCAAAATGAAAACGGAAACAGGCTGCGTTTGATCTACAGTAGGTATTATAAAGATTACTTCATTGAAAAATTTAAAACGAAATATGTCAATAAAGTATCGATACTTTTGTGGGTATCGAATACACTCGATACCTATAGGTATCGAGTACTTAAGTATTTGGTATCGATACCTGCCCATCACTACTAAAAAGCTACTTGGACCAATGAAATATACATAGGGGGCTGAGGAATAATTTTTGTCCCCTCCCTAAATAAACATATATATATACGCCTCTTGAGTAATAATTGTAAAATTTTATTATGATTTATATAAACTAATTTTAATTAATCTAAAACCCAAAACAAAAGTCTGGTTACGGCTTTATTGTTTAAAATGTTGGGGGTCCGTGACGTCTGACTGCTACATAAAGGGGTCCGTGACGATAGAAAGTTTGAGAACCGCTGTACTAAAGGATAAAATATTAAGTAGAGTTCTGACTCATTTTGAGACCCTTTGGGTTACACCCCGAAGAGGACCGCTCCGTGACACATAATTTTCATGGAAAATAACAGTATAAAAATTTGCAACAAAATTTCAAGGGGGGTTGAACCACTAAACCCCCCTTGGATACGGCGCTGAGTTAAGGGGTTAAAGTAGAACGCTGAATTTATTTCGGAATTTAATGAGATGGGGGGTTGGGGGTTTTCCCCTAGAAAAATTTTGAACCTTAAAAGTAGGAGTTTTATGAATTTTAAGACGAATTTTTAAGGAAAAACAGTGAGTAAAAAATTGACGTCAAAATTTCGGGGGGTGTTTGAACCCCCAAAACCCCCTCCTTGGATACGGCCCTGCATGCTGCGTATGAGATCTAAGGACTCTTAACCAGGGTTCTTTAACTATGCAATGAGTATCTCTATTTTTGAATAAGTATTACACAAAAACAAAATTTTGGAGAAAATTTAAATTTTTTATATAATAACTACATATCAATACATAAATACTCAATATTTTAAAAAGTTATTTGGAAATTTTTATAAAAGTAATCAAAAGGGAAAAAAATTCCCAAATTCTTTCACTGTGCGCAAGATTTTTCAAAAACTAATCAAATACATTAAATATTTTTAATCACAGTTTTTTAAAATTATAATTTCTCAAAAAAGTTATTAACTGATATGAAAAACTTGGTTCTATTTCATGTTTAAATGTGAGCTAAAACTTACTAAGTACCTAAACGGATATTTCTATGCAATTTCATGTTAATAACTTGAAAAGTTTTGAAAAATCTTGCACAGAGTGAAAGAATTTATATAAAGTTTTTTTCCTTTTAATTACTTCAATAAAAACTAGCGAAACTTTTTGAAATCTTGGGTATTTATGTATTGGTATTATAGTTATTACGTGGTATTAAGATAGCTTGAATTGCTAAAAAGCATTGTATGCTTGTTACCTAGCATGTCATGCTATTTTTGCGTAAGCTAGCCACATAGCATAATATGCTAGCTAGCATAAAAAAGCAAAAAATAGCATATAAAGGTACCTAAAAAATAGCATATAAAGGTACCTAGCTCGCCATGCTATGAAGATCGCTTGAACTGCTAAATAGCATTGGATGCCTGTTACCTCTAGCATGTCATGCTATTTTTGCGTAAGCTAGATACTTAGCATCCCATGCTAGCTAGCATAAACTAGCATAACCTAGCATACACATCTAGCATGCATAGTAAAAACTGGCATATTTCTTTGCTAGTTCCAGCATAAAATTTTGACCTGGGTACTGTACCTAAACCTGAAAAAACTATTTTTTTGTAAAAATTTCTTTTATCTAGCCCCTAAGTTCTTTAACTTACTACCTTTGGAAATTCAAAATAGTCTAACCCAGCGGTTCTCAAACTGTGCTCCGCGGAGCCCTTAGGGCTCCGCCAAGCATTTCCAGGGGCTCCGCGAAGAAATTTGAAATAAATACATTTTTTGATAATTTCTAATATGCGTTGCTCTGAAATGTTATATAAATAACTTTCCGCAATGTGTTTCTTGTTAAGAACTTACTTTTGCTCCTTCCTACCCAAATTTTTTAAAGCTTTAAATAACCCTTGAATTTAAGTGGATTTGATATGGAGCTCTTTTGATAATAGTTTTTTTTCTGGTTTTTGTCTTTTTTCAAGTCTTTCTTGGTTTACCAAAACAAGTTAAAACCAGGTTATTTAGGGTCAAATTTTCGAAATTCTTCTGGGGGAGAACCCCCAGACCCCCTGTTGTTCTTAAAACTTTATTATTTTCAATTTTTTATAATATGTCCGTTAAAATTAAAATCATACCTAAAAACGAATGTCCGAAATTTGGACTATGATGTACCTAAAACAAGTATAAAATAACTGTTTTTAAGGATCATGGATCATATTTCACTAAATTCACTCAGACTCCCCTATCCAAATTGGAACTTAATTAGTCACAATTTTTCTTATTTGCTCGTAGATGCAAATTATACCTAAAAATGTTTTAAAAAGCTACATTAAACCTATTAAATATGCATGGGAGGGGCTGTGGAATAATTTTGGAACCATATTGAAATAAATTTCTATTATCGCTACTGCAATTATGCTTTTATTTCTTGTAGCAATGGTTTTTAATGTAATTTGCTTTTTGTACCTTGAAAAATTTATCTTCGGAAAAGGGCTCCGCGAAGAATTTGTCTCCTGAAAAGGGCTCCGCGGCATAAAAAGTTTGAGAACCTCTGGTCTAACCAAACGCATGCATTTAAAAAGAAATCAAAATACTTTTTGTTTTCTATTGGGGACATTGAAAACTTTTTTGTTTGATTTTGCATTATTATCGTAATTATAATCCATTCTTATTATTTTCTTGCACTACTACTAACCTTACGACAGCTAGTAAACCCATAATTTACGACACCCTGTTTGCCATTACTTATTTCCTGATTGATATTGTATTTACTATATTGTTCTCTTTTTGTTTTCATGTAATGTTCACTTTTATTTATAATATTTTTGTTAAATATTTATTGCAATTTCTTGTGTAACAGTTGTAACTAACTATTTGTTCACCTACATGGATCGTTCTACTATCCCAGGTGATATGATATTTTCTTTACTTTGTTGATTATAAAATATAAATAAATAAATTACTTCTCCACTGGTCAAAAGATCATCATTCATCGTGTAGTTTTTTGCATTTGAAACGAAGATTATTCCTATGTGACTGCAAGCATCCTCTCTGTTAAAACTTTAAAGCTTAAGAAGGGTCTATTGTTCCATGACTTTGCTTCTATGTTTAAACTTTACCATTCATAGCTGAATTCCTCTCAAAGTGAAAAGCTACCAATTTCATTGTTGTCTTTTTATATCTATTGTTAACACTTTTCAAAGGATTCAAATTAATGACAAACCCTCGAAGGTTAAGGGGAAAATCTGCATTACAGTTCAGATTTCCTTTGTCAAGGAATTCGGAAAACCCGTCATTTCGTAATTATTTTTCGTAACCAACACTTGTAAACGAAAGCTTCATTTAGAATATTACATACTTCTTAGCTTTATTAATTATAAAGTGTAAGCACTATTGAACACAATGCCAACTCTAATTGACGCGCACTGATCCGGAAGTGAGACCGTGACAATGAATGAACGTGAACCCTATTCTAACCATTTTCGGCCCTTAAGGTTTAATGTCATTCTTAACAAATCATAGAAGCAGGGCTCGATTTCAGCCGGAACGGCGTTCCGGAACTTCTTTTTCGGAAAAGAAATTATATTCTATTTCAGGGAGGGGGTCTCCTAACTACGGCCCGCGAGACCCATTTATCAGGCCAGCGGACACCTTTCTATGTACGAGAAAAAAGGCCTAAAAGAATTAAAACCCTGTTTTTACTGTCAAATTTCCAAAATTTTTCGGGGGGAGAACCCCCAAACCTCCATTTTGTACTAAGAACTCAACTTATCAGATTTATTTTCAGATTAAGTTCATAGCAGTAAGAATCCTACCAAAAAATATAAAAAAGGCATATTTCAAATTTTAAAAAATATTTTAATGCATTTTTATCTTTTTTTGCAAATAACAATATTTGTAATTTAATCATAAGTTTGTTAATTAATTGTTCTTTTAAAATAGGATTGTGAACCCCCATTTGAACTACCCTCAATCCGCTCTTGGTGTTGATTCTTTTTTATTTGAACTGGATTTGCCAGATCACTGGGCAAATTTGCGAAGAAAATTTGCGATATCTTAAATTCTACCATTTAAGGACTTAAACTAAGCGTTATATTCCTTAAATTGGCAAAATATACAACACTAGTGGTTCATTGATAACACAGGTCTGCAAAAAAAACTTTTTTCGAGCTGTTCACCTGAACTTTGTTATTTTTGGTGCGCTGAATTCAAAAATGACCTCTATTTTGTCCTGGGACGTCACATTTTTTCACAATTCAGGTTTTTAGGTTTTATTGGGAAATGCCTTAAAATTTTGTAAAATTACCTCTTTATACTAAATTTTTTATTCAAATTGTTTCCACAAAATCTTTTTTATGTTTTTTGATGTGCTGAATCTAAAACTGACCTCCGTTTTATCATAGGACTTCACCTTTATTCACAATTTGAGTAAAACTGTCGATTTTTTAAGAAAGTAAAAGTAAATATTTAAAAATATTATTTTTCAACTCAAACTTTATTTGAAAATATTTTTTAATGTTTTTTGGTGTGCTGAATCCAAAAAATACCTCTTTTGATTTTTAAGACACCACAATTTGTAACAAATTGAGCAAATATAGCAATATTTCACATAAAATGTAAGTACACTTAAGAAGTAGATTTTTTAATCCGAATTTATTTTCAAGGTTATTAGTTTTAAGGTTTTTTTGTGCCCTGAGTTCAAAAATGGTCCCTGTTTTGCCCTAGAATGTCATGTTTCCTGACAATTAAGGTAAAATTGTAAAAAAGTCATTATTTAAATTTTCATGGAAATAGGTTCATAAAATAAAATTATTATTACATATTCTTCATAAAAATCATTTTATAACTAAAATAAACTTATTTTTACACTTTCTAAAGCCAATTTTTCCTCCTCATGAAGCTCCCCTTAGTACATTTACCGTTGCGAGTAGCAAAAAGAACGTTTCTTTGAACTATACAACAAAAATCTTTCATTATTGCCCGATTAAATCTTCCCTAATATTTTCTTTCCATCTCTATAATGTCCTGATGAGATAGTTTACTATGTGCACCATTCACAGCTCCTAATTTTTAAAAATAGAGGAGCTAGAAATGTACGAAAACTATGAAAAATGGGCAAATTCGAATATAATTATGCAATTTGTGAAAAATCCTGACGTATAGGATTTTTTTCAATATTTTTTTCGTCATCAGCACATCAAAATACATAGGAAATCACTAAAATTATTCAAACAGCTTTTTCATTGCAGACCTGTGTAATAAGCCGTCCCGCCTCCTACAAGAGGCACCCTGTTGGAAAAAAAAGTATAACCCACTGTAAAAAAAGGCATATAAAGAGTTCATTAGTTCATCCTTATACAATAATTAAGTTGGAACACTCTTCCTAATCTAGTACAACACATTTGAATTTATTTTATAAATTAAAATTTGAAAATAAATGCTTAAGTTTTGGTATTAAAAAGTATTTGCTTTTTCAGTTTTGATACCAATAATTTTACCGTTCCGGTACCTCTTTTTTTAGAAATCGAGCCCTGCATTGTTATTGTTTATTGTTTTTTTTATATCTGAAAGTAAGTAAACTAAAAACACCAAAAATATAAACTCTGAGAGAAAGGACTTCACTTTATTATTATTCTTGGAAATTTGTTCATCAAATTTTACTGAGTTAGTAATTTTTCAAAACTTCTGCAAGAAATAACCAAAAAACGTATTTCAAAATATACTAAATTTTTGCATTTCAGGTTTTTAAGTATAATTCTAAAAAGAAATATTTTTCGATCGTTTATGAATTAATAAAACTACATAAAGTGACTTTCATTTAATTTATTTGCCATTAAATTTGCAGGACTGTTAGACGATACAGCTGCAATTTTTAATTTTTCAGACGCGTTTTAGTTTTGAACTGTCATAAAATTGTTTTTACTAAAAAATTCCTCACCCTTTTCCTTTTACATCGTAAATTTTAATTAATATCTGTATGGTTCATAATTTTAGGGGGCTGCAGTCCTGGCCCTCTTCCCCTGATTTCACTCTTGACACGTGCTGTAATACTATCATACAGTTATTCTATAATCAAATCAAATTCTGCCCAGGACTAGTGGCTCATCAGGCGGTATCCATCATATTTTCTACAGCAAGATCTTAAATAGGACATTGCAATGCAGTTTATTTTCTTGTTTTTCAGTAAATCACTAAATTAATTATACAGTACTAAAAATAAAGCACTTCTTTCGCTTTTTGAGCAAATTTTACTAGCTGATTGACATAAAAATATGAATATATTTGCGAATTTACCATGACAGGAATTTGCCTAGCTTTCTGCATAGGATAAGACATTTCTTGCACGTTTTAATTCACATAAGTAATGTAGATAATTTATGAAAGTCAAGAAAAATAAGAGGCCCAAAACGGAACCTTGATATCCTTGTTTGTTGAATTTTGTTAATTGTTATAACCTTTTTAGTAATGTCGAAATATACCAACCTGTTCTGTTTATTTTAATAAACTAGTTCCAAAATATTTCTACGCAATTTGCTATCCAATAGGGTTGGCCGAAAACACACTTTATTTTTTATTTCTGTTCTAATAGTGCGAAAAGGGTGCCACTTGGGTCCAATAAGGACGGTATAAAATATTTTTTCGATTGGATAATTCTTCAGCTCCCGCATCGCTCTTAAAGTTTGAAAAAGTGGATGATTTTTTTACAAAACAACTAAAAAACTAAAGATTAAGCTCTCAAATATTGTTAATAATTTTTTATGAGAAACTAATATAGTGATAGACATAATGTTTCAGGTTCCATTCTTCTATCACCCTTGTTTCGTTAGATATAATTATTTAATGTTCAAAGAAATTTTGTAAAGCTGTTTTTCTTGCATTTTTAAACATCTAGTAATACAACTTAAAAACCTGAAATAAGTACAATTTTGTTTGTAATTTTTTTTGTTTTTGATTTAATGTGCATCATGACCATCATTTTCAAAAAGTTTATTTCAAAATTTAAAAAAGTAAAAAAAAATTTAATAAGAAATTTTTGAAAAAATATTTAAAGCCTTTTAACTTCTAAATGAACATTACTGCCAAAATTCAAGAAAATAAAATTTAATCATGTAGAAAAAAATAAAGATATTCGAAATTTAGGCAATCCCTAAACTATTCCTAAAATTATACAGTTTGAAATTATATTAAATTATACAGGAAAATTATACACTCATGGAAAATTCATAAACTCGCTTGAGGGTGTTCATATAACTTAAAACATGCTAACAATTTCACATAAATTTCAGAAAATACGACAATTAACAGATTCGGTACAAAATCTTACAGTGCTAGTTCCCAACTTTAAATTAATTCAATCTGCATGCATTTCTCCTGGAAATTCCTAAAATTTATGTTTATATTTAATTGTACAGTTGGGGGGGGGGGAAACGACTCAGTTGCGATTTCTGGCGAACCACTTGGGTTAGGAAGACAAATGAGGTGTCATTTTTCATGGTTTAAAGCAGGGGTGCCCAACCCAAATGTTGTTGAGGGCCACTTTGGAAAACCACAATACTCTCGCGGGCCGCATATAAAATTTTAGGATATTAGGTGCACTGAATGACAGTGAAGTAAATTGAATAAATTAGGTATATAAATTTGGGAGTTTCTTAGATCCTTTGCTAAGTTTGACAGATTCCTAAATAAAATATTCATTTAAATTTACCTTAAGGAGCAACCCCATGAATACCTTCTGTAGTATATCCATAGGAACTAAACAGGTGTCTTTAAAAACACTTGAAAACACTTGAAACTAAGGAGCCTGTGGCGCTTATAGAATTTTTTTTTCGGGAGGACCCAAATTTTCTCTAAAAATTGCTGCTAGATTTTTGCATCGGGAAAAAGTACACCCAAATCTTCTTCCCATGCACCCATGCATATTTAATTGGTTCAATGCATAAATTAAAATATATTTTTAGTTAGGATTTGCACCTGACTGAACTAATATCCTAAAAAAGTTGTGAACAATAGAGTTCCTACTACTCAAGGGGGATCTGGGGGTCCTCCCCCTGAAAAATTTTTGGAAATACGACTCTAATTAACAGACTTTAACGTGTTTTGGTACACTTTGTCCGAATTTGGGGGGGGGCTTAACTTACCCTAAAACTTTAACTTTTGACTAAAAAATTCTTGCGGACCGCAAAATTATTACAAAACGGGCCGCATGCGGGCCGTGGGTTGGCAAAGCCTGATCTAAGAGGTATATAGGGGGTCGGGGGTTCTCCCCCGAAAAAATTTTGAATTTTAGTGTGCTAAAAAGTGTTTTGAAGCTACTTTTTGGAGAGTTTTCAGAGAGCTTCCCGGGCCGCACAAAATGACCCGGAGGGCCGCATTCGGGCCGCGGGTTGGCCATGCCTGGTTTAAAGTGTTCTTTTACCAAAATTTTTTTCGAGTTTTTAGGGGGTCGTCTTCATATTAAACGAAACACTGACTTTTTTTTCAATGGGGACCCCCAATTATTATGCGATTTTCAGAAAGGGCATCCCCCAAAACCCCCTAATACCCAGTTTCATCCAGATTGATCAATAAATAAAGCTCAGGATCAATAAATAAAATCGGGGTCCGTCTCCAGATTTAGAAGAATTAGTTCTCGGTCTCTGCTCAATGCGCTCGGATCACACTGGTACGATTCAGATTTGGCGACTTATCTTGGACTTGGCGCATTCTTTAAATTTTCTTGCATGCAATGAGTAATCGAATGAGGGAATATTTTTACGGTTTGAAACTAGCACTTAATAATGAGCTTTTTTACCCATGCTGGCGGCTTGGGTAATGATTAAAACGGTTATCAGTTAAGAAAATTTAATATTCAAAATATAGAAATATACTCGAATCATGTTACTAATATTTCCCTTCATTTTAATGATTTTTAAATTTTGCGATGATACGGGTGATTCTGGGGAAAATAATTGCGTGTAGAAACTATATTTAAACTGCGATCTTAAGTTTTCTAATATTACAATTAACTAAGAGGAAATAATGTTGATCTAATGTTGATTGTCAATTACAAAATTGATAGCCCTGGTAAAATAGTAGTAAAATAGTAGTGAAATATACAATTATTTGAAGGTGAAATTTAAAAATTTTTTGTGATTTTGATCTGATTGAAAACCAAGTATAGACTTAAAACACAATCATGAGATGAACTAAAATATTGTAGGAAAAAATTGTTTTGGAGTTTTTTTTCAATTTATGGCTTGATCATTTAATCAATAATATGTGTAAACATTTACGTAATCAAGTTATATTTAATTTCAGTGATAATGAATTAGTTAATGGAAAATTACTACATAATTTCAACACTTAATGCTGTGAAAACACTATTTTTAGCATAAGTTAATTAAGGTTCCTTTTCAAGTTGTATTTTGATTGAACGTTTTAAGTTATGAAAGTATTTAATTGATGACATTTATTTCTTAAATTAGAACTCTAAAATTTTTTAATTCTTTGAATGAAGTTGTTAAAGCATGTTTTCTTTTCAACGATGGGAATTAAAATCCGATAAATTTTAATTGGATACTTCAAATCCCTAACTTTCACTTAAAAGAGAATATGCTGATACTCCGATCGACAAACGATTGCGTGGTTTACCGTAATTTTCTCTGGCTCTGTCTGCGATCGGAGATTGGCGACCGTTTCCAGAAAGAGCATTCGCGGTATGCATTCGTCAACGGTATACGGCGCCATAACAATTGAATATTTATATTAAATCGTTTTTTAAAAACTATTTGATAAAATCGATTGAAAATTTTGGTTTTCCGCATAAAATTACTACCAGAATAGATTACCATAAAAATATAACACGATTTTAAAAAATAATAGACAAATTCGACATTGAATGTTTAAAGTTAAAAAAAATTATTTACCCCCCTAATTGTCAATCAATCTGGATGAAACTGGGTATTTAAGGGTTTTGGGGGATGGCCTTTCTGAAAATCGCATAATAATTGGGGGGTCCCCATTGAAAAAAAAAGTTAGTGTTTCGTTTAATATAAAGACGACCCCCTAAAGACTCGAATTTTTTTTTGGTAAAACTTTCACTTTTCACTTTAAACCATGAAAAATAACACCTCGTTTGTCTTCCTAACCCAAGTGGTTCGCCAGAAATCGCAACTGAGTCGGGTTTTTTTCCCCAACTGTACTTACTTTCAACAGGTCAAATCAAAGTAAATTAAAAGTTTTAAAACATAAAAAAATTGGATATTAACACATTTCTAAGGAATATTCAGGTAAAATTCATGCACATTGAATTAACTTCATGTTGGGAAATAGCACTGTAAGATTTTATACCGAATCTGTTTTAAGTCATATGAACACCTTCAAGCGAGTTTATAAATTTTCCATGAGTGAATCGATCTTGCTGTATAATATTAGGGATAGTTTAGGGACTCGCCTAAATTTCGAATATTTTAATTTTTTTATACATGATTAAATTTTATTATCAACTTGAAATTGGGTAGTAATGTTCATTTTAAGAGCTAAAAGGCTTTTAATATTTTTTCAAAAAGTTTTCAAAAAATTTTTTTATGATTATTATTTGTTTCCCACTTTTTTAAAATTTTTTATTTTTTTTTTAAATGAAGGTCATGATGCACATAAAACAAAGACGAAAAAATTTACGAACAAAATGTCACTGATTTCAGGTTTTTAAGTTGTATAGTTCTAGAGTTATAAGCTGTTTTAAAATGCAGGAAAAACAACTTTACAAAATGTCTTTGAACCTTAAAAAATTATATCTAACGAAACAAGAGTGATAGGAGAATGGAACCTGAAACATTATGTCTATAACTATTAGTTTCTCATAAAATAATTATGAACAATATTTGAGAGTTTAATCTCTGGTTTTTTAGTTGTTTTGTAAAAAAGTGATTAATTTTTTCAAACTTTAAATGCGATGCGGGAGCTGGAGATATCCAATCGAAAAAAATATTTTACACAGTCCTTATTGGACCCAAGTGCCCCCTTTCCGCGCTATTAGAACAGAAATAAAAAATAAAGTGTGTTAACAAAATGCACAGTTTTTAATTCTCAAAAATGTCGATAACAAGAGGCAAAACAGTTGAAATATAATAAATAACCTGAGATAGAAAATGTTATAAATTTGAAGTTAACTTAAATTTGAATTAACTTCACATTTATAAATTTTTCTTTTTCTCAGGTTATTTATTATATTTCAACTGTTTGGATTAGGGCAGAAGTTAAAGAAAACCCATTATTATTCTTGACAGCATTCCGCATCTCACCCTGAGGACAGTCATGCGTTTCTTATTAGGCATACAGGGAGAATCATCTAATCATCAGAATCATATATCTCTTTCTTTCCTTTTTACAGACTTTTTAACAAACAATTTAAGCTCCCGTTTTCTGCGTCTTCCTATAAACTGGTTTTGCGATGTATAGGCAGCGTCTCTCTCCCGTTCGCCGCCTTCCATTGTATTCTTGGAAAATGAGTCATGGCAATTCCTTACAAAATATCTTGTTTTGATGCTGTCTCATTCGCATATTAACCATTCTCGCGCTACGACCATTTTCCGATTAGCAATAGTTTTATCAGCATTTACATGCATACACACACTTTTATACAATGTTCTATTAGAATAGGCGGCTGAGACCAGGGTTGGAAAAAACATGTTTTTTTAAAATAAAAAACAAAAAAGATGTTTTATTTGTTTTAAACGTGTTTTTTTTTGTTTAAATTATGTTTTATTTGTTTTTTTTACCCTCGACATAGAAATGATAAAAAAATCCATGATTTTTAAAAATTTAAATTTGACTTTTCAAATTGAAATTAGATTAATAAAGCTATACTTTTCGTTTCAAGCGTCTAGTGTGCCAGTTAAATTTATTTTTAAAAATTATCTTTGAACCCTATACAAACTACTATATCAATTTCATTTTAACTAATATGCTGTTTGCTTATTAAATTTCATCAAATGCAAATTGCACAAGAAGTACTTTAAAAAATTTAAGTTTATTGTGAAGATACAATTTACAATGTACTACTTATAAATTTCCTTTATTTTTTACATTAAAATTAGCGTCCTCTAAAAGATGCTACACAAATTATACTTTTCAAAACACATCCATTTAAAATATTACATTTATAAATGTATTAATACTAAGTAAAATGTACAAACATATTAACATTATTTAACATATTATTTATACATATACATTATAACCTATTAAAATTAATAACTACACTATTAAATCCAAAATTTACCTGCAATCACAATCAATCCCATTTAGTGGGATACCTGTTGCTGAACTTAACTAGCCATATAATTTATATTAGGGTAATAACTGTTGTTTTCAATAACACACAAGAGTTACTTAAATCTGAACCCAAGCGATTGCCAGTTGATTTTATAGAGTTCATTGATGAAAACATCTGCTCACAGACGTAAGAAGATTCAAACATTGTAAGTAGTGCTTCTGCAAACTTTTTCATGGCCGAAAATTTTTGTGGGAGATCATTCCATTGTTTAAGGATTAAATTTTCTGACTTCTGGTCACAGTTTTCGGACTCCACTTTTTCCAATGCTTCCATTTATAAGTATTTTAAATTAGTCCACCCACACAGAGTTTTCTTGAAATTCTATCAATTCCACATTTCCAAGTTGTCAATATCCAACCACTCAAAAAATGTTAAGTTGAGATCTTCCATTTTAGCCAAGTGAGGTCTTGAAATGAACTATAATGTTTTCTCCAAATTTCGAAATTGAGAAAACCGTGTTGATACCACTTCCTTTGAGTTTTCTAAAACATCCAAATAGCTCTTGAATATATTTTCTCTGTCTTCAGAAGATAATCTGTCGGCAAAACTCGATGTCAGTTCTAAATGCCTTTTAAGTGAAGGGAAATATTTAAACTTCCTGGCTTCAATATCTTTTGAGAATACGGAAAGTTTGCGCTCTAAGGATCTACGCTAATCCAGATACCTGTCATTGCTACTCATATCAGCGATGCCCAGGGGGGCCCATCAGCTCTCATTTTGCGTTCAGATTTGTGACGTTCAGATTTTTTCAAAAAGATTCTTCAAAATATTTTTTCAAAAATAATTTTAAAATAAATCAATGCTTATTTATAAATTACCTTGAGTTATCGAAAAGATAATAAAATATATTTCTTGGAGCCCCGAAATCAGGTACTCCTTCATACCTATTAACTACGTAAAAAATAATCGTAGCACGAGTGTTCGACTCCCAGAAACACTTGATACCCAGGAATCAATACCTAAGTTCTGATTTAGCCAAACACTGCTTTATTGTTTAATAGAATGACGCGCTTTTTAACTTGCGGACGGTCCCTTAAAAATATAAACCCGCATATCTCAGTGAATTTTGAAGATATCGAGACAGAATTTTTTCTATCTTATTAAGGAGTGAATGGAGAAAATTATTTCTAATGGGGGTTTCAATCTACGGGGGCCGTGTAAAAAGTTATTTTCTTCATCTTCTAAAATAGACCCCCCATGGAGTTGAAACTGGTCTCATATATTCCTTCCCCTCATTTGAAGAAAATTCGCCATTGAAAGTATGGGTCTAGGGGAAATATTTTAGGAAATAGCCTATCGTTACAGGTTTTTCGAAACACCCTGTATACCTACTCTAGTCTAGAACCTTTATTTTTATTTTTTAAGAGCTGTGTTACGTTACTTATGTAAAAGATTTATAGTAGAAAAAGTTTGAATAAAATATAGATATTTTATTTATGTAAAATCATCACTACTTTTTTTGTTTTAAAATAAAAATATATTATAACAAATATTTACAATATACTAGCTCTTAATAAACCAGAATTCATGTAATTTTAATAGTAAAAGATCAAGAGTGCTATTAGGGAATCTATATCTACCAATAAAATATAGGAATATCCACCAATAAAATGTAATTTTTTAAATAATAGTGTTAATTCCCGCGATGACACACAGTTTAGTAACTTCTAACCAAAGTTAGTAAACATTTTTATAGTAAAAGTTAATGAAGTTATTTAAAGTTAAAGCAATGTTAAGATTTTAGAAAAAATTAACACTTTTTTTGTTCTAAATGCTTTATAATACCTTTAAAATAGAAAAATATATATGTTGCAAGATTATCAAGTGAACGCGTACGCAGGCGATTTTATAACAACACAAACGAAAACCAAAACAACCGAGCACGTGTAAAGGGTGATAGCTGCTGCAGATGAAATGATGCTGGTGCCGTGACCTTGGCCAAATACTCCGTCTAAGGTCTATGTTGTACATGATAAGCCCGCCATACTGTGATTCCACTTCCTGAAGCAAATTCGAAAACTGGCGGTTATTTAGTGCACGTGCTGATATAAAATTAACAATTTTAGTTACTACAGAAAGAACATTCTGAAAAGAATTCATGCTAGCTTTTGCACATAGATCATCCTGGTACAAAATACAGTGAAATTGCACAATGGGATGTTGAACTTCTTCAGCCAGAAATTTTACTAACCCATTGTGCTTTCCTACCATATTGGGTGCTCCATCAGTTGTTACTGACACAATTTTCTTGAAATCAAACCCCATTTTTATTCCAAGTTCTTGCTTTATTTCATTCATTATATCATTACCTGTGGTCGTAGTTGGTAAACTAAGCAATGCTACTAATTCCTTTTTCAATATATTTCCGGAAGCAAATCGAACGAAAACAGCTAACCTTGCTTGTGAAGTCACATCAGTGCTTTCAACAAGGCATATTGAAAACATCCCGACGTTATTTTTTTGAAAAATTTTTTCGGGTTTTTTCAATAAAACCCTGAAAAAACCCATATAAAACTAGGTTTTTCGGAAAAAGTGGGTTTTTTTCAAAATTAAGTGGTTTTCTTCTATGTAGTAATTGTGTTTTTTCAAATTTTAGTGAGTTCTTTCTATGTTAAATGTGTTCTGTCAAAATAATGTCAGTTTTTCCATAGTTAAGTGGGTTTTTTCAAAGTTGAAACTTTTTATACTTTGAAAAAACTCACTGAAATTGTAAAAACACCCCTTATTTATTGAAACCTGGTTTTAATTTTGAAAAAACCCACTAAAATTTAAAAAATATCCTAAACTTTGAAAAAACCCATTCAATATTGAAAGAAATCTATTTAACTTTGAAAAAAAACACTATAATTTAAAAAATCCTCCTTAATTTTTTATATCTAGTTTGAACTTTAAACATCCTAAATTTAAAAAAAACCATTCAATAGTGAAAAAACCTACTGAATAATGAATGAGGGAGTGACTACGCTACCGTCGGGTAACCGTTGTGCGCATGCTCGGGTTAAAGGCGTGCTTTTAGAGTTTTTAGGATGGAATCTATCGAAGCCCGGTTGGGAAAGTGGTAGTGCAGGGGTTCCCAAACTTTTTATGTCGCGGAGCCCTTTTCAAGAGCCAAATTCTTCGAGGAGCCCTTTTCCGAAGATTAATTTTTCAAGGTACAAAAAGCAAACCAAAAAATACAAAATAAAAACCATTGCTAAGAAATAAAACAGGCATGTGATTTTCCCGCTAATTAGCTGAAATCCGCTTAATATTGTAGTGGTATTTATTATCGGAATTCCGATTTTTTGTAATTTTATTGTGTACCAAAACGAGTTAAAACCCTGCTCTTAGGGTCAAATTTCAAAAGAATTTCTGGGGGAGGACCCCTTCACCCTCTTTGGTATATTTTGTAACTCGAGTATTGGCAATTCTTTTTAGATTGAATTTAGTAAGATGAGAATCCTATCTAAAAGTATTAAAAAGCTAAATTGAACCTATTGTAAATGGAAAAGGGCTGAGGAATTTGGGTCCTTCACAAAATAAATTTCTATACCACTGTAAATAATCTAAAAATTTTCAGATAATTTCTTTCTTGAGCAATCACATGCCTGATAAAAGCATAAATGCAGTAGCGTATATAGAAATTTATTTCAATAGGGTTCCAAAATTATTCCACAGCCCCTCCCATGCATATTTAACAGGTTTAATGTAGCCTTTTAAAACATTTTTAGGTATAATTTGCATCTAAGAGAATTTAATGTAAAGAAAATTGTGTATTAATTAAGTTCCAATTATGATTAGGGGAGTCTGGGTGAATTTTGTGAAATATGATCCTTAAAAGCAGTTTTTTTATACTTGTTTTAAGTATATCATAGTCCAAATTTTAGACATACATTTTTAGGTAGGATTTTAATTTTAACGAACGTATTAAAGTAATAAATAATATTAATAAACAGTAATAAAGTTTTAAGTACAATAGGGGGATTTGGGGGTTCTCCCCCCAGAAGAATTTCGAAAATTTGACTCTAAATAACATGGTTTTAACTTGTTTTGGTAAACCAAGAAAGACCTGAAATTAAAAAAGACAAAAACCAGAAAAAAACTAACCAACAGAGCTCACTTCATATGAAGTTCCCCACCAAATCCCCTTAAATTTAAGGGTTATTTAGAGCTCTAAAAAATTTGGGTAGGAAGGAGCAAAAGTAAGTTCTCAAAAGAAATACCTTGCAGAAAGTTATTTATAAAACATTTCAGAGCAACGCAAATTAGAAATTATCAAAATATATTTATTTCAAATTTCTTTGCGGAGCCCCTGGAAATGCTTGGCGGAGCCCTAAGGGCGGAGCACAGTTTGAGAACCGCTGTGGTAGTGCGTCTGCCTGGCGTGCAGAAGGTCGAGAGTTCGAACCCAGTAATTATTTTTCAGTAAATTTAATTTAAATTTTTATTATTCCATTAAACATTGCAAGAATTAATTGCTCTTGTTTAACAGTCATTCCTTATTTAATTAAATTCATTGTGGTTTTTTAAATGTTTTACTTTATCTAATTTTTTAAAAAAAAATTTTTAATTATTAATTTATTGAAAATAAAATTATTTCGCTAAAATATTTTATAGAAACAGCAAGAATCAAGTCCACATGGATGCCCATTGCTAATAAAGTATAAAAATCTTGCAGGGATTGTGAAATACAGTACAAAACAATACGTCGGTCGCCATAGCCGTGGGACTAGGCGTCCGTCGTACGACGGACGCCTAGCCACGGCCAATGAAAGAACCTATTAAACCTTTTTAAAAACTCCCTGAAATTGAAAAAACACCATTTGATTTTTGAAACCTAGTTTAAATTTTGAAAAAAAAACCCAATAAAATTTTAAAAATATCCTAAACTTTGAAAAAAACCCATTAAATTTTGAAAGAAATCTATTTAACTTTGAAAACAATACTGAAATCTAAAAAAAACTCCTTAATTTTTTATAACTAGTTTGAACTTTAAACGTCTTAAATTTTGAAAAAACCCATTCAATAATGAAAAAAACATTTAAAACCAACTTAAATTTTAAAAATATCCTAAGCTTTGAAAAAACCCATTCACAATATTGAAAGAAATCTTAGATTTTAGAAAAAAACCCACTCAACTGCAGTTCTTGGTATGATATTTCGTTAAATGTTTTTCTTCAATATTAAAATTGGGTCCAAAATGTGGTTTTTTTCACATGTTTTTTTTTTGAAAAAACCCATTGGGTCCAATCCAGCCAACCCTGCTTTAATTGCTTTGAAACATCTTCACTCATTTTTATTACTCTGTCCTTCACAGTATTCCTGCTGGAAGGCAAATTGATTACACAAATTGATTATTAGGCAAGTTAATTCTATTGATTACACTGTTTAACAATTAAAAAATTTCCTTGATGAAAATAGTCATTTCTTATAGATTTTGGGTCGCTGAATACGAAAATCGCCATTAAAATTCTCAATTGACTCAGGATTTTCGGGGAACAGTCCCTCCCCCTTTTTACTTTTTTCTACGACTTTATAACTCTAAACTCGATTTTCACGGTTAAAAAGCATTGCTTTAGTCTTCAAATTGTCCCCCAGGGGACAAGAAGGGTTCAAATTAATAAAATATGATAAATTTATAACAAATGGATAGGTTTGAGGGGTAATTACCCCCCTAAAAATGCAAAAAAATCGTTAAAAATAGTAGGATTTGTTATACCCTATTTATTTCTTATTTTTATCCAATTCACGTTTGAAGGGTCCTAACCCTTCACCAAGGACCCAAATTTGATGACAATATGCAGCAATGATTTTAAACGCTTTTATTCTACTTGCTTTTGGCGGCGTTTTACGGGTGGAATTTTAAAACTCGATTTTCGGGCACTTCCCGATATGTTAGGGCCCCGAAACTTTACACATCGGTGTAACCCTCATGACACTCTAATATCCAACCATTATCTAGTCAATAAACCAAAGGATTAAGTTTATTAACGAGTATTTTTAATTAACAGAAAAACCGGAATTTGAGACCTTTCCCAAAAGTCCATGCCCCCTAAAATGTGCATAATTGTGTAATAGGCATAACTTCGTCATATTCAAATGTCAAAACGAGAATTGCCCAGTAATTACGATAATTATAGACGATTAATCACTTTTTGAATTTTACAATTCTTGTACATTAAAATTTCAGGCACTTCCAAACGATATAAAGTTCTTAAACTTTGCACCATGGTGTTAACCCGATGAAGATGCAATATTCAATAATCAACTAGTCAAAACCTCCGTAATTAAGGTAATTAACGAGTGTTTTTAATTATCCGCAGTGGCGGCTCGATGGTAAAATTATAAGGGGTGCTGCTCCGGCGGTACCAAGTTGGCAACGTATTTTAAGCGATATAATGCCAAATAATATTTCACAAAAACATGAAAAGATGGGAACAATATAAAATTTCGATTTCACACTTAATAAGCATTCAAAAACTGTCACTTACCTATATTTAGCTGATTATTACGATTATGAAGAATCAAAGATGAAGTCTATTTCAATTAGTATCTCAAAAGCAAATGAAACTAAAATCAACATTTCGAATTCAATCTGCTCATTATAAAAAGAAATAAAAACTTGGCTACAAAAAATTAAACATAAATCTTTGTTGACTTGCGAAACATTAGAAAAAATTTTGTTCTCTCTCTGTTGAAAAGAAAAAATTTATTAAATAAAAAAGCTTTTTAAAAACCACGTTTTTATAAAATGCACTAAAAAGTATAAAATTTTTTACATTAAAATGCACTAAAAAGTATAAAATAATTTTTTCTAACTTCTTGTAAAACGAAAAACGTGGGGCTCATGCATTAGATTATAACCAAACAGCACAAAATTCACGATTCGTCCATTATTTTCATCTTGTATGACGTACTGTCGTTAACTTATAGTAGCAATTACGTGAACTTGACATATTTCATGTAATCTGAGTTAATAGGGTGTAAAGAGCACCGCGAGAACCTTATTAAATGTGTATCAATTATATATATTATGAAAGAAATTGTGTTAAATTCAGATAATTCATGAGCTTCTTGCGTATAATACCAAGTACCTATAATCCATGAGCCCCACGTTTTTCGTTTTACAAGAAGTTAGAAAAAAATATTTTATACTTTTTAGTGCATTTTAATGTAAAAAATTTTATACTTTTTAGTGCATTTTATAAAAACGTGGTTTTTAAAAAGTTTTTTTTATTTAATAAATTATTTTCTGCTTTTTAGTTTTGTTTTGCAGATTATATAATCTATTAAAACTAAAAACCCCCTGGGGGTTCAGGGGAAGCAAATTTAACCGAAACAACGAAATAATATTGCATTGCCCTCCATATCTGATCTGTGTTCGAAATTTCAAGTCTCTACCTCTTCGGGAAGTTAGTTCAAAATCGATTTCTATATTCCACCCGAACAGACAGACCGACAGAGAGACAGACAACAAAGCGACCTAATAAATTTGTTTTTTCTTTTCTAAACGTCGTTTACGTTGTGTGGCTGTCTCTTTGGCCATTTGTTTTGTAGATAGGTTCATTGATATTTCGAAAAACTTTCTTGAATCCCCTGTTAAAATGTAGAACTAATAAAATCGAATAATTTAAAGATAAATAAATATAACAACAAGATAATATTGCATTGTTATCCAGATCTGATCTGTGTTCAGAATTTCAAGTCTCTACCCGAAACAACGAGATAATATTGCATTGTTATCCAGATCATTGTTATTCAGATCTGATCTGTGTTCAAAATTTCAAGTCCTCTTCGAGAAGTTAGAGAAACCCGAAAACCCCCTGGGGGTTCAGGGGAAGCAAAATTAACCGAAACAACGAGATAATATTGCATTGTCATCCAGATCTGATCTGTGTTCAAAATTTCAAGTCTCTACCTCTTCGGGAAGATAGTTCAAAATCGATTTCTATATTCCACCCGAACAGACAGACCGACAGACAACAAAGCGACCTAATAAAAACGTGGTAAAAAGAAGCTATAAATAAAAAATTAAAACAGCGTTGGAGTAAGAAAAGCTAAAAAGCCAATGTGATTTATTAGTAGTAGAAATCGTTTATTTTTATTCTTCCCTCAGTTTGTTTTTTACAGCTCTCTCTAGAGAAAAGGCTATCATTCTTTTGGTCGGGGCTGCTGAAAAGCAGCCCCTTTTCTCCTAACAGATTCGCATGCTAAATTCTTGATATTTTCATTTGATATGATAGAGCTAGTGTTTTATACCACGATTGGTATATCTGCGGGGGCTGACTGACCCGGAAAGAAATCTGTTGTTGAGACGGCATAGCAGAGAATTATTAATTGAAAAGGGATTATAAAGGACAAAGATTAAAGGGGGAAATAGATAATTTTTTAAATATTGTAAAGCAAATAAAAAATAGAATTTCGGGGAATTTGGGTTGGGGGTGCTGCAGCCCCGCAGCCCCTATGGACGAGCCGCCACTGATTATCCGTTTAATTCAAATTTGAGACACTTCCGTTATGCCAATGGCTCCCAAAACCTGTAAGATAATATATTAGGGTATATGACTACAATATTCAATCTTCAAAACGTGATTTCTTACCTTCCAATTAAGATAATTAGCGATTTTTAAGATAATAACCGCGAGAAAGAAATCGCCAGAAGAGCGAGAAATCGCCGAAAATTGGTGTCCCATCCCGAGGAATCGCCAGAGAAGAAAAATATTCTACTTTTATAATTTATGGACTTCTGAAAACACTGGATAATACTGTTTGCTCCTTCATACAAACACACTCTTTCTGAGTTTTATTTTTGTCTGGGCTTACGAATGGTTATTTTTATTTTATTTTATTGAATGCTTTTCTTTTTCTTGTGAATCTTTTTGATATCGATGGATTTCATCGGCGAGTGAGCGGATGCGAGGTAGTATATTCTTTGTGCGAAGTATATTTCCCGCTCAGCTCTGTTATTATAACGTACCCAGCAATATTAAATAGATTTTAATTAACTTTGGAGTTGATTGTCCTGCTGAGTCGTCAGAGGATTTTTCTACTTTGTCAGATAAGTGAAAAATTTTTGTTATGCATGAAACTAAAATTCCATCCTAACATAAGATTAAATATGGTTGAAATAAATACATTTTTTCTTGTGAGTTTTTGTTAAAAAATACCATGACTAAAAAGTAGAAAATAAAATAAGTAAAAAAAAGATTTTTTAAAAAACGCTTTTATTGAAGTGTTCTAAAAAGTCAAAAATAATTTTTTCTGTTTGACAAATAATTTATTGGGAATTAGAAAATAACTTTTTGGGGTAAGTAAAAAAAAACTGATTTTCTAATCACTAAAAATAAAAGCGTGGGCGCTAGTGATTCTTAATTCACTATTTATTCTAACTTCTTTATTCCATGTTCTATGAGGTTAAATTTACAAATTTCTCATTCATGAGGTTTGGGTGGGATGGATTCACTTTAAATTCTCTATTGGGTATTTTTATTTATGTAAAATTATACATAATCCCCGATGTAATATCCTAGTGGTTAGAGCATCTGACTGCAAAGCCATACGTCTGGGGTTCGAATACCCGTTTGGCAGGGATGTTAGTGTTACTGTCTTGTAAAAAAAATTAAATATAAAAAATTACTAGCGCCCACGCTTTTATTTTTAGTGATTAGAAAATCAGTTTTTTTTACTTACCCCAAAAAGTTATTACTAAAAGCGGTTGAGCTGTTAACGCCTCCAAAGCACCCACAAAAGGGTTCAATGCTTAATGTTAGAGTTAAACTGCTGTGCAAAATAAAAATCAAAATGCCAACGGCTGAATTTCAGCTGATTCTTGTGTAAAATGACCTGCTGAAGTCAAATATGACACCCATTTTCCTCCATTACCCTCAGTTGTTAAGAGGATGCCCTCTAATTGTTATCCACAGCCGTGCATCTATTAACATCTTGAAACATGGAATCCTCACTCTCTAAAACTGGTCAGTTGTTAAAGAACTGAAGAGTTTCTACTTAAGATAGACCCAAAATATAAGAAAAACGTCATTTGTAATCTTTTCAAAATCATCAATATTAATTCATTAGCTTGCGAGCGTCCTCGCGATTCTGGGAGTCTTCCGAACTCTTCCGCGGGGGCTTCTGGGACGCTAACACCTCAACCGCTTTTAGTAAAAATTATTGCTGCATATTGTCATAAATTTGGGTCTTTGGGGAAGGTTTAGGACCCTTCAAAGAGGAATTGCGTAAAAAATATGCAAAATAAATAGGGTATAACAAATCCTACTATTTTTAACGATTTTTTTTTTGCATTTTTAGGGGGGTAATTACCCCTTAAACCAATCCATTTGTTATAAATTGATCATATTTTATTAATTTGAACCTTTTTGTCCCCTGGGGGGAAATTTGAAGACTAAAGCAATGCTTTTTGACCCTGAAAATCGAGTTTAAAGTTATAAAGTCGTCGAAGAACGTAAAAAGGGGGAGGGGCTGTTCCCCGAAAATCCTGAGTCAATTGAGAATTTTAATGGTGATTTTCGTATTCAATGACCCAAAATCTATAAAAAGTGACCATTTTCATCAAGGAAAAAATTTTGAAGGTCAAATTTGTTGAACAGTGTTATTTGCTGTTTGTTAGAAAAATCTTCAAATAATTTCTCTGATGTAGAAAGCTGTCTTCAGAAACTCCCCATCAGAAAGCGGTTTCCATTCTGTGCAATGCAGTGAGATAAATGGAAACTAGCTTTAGTGATATTATTTTTTTGCTTGAAGAAGACACAAAAGAAATCGTTTGTTTTGAGTACTGCTCTACTTTTTGTTTGATGAATTCTTCTCTCTCTTCTTTTTGCATGGAGCAAATGTTTTTATGATTTGTCTCGAAATGATGCTTTACTGTAAATGTGCGAGATACTATCGTTTCGGAGCACAAACAACACACAGCTTTGCTGTTTTTTTATATCACTCCATATTCTTTTGTCCACTGTTCTTGAAATATTCGTCCACTATCCTTGCTAAGTTTCTGTCTTTTAGAAAGCATTTTGAGAGGTAATATTCAGCGTTCTGAAAATCCGAATCACAAGAAAGGAACGTTGAAAAAGAAAAAAAAACTTATCAAAACGAATAACTAACTTGAAAACAACACAAACCAGACAAAAAACTAATAAAACCTGAAAAACCCAATAAAACCTAAAAAAACCCTAATAATACCAAAAAAACCCTAATATTACCCAAAAAAAACCCCCGGGTTTTTTCAAATCCTGACCCTGCTTGCCCCCCCCCACAAGTGGATCCCTGGCTACGCCCATGAGTGAAGGTAAATTAAAGAAAGAATGATAGGGGGGGCCAACTGCTCGCCAGTTCGGCCCTCTCATGTCTTCAATTGGTCAAGGTTATTGGGAACAAAGTAATGTAAATACCTTTCTAAAATTTCATTCCAACACCGCTATTGAGGAAGTAAGCAGGAAGTTGAGCGGGTACATTTTTTGCGAGAGGTCAATAGCCCCCGAACCGGTCCTCTGGGAATGCACACCATTTCAAGAGGCTATGGCACCTTCGCTCTGTGCTGAAACGGGTGTGTTTCTTGGATGCTCTTCAGTGGATAATCCGTCTTGCTTTGAAGATGAGTTATTAGCCATAAAGAGGATTTGAAAAAGAAGAAAATACTAATAGTAGAAATACCTAATACGGTTACGTCATTTTGTTTTATTAGACAATTTTAGGAATTGAGACCGGCGTTCGGGGCAAGAACCAGGTATCTCCTCATTGAAAAGTTTAAGAACTTTTAGATCTACGAAAATCTTGTGCGCATGTCAGCTCTCGTCGAGACTCACTTTTAACGCTGCTTTTCAGCTTTCGTAGAAACACCTGAATTCGAACAACTTTAATTAGGGGATGGAGGGTTTTAGGATGATGCAGGGGTGGAAAATCTGCGCCGAAATTGGTTACCTGCTCCAATCTGCTCCAAAAATGGCAAAATTCCCATTTTTGCGCCAAACTGCGCCAAAAACGCGATAATCCATTCAATCTGAATCAGTAACCCTGAAAATCCACCTGATAAGAAAAGACCAATCCGCAAAAAATGACGATTCATAGCGGAAAAAGTCGGGAAAATCGCGATTTTTCGCGTGTTTCGTTTTGTTCGCGGAGTTTTCCGTTCTCTCGATATTTGGAAGGCCGCGGGCGCCAAGTTGAAGTTGGCTTCTTGCATTGTTGGTGCAATGTGGGAAAAACAACTTTACAGTGGTTTGAAGCCATGAAGTCCGGTAAGAATCGCGTTCCGGGGAAAAGTCGAAAAATAGCGATTTTTCGCGAATATACCGTTTTTACGGCGTCTAGTTGAAACTGGCTTCTTTTCATATTGTAATAGCAATGCAGAAAAAAAAATCTTAGCGTGGTCAGAGGAGCCTAATAAGTCTAGTGATACCAGTGGCGTATATAGGAATTTATTTCGGGAGGGGCCCAAAATATTTTTCACCCCCTCCCAAGCAAATTTATTACGTCCAATGTAACTTTTTAAATAATTTTTTTAAATTTGTGAAAATTTATGTCTAAAAGAACTTATTATGTAAAAAGAGTTGTGAGTAATTTTGTTCAAAGTACCAAAGGGGGGTCTGGGGGTCCTCCCCCAGAAAATTTTTGAAAATTTGACTCTTAAAAATTGGTTTTTAACTTGTTTTGGTACACCTAGTCAGAATTTTTGATTTATATTTTTAGATAGGATTTGCATTTGGGTAAACTTAATATAAAAAATAGTTGTAAATAATAGAGTTCCAAGTAGAAAAGGGGATCTGGGGGTCCTCCCTCAGAAAATTTTGGAAATTTGACCCTAAAAACAGGATTTCTACTTGGTTTTGGTACACCTAGTCCTAATTTTGGACATATATTTATAAGTAGGATTAGGATTTCGATGAACTTATTATATAGTCCACTGAAAATAGAGTTGAACCTCGGACACATTGCAATAAAAGGTTTCTCAACGGTTTTCACTTAGGAATGACCTCAATAATAACATACTAAAAATCGGCCAAAATCGGCTGGAGGGAAGTTTAATTTTTTTTAAATTTTTAAAAAATGGCCGAAAAAAAATTTAAAAAAAACCAAAACAATAATATAGACATGTGATATATGTTTATAGGTTATTTTTGAGTTTTGAAACCGAATATTGCCCTTAGTTTTGAAAAAAAATTGAAATTTCAATTTTTAAAATTAATTTGAAAAATGAGCTATATGAAAAATTAAAACCCCCTTAAAAACCTAACAAAATCATCAAAAGAGATAAATCAAACTGTTTTCATTTAGAAATGACCTAAATATTAACATACTAAAAGTAAAAAATTTTACGAATTAAAGAAGTTAAATTTTTTTTAAAATTTCAACTTTTTTTTGCGAAAAATGCATTTTTTTTTCAAATTCGTGCCCCAAACTTTTGAGGCTTTTGAAAAGGTCATTTTTCGGTGGATGTTGTCCACAGATAGTTATATAATGGAAGACCGGTGGAATTGACCCTCAATGAATTAGTTAATAATTTTAAATTCTGATGTAAATATGCCAAAGTATTACCTTTTTCCACTTTTTACTACATTTTACCAATTTCAAAATTTTAAATTAAATAATTAACTAATTCATTGAGGGTCAATTCCACCGGTTTTCCATTATATCCTAAAGGCAATATCTGTGAACAATATCCACCGAAAAATGACCTTTTCAAAAGCCTCAAAAGTTTGGGACACGAATTTGAAAAAAAAATGCATTTTTCGCAAAAAAAAGTTGAAATTTAAAAAAAAATTGAACTTCTTTAACTCTTAAAATTTTTTACTTTTAGTATGTTGATATTTAGGTCATTTCTAAATGAAAACCGTTTGATTTATCTCTTTTGATGATTTTGTTAGATTTTTAGGGGGGTTTTAATTTTTTCATATAGCTCATTTTTCAAATTAATTTTAAAAATTGAAATTTAATTTTTTTTTCAAAACTAAAGGCAATATTCGGTTTCAAAACTCAAAAATAACCTATAAACATGTATCACATGTCTATATTATTGTTTTGGGTTTTTTTATAATTTTTTTCCGCCATTTTTTAAAAATTAAAAAAAAATTAAACTTCCCTCCAGCCGATTTTGGCCGATTTTTAGTATGTTATTATTGAGGTCATTCCTAAGTGAAAACCGTTGAGAAACCTTTTATTGCAATTTGTCCGAGGTTCGGCCCTTTTTTTCGCTATTTTCAGTGGACTAATAAAAATAATTGCAATAATAAAATTCCAATCAGAAAGGGGGGTTTGGGGGTCCCCCCCAGAAAATTTTTGGAAATTTGTCCCTAAAAAACAGGGTTTTAGCTTGTTTTGGTACACCAAGTCCGGATTTCGGGGGGGGCCAGGGCCCCCTCGGCCCCCCCCTTATATACGCCACTGAGTGATACCTCTGACAGCGTTTTTATCGATTTAAGGAGTATTTTCAACTAATTTTTCTTAAGGATTTCCTCAGCTGTGTTTTTTTTACAAAAAGATCACTTTGTAGCAATATTAAATAATAAAGCAGTGTTTTTCTTATATTAGATTATAACCTGTTTTAGGTATGATATCAAGGGGGAAACCGGGAAAACCTGGAATACTCAGGGAATTCGAAAATGCCCTGGAAAACCTGGAATACACTCAGGGAATTACGAAAATATTCTGGAAAAATGTGATTTTGTACGATACGTAACGTTTTCCAGAGTTTCTTTACGTTGTGGAGAGTTACCATCTCCGGTAATTAGTCAAATCAACGGCATCCTAGCTCGCACGCACATCGGCGCGGCACGGCGATACGTTCGCGCGACTCGGCCTGTAAAGGCGCCTTCTCCTCGTTTGTTTACTGTATTACGGGAAAACGACTTTTATTGGAAGAATGCCGTGTTCATGCTGTTCCTACCATGCAGCCTAAAGATGAGGAGAAGCCTATTTTACGGGGCGTAATCGTCGGCTTCTCGCATTTCGTGTACTGTGGAAAACGTACTTGAGCTTTTTCATGGAGAGATATTCTTAAGGCAAAGACTTGCTTATACAAATACAAATACAAATACAAATTAAGTCGACCAACTACAGGCGTAAGCCCAGCAAGGTTGGTCCAGTCTTTTTAACCCAAACTACCAGAATCCCAGTATCTGTCAATTTTCCCCTTGAACTCGTTTACCCCACTTGAATTTACGATTGTTTCAGGCAACGCATTCCATCTATCCACTACCCTATTAAAGAAATAATGCTTTCTACAATCCGTCTTAAATTTTACTTTATTCAATTTGAAATTGTGACCCCTTGTTCTATTACCCATATTGAAATCTAGTCCCTCTGTGTCCCCTTGCTTTACCATTTTAAATAGTTGAATCAAATCCCCTCTAATCCTTCTTCTCTCTAGAGTGAACATATTTAGCTTCTTTAATCTTCCCTCATAACTTAAACTGGATATACCCTTGACCATTTTAGTAGCCCTATGCTGAACCCTTTCTATTGCATCAATATCTTTTTTTAAGTATGGAGACCAAAACTGAACAGCATACTCTAGATGAGGTCTCACCAAGCCTCTGTATAGTGGCAAAATAATATCCTCGGACCTTGAAGAAACAGTTTTTTTAATATATCCCAATATCCTATTAGCCTTTTTACTAGCAGATGAACACTGATGAACCCATTTAAAGTCCTCATTTACTATCACCCCTAAATCTTTGATCATATTACCTTCTTTAACTTTGTCCCCTTGCAGATAAAATTCTGCCCTACCATTCCCCCGACCCATATGAAGTACCTGACATTTACTTATGTTAAAGGACATACCCCATTTTTCAGCCCATTGCGATATAATATCAAGATCCCTTTGTAAATTTTGTACCTGAAGAAGAAGAAGTCTTATGAAGTCTTATTTTATTGGAGCTCAAATTAAAATTATTTTAAGCAGAAAAATTGAAAGAAACTTTATTGGAAAACTTGAATTACTCTGCTTAAGTCTTAATTTAAGTTTAATAATTTTATAGTTATAGTATGGTTGTGAGTGATAGGTAGTTTTTTTCCTCCAAAAAATATAACCTTATAGTTATAAGATTTCAGCTTATTTATGAAAATATGTAATGAAATTTCTTTATAAGGTAGTATTTATACAAAAATAGGATCCTTTACTTAAAATTGAAGTTTTAATTTTTCTCAGTTAAATTTCTGAATAATTTGATACTTTTTAAGCATTAGCCTTTTAAAGTTAATTTTTACTGAAGGCTCCTGATCATCAATTAAACATTTCTCAATTTTGGTGTTTTTAGAATAATTTGAAGATCAAATATAATCTGACTTCAGTTTTCATTACAATAATTTCATTTCGCAAAAATGCACCCCCAAAAATTAAACCTGGAGTACACCCATTCTAGCCAGTGTATTGTAGAGTCATTTCACAAATCTTGTATTCCTTTTGAGCTCTTGATCAGTCTCAGAATTGGTCGAAGCTTTTCTAGAGAAAAAGAAAACGGTTTATTTTTCTCAATGAGTAAAACATCTGTAAATTGAAAATGTCTAATTTTAAAATTAATGTATCATTTAACCAACTAATACTAATCTATAGAAGATATTTTTCAGTTTTTTTATCAAGTTTATTTAATATATGGTATGAATAGAAGGAAAATAAAAATTCCATCTTATCACCAAAAATTTAAAAAAAGCCTTAAAGCTTTAGTTTGACCGAACCTGGAAAATCAAAAAAATTGTCCTGGAAAACTCAGGGAAATCTTAACTTAGAATTAAGTGGACACCCGGACCTGTCCCCCCCCAAAAAAACGGATTAGGTGTCCAAAACAAATTAAAACCCTGCTTTTTAGGGTCAAATTTCCAAAATTTTTCTGGGGTAGGACCCCCAAACCCCCTTTGCACTTGGAACTCTATAGAAAAAACATAGAAAGTATACATAGAAAAACTAGAGGAAAATAAGAAACTCCAGTTAAAGAATTTAAACAAGAAAAAATGATGTAGCTTTAACACCTTTCTTTTTATACAAATAAAGATTATATCAGTCATAGTTAACGTAATAGTTTTTAATCAAAATGACATTTTTAACATCAGATTTTTTACATGATCTGAACAATTTAATTAAGATGAACTGTCTAGTAGATTACTATCGAGAAATATTTTTTTCATATTTTATTTCTCTCATATTTCAATATTTTTCTCAATAGTAAAATATTTTAGAGATATTTTACAATTGAGAAATATGTCTACAATTTTGATTATTTATTCTCCAAGAGTTTCTAAATAATATTTTTCCAGTAATTGATCAACTACATCTGGCTAGTGAACATATCCAATGTAAATCATTAACCCTTTATTTTCTAGTGTAAAAATTAAATTATAAATGCTTAAGTAGTTTTTATAGTTACTCCTGTTTTTTTCACACATTTTAATGCCTAATAGTAATTTATTGGACAGTTCATATGAAATTTGAAAAATTCAGTTGTATTACAAGTTGATATATGTTACGGGCTATGTGATAAATTCTGGGTTTATTTAGGTCTTTGAAAATAAACGTTTAATAGATAAAAACGTGAAAATAAGCGTAATACGGAAATAAAATTTGCCTTGATACAAAACCACTAAAAGCTGATACAAAAATGCGTTTTGACTTGATACAAAACTGCTCTAAAGCTGATACAAAAATCATTTTTGGATTTTCCACCCCTGTTGATGGCTTAGCTATCCTTTTAAAGCCTACAATTCCGAGTGTGACTTCAGCGATTTGCTGCACCGGTGACGAAAACTTTTTCACAAGAACCAATAGAAAGCCTCGAAAACGATCGCTGCGGCTTGTGCGATCAGCCATCTCCGAGCGGCCATTTTCTTAAGCCGGCGGAAGATCTGGGGTGTCTGGATTTCTATGAGGAAAATGTAAAATTATCTTCTAATATAAATTTCGTGCTTGCTTGAAATTCAAGGGCTTTTGCATAACCAGAGTGTTCCGATTAATTGAGAAATCCTAGTCATCCTAGAAGTAATGAAATCCTAGTCATGACATATGTGCTGCCAACCACGGGCGTCGTCGCCGGGGGGGACACGTACCCCCAATAATTGTGGACATTGTTTAAAAAAACTCTTTTTTAACTTTTGAGGGCGACCGAAAATTTACTGAATGTGTGTGTTTCTCTGACTTTTAATCATAAAAGGTGGTGCCAATATACCAATGGCGCCTAATTTAAGAGGCGTATACTGTCGAACCCAAGATACTAAAAGGGTCACGTGATTTTGACAGGCGATGGAATTATTTCGGAGGAAAGTTTGGAAGAAATTGATGGGCAGTTGATTGAAAGCGGAGAAGACATTTGCTTGCTTACTGGAAGCCGCTTTGTGTATTTTACTTACTAGCTTTTTTGGAAGCTAAGATGAGTTCGCGCGCTTACGAACCTTGTTACATTTTCGACACTATTAATCACGAGGTCAATCGTAAAGGCTTCGTCAAAGAGAGGATATATCTCCCTCACACTTCTAATAAGAGTTGTTTAAGGGTAGGTTTACAATACAGTAATAAATTTAAGGAAATAAATAATTAGTCATTTGGAACAAACTAACTTATTTATTATACTATTTTACACTTTCAACATTATCTTTCAAACTCACATAACAAAAACTAAATACAAAAAACAGGCATCTATGAATTTGAATTTTTTTTTTGCAAATTTCCTTGCATCATAGAAGATATAATACGATCGATGTTTAAAAAATTATCTGTGATAAAAAGGAAGGCGATTATTAAACTTGTAACACACTGAACTGAAATTCATGATCACAATCAAGAAAAATCATAAATTTGTATTTTTATTATCTAAAAAGTGTTCTTATTAGATCATAAAAACAAAAATAAAAAAAACCTTATTACCGCTCCTGCGAACTAGCCACGACCTTTTGGGTCGGGATCAGTGGCGGATCCACGGGGGGGTGATTGGAGTGATCACCCCCCCCCCCAACAAAGTGACCTCGCCGAATAACATAGCGAAAAACTTGACTTGTGAATAATCTCTACTGAGAGACCGCTGTCACCATCTGAGCGAGTATGTTTTCCGTAGAGAGCCTAGTTTTCCGGTTTCTCGCAGTGCCCTTTTCGCAACAAATAGTAGCAACTCGTTAAATGATAACTTCAATGCATCGATCACTTTTCAGAAGAGCTCCCTTCCCGAGCCCTGATAAGAGCCAGCCATGATTGACAGAGGGTCCGCGCTTTTCTTCCACTTTTCCTCTCCCACTTCCACTTTTTCCTCTCCCGGGGGTCGGTACTCTTTGGTCACCGGAAATTTCAGCTGGTGTTAAAGAAATCTTTATCGGGGTGAATTGGACCTCATATCGAGGCTGGTTACTGGTATAATTGCCAACAAAAACCAGAGCGGATGGCTTGTTTGTGTATTTTCTAATCTCATTCTTTACCAACATCTATTTAAGGGCCAATCAAAGCATTTTCAGAGCGATTGGCAATCCCATATTGGAAGGGGATAACAGCTATTTGTTGGCTGTGGGATGGTCAAAACTTGTGGGCGGAGCGTGTCGTACATATGCCAAGCTGTACTAGTAAAAAATTCAGTTGATTTTCTATAGTGAACATGGTCGTGCGTGCTCAGAAACGACCTAGTGGAACTCTGCTTTCGTTTTTTTAAGAAAAAGCCAAGAAATTATACTTTTGAAGATAAAGCTGACACTGCTTTGGATGTGACACTGCCACCAGTTGTCGTTCAATCGGAGGATGCTAAATTAAAGGATAGAAGAGGTAGTTTTGCCATTATCTGCAACTTTTCTGTTTTTTTTAACTATGTTTCGATGTTTTATATTTTTTTTCGACTTTTTGAAAGTATTATTATTTGAAAGTATTTCAAGGTTTTAATGATTTAATCCGGTTTACTAAATTTCTAAATCGAGAAAAAGCTAAAAGAAATAATTATAAACAGCAAAAAGGCATTCGTGGCTTTGCGAAAATTTTACTTTTAGTTTCTTTTCTGTTTCTCTAATTTTTCTTTATTTTGGTGTCTGTCTTGTTATACAGGGTGTCCCACGAGAAGTGGCCCAACCCCTTTAACTTTTGAACCCCTACAGATATAGTCATGAAAGTGGGGTCTAGGTATAGTAAAGTGACCATGCCCTATCCAATGAGACAACTTTTAACGCCCTCTAGCGGAAAATTTAGGAGTTATAATTTTTATTTTAAAAACTATGTGATGTATGTGAAAAAAGTCAATGACTAAGTTGTAGAGCAGCATCGATTCAGTAGGAAAAGACACCTTAATGAGAAAAATATCTTGAATAAAACCCCTAAAACGCGCGCTCAATTAGGTTGAATTTACATAGATTTTACGTCTTAAAACGCTCCTCACGAGGCGAAAAGGAGAATTTTTCAATTTAATGAACTAAGAATACTTTTAGTCATTTACTTAAGTATAAAAATGAAAATTTCTCATTTTCGCCTTGTTAGGAGCGTTTTAAGAGGTAAAACTACGTAAATTCAACCTAATTGAGCGTGCGTTTAAGGGTTTTATTCAAGATATTTTTCTCATTAAGGTGTCTTTTCCTACTGAATCGATGCTTTTCTACAACTTAGTCATTGACTTTTTTCACATACCTCAAATAGTTTTTAAAATAAAAATTATAGCTCCTAAATTTTCCGCTAGAGGGCGTTAGAAGTTGTCTCATGAGATAGGGCATGGTCACTTTACTATACCTAGACCCCACTTTCATGACTATATCTGTAAGGGTTCAAAAGTTAAAGGGGTTGGGCCACTTCTCGTGGGACACCCTGTATATTAGTGTATAATTTATGCAGTAGAAGTAGAAGAAGAGTAGAAGTTCCATTTTAAAAACGGAAAATGAATTACTTTAATCATGTATTTAATGGTTTACAATTAAATCAGTAGAATGTGGAACTTTCTACCAAATATATTTTATGTGTCTTCCTCTTGTGAATTGAATGTAAAAGTGAAAATTGATTGTAATGTCGAATGCGCATAGGTAAAATCACCCCCCCCCCAAACCGAGTCTCTAGACCGCCACTCCTGGTCGGGATTATGTATTTCATGGCATTTAAAATATGCGGGGTAAAATTGTGACAAGGCGATTATTATAAGGGTTTTCAAAATATCAAAACATCAACTTATAAAAGCTGGAGATAAACCAGTGGACTTGACAAAACGGTAAACGGTAATACATTCCGTTCAATTTCGATCTAAGACGGAAACAAATCATAAATAGTGTCAAAAATGTAACAAGATTCGTAAACGAGCGAACTCATTTTAGCTTCCAAAAAAGCTGGAAAGTAAAATACAAAGCGGCTTCCAGTAAGCCTGCAAATGTCTTCTCCGCTTTCAATCAACTGCCCATCAATTTCTTCCTTACTTCCCTCCGAAATAATTCCATCGCCTGTCAAAATCACGTGACCCTTTTAGTATCTTTGGTTCGACAGTACAAGAGGGGATTGACACGGGACACACGATTTTATTTAGAGTAGGTTGAAGCAAGTGAGAGAATGTTAAAACATTTTCTTAACAAAAAATTATGTATCTAGCTAAAAAAAATAAAAAAATAATAATTTAATGAGACCCCCTCAAAAAAATCCAGCTACAGCACTGGTTAAAGCATAAAAAATTTTGATTTTGAAACTAATCTTATAACACTTAAAATGAGTTTAAACTTGTATTTAAAAGGTCAAATTTCAAAAAATTTTCTGGGGGAGGACCACCAGGCCCCCCTTTGTTGTTAAAAGTTACAAACGGTTTATAAAAACTTGGGACAGAAGTTAGATGATTCAAAACCACCTTAATTGTTAAAAGAGGGCGAAAAAGAAAAACGATTTTTTGGGGTAGTTAGCCAATAGTTTGTAAACATTTTGGGAGGAATCCCGAATCCTTGAGGCGTCCCCCCCAATTTTCAGGAGCCGCCGACGCCAATGCTGCCAACTAGTTCAAATGAAAAAATTCATCAGTACTTCAACAGCGAAAAATATTTTTTATCAGCCTCAGTTAATTATTTAGGCTACTTATGAATACATAGGCTTGTTTTTTGTTTTCAAATGGAAATTTTAATATTCTGTTTGACATGAAGTCACTTACACGGTTATTCCGTGCAAAGTGCCAAACCTACGGGTAAGCAAACCCCAGGGTCTGGGGTTTTGCCGAAACGTTATTCCGGCACCGTGGGCTTTCAGACCTGTGAGTGGAGAGGCTATTTGATTTGGCGCTACTTTGCCCAAGCGGATGCTTTAACGTGATTGGCTGATGTTGATTACGTGTTCGATTCCAACCATGACCATACGTAGAAATAACTGTAGGAAAATACTATTATAGTTATTTGTGATATACTTTCAATAATTTAAAGCTTCTGAAATACATTATTGGGGATATTACTGGTAAGTGGGGGGAAATCGCCAACTTGGCGAGATTTCGCCAAGACACGGGATTTTTGAGTTTGATCATCAGAATCGCCAAAAACGCATTTTTTAACAAATAAAAATTTTTTAGGGAATAAATTTGATGGTAGTGAGTGGGGGAAGACCCCCCACTCCCCCTATCTATTTTTAACACCGTATGACATGTCGCAATCACGAATCTCGCGATCAAGGATCCGCCGACCGACGCATCCTACGATCGAGACAATATCAAAATAAAAAAAGATCAGGTAGTCCATGCGATTAACTCAATTGAGTAGAATACAAACGATGTTGTAACCATACCATATGATTCCGTGTTACGACGTGTAGTATAAAAATTGATATTCTAATCCATCTGGTTAACTTACTTCGGTGGTAACTCGGCTTTCCGAACATCAAGCTAGGTCGCCATTTTGCCGTCCTAACAGAAATAAATAATCTGACTATTATAAGGTAGTTTCAATAATTATAATATATTTCATGAACTTAAAAACTCTTCAAACAATAAAAAAACTGATTTTGGTACAGAGAACACCACATTTGACAGAGAATATTGGTTAAAAAAGAAAATATCATTTATTTCAATCAGCAGTTGTGCTGCTATCTATAAATCAGAAAGCTAAATGAAATCACTATCTTTATTGAATTACAGGGATTACCTTTTACGTTTTTACAACTTAGGTATGGTAGACCTGTTAAGAGTGCTCTAAACTCCTTCTATTTAATAATATTTACTTGAGTTATTCGTTAGGAAAGCACAGAGGGCTCATGGTACGAGTACAATGGTAATGGGGGATTTACAGCACTGCAGCAAAAGAGACAAGAACGAAATTTTCAGTAACGAGATTTCTCCCAAAAGATGGCGTTGCAAGCGAAAGCTGCAATAACGACGGTTTTTCTGATCGCTCGGCGATGAAAGCGATTCCCTCCGAATCGCGTCAAGCCGCGGGAATGGTGGCCAGGATCTTCCTTCCCATTGCTTGCTTTTCGCTTTTCCTACAGTCCCTTTCTTACGGCCGTATTCACCGGTAACTTTATCGGCGGGTAACCGACAGTCAAGCTTCTGATTGGCCATTGAAGAAGGAAAACAAGTTTTCCACCAATTAGAAGTTTGACTCCCGGTCAAGTTACCGGTGAATACGGCCGTTAGGGACTTAATGTCAAACAGAACATTAAAATTTTCATTTGAAAACAAAAAATCAAGCCTATTATGGGGAATAGGCAGCATGACCACACAGAAACAGGACATAATGGTGGTTTATTGAGGGAAAAGACATGGTACACAAGAACAACAGATACCAACACTGAGCCTACGCCCCATGGTCGACCCCCTTCCGTGGAACACAACCAGCACACAACCGTTCTTTATGGAAGCCGCCAACGTAATGCCTGGCGCTTCCCTTTTGCACTCTCACGCGTCAGGGTTCCCGGGATGGCAACCCTACATCCGGTCGTCCTGACCAGATCCTGTCCACAGGGTCCGTTCGTACACCTAAAAATCCTCTTGTGCACTACCCGAAAGACGAAAACTTTGATGCAGCAGCGCATCGAGTCCTTGGGAAGATGACACAGTTTATCGTTGAGGACAGAAACAACGTTGGCGTTTTCACACCTAGTCCTCTGGTTGATAGCACATGGGGTCGTTGAGGACAGAAACACGTTGATGTATACGTATCGTTGTATACACCTAGCCCTCTAGTGTGCTAGAAAACTTAAATATCGTTAATCGTTGAGGATAAGTCAATCGTTGGTGTTGGACAGTTAGTGGCACACAGTTCATAAACAGTTCGTTATTGGCAGAGAGTTCGTAAACCGTTCACTAATAAACGCTCAGTTCGTGACTAAACGCTCTGGGAAGACCATGGGAGGCAGAAAGACGATACATAACAGAAAACAAAATAATGACAATAAAATGAATTAATAACACTGAAAAAGCACAAATATAAAAAATATATAAAAAAATACAATTTTGAAAAATACATACACACAACATATTGAAACACTAAATATCATTAGTCCAAGGCTTCATAAATTCAGCACATGAACTAGTTTTTTGGGGACCTTCTACAATTCCAACTTTCTCTACATCGTATCATTCTTTTTATTTTGGTAACTTTATAGGGACCTAGAAATTTGGATTTTAACTTACATCCAGGACCAATTTGGGTACGCTTGATAGCTATTAAATCATTCAAGCCATATTTGCGGGGTGTTTTACGTCTAAGATTATAGGTTTTACTGTTACCTATTTGGGTTTTAAGAATTTGCTCCTTAGCTTCAATTCGAAGCTTTTCACGGTGATCAACAAATTCTTGTCGTACTTCCTCATCTATCATTTCACATATACGGAGATCAGCTTTATGTTTCATTTTAAGACCAATTAACAGTTCAAAAGGGCTTAAATTTATGCTCCGTTGATAGGTGGAATTTATGGTTAACTGAACAATGGGGACAAATTTATACCATTGCTTAGGGTCATCCTTAGCTAGTTTAGCAATTATATTGATTATAGTTGAATTTAATTTTTCAACCTGACCATTTGCCCGTGGACAACCTGTAGTAATTAACACATGTTGTATACCTTCAGTCTGACAATATTGCTCAAATTCGTTTGACGTGAAAGAAGAATTACGGTCAGAAATTATTCTGTTAGGGTTACCAAATATCTGTTTTTGCATTTCTAATTTTGAAATTACCTCAGCACTAGTGGTAGATTTAGTGGGGTACAACCATACAAATTTCGTGAAGGCATCAATTACACAAAGGATATGCTTGTAATTTTTATTAGTACTATCTAAAGGACCAAGATGATCTATATGAAAGGTTGAAAGAGGTCCATCGTCTTTAGGAATGGGGTTTAGTTTACCTTCCTGTTTTCCTGACTTTTTGTTAGCTAAGATGCAAGGAATACAGTTCGAAATGCATCTTTCTATCTTTTCCTTAACTTTGGGAATGTAATATTCCTTAGATATGTGTTCAGCTGTACGTAGAACAGCATAGTGTCCTCGCTCATGGGCAGACTTAATGATACTAGCTTGCATGTCTTCAGGAATTACTAACAAATCTATACCGTTCACGGTTTTATACAGGACATTATTTTTAAGAAGGTAGTTATCATGTTGGGAGGTTTGAAGCAATTGCTTAATTGTCTGCATGTGGGGATCAGTATCCTGGGCTTTTGCTATCTTAAGGACTACATGATCTTGTACTACCATAGTGATTGGATTGCGACTTAAAGCATCCACATGCTTCATTTTGGTGCCAGGTCTGTGCTCTATTGAGTAATTGTACTCTTCTAGAAATATTGACCATCTAGCTATTTTAGCAGAGGATATTGAGTTAAACAATGGATCACCTGTTAATATTTTATTATATGCCGATGATGCAATCATCTTAGCAGATTCTCCAATAAATTTAAATAAAAAACTTAGAGTTCTGGAAAAATTTTGCGCAGACTTCAAGCTTACAGTCAATATTGCCAAAACTAAAGCTATGGTTTTCCGGAAGGGGGGTAGGTTGTCTAAACATGATAATTTCTATCTTCAAAACTGTAGACTTGAAATAGTTAGCAATTATATCTATCTCGGTGTACCTTTCTCCTCTACGGGTTCCTTCTCTACAGCAAAAACGCATTTCTGTAATAAATCAATTTCTGCTTTGCATGCCATGTGGCCAATTCTTTCTAGTGCAAGAATAAACTCTCCGGGGGCCTGGTTTAAACTGTTTAACTCACTTGTGTTATCTGTTCTAAGTTACGGTTCACCTGTCTGGGCAATCTCCTTCATCGATCAATTAGAACATATTCAGAATCTGTTTATTCGAAAATTATTTAATTTATCAAGATATACTCCGGGTTACATCTTAAGATTAGAACTTGGTCAACCTAACCTCTCAATAACAATAATTAAACTGCTAATTAAATTTTGGATCCGAATCCTCAAAATGCCTGAGCATAGGCTTACTAAAATTGCATACTTACAATATTATTACAACCAATCAGTTCCACTAAAATTTAATTGGGCATTAAATATCAAATCCATAATTGATAACTCGGGTTATTCTTTTGTTTGGCTTTCACAAGATCCAGAAGTTGCTGTGAAATATTTACCAAAAATTCTCTTAAGCTATGTTAACCAATATGCCCAGATGGATATGATTAGTATGAATAACAGTTTACATAACCCTCACTATAAACATATAAAATTTAATCCTTTCATTGAAGATTATATTGTATCAATAGTGGATTACTCATTTAAGAAAATTTTATTCCAACTAAGATTATATCAAGAATCGATTTTTTTCGAAGGTAAAATCTTTAAAATTCATCCAGACCTGATTTGTAAGTACTGCAATCTTGAGAAATATGAAACTTGGGAACACGTATTTTTTGAATGCCCTGTATATAATTTTTATCGTTCCAAATATCTTTCATCGTTGGTTAATCTCCACAATAATTTTTACAATTTTCTAACATACACTCATGGTAAATATAAATTAATAGCATACTTCATTAAAGCAGCACAGAAAATGAACCAGTTCCTGCTGGAGAGTTTTTCTTTGGAAGCATAAGTAGATTATGGATGTATATATATATGTGTTTATGTGTACATATGTATTTGTATATGTTGGTATGTTCCCCCTTTGAAGTTCTTTGAATTTTTTTTTTTTTTTGTTTTGTGTGGGTATATATGTATGTGTGCATATATTTATGATATATTTATTTTAAATTTAAATGTATTACTTTATATTAAATGTATTTACAATTCGTAAATTTCAATTTGTGATTTTGTATCTTACATGTATGTAGTTTTTGTAGTTTTTTGCAGCGGGTTTCGACCTGAGCCAAAATAAAATTTCTTCTTCTTCTTCTTCTTCTTCTTCTTCTATTTTAGCAGAGATGTCTTTTTTACTCATAGCTAGTTTAAAGGCATTACAATCAGTTACTATCTTAAAGGGAATACCTAATAAATAAACACGAAATTGTTTTAAAGCCGTAATAACAGCTAAAGCTTCTAGCTCAAAACTAGTGTACTTCCTTTCCGCGTCTGAGGTTTTTCGACTCATATAGCAAACTGGATGGAACAGATTGTCTATAGCTGATCTTTGAATAAGAACCGCACCATAACCATCAATACACGCTTCCGTGTGCACCTCCGTTTCACTTTGAGGATTATACATGGATAGTAATGGCTCTGAACACAGTTTAATCTTAAGTTCATTAAATGAACGTTTACACTCAGAATTAAAATCAAATTCAGTATCTTTACGAATCATATCAGTAAGAGGTTTAGCAATAACAGAAAAGTGGGGAATAAATTTCCGAAAGAAAGAAGTTAAACCAATATACCTTTGAACATCTTTTACACATTTTGGTTCTGGGAAATTTTGAACCGCTTTTATTTTTACAGGAGAAGGGTATAACTTATCATCCTTAATTAAATGACCAAGAAATTCAATGTCTTTCTTTAAGAACTGACACTTTCTAAGATTAAACTCAATACCATATTCTGAGGCTACTTCAAAGACACGTTTAAGTTTTTCAAACCCATCAGATTCATTTTGAGAAGGAATGATTATATCATCCATATACAACACAAGAGTACCATCAGTAATAAGATCACGAAATACAGAATTTATATACCTGTTAAAACAAGCAGGACTGTTAGTTAAACCAAAGGGCATTTTTTTAAACTCATAATGACCTACATGACAGGTAAATGCAGTATACTTCCTACTAGATTTTTCAACATTAACATGGAGAAAACCATTTTTTAAATCAAGACAACTAAATATTTTACCTGAAGCTATTTTATCTAGAACTTCAGACACAACAGGCATAGGGTAATGTTCACGTAAAATACACTTATTCAAACGTCTATAATCAACACATAGGCGATAAGAGTTATCTTTTTTTCTAACTAACACAATATTAGAAGCATAGTTTGAGTTAGATTTATCAATTACACCTTCTTTAAGCCATTCTGCAATTTTGTTTTCTACAACAGTTTTTTCCAAAGGTGCACAACTTTTATCATAGAATTAGCAGGTTTTACAAAATTTTGATTAGAAACAACAGGTGTTCCTGAGGGACAATCTTTTGCTAAATGTCCAGCATATTTGTTACAACGAAAACATTTAACACCTTTGTCTTTATTTTGACATTCATCTCGTCGGTGATTATTTAAACCACAAATTGTACAACGCATATTTGCTTGGCTTTTATGCTTGACATTTTTAGGGTTTACCTCATTTTTTGGTGCATAAGACTTTTTAGGATCAGGGCATTTTTTCTCAGACTGCACAGCAGAAAGATTACGATTAGGCTCATAAACTTGCTCAAATATCTTTAATTTACTTTTGAACTCATCCATAGTTTGACAACCATATAAGATAATTTTGTTAGCCTTTGGGGAGGGTATACCTTCAATGACATATTCAAAAAAAGAGGGTAAATCAATATTTCCTCTACTTGATAAGGAACGCATTTGTATGAAATAATCCAAAATACTTTCATTAGGTTTCAAAGTTCGCTGCTTTAAAAGCTTATGAAGTTGCGACGTAGTTAAGTTTGATTGAAACTCTTTGGAAAGAAAACATTTCAAATGATCCCAAGATAACAAACCCTGAGTACATTGAACGAGAGTCTTAGCTGACCCCGTCAAACACTGTTTAGCAAATAACAGCTGGTGGAGTGGACTTAAATTATGCAAAGTTGCGATTTCCTCAACTGAATTAATGAAATAATCCACTGGTTCATTTTTATCACCACTGAAACCCGATATACAAGAAATCAAATCTCTTAGATTATAACCTACTGACATTGAATAGTTTTGGTTTTGAAAAGACATCCGGTCTGAATGAACATCTGCCAAATCGCGAGCTTCGGAATCTTTATTACTGTTTTTAATATCGTTTGAAATGCTTTCCTTCGTTTTCTCTACTGGGTTAACATTAGGGTTACTAGCCCTTGGCGTTGCATCGCCCTGGATGCTTATTTCATCATCACTTTCGGAATCAGAACTTATTTCGTTACACAATAGGGAAAAATCAGAAAGAGCATTCAATATAGATTTACAAACATCACTTGCATCGTTACTTTTATCTAAACACAGTAAATTAGCAACAGATATTAATTCAGCTAGATTATGACTTTCCAGGACTTTATCCTGTAATTCTGTTATATTTATATCAGAACCAAAACCACTAAAAAGACGTAACCGTTTTCTATTATTACGGTCTCCGTCATCACCAAATACAATTTTATGTAATACTTTAACTGATTTCGTTGAACCATTTTTTAAATTTACATTAATATGAGGAATTTCTTGTAACATTTTAGGTGATTCCATAATTCAGTCAAAATCAAAACATTTCTTTCCAATACAACCATAAGAATCATAGACATATAAATCAGATAAAATAATAAAATAACTCACAACCTGGTTTTAAACCGAAATCGGACTTTCGCATTTGACCGTTATAGATTCGTTTCGTAGACGTAGCTCTCACAACTTCGACACCACTTTATGGGGAATAGGCAGCATGACCACACAGAAACAGGACATAATGGTGGTTTATTGAGGGAAAAGACATGGTACACAAGAACAACAGATACCAACACTGAGCCTACGCCCCATGGTCGACCCCCTTCCGTGGAACACAACCAGCACACAACCGTTCTTTATGGAAGCCGCCAACGTAATGCCTGGCGCTTCCCTTTTGCACTCTCACGCGTCAGGGTTCCCGGGATGGCAACCCTACACTATGTATTCACAAAGTAGCCTAAATAATTAACTGAGGCTGATAAAATATATTTTTCATTGGTGAATTACTGATGATTTTTTTTCATATGAATTAGATGACAGCACATGTTATGACTAGTATTTCATTACTCATTTTATTACTCTATTAATCGGAACACTCTGGTTATGCAACAGCATTTGAATTTCAAGAAAGCACGAAATTGATATTGGAAGATAATTTTTACATTCTTCTAATAGAGAAATACAGACACCCCAGATCTACCGCCGGCTCAAGAAAATGGCCGCCCGGTGATCGCACTTATCGCTGCGATTTTTCCCAGCGATCGTTTTCGAGGCTTCCTTTTGGTTCTTTTGAAAAAATTTTCGTCGCCTGTGCAGCAAATCGCTGATGTCTCTTTTGCAGCAGTGATGTAAATCCCCCATAAGTCACCCCTCCTAGGTAGCCGGATGAGTGTTTACCGGGCTAATCAATTTTTTTCGTTCAAGAAAGGCATATTTACCATTAACAGGTACCAGGGCAAAATTCGAAGACTCCGGTATCACTCTCCCATATAGTCTGAAGGGTGACACCCGATTTGTTATACCGTAATATATATTATTGTAATGGATTTTAATTTTTTTTCAAGGAAAGCATACAACTTGAAAAAAGTGCCAAGTTCACTAAATTTGGGGAGGGGTGACACACACACACGGGGCGGTCCGCAGGGCCGCCGAGAGCCAAGTCGGGCCCCGGGGACAAGGTTGGGAAGCGGGCCCCCAGTGACCTATATACTTCTCATTTTGAGGTAGGGGACAAAAATTTTCTGAAGTACCCCCACCCATGCATTCATAGGCTTAATGTAATTTTTAGAATATTTCTAGACAAGATCTGAATTTCCCAGTGACCTATATACTTCTCATTTTGAGGTAGGGGACAAAAATTTTCTGAAGTACCCCCACCCATGCATTCATAGGCTTAATGTAATTTTTAGAATATTTCTAGACAAGATCTGAATTTCCCAGTGACCTATATACTTCTCATTTTGAGGTAGGGGACAAAAATTTTCTGAAGTACCCCCACCCATGCATTCATAGGCTTAATGTAATTTTTAGAATATTTCTAGACAAGATCTGAAATTCACTCAACTTAAAAATATCCTTTTCTTCGGTCCGCCCCTCCCTCTGTCGCTACGCCATCTGCTTGGCGGTATGACTAGAACTATCCCTTTTTTTTTTAATTTTTTAGGGATAGATATAATTTTTTGGTACTTACGTATTATCCCGTCGACTCTGTACCGCTGAATCCGAAAACGTTATCAAAGCTTATTGATTGTCCTATTTACCTTCTAGACTTCTGGTGACTGTCCGAAAACTAAGGCAAAAATTTAGGTAAAGGGTGAAGGGGCAAATGAACTTTTTGTTTTGTTTCAAATAAATTCTCATCCCTTTAAAATGATCTCTTTAAACTTTCAAAAATTTTTAAGTGTTTTTAGTTTTGAAGTGTTGATTTAAATAAATATTTTTTAGGTAATACTGATATCGTTGAAGGAAATTTAAAATTAATTCTTGGCTTGATTTGGTCCCTCATCCTGAGGTATCAGATTGGTAGGACGAACTTTCCTCCGAAGAAGCTGATGCTGTCTTGGCTTCAAGCTGTTTTACCAAGTTTACACATCACCAACTTCACATCCGATTGGAACAGTGGCATTGCGCTAAGGTATGTTCTTTTCTGGGCATATTTTATGCTTTGGTTTGCCTGGTATGCAGTTATAAACATTTATGTAATTAGCGTTTTCTCTCATTTTTAAAAAAAGATATTAAAAAAACTAAAGGTGAACATCAAAGGTAAAACATTTTTCGAATTTTTTTATAAATTTTTAATTATATCATTTATTTAGATTCTGTCTGTAATCTTACTATATTAAATAGGACTCTCTACTTAGTGTCCATTGTTTTCGACTTTATAGCAGTTGTTCCCAACCGAGAAAGGGCTAAAGCTCTTTCAAAACTGCTACGATAATTAATTCAAATCAGCCTCGTTGATTTTAAACTCAATCAACAGGAATTAGCATTTTACTTTATAATCACAAAGACAAACAAATGAAGACTTCTTAGTTTATTTGGATACACAAGTATGTTATTTTACAACGAAAATCTAGCTCAAATATCCTTTTTAAATCTCTGGTTTGTCGTTCAAAGGGTAGGGGAGATCCAGGGGGGCCCATTAGGGGTCGCGCCCAATAGAGCTTTTCGCGATGACGTCACAAACATTTAACTGTTAACCATTGGAGGGCAGTTTTAACTGTTGTTATTGACTTTGTTATTGTTTATATTTGGCGCGTTTTATATAAATTTTACTTTAAATAACCTGAATTTTCTAGAAGACTTCATTGTGCAGATTTTAAGAAACTTATTGATACTGCACAATGTTTTATGTTTTACCAGTGATCTAAATGCCGAAATTGGGGATCAGATCAGCCCAACTCAAATTTACTACACTTTTAAGATATCTTTACAAAATATATTTTTGAAAGAAAGTTCACTGGTTTGCATCCTGTAGTATAAGAATTTGCATTGCTTCTTTTTGGAGTCATCCTTTAGCTGCGACATTTTATTCATAATTTGACTTTTATAAAGAGGAATTTATTACTTGATTTTTGTTTTCCTTTTGATTTCAGTTCATGATTTTTATTATATTTATCAAAAATATTCTTCAAGCAGAAAATAATAAAAAAAATAAATAAAACTTCCTGTAATTTAAACCAAAAAGTTTAATCTTTCAGGTTAGACACCAACATTACCCGAACCTACGAACCTGGTTCGGGGGAAGCCCTTGCCAGCTCTATAGGAGCAATACATAAGTGGGGAAATTCTATTAGGTTCGGGGGAAGGTTACAACTTTTTCCAGGTCTGCTCCTACAAGTTTCTAAATGAAAAAGATGGTTTCACTATAGCAAAAGTTTAAGAAAATAAATCCTAACTTTCAATATTATTTAGGTTCTAATGATATCACAGAAAGAAAACAATTTTTATTAACTGCAACAGGGGAGGTGAAAAATTGGAACATACAAGGGGACGTGGGGTCTCAGAGACTCCACAACTTTCCATATTTTTTAAAAACCGTCCAATTAAGATATGATTCTGATATTTCAGTACATTGTTATTTGAACATTTATCTCTTGATAGAAAAATATTTTCTTTAACTTTATGATGAAAAAAAAATTTTTTTCCAGACTATTTTCAAATAGACTTAAAATTATCAATGTTATTGAATTATCGTTGCGGAGTCTGGGAGACCCCACGTCCCCTGCTACGGGTTAAAAAATCATTAACAAGACAAGACACAAGGAATAAATGTTAGAGCGCTGGTCCTTTTTAATTAAAAGCTTATGCCTCTGTAAATTAAAGTTTATATGTAGATGTGATGAAACAAAAGTTGATGACACTACATTTTCCCCCAAAAGCTTAAAATTTGGTTCATAAATATTTCAGGTAAACCATTACTAAATTCTAAATGTTTGATTTTTTTATATCTTAAGTACATATTGAATAAGATCAGAGTAATAATGAATATTACTATGTTCCTTTTTTTATTTTTAAGATACATAAAACCACAGCATATAAGTTGCCATAATATTTGGGATATGGTTATGTATTAAAGTGGGTAATATGTACTGAAAAAATTTTAACGTGGTGAAATTTGCCATGTGTATTTCATTTTATTACAAACTAATTTCTAGAAAAAAACAGTGACGAACAAATAAAAGGTGAATGGATATTACAAACAATAAGAAATTAAGACATAGGTAATTAATACAAGATGTATCAGTGAACGGAAAAGTTTGCAATTGATGTTCCAAATAAACATGAAAAAAACCTCTCAGTTTTTTATTTAAGGGGTCGACTAAAATGTTTTTGAAAGTTAGTAAATTCACATGTGGCATCCAGTTTCCATCTCCTAAAATAATCTCATTATTCATTCAAAATAAAAATATTATTACAATATTGATAAAAAACCTTAATATATTAAAATGGGAATTTTTCCAATACTAAAAAATATCAGGACTTTTCTGCCAGAAAATATTTTATTTTTCAGTTATGAACACATCACACTCATTCTACTTAAAGTTCTCACAACACAAAATAAAATATTAAGGTATATAAAAATTTGTGTACTGCTTTTTCATTAAGGCATTGACCAACTCGCCTACATAGAAACTTGCATTGTAACTATGATTTATATATACTTTTTTCTGATTTTTCGGCAATGGTTTTACAATAGAATATAGCAATAGTTTTATCATAGATAAAATGGTCTGTAAAAAATCAGAAGACCATTTTATCATTATCATAGATAAAATGGCCTTAATAGAAGCCAACAAAAGTAATATTAAAACCAGATAAAAACAAAAGATTTTAGAATTAACTTCGAACAAAGTATAGAAATATTTCAGTTCAATTGTCTGCTCCATCAGTTAATCGGTCGTCATTGCACCAAAATTCACCAAGTGTCGTCTTTTTACAGCGCTCCATCGATGGAATTCCATCGGTGCATAAAGCTACCATGGGATCCACAAAAAATATTTTCGCATGATTACTGATAACAAATGGTCCTTTTAAAGAAATCCCTCTTCAATTTTGGTTAACATGACACCTAAATTGGGTTTGGACGATATGCCGAAAATCGCAATTTTTGGAGTGTTTTATCTTGAGTCTGTGGTGAAGAAGAGAAGTGTTTTGACCTGGAGCACTATTGGGTACCATGGGCAACCTCATTAGATAAAAAATTAGGACAATCTCATTTCTTAAAAAAATTTCTAAAAATTTTTGGAGCCAAAAGTTATACCCTACCTTTGAAGCGATCCTGAAGCTGTAATTCATCAGAACAAATCCCGTACATATGTTTTTTGGAATGTTCCAAACTTACTTTTCATCCAATAAAGACAGTTTCTTTCTCTACAAATTTCTTCATCCAAAATTTCACCTATGGAGCTCGACTAAAATTTCGTTGGTTTGTCTTCATGTTTAAAATGCTTGTTATGTATATAGTTATGTTGCCAATATTGGTCAACTTTGGGTTTTGGATGAATCTTAAATGAAAATCACCTCCTCAGACAAAATTTCAATCTGTTTGATTTGATGACTAGTCGTATAGAGGCTCTCATTGCAGCGAGTATGGAAGACATTAAACACCGATTTTTGATGTTAAATTTTATTCCTTTGTTCCGAAAATTATATCATTTATTTGTATCCACGAAGATCACTTGCTGTGTAAATTTCATCAATATCTAACAAGTCCTTCATGGTGTTGCATTTTTTATGAACAGGAGTATATTACTATATTACATTCAATTCATATTTTAGCTTTTTTTATCATAATAATAAAAATAATATGTATGAAAATAAATATATTTATAGCTATTGTAATAAAGATTAATTACTTAACCCTCTCGGCACCAGAACATCAAAAAAGTGAAAAAAACCTTTTCTTCTCTGTATACATCCAAAATGCCCCTATAATTTGTCTGGAAAATTTTTTTTTCTTGTGTGCACTCCTTCCTAGTTATTTTTAATATAGGCCTTATATGCCTTATATTTAGGCCTTATATATAGGCCTTATATTTTCCATAGGCCTTATATGAGGCCATATGGACCATATTTTTTTCATTTTAACAGAAAATACTTGGTTTAGAACTTATTAAAAGACATAGTCATAATATTAGAAGATTACTAAATAAGAAAATATCTACCAACCTATAAAAAATGTTCTACAGAAGCTAGTATCTAGCTAGTATTTTCTCTTCACAAGCATCACAGCTTAAATATAAACATTGGGGTATAAATCATCTTGCTGCCATTTAGAAACGAATTCAGAAACCATGTAGAAGTCTCATATGTGATCTACATGAATCAGTGAAGTCACTGATGAAAATAAAATAAATTTGCGTGTTTACATCATACCAAAATTGAGCTCATAAGTAGGAGCCTCATATGAGGCCCAGGGTGGCGAGAGGGTTAATTTTAATATTTTTTACCATTTGTAAAATATTTAAGTTTTTAAATGTAATACTTAATTCACGTTCATAATTTTAAACGCTTTTTTATTACATTTTAATTTTATATTCATCATCTCCAATCTTAAAAAGTCATAAATACTAAATCCAATGCAAATCTAAACACTTTTTACCAAATAGACGTCCATGTTGAATTTGCCATTTTGTTCTCTACGAATATATTTTTCTGATTTGTAATCAGTTACCCGGATATTGTATGTTCAGGAGATTTTTTTAAAAATTACTTTTCTCGTCAAAACAATTTTCCGCCATTTTGTTTTTTCATAAATTTGACTTCATATTCATAATCAGCGACCTCAAAAACCCCTGAATATGAATTTTTATCAAAAAACTTATCACTTTCGACTTTTGGCCAGCTTTTTGGGTTTTTTGCCCACTGTGCGGCGGCAGTCGGGAAAGAGGCCCTTCGGTCCGATGGATTTTGGTCTAACGAGACACACCCGCCCATTAGACACTGCTACCGGTGACATCACTAGCGGAAGAGGTTGTCTCAAGGGTGGTCCAGACTAGATTTTCGGGGGAAGCTATATTGAAAGGCTTGTTACTTTCCAAATTTTTAGATCCCTCAGAATTGTTTTGAATTTTAGCATCGCAAAGAGCAAAGAGTGCTTTCAAGCAGATAACACTAGTCTACAAAAAAAACCCCCTTTTTTTGGTCCCGGGAATATTAAAGCTGTTTTTGTAAATATTTGACCTCCTGATCCTGATTCAGAATATGACATCCATTTTTGCACATCAGCTCTAGTTTTTAAGATATTCTAAAATTAAGTTTTTAAGACTTGCTCTATTTTCAAACAATATGGTGTTGGTGATATAAAGCTGTCTTAAAAAATGAAAACCTTACCATTCAAGGCCTTTCCTATTCATTTGGGTCCCAATAGATAGTGTATGAAGTTTCAGCGCCTTAAGGGGTACGTACTATAGGGCCCTAAAGTTGGAAAAAACGGTCTTTTTTCGAGAGCTTTTTTTTAATTTTGATTGTGCTATTGTGATAAAACTGGCTAGAGCTGTAGTGGGGGAAATCGAGCGTTCATCACTTTTTTGTAGAAAGGCAAAAAAAATAGCTTCATTTCAAAACGCTATAAAACGTACACCGCTCCTCGCAAAATAAAAATGAACCAGTGAATCTTATAGAAAATCTTACGTACTTTAATTTGGTTTCATGCTATTTTTCGTAAAATGAATATTTGTTTAGAAAATCGATGAAAAACCGAACAAAAGAGCAAAAATTTTAGATTTTTTGCAATTTTTGAAGTGAAGATGACTTACAAAATTAAAATAAACTTGAAATTCGGATTAAGCGATGCAATAAACATATGAATTCATTCATTAAAACACTCCCATAATTTAATATATGAATTTTAAAAAAATTATTAATTTTGTTTACTTCAACTTTGTAATTGAAATTATCTTCGAGAAATTTATAGTTTTTTAAATATAAGCGAAGAATCGGAAAAAGAGCAAAAAATTATCGATTTTTTGCAATTTTCCATATGAAGCCGACCCTCCACGTGAGAGCAAACTTCGGATTCGCAATCAGCGCCCTCGAAAACATAAAACCGTCGCGTCGGAAAAAAAACTTCTATATGAAATTTTTTAAAACGTCACTTTTTAGCACCGTTTTCCTGGGCTATCCTTGGATAGTAAGGTTTTTATTTTTTAAGACATCTTTATATCACCATATTGTATGAAAATAGAGCAAAAGTCTAAAAATGTAATTTTAGAATATCTTAAAAACTAGAGCTGATGTACAAAAATGGATGCCGTATTCTGAATCAGGAGCTCAAATATATACAAGAAGAGCTCTAACATTCCCAGCACCAAAATGTGTGTTGACCAGTGTAATATTTTATTTGGTGACATGCCAAGTTTTTGAGAAAAAAAAACAGAAACAGTAAACCGGGTGAAATAATTTTTTGAGGGCCATAACTAGACATTTGTTTGAGAGGTGTTTTGGTTCCCAATTTTTTATGGTATTTTCCGATTATATAATAAATTAAATGCGAAACTTTGTATAAATATGGAAAGGTTATTTCTGATAATAATATCTCTAAAACAAAAGGGGGGGTCTGGGGGTTCTCCCCCATAAAATTTTGTTAAATTTGGCTTAAAATAGGCTTTGATAACACCTAAAGAGGATCACTTATTGTACTCTTTGAATTTCCAAGAGAAAAAAAGTACTATAATAAGTAATCATGAGTAAATAAGTCATAATATGAGTCGTAACAAGTAAACAGTAAGAAGGTGTGGAGAATGACGTCACTGGGAGCAGGGTTGCTTGATTTAAATCACTTGATTTTTTAAAAAAAAATCATTGATTTAAATCAGCTTGATTTAAATCACTTGATTTTTTTAAAAAAAATCATTGATTTAAATCAAAAATTTTAAACAAGTACAATTTAAATAAAAAATTCAGTAGTTTTATGCTTTAAAAATGGTTTGCAAGATTATTTGCTTACATTTAAAAAAAACTGCTAGATATGTAACTGGGAGAGATAGGTTAAAGTTACTTCTACATAAAATAGCCTGCAATTTCCAGAACAAATTCCAAACCAATGACAAAAATGTTTTTGACAAAAAAGGGTAAATAGCAAGGTTGGTAATCAATAATTGTGATAAACCAAACAAGAATTAATCTATTTTTTTAACCTGGTATAAAATTTTTAAAATACGAGTAAGTTGATGATTTTTATTGGAAGATTGTTTTTAAAATTTTAGTCATGTTTTCCAAACTAATTTTTTTATATCACATAACCAGAGGGAATTTTAGCCAGAGGAAGGCCTATTCTCTGTGGTCTGTACAAGTACATGACTGTGAATAAGTAGCTTACTTAATTTTATTTTTTATTCCTAATTATTATTTTAAAGACATAAACATATTTACTTTGAGTAAAATTAATTTAACTGAATCAATATAATTCAGATAGATTTTAATTTTTATACAAAAATTAGGCATGGTTTTTTTAGTAATCATAGCCACAATTAATTTTCCCAAACCTAATATTAAGAAAGAAGGATAAAAGTTTTAGTAACAATTATTCATTCACCCTTTTAGGACAGGCATCTCGTCGGTGAGACTGCACGGCAGTGAACCGTTTCCCTTAATTAATTTGATTAATTAATGCATAAAATAGATCAAAATTGGTAAATGCTAATTAGGGTGGTCCAAAAAAACTTTTTTCAAGCCAGCCCAAACGTCGCCCCCTAATTTTTTTACATTAACCAGTAGTATCATCCTCCTTTAATTTTAGCTTCCTACTCCTATTTTTAGGGGGTTGTAATGACTTTAGCGGCCGCCACAGGTGGCGCTCCAAAAACACTCGAGACCCGCCACTGCGGTGCTCTGAACGTTTGTTTTGAGTTTCGGTTCTCTTTTGAATGAGATGCTTCGGCTCGTGTTTTTATGTTGTTTAATTGTGTTCGTCTTGTTCGTCATTAATAAATGTAATTAGAAACCACTCGGCGTTATTTTTGAAGATGACTTACACGTAATTAGCCTTTGACCAAAGTTTTTACATTCGAAGATGGTGCCAGCGTTGCGATACGAACAAAATCAGTGCTTACTTCACCAGTTTTCGGTTTGATGCAAGGGGAAAAGGAATAGGGGTAAGTGCTTTTTATGTCTGAAGAGTACCTTGGTATTCAAAATTTTCTGCTCTATTTTTGTATTAAATGCGAGTAAAAATTTAATACTTTCTTTTCATTCAAAATTCACATTTTGTATTAAATAGTGGGTTTAGTTTCTTTAAAGCACATTCTTATCCCTACTTAGTACTTACTTTTTGCTGGGTTATTGTGAAGTTATGAATATTATTGCTGAATTGATAAAGTCAAATTTTAAAATAATTAGAAAAAAACCTTTGATAGTTTTATGTTTGCAAATAAGTTGTTCCGAGTTTTATACGGTGTATTCTGTTTTAAAACTGGTTGCTCGAAAAGAATGTGAAATTCGTTTTTTTCTGTTTTGAAAATAAGTTTCTTGGTTTATACTGTGTATTCAGTTTTAAATCTGTTTTATGAAAACGAACTTATTTCTCTGCTGTCCACATCAGAAACCGGGTTGTGAAAACCAGGCTATTTATAGATGAAGGTTAAATAGTCATCTTTATGAATAATGAAAGTTCAGTATTTCCTTTGATAGAAGTGTATAAATTTTTCTTATTCCATTGTATGTTGCAACTTTTATTTGAAGATTCAGTGTTGAAAGTTTTACTGAGTTAATGAATAATTTATGAGAGTGTTTTCTGCTCCATTGATATTTCTTTTGGTTATTAGAATTTGTAATTAGATACTTCCTTGATGATGTGCTTAATCAATTTTATTAGTAGATGTATATAATTTTGAGATTATTGCTAAAAATAGTTGTAAGTTAAGAATTTCTTTGGGAAAGAAAGGAGTGTTGATTTATGATTTTTAAGAGGGAAATTATACCTAATTTTGATCTGAGTAGTATTAGAATTCTTACTGTATTTAATTTGGAGGACTTGATTTCTAGACTTGTTTTTTTTAATTAAAGTATTAATTATATCAAAGATTAATTTAAAAAAAGTCATGGCTTACTTAGCAAAAGCCAGGAAACCAGAACTTTTAGAGGTATGTGAGGAAATTGGGGTGGGGATCGATCCATCTAGTACGGTTCCTACTATTAAAAATGCAATTCTGAATAGTGAGTCATATGTAGAAGAAGATGTAAAGATCATATTAGAGAGAATTATCGAAGAGAGAAATCAAAAGAAAGAAGAAGAAATTAGAAAGAAAGAAGAGGAAAGGAGAAAGGAGGAGAGAGAAGAGCGGATCAGACAAGAAGAAAGGGAAGAACGGATCAGAAAAGAAGAAAGGGAAGAACGAATGAAGTTGGAAACTTTGAAGTATGAATTAGAAATGAAGAAGTTGGAATTGGCGAAAGAAGATCCCAGTATCCTTGATGACGCCGGAAGAAGATCCGAATCAAGTGCAAGAATTCCTCTAACGCAGATTACTCCCAAATTCGATGAAAAACACGATGAAATGGGACTATATCTAATAAACTTTGAAAGAAAAGCGGAAATGGCTAAAGTTCCAAAGAAGGATTGGGTAGCATACCTATTAGCAGTCTTACCACCAGAACTATCTAATATGCTTGCCAGAGAACAACCATCTGATGCAAATGATTACGACTTTGTTAAAAGTTTAATATTGAAAAGATACAAGTTGAACAGTGAGAAGTTAAAACAATGTTTTTATAGACATCACAAGAGTCCAGACAAATCTTGGAGAAATTTCGCTCAAGAATTATTTAGTTACTTTACCGAATGGATTTCAGAGTTAAATATTAAGACTTTGGAAGAACTCAAGAATTTGATGGTAACTGAGCAGCTGAAGTATAAAGTCCCTGCTGAAGTGAGAGAGCATTTTCTAGAAGATTGGCTGAAGATGAATACTCCATTTGAACTAGCTGAGAAGTTAGATGATTATGAAAGTATAAGAGACACCTTTAAAAGAAAAGATATAATGAAGAAGAGTTTCTCTAATTTACGAAATCAAAATGGAAACTATTACCATCCAAGAACTAAAGAGAATAATAAGGATTTCAAGCCGAAATTTCCTGTAAAACCTGAAGTATTCCAAGATAAGATGAAAGATAAAGAATTTGAGAGAAGAAAAATCCCTCGATGTTATGAATGTGGTTCCAGTAATCATCTCAGACCCCAGTGTGACAAGCTAAAGAAAACTCAAGAATCTGCTTCACATGTTGTGACTGATAAAAGTACAGATGAACTGATGTCGCGTTACACCAGTGTAGGGAAAGTAAACGGTGTAGAGATGAAGATTTTACGAGATACCGGTGCAACTTTGGATTTAATCTGCAACAAATTTGTGAAACCGCATACGTATACGAAAGAAAAGGTATGGTTGAGAACCCCATTGGAAGAGACTTTGATTTGTCTGCCCTTAGCAGAAGTTGAATTGGAGTGTGAAATGGGACACGTAATAACTAAAGCAGCTGTGCTTAGGGATTCCTTAGATTAAGGACGTTACTTGCTGGGAAACAAAACTGCGATGCTGTTAGAAGACCTTAAAACAGAAGAAAATGTACAGGTGCATATGTTGAATGCCATTCAGACCAGGGCTCAGAAAAGGCTCCTTGAACAAGAAAATAATGATAAAAACCAAGCTGTTGAAGAAATTGATGAAGAATTAAATGGAAACACAGCTGAAGAAGAGGAAACTAATGATAAAGAGGTCCTGCCTGTGTTGAAGGAACTTACTCTGCAAGAACTCATTAAGACTTCTCCAAAAGCTTTTTCTGAAGAACAACAAAAGAGTGAAGAATTGAAACCACTTATCGCAGAAGCAAGGAAGAAGATTGGCAATAAGGCAAATAAGTACTTTTTAGAAGAAAATATGCTGTTCTATAGGAAAAGAGACAAAAATGGAACTGAAAGGAAACTGTTGGTTGTCCCTGAAAAATATCGTAAGCAACTAAAAGTGTTTTGCCATGAAGGAGCTACAGCGCATTTAGGTGCTGGAAAAACTAAGGATGCTTTGTTCAAAACCTTCTTCTGGCCAAATTGCTATAGTGACGTAGAAAACTTTGTCAAAACTTGTGATTACTGCCAACGAGTCGGGAAACCAAGAGATAAGAAGAAAGCGCCATTGAAAATTGTTCCTGTTATTTCTGAAATATTCACTAAATTGAACGTTGATGCATGCGGTCCATTACCTATTAGCTCTTCTGAAAACAAGTATATTATAACGGTGATATGCTTATCTTCTAAATATCCTGATGCCATTCCTACTCCTGATTTGTGTTCTACCTCAATCGTAGACGCATTGCTACAAATTTTTAGTCGTCTTGGATTTCCTAGAGAATTACAAACTGACCAAGGAACATCTTTCACAAGTGTACTTACCACTGAATTTTTGGACTTGAGAACCCCCATGTTGTTATTGTATGAGAATCTGACAGAACAAGTCGACGAAGAAAACAGTGTGATTTCATATGTCTTTGAACTTTTAAATAGAATGCGACATTGTCAAGAACTTGCTGTGCAGAATATGCAAGATAGTAAAGAAAAACAAAAACTGTGGTACGATATAAAAGCTGAAAAGCGAGAATTCATAGAAGGTGATTTGGTTCTGGTTCTTGCTCCATCAAAACCAAATAAACTAGCGGTTAGTTGGGTTGGACCAGGAACGGTTGTAAAACGGCTTTCGGACACCAATTATGTTATAAAGTACCAGGAAAAGATAAAACTCATGTTTATCACGTTAACATGTTGAAACCTTATTTGCAGAGACAAGAAAATGTTAACCTATTATCTATAGAAGAAAACATCGATAAAGAAGATGAAGAAATTCCTAGGCTTGAGTTAGAACCTGAAGAATTGAAAATATCAAATATCCTGCAAGATGTACAGTCAAATACTCGATTGTCCGAACAACAAATTTCTGAACTTAGTCAGCTGATTAAAAGATATTCCGACATTTTTTCAACTGAACCTGGATGCACTAGTATGGCTGAACATGACATCGAACTGGAAAATGACAAACCTATTTGTGCAAAGCCATATAGACTACCCCCTCGACAGTCTGAAATCTTAAAAGTTGATATAGAGAAAATGATCAAGTTAAAGGTTATAGAACCAGGAGAATCTGATTTTGCCTCTCCCATGATATTGGTTGAGAGTCCAGGCAAAGAACCGAGGCCGTGTATTGATTATCGGCGTTTAAATAAAGTCACTCGCACGAAGTTTTTTCCTTTGCCTAACATAGAAGAACTGATTGAAAAGGTGTCAGCTGCAAAATATATCAGCGTCCTCGACTTAACCAGAGGTTACTGGCAGATACCATTAAGCAAGAATGCCCAGAGGTATGCTGCGTTTGTGACAAATTTTGGTACATTTATACCATTGAGGCTTCCTTTTGGTTTGAAAAACGCCCCATATGATTTTAGTCGACTAATGATGCGTGTGTTAAAAGACTGTGAAGCGTACGCAGTACCCTATCTGGATGATGTAGCTATTTACTCCCAAAACTTTGAAGATCATTTGGTACACCTGGAAGACATTCTATCAAAACTAAAGGCTGCAAACTTGAGAATAAAACCTTCAAAATGTAAGTTTGCTGAGACTCAAGTTAAATATCTCGGTCATATGGTTGGCCAAGGTATGAGAACACCCAGTGAATTAAAGGTTCAAGCCATCAAAGATTTTCCCACTCCCTCTACAAAGACTGAAGTCAGAGCTTTTATGGGATTAGCTGGATATTACCGGAGATATATTCCTGGATTCTCTGAAATAGCAGCTCCTTTGACAAACTTACTAAAAGTTACTTACTAAAACTTGGTACATTTATACCATTGAGGCTTCCTTTTGGTTTGAAAAACGCCCCATATGATTTTAGTCGACTAATGATGCGTGTGTTAAAAGACTGTGAAGCGTACGCAGTACCCTATCTGGATGATGTAGCTATTTACTCCCAAAACTTTGAAGATCATTTGGTACACCTGGAAGACATTCTATCAAAACTAAAGGCTGCAAACTTGAGAATAAAACCTTCAAAATGTAAGTTTGCTGAGACTCAAGTTAAATATCTCGGTCATATGGTTGGCCAAGGTATGAGAACACCCAGTGAATTAAAGGTTCAAGCCATCAAAGATTTTCCCACTCCCTCTACAAAGACTGAAGTCAGAGCTTTTATGGGATTAGCTGGATATTACCGGAGATATATTCCTGGATTCTCTGAAATAGCAGCTCCTTTGACAAACTTACTAAAAGGACGACAACGAAAATCAAGTGTTGACTGGAATAGCTCTTGCCAAAGTGCCTTTGAAGAACTCAAAGAAAAGCTCTCTAAAAAGCCAGTGTTACACAGTCCTGATTTCTCAAAACCATTCATTCTCCAGTGTGATGCCTCCAACCTCGGAATTGGTGTTGTGCTTTCTCAAGTGCAAGACAATGAAGAACATCCCATTATGTACCTGAGTAAAAAATTTCACCCACAGAACAGAAGTACAGCACTACAGAACGAGAATGTGCCGCTATTATTTTTGCAGTGCAAAAGTTAAAATGTTATTTAGACAGCCGTCAAGGGTTTGTAATTCAAACAGATCATAATCCTTTGGTTTGGCTAGAGAAAAATACCGGGACAAATCCGAGACTTTTGAGATGGGCTCTAATTTTACAATCCTTTAATTATGAAATTGTCCATCGTAAGGGTAAACATCATCAAAATTGCGACTCTTTGAGTAGAATCCCTTAATCAATTTAAAGTAAATGTAATTTAGTTTTTCTATTGAAACACCCTTAACTACCGTGTGAAGTTAACTTTGTATTCTTGTATTAGTATAGGTGTTAGGGGCCATTCATTAATTACGTAAGGGTCCCGAGGGGGAGGGGGGGTTGGAAAAATCTCTACATACCCTTACTTGGGGGGTGGGGGGGTCAAACCAATTCTTACGTAATATTTTCCTAGTTAATATAAACAAATTCCAATTATTCTAATCAAGAGATAATAATATAATAGTAATATGTAGTTGACAGCAAGAATATTACTTATCTGTTGAAAAATAAAAATCTTTGATTTACGTCAAAAGGAGAGTTTTCTAACATTTTATTGTTTGAAAAACAAAATGGAATCTTACGTAAGAATAGGGGGAGATGGGTTTGAAAAATCTTACGTACCCTTACATGGGGGGAGGGGGGGTCAAAAATTGCCAAAATCATCCTTACGTAATTAATGAATGGCCCCTTATTGCTTTTAATATTGCTAGCTTAGTATATCTTTTTAGCATTTTTATAAGTTAAGTGTTTGGTTTTTTATTATTTGGATACCTTTTATGTGTGTAGGGATAAGTTGTGTTAGTTTAACGAGGTACTCTTTGGATAGGGCACTTCTTTTCTTTTTTTTGTCAGAACACTTCTTCAGTGAACAGAAATTTTGAAGTGAACTTTTCTTAACCGAACTTTTGAAATGAACATTTTTCAGAACTGAACTTTTATTCCTGAATTTGAATTAATCTGTGCCAATGATTCTTCAGCGAACGGAACTTTTCTTAGTCGAACTGAATTTATTTGAAGTGAACTTTTCCCTACCCAGTCGTGAAAAGTATCTCCCAGGAGGGGAGGAGTAAGTATGTAATGACTTTAGCGGCCGCCACAGATGGCGCTCCAAAAACACTCGAGACCCGCCACTGCGGTGCTCTGAACGTTTGTTTTGAGTTTCCGTTCTCTTTTGAATGAGATGCTTCGGCTCGTGTTTTTATGTGTGTCTTGTAATTGTGTTCGTCTTGTTCGTCATTAATAAATGTAATTAGAAACCACTCGGCGTTATTTTTGAAGATGACTTACACGTAATTAGCCTTTGACCAAAGTTTTTACAGGGTGCTCAATGGCCCTTCTTTTTGACACTTTAAAAATTTTATGGATTTGCTTTTGGACTTCCCGTGCTTAAAAAACAATTTTTTTTCGTAAAGCCTGATGTTTCTAAGCGTCAATATGTCTTATTGTATTGTATTTAGTTTAATTTTTATATTTTTCAAAATTTTTCTCTGGATCCGCAAAAATGCGCTAAAATCATCTGTGTTAAAATCCTATTTTTCAGTGCGTTATAACAGCAAAACTATTCTTTGAAAAATAAAAGTTGAATGGTGCATTTTGTAGGAAATTTTGTTAACTTTAACTTTGTAATTCAAGTAATTTTCGAGAAACTAATATTTTTTTGAAATATACGAAAAAATCCGAAGATAAAGTGAAAATTTTGCAATTTTTTCACATATTTTTGAGTTTTTTGATATGAAGCTGACCTTCCACGTGAAAGTGAACTAAATATTCGGAATCAGCACCTCAAAAAAACATATAAAACCGTCGAAGAAAATAACTTAAAAAAAATTTTTTTTGAAGCAACTGCTTGTCATAGGACTATATTACTATTTTGAGCTTTTATTGAATTTTTGTTACTTTTTAAAACAAATTGGATATTTTTTAACCAGAATCATATTTTTTGACCCTTAAAGCATAATATTTGACCCCCAAAAATGTCTTTCTATTATTAAAAGAACCGAAAATAGGCCCGCTGGCGGCCATTTTGTTTTTGACCGGAAGTCCCAAACGGCACTTCCGTCAGAGTGATTCTGGTCGATTTTGGATTCAGCATGTTTTAAACTATATTTCCACTAATTTTGGTGCCTCTTGCACAATCTGAACAATTATTCCCTTTAACAGCCCTGCTATTGTTGCTTCCTAGTCAACGAAAAACTAACTCGCCAATATTGTTTCTTAACATTCATACTTAAAAAATGATGCTTTTAACTATTTTATTTTTAATTTATTATCATATATTAAGTGTATAAATAAAGTAGGTGTCAAAATAATTTATCTTTTACTTATTTTTTAGCCAATTTAGCCAAAATTTCGAAAAAAAACTAAAAAGTGCAGTTTTTTAGGGCCATTATTGAGCACCCTCCTAAAACTGTGGTGGCCGCGGTGGTGCAGTGGTTAGCGTGTCTGGCTACGAGCATTACCGACCCAGGTTCGATGCCTCGCGGCTCCTGCTTGGGTAGCTGGTCATGGGTCAACTCAGCCCTTCATCCTTCCGGGGTCGATAAATGAGGACCAAGCTTGCTTGGGGAATCAACTGGGGGGTCCAGCGTCGGGCTAGCCACTCGGCCTGGACACACGCTAGTAATTAGCACCCCAGGCCCAAAGGCTACAGAAACGGAGATGGGCACCGCCTGATGGGCCACTTGGCCCGGGCAGACTTTGATTGATTGATTTTTTTCCTAAAACTGAAGTAGGAAGTTGAAACTTTGCCAGAATAATACTATAGGTAGATGTAAAAAAAAGAGGGGGCGACGTTGTGTCTAGGACGAAGTTTAGTTTTTCCCATAGGAATGTGGACCACCCTAATGCTAATGGTAATTGGTATTAAGTAATGCTAAATTATTATATCACATTGAAATTTCAATATCAGTATATCATTAACCAGTTTCAGAAAGTTTAGGACTAGTAATTCATTTAAATAAAAAAAATCTGATTTAAATCAAAAAAGTCCGATTTAAATCAAATAAATCCGATTTTTTTATTATTATTTTTTAAATAAAAAAATCAGCAACCCTGACTGGGAGCGGAAACGAGACGTCACGAGATTTTTCAGAACAATGGGAAGATCCAACCTTATATTCTACAAAACCTTGGGGGAGACCTGGGTTTGCTGGCATAGTTTTTGTTTTTGGTGTATTACTCTTTTTCTGTAATACTTGGAGAAAATTTGTTTTATGCTATGGATAGCTTAACCTTTGGGCTAGTAACAGTGGCGCGGCTCGTCCATAGGAGCACAGGAGCACGTGAACACCCACCGAAAAAGTAGAATAAAAATCGAATGTAAAGATAAATAAATATCAAAGGAAATATATACTCAATATCTTTTTTTTGCTCAAAATTATGTTTCTCTCCCCCATCTCCACTCAATAAGAAAAATTTACTACCGGAAACGCGAAAGAAATCGAAAAAAATTTGAGAATCCGAAGAAACCCCGACTGCTTGCCGGAGATCATTTGAGCTTACGGCAAAGCGCAGGAGATCTCCGTTAGCACAGATTTAGTGTGCCGAGGCTTTCACTTTTGAGGCACAGCTTTCTTTTTTGACGACTAATAGAAGTGATTTTATGGGCTAATTGGAAAGTACTAGTAAGAGCACTCCTTAAATACAATTTAAATCTTTTCATCAAAATATTTTAATACTTTTGTTATTAAGATGTTTTTTAAATGATGGCTTTAAGTAAAATTTCCGTGTTTGAGTTAAAGCATCTGTATTTATCTCAATTGCCGCTGGAAAAAAGTTGAAATAAAGAAGATCAGACCAACACCTCATCTGACCATTGTCCAAGTTACAGAAGGAAAAGATAGGGACTTTAAAGGATAATTTAAAGATGACATTGACGACATAAACGGATTAAATTAATGGAAATTTTCATTTTTATATAATTGTGTGAACACCCTATTATTTAACTCACGAGCCGCCACTGGCTAGTAATAGAAGAACGAAGAACCTGGAACATTATATCTATAACTATATTAACTCTTCATAAAAATTCATGAACAAAATGTGAGGGTTTAATCTTTGGTTTTTGAGTTTTTTTGTAAAAACATCAGCACTTTTTTTTAACTTTAAGGTCTGCGGCATGTGTTATTATTATTATCCGAATGAGCTTAAACTTTGCATGTATAATTATTTTCTATAGTGTCGCAAAACTAGGGGGCGTTAATAATTGAATTCCTAAAAAAATTACCTTAGGGTAGGTGGGGGTAATAGTTCGCAGTTTTTGGTTTCGAATTTTTGTAGCCCACAGTTTGTTTATTTTAATAAGTTTCTGGTATGAAATCTAAAGCTTAGGGTGTGACCTATCAGTTAATTTTTTTTCAGCCTTGAGCTGCAAGTATTTTTAGAAATATTCAACTTTAAAAAGAAAAAAAAATTGCGGACATTTGCCCCATTTTTTGGGGCTAGTATCCGCAAGTACAAGGTTCTGACTTTGACCCTTGGGGAGAGTGAAAAAGACAAAATAAAGACCACATTTGATGGTAAAGATAGTAATCTAGATATTAAAAGTAGGATTTAAAAATTTTAATCCCTGTTTCCATACTTTTTTCTGCATGGAGCAAAGTTACTCTACAAGATGCACAGTCAATCCTTTTTCCGGTTCTAATAAAGCGTAAATCAGCCAAATTGTCAAGAAAACTTATCACTTCATGAAATCTTGTGCAATCAGGTTTGGAAAGTTTTAGGACTGTCTTTCTTTTCAACAAAAGCTTCTTCTGGAGTTTCTGAGAACATTCCACACATTTTCAACTGCGGACATTTACCCCAAAATAAATGCGGACATTTACCCCATATCTTGATGACAACAACAAAGTGGTACTGATTTTTGAAAACGAAAGTAAACATGAGTATAGTGATATAATTTCAAAGATAAATAAAGACCCTTTCGGCAAAAAAACAGATGGATTGAATAAATATAACTCTCTACCATAATTTAAAGAAAAAGGGAGAAAAATACCAAGGACCCTAAAAACTGACCTACCTCATTTTTTTGGACAACTGACACGCTACTCCTCTGAAGTTTTCCATAGCCATCTAGAGCGAGGAGGCCGTGACAGAAGAATGATGAGTCATCCCATCCGACGAAAGCTATCATTGCGTTCCCATAGACGCGTCGATTTTGGAGGGGAAAAATCGCTATAAATCATAAACAAATGATCGGAAAAAGAAAAAAAGACCTGTGTGTGATGTAGGAAACGAATACTAATGATTCTGAGTGAAAATGTTTACATTACCGCGGAAATATTTTGATAGATGGGATTTTAAAAAAACCTTGCTCAGAGTACGATCGTCTTTCACAAGCTTTATTCGATTAGATTAGGCATAATTTCAGTTAAATTACTTCTTGTATTATAAAATGAACATGTTTGGTTAGATTGTATTCGTTTTTGAGTCATTCAAACCAATATTAACATTCAAAAATTTGCTGTTAAGTTGAGATTCGAAGCTAGCTGAACCGGGCGGCGTATTAAATAAAATATTTCTTTTTTATAATAACAAAAATCCTGTCTTTATTTTAATAACTAATAGATCATGTCCTATCTTAATATTTTTAATCATTACACAGATAAATATTAACCATATTAACCCCCGCCTTGTAACTTTAAATAGGATTTAAATATCAAGTGAGTATTCAAAATCAGCCGCTCTCTCTCTTTCTGGGGTACTATATATATCTCCCTTGGGGTTTATAACCTTAACCTTTTTCTTTATATATGAATAATCTAATATTTGAAATGGATAAATGTGATTTCCATTTTCAGTCAATAAAATGTACTTATTTTATACTTTTAAAAGGTAAAATCATAAGACGCAAATAACTGATCTAATAAGTTATAAGCATAACATTTATTTAAATTATTAATATCTATTAAAAAACTGTTTTTTTGGGAGGCAAGATAATACCCCCAAAACTTTTACTTTACAAAAACATATTTGTCTTACTATGTGTATTAATAAAGCGAATTGAGCTCTCGGTATTTTCCGAAGCCATAACTTTTTTCTTTCTTCATCTTTCGGAAAGGAAAAAACACTCACACTGCTGGCACCGTTTGTGTAATTACTCTTACATCCAGGCACACAGCGATGCTTAGGCATAGTCAAAATATGGGTGTGAAAAGAACCCAGGAAACACGAGAAAAGCGCGGTTATTCCAGGTTCGCGCGTACGCTCACAGCGAATCTATGGACGCCTTGAATGACTCATTGCGCCGGAGACGCGGAATTGGCCAGGCCTCTTCATTCTAGAAGGCTATGGCTCTTTTCACACCCATATTTTGACTATGCCTAAGCATCGCTGTGTGCCTGGATGTAAGAGTAATTACACAAAAGGTGCCAGCAGTGTGAGTGTTTTTTCCTTTCCGAAAGATGAAGAAAGAAAAAAGTTATGGCTTCGGAAAATACCGAGAGCTCAATTCGCTTTATTAATACTCATAGTAAGACAAATATGTTCTTGTAAAGTAAAAGTTTTGGGGGTATTATCTTGCCTCCCAAAAAACAGTTTTTTAATAGATATTAATAATTTAAATAAATGTTATGCTTATAACTTATTAGATCAGTTATTTGCGTCTTATGATTTTACCTTTTAAAAGTATAAAATAAGTACATTTTATTGACTGAAAATGGAAATCACATTTATCCATTTCAAATATTAGATTATTCATATATAAAGAAAAAGGTTAAGGTTATAAACCCCAAGGGAGATATAGTATAGTACCCCAGAAAGAGAGAGAGCGGCTGATTTTGAATACTCACTTGATATTTAAATCCTATTTAAAGTTACAAGGCGGGGGTTAATATGGTTAATATTTATCTGTGTAATGATTAAAAATATTAAGATAGGACATGATCTATTAGTTATTAAAATAAAGACAGGATTTTTGTTATTATAAAAAAGAAATATTTTATTTAATACGCCGCCCGGTTCAGCTAGCTTCGAATCTCAACTTAACAGCAAATTTTTGAATGTTAATATTGGTTTGAATGACTCAAAAACGAATACAATCTAACCAAACATGTTCATTTTATAATACAAGAAGTAATTTAACTGAAATTATGCCTATATAATCTAATCGAATAAAGCTTGTGAAAGACGATCGTACTCTGAGCAAGGTTTTTTAAAAATCCCATCTATCAAAATATTTCCGCGATAATGTAAACATTTTCACTCAGAATCATTAGTATTCGTTTCCTACATCACACACAGGTCTTTTTTTCTTTTTCCGATCATTTGTTTATGATTTATAGCGATTTTTCCCCTCCAAAATCGACGCGTCTATGGGAACGCAATGATAGCTTTCGTCGGAAGGGATGACTCATCATTCTTCTGTCACTGCCTCCTCGCTCTAGATGGCTATGGGTTATTCCAGGTTCGCGCGTACGCTCACAGCGAATCTATGGACGCCTTGAATGACTCATTGCGCCGGAGACGCGGAATTGGCCAGGCCTCTTCATTCTAGAACGCTATGAGTTTTCACGGGCCATTTGGGGGTTGTGAAAGGAACCTACTGTATCGATGTAGTCAATATAATCGATTATTATCATCAAAAGAAGGCCGTGCGGACCATTACCCCATGCGGACAATTACCCCCACCTAGAGAGCCTGTATACGAGAGAGAGACGACAACTCGCTTAAAAGCGTCTCTGCGCAAGGCTCTCTACCCAGTGGCGGATTTCCAAATGTGCCGCCTATAGGCTGAACCAAAATTTGCCGCCTATATGCTCTACATCTAACATCTTACAAAACTAAACAGGGGAGTATCAGTTTTTGGTTGGGGGGGAGGTCATATAAGGGGGTTTGGTACGTGCCGTGGCCGTGACAGGACTTTTGGTTTCTTATTTTTTTTGGGGGGTGCGGTCTAACTGAACGTCTTCGGTCACGAGTATATTTATACCTGAAGTGTTATATCACTTAAAAGTAATGTTTTACAAGAAATATTACAATTTTACAATGTAAGCTCGAAGTAAAAATGGGGGGTCTGGGGTAACCCCCAGAAAATTTTTGAAAACTTGCCTCTTAAAGAAGTGTTTCACCTCAGTTTGAGACCCTTGCACAGAGCCGTAACTAGACTTTTTTCGGGGGGGGGGGGTTGGCAAGAAATTTTCTTGAAACTTTATTTCGATTTTGTTGATGACTAGGTAAGAAGACAGCGGCGGATCTGGTAATGGGGGGGGCTGAAAATTTTCAATATTAAAATCGTCTTCCAATACCATATATACGTTTATGGTATATCCATACCATATACGTCTTCCAATACCAATTTTTGGAAATTTAACTACACTGCTCACAACAATTAAAGGATATTGGTGGTTTTGGTACATATTGGCAAGCAAATAAAAAATTTGCCGTGGATCAAGCATTTTTCATAAACTTTGGGCCATTTCAAAGCTAAATCCATGCAGTTATCAAAATAAAAATTTTATTTTTACTTTTTTTTTATCAAAATAGGAAAATGCACATTTTGTGTAGTTAACCTTTTACCTGCCGATGTTCCCAAATGGGAACATCATTTTAAGGAATTTTTTCACCACTTAATTTTTCATGCAGGAATTTGATACTTGGTAGAAAGCAACTCAAAGATATGAAGTTATTTTACATGCAAAAGTTTTTCATGTGCAATTTAATCCTTTTTGTAGAATTTACATCAAAATTAGAGATTTTTGGCTCTTCCAAAAGTTCCATAAGTTTCAACTTGTGAAAATTTTAAATAAATTTAGTTTTAAATAATTTTGCTGTGTTTAGGTAGCTTAAGTACACATCTTCCGATTTGGCTTGACAGAATAGCTTCATATTCTAATTTTGGAGAGTAATTACCAATACAACGTATATGTTCCCAAATGGGAACATCGGCGTTTGGGGTATAGTATTTGAGGGGATTTTTATAACATGCAAAAATTCAAGTTATTTCCTATTTTCTTTAATTTTTTGAACCTTTTTTGTCTCAAAGGATCTAAACAGGTTAAGAATGATGTTTTAAATTCAAAAAATATGTAATTTTTATTTTTTCACCTGATTTATGGAGAAATAAATTCCAAATCTTTATAGCAGATTCTTACAATTGTATATATTTCTAACTCCCTGATCGATTAATTTTCAGTAATTATCAAAAGGGGTTATGAAAAGAGCATATTTGGAGTGATTCTGAGGATTTGCGTACATATTTTTGTTCAAGTACTTTTTTACATAAAAATTTTAGGAATAAAATTGAAGAATTTTGAAAATAAGGAAAAGTGCTTACATCTAAAAACACTCTTCTAAAGTAAGATGGATGTAAGATATATGTGGTTCAGTTCGGAATATTCCATGAGAAACACAGCGTCAATAAATCAATGGAGATAATTATGATTATCAATTTTGAAAGCTAATTAGATTTGAATGCAATTAGTGGATTTTATGCTAGATATCCGAATAGAACCGTAATTAAAACTAATTTTTCTTACAGAACCGTAAATTTTTAGCTTTAAAGAGCATGGGAACACTCTTATGTATTTTTACACCAAAATATTACTAATATTGCAAGAATAATTTACGGAAAAGCTTCGCGTACGTAATAAACATGTTAATTTTTTCTTATGAAAATCTATAAAATGTTGCTCAATCGACCAAGTATGGATAATAAATTCGAAAAAACCGACCACAATCATAAAAATGTTCATAATTATTGAGTAGAAACTGATTTCAATAATTTATTTGAATTAATTGTAAAATATGTGCCTTTTGGAAATCCCCCTGAAAACTTCACTCCAAACGCCAATGTTCCCATTTGGGAACATCCTCAAAATCATACTTAGGACTTTTTTTCCGACATAAACTGACTAGAATGGTTTTAGTAATGATTAAACAAGCCATTTAAGCCAAAAATCAGAACCTTTAATTCGAAATTTGAATTGCGGCGTTTAAAAGGTTAAGCAAACAAACTGAAAAATCTATCAATACTCAATTGAAACCCCATTTCGCTTGGGGTATGCTTTCTCCTGACTTAAAACAACGTTTTGGGACTGTTTGCCACCAGGTTTGTTTGTTTAGTTTTGAGGGGCTGGGGTGTTTTCTCCATTTTCCCCTTTTAGAGCATTTTTCAGCACCTGAGCTGTTTGGGAGGTATTGGATGGGCAGAAATTGGTTTCTCAAGCATGTCCTAGACTTGTTCTGTTGGATTCATGTCGAGAGAACGTGCTGGTCGATCCCTTTCTAGCGATTTCTTCATCCTGAAGAAAATCATTAACTAAGGTAGCACAATGTTTTCTGCAATTACCATCCTTGAAAGTTAAATTATCACCGATTTCTCCTGCATGAGGGGCAACCAGATGTGTAAGGATATCGACCTTATTATCCTCAACTACCAAAAACGGCCCCTTTAGCTGTGGGGGGTCTTTATTCCATAGATAGAGATGGTGCTCTATTTCATCACTCCACATCTTCAAATCTGAATTCTTCATGTACAAAAAAGGGGTTATTTTGTGTTCCTTGTACCCACCAGACAAAAATCAGAAGTTATCAGGATGAACTGACTGTCAGATTTGAAGATATGGAGTGATGATATAGAGCACCATCTCTATCTATGGAATGAAGACCCCCCACAGCCAAAGGAACCATTTCTGGTGGTTCAGGATAATAAGGTCAATATCCTTACACATCTGGTTGCCCCTCATGCAGGAGAAATCGGTGATAATTTAACTTTCAGGGATGGTAATTGCAGAAAACATTGTGCTACCTTAGTTAGTGATTTTCTTCAGGATGAGGAAATCGCTAGAAAGGGATCTACCAGCACGTTCTCTCGACATGAATCCAATAGAACAAGTCTAGTACATGCTTGAGAAACCAATTTCTGCCCATCCAATACCTCCCAAACAGCTCAGGTGCTGCAAAATGCACTAAAAGGGGAAAATGGAGAAAACACCCAAGCCCCTCAAAAATAAACAAACAAACTTGGTGGCAAACAGTCCTACAACGATGTTTTAAGTCAGGAGAAAGCATACCCCAAGCGAAATGGGGTTTCAATTGAGTATTGATAGATTTTTCAGTTTTTTTGCTTAACTACACAAAATGTGCATTTTCCAATTTTGATAAAAAAAAGTAAAAATAAAATTTTTATTTTGATAACTGCATGGATTTAGCTTTGAAATGGCCCAAAGTTTATGAAAAATGCTTGAACCACTGCAAATTTTTTATTTGCTTTCCATTTTGTACCAAAACCACCAATATCCTTTAATTGTTGTGAGCAGTTATAAGAAGCAGATTTTCAACTCGTTTTGGTGCACCTAATCCGGATTTGGGATATACATTTTCAAGAATTGAATTTACATTTTGGTAGGATTTTTGTATTTCGACGAACTTTTTTAAGGAAAGTGGTAAATAATAGGGTTCAAAATTCCAAAGGGAGGTCTGGGGGCCTCCCCCAGAAAATTTCTGGAAATTTGACCTTAAAAACAGGATTTTGACTCGTTTTAGAATCGCTTTTCCCTTTTTTACCCCCCCGAGTTCCCACTTCCCCTCCTTCTCACAGTCAGTTCTTATTACTTTTAGGTAGGGGGCTAAAGTCCCCTAGCCCCCCTTGATCCGCTATTGTGATGAGTAGAACTCTTAACTCACGGCCCCTTTTATGATTTCACTCATTTTTAGACTAACCCGAAGAGGACCACTCCTTGTAAGTCCAATATTTTCAAGGAACGACTGTTATAATAGATTTCAAAACTTCAAGGGGGATTGGGGGTTCTCCTTAAGAAAAATTTTGAATCTTAAGAGTATTATGCATTTTAAGGCTAATATTTAAGGAAAAACAGTAAGTAAAAAATTGATGTCAAAATTTCGGGGGGGGGGTGTTAAACCCCCAACCCCCCCTTTGGATACGGCCCTGCCCTTACAGTTCCTTGAAAACCACAGAGTTTTCTGGGGGAAAATGTTTCAACGTCAAACGGGGGCCAGAGGTCCTCCCCCCAGAAAATATTTTTGGAAATTTCCCCCAAACTTGTGTTTATCTACTTTTAAACTCTATGGAGAGGAGAGAGCACCAAAAGGAAAAAATTCTTGTTGGCAGCATATATTTTCAAGGGGAAAACACTGTACAACATATATCTAAATTTGAGAGGGGAGTGTGGGGGTTCTCCCCCAGACATTTTTTAAAAATTGTCTATTAAAGTATTGTTTAAACTCATTTTGAGACCCTTTGGGTAACAAAGAGAACAGTTCCTTGTAAACCGCAGAATTGCTTTTTTGAAAGGACGTTCTCGTCTGAGCTTATGTTTAGTGTTTCATTTCTCCTCTCCTTGTTTATTCAGAAAAAAACATATGGCCGTCAAAAATTTGCCGCCTAATAAAATTTGCCGCCGTAGGCTATAGCCTAGCTAGCCTATTTAGAAATCCGCTACTGTCTCTACCTCTCTACCCCCACCTACCCTATAAATAAGGACTGAGTAGGCCTTATCGCTTATCCACATCCCTGTGGGTATGTAACTGTTTTACAATAATAAAGAGAAAACTAATTGTATTGTATTGTTTATGAATGTCATCAACATGGGTGGATTTAGATGGTGAACCCAGGGGATTATACTGGAAAACTTGGGGCAAGCTGTCCCAGGTGGCTTTGGAAATATGATTTTCCCTTATAAAAATGAAATTTTCCAAAGAATTGAGGAGGGGGATTGCCCCACACGAACCCTCTTAAATCGCCCATGGGGATCGAGATAAACTTATAAAATAATAATTCCCGATTTTTAAAACTTGCTTTTGGTGATGGAATTTTTTTCCTTGAAAACACTGTCCTATTGAATTGATTCCTCAGAAAATACTCATTGTGACTTTATTCTTTTTTAGTGCTTTATTGGACTTCTGTAAACCTGGAGTATTCTCTCATTGGAAAACCCTCAGTGTTAAAAACAGGTAAATTAAATGTTTTAATCTCTCCAGTGTAAATCTTTTGTTGTGAATTAGCCCAGATGCACCATATTTAACCACGGTTCAAATTAAAATCGAATATAATATCGAATATAAATATCTAATCAGGGAATAACTTTGTTGTACAGTCTCTTTACAAAAACAGTTTTTTAATTTTGACCACAATATACAACTAAAAGTACGTAATAAACTCTTACCGAAATTTTTCCAGGCTACCTAGACCTCCCAATATGATCATCTCATCTGAATAACACAGGGGAACAGCCATTTCGTTGTCTTAGAACTGTGACTTGTTTTTGAATCGCTTATGGCCCCTGAATCCAAAAGTAGCTGTAGTTTTTGTCTGTCACGTCCACTTTTTTGGCAAAAAGCCCCGCCCCCTTTTTACGTTTTTCAATGACTTAATGACTTTGAATTCGATTTTCAGGGTCGAAAATCATTACTTTAGTCTTTAAATTACACCCGAGAGGACAAGAATGGTTAAAGTTTCCAAAATATGAAAATTTGTGGCCAATGGATAGGTTTAAGGGGTTATTACCCCCCTAAAAAAGCAAAAAAAATCGTTAAAAATGATTATTTTATTTTACGCTATTTTTTTACATTTATTTTTTACGCAATTCCTTTTCAAAAGGTCCTAACCCATCATCAAGGACCAAAATTTAATGAAAATTGGCAGCAATGATTTTTACAAAAAGCGGTTGAGGCATTAGCGCCCCTGAAGCCCCCGCGGAAGGGTTCGGAATACTCCCTTTCGCTTAGAGGACGCGAACACCTCAACCGCTTTTAGTAAAAATCATTGCTGCCTATTTTCATTAAATTTGGGTCCTTGGGGAAGGGTTAAGACCTTTTAAAGAGGAATTGCGTAAAAAAATAAAGAGAAAAAACCCTGAAATGCGAAAAAGGAACGTTAAAAAGGATAGAGGTTATTTTAAGCTTTTCTTACTCTTATTTTTTATGCAATTCCTCTTTAAAAGGTCTTAACCTTTCCCCAAGGACCCAAATTTAATGAAAATAGGCAGCAATGATTTTTACTAAAAGCGGTTGAGGTGTTATCGTAAGCGAAAGAGAGTCTTCCAAACCCTTCCGGAGGTGCTTCGGGGGCGCTAATGCCTCAACCGCTTTTTGTAAAAATCATTGCTGCTTATTTTCATTAAATTTAGGTCTTTGGGGGTGGGTTAGAACATTTTGAAAATAAATTGCGTAAAAAATAAATGTAAAAAATAGCGTAAAATAAACTATCATTTTTAACGATTTTTTTTCGTTTTTAGGGGGGTAATAACCCCTTAAACCTATCCATTCGCTAAAAATTTTCATATTTTAGAAACTTTAACCATTCTTGTCCTCTCGGGTGCAATTTAAAGACTAAAGTAATGATTTTTGACCTTGAAAATCGAATTCAAAGTCATTAAGTCATTGAAAAACGAAAAAAGGGGGCGGGGCTGTTTGCCAAAAAAATTGACGTGATAGAAGAAAACTAACAACAGTTTTCTAATCAGAGTGCCCATTGAACTCTAAAACAGCCAAAAAATCGAAGGCAACAGAAATTATGTTAAAAATTGTTCCCCAGTGTAATTAATGAATTTTTATATTATCAAAATTTGTCCATTTCTCCTTTAAAACGACCGCTTTTGAGTTCGAGTTTCATTTTGAAGGTCAATTTTAACAAGTAAATATCTGGTCCATGAGAACATCTGGCGCTTCATATTTCTGAAACTCAGTATGAGTAAGAAAAATAAAACATTCCGAATATTATAATTGAAAGAAAACAGTTATGGGGGGTCCGAATTCATACTTGTGATTGGTTAAAGAAACACCAAGATCCACGCTTTGCAGATGTTTCTGATAAGAGATTTTGATTTTCCCTTGTTTACTGGAAGTCAGATTATGTAATAAATAAGTGGTTTATTGGAGTGGAAGGATATAAAGGAGCGGAAAAAGAGAGACATTTCTATAAAAATAGGTTGTCCCATAAGTTCTGTTACTTTTTACGAAGTTTTGTCTTTGAAAATTTTTTATGAAAAACTGGTAATAGGTGGAGATTTCAAACAAAAGGGATTTTGATATATGTATATTTATGAACATAATGTGTGATTTTGGTAGTTCTCGGGATATTATTTCTTTTCAAAATGGCGGTTTGAAAAAAAGACCAAAAACGACGATTTTCGCGTAATTTTTTTCTTTTGTTTAAAAAACTAGGAAGAACGCATAATTCATGGCTAAAAAAAGTTTTACTGTATATTTGAAATGTTTAGATTACGATGTCATAGTTTCAAGATGATTCGATAAGTTTAAGATTGGAAATTTTGGCTTTAAAACTTCATATTTTGGTAATTTCACGTGTTTTTTAAAGCACGCCTATTGTTTTTCTAAGCAGCTGGTATGAAGTAATTAAAGGCAGGTGTTTTTTGAACCATAAGGCTTGTTAATGCATTGAATTGATGGCATTAATGCATTGAAAGTATCTTTCCATAATATCATTCAATTGATTTATTTCTAATTGCCAAGGAGTTGTTTTTATTGTAATGTTTTCGTATGAAGCAAAGAAAATTGCTTTGTTCGCTGAGCGTATAAGTTCAGCGAGTGTAATTGTGATAGGCTAAAACGTTGCGCGCTTGCATTGTGCGCACTGTTTTCTGAACTTAAGTTCAGATATAATTTAATATACTGCATATTTTGAATACTTGGGTCTTTCCTAAGCTTTTTTATTGATTTTGATGCTTTTTTTGTAAAAATTTCTTTGAAATGACTAACATTACTGAGGTAAGTTTTTGCAATAGATGTTATGTTTGGGACCGAAATTTCCTAAGTTAAACTTATCGAATTATCTTGAAACTATGACATCTTCAACTAAACATTTCAAATATATAGTAAAACTTTTTTTAGCCCTGAATTATGCGTTCTTCCTAGTTTTTTAAACAAAAGAAAAAAATTACGCGAAAATCGTCGTTTGTGGTCTTTTTTCAAACCAGCATTTTGAAAAGAAATAATATAACGAGAACTACCAAAATCCCACATTTTGTTCATAAATATACATACATCAAAATCCCTTTTGTTTGAAATCTCCACCTATTACCAGTTTTTCATAAAAAATTTTCAAACACGAAACTTCGTAAAAAGTAACAGAACTTATGGGACAACCCAATACAAAGTAAGTGATTATTTTAATTTTATTAACTGAACTGCTCTTATATTTTCCCCTTAAAATTTTACCTAGAGTAAAATTAGAGTTTCGTATACATTTATTACGATTACATGATTTTGATTTTAAAGCAAACAATCTAGTTACACTGTTTGCTGTTTTTTTTATATGAGATCACTTATTGTTATCGATCGGATAATGTTATCAGTTTAGTCTCGGACAATTGCGATCACATTAAGCGGACTCGACTGTATTAATACTCGTCATGGTTTTACATTATACGGATGATTTCTTTTATTTATTTATTTAGAAAACACACACACCAGGTTACAACTCAATTATAGTGGTAGGGAAAAGGACAAACATTCAATTATAAAATCCGTAGACATTCTTTTTTTAAATTCATATTACTATATTTACTAGATATATTATTAGATTTTACTATATTACACTTACGATTTAGTGATCCTTATTAGTTATTATTAATACCGATCCATTATAGCTGATTAGCTTAGCTTATAAGTTGATCTAAGTGAATTGATCATATCAATGTATGTTATCCATATATTGGTTATATTATTATTGATCTAACATAGTGATAGTTATAAGGTGAAATCAATCAATTGTCCATAAATAATCCGGGAATTTAAAATTGTCTATTGGTTAAACATGGCAGACAGGACAAGCTTAATTGGGCGTTAAAGTTCGCCAACTCACTGACACATGTAGTGTAGACGATCTCCAAGAGGAACTCGTACTGAAACCTTTATATTTTGATATTGGAAGTTGGAACCGTCTTCTTTGGGAGATACGATATGATCTCTTTAATTTCTTCACAGTGTAGAAAACTGCCGAACAGCCATGCACTTGGCGCGGGATGAATTTTCTGTGCCCATGATTCTTACCCCGGAAGATTTGGCCAGTCATAACTTGGATGAGCTGTCTGGAATGACGTATTTGTCGTACTTCATGAAGGACGAGAGTCCTGGCTACCGAGCAACGCTCGCCTGGGTACAGAAGCAATTGCCACAGTTCAACATAAGAAATTTTACCGTAAGTTCTGTTAGGAAATATTCATATTTTGGTTTTGTAAAGTATGGTTATACCTTGGACGTATGTGAATCAATTTTCAATCCATGTTTCATGTTATTTATTATGTTTTTTAGACCGATTGGAATGATGGCCATGCATTATGTGCATTGGTTAAGTCTTATGGAGCCAATATTCCTGACTATACTGAACTGAAGAAGGAGCGGTCTTTTTGGGAACAAAATCTTCAACATGGTATTGTTTGAAATAGTAATACATATAATATTTTAAGCGCCTTTCTTATCAAAATATGTTCATTGATTTGTGATGATTTTTGTTTCTGTAGGTATAATCGGGGGTGAAAGTTTAGGTGTTCGTCCACTTTTGAAACCAAAAGAATTATCTGATTCAGAAGTTGAACACTTAGGTGTTATGGCGTACATAGCTCGTTTTCAATGGGTAAAACCTCTTAAAAAGCCTCGAGATAAAATCAGCATTGCTGGGATAAATTTGAACAATGTGCATATCAATAAACCAGTATGTATACCTATTCAACATTATCAGTTTTTCAAACAGATACTTTTAGCTATCAGCTCAACCCAAATGTCCATTTTTGTATCTTTCTAGGGAAATTTTAAAATAAACTTCCTGGATAATACGGTTGATGAAAAGAAAATAAAAGTGGACGTTCGTTTTGAGAAAAGAAGTATTGATTGCAAATTGTCATTTTTTAAAAATGGTGGTACTGGATGTTTCATTCCTTCAAATGTTGGTATGCATGAGGTATGGAATGTCTAGAAGTTTTTCTCTTGCATCGATTTTAGCATTCTATTATCTTAGATTGATTTCTAAATGAATTAATGGCTAAATTTAAAAATTAAACTGGTAGGCTAACATTTTCAAATGTAATTGCTATTAATTAAACTGGTAAATTTCAGATTTCTGTGAGAGTTTTTTAATTTGTTAACTATCAACTGCTTTTGTAGCTCATGGCATTCTATGATGAAGAGATTATAACTGGTTTTCCAATGCATATTAGAGTTCATCCCGATATCTCAAAAATTCTTTATTCTGGCATTGATCTCTGTGCCTTAGGATCCGTTGTAGAAGTACTGGTAAGTATGTTATGTTTACTTTAATGTTATGTTGTTTGCATTACATTAAACTTTATTTGGTCAACAAGTAATGAAAAAAACATTATTAGAAGTATAGAAAGTTAGTTTTACTATAAATTTTTGTTTACTTTTTAAAATTAAGGGGTCCCCAAATTGTGGGGCCTTAGTGGTTCTAATGGTAAATCAGGGCCTGTCTTCTCCACATGAGAGTTGTGTGCTACAGCTGTTGAATAAATGTTAAATTATTCCTTTGAAAGATTAAAACCCCTCTACGGGCCGTATTCATAAATTTTAACACGAGATGGAAACGATACGTAAACGAGCAATTTGAAAACATTCACTCGAAAGTGGCCGTTTCAAAAGCTCGAGCTATAAACGAGCGCTCCTGCTACCATCTGTCAAAAAACGTCACAAGTAATTATACACTAATAATACACATTTTTACAAACACTATGTTTATTGCTTTCGTAATAGTATATAAATGTCTGAGGACTTGTTTTGGTAATGAATAGGTAATTTAGATTTTTTGGAACTATTTAACTGACCACAAAAAATGTAAAAGCCATCGGAATAAGGTTCGAATCTCAAAACAATATGGCAGACGAGAGCTGTGGAGTTTGAAATCTCTCTCGCTTAAAATGTCTCGTTTACGTCCTGTTCTCTTTTCCCACTTGTGTTAAAATTTCTGAATACGGCCCTAAAGCTGAAAATTAGCTCATGTAAAATCCTAGAAGAGATACTGCGTTTTTTTTTCAAGGTGATTTTATGTAACCTTGTATGGATTATAATTTAAGAATGGTAATATGAGGGAGGAATCTATCAATTACAAAGGCAGCTGGTGTTTTTTTTGCAAATTTTCCAAAGATTTCAGGGCCGCCTAGAAACATAAATTATATTTAATTTGAATCAGTTTTTCTTCATAAAATGTTGATTGTGCTTTAAATGAGTGTTGTATGAGTTTGGTATCATTCTGGCTTCGGGAACCAAGGTTTCTAAAACATTGAATTATATGCTAAACAGTGGCGGCTCGAGGGTAAAATTATAAGGGGTGCTGCTCCGATGGTACAGCTCCCGTCAAAAAAAACGTTACATTGCTCCATCGATGGAACGGGTGGGGTTGCTGGATTTGGCAATCAATTCACAGTTTGGCGCATCTCGCATTTTTTTTTCGTTTTTAAGAAATGAAACTTTTACATTACATTCACCAGTTATTTGGAACAAGAGTTGGGCGCAATCAAACTACATTTTTAATCTGATTGAAAGTATAATCTGATTACTTTTGTAGTTTGATAACATTTGGAATTTTCAATCTAACTAATGTGTAATTGGATTGAAAGTAATCTGATTACTTTTTTTTGGGAAGTTTTGCCGATTGATTTTATCTTAGTTGGCAAAGGCATACATGTGATTCTTCCGCCAATTGGCGGAAATCCGCCAATTTGCTTAGCAAAGTTAAAATCCGACGATTCGATTTGCAAAACTGAAAATCCACTTTCTTATTTTCCAATCGTTTTTTACTGATAACTCTGACCGCCAGAGTTGCCTAGTAATAAGTTTTAAGTAAAATCGAAAAAAAATATTTGAAAATATCGAAGTAATATGAAAACTATATGCAAGAAAATATGGTTCTAGCATATTGAATCATAGATATCGGGAAGTAGGAGCCAATGGCCCCCCTCTACTGAAAATAAAGGAAAATTTCAGTGCGATCGAAAATTTTTTTAAAATATTTTCCGCCAATTTATTGTCGGAGAAATCACATGTATGCAAAGGGGAAGGGAGGGGGTCAGAAATGACCAAAAACAAGGTTACGTAATATAGTCTTATAGTGATCACGGTTAATATTATCAATCGGATTATGTTTAGAAAAACACTGGTCCCGATCACTAATATTTAACGTATAATGTATCGTTTTATGTGATCAATATATCTCTTAATGTTTTTAAAATCTGGTGAAATAACTAAAACAAAGATTAGGTTGATTTAAAAAGTTTAAGTAGAATAATTTATTGATTTTAAAATTACAACAATAACAACTATGTGATAGACCTGTCCTCATTTTGTGACAAACACATTGGAGTCGGATGTGATCGCATTGTCACTGGAATAAATGTGATCGCATTGTCACTAGGACTATGATAGACGTGTGTCCGATATTTTTGATCAATAATGTGATAAGTTAAATGTGATAACGAGACCAAGTGATGCATATGACATCGCATGATGATCACGATTTGTCAAATCACTTTTTAACTCACAAGTTTTTTTCTCATAATTTTCGGAATTGAAATAAAAACGTTTTTTTCAACAAAACCCTTAAGTTTAGGGCCAAGTTGGTGGCAATCCAAAATTTGGAAAATTGTAAAAGAAAACTATGTATTTGTCAATCAATGGTTTTACAAGACCCTGATTAAAAATTCGAAATATTAAATATGAGAGACGATATTTTTTAACCAAATAACGCGACTAATGATAAAGGAGGATAAATGAAACGAGGATAAATGAAAACGAGGATAAATGAATTTTTTTTACAAAAAGTTTATTTTCAATCCTTTACTATCTAATCTACTTCACATAAAATCCCCTATGATCTGAAAGGGGAAATCGGATTCTTAAATTTTTTATAAAGCACTTTGTGTTTGGTAAAATACCTTAAGAAAATTATTCTTTGAATATTTAGTCATCACGCAAATAACTTTTCAAAGGAAACTTCACCGATCATTAATTTTATTGAAATTCCAAAATAAATAGAAAATGTCTGATATTAATTAAAAAACTAAACATTAAGAAATGTGTTCTGCTTTTTAAAATCAGCAAAATTTGGAAAGCGGAAAGGCCTCATATCTTTTTAATTCAATTCGAAAACATTCAAATCCTTTCTGTTGTTGTGGTCGAGAAAGACAGAAGCGAGGAGCGAGGGTTGCTACTAGTTTCGCCTTGGCGGTTGGATGATGGCGACCGTTTTCAGGCTTTTACCTCTAAATTTTCAAACTTCAACTTTGAGCCATGGCTTTATTTAATGACCAAATTATATGAAACTTGGTATTTAGGGTTTAAATGGTATGGTCTTTCATATACGGGTATAAAAATTGGGGGTCACCATGAAAAAAGTTGCACTTTATTTTGCGTTTCGCATAAAGACGGCCTCTGAGAAAAAAATAGTCAATTAGTAATTTCAAGATTACAATAAATCCTAAAAAATGACACCAAAAGCATCTTTTTAACCCCACCCGTTCGCCCGCACATTCTACTGTAACGTTTTTTTTGACGGGAGCTGTACCAAGTTGGCAACGTATTTTAAGCGATATAATGCCAAATTATATTTCTATTAAACAAAAACGAGTAAAAAGTCAAATAGAAAAGATGGGAACAACACAAAATTTTTATTTCACACTAAATAAGCATTCAAAAACTGTCACTTACGCGATTAGCGGATTATTACGAATATTAAAAATCTAAGATGAAGTCTATTTCATTTAGTATCTCAAAAGCAAATGAAACTAAAATCAACATTTTGAATTCAATTTTTTCATTATAAAAAGAAATAAAAACTTGGCTAGAAAAAAGTAAACATGAATCTTTATTGACTTGCCGATAAACATCAGAAAATATTTTGTTCTCTCTCTATTGAAAGGAAAAAAAGAAGCTATAAATAAAAAACAGTGTTGGAGTGATAAGCTAAAAAAGCCAATATGATTTATTAGTAGTAGAAATCGTTTATTTTTCTTCTTTCTCACAGCTCTCTCAAGGGAAAAAGCTATCATTCTTTTGGTCGGGGCTGCTTTTCAGCAGCCCCTTTTCTTCTAACAGATTCGCATGCTAAATTCTTGATATTTTGATTTGATATGATAGAGCTAGGTTTTATACTACGATTGGTACATCTGCGGGGGCTGATCGACCCGGAAAGAAATCTGTTGGAGAGACGGCATAGCAGAGAATTATTAATTGAAAAAGGATTATAAAGGACAAAGATTAAAGGGAGAAATAGATAATTTTTTAAATATTGTAAAGCAAATAAAAATTGGAATTTCGTGAAATTTTTGTTGGGGGTGCTGCAGCCCCGCAGCCCCTATGGACGAGCCGCCACTGATGCTAAATTCCTTTCAAATCAGCTACAGCGTAGGCTTTGGGCCGGACACTATCAAGTCTGTTATTCTAAATTTAATAAAGCTAATTTAATTTGATCTAAAATATATTTCATTCGATAGGAAGATTTAATTAGAACTCCCTTCTCAATTTCATGCATAAACTCCCTTACATAGGCAGAAAAAGAGAGGTGTCCACTTTAGATACAAGAGGTGTCCACCATAGAAACAACATACTACATCTATGTGGCAACTATAGATGCAATTTGGAGTACTTTTTAAAAATTGATTAAAAATACTTAACCCAATCTAATTAAAAATTTTAATAGTAAAATCGAAAGAAGATCCAATTAACCTAAAAATAGGATGATAACCGTTTCCAAGCAAATAGGTTGATATTTATTGAGAATTTAAACAAAAATTTTCCTTAAAGTGTCCACTATACCCACATCTACCTTATGTCTTAATGAAATTAAGAAATAATCAAATTAAGAAATAGTCAAATTAAGAAACCTAAAATTGTGGGGATTAGATTGATGATTAACGGCAGTATTCTGAAGCCTCTGGCAACTAGAGATGTCAAAAAATAACCGGTTATGACCGAAAACCGGTTATTTTGGTACCGGTTTTTCGGTCATAACCGGTTATTTTTCTTCGGTTTAACCGGTCCGTTTTTTTAAATTCTACAACCAGCGGAAAAAAAATGGATGCAATTCGGACTCAAAAACTAAAATTTTAATTACTTAAAACGATTACAGTGTATCAGCTCCAGGGTTGGAAAAAAAAACCGGGTTTTTAAAAAAAAAAACAAAAAAAAATGGGTTTATTTGTTTTTTTTTGTTTAAACCAAGTTTTTTAGAATTTTTTTTTTCAGAATAAGTTATTTTAGTAGTGATGTTCGAAATTGAGTTGTAAATGAGACATTTATTTCAGGGGTTGTTTATAATTGATAAATGATTTGTATATTTCAATTAATTAATTTAATTAGTTAATTAAAATTAAATTAATTTATTTTAAAAATAATTTTTGTTTTTAAAATTCCAATTTGAATATCTAATATTATTGTAGTGAATAAATATCAGTGTTAATTTATCTTGGATAAATGGTTGAAATAATCAAATTATTTATCTTAATTATATATGGATTAATTTATGAACTTAAGAAAGAGAAAATATTTTATTTTTTAAATAAGAAGTAAAAATGAAATGTAAACAACTAATGTTGAATAAATATCAGTGTTAATTTATCTTGGATAAATGGTTGAAATAATCAAATTATTATCTTAATTATGTATGGATTAATTTATAAACTTAAGAAAGAGAAAATTTTATTTTTTAAATAAGAAGTAAAAATGAAATGTAAACAACTAATGTTAATCGAAATTGGATAATAGATTGAGATAATTAATTTGAATAATTATAAAATGGTAAAATAATCAAATTAATTATCTTAATTATATGGATTAATTTATGAACTTAAGAAATTTCTTTAGAAAGAGAGAATTTAATTTTTTAAATAAATAAAAGTGAAAAGTAAGCAACTAATGTTAATTGAAATTGAATAAATGATTGAGATAATTAATCCGATTAAGGAAATCAACAGTTTTTTATTAACTTAGTAAAAAAACCCAACTGGTTTTTATATGTTTATAAGCAAACCAACTGGTTTTTAGTTTTTATCATTAAAGAAATCAACGGTTTTATTAATTTAGTAAAAAACAACTGGTTTTTATGACTGACAAATAAGACATTGTTTTTATCAATTAATTAAAATCCACACAAGCCATCTTTTATCAGTGAAAAACAGATAAATTTTGTGTATCTTTAGTTACTCTTTGATAATGTTTCATTTTAAAGGAAATATATAATAATGCAACATATAATAAGTTTAACTTAAGCATTTAAGGTTAAGTTTAGAGAGAATTCAATAATTAAACCATTAAATTAAAAGATTTTTGATTTTTAATCACCCTAAAATGTCAATTTTTTGATATATCTGACCTTTTAATTTGTGCAAAAGATTAAACTTAATAACACTTTCTTTAAAAAAATCCTGAAAATATTTTATAATTTCTAAAAAAAACATGAAACCATGTTTTAAACCGGCCAACCCTGATCGGTTCGGTTTTTGGGGGAGGGGATTATTTTCAGCAATAAAATAATTAGATTTTCCATGGTTCGATATTTAGAAGTTAGATTTTTCGAAGTAAATACTATAAGATAAATCTTAAGAATGTGTAAAATACTTCTGTCTTTGTGATTTTTAACCTTATATTTGAAAATACATCATACATTTCAATTTGAAAAAATGTCCCATCCCTCCCCGGTACTAGGGTGGGATGGAACATTTTTAGAATTACTTTAATTCTTTTATAAGTCTTAAGTTTTGTTTGCTATGACATTGGTTATATTTTTTAAACATGTTAAAATGTTTCAAGATGTTATTTTGAAAGTTTCAAATTTTTACAAAGAAAACTAAATTTGTAAAAAATATTCTTGTAAAAAATGTCCCATCCCTCCCTGCTAGCAGACACCACTGTATTTAGGAATAGTTTATTTAAAATATTATTTCCCTAACTTGTGTAGATTTAATGTTTTGGATGTTGCATTTTTGCTTTTTAAGTCATGATTTTCCATAGTAAGTAGTGCTGTTTTTAATTATTTTATTTTTGTTTCAACAGATAAATTCTAATGGTGTTGGAAGTGGAAATGTGTTTGTTGAAGCTCAATCCCCATCTGGAAAGTTGAGAAAATGTACGGTTGCTGAAAGTGAAGAGTTCCACACTGCAACCTTTACTCCAGATGAAATAGGTATATTTATTTACAGGGTGTTTTAAGCTCACCCAAACTCTGATCAGGTGAATTCCTCGTGGGGAGTAGATAAAATATGACCAAGAGGAACTATACCTCTACAATCCATAATTTTCCTTGAAAATTATGGGGACGTCTTGGTCTTGATGATGTCATATCTGGTTTACGCGACAAAAGGTTTATAGTAGAATACATTAGCATTGTTATTTGGATGTGTTTGCAGGCAAATATCCACAGCACTGTCGCAAATATCCACAGATATGATGCCACCTTTTTTGTAGAAGTCATTGATTAATTAACCCTATCTGTGCTAGTTGAAAATATAACTTGGCTGGCAAAAAGACCCTACAGCATATTTAAGGCCTGCTGTTGTAGTTATTAAAGCTAATTACTAAAAGCAGGGCCGTAACTAGACTTTTTTTTTTCGGGGGGAGGGCTTGGCAAAAAAATTTCTTGAAACTTAAGTTTGATTTTGTTAGTGACCTAGGTAAGTAGACAGTGGCAGATCCAGGATTTGGTTCTTGGGGGGCTAAAAATTTCAATATCGAAATCGTCTTCTCATACCCTAAAGCGTCTGGGGGTCCTCCCCCAGAAATTTTTGGAAATTTAAGTCCAAAAAGTATATTTCCAACTCATTTTGGTACACCTAATCCGGATTTCGAACATACATTTTCAAGAATTTAATTTACATTTTGTTAGGATTTTTGCATATCGACGAATTTTTTACAGAAAAGTGGTAAATAATAGGGTTGCAAATTCCAAAGGGGGTATGGGGGTCCTTCCCTAGAAAATTGCTTGAAATTTGACCCTAAAAACAGGATTTTAACTCATTTTAGAGTCGCTTTTCCCTTTTTTAAACCCCTGAGTTCCCACTTCCCCTCTTTCTCACTGATAGTTTTATTCCTTTTGGGGAGGGGGGCTAAAGTCCCCTAGCCCCCTTAGATCCGCTAGTGTGAGTAGAACTCCTAACTCACCTTGGATACGGCCCCTTTTTGATTCCTCACTCATTTTTAGACTAACCCGAAGAGGACCACTCCTTGTAAGTCCCAAAATTTTCAAGGAACGACTGTTATTATAGATTTCAAAATTTCAAGGGGGGTTGGGGATTCTCCCCAAAAAAATTTTGAATTTTGAACCTTAAAAGTAGGGATTTTGTGCATTTTAAGGTGAATTTTTTAGGAAAAACAGTAAGTAAGAAAATGATGTCAAAATTTCGGGGTTGGGGGATTAAACCCCCAAAACCCCCCCTTGGATACGGCCCTGACCAGAAGGATTGATGAAAGTTGTTATATATTTTTTGTATTTTTTAGGTGAATGGAAAATAATAGTTACATATGCAGGAGAACATATACATGGTAGTCCTTTTACATGTTATGTTTGTGATCCAGCTAAAGTAAAAGTAAGGTTTTTTGTGCTTCATATGATTCTTAAATATTACTCAAACTTTTAAACAAACTCAAAGTTTTTTTTAAATTTCTAGTGAAAGAATTTCCTAATCATTACTTTTGCATTTCCTTACAATATAAATGTGTTTAAGTATTTTGCACGTAGGATTTACTGCATTAAAGTACTCTTTGTGTAAGTTTCAAAGTCATAAATATATCTTTGGTTATTAAATAACCCTTTTATTCTGTAGGTTCAAGGGTTAACTGCTGGATTAAAGGGTAAAGAAAAATCATTTATCATAGACGCCAGTGGTTCTGGATGGGGCGAAGTTAAGATAGAATTATTGCATAACTCATCCTCTGTTCCTATTTCTGTTGATGAGCAAGGGAATGGTATTTATATTGTTAATTTTCTACCGATGTCATCTGGAAGATATCATCTAAGCATTACATTCAACTCTATTAACGTTAAAGGTAAATATTTTTTTCCTCTATCTCATAAATAATCATCCATTTTCTCACATAAACGCTTGAATTATTTTACATTTTATGTTGTAATTTTAGGTTCACCATTTAGTTTCAAAATTGTTGACAGCGAAAAAGAATTGAAAGGAAATGAGTTAGAATCACTTGTAGAAGAAACAAAATTTAAAAAAGAAAAATATGCACCACTAAAAGAAGTTCAGCAAAACCATGTGATTCCTGAAGGAATTAGTTCGGTTTATTCCAAATCTAGTGAAAACATATTTAAAAGTAATGAAGATCTAGTGAAGGCAAATTCCAATATTTTTTCAAGTAGAGAAAGCATTCATCAAACCACTAATGCCAATGAAAAGTCGCTTGTTGCTAAAGCTTTTAACAGCACTTCGAGTCAAGAAAATTTAAGTTTCCATCAAAGAGCTGAAATAGTGAGTAGTAAGTTGATGGCTCATAAAGAAAACTTGAAAAGTTCAAAAGCCCCTGCCCCCCCTCCTAAAAAAACTGCATCCTACGATTCTACAGAATTGAAAACTACCCAAGTCGTAAACTTGGAAACACATTCTAGCAAGTCAAGCTCAGAGACTGTACAGCTTGCTGAACCGATTGCTAATCAAAACTCCAATGCTTCGTCGGGAGTTCAAAATGTGTTTGCAAGCAATGAAAGTTTAGGAGCTAAACCCAAAATCCATTCGAAGAAGAGCAAAGGAGATACTGATGCTGTATCTTCCAACAGTAATACTAAACATGAATTGGATGATTATACCTTTGCTCTTTCATCCAGTAAGTACAAAAAAGATAATATCGATATATCTCAAGTAATAACTGAAGGAGAAGGCTTACGCCTTGTTCCAGTGAAACAACCAACCACGTTTTCATTACAAGCCCCTTGGTTAAAACAAGATGATATTCAAGCTACTGTTACGGGTAAGTAGTTTTGAAAAAAAAATTATAAATTTATTATACTGTTAAACTGTTTTAATGATAAAAATTTAGCCATAAAAATTCATCAAACATTCTCCCTTCCTCGTTTAGCCCCTTCTGGTCGGGAAATTCCTCTTAGACTGGAATTTGTTGCTCATGGGAAGTATCGTGTAGAATACATTACACCTGAAGTTGGAGAGCATTCGATTGAAATTACTGTTGCTGGTAAACGTTTAACAGGAAGTCCATTTCAATGTTTTGCATATGATGCTTCTCAAATAAAGGTTGGAAAAATCCCTAATGGAACTGTTGGGAAGCCTGTGGAATTTGAGAGTAAGTCCTAATAACTTTATTTTTGTAAAACAGATTGATAGAAATCAGTGGCGTAGCCAGAAAAAAATTTCGGAGGGGGATGTTGATATTTTGAGAGGGGATATGGGGTATTTTTAGTGGTTTTCTATGGTCAAAAAGGAAATTTCTTGAGTTTCGGGGGGGATATATCCCCAAATCCCCCCCTCTGGCTACGCCCCTGATAGAAATTGCCTTGCACAGTTATAATAACAAGTCAAACTCATATTTTTAGTATCGAAAGGAGAATAAATTTTATAATTTAGACGACTGTTAGAAACCAGAACATAAATTCAAAAGTTGCGCTTGAAGCTGCTAACTGATGGAAAATAGGGGAGAGTGGGGCTATTTCGCACATGGGGCACATTCGGACAGACGGCATTTCCCCTAGTTATTATTAATTTAAAAATCTGAAAAAAAATACCAGTAGATGGAAGCATGACTACCACCTCCTGCATGAATTTTCAAAGCTCTGAGCCATTTTGTTGTATACGTACTAGAAATTTGCTAGCGTTAGAAGCAGCAAAGTAAATTTTCTTGTCATTTTGTTGGCGTAAAATATCAATCAAAAAACACTCTCAATTGGACATTCAGCATTTTATTCAGTAGAGGCACTACTAAAGTAAGTTTCTAGAAAGGTTTTATTCCCTGCTTTATTTATAAATATCTTGTTGGGACGTGGTAAGCTAAGATGGTTTATTAACATCTCAACTCTACAGTTATTTACTACTACTTCAATCTCCACTCTGTTTAAATACAAGGTTGTTTCATTCTGTATTTCTATGTCTTTGTCTCCACTTGCTGGGTGTTGGGGACAGATGTAGTTTTGAACTTTTAGTTCGCTGCATTCAGAAACACCCCCTCTGCTCAGGTCCTGTCCCCCTGATGAAGAGGCCTGAGCGGAGTGTTATTTCTTTGCTTCTTTTTTGCTTATAGTATCATACTTTAATTACATATTCTTGAGTAATTATGTTTTAATTAATGTAAAATTTAATATCTTTTAACACGTGGACTGCCACAATAAAATTTTTTTTGTCCATGTGACCCAAAGGAAAAATGCAGTGTGAAAGGAGTTATATTTAACTCACTGGGCCTCCTGGACACAAAAGGTGTAAGTTAACACCTGAGAGTGGGCGTGTTAATTTAGCTTTGAAGCATTTTATTATTTTTAAGGGGCGTATATCTGATGGTATAATTCAGATAAAATAGTGTGCTGCATACAGTGGCTGATCTATAGGGGCTATAGCCCCCCCATGGGACTTAAGTTCACACTAGATAAAATCGAAGTTTTTCGAAAACATTTTAGAAATATTCAAAAATATTTTGTAGTTTTTTTTACATTTCAAACGGTCCAAAGAGCTTTATTTTCTAAGCATTAGCCCCTTCAGATATCTTAGCCCCCTGCGTTTTTGTAGATTCAATGCACAAATTATTCTCTTACAAAGGTCTCTCCAGGATCTTTATAGCCCCCTGGTTTTTTATATGTCTCTTTCACAATTGAAATAGCCCATTTTACATTATAACTGGAAAATTACCTTTTTGCAATGAAAGGTAAACAGTTTTAGCTTCTTGTATGCAACACTTCTATGAATCTATTTTAAGAAATTATAAAGTAAATAGTAAAGTAGAAAAATAATAAAATAAGTCAGGGGTTCATACCGCCCCTCTTGAAATTATTGAAACCATATTTATATCCAATTTTTCTCTTGAAAAGAGTAAGAGAAAACATTCTTTTCGGGTGTCATTCAGAGGGTGCCAAATGAGTCAAAAAAGGTACTTGTTAAGGTCAAATTTCAAAAACAATTCTGGGGGAGGACCCCCAGACCCCCTCTTTATGTTGTTGGCTAGATATTAATTGCTAAACTTTGAAATGAAATGCATGGAGGTTACCTATAATATAATTGAAAAAGATAGTTTTGAAAAATATATGATAAAACCTTTCCGAAAACAAAAGTCGCGATCTGCCATGGCTGCATGATTGGTTTAAATTTTCCATAAATTATAATATTAATTTTAAATAGTAGTCTAACAATTGTTTTTCCGGTTATGTTAAAACAGCCTGTATTTTAAGCCTTCCTTTTTTCAGTAAATGGTGCTGAAGCTGGTTCTGGGAACTTAGAAATCTTAGTCAATGGGGGACATGTTACAAGCAATGTGAAAAGTTTGGGCAACCACTGTTTCCTTGCCTCCTTCATACCCCATACGGCCACCACTCATACGATAGAAATGAAGTTCAATGGACACCATGTTCCAGGTAGCTGGCTTTTGTTTAAGGCGTTTTTTATGAACTGTCCCGAGTAGTCGCCTGACGTCATTTATGACGTCGAATGTCCACTTTGAAGATGTCAATTTCAACGTCAGAAATGACTTGAATCAAAATTAAGTAATTTTAGATGACTATTAAGATTCAGGTATGACTATTAAGTCATTTTTGATGACTAATAAAAGACGTCATAAATGACGTGATTTGAAAAAAAATAGTACCTGTTTTTGAAGTCATAAATAATGTCAGGCGACTACTTAGAGTCCTTTGAGTTACTTTAATTATTGTTTGTTAAATGAGCTGTCAAATTCTTTAGGATCGCCTTGGAAGTGTGAAGTGAGTGAAACGAATAAAAAATTAGCTGTGAGGGGAGAAGTCCTCAAGTCATTCAGTTCAAGACAACCAGTTTCCTTTGAAATAACAGCTTTGGGATACTCAAAGGAAACTATTAAAGTTAATGTCAATGGTAAGTTACATTATTTTGAAAGAATTAAGCTTTTGTCTTTCTTTTATGGCTATTATGAATTTTTTTTACATTTTACACAAGCCCGTATATAAGGGTTTTTGCCATCCTGTGCTACCATTTTCCTTTCTTTTTAGTAAGAGCAACTTTGTAGCTTCAATTCTTCTCAAAAGTCAACGTTTTGAACTATGGGTTTTAGAAAAAAGAAAAGCCTGATAGAGTTATCAGGAATCCAGGATAAAAATTTGGGCTAACAATTAACATCCATGTTAACCCCAAGCCCATTTTTCAAAAACTGATTTTACAATTTTTTTTCAAAAACGTTTTTTTTGTTAATTTCCCAATTTTAGGGGACAAGTTGCTAGCAGAAGAAATTGTTATATTGAGCTGAATTTTTTTTTGTTTTATTGAAGTCATATGGTCAAAAACCTGCTATTTCTGTTAGCAGATTTTGAAAAATCTGGTTTTTCTACACATCCTGTTAAGTATCTGCTGTACAATATTCATTGAATTTTTAAACTGTGTTTATTTTAGGGCCAACAATAAAAAATGTTCCAGTGGTTGTTAAAAAGACATCCAATACAACATTTGATGTTAGTTTTAATCCAGAAGAAGTAGGTAAGTTTTGTTTGATGCAAATTTATCTTATATATCTAACTAGTTTCCTGAACTTCAATTTTTTTACAGTACAAAAAATTAATTCAAAGACATTGTGTAATTAAATGGTTTGACCTTCTGCAATAAAGATCTAAATAACATAAGTTTTACACCTGACTCCAGGGGAGGATCCATACCAAATTTTTTTTTTGGGGGGGGGCATTTGAAATTTCCCCCCCAGAAAACTTTTGGAAATTTAAGTCAAAACCCCACTTTTTCAACTCGTTTTGGTACGCCTCATCAGAATTTCGGATATAGATTTTTGGCTTAAATCTAGAAGTTGTTTCAAACGCCAAGCGAAGTACAGGGTGTTCCAAAAAAAGCCCCTAACTTTAAAAAATTATAGAAAATAAACTATTAGAGATAAAAATATGCCGTTCGCTGCATCTTTCTTCAAATGCTCGTAAATTTTTGTTCCCAAATTTTTGAAAAACTGTAGTTCTCACGTCAATTCATAGATGCACTGTTCCCTCGAGAAATTTGGAGAAAGATATCCTCCGAATCCCTTTTTCGTTCGTCGTAGGGAAAACAAATTTGTTGATAGAATCGATTCTAGAATCGAATGATAATGAAGTACTTTGAAATCGAACCTTAGTTTCCAGTAGACAGGAAGGGATCTCAGCGAAATTTTTTTCGATTTCAGGTCACGCGCATTGCAGATTATTCTATTGTAGGGAAAATTAATTAATAGTGTTCTTGAGGGGGGATCTGGTATATAACGATTGATTTAATCTTCAATTGCGGAGACAATTGACAATTAATTCAACTGTAATTGTGAGAGAACCTACCATTAACGATTAAATAAATCGTAATTCTGAATGCCTCCATGACAACTAATTAGGCATTACTGGATCGCTTCGCAATTTCACCGGAGTGGTCCGCAGCTTTATTGGATCGCTTCGCCACTTTACCAGAGTTGTCCGCAACTTACCGGAAGTGATTCTTAAGTCACCGGAAGTGGTCCGCAACTTCACCGTAGTGGTCCGCAGCTTTACCGGAAGTGGTCGTCAACTTTACCAGAAGTGGTTCGTAAGTCACTGGAAGTGGTCTGCAACATACCGGTAAGTAGCGGGCTACTTCCGGTGACTTGCGGACCACTTCCGGTGACCTGTGAACCACTTCCGGTAAGTTGCGCACCACGTCCGGTGACTTACGAACCACTTCCGGATAGTTGCGGACCACTCCGGTGAAGTTTCAGATTACTTCCGGTGACTTACGGCCCACTTCCGGTAAGTTACGGACCAATCCGCTTAAGTTGCGAAGCGATCCAATAAAGCTACGGACCACTCCAGTGAAGCTGCGAAGCGATCCCAGTAAAACTGCGGACGACTCCGATCAAGTTGCGGACCCTTTCTTACGAACCCTGAGAATTTTCTTGCACGCCCCAGTCATTTAATCAATTATATTAGTATTGTCAAATTATCACGCAAAAAGTAGTTTCTATTGCGGGAAAGATGATGAAGTAGTGAAAATGTATTTTATCAGATCCCTAGAACATTATTAATTAATTTCCCCATCTAATGACCTGTAATCGAACCTAACCTGTAATCGAAAAAAAAAAATTTGCTGAGATCCCTTCCTGTCTACTGGAAACCAAAATTTCGATTTCAAAGTACTTGATTATCATTCGTTTCTAGAATCGATTCTATCCCCAAATTTGATTTCCCTACGATGAACGAAAAAGGGATTTGGAGGATAACTTTCCCTAAATTTCTCGAGGGAACAGTGCTTCCATCTATGAATTGACTGAGAACTACGGTTTTTCAAAAATTTGGGAACAAAAATTTACGGGCATTTGGAGAAAGATGCAGTGAACGGCATATTTTTATCTCTAATAGTATATTTTCTATGATTTTTTAAAGTTAGGGGCTTTTTTTGGAACACCCTGTAGTAGCGCCAAAGTATCAAAGTGAATTTGGCGACTAAAAATTAGCCAAGAGGCGCCAACCCAAACACGCATCTAGATTTTTACCAGATTATTTGCGTTATGACACAAACTTAGTAAATTATACTAGTTAATATACAGAGTTACAAAGGCCAGGGGGGTCTGGGGGTCCTCCCCCATAAAATTTTAAAAAATTTGACCTTAAAATAACAGGCTTAACTCATTTTGGTGCATAAAATGTCATATTATGTAGAGTAAAACTTTTCATTTTTTTGGGAGGGGAGGCTTGAGCCCCCTAGCCCAAACCCCCCTGAATCCACTAGTGGAGGGGGCTAATGCTGAATTTTGGATAAAGCTCATTGAATTGTGAACAGGCTAATTCTTTATAGGGGCTAAAACTCAGAGGCCCCTTTAAATTGTGAATCCAATCTGCAAAAACTAAAGTAGGGGACTATAAATCGGTAACGAGCTAAAGCTTTTTAAATTAAAAACGCAAGAAGGCTAAAGCTCATTGTTCCCTTTAAATTGTGAATCGAATCTATAAAAATGCAGGGAGGCTAAAGATTTTGTAGTGGTTAAAGCACATTACAACTTTTTTTTTTGAAGTTAAGAATTCCATCTTTATAAAAGAGCAGAGGGCTAAAGCTCATCTATCTTGGAGGGGGCTAAAAGCTCATAAGTTGATGTGAACCAAATATATAAAAATACAAGGGGACTAATGCTTTATAGGGGCTAAAGCTCATTGGCCTCTAAATTCTTAATTTATTATACAAATACACCGGTAAAGTTTTGAAGGGGCTAAAGATCATGAAATAGGTTAATGTTTTGAAGGGGGCTTAAGATCATGAAATGGGCTAATATTTCGAAGGGGCTCACTGAATCCTTTAAATTGCAAATTAATTCTACAAACATGCAGGGGACTAAATGCTTTGTAAGGGCTAAAACTCTTGAATTCCTTAAATATTAGTGAATTAATAGTCTACAAAAATGTAAAGAGCAAAAACCCACTTTCCCTATAATTGTGCATTGATCCTACAAATTTTCATCTTAAAAGGGGCTAATGATTATGAAATAAAGCTCTTTGGGCCGTTTGAAATGTAAAAGAGCTACAAAAAAATTTTGAAAAGGTTTTAAATTTTTCAAAAATTTGTTCGAAAAACTTCAATTTTATCTAGTCTGAATTTTAAAATTTTTTCTGAACTTTCAATTCAATTTTATCTTTATCTATGGGGGGGCCATAGCCCCTATAGCCCCCCATAGATCCGCCACTGGCTATATGAGCAACGTACCATACCTAAGAATTAAGACTTCACATGAATTATAAGGGGAACATTTTTTTGAGTTTTAGCTCTAGAAAGGGGTTTTAACTATTTTGGAATTTTCTTCTTCGGGATGAGTATGGCCCCCCCTTACGTTGTTTTTATTCTTGTCAGAAATCGCATGAATTTCAATGAATTTTTTTAAAATTTTAGTTCTGCAAAAGGGGTTTTTAACTATTTTTGAAATTTTCTCGGGGGGGGGGCCATGGCCCCTTGGCCCTTCACTGGATCCGCGACTGCCTGACTCTAATTGCTGATTTAGAGTACCAAGTTCATTATCAGAGAGTTAAAGGTTCGATTCTAGCAAAAGTCTTCGAAAGGTAAAGTCACTGAGCTATAAAACAAACTGGAGTGACAACCTCCGATACTATAACAAGCAACCAAACGTGCCGGCGCGGAAGGTTAAATTGCCCCGATTGCTGCAAGCATTCGGGGCTAGAAGCAATTAGGGCAATCCCCGCATGACCCCCTTTTAATCCGCCCATGCCTGGTTTTTAAAGTATTATGAGCAAAATTTAGAATGGTCGTTTCATTCTGTGTATACAACTGGGCTAACAGATGGGAAAAATTAAAAGAAGATGGAAATCCTTTCCGTTGTGTGATGCGGTTTCAGCATGCTCACTAGTCACTCCAGTTTGTTTTATAGCTCAGTGGGTAAAGTTAGGTGAGAGACCTGAAAGACACTCTTAAATTCTTGGACAGAGGCCAGGCTTTTACTGACTACTCTATAAAGAATATGTGGGTGATTCTCTAGAAATGTGAAAAAATGAAATCACAAATTTTAGAAAATTATATTTTTCTCAAAACTTCTGATTTTTATAAAAATGTTATATGACCGCATCCTAGTTGATATCCAATAAGCGGCAGTAAAGTTTAAAGACATTTTAGGTTGGAAAAAAAATTCCAAAGCGCTTACATGCCTGCTGCTGAATTGAGAAGGATACTGTAGAAAATAAACATTGCCATGTCTTATTTTTCACGCTCCAGGGAGAGACCAGCAACAAAGCATGTTAATAAATTAACAAGAGTAGTTTTATGAATTTTATTTGATATCGTTGTTATAACAGTAATAAAATTTTATGTTTTTTATGAAAGATTCAACTAATATTCATTTTTGATTTATATTTTTCAGGACCGCATCAAGTTTTAGTGATGCTAGATGATACTCCATTACCTGGAAGTCCATTTACTTGCAATGTTTATGATGTTTCCAAAGTAAAAGTTTCTAAGTTAGAACCTGGTATTGTTGGAAAATCTTGTACATTCCAAGGTAGTTCTTTTACAGTGATAACATTTTTATAATTACTCAAACAAAAACATCAAATATTTATATTCATTGTATCGCAGTTGATGCTTCTCAAGCTGGGGAAGGCAGGTTAGAACTTTTTGTTGAAACTCGAAAGTCGTCTGTAAGAGCTGATGTATCTACAAGAAGTCGTGGGCTGTACGATGTTACTTTTGTTCCTCAAGAAGTTATATCTCACTATGTTCACATAAGATTCAATGATGAAGATGTTCCTGGTTTGTATACACATTTACAAATTTCTTTTATCATTAAAAACTTTTTACTGCCTGAGAAATCCTAGATCTGGCACCTATTGCTAATTCAATTCTGCAGTTTTAAACTCTTTTAAAAATTATCAAGCATGTTGCACTCATTTATATTAAAAATGATTCTATTACACTGGTCTACAAAAAAAACTTTTTGGTGCCGGGAATATTAAAACTAGAGCTGATGTGTAAAACTGGATGCCATATTCTGAATCAGGAGGTCAAATATATACAAAAACAGCTCTAACATTCCCAGCATCAAAATGTGTGTTGACCAGTGTTATCATTTATGCCTCATAATTTCAGGATGTCCCTTCAAGATTGAAATTCATCCTCTATCGGGAAAAAGTCCTCCATCTGTTGTTGCCAATGGGGATGGCTTGAAACAAGGCTTAGTTGGATCGATGAATGCCTTTGACATCGAAACAAATGGACTTGAAGGCATAATTGAAGTTAGAGTTACAGGTGCTTATCTTAGCTATAGTTTTTATCATGAAAACACTAACAGACATGATAGGATTTTTTTGAAACTGATTTAATATTATTCTATCTTTTTGTTATGTTCCGTCCTTCTTTGTGTTGTAATAAATTTTTGTATAATAATTATTACTTCATGACATTAAAAAATTTAGGTCCCAATGGAGCAGCAGTTCCAGTATCGGTCCTGAACACAAAGCACAATACGTATAGAGTCGAATATCAGCTTAACGAAATTGGCACTTTTAAAGTCGAGGTACTTCACCAAGGAGCACTAATTTCGAGCAAACCCTTTTTAGTGGAGGTGTGTGATCCTAGTCGAGTGAAAGTTGTGGATGTTGAAGATGGGATAATTGGAAGAGACCAAGTTTTCAAAGGTGGGTTTTTTAAAAAACCTTTTTCTCAATTACTTTACAATGAAAGGAAGTTTACCAATTTTATGGAAAACATTTTCCTACAGTGGATGTATCAAGAGCAGGCCGGGGCAATTTGAATTTATCTATAACAGCAGCTGGGAGAGATGTCAAGCATAACCTGAAAGAAATTACTGGCGGAGTTTATGAAGTTACTTACGTTCCTTATTCAGATCATCCGCATAAAATTGATGTATATTATAATGGTCATCAAGCACCAGGTAAAATACTAATTTTTTTTTCAATAGAATGTTGTTAATTTTTTATTCATACTTTGTGTGAAGTTTGTTATAATTTTTGTCTCTCGGTGTGCTTTAATTGTTGTAGCCTTTAAGAAAGCAACTAAATTTATATTTATAATATTCTTCTTTCAATCAATCTTCTTCAGTCTTTTATTTCTGTTTAAAACTTCTTTCAATAAAAATATAATAACCTAAACTATTTCATGAATCCTTGTATGAAAACAAAATGCTTACATTTCATTCTGGCTATAAATAAGGTATCAAACTTTTCCATTTAAAAAAATCAAACATTATACATTTCATAAAAAATACTTCATTATTGGTTTTAATTATTATTTTTAGGTTGCCCTCAAATTGTTGAAATCAGAGATCCAAGCCATTCAATTATTGCTCATGGTTCTGGGTTAAAATCCTCACAATGTGGAAAAACTGCTTCGTTCTTTATTGAAACTGGAGGATTTGGGGAAGCAAAAGATTTTGACATAATTGTTGTCTGTAAGTTTTTATTCCCGCCATTAAGAGTGTTACTTTGATGCACCAATGATTTTTCTTTAAATTGACCATCTTGTTTTTAGCCCCTCATGGTTCACCTTTACCTGTAAAATGTTATCAACAGAAGGATGGAAGCTTGCTTGCTGAATGGCCTGCTCAACAAGCTGGTAAGTTTGATATTTTGTTTCTGATCTTATATGTTTGGAATTTGCATTCTTTCTGTTTACAATGTTTCTGTATTATTATTTTAGGAAATCACAAAATCGAGGTTTTATATGCTGGGAAACCTATAGCTGGATCACCATTTTCTTGTCAAGTTTTTGATGCGACTAAAGTAACCTTGCTTAAGATGAAGACAACTTCTTTTGCTGTTGGAGAACTTATTTCATTTACATGTAAGATCTACATGACTTTAGTATTCAATCTGCTTTTTACTATTTGTTTGGAAGTTATAGTCAGGGCTCGATTTGGGCCGGAACGGTGTTCCGGAACCTCTTTTTCAGAATAATATTAATATTCTATTTTATCTTCGCATTTTTTGTACATAAGCTTTAATAATTTAATTTTTTTAAACGTCTAATAAAACTACAATTAAGGCAATTCTGTCCCGGGAATACGTGACTCTAGGCTAGCATCTAGTCATCATTCTGCATCAGCCGTCAAAAGCAAAGAGAGATCGCGAGAGATGCAATACAATGAAGACCACATGACATTTTGGACTATATTTTAGATGGTGACATTGATGACTTTCAGCTTAATTTAAAATTTAGATCAAGCTGAAAGTCAAGTCACCATTGAATTGTCTTCTTATCGTTATTAAGAAAAGTGGTGTAACTTTAAAAACTTCACATTTTGTTTTAACAAGATATACTAAAATTGGATTTAAAATTTTTTTAAATACTTTTAATAGCATATTTCACCACAGTGTACTTTCGTTAAAAGTTTAGTCCGTTTGAAAATGAAATATTGAGAGTCATTTTACATCAAATTTGCCAAAATGTGTTGTAACCTTGCGGCATCTTAAAATCTACTATTTCAGGACTTTAACTACGCATTCTCTATTCCATAAATTTGACAAAATATACAACACTAATGGTTCATTGATGATAAGCCGCTCTGCCTCCTACAAGAGGCACCCTGATGGATAAAAAATAAAACCCACTGTACAAAAAAGGTGTTTTACAAATAAAATTGTATAAAACGTTCATCTTCTTATACAATAATTAAATTAGAACACTCCAGGGGTGCAGAAAATGTTCCAGGGCCCAATACTTCCCCAGTACACAATTTCCTCCGAAATTTTCCCCCAAAAATGTCTCCAAATTTTCTTCAAAATTTCCCCCCAAAATGTCCCTATAAAGACAAAAATATCGTTGTTATTAAACATGAAAACTATTTTTAATGAAAATCCCCACACCATCATAGATACGTTGTTTTCTCTGCATCGCAGTCAAAACGAAGGAAAAGGCAACTTTCAGGTATTCACCAGGGAAACTCGTTTTTTAGAGATATCCGTAGATTTTCGCTATACATCCGTAATGTTTACCTAATTACCGTATAATTTTAGAGAATATGATATTGTCCTTAGCGAAAATATTTTTTCTAATAAAAACTTAAAATAGTAGAGTTTTTTCTTTATTAACTTAGGCAAAAATTTCCCAACAACTGCCTAAATTTCCCCCCAAATATATTTCGGACCTATTCTGTACCCCCTGGGACACTCTTCCTAATATAGTACAACACATTTGAGTTTATTTTGTGAATTTAAATTTAAAATAGGTAAATGCTCAAGTTTTTGTGTTAAGTATTCGCTTTTTTAGTTTTTAGACCAATTATTTTACCCTTCCGGTACCTCTTTTTTTCAGAAATCGAGCCTTGGTTATAGTAATGGTAAAATTTACCTTAACATCGTACATTTAAATAATGCTGCCTTAACCCTTATGAGTCCCGAACTTTTCTCTCCAGTTGAGCCAGACATTGGGGAGAGGTGTACAGTTGGAAAGTCCATTTAAGTAGTGGGAGGTTTCACCTGTCACTGGTGATATATGCACTCGATCACTCCAAGATAAACCATGTGGAGGGGGATTGAGTTCCTTAGAACCTCATGTGGAATGCTAAATTAACTTCTCAGTGCAAATTTCATTCCAAATTCAATCAAATGTTTTCTTTTGAAAGATATTTTAAGTTCTTGTCTGGGGAAACCTTGAGCATGCACGTCTTTTGTTTTCTAAAAGAACTTAGTCATTCTATTAAAATTTTTAAGAATTTGTTAAAAGCTGATCATAGAATAGAGGTTTAAGTTAAGTTTTTGTGTATTGAAACTTCGCACATTTGTCCTAATCAAAATTATGATGTCACAAGAAAAGTTTTACTGATGCAAGTTTTCAAAAGTTGGCAGTTAGTTATGTATTAAGTTCTATTATGCTTACTTTTATAATTAAATACTAAAATTTAATCCAATAAATATCTCCTTCATTTGATTTGAAAGTGATTGGCAGTGGCGGCTCGTCCATAGGGGCTGCGGGGCTGCAGCACCCCCAACCAAAATTCCAATTTTTATTTGCTTTTTAATATTTAAAAAATGATCTATTTCCCCCTTTAATCTTTGTCCTTTATAATCCTTTTTCAATTAATAATTCTCTGCTATGCCGTCTCGCCAACAGATTTCTTTCCGGGTCGATCAGCCCCCGCAGATATACCAATCGTGGTATAAAACACTAGCTCTATCATATCAAATGAAAATATCAAAAATTTAGCATGCGAATCTGTTAGGAGAAAAGAGGCTGCTTTTCAGCAGCCCCGACCAAAAGAATAATAGCTTTTTCTCTTGAAAAAATAAACGATTTCTACTACTAATAAATCACATTGGCTTTTTAACTTTTCTCACTCCAATGCTGTTTTAATTTGTTATTTATAGCTTCTTTTTTTTTTCAACAGAGAGAGAACAAAATCTTTTCTGATGTTTCGGCAAGTCAATAAAGATTTATGTTTACTTTTTCGTAGCCAAGTTTTTATTTCCTTTTATAATGAACAAATTGAATTCGAAATATTGATTTTAGTTTCGTTTGCTTTTGAGATCCTAAATAAAATAGACTTCATCTTCGAATCTTCATATTCGTAATAATCAGCTAAATATAGGTAAGTGACAGTTTTTGAATGCTTTATTAAGTGTGAAATCGAAATTTTATTTGATTTTTTCCACGTTTTAGTTTAATAGAAAAAGTGAAGCATGGCATTACCGCATGTTACTGTCAGTGAAGACTTTGAATCAGGTTTACTAATTCTTTATACTTATCAAATCTGATTAAGGCATCTTTAAACCATTTCTAAGTTTTTTTTAGAGATTTTTTAGCATTATATCACTTAAAATACGTTGCCAACATGGTACCGTCAGAGCAGCACCCCTTATAATTTTACCTTCGAGCCGCCACTGGTGATTGATTGGAATTATCTACACTCACTTCCAAAAGTTAAGCACAGAACTGTTTTTTCTACCTAATACATAGTAGAATTATTTTTCATACATGAAAATCATACCACAACACTAATGTCTACAATTTAATACATGTGTTCTCATGTCCCATTTGCTCCTTTTAGAAGACATTTTGGGTCAAGGATTTATCTTTAAAAGTGAAAAAGCTGCAAAAAATCACAATTTGGCTATCCTAAAGTTTTTCATAAGTAACGATATTGAAAGAATAAGGGAACTTTCTGGGTCCCCAGACCTAAACGCCTTCAAGCACATGTAAGAGCTACTAAATAACATAGTTGACGGTCTGATACCACTTACCAAAAATGACCCAGAGGCTAAAACTTGCCAAAAATGATGATCAGACCGATATCTCAATAAACCTTAAAAATGCCATTTAAAGGTAGCACACACGTTTGAAAACATGCATTGAGTTTAGGAATAACAATATTCTTTAGAAAAACATAAAATTTTCCATTAAATACCTCTCACATAGACATTTCTGTCACTGCTCCAAATGTGTAACGGAACTCCATTATCAATGGAGGGCCCATTTACCCCCTTAAGTTATTGGTACGGAAAATTTGTTCTCGGGCCCTGTATTCCCACTAGCTGAACATCTTGTGGTATGATTTTCATGTATAGTCCACTGAAAATAGAGTTGAACCTCAAACAAATTGCAATAGAAGGTTTCTCAACGGTTTTCACTTAGAAATTACCTCAATAATAACATACTAAAAATCGGCCAAAATCGGCCGGGGGGAAGTTTAATTTTTTTCAAATTTTTAAAAAATGGGCGAAAAAAAATTAAAAAAAAAACCAAAACAATAATATAGACATGTGATACATGTTTATAGGTTATTTTTGAGTGCTGAAACCGAATATTGCATTTAGTTTGGAAAAAATATTGAAATTTCAATTTTTAAAATTAATTTGAATAATTAGCTATATGAAAAAATTAAAAAACCCCTAAAAACCTAACAAAAACATCCAAAGAGATAAATCCAACGGTTTTCATTTAGAAATGACCTAAATATTAACATACTAAAATTTAAAATTTTTACGAGTTAAAGAAGTTAAATTTTTTTTCAAATTTCCATTTTTTTTTGCGAAAAATGTATTTTTTTTTCAAATTTGTGCAAAAAACTTTAGAGGCTTTTGAAAAGGTCATTTTTCGGTGGATATTGTCCACAGATAGTTATATAATGGAAAACCGGTGGAATTGACCCTCAATGAATTAGTTAATTATTTTATTTAAAATTTTGAAATTGGTAAAATGAAGTACAAATTTCGAAAGAAGTGAAAAAGGTAATACTTTGGCATATTTACATCAGAATTTATTTAATTAACAATAAATTATATTAAGAACACATAATTAACAAATTAATTAATTTTTTTTAAATTTAAAATTTTAATAGATTTTAATATCATAATATAGGCTTGCAATACATGTTTATAGGTTGATTTTTAATCCTATTTCATAAAAAAATATTATCATTGCTATTAAAACTGACAGACTTAAAAATTTTAAAATTAAAAAAAAATTCTTAATTACATCAAACTAGTCTCAACAACTGGAACAAATTGCAATAAACGTTTTTTAAACAGTTTTCATTCAGAAATGGCCTAACTAACAACATACTAGAAATCGGACAAAATCGGACAATGGGAAATTTAATTTTTAATTAAAAAAACTGGCATTCTGGAACAAAAATATTAAATTTTTTCTAGAGGCATGTAATACATGTTTTTAGGTTAGTTTTTTATTCTGATGCTGAAAAATTTAATATTTTTGGAGTAAAATTTGAAAAGAGTTAAAAAAATTAAGAATAAATTTAAATTAATTAAATAATTAAGAATTTATTTTTCAATTTTAAAATTTTGATGTCGTTCTCAATTTTTACTGCAAAAATATTAAATTTTTCAGCATCAGAATCAAAAATTAACCTAAAAACATGTATTACATGCCTCTAGAAAAAATTTAATATTTTGGTTCCAGAATGCCAGTTTTTTTAATTAAAAATTAAATTTCCCACTGTCCGATTTCTAGTATGTTGTTAGTTAGGCCATTTCTGAATGAAAACTGTTTAAAAAACGTTTATTGCAATTTGTTCCAGTTGTTGAGACTAGTTTGATATAATTAAGAATTTTTTTAATTTTAAAATTTTTAAGTCTATTTCAGTTTTTATTGCAATGATAATATTTTTTTATGTAATAGGATTAAAAATCAACCTATAAACATGTATTGCAAGCCTATATTATGATATTAAAATCTATTAAAATTTTAAATTTTTAAAATTTTAAATTTAAAAAAAGTTAATTAATTTGTTAATTATGTGTTCTTAATATAATTTATTGTTAATTAAATAAATTCTGATGTAAATATGCCAAAGTATTACCTTTTTCACTTCTTTCGAAATTTGTACTTCATTTTACCAATTTCAAAATTTTAAATAAAATAATTAACTAATTCATTGAGGGTCAATTCCACCGGTTTTCCATTATATAACTATCTGTGGACAATATCCACCGAAAAATGACCTTTTCAAAAGCCTCTAAAGTTTTTTGCACAAATTTGAAAAAAAATTCATTTTTCACAAAAAAAATGGAAATTTGAAAAAAAATTTAACTTCTTTAACTCGTAAAAATTTTAAATTTTAGTATGTTAATATTTAGGTCATTTCTAAATGAAAACCGTTGGATTTATCTCTTTGGATGTTTTTGTTAGGTTTTTAGGGGGTTTTTAATTTTTTCATATAGCTAATTATTCAAATTAATTTTAAAGGTTTTTAGGGGTTTTTTAATTTTTTCATATAGCTAATTAATCAAATTATTTTAAAAATTGAAATTTCGATATTTTTTCCAAACTAAATGCAATATTCGGTTTCAGAACTCAAAAATAACCTATAAACATGTATCACATGTCTATATTATTGTTTTTTGTTTTTTTTTTAAATTTTTTTCGGCCAATTTTTAAAAATTTGAAAAAAATTAAACTTCCCCCCGGCCGATTTTGGCCGATTTTTAGTATGTTATTATTGAGGTCAAACTTTAATTAGACCAATACTCACCTACGGTTCAGAGACCTGGACTCTTACCAAGGTTGAAGAAAGTAAAATAGCCATTTTTGAACGGAAAATTCTTAGATCCATTCTTGGTGGCGTAGAAGTTAACAACGTTTGGAGAAGAAGATATAACTTGGAGCTGTACAAAATTTATAAAGACCCAGATATTATAAAATACATTAAAATTAATAGAATGAATTGGGCAGCACATATTTTTAGAATGGATGATGATTACCCGTTGAAAAAGATTCTTATACATAAACCGCTATCATGCAGGAAAAGGGGAAGACCCCGATTAAGATGGCTCGACTCTGTGGAATCGGACTTCCTTGCCATCCGGGAGAGGAAATGGCGCCAAGTTGTCAATGATAGAGCGCTGTGGGGAAAAATTCAAAGGAAGGCACTGGCCCTGGCCCACCCTGGGCTGTCTGGCCAAATATGATGATGATGATTATTGAGGTCATTTCTAAGTGAAAACCGTTGAGAAACCTTCTATTGCAATTTGTTTGAGGTTCGGCCCTATTTTTCGCTATTTTCAGTGGACTAGTATGAAAAATAATTCTTCTAGGTGTTAGGTTGAAAAAACAATTCCGTACTTAACTTTTGGAAGTGAAGTGAGTGTATTTCTAAATAAAATATGATTCTAAGTTGGGATTTCTTATCTTGCAGTGAACCATAAAGATGCTGGTTATGCTGAGTTAGATGTTACTGTGACTAGTCCTTTAGGGAAACACTTGCCTATTGAAGTAAAAGGTACATCGGATGGAGAAGGAGAATTGATCGAGTTTACACCCACCGTGCCCGGCAAATACAAGTTTGCCATTACATATGGGGGTATTGAAGTACCAGGTACACACATTTTAATTGCCTTCTATTAAGTTTTGATTGAGAAAAATTAAGTTATAGACTCCCAAGTAGTTGCCCAACTTCCTTTTTCGTCGCAAAATGCATAAATTGACATAATTTATGACGTTGAAAGTCCACTTTGAAGACGTCATTTTCAATGTCATAAATTATACTCAAACCTGTTTTGGGGCGATTTTTCCCTTAGATTTTTTTTGTGCGGTGTATGAAAATTTCAAATTAGAACAAAAATCTTGTATATCTAGCTACCAAGACATACGTGGGTCTCATGAAACAACAGTCGACGCCGACTACATGGTAACTGAAAATAAAGTACGGTAGGTATAGAAACGGTTTCTCAATTCAGCTGTAGGGTGGGGATTGGGTTATGGTCCGAACATAAAGAGTTTATCAATTCAGCTATGCTGTGTGATTTTTGCTACGGTCCTACGTGATACTTTTTTTATGCGGTCCCTAATCACGGCATAAAAAAGGATTTTTTAAATGTGCTGCGAAAACTATTTTTTATAGCTACTCGCGAAGTTTGGTGCGAACTTTTTTATGCGATTTTTTTGCGCGGTCCCTATTCCTCGCACAAAAACAGGTTTGACTGTACTTGAATTTGATATTTTATATGACGTCATATATGCGTGATTCACCAAATTAATGACGTCATTTTAACTGACATGAAAATGACCAAATTATCACCATTCATCAAAATTAAGTAATTTTACGTGACTTAAAACACTGAGCTATAAAACAAACTGGAGTGACAACCTCCGATAGCCTAACATGCGACCGAACATGCCGGCGCGGAGAGTTACAGGAATTTCCACAACGGGGCAAAAACCACCTATTTCTCCATAGGCTAACATTGTGGGAGTTGGAACTTTTGTGCGTTTAGGGGTTTTATTCAAGATATTTTTTTGCTTAAGGTGTCTTTTCCAACTAAATCGATACTTCTCTACAACTTGGTAATTGACTAATTTAGTAAATATCTAATAGTTTTTAAAATAAAATTTATAACTCCTAAAATTTCCGCTAGAGATCGTTCAAAAATGTTGCATCGGACAGGGCATAGTCACTTTACTATACCTAGACCCCACTTTCATGACTATATCTGTAGGGATTCAAAAGTTAAAGGGAGGGGAACAGGCACAATGTTCTCCGTGCAGACACAAACTTCGATAAGGTGTGATGGGGTTTCGGCACGCTCACTCCTCACTCCAGTTTGTTTTATAGCTCAGTGACTTAAAATGACGTGATTTCCCCCAAAGGATGTCATTTGAAAAAAATAGGACCTATTTTTGATGTCATAAATGACGTCAGGCGACTACTTGGGCTTTGATGTTGTGGTCTAATACTTCTCTTATTTCTATAGGTAGTCCAGTTACATTCCTTGTTCAGGATAGTGGTGTTCCCAAAGTTGAAGGCACTGGCTTATCTGTTGCTCAAGTTGATTTGCCTGCAACTTTCAAAATACTCGCCACTGGATTATGGGGTCAACCACAAGTTGCCGTGAATGGTGAGCATTCAATGAAATAGAGATATTTAAAAAAAATTTTTGTAATTTTCTGCCTGATTTCTTATCATTAAAAGTTAAAATATTGTAAAACATATATATTTTGCTTTTTAGGACCAGAAACTGAAGCTGAAGTTTCTGTTGTAGAAGAAACAGAAGGAATATTTGTTGTGAACTATGTGCCATTAGAAATTGGCCTTTTTGATATTAAAATTTTATGGAATCAAAAAGAGATCCCAGGTAATACTCAGATTAAGCATATTTCCATACTTTTCTGTTATGAGCCAATAACCAAGGACGGTTTAAAGGAGGGTGGGGATGGGTGTGGGGGAGGCGACTGCCCCCCCCGAGGAAAAAAGGTAAAGGTGGATAAAAATGTGTTAAAATACTGTTTTTAGTGGTCAAATTTTCTGGGGGGGGCCCAGCCCCCCTCTTGGATTTCTTTATCTACCATAAACTTTTTAAACTAGGGAATAAAAACAACTAGTTTTACCAAAACATTTTCTACAACACACATCTTTTTACGAAGTATGAATGCATGAAGGGATTGAGGGAACTTTTAAGTGACTCGGTCTTCTCCCCAGGAGCAAAAATCAAACTGAGATCCTGATGATGAGGATGGGGCCCTCCCCGGAAAATTTTTTATATAAGCCACTGGTCTCACTTTTTGCCTTTCTGTCCCCCGCAAGAAATGTAGAGCCAAATGAGAAATGTTTTGCCTCTCTGTTTCATCAAATGAGAAAATGTAGAGAAAGTCCTAGATCTTGCTCAATTTTATGGGGATTTAATCTTTTAAAATTTCTTTATTGGTAGGCTAAATTATTCATTTATTAGTTGTTATTTCAAAATTTAAAAGTAATTGATTTAATAAAGTATCACTACAGAAGTGTATGTGTTCAAGGAGCTCTTTTAAGGTTCAATTTATTCTCAAAGTTTTGGATGATTAGGGTTCCCCTTTAAAATTCTGTTGCGTAGCAAAAAGTCCTTCTCACTTGTCTTAAAATGAGTCGAAACACTATTTTAAGGAGTAATAAAAACAATATTTTTGCAGTAAAAATTAAGATGGGCATCAAAATTTTAAAATTAAAAAATAAATTCTTAATTATGTCAAACTAGTCTAAACACCTGGAACAAATTGCTATAAACGGTTTTCACTCAGAAATTACCTAACTAACAACATACTAGAAATCGGACAGTGGGAAATTTAATTTTTAAATTTTTTTTAAAAAACTGGCATTCAAGAACAAAAATATTAATAATTGAAATGACTTTAAAATTTCTAAAAAAGTTCTTAATTATGTCAAACTGATCCCAACAACTTTTTAACTGCTAATGATTAACTACAAAGATTGAATAGCTTGGAAAGAAATTTAAAAATGTAACAAACCTAAAAATTAAATACGAGTTAAGGATATAGTGCCATGAACTTCCGGAAATATCAACATACTATCCACGTTGTTTTTGAAGTACCGAAAATTTAAAATTTAGAAAAAATTTAAAATTTTTGTTCCAGAATGCCAGTTTTTTTAATTAAAAAATTAAACTTCCCATTGTCCGATTTCTAGTTAATGAAATGTTTCCTAACAAATATTTAGTTGATTTTGATGTCATAACATGCTTATCAAAGGGGTTTTTAATTGTTAATACTCTTAAATGTATATTTACAGGAAGTCCTTACCATCCAAGAATTGTAAATACTTCTAAAATGAGGATAATTGGTGGCTTTGAAAATTTAGTTGATGATGAAAATCACATCCCACTTATAGTTGAAGAGGAAAAGAGGATTCCATTTGATGTATCAGAAGCTGGCCCAGGTACATTTACATTATAATTTATTGTTTTACAATCGAATCCGCATAATGTGATCACAATTGTCCGAGATTAAACTGATAAAATTATTCTATCCATAACAATAAGCGATCTCATATCAAAGAGCAGCAAAGAGTGTTTCTAGATTGTTTGCTTTAAAATCAAAATCATGTAATCGAAATTAATGTATTTAAAACACTATTTTTACTTTTGGCACTTGGCAACTTAAAATTTTAAGGGGAAATATATGAGTAGTTAAAATTATAAAAATAAAATAATCGCTTACTTTGTATTTTTATTTGTATAGAAAGATCTCTCTTTTTTCACTCCATTATATTCTTTCACTCCAATAAACAATCTGAATTTCAGTAAACCATAGAGTTCAGAAAACAAGGGAAAATCAAAATCTCTTCTCAGAAACACCTGCAAGGTGCCAATGATGGTTTGGTTTCTTTAACCAATCACAAGTATGGATTCAGACCCCCTTAACCGTTTTATTTTTTCTTACTCATACTGAGTTTTAGAAAATAGAAGCACCAGATGCTCTGGTGAGGCTGTTAGATGTTTACTTGTACGAATTGAACTTCAAAGAAACTTGAAAGCGGACGTTTTTTAGGGGGACGTGGACAAATTTTGATGACATTAAGCAGCATGTTGATTCATAGTTGATCACATTAAACGATGTATTTTACATTTAATTAAATAGGAATGATCGGGACCTGTCGATTTCGATAACATTATCCGATTGATAACATTAACCATAATCACATTAAGCGGATTCGACTATTATATTTTTTTTGCTTTTTAATTTATTACATTACAATAAATTATTTTCAGGAAAACCTACAGCGGAAGTTCAATCACCTTCTGGGGAACTTCCATCAAAATTTACTCAAACTGGAAGTCATCGTTATCACTTGACATTCACCCCTAACGAAGGAGGTATTTTCAAATTTTTACATTTTTTGCATTCCTGCAGTCCTTGAATTTGTTTTGGCTGTACTCGGGGCCCGGAGAAGTACTTAATTTTTCATTAGGTCCCTGAAAAGTCTTTGAAAAATAAATTTGCTTTTGTAGAAAATATATTCTGTTAAAAAATTGGTATAAAAATATTGGCTCTTACGTATTATGCCGTCGACCGTGCCGTTGAATCCGAAAACGTTTAAAACCCCCATTGACTGTTCTATAGCTGTACCGCTGAATTTAATGGTTTCTGAACAGTCGATGGTATAATATAATACGCCAGTACCAAAATATTTTTACCCTATTACATCATGTTTTTCTTTTAAAACATGGTGCCTTGGTGTCTGGTCCTTTATTATAAGGTATTGTATTTTAAACCTTACTTCAACCTCTTATGCACAAGACTCACTATTTAAATTTTAACTTTATATCTTTTTTGTATCACTTGATATGTTTTCAAATAACTGTTATAACCTTGTGAATAATCAGGATGTGCGTTGCATATTTGTGGATTAAGAACTCATTCCTTGTAAGGACTTTGTGCATGTTTACACTGACGGCTCCTCTCTGACAAGACTATCACCCAATGGAGGATCAGGAGTGTTTGTGACCACTCCAATAGATACAACTTACCAGGCCAAATACGGAGCTGGAACCATTGCCTCGAATTTTACATGTGAAATTCGAACAATTACTGAGGCTCTTGATATGTATTTAGCCCTTCCTCCCTCTGAGCAGGCTAGGGGTCTCGTTGTTTTCTGTGACTCAAGGCTGCTCTCCAGGCATTTTGAAGGGTGACTCATTCATCACCCGCAAAGTCCACTCTCATCTTCACGAAATTCAAAAGCTGAACAAATCCTGGACTCTAGAATGGATACCAGCCAACGTAAATATAGCAGGCAACAAAAAAGTGGATAACCTTGCCAATGAGGCAAGGGGTCTCAACAATGACAGCTATAAAAATGCTACCTTACTAGATGCAAATGCAATAGCAAATTTTAAACTCAAAGAGAAATCGATCCAAGAAAACACCAGCTTTCCAACATTGATACCGATCAACTTGTCACAAAAACTATTGTAAGACTCAGAACCAGGGGCGGATCCAGACCAAATTTTCGGGGGGGCCATTTGGAAAAATACGATACTTCTCTATAAAAAAATTAATCTGTATGCAAAATGAATATTTTTAATTAGATCATTAGAAGAACTATGTTTTTGAAGTGAAAAACAGTTAAAATATGAAATCAAATTTATCCCGTAATAGAAAAAACAATTTCAAAAAACTTTTTTGCAAATTAATGGAGGAAGGAAATTTGTTATTCGAAAGCATAGGCAAAAGATTTATTAATTTTGAAGTCATATACGACTCATTATTGCATACAATAGTTAATTTGTGTAACTATTAATTACAGGGCCGTAACTAGACTTTTTTTCGGGGGGGGGTTGGCTTCTTGAAACTTTCAATTTTGGTGGTGACCAAGGACCAAGGTAAGAAGACAGCGGTGGAACCAGAATTTGGCTTGGGGGGGGCGAAGAATTTTCAATATCAAAATCGTCTTCTAATGTCCTAAAGGGTCTATAATGTCTAAAAAGCAGATTTTCAGCTCGTTTTGGTACACCTAATTCGGATTTCGGACATACATTTTCAAGAATTTAATTTCCATTTTGGTTGGATTTTTGTATTTTTGCGAACTTTTTACAAAAACTTTGTAAATAGTAATAGATTTCCAAGTTCCAAAGGCGGGTCTGGGGGTCCTCCCCCAGAAAATTTCTGGAAATTTGACCCTAAGAGCAGGATTTAACTCGTTTTGGAGTCACTTTTCCCTTTTTTTCCTCCCCCGAGTTCCCACTTTCCCTCTTTCTCTTGTAAGTCCCAAAATTTTCAAGGAAGGACTGTAATCTGTAATAATAGATTTCAATATTTCAAGGGGGGTTGGGGGTTCTCCCAAGAAACCTTTTGAATTTTGAACCTTAAAAGTAGGGGTTTTATGCATTTTAAGACAAATTTTTAAGGAAAAACAGTAAGTAAAAAATTGACGTTGAAATTTAGGGGGAGGGGGGGGGGTTGAACCCAAACCCCCACCTTGGATACGGCCCTGATTAATTACTAAAACAACTTACCATTACTGAAGCCTGGGACTGAAAAAATAGTTTTTTCCCCTAATCCAGCAGCACTGAGATACCAACATCTCGAGAACAAAATTACAAATAATGAACTGACCCACCTTTTTAAGTTGAAAATGTCACTCCCAGTCATCCCCTGGTTAAGTCACGTGACTCATGTGGGAAGCGAAAACAGGAAAGGCAGAAAATTTTTCGCATTCCACACAAAGTCCCAAGCATCTCCCCCGTCCGAAGATATGGTGACAAAACAGAAGGGGGTTTTAACTATTTTGGAATTTTTCTCAGGATGAGCATGGCCCCCCTTGCGTTTTTTTTTATTCTTGTCCGACATCGCATGAATTACAATGAAATTTTTTAAAATTTTAGTTCTGAAAAATGGGTTTTTAACTATTTTTCTTGGGGGGGAATGGCCCCCATGGCCCTCTCCCTGGATCCGCCACTGCTCAGAACTGGCCATTACAAGGGCATAAAAATAGAGAGAGCATTCGAGTGTATAGAAATTGTGATAACTGCCCAGACACACAGCTAACCCCGAATCACATTTTTGCCTGCCCAGTCATTAGTGCGGATTTAAAGAGGATGGGGATCATATTACCATTTGCTGTGGATCTGTATGATGACGGCATTGAACAGATCACCAGGGCCGTTATCAATGCTCATGGTCACATTTAATTTTCACACATTGTTGAGTCTCTGAATCCTGTTTTTTATCTCATCATAGACACGACCAAAAAAACTCATTGGTTTTTAACTATACGCTATTTATTTACAAAGAATGTTAAGTACGTTGGAAGTTAGCGGCATTCTAGAACAATAACAAAGTAGGAATTCTAAACAACATACGCTTAAACTGTAAAAGTCTCAGATTAGTCCACTGAAAATAGGGCCGAACCTCGAACAAATTGCAATAAAAGGTTTCTCAACGGTTTTCACTTAGGAATGACCTCAATAATAACATACTAAAAATCGGCCGGGCGGAAATTTAATTTTTTTCAAATAAAAAAAATGGCCGAAAAAAAATTATAAAAAACCCCAAAACAATAATATAGACATGTGATACATGTTAATAGGTTATTTTTGAGTGCTGAAACAGAATATTGCCTTTAGTTTGGAAAAAAATTGAAATTTCAATTTTTAAAATTAATTTGAATAATTAGCTATATGAAAAAATTAAACCCCCCTAAAAACCAAACAAAACATCAAAAGAGATAAATCCAACGGTTTTCATTTAGAAATGGCCTAAATATTAACATACTAAAATTTAAAAATTTTGCGAGTTAAAGAAGTTCAGTTTTTTCAAATTTCCATTTTTTTTGCGAAAAATGCATTTTTTTTCAAATTCGTGCCACAAACTTTAGAGGCATTTGAAAAGGAGAAAAGGTAAATTTTTGGTGGATATTGTCCACAGATAGTTATATAATGGAAAACCGGAGGAATTAACCCTCAAAAATTAGTTAATTATTTTATTTAAAATTTTGAAATTTGTAAAACGTAGTTACTAATTTCCAAAGAAGTGAAAAAAGGTAATATTTTTGCATATTTACATCAGAATTTATTTAATTAACAATAAATTATATATTAAGAACACATAATTAACAAAATTAATAATTTTTTTTAATTTAAAATTTTAATAAATTTTAATATCATAATTAGGCTTGCAATACATGTTTAAAGGTTGATTTTTAATCCTATTACATAAAAAAATATTATCATTGCAATAAAAACTGAAATGGACTTCAAAATTTTAAAATTAAAAACAATTCTTAATTATATAAACTAGTCTCAACACCTGGAACAAATTGCAATAAACGTTTTTTAAACAGTTTTCACTCAGAAATAGCCTGAGTAACAACATACAGTAAAGCACCGTTTATACGTCTTTCAAGGGACCGACGTAAAACGGCGTATAAATGAAAAAACGTATAATTGAAAACAATTTTGAAAATTTGAATAAATTGGGACTTGGCGAAAACGACGTATAAATGTAAAAGACATATAAATGAGAGACGTATAAACGGTGCTTTACTGTACTAGAAATCGGACAGTGGGAAATTAAATTTTTTAATTTAAAAAAAAAACTGGCATTCTGGAACAAAAATATTAAATTTTTTTTAGAGGCATGTATTAAATTTTTTTAGGTTAATTTTTTATTCTGATGCTGAAAAATTTAATATTTTTGCAGTAAAAATTAAGATAGACATCAAAATTTAAAATTAAAAAATAAATTCTTAATTATGTCAAACTAGTCTAAACACCTGGAACAAATTGCAATTGTCCGATTTGTCCGATTTCTAGTATGTTGTTAGTTGGGTCATTTCTGAGTGAAAACTGTTGAGAAACCTTTTATTGCAATTTGTTCGAGTTTCAACTCTATTTTCAGTGGACTAGATCCTATTTGGCGAAAATACGTGATGAGCCAGTTGGCGACCAGAGATTTGGCGGAAGATTTTGGCTTCTTCGGATGCACTGACTATTGAATAAATAATATAATTTCTTGGCAAAGATTGTGTCCCAATGGCGCATGCGGTATAGTGCACGCTATCTGAACCTAAGGTCCTGGGTTCGAATCCGAGCAAATCTTTTGCGAATCTTTTTATTTTTAATTAATGTTGTAATTATTTCTATAAACTTTTTATGAATTTTTAGAAATGTATATTATTTACTTTAATTAAAAAATTTAGTTATTTAATTTAACATTAAACAAACGTGTAACATTAAAGAATATCGAGCTCTCTTTTTTATGAATCGTTACTGTTACTGATTACTCCCAAATCGAGTTTGGCCAAAGTTGGGTAGGGGGGGGGGGGTTGGGGGGCGGCAGCCCCCCCAAACCACCATAAAATTTTAACAGATTTTTTAATGTTGGAATTTTATTTTCTATTTGAGTGCTTATTTTATTGAGTTTTCCTGCAAGAGAGCATTGAAATAGTTAATAATAATACATATATTATAAAAATAGCATATAAAATCATTATAACCAAAAATATACTGCATAATTTGAAACTGGGATAAGAGCTTCGCCAAGTAGCGATTCCTTCGCCAAATGTTTGTCTATGGTTGCTAAATTGCTACTTAGGGCATGCGCACAAACTTATCTAGGATCTGAGACTTTTACAGTTTAACCGTTAAATTGGGGGGGGGGAAACGACTCCTGGTGAACCACTTGGGTTAGGAAGACAAAAGAGCGGTCGTTTTTAATTAATTAAAGTATTCGTTTACCAAAAAAATTTTCGAGTCCTTAGGGGGTCGTCTTCATATTAAACGAAACACTAACTTTTTTTCCAATGGGGACCCCCAATTATTATTAGTTTTTCTGAAAGGCCATCCCCCAAACCCTTAAATACCCAGTTCCATCCAGATTGATTAAAAAAAAATTATTTTTTTTAAAATAAACTTTAAAAATATTTTTTAATTCATGAAATTTTTTTATGGTAATCGATTCTGGTAGTAATTTTATGTAGGAAACCAAAATTTCAATCGATTTTATCTAATAGTTTTTAATAAAAACGAACGAGAAAGAGCATTTGCGGTATGCATTCGGCACCAGTATACGGCCCCTTAACCCTTTATTTACCGACGGTAGGGGAGAGTGGGGCTATTTCGCACATGGGGCACATTCGGACAGACGGCATTTCCCCTATTAATTATTAATTCAAAAATTTGAAAAAATACCAGTAGTTGGAAGCATGACTACCAACTCCTGCATGAATTTTCAAAGCCCTGAGCCATTTTGTTGTATACGTACTAGAAATTTGCTAGCGTTAGAAGCAGCAAAGTAAATTTTCTTGTCATTTTGTTGGCGTAAAATATCAATCAAAAATAACTCTCAAGTGGACATTCAGAATTTTATTCAGTAGAGGCTCTACTAAAGTAAGTTTCTAGAAAGGTTTTATTTCCCTGCTTTAATTATAAATATCTTGTTAGGAAGTGGTAAGCTTGAAATGGTAGATGGGGCACATTCGTACACCAAAAGATGGGGCAGATTCGGACAGTGCGAATGTTCCTCATCCTTCCCATTTTTGATTATGAAAGTGATTTATATGTTTATAAGTGCAGTATATTTAATAACTTGAAGCTTAATTGTGTTTTATTGTAATTGTTTCAAAACTCGGTGATAATAGAAAATAACACCTTAAAGAAAGCTTTAGTTTTAAAGAATTTAGACCCAGATTTAAATATTGAAGAAATAAATGTCCCTGATAATTATTTAATACCAATTGACTTAGACTTAAGTGATTTTATTCTAGTAGAATTTGCTACTAAAAAGAAAATTTTGTTATGTTGGCCAAGTAAAAAATTTTTGAATTAAATTATGCTTTTTAAATTTAATGATGAAAAACTTTAAAATTAATGACAAATCTTTTATTTTCCCAGTAAGTAATGATTCAACATTCATACAAAAAGATAATATCGTATTAAAAGTTCCGCAACCGTCAGTTTCAAGTGTTAATATGCGAGCTGTTGGTTCACTTTTCTTTTCGAATAAAACCTGACAGTTAAAATATTGGTTTGACTTTTTCTAACTAATTATATTATGTGAAGTATGTCAGTGTGCAATATACTCTTCATTACTACAATTTTTTTCCTCATCAAAAAATTAGATGTTCAATATTTTCTGAAGCTGTTTTCTTTTTGTAAAAAAATCTTCAATTTAGTGGAAAAATATGTAAAAGTGCCAAATATTTCGTTTAATTATCTTACTTTAAATTTCCATAAACTTTTTAGTTTGTAAAAATAATTATTGTACAATTTTTTTGCATGTGTACGAATGTGCCCCACACGTGTGCGAAACTACCCCACCCATGGGGCACATTCGCACGAAATTTCTCGTTTTTTAGATTGATGATATAGGTTAGAAATTCTCGATGAATGCGACCAATTCTGGTTCTAAAATATTGGGAACGGTCTTAACTTTCATTTCAATCCGAGTTTGTTTCAATATCTCATCTAGATCCAGAGAAATATGCCGAAATGCACTTTTTGTGCGAATGTGCCCCGTTCTCCCCTACTTGTAAGTACCACTGGCGCAAGCTTAGAACCGGTGATGGTTGGCGAGTTTTGGCTATTTGGCGCCATATTTAGAAGCCACATAATTCACTTAACATTAGTTGGGGTAACTAAACTATATAGTGATTTTTATCGCTAAAAACATCAGCAGTTCTTAACTTGCGCCCAAAAGAATTTGGTAAATAAAGGGTTAAGATATAGTCCAGGCAACGAAGGGTTATAGAGGGAAGTTCTTGGAACACAATTTTTGACTTTAGAACTTTGTTTGGACTAGTTTGGAGGTAAACATATCAAAAGTCCTCGACCCTAGCCTCTGAGCTTAATGTAGGGGGGGTGTTTAAAAGTCTCAATTTTCAGTTTTTGGCTTATTACTCTTAGAAAATGCATCCCCACGAAAAAGTTTCAAGTATCTTTTTTAAAGTAGATAAAATTACCAACAATTTAAGACCATTCCCAGGTTTATAGGTCCAATAGATCCCGAGTTACATCTCTTCAAAAATGGAAAATTTGTTAAAAAAGTTCGAAAAATTGAGTAAAATTCGTATTTAAAGCAATTTATTGGCTATATTACACTTCCAAGAGTGAAGTAAGGGCTAAAACCTTATAACACAATTATTTAGCTTTAATTTAAGCCCTGAACCAAGTCTGCGAGATCAATAGTTCTTACGCTATCTGAAAAAAAACAAAAATTGGGAAAATGGGATTTTCCCAGAAAGGGGACCTAGAGGTTTGAGAGTACAGTAAAAGAGAAGAAAAGTGGTATAAATTAATATACCAGTATTGAAAACAGTATTTATTTGTTTGAAGTATTCCATTTTTACCTTATAAAATTTATTAATTACCTATTTCTTAATTATTAATTATTTTCAATTTAATTTTTTGTTCTATATTTATTGAATTTAAAAAGTGATCATCATATTTATGAATTTTGCATTCTTGTCATATATTAATTACAGCTTATAACATTTAGGAGGCATAGGTTCATGTTGGTATAACGGTTAAGAGGAAATTTCGAGAGGCTTTTGTCCCCTCCAAAAGGAACGGATAGGGCTATGTTGGTGTAAAAAAGGAAGAACACTGAAAAAACAGCAGGCTACAGGTTTGTAGGAATACAGTAAAAGAGAAGAAAAGTCGTAAAACATAAAGGACATGACCACTCTATTCAAAATGAAAGCTGATTAAATTTGCCCCAAGTTTTACTCAGTACAAGTGTAGGCCCGATAACCAGGTTCCTCACACTTAATTAAAGAATATCTAGACATGGGAAAATATTTTGCTATGACCATGTTTGTGCATATAGGATAGGCATTGTGATAGTTTTACAAAACAACCGTTTAGTGAAAACGAAGTTTATTGGCATTGAAAAGTAAACATAATACATTACAATAGTAGGTATCATTCAGTTAATTTCTTGCTCTCTTAGGGCGGGGAGGACCTTGATCCTCGATTTTGTTTTCATCTTCTGTATCATCCTCTCCATCGGAACCCTGTAGGGAAACAGTTAGAGGATCCTCCTGTTCTTCTTCACTTTCGGAGTCAATTTGAGAGACCCCATTCAGGCAGTTCCCCTGGCAGTTTTGGCATGCTGGGGAACATTTGAGGCTTGCTTTTTTACAACCACACTTCGCGCTGGCAGTCTTTCACGCATCGGCAGAAAATTGTTTTTAGGATATCGTCCGGTGCAGGTGCTAATTCACTATGCACTGGGACCAGGCAGTTATTCCCCATCTTCCATCCATATATCTAATTCCAGCCCGAATTACAAGTTTGAGGGGGGGGGCAGGACAAAAGACTCACTTGGGGCCTTCGACATGTCTTAAAGTAAAATTTAAATTTATTAGACTTGGAATATCACAGCACAGACGACATTTAATTTACAGAAGAATATTAAATTTAAGTAAAAATGCTAGAGGGTTTCGATATGTTCAGCAAGGAATCGAATCGGAATGGCGCTCCCGGGAAAAATCAAAACATGAACAGCTTCAAAAAAGTTATAGAGTAAGAACTTTTGATCTCACAGACTTGGTTCAGGGCTTAAATTAAAGTTAAATAATCAGCTTTCATTTTGTATAGAGTGGTCATGTCTTTCATGTTCTACGACTTTTCTTCTCTTTTACTGTATTCCTACAAACCTGTAGCCTGCTGTTTTTTCAGTGTTCTTCCCTTTCTACACCAACATAGCCCTATCTGTTCCTTTTGGAGGGGACAAAAGCCTCTCGAAATTTCCTCTTAACCGTTATACCAACATGAACCTATGCCTCCTAAATGTTATAAGCTGTAATTTATATATGACAAGTATGCAAAATTCATAAATATGATGATCACTTTTTAAATTCAATAAATATAGAAACAAAATTAATTAAATTGAAAATAATTAATAATTAAGAAATAGGTATTTAATAAATTTTATAAGGTAAAAATGGAATACTTCAAACAAATAAATATACTGTTTTCAATATTGGTATATTAATTTATACCACTTTTCTTCTCTTTTACTGTACTCTCAAACCTCTAGGTCCCCTTTCTGGAAAAATCCCATTTTCCCAATTTTTGTTTTTTTTCAGATAGCGTAAGAATTATTGATCTCGCAGACTTGGTTCAGGGCTTAAATTAAAGCTAAATAATTGTGTTATAAGGTTTTAGCCCTTACTTCACTCTTAGAAGTGTAATATAGCCAATAAATTGCTTTAAATACGAATTTTACTCAATTTTTCGAACTTTTTTTAACAAATTTTCCATTTTTGAAGAGATGTAACTCAGGATCTATTGGACCTATAAACCTGGGAATGGTCTTAAATTGTTGGTAATTTTATCTACTTTAAAAAAGATAATTGAAACTTTTTCGTGGGGATGCTTTTTCTAAGAGTAATAAGCCAAAAACTGAAAAATGAGACTTTTAAACGCCCCCCCTACATTAAGCTCAGTGGCTAGGGTCGAGGACTTTTGATATGTTTACCTCCAAACTAGTCCAAACAAAGTTCTAAAGTCAAAAATTGTGTTCCAAGAACTTCCCTCTACACCCTTTTTGGAGCATTCGTTGCCTGGACTAATATTAATTCGTTTTTATCAAAAACTATTGGATAAAATCGATTGAAATTTTGGTTTATTAACCTATTACCAGTAAATGCATTTATTTTAAAATGTGTTTATCATAAAACGAATTAAAAAGTTTAAAAATCTGAAGGAAAAACAAATAAGGTTCTAATTATTTTGTGTTTTCTATTTTTCTTTTTAATTAACTCAATATCCTTTTATAGATTGATTAACGATACAGTCCAAATTGTTTTTGCATTTAAGCATCTATTTCTACCCAATATTTTATTGTCTGTAATTGAATAACTTTTTATAATCAAACAAAAATATTTTTTTCTCGTATAAAAATATTAAAACAACTATAATCTGATAATGCTTAAATCTTACAATTAAATAGAGTGACATTTAAGATAATATAATTATAAATAGTTTGCATCTTTAAACTTTAAAAAAAGTAATGATAATGTATTATTATAACTCGAAATTAAAAATTGACCATCTAGCAATGACAACCTAAAAAATAATCTTATCTTTGTTTTTTAAGACCCGCCGTTTATTAATGAGACTCCAGAAACAAACGATCGGAAGTTAGAGTTTATAAAATTTAACAGGTTGCCGTAATACTCCAGTAACTTTTACGGCCGTATTGACCATCGTGGTTTAACCATGGATTGAAGGATTATCCGCTGATCCGAAGTAAAACGCTATCGACCAGCCCCAACTAGCGCTTAATCATCGTTTTTTTCAGCCAAAATCTGACCACCCAACTATGGTGGGTTGAACCAACGGATCCGTGGTTTATTTGCTGGCTCAAACGTTAAACAGCGCACATTCGCGGATATGGATATCGGAGGATATTTTTATTTGCTTATATTTGCTTTAATCATCAAAATAAGGGTTGATTAAAGTATAATAATAAAGAAAAACTGATCGTGAAAAACACGCATTGAAATCAACCAGACAGTTTAGAGTTAGCACTCGTTCTGATAGATGGCGCTCTTAAAACGTATTCAGGTATTAAATATTTAGCACGGCTATTACCTAAGTTTCAAAATTTTTTTCTTTTAACTATTAAGTAATTCCTTTAAATTCTTTAAAAAATGTCCTATTTTTAGAGAGGTGGATCAATATTTTTAGATACGTGTGAGTATTTCAAAAATAATATTGAAATAAACCCATTCAGTGTAACCATTAGATCAACAGAATTGTGAAAACAATTTCCAATATAAAGCAGGAAATAGAGAACACCAGTTCAAGTCATTTCCTGTAATTGGTTGTATAGTTATTATTAGTTGTGATAGAAATGTTTTTAGTGGAGACGCTTATGTCGAAAAAAAGGCTCTTGTAAAAATTTCTTGTTAATTTTGTAAACTAATGTTTTTCTGTTAACTTATAGTATAAGGAACCCAAAAAGGTTTGGTGCCAATTTTTTAGTTCACATTTAGGTGTAATTAAGCTATATATGAATTAAGGACTTTAAAGAAATGGGGATTTTTTAATATTACACGTTTATTTATTAACATAAAAATGTGAAATTTGGAATATGAAAATAAGACTTAATAAATACTTAAAATATCTTTTGAATTTTTGTTTAAAATTTTTAAATTTTAATTTATTTAAAAAAATAAATTTTTTAATAAAAATTGGATATTTTATTTTTTGACCTATATTTTTTACATTTTTATATCATTTACTCATTTAATATCTAAATACACTTATTGAACAAAATTTATAATGTGTTATTGAACCTAATTAGTTGTAAAATTAGTAGTAATTAGGCACTATAGTGGAGTTACTTGTGTCAAAAAAAGGGTATTTTTAAAATTATTTGCAAATTTTATAAACTTATGTTTTTCTGTTAACTTATAATATAAGGAACTTAAAAATGTTTGGTTTCAATTTTTTAAATTAACATTTAGGTGTAATTAGGCTAATTATAAGATGGAATAATGACTTTTAAGAAATGGGGATTTTTTAACATTATATGTTGTTTATAAACATAAAAATGTGAGATTTGGAATATAGAAGGAAGACTAAATATCTTTTGAATTTTCATTTAAAAATTTAAATTAATTAAAAAGTACATTTTTTAATAAAAATTAGATTTTTTTGTCTGATATTTTTTTGCATTTTCTTATTATATACTAATTATCTAAAAACAACTAAACACTTATTGAGCAAATTTTTGAATGTTATTAAATTTAATTAGTAGTAATAAAGCATTAATTCCTTAAAAACTTTCATTAGTCAATGTAAGTTATTATTCAAATATTTATAAGTATTTCATATTTTCCTTGCATAAAAAGTCTTAATCACCTATTAATATTTGAAAAGAACTTCTCTTTGACTTCAAAACCCAATCTATTTCAAAACTTTTTTCTAAAGGCCCTTTTCAAGGTCCACTCTCTCGGTAAAAGATTTTCATGAAAATCATTAATTTGGTCTAGTAAATTACTCAATGATTTCACAATATTATATGTTTTAAGTAATTTACAGCGTGCAGATATATAATTAAAATTTAAAGCATCACAGTCTGATGAGTCACTATCTGATACATCCACAGTCCATATTAACGAATTCCTACATTTTTTTCGTCCCCTTCACATTTGCACATTTCCATACATGTAGCCTTGCAATGATACAGGAACACTTGCCACTTTGGCATTTACTTGTGTCACAACCACATGATGCGAGTTCTATTACAGCTTCAGGAGCTGGGGGTAAATCTGTTATCACTGGAATATAAGAGTCACATTTTCTTTTTTCCAACCAAACAATTCAGGTGAAGGAAGGGTTTGCACTGGTTCTACATCTTTGGCACAAACTAGAGCATGATAATGGGATCTAAGTATGTGCTGTTTAAGAGTGGCCTGAGTTGGATGTAGACTCTCTGGAATAATCTGCAAACGTATTCCTCCAGAGCAATGAAGTGTCGGTTTAATAAATGTTCTTCTTTTCCGAGTGATATAAAGGCTTGAACGACGTGAGGTTCATCCTCTTTAAAAGCTTTCCAGCAGGTTAATTTTCCTTTTCCATTAAACCTCCCGGTTGTGCCACAGCCAGTAAAACTATGAAAACCGGGAAGTGTCTCAAATATATCTATGGATTTGAGTTTTGTTCGTTTTCCAGCTCCTATCCCAGTTATGACACAGAGGAGTTCGGGCCCAAAAGAGGACACCGTATTAGAGCCAGAATGAGCACATCTGTATCTGGTGACAAAATGTGACCTGTGTACCCCAAATTTGAAGCATAAATTGCCTGGTCTATTGTATCAGCTTCTTCATAGTTGGTTTTTAAATTGTTATAAATATTGTCATTTGATAGAACCGCTGTTTCTGTATATACAATTATTTCTTTCTCTAAATCTTTGTAATGATGTAGTATTTTTATTGAAAGATGTTCGGTAAGGCTTGCTCTAGTTTAAGAGTTACAAAGAAAGTTATAGAGTCCTATTTTAATTGGAGTTATATCTGTACAGGTAAATGCTCGGTTATCCATTTTCTTACCTTGACGGCGAATACGAGTGGCTGTTTTTAGTGATGTATCTTTAGAGTAATGGTCAAAAACTAGGTGAATGGTGCCATAATTTTCAGTATATATCAATATTTTTATCAATATTTTTAAGTATTGATGAGCAAGATCATTACATGTGAGGATATTTCCATTAATTTGACGAACTAAAACCTTGCCATCAATTATTACAGCTTTTCTGTTTGAATCGGGTCGGCTATTATCATTCTTTATGTGAATATGTTAGGAGGGCTGGTGTGAGAAGCTATGTATTCCTCTAGAATATGCAAGAGCTTTCTCTTGTCGTTACAAGGCAACAATGACCCATCAGTTGCATATAACGCTCGTCATATATTTGAGAATTCATAATTGCCAACTGCAGCTCTCTTACTATAGATTCCAGCTGATTTCCATGGTAATAATTTAATTTTTTTCATTTTAGACCATAAGTTTGCGTTCCATTTCATTCTAATGCTCACAAAATTCTGAAAAGCTTTCTTCCCTTCATCCTCTCGTCTACATACATCATATTTTACTTAATCAAGCATTATGGAATGTGTGACGATGTTAACAAGTTATCCACTTTCTTCTTTGAATGGATTTCTGAAAAGCTTTCTTCCCTTCATCCTCTCGTCTACATACATCATATTTTACTTAATCAGGCATTATGGAATGTGTGACGATGTTAACAAGTTATCCACTTTCTTCTTTGAATGGATTTCTGGTTAGCACAGGGATGGCGAACCTATGGCACGCGTGCCACTTGGTGGCACGCGACCGGTATTTCGGTGGCACGCGACATTCACTAAAAATGACACAAAAAACTTAAGTTCTGGACCAGAGATTTCCTACTAACTGAAAACTCATCAAAACCAACTTCAAAACACTTTTTAGCTTGCTGAAATTCAAAATTTTTCGGGGGAGGACCCCCGAACCTCCCCACTCATCTCTTAGGTGCCGTTGGGTCATTAAAGTATTATGTAACCATATTTTCTTGGTCATTTAAGCAAATCACAACCGCCCTTATAAAGGAAATTGACATTAGGCCGTTAGAAAACAAAATCATGGATGCAGAGGGAGCCTGAAGCGTATATAAGGGGGGGGGCTGAAAGGGCCATGCCCCCTCCAAAATTTGGAAAAGGTAATTACAAGGAACAAGTTAAAACCCATTTTTTGGGGGAGAAAGTTTCAAAAATTTACTGGAGGAGTGCCCCCAACCCCCCCTTTTTTATTTGAGACTTTATTATTAACCACTTTTTATAACACTCATGAAAATAAAAACCTACCTAAAAATGTATGTCCAAAATTCAAAATAGATGCACCAAAAACTAGTTCCAAAACCCTTTTTATAGGGTCAAATTTTCAAAAATTGTCTGGGGAGGACCTCTTGACCCCCTTTACTTGGAACTTCATTATTGACAACTTTTCTTAGATTAAATTCTAGAAAATGCAAATTCTACCAAAATTGTATTAAAAAGCTGCTTTGAACCTATTAAAGATGCATGGAAGGGACTGAATAATAACTGTTGGGACCCTTCCGAAATAAATTTCTTTATACACCACTGACTTTACGGCCCACCACTAGACTTGTGCCTTCGATTGGGGCCCTTAAGTACTTGTAAGTTGGAAACTCCTGTTCTAAACTATCGACCTTCAAAGACGGATTTCATTTTCCAAGGGTTTAAAGATAATTTGTTAAAAAAAATAACAAGTGGCACACTTGACACCTGAAAATCATAAACCGTAATATAAATGGCACACCAATCGAAAAAGGTTCGCCATCCCTGGGTTAGCAGAACTGCAGTGTATATTGTGAATTTCAAACTGCAACCACGCTGAGATCGACACTTAGGTTCGGGCGGCGCGGCGTCCGCTTTGAACTCTTTCGTCTTATCTCGCGGCTAAGTAAACAATATTTTAAAATAAAACAAAATATTTTATAATTTATCTTTACTACAACCTTAAAGGGGGGAAATAAGTAGTTTTTATACCAAATAATATATCGCTACAAATTGAAATACTTAAGATATCGAAATTTCACTTTAGGGTCTAAAAATGACTATTAAAATTATTTAAAATAATTTTTTAAATACGGATATGCTTAAAAAACTGCATATCCTTCTTTTCACCACCTTATAGAGGTAAATTACTGAATTAAACCAGCTCAAAACTCAAAATATTGAAATTCCATATTTGACCTTTGACATGACCTCTAGATCAGGAAAGTGAAAAGAAAAATTGGCACCAAAGATTTTCTGATTCTCCACACCCTAAAGAACCAAAATAAACTTGGTGCCAAAAATTAACACGAACTTTTTACAAATTTACATGAGCGCCTCCACTATTTAAAGCAGGTAGAGAATTTTATAGGAAATAATTTACACTGGACTATGAACTTGAGAGAACAGCGCGCGACCCCGGACTCGATAGCTGGCGTCATCGCGGTCCAATCAGAAGTGGCGTTACATACAAAACTGCTGTTTGAAGAACCGATGATGGTCGGATGCTGGTCGATAAGGACCAAATCTCGTCATCGGATCATGGTTTGTACCATAGAGTTAGTACTAATATAGAGACAGCTTAAACATCTGCTCCGCTGTTCTAAGCGTGACCGGTCTCCCGGTTTCGCTCTTCCACTCACACTTGACTTTTTGAACCAACTTTGCCACTAAATCCCTCTTTTGGCGTTTTCGGGTTTTTCTCGTGGCTTCACTCGTAAAGAAACTACGGCAAAAACACCCGCCAAGCTCATACCGCCAAGCGCCAAAGCTTTGCCAACTTCCAGTTTCTACCTCGACCACTAAATCAGCAATTTTCTCCCTTAAATACTTGTTTAAACGAATCGGAAATGACTCGTATCGAATCAGGAGGGTTCATATTATATAGTGTGAAGCTTTTTTTAAAGAAATTACCACCGCAACATTATAAAAATACAGTTTAAAATTGTTTTTTCCGAATCCGCGGAATTTAAAAAAATTATAGGTAAAAAACTAATTGAGATAGAGAAATTTTTTCTTCACTGAACGATTCGTCATTGCTTTTTCTCGAGTTTCAAATTGTCGGTATCTTTTTTTCATCATTTTTCTGGGAAGAAGAGCAGTTTTTATACCTCAAATTCCACCTGCCTACGGGAGCTCCCATGTTAAAAATTTACTTCCGCCACTCACACAGGTCCGACTCTTTTCGACATACAGGGTTGCCTTACCGAGAAGAGTAAGCTTAGGCTTACCATATTTTCTCGGGGCCAACCCAGGACATATTTTTGAAATTTCTTTATAAATGCCATATCAAATTACCAAAGAATAAAAACTGAGAAAAACTATTCAAACTAATAAACATTTCTTAAAAATATCAAATTTTATTTTTTTATTTAACTACTTTTTCAAAGATTGTTTGATTGACTTAATTTTTATCACAAAATTCACTGAAAGTAAGTTTTCTGAAGTAATAAAGACGTTAGAAAACGAAAAAAAAGCATTTTAAATAGTTTGGTCGTGATTTTTTCATAAAAAAAGTCTGGCAAATCATAAATGTATGAAACCCCGGACATTTAGCGACCCAGGACATTTCCCCGGACAGCTCTAAAAACCCCGGACTGTCCGGGGTAATCCCGGACGTATGGTAAGCCTAATTGTAAGCTGTCTCTATATTTGTCAGTGGCGTAGCCAGAAAAAAATTTCGGAGGGGGATGTTGATATTTCGGGAGGGGATATGGGGTATTTTTTGTGGTTTTCTATGTTCAAAAAGAAAATTTTATGAGTTTCGGGGGGGATAAATCCCCAAATCCCCCCCTCTGGCTACGCGCCTGATATTTGTACTAACTCTATGGTTTGTACGATCAGTGAATAATCTATGGATCGGCTCGCGTTGGTCAATACAGCCGTTAGTCATCTGAAAGCATGGGGTAGTATGCGTCAAATCCGGTAGTTCTGATTTTTTGCAGACTTGTTTATGATGCTTACCTAATGAATAATCCAAGTTTGTGACCTCGTGCGCCGAACGCAACTTTGTCGAAAATAGAAAAAAACGAGAAAAAATCTTTTTTTTTTCAAATTTTGGCGATTATAACCCTAAAGACTAGTTTTTGAAAAATATTTCTTGTTACAAAGTTAAAGCAAACAAAATTTCCTACAAAATGCACTAATCAACTTTGATTTTCTAAAGTCTACTAAAGAGTGGTTTTGAAGCTAGAGCGCGCTGAAAAACATCGAGTTTTTTGCCTTTCCGCAAAAAAAGGAAAACGTGCACTTCTACCCTCTACAAAATGAAAACTATTCACGTTATCAACAAAAAATTTATACCACGTGAAAGAACATTTAATTTTCTATAGATAACGTGCTTTATATTATTTTTTAGAAGGGGGAGGGAGTGAGGCAAAGATCGATAATAAAACTGTCGCGCCTCGCAGACCAAACGGACTTATGGAGGATTTACACCACTGCTGTAAAAGAGACATCAGCGATATTTTCGGAAGAAACGGGAATTGTTATTCCAATAAACCAATTGACGAGCGCCATCTTTTGTGAGTAGCGGGTACTAAAATATGCCGAAAATATCGCTGATGTCTCTTTTACAGCAGTGAGCAGTGGTGTAAATCCTCCATTAAGGCGGCTTTAGACCACGCGGTTCGCGACAGCGATTCTGCGACATCCGGTTCGCGACAAAAAATTGACCCTCTTCCCTCAATTGAATAGCGCCATCTTTCGAGAGGTCGCTGAGTTACTGCGGTTGTCGAAATTCCCGAAAACCGCGGAATCGCTGTCGCAAACCGGGTGGTCTAAAGCCGCCTTTATGCGGTTGTAAATCTGCAATCTGCGCTTTATTTCCGGTATATTACCAATAAAATGGGTTGTTTTGGATTCATTGATGACTAAGCATGCTTAAAAAAATAAATTTAAAATTTATTTATGAAATATTCGGCGTTTTAGGCGGAATTTCGATCAATATTTTAAAATCATATATTAAATTATAGGCGTGTTTTAATAAAAGAATTCATATGCTTTTGGCATCGCTAAATCCGAATTTAAAGTTTATTTTCATTTTGAAAGTCATCTTCACATCAAAAATTGCAAAAAATCTCAAATTTTTGCTCTTTTGTTAGGTTTTTCATCGATTTTCGAAATAAATATTCCTTTTACGAAAAATATCATGAAACCAAATTAAAGAACGTAAAACTTCATATCAGATACATTGGTTAATTTTTCTTTTGCGATAAGCGGTGTACGTTTTATAGCGTTTTGAAATGTAGCGATTTTTTGTTTTTCTACAAAAAAGTGGTGAACGCTCGATTTACCCCACTACAGCTCTACATGAATACGAGTTACCGACAAATAGTTCATACCACATGAAAGTACATTTAATTTCCTACAAAATGCACTACTTAACTTTGATTTTATGATGAAAGGTATTGATGCTAGAGCGCGCTAAATTGCTGCTGTTTCCTGACTTCACAAAAAACAGGAAACTTGCTTTTTTCAAAACGCTATAAAATTTATATATTTATACATATATACATACAGTAGAACTCCAATTATCCGAATCGCCGATTATCCGAATCGATTTCAGAATTAATAAAAAAAATTCCGCCGCGAATTTTGCCGTTTTTAATGTTCTTTTTCGTGTTCTATTTGACATTTCTATGTTCGCTTTGTTCTTTTTTCGTGTTCTTATTCATTAGTTATTCAGGGCCGAATGCAGCTACGTTCTGTAACGATTCAATGAACCGTAGAAACGTTCTAGGGAACCGTATTTCGTAACGTTTTAAAACGCCTGCTCCTGACCAGGCGTTCAACGACGATCGGGGCGGTACTTCCGATCGTTCTGTGCTCGCGCACAAAGTGGAGAAGGCGCGGGCCACTCACTATTTTTAAACTTGCATACAGCAATTAATTATAGTAAACCCCTTTTTTTTTCGGAAAAAATCCAATTATCCGAATTTTTGATTATCCGGTCCAATTCGGATAATTGGAGTTCTACTGTACATTTATATATATATATATATATATATATATATATATATATATATATATATATATATATATATATATATATATATATATATATATATATTAGGGTGTATCGAAAAAAACTTTTTTTTGATTTTGATGATGCCTTAGTGCGGAAAAGTTGTCTAAGGTGGCAGAGAGTACCTGTGAATTTTTTCAGAATTTTCGGATAATATCTTTAGGTGCCGCCAAAGCCCTGAAGGTCCCTATGTTAATCCAATGGAGCGCGCAAGCCAAGAAGGCCGAAAATTGGTTTTTCGCCCCTCATTTCTACCCTAATCACACGACGAATGTCTTTACTCGAGTTATGGACCCTATATGATCTAGGCTATCCGACAAAACTTGAATAACAGCCTAAATCTCTATATTACGTTTTTTTGTAAGCTCCAATTTCGTCGAAAATCGCGTATTTTCTCGTTCAAATCAGAGCCCACAATCAACATAATATAGAGATTTAGGCTATTATTCAAGTTTTGTCGGATAGCCTAGATCATATAGAGTCCATAACTTGAGTGAAGACATTCGTTGTGTGATTAGGGTAGAAATGAGGGGCGAAAAACCAATTTTCGGCCTTCTTGGCTTGCGCGCTCCATTGGATTAACATGGGGACCTTCAGGGCCTTGGCGGCACCTAAAGATATTATCTGAAAATTCTGAAAAAATTCACAGGTACTCTCTGCCACCTTAGACAACTTTTCCGCACTAAGGCATCATCAAAATCAAAAAAAAGTTTTTTTCGATACACCCTAATATATATATATATATATATATATATATATATATATATATATATATATATATATACAGGGTGTTTCAAAATTGCGTTGCACGGCTTTTATTCGGAACCAGCGCCTCCTAGGGTCATGGACGTAAGGTCTACCCCTAGGTAAGTGACCCTGGAGAATCCATTGAGAGGACTTACAGCGCCCCTAGCGGCGAAATTAAAAAGTTAAAAAAATTAATTTAAAAACTAAAGGAGATAGAGCAAAAACCTCAGTGAGAGTATTGTTGCCAACGTCCAGAAGAACTCATTGAAAAAAATTTGATCAAAATATCTTGAATATTCGCGGAGATATTAGCATGTGAAAATAGCACTTTTTCAGGGGTCAAAAAGTAAAAAATTCGCATATTTACAAATTTTTTTGATTTTTTGATTAAATTTTGTGTTCTTTCAACTAAAAAAACACAAAACTACACAATTTCACTGAAAAATTTGCAAATATGCGAACTTTTTACTTTTTGACCCCTGAAAAAGTGCTATTTTCACATGCTAATATCTCCGCGAATATTCAAGATATTTTGATCAAATTTTTTTTAATGAGTTCTTCTTGACGTTGGCAACAACACTCTCACTGAGGTTTTTGCTCTATCTCCTTTAGTTTTTAAATTATTTTTTTTAACTTTTTAATTTCGCCGCTAGGGGCGCTGTAAGTCATCTCAATGAATTCTCCAGGGTCACTTACCTAGGGGTAGACCTTACTTCCATGACCCTAGGAGGCGCTGGTTCCGAATAAAAGCCGTGCAACGCAATTTTGAAACACCCTGTATATATATATATATATATATATATATATATATATATATATATATATATATATATATATATATATATATATATATATATATATATATATATATATATATATATATATATATATATATATATATATATGTATATATATATATATATATATCCCACGTCATCAGTGGTCCCGGACGCACTCTGTGGACGGCACAGCTTTCTGTAGCACGCGGAAGGACAAAGTCGAAATTCCGCGTGCTGGGACCAGAGCTGCGCCCAAACCAGATCAAAGTAGAAAAAACTATATGAAAATTAAAACATCTGGATGCAAAAGCACCCTAAATAGAAAATAACAAGATGCATCTTACCGGAATGTTCAGGAAGGTTGATCATAATGGCAAAGCCCTTTATAAAATGTCTGTGTGGAGTTTAGTTGTCAAAAAACGTGGAGTGATATTATATTTAAAGTACTTAATAAGATTTATGGGAAAATTATTGTCTGACAAAACAACCAAAAGAAGTTCAATCTGTGCATTGAATCCAGTTGTATTCGAACATATGTTGCCAATTCTTCTTATTTCATTGTTGATAGTATTAAGATAAATCTTGTTTGATAGGTTCGATTCCCAAAATATCATTTTATTCACCTTAAAGTTAAACAGGTTTCTTTTGTCAAATAGATCAATGTGATTGCAGTTATTGGAGAAACTAATTTTGAGATCTAAGAATTCTGCTTCATTTTCCTTATTATTGGTTTTTTCCAGTTTCAATTCTTTCGGATAAAGGTCTTTATAGAAGTTACAAAAATCTTTGAAGTTGATTACAATAATATCGTCTATGTATCTAAAAATTCCAGCTCCTCTAAAATTATGATTTTTTTCAAAATAGTGCAAAAAGAGATTAGCCAAAATGGAAGAAAATTTAGAACCTTGTGGAATACCCTTTATTTGCAAATAACATTTTTCGTTATTGTAGATATAATTGTTATAAATGCACAAGTTAATCAGATTTTTCCAAGTTTCTTCATCAAAACTAATAATGCTTTTAAAGTCATAGAAATAATGCATAAGCACCTCACTAATTTGATCCAATGGTAGACTTGTAAATAAATCTTTGAAATCAAATGTCATAATATGATTAATCTTATTATCATTTATAAAGTTAATTACACTTTGATTGTTTTTAATAATCCATGTATAACCTTCCTCAAAAAGAAACTTTAAGATTCTATTTAACGAATCAAAGAACATAGAACCAGGTTTGTCCAGATATATAAGTTGAAGTACCACATGTGAGTCGTCTAGTTTCAAAACCAGGTAGATCCATTTTGACACAGCTTTGATAAAAGGGTTGACCATTTGGCGACCGCGAATCGGTCACCAAATGGAAGACTAGTTGGCGCTATATCATGGTCGGTCGCTGTTCCGGCTGCCATGTTTACCACGACTCAAATGGAGATTAACCCAAGAAAAGGGATGTTATAACAAGTTATTATGATTTCAATATATTCCGCTGGTTTTGCGGTATGGTGCACGCTCTGCATGCGGGAGATACATATTTCGATCCCCGGTAATTATCTAATTTAAACATAAGAACAAAATTTTATTTCTTAACTCACTGAAGTGTTATAATGAGGTATTCTCACGTTTTGAGATTAAATTTTATTAAAATAGTAGATAAAAACCATGAAGAATGACGTTTACATCATGTATTTTCGTAGCCTAGTTTCTGAGATATAAATTTTTTAAATTTCGTTTTTTGTTTGGGCGTGAAAACACTTTCGAATCACAAATCATGCGCTGTGAGGTCACATCCAATAGGAGGCCGTTTTCTGATCACGTGAAAACAGAAAACACAATGGTTTTCATGCGCTGTGTCGTCACATCCAATAGAAGCCCGTTTTCTGATAACGTGACTTTTCTGACGTTTTGGCAAAAATAAAATTGAATTTTAAGTTATTTAAAACAAATTTTTGAACTTAAAAATCAGATTTTTGGGAGTTTTAAATCATAATGTATCAAAAAAGTATAAAATCAAGCAAATCCCTCACTCATGCAAATACCTCATTTGAGTCGTGGTAAAACATGGCGGCCAGAACGGGTGACCGGCCGTGATATAGCGCCAACTTGTCTTCCATTTGGCGACTGCGTCGACTCTTACTGAAGCTGTGCCAAAATGGATCTACCTGGTTTTGAAACTAGACGATTCATGTAATGTATCTAAAACCGATGGGATTTTTATGAAATTTCGGGTAAATTGTCAGATATGGCATCATTATTTTATTACAAGAAATTTTTAATTTTTTGAAGAGAGCAAGAATTTTTTTGCATATAATATTATAATTACTTGTAGTTTTATATGTTGGAGAGTTTTTAAGTTCCTTATCAAGCAGATGAAGGTAAAGTTCTTTGCAAATTATGGAGTAGTTATTACTAGCTTTATCTATGGGTACAATTATAAATTTATCTTGAAGGTTTTGAATGCCAGATTTAATCTCCCTTAAATCATACACAGATTTGTTGATTAAGTGCCTGTTGCGTTTTATAAAACGTTTAAATTCATAATAAAGTTTCCATTTCCATTCTCCAAAGGCCTCAAGGGGTGTATTGAATTTATACGATGTCTTAATGCAAAATGTATCCAAGTCATTTAGAAAAGTGTTAAGAAGTTTTCCAGTGTTATATTTAAAGACAGGTCTGAATTTCGTTCCCCTTGCCATCAGATCACGTAACATGTAGTTTTCCACTATATCAAGGTTACCCGTAATAATATGATCATAATCTGCATTTACAAATTCAGCATAAATAGGATCCCTGCAGAGACAATTGGAGTCCTTTCTTAGAATATTAACATTAGAACAAACAGAGTTGTAGTTGAAGATTAACCTACCAAGAGGTTGAAGCTCATTGAAGGTATTCTTAAAATCAAAGTAATCGTAGATTGGATTTTTGAAACTTATAGTGCAGTATATCTTATTTAATTGATTTATTTTCTTGCATTTAATTTTAGAGAGTCTACTTTTCAATAAATCTATAATCAGGATTTTAAAATGTTTTGATTTAAATATGAAGTTATCCAAGCTATTTTCTAGGTATACAGCATTTTTGTCACTGAGTGAAAAGATAAAAGATTTTATAGGTTTACACCCAAAATTCTCAATAAATTTCTCTTGCAGGCTATTTACAATTTCATTTAAATTGTTTTTATGATCATCTTGTATTTCAATTCTCCTGCTACCATTACCTCTGCTATGTCTAGTAGTTTTATGATTTCCAGGATGGAAATATGTAGTGGTATTAACGTTACTTGAGCTAATTTGCGTGTTTAGAAAAAAGTCATTGAGACCGTAGGGTACAAGGGTTTTTAAATTTAAAATATAGAAGTTTTCTCTTTCAAGTCTCTTAGCTGTGTCAGGAACAATTTCAATTTTGTATTCAATTATGTATTTCAATTATGGAGTTACGGTGGGTACACATGGTACATATGATCTTAAATTTCAAATGTATTTGTTTTATTTATGGATTTTGATATGTTGGATTTGAGCTGCTTGGCGCTTGTCTGCATATTCATTCTAACTGTTTTTCAATATTATTATCAATTGTCTTCCTATATATATATACAGGGCTCGATTTCAGCCGGAACGGTCCGGAACGGCGTTCCGGAACCTCTTTTTCGGAAAAAAAAATTAATATTCCATTTCAGGCGTCTCCTAACTACACCCCGCGAGAAACTTTCAACAGGCTCACACGGATATACCTATCTAATCTATGTACGAAAAAAAGTCCTAAAATGAATTAAAACCCTGTTTTTATTGTGAAATCTCCTAAATTCTTCTGGGGGAGGACCCCCAGACCCCCTATTGGTACTTGGAACTCAACTAATCACATTTTTTTTCAGATTAAGTTCATGAAAGTGAGAATCCTACCAAAACAAATATAAAAAAGGCAAATTTCAAAATTTAAAAACATTTTAAATGCATTTTTAACTTTTTTGCAAATAAAAATAATTGGGATTTAATTGTAAGGTTGCAACTTAATTGTGTTACTTAATTTTTCTTTTAAAACATAATTGTGAACCTCCATTTGAACTACCCACGATTGCCAAATTGCTGGGCAAATTTGCAAAGAAAATTTGCAACATCTAAAATTCTACCATTTAAGGACTTTAACTACGCATTCTTTCTCTCTCTCTCTCTCTTTATTCCTTAAACTATTAAAATATACAACTAAAAAGAATTTATCATCTTATACAGTTATTAAGCTAGAACACTCTTCCTAATCTAGTACAACACATTTGAATATATTTTTAAAATTTCAATTTGAAAATAAATGCTTAAGTTTTTGTATTAAAGAGTATTCGCTTTTTCAGTTTTGAGACCAATAATTTTACCGTTCCGGTACCTCTTTGCTTAGAAATCGAGCCCTGTATATATATATATATATATATATATATATATATATATATATATATATATATATATATATATATATATATATATATATATATATATATATATATATATATATATATATACAGGGTGTATCTGTATCTGAAATGGTGCAACAAAATTTCAGGGATGATAGTACTCTTCAAGACGAACAAGAATCGGTATAGAAAGGGAGTCCCAGACCAAATCCCAGGGAGTTAAAAATGGAGCGACACTCCAAAAAAATCATTGAAAAATTCAATTTGTAGAAGAACTACTATTGGTAAAAACTTAATTATGGTCTCAAAAATTGTAGTTTAATATGATCTTTAAAATTACCTCAAAAGTCTTCACTTTAAAATTTGTTTTATTATGAAAAAAGTTAAAAAACACAAAAAAGTGAAAACTCTGCCAAAACCTTATGTTGTATTTCAAAATCCTTTCTTTTGATTTAATAATCTGAAAGATCATAGTTGAAAACCCTTAAGTCCAAAGTTTCATGTAAATACAATCAATATTAAACGCTTGAGAACCTGTTAAAGTTCGTTTTTTGGGTGCGCAAGCAGCTTTCTAGAGCTGTTTCCAGAACAGCTGTTAGCGCACGCAAAAAACGAACTTTAACAGGATCTCAAGCGTTTAATATTGATTGTATTTACGTGAAACTTTGGACTTAAGGATTTTCAACTATGATCTTTCAGATTATCAAATCAAAAGAAAGGATTTCGAAATACAAAATAAGGTTTTGGCAGAGTTTTCACTTTTTTTGTGTTTTTAAACTTTTTTCATAATAAAAATTTTTTTAAAGTGAAAACTTTTGAGGTAATTTTAAAGATCATATTAAACCACAATTTTTGAGACCATAATTAAGTTTTTACCAATAGTAGTTCTTCTACAAATTGAATTTTTCAATGATTTTTTTGGAGTGTCGCTCCATTTTTAACTCCCTGGGATTTGGTCTGGGACTCCCTTTCTATACCGATTCTTGTTCGTCTTGAAGAGTACTATCATCCCTGAAATTTTGTTGCACCATTTCAGATACACCCTGTATACAGGGTGTAAAGGAAAGTCCCTTTACCCTGTAATAAGTTGCTAACGGAGCAAGCTAAAGCTATGCAGTTAAGGTAACGGTATAGTAAAGTGACTATGCGCAATCGAATGCGACCGACCGCAGCGCCCTCTAGCGGAAATTTTAGGAGTTAAAAATTTTATTTTGAAAACTATTAGGAATTTGTTAAAACAGTCAATTACAAAGTTGTAGAGCAGCATCGATTTAGTAGGAAAAGACACCTTAAGCATAAAAATATCTTGAATAGAACCCCTAAAACGCGCGCTCAATTAGGTTGAATTTACGTCGATTTTACGTCTTATAACGCTTCTCACCGGGCAAAAATAAGAAATTTTTAATTTAATTACTTAAATAAATGAATAAAAGTATTCTTAACTCATTAAATTGAAAATTTCTCATTTTCGCCCGGTGAGAAGCGTTTTTAGACGTAAAATCGACGTAAATTCAACCTAATTGAGCGCGCGTTTTAGGGGTTCTATTCAAGATATTTTTATGCTTAAGGTGTCTTTTCCTACTAAATCGATGCTGCTCTACAACTTTGTAATTAACTATTTTAACAAATCCCTAATAGTTTTCAAAATAAAATTTTTAACTCCTAAAACTTCCGCTAGAGGGCGCTGCGGTTGGTCACATTCGATTGCGCATAGTCACTTTACTATACCGTTACCTTAACTGCATAGCTTTAGCTTGCTCCGTAGCTTAGCTCCTCATAGCTTAGCTTTGATATATATATATATATATATATATATATATATATACAGGGTGTTTCAAAATTGCGTTGCACGGGTTTTATTCGAAACCTACGCCTCCTAGGGTCATGGAAGTAAGGTCTATCCCTAGGTAAGTGACCCTGGAGAATCCATTGAGATGACTTACAGCGCCCCTAGTGGCGAAATTAAAAAGTTAAAAAAATTAATTTAAAAACTGAAGGAGATAGAGCAAAAACCTCAGTAAGAGTGTTGTTGCCAACGTCCAGAAGAACTCATTGAAAAAAATTTGATCAAAATATCTTGAATATTCGCGGAGATATTAGCATGTGAAAATAGCACTTTTTCGGGGGTCAAAAAGTAAAAAGTTCGCATATTTGCAAATTATTCAGTGTTATTGTGTAGTTTTGTGTTTTTTTAGTTGAAAGAACACAAAATTTAATCAAAAAATCAAAAAAATTTGCAAATATGCGAACTTTTTACTTTTTGACCCCCTTAAAAGTGCTATTTTCACATGCTAATATCTCCGCGAATATTCAAGATATTTTGATCAAATTTTTTTCAATGAGTTCTTCTTGACGTTGGCAACAATACTCTTATTGAGGTTTTTGCTCTATCTTCTTTAGTTTTTAAATTAATTTTTTTAACTTTTTAATTTCGCCGCTAGGGGCGCTGCAAGTCATCTCAATGGATTCTCCAGGGTCACTTACCTAGGGGTAGACCTTACTTCCATGACCCTAGGAGGCGCTGGTTCCGAATAAAAGCCGTGCAACGCAATTTTGAAACACCCTGTATATATATATATATACAAGGGAAGGAATTTTCAATGATCAATGTTACGATCACTGAAAATTCCTTCCCCGATTATCATTTTTCTAAATACCATTAAGGGAACTCCATTGTTTGACTAAGAGATTAATATTGCACGTTTTAAAACTCACCCTACGCTTCAGCAAGTGGTCCAATTTCTATCACATTGAGGATTTAAGTGGTACGGATACTCTTGTACCTCATACAATAATGTTTTTCATTTTATTATGTTTTTTTCGTCACACGGGCCTTCTAAAAACGGCCTTTTGAAAAGCGCTCGCACTATATTAGGTCCTAGCTCTTTAACTGTAAGGCTGCGCCCCACCATCCCTATTCGAAATATGCTTGTCTAGGGCCCCTCTATCTCCCCCCCAATTATTGATGATTATTTTTGAATCACCCTGTATATAATATACAGAAAAACCCAACTATAACTTACAAAAATAACACCTTTTTTACAACTTCAGTTGAGGTATTTTCTAATTGCCCTTTTGTATAAATTCTAATATATTATAAATTACCTGATTTTCAGGCGAACATCAAATCTATGTTTACTTTGCTGATCTTCCTCTTCCAATGTCTCCATTTATGGCGTATGCCGAAGAAGTGGGGCCGGCTCCGGACCACACCAGAGTTGTACTACGGGGTCATGGACTAACTGGGGCTAAAGTGGGAGAAGAAGCAGAATTTTTAATAGATGGTTCAGAAGCTGGACCAGGTATGTTATTATATCAATCTGTTCAGTTGGTGATTATGTTAAATGCAGAAATGAAAAAGTTATGAGAGGATGCACTCAAATATTTTGATGCACCTAAATATACAGGGTGTCCCATAAATAACACTGGAGGACAGCCATTTCGTTGTCTTAGAACTGTGACTTGTTTTTGAATCACTTTTGGCCCCTGAATCCAAAAGTAACTGTAGTTTTTGTCTGTCACGTCCACTTTTTTGGCAAACAGCCCCCCGTCCCCTTTTTACGTTTTTCAATGACTTAATGACTTTGAATTCGATTTTCAGGGTCAAAAATCATTACTTTAGTCTTTAAATTACACCCGAGAGGACAAGAATGGTTAAAGTTTCTAAAATATGAAAATTTTTAGCGAATGAATAGGTTTAAGGGGTTATTACCCCCCTAAAAACGCAAAAAAATCGTTAAAAATTATGGAGTTTATTTTACGCTATTTTTTACACTTATTTTTTACGCAATTCCTTTTGCAAAAGGTTCTAACGCATGACCAAGGACCCAAATTTAATGAAAATTGGCCGCAATGATTTTTACAAAAAGCGGTTGAGGCATTAGCGCCCCCGAAGCACCAGCGGAAGGGTTCGGAATACTCTCTTTCGCTTAGAGGACGCGAACACCTCAACCGCTTTTAGTAAAAATCATTGCTGCCTATTTTCATTAAATTTGGGTCCTTGGGGAAGGGTTAAGAGCTTTTATAGAGGAATTGCGTAAAAAAATAAAGAGAAAAACCCTGAAATGCAAAAAAGGAACGTTCTAAAGGATAGAGGTTATTTTAAGCTTTTCTTACTCTTATTTTTTATGCAATTCCTCTTTAAAAGGTCTTAACCTTTCCCCAAGGACCCAAATTTAATGAAAATAGGCAGCAATGATTTTTACTAAAAGCGGTTGAGGTGTTATCGTCCCCGAAGCGAAAGAGAGTCTTCTGAACCCTTCCGCTGGTGCTTCGGGGGTGCTAATGCTAATGCCTCAACCGCTTTTTGTAAAAATCTTTGCTGCTTATTTTCATTAAATTTGGGTCTTAGGGGATGGGTTAGAACCTTTTGAAAAGGAATTGCGTAAAAAATAAGTGTAAAAAATTGCGTAAAATAAACTCTATAATTTTTAACGATTTTTTTGCGTTTTTAGGGGGTAATAACCCCTTAAACCTATTCATTTGCTAAAAATTTCATATTTTAGAAACTTTAACCATTCTTGTCCTTTCGTATGTAATTTAAAAACTAAAGTAATGATTTTTGACCTTGAAAATAGAATTCAAAGTCATTAAGTCATTGAAAAACGTAAAAAGGGGGCGGGGCTGTTTGCCAAAAAAGTTGACGTGATAGAAGAAAACTAACAACAGTTTTCTAATTAGTGTGCCCATTGAACTCTAAAACAGCCAAAAAAATCGAACACAACAGAAATTATGTTAAAAATTGTTCCCCAGTGTAATGGGTCACACTTCTAGGGGGGATAGTAGACACCTAGACGAGTCAGAATCACATAGGATTTGGGGGTCCCAGATCAAATCCCAGGGAGTTAAAAATGGAGCGACACCCCAAAAAAATTATTGAAAAATTCAATTTGTAGAAGAACTACTATTGGTAAAAATTTAATTATGATCTCAAAAATTGTGTTTTAATATGATCTTTAAAATTATCGCAAAAGTCTTCACCTAAAAATTTGTTTTATTGTGAAAAAAGTTTAAAAAACACAAAAAAATGAGAAAACTATGCCAAAACCTTATTTTGTATTTGGAAATCCTTTCTTTTGATTTAATAATCTGAAAGATCATAGTTGAAAACCCTTAAGTCCAAAGTTTCACGAAAATACAATCAATATTAGGCGCAAGTTCAGACTTGCGTATGCGCCAAGTTTTTAGCGTTAAAGATGACTAATATGGTAACCCTAACTCATGTTAAAAGAGTCATTTGGCTTCTAAATGTGCCGCTAAACAGCCAAAAATCGCCAAGCATACGCAACTCTGAACTTGCGCCCAATATTAAACGCTTGACATCCTGTTAAAGCATGGTTTAAATCCGTTTTTTGCGTCCGCAAAGTGCCGTTTTGGAAACGGCTATAGGAAACCAGTTTGCGCACGTAAAAAACGAACTTTAACAGGATCTCAAGCGTTTAATATTGATGATTTTTACGTGAAACTTTGGACTTAAGGGGTCATAGGACTCTTAACAAGAAAAGCAGTGAAAACAACTTTACAAATTTTCAAAATTAAATATATCCTAAACTAAATTTTATAAAGTTGTTCTGTTTTCATATTTAGAAAGAACTACTCTTCATGAATATGAATAATATTTTTAAAAGTAAATATATTTTTTTAAATAATATGAAATAGACTATCGAAAAAGCATGTTTGATAGCGGTTTTTCATACACCATAAGCTTGCGCGCATGATTGATTCCAAACAGTTCAATATTAGTGAATTATTTTTGCATACAATTAAAGTAGATGATTGTTATTATATATTCCAGCAGCATTTAACTATTTTAGAGAATATTTAATATTTTTAAAATGACATAGTTTTAGCTATTCAAATATGGGCATAATTTTCAGACTTTTATCATGATTAAAATATACAAAATGATTGAAAATGGATGAAAATGTTGGTGGGTATTAAAGATAATAATGAAATTAATAAATCCTGGAAGTTTCATACTTATATATATGTTACCGCTAAAGTTGATAATTAGTTATTCTGAAGAATACCTAGGTAAACTTAAGATTAACTGATTTCTGTCGTTAATGTGCGGATTTTTGAGTTTTTCGCATTTTACCTAGGGAATCTACACTATAACGGCCTCTTGATAGTTAAAGTTCAAAATAGTTTGTTTCGTTCAATACTTTCTGTTAAAATGTTGAGATGCTCACTGCGCCATGCGCTTACCCCTGCGCAGTTGGGTTTCAATACGTAGTTTGTTGTCATATTTGGTGTTTTGATTTCAAATTTAGTGCGTAGCACTGGTAGTTGTCATCTTGAATGTTAAAACAAAATAATACAAGCAAGTAAGTACTGTAAATTTACATGATTAAGTACAGTATATTACTACTAAAACGGGTATTTTGAAACAATTGTGTTGAAGCTCCGACTTCAGAGTGACAGAGATTTCTTTTAACGAAAGCAAATGTCCCAGCTGTTGAAATATCTTTTCAACAAACGTTAATTCAACAATCGCTGGAACCTGGGCAAGGGTTTAACATATGTAATCGATCGCGAATCCTAGCAATAGTTCAGGGCAGGCTGCCAGCCGATTACACCACGCTTTCATTAAGATTTGCTAGTTTAAGTGCTCATTGAAATACGCTGTCAAATCGAGATCGAAAACCACAATTGATACAAATCTCAGTTGGTACTTTAATATTCTATTATTATTGTTTTTATATTCTAGTTTTAAAATTGCTATTTCATTACTATTTTTGTGGGATTTGCGTGTTTTGTGTAATATGAAAAAAGTACCGATCCCCCTTTTTTGATTCGTCATTGTTACTGTTTACCCCCAAAACGAGTTTGGTTATAGTTAGGGCAGGGGGGTTTGGGGGGCGGCAGCCCCCCCAACCTCCTTAAACTTTTTATAAAATAAAATAAAATTTTGTACTTTAGCGGATCACCCTCGTTAATATGTAAAATAACTGATTACAGGTAGTATGCAGATTAACGAGTGTCTAGTCGGTAGGGTGCAGAATACCTAGGTAATTTCAAGATTACCTAGGTAATCTTAGAAATTGAAAAAAAATTCGCTCTTTAACGGATCACCCTCGTTAATCTGCAAATTACCTAGGTTATCTGTAAATTAACTGATTTCCGGACTTTAACTGTAACATATACCTTAGTTAAAAAATAATCATGCGCGCAAGCTGAAAAAAACACATTCTGAGAAAAATGACTTTAAAGTTGCGTTTGTTTACAATTAGGGGGCTTTGTTTACATACATTTTTGGCTATAACTTTATAAATAATTGGAATTTTTTTATGGGGTTTGTTTTAAATGAAGCAGAACTGTATACAGAATAACATATTTTTTTTCAAAAAATCGAATTTTTTGAAGATTTAAGAGTCCTATGACCCCTTAAGGGTTTACAACTATGATCTTTCAGATTATAAAATCGAAAGAAAGGATTTCGAAGTACAAAATAGGTTTTGGCAGAATTTTCACATTTTTTTGTGGTTTTTTAACTTTTTTCATAACAAAAAAAATTTTAAAGTAAAGACTTTTGAAATAATTTTAAAGATCATATTAAACCACAATTTTTGAGACCATAATTAAATGTTTACTAATAGTAGTTCTTCCACAAATTGAATTTTTCAATAATTTTTTTGGGGTGTCGCTCCATTTTTAACTCCCTGGGATTTGATCTGGGACCGCCAAATCCTATGTGATTCTGACTCGTCTAGGTGTCTACTATCCCCCCTAGAAGTGTGACCCATTATTTATGGGACACCCTGTATATTTTATTAAATATTTAGGAATCTTTCCTTTTTTAATTTTTTATTAAATTGATGTTAAAAGAAGGAGTACTAAAATATAAATGATTTGTGTTCAGCTCTAGTTAACTAGAACCAATTGCAACTAGTAAACTACCACTACACAGGCCTTTGACCTCTCTGAAGGCACACAGTTGAACTCGTCCATAGGATTTAATAGAAATCTTAGAGTGTCTTGGTTTAATTGTTCACTTCAATTAATGATTGATTATATTTCCTGACTTCAAGGTGCTCCGGAAGTTAGTCTTGGTGGTGTTAAAGCTGATATTCCAGTACAAATTCTCCCAATTGGAAATAATGTCTACAAAGTTCTTTATTCTCCAACAGTTCCAGGTTTGTTAAAATAGTTTTATCTTACTTTTACTAGAAAATTCAATTAGGTATAAAATTCAGGAACGTGCACTTTTTCAAATGATTGCAGTTGCTTATTAACCTAGCATTTCAGATAAAGTATGAATTGCAGACCCGTAAATAGGCTTTTTTGGGTGGTTGGCTCAAAATTATTTATAAAGCCCTTTTATACGACTCTTTTTAAACATTTACTAGTAGGATTTGAATTTTGCATGCCAAATTTAAAAATTTCAACTAATTGGCCATGGGATAATCCTGGGATTATAGCACTACGTATTAATAAATGAACAAGAATTGCTCTTTAATAATTCCCAGATTTGTAACTCCTTGATTGTAACGTAAAACGTACAGTTGGGGGAAAAAACGACTCAGTTGCTTTTTCTGGCTAACCACTCAGGGCCGTCGAGAGCCATGTCGGGCCCCGGGGACAAGGTTGGGAAGCGGGTCCCCAGTCTATACTTCTCATTTTGAGGTAGGGAGCAAAAATTTTCTGAAGTACTCCCCCCACCCAGGCATTCATAGGCTTAATGTAATTTTTAGAATATTTCTAGACAAGATCTGAATTTCACTCAACTTAAAAATATCGTTTTCTTTTGATAATACGATGAGTAACAAGCAATAAAGGGGGTCTGGGGGTCCCCCCAGAAAATTTTTGAAAATATGTCCCTAGAAAACTGGGAATTTACTCATTTTTGGACCTTTATGTGAACAAATTAATTTCCAAAATATTCAAAAATATATCCCTCTTAGAACTCAATATGAAAATATTTGGATCCCGGGCCCCCTACGGGCCCGGGGGAATCGTACCCCCTCGCCCCCCCTCTCGTCAGGCCTGGAACCATTTGGGTTAGGAAGACAAATGCTTTAAGTATTCTTAATGTATTAAGGTGTCATTTTTTTCATTGTTTTTAAGTATTCTTTAATCTGTGAAATTTTCGAGACTTTAGGCTTTAGGGGATCGTTCATATTAAACGAAACACTAACTTTTTTCAAACGGGGACCCCCAATTATTATGAGGATTTCTGAAAGACAATCCCCCCAAAACCTTAAATACCAAGTTTCATCCAGATTGATTCACAAATAGAGGAATAATTTTTTTTAAATTTCAACCATTCAATGTTAAATTTGTCTATTATTTTTCGGCGTAACAAATTCAAATTCAAATTCTTTATTTGTTACGTACACAACATGAACATTTTACAGTTGGAACAAACACATACACGAAAAAAAAACAGGAAGACATATGAGTTGCCCAGGGGTCAGAAACCCATAAGGGCAACCTAAAGGAGTTGTATTTTAAAAAAAATAGATTGAACATACAAATATACAATACATACAGACATTACACATATAGATATTACACATAGAAAATGGATAATAGTGGCATCGCAAGGCAAGCTTCAGAATGACTAGATTGGAAATTAGAGAGCGTTTGTTCTTTTTTTTAAAAAAGTTCTTCAATATTTTCTATTGTAAAAATAAAAAGCTTTAGTAATTTTTTAAACTTAATAGGGGATTTTTCTGTTTTTATGTCATTGGGTAAAATATTGTAAAACTTAGGTGATAAATAAACATAATTTTTATGAAGAATTTCTTTTTTTGCTTTAGGTACAAAATATAAGTTTCTTGAACGTAAATTATAAGTTAAATTTCGTAGGTCAGATTCGTTTGCTTGCTTAGTAAAATAAACTATTGTTTTAAAGAAAAAAAGGTGACGAACTGGTAAAACGTTAAGTTTTTTGTAAAGATCAATTAAAGGGAACTGATTGCTACTGCTTAGAAATTTAATGATTTTATTTTGAATTTTAATTACTGGATTTATATTTTGTAAGTAATCCCCACCCCAGGCCAGAATACCATAGCTTATTATTGAATTAACCCAAGAGTGGTAAAGTTGAAGCAAGAAGATCTTATTTATTATCTTTTTTATGAAGTAAAGTTTGTGTAAAATATAGCGTAGTTTATTTGTTAGGCAATTAACGTGGGATTTCCATTTTAGGTTTGAGTCTACATTTAAACCAAGGTATTTTATTGAAGATACTTGTTCAAGAGGGGGGCAATTACAATTAAGACCTATACAGTCATTTACATGATAATAAAGACGAAGATGCTCAGGAGGCCCGTAGATACTGAAATTGATAAATTTTGTTTTATTTACATTTATTGCTAATTTATTAGATATAAACCAGTGTTTAATGGTCAGAAGATCCTTATTTATGTTATTTTGTAGTATACTATAGTTAGAACATGAGTATAGAATTACAGTATCATCTGCATAGGTTATGATTTTACCATTTAATTTTAGTTTACAGAAGTCATTTATATAGATTATAAAAAGCAAAGGTCCAAGGATTGAACCTTGTGGTACACCAGACTTTATGTTTAATAGACTACTTTTAGAATTTCCCAATTTTACGAACTGTTTTCGGTTTGCTAGGTAGGAAATGAACCAATCTAGTTCACCGCCTCGAACCCCGATTGAAGATAGTTTTTTAATTAAAATTTCATGATTCACACTGTCGAATGCTTTTGAGATGTCTAGGAAAATTGCAGCTGTTTTGTTGTTTTTATCTATACTGTTATATGTATATTTAGTAAATTCTATTAGCGCGTTTTCAGTACTGAGACCCGGCAAGAACCCAAATTGATTATCAGATATTATATTGAAAGTCTTTAAATAATCATAAAGTCTGGCGTGTACAATTTTTTCAAGAACTTTGGAGAAAATCGGCAAAATAGAGATTGGTCGGTAATTAGCAAAATCATTTGTGTCACCAGATTTATGGATAGGTACCACTAACGCTGTTTTTAGGGAAGCAGGGAAAGTACCACTTGAAAGGGATAGGTTTATGATTTTTGTGATGATAGTGATATGGTGGTTTGCAGCAATTTTAAGGGCTTGAGATGTTATGCTATCATAACCAGGGGATTTTCTGTCGTCCAATGATCTGATAATTTTTTCAGTTTCTAGATCATTTGTTTCGGCGAGAAAAAAAGAATTTGATTGACTTGTTAGATATTTTCCATGGTTACTATCATTAGTGTATACAGTATTTGATCCCATATTTATAAAAAATTGGTTGATATTCTCCACTAGCAAATCATTATTTTCAGATAAAGGTATTTTGTCTTTTGCATTAGAGTTTGTGGTTTTATTCACAAATTCCCATTGCCTTTTTACATTTTTACACTTTAAGAATTCAGACAAGAAATAATTATGTTTTGCGTTTTTTATTTTTATTTTCAGCTCTTTTTGTAAAGATTTATAATTATGTTCGTGAATTATATCAAAGGGATATTTTTTATGTTTTTTATATAGTTTTTCTTTAGTTTTGATCAATTTTAAGATTTCCTCGTCTATCCAGTTTTTTTTTATTTTACGATTTGGTAGCTCAAAGCAGTGGGTAAAATTGATTATAACATTTTTTAAAACATCTGCAAATCCGTCATATAAATAATTCACATTCTCAGAATTTTGATTTAAAGGAAAGGTATAATTTAATAGAAAATTGTTAATCTTATCATATTTTACTCTTGAAATCTTTACCTTTGAAATCTCATCCATGCTAGGATTTACACTGCATGTATACTTTAATTTACAGGCGATCGGATTATGGTCCGTTAAGTTATTGTTGAAAATTACAGATTCAGCACTGATATCAGAACTCCGTAGTATCAAATGATCAATACAGGAATTAGAGAGAGATCGAGTAACACCATCAATAAGGAAAGTAAAGCCTTCTGAACTAAGAAGGTTTTTATACTCTTCTATAGGATTTGAACATGTTAATATATCTATAAAATACACAATACAAAACAATATGGAACTTTGATATTAGATAAAACTTATGTGCCCAAACAAAATAATCATGCTTTTGTAGACATATACAGGGTGTCCCATAAATGTTGGGTCACACTTCTAGGGGGGATAGTAGATACCTAGACGAGTCAGAATCACATAGGGTTTGGGGGTCCCGACCAAATCCCAGGGAGCTAAAAATGGAGTGACACCCCAAAACAAATATTGAAAAATTCAATTTTTAGAAGAACTACTATTGGTAAAAACTAAATCATGGTCTCAAATTTTATGGTTTATCATGATTTTTAAAATTATTCTAACAGTTTTCACTTTGAAATTTTTTTACTACGAAAAAAGTAAAAAAACCGCAAAAATTTTTGAAAAATCTGCCAAAACTTTATTTTACATTTTCAAATCCTTACTTTTGATTTGATAATCTGAAAGATCATAGTTGAAAACACTTAAGTCCAAAGTTTCACGTAAATACCATCCATATTAAACCCTTGAGATCCTGTTAAAGTTTGTTTTTGAGTACAAAAACAGATCCAACGAACGTTCAGGGAGAATCTACCAGTTACGGATAGATAATCGCTAACATTCTTTTCTCTCCCACTTTGACGAAACATGCCAAGCTCCTACAGATCGCCAAGCAAGCTTGGGCTATCTGTTGTTGGCGAGGAATCTCGTATCACAAATAATGGCGAGAAATTGAGCGAGCATCAATCCGTAACACGTAGATTTTCCCTGAACGTTTGCTTTCTGGATCTGTTTTCGCACGCAAAAAACAAACTTTAATAGGATCTCAAGCGTTTAATATTGGCGTAATTTACATGAAACTTTGGACTTAATAATTTTCAACTGTGATCTTTCAGATTATCAAATGAAAAGAAAGTATTTCTAAATACAAAATAAAGTTTTTGCAGATTTTTCACATTTTTTGTGGTTTTTTTACTTTTTTTCGTAGTAAAAAAATTTTAAAGTAAAAACTTTTAGAATAATTTTTAAGATAATATTAAACCACAAAATTTGAGACCATGATTAAGTTTTTACCAACAGTAGTTCTTCTACAAATTGAATTTTTCAATAATTTTTTTGGGGTGTCGTTCCATTTTTAGCTCCCTGGGATTTGGTGTTGGACCCCCAAACCCTATGTGATTCTGACTCATCTAGGTGTCTACTATCCCCCCTAGAAGTGTGACCCATCATTTATGGGACACCCTGTATAATGATAATAGATAGATAATTGGCTACTAATTTTGACCCAAAAATGAAAATTTAAAATCTCATAATATTTTTATGGTAATCGATTCTGGTAGTTATTTTATGTGGAAAACCAAAATTTCATTCGAATTTGAACGATGTTAATAATTAGACGTTTATTTTTAACTATTTTTCTACAAAAAATTCTGTGGTTTACAAGGAACTGCTCTCTTCAGATATAACCCAAAGAGTCTTTAAATGCGCCGAAACACTACTTTTAGAGGTAAATTTCGAAAAAATTTCTGGGGAAGAACCCCCAAACTCCCCTCTAAAATTTTGACGTCTGTTATGCAATGTTTTTCCCCTTGAACATCCTGCGGTCTCAAGAAGCTTTTTTCCTTGGGTTGTTGTTGTTGTTGTTGTCGTGTGCCACTTGGAATTACCAAGCTCCACAAGGATTCAAGGCAAAGGGGGTGCGGCTCCTGAGAAAGTGAGGCCCATAAATGGCAGGAGTCCGACTTCTGCCTCATGAGATGATAGATACTGCCACTATCTATCGCCACCTCCACAATTTTGCCATGCATCTGAAGGGGAGGGAAATAGTCTCCAGACACCTGGACCCGTGGTAAACTGCGCCATGACGGACCACAGGACTTTCGGACCCACATATTTAACGAGCACGTACTCCGCATATACTCGATGGGTCTTTAGCGGTGTCGGGAATCGAACCCGGGACCCTCCGATCCCGAGGCCCCGATGCCTTAACCACTAGGCTCCCCACAGCCCTCTTTTCCTTGGGTGTTGTTCCACAAAGAGTTTGAAAAGGGGATAACAAGCTGAAAGAGAAATTTAAAAAAAAATTCTGAGGGAGGACAAAATAGTAAGAAAAAATAATTTTCCATGGACGCTAGGGGTTCCCCGGAACTTGGACATTCTCAAAAGGGTTCCGTGAGTGTAAAAAGGTTGGGAAATGCTGCATTAACTTATAGATTTTAAGAAACATTACGATTACGATTTCTTTTGCATAACGATGGATTTGAATTTACTTCATTTAAGTTCTGTATTTTTAAAATCGTAGAAGGATCATATTTAAACTATTGTTGAATCCGCTTAATGTGATCATATCGGATCCCGATCGTATATGAAAGTGAAGTCGGTTAGAGATCAAAGGATCCCGATCACTTATTTTCATTTAAAAAAACCTTTTTCCATGACCGACCAGTCAAAACTGTTACGCTTGAAATTAATAGTCTCATAAAAGCTAAAAAAAATTCTATCAATAAATATGCTGTTTTTTTACAAGAAGGGGATTCACGGAAGCGGGGGGAAATTCGCCAATCTGGCGATAAGTGTGCCAGCTTTGCCGCCGTCTGGTTTCCATGGTTGTAGTTAGGGATGATGATGCAATACCGACCGCCGCGCTAACGTGACGCAGGCGTATTGCTGGATGCTTGAGTGCAATGATGACGATGCAAGCGTTAAACCAATGGGAAGCGAGATACTAGTTGTCGTTTGTTGCATGTCATAATATTATTAACAAGTATATAGTAGAAAGTTAGTGGCAACACTTTGTTTGTTTTGTTATCATTCCTAGTTTGAACACGTTTAGATACGTTGATAGTGGCTGTGTACGAAACACCGTTCCTGAGGTAGGTCGTTTTTCTGTCATTTTTGTAGCTATTGCTTGTAAATATGAACAGTTTCTTTTGATTTATAATACTTTTTGTGGTCTTTACTTGATTTTGATATTGTCTCAAAGGTAGGATGCGCCAGTCGGCGGGTCTTTGATACCGAAATTCGTGTTTGCTTGATGCCTTACGAGGGTGGTTTAACCCAAATCGATGGGTGTTAAAAATAGATAGGGGGGTGGGGGCTCTCCCCCCACTCACTACCATCAAATTTATTCCCTAAAAACATTATTTGTAAAAAAATGTGTTTTTTGGCGATTCTGTTGACCAAACTTTAAAGTATCGTGTTTTGGCACAATTCGCTTGTAAATATTAGCATTTTCTTTTGTTTTCAATACTTTCTACCTGGTCTTTTCTTGATTTTGAAAATGTTTCGTTCGTAGGATGCGTCGGTCGGCTGATCTTGAGAGCGAGATTCGTGATTGCGACATGCCATACGAGGGCGGTTTAACCCAAATCGATGGGTGTTAAAAATAGATAGGGGGGTGGGGGGTCTCCCCCCACTCATTACCATCAAATTTATTCCCTAAAAGCATTATTTATTTGTTAAAAATGTTTTTTTGGCGATTTTGATGATCAAACTTCAAAATCTCATGTTTTGGCGAATTTTCCCCCCGCTTACCAGTAATATCCCTACAAGAAAATGAATCATTCTCTTAAACGGTACTAGATAAATTAATTAGATTGATTAGTTACATGTATAAGAATTTCCTTGTTTTAACAAAGTTGGGTTGGTTTAAATTGATTTTGGTTTTTATGTTAAGTTATTACTGTAAAATCTGTATGCAATTATGTGTCTTTTTGTTATTTCAAACAAATTTGGTCTACTGCCAATCATTTTGATCCATAAAATATTTTAACTTTTATAAAATTAATAAATGCTTACATTGGGTCAACTTTCAAGTGGAATTAAAAACATGAATATAAATATTTGAAATTGTAAAATTAATATAGTTTCTGAGGGAAGGGTAAAAAAGAGATTCAGCACTTTTATAAAGAAGTTTTGAGTTGCAGGTTTTTAAATTTACAATATTAACCGTTTCTTATACGATTAATAAATATTCATGATTTAGAAATTTTCTTTAATTTAGAGAAGCTTACCACAGCTTAATCCATATTTAATTTAATTTTACTCTAATTATTTTTTGTTTATTTATTTTTGTAAGTTTTTGTCTGTAAGTATTTGTCTATTTTAAAATGACTTAATATTTTACCATGTTTATTTATAAGCTATATTTCCATAGTACTGTTAGTGGGTAATACTATTCCTTGACTCCAAAAAAACACGACGGACCAGTAATAAAACAAACTCCTTTATTTAAGACGATTAAAAATACTCTCTCCTCTTACATACTCACACGTACACAGTGATCTCTGACCACACAATTAAAAACACTCTTCGTAAGGTATTATTATTTTAAATTACAAATGCACTTTTAAGGGATTCTTATCCCCTTAGTGTCAAATTAATATTTCCTGATGTTTTTTTTCCTCCCTTCTGTTGAACTTAACCATTCTTGTTATAAAATTTCTCACACCTCAGTACGCTTCAGTTCTTTTTACAATTTAAGAAAAATACCTTATTCACAGAGGCTTCACTCTCGGGGCTCGAACATTCTCCCCCCGTTGAATTATATTCAACTACAATAAAAATTTCCCAATACACTTAAGCTAAAAAACATATTTACAATAATTACTTGAAGAATATTTACAAATTAATTTACAGGGAGCAAGCACAACTTCACAATGGGTCTCTGGAATAGTCCTTTGGATGTTCGAACAGTCACCACTCGCACTCTAGCATCACTTCCAGGGTGTAATTTCACCACCCTCCCCATTTTCCACATTAGTGGAGGGGCGTTATCGTCCTTGATTAACACTAAGTCGTTGACCTGAATGTCCCCTTGAGGCTGTCTCCATTTCGGTCGCTGCTGAAGCTGCGTGAGGAACTCCACGCTCCACCGTTTCCAAAAATGCTGAAAAATTGACTGCCTCACCTTCCACCTCTCGCGATAGGTCAGTGGATCTTGAGGAAGGTCCTCCTCGGGCATGGCAGTCAGCTGTTCACCGATCAAGAAGTGCCCTGGGGTAAGGACACCCATATCTGTAGGGTCATCAGACATGGAGCTTAGGGGGCGGGAGTTCATACATGCTTCTATCTGGGTGATCAAGGTGACGAACTCGGGATAGGTGAGTGATGATGATCCAACAGCTCGTCGCAGGTGAACCTTCATGGACTTCACCGCCGACTCCCAGAGACCACCGAAATGGGGTGCTGATGGGGGATTGAAATTTCATTTTATTCCCTCAGCCGCCAAGTAGGAAGAAAACGTAGAGTCCTTTTGAGTCTGCAAAATACATCGGTTAATTTCATTATAAGCACCCTTAAAGTTTGTACCACAGTCACTGAACATACAGGCAGGCTTCCCCCTTCTAGCTATGAACCTTTTGAATGCTTCTAAAAAGGCGCTAGTAAATAGATTCTCCACCACTTCAAGATGAACTGCACGAGTCGAAAAACAAACAAAAACACTTACGTAACATTTAAATTTCCTCTGACCTCTACCTGTGCGGTGCTTGATCATGAATGGCCCAGCAAAGTCCACACCTGTGTTATGAAAAGGTCTACTAATGGTAACACGGGACGCTGGCAAATCCGCCATCATCTGCGTAGCCAACTTCCCTCTGTGTCGACAACAGATCACACACTGGTGGACGATTCTACGAACCACTGATCTACCTGAAATTATCCAAAAGTTTTGTCGCAACAGACAAAGAAGCAACTGTGGGGCAGCATGCATGTATTTCACATGAAAGTACCTTATGATTAAATCTGTAATAGCATGCCTTTTGGGTAGAATAACAGGGTGCCGTTGAGATTCAGATATATTAGCATTTTTTAACCAACCACCCACACAAAGTAACCCATCACTGTCAATAAAGGGATTAAGAGACAAAAGTTTACAGTTAGTTTTTAGAGATTTTCCCTTTTTAAGATAATCCAGTTCCTCTACAAACTCACTGGCCTGTAAAACTTTAATAATACATTTTTCAGCCGCCTTCAGTTCTGCAGCAGATAGAAAACCACCAAGTTTCTTGACACCAGTGCAGTTACTAAGAAATCCTTTCCTTTGCAGTATGCTATAACACGGATCAACTTTGACCATGAGGAGAATTTACCCATGAAACTCGGGAACTCGGTCTTACTAATTAGGTGGCACCTAATTTCAGGATCACCCAATTCCAACTCTTCCTCAACATGGGGATCCGAATGAAAACTGGGAATGTACTTACCCAGGCCAAGGAAATCAGGTCCATTCCACCATAACTGATTGTCCAGCAGCTTCTCCGGGGGTAGACCCCTTGATAAGAGATCCGCGGGATTAAGTTCTGAAGGCACGTGACACCACTGAAAGTCTTTTGAAATAGCCTGTATACGAGAAATTATATTAGAAACAAATACTTTTAATTTTGATGGTTGCATACTTATCCAAGACAGGACGATCGTGGAATCGCTGTACAGGAACACCTTGGAAATAGGCAGTTTAAGAGAATCCAAAACTCTCACCACAAGTTTTGAGAGCAATCCAGCACCGCAAAGTTCCAGGCGAGGAATTGTCAGTGACTTCAGTGGAGCTACTCTTGACTTGCTGCACAACAAGCCAACACAAGTTTCGCCCTTGGTTATACACCTAAGATAGATCATCGCACCATAGGCATCCTTTGAAGCATCACTGAAGCCATGTATCTCCAGAACACCTGGATCCCCTATGCCAGGGGTCGGCAACCTGCGGCTCGCGAGCCGCATGCGGCTCTTTCGATGTAAAGTTGCGGCTCTCCAGTTCCATACAAAAAAAATTTACAATTTATTATCAAAACTTTTTAAAAATCAGAAAATATATTTTAAAGTTCTCAGGATGAGTCAAAATCAAAACTCTACTTTTAAGGATAAGAATTCCAAACAATTTCTGGGAGAGAACTCTTAAACACTCCTAAATATTTTGGAATATGTGCTGATTTTCCTTGAAAACTCTGTGACTTATGAGGAGTGATCCTTATTTGGTCGTTCTATAGACATTCTAAAAACTAATTAAAACACCATTTTTAGGGACAAATTACCTAAATTTTTCTGAAGTGGGATCCACATCCCCTCGAAATTTTGCTATTTTTTATAACTATTTTTCCTTGAAAATTCTGCCACTTAAATCTTGAGAGGTGCTCTTTGGGAGCAATCGAAGAAGGCCAAAACGAGCTTAAACACGATTTTGAAGGGTAAATTTCAAAAAAAATTTCTGGGGGAGGACCCCCAGACCTTCCAATTTTTCCAGGAATTCAAATTGTTTATTCAAATTAAGTTCACAAAAATTAATTTACAAGTGTGCGTAACTCATCTAAAACTTGATGTAAAAAATACCCTACCCGAAAGGAGGTACCCCAGAAAAATGTGTAAAAATGCTCCCCTACTAAAATCATCCTCCAAATCTTAAATCAAATGTATATTAAGCATATAATATAACGTTGAAGCAAAATAAAATAAGTGGCTCTTTAAAAACTGGTAAATTTTGTCAACTGTTACTTTTGGCTCTTCCGTTTCAAAAGGTTGCCGACCCCTGCCCTATGCCGATGAACCGCTGTATTTTGATGCCCTGGAGGTACTGGAAAGATCCACCAAAGCGTCTCCACTCGCAACTCACATCAGATGGAACGTCTTGGTCCCAACCAATCTTCAGACTCCATAATTTTTGAAGCAGAATTTTAGCAGCCGAAATCACAGGTCCCAGAAGACCCAAGGGGTCAAATAGTCTTGCAATAACCGAAAGAATTGACCGCTTTGTAGGTCTACCTTCCTCCATCACCGAGACCGCAAAACTGAAGACATCCTCTCCCGGGTCCCACTTCAGCCCCAGGGTCTTAACAGAGTCATGTTGATCCTCTCCAAAGCGATATTCCTGTTCACACAGAGGCACATGTTCCATCAATTCTCTTTCATTAGATGACCACTTGCGCAGATCCATGCCTCCAGATTTCAGCATCGCAATGAGCTGCCTTTGTATCTCCACTGCAGTAGGGACATCCTTTGCACCAGTCAAAACATCATCGACGTAGAAGTCTGTGAGAGTTAAAGCAGATGTCAACGGGAAGTTGTCCCTCTCGTCCATCGCTAGCTGCTTCAGCACTCGAGTTGCCAAATACGGCGCACATGAGGTACCATAAGTTACCGTAAGAAGCTCGTAGAATTTTACTGCTGCTGAAGGACTCTCCTTCCACATGATGGTCTGGTGCTTGCAGTGAGTTGGATCAACCCAAATTTGGCGGTACATTTTTTTCACATCAGCCGCAATGGCCACCTTGTATTTGCGAAACCTCAAGAGGATGGCAAAGAGATCTTCCTGCACGAGACCACCCTTCATAAGACAATCATTCAGAGATAGTCCAGTAGAGGAGGAAGCCGAAGCATCAAAGACAACACGAAGCTTTGTTGTACTGCTTTCGGGACGGTAAACTCCCAAATGAGGAATAACGTATCCAATATCATCACCTGACACTTCCTTCATATGTCCAAGCCCTTCGTATTCCTTCATGAAATCCGAGTATAACTTGGCCATGACAGGTTCTGCTCTCAGTTTTCTCCACACCGCAAGCAGTCGGTGATGAGAAGTTCTCGTGGACGACCCCAGCAAGCAATTCTCCTTAAAGGGAAGGCTCACGACGTATCTTCCGTCCGATCATCTACGATGAGTTTTCATGAAGTGCTGTTCGCACAAAACCTCTTCACTACTCTCGTTCCGAGATTCTTCAACATTTTCAATCTTCCAAAACTTTTCCATTGTTTCATTTAGATCCGCATCCTGGATCACTCCACAGTGAAGAGCAGTATTGGGCCTAGGTACAGATCCGCTCACCACATATCCAAAAACTGTATTTTGAAGGATCAAATCATTTTCCCTTTCATGAAACTGACCTGGCCTCAAAAGTTCATAGAAAATCTCTGCACCAATCAAGAGATCAATCTTACCTGGCCTATCAAAACTTGGATCGGCCAAAGGAAGACCATTTTTATCTTTAATTTTCACACTTAGACGTCCTGAAGGATAAATATTAGTGATTTTGTTTACCATGAAGAGTTCGATGTTTCTCCTAAAAGAATTACTGTTATTAGAAATGATCGTATTAATTTGATACTTTACAATCATGGAAGAATCATTTAGGCAAGAAATTGCCAAATTAATTTTCTTTTTCCTTAGATGTAGACGATCAGCACACTCCTTTGTTATAAAATGAGACATAGATCCTACATCCAAAAGAGCTCTACAAGGTATATAGTTATCAGAATAGTCTTTAACTAAGCATATAACTGTACTGAGTAAAGTAGTCTTGCTTACCTTGTCTTCAGAGCACGAAGTTCCAACAAATTGGCTACCAGACTGGTTGCCGTTCTCCTCGACCACAGCCCGCTGCTCAGTGACGTCATCTACCTTCACCGACTCTTCATTCTTAATAAATGGAGGTCGCTCATGTGAAGTTTTAACAGACCTGAAACACAGTAAACTGTTATGATCTTTCCTACAAATTTCACAGCTCAAACTTGAGTTGCAATCTCTAACACTGTGATCCGACGAAAAGCATCTAAAACACAGCTGAGCCTTCCTGATCAGCTCACTTCTATCCACTGGGCTCATTTTTAGGAAGTAAAAACACTTCTTCAGGGGATGGGATCCTTTTCGGCAAGCAAAACACTCCTTTCTTGAATCCGAGAAAAATACTCTTGGGGCATTTTTTTATCATAAAATCTTGTATTGTGACTCGGTGGAGGAAGGGATGAAGTTTGTCCTCTAGAAGCCGTGAAGATATCACACTCTTCCGCAAGCTGCGTGGGGGTAAACCATTCATTTCCTTGTTTTAAGGCAATATGACTGGCAGTCTCCCGACTTAGCGTTTCCATCAATTTATCAGAGATCATCAAGTCTTTCAATGATTCGAAATCATCGACCCCTCTCAATTTCAAGTAATAAGCAAAACTCACCGCTAATCTCTGGAGGCAAATTGGACGTAAGTCTCTGTCAAACCCTTTCTTGCTTTTCGGAAGTTATCCAAGCAAACTTGAGGTGATGGTTCGAATTCCCTCAAAACAGCTTCCTTTACCTTGTCGTACTTGGAAAGATCCGAATCTTTAACGTAGATCAACACGCTGGAGGCCTTTTCACCCAGGATGTTGATTAATATCTCAGCCTTGAATCGGTCCGGAACATTTTTCATGACGAAGGCCCTTTCAAGAGATGAGAAGAACAACCCCCAGTTCTCAGCCCTAGTTGGAATTCTTCCAGCAAGGATCTTGACACTCTTCACCAAATATTCCACAGAATCGGTATTTTCACTCTTGACATCATCGGAACTACCATTGTTTTTTGCTTCAGCCAATTTCTGTTGAGCTTCTATTAGCTCTAATTGAAATTTCATCTGTTCTGGTTGAAACCTCATCTGCTCCAGCTTCAGCTTTTCCAGTTCCAGCTTCTGCTTTTCAACTTCAAGTTTCTGCCTTTCAGCCTCAAATCTTTGCTTTTCGGCTTCCATTCTTTGCTTTTCGGCTTCTTTATCCTCCGCTTCCCTCCTATCAGCAACAATCGATTCCATCAAATCCTTGACATCTTCTGGATTGTTCTTGTAATCCTCACTCTTGCAGATTAAATCTTCAACATCGGCTTTGAGCATGTCTTCCTGAACCGGCAATCTTAATTCTCTCGCGACTTCAACCAAGTCTTGCTTTTTAGCTCTACGGAACATTTCGACTGGGATCAATCAGATCACTCGCACAATATAATCACACCAAAGGTAGCTAGTACGCTCCGCTCGACTTGACCACAAAATAGTGGGTAATACTATTCCTTGACTCCAAAAAAACACGACGGACCAGTAATAAAACAAACTCCTTTATTTAAGACGATTAAAAATACTCTCTCCTCTTACATACTCACACGTACACAGTGATCTCTGACCACACAATTAAAAACACTCGGTATTTATAAAATTTCTCACACCTCAGTACGCTTCAGTTCTTTTTACAATTTAAGAAAAATACCTTATTCACAGAGGCTTCACTCTCGGGGCTCGAACAACTGTAATCATAGTTTAGTTTCTATTCAATTTTTAAATTTTAACATAAACACGTGGTTATAGAAGTCCTTACACACGTGGTTAAAAATCGTTGGTCGATATGTTAATGCAATAAATGAGATGGTAATCAGGCGTGACCCCCTTTTCAAAAGAATGTCGATTTCAAAGGCTATTGCCTACAGATATACAACCGAATCGAATTTGAGGAACCAAGACCTTTTTCCGTCTAAAGGGGCCGTATAGATAAAAACATTGGAATAGTTCAGTCTTCGACATCTCGCCAAATACGGCAACCCTTTTGTGAGTCTTCCAACCCTCTTCTGGAAGGAGAGGGGATAAGGCCATAAAACAGCAGGGGTTGCAGGGGAAGCTGACCCTACATGTCAGAATACCCATCAATCCAGGGGGCGAGATGTCCGGTGAATCATGACCAGTGTCTTGCAGGGCAAGTGGGTTGTCCTATGACGAATCAGAACACTCCCTAAATTTTTTGGAAATTCTCCCCCTCTCCTCCAATTCGACTTCCGTATTCCAAATTCCATAGCTGTTCAGTCCACTGTTGTGTAAGTTCAGATACCGTATTCAGTATCCATTCTTTCTCGGCATAAGTTTAAAATAGCAAGTTCTTCTGGAAGTAAAAGGAAAGCTTTGGGTTTCGATGATAAATTGAAGATAATCAAGCTTTATGACGAGAAGAATTGTGTTATGAATAAGCAGCAATTTGCAAATGAACAGGGGTTGCCTGTCTCTTCTATTTTAGTGATAAAATCCCGCTTAAAAAGGTTTCTAGGTAAGATTAGGTATAACGGGTTTTAGGTATATCGCCGAAACGGTGTTTTATGGAATTCCGCATATAGCGTCGTACCGCTTATTACGACGTTTTCACTAATCCCCTTGAACGGCGTACTAACGGGAGTTTATTGTAATTGCGTTATTCGCTTAGCATAAGTTCAGCAAGTGTAATAATTCTGATAAGCTAAAACGTTGCGCGTTTGAATTGTGCGCACTACTTTCTGAACTTAAGTTCAGATATAATTTAATATACTGCATATTTTGAATACTTGGGTATTTCGTAATCTTTTTATTGATTTTGATGGTTTTTCTCGTGAAAATTTCTTTGAAATGACTAACATTACTGAGGTAAGCTTTTTTCAATAGATGTTATGTTTGAGACCGAAATTTCCTGAGTTAAACTTATCGAATTATCTTGAAACTATGACATCTTAAACTAAACATTTCAAACATACAGTAAAGCTTTTTTTAGCCATGAATTATACGTTCTTCCTAGTTTTTTAAACAAAAGAAAAAAATCACGCGAAAATCGTCGTTTGTGGTCTTTTTTTAAAACCGCCATTTTGAAAAGAAATAATATCATGAGACGTACGTTTCAGGAGCGTAACGAGCCGTGCTAAATGCGCATGCGTTTGGACTTTATGTGTACTGTATTTCACAATCCCTGCAAGATTTTTATACTTTATTAGCAATGCGCATCCATGTGGACTTGATTCTTGCTGTTTCTATAAAATATTTTAGAGAAATAATTTTATTTTCAATAAATTAATAATTTAAAATTTTAAAAAAAAAATTAGACAAAGTAAAACATTTAAAAAACCACAATGAATTTAATTAAACAAGGAATTACTGTTAAACAAGAGCAATTAATTCTTGCAATTTTTAATGGAATAATAAAAATTAAAATTAAATTTACTGAAAAATAATAACCGGGCTCGAACCTACGACCTTCCGCACGCCAGGCAGGCACTCTACCTCCACCCCATCCGGGCCACGCTTACCACAATCCTAAATACTTTAAAACCACGCCTTTAACCCGAGCATGCGCATTTAGCAGGCTCGTTACGATCGTGAAACGCTTCTTATCATGAGAACTACCAAAATCACACATTATGTTCATAAATATACATAGATCAAATTCCCCTTTGTTTGAAATCTCCACCTATTGCCAGTTTTTCATAAAAAATTTTCAAACCAGAAACTTTGTAAAAAGTAACAGAACTTATGGGACAACCCAATATTACCAATCGCAACTGAGTCGTTTTCCCCCCAACTGTACAGTTGAGGGGAAAAATGACTCAGTTGTGATTTCTGGCGAACCTCTTGGGTTAGGAAGACAAAATAGGGGTCGTTTTTCATTAACTAAAGCATTCTTGTACCAAAAAAATTTTCCAGTCCTTAGGGGGTCGTCTTCATATTAAACGAAACACTAACTTTTTTTCCAATGGGGACCCCCAATTATTATGAGATTTTCTGAAAGGCCATCCCTCCAAACCCTTAAATACCCAGTTTCATCCAGCCTGTCCCCAAAAATTATTGAAAAATTCAATTTGTAGAAGAACTACTGTTGGTAAAAATTAAATTATGGTCTCAAATTTTGTGGTTTAATATGATCTTTTGTTTTGCGTGCGTAAAAACAGCTCTGTTCAGGAAACAGCTCTAGAAAACTGTTTGCGCATGCAAAAAACAAACTTTAAATAGATCTCAAGCGTTTAATATTGATTGTATTTACGTGAAACTTTGGACTTAAGGGTTTTCAACTATGATCTCTCTGATTATCAAATCAAAAAAGAGGATTTCGAAATACAAAATAAGGTGTTGGCAGAGTTTTAACATTTTTTTGTGGTTTGTTAATTTTTTTCATAATGAAACAAATTTTAAAGTGAAAACTTTTAAGATAATTTTAAAGATCATATTAAACCACAAAATTTGAGACCATAACTAAATTTTTACCAATAGTAGTTCTTCTACAAATTTAATTTTTCAATAATTTTTCTGGGTTGTCGCTTCATTTTTAACTCCCTGGGATTTGGTCTGGGACCCCCATATCCTATGTGATTCTGACTCGTCTAGGTGTCTACTATCCGCCCTAGAAGTTATGAAACACTTATCTGAAACACCCTGTATAACGTTATTTTTGGATTTATGTATGCAGGGAAGCCAACTATTCCGGATTTTGCGGAATCCTTCCGCATTTCGGCCCCGAATTCCGCAATTACGGATAAAGCTAGAAAAACTACGGAAACTACGCTAATTACATTTTAAAGGCAATGTATTAAGCTTCAATCCTTTCAATACATATTTTTTACTTAGAATTGCGAATAAAAATGATAACGCTAGTCCAGGGCTCACACGCCTGCGCCATTTGCGCCAAACTGTGCCAAAATCAAATTTTGATACATACTGATACAAAATGCCTATTTTACCAGCTCCTGCGCCATTTTCAGTGCTACTACTACTACGGATTCTCCGTAGTTTCTACGGATGGCGTCGTTAAACTACGGACTACAGATAACATCGAAAAAGCGACGGAAAATCGGAAATCTATCATAAAAAGCACTTAGAAGCGCAAGTTTTTTCCCAATTATGCTCTATTTTTAGGATATTTTTTCTTGGACGGCCGGCGGGCGCCAAGTTGAAGTTGGCTTCTTGCGTTGTTAGTGCGATGTGGAAAAAACAACTTTATTGTGGTTAAAAGCCGTCGTTCGGTGTTTAGGATCGCATTCAGCGGAAAAGTCGAAAAATAGCGATTTTTCCCGCAAGTACCGTTTTTCCAGCATGTAGTTGAAGATGGCTTCTTTTCACATAGCTGCCAAGTTTTACGAATTGTCCGTAAAATTTACGGATTTGCACCAAAATTTACGGTTTTACGGATCGACCCAAAATTTTTACGGAATTTACGTTTTTTTGCATTTTTCCTCCGGTTCACGTAAACAAATCTTGTTGCTGTTGCCTTTTCTAGGCTTTTGGAAACGGGTAAATCGCGGAGAAAGCCGCGATTTTTCGCGAAAGTTTCGTTTTGTGCGTCGCGTGTTAGCGTGTTAAGGCGGAAACAAATTGGAGCCGAGCGGCGTAAGCGAACAGCCACGAACACGCTCTGCGCACGCGCAACTCGGAGGTGCTAAGAGCGGCGCTTGCGCAGAGCGTGTTCGTGGCTGTTCGCTTCGCCGCTCGGCTCCAATTTGTTTCCGCCTTTACGTTCCTTCCGCGACTATTTTCGACGGCCGCGGACGCCAAGTTGAAGTCGGCTTCATCTCGTGTCAGTATTAGAATGCAGGAAAAACTACTTTAACGTGGTCAAAGCCAACATGTCCGATGGTTAGAATCACGATCTTGAAAAGCCGAAAAATAGCGATTTTTCGTGAAAGTTCCGTTTATCCGCGATTGCTTCCTACCTGCGCCTAATTGAAGTTGGTTTCCTTTCACTATTGTATTTACATTGTAGAAAAAACAACTTTACTATGGTCAGAACTAATTACTTAGGAGGTGAATTATCACTAGACCTAATAACCTCAAGTAAATAAAAATTGATAAGGTGTAAAAATTGGATAAGAGCTGATAAATTAATGGAGGTTTAAGTTAAGTATTTATGAATTAAATCTATACGCACATTATTTGCCGTAATCAAAATCATGGTTTTCATGTCATACGAAAAGTTTTACTGATGCAAGTTTAAAATGTAATGGAGGGGAAGCTTTTGTAATTTTAAATTACAAAAGCTTCCCTGCAATCAAATTGCTACTAAAGGCATTTTTGGTGCTACAAAACTTGGTTTTACCTGCTACAAAAGGCATTTTTTGTGATACAAAACTTGATTTTACCTGATACAAAAGACATTTTTTTGTGATACAAAACTTGGTTTTACCTGATACAAAAGACATTTTTTGTGATACAAAACTTGGTTTTACCTGATACAAAAATTGATACAAATAAATATTTTAAAGTGAGTGTGAGCCCTGCGCTAGTCGCTGATGAGATGGGCAATAAGAAGGGGGAATCAATCGGAATTTGGAATATTCTAATCTGCATGGATGATTGATTCACGAGAGAGAATAAAAAGGCCGTTTCTCAAATATTTGTGTTTTCAGGACTTTACAAACAGGACAAAACTTATCAAAAGATTGGGTCCTTTTTCTACGTGCAGAAGGCGTGGCGTCGGTCGGCAAGCCACGCGTCACGCCGGAATTTTTTTTTTGGGGGGGGCGATTACGGATAAGCGTTGTCTCAGGTATCAGGTTGGTATCCCTGTGTATGTGTGTTGATTAGCTTTTATTCGGAAATGCATATTTTTCTTTTTTTCAGGGCTGGTAACGTTAACGAAAATAGACTGGATTAGCATTTTCGTTAACGTTACCGAAATTATTTTTGGACTTTCGTTCTTCCGGGAACGTAATTCAGGAACAAAAATACGAGTTATCAATACGTTAACTTTAATCGAAGAACGTAATTCGCTCAGCAATTTCGTTAACTTTAATCAAAGAATGAAATTCATCCATGAATTTCGGTAACGAAAATGACTACTTATTCTCTGCGAACAAAATTATGAGAACAAAAAGGACTACTTATCTTCAGAGAACGAAAATACGTGAAAAAAAATCCCGTTAACGAAAATCCAACCTAGATATGATTTTGTTCTCACCATTTCGTTCTCCATTTTTAGAGAACAAAATTCTTTTGCTTAAAAACGTTCTCACTTTTTGTTCTTAGGGGATAAGGAGGGTAATGAGTGAGTGCATGGGGGTGACGAGTGAGTGCATGGGGGTGACGAGTGAATGCATGGGGGTGCCGAGTGAGTGAGTGCATGGGGGTGTCGAGTGAGTGCATGGGGGTGACGAGTGAGTGCATGGGGGTGCCGAGTGAGTGAGTGCATGGGGGTGTCGAGTGAGTGCATAGGGGTGTCGAGTGAGTGCATGGGGGTGTCGAGTGAGTGCATGGGGATGACGAGTGAGTGCATGGGGATGACGAGTGAGTGCATGAGGGTGTCGAGTGAGTGCATGGGGGTGTCGAGTGAGTGCATGGGGATGACGAGTGAGTGCATGGGGGTGTCGAGTGAGTGCATGAGGGTGTCGAGTGAGTGCATGAGGGTGTCGAGTGAGTGCATGGGGGTGACGAGTGAGTGCATGGGGGTGATGAGTGAGTGCATGGAATGCTCCGCATCTTCTCGGGAATGGTCCACAACTTGTCCGCATCTTCTCGGGAATGGTCCGCAACTTCTCCGGAGTGGCACGCAACTTGTCCAGAGTGGTCCGCAACTTGTCCGGAGTGGTCCACAACTTGTCCGCAGTAGTCCGCATCTTCTCGGGAATGGCCTACAACTCTCGGGAGTGGTCTTCAACTTCTCGGGAGTGGTCCGCAACTTGTCCAGAGTGGTCTGCAACTTGTAGGGTGTGGTCGAGTGTCAGTGCGTGGTATGATAATGGGTTTTGGCGGTGTATAAGTGCATAGGGGTGCTGCTCGAGTGTATGTGAGTGGTATGAAAGTGGATTTAATTTTTAACGGAAATTTATTTACAGAGGAGCTTTGTGAAGTCACAATGTTTCCTAGGGTATACGGAATATGCATATGTTTATACGATAATATGTTAAAAATAAAATATTTTATGGTTTGGCGGGAAAAAGGTGTGGAAAAGTACGCAGGACGTGCGGCCAAAAATACTCGCCCTGAAACTTGTCATAAATTTCCAAAAATTGCACCAAAAATGCACTCACTCGTCACCCCCCAAGAACTCACTTGTCATCCCCAAGCACTCACTCGTCACCCCCATGAACTCACTCGTCACCCCCATGAACTCACTCGTCACCCCTATGCGTTCACTCGTCACCCCCAAGCACTCACTCGTCATCCCCAAGCACTCACTGGTCATCCCCAAGCACTCACTCGTCATCCCTAAGCACTCAGTCGTCATCCCCAAGCACTCACTCGTCATCCCCAAGAACTGACTCGTCACCCCCATGAACTCACTCGTCACCCCCTGGCACTCACTCGTCACCCCCAAGAACTCACTCATTACCCCCATGCACTCACTCGTCACCCCCAAGCACTCACTCGTCAGTAGTGGAAGAATGGGCGTTCTAGGGCAGCCGGAGCAGGGAGCAGGTACCTGCTCCGGTTGCGCCGGCAGCTCTATGACTCCTGCGCCGGTTGCGCCGGCAGATCTGTGAAACCTGCTCCGGTGAAAGCGAGATTGCGCCGCCTGCTCCGGTGGAAAGTTGTCTATACTCCGGTAGAAAGGGGCTCCTACGCCGGTAGAAAGAGGTTCCTGCGCAATCTACTTAATTGCGGATAAATTGGGGTTCAACCAATAAAATGCGGCTCCACCACTAAAATAAAAGTTAATTTACATAAATATATTCCCAGGAGAGTTAGCCCAAGTTCCCAGCTTGGTTTCCGAAACACGCGTGCGTTAACAATGCCTCAGTGGGTGAGGTGTAATCCCCTTCCATTTCATACAGATCATGCAACCTAGGGGGCGGCATTCAGTCCCGCCTCAACAAAACGTACCCTTTCACAAAGAGAACTTGTGGCACCAGACAGACTCCTTATTTTCAGATAATATTAATTGATAGTTTAAGTTATTAACAAAGGTAAATTAACAGTTTAAGTTATTTTACATAAAAATATAAGGTTAATGAACAAACTAACTGCAGTAATATATCACATATTGAATGCCCATACTGGAATAAAAGACCAAGAAAATCACAAACTCAAATGTAGACTCCACTACTCACCTGTCATTGAGACTCCCTTAACAATGCACTGGCGAACCGCCCTCTTGCCTTTCACAGAGCAATATGTGTGACGATAACGGGGTAACCTTCATTGGGGTTGATAGCGATTGCATCCTCTCTCTCCCGCAATACCAAGGGGAGAGGGTTTTCAAAAGATATATATTTTTTCATTACAATCATTTCTATTTCGTTAAATTTACAGTTCAATATTCACTTTAGTTACAGTTTGACACAAAATGCTTATCCTATCACAATCCTTAACTTTGAAAATACAGTATTTTCACCAGAAAGGATACTTTGAAAAATTGAGAATGATCGAACATTATCAGACAACCAAACATATAATACGTTATCCTATTGGTGGAATTTTTATTTTACTTTGATCAGGAAAGGATACTTTGAAAAATTGAGAATACATTTTCAGACCACTTGACATATAATACGTTATCGAATTGGTGGAATTATTTTACAACTTCGATTAAAAATTAGTAATTATGTTCATATTGGATGAGATCTTAAATATTTTAAGCATTTTTTTAAAAATAAAATATACTTTTATTACGAATTCTGTTCAAGGAGTTGATTTTTTTTCATAGAATGTTAGAATCATTCAAGTTAAAAATGATAAATCCATTAATTTTACTATAGCTCAATTGAAGATATTACTTATTTTATTCGCATAGAAGCTTTTTCTAGATTTAAACGTGAGAATATATGATTAATCACCTAAACAAAAACTATTCCATTACTCTTTTTTCTGAAAGCATTGTATGAATGAGAGAATTTTTATACAAAAATTGTAAAATATATACGATTTTCCAAACAGTTGAAGAAATTTCATTCATTAACCTTTTATTTAAAGTACGTTATGAGGGTACCACTACAGAACATACACTATATACATTCATTTTATTCATAACTTTTACTATATTTATTAAACATGTAATATTTTTTTCTATACTAAAGAGAACTTCTTTGATTATTTTTCAATTCATGGAATGGTTTCGTTGATCATTTTCAACCTTTTTTGAAAATAATAACTTTTTTAACCCATCGGCTACTTGCTATACAAGAATTTTACCCTCTGCTGTACATTTTTACTAAAAATTTATATTATTCACTAAAGCAAACAATATAATACATATAAACTGACTTATGAAAGAAATCCTTTAAGGATATATTGTTTTCTCTTACCTAAAGCCTTCTTTCATCTATAATCCATATAGAAAATTAAACTATTCTAATAAAAATTAAAGGGGAAACATGACTCAAAAGGAAACATACATTATAAAAACCAAGAAAATTATTACAGAATCTAAAAGAAAAACTAAAAACTCTGCTAAAAATAAAAACTTAACTGAAAATTTTATTAAAAATTAAGACAAATGCAGAAAAATAACTTAATACTTTGTTAAAAATAAAAACGAACACAGAAAAACTTTCACTGAAAAACTAAAATCTTTGTTAAATATAAAAACTTATTCACTTCGAAACTAAAAACTTTGTTTAAAATGAACTAGAAAACGAAAAACTTGACACAAGAAATGAAAACTTATACACTGAAAAACTAAAATCTTTGTTAAAAAAAACTTAATTGAGAATTTTCTTAAAAATTAATACATATGCTGAAAAATAACTTAATACTTTGTTAAAAATAAAAATGAACACAGAAAAACTTATACCCTGAAAAACTAAAATCTTTGTTAAATATAAAAACTTAACCGAAAATTTTGTTAAAAATAAAAACTTAACTAAAAAAATTTTTTTAAAAATAAAAACGTAACTAAAAATGTTGTTAAAAATTAAGACACATGCAGAAAAGTAGCTTAATACTTTGTTAAAAATAAAAACGAACACAGGAAAACTTTACAAGAAATGAAAACTTATACACTGAAAAACTAAAATCTTTGTTAAAAAAAACTTAACTGAGAATTTTCTTAAAAATTAATACAAATGCTGAAAAATAACTTAATACTTTGTTAAAAATAAAAGCGAACACAGAAAAACTTTACAAGATATGAAAACTTGTACGCTGAAAAACTAAAATCTTTGTTAAAAATAAAAACTTAACTGAAAATTTTGTTAAAAATTAAGATACATGCAGAAAAATAACTTAATACTTAGTTAAAAATAAAAACGAACACAGAAAAACTTTCACTGAAAAATTAAAATATTTGTTAAAAATAAAAACTTAACTGAAAACTTTGTTAAAAATAAAAGCGAACTTATACACTGAAAAACTAAAGTCTTTGTTAAATATAAAAACTTATTCACTACGAAACTGAAAACTTTGTTTGAAATGAACTAGAAAACGAAAAACTTTACACAAGGAGTGAAAACTTATACACTAAAAAATTAAAATCTTTGTTAAAAATAAAAGCTTAACTGAAAATTTTGTTAAAATAAAATAAATTTGAAAATTTACACTAAAAAACTAAAAACTTTATAAAAAAGAAATACTTCTTGTTAAAAAAATATACTTTGAAAAATTTGTACAAGAAATACACTAAAAACTTTACCAATAACGACCATACTTTGTTAAAATTAGAAGACATAGATTCACGTCCCCCTTTCGTTGAGACCCTTTTTTTTATTATGAAAACTCGGTGGGCTGAAAACTCCTTCTTAATGAGGAAATTAAAAAATAGTACTTTTAAATTTTTCAGCCCACGTTTTACATGATAATTGAAAAAGGGTCCCAATGAAAGGAGGACGTGAATCTATCTGTCTTCTAATTTTAACAAAATATGGTCGTTATTGGTAAAGTTTTTAGTGTATTTCTTGTACAAATTTTTCTAAGTATATTTTTTTAACAAGAAGTATTTCTTTTTTATAAAGTTTTTAGTTTTTTAGTGTAACTTTTCAATTTTATTTTATTTTTAACAAAGTTTTTAGTTTTATAATTTGTAAGTATCTCTTTTTGATAAAGTTTTTAGTGTTATTTTTTATTTCTTGTAATATTTTTTGAAGTTTTTATTTATTTTTAAAATTTTTCTGTATTGGTTTCTTTATTTTTAACAAAGTTTTCCTAAAGGTTTTATTTTTAGCAAATTTTTTAGTTTTATAGGTTCTAAGTTTATATTTTGAACAAAGTGTTAAGTTATTTTTCTGCGTTTTTCTTGATTTTTAACAAAGTTTTTAGTTTTATAGTTTTTAGGTTTTTCTTTTGTTAAAGTTTTTCGTAATAATTTCTTTTTGGTAAAAATTTTACGTAACTTTTTATTTCTTGTAAAATTTCTTGTAGGTTTTTATTTATTTTAAACAAATATTTTAGTTTTGTAGCTTTTATGTTTTTACATTTAACAAAGTACTATTAAGTTATTTTTCTGCATTTTTCTTAATTTTTAACAAAATTTTCAGTTAAGCTTTTATTTTAAACAAAGATTTTAGTTTTTTAGTGTATAAGTTTTCACTCCTTGTGTAAAGTTTTTCGTTTTCTAGTTCATTTCAAACAAAGTTTTCAGTTTCGTAGTGAATAAGTTTTTATATTTAACAAAGACTTTAGTTTTTCAGTGTATAAGTTCGCTTTTATTTTTAACAAAGTTTTCAGTTAAGTTTTTATTTTTAACAAATATTTTAGTTTTTCAGTGAAAGTTTTTCTGTGTTCGTTTTTATTTTTAACAAAGTATTAAGTTACTTTTCAGCATGCGTCTTAATTTTTAACAAAATTTTTTGTTAAGTTTTTATTTTTAACAAATAGTTGTTAGTTAAGTTTTTATTTTTAACAAAATTTTCAGTTAAGTTTTTATATTTAAAAAAGATTTTAGTTTTTCAGGGTATAAGTTTTTCTGTGTTCGTTTTTATTTTTAACAAAGTATTAAGTTATTTTTCAGCATATGTATTAATTTTTAAGAAAATTCTCAGTTAAGTTTTTTTTAACAAATATTTTAGTTTTTCAGTGTATAAGTTTTCATTTCTTGTGTAAAGTTTTTCGTTTTCTAGTTCATTTTAAACAAAGTTTTTAGTTTCGAAGTGAATAAGTTTTTATATTTAACAAAGATTTTAGTTTTTCAGTGAAAGTTTTTCTGTGTTCGTTTTTATTTTTAACAAAGTATTAAGTTATTTTTCTGCATTTGTCTTAATTTTTAATAAAATTTTCAGTTCAGTTCTTATTTTTAGCAGAGTTTTTAGTTTTTCTTTTAGATTCTGTAATAATTTTCTTGGTTTTTATAATGTATGTTTCCTTTTGAGTCATGTTTCCCCTTTAATTATTATTAGAATAGTTTAATTTTCTACAGGGTGTCCCATAAATAGTGGGCCACACTTCTAGAGGGGATAGTAGACACCTAGACGAGTCAGAATCACATAGGAATCGGGGGTCCCAGACCAAATCCCAGGGAGTTAAAATTGGAGCGACACCACAAAACAATTATTGAAAAATTCAATTTGTAGAAGAACTACTATTGGTAAAAACTTAATAATGGTCTCAAATTTTGTGGTTTAACATGATCTTTAAAATCATTGTAAAAGTTTTCATTTAAAAAGTTTTTTTACTACGAAATAAAGTCAAAAACCACAAAAATATGTGAAAAATCTGCCAAAACTTTATTTTGTATTTAGAAATCCTTTCTTTTGATTTGATAATCTGAAAGATCATAGTTGAAAACCCTTAAGTCCAAAGTTTCACGTAAATACCATCAATATTAAACGCTTGAGATCTAATTAAAGTTTGATTTTTGCTTGCGAAAACAGATCCAGAAAAGAAACATTGAGGGAAAATCTACGAATTACGGATTGATGCTCTCTAAATTTCTCGCCATTATTTGCGATACGAGATTCCTCGCCAACTTTCGCCAACAACAAATCGCCCAAGCTGTCTTGGCGATCTGTAGGAGCTTGGTATGTTTCGCCAAATTGGGAGAGAAAAGAAAGTTAGCGATTATCTATCCGTAAAGGCGGCTTTAGACCACTCGGTTCGAGACCGATTCTGCGACAGCCGGTTCGCGACAAAAATTGACCCTCTTCCCTTAATTGAACAGCGCCATCTTTTGAGAGGTCGCCGAGTTACTGCGGCTGCAGAAATTCCCGAAAACCGCGGAATCGCTGTCGCAAACCGGTTGGTCTAAAGTCGCCTTAATGGAGGATTTACACAACTGCTGTAAAAGAGACATCAGCGACATTTTCGGCATATTTTAGTACCCGCTACTCACAAAAGATGGCGCTCGTCAATTGGTTTATTGGAATAACAATTGACGAGCGCCATCTTTTGTGAGTAGCGGGTACTAAAATATGCCGAAAATGTCGCTGATGTCTCTTTTACAGCAGTTGTGTAAATCCTCCATAATGGAGGATTATGGAGGATTTACACAACTGCTGTAAAAGAGACATCAGCGACATTTTCGGCATATTTTAGTACCCGCTACTCACAAAAGATGGCGCTCGTCAATTGGTTTATTGGAATAACAATTGACGAGCGCCATCTTTTGTGAGTAGCGGGTACTAAAATATGCCGAAAATGTCGCTGATGTCTCTTTTACAGCAGTTGTGTAAATCCTCCATAACTCGTAGATTCTCCCTGAACGTTCGTTTTCTGGAGCTGTTTTCGCACTCAAAAAACAAACTTTAACAGGATCTCAAGCGTTTAATATTGATGGTATTTACGTGAAACTTTGGACTTAAGGGTTTTAAAATATGATCTTTCAGATTATCAAATCAAAAGAAAGGATTTCCAAATACAAAATAAAGTTTTGGCATATTTTTCACATTTTTTGTGGTTTTTTGAATTTTTTTCATAGAAAAAAATTTTAAAGTGAAAACTTTCAGCATAATTTTAAAAATCATATTAAACCACAAAATTTGAGACCATGATTAAATTTTTACCAATAGTAGTTCTTCTACAAATTGAATTTTTCAATAATTGTTTTAGGGTGTCGCTCCATCTTTAACTCCTTGGGATTTGGTCTGGGACCCCCAAACCCTATGTTATTCTGACTCGTCTAGGTGTCTACTATCCACCCTAGAAGTGTGACCCATTATTTATGGGACACCCTGTATATGGATTATAGATGAAAGAAGGCTTTAGGTAAGAGAAAACAATATATCCTTATAGGATTTCTTTCATAAGTTAGTTTATATGTATTATATTGTTTGCTTTAGTGAATAATATAAATTGTTAGTAAAAATGTACAGCAGACGGTAAAATTCTTGTATAGCAAGTAGCCGATGGGTTAAAAAAGTTATTATTTTCAAAAAAGGTTGAAAATGATCAACGAAACCATTCCATGAATTGAAAAATAATCAAAGAAGTTCTCTTTAGTATAGAAAAAAATATTACATGTTTAATAAATATAGTAAAAGTTATGAATAAAATGAATGTATATAGTGTATGTTCTGTAGTGGTACCCTCATAACGTACTTTAAATAAAAGGTTAATGAATGAAATTTCTTCAACTGTTTGGAAAATCGTATATATTTTACAATTTTTGTATAAAAATTCTCTCATTCATACAATGCTTTCAGAAAAAAGAGTAATGGAATAGTTTTTGTTTAGGTGATTAATCATATATTCTCACGTTTAAATCTAGAAAAAGCTTCTATGCGAATAAAATAAGTAATATCTTCAATTGAGCTATAGTAAAATTAATGGATTTATCATTTTTAACTTGAATGATTCTAACATTCTATGAAAAAAAATCAACTCCTTGAACAGAATTCGTAATAAAAGTATATTTTATTTTTAAAAAAATGCTTAAAATATTTAAGATCTCATCCAATATGAACATAATTACTAATTTTTAATCGAAGTTGTAAAATAATTCCACCAATTCGATAACGTATTATATGTCAAGTGGTCTGAAAATGTATTCTCAATAGGGTTGTTTCCTTCAACTGAAATTGATCATTTTAACACCAAAAACACTAAGAGAAATGCAAAAGAATAATTTACCCACGCTCAAAAATTTTTTAGACCAAATAGTTAATTAGTTAAAAGCATTTAAAATTTGGAGCCGCAAAAAAAGAGGCGTGGCCAGCTGTGACGTCATTTGGTATGAACCGGCGAAAAGTACCGATCCTTTGCCTTGCCTCTTGCCTGCATTTGTGTTTTGTTTTCGAACTGAGTATTTACGCTTTGCTTATCATAAATATTTTAAACTAAGATTTCGTTTATTGTTCTTTTACATCATTACTGTACACAAAACAGGATTATTTTTCAAATTGAGCCTGGTTTTATTCGAGCAGATTCGAATAATTCGCCGAAAATTTCGGTTTTAACTTCGGTTGATTTCCTTAGAAACGATACACGGTTCAATAAACCAGAAATAGAGGAGTTAAACAAGCAAGATGAGTACTATTTCGTATTCTGTTTTTAAAGTTTTAAAAATCTATTATATTTATTAATAAAGAGCATTTTTAGTTCGAGTACACTCCAGCATTGTGGTAGGGTAGTTTTATTTTCAACTCCCGTTTTGATCCTGAAAAAAGTAGTAGGAATTTTGAAATAATTTTACTATTGGTAACTAGTTACATCTTTGAGAATCAGTTAACATGTTTTCTGGAAAAAATCAGACATTTTTTATCTATTAGATATCGAGTTTACAAGCGCGCACTTCGGTCTTATTTCCCGCCAACCCATAGAGAAATCTTCTTTTTCGACATATTCCCCTTTTTGATGGTTTAAAAAATAAAAAAACTAATGAATATTTAAAAATAAGATAATTATCGATACAAACATATTTAGTTATATTTCAACGTAATCACCTTGAAATGAACCATTTATTGCACCTTTTTCACAAGTTTTTCTATCCCTCATCTTGAAAAGTTAGATTTTTCGTTGATTCGCAGGCTGTAGCTCCATGAATCACCAATGCCTGGAACTTGGCTGATGCACAGCATATGGTTTTAAACCTGCACAATTGCATACAGCAAAAATCACCTGCCTGCCCATTGTTTTTTGTTAATGCGAAAAGAGTTTGAAAGAATAGAAATTACACAGGTCTGCAATGAAAAAGCTGTTTGAACAATTATTACGATTTCCTATGTATTTTGGTGTGCTGATAACGAAAAAAATACTGAAAAAATCCTATACGTCAGGATTTTTCACATATTGCAACATTATATTCGAATTTTCCCATTTTTTTATAGTTTTTGAACATTTCTAGCTCCTCCCTTTTTAAAAATTAGGAGCTGTGAATGATGCACATAGTAAACTATCTCATCAGGATATTTAGAGATAATTATAGAGATTGAAATAAAATATTAGGCAAGACTTAATCGTGCAATAATGAAGGATTTTTGTTGTATAGTTCAAAGAAACGTTCTTGTTGATAATCACAAGGGTAAATTTACCAAGAAGAGCTTCATAAGGTGGAAAAATTGGCTGAAGAGTGTGTAAATGAGTTTATTTTAGTTATATAATGATTTTTATGAAGAATATGTAATAAAAAATTTATTTTATAAGCATATTTTTATTAAAATTGAAATATTAACTTATTTTACAATCATACCTAAATTGTCGGGAAACATGCCATTCTAGGGCAAAACAGAGATCATTTTTGAGTTCAGGGATCCAAAAAACATTAAAACTAATCACCTCATTAATAAATTTGGATTAAAAATCTACTTCTTAAGTGTATTTACATTTTTTTTACAAATGTTATATTTGCTCAATTTGTTACAAAATGCGATGTCTTAAAAATAAAAAGAGGTCATATTTGGATTCAGCACACCAAAACACATGAAAATGATATTCAGATAAAGTTTGAGTCGAAAAATAATTTTTTTTAAAAGATACTTTCATTTTCTTAAAAAAATTGGCATTTTTGTTAAATTGTGAAGAAAGGTGAAGTCTTATGATAAAATGGAGGGCAATTTTAGATTCAGCACATAAAAGATTTTATGGAAATATTTGAATAAAAAAATTAGTGTTAAGAGTCAATTTTTCAAAATTTTAAGGCATTTTCAGGTGAAATAGTCCAAACAGCTCGAAAAAAAAATTTTTGCGGACCTGTGTTATCATATTGGCCGGGGGAAATAAGTTCGGGAAGCGCACTTGTAAACTCGATATGCTCGATTGCTGGGTATTAATAATGTTTAAATTAATACGTCAAAGTTTTGAGATGATTCGATAAGTTTAAGATAGTAATTTTGGCTTTAAAACTGCACAAACTGGTAATTGTTCATAGTTCTTTAGCACTTCCCTCGTTCCGTTGAGCAGCTGGCATGAAATAAAATCAAGACAGATGTTTCACTGAACATTGAGAGCTGAGAGTCTTTCCCATCACATAAATGTTTTATTTGTTTCCAATTTCGAACAATAAGTGTTGCATTTTTAGTTTATTCAAAAATATTCATTCGCCCTTTACCGTAATTTAGCGAGTGCAATTCTCAGTCTCACAAGCTAAAATAATGCGTGCTTAAATATCGCACTGATTTCAGGATCTATAATTTAACTTACGACATATTACTAAATAGCTGTGTCTATGTGTAAGCTTTCTTGTGTTGATTTTGATATAGTTTACAGAAAATTTTCTTCAAATGACTTACAAATACCGAGAGAAGTTTTTCCCAATAGATGTTTTGTTTGAGATAAAAATTTCTCATCTGTAACTTATTGAATCATCTCAAAACTTTGACATCTTAATATAAACATTGAAAATATACAACTTAACTTTCAGTAGCCATTTTAATCATGCATACCCAGATCTTAAAGCGGCCAAATAAAATTTTACGCAATTTTGAAAAGAAATAATACCCCTACCAAAACCATACATTGCATTCTTAAATATATGTAAACCACAATCCCTTTTGTTTGAAATCTCCACCTATTACCAGTTTTTCAAAAAAAAAATTTCGAAAACAAAGCTTAGTAAAAACTGTCAGAACTTTTCGGACAAACTTTTATCTTTCGCGAGCGATTTGTTTTATCAAAAGAACTTTTAATCATGAAATAAATAAGAAGCACTACATGTTTACTACGCTATAATTTTTTAATATAGTGCTAAATGGATACTGAATCAAAATGGTCTTCACAACAGAACAGTTTGGTAGTGGCGGAGCCAATTTTATCCTTCATACAGGCTTTGAACATTTCTTCTTCAATTTTTCGTTTTTTGGAACGATTACGAATCTTTTACTTGGTGTTTTTACAGTCAATGAAGTGCATCCTGGTACAATGCAGTATTATTAAGCTTTTTTTACTTCGGAATCCATTCTTTTTTACGGATGCACGTGCTTTCTATTGGGAAAAATAAGAGCGCGCGATCGGCGAAACCTCGGATACTACCAAATGACGTATCTGCGCAGTGGCGCGTTTTAAAGCACTGTGACTGCGCATCCTCTTTAAAAATTAATAAAAAGTTAAATTAAAGTCGTAGCGACCTCGGGATTTTTTATAACAACTTTTTTCACTATATTCTACCAGGAAAAAAATAAAAAATAAAATGGGAAACTACCCTATTTTTCAAAGTATCCTTTCCTGATCAAAGTAAAATAAAAATAATTCCACCAATAGGATAACGTATTATATGTTTGGTTGTCTGATAATGTTCGATCATTCTCAATTTTTCAAAGTATCCTTTCCGGTGAAAATACAGGGTGCGTCAAAAGTTCGTGAGAACTTTAAAAATTAATAATAAAAAAACAAAAAGAGATAAAAATCTGCCGTCTGCTGCTATGTTCTTGATTTGGCTTTGGATTTTTTTACACCAAATTTTGAAAATTCGTAGTTCTCCGACCTTTATGTAGATGGCAGCACCACTTTTCTTCGAAAATAGGGAATTTCGGCTAGCTAAGTTTCCCCTTTTTCTTCATCGTAGGGATTTATCGAATATTGCGATTGAATCGATTTCCGAATCAAATGAAACTTTAATTCTCGGAATCTAATCGTCAGGGCCGGTTTTAAGCCATGCTGATCTTTTAAACATTTGATTAGAATGTTAAATTAAGATATTTTATGATCCTTTCTTTGTTTCTCGCACAAATTTAAACTTTTTACGAATGAATTTAGTTTGATAGCGTACTGTGATAACTGGTCTTAATTTGTATGCTAGTTTTTTTTATTTATTCAGTCCTTGAGAGTGAGAAATCTACTCTAATCTTAGAAATTTTCAGATTTTTCTTTTTTCCATCTGATTTTTAAGTTTTTCTATAATGTTTCAAATGATCAGATTTTTCGAAATATTTTTAATGTTAATCCCCCATCATTTTAGAAGTTATGGTAAAATAAAAAAATACAAATAAACAGATAAAATTTCCGTTTACGACTTGGCGAGTAAAAATGATAAGAAAGACAATCAGTGGTCATTTCAGAGAATCGTTTAGGGGGCTAATCTTCTGGCCAAAATCTATCGTTTCAGGGAATATGGGGTTGATTCAAACTTATTTCTATAACCCCCCTTCATGCCAAGCGTACATGATTAAATCATTAAAGTAGATTGTTAGAAAACTTATTGCAATGATTTAAATCATAGAGTATTAGTTACGATTTGGTGTGCAACGAGCTAAGATGAGGGATAAGGCCCCACTGAATAGTTTTGAAATTTTATTCAGGAAGAAATGTCTTAACTTTCTTTCATAAAACCTTTATTGTTTGTCAGAAATGTTTTGTCCTTTTTTTAGAGCTGCGATCATCCCGATCCACCCTTCTTTTGTAACGAGGGATAAATCTGGATGTACTGTGATGGATCAAGTGTACCCCAAGGAGGCGCACAAATAAAAAATAATTCAAACGCAATTTACAGAGAAAAACCAAGAGGGGTTAAGATTTAAAAAAAACTTCAAAAAATTTTATCATGAATCGTTTTAAAAAATCTATAAATTAAGTTGAAAATCAGATGAGAAAAAAAAGGGAAATCTGGAACCTCCTAAGATTAGATTTCTCTCTGTTAAAGACTGAATAAATAAAAAACCTAACATACAAATAAATACCCGTTATCACCGTACGCGATCGAACTAAATTCATCCGTAAAAAGTTTAAATTTGTGAAAGAAACAAAGAAAGGATCAAAAAATATTTTAATTTAACATTCTAATCAAATATTTAAACGATCAGCATGACTTAAAACCGGCCTTGACAATTAGATTCCGAGGATTAAAGTTTCATTTGATTCGGAAATTGATTCAATCACAATATTCGATAAATCCCTACGATGAAGAAAAATGGGGAACTCTGCTAGCCGAAATTCCCTATTTTCGAAAAAAAGTGGTGCTGCCATCTACATAGAGGTCGGGGAACTACGAATTTTCAAAATTTGGTGTAAAAAAATCCAAAGCCTAATCAAGAACATTGCAGCAGGCGGCAGATTTTTATCTCTTTTCGTTTTTTTATTATTAATTTTTAAAGTTCTCACGGACTTTTGACGCACCCTGTACTGTATTTTCAAAGTTAAGGATTGTGATAGGATAAGCATTTTGTGTCAAACTGTAACTAAAGTGAATATTGAACTGTAAATTTAACGAAATAGAAATGATTGTAATGAAAAAATATATATCTTTTGAAAACCCTCTCCCCTTGGTATTGCGGGAGAGGATGCAATCGCTATCAACCCCAATGAAGGTTACCCCGTTATCGTCACACATATTGCTCTGTGAAAGGCAAGAGGGCGGTTCGCCAGTGCATTGTTAAGGGAGTCTCAATGACAGGTGAGTAGTGGAGTCTACATTTGAGTTTGTGATTTTCTTGGTCTTTTATTCCAGTATGGGCATTCAATATGTGATATATTACTGCAGTTAGTTTGTTCATTAACCTTATATTTTTATGTAAAATAACTTAAACTGTTAATTTACCTTTGTTAATAACTTAAACTATCAATTAATATTATCTGAAAATAAGGAGTCTGTCTGGTGCCACAAGTTCTCTTTGTGAAAGGGTACGTTTTGTTGAGGCGGGACTGAATGCCGCCCCCTAGGTTGCATGATCTGTATGAAATGGAAGGGGATTACACCTCACCCACTGAGGCATTGTTAACGCACGCGTGTTTCGGAAACCAAGCTGGGAACTTGGGCTAACTCTCCTGGGAATATATTTATGTAAATTAACTTTTATTTTAGTGGTGGAGCCGCATTTTATTGGTTGAACCCCAATTTATCCGCAATTAAGTAGATTGCGCAGGAACCTCTTTCTACCGGCGCAGGAGCCCCTTTCTACCGGAGTATAGACAACTTTCCACCGGAGCAGGTAACTTCTAATTATCCTCTTCCCGTTTTAGCCAAGAACCCCTTTCCACCGGGGCAGGCGGCGCAATCTCGCTTTCACCGGAGCAGGTTTCACAGATCTGCCGGCGCAGGAGTCACAGAGCTGCCGGCGCAAGAGCCCCCTTCTACCGGAGCAGGTATCACAGATCTGCCGGCGCAACCGGCGTAGGAGTCATAGAGCTGCCGGCGCAACCGGAGCAGGTACCTGCTCCCTGCTCCGACTGCCCTAGAACGCCCATTCTTCCACTACTCTCGTCACCCCCATGAACTCACTCTTCACCCCCATGAACTCCCTCGTCACCCCCATACACTCACTCGGCCCCCCCATGCACTCACTCGTCAATCTCAAGCACTCACTCGTCACCCCCAAGCACTCACTCGTTACCCCCAAGCATTCACTCGTCACCCCCATGAACTCACTCGTCACCCCCATTATCTCCCTCGTCACCCCCATGCACTCACTCGTCACCCCCAACCCCCATGAACTCACTCTTCACCCCCATGAACTCCCTCGTCACCCCCATACACTCACTCGGCCCCCCCATGCACTCACTCGTCAATCTCAAGCACTCACTCGTCACCCCCAAGCACTCACTCGTTTCCCCCAAGCATTCACTCGTCACCCCCATGAACTCACTCGTCACCCCCATTATCTCCCTCGCGTCACCCCCATGCACTCACTCGTCACCCCCATTATCTCCCTCTTCACCCCCATGCACTCACTCGTAACCCCCGGAGGACCCCTTACCCCCTAAGAACAAAAAGAGAGAACGTTATTCTCCAAAAAGAAATCGTTCTCCAATAATGGAGAACGAAATGCAGAGAACATAAGTATCTCCAGGTTCGATTTACGGTACCGTGAATTTTGTTCGCATAATTTCTTTCTTAGAAAATAAATTGTGTATTTCGTTCTCGACATTACGTTACCAAAATTCCTGGGCGAATTTTGTTCTTTGATTAAAGTTAACGAAATTACTTATGGACTTTCGTTCTTCGATTAAAGTTAACGCTCTCGTAACTCGTATTTTTGTTCCTGAATTACGTTCCCGGAAGAACAAAAATGCTGCTAATATTTACGTTAACGTTAACGAAAGTATTGATCTTTTCTTTTCGTTAACGTTACCAGCCCTGCTTTTTTTACTCTTCTAGGAATGTATTTGCTGAATGTTATGTGGTCAGAACGCCAAGTTAAAGGATGTCCTCTGAAAGTTAATATATCTACTGCATGTGATGCTCAAAAAGTTTCTTGTTCCGGCGATGGTCTTCGGGGTGGAACAGTTGGAAAGGAAATAAAATCCTTTATTGATACTAGAAAAGCTGGACCTGGTAACTATTTTTAAGGAATTTATTTCTCATAAAATTTTTGCCTAGACCAATCTACACTGCTCACAAAACAATTAAAGGATATTGGTAGTTTTGGTACCTATTGGCACGCAAATAAAAAATTTGCAGTGGTTCAAGCATTTTTCATAAACTTTGGGTCAATTTTTACTTTTTTTTTTATCAAAATTGGAAAATACACGTTTTTGGTAGTTAAGAAAAAAAGTGAAAAATATATCAATACTTAATTGAAAACCCATTTCGCTTGGGGTATGCTTCCTCCTGACTTAAAACAACGTTGTGGGTTTGTTTCCCACCAGGTTTGTTTGGTTATTTTTGAGGGGCTGGGGTATTTTCTCCATTTCCCCTTTTAGAGCATTTTTCAGCACCTGAACTGTTTGGGAGGTATTTGAGGAACAGCAATTCATTTCTTTAGCATGTCCTAGACTTGTTCTATTGAATTCATGTCGAGAGAACGTGCTGGTCGATCCCTTTCTAGCGATTTCTTCATCCTGAAGGAAATCCTTAGCTAAAAGTAGCACAATGTTTTCTGCAATTACCATCCCTGAAAGTAAATTATCACCAATTTCTCCTGCATGAGGGGCAACCAGATGTGTAAGGATATTGACCTTATTACCCTGAACCACCAGAAATGGCCCCTTTGGCTGCTGGGGGGTCTTTATTCCATAGATAGAGATGGTGCTCGATACCATCACTTCAAATCTGACTCTCAGTTCATCCTGATACAAGGAAAACAAAATAACCCCTTTTTTGTGCATGAGGAAGTCAGATTTGAAGATGTGGAGTGATGATATAGAGCACCATCTCTATCTATGGAATAAAGACCCCCGCAGCCAAAGGAACCATTTCTGGTGGTTCAGGATATAAGGTCAATATCCTTACACATCTGGTTGCCCCTCATGCAGGAGAAATCAGTGATAATTTAACTTTCAGGGAGGGTAATTGCAGAAAACATTGGGTTACCATAGTTAAGGATTTCCTTCAGGATGAAGAAATCGCTACAAAGGGATCGACCAGCACATTCTCTCAAGATGAATCCAATAGAACAAGTCTAGGACATGCTAAAGAAATGAATTGCTGTTCCTCAAATACCTCCCTAACAGTTCAGGTGCTGAAAAATGCTCTAAAAGGGGAAATGGAGAAAATACCCCAGCCCCTCAAAAATAAACAAACAAACCTGGTGGCAAACATACCCACAACGTTGTTTTAAGTCAGGAAAAATCATACCCCAAGCGAAATGGGTTTTCAATTAAGTATTGATAAATTTTTCACTTTTTTTGCTTGACTACACAAAATGTGCATATTCCAATTTTGATAAAAAAAAGTAAAAATAAAAGTTTTATTTTCATAACTGCATGGATATAGCTTTGAAATGTCTCTAAGTTTATGAAAAATGCTTGAACCACTGCAAATTTTTTATTTGCTTGCCAATATGTACCAAAACCACCAATATCCTTTAATTGTGTTGAGCAGTGTATTTAACATATTTTTATCTGATTCTAGGGAACCCCAATTTAATAAAGGTTTTTCACATAAAAAGTGATTCAATTGATTGCTTACACTACCTTTAAAAAGTTTTGTTCGACAGTAATTTTTTTCCAAAGTTACTGTCATTTAATATTTTGATACATTTCAATTTACATTATGCATTTTACCTTAAAGAGTTTTATTTTATTTATCTTCTTTGATAGATTTTTGCACTCGTTTACAACGAAAAACGTGATAGTATAGTTTACTTGTCATTTTCTTTACTTCATTAACTACTTTTTAGGTGAATTAACTGCTCATTGTATGGGACCTCATAAAGTAGCATATTGTGAATTATACGATCATAGAGATGGAACTTTTACACTTTATCTAAAGCCCCAAGAGGGAGGTCGACATGTTCTCACAGTAAAATATGGAGAAGAACATGTTCCAGGTAAAATTCAAGTTATTGTAAAAGATACACTTTAGAAAATTTGTTTTGGCTTGCAAAAAATTCATTATATGATATCCTCATTCATTAAACTTATTCAGTGAATGTAATCTGAAAACGAAAACAGGAAAAAAAATTGTTACTATGAAATGTTTCTGTTACGTGATTTGCCTAACTGTTTTTAAACTCTGTTACACGTTCAAAAATTTATTAATATTTTATGCATGTTTAATAAACAGGTAGTTTCAGATAAGTGTTTCATAACTTCTAGGGGGATAGTAGACACCTAGACGAGTCAGAATCACATAGGATTTGGGGGTCCCAGACCAAATCCCAGGGAGTTAAAAATGGAGCGACACCCTAAAAAAATTATTGAACATTCAATTTGTAGAAGAACTACTATTGGTAAAAATTTAATTATGGTCTCAAATTTTGTGGTTTAATATGATCTTTAAAATTAATATCAAAGTTTTCACTTTAAAATTTGTTTTATTATGAAAAAAGTTAAAAACCACAAAAAATGTAAAAACTCTTTTGTATTTCGAAATCCTTTCATTTTATTTGATACTGAAAGATCATAGTTGAAAACCCTAAAGTTCAAAGTTTCACGTAAATACAATCAATATTAAACGCTTGAGATCCTGTTAAAGTTTGTTTTTTGTGTGCGCAAACAGCTGTTCAGGAAACAGCTCTAGAAAACTGTTTGCGCACACAAAAAATCAAAAATGGAGCGACACCCCAAAAACATTATTGAAAAATTCAATTTGTAGAACTACTATTGGTAAAAATTTAAATATGGTCTTAAATTTTGTGGTTTAATATGATCTTTAAAATTAATATAAACAAGCAGCTGTTAAATACAGCAAACAGCTGTTCAGGAAACAGCTGTAGAAAACTGTTTGCGCACACAAAAAAACAAATTTTAACAGGATCTCAAGCATTTAATATTGATTGTATTTACGTGAAACTTTGGACTTAAGGGTTTTCAACTATGATCTTTCAGTATCAAATAAAATGAAAGGATTTCGAAATACAAAAGAGTTTTTACATTTTTTGTGGTTTTTACTTTTTTCATAATAAAACAAATTTTAAAGTCAAAACTTTGATATTAATTTTAAAGATCATATTAAACCACAAAATTGAAGACCATATTTAAATTTTTACCAATAGTAGTTCTACAAATTGAATTTTTCAATAATGTTTTGGGGGTGTCGCTCCATTTTTAACTCCTTGGGATTTGGACTGGGACCCCCAATGCCTATGTGATTCTGACTCGTCTAGGTGTCTACTATCCCCCCTAGGAGTTATGAAACACTTATCTGAAACACCCTGTATTGTAGGTAGTCCATTTACGTTAAGAATAGCTGGTGCCCCTGATGCTTCCAAAGTTAGAGTATATGGTCCAGGCATTGAACCTGGTGTTTTGGCCACATATCAAAGCCGATTTATTTGTGACACAAGAGGTGCTGGGGCTGGACAATTGACAGTCCGTATTAGAGGACCAAAAGGTTTGTAGATATCTTATTCAACGTAAGGATTTTTTTCTAATTTCTTAGTTTATTATAAATTTAAATTATTTAATCTTGGCATCTCACAATCATATGCTCATTAATTAGATTTAAAAAGAGCAAAATTTAAATTTCTTCAGATATTAGTTTTAAGTTTTTTTTTACCATTTGCAATTTAATCTTAAAAATAGAAAAACATATACAGGGTGTTTCAGATACGTGTTTCATAACTTCTAGGGGAGGTAGGATACATCAAGACGAACAAGAAATGGGATAGGTTAGGGGGTTGCAAGTGGGGTTAAAGGTGTGAAAATCAGGGGTCAAAATTAGCAAAAACCCTCGCATATCTGGGCAGAAAGAGATGCAATTGTTCCGGAATTTATTACATTCAACCAATTCAAACTTTTCATGTAAAAATGAGATTTAAGTGTTTATTCTAATCAAAAACAGACCAATAAGGGAACGTACCCATACTATGTGACCCGTTCAGGGGAGGGAGGGGGTCTTCAAAATACCACGCTCGGTCACAGGGGGGAGGGGGGGGGCTTAGGGTTTTGTCACGTAGTCAATTTCCTCTAGTCGATATGAAAAAATTAAGCCAAATTAATTATTGAAATTTGCCAAATTAAGCCAAATTAATTATTAAAATTAGACAAATTAAGCCAAATTATATTTTAAACTTTCTGTTTACAAAAAACGATTGAAAACCGTATTTATGAAGTACTACGTGAAAACTAGAGAGGGAGGGGGGGGTCTTGGCTTATACTATGGATGGTCACCAAGGGGGGAGGGGGGTCAAATATGGTAAAAAATGGGTCACGTGGGTACGTTCCCTAAATGAAACAGGCATGCGTTGTTATTAGAATAAACACTTAAATCTCATTTTACATGAAAAATTTGAATTGGTTGAATGCAATAAATTCCGGAATCGAACAAATGCATCTCTTTTTGCCCAGATATGCGAGGTTTTTGCTAATTTGCCCCCTGATTTTCACCCCTTTAACTGCACTTGCGACCCCCTAACCTAAACCAAATCTTGTTCGCCTTGATGTACCCTACCTCCCCTAGAAGTTATGAAACACTTATCTGAAACACCCTGTATATCAGTATTCATATTTATAAATTAAAGCAGCTTGTGATAAAGACACTAACCACTTTATCAACTGAATTTAAAGTATTGAACAGACTCTATTAATAAGTTAATTTGGTAAAATGGTATAAATTGAGTATAAATCTATGTGGTTTAGTTAAAGAATGAAGTTTAACTTCTGGTACTTTTAAATTTCTTCCAGAATGTTTTTAAATCTGAGTATTTTTCTTATAGGGGCATTTCGTGTTGAAATGCAACGCGAAAGTCAAAAAGATCGAACAATTCTCTGCAAATATGATCCTACCGAGCCTGGAGATTACAGGTTAGAAGTAAAGTGGTCTGGAGAACACGTTCCAGGGTCCCCCTTTATGGTTATGATTTTTGATACTCAGGAAGAGCTCAATCATTATATACAAGGACAATATCAGTCACAGAGTGGAGGCCATCCTCCTTTACCTCCTGCTGACTACTTTGGAGGTAGCTTAACCTATAGCACCGGGTTTGGACAGATGTCTTGGAGAGGATCTACAGCTGAGTTGTAAAATAAATAATGTGGGTCATTGTGAAACCAACAAGCCACTCAGCCTGACCCTCTCAGATTTTAATGAAACTTTCAGGAATTGTTCCCTTCTATGATATAAATGAGGAAATGTTTTTATTGTTCAACTTTATCAGTAATTTTTTTTATTAAAAATTTTTGAAAAAAGGAAGAAAATGTAATATTCCACACTTTAATGTATTATAACTCCAGTTATATTTGTCTGAGAAAAATCTATCACCCCTCGTTTTAAAGATAATTTTGCAAGCTTTAATTTGATATAAAGTTTGACTATCTCCTTGGAAAAAATTTACTCTCTTGATTTTTTAAATAAAAAAGCTTTAAAAAAACAATGTTGGTATCCTTCAATTTCTTTGAAAATTTTTTATACATATCGCCTCTCCCGTGCAAGAACCACACAATTGCGAATGTTGAAATTTTTACTCTACGGGAGCTTGGTGCGGAAAGACTTCTAGACTGCAATATCAGACCGCCTGAGATTGTCATTGAATCTACTAAATATCAAATGTTGTGTCGCAGCAGCCAATGAAATAATCGAAACACTTTTTTCGTCGTAAAAGAAAAACTTATCATGGTAAAACGCACAATATTTTAAACACATGTACAATTATTTTTTACAAAAATATTGTTGTTTCATTTTTTAAATTTAAATTAGTTTTAGAAATATTAAGATTAAAAGTTCCAATTTTTTTCCTTTCTAGGACAAACGGTTAGCATAAGCACATAGCGATTTTTTTAGCGTCAATGGAAATATTCCCCAAAAATTACACTCATGACTCGACTTGGCGACCAATAAAGAAGTTCTTCCATGCCAAGTTCCAGTAAAGTAGACATTTCAATTTTTGCAATTGTGTGAGTCTTGCATGGGAGAGGCGATATACATTTAACAACGTTATAAATTATGATATCTGAAATTTACAGAGTGGGACCGCCACAGGATCAGGAGTTATAGCAAAAAGATTTGTTTTGGAGTAGTACTATTTTGGTGGTTGGAGTGACCAAACATGGCGCAGAACCCAGTATTTGACCACTTTAACTTAAAAAGTGGCAAGTAAAAGTGATTAAAAACAACTCTTTTTGCTATAACGTCGCCTTAGAATCAAAAACTACTATCTCTGAAAATTCACGCAGCTTAGTCGTTCATTCTGCTCGTTTTGTTGGCGGTTTTGGCGTTGTTAAAGGGTTGCTGCTATCCATTGTTAATTCACTTCAGTCCTAGAAAGGGAAAATATTGAAACTTTGAATCTTAATAATTCTAAAACTAATTCGAATTTTTTAAAAAACGAAACGACAATATTTTTGTAAAAAATAATTGTATATGTGTTTAAAATATTGTACTTCTACCATGATTAGTTTTTCTTTTATAACGAAAAAAGAGCTCCAATTATTTCATTGGCTGCTGCGAAACGAGATTCAATGTTAATCTTGGCGGTCTGATATCCTAAGCAGGTTGCCATATCAGGGGCAATATTTTCTTCATCTTAAAATCAAATAATACTGCCTTCTGGCCTGATTCGGAAATATTCGGAATTGCAAGCGAGAAAGCTCATTTCATTGGTTCGTAAGCGTTACATCATCGAGCTGGCAAAGTGCCAAACCAATCAAATGAGCGCCTGCAACGATCTGAAGTAATAATTATTATTTTTTGATTTAATTGGTGGATTTTTTTATGGGTAGTGGTTTGCATTGGCGTCTGATTTTAAGTAGCCAAGGATCGGGATCCCCGAAGTTTGCCGAACGGAGATAGTAGTGTTTGATTCTAAGGTGACGATAACTCCTGATCCTGTGGCGGTCTCATTCTGTAAATTTCAGATATCATAATTTATAACGTTGCTAATTATATATATATACTTTTCAAAGAAATTGAAGGATACCTACATTGTTTTTTAAAAGCTTTTTTATTTAAAAAAACCACGAAAGTAAATTTATTTCGTGGACATAGTCAAACTTGATATCAAATTAAAGCTTGCAAAGTTATCTTTAAAACGAGGTGTAATAGATTTTTCTCGAACAAATATAACTGGAGTTATAATACATTAAAGAGCGAAAAATTGCATTTTCTTCCTTTTTTCAAAAATTTTTAATAACCAAAATTACTGATAAAATTGAATAATAAAAACATTTTCTCATTTATATCATAGAAGAGAACAATTCCTGAAATTTTTGTTAAAATCTGATAGGGTCAGGTTGAGAATTGAGAATTTTGGTTGATTTCACATGGAATGACCCATGTATAAAAACTTCTGATGTAGGTCTTAGGTGCCTTATAAATCGAATCTTAGGTTTCAACCCAGTTGATTTTTCCATACTCTACATTCCATCAACTTATGTTTTATTTATACAAAGTTTAAAAAAAAATTTTTGAAGCATGTATTCTTTGAACTTTTTAAATGTTACTTCAAAAGCATAGCTCATAGTTTAAAATGTTGCTCCATAAGCATAGCTCATAGATTAAAATGTTGCTCTTGTTTAATCGTCTATGTGATTATGAAAAATTTATACATTATATACTTACTAAACGTTTGTAATTAAAAGGGTCCATTTTTATTATATATCTAATGGGTGATATTGTTAGTTGACCTTTTTATTACCACAAATACAGCAAAACTTCTTATGACTGATCACTCTGCATTGCGATAAAAATTGCTTGTTAAGAAGGGTGGATGCTCAGAGAACTATCAGCATTTGCATTGCAACTTTATCAAAAAATTTACAAATCATCATTAATGAAAGTAGGGCATTGCAAAATATATACTTTTGAATTTCTCAGGTAACCCTCTCTTGTTGTTACAAATCCAGAAACATTACTGCCTGCAAATTTTTCAGGTCTCTAGTTAAATTTTTGATCCCTATGCCCCACAAAAGTAGTTTTCCCAAAGTAGTTTTCTAATGCTTAGGGAAAATATTGTAATTTATTTTTAATTTAATAAGCCTGAACACAGTCAAATTGAGTCAAAACCATCATCTTTGGGATATCCTTTCCTAAAGATTCTATTGGAAAAACATTCAATGGCACCTACTGGAGGAAGTTTCCTGAGCATCCTTTAGGGGGGGCAACCGTCCCCCCCCATGGTTTCTGCTGCTATGTGAAAAATAGCTGCAAGTCCCTTGAAAATTCTGTAACATCCACAAGGAGCTTTGGGTGAAACCCAAAAACTCTCAAAAGGAGTTAAAACACTACCTTTAAGGGTCAAATTTCAAAAACTTTTCTAAATAAGAACCCCCAGCCCCCTCTAAAATTTTAATGTCTGTTATTCAGTGTTTTCCCACTTGAAAATTTAGCTGCTTGCAAGAAGCTTTTCCTTTTTAGTGCTCCCCAAAGAGTTTGAAAATTAGATAAAATACTAGTTTAAAGGGGTAATTTCAAAAAAGTTAACGAGGAAGGATCCCCAGCTCCCCCCAAAAAACATTTTAATGTCAGTTATACAATGTTTTTCCCTTTAAAATTATGCCACTTACAAGAAGCTTTTCCCTTTAGGAGCTCCCAAAAAGTTTGAAAAAGAGATAAAACACTAGTTTAAAGGGGATATTTCAAAAAAATTTCGGAGGGGGGGCACTCCCAGCCCCCTCTAAAATTTTTACATAGGTTATATACAGTATTTTTGCTCTGAAGGTTCTGTCACTTACCAGAAGCTTTTCCCTTTAGGAGCTCCCCAAAAAGTTTGAGAAAGAGATAAAACACTAGTTTTAAAGGCAAATTTTCAAAAAATTTCCTGGGGGTGAACCCCAGACCCAACTGTTCTTCATTTTTTTCACGTCAAATTTTAACATTGTTATAAATGTCATTCAAATACTACTTTTCAGGGCGCAAGTTCAGACTTGCGTATGCGCCAAGTTTTTAGCGTTAAAGATGACTAATATGGTAACCCTAACTCATGTTAAAAGAGTCATTTGGCTTCTAAATGTGCCGCTAAACAGCCAAAAATTGCCAAGCATACGCAACTCTGAACTTGCGCCCTTTTCAGTGCTTGTATATAAATTAGCTCTTTAGAAGTACCTTAAAAATGAATGTTATCGAAATCGACAGGTCCCGATCATTCCTATTTAATTTAATATAAAATACTCCGTTTAATGTGATCAACTATTAATCATCACTCCGCTTAATATAATCAAAATTTGTCCATATCCCCTTTAAAACGACCGCTTTTGAGTTCGAGTTTCATTTTGAAGGTCAATTTTTTCAAGTAAACATGTGATCCATGAGAACATCTGGCGCTTCTTTTTTCTGAAACTCAGTATGAGTAAGAAAAATAAAACCTTCCCCATATTATATTGAAAGAAAACGGTTATGGGGGGGTCCGAATATACTTGTGATTCGTTAAAGTAACACCAAGATCCACGCTTTGCAGATGTTTCTAATAAGAGATTTTGATTTTCTCTTGTTTACTGGAATTCAGATTATGTTATAAATAAGTGGTTTATTGGAGTGGAAGGCTGTAATGGAGCAGAAAAAAGAGACCTTTCTATAAAAATACAAAGTAAGCGATTATTTTAATTTTATTAACTGAACTACTCTTATATTTTCCCCTTAAAAGTTTACCTAGTGTAACAATAGAGTTTTGAATACATTTATTACGATTACATTATTTTGATTTTAAAGCAAACAATCTAGTTACACTGTTTGCTGTTTTTTTATATGAGATCGCTTATTGTTATCGATCGGATAATGTTATCAGTTTCGTCTCGGACAATTGTGACCACATTAAGCGGACTCGACTGTACTAGGTTATCAGATGATACCAGCTATCATAAATTCAATAAAACTCTGATGACCTGTATCCCCAGCTCCATATAACATATACAGGGTGTTTCAGATAAGTGTTTCATAAATTCTAGGGGTATAGTAGACACCTAGACCAGTCAGAATGACATAAGATATGGAGGTCCCAGACCAAATCCCAGAGAGTTAAAAATGGAGCGACACGACAACCCAAAAAATTATTGAAAAATTAAATTTGTAGAAGAACTACTATTGGTAGAAATTAAATTATGGTCTCAAAAATTGTGGTTTAATATGATCTTTAAAATTTTCTCATATAAGTCTTCTCTTTTAACATTTGTTTTATTATGAAAAAAGTTAAAAAAACCACAAAAAATGTGAAAACTCTGCCAAAACCTTATTTTTTATTTTGAAATCCTTTTTTTAGATTTGATAGTCTGAAAAATCATAGTTGAAAACCCTTAAGGTCAAAGTTTCACGTAAATATAATCAATATTAAACGCTTGAGATCCTGTTAAAGTTTGTTTTTTGCGTGCGCAAACAGTTTTCTAGAGCTGTTTCCTGAATCGCTGTTTGCGCACGCAAAAACCAAACTTTAACAGGATCTCAAGCGTTGTTTTTTTTACTTAATTAAATGAGTAAAAGTATTCTTAGTGCATTAAATTGAAAACTTCTCATATTTGCCTTGTGAGGAGCGTTTTAAGACATAAAATCTACGTAAATTCAACCTAATTGAGCATGCATTTTAGGTGTTTTATTCAAGATATTTTTCTGCTCAAGGTGTCTTTTCCTACTAAATCGATGTTGCTCTACAACTTAGTCTTGGACTTTTTTCACATACCTCATATAGTTTTTAAAATAAAAATTATAGCTCCTAAAGTTTCCTCTAGAAGGCGTTAAAATTTGCCTCATCGGATAGGGCATGGTCACTTTACTATACCTAGACCCAGGCCCGTGCTGGACAGGGGGACGTGTCCCCCTGCGCCCTTTGCTCAGGCGCCCTTTAAAAGAGACTTTTCTACAATTTGTAATTTACTCGTGGATTTCTCAATGTTTTTATGGGCTCCTTTTCCACCAAACTTGAACCACTATTGGTCTAGTCACTATACTATTGGTTTTACAATTCATTCTTGGTTCATCAAGTCTGATGCGCGAAGGCATCTAAAAGTCTTTTTAACCTCCCCATTTTCACCTTACCATCAAATTTCGTTATGAGTTTTTATTTTTAGGGCGCCTTTATTTAAAGATTAACTATGAAATAACAAGGTAAGGTGGTTAATATTCAAGGCACGTTGAAATTGATAGGGCACTCTCATTTAAACTGTCAAATGGAGACCATCTTTCTTCAATAAGCATTAGTTTTCCCCTTGGGCACACTAAATGAAAAAATTAGGGGAAGACGAGGTGTTTGCAGGGTGCCCTTTTTCATGCAAGCCAGCTATTTTAAAATTTTCGCTCAAATTTTGACGACTGGCCACACACCAAGGGCTTCTTGACTGAGGGCTGCCCTTAGTCAAAATAATAATTACCTTCGAAAATAAAAATTCAGGGAGATTTTTATAGCAATTCCTGAAATTCTGACATTTTTTATGGTGTATTTTCTTTCCAATTTTTTCTTCCTGGTGTAACTCAAAAGGGTCTCAAAATTACTTTTCACTACTTTTAAGAGTAAAAATTCTAAAATTTTTCTGGGGGAGGACCCCCAGACCCCCTTTTAAATTTCTTATTATTCATGCACGGTTTCTCTTGAATATTTTGACTTACAAGGAGTGATCCTATTTTGGTGTAATCATCCACACAGAAGGGGCTCAAAATGAGCTAAAATACCATTTTTTAAACAAATATCAAATGTTGAAATAAAAACAATAAAAAAAACACAAGTAGCAGTATTGCTTTGTAATTTTTAAAATCCCGCCTATCTTTAAAAAAAGTTTTTAGGTTTAATAATCATTGTATGGTTGCGCCCTTACACCCTTTGTCCACCGCCCTCTGAAGGTACCCAGCACGGGCCTGCCTAGACCCCACTTTCATGACTATATCTGTAGGGGTTCAAAAGTTAAAGGGGTTGGAGCACTTTTCGTGGGACACCCTGTATATAAATTATCAAAAAATTTTAATTGAATTTAATTCTTCTTGTTTTGTTTATCTGCTTTGTGTATCATGTTCTGGCGCATGATGTGTGTGATTAAATTAATTTGTTTCTATCTTATATATATATATATATATATATATATATATATATATATATATATATATATATATATATATATATATATATATATATATATATATATATATATATGTAACGGGCAAAGTGATTAATTTTATGGATAAATGCCATTGAATTTATCACATTGCCCTCCTCCACTTCAGGCATTATTAATAATGGCGGATTTATCACATTACCCGTAACACTTAACACACACACACACATACTATACAGGGTGTTTCAAAATTGCGTTGCACGGCTTTTATTCGGAACCAGCTCCTCCTAGGATCATGGAAGTAAGGTCTACCCCTAGGTAAGTGACCCATTGAGAGAACTTCCAGCGCCCCTAGCGGCGAAATTAAAAAGTTAAAAAAAATAATTTAAAAACTAAAGGAGATAGAGCAAAAACCTCAGCAAGAGTATTGTTGCCAACGTCAAGAAGAACTCATTGAAAAAAATTTTATCAAAATATCTTGAATATTCGCGGAGATATTAGCATGTAAAATAGCACTTTTTCAGGGGGTCAAAAAGTAAAAAGTTCGCATATTTGCAAATTTTTCAGTGTTATTGTGTAGTTATGTGTATTTTTAGTTGAAAGAACACAAAATTTAATCAAAAAATCAAAAAAATTTGCAAATATGCGAACTTTTTACTTTTTGACCCTTGAAAAAGTGCTATTTTCACATGCTAATATCTCCGCGAATATTCAAGATATTTTGATCAAATTTTTTTCAATGAGTTCTTCTTGACGTTGGCAACAATACTCTCACTGAAGTTTTTGCTCTATCTCCTTTAGTTTTTAAATTAATTTTTTTAACTTTTTAATTTCACCGCTAGAGGCGCTGTAAGTCATCTCAATGGATTCTCCATTCTCACTTACCTAGGGGTAGACCTTACTTCCATGACCCTAGGAGGCACTGGTTCCGAATAAAAGCCGTGCAACGCAATTTTGAAACACCCTGTATATATTCTGTGAATTTGTTTAAATTAAAAAGTATATTTTTACACTTTGTGGTTTAATGTTATTTAACTGTTATCGTGTTTATTGTTAAGAAATCAATATATTTTTCTCTTTATTCATTCTGTATGAAATTTATATTTTTATACTATACCATTTTGAAGTATATATTTTTGTAATTTTATAATAATAGTTCCTAAAAGTTTTAAGATCTTTATCTAGTGTTTGTAAGATAAAACTACTCTATTATGATAATATCACACCTCATTTAATATGTAAAAGCATATTCAGTAACAGATCCTTTTTTGGCATATTTGGAACCAACATTGTTCCAGCTTCTGCATTTTTGGGTTCATTGATGGGGGAAGAATGTTGATAATAATGCAGCAGTGACCGTATTACAAGCCTTCTTACCGCATTGGAAATTATTAGCGGTGCCCGCTTATAATGATGCAGTTATAGTATAAGAACTAAAATCTCTGTTCAGGTTTTTGTTTTTTCAATATTAGAGCTTATGCACCCGACAATCCTGCCATTGTTTTTTCCTCCATTATGTAGTAGTAGCCACTTCATTCTGAAAGAACTATTTTTGCCCTTAAGGTTTCTATTTTGTTGCATTAACCAAGCCATGTCTACAGTGGCGAATCCAGGATTTTGGTCTGGGGGGGGCTGAGTTCCACAAATAACCTTATTGCTATTATGGGCTGTTCAAATATTAATGTGAGCAACAGAAAGGGGGAGGGGGGTTGCCAGTGCCATAACCAGATTTTTGTTTAGGGGGTTACTCAACATCTTTTCTGGGGTCTAATCTTAGGAATACTAAGTTTTAGGTGAGATGACTTCGTCAGGTTTTAATTTTGGTGCACTAAGTTTCAAAATTGTGTCAAAATGTAAACTCCAAGTAAAAGGGGTTTCTGGGGGTCCTCCCCCAGAAAATTTTTGAAAACTTGCCCCTCAGAATAGTGTTTTAGCTCATTTTGAAGCCTTTCAGATTCAACCAAAAGAGCACAACTCATTGAAAGCGGCAGAATTTTCAAGGAAAAAAGTTTATAGCATTATGAATTAAAAAATTTCTAGGGGTTTAGGCACTGGCGTATATAGAAATTTATTTCGGGAGGGGCCCAAAATAGTTTCCCAGCTCCTCTCATGTATATTTAATTTTTTTCAGTATATTCTTAGGCAGAATTTGCAACTTAAAGAACTTAATATAAAAAAGTAATGATGTATTAAGTTGCAATTACAAAAGGGGGTTCTGGGGGCCCTCCCCCAGAAAATTTTTGGAAATTAGACTCTAAAAACCAGGTTTTTAACTAGTTTTGTACCCCTAGTTAGAATTTTGGATATAAATTTTCGGGTAAAATTTGATGAATTTAATGAAAAAGTTATAAATAATATAGTTTTAAGTACAGAAGGGGATATATGGGGGTCATCCCCCCAGAAAAATTTTGGAGATTAGATCCTAAAAACAGGATTTCAACTTGGTTTTGATACACTTTCCGAATTTCAGACATACATTCTCAGGTAGGATTTTGAACTTATTGTAAAAAAGTTTTGAATAATAAAATTCCAAGCACTCTAAAGGGGGGTTTGGGGGATCCTCCCCCAGAAAAATTTTCAAAATTTGACCCTAAAAAACAGGGTTTTAACTTGTTTTGGTACACCAAATCAGAATTTCGGGGGGGGGGCAGGGCTCCTTCGGCCCCCCCTTATATACGCCACTGGGTTTAGGGGTTCCTATTCCAAAAAAATTTTTGAATTTTGCCCCTAAAAGGGGCATTTTAACTCATGTTGAGACACTTTAGGTTACATCAAAGAGGATCACTCCTTGTAATTCCCTAAAGTTTCAAGTAAAAACCGTACTTGTTAGATTCCAAAATTTTGAGGGGGTTTGGGGGTCTTCTCCCATAAAAATTTTCTAATTTTTTTCCTTAAAAGTAGGGTTCCGATTCATTTTGAGACCATTTGGGTAACACCACCGAATGTCCGCAATGTAGTAAAATTTCTTTTTTGCTTTATTGCTATTACCAAAACTTGAATGTCTTATTCCTGGGGAGGGCTGCACCCCCACAGCCCCCCCTACTGGATTCGCCACTGCATGTCTATCTAGCCATAGTAAGTTATTCCCATCAGTGCTAACTCATTGGTTCATTACACACACCAAAAGTTTTGCAGAACAAAATAATGCAATATTTTGGATTTTTTCTACTTAAAGATTGATGGATAAAAAGTATTTTGCTGTTTATAAACAATTTGTTTTGATAACAGTTGGATAGACATGGCTTGGCAAATGCAAAGTGATTGGGAGGTATATTTCTTTCTTTCAGGAAGATGTAGCCAGGGATGTGCCAACGTTTTTTAAAAGCGGGGGGAAGAAGTGTTTTTTATAGGGCCATGACTAGAATGATGTGCGAAACTTTGATACAAAAAAATTTGGCTTCAAAAAGAAGGTTTTTTACTCATTTTTATACAGGGTGTCCCACGAAAAATGGTCCAACTCCTTTAACTTTTAAAAGTGGGGTCTAGGTGTAGTAAAGTGACCATGCCCTATCCGATAAGACAACTTTCAACGCCCTCTAGAGGAAACTTTAGGAGCTATAATTTTTATTTTAAAAACTATATGAGGTATGTGAAAAAAGTCTAAGACTAAGTTGTAGAGCAACATCGATTTAGTAGGAAAAGACACCTTGAGCAGAAAAATATCTTGAATAAAACACCTAAAATGCATGCTCAATTAGGTTGAATTTACGTAGTTTTTACATCATAAAACGCTCCTCACGGGGCGAAAATGAGAAATTTTCAATTTAATGAACTAAGAATACTTTTAGTCATTTACTTAAAAATGAAATTTTCTCATTTTCTCCTCGTAAGGAGCGTTTTAAGACGTAAAAGCTACGTAAAATCAACTGCATTGAGCGTGCTTTTTCTTTCCTTACTGAACCGATGCTGCTCTACAACTTAGTCATTGTCTTTTTTCACATATCTCAAATAGTTATTAAAATAAAAATTATAACTCCTAAAGTTTCCGCTAGAGGACGTTGAAAGTTGTCTCATCGGATAGGGATAGGGCATAGTCACTTTACTATACCTAGACCCCACTCTCATGACTATATCTGTAGGGGTTCAAAAGTTAAAGGGGTTGGACCGCTTTTCGTACGACACCCTGTATATTTGTTATATTTTGTTTTTAAGCAACCTAAAGAGGATCCCTTCTTGAATTCCTTAGAATTTTCAAGGGAGAAACAGTATTATAACTAGTGATGGGCAGGTATCGATACCAAATACTTAAGTACTCGATACCTATAGGTATCGAGTGTATTCGATACCCACAAAAGTATCGATACTTTATTGACATATTTCGTTTTAAATTTTTCAATGAAGTAATCTTTATAATACCTACTGTAGATCAAACGCAGCCTGTTTCCGTTTTCATTTTGCAACGCTCAAACCCAAGTCGTTATCATCAGCGAGAGAAATTTGACGCGGCTAGGTTTTTCCCCCGCCAAATCCTTCGCCTCTATCCACCTCCAGGCCCGTAGCTACGGGGCTTTTTGATGGATCGCTTTCAGTTTTTTGAATATTAGTCTGATTATGGATAGGCCCTAAAAAAATTGTCCCTTCAGGTTCATCCCGACATTGAAAAAAAAGTACTCGATACCTATAAGTATTCGATACCTATAAGTATTCGATACCAAAGTATTCGATACCTAAAATTATCGATTTTGCCCATCACTAATTATAACCATGATCTTTTTAAAATATCATTGGAATCAAGTTACACATAATGTCGAGATTTTAAAATTTTATCTTCCAGCGAAAATGGGGGTCTCCCCAGAAATATTTTTAAAACTTACCTCTAAAAGTTAAGTTTTAGCTCATTTTGAGACAACCACATAATTTTCAAGGAAAAAATTATAAATATACGCCAAATTTTCGAGGAGGCTGGGGGCACAGAGAAAAATCCTAACAGAGGGTCCAACACGATATATTCAAAAGTTGTATGGGTTTGAGGGCGCCACGAGGAACTATAAATGATTGACAGAGAGATCAAACCTGTGATTGGCTGTCACGCAATCTTCTATTTCGAAGGAGAAGGAAAAAGTTTTTCTCAACCAATCAGGCTTTTCCGTCCCGCCTCTCGTGACGTTATGCGATCGCAGCGCCACCCAACCCATCCAACGTTTCGATTTCCATTAGCGCCTATGGCGACGGACTCTCTGTTCTAGTACTCTGTGGCTGGGGGTCCCCAAAAGAATTTTTAAAATAGGCAATTTTAAACTATAGTGTTTTATCAAATGTAACCAGGAAGAAATAACTTGAAGACCAACATTTTCGCAGTTTTCTGTGTCAACATAAAACATATTTGAATTTTCAGAAGTAAAAAATGAAATTTTGGGTGGAAAATTGGAAAGAAAAAAGCTATGAAACCATAAAGTTTTTAAGAAATTTGTTTGACTAATTTTTACACTCAAAGTAATAAGCATTTAAATAATATTAATGTCAAGAAAATTGCCCAGATTGGGTTTTGAAAATTTTAAGCTAGAAGTGCAAATTGAAGACTTAAAACAGTTTTAAAAATAATGCCCTTCGCATTTGTTTAAATCAGTGTTTCCCAACCTTTTTCGGTCCATGCCCCACCAAAGCCTTTCTAAATTTTCCATGCCCCCCCGGTCTTAGTGGCATATATATAGAAATATATTTTGAGAGGGAATCAAAATTATTTCTTAGCCCCTCCCTCCTATTTATATTTAATAAGTCTAATGAAGCTTTTCAGAACATTTTTAGGTAGAATTTGCATGCTTAAGAACTAAATCAAGTTATGAGTAATTAAGTTCTAAGTACTAAGGGGGGTCTGGGGGTCCTCCCCCAGCAAATTTTCGGAAATTTGGCTCAAGGAAACAGGTTTCTAACTAGTTTGGTACCCCTAGTTGGGAAATTTCGGATATAAATTTTTAGGTAAGATTTGCAATTTGATGAACCTAATGTAAAAAAGTTTAAAATATAAGCGTTCTAAAAAAACAAAGATCTTGGGTCATCCCCCAGAAAAGGTTTGGAAATTAGACTCTAAAAACAGGGTTTCAACTTGGTTTTGATACATACTGGTCCAGATTTCAAACATACATTCTCAGATAGGATAATAGGATCTGATTTTGATAAACTTCTTTTTAAAAAGTTTTTTTTAAATTTTCCCCCTGGGTTTGGCACAACCTGGGGGGCAATTTGGTTGAAAATTTTCAAATTGCCCCCCTAGAAAATGGTATTGCCCCCCGGTGGGGCGTGCGCCCCACGTTGGGAAACACTGGTTTAAATCCACGATTCTTAAACTTTCGACTGCTGTGGCCCCCCTTTATATAACAGCCAGGCATCACGGCCCCCCAGAGATTTTGAACACCCAGATCCTTAACCAGACTTGTGGTCGGGGGGGTTGACTCAACGGGGCTTAACCATCTTTATTTCATATGAAAATGCAAAATTTTCAGTTCTATTAAACATTAATGTATCCAATGGTAAAAGTTATACATAAAGATGGAACCATGGGAATTACATGGCTTAAGACATTGCTTATGCAGGAACACTTTCGGTTTTCCTCTTAGGAATAAAAGCAGAAAAGGATCTATGATGAATATTTTAGTGGGAAATGGGAATAGATTTAACCGAAGTTGTGCTTTCAGCTTCCATTTCGATCGAATTCCCATGATCGTCATTTCTCTTTCCCTAAAAAAAAGTTGGTTAAGTCAAAAGTAAAGTGCATTATTTTGTAACACTTAAAACTGCGATAAAAAGCCATAACTTTTTTATTGTGAGAATATTTTAGCACTCCCTGTACTGACATTATACTAAAAATTATTAATTTAATTAAATGGATCTAGCGGATTGAATTTTCCAAAGATGCTTATTTTATTTATGTAGGGAAGAGTGGGGCACATTCGCTCAAAAAGTGAATTTCGGCATATTTCTCTAGATCTAGATGAGATATTGAAACAAACTCGGATTCCAAATGAAAGTTAAGTCCTTTCCCGATATTAAAGGACGATAATTGGTCGCATTCATCTAAAATTTCTAACCTATATCATCAATCTAAAAAACGAGAAATTTCGTGCGAATGTGCCCCGTGGTGGGGCACATTCGTACACATGCAAAAAATTATACAATAATTATTTTTACAAACTTTAACTTTATTGCACTTTAAAGTAAGGATAATTAAACGAAATATTTGGCACTTTTACATATTTTTCCTCTAAATTGAAGATTTTTTTACAAAAAGAAAACAGCTTCAGAAATATTGAACATCTAAGTTTTTGATGAGGAAAACAATTGTAGTAATGAAGAGTATATTGCACATTGACATACTTCACATAATATAATTACTTAGAAAAAGTTCAACTAATATTTTGACTGTCAGGTTTTATTTCAAAGGAAAGTGAACGAACAGATAGCTTATTAACACCTGAAACTGACGGTTGAGGAACTTTTAATACGATATTATCTTTTTGTATGAATGTTGAATCAACTTACTGGGAAAATAAAAGTTTCGTCATTAATTTTAAAGTTTTTCTTCATTAATTTTAAATGAGCATCATTCAATTCCAAATTTTCTATTTGACCAACATAGCAAAATTTTCTTTTTAGTAGCAAATTCTACTAGAATAAAATCACCTAAGTCCAAGTCAATTGGTATTAAACAATTATCAGGGACAAAGCCTTCCTTTAAGTAATATTCAGTATTTTAAAGATTATTGGGTCAAAAATTAACATATCCTCTGAAATTTTTGAAAATACAGAAGTATCTCTTCACAATACGTTAGGTTAATAACCTCCACCGCCTCTGACCGGAAAAGTTCCATTTAAAGACCCCGAAAAATATATCGCAGATAAAAAGATCTAGATTACTTTGCGGCCTACCACTTGGCTTGTGATTTCGATTGCGGCCCGCAAGTACTTGGAAGTTGGAAACCCTGCTGTAGATAAAGGGTGAAAATGATAAATTATTATTTTTGAAGAATATTGACTCACACATGAAAATGAAATACCTACTGAAATGCAACTGCCGAGTATCAAATGAAAAGGGCAGCTAAGTCCACGAAGTGTCTTGTCAGTTCTATCCACCAAATGCCTTTACTGGAATGATATACCCGAATTTTTTTCTATTTGGCGTAATATCCTGAAACCAGCTAAACAGTTGGGCCAGTCACCTGTGCCTTCAAAAGGAAGTTATAATGAAATAAGGATTTATTAATAAGCTTATAAAACATGAAAACAAATCTTTATCCTTAAGACTCCCAGAGAAATTAATAGTACACTGGGATTTAATTTGTCTTTAAAATTTCTTGAGAGTACTTTTTTAAAATCAAGTATTTGTTTCAGTTTTTGAAGCTACATTGTGTTCATATGGGAGGTATTTATTTCATTTCAAATTTATTATATGTATAGAACCTGGTTAGTTTTCATGAGTAAAAGATTGTGCGATTAAGTGTACTTGTAAAGATATTTGATGTTTTATTGTGTCATTTTATGTTATTGTTTATTTTATTTTAATTCAGAGAATGCCATTCCAGTTTTTGTCTTGATTTTTATAGATACATATTTTAAGTAGTAAGCTGTAATTATTCAGTTTATAAATAAATTTTGTTTTGTTTTCATGCTCGTATGTGTGCATGTATGGTATCTTTGATAATCACAGTGGCGAATCCAGGGGGGCACTCTGGAAAGTCCCCCCCTTGGGCCATAAAAAAAGGAGAATGAAGGGAACAAGAAGGAAAAGACTTAAAAATTGGGAATAGGGAGAAAGAAAGTACATTTTGAATGGCCGAAAAATCCTTCTTTTACATTTTTTCGGCAAGAAGGGGCATTTTCCCGGGTTTTCTTAGTTATTTTGGCCGATTTTCTTACTTAAAATTATTTTTCGGTTTGTTGTTTCCAATTTAGGCTTAAATGAATGCAAAAAGTGCCCTCCCGAAAAAAAGGGAAGAAGGGAATATTGAAACAAGAAGACGTAAAAAGCAACGAAAAAGGAGACAAAGAACATCTTGATTTTTTAATGAAAAAAAATTCTTATAGTCCACTGAAAATAGAGTTGAACCTCAAACAAATTGCAATAGAAGGTTTCTCAACGGTTTTCACTTAGAAATGACCTCAATAATAACATACTAAAAATCGGCCAAAATCGGCCGGGGGGAAGTTTAATTTTTTTCAAATTTTAAAAAAATGGCCGAAAAAAATTTAAAAAAAACCCAAAACAATAATATAGACATGTGATACATGTTTATAGGTTATTTTTGAGTGCTGAAACCGAATATTGCATTTAGTTTGGAAAAAATATTGAAATTTCAATTTTTAAAATTAATTTGAATAATTAGCTATATGAAAAAATTAAAAACCCCCTAAAAACCTAACAAAAACATCCAAAGAGATAAATCCAACGGTTTTCATTTAGAAATGACCTAAATATTAACATACTAAAATTTAAAATTTTTACGAGTTAAAGAAGTTAAATTTTTTTTCAATTTTCCATTTTTTTTTTGCGAAAAATGCATTTTTTTTCAAATTTGTGCAAAAAACTTTAGAGGCTTTTGAAAAGGTCATTTTTCGGTGGATATTGTCCACAGATAGTTATATAATGGAAAACCGGTGGAATTTACCCTCAATGAATTAGTTAATTATTTTATTTAAAATTTTGAAATTGGTAAAATGAAGTACAAATTTCGAAAGGAGTAAAAAAGGTAATACTTTGGCATATTAACTTCAGAATTTATTTAATTAACAATAAATTATATTAAGAACACATAATTAACAAATTAATTAATTTTTTTTAAATTTAAAATTTTAAAAATTTTAATAAATTTTAATATCATAATATAGGCTTGCAATACATGTTTATAGGTTGATTTTTAATCCTATTACATAAAAAAATATTATCATTGCAATAAAAACTGAAATAGACTTAAAAATTTTAAAATATAAAATAATTCTTAATTATATCAAACTAGTCTCAACAACTGGAACAAATTGCAAAAAACGTTTTTTAAACAGTTTTCACTCAGAAATGGCCTAACTAACAACATTCTAGAAATCGGACAAAATCGGACAATGGGAAATTTAATTTTAAATTAAAAAAACTGGCATTCTGGAACAAAAATATTAAATTTTTTCTAGAGGCATGTAATACATGCTTTTAGGTTAGATTTTTATTCTGATACTGAAAAATTTAATATTTTTGGAGTAAAATTTGAAAAGAGTTAAAAAAATTAAGAATTTAAATTAATTAAATATTTAAGAATTTATTTTTAAATTTCAAAATTTTGATGTCGATCTCAATTTTTACTGCAAAAATATTAAATTTTTCAGCATCAGAATCAAAAATTAACCTAAAAACATGTATTACATGCCTCTAGAAAAAATTTAATATTTTTGTTCCAGAATGCCAGTTTTTTTAATTTAAAATTAAATTTCCCATTGTCCGATTTTGTCCGATTTCTAGTATGTTGTTAGTTAGGCCATTTCTGAGTGAAAACTGTTTAAAAAATGTTTTTTGCAATTTGTTCCAGTTGTTGAGACTAGTTTGATATAATTATGAATTATTTTATATTTTAAAATTTTTAAGTCTATTTCAGTTTTTATTGCAATGATAATATTTTTTTATGTAATAGGATTAAAAATCAACCTATAAACATGTATTGCAAGCCTATATTATGATATTAAAATTTATTAAAATTTTAAATTTTTAAAATTTTAAATTTAAAAAAAATTAATTAATTTGTTAATTATGTGTTCTTAATATAATTTATTGTTAATTAAATAAATTCTGATGTTAATATGCCAAAGTATTACCTTTTTCACTTCTTTCGAAATTTGTACTTCATTTTACCAATTTCAAAATTTTAAATAAAATAATTAACTAATTCATTGAGGGTCAATTCCACCGGTTTTCCATTATATAACTATCTGTGGACAATATTCACCTAAAAATGACCTTTTCAAAAGCCTCTAAAGTTTTTTGCACAAATTTGAAAAAAAAATGCATTTTTCGCAAAAAAAATGGAAAATTGAAAAAAAATTTAACTTCTTTAACTCGTAAAAACTTTAAATTTTAGTATGTTAATATTTAGGTCATTTCTAAATGAAAACCGTTGGATTTATCTCTTTGGATGTTTTTGTTAGGTTTTTAGGGGGTTTTTAATTTTTTCATATAGCTAATTATTCAAATTAATTTTAAAAATTGAAATTTCAATATTTTTTCCAAACTAAATGCAATATTCGGTTTCAGCACTCAAAAATAACCTATAAACATGTATCACATGTCTATATTATTGTTTTGGGTTTTTTTTTAAATTTTTTTCGGCCATTTTTTAAAAATTTGAAAAAAATTAAACTTCCCCCCGGCCGATTTTGGCCGATTTTTAGTATGTTATTATCGAGGTCATTTCTAAGTGAAAACCGTTGAGAAACCTTCTATTGCAATTTGTTTGAGGTTCGGCCCTATTTTTCGCTATTTTCAGTGGACTATTACACGTTTTTCAATTAAAAGTTTATGTAGTTTTACCCTGCTGAAATTTCACAGGTTTCTAAAATGTCATAAATCCATAGACTTTTTCCCTGCTCAGAAAATTGTTTAAAAAAATTGGATTTTTTAAATTGATGTATTAAATTTCCTGAAAAAAATTGGTTGTTAGGTAAAAATTAAAGTATTTTTAAACGCTTTTATTCTACTTGCTTTTGGCGGCGTTTTACAGGTGGAATTTTAAAACTCGATTTTCGGGCACTTCCCGATATGCCAGGGCCCCGAAACTTTACACATCGGTGTAACCCTCATGACACTCCAATATCCAACCATTATCTAGTCAAACAACCAAAGGATTAAGTTAATTAACGAGTATTTTTAATTAACAGAAAAACCAGAATTTGAGACCTTTCCCAAGGGACTATTCTCCCTAAACCGTGCACAATTGTTTATAAGGCATAACTTCATCATATTCAAAAGTCAAAACGAGAGTTGCCCAGTAATTACGATAATTACAGACGATTAACCACTTTTTTATTTTACAAAGTCTTGTACATAAAATTTCAGGCACTTCCAAACGATATAAAGTTCTGAAACTTTGCACCATGGTGTTAACTCGATGAAGATGCAATATTCAATAATCAACTAGTCAAAACCTCCGTAATTAAGGTAATTAACGAGTGTTTTTAGTTATTCTTTTAATTCAAATTTGAGACAGTTCCGTGAAGCCAATGGCTCCCAAAACCTGTAAGATAATATATTAGGTATATCACCACAATATTCAATCTTCAAAACGTGATTTCCTACCTTTCAATTAAGATAATTAGCGATTTAAGATAATGACTGCGAGAAATAAATCGATCGCCAGAGAAGCGAGAAATCGACGAAAATTGGTGCCCCATCCCAAGGCATCGAGAGAGTAGAAAAATTACTACTTTTATAATTTATGGACTACTGAAAAGAGTGGATAATACTGTTTGCTCCTTGATACACTAATTCTGAGTTTTATTTTTGTCTGGGCTTACGATTGGTTATTTTTATTTTATTGAATGCATTTTCTTTTTCTTGTGAATCTTTTTGATATGGATGGATTTCATCGGTGAGCGAGTGGATGCGCGATTAATCGCTCCGCTCTGTAAATATAACGGTACCCCTTGCAATATTAAATAGATTTTAATTAACTTTGTTGTTTCTCGTGTGTCACCCCTCCCACAAAATTGGGGGATCGGTTCGGATTGAGTCGCGGGACCATCGCCAGCGCTGAACTGTTGTTCGCGAAGCCATCATATAGTAGAAAACTAAAATTATAAGATTGAACATAAGATTAAATATGGTTGAAATAAATATTTTTTTTAGTTTTTGTTTAAAAAAAATACCATGACTAAAAAGTAAAAAATAAAATAAGTAAAAAAAAGATTTTTTAAAAAACGCTTTTATTGAAGTGCTCTAAAAGGTCAAAAATAATTTATTCGGTTTGACAAATAATTTATTGGGAAATAGAAAATAACTTTTTGGTAAGTAAAAAATAACTGATTTTCTAATCACTAAAAATAAAAGCGTGGGCGCTAGTATAATTCTTTATTCACTATTTATTCCAACTTCTTTATTCTATGTTCCATGGGGTAAAATTTACAAATTTCTCATTTGTGAGGTTTGGGTGGGATGGATTCACTTTAAATTCTCTATTAGGTATTTTTTATGTAAAATTACACATAATTACCGATGTAATGGCCTAGTGGTTAATGCATCTGACTGCAAAGTCGTACGTCTGGGGTTCGAATCCTCGTTCGGCATAGATGTTAGTGTTACTGTACTTGAATTTACCTATACGGGTCCATACTGTCAGGTGAATTTGTACAAATTTTAAAAAATAAATAAAAAGTTTTAATTTAAAAATATATATATATAAATTACTAGCGCCCACGCTTTTATTTTTAGTGATTAGAAAATCAGTTATTTTTTACTTACCAAAAAGTTATTTTCTATTTCCCAATAAATTATTTGTCAAACCGAATAAATTATTTTTGACCTTTTAGAGCACTTCAATAAAAGCGTTTTTTAAAAAATCTTTTTTTTACTTATTTTTTGCAGTTTTTTTAAAAATGTTCCCAGCCGACATTTTCATTACCTTTGTCAAACTAACTCTTTAATTTATTGCTTTATACTATACAACATTAAGGTGCATTAAACGCCCCATGATTTTTAAAATGCCATAATTCTTTCGTGTACCCAAGTTGTTTTTATTCCAAATGCTTTAAATTATATATTACGTTTTGTAAACTTTTAATAATATTTTATGGGTCCACACACAGAGAGTTTAAAGTTTTGAACTTATAAATTTAAGAAAGCAGACAAAATAAGAAGTCCTATTATATTTTTTTATTCTTAATTTTTTCTGTTTATCTAATTTTACACTCTATATCAGGGGTTCTTAAACTGTGGTCCACGGACCCCCGGGGGTCCCAACGCCTTCCTAGAGGGTCCGCGAGTTACCTTGGGAAACTCAAGTTACCGTGTTCCCCAAAGAGTTTCAAAATGAGATAAAACACAAGTTTAACGGGAAAAATTCAAAAAAAATTATTACAAGATCTTTCTCTTTGGGTCAGGGTTGGCTGGATTGGAACCCAATGGGTTTTTTTCACATTTTGGACCCATTTTTGGGTTTTTTCAAGAAAAATTAAGATTTTGGAAGTTTTAATATTGAAGAAAAACATTTAACAAAATAAAATACCAAGAACTGCAGTTGAGTAGGTTTTTTCTAAATTTAGGACGTTTAAAGTTCCAAGTTTAAACTTTATAAAAAATTAAAGAGGATTTTTTAAAAATTTCAGTGTTTTTTTTTAAGTTTAATAGATTTCTTTCGATATTGTGAATGGGTTTTTTCAAAGCTTCGGTCATTTTTAAAATTTAAGTTGTTTTTTTAAATTTTTTTATTGTTGAATGGGGTTTTCCAAAATTTAAGACGTTTTAAGTTCAAACTACTACTAGTTATAAAAAATTAAGGAGGATTTTTCAGATTTCAGTATTTTTTTCTGAGTTAAATAGATTTCTTTCAAAATGTAATGGGTTTTTTCAATGTTTAGGATACTTTTAAAATTTTAATGTTTTCTTTCAAAATTTAAACTAGTTGTAAAAAATTAAATGGTGTTTTTTTTTCTCAATTTCAGTGAGTTTTTTAAAAAGTTCAATAGGTTCTTTCATTATTCAGTGGGTTTTTTCATTATTGAATGGGTTTTTTTTTTCAAAATTTAGGACGTTTAAAGTTCAAACAAGATATTAAAAAATTAAGGATGATTTTTTAAATTTCAGTTGTATTTTCAAAGTTAAATTGATTTACAACTACAAATACAAATTAAGTCGACCAACTACAGGCTAAGCCCAGCAAGGTTTGTCCAGTCTTTTTAACCCAAACTACCGGAATCCCAGTATCTGTCAATTTTCCTCTTGAACTCGTTTACCCCACTTGAATTTACAATTGTTTCAGGCAACGCATTCCATCTATCCACTACCCTATTAAAAAAATAATGCCTTTCTACAATCCGTCTTAAATTTTACTTTATTCAATTTGAAATTATGACCCCTTTTTCTATTACCCGTATTGAAATCTAGTCCCTCTGTGTCCCCTTGCTTTACCATTGTAAAAAGTTGAATCAAATCCCCTCTAATCCTTCTTTTCTCTAGAGTGAACATATTTAGCTTCTTTAATCTTCCCTCATAACTTACACTGGATATACCCTTGACCATTTTAGTAGCCCTATGCTGAACCCTTTCAATTGAATCAATATCTTTCTTTAAGTTTGGAGACCAAAACTGAACAGCATACTCTAGATGAGGTCTCACCAAGCCTCTGTATAGTGGCAAAATAATATCCTCGGTCCTTGAAGAAACAGTTTTTTTAATGTATCCCAATATCCTATTAGCCTTTTTACTAGCAGATGAACACTGATGAACCCATTTAAAGTCCTCATTTACTATCACCCCTAAATCCTTGATCATATTACCTTCTTCATCAATATTCAATCATCATATTCATCATTATTGACACTTTTTGTTTGAAATTCCAGTATTTTATGCAAGAATTTTTGGATTAATTGCTCGTGAGGGGCCCCTTTGAAATAGTCATGTAAGAACCAACCCCTCATAAAAATAGTCTAGTTACTTGAAAAAAAATAGTTACTACTTGCAAACATTTTTCTTGGACCTCTTCCTTTATTCAAACATATGGGTACCCAACCTCTGGGGACGGGGCCCCTAGCTGGCGATGGGCCCCTAGGCAGTTGCCTACTTTGCCTATTTGATAATCTGGCCCTGCCCGTAGTTGCGCCACTACCTGTATATCGTCGCTTTAAAATAATACTTCATTATCTGCAAACGTACTTTTCGTTAGCTTCCGTTCGTTACTTCGTTAGCAAAAAATCGCAAAATAATGTAGAAATACGCCGGTTCCCGAGGACGAAATCCCGACAGGGTCAAAATCCCGACGAAGTCAGAATCCCGACAGGATCATAATCTCGACAGAGTCAAAATCCCAACAGGTCAAAATCCCGACAGGTCGAAACCCCGTTAGGGTCAGAATCCCAACAGGTTGAAACCCCGACAAGGTCAGAATCCCGACAGGTCGAAACCCCGACCGGATCAGAATCCCGACAGGTCGATATCCTGAGAAGTCAAAATCCCGACAAGTCAAAACCTGACAGGGTCAGAATCTCGACATGGTCAGAATCCTGACAAGGGGCCGTTCAAATATTACGTAAGCACTTTTTTGGTCATTTTTAACCCCCCTCCCCCCTTGTCAGCAAAGATAAGCAAACCTCGAACCCCCCCCCACCATAATTACATAAGAAACTGCCGGACCCCCCCCCCCCGAAATTTTGACATCCTATTAGTAAGTACTGTTTTTTTCCTTGAAAATTAGGTGACTCGTAGAAGTAGTTGTCCTTTTTGGGTGTAACCCTTAAGGTGGACACAAATTGGAGCCGAGCGGCGTAGCGAACAGCCACGAACACGCTCTGCTCAAGCGCCGCTCTAAGAGCCTCCGAGTTGCGCGTGCGCAGAGCGTGTTCGTGGCTGTTTGCCTTCGCCGCTCGGCTCCAATTTGTGTCCACCTTAAGGGTTCAAAAATGAGTCGAAACACTACTTTTCGGGGTTACAATTTCAAAATGTTAGGGGTGGTCCATCTCCAGAAAAAAAGATTACGTCAGATTTCCTAATTCAATTTTTGTTACATTAATTTTGGTTGAATTTTGAAATTATTTATGCAAGAAACAAGAGATTTTCGAAAATGCACCATCTTACGTAAGCATCACTCATATCCCCCCTCCCCCTTGTCAGCAAAAATAAGCAAAGAGCAAACCCCCTCCCCCCTTAGGTGCTTACGTAATATTTGAACGGCCCCCAAGTCAAAATCCCGACAGGGTCAGAATCCCGACAAGTCAAAATCCCGACAGGGTCAGAATCTCGAAAAGTCAAAATCCCGACAGGGATTCTGACCTTGTCGGGGTTTCAACCTGTCGGGATTCTGACCATGTCGGAGTTTCGACCTGTCGGGATTTTAACCCTGTTGGGATTTTGACCTGTCGGGATTCTGATCCTGTTGGGGTTTTGATCTTGTCGGGGTTTCGACCTGTCGGAATTCTGACCCTGTTCCCAAGTAGCACAGAAGCGTCCGTTAACCGTTGAATATTGGTCCTATAGTCTGAAAAGCGTTTTGTCTTATCTAAGCAACGTTAAAAAACCGTTTATATATACCGAATAATGAAACGTTCCCCTTTCCGCTCGGAGTCGACGTTTTTCTAGAGTCCGATCCCGGATATTTTACTACACTATTCAGACTCTCGGCCCAGTCGGTCGTGTTTTTAAATAAATTTGACGGACCATTTCCCTTTCCGTTCGGAGCCGACGTCCTTCTAAAGACCGATCCCGGATGTTTTACTAGACTATTCAGACTCTCGGCCCAGTCGGTCGTGTTTTTAAATAAATTTGACGGACCGTTTCCCTTTCCGTTTGGAGCCGACGTTCTTCTAAAGACCGATCCCGGATGTTTTACTAGACTATTCAGACCCTCGGTCCAGTCGGTCGTTTTTTTAAATAAATTTGACGGACCGTTTCCCTTTCCGTTCGGAGCCGACGTTCTTCTAGAGGCCGATCCGAACGCTTTATTGTGTTTTTCTCATTTATTGGGGCGAGGGGGGACCATCAGACTAAAGGGAGGGAGAGGAAATACCAGAGAACTGAACCTCTCACGCACACTCCACAAAACTTGTACTTCATGTGCTTAGAGAGAAAGAGGTGATTTCTTTTTCTCTTCCTAAAAAAATTCCAGCATCCCCAGTGATTGCCTTTATTTTTTCTTTCAAAAATTATACCATGATTTATCTGTAGATACCGGGAATTTCAGTTTGCCGTTGAATTAATTACGTTCATACAAATTAAATCCGTTCTTATCCGTTCTTAAAATCAATATTTCTTTCAAGAATTCCCTTTTTCATTTTTTAAATTATTAGAAATGATATTTTTTATTTAAAAGTTCATTTTTATTTCCTCCTGTAATCAATGGTTAAAATGTATAGAATTCATAGGTTGATTTGATTGATATGATTAGGTAAAATTTAAATCAAAGACATTTTTAAGGAAAGTCTTTTACATTTCACAAAACAGAAGCTACCTCTTTGAAATACGCACACAGGATAAATGCCAGGTAATGCAATTACACAAGCACTGTGAAGGCCTTTAAGGAAGGGATTAGTGTGTTTATAAGTAGAATTGTTCCTGATGTACTCCAGACGAAATTACTAGTAATAGGGTGAACCGCCCAGTGAATGAACACTTAGCATTTGGATTTGAAATTTCCCCACTTTAAAAAAATTTTTCAGGGCTTTTTCTTGGTCAATTTAAAAATAAAGGTATGTTTCCGAACAAGATTTTTCTCAGCAATATGATCGAAGTGTTTCTGGATCTCAGAAATTAATAGTTTTGAAGGAATCCTGATCTTAGTGCAACAAGTGCGATATACCCAGTAAATGAATAAAGTTTGTCCTAAATATGAACACCCTTCTCCCAGTGAATGAACACTGAATATACTCACCAGTTTAAGTATTTTTAGAAAGTTTATAAGTCAATTTGGTTATTACATGCTTGGGTAAACCAAACAAGTCTTATAAACTTTTCCAAAAAATTAAAACTGGTGACTTATTTCAGGAAACATTTTTTTCAAAATGACTTTTTTGTACTGTCTTCTTTAATTTGTTGATTAAATTATTAATTTGACCACTAAGAGCACGGTAAGTCTTCTCAATATATTCCTCATGATCACTACTATAGGAAGGACACAATTTAAAGCCTCGGGCATTAAACCTAGTTTAGATCACATCATTATGAATCAAATAAAACTATCATCATGAGGTTTTACGAGGTATACATTTTTCCCAGTGAATGAACACCCGTTCCTTTACTGGGAAATCTTAGCATTCTACATTACTATTTAGCAAAGAAAAATATCTGAATAATTGAGTAAACAAAAAAAGCATAATCAGCACAATTAAAACGCGAAAAAATATGATTGTAAGATGTCAATTCTTAACCTTCAGGTCTCTTTTTAGTTCATTCGAAGCTGGGTTCAAATTGAAAAAATTTTCACAGCTACAATGCACATATTTTACTTGAAAAAACGATTCTTCCACATTTATGAGGTAGTGGAGTCGCTTGTGTCAAAGAACAATGGTGTCCAAAAAATTTTCGGGTGGAGCTTAGTGAATAGTATCATTCGATTCGTAATAACGTCTACATTAACGTGGTACCGGGTGTTTTTTCCGAAATCCGTGCAGGGGGCGTGTATGACGTCATAAATGCAAAATGGCCGCCACTGGAAAAATGCTGTAAATGGCGATCTAGATATATTATCTGAATTATTTTTGAGCAAAATTATCAGAAATTTACAGATTTATCGAATAGCTACCGAAAAAAGCATCGAAATCTATAGAAAATAGCGTTTATGACGTCATAACCAAAAAATGCCTATTTTTAACAAAAATACAGTATTTAGACGTTTAATACTTTAAATAGATGCTATTTTCAAAGTGAATGCAATGAAAATATGTTCATAATTAAAAACCCAACAGTGGAAGTTTCATTGTTTGTCACAAAAGGCGGATATGACGATGGATATGATATGGATTTTTGCACTTTAATGGATGTAATAAAGATATATGTAGGACTAAAAGTCGAGAAATGCAGCTTTCAATCAAGTGAATGGCAGGAATTATACTTTACAGTTAGATAGAATCATCGAATTTATTCTATCTCCCTCCCTCATTTTTATCATCCAAATCAGTAAGTATGGGGATAATAATACCCTTTAAGTTGAAAATGTTGATAATTTGACGGATGTTTAGAAATGATTCGGGAAATGTTATATTGATAAGCAGTGGCGGATTTCCAAATGTGCCGCCTATAGGCTGAACCAAAATTTGCCGCCTATATGATCTACATCTTACAAAACTAAACAGGGGTGTCATTTCAGTTTTTGGTAGGGGGGGTCATAGATTTTAAAGGGGTTTGGTACACGCCGTGACATGACTTTTGGTTTCTTATTTTTTCTGGGGGGTGCTGTCTAACTGAACGTTTGAACGTCTTCTTAAGGTCCCGAGAGTATTTATACCTGAAGTGTTAGATCACTTAAAAGTAATGTGTTTTACACGAAATATTACAATTTTACAATGTAAGCTCAAAGTAAAAATGGGCGGTCTGGGGTAACCCCCAGAAATTTTTTTAAAAATTGCTTCTTAAAGAACTGTTTCAGCTCATTTTGAGACCTTTGCACAAGGCCGTAATTAGACTTTTTTTTAAGGGGGGGGGTTGTGAAAAAAATTTCTTGAAACTTTATTTCGATTTTGTTGGTGACCTAGGTAAGAAGACAGCGGAGGATCCAGGATTGGGGGGCTGAAAATTTTCAATATTAAAATCGTCTTCTAATACCATAGAAGGGGGTCTGGGAAAATTTTTGGAAATTTAAGTATAAAAAGCAGATTTTCAACTCATTTTGGTATACCTTATCCGGATTTCGGACATACATTTTCAAGAATTTAATTTACATTTTGGTAGGATTTTTGTATTTCGACGAAGTTTTTACAGAAAAGTGGTAAATAATAGGGTTCAAAATTCCAAAGAGGGGTCTGGGGGTCCTCCCCCAGAAAATTTTTGGAAATTTGACCCTAAAAACAGGATTTTAACTCGTTTTAGAGTCGCTTATTTTCCCTTTTTTTACCCCCCTGAGTTCCCACTTCCCCTCCTTCTCACTATTAGCTCTTATTATTTTTGGGGAGGGGAGCTTAAGTCCCCTAGCCCCCCTGGATCCGCTAGTGTGATGAGTAGAACTCCTAACTCACGGCCCCTTTATGATTTCACTCATTTTTAGATTAACCCGAAGAGGACCACTCCTTGTAAGTCCCAATATTTTCAAGGAACGACTGTTATAATAGATTTCAAAATTTCAAGGGGGATCGGGGGTTCTCCCCAAGAAAAATTTTGAATTTTGAACCTTAAAAGTAGGGGTTTTATGCATTTTAAGGCTAATTTTTAAGGAATAACAGTAAGTAAAAAATTGATGTCAAATTTCGGGGGGGGGGTTGAACGGGGTTGAACCCCCCCCTGGGATACGGTCCTGCCCTTACCTTGAAAACCACAGAAAACCTCCTTCACAGTTCCTTGAAAACCACAGAATTTTCTGGGGGAAAAGTTTTAAAAAACGGTCAACGGGGGCCAGAGGTCCTCCCCCAGAAAAAATTTTTTGGAAATTCCCTCCAAACTTGTGTTTATCTACTTTCAAACTCTATGGAGAGGAGAGAGCACCAAAAGGGAAAAGCTTCTTGTTAGGCAGCATAATTTTTAAGGGGAAAACACTATACAACAGATATCAAAATTTGAGAGAGGAGTGTGGGGGTTCTCCCCCAGACATTTTTTTAAAAATTGCCCATTAAAGACATTAAAGTAGTGTTTTAGCTCATTTTGAGACCCTTTGGGTAACAAAGAGAACAGTTACTTGTAAACCACAGAATTGCTTTTTTGAAAGGACGTTCTCGTCGGAGCTTATGTTTAGTGTTTCATTTCTCCTCTCCTTTTTCTATTCAGAAAAAAATTATCCCTTCAAAAATTTGCCGCCTACTAAAATTTGCCGCCGTAGGCTATAGCCTAGCTAGCCTATTTAGAAATCCGCTACAGTTGATAAGTCAAGTCATTTCTAACACCGTTTGTACACTTACATAACGTTATATCAGAGGTTCTCAGTAAACAGATTTCGTCATTCTTTGTTTTAACACTCCAAATGTAACCTTTAGGTACAAAATTCAGGTTTTGGAACTGAAAGATCAATTAAATATTTAAAATAAGCCTAGAAGAAAAAAATTTTAAACTTTAATATTTACTTTCCTATAAAATCCGAACGTTTGAGCATCCAAATATTTTACTTTATTAGTAAAAAGCATTGTTGAATAAAGCTCTTGCAATTTTAGAATAAGTATAGATTCTAAATATTAGTGTCTTTTTAGCGTAGTTCCAAAAATACTACAACAGTTTTACTTACATTGATGTTTGTTTTGCTGCAAGCACCTCAAGTTTTGCTCCGGCCCTCCCAAATGTATTTAGTTTCTTAAGCAAGAACGAGAACAAAAACATGATGAAACTAATTTTGATAAAAAAATTTTTATAGTATATGAGTACCGTACCTTAGATTTCCCCAATAAATGCTCAAATGATAAACTAATATTGAATCATCTATCTACTTTGAAGGGATAAGGTTCAGAAAACAAAACATCAGATTAATTTCCTTTAAATAACACATCAAGTTACGACTTGTTTACCCATGCTCAATTAAACGGTAATGTAATAGTAATATTTTTTAAAATTTGCGTAACTCAAGTTTCATATATCTATTCTATGTATCTATATACAGGGTGTATCTGAAATGGTGCAACAAACTTTCAGGGATTAAAGTACTCATCAAGACGAACAAGAATCGGTATAGAAAGGGGGGTCCCAGACCAAATCCCAGGGAGTTAAAAATGGAGCGACACTCAAAAAAAATCATTGAAAAATTCAATTTGCAGAAGAACTACAATTGGTAAAAACTTAATTATGGTCTCAAAAATTGTGGTTTAATATGATCTTTAAAATTACCTCAAAAGTCTTTACTTTAAAATTTGTTTTATTATGAAAAAAGTTAAAAAACACAAAAAAATTTGAAAAATCTGCCAAAACCTTATTTTATACTTCGAAATCCTTTCTTTTGATTTGATAATCTGAAAGATCATAGTTGAAAACCCTTAAGTCCAAAGTTTCACGTAAATACAATCAACATTAAACGCTTGAAATCCTGTTAAAGTTTGTTTTTTGCGTGCACTAACAGCTGTTTTGGAAACAGCTCTAGAAAACAGCTTGCGCACCCAAAAAACAAACTTTAACAGAATCTCAAGCGTTTAATATTGATTGTATTTACGTGAAACTTTGGACTTAAGGGTTTTCAACTATGATCTTTCAGATTATCAAATCAAAAGAAAGGATTTCGAAATACAAAATAAGGTTTTGGCAGAGTTTTCACATTTTTTGTGTTTTTTAACTTTTTTCATAATAAAACAAATTTTAGAGTGAAGACTTTTGAGGTAATTTTAGCCTCTTCACTGCCTGAGTCCACGTTCGTGGACTCAGGCATATCCCCTCAAAAACAAACTTTTTATCGGAATTCAGAGCTAAAAGTCCCAAAATGTATTATTTGATGATTTTACTTCCTATTTCAATCGAGAGATGGCGCTTAAAACCCATACTTTGCATATAAAGGTTAATTAAAAAGAGCACTTTGGAAAAAATGCCGTGCAATCCAAAACATGGGAAAATTAACTAATTTAAACATAAATTAATTTATTTATGCGACTTAATTTGACTAGTTTTATTAAATAGTATCTTTTTAAGTAGAATAAAACTGTTCGTAAAGAAATCCTGCAAATTTTGAGTGTTTGAGAGCAAGATAAATTGAAGTCCACATTTGTGGACCCAAGTACTTAACTATAGTAATTATGCGGGAGTAAAAATTTTTAAAAAATCGTTAAATTAACTATTTTAAGCATTTAAAAAACATATTAGATTATTTAAATGATAATTATTACTTTATCATTTAAAATTTTGAATTTTATATTAAAAATACACATTTTTAAAAAAAAGTTTCAAAAAATTTTTGAACTTTTTAAATTTTTTCAAAATAAATTATCTAAGACTCAAAAAAAATATCATTTTATACTATGTAGATGTTAATTTATTTAGATTATGGCATAAAAATATTAAAAACATGTACAAAATATTGTCTATGCCCCCCTTTAAAATTTTTTTGACTTTTTAAAAAATTAATTTTTTAAAAAAATAATTTGTTTTAAAAAGAAAATCGATTTCCAGCCTTTAAATACCCTACAATGACTAAAAAATTATAAATAATTAAAAATATAAATAATAATTATAGAAAGTATCAATTTTTGGGTATAAGAATTGTGTCATGTTTTACTAAGTTAAGTACTTGAGTCCACAAACGTGGACCATAAATTGTAAGCCCCCTTAAAAAATTTTTCTTGAAATGAAGATTTATATGAACTATTAGAAGCATTTTAATACTATTTTAAGAAAAAAATTTGAGTTGAAAGAATTTTTTATACCTTGGTAGTGAAGAGGTTAAAGATCATATTAAACTACAATTTTTGAGACCATAATTAAGTTTTTACCAATAGTAGTTCTTATACAAATTGAATTTTTCAATGATTTTTTGGGGTGTCGCTCCATTTTTAACTCCCTGGGATTTGGTCTGGGACCCCCTTTCTACACCGATTCTTGTTCGTCTTGATGAGTACTATCATCCCTGAAAGTTTGTTGCACCATTTCAGATACACCCTGTATGTATTTTATGTATCTATCTAATTATAAGATGTAACCATGATCTTGATATTGTAAGCCTATAACATGGGTCCATTGCTTCCCTACAAGAGTTCCTTCGGAGTAAAGATCGTCTCGATTCCAGTTTGAGTATTGTCAAAATCAAAAGGAATACAATTAGTTGAACTTTCGTGAAGGCTGTAACAGTTTTTTTTGTTAAGCATCTTTATGTTAACTAAACCAGGGAATTTATTGCTGAATTCTATCAAGTTCTTTATGGTTCATACTTTAAACAATTTAACTGTTAATATTATCCCCATACTTAATGATTTGGATGATAAAAATGAGGGAGGGAGATAGAGAATAAGTTCGATGATTCTATCTAACGGTAAAGTATAATTCCTGCCATTCACTCGATTTAAAGCTACATTTCTCGACTTTTAGTCCTACATATATCCTTATTACATCCATTAAAGTGCAAAAATCCATAATTAAAAAAAATTCGAACAAAAACCTCGAAATTTTGATTTTATGTGGTGGCCATCTTGTATTTATGACGTCATATCCGCCTTTTGTGACAAACAATGAAACTTCCACTGTTGGGTTTTTAATTATGAAAATATTTTCATTGCATTCACTTTGAAAATAGCATCTATTTAAAGTATTAAACGTCTAAATACTGTATTTTTGTTAAAAATAGGCATTTTTTGGTTATGACGTCATGAACGCTATTTTCTATGGATTTCGATGCTTTTTTCGTTAGCTATTCGATAAATCTATAAATTTCTGATAATTTTGCTCAAAAATAATTCAGATAATATATCAAGATCGCTATTTACAGCATTTTTCCAGTGGCGGCCATCTTGTATTTATGACGTCATACACGCCCCCTGCACGGAATTTGGAAAAAACACCCGGTACCACGTTAATGTAGACGTCATTACGAATCGAATGGTACCACTCACTAAGCTCCACCCGAAAATTTTTTGGAACATGACATAAGCGACTCCACTAAGGTCTCTTTGCAACTACGGAATTTTTTGGGAGTCTCCAGAACAATTAGTTTGCTTATTCTTTGAGGTTATGTGGTCGACTGTTCATTTACTGGGAGTGTTCATTCACTGGGCAACCCACCCTACCTCAATTTCCTTACAAGAAGAAAAAAAATTAAAGTATTTTTACAGAAGATGAGATCTAATATTTTTCCAAATTCGACTCAACATTATGGAAAAAAGGATAGAGGTATTGATTTCAACTCTAAAGAAATTGATAATGATCTTCTGAACTTTAAATTGCAAAAACTCCAATTTCCACAGTTTAACTAGTTTTTTTTAATGGGAAAAAGATGAAGAATATTTTCTGTATTTATACGATTAAGTCACTCAATATTTTTAATCCATAGCAAAATATTTGATAAATTATTTCTTAGATTTTATTTAGAATCTCATTCTTACGCTTTGAACTTTTACCCCCCGACTTAGGGCAAAAGAAAAAGGTCACAAAAGTGAATTTCATAATTATTGCGATTTTTCTTAGGATATTCCTATTGTAATTTTTGTTGGAAAAAATTAGCTATTCAAGCTATGAAGGTAACTCTAGAAATGTGAAAAAAGGGGAACACAAATTTTGGAAAATTATACTTCTTTCATAATTTTTTTATATTAGATGCCCATATCGGTTGGTAACCAATATGGAACAATAAATTTTAGATGGGAAAATCCCAAGTACTGTCTGTCTATCACAAGAAGAGCTCCCGCCAGTTTGTCTGATTATGGCGGTCGCTATAGCAACAAGACCGGTTCATTTTAAATAGGGATAAACCGTATAAGGATTTGGCGGAGATTAAAGCCGATGGAGGATTATTGGCCGAATTTTTGGCGATCCCAAACACGGTCTTCTTCTTCTCGGATTGATGCAGTGAACTGTTAAAATAATAAACAAAGAGGAATAGTGATTTAATTAACCAAGTATATTCTAGGGAACTGACTTGATAGATAATTGATTTAAGTTTCTTTTTCTGAATTTTGCAAATGTAATAAATAAAAATAGAATTTTGTTTTTTAGAAGAATTGATAACTCCGCTTCCTACACATATTTGATTTGATTTAACTGTTGCCTTTGGATTATGTTTCGATTTATATCAATCAATTTTCTATTTCTTTAAAATTACATGATGACATTTCATTTTAAAAAGGGTGAAATATTAAAATAGCAAGCGCGAAAAATAATTTACAATGTTGCAGATTTTTGTTCAAGTGAAGGATCGTCGAAATCTTTATCGATTCCACGATTTTACTTCCTGCAATAAATTTCACATGAATTATTCATATTTTTTTGTAAAATTTAAATACAAGCTGTCTCAAAACCAAGGGGGAAAATGCCAGGAAAAGGGAGGGATATAACCTTGACGACTAGGATTCACCAAGGTCAGAAATATGACATGTGATTTTTTAGACTGAACCATCCAGATCTGGAATATACGCTTTACCCTTTAAGACCCAGAAATATCGCTCGATTCCGGCATTTTTATAAAATCAAATGTTTTAATGTTTACTTCAGTCAAGGGCTAACACATCACAATCGTGAATTTCTTAATCTTAAGGATTCAAAAAAGTCGTTTAGTTGTAATCCGCTTTTAGCCCCTTCCCTTTTAGCTTTTCTCCCTCTAATTTTTAATCATCCTGTAACAGAAATCCAATCCGTTTTAAAAATACAAAACTATTTATCACTCGATGGATCATGATGAAATAAGATTGTAGTGTATAAGTTAACTGTAACTGTAGAAGTACTTCAGTTAGTTCTGTTTTGGAGTTCCGAATAACGGAACCGGAAATCGAATGTTAATCTCTTAACTTTGTAAATTATTGTATATAGTACATTAAATGATTAATATCTAACAAGCTGCTTTTCATGACCAATGCCTACAAAACCCTCTGCACGAACGTGACAAGTGGCGACGAGTTGGCTTTTTATTCATGAACCCGCGTTGAAAGATAAAACGCAGTCTCGCGGCGGAACTTTTTTTGTTGATGTTGTGTACGCTTTCGCTTGGATTCAAGAATCGCTTGGATTAGGGTATTGAAGAACCCGAAAACTGCAAATAAGGTAGGAGCTTTCCAATTCTAAGCATGGAAAAGAAATTGCTAGAAGAATTAATTGCGCAAAACAAAGCGTTAATGGAGGCGCTCCAAGCCAAAACCGAAAGTACCGGAAAAAACATTTCGGGCGTTAGTTTCGAAAAATATGATGAAACTTGCGAGGACTTTAGTTCTTTTTTAGAAAGATTCAATGCATTCTTGGATATCCAAAACGTACCGATGGAAAAAAGAGCGAAAACGCTGATTTCTAGTCTCCCAGCTAAATTGTATAACTTATTGAAAAATCTTTTGTCCCCAGACAACCCAAGTGAGCAAAGTTATGAAAAAATAACGTCCACGCTAAAAGACCATTTAAACCCCAAACCTTTAATTATTCCCAGTAGGCATGTTTTCCTCAATCGGAAGCAGCGGGAAGGAGAGGGAGTGAGTGAGTTTTTGGCTGAATTAAGATCGTTAGCAATACCGTGCAAGTACACGACAAATGATCTTAACATGATGCTCAGGGACGTCTTCATTAGCGGCTTAAGAGAACGAGCTATTTTGGATCGCCTTTTTGAAAAAGATGATATCGATCTCGATAAAACCCTTGAGATAGCTTTAGCTATGGAAAAGGCCATGAAATCCACCAAAGAAATGATGGGTAGCTCAACTGAAATTAAAGAATTTAGCGCCGGGAGGAAACCGCGAGTACAAAATCAAAAGCAGAAGTTCACTCAGCATCATCAGTGTACACGATGCGAGGGGACTAACCATAACAGAGATGAATGCAGGTATAAGTCAGCTAAATGCAGCTATTGCAAAAAGGTTGGGCACATTGCAAGAGCTTGTTTACGGAAAAAGAATAAACAAGAAAAGCCTATTAGACAGAAACAAGTCCAGGCGGGGAAACCCACAGAAGGGGAAGAAGGGAAAACAGTACCTTTATATTCCTTTGAAACCCAACCAGAAGTCATTAAAGAGGAAGAACCGAAAAGACCCCCCATCATGGTAGTTGTCAAAATTGAAAACAAGCCAGTACAAATGGAAGTTGACACGGGAGGAACGGTTTCGGTCATGAGCTTAAAGAAATTCCGAGAAATTTCGGCGAAAAAGATTCAAAAAACAGATATAGTCTTTAAAACCTATAAGGGTGAGAAAATAATTCCTCTGGGTTATGTAACCGTAAATGTCATGTACAAGGAAGAAAAACATAACTTAAATCTTTATATAGTCAAAGAAAATTTGGACACTATATTCGGTCGGGAATGGCTGTACAAAATCAATCTGGATTGGAACGCAATTAAAAACGTTCGCGTTACCGAAAATAAGAAGCAAAACCTTTCGAATTTATTAGAAGAATTCAAAGATCTGTTTGATGAATCACCAGGAGAAATAAACAACTACGAATGTGTCCTTGAACTCCGCGCTGATGCATCGCCCGTTTTCTGCCGGCCGAGGCAGATTCCTTTCGCGATGAAAGAAAAAGTGGAGCACGAAATAGATCGCCTCGAGAAGGAGGGAATAATCGAAAAGACGGACATTTCGGATTGGGCAACTCCTATAGTACCAGTGGTGAAATCAAATGGAGCAATCAGATTATGCGCTGATTATTCAGTCACATTGAATAAAAATCTGAAGGTGCAGAAACATCCTCTGCCGCGCATTGAAGAAATCCTATCTTCCTTAAGTGATGGAAAGATATTCTCGAAGATTGATTTTAGTCAAGCGTACTTACAGATGAAGGTACATCCTGACAGCCAGAAATTACTCACCATCAACACTCAAAAAGGACTCTATGTCTGCAAAAGACTAATGTACGGTGTAAATGCCGCACCCGCTATATGGCAAAAATACATTGACAGTGTGTTCAGGGGTTTGGAAGGTGTGGAAGTCTTCTTTGATGATGCCAGAATGGCGCAAGTTCAGAGTTGCACCTGCGCCAAGTTTTTAGCGTTAAAGATGACTAATATGGTAACCCTAACTCATGTTAAAAGAGTCATTTGGCTTCTAAATGTGCCGTTAAACAGCCAAAAATCGCCAAGCAGGTGCAACTCTGAACTTGCGCCGCCAGAATTGCGGCTCCAGATGAAGGAAAACACTTTCACATATTAAGAAAATTCCTAGAAAGATGCCGCCAGCATGGGCTGAAACTCAACAGGAAAAAAAGCAAGTTTTTTCAAGAAGAAATTGAATTCTTGGGCTATAAGATAAATGCTCAGGGATTGGCGAAAACCAATGAAAAAGTAGCAGCCATCAAGAATGCCAAAATTCCAGAAAACGTGCAGGAGGTGCAGTCTTTCATGGGTCTGGTTAACTTCTACTCCAGATTTTCAAACGATCTTGCAACCCTGGCATATCCTCTTCACAACTTAACTAAGAAGGATGTTACCTGGAATTGGGACTCTAAATGTCAAAGGGCATTTGACAACATCAAGAAAGAAATTTGTTCTGATAGAATACTGGCGCATTACAACCCCAAGATTCCTTTACTGCTATCCACTGATGCAAGTCCAGTTGGCTTAGGAGCAATCTTGTCTCATAAGTACCCAGACGGCTCAGAGAGACCTATAGCATTTGCTTCACGGACTCTAAGAGCTACGGAGCAAAAGTACTCCCAAATTGACAAAGAGGCCTTGGCCATAGTGTGGGGCGTTCAAAAATTTTATCTCTACCTAAAGGGAAACAACTTCACACTTATTACGGATCACAAACCTCTTGTGGCCATTTTCGGATGCAAGAAAGGGTTACCAGTGCTCTCCGCGACGAGACTACTTCATTATTCGCTGATACTCCAGGGATACCAGTTTGAGATCAAGTATCGAAACACCAAGGATCACGGAAACGTGGATGCCCTGTCGCGGCTTCCTGTCAATTCTGAACATCTACAGCAAGGAAGCGACGTTGATATTTTCCACCTAAATCAAGTCGAAACCCTTCCTGTCGAAGCTGAAGCTTTAGCAAAGGCAACAAGTGCAGATGCAGAATTGGGACCTCTACTGCAAGCATTGCGTTCCGGGGAAAGTCTGGAGGGGAAGGAAGCACAGTACAGCCTACAAGACGGATGTATCATGTACGGGCAAAGAGTTCTGGTCCCGAAGAAGTATCAACAAAGGATCCTAGATGAATTACATCATGGACATCTAGGAGTAGTCAAGATGAAGGCAGTAGCAAGGTCGTACGTCTACTGGAAAGGGATCGACAACGACATTGAAGAGGCAGCAAGGAACTGCATAGCTTGTGCAAAATACAAGATTGACCCTACCAAAGCAAAAACTCACTACTGGGAATACCCAAGTTCACCGTGGGAAAGGATACATATTGACTTTGCTGGACCTATCTTCAATCACATGTTTTTGGTAATCGTTGATGCCCATTCTAAGTGGTTAGAGGTATACCCCTTAAAAACCAGCACTACTCAGAAAACCATAGAATGTCTTAGAGATTGCTTCGCACGTTTTGGTCTTCCCGTTGTGCTAGTTAGTGACAACGGCGCACAGTTTACATCTCATGAGTTCCAATTGTTTCTGCGGAACAACGGGATAAAACACAAGACGTGCGCTCCATTCAAGCCATCAAGCAATGGACAGGCAGAACGCTACGTATTCTCCCTGAAGCAATCCCTCCGTGCCATGTCGGAGTACGCAGGAAGTATCCAACAGAAAGTCAGCACGTTCCTGATGCAATACAGGAAGTCACCCAACTTGACAACCATGGCTACTCCAGCGATGCTTTTCCTCAAAAGAGAAATAAGAACGCGGATAGACCTGGTGGTTCCAAACTTAAAGAAAAGAGTCGAAGAAAGAATCCGGAAAGGTGAACACCTATTCAAGGATAGAGTCTTCGAGGTTGGTGACCGAGTTGCTGTAAGAGACTACCGTTCTCCAAATGCCAAATGGAAGTTCGGTGAAGTTCTAAGCAAGGATGGAGCCCTCCACTACACTATCAATGTGCAGGGAAACCTACTTCGTCGACATATTGATCAGATTCGAGGGGCAGGAAATCAAGTCACTTGTGACGCGAACCCCTACCCTTACGGAGAAGTGTCTGCAACTGCAGATACCCAATCTTCAGATCCAGGAGCCAGCGTGGAACCTCAGCCTATGGAGACCCCAGCTAATCCTGAACCTGGTGGGGCTACAGCTGATGCCGCAACTTCGGGAGATCCAGTCCCGCCAGAGCCTCCGAAATTAAGAAGATCGAAAAGAACAATTCGACCCCCCGATAAACTTAATTTGTGAAAATTTAAGGGGAGGGAACTGTAGTGTATAAGTTAACTGTAACTGTAGAAGTACTTCAGTTAGTTCTGTTTTGGAGTTCCGAATAACGGAACCGGCAATCGAATGTTAATCTCTTAACTTTGTAAATTATTGTATATAGTACATTAAATGATTAATATCTAACAAGCTGCTTTTCATGACCAATGCCTACAAAACCCTCTGCACGAACGTGACAAAGATTTTCACCAAACGCAGCCAATTCGACCCTGTTCTAAGATTTCCCGATTTGTGTAATTACAAAGTAACAATATAAAAGTTATCGCCAAATTCCCCAACAAGGCGCTAAGTAAGCCAAAGTGGTTGCGCCTTTCTTCTGATTTCACCCGTTGAAAATGAGCAGAGTCCTGTTGCCTTGGCAACAGAGATGTAAACCAGAGCTCTTCTTGTGATAGACAGACAGTAAGTAAATCCCAAAAAATGAGGAAAAAAATATCAAAGAAAAGTAAATCGTTTGCCGTTTCTGTTTAATTAACATTAAGACTTGAAATTTTCACAGTCACTATAAAATCATGAACGTTCCTACATAGGTACCTAAGTTTACAATATAATTCGTTTCGTTTAGGAGATATGGATGCCAGGTGAACGACGCCTTAAAAGCATACGTTCTGTCAGGAACAGTTTCTTAGTAAAGCATTGAATAATTCCATGAAAAGTTAAAAGTATTGTGATTGTAATTGATTCAAAACTAGAATTACTTAGTCAATTTTATATGGATGATAATGAACTAAAATGTGAGGGCAGGAGAACAGAACGCTATTTCGTGACCAAAACATTTCAATTCTAAAAAATTAGTTTTAAATATTAAAATATTATTTACCATCCACTAAGGAATGTATACCTGTACCATAAAGTATTACTAATAATATTAGGTAACAAAATCTGGGAAAAATGCTTTTAGTATAGGCTAAAAATCCTTTTATTTGATCATATGTCAGTAGTAAAACAATTCAAAATGATGAAATTTTGAACTTAAGTTTTTTAGATCCTTAACATTCAATTTCAAATTGTTATACCTATGTCATTGTAAATATTTATCATAAGACTATTTATCAGAATGTTGGAAATAAAATTAGTTTTATGGCATTTCAAGGATGTATATTTAAACAACTTCAAGAAGTATTTATTTATTTTAAGAAACTTCAAAGTTCAGTAGTTGTTTTCATTTGCACTTTCCTTTGATACCCCTAGATTAGCAGGGGTTCTCAAACTTTTTCAGCCGCGGCACCCCTTGCGAGCTAAAAAATATTCGGGGCACCCCTCAAAAATGGTTAAAATTTTTTTGGATCAATTTGAAAGTTGACTATAAAAGACAGGTTTTAAGTAGTTTTAGCACACCTATTCCAAAATTTATATTTACATTTTTAGCAGGATTTTCATTTTGATAAACTGAGTATAGTAAAAAAACTTGTGAATAAATAATAAAGTTTCAAGTAAAAAGAGGGATGTGGAGGTAACCCCCCAAAAATTTTGGAAATTTAACCCTAAAAACAGGGCCTACCTTGGTTTTTGTATACACCTACTCCGAATTTCGGGCATGTATTTTTAGGTAGGATTTTGATTTTGATGAACTTATAAAAAGTTTTGAATAATAAAGCTTTGAAAGGGGGGTTAGGGGTTTCTCCCCCAGAATCTTTTTGAAGCTAAAAATCAGGATTTTAACTTGTTTTGGTGGGACAGGGCACTCTCGGCCCCCATATACGCCGTTCCATACTCTTTTCAAATTTCCAGCAAATTTTTTTTTATTTCTGTACAACTGCAGTTACACCAAATGAAAAAGAGAATAGGTATGTATTAGTCCCCTTTTCTGTGAAAAGCAGTGTTTTGATCGTTTATTTTGTGTAAGCTATAAAAAAGATATTTGGCATTTTACGAACGCAAGAATATGAGGAAAAGAGTGAAAAAGTAGGATAATATGCACTGTTTTCACCCCCCCCCCAAAATAGTTAAGAAGATTTGTTCCATAATTAAAATTTCGGTATTTTTTTTTGCAACTTTTCTTGGTTATTGTCGCGGCACCCCTGGCATACCCTCGCGGCACCCCAGGGTGCCGCGGCACACAGTTTGAGAACCTCTGGATTAGACTATATTATAAATGTTCCCCACCTTTCATCAATCTTCTAGGGGGGACTTTTCGATGATTTCCGGCATGGTCGCTCTTTTTGAACTTTTCCACTATGGTTCTTAATGAACGCTCTCACACCCAAGTTAAATCTTCGACTCTAATTTTTTCACTGTCCCTTTACACATTTCTGAACTTAGAATTACTTTAATTTGGTGACATCGCTTCTTTTAAAAATAATTTTATCACAGCTTGATACTTGCTTTTTCTCATTGTTGAGAATATGCTCACCTAACTCATTAAAATAAATTGCCGACAGCAGTATTCCGATCAGAACAACCACAACCCAAAAAAATTAATTAGGCTTCTTTGAAGAGTTATTGAGAAAAAATTCGCACCAATTCTGGGTGAGAATAACCAGAAGAATTAGTTCTAAATAATAAAACACACTACACGCTATAGATATCTAATGAAAACAAACCGCATGCGGACTAGTACTTGGCACGTGTTACGTCACAGCCATTCAAGTCACATGACTGCCTTTTCAAAGTGATTCCGAAACTAGGGGATTTTTAATTGCAAATAATTAATTATTGGGCGCGTAAATCTAAGAAATAAAATGTTTTATAGAAGTTATAAGACATTCGGAATACATTAAAAGCAAAATTGAAAATTGTTGCAGTTATCCATTGGTACTGATTTTGTACCATATTTGCCGTGGCGATGTAAATGGTGGTGACATCGCTACAAAAACTGTACCAAAAGTTGAGATATTCATGATGTAGCGATTACGTAATCTGGTCGTATTCGCTACGTACTGTGCTATCTGAGATTATACTTCAATTTAAAACTTATCAACAATGGAGAAACTATTTGGCAAAGTTTTCTAGATAAAGAAAGCTTTTGGTCTTTTATAAGATCGAGAAACAACCATCATTTCCTTCCCTATCAAAACATAAATGTAAACAATTCGTTCCTATTTTAGCAGGAAGTTTTTTTAAGAACTGGGTGAACGACTTGTTATTAGGCCTGGGTCATGTTTTTGCTTTTCATGTCACTCCTCTCACATTAATGGAGAATGGTTAAGAGATCATACCTATGTACTATTATTAAGGAAAATGAAAGTTTTCAACAACAAGAAGTGAGGATGAAACACAAATCAATTTAAACACACTATTTAGGACGTAAGTTATAATAAAAAATGTGCCTAAATTTACTCAAATTAAATAGTGAAGTTTGCGTACTATTTACTAACGAATCCCTTTATAATTCAGTATATTTCAGATAAGTGTTAGGATTAGTGATGTGGGTTGGAAAACTTTCCACTACGCTTTTCCGGAAAATGTTCCGCTATTTTTTTCCAGGAAAAATGTCAAACAAGCAATATTTTAGTGATTTTCTTGAAAGATGCATTTGAACTTGATATACAGGGTGGTTCAAAAGTCCGGTTCGCGGCATTTATTTGGAACCACCGTGTCCTAGGGTCACGGGAGTAAAGTCTATCTCCAGGTTAGTGACCCTGGAGAATCCATTGAGATGACTTACAGCGCCCCTAGCGGCTAAATAAAAAAGTTAGAAAAATTAATTTAAAAACTAAAGGAGATAGAAGAAAAACTTCAATTAGATTATTATTGTCAACGTTATGAAGAACTCATTGAAAAAATTTCATGAAATTATCGTGAATATTGGTGGAGATATTACCATGCGAAAATAGCACTTTTTCAGAACTAAAAAAAGAAAAAGTTCGTAAATTTGCAAATTTTTCAGTATTATTGTGTAGTTTTTTTTTAGTTGAATGAAGTCAAAATTTAATCGAAAAATTTTAAAAACTTGCACATTTACGAAAGTGAAACTGTGAAAAGTGAAAACTGTGATCTCAACTGTGAAATTTCAGATCATTTTAAGAATTTAAGTGGATGTCATTTATTTAAAACTCGTAAAGACACAAATATTAACTGGTAAAACTGAAAAAAAACAATTTAATAACACAACTTAATTGAACAAAAAAAACCTGAAAAATCGTGTTTTTGCATCAGAATCAGCGCTCATTCCAACCTAATTAGTGTAATTAGGTTGGAATGAAAATGAAAAACTAATCAAATTCTAGGCGGTTATACCATACCTAAAATTAAAAATTAAAAAAAAATTTAGCTTTAGAACTGTGGACGTGAGAAGTTTTTTGTCTCTCCTGTAAAATTTCCAAAAATAGAATGAGCTGGTTTCAATAATACAACTATCTGTGGATAATATCCACTGAAAAATGACCTTTTCGAAAGCCTCAAAAGTTTATGGAACCAATTTGAAAAAAAATGGAAATTTAAAAAAAATTAACTACTTTAACTCATAAAATTTTTAAATTTTATTATGCAAATATTTAGGTCATTTCTAATTGAAAACCGTTGGATTTATCTCTATTGATGATTTTATTAGGTTTTTAGGGGGTTTTAACCAGGGCTGGCAAAAGGAACTAAATTGGATCCAGAATTTGTGTTTTTTATCTATTTTGTTTAATCCTGAACTAAACTTAGTGCTCCTCGGTATTGTAATTGTTCAGAGCAAAATTAACCGTAATTCTGACATTTAGTTTTATTCCTGAACCTAATTTAACTCCACTCAAAGCTTTCAATTTAATTCCAGAACTAAAACCCCTTTCACTTCAACAATTAAATTCTGTTCCTGGATGAAAGTCAAAGATCTTTAACAGTTTAATTTTGTTTTTGGAACGAACCTCAACTTCAGATAAACCACTAATTTAGATCCGGATAAAGTACAATACCCTTTCAACGATTTAGTTTCACTCCAGAATAAAACCCAAATTTGAAATCAACGTTTAATTTCCTCTCGACGCGAAACTTAAGACTCATAAATGAATTTACTTTCCTCCTGAATAAAACTCGGCTGCTCTTCAACTGAATCGTTTCCTCCAGGAGTTTTATTCAACGCATCTGGTCGAGTTCACTTCGGATTCGGAGTTGCATTCAACGCTTCTGGTCGAGCTCCCTTCGGATCCGGAGTTTTATTCAACACATCTGGTCGAGTACACTTTTGATCCGGTCGGAGTTTTAGTCAAAGCTGCTAGCCGAGTCCGAGTGTAATTATGCTCCAGTGCGAAGGCTGATGCTGTTTGTAGAGGGATCCAGTTAAAGGAACGCTTGACATCTAGTTAAAGTTTGTTTTTTGCGTGCGAAAACAGCTGTTCAGGAAACTGCTATAGAAAACTGTTTGCGCACGCAAAAAACAAACTTTAACTGGATCTCAAGCGTTTAATATTGATTGTATTTACGTGAAACTTTGAACTTCAAACTTTTTCAACCATGATCTTTCATGTTATCAAATCAAAAGAAAGGATTTTGAAATACAAAATAAAGAATAAAGTTTTATTATAGTTTTTACATTTTTCGTAATAAAATAAATTTTAAAGTGAAAACGATTAAGATAATTTTAAATATAATACTAAACCACAAAATTTGAGACCATAATTAAATTTTTACCAATAGCAGTTCTTCTTCAAATTGAATTTTTCAATAATTTTTTTTTGGGTGACGCTCCACTTTTAACTTCCTGGGATTTGGTCTGGAACCCCCAAATCCTATGTGATTCTGACTCGTCTAGGTGTCTACTATCCCCCCTAGAATTGTGACCCAACATTCATGGGACACCCTGTATAATTTGCTCGTGAATAAAACTAATAAGTTCAGACAGAAGTATTAAATTTTATTACAGAACATTCTAGTAACAGGGTTGAATTATACTGTGGATCGAAATATTACTCAGAGCTAGATTTCACTCATGAACAAAACTAAATTGAATCATCATCTTTGATTTCATTCCTAAATAAAGTTTAACTAATCTCAACTCAACTGTTGATTTTTTATCTCGGAGTTATATTACAATCAATCCCAACCTTTGAATATTGTCCTGGAGTGAAATCAATCTCATTGAAGGCGTCGAACTCTACGCCGCGCTGGAACAATATAAACTCGTCTCTCAGCCATCAGTTCTACTCAGGAACTTTATTCCACTCTACGAACAGCTTCGCTACTCCCGCTGGAGCAAAATTGCACTCGGCCAGCGGCTTTGAATAAAACTCCGTATCCGAAGTGAGCTCGACCAGCAGCGTTGAATAAAACTCCGGATCCGAAGTGAACTCGACCAGCAGCGTTGAATAAAACTCCAGGAGGAGCGTTGACTCGATCTTACACTCTGAGTTTAGCGTCAGAGTGAAGCTACCAACAACTAAAGCGTTGATTTTAGTTTCTGGAGGGTAAGTAAATGTTATTTTGCGAATGATTTTGTTCAGGAACTTAATTGTGCTTGTTGTTTAGTACTGAGTATCAGAACAGGAACAGGTACAAAAAAATCATTTTGCTCCTTTTGCCAGCCCAGGTTTTAACCCTCTCAGCACCCTGGGCCTCATATGAGGCCCCTACTTATGAGCTCAATTTTCGTATGATATAAACACGCAAATTTAGTTTCTTTTTATCAATGACTTCCCCGATTCATGTAGATCACATAAGAGGCTTCAACATAGTTCTTGAATTTGTTCTTAGATGGCAGCAAGACAATTTATACCTCAATGTTTACATTTTAAGCTGTGATGCTTGTGAAGAAAAACATAGTTAATGATAGTAGCTTCTGTAGAATATTTTTTATAGGTTGGTAAGCATTTTCTTATTTCGTTACCTTCTAATATTATGAGCATGTCTTTTAATTAGTTCTCTAAACCAAGTATTTTCTATTAAAATGAAGAAATATAACGAGCCTCATATGAGGCTTAACGTTACCAAGGGTTGTAATGTCGTCGCTTTAAAATCATAATGCATTATCTGCAAACGTAATTTTCGTTAGCTTCCCGCAAGCGAAAAATCGCCAAATAATGTAGAATTCCGCCAGTTCCCGATGACGAAATTCCGACTGAGTCAAAATCCCGACAAAGTCAGAATCCTCATAGGTCGAAATCTCGACAGGATCATAATCTCGACAGGGTCAAAATCCCGACAGGGTCAGAATCCCGACAAGTCAAAATCCCGACAGGATCAAGATCCCGAAAGGGTAAAAATACCGACTGGTCATAATTCCGACAGCTCATCAACCCCGAGAGCAGTGATATTTTAACGCCTCTGAGAGCGTATTTCACGCATTGAAAATAGGAAATACGCTTTTAAAAACTAGCCAGGCGTATTTTCACGCTTTGAATTTTTAATAAACGTTTTGCTTAAAAATGCATGGCACCCCACCGATATCAAAAAAAATCTTCTACTCAAATTTGTAATATTAAATAAATATTTCATTTATAATGTTTAATGTAAAATAAATTATTTTATTTATAATGTTTAATATTTTCTATTTATATTAACAGATGCTATAATTGTTAAAAACCAAAAAAGCATCCTCATTTTTCTATTTCAGTTTGTCCATTAAAAAAAAACTTTTTATAAAAAATTTGTCTCCATATATAGTTTATGCTATTTACGTATTTCACTCCTCATAAATGAATTTCACGCCTCCTAAAAAAACTCAAGCAGTATTTTTACTCCTCCAAAAAAATCCTAAGAATAACACTGCCCGAGAGAGTAGAAATACTGATAGGATGAAGTACCAAATTTTTATAGATTTTATTGGATAATTGTTTTTAAGAAAAACATTACCTTTTTATCTACTAAGAACTAAACCTTTTTTTAAAAGTTTTTTTTTAAATTAGAGAGCTAACCTGCTGATCCTAATAGCGCTCACCAATCCCCTTCAATGCTTCGGGATCACCGCGTCCTATAACCCAGCAATGTTTAATCTCAATAAGTATTTTGTTCTGGGATAGAATAGGGGATGTTTTTTTTTATTTTAAAATTGGCAACCAAATTTTGTGAACACATTACGAAAAATTAGAGCTTTGACTTAAACTAATTATCGCTTTTATGCGCGTATAAACCGATGCACTCTTTTTTAAATACTTTCGCGTATAAGCTAAAAATAACCTTACACTCGCGTATAAGCTAAGGTCAAATTCGATTCGAGATTAGGCAGGCAGACACTTAAACCGCTATAGCCACTGGGCATAACAATTCTAGATACCTTCATAAATAAAGGAAAATAAGTAATAACATTATTTTTAGTTAAAAGAAATCTCCATGAATTTTATCTGTCGGGATTCTGACCCCACCGGGATTTTGACCTGTCGGAATTCTGACCCTGTCGGGATTTCAACCTGTCGGGATTCTGACCCTGTTGGGATTTCGATCTGTTGGGAATCTAACCCTGTCGGGATTTGGATTTGTCGGAATTCTGACCTGTCGGGATTTTGACCTGTTGGGATTCTGAAACTGTCGGGATTTTGACTTGTCGGGATTATGACCCTGTCGGGATTTTGACCTGTCGGGGTTTCGATCGGTTGGGATTCTGACCTTGTCGGGGTTTCGACCTGTCGGGATTTCGACCCTTTTGGGAATTTTACCTGTAGGGATTCTGACCTTGTTGGGGTTTCGACCTGTCGGGATCTTAACCCTAACGGGGTTTCGACCTGTCGGGATCTTAACCCTAACGGGGTTTCGACCTGTCGGGATTTCGACCCTGTTGGGAGTTTGGCACTGTCGGGATTTTGACACTCTCGGGATTCTGACCCTGTTGGGATTCTGACCCTGTCGGGGTTTCGACCTGTCGGGATTCTGACCCTGTCGGGATTTTGACCTATTGGGATTCTAAAACTGTCGGGATTTTGACTTGTCGGGATTATGACCTTATCGGGATTTTGACCCTGTCGGGATTTTGACACTCTCGGGATTCTGACATTGTCGGGATTCTGACACTGTCGGGATACTGACCCTGTCGGGATTTCAACCTGTCGGGATTCTGACCCTGTCGGTGTTTCAACCTGTCGGGATCTTGACCCTAACGGGATTTCGACCCGGTCGGGATTTTGACCTGTCGGGGTTTCGATCGGTTGGGATTCTGACCTTGTCGGGGTTTCGACCCGTCGGGATTTCGACCCTTTTGGGATTTTTACCTGTCGGGATTCTGACCTTGTTGGGGTTTCGACCTGTCGGGGTTTCGACCTGTCGGGATTTCGACAATGTTGGGAGTTTGGCACTGTCGGGATTTTGACACTCTCGGGATTCTGACCCTGTTGGGATTCTGACCCTGTCGGGGTTTCCACCTGTCGGGATTCTGACCCTGTCGGGATTTTGACCTGTTGGGATTCTGACCCTGTTGGGATTTTGACCTGTTCTGATTCTGACCCTGTCGGGATTTTGACATTCTCGGGATTCTGACATTGTCGGGATTCTGACACTGTCGGGATTTTGACACTCTCGGGAATCTGACCCTGTCGGGGTTTCGACCTGTCGGGATTCTGACCCTGTCGGTGTTTCAACCTGTCGGGATCTTGACCCTATCGGGATTTTGACCCGGTCGCGATTTTGACCTGTCGGGGTTTCGATCGGTTGGGATTCTGACCTTGTCGGGGTTCCGACCTGTCGGGATTTCAACCCTTTTGGGATTTTTACCTGTCGGGATTCTAACCTTGTTGGGGTTTCAACCTGTGGGGATCTTGACCCTATCGGGGTTTCGACCTGTCGGGATTTCGACCCTGTTGGGAGTTTGGCACTGTCGGGATTTTGACACTCTCGGGATTCTGACCCTGTCGGGGTTTCGACCTGTCGGGATTCTGACCCTGTCGGGATTTTGACCTGTTGGGATTCTGAAACTGTCGGGATTTTGACTTGTCGGGATTATGACCTTGTCGGGATTTTGACCCTGTCGGGATTCTGACCCTGTCGGGATTTTGACACTCTCGGGATTCTGACATTGTCGGGATTCTGACACTGTCGGGATTTTGACACTCTCGGGATTCTGACCATGTCGGGGTTTCGACCTGTCGGGATTCTGACCCTGTCGGTGTTTCAACCTGTCGGGATCTTGACCCTATCGGGATTTCGACCCGGTCGGGATTTTGACCTGTCGGGATTTCGACCCTTTTGGGATTTTTACCTGTCGGGATTCTGACCTTGTTGGGGTTTCGACCTGTTGGGATCTTGACCCTATCGGGGTTTCGACCTGTCGGGATTTCGACCCTGTTGGGAGTTTGGCACTGTCAGGATTTTGACACTCTCGGGATTCTGACCCTGTTGGGATTCTGACCCTGTCGGGGTTTCGACCTGTCGGGATTCTGACCCTGTCGGGATTTTGACCTGTTGGGATTCTGAAACTGTCGGGATTTTGACTTGTCGGGATTATGACCTTTTCGGGATTTTGACCCTGTCGGGTTTCTGACCCTGTCGGGATTTTGACACTCTCGGGATTCTGACATTGTCGGGATTCTGACATTGTCGGGATTTTGACACTCTCGGGATTCTGACCCTGTTGGGGTTTCGACCTGTCGGGATTCTGACCTTGTTGGGGTTTCGACCTGTCGGGATCTTGACCCTATCGGGGTTTCGACTTGTCGGGATTTCGACCCTGGTGGAATTTTGACACTCTCGGGATTCTGACCCTGTTGGGATTCTGACCCTGTCGGGGTTTCGACCTGTCGGGATTCTGACTCTGTCGGGGTTTCGCCCTGTCGTGATCTTGACCCTGTCGGGATTTCGACCCTGTTGGGATTTCGACCCTGTTGGGATTTCGACCCTGTTGGGATTTTTAAGTGTCGGGATTCTGACCTTGTCGGGGTTTCAACCTGTCGGGATCTTGACCCTATCGGGGTTTCGACCTGTCGGGATTTCGACCCTGTTGGGATTTTGACCTGTCGGGATTCTGATCCGGTCGGGATGTTCACCTTGTCGGGGTGTCGACCTGTCGGGATTCTGATCTTGTCGGGGTTTCGACCTATCGGAATTCTGACCCTGCCGGGATTTCGACCCTGTCGGGATTTTGACCTATCGGGATTCTGACCCTGTTGGGATTTCGAACTGTCGGGATTCTTACCCTGTCGGGATTCTAACAGTCGGGATATTGACCCACACTCTGATGGTTCGATATTGGCGACGTTTGCGCCAGGATAATAGTCCACTGAAAATAGCGAAAAATAGGGCCGAACCTCAAACAAATTGCAATAGAAGGTTTCTCAACGGTTTTCACTTAGAAATGACCTCAATAATAACATACTAAAAATCGGCCAAAATCGGCCGGGGGGAAGTTTAATTTTTTTTCAAATTTTTAAAAAATGGCCGAAAAAAAATTTAAAAAAAAAACCAAAACAATAATATAGACATGTGATACATGTTTATAGGTTATTTTTGAGTGCTGAAACTGAATATTGCATTTAGTTTAGAAAAAATATTGAAATTTCAATTTTTAAAATTAATTTGAATAATTAGCTATATGAAAAAATTAAAAACCCCCTAAAAACCTAAAAAAAACATCCAAAGAGATAAATCCAACGGTTTTTATTTAGAAATTACCTAAATATTAACATACTAAAATTTCAAATTTTTACGAGTTAAAGAAGTGAATTTTTTTTTCAAATTTCCATTTTTTTTTTGCGAAAAATGCATTTTTTTTCAAATTTGTGCAAAAAACTTTAGAGGCTTTTGAAAAGGTCATTTTTCGGTGGATATTGTCCACAGAGAGTTATATAGTGGAAAACCGGTGGAATTGACCCTCAATGAATTAGTTAATTATTTTAAATTCTGATGTAAATATGCCAAAGTATTACCTTTTTTCACATTTGTACTACATTTTACCAATTTCAAAATTTTAAATAAAATAATTAACTAATTCATTGAGGGTCAATTCCACCGGTTTTCCATTATACAGGGTGTATCTGAAATGGTGCAACAAACTTTCAGGGATGATAGTACTCATCAAGACGAACAAGAATCGCTATAGAAAGGGGGTCCCAGACCAAATCCCAGGGAGTTAAAAATGGAGCGACACCCCAAAAAATCATTGAAAAATTCAATTTGCAGAAGAACTACTATTGGTAAAAACTTAGTTATGGTCTCAAAAATTGTGGTTTATTATGATCTTTAAAATTACTTCAAAAGTCTTCACTTTAAAATTTTTTTATTATGTAAAAAGTTAAAAAACACAAAAAATGTGAAAACTTTTCCAAAACCTTATTTTGTATTTCGAAATCCTTTCATTTGATTTGATAATCTGAAAGATCATAGTTGAAAACCCTTAAGTCCAAAGTTTCACGTAAATACAATCAATATTAAACGCTTGAGATCCTTTTAAAGTTTGTTTTTTGGGTGCGCAAGCAGTTTTTTAGAGCTGTTTCCAGAACAGCTGTTAGCGCACGCAAAAAACAAACTTTAAAAGGATCTCAAGCGTTTAATATTGATTGTATTTAGGTGAAACTTTGGACTTAAAGGTTTTCAACTATGATCTTTCAGATTATCAAATCAAAAGAAAGGATTTCGAAATACAAAAAAAGGTTTTGGCAGAGTTTTCACATTTTTTGTGTTTTTTAACTTTTTTCATAATAAAAAAATTTTAAAGAGAAGACTTTTGAGGTAATTTTAAAGATCATAATAAACCACAATTCTTGAGACCATAATTAAGTTTTTACCAATAGTAGTTCTTCTGCAAATTGAATTTTTCAATGATTTTTTGGGGTGTCGCTCCATTTTTAACTCCCTGGGATTTGGTCTGGGACCCCCCTTTCTATAGCGATTCTTGTTCGTCTTGATGAGTACTATCATCCCTGAAAGTTTGTTGCACCATTTCAGATACACCCTGTATAACTATCTGTGGACAATATCCACCGAAAAATGACCTTTTCAAAAGCCTCTAAAGTTTTTTGCACAAATTTGAAAAAAAAATGCATTTTTCGCAAAAAAAAAATGGAAATTTGAAAAAAAATTTAACTTCTTTAACTCGTAAAAATTTTAAATTTTAGTATGTTAATATTTAGGTCATTTCTAAATGAAAACCGTTGGATTTATCTCTTTGGATGTTTTTGTTAGGCTTTTTGGGGGTTTTTAATTTTTTCATATAGCTAATTATTCAAATTAATTTTAAAAATTGAAATTTCAAAATTTTTTCCAAACTAAGTGCAATATTCAGTTTCAGCACTCAAAAATAACCTATAAACATGTATCACATGTCTATATTATTGTTTTGGTTTTTTTTTTAATTTTTTTTCGGCCATTTTTTAAAAATTTGAAAAAAATTAAACTTCCCCCCGGCCGATTTTGGCCGATTTTTAGTATGATATTATTGAGGTCATTTCTAAGTGAAAACCGTTGAGAAACCTTCTATTGCAATTTGTTTGAGGTTCAACTCTATTTTCAGTGGACTATTACGAAAAAGTACGTTTGCAGATAATGCAGTATGATTTTAAAGCGATGATATGTTGCATTCATACCAACTGTTATATGCTAGTTTTAGAAGAATAATACTTTATTATAGACATGTATTACTGAGTAAAACCGGACATATTGTGAGAGTGTGACTTAAATGCATAAAAGATGCTATATTTGTTGTTAACTGGCTATTTTAGATAAATTTTATAGAGGAATGGATGAAGGTAAAAATGCTATTCCTGGTACATCACATCAGAGACATATTCCATGAATCACTTCAGTAAAAAAGAGGTAAAGTTACCAAAGTAAGTAAAGCACCAGAATAGGTTACAGATAAGAGTGAAGAAGACATTGATGATGAGACCAACACAACTTCTATTGCTGTTGATCAAGCAGTTTCAAACCTACGTCGAAAAGCTTTGTGGTTTGCAGAAGAAGATAATGATTTGAAAGAGAAAGTTCCTGATTTTACAGGCAATCATAAATCAAATATCTCCGGAGAGATACCAATTGATTATTTTCTAAAATGCTTCCTGATGACTTTTTAGAACTGGTACTGGATGATACTTTAAGGAAAGATGGAAGCAACCGCTATCCGGCCAAAAAAAAATATGCGGCTAAATGCCTTTACATGGTTGTACGAAAAAAAACCCCGATAACTTGTGGTAAATGCAAAGAGCCTTTATGCCCTGAATGTTTTGAGGCATTTCATTCTCGATGAAAGCCTTTTTTTCCTATTTTCTATTTCTTTCTTTCTTTATTTGTATGATTCTATAAAAAGATAAAAACCTTTTTAGAAACAATAAATATGGACTTAAATTTGAAGATGTAATACGAACACTTTAGCGTACACATACACATTTACACATACAACCCTTTAGTACGATAAGCCTCATATGAGGCTCTTTAAAATAGCTAGGAAGGATTGCACACAATAATTTTTTTCCAGAAAAATTATAGATGCATTTAGGATGTATTGAGAAGAAGAAAAAACAGTTTTTTTTTCACGTTTATCATATTCTGGTGCCGAGAGGGTTAATTATTTCATATAGCTAATTATTCAAATTAATTTTAAAACTGAAATTTCAATTTTTTTCCAAACTAAAGGCAGTATTCGGTTTCAGCACTCAAAAATAACCTATAAACACATATTATTGTTTTGGGTTTTATTTGTAATTTTTCGGCCATTTTTTTAAAATTAAAAAAAATTAAATTTTCCCTTTTCCGATTTTCCCGATTTTAAGTATATTATTATTGAGGTCATTACTAAGTGAAAACCGTAGAGAAACCTTTTCGTCAGGCCCTTTTTTTCGCTATTTTCAGTGGAGTGGCCATTCGAGATGAAAGTGTAAACAATCCTCATCTACTACAGTGGCGATTGTTTGGACGCAACTTCCTATGCAATTGAGAGGGAAAAGAGAAATTGGGGCACGACACCCCGTTCGTTCTCGCTAAGTTTAGCATCAGGTGGTGGAAGAAATGTGGAACAAAGAAAGTGACCCGACATGGCTTGGCTTCCGTATAAGTAAGAGCTGTTGGCCCACCTTGCATCATTTCTATTAACCCGCTTCTTCCCAACAACACCCATACTGATCACCAGAATGAAGGTAAGTCAACATTGGAGGGGAGACGGACCGCTTCTTGCCTCCCTGTCCCAAAATTTTAAAACAATTGATTTGATAACGTATCATATTACAGAAGGGTGTGCGTTCGGAGTGCTCTTATAAGGTTGAGGTTTTTTTTAGTTTTAGCGTTTAAAAAGTGTTTCAAGCTACTTTTACAGGATTAAAAAAAATTATGCATAAAATGACATCAGGCAGTAGTCAAAGAGTAGCCAATGCCCTCTTTTATTTTTATAACACCCCCATTTTTATCTGGGGCGTTATTTCAGTGTTTTTGTGGTGGGGGGCAAAAGGATTTTTTAAAGCCGCAACCAGACTCTTTTGGGGGGATTGCTTTAACTTCATATTTAAAGTATCCCCTAACAAGAACATGTATACGTAACGGTAAGTGTTAGAACACTTAAAAGTAGTACAGCTCCCGCCAAAAAAATCGTTACATTGATCCATCGATGGAACGGATGGGGTTTCTAGATTTAGCAATCATTTCAAAGTTTGGCGCATTTCGCATTTTTGTTTTCCCATTTTTAAGAAATGAAACTTTTACATTACATTCACCAGTTATTTGGAACAAGAATTGGGCGCAATCAAACTATATACTTATCATGGTAATATTCAAATTTTACCTAAAGTGTCAGAGAATAAATAGTCAGGGAAAATTGATCATTTTGACCAAAAACCTGGAAAATAAAAAATACCTGGAAAATAAAAATTTTATCAATTTCGGCTCTAGTAAAGTGAAAAAATAGTCAATTTATTGAAAATTATCTGTTCAAAAATGCAAGAAGTATCCGAAAAGTACGGTGAATTACTAGTTTTTTTACCGAAAAAATCTTAAAATTTGACTTGGAAAAGTCAGGGAATTTTATTTCTGAAATTGAGTGGGAACCCTGACTTATGTAATTTAGATTAATAGTCTGAGAGTAATCTGATTACTTTTGCAGTTTGATATTTTTTAAATTTTTTTTATTTCAATCAATCAGCATTTACATGAAATGATAATTTACAAAAGAGAATGAAAAAAAAAGCATCAGGAATACTTAAGTGGACACTAATGGGATTAGAATCTCTTAAAAGTGCATTTATAATTTAAAAGAAACACATTACGATGCGAAAAAAAATAGAAGAGTATATAAATAAAAAATAAATATAGGGTGTTTCAAAATTGCGTTGCATGGCTTTTATTTGGAACCAACGCCTCCTAGGGTCATGGAAAAAAGGTTTACCCCCAGGTAAGTGAGCCTGGAGAATGCACTGAAATGACTTACAGCGCCCCTAGCGCCGAAATTAAAAAGTTAAAAAAATTAATTTTAAAACTAAAAGAGAACGCACTGAAAAAAAATTCATGAAAATATCTTGAATATTCGCCGAGATTCGCATGTGAAAATAGCACTGGTACAGCTTTCGTCTACGGGTACGGCGACATTTAAAAGTCGCCAATAGTGATTAACGTTTAAATCCGGCAACCCTAGTCAATTGCAACCCTAAAGTTTTAGTTTCAACGTAATAGAAATCCTATGTAAATTTTTAAGTCTAGTGAACAGTGTCCTATGAGTTATTTCATAAATATTTTTAATTTAAAGGAAAAAATAATGAATTAAAGGGAAATAAACGCTTGAAAATAAACTATTTGATTTTATTTTGGTGTTTTCTTAGGCGATAGAGCTTTTAAATGGACATTTATCGAGTTTATCGAGCTATTTTAGATAGCCCACTCACTAGAGCAACTTTTTTTTGTAGACTTTTGTTGTTAAAAGAGTGGCAACAATGTAGACGCTATGCGTGAGACAAGACAAAAGTTTTTTTATTATGTTTAAAAATTCAAAGAAAGAAGTATTGTGTTGGTAAGTTTCTCAATGTAAATAGTCCCGAATCTGTCATTAAAATGTGTTTTGAACGTCTACTCTTGCATCGTATGTTTCGTCAGCCTAAGTACATCAACATAATTCAGTACGGTCCATTAATTTAGAAGAAACGAAACAAAGCGATCGTGTTTGAGAACTGGTCCGTCGTGTCTTTTATAGTGAAGAAATATTACTTACTACTAATTTGTGATTTTATTTGCATTTTCTAAGAGTAATTTTTGCATAAATTTTGATTCTTTCGTACTTGCTTTCTACTTTTATTTTCTGGTACTGGTCACTGAGTACTGGCGACTTTTAAATGTCGCCGTACCCGTAGACGAAAGCTGTTCCATAGCACTTTTTCAGGGGTCAAAAAAGAAAAAGTTCACGTATTTGCAAATTTTTCAGTGTTATTTTGTAGTTTTGTGTTTTTTTCGTTTAAAAAACACAAAATTTATCAAAAAATCAAAAAAATTTGCAAATAATGCGAACTTTTTCTTTTTAGAGGTCTGAAAAAGGGCTATTTCCCCTTGCTAATATCTCGGCGAATATTCAAGATATTTTCATGATTTTTTTTTCAGTGAGTTCTTCATGACGTTGGCAACAATACTCTCACTAAGGTTTTTGCTCTATCTCTTTAGTTTTTAAATTATTTTTTTTAACTTTTTAATTTGGGTGCTGTAAGCTATTTCAGTGCATTCTCCAGGCTCACTTACCTAGGAGTACACTTTACTTCCATGACCCTAGGAGGCGTTGGTTCCGAATAAAAGCCGTGCAACGCAATTTTGAAACACCCTGTATACAGGGTGTCCTATAAATGTTGGGTCACACTTCTAGGGCGGATAGTAGACACAGACGAGTCAGAATCACACAGGATTTGGGGGTCCCAGACCAAATCCCAGGGAGTTAAAAATGGAGCGACACCACAAAAAAATTATTGAAAAATTCAATTTGTAGAAGAACTACTATTGGTAAAAATTTAATTATGGTCCCAAAAATTGTGATTTAATATGATCTTTAAAATTATCTTAAAAGTTTTCAGTTTAAAATTTTTTTATTACAAAAAAAGTTTAAAAACCACAGAAAAATGTGAAAACTCTTCCAAAACTTTATTTTCTTTTTCAAAATCCTTTCTTTTGATTTAATAAATCTGAAAGATCATAGTTGAAAACCTTTACTCCAAAGTATTACTTAAAAGCCATCAATATTAAATGCTTGAGAGCCTGTTAAAGCATGGTTTAAGTCCGTTTATTGCGTCCGCAAACTGCCGTTTTGGAAACGGCTATAGAAAACCAGTTTGCGCACGCAAAAAACGAACTTTAACAGGATCTCAAGCGTTTAATATTGATGGTTTTTACGCGAAACTTTGGATTTAAGAGTTCACAACTATGATCTTTCAGATTATAAAATCAAAAGAAAGGATTTCGACGATTCTTTTGGAATTTTATTAACTTTGCGAGTAGTTATCTCATCTTAATTAGGATGTATCATTTAAATTTGGTGAAATAGCCGATCATGATCCTGTACGAAGCAATAAAATAAAATGGATGCTGTTTTTGTTATAGGGCTTTCGTATTGGTCGGAGGGAGTCCTGTCCTGAAATCAAAAACAGTAAGGTAAATGTGGGTATAGTGGACACTGTACCAATAGTGGCCACCTAGCTGATTAATTTTAAATAGAACGAGTTAGAGGCATCAAACAGCGTCAAAATTCATAGGCATAGTAGATTGTACAATCATGTAATCTGGTAAATTACCACCACTACCACAGATCAGCATGGGAAGGATATTTAAATATTTGAAAATAACAACATCGGTCGAGTGACTAAAATTTGATTTTGCTTATTGAATCGCGTTAGGAAACGGGTATGTCGAAACTGATTTTTTTGTATTTATTACCGCTTGATCGACTTTTAAATTTGTATCAAGATAAAGAAGAGTGTAAAAAATAATACTGAAAAAAATAATTTGAAAATGTTGACTTTACGAGGATTGGGGTGGCCACTTTACCAACACGTAATCTTAAATTTTCCAATAGTGGCCACTGCAATGGCGTCTAATAGAAACTTAAATAATATTTAATATGAATAAGTTTTTCTTCATAAAGTGTTGATTGGGCTTTAAAATGAGTGTTGTATGAATTTGGTTTCATTCTGGCTTCAGGAACAGTGGCGGCTTGAAGGTAAAATTATAAGGGGTGCTGCTCCGGCGGTAACAAGTTGGCAACGTATTTTAAGCGATATAATGACAAATAATATTGTAGGGGAAAAGGCTACGACCAGAGACACAATGTACAATCACAAGTACATTTATTAACAAAAAGGGGGACAAACACAAGTACAGAAGAGTAAATTAAAGACTTCCTCTCTTCGCCGCTTACAGCGAACGTCTGCCGCTCAGATCTAGGGTTACAATAATGAATGAATAATGAGTCATAATGAAGGAAGCATGAGTGAGAGGATGGATATGCCATTCCCACAACGGCCATCATGACCGGTAATGCGACCTCGCATTAAGTTAAACATTTTCCAATAATACAATATAGTACAAAACATAAAAACATAAAATAGCAATAGAACTAAAGAATATACGAATGAAAAAATAACTTCTAGTTAAATCTAACTAAATTATGCCATTAAAATATGGAATAAAGAATCCAAAAAGGAAAACAAAATGATAAATGAAAAAAAAATATAGTTAAAATTACTGATAACCATAATCAACTCAATCTTTAAGCCGAAAAATTAAAATCAATTATTAAGCAGGTAAGAGAAATATTGAAAAACAAAAGTTTGGATAATGATCATAAAAAGAAATTAGATCTAAAATAAAATAGCAGATGGAAAGATTACACAAGACATTCCGGATACTTAATATAAAATACTTAAAATAGGAATGAATTAAAATAATTGATCAGACGTAAAGTAGTAAACGGCGCAAGTTTAGAACTGCTGATGCGCCAAGTTTTTAGCGATAAAAATCAATATATAGTAACCCCAACTAATGTTAAATGAATTATGTGGCTTCTAAATATGGCGCCAAATAGCCAAAACTCGCCAACCATCAGCAGTTCTAAACTTGCGCCAAGTAAACTTGATACATTCCGGAACACATAAAAATAAGTCATAGAAATACTACTATGCAATGTTATCTGGCCAAGGTTTCATGTACTCAGCACAGGTGGAAGTTTTGAAAGGACCGTCAAAGAAATCACACTTTTCAACGTCGTAAGTGTCATTTACTTTCACTTTGGTTACTTTGTATGGACCTAGGAATTTTTGTTTCAGTTTTAATCCAGGACCAAACTGTGTTCGTTTAATTGCAACTAAGTCATGTAACTGGAACTGATGTGCAGGTTTACGACGGAGATTGTAGTAGTTGCGGTTTTCCGCCTGCACTTTCATAATTTGTTGTTTGGCGTCTTTGCGAAGATCGTCGCGTTGTTGAATAAATGAAGCCGTAGACTCGTCGTTAAGGAGTTGAAGTATGTGCATATCACGCGCAGATTTCATTTTGGTGCCAAAAAGGAGCTCGAAGGGAGTGGTATTAATACTTCGATGGAAACTCGAGTTGAGGATCTGCTGCAGAGAAGAAACGTGAGAATACCACTTCTCTGGATTTTCAGCAGATAGTTTGGAGAGAACGGAGATAATGGTGGAGTTTTGTCGTTCGACCTGACCATTAGCTCTGGGAAGGCCTGCGGTAACGGTAACATGAACGATGTTTTGTTGTGCACAATAGTCCTGGAATGCGGTGGAAGTGAACGCAGAGCCACGATCGGATATGATGCGCGCTGGATTTCCAAATATGAATCTCTGGCTTTCGAGCCGACTGATGACTTCCGCTGCGTCTGTCGATTTAGTGGGATAGAGCCAGGTAAATTTGGTAAATGAATCAATCACAGCGAAGATGTGCTTGTAACGTTTAGAAGTTGAAGCAAGGGGACCTAGATGATCGATGTGGTATGTATGCAGTGGCGAATCATCCTTCTCGATTGGGTGGAGCGTCCCGTCCAGTTTTCCGCGTTTGCGGTTGTGGAGAATGCAGGGTACACAATTGGAGAGGATCAGTTCAATTTTTTTATGAACATTTGGTATGTAAAACGTTCGTTTCAACATCTCTTCCGTCTTTTTGACAGAAAAATGTCCACTGTCATGAGTATGCTTAATGATCTGATCTTGCATCTCATCGGGAACGACTATTAAATCTGTACCATTGACATGTTTATACACTACGTTATTTTTCAGAACATAGTCCTGGTATGGTTCGATTCGAAGAATTTTTTTAATTGCCTGGATTCGTTCGTCAGTCTCTTGGGCTTTAAGAAGTTGGTGTGTGACGCTGTCACTAATAAGCATGCAAGTGGGGTGGCGACTGAGAGCGTCAACATGTGACATGCGAGAACCAGTTCGGTGTTCAATTGTATAGTCAAAGTCTTGAAGGTAAAAAGACCATCTAGCGATTCGGGAATTCAGTTCCTTCTTATTCATGGTTTTGACGAAAGCATCACAATCGGTGATGATTTTGAAATGTGAACCAAGGACGTAGATGCGAAACTTCTTTAAAGCTGCGACAACAGCTAGGACTTCAAGTTCGAAACTTGTGTATTTTCGTTCACCGTCGGACGTCTTACGAGACATGAAGAAAACTGGGTGGAAGGAATTGTCGTGGATGGATTTTTGCATTAGGACCGCACCAAGGCCATCAATGGATGCGTCCGTGTGAATTTCAGTGGGACAATCTTGATAAAAAATTTGTAAGACAGGGTGTTGGGAAAGCAAGCATTTTAGTTTTTGAAAAGCAGCTCTGTGCTCAGTCTGAAATTGAAAGGGAGAGTCCTTACGAAGGAGATCACTAAGGGGTTTAGCTATGACTGAGTAGGAGGGAATAAATATACGGAAGTAACCTGTCAGACCTAAAAACTGTTGAACGTCTTTTGTACATTTTAAATCAGGGTAGTTAAGAACAACTTTAGTTTTAGAAGGGGAAGGAAAGAGTTGACCGTCCTCAATCACATGTCCCAGGAATTCAATCTTGCTATGCAGGAATTGGCACTTACTAAAATTTATGTCTAATCCATACGCACGAGCAACGTCAAGGACAGTTTTCAATCGTTCAAGGGCTTCTGTTTCGTTAGCGGCGGGGATAACGATATCATCCATGTAAGGGAGGGCAATTCCTTTTGCAATTAGGGGTCGAAAGACTGCATTGATGTATCTCATAAACGTTGAAGGGCAGGAACTGAGTCCAAACGGCATATAACGAAATTGATATTGTCCGTTATGGGTTACAAAACTAGTATAACGGCGACTTTTTTCCGTTACCGGAACATGGAAAAATCCGTTTCGTAAATCAAGGGTTGTGAATATCTTAGCTTTTTGAAGGTGATCTAGAATATCGTCTATCAACGGAAGAGGGTAATGATCTTTGACTAATTTGCGATTTAACCGCCTGTAATCGATACACACTCTGGGTGACCCATCTTTTTTACGAGCAACTACAACTGGGCTAGAATAAGGGGAAGAACATGGTTCAACAATACCGCTTTGAATCCATTCGTCAACTTGTTTTTCTACAATACTACGCTCAGCGAAGGGTAGACGTCGAGGTTTATGAAAAATTGGGGCGTCATCAGTTAGCAAAATATTAAGTTCTACATCGGCAGTTTTTGTTTTTTGGGGTGTGTAAGCGAGCAAAATCTGCTTAACATCATCACGAGTTTGACGTGAAATATTAGGGCCTATGGGCCATTCCATTAAAAAGTGGACATGAGGGTTGAAATTTCAAATGGGTGTTATAACTATAAATTATACATCAAATTAAAGGTAAAGATATGACCCAGATGAAATTACAGAGAGCTAAGCTTTAAAAAATTTTCTTGTATACTTTTTGAGGGCTCAAAGTTAGAATAAATTAAGAACTTTTCAAGTAAGTAAAATAGGGTATTTTCATCTTGACCTAAACAATACTAAAAGCAGCTAAATTTTCATTAAATATGCATAATATCATTGTTTGTGACCTTGTTTACCTTATAAAACCTTCAAGTTTTAAAAATATTTTTTGAAAATTAATTTTTGGTGCCTTTGAATTTATGTTGTCCTTCCGTCACACCCGTCACAAAAGATAGAAAAGTTATTCTACAAGATTCAATTTTCATCATAAATCCCTAAAACTTTCAGATGTTCTGATTGTTTCAGTTCTGAACACATGTGATGTAGTAAAAAATTTTAAAATTTTTATTTTGTGTGATTTTTAGTGTGACGGGTGTGACGAAATTCCTGTGACGGGTGTGACAACATTTAAAAATTTTTTTTAAATAGTTGAATGATTTCTAAAAGAAATAAAAAAAATGTATCATTATAATTTTTAAACATATTAAGACAGTCATGGCTAGCAAAAAAATTAATTATTAAATAATAAATAATTTATTTAATTATTTTTTAAAATGCGAGTTAATCAAAATTTGATTAAACTTTTTTTAGGTTTTTAAAGAAAAGACATTTGTTTACATGACATTTAATGTACATAAAAAATAAAAATCAATAAAAAATAAACTACTTTCACATTTTCCTAACTAATCATAGCTATTAATTGAAAAAAATTTTATAGTGAGAGTTTTATGGTTGACTTATTCAAAATTTATTAATACTATTAGATTGTCCAGTACTTACTAATACCTATAGGTATAGACTCATTCTCAAATCATTATGATTCCCATTTTTATATGTTGTAGTAATCAGTGATAAATTGAAGCAAATTTTGTATTTAAATATCCTTAGAGTCGGAAAAGTTTTCTCAACTTTAAAATAACTTTGTTATTTACGGGTTGAGCATCAGTTTAAAAACAAATATCATTCTTAAAGTATATGCTACCTTCTCATTGGTTTTAATTTAGAATGAAATTTTACACTTTTTTACATTTTACACATACCATGCACTTTATAAAATTAAGGTATTCCTAAGTCTAGACGTGCAATATTGGAAAATTACGGAAAGCAACACTAAAATTTTATATGGAAGGTTTTATATGAACCCAGGAAAAAAGGGAAATATAAACATTGCTTTTTACACCACATTAAATGCTAGAAAATAAACTTATACTGATATAAATAGATGGAAAACTCATCAAACCCAACAAAAAAAATAATCAACCCTAAAAGTTTTTAAAACATCATAAAATGTGGTCAGTTTTATAAATTTATGTTTGTATAGTAGCTTTAACCAAGTTAACTACCTATATTGATCATAGTTTATTCAGTAAATAGCCTTAAAATAGCATAATTCACACTGTGTCACACCCGTCACAAATCCTGTCACACCCGTCACAGCAGAAAAAAAATTCTTATAAATTAAATTACATAAATATTTTAATAAATTTTATGTATTATTCTTTATTTGAATCTCCTTTATAATTAAAAAAATGCTTGATTCATCTAACATTCATAAATTCACAGGAATTTTAACAAATGTGTAGGTAAGTGAAAACTCTTGTCCCGGGAGCGTCACACCCGTCACAGCGTTTTAAAATTTTTTTTAAAAACATTTTAAGTTGTTGAAGTTTTACTTTTGCTTCTAAAATTAAGTATAAGCATAGGACAACATACTAAAAATACTTTTTAGAGATTTAATGGGTAATATATCCCCCCAAATTTAGATACAACCTCGAAAATTTTCTCTGATTGTCACACCCGTCACCATGGAATGGCCCCTATGTCAAATTCAGGAGTGTTGGCAGAAATTGTCAGTATACAATTATCAAAAGGGGCATTTTCCGAAAGTTCTGAAATTGCGGAGAATTTTACGCCGGCAGAGGAAATACTTAGATTAGCCTGTCGAATGACATCGCAACCTATTATGAGATCATACGTAGTACAAGCGTTCGGTACTACGAAAATAGTTACGGAAAAATTTTGACCATCAATAGTAAGGTCGGAATCAAAAGATCCAATTACATTAGTTTGAGAAAAACCAAAACCAGTAAGTATTTTTGAATTTGACTCTAAAGTGGGTTTTCCTATACATACCCATGCAGATTCTCTAATCAGCGTTAAGTTACTACCAGTATCGACTAATCCTGAAATATTTTTACCAGATATGGTAACATTCTTACACATATTAAGGGGAGTAATAGTCTCATTTACAGTATTGACACCGGCATTAGGAACGGAGCTGTTCTTTTTCATAGTACGGGGACACTCAGTAGATTTGTGGCCAAAAATATTGCAACTTAAACATTTAAGGCCTTTAGAACGATGAGGGCACGATTTGGACAAGTGACCTATTTCATTGCAGTTATAGCAACGTGGTAAAGGTTTCATAGGGTTGGAATCATAAGACTTTGGTGGTTGTCTCGGAGGGTGATTATAATTCTGAGGATTGAATTGAGCATCACTTCGGCGTCGGGAGTCAAAATAATTTCGCATATTTGAATTGGATGAGCGTCGTGAATTAAAGAAATGTTTTTCGTAGATGTCAAGTTTTTCCTTAAAGTCAGCTATCGAATTACAGCCAAATAGAACAAGTTTGTTCGAAGGAGTATCACCTATACCTCGTATGCAATAATCAATGATAGAGCTATCGTCTATAGCTACGTCAGCACGACTCGCTAACTCACGAAGGGCTATCAAATACTCTTTAAGTGATTCATTTTCCTTCAAACGTCTATTACTAAGGGCAACATGAATATCACGACTGTTTAAAGTAAGACCAAACTCAGAAATCAAATACAAATACAAATACAAATCAAGTCGACCAACTACAGGCGTAAGCCCAGCAAGGTTGGTCCAGTCTTTTTAACTCTAACTACCGGAATCCCAGTATCTGTCAATTTTCCTCTTGAACTCGTTTACCCCTCCTGAATTTACAATTGTTTCAGGCAACGCATTCCATCTATCCACTACCCTATTAAAAAAATAATGCTTTCTACACTCCGTCTTAAATTTTACTTTATTCAATTTGAAATTGTGACCCCTTGTTCTATTACCCGTATTGAAATCTAGTCCCTCTGTGTCCCCTTGCTTTACCATTTTAAAAAGTTGAATCAAATCCCCTCTAATCCTTCTTTTCTCTAGAGTGAACATATTTAGCTTCTTTAATCTTCCCTCATAACTTAGACTGGATATACCCTTGACCATTTTAGTAGCCCTATGCTGAACCCTTTCAATTGAATCAATATCTTTTTTTAAGTATGGAGACCAAAACTGAACAGCATACTCTAGATGAGGTCTCACCAAGCCTCTGTATAGTGGCAAAATTAAAGCCTCGGACCTGGACGAAACAGTTTTTTTAATGTATCCCAATATCCTATTAGCCTTTTTACTAGCAGATGAACACTGTTGAACCCATTTAAAGTCCGCATTTACAATCACCCCTAAATCTTTGATCATATTACCTTCTTTAACTTTCTCCCCTTGCAGAAAAAATTCTGCCCTACCATTCCCCCGACCCATATGAAGTACCTGACATTTACTTATGTTAAAGGACATACCCCATTTTTCAGCCCATTGCGATATTATATCAAGATCCCCTTGTAAATTTTGTACCTGCTCCTGAGTATCTACCCTACCCCATATTTTTAAGTCATCAGCAAAGATGCTGATTTTGTTCCTAATGTCCTGACTAATATCGTTAATGAAAATTATAAAGAGAATTGGCCCCAATACTGACCCCTGTGGCACCCCACTCATGACCTCTGCCCACTGTGAATAATTACCCTTGACTTGCACCCTCTGTTTCCTACCTATCAACCAATTCCTAATCCACAATAATGTTTTACCCCTGATACCCAATTTTTCTAACTTGAGTAGCAATGCCTCGTGTGGAACCTTATCCAATGCTTTTTGAAAATCTATGTAAACTATGTCAACACTATGTTTTTGATCCAACTCCTTAGTTACTCCGTCATAGAACTTTAAAAGATTAGTTTGACAGGATCTACCCTTCCTGAATCCAAACTGATTGTCTGAAAGTAAGTTACCCTCTTCCAAGTATACTATTATATGCTTTTTAAGTTTGGTTTCGAAAATCTTACAAATGACTGATGTTAAGCTTACTGGTCTATAATTACCTGGATCCCATTTTGGCCCCTTCTTATATATTGGAGTTACATTGGCTAATTTCCAATCTATTGGCACCGAACCAGAATCGTATGTTGATTTAAATATTGTCAATATCATGTCCCCTAATTCCTCTGCGCATTCCACCAGCACTTTTGGATAAACATCATCTGGTCCTGGAGCTTTAGTTGGCTTTATGCTTCTTAAAAGATGTATTACTTCCTCCCTATTAAAACTACAGTCCGGAATTTCCACCCTACCATTATCCTCTAATGCATAGTCACCCGTTAATTTAAAATCCTTATTAAATACCTCCATGAAAAAATCATTTAACACCTTTGCCATACCTATATCATCCTGAATAAATGTGTCCTCACCTAATTTTAATGGCCCCAAGGTAGAACTTAACTTATTGTTCTCCCCTGCATAAGCATAAAATTCTTTTGGGTTTTTAATGATATTCCTAGCCAGGTTTTCCTCTAAAGCCCTCTTCTGCCTCCTACTGATATTTTTGAAGTCTTTCCTAGCCTTTAAATAAGTCCCCCTATCACTGTCCTTCCCAGTACGTTTGTACAATTTAAAGGTTTTTTGTTTCAACTTCAATGCCTTTCTCGTTTCCCATGAAAACCACATGGGTGTCAATTTACGCCCTATTCCTTTTTGCCTAAATGTAACATTATTGTCAATCACCTTATTTAAAACACCTTTAAATTCTTCCCATTGTTGGCAGGATTGAACTTCTTTTAAACCCTTACTAAATGCCCCTTTTAATTCATCCCTTATAATTTGAAAATTAGCCCTCTTAAAGTTTGGAATAATCCTTGTATTACAAACTGCTGTATGCTGGAAATTTATTCTAAACCTAATATTTCTATGATCACTATCTCCTAAATTTTCCCCTATGGTTAAATCCCTGATCTTATCTTCATCACTGGTTAAAACTAGATCTAAAATGGCCCTATCCCTAGTCCCTTCATTGACCATCTGGTGGAGGAAACTATCCTGAATTCAATTGGGGAAAGCTTTCAATTGGGGAAAGTTTTTAATTTGTTTTTGGGACTGAATGAAAGTTTTAGCAACACCACATAAAAGTTTTTGACAGACAACTAGTTGTTGTAAGGGATGAGTTACATTAGGGGGCATCCACAAATTACGTGAGGTCAAAAAGGGGAGGGGAGGGGTTTGGAAAAATCTCACCAAATCTCACCAAGGGGGGAGGGGGGGTCGGTGAAAAACTCACGTCAACTTTTTAAGTTCAAAATTAAACGATTTTTTTAAGTTTGAGAAAGGAATAATACCCACAGATAAGATACTGTAGTGATATTTAGGCGGAATAATGTTCTTTTCCTCAAAATGCAAACGAATTGGATAGAAAATTATTTTTAAAGGTTGTAGGTAAATCTCACTTGGGGGGGAGGGGGGTCCAGCAAAATCTCACTAAATCTCACCAAGGGGGGAGGGGGGTCCAGATTTTGGAAAAAACACCTCACGTAATTTATGGATGACCCCTTATACAATTTAAAAAAATTTTCTACGTCATTCAAAAAGCATCTAACCGAATAATTATCAGAACTAGAGAATTTTCTCTGTTCCGCCAATAAATCCTTCAAAAACAGCCATTGATGAGAAATATTTTGATGAGTTACGTCAACTTCAGTGGAATAAGAATCGTATAATTTAGCGTTTGAGTGTGACTCACTATGCAAAACTGGATTTGCAGACATTACATGATTGTTACCAGAAGCAGTCGATTCCTGCATAGGAAATTGAGTGACTGGATCATGAATAATAATATTTTGGCCTGATTGGGGTATTGCGCTCTCTTGTGGTGACATGTTTATGGGCACTTGAGAGGTTTCGGCGCCGGAGATGGAAGAATGGGAAGTGTTCGCCAAACCATTTGCTTTTTCGGATTCAAGGTCATTGGGGGGTTCGTCATCGTCAGAGAAATGAGAACTATCTAACTCACTAGAAAAAGCACTCAAATCTGATAGAGCATTAACAATTGTTTCACATAATTCTACATTAGAACCTTTAGGATTTAAATGTAGTAGGTTAGCAACACTAATAAAATCTGACAATGAAAGGAATTCCAAAAGATACTCTTTATGTTGTTTTAGATCTAAGCTCGCGGAAAAGGAAGCAAAGTTTCTTAGCTTTTTTCTAGAAGTTCGATCAAACGGAGTATTAAACACAATTGTATGTAAAAGTATTACGGAATTGGTACTGCCATAATTTAAAGAGTTTAAAATTAGAGGTATAGTACCCAAAGTTACAGCCATTTTGAAAAGCAGCACACAATGCAATTTTCAGAAATCGATATGGTTGATTAACCGTAAGCAGAGGTATCGTGAATTTTTGGGAAAATGTTGGCCTACCTAATAAAGATGCATCCATCCATCCACAACAAAACCCAAACACTTGCCGTCGAAGTTGTGCTTGTCGTCAGCGTCAAAAATACGTTTAACGTCCAAAACGTACCGTGTATCGTCGAGAAGCAGGAATTTTGTTGTGGAGAATTTCTTCAGGTGTAGATGTAGTCCTGTCCTTGCCATAGGGTCCCGTAGGAATTTTCGACCTAATTTGTATGAGTGATGGAATTGAATAAAGGACCCATAGGAGAGTCAAAAAAACTTGGGTAGACATCTTGAATTTGCGGACGTTTTTTTTATGCTCCATTTTCCAAAATGGCGGACGCCGGCTCTATTTTGCTATATCTTTACTCCTAACACACTCACACTCCTCATTTTGGTGTCCAAATATATGTTTTTGAGGTCAAGGAATTGATTAAAATGGTTTCTGAAGTTATTAGACTTTTATTTTTTAATTAGTTTGTTTTTTTTCAATTTTAATTAACAATGCTATAAAAATGAAAACAAAATTCCAGTTCTTAGTTTTTATTCGATAATTGATGTTTAAAATACAAAATATAATTATTTGAACAAATGTTATCGTTACAACCTCTTCACACCCCAGTTCCACCGTGGTGGACCTTTGCTTACCCCCTCAAAAACAAACTTTTTACTGAAATTTATCAGCTAAAAGCTGAAATATGTATTATTTGATGTTTTTACTTTCTATTTCAATCGAGAGATGGCGCTTTAAAACAATATTTTGAGCACAGAACATATTTAAAAAGAGGATTTTTGAAAAAATGGCGTCCTATCTAAAACTTGGGAATATTAATTAATTTAAACCTAAATTAATTTATTTATGAGACTTAATTTGACTAGTTTTATTAATTAGTATCCTTTCAAGTAGAATAAAACAATTTGTAAAGAAATCCAACAAATTTTGAGTTTTGGAGAGCAAGATATAGAGAGGTCCACCAGGGTGGAACTCGGTTCTTAACGATGGTAAATGTGTAGGAGTAAAAATTAATAAAAAACGGGAAAATAAACTATTTTGAGAATTTAAAACACTTATTTTATAATTTAAATGATAATTATTATTTTTGTCATTTAAAAATTTGAATTTCATATAGAAAAAACAAATTTAAAAAATTTTTTTTCAAAATTTTTTTAATTTTTCAAAATTTTTTAAAATAAATTCTGTAAAATTCAAAATGAGTACTATTTTCTACAGTATAAATGTAAATTTACTTTGATTATTGCATAAAAATGTTAAAAACATGCACAAAAAGTTTTCTATGCCAATAAAAATGAATTTTTGAATTTTTAAAAAATTAAATTTTCTAAAAAATTCTTTATTTTAAAAAGAAAATTAAGTTACAACCTTCAAATAACCTACTATGACAAAAAAATTATAAATAATTCATATATATAAATTATAATTATAGAAAGTAACAATTTTATACCATAGGAATTGTGTCATGTTTTACTACGTTTAGAACTGAGGTCCACCAGGGTGGACCTTAAATTGTAAGCCCCCTAAAAAACATTTTCTCGACTTGAAGATTTTTATGAACTTTGTGAAGCATTTTAATACTATTTTAAGAAAAAAATTTGAGTTGAAAGAATTTTTTTATACCTCGGGTCTGAAGAGGATAAGCGAACTTTCGGGAGGTAAATTTAATTTGAAGCTAAAATTAGTGATAAAGAGATTCTGTGCATGTTATATACAGCTTTTTGCACTCTCATCTGTTGGTTGCACATGCTGCACAACTACCTTGCATCAACAGTTCATCAGGCATTCTATTAAGGCATAAATCAGGCTTTAGAACACCATTGATGCTTTTGTACCATCATTCAAATTCCGTTACTCGAAGACTTTTATCCGGGAATCGTCTTTCGGAGAGGTTAATGGATTCCCGATTAATGTATAAACACCTTCAGATATGGCCTTTTCTTATTGAATAAGAGGTGGAAGGAAGATATGAAAGATGTCTTATGTGCATGTCTCATGTACTGAAGTTCATCAAAGGTTTCACACTTGGAAGAGAGATTGATTACTTGAACGAAGAATCACTCAGCTTCTTTCCGGGAATTTTCTTCGGCAATTCCTTGTAACGATATTTCACTTAAAGCTTTTAAAATTGACGATTTCGTACCTAATGGTTACATTACAGCCAGTTAAGATATGGGCCTTAATTAAAGTATTGCAAATTTCAGCTCCCAATTCTTTCCCAAGTGTGCGTTTTATACATAGCGAAACTCCCACTTTGATCCACAATTCTTTCAACCCATGGCAGAATAGTTCAAATATGCATCGAAGGATGAGAACAACGACATCAGTGTCATTTGATAGCACTATGAGGCATTTTATTCCCAACTGATTTTATTCCCAGCATTGAACAAATGAATTATCATTCTGCTAAATCTGCTTCTTCAACAAAGGTTTGGAGGGCCAAGCAAGGTTCAACTTCTGTGTCTTTATGATTATTGAATCTTTACAGTCATTATCCTCTGTGATAACTCCACTAAGTACTGTAGTGAAGTTGTTCAATTTTGAATTTTTAATGAACTTGTTGCAGCAGCCGATTGGAGCATCTCTTTATTTTTACTAGAACACCAGAATCTGTCCATCTGTATTGGAATGGGTGTTTCTTCTTTGATTTGTATAAGTTCAATTTGTTGAATATTTCTCCATCCTTCTCTTTCCCCTTCCTTAAGTACAGTATTGCTGCAGTTGGTAGAAGCATTCACATATAACAAAATACTTGATTAACGAGTACTTTATGGTTGACAGCTATATTGAAGAGTCACTTAGGGGAAAGAGAAAGATGGAGAAATGTTCACCCAATTGAACTTATACAAATCAAAGAAGAAACACCCATTCCAATACAGATGGACAGATTCTGGTGTTCTAGTAAAAATAAAGAGATGCTCCAATCGGCTGCTGCAACAAGCAACAAGTTCATTAAAATTCAAAATTGAACAACTTCACTACAGTACTTAGTGGAGTTATCACAGAGGATAATGATTGTAAAGATTCAATAATCATAAAGACACAGAAGTTGAACCTTGCTTGGCCCTCCAAACCTTTGTTGAAGAAGCAGATTTAGCAGAATGATAATTCATTTGTTCAATGCTGTCCAGTTGGGAATAAAATGCCTCATAGTGCTATCAAATGACACTGATGTCGTTGTTCTCATCCTTCGATGCATATTTGAACTATTCTGCCATGGGTTGAAAGAATTGTGGATCAAAGTGGGAGTTTCGCTATGTATAAAACGCACACTTGGGAAAGAATTGGGAGCTGAAATTTGCAATACTTTAATTAAGGCCCATATCTTAACTGGCTGTAATGTAACCATTAGGTACGAAATCGTCAATTTTAAAAGCTTTAAGTGAAATATCGTTACAAGGAATTGCCGAAGAGAATTCCCGGAATGAAGCTGAGTGATTCTTCGTTCAAGTAATCAATCTCTCTTCCAAGTGTGAAACCTTTGATGAACTTCAGTACCTATTGCACATAAGACATCTTTCATATCTTCCTTCCACCTCTTATTCAATAAGAAAAGGCCATATCTGAAGGTGTTTATACATTAATTGGGAATCCATTAACCTCTCCGAAAGACGATTCCCGGATAAAAGTCTTCGAGTAACGGAATTTGAATGATGGTACAAAAGCATCAATGGTGTTCTAAAGCCTGATTTATGCCTGATGTAACGATAACATTTGTTCAAATAATTATATTTTGTATTTTAAACATCAATTATCGAATAAAAACTAAGAACTGGAATTTTGTTTTCATTTTTATAGCATTGTTAATTAAAATTGAAAAAAAACAAACTAATTAAAAAATAAAAGTCTAATAACTTCAGAAACCATTTTAATCAATTCCTTGACCTCAAAAACATATATTTGGACACCAAAATGAGGAGTGTGAGTGTGTTAGGAGTAAAGATATAGCAAAATAGAGCCGGCGTCCGCCATTTTGGAAAATGGCGCATAAAAAAAAACGTCCGCAAATTCAAGATGTCTACCCAAGTTTTTTTGACTCTCCTATGGGTCCTTTATTCAATTCCATCACTCATACAAATTAGGTCGAAAATTCCTACGGGACCCTAAGGCTTGTGTCATACCTGGCGTTCATAAGACGTGACATCGATCCATCACCATTAAAAAACGATTAAGATAGTACCAGGAGGAGGGGCGATCGGAGTGGACTCGAGGGGGCGATATAGTAGATAACTCCTGATGATAAAAGATGACACCCGTTTTCCTCCGCTGCAGGAATAATCTACTACATCGTCCCTCGAGTCCCCTCCTCTCCTCCCCTTATCGCTCCTCCCATTGACAGTGTGAGTTATTGGAGCGACTGCTATAAGAAGTCCGGTCTGTCATGACCCTATGGCAGGGACTGTACTAATGACCGGTCGGAAAGTAAAGGACATCGTTTAAAGTATCGTCATGGGGCTGAGGGTGTCTAGGAGGTGGGAAGGGAAAGGTCGAGGGAAAGGTCGAGCCCCCAAAATGTAGGGGAAAAGGCTACGACCAGAGACACAATGTACAATCACAAGTACATTTATTAACAAAAAGGGGGACAAACACAAGTACAGAAGAGTAAATTAAAGACTTCCTCTCTTCGCCGCTTACAGCGAACGTCTGCCGCTCAGATCTAGGGTTACAATAATGAATGAATAATGAGTCATAATGAAGGAAGCATGAGTGAGAGGATGGATATGCCATTCCCACAATATTTCTTTTAAAAACGTAGCAAAAATCAAATAGTAAACATGGGAACAATATAAAATTTCGATTTCCCACTTAATAATTAAGTATTCAAAAACTGTCACTTACCTATATTCCAATATATAGCTGATTATTATGAAGATGAAGGTTATCAAGCGAATATGAACTAAAATCGGCGCAAGTTCAGAGGTGCGGATGCTTGGCGATTTTTGGCTATTTAGCGGCACATTTAGAAGCCAAATCATTCACTTAACATTAGTTAGGGTTACCATATTAGTCATCTTTACCGCTAAAAACTTGGCGCATCCGCACCTCTGAACTTGCGCCCTAAAACTACATTTCCAATTAAATTTGTTCATTATAAAAAGAAATAAAAACGTGGCCACAAAAAAGTAGACAAATCTTTATTGACTTGCCGAAACATCAGAATATATTTTTTTCTCTCTGTTGAAAAAAAAAGAAGCTATAAATAAAAATTAAAACAGTGTTGGAGTGGTTGGAGTTAGAAAAGCTAAAAAGCCAATGTGATTTATTAGTAGAAGAAATCGTATATTTTTTTCTACTTTCCACAGTTTTTTTTTCATAGCTCTCTCAAGAGAAAAAGCTATCATTCTTTTGATCGGGGCTGCTGAAAAGCAGCCCTTTTTCTCCTAACAGATTCCCATACTAAATTCTTGATATTTTGATTTGATATGATAGAGATAGTGTTTTATACCACGATAGGTATATCTGCGGGGGCTGATCGACCGGGAAAGAAATCTGTTGGCGTGGCATAGCAGAGAATTATTAATTGAAAAAGGATTATAAAGGACAAAGATTAAAGGGGGAAATGGATAATTTTTTTAAATGTTGTAAAGCAAATAAAAATTGGAATTTCGGGAAATTTTGGTTGGGGGTGCTGCAGCCCCGCAGCCCCTATGGACGAGCCGCCACTGTTCAGGAACCAAGGTTTCTAAAACATTGAACTACTTTCTAAATTCCTCTCAAATCAGCTACAGCCTAGGCTTTGGGCCGGAAACTATCAAGTCTGTTATTCTAAATTATAAATAAAGCTAATTTGATTTGATCTAAAATATATTTCGTGGGGAAGGGTGATTTAATTAGAACTAAACGACTATACCTACTCAATTTCATGCATAAACCCCCTCATATTGGCAGAAAAAGAGAGGTGTCCACTTTAGATACAAGAGGTGTCCACCATAGAAACAACATCAACATCTATGTGGCCACTATAGATGCAATTTGAAGTACTTTTAAAAAATTGATTAAAAATACTTTACCCAATAAAATTAAAATTTTAATGGTAAAATCGAAAGAAGATCCAATTAACCTAAAAATAGGATGATAACCGTTTCCAAGCAAATAGGTTGGTATTTATTGAGAATTTAAGCAAAAATTTTCCTTAAAGTGTCCACTATACCCACATTTACCTTAAGCGGTTTTGTTAACTTCTTGAATTGAAACTAAGAAAAAACGGAAGCAAATTTCAGAGTAAGCGTTTTTTTCAGGCCTGTGATGGCCTCTTCTCGTCATGTGCTCCTGCGAGTCTAGTTTTAAAAGAAAGGATTGCTCTTCTTCAGAAAACGTTAGGAAATTAGGGGAGCGTTTTTTAATTGCAGATTTTAAACAGCATCCCATGGGAATTGGGCTTTAGTCTATATTTTCCTGGTAAATTTGATATTGTTCAGATCACCGAGTAAAGATACTTCAGAGTTCATCTCCATAGACGCTAATGGCAAATTTTTTAACATGGGGTTTTCCCATAGACAGTGGCGTTTTTATGTGATAACGGTGGAACTAACTAGAGAAAATGACGTAACGTTGTTGACTCTCTACAATCCGCAACCACTCTTTCTCAATTAACCCCACCCACTTTAAAATCGCTAGAGAGGGAAAAAGTTTTATATATTTTCCCGGTTATTCAAACAGTTGCGTGTGTATTTTCTTTTGAGCATGCACTGGGGAAACATTGCAAAGTCTCTCTGATGTCACGCTTTCCAGGGACTTACCCAATATTCTGCCCAGCTCCAGATCTCTCGCCGGCTTTTATACTTGATCTGCCCATGACGTCACTATCTCGCATCTTCTTTAAAGTGACGATGAATCGTGAGCTCCTCTGAAACCGAACTCACAACTCCACATTTAATTCAATTTAAACATATAACTTCACATTTAATGATAATTTCTGCGACCACAATAACTGATACGATACAGTGGCGAATCCAGGATTTTGGTCTGGGGGGGGCTGAGTTTCACAAATAACCTTATTGCTATTATGGGCTGTTCAAATATTAATGTAAAATACTGAAAGGGGGGGTGGCCCGTGCCATAACCAGATTTTTGTTTAGGGGGTTATTGCTCAATATCTTTTCTGGGGTCTAATCTTAGGAATACTGGTGACTTAGTTTTTACTGATACTTAGTTTTAGTAGAGATGACTTCCTAAGGTTTTAATTTTACTGTACTAAGTTTCAAAATTGTGTAAAAATGTCAACTCCAAGTAAAAGGGGGGATCTGGGGGTCCTCCCCCAGAAAATATTTTAAAATTTGCCCCTCAAAATAGTGTTTTGGCTCATTTTGAAGCCTTTCAGATTCCACCCAAAGAGCACCACTCATTGAATTTTCAAGGAAAAAAGTTTATAGGATTCTGAATTGGAAAATTTCGAATTTCAAGGGGGTTTGGTGGTCTTCCCCCCAAAAAATTTTGGTATTTTTACCCTTAAAAGTAGGGTTCCGATTCATTTTGAGACCCTTTGGGTAACACCACCGAATGTCCGCAACGTAGTGAAATTTCTTTTTTGTTTTATTGCTATTACCAAAACTTGAATGTCTTATTCCTGGGGGGGGGCTGCAGTCCCCAGCCCCCCTACTGGATTCGCCACTGATACGATACATTAAACGACGGAACAAACGACATAAATGTTTATAATAGGGAAATTTTAGTTACTGTCAGGGAGAGTTTGCAACCATAAGGAAAAAGTTTCCTTGATCTGGGGAAAAATAGCAGAGATTGTCAAATTAAAATGCAGCCTCCATACAAAGTTCTAAGTCCAATGAGAATCTCTCGTTTCCTAAAGTTGCCGCCCACCCTGTTGATTGACAGCTGGAGGTACCGCAACGCCACTATGGGATAACTGTAGAACTATTTTAGTAAAATCGCGTTTTGGACTCTCTGAATTATCTTTACTCTGTGGTTCAGATAAGGAGTTGTTTTCTATGCTTTATCGAAAAACTAATTGTGAAAAATGCAGGTGATATGATATGTAATGTTAAAGCTCAGTAATTTTACTCAATGCCACTTTAAATAATATCAGCAATAACAAAAGAATTAATTATATTATTACAAATTAGTTGACAAGAAAATTTTCTTTAAAAATGATTCTTTAAAAAGTTCTTAACTCGTTTCCCAATTAGCCGGAAAAATCTAGACCATAAAAAGCAAGCTAAACATCAAAACCCAGGGCCGTAATTGAAAGTTCTGCTGCTTATTGTAAGTGGCAGAATTTTCAAGGAATAAAGTATAATTTTCAAGGAAAAATTTATACAGCATTATGAATGGACAAATTTCGAGGGGGTTTTAGGGTTCCTATTCCAGAAAATTTTTTGAATTTTGCCCCTAAAAGTGGCATTTTAACTCATTTTGAGACACTTTAGGTTACATCAAAGAGAACCACTCCTTGTAAATCCTAAAGTTTCAAGGGAATAATTGTACTTATTAGATTCCAAAATTTCGAGGGGGTTTGGGGGTGCACCCCAGAAAAGTTTTGGAATTTTTACACTTAAAAGTAGGGTTCTGACTCATTTTGAGACCTTTGGGTTACACCCGAAGAGGGCCGCTCCTTGTGACACATAATTTTCATGGAAAATAACAGTAGGGGAGAGTGTTGTACCTCTGGACAAAAATCCCGTTTGGATTTTTCTAAGACAGGTAAAATCACATTTTTAACATTTAAAGTGCCCAACCTATAGTCCAAACCTTAGCAAAGAGGGTAATATTTTTTATTAGCTAAAATCTTCAAAATTGGATTTTTAATTCATTTTAATAACTTGAAATTTGTGTCCATAGGTACAACAACGTGCTCTCCCTATATGGACAGACCCAGTTGTACCTGTGGACACCCTTAAAAAGGAAATTTTTAGTTGATAAAAGCTTAAAATGAACATTTTAATTAGTGTATTACCTTTTAATAAACTATTTCAAGCATTTTTAAAATTGAGAATATATTTTTTAAAGTAATGTAGTTTTAGATCGTAAATGATCATTAAAACGAAGTTGAATGATAAAAGTCTTGATTTTTTACCAAAAAAACCTAACGATGGAGTCGGGAGAAAACCTTGTATAATCGAAAATCCAGCTGCCTACCAATAGTGTGCCTACTATTTTACACTACTACACAACTGTGCCTACTACTACAACTTTGCCAGCTGCCTACCAATAGCTGCCAACTATTAGTGAGCGAGATTCGTTTTCTTGCCAGACCGTTTTTCGCAGTCAACAGGTGGAGAGTGAATTTTAACGAGTTGAAAGCAAAAAACAGGTGTAATTAATCTCTCACAAGGAGACTGATTTTTTGTTCCAGCTGGCTTGGCCAAACCACAAGCAAGAGAGAACACGAGAACAACTCTATGGAAAGAACCGTTTTATTTTTTAGATGCGAAGAAAAGTTTTAGTTAAATGCAGGTGTGAAATCAAAACAAAAAGCGTCACTGCTCTTAGAGTTACAGGATGATACTGGTGTTCCCAGTGGAATTGATTTAACCCTTGTTTTGGCGTTAATGACTTGACACTCGTAAATAAATTTGGTTGTATACGAGGTTTTCTCCTGATGCCATCGATAAATCACATGGGATTTTCAGATCGAAGTTTGAGGTAATAGTTCCATCAATCATGCTGATAGATCTGATATAGGCTCTAGATCGTAACAGGGCTTCCTATGAGAGCCGAAAAATCAAATTATACTCGATTTAAAGAATTTAGATTTTATTTAATTAAATATTATAAATATTTTCATTAGATTTATAGATTTTGAGAAAAGTTTTGTAGTTATGATGTGAATATTTTTAATTTTTAAATTTGATAACATTATTTAATTTAATTAAAGAATTTAGATATTAATAAATTAAATGTAAAATTTGTTAGAATTTTTTTTTATTATATTTAAAAATTTTGAGAGTTTTGTGTAGTTATGATGTTAGTAAATAAATTTTGATGTCCTGATGTTTATAATTTTAAATATTTTAATATATTAGGGATCGTTTTACTATAAGTTCCTGTGATTTTTCATTTAAATCCTATGTAAAACACAAATTATCTAGAAATGGACTCTTGGACTTTGAAAACCTACGACCCAACCAAAAATATACGGCAATTTGAAACTGGGATAAGAGCTTCGCCAAGTAGCGATTCCTTTGCCAAATATTTGTTGTAAAATTGCTACTCAGCGCATGCGCACAGACTTATTTTTCAACTCTCATAGCTTGCCTTGTCACGTTCTAGAATGCAGTAGATCTGATCACTTCACTGATCCATAAAAACAATTCGATCAACACTTAGTTGTGCAAGCATTTGGTGGTTATAACTTTCGCTAATCTTCTTCGCTGGAAATTTCAAGTTTTTTGTAATCATCATACTTAAATTCGATAGTGTGCTAAAAATTTTATATCATATTTTACATTAAATGCAAAGTAAAATCAAAAATTTAAAAAAGTAGTTTAGATCACAAAATATTTGATTTTTCATCTAAAAATCACTTGAAAATAATCACAGACAAATAGATAACCATTTAGAATTAATTAAATATACATTAAAATGCATTCACTTTAATGAAACCTGATTCAAAAACGCCGATTATCTATAGACACCCACAAGAACGTGTCCGTAGGTACAACACTAGGGTGTTCCGAAAGTCTATGGTGAAAATTTTTTTTTCGAATTTCCCAGATGCCCCCCCCCCTCAAGTTGTTACAAATACTAAAACATTATTACCTGCAAATTTTCAGGTCTCTAGGACGATTTTTGACCCCCGCGCCCTTCAAAAGTAGGTTTCCCATGTTAAAGTATAGGGAAAATATTGAAAAAATCGTCATTTTTGGTTCTTTTCAATTTAACGAGCCCGGACGCAGTCAATATCGAATTAAAACCTATACATCATCCTTGGGACATCATTGCCTCAAGATCCTGTCGGAAAAACCTTCCATGGGACCTACTGGGGGGTAGTTATGCGGGGGTGAAAAGCGCGCTTTCACCGAAAAAAGAGGATGCTCGCCGGCGCTTGCCGCGGGTGCTGATGGATTGGATAATACTTCCCGGCGTTTGCGGGGGGAGCTGGATAAAAGCCACTTAAGTGTTTATTGAACTTTTTTCCTAAACTGCCTCGTTCTATTCTGTTTCTATTAGTAAAAAAATTTATTGTTAATTAAATTTTAGCTAATTTTTTTTACCCCGCCTACCTAGATTAACTTATTTCCATGGGGTATAGTGCTTAGCTTAGTGAAGGGGGTTTAATGTTTTATGCAGCTATCTCATTTTCCTGTAAACTCAACTCAGTAAAACCAAAATTTTTTTACGTAAATGCAATTTATTACATTAATTACATTACATTTGAGTTATAAAGAAAACACATGATAGCTAATAATATAGGAAAAAAGTTCAATAATCGGGGGTCAAAAATCGTCCTAGAGACCTGAAAATTTGCAGGTAATAATGTTTTAGTATTTGTAACAACTTGAGGGGGGGCATCTGGGAAATTCGAAAAAAAATTTTTTCGGAACACCCTAGTGCAACACGTATGGTGTCCGAAGGTACAACACCAGGTGTTTTTGCATTTAAAGTTCTATAAAAAACAAAAGAATTGAGATCTGACAATTTCTAATATCAAAAATAAAAAGTCAAAATCTCGGGGATTCGCCCCTTATATCACATTTTATCGTATTATAATTTAAGGGGAAGAAAAATATTAATGTAGTGATGCACTAAAAAGAACTTTGAGCACCTAAAAACAGTAAATTTATTATATAAAAAACAAACAAACAAACCAATTTTATTTACAAAATAAATACAAGTAATAGAGAAAAAACATATGATATGCCAAGGGGAAACACTCTTCCCGTACAGGCATAAGAGAAAGATATTCATAACAGAAATAAAGAAAAAAAATAAAAATAAGACACTATATAGAAACACTAAAAAAATGGCAAAAAAGCTGGGTAACATTATAAAATAAAATGCTTCAAAGTGAAAAATATATATCAACGTCGTCAATGTTTAATAAAAATTCAAATAATATTAAATATAAATGTTTTTTTAAAGAGCTGATTTCACGTTAGCAACTAGATAGCATCTGTTTACATTCAAATTCAACCACAAATTCAAATTTCCATTTTTTCCCGGATTTTAAAATGCGGTGGCTGAAGGTACAACCGTCCTTAGGTGCAGCACTCTCCCCTATAAAAATTTATAACAAAATTTCAAGGGGGGGTTGAACCCCTAACCCTTTAATACGGCGCTGAGTTAAGGGATTAAAGTACAACTGAATTTATTTCGGAATTTAATGAGATGGGGGGTTGGAGGTTCTCCCCAATCCCCCATCTTTTAAGACGAATTTTTAAGGAAAAATAGTAAGTAAAAAATTGACGTCAAATTTTCGGGGGGTGTTTGAACCTCCAAACTCCAGATATATTTGAGATATATTGATAGTAAAATATTAAATTTAAATCCGCACTTAAAAAGCGGTTTACATTACAGTTAAACGTGTTAAAAATAATGTAAACCACTGACTTTATCAAATTTGTTTTGATGAACTACTCTTATTTGCTTTTAATGTGAAAAAAAACCACGTTTTATTTGGGCCTAAGCCCCATTATACGGTACCGATAGTTCACTGTACGTAATCATTCAATTTCTTGCAGACCTACTCCCTTGTTCTCTTTCTCGTTGTTTTGGGTAGCACCCTCAGCCAAGACTTCGACGGTTTTGACGGGTTTGATGCCTCCTCCTTTGCCAATTTCGGTAACCAAGAGCTCTCTGGCTTAGACGGTTTCGATGGATTTTCTGCCGGTGGGGGATCTTTGGGTGGATCCGAATTCGAAAACGTCGACTTCCACTCGGGCCAGTTTGAAGGAGGAGAACCCAACCATTTCTTCAAAAAATAAACAAAGTAAGTGAATCAAAGGTTGCTTAGACTGTACTTAGTTCTTGCAGAAACCTTTCTTAAATTGCTTATCGACAGACGCTTACATCTGGGGTGCCAAGTCAGAAAGTGCGAAATCACGTAGGTCAAAATTTTTTTTGATGGTTTCTGATATAGTTCATAGTGTAGATTTCAAAACCGGTTGATGCCACTCTGCAAATGTTGAGCATTTTAAAAAAATCTCAAAAAATTAATGCATGGTAATCGAGACTAATAATGATACACTACCCTACAATAACACTACTCGACAAAAAAATAGGGTCAAAATGCTTCTGACACAAATCAAGCAGATTCTTATGTAAAATGACCCCCTTAATCCGAATTCGACCCCCGTTTTTCTCCATCACGTTCAGATTTTTGGGGAACAGCCCCTCCCCCTTTTTGCGTTTTTCGATGACTTAATGACTTTGAATTCGATTTTCAGGGGCAAAAACTATTACTTTAGCCTTTAAATTACACCTGAGAAAACAAGAAAGGTTAAAGCTTCTAAAATATATAAATTTGTAGCAAATTGATCAGTTTAAGGGGTTATTACCCCCTAAAAATGCAAAAAAAAAATCGCCACTATCCACAGCCCACGCATCTATTAACAGCGTGAAGCATGGAACCCCCATCCCCTGAAACTGGTCAGTTTTTAACGAACTGAACAATTTCCCTCAGGATAGACTTGAAATATAAGAACAATGTCATTTTTGAGCTTTTCAAAACATGAATATTAATTCCTGAGTTCACAAGTGGCGGCGCGATTCAGAGAGTCTCTTCTGCGAGTGCTTCGGGGGCGCTAACACATCAACCGCCTTGAGCAAAAGTCCTTGCTGCATATATCATTAAATTTGGGTCCTTGGGAAAGGGTTAGGACCCTTTAATGATGAATTGCGTAAAAAATAAGAGGAAGGGGGGTAATAATCCCTTAAACTTATCCATTTGTTGACAAATTTATATATTTTAGAAGCTTTAACCTTTTTTGTTTCCTCGGGTGTAATTTAAAGGCCCTGAAAATCAAATTCAAAGTCATTAAGTCATCGAAAAACGCAAAAAGGGGGGGAGGGGCTCTTTCCCAAAAATCTGAGCCCGATGGAGAAAAACGGGGGTCATATTCGGATTCAGGGGGTCATTTTACATAAGAATTTGCTTGATTTGTGTCAGAAGCATTTTGACCTTATTTTTTTTGCCGAGTAGTGTAATTGACCGGACACCAAGATGTGATGCTTCAACTAAAAAATAAATAATTTAATTTGAAGTGATTGACTTCTACGTGCTGCAATATCATTATTGACCTTTCTAGTCTTATTCTCAATAATATTTTGATATTCAGTTTTAGAAATTTGTGTCCATTTCTGCCTTGAGAAGATTGCTATCTCAGTTGTAGATTTTGACCGTGGTTCCCCACTCCTAAAATATTGCGTTATGTTGAATCAAAAATGTACCCTATGGTTTGTTTTGGGTCTCTGAAGGGGCCATAGAAAAAATTTCACATCTATATATTGATCATCCTGCTTGACTGAGGCTCAAACATGGCAGGAAGCATTGCCTTCCGGAAAGTAACATTTGTCCATTTTATGAAATTGACAGAAGGTGGGAAGAATCTAACAGTCCGAAATGCTCATCCTGGCATCAGTATTTAATTTACCGATAAGAAAAGTTAAGGATCCACGAAAAACACCCCCAAACGAGATTACACCATCTCTGAATTTGACGATTTGTGCAATCCACTCGAGAAAAAGATCTGCCTTTCTCATTTCACTACTCGACAAAAGAATAGGGTCAAAATGCTTCTGACACAAATCAAGCAGATTCTTATGTAAAATGACCCCCTGAATCCGAATCCGACCACCGTTTTTCTCCATCAGGCTCAGATTTTCGGAGAACAGCCCCTCCCCATTTTTGGGTTTTTCGATGACTTAATGACTTTGAATTCGATTTTCTCATTTTGGATGATTCGAAATGTTTTTTTGTGGTTTATATGATTTTCACACTTAACGGCACGCTGATGCCATTAAGTCATTTTTGAGGGACAAACAACAAGTGCAATTAGTGTCCCAACTCCCGTAATCATTCTACAACACCAAAAATTGGCTGTAACATTAATAACTCTCCCGAAATTGAACGAATAGACTTGCCTCTAAATTGACTACATGCTTCATCACTTCTTTATAAGTCCCTAAGTTCATTTCCTTTCGAAATATCATCACAATTTCATGCAGAACTAAAGAAGGAACCTCACCAGGTCACCTGCAAGCATTGGAATGTAAAAAAATTGAGATGCAGTCGGGTTTCATGCAAATTGTCTGGTGTCCGGTCAATTATTGTAGGGTAGTGTATATGTTTATGGGCTATTTTTCATTGTTGAATACGAATATTTCATTAAAAGTTTAAATAACTTAAAATATAAATTTTTAAAAATTATTTGAAAAATAAGATAATTGAAAAAATTAAAACATCACTCAAAACTACAAATAAATGCAAAAGAAGTAAATCAAAGGGTTTTCCCTTAGGAATGACTTAAAAATGACATACTGAAATTGAGAGAATATCGATCAATAAAAACTTTTTTTTTGTTAAAAACGTTTGAGACTGATGCCAAGGTTAATTTACCATGGATATTGTAGTTATACAGGGTGTCCCATAGATGTTGGGTCACACTTCTAGGGGGGATAGTCCCAGACCAAATCCCAGGGAGTTAAAAATGGAGCGACACCCAAAAAAAATTATTGAAAAATTCAATTTGTAGAAGAACTACTATTGGTAAAAATTTAATTATGGTATCAAAAATTGTGGTTTGATATGATCTTTAAAATTATCTTAAAAGTTTTCAGTTTAAAATTTTTTTATTACAAAAAAAAGTTTAAAAATCACAAAAAAATGTGAAAACTCTGCCAAAACTTTATTTTGTATTTCGAAATCCTTTCCTTTGATTTAATAAAGTGAAAGATCATAGTCGAAAACCCTTAAGTCCAAAGTGTCACGTAAAAACCATCAATTGTTTTCCTGTAAATTGTTTTCCTGACGTCTGGAAACAGACTAAAATTATTCCTGTACATAAAAAGGGTAATATCGCTGATTGTACCAATTATAGACCAATTGTCATCCTAAGTCCTTTCTCTAAAATTCTTGAAAGTATAATTTATAAAAAAATATTTGGTCAGGTTAAACACTTTATCTCTCCTCACCAACATGGATTCATGCCTAAAAGATCCACTGCAACAAACTTACTCTGTTTGACCAACAAGGTCATGTCTGTTTTTCGTGATAAGTCTCAGCTTGATGTAATCTACACTGATTTTTCGAAGGCATTCGATACTCTTGATTTTGGAATTTTATTAAATAAGTTACATAATTATGGTTTTAAGGCAAGTCTTATTGACTGGTTGTATTCATATTTAAATAATCGTTTTTTTGTGGGCATCGAACTCTCTACCTTGTGAAAAGAACTCTTTACCTTTAATCGAACCTTATACCTTTTTACAATAGGATTTTTAAACCTTTATCACATGCAGATTTTAACTTGTATATTTTAATCTTAATCGTTAGAAATATAATTATAAATAGCAGCAATATTGTATACTCGCACACACGCACCTTTACTTTGTATTTTACTAACCTTTTTAAAATGTTCTGTTGAGTTTTAATAAACGTTAAGTTTTTGTTAATCAATGCCCGGCTTTTGATTTCCTCTTCTGCGTCAACAACGACTTGGAGTGATGGCTTTCCGCCACATTGGTGACTGCCACAGTGGTTGACCATGGACTGTGAGTTTTTCGGAATAATGAGCTCACCCGTTCTTCTGGAATAATGGCGTATTCTCAGCCAACGGAGTTTCTGCGTCGAGTTTGAAGAGCTGATGTTCTGGAGTTCCCTCATCGACCTTCAGACGTCCCCACTGTGGCAGTCACCAATGTGGCGGAAAGCCATCACTCCAAGTTGTTGTGAACGCAGAAGAGAAATTAAAAGCCATGCTTAGATTAACAAAAACTTAACGTTTATTAAAACTCAACAGAACATTTTAAAAAGATTAGTAAAATACAAAGTAAAGGTGCGTGTGTGCGAGTATACAATATTGCTGCTATTTATAATTATATTTCTAACGATTAAGATTAAAATATACAAGTTAAAATCTGCATGTGATAAAGGTTTAAAAATCCTATTGTAAAAAGGTAAAAGGTTCGAATTAAGGTAAAGAGTTCTTTTCACAAGGTAGAGAGTTCGATGCCCACACTTTATATGTTTATTTTAATAATACTGTTTCAAATAAGTTTACGAATACCTCAGGTGTTCCACAGGGTTCTAACCTTGGTCCTCTTTTATTTAATCTTTTTATTAATGATTTGTGTACTGTTTTTGGGAAATCCGATTACTTGTTTTTTGCTGATGACTTGAAAATAATGAAGACTGTTAAAACAACTGCTGATGCTAAAATTTTACAGACTGATTTGGACAGTCTTTATAAGTGGTGCATGCATAACAAGTTATATTTAAATACACTAGCGGAAATAAAAATCCCAACACCAAGAAGGAAAGGAGATATCAAAGTCAAATTTTTTTCCATGATTTCACATAGTATCAATGTGAATTGATTAAAAAATCAGCCTTTCTGGATGTTAGGGGGCCGAGAAAACCGGGGAGGAGTGTTGTCTCCATAGGTGTCCATTACCGCCGTCACTCGTCATGGTATTGAGTGACAGGGGCTCTAAATGACTTTTGAGGGATTGGAGGACCATGATGCCTCCTCAGGTAGTCCAAATTCATATGGTGCACCAGCGGACGTTGCATACCGGGCTAGGTGATTTCTCCTCATTGACCGGACTTGTTTTGTGAGCGTTGCTTCTTACGAACGGATAAGCGTGGGTAAAAATGCAACATAGGGGGTTAAGAAGAAAGCTTGGACATTGCATAAAGCATGTGTTTGTGCATTTTTCTCTTGAAATTTGTCCCCAGGACAGGTAAGAAGGTAAGGACGGACAACCGGCTAAAAAACCTCAATGAAGCAGCTTTGGTTGGCCAAAATACCGGTAGATTATACTGACGACAAGCGGCAGTGGAATGGATGTCGTTTGCAGTATTGCGGATCGTCCGTTCGGTCCGCATAGCTTCTTACATCTTTGTCTATAAACAAGGGGCTGAAAATGGGCATTTCTGTTTTCAATAGTGCACGAATTAAGGAAATGAAAATCCCAATTTCATGACATTGTGTTTATGAGAGAATCCTGCTTCGGTGTCTGATGGTGCTTCGGTGTAACATGATGTGTCTGACCATTGGTTTCTCGCGTATTGAATGGCAATAATCAATGACAGGGCTGGAACGCGCCAATCGCTTTGTGTCAAACGCCCCAGAACACTCTTGATAAATCAAACGAAACGCGCGAAAAAATATATCAACTTTTCTTAAATAATGCAGCGTTCTTAGTGTTGGATTGACGTGTCCCGGTTCTCTCATTGGTCCTTGCCGTTACGCGAGAGTGTCGAACTATGTCGATCGCGAAGAATCAACTGGGAGGATCGTCCGTCGTACTTATCACGCGCGAAAATAATACATGTGAATCCATCCTAACGAAATTCTCAATCACTAATCTGTTTAGCTAACGCACGCGATCCCTTATTCCTACAACAGGTTTGTAGAAATAAGGGATTTTCGAAATACAATCTTTTGCAATCTAATTGAATCAGTTTTCTTGCAATCAAAAATTTATGGAGTCTTTAAAATCTAGAACACTAAGAGGAATTTTTTAATGAATGATTAATCAATCACTGTTTTCCTAACGATACAAACTAAATGAATACGAAATGTAAAGTTAAAAAAATTAAACATTCTGGATTCAGTATTAAGAAAAAATGTGCGTTGGCATAGCGATCCGCATCTAAATTTCAATTTCAAACAATCAAATCGGTCAAATTGTTTTAAAACTAGCCCTTCTGACTGGAATGAAGCTTTAAATCAAGTATTCAATAATTCTTATTCGATTCTAGAATCGATTTTATCTCAGATTTCAATATCCCAATATGACGTTTTCAGGGGCGTCATTTCAGTTTTTGGTTGGGGGGGGGGCAAGGAATTTTTTTTAAATGCGTCTGGACCTTGCTGGAGCCAGGTTTTTTTTTTGGGGGGGGTTGCCTCAACTTCATTATTAAGGTAATATCATGTCAAAATTTGACAATGTGAACTCCAAGGAAAAATGGGGGGTCTGGGGGTTCACCCCCAGAAAATTTTGAAAATTTGGGTCTTAAAGTAGTGTTTTAGGTCGTTTTGAGACCCTTTGGGCTGCATCGAAAGAGAACATTTTCTTGTAAACCACATAATTTTCTAGGGAAAAGAGTTGTAAATAAACGTCAAAGTTTTAAGAGGGCTTTAATTCCCCTTTAAACTAGTGTTTATCTCTTTTTCAAACTCTTTGGGGAACTTCTAAAGAGAAAAGCTTCTTGTAAAAGGAATGGTTTTCAAGGGGGAAAACAGGCGTGAAAATTTTAAAGGGGGGCCGGGGGTGCTCCCCCAGAAAATTTTTGAAATTGAACCCTCAAAAGTAATGTTTTAAGTTTTAACTCCTTTTGAGACATTTTGAGTTGCACCCAAAGCTCCTTCTGGAAGTTACAGAATTTTCAAGGGACTTGCAACTATTTTTCACATTATAGTGGAGACCTTGGGGAGGGCGGTTGCCCCCCCCCCTGCCCCCCCTAAATGACGCCCCTGGACGTTTTAGAAAGAGGGATTTGGGCAATTGTTCTTCCCTATTTTCAAAATTTTATTGGCATCATCTGTTAAAACGTTCGTGAACTACGAATTTTTTAAATTTGCTGAGAAAAAATTCTTAGGTGAAATAAGTAGGTTGCAGCAGACCGCATGTTTTTATCTCTCTTAGTTTATTATTTATTAATTTTTGAAATTGTTCAATTGGTTTTGGGACACCCTGTAGTTAAGTTATATAGTATAAAAAGCCCCAATTGATGATTAAATCATTAGTTAATTAATTTATTTATTAAATTAAATTTTTAAAATACAGGTAAAATTCTTCAGTCAAATGAAACAAAAAATATACTGAAAAATTTGGTAATAAATCATCTAAACAATAATTAAATTTAAAAAAGACAATATCTTCAAAAATTTAAATTTAAACAAATTTAATAATTTTAATTTTTTAAATTTTGAAGTATTGGCTTGTAAATCAGGGTAAGTTCGCATATTTGCAAATTTTTTTGATTTTTTGATAATCAGTGAGGTTTTTGCTCTATCTCTTTTAGTTTTTAAATTAATTTTTTTAACTTTTTAATTTCGCCGCTAGGGGCGCTGTAAGTCATTTCAGTGTATTCTCCAGGCTTACTTGTTGGTTCCGAATAAAAGCCGTGCAACGCAATTTTGAAACACCCTGTATAGTAAGAGGGTTTATTTTTAAATTTTAGTTAGTTCTTTCTATGTTAAATGGGTTCTGTCAAAATAACGTCAGTTTTTCCATAGTTAAGTAAGTTTTTTCTGTTCGTCAGTTTTCTTTAAAATTAATGTTTTATTTTTATTTTTAAGTGTTCATTTATTAATACTATGAGATAGAATGTAAAAACTTTGAAAAAAAAACTCACTGAAATTGAAAAAAAAAAACACCATTTAATTTTTGAAACCTAGTTTAAATTTTGAAAAAAAAAACTAACTTATTTTTAAAATATTCTAAAATTTAAAAATATCCTAAACATTGAAAAAAAATATTCAATTTTGAAAGAAATCTATATAACTTTAAAAAAAAATACTGAAATTTAAAAAATTATCCCTAATATTTTATGACTAGTTTTAACTTTAAACACCCTTAATTTTTAAAAAACCCATTCAATAATGAAAAAACCTAAATTATTAAAACCTGGTTTAAATTTGGAAAAAACCCACTGAGGTGCAGTTCTTGGTCCAAAATTGCTCCAAAATGAGGATTTTTTCACATGTTTTTTTTGAAAAAACCCATTAGGTCCAATCCAGCCAACCCTGCATGTGATACATCTCTACGGGCAATGATTTAGTGCTGTTTATGAATATCCGGCCAACTTTTCAATAAAATTTAGAATAAGAGGGGGAAAATTGAAGCATTAAAAAGAAAAGTATTGAGTAAAGGGCTTTAATTTTTCCACACTTAACTGTAATTGTTGTAAACGTGTTGTCCGAATTAGCTTAAAAATTGCATAGGTACATTATTATTTTCTGTAGTGACATAAAACTAGGGGCCTTCACTAATTGAATTCCGAAAAAAACATTTTTATATATTCATGATCATGAGATTTGCTAGAAAGTTGCTATAACTGACAACCTAAAATGTCTTATTTTTATACTTAAAAAACATTTTTTTTTACAGGAGTCAGTTTTGAAGTTGATTGGTCTCAAACCTTTGAATCATCTGAACCATCAGTATTTCCCCCTATTCATGTTATGTCTGCTGTTGTAAATACCGGATTGTAAATTTCAGTTAAGCTGTTAATGTTTACAAAGAAATGCATGATGCTATTCATAATTATAATCTTTATTCACAAATAATAGGAAAAAATAAATAAAACAAATACAAATAAAAAACATATGATACGCCCAGGGGAAAAAAAGATCCCATACGGGCGTAATAGAAATTATTACATTAATGTACAATGGAAAATAACAAAAAAGAGAAGAAAAAAGAAAGACGATACAAAAACACTCACAAAAACAAGAATTCTAGAACAAATTGAAATAAATACATTGAGAGTTACAATAATAATAATTGATACAATAATAATAAAATAAATAAATAAACAAATTAAAATATATTGAAATAATTTATTTTTTGTTTTCTATTGGCAAAGTCTGGCTGCTGCAAATATACTATCGCTTCATAATGATTTTAAAAATAAAAGTCTATGTCGTTTAAATTAATAATAAGAAGAAAAAGTTCGGGCTTAAAAGTAGAACACTGTTCAATATTTTGGAGATCTCGGGGCAAATTATTATAAAATTTGGGTGCTAGATAGAAAAAATGCTTACGGAAAATTTCCTTAAAAAATCTAGGATTGTCTAGGAAAAAATCTAGGGATCACATGCCTGTGTTATCAAATTATGATGTCCTTTAAATATGCATTAACGATTATCTAAGATAACTTTTAAAAACTATTTTACTTACTACCTTACTAACACCGCATTTTCGGTTACGAAATGTTCGTCTCTTTTAGTATGAAATTCGATAGAAGCTATTCGCCTAAGTCACTTGCAAATTTTCAGACTTGTACAATACTGGAAAAAAATCGACTCAGACCCTATATCTCCGGAACGGCTTGTGATATAAAGACAAATAAGGTATCATTTTTCAATGATTTGAAGTATTCTATATACAGAAAATTTTTCAAGTTCTTGGGGGGTCGTCTTCATATTAAACGAAGCACCAACTTTCGTTTTTCCTATGGGCGACATCAAAGATTATTCCAGATTCTGAAAGAGCACCCTCTAAAACCCCCCAAAACCAGTTTTTATGTCATTTGGTCCCCAAATGAAGCCAGGAGTGGGGGTTGAAGTTCGTCGAATTTAAGTTGAAATCTCGTTTTTTACGTTGAATTCTCGTTTTTGATCCTTTCAGAATCGGGAATAATCTTTGATGTCGCCCATAGGAAAAACGAAAGTTGGTGCTTCGTTTAATATGAAGAAGACCCCCTAAGAACTTGTGTGAAAATTTTTCAGTATATAGAATACTTCAAATCATGAAAAATGATACCTTATTTGTCTTTATATCACAAGCCGTTCCGAAGATATAGGGTCTGAGTCGATTTTTTTCCAGTATTGTACGTTTCATACTAAGTGAATATCGTTACGATCCCTTATATGTGGTCTTGAAAACAAATAATGACATTTCTAAACATGTGACTGTCAGTTGATAATGTATGGCTAGACTAAAAGTCTTCGAGAAGTTTTTTTACTAAACATTTTGTTTATCCATTCTCAATCGTAACACACTATTCTAATCTTATCAAAGCATGGAACGGTTAACATTCCATAACCCCTGTCTCCATATCATATCGTTTTCCCCTCTGACTCCTTATTCTTTGTCCAACTACTACTATGATAACTTAAGTCCATAAGAAATTTATAATGATATCTTAAAAATAAAAGTAAAATCTTAAATCTTGTTTTCAGTGAAAATATATTTCTGTTTTGTAATTTTCTACTTTCATCTTATACATAGAACATAGCCTCTAAGAGAACATTTTACATTTAAGATATTTTTTAATTGCAATTTGATTTTCTAACACTTTAAATGTTATTTCTTTTTCTACCATACATACGAGGGTGGTCCCAGAAGTACCCGGCCTAACAAAGAAAAACAAAAAACTTATAGAAAATTTTTCCTAATTTCTCTAGATAGGCTTCTTTTAGCCCCATACACCTCTTCCAGTGAAGTTCCATGGGTTCCATGACCTATTTTTAGAAGGATTCGTAAAAGCCCTCAAAATGACCGTTAACAGCATATTTTACTTGATAATTTTTGCAAATCTTTGCCCATCGAACTATTTTTTGAGGTTTAGGAGCAAAAATGACCTGTGGGGACAAAATCTGGGGAAAACAGCACGTTTGAGTAATTTAAACATTGATTTAACTGATTTTAGCCATCCCGACAATGGACGCAATTTTCATCAATTGCGGCAGCCATCTTGCACAAAGCTTTTTCAATATCAAATTTTCTGTCAAAATTCTGTAAACTGCACTTTTTGAGATCCCTGTTTTATCTGCTAGGTCCCTCACCTTCGATCGGCGATCATCCACCACCATTTTATGGATTTTTTAAACCAATTCTGGAGAAGGAACTTCATTTGGTCGACCGGTTCGTTGTTCGTCTTGGCAGCTCGTGCGACCATGTTTAAATTCCGCCACCCAGTATTTGATGGTGGAAAATGAAGGGGCAGAGTCCCCCAGTGTGGAATCCAGCTTCGCTTTAATATTCGTGCAACTTAAGCCCTTCAAATGGAAGTATTGAACAACGAAACGATGCCCATTTTTATCCATCTTTAAAATTTTACTGCACTTGTTTTCTATTAGAACCTGCGAAAACGAATTCTAATTAACTTTCCCCATTCCGATTAAGAATTTGGTCCTAATTATGTTTGAACTTTCGCCTCTAGTCATTTTTTCGGTTTAATAAGCGCCATCTGTAGGTCAGGCCGGGTACTTTTGGGACTACCCTCGTAGGTATATAACTCAGGAAAAAGTATTTTGTGTTTTCAATGAAATTTATTTTAGCTTATAAAAGTTATTATCTTGGAAGAAATTACCCTGCGACAAAGAGGGCAGTTACATAATTCTTTTACACAATTCTTTACATGCAACAAGATGACCGCACGGTTGAAATACAATACACATTTTTCGATCCATGCAAATCTTACATAAAAATGAATTTTCCTTTTGAAATTCACTCTCACTTTTATGAAAGTTATTTACAGTTAAAATTATTAAAGTTACAATTTAAAAATTTCTTTAAGAGATTAAACCAAAATTACTTAAATCAGAATATAACTAGACTTGAGCCTGTTATGTCTCCAAACATTAACTCTTTTGTTTACTTTGAATACAGTAACTCTGAAATGTTAAATTTAATTAATGCCTTCACTAAATTAGACAGCTATGATTATGATGGGATAAATGTAAAACTAATAAAAATATTGGTAAATCATAATATTTCTTTTATCACTAGTTTTGTAAATACCTCAATCATCAAAGCTGAATTTCCCCAATCACTGAAAAAAGCTACCATAACCCCTATTTTTAAGACTGGGGATAAATCCTCCTTTTCAAATTATAGACCTATTTCAATTCTTCCCACTTTTGCTAAAACTATTGAAAAATCTCTTTCAAACAGAATGTACCATTATTTACATAAAATAAAATTTTTTGGGGACAATCAATACGGTTTTATTAAAGGGAAAAATACCGAAAGTGCACTTTTGCAATTTTCAAAATTCATCTATAATAGTATAGACAGTAATAAAAAAACAGTAGCGATCTTCCTGGATATATCAAAGGCATTTGATAATGTCAATCATAATTTACTAATAAAAAAATAAGATTTTGCTGGTTTTCGTGGAAATATTCTAAATTGGTTCAAAACATATATATCAAATAGAGAACAGCGTGTTAAAATTCAAAATAATTTCAGTAATTATGTAATTTCAAACCGTGGCGTTCCTCAAGGTTCAATTTTAGGTCCTTTGTTATTTCTTATTTTTATAAATGATTTCTGTAAACTACAGCTATATGGCAAAATGTTAACATATGCCGATGTTTCTGTCTTGTTATATTCATGCTCTGATATTAATGCTCTTCTGTTACAAATAGAATCTGATCTGACTGAAATAAGAAAATGGTTTACTGGAATGATCTATGCCTAAATTTAATAAAACAAAATATATTTATTTCAACTTAATACTGTCTGAAAATCTTAATATTAAATTTCATTCCTCCAATTGCAATAAAAATAATTCTAACTGTCAGTGCCCCGTTCTGAAATCCGTCTCTACAATTAAATACCTAGGTTTACATATTGACTCAAACTTAAAGTGGAAAACTCATGTAAATGAACTAAGTAAAAAATTACGTTTTGTGTTAGTTAAATTTCACCACTTAAAAAATAAAATAGATGCAAGTTTTTTAAAAACACTTTATTATTCTTGGTTCTACTCACTGTTAAATTATGGTATTATTATTTGGGGAGGTGATTATAAATATAATTTACTACCACTAATTTCGATCCAGAACAAGTGTTTCAAAATTTTAAATCCCTATCATTCACATGCTTATAGTTTTAGAAATTTGAACTTACTACCTTTTAAGTATGACTTCTTATTCCGTGTAGCACTTTTTTTGTACCGAAAAAAATCAATATGTGAATTAAAATTAAATGTATCTCAAAGAAGACCTAATGAAATTTATAAAATTCCTCGTTTTTCTAAAGAAATATTTCGGAAGCATTTCTTCTTTTTAGGACCTAAAATCTATAACCATGTGCCTTCTTATCTTCAAAACATAAAGACGTATTCAACATTTAAACGTGAACTTCATAATAAATTTGGACGACATAGACCATTATTTTCAAATTTAAAACGAAGCAACTATAACTTTAATAACCAGACTTTTGCCAACTCTGTTTATTATTAAATCTATGTTATTTCCTTTTCATTTTTATTCAATTTTCAAATTTAAAATTATGCCTTCAGTTATTTAATTTTAATTTTAATTTTTTTTGTTTTCTCATGTACGACTATAAATTTTGTAACCTTGTGTTCAATTTTTAAGGTTTTTTTTAGTTCCTATTGCTTTTCAGTGTGTGTGTTTTTATGTATATTTATCTTAAATTTATTTTCATTAAGTTAAAGTTTACCCTATTACATAATTTATATTCAAATTTATCTGTCACCTGAACGGGACAAAGTCCCCTTGGTGACGAATATGTATCTTATTTTCTGTACATATGCTATATGTGATAATAAAGCTTATTATTATTATTTTTTGAAAATTTTATAACAGGTTGATTTTTTATTTTACTACTACTAGTATGCTCGTCTTCTACAAAACCAAAAGTCTTTGAAACACTTTTCTTTGTCTCATATTTAGGAGAGATTTTCTTTGTTTGAAGGAGAAAACTGCCTTTGTTTTTCATCAGAAAATAAATATTCACAATCGGAAAAAACTTTTTATGTTCAACAATTGGATCATCATCATGCTTCCAATTTCCCAATAATCCACCACAAGTAAAACAAGCTACAATATCTTCAACGCCAATATAATATAATCCAGAATCCGCCATATTCTTAATATTTGGGTTTTCTTTAGGCCATTTTCTCAAAGTCTCAAGGCGTTTTTCTACATCACACATTTCTGGGTATTTTTGGACGATATATTTCATTTGCGAAGAAATTCCTATCAAGAAGGAGGGAAAAAAAGAAATTGTTCGATTATGATAGTGTAGTAGTTTTAAATGTAGCTCCAGCTTCATTGAAAAAGCAGGCTAGCTCCTTGTTACATTTAATTAAAAAAGATCCTAAGAACTTTAATTCGAATGAAAAGGGAGAAGTATCAGTTTAAGGACAATCTTTACCTAATTCTAGCCTAGCCGATTTATTAAATTTAATTTTCACAAATAGAAAAAAAAATTTTGGAACTCAAAACAAGGATGAATTTTTAAAAGCATTAGCAATTATGAATATTCCTCATTATTAAAAATAAAATTAATAGACAGTTACCATCTGTAATTAAAGATCAAAATCCTTCCGCAAAACGTAGCAGGAAAAAATCCACAAAATGGTTATCGTTTAAATAAAGATGATTTCAAAGTAAACACAATGTGTTTCACAAGAATTAATTATGTATTAATTTCGTAGCGCGGAGTCTACATGCAAAAGGCCATGTGGGGGCCTGCCAGCTACAGGCTGGCCTACAGTTTCATCAAACTGAACTTTATACAGCTTGAAAAGCTCAAAAACTTGCTTACAGACATAACACGCGTACTGCATACGGATATCACGTGCATTGTAAATAATAATAATTGTAATTTTAATTGTAAATAAATGATTTGTTTCTGGATAAATTGTTGTTATCCTTTTCGTTCATTTTATTGTTTAGAATTTGCAGGTTCTTTTCAGATTCCAGCTAGTTTTTCTTAGATATCCAGTTTTTAAGTTTTTTTTAGGTTTTTAGATACTTCTAGGTTTTAGCAGATTTTTCCAGGATCTATCAAGTATTTCATTTTAGATAGGATGAAAATGTTCCAGTTCTGAGAGAAAATTGATATCAGGCAAGTCTTAAAAATAATAATAATAAAGCAATTGACAGGCTAAGTTTAAAAATCTAGTAAAGATAATACTAAATATGATAATAGTTCTGTCTCTGATAAATTTTAAAAATCAATTTAATATATAAAACATTTGTAAAAAGTCTATTCACTTATAGACTCCCTATTTAATAGAATAATGTTAATCATAATTGTTAATTTTATGCAGGTTTGAAAGATAAACTGATAAATAAAAGTAAAAATTATATGAATAAGTCTATGTACTTATAAAGGCTTCTTGTTTATGACTAGTTAAAAAAATCTTAAATTAATTTTATTAAAATCAATACATTCTATATAGTCTTAATAAAGAATATTCCATAAAAAGTTCAGCTTGAGAACTTATATTAAACCCGGGTACTGATCCGATAGATAAAGTACCCTTTTGCAGGTTCGAATCCCGCTCTTAAAATAAAATATTTTAAATATTCTCTTTAAAAATAATTATTTAGCCCTATAAATAACTTAAACTATCACCGTTAGATGGTTGCACATTAGAAATAACACAACTGTTAAGATCCCTTCCCGCGATAAGGCTCAATCCACATCCACCTAGTGGCGCAGAACGCCCAATTCACATCTACTATCTACTAGTAGTATTTGAATGATATTGCATATAATGTCAAAAATTGACAACGTGAACTCCAAGGAAAAATGGGGGGTTCACCCCCAGGAAAATTATGAAAATTTGCCTTTTAAAGTAGTGTTTTAGCTCATTTTGAGACCCTTTGGGCTGCATCCAAAGAGAACAGTTTCTTGCAAACCACAGAATTTTCTAGGGAAAAGTGTTGTAAATAAACTGTCTAAGTTTCAAGGGGGCCTCCCCCAGAAATTTTTTAAAAAATTCCCCTTTAAACTAGTGTTTTATCTCTTTTTCAAACTCTTTGGGGGAGCACTAAAAAGGAAAAAAGCTTCTTGTAAGCGGCAGAATTTTCAAAGGGAAAATCCCTGTTTAACAGAAGTCAAAATTATAGAGGGGGCTAGGGTGTATGCCCTAGAAAATTTTTTTAAATTTCCCTTTTAAACTAGTGCATTATCTATTTCAAACTCTTTGGGGAGCTCGTAAAGGGAAAAAGCTTCTTGTAAATGGCAGGATTCTAAGGAGGAAAAATCTGTATAACCACCGACATAAAAATTTTAGAGGGGGGCTGGAGATCCTCCCCCAGAAAATTTTTTGAAATTCAAACCTCAAAAGTAGTGTTTTAACTCCTTTTGAGACTTTTTGAGTTTCACACAAAGCTCCTTGTGGAAGTTACAAAATTTTCAAGGGACTTGCAGCTATTTTTCCCATAACAGTGGAAACCTTGGGGGGGCGGTTGCCCCCCTGTCCCCCCTAAATGACGCTCCGGACTAAATGATTTGAGTGTTTGAAATCTCAAGTTTAATATAATCAAAGTAAACGAAAGAGTTTACATTCGAGTTTTATTTGTTTTTATAGCTTGTTTCAATTCTAAAAGAGTAGTGCGATGTGCTGTTTTATAAATAATGTATATACAGGGTGTATCTGAAATGGTGCAACAAACTTTCAGGGATGATAGTACTCATCAAGATGAACAAGAATCGGTATAGAAAGGGGGTCCCAGACCAAATACCAGGGAGTTAAAAATGGAGCGACACCCCCAAAAAATCATTGAAAAATTCAATTTGTAGAAGAACTACTATTGGTAAAAACTTAATTATGGTCTCAAAAATTGTGGTTTAATATGATCTTTAAAATTACCTCAAAAGTCTTCACTTTAAAATTTGTTTTATTATGAAAAAAGTTAAAAAACACAAAAAAATGAGAAAACTCTGCCAAAACCTTATTTTTGTTAGATAAATCAGATGTATTTTTGTCTGCCACCCCTGCTCGTAGCTGATATGCGCCCGAAACTTGAGCACAGATCATTCCGGTGCCAGGCCTTTACTTTTCCTCTTTGAGCTTACGCGAGTTTTAGTTTCTGCGTAGTGGCATCGGCGTTTTTCGCCTGTATAAAAGTGGGCACCGGGATGCTCCTAGTATCAATCTAACGCAATCTATCAATTGCTTCCTCTCACTTTCAGACGCTTGCCTTTCTATCAGATTCGCTCTGTCGATCGGATGCTTGTTAATCATTATGCTTCTATTTTAAATCATTATTTCAGTAGTAAAAATAAACTACTTTTATTTTTAAGAGCTTTGATTTCTTCTGTTCATCCAGCTAGCACAGTCGCGCTATTGGTCTTTCCACTGTAAAAGATGCAACTTCAATTTTATCAGACTGCTTTTTATCAGATCATGCATCATTTGGTTATGGGCCGCAATATGCCCAGTAGCCGTCATTAGCTGAATCAGAACTTTGAACGGAGGATTGAAGTTTTATTGAGAAGGATCTTCAAGTAGGGGGGCATCATGGAACCCCAATTCGAAAGAATTTCTGCTCTGAGGATGGACGACTATCCGACTTGGAAGCAAGACCTCACTGCCATATTAATGGACAGAGACTGTTGGGATATCGTTCAAGGAACTGAAACCCCTCCAGCAGAAACTGCCAGTGAGAAGGAAAAACGAAATTTCAAGACTCGCAAAAATCGAGCATTTTCGACGATCTACTTGAATATTACTCAAGATCTGAAGCCCTTGATTGCCAGTACAACCGATGGAAAGGAAGCTTGGGATATTTTGAGCAAGCACTTCCAACCCGATAGTAGAGCCAGACTGATCGGCCTACTGGACTCTTTCTTTTCCTGTAGAATTGAGGAAGGAGAGATGATCGGACTTTTTGCTGCAAGACTTAGGAAGATTATTCTTGATCTCCAAGATTGTGATGAGAAGATAGCCGAAAAGTATAAAGCTTTTCAACTTATAAGATTTCTGCCAAATGAATTCCAGTCGATCGTTCAATCGATCTACCGATGGGAGAACTCTAAATTCACTTTTGAGCATGTTTTGGAAGAACTTATCGCCGAAGAGTCGCGACTGCTCCAATGCAATCGTGACAGCGATCTCGTCTTAATGAACAGCTCAGTTCGGAAGCAAGCAAGTTTTTCAAAAGAAAATCCTGTCAAGTGCCGTAATTGTAGAAAGATTGGACACTTAACGGAAGATTGCACTTTGAAAAAGAAAGGTTCAAGGAAAACCCGATCACGAGCTGATTCAACACATATCGCTGAAGCCTACATTAGTGAAAGGGGTGTGAATCCTAATTGCTGGATATTCGACAGTGCAGCTACATCTCACTTTTGCGGAAATCGTGAACTATTTGAAACTTTCAAATCTACCAAGAACAGAGAAATCTCCTTAGCAAGCAAAGCAACATGCCCTACTGAAGGAATTGGAACTATCAGACTTAAATTTGGATCTTATACTATGCGATTGGATGATGTGATCTTCTCCTCCCAAATCAGACATAATTTGATATCTGGACCGAAGTTGGACAAAGAAGGATGCAGATTCATCGGAGAAAATGAAACCATCAAAATCTTTGACGATGAAGATGTGAAGATAGTAACTGCAAAGTTACAGAATGGATTCTACCGATGTTATCCGAACCCTATCAGAAGTAAAAAGCCTTCAAAAGAAACTACGCTCCAGACTACTACAACGAAGGGAGATGCTGAAGAATGGCATGAGAAGATGGGACATATAAATATTCAGTACATTGCAGATTCAGTTGATCTAGTTAGAGGGTTACCAAAACTGAAGATACAGAAGTTAGACTGTGAACCCTGTCGTCTAGCGAAGACCAAAAGAAGATCGTTCAAGTCGACCGGGAAAATCAAGTCTACCAAACCCCTTCAGCTGATCCATACTGATATCTGTGGTCCATTTAAGACGCAAACCCAACAAGGATACAAGTACTTCATAACTTTTATTGATGACATGTCAAGAAAAGTAGTTTGTTTTCTTTTAAAGAGAAAGGATGAAGCTGCTGAAGCATTTCAGAAATTCCAGGCACGAGCCGAAAGATTTACCGGAAACAAGATCGTTGCTGTAAGATGTGACAACGGCGGTGAATTTCGTGGACTGGATTTTGCCAAGAAACTGGAAAATACTGGGATAAAAATAGAATATACCAATAGCTATTCACCTGAAATGAACGGAGTTGCGGAAAGGTTCAACTACACTGCTACAGATGGTATTAAAGCCTTGTTAAAAAGTAGCAATTTAACAGACTCATTCTGGGGAGAAGCTTTGCTGACTTTCACATACTGTTGGAATCGTGTGATTCACAAGAATCTGAAGAAGACGCCCTTTGAACTGTTTGGAGGATACAAGCCATCCGTATCTCACTTGAAGCCGTTCGGATCACTTGCCTATGTCGGTTTTCCAAAGCAACAAAGATCGAAGCTTCAAATGCGTGCCAAAAGAGGTATCATGGTCGCATACGCGGTGAAAACCAAAGGCTATAGAATCTATCTACCTGCAGAGAAAAAGATCATAGAAACCATCAACGTTTCATTTGGAAATGGAATGTTCTACGATCGCAGCAGAGGTGAAAATGTCAGAAGCAGCGGAATCGATCTGGACCCTTCTTTTAGTGATCCACCTGCAAGATCTACTCGATCACGAAAATTTAAGAAAGATTCAGAATCCAAGAAATCCAATCAGAGTCCAAGCCCTATTAGAAGCAAGTATATGAGTTTCTGTTATGATGAATCAAGTTCGGAATCGGAAGAAGAACCTTTAAAACAAGATCCCATCGTAGATGTTAAAGAATCCGAAGATTCACAAGAAGACTCTGAAACTGCTGACATTACTCAGACGTCTGATGAGGATAATAACGAAGATGACGATCTGGATGATAATGAAGATGATCCAGATGATAACAAAGAAGAAGATCTAGATGATGAAAATAAAGAGGACAACCCTGATGAAGAGAAATCTGACGATGGAAACATCGAAACTTCAGAATTAAACTGGATTAGAAAAGCCGTTCTACGAAGAGGCGGAAAACGAATAGACATTCATTACAGTTACCCCGGCCATAAAGCTAGTTTCAAATCACGAAAAGGTATTGAAGCTTTTTGCCAAAAGCATGACTTGGAGTTTAAACATGAACTTTTTAATTTCTCAGGCAAATGCAAATACTCTGGCGTAGTCAAGACCGGACAGGAAATCCAATTTGAATCTAATCAAGCATGACTAGCACAGCCACAGATTCCTCGTTTCTATCAGGAAGCCATGAACTCTCCCGACGTCAAATCGTGGAACAACGCAATGGACGAGGAAATCTGTACTATGATGAAAAGAAAAGTTTGGAGCCCAGTCCCGAGACCTGAAAAAGCTAAAGTCATCGGCTGCCGGTGGGTCTACACAAATAAGAAAGACGAAACTGGTAATGTAGTTAAATTTAAAGCTCGTTTAGTCGCAAAAGGTTTTAGTCAATTAAAGGGAGTTAATTATGATGAAGTGTTTTCTCCAGTTATCAATTTTTCATTAATTAGACTGTTTTTCACTATATTAGTTAGTTTTTATCGTTGGAGCCATACTCAGATCGATATAACCTGTGCCTATTTGTACGCAAAACTGAAAGAAAAGGTTTTTATGAGACAGCCCAAAGGTTATGAAGATCAAAACCATCCAAATCATGTTTGTCTCCTTCATAAAGCAATTTACGGTTTAAAACAGAGTGGAAGAGAATGGTTTCATGAACTATCAAGTGTTTTAGAAGAACTTAAATTTAGAAAACTGAAATGGGCAAACGGTGTTTTTCATAAACCTGATCTTGTATTACTTTTATATGTTGACGATATTATTATTTTGGGCAAGACGGAATCCTGTGTTCTAAAGGCGATCAAAACCCTAGAAAGAAGATTTGACCTCAAGATATTAGGAAGAACCAAAACACTCCTTGGTGTGCAATTTACAGAAATTAATGGAAAGGTGTGTATTGATCAAACTCAGTACATAGAAGAAATTTATCAGCGTTTTTCTAAATTCAACCCTCCCATTACAAGTCTGCCTATTGCCAAGGGAATTGTTTATTCCAAGTCACAACGCCCATCTACTGAATCTGAAATTAAAGAGATGTCGGAGTATCCATATCGAAGTCTGATTGGATGCTTAGCGTTTTTAGCTGCTCGCACGCGACCGGACATTTCATTCGCCGTCAACCTATTCTCTCAATTTCAGAGTGATCCTGGACTTTTTCATTGGACCGGACTTTTTAAAGCTTTTAGGATACTAAAAACCTGCAACTAAAAACCTGAAGCTCGATCTCACCCGCACTGAATCCTTGGACATAAATGCCTACTGTGATGCGGATTATGCAACCTGTAAAGATGATCGACAATCGATCGGGGGATTCATCGTTTTTGTTGACAAATCACCTGTGGTTTGGCGAACTGCTAAACAGCGATGTGTCACACTTTCATCCATGGAATCGGAATTCCTGAGCATTACGGACTCTTGTAAAGAATTATTGTGGCTCAGAAACGTTATTATGGAATGTGGCGAGATGAAAATTTTTGATACTACTGACTTTAAGTGTACTTTATTCTCGGACAATGAAGCGGCAATCGCTTTTTCTAAGTCTCCTGTCGAGAACTCTCGAACTAAACATATAGACGTTCGTTTTCATTTTGTAAGGGACTTGTTAGCAAAGGACATTTTTATTTTGAGACATGTTCGAAGCAAGAACAATTTTTCAGACGTGTTTACAAAGCCACAAACTAAAGTTCAACTTCAGAAATTTAATGATACTGTATTTTTGAATAATTGATTTTTCTTTTCAGGTTTTCGTAAGCAGTCAATTTGTTTAATCAATGTCTCCATGTATGAATTTTTACATTTGTGCTAACATGTTCTATTAGTGTATTATTAGATTTATGATTGTCTTAGATTTCATATATTTTTATGTGCTGTATTCACAGGTGCGGCAGAGGGGGCACTTGTTAGATAAATCAGATGTATTTTTGTCTGCCACCCCTGCTCGTAGCTGATATGCGCCCGAAACTTGAGCACAGATCATTCCGGTGCCAGGCCTTTACTTTTCCTCTTTGAGCTTACGCGAGTTTTAGTTTCTGCGTAGTGGCATGGCATCGGCGGTTTTCGCCTGTATAAAAGTGGGCACCGGGATGCTCCTAGTATCAATCTAACGCAATCTATCAATTGCTTCCTCTCACTTTCAGACGCTTGCCTTTCTATCAGATTCGCTCTGTCGATCGGATGCTTGTTAATCATTATGCTTCTATTTTAAATCATTATTTCAGTAGTAAAAATAAACTACTTTTATTTTTAAGAGCTTTGATTTCTTCTGTTCATCCAGCTAGCACAGTCGCGCTATTGGTCTTTCCACTGTAAAAGATGCAACTTCAATTTTATCAGACTGCTTTTTATCAGATCATGCATCAATTTTTTATTTCGAAATCCTTTCTTTTGATTTGATAATCTGAAAGATCATAATTGAAAACCCTCAGGTCCAAAATTTCACGTAAGTACAATCATTATTAAACGCTTGAGATCCTGATAAAGTTTGTTTTTTGCGTGCGCTAACAGCTGTTCTGGAAACAGCCCTAGAAAACTGCTTGCGCACCCAAAAAAACAAACTTTAACAGGATCTCAAGCGTTTAATATTGATTGTATTTACGTGAAACTTTGGACTTAAGGGTTTTCAACTATGATCTTTCAGATTATCAAATCAAAAGAAAGGATTTCGAAATACAAAATAAGGTTTTAACAGAGTTTTCACATTTTTTTGTGTTTTTTAACTTTTTTCATAATAAAACAAATTTTAAAGTGAAGACTTTTGAGGTAATTTTAAAGATCATATTAAACCACAATTTTTGAGGCTATAATTAAGTTTTTACCAACAGTAGTTCTTCTGCAAATTGAATTTTTCAATGATTTTTTTGGGGTGTCGCTCCATTTTTAACTCCCTGGTATTTGGTCTGGGACCCCCCTTTCTATACCGATTCTTGTTCGTCTTGATGAGTACTATCATCCCTGAAAGTTTGTTGCACCATTTCAGATACACCCTGTATATATACAGGGCTCGATTTCTAAAAAAAAGAGGTACCGGAACGGTAAAATTATTGGTATATATCAAAACTGTAAAAGCGAATACTTTTTAATACCTGAACTTAAGCATTTATTTTTTAATTTTAATTTATAAAATAAATTCAAATGAATTGTACTAGATTAGGAAGAGTGTTCTCAATTATTGTATAAGCGATGAACTCTTTATACACCTTTTTTTATAGTGGGTTATACTTTTTTCCAACATGGTGCTGTAGGAGGCGGGACGGTGAATGAACCAATAGTGTTGATTATCAATGAACAACTAGTGTTGTATATTTGTCAATTTAAGGAATATAATGCGTAGTTAAAGTCCTTAAATGATAGAATTTAAGATGTTGCAAATTTTATTTGCAAATTTGCCCAGTGATCTGGCAAATCTGGTTCAAATAAAAAAGAATCAACACCAGGAGCGGATTGTGGGTAGTTTAAATGGGGGTTTACTATCATGTTTTAAAAGAACAACCTTACGATTAAATCACAAATACTGTTAGCATTTGCAAAAAAGACCCAGGTAGCACACGACATCTGTTGGTATTCCCACGATATGACCTGATATTACTAATATCGGTGAATCCCAACATATCGTAATCACGACTTCTACTGATATTGTGTGATATTATGTTTTGATTTTAATGAAAGAGACAAATAATGACATTTTTAATGACATTATTAGCAAGAAATAGGCTATAAGAAGTAGAACATGATGTTTTTAAACCATCTTTTACAATAATTAGAAAATTAATGTCGTAAAAGCTATACCAAGTGACACCGTGGGATGTCGTAAAATGTATATCATAGAAACGGCATCATGTGATATTGAGCCACATAACGAAATCTATGTCAAAAACTGTTATCTACTGATATTTGTATTATATCATGATATATTATGTGATATGATTATTTTTATGTCATAGATACGATAATGATTGGTTGGTGTCGTGACCATGGGAGTAAGTCCATAGGTCCTTTTTGGAAAGATAATATAATTTAGTAACTTTATATGAATCTTCATTAATTGGATGTTGGAACCTATGTTTCTTTACCTTTGTTATGAATACTTGCGGTTTTTTTAAAAGATAACAAATTAAATTTGCTGGTATTAAAATTTTAACATAAAATTCCACACTTACTTAAATGTGATTTTTAAAAATTTCATAAAATACTGCCTGATTTACTTTTTTATATTTTTAACCCGTAACAGGGGAGGTGAAAAATTGGAACATACACAAGGGGACGTGGGGTCTGAGTAACTTTCTATATTTTTTAAAAATCGTCTAATTAAGATATGATTCTGATATTTCTGAACATTGTTATTTGAACATTTATCTCTTGATAGAAAAACACCGTGTGCAGCATGCTGACTAGGAAATGGAGCTCAGTGGGGGGTGGGGGAGCGACGCATTCCTCGACAGTGCGACGCAGTGTTTGACCAGCGCAGCGAGCGACTCTCACTCAAACCTTTCAATGGGAATCGGAATATGCGTTGTTTTTAAATGTATGAAGGAAAAAATTCGTAATTTTTCATTGGAACAAAATTTTGTGTAGTTACGATTGTTTTAAAGAAAAAATACTATTACTAATTCAAACTTCATGAGAATAAAATGAAGAAGGAAGAGTTTCCTCCCGTGTTCGAAAGAATTTCTGAAAGACCAAAATTAAAATCACATTATTAAAGTTATTTAAACTTATTTTTAAATTGTTAATAATGCTCACATTTTTCACTATTTAGCCGAGTTTTTATAACTTTCAAAAAATATAAAGTGTGTCCCTGAAAATTTTTTAAGCTGAAAATATTCAATTCGGTTTTTTTTTTCTGAACAAGTTGTCTGATTAAGATTCTGAATATGTTTAATCCAGTTTAACAATAGTTACTGCCGCACATCCTTTTATTAAAGGTAGTCGATTATCAACTGAAGAAAATAAAGCTCCGCAATTTCCACCTCAAATTCTCGAACCAGGTAGCACAAGAATATTGGCCAACATGTGTACCAATAGCAATTATTTTGCATGTTAAAAAAGTAATTAAATGTTTCATAAATTGAAGAAATTTTTTACTTGTCCTTGTTTTTAAATATTAAATTATACCTAATCTGAATTTTTGTCTTGTGTCTGGCGCACTATACCCTGTCTTGGGTAATGCGCCATAAAAACCTAATCATCCATCCTAATCTGAAATTTAAAATAGCATTTAGCAATGAGGTAAAAGGTCCCCTTCTACAATTTGAGAATTTGCTGAGAGTCGGAAAAATTTATGTAAATTTGCCACATTTTCCTTAATATATAATATACATTTTTTTTAAATTTGTTAATTAATATTATATAATATAAGTTAGAGGATCGCTCAAAAACCAATTAAATCAATTTTCATCGGGTTGCCAACCTATGACCTTTCATTACATTCCCATAAGCTCTCAGAATCTGGAATTTCATTAATTTGCGACTAAAATTGGGGTCCCTGGACCCGTGCGTAAGTCGCCCTGAAGTCGCGAATTTTACCGAAGTCGAAAAGTTTTTGACCTTAAAATCTTAAAATATATCCAGCCATATACCTCAAATTCAATTTTGGTGGAAATAAGTTTGTAATTAAGACAGAAATTGAATTTTTAAAAAAAGTTCAGAATTTGACGGAAAAACACAAGTCCAAAGAATGCTTATAAATCCGAAAATATTATTATTAATTTTTTCTACATTTTTTCCTATAGTAACTAATTGTTATGGGAAAGGGTTCCTATGATGATTTTTACGTTATGGTGATTTTTTAGAACTAGACTAGGGCTTACTTACGTTTAATGCCATACACTCAATTTTTTGGGGCAAGTCGTGTCAGTAGACTTTTGGAAAAAATTCGACTTCACCCCAAGTGCCTTACACGGATAAATCGGGAATTTTTCACAGATTACGAATATGTAAATTATTAATGTGTAGAAAAATTATTTCGAATGTTTTTCCTGAAAAACCTATATTCCGAAAACTCCGTTTTTCCCGGATTTCACCCGAACCGCCCATTCCAAACTTATGAAATTTTGATATATATTCAACCTGAACCTAAGGAATCGAACCATCTATCTCATTAGGACGTGGGTCAAAATTAAAATTCCTACTTTTTTCCCGCCAAAACGCTCCTGGACCATTGGCTCCTTTTTCAGGACGCTCCGGATAGTGTAGTAACACTTTTCTGGAGAAACTTTGTCCCAAAAATTCAAATTTTGTAAATTTTAAGCTCTATCTTGCTTGGTTCCAGAGAAATTTACGAAAAAAATATCGTTTTTGGACCATTTAGCCATTTTTTTCAATATCGCGAACTTTATTGGACCCATTAGTGTGATACTTAGTGTCAAATAATAATTTGTAGACCCAAATTTAATAGACCCAAAAAGGTCTAAAAAGCCAAATATTTCGAATTTGGCCTTAAAAAGCCAAAGTTAATTCAATTAGATTCTAAACTGATTTTTACATACCTTCTGTATCTTCAGATATGTATTTTCATCGTATTTTATTTATTTCATTATTATAAAATAATTTGTGGGAATAAATTGTAGAAATTGTACGTAATTCGTTTATCAAGTAAAGTGAAATGGATACCGAAGCGGCATTCCAGAGCAAGCAAATGTCGGGTCTCGCTCAGCGTCGACCGCGCATTTTCAATTCAATGGCGAGCATTGGGTAAGTTCAAGGTGTAAGTTAGGTTTTTTAAAAATTCAAATTGTCACAACCGTATAATATATTATATATCTTAGTGAATCTAATTTGTAGGATAATCTTTTTTTGATAAAAAATTATTATAATCCACAGTTGCACTTGCACATTATAAAAAAGATCTAGAAATGGTCTATTACTAGGCTTACCATATTTTCCCGGGGCCAACCCAGGACAAATTTTTTAAATTTCTTTATAAGTAACGTATCAAATTGCCAAAGATTAAACACAAAGAAAAAAATATTCAAACTAATAAACATTAAACAAATTTTATTTTTTCATTTCACATTACTTTTTCAAAAATTGTTTGAATTTCTACAGGTTATTTTTAATATCAGCAAGCCTAGTCAAACTTTACTAACTTTATGTGGAGTATTTTCAATTTTGTAATGTTCCACTATTTTGGCCTAAAACTCTTATTTATAACTTAGTTTTTGATATTTAAAGGATGTTTTAGAAAAATTCAACTCTTAAGCTTTAAAATGATGTATAATTACATTATAGGTTTTATTAACTTTAAAAAATTGGTACTTTGGTTTCATTATTCATGGAATGGCTCATTTTTGGGATATTTCTTGCATTTTCGGTTCAATTCCGTTAAAAAAGTTCCCGCTAAATATCACCATGCTCCACCACCATAATCCATAATAAACAGAAACACCATAAAAAACATCATAAACACCATCCATAATAAACACCATATCGGACCTTGAAAAGTGCCCGAACCTACGAACCTGGTTTGGGGGAAGCCCATGCCAGCTCTATAGGAGCAATACATAAGGTTTGGGTAAATTTGTTTAGGTTCGGGAGGAAGGTTACAACTTTTTCCAAGTCTGTGCCATATATTCAAATATCGACATTTTTCCGTCTTATATTGATAAACTGAACAGTTATTGATCAAACTAAACATTTTAATCCATGAGTTTGAAATTATTTAGCAATATTTATACTTTTTTGTGTCCGAAAGAGCACAGCGATATTTAGCAGGAACACTAACGGAATTGAACCGCTTTTTCTTAAAATTTTTGGCAGAAGTTCAAAAGTGATCCGATTCACCCAGTTTTATGGTATTTTAAAGGAACAGCTTTAGAATAAGTCCACTTTTGGCGACTGTTTCCAGCCGGCTGCAAACCAGCCGCCATCTTGTTTACACTGGCTCAAAGCCCAAATAAATAACAGAAACAATAAATACAAGAATGATTTTAGCAAAGCACGTAAAGAACAAACAATAGTACGACCTCTATCAAATAGCATATTAAACATGAATTTGAAAATTGACTTTAGCTTGGCATAATCATCAAATAAACCCCGTTCAACAACCGATAACATGGAGTTTAATAACTACCAAAATAGACATTTACTCTAAATTACCAGCACTAATAGCTAGAATGAACAATCTTACCTTATTATTTAATAGAAATTTGAATTCTAACGAGATCCTACGAAAATAACACGCTGCGGATTCATCGTATACTGTCATGTATGGCCGCCGCAAATGGCAAATGAATGACAAGACCGCAGATTAAACTCAAATCTGATGGAACAACCAAAAAGAGTAATGAATTATTTCACCTCGAAATTATAAAATAAAAATGAGAATTCATTTAATTTTTATTTTTCTGCCGTTTTGATCTCTACAACTAGCGTATATTATTTTCCAACTAATAATAAATTTGCATAAACATGGCTGCCGGATTCAGGGCCCGATTTAGAAAATTTGTAACACTAGGCCCAACATTCAGGAAGGGGCCCCACGTTACGCAGTACCTATGTGTTATCACAACCCCGTACAAGAGTTGGGTAATTTAGATTGTATTAATACAAGTAAAAATATAAAAGTTTACGTGCATTAAATGTATGCAGTATTATAATCACATGTTTGCAATACCATTAAACAACAAGTAATGAAAAAACTTACTAGGAAGTATAAAAAGTCATTTCTACTATAAATTTTAATTTACTTTTCAAATTTAGGGGCCCCATATTGTGGGGCCTTTAGGCCCGGGCTTAGTAGGTCTAATGGTAAATCAGGCCCTGGCCGGATTGAGCAATCTACTTGACATGAGCAACCGATGAGCTGACGTAAGCAACCGATGACCCAGCAAGCGCAACCAATCGGCAATGAAATACCGCCAACTTGGCGACAGCGTAAACGTGGACTTATTCTAAAGCTGTACCAATTTAAATTCCTTATTTAAATTAAATAATTGAATCAAATAAATTTAAATTTGATTATATAATATAAATGGTAATCATGTTTTGAAACATTTTCTTTTGTGTTTCGCCAATTTGATAAGCAAAATTAAAATCCGATAATTCGATTTTCAAAACTATAATTCCACTTTCTTATTTTCCATTCATTTTTTACTGAAAACTCTGGCTGCGAGTGTTGCCTAGTAATAAATTTTAAGTAAAACCGAAAAAAATATCCAAGTGATATGAAAAGTAGTTATTTAAGCGCTGAAAAATATGACTATCGTATCGAATCGTATGATCTCGGGAAGTAGTAGCCGATAGCCCCCTCTACAAAAAATGAAGGAAAATTTAGGTACCATAGAATTTTTTTATAAATATTTTCCGCCAATTTATTGTCACAGTAATCACATGTATGTATCTTAGCGTACCAAGATTCAAAAATTTTTTTAGGGGAAAACCCCTAACTCTCCTATTTACTTCGTAGCTTATGGAATAGATTCGGTTGTTTTCTATGGTAAAAAAAGTTTGATATTTCGAGAGGGAGATAATATACCCCAAAATTCCACTTGAGTGCAGGTGTGAAAACACAGCAGTTCCTTCAAAATATGTAAATAACCTTCATCTGCCTTTTACTGTAGAATTTTCATATTAAAGACTCCCTTCGAAAAAATTGTCACATGGATTAAGAAGAATCTGATAGCAGCCTGCCACTTAACTTTTGATTTCAAGTGTGGCCCTTGAGTACGTAGAAGTTGGAAACACCTGTTTTAGATGATTTAATCGGTTGGCGTGGTTTAAACTTTTTCATAAAAATACATAATTTAAAAGTAATTGCGTTTGTAAAGTAATTTATTTAATAAATTTTCTTTTCTTGAACAAAATATAATGCTTGTTTTGATTTAGTAAATAATTGGTTTGATTAATCAAAGAACCTTGTGGTATTTTTATGCACTTTAAACAACCAGTTTTTTGATGGTCTAAAAAACTCCTTGTTTTTTTTTAAATTCATGACCAACATGTTTGAATGCACCATAAATAACAAAAGATTTTTTAACAACCTAAGCGATATTTTGAACGTTTATTTCTTTCTTCATCAATTTCTTGCTGAAATTCTACACTATTTGGAAGTTTTAATTTTAAAATAAAAATATTTTAGATATCTTATTTAAATTACAATTGAATCAAATAAATTTGAATGAAATTATTTAAATGATAATCATGTTTTGAAAAAAAAATTCCAACTTGTTTTAAAAAAAATTTACTTTCAGAGGATGCCAAGCTGATGTGCGGTGACAGTGTGGGGTACCATTCTGGCCAGTGGGAAGGTATCCAACCTTGGGCACCACATTAAAGCGCAAGGAGATGTATTGTAAGTAATAAAAAATATTTATCTCTTATTGAATTTTAGTCGGGATTGAGACAATTTAAACCAGTGTTTTCCAACGTGGGGCGCACACCCCACAGAGGGGCTATTTCACTTTCTAGGGGCGAAATTAGAAAATTTTCAACCAAATTGCCCCTCCAGGTGGGTAAAATTCTAAAAGTTTTCTGGGGGAGAACCCCCAAGCTCCCCTCATGACCTTCCTTGAAAATTCTGCCGCTTACAATGATCGAGCGGGTCTGTTAGGGTGTTATCTAAATGGTCTCAAAATGAACTAAAACATTATTTTAAGGGGAAAATTCCTGAAATTTTCTGGGGGAGAAACCCCCAATATTATTGTTAATTCATTTAAAATGTAACTAACATTGTTATGATAACTCTGTAAATTATTGATTGCTATTTAATACTACATTTTGAGTGTAAACTTGTGTGTAATCTTCTTACATGGAGGCATGAAAAATTTAGAAAGGCTTTGGTGTGGCGTGGACTGAAAAAGGTTGGGAAACACTGGTTTGAAGTAACTTATATTTTGTTCACAACATTATTTTAATAAACTAGGGGGCTATCGCCCCCTGCTCGCTATCGCTCTCCAACCCCCGGGAACTGCTGACGCAGTTCCCCTAGGATTGCTTCGCAATCCTGTGCTCTCTACGCTCGCTCGCCATACGCTGGTACAGCCTAGCAGAGATTCATTACCAACTAAAGGTTCAATTCCGTTAGAGTTACCGCTTAATATCGCCAATCTCTTTTGAACACCAAAAAGTATAAATATTACTAAATATAGTATAAAAGTTGCCAAATTCATTTATTAAAATGGGTTCAATTCCGTTAGAGTCCCCGCTAAATACCAATCTCTTTTGAAAGCTTAATTTTCAAATATAAACAGTTTTTTTTTAAATTTTTAATGATAAACTGAACAGTCAGGTAAACATCTAATTAAACATATTAATCCATAAATTTAAAATTATTTAGCAATATTTATAATTTTTGGTGTCCAAAAGAGGTAGGCGATTATTTAGCGGGACTCTAACGGAATTGAACCTCAAAATGTTTAATTAGATCTATAACTGTTTATTTTATCATTAAAAAATTTTTATATTTGAATATTAAGCTTTCAAAAGAGATTGGTGATATTTAGCGGGAAATATAACGGAATTGAACCCCAACTAAATTGATTGGTGAAAATGTAGTTTTATAAATAGTAATATGCAGCAGGGAAACATTAAATACAGTGTAAGAAAAATATGTATACAGTGTTTATAAAATTCATAGTTACTGTTGCATTAGCCAAGAAAAACCACCATAAGCAGTAAATTTTTATCAGATAAGTACTATTAACATGCATATGAAAATAATAATTTAACATATTTGAACAGCTAATAATATCATTAGAGACTGAAATCGGAAAAAAAATCAAATCCTAAACAATGCACTCATTTTGTAAACAAATTTATTGTTGCCAACCGAGTAAAAGAAATACAACGAAATCTGGACGTCACGTAAGGGAATTATATATATAGAAGATAACAAATGTTTGTTCTCTCTTGTACCTTTTTCTTTTACATTGTCCAGAATGCCACCCCCCTGAATTGGCGCCTGCTTGAGTGTAGCAAATGGCTATGAAGGTTTAGGTTAACCTCACAAGAAGGGGCAAAATGGAGTATCCAAAAATTAGGAGAAACGTTTAGGAAAAGTAACAAATATATTGAGGAATATTTACCCCTTTAAGTTACAATGAATCAAATAAATTTGAATTAAATTATTTAAATGATAATCATGTTTTGAAAAAAAATTAAAATTTATTTAATAAAAAAAATTACTTTTTCAGAGGATGGCCAAGCTGTGGAGTTCCATTCTGGCAACGAGGCCAGTGGGGTGAAGGGATCCTCGGGCACCACATTGAAGCGCAAGGAGATGTATTGTAAGTATTTAAAGATATTTACCTCTTTTTGATTTTTAGTCAGGATCAACACCAGATGTGGAAAAAGTTGTAACCTTCCCCCGAACCAAACAGAAATTTACCCGAACCTTATGTATTGCACCTATGGAAACTGGAAGTGGCTTCCCCCGAACCAGGTTAGCAGGTTCAGGCACTTTTTCCAGGTCCCGTCAACACAGTTTAAACCAAATTGTTTTTCACTAAAAAATGGGTTTAAAAAAACAACTTTTGGTTTGAAGTAATTTATTTATTAAAATAATGCTGTGAACAAAATATAATAAATGGCTGTTCCCTCTTGTACCTTGTTCTTTTAATATAAGTAGATAGAAAATGAGAGTTCACTGACATTGGGGTTCCAGGGTTCTGTCTGGGTCGGTACTTTGGGGTTCTGTCTGGATCAATACTTTGCGGAGTGTCTGGGTCGGTAATTTGGGACTCCAACACTAAATTGGGGCTCCACCACTAAAATAAAAAGTTAATTTACACCAATACAGGGTGTCCCATAAATAATGGGTCACACTTCTAGGGTGGATAGTAGACACCTAGACGAGTCAGAATCACATAGGGTTTGGGGGTCCCAGACCAAATCCCAAGGAGTTAAAAATGGAGCGACACCCTAAAACAATTATTGAAAAATTCAATTTGTAGAAGAACTACTATTGGTAAAAATTTAGTCATGGTCTCAAATTTTGTGGTTTAATATGATTTTTAAAATTATGCTGAAAGTTGTCACTTTAAAATTTTTTTCTACCAAAAAAGGTCAAAAAACCACAAAAAAATGTGAAAAATATGCCAAAACTTTATTTTGTATTTGGAAATCCTTTCTTTTGATTTGATTATCTGAAAGATCATATTTTAAAACCCTTAAGTCCAAAGTTTCACGTAAATACCATCAATATTAAACGCTTGAGATCGTGTTAAAGTTTGTTTTTTAAGTGCGAAAACAGCTCCAGAAAACGAACGTTCAGGGAGAATCTACGAGTTACGGATAGATAATCGCTAACTTTCTTTTCTCTCCCAGTTTGGCGAAACATACCAAGCTCCTACAGATCGCCGAGACAGCTTGGGCGATTTGTTGTTGGCGAAAGTTGGCGAGGAATCTCGTATCGCAAATAATGGCGAGAAATTTAGCGAGCATCAATCCGTAATTCGTAGATTTTCCCTCAACGTTTCTTTTCTGGATCTGTTTTCGCAAGCAAAAATCAAACTTTAATTAGATCTCAAGCGTTTAATATTGATGGTATTTACGTGAAACTTTGGACTTAAGGGTTTTCAACTATGATCTTTCAGATTATCAAATCAAAAGAAAGGATTTCTAAATACAAAATAAAGTTTTGGCAGATTTTTCACCTATTTTTGTGGTTTTTGACTTTATTTCGTAGTAAAAAAAATTTTAAAATGAAAACTTTTACAATTATTTTAAAGATCATGTTAAACCACAAAATTTGAGACCATGATTAAGTTTTTACCAATAGTAGTTCTTCTACAGATTGAATTTTTGAATAATTGTTTTGTAGTGTCGCTCCATTTTTAACTCCCTGGGATTTGGTCTGGGACCCCCAATTCCTATGTGATTCTGACTCGTCTAGGTGTCTACTATCCCCTCTAGAAGTGTGGCCCACTATTTATGGGACACCCTGTATATCTCCCAGGAGAGTTAGCCCAAGATATTCTTGGTTACCGAAGTACGCTTGGCAGAGCTTAACACAAATCCTGTATAAGTTTGATTTGGTAAGTTACCGGAAGCCTCTCCTTTGTACTTCATCCCCCCCAACCCCCTAATTAAATATTTTAAAGTATTTTAAATTGAGGTCCCACCAACCACCCGACAAGCAAAGCTTGCCGCCTCAATTCATTATGCGAATTGGACGTTCTGCGCCACTAGGTTGAGCGTGGAGCAGACCTTATCACTTGAAGTTATATGGATTGGGGTTGAGATAAGGAGTTGTGTATTATTTAAAAAGACTCATACAGCCATCTAGCGGTGTTAGTTTAAGTTATTTATAGGATTGAATAATTATTTTTAAAGAATTTATTTTTAGAATGGGATTTGAACCTGCAATCTAGCAAAAAGTATTCATGACCAAGTGATTTGCTCTTAACCACTCGACCATGAATACTTAAGTCCTTAGTGTTGTATATAAGTTCTCAAGCAAGGAGAAAATAAAATTAATTATTATGAGTTTCAAATAATTTGAGGGAGAGGGCTTATCGCTTGAAGTTATGCGTTGAGATAAGGATTAAAGTTGAGATGTTTTATTTTTCTACATAGGGGGCGCTGTTGATGTTTTGCTGTATAGGGGGCGCTGTTGATTATGGAATCAGTTAAGAAATGTTAATTTAACCGCCAAAAAGACTGATGCAGCCATCTAGCGGTGATAGTTTAAGTTATTTGTTACAATATATTTAAATATAGTTGTTTTTAAAGAGAATATTTAAAAGAAACCGTAAGAGTTGAGACTCGAACCCATGATCAGCGGATGCCGAAATGTAATCTGGATTGTTGACACGCGCGTTTGCCAACTAAGCCAGATTACATTTCAGTGTGGATAGTAGTTTAGTGAAGAGGAAATTTAAGGAATGATTATTGAATTAAATTAAATTAAAAAAATCGGCTAAGCTAGAATTAGGTAAAGATTGTCCTTTAATTGATACTTCTCCCTTTTCATTCGAATTAAAGTTTTAAAGATCTTTTTTTTAATTAGTTGTAACCAAGAGCTAGCCTGCCTTTTCACACAATGAAGTTGGAGTTACATTTAAAATTACACTATCATAATCAAACAATTTATTTTTTCCTCTCTTTCTTGATAGGAATTTTTTCGCAAATGGAAGATATCATCCCAAAACACCCAGAAATGTGTGATGTAGAAAAACGTCTTAAGACTTTGAGGAAATGGCCTAAAGAAAACCCAAGTATTAAGAATATGGCGGATTCTGGATTATATTATATTGGCGTTAAAGATATTGTAGCTTGTTTTACTTGTGGTGGATTATTGGGAAATTGGAAGCCTGATGATGATCCAATCGTTGAACATAAAAAGTTTTTTCCCGATTGTGAATATATTTATTTTCTGATGAGGAACAAAGACAGTTTTCTCCTTCAAACAAGGAAAATCTCTCCCAAGTATGAGACAAAGAAAATTGTTTCAAAGACTTTTGGTTTTGTAGAAGACGAGCATACTAGTAGTAGTGGTAGTAGTGAAATTAATAATCAACCTATTATAAAATTTTCAAAAAATAACTTTCATAAAAGTGAGAGTGAATTTCAAAAGGAAAATTCATTTTTATGTAAGATTTGCATGGATCGTGAAATGTGTATTGTATTTCAACCTTGTGGTCATCTTGTAGCATGTAAAGAATGTGTGAAAGAATTATGTAACTGCCCTCTTTGTCGCAGGGTAATTTCTTCCAAGATAATAACTTTTATAAGTTAAAATAAATTTCATTGAAAACACGAAAGATTTTTTCCTTAGTTATATGCCTATATGTAAGGTTGAAAAAGAAATAACATTTAAAGTGTTAAAAAATCAAATTGCAATTTTAAAAAAATATCTTAAAGGTAAAATGTTCTCATAGAGGCTATGTTCTATGTAGATGAAAGTAGAAAATCAAAATACAGAAATATATTTTCACTGAAAACAAAAAAAAAATTAAGATTTAATTTTATTTTTAACATATGATTATAAATTTCTTATAGACTTGAGTTATCATAGTAGTAGTTGGACCAGAACGTGACGCTTTTCAGTTAATGTTTAGAGGCGGCTGTGTTCTTAACCACGCCTACTCGTAGGCGGAGAAGTGCTATAACGTCACAGTGATGTAAAATAGGGTTGTATTTTGCTATATTTAACACGTTATCGCTCTTTTAGCTCCTTTTTGTTTAAATATGTAGGAAATCAAGTTTAAATAAGTGATTCGAGTAAGATCGATCTTTTTTTATATAATTAAGTGATTGAGAAGAGTTTGGTTGTGCATATGCTGTTTTTTAAAAAAGATAATTGAATATTCTGATAGTGGCTTCACCAACAAAGTTAAAATTAGTTTTTAATTTTTGTTTCTCATTAAAATCTTCATTAAATAAATATGCCGATGTTATTTAAAGAATAATAAATTAGAAATTTGCTCCATCAATTATCTTCAAATTACAATTTCAATTGCAATTTCATTATTTCCAATGGGGTAACAAAAAAGACCAATTTTATGAGTTTTAAATTATTTAACGATTTTTTTATATAATTTAAACGGTAATCCGAGTAAGTGACTGATGGATATGGAATTCAAAGGATATTAATGGATAATAAGGGGTTTATTAAGTTATAGCTCTTCCCAAACAGGTATTTCCTCAGCAAAACGACGCGTTTTTTGCGTTTTTGGCCTAGTAAACGTTTCTTTTTTGATTTTTAGATGATAAATTCTTAAAGAGGACCTCAAAATTTACCCCATCATAAATTTTGGTAAAAATCTAAGCTTATTTAGGGTTTTTCTCGAGGAAAAAAAGCTGATATTTCAACTAAAAAAACATCAAGTCCAAAAAACCCAAAAATGGGTATTTAATAATTAGTTAGAAAATTTTAAAATTTTTATTATTGCAATAGAGTAAAATGGTAAGCTTTTTCCAGAAATTCGGGTTACCAAGGCAATTTTTAAGTTATCCAGGAATTTTTAAACAAAATATTGTTTACTGGTTCTTATAAGATTCCACTGTATATTTTTGGCTACAAAAATGGAAGAAAAAAAAAAAGAAAAAATATAAGCGGACCCCTTAGTGTTTTTGTTTTACATCACTGTATTTCCCTCGACCAGTTGTTTAAGAATATATAAGGCATTGTGGGAGCTTCTTCATATTTAAGAAGTTTTCCGGAAAACCGGATCTGGGAGTCACTCCTAGAGTTTTTTAGTTTAAATTCTAAAGTTTTAGTATGGGAAGCGCTTCTTGAAATTCCCTTTTAAAGACTATGTATGGTTCCCCGACGGTATGCAGGGGGGGTTCATCAAGGATCCAATAATTTATTATTTTCAAGCAAAGTTCCTTATAGATCTGGAGCTATAATTTTATACCTGATTTTTAAATTGAATAAAAAACATTTTTTACAATATTTATTTCAGTACATGTGGTTTAAAAAATGTATTGTTAATAGACTTTTTTTGTCAGACTTAATCAGAAAAAATACTAATGTTCTATTCTTTAAAAAACAATTTGTTTTTATAGAAGTTAATATAAACCTAATCCAGATATTAATAATTTAGTTATAATTAAGGTGGATTAAAATGGAAGTAGTTTTAAAGAATTGATAAGTTTGTAGATGATTGAATAATATTTGGTTAAAACATGGCTGACTCGGCTGTCTATCAATCCTTAAAATAAGCAAATCTTTGTCTTGGAACCCTAAATAAAACTTTTTTATGGGGCAAATTAAGCAGGATTAATTATAAAAAAATTTGAGTGTATCACTACAAGTTTCTTCCAATATTGTTTAATTAGTTATAACTATTTATGGTCTTGTGCTAAAGGGAGGCCCCTCAGTTCAATACATAACTTCTTATGATGATTGTAAAAAAACATTCAAAAGAAAATTAGTGTCAAATTTGACTTTGAAAGTTACATCCTTATTTAAGTAATGGATTGAAACAAAATTATTAAAAATTTAAAAACATAAAAAATGTTTTTGCCAATGTCTTATATGTATGTATAACCAGATATGTCCCAACAACTCACCCCTCCACAGAGATAATAATGTATCTGCACAATCAAAAAGACAGACTTAGAAGTAATTTCATTTTATTATGAAATAAAATGTAACAGTTTAGCTGATGGTTGATAAAGAGTGCAAACACTAATATTATTGAATTATCAGCAACCTTCTGCAGTGAGTGTGTTGTGTGTGCAAAAAAATAAACTTCCTTTCACCGTCACACAAAAAAGGGCCTGCGACCTGGCCGAGAACAGCTGCTTTAATTACACACTATCAATCACATTTAAATAATTTAATGATGTGAATCAAATTATAAAGCAAAATATTATTGAACATAAAAACATGTTTATAAAGCACATAAGGATTGTTACAGGTTAAAATAAAAATGTAAAAACATTTATTATACAAATAAGATTTTAAATAACACATGATATTCAGCAGATAATAAAACAGAAAAATTGAGATCACTTAATTAATACAGTATAATGTTGTTTTAAATGCAGGAACCTGTTCAAGACTTCTATAGAATATGTCATGCTTTATAACACATTAAAATATTTTAATATTTACCTTAAAAACCCAGAGAAACTAAGTTAAAAAGGCAAAATTTATAGACATACTTTGGGTTTCTACTAGTATGTTATGTCATTATACAAATAAAAATCAAAATTACATATTAACAAGCTTAATAATTTTCAATTTAGGGTAAAATAAGATTTTGATTATCTTGATGCATTTTTGCATGGAATCTACTGTAAAAGAATGTATCAGCTAAAACCCTTACTTAGTAAAATGATGCATGCAAAGTTAAGGTACACAATAATCATTTGACATGGGTATAAAAATTATAAATAAGGTTTCATACAGCCAGCAAAGCTTTTTAGATTATGTATAATTGCTAGAAGCGGCTCCAAGGAGGGAACACTTTTCGAGTTCGCTAAAATTCAAGTATTTTTTAGGGGAGAAAGGGTTCTATTCTTAAATTTCTCATGGTGTACCAAGGGGTAAGGAAGGGGTTATAGAAGAAGTTTGAATATCCAAAAATGAGTTCAAACTATATTTTAGTGAAATCGCTAAGCATTTTCTGTAAGGGGACCTACCTAGGACACTTGGATTGATTTCCTTGAGCATTTATGAGACTCCCAGCATCATCAACCAAGAAACATTTCAAATTGATGCCACATCACATGAAGTGGTCACCAAAGAAAAATATTTTTTAGTCTTGTGAGATGCACTTTCAAGTCTTCTTTGATGTTCTGCTATTTTCACAATTATTTCATTGTTTTCTGCTTTTCTTCATGAGTGAAATCATCTAAAGTAAATACACAGTAATTTCAATAAAAACATGGTCAATTATTACTTTTATTTTTCAAGCACCAAGTCACTTTATGATTGAGTAGGCAATTAAGAGGGATTAGAGGACTCCCTTATAATGCAAAAACACTACACACAGAAATTGGGCCGGTGGTTAAACAGATATTTACTTTTTACTAGCTGATTTTTGCCTCACTTTCTCAGGAGCCGCACCCCCTTTGCCTTAAATCCTTATGGAGCTTGGGTATTCCAAGTGGCACACGACAACAACAACAACTAGCTGATTTAACCGGCCTTGCACAATTGGAGTTCATTAATTTTTGAAAGTATTATCAGGTTGAATATTTTTTTCTGTGTGTTCAGCTAGTATTCCCTTTACTATCCCAGTTCAACATCATTATGGTTCCTACTGTATGAACCGAAGGTTTTTCATGTCATCTCATTTCTGCAATTTTATATTTGCATAATGTGATTCCTAATACAAAATAATTGCTGGTAAAATAACTATAAAAAAGAGTACTCAGATTTGCAACTTAAAAAATTTCCCTCAATTCACACCAATGTTTTCTATTTGTAAAAAAATCACTATTTCTAAAAACACTTAATTTTCTATTGCATGGTAAAACTTCCCTCTTTACAAAATTTACACTATTCTCAAATTAAAAATGCTCAAATTCAAAAGAGAAAAATTTACCCAATAATACACCAAGATGTTATAAAACATACAGTAAGCACAATGATAAAACCATGAATCTGCAAATTTTTAAAGTTTAAGTTGATATATATTCAACTATAAGAGCTTTTTAAAAGACTAAAAACTAATACTTTTTTGAGGGACCCATTGGGGTACCCAGAAACCAAAACAGTGGCCCGAATCAAAGGAATGCAAATTAACAAGAACACAGTAACTTTAAAATTTAGTAGTTATTTTTGAAGATTCTTGGTTTAGTCTTAATGCCCAAGATATAATCAGACTAAATAAATTAATATTTATCAAAACAATTATTTTCAAATATGGAGGACATGGGTAAAATAAGAGTATTTCACTTAGATTGAAAGTGATAGCCACTCTGCCAGTGAAAATGTATTACATAATAAATCTCAAAGAATGAAAATCTTGAAGAAAACAATCCTAAATGCAAGAAAAAAAGCACCAAAACAAAAAAAATGCACATTACCAACTGTTTGGCATTGCACTAAATCTCCAGTGGAAACCTTTGCATGTGCACAAAAAAAAGTATTGCAAATTATATCAATAACCATTAACTGATAACTGCTTACTTTTTAAAACTCACATGTTTGAAAATTAAATTTGCATCTAGAGATGCATGCACCCTTTTCTCAGGGTTAATGCACGAAGGGTGTGTGCTATTACCGAGGAAACCTAGACTCTCTAGGATGGTCACGAATCACGATAGTATCAGGAAGATGCTTTTACACTAATATAGTTTTGCCTTCAGTTCTGAAAGTCCTCTACCCAAACTTAGTATGACTGCCAACCTCAGGCTCCTCTGTAACAGCTTCAACTTTCAATAGATGTCATGTCATAGAATCTTTCTTCAAAAGTATGGAGAGGCGTGGTATAGGCCAGAAGATCCGAAACCCTCATCGATTGCATCTTTATCGAAGGAGTGAACATGGCGCCTGCTATAGAGATGTTCAGGCTCTCTGCCAGTTACAACGACCACTGCTGGTGGGACTCATGAGGACCCTGTGGTTCACCCTCCTATAATGGGTTTGCCTCCATCCAACGATGCCTTGATGTAATTTTGCAGCCAGGCCTCCTTTTCTTCTTGCGAGAGACCCACAAGTATCAAGGAGATCAATTGTGCTCTCTTTCATTAGCATGCTGAACAGCCCACTTCATCCATTACCTGGAAAGGAAAAAGGAATAATAAAAATTGTATAATATTGTCAACTTATTAAAACAAAATTTTTCTACAGAACTGGTTTTCATATAGATTATTTTCAATAGTCTCCATTAAAACCCTTCAGTACTTTTCCATTATACCGGCGCAAATCTCGCCAAGCAGACTTTTTGGAGACAGCTTAGTTGCCGGAACAAATCACACGAAGAAAAGGTGAAAACGAAACGAAAAGAGGCAAAAGGTTACCAGCAGCAATATTCCGATTGGAGTAGGTTGCATCATTATTGGCGACTATATCGCCTGCACCGGTGTAATGGCAAAGTACCAACCTTCTTTAAAAAAGTTAAAATCTTTAAAAGTTAGGTTAAACCATTCTTTATCTTTGCACTTAAGGGAAGAGTCTGTTTTTGTGAAGGGTTCTTTTCGGAAGATTCAAATTTTGGGGATGGGGTTTAAATGGATTTGGTCCCATTTTATTTCTAAATGATCCCCTGAAAGATTAGTACTGTATTGCACAAAATGGGAAAATTAAATTAGAATAAGTACAACAAGTACTTGAAAAACAAAAGGGCGTGAACTTAACAGTTACTGAAGATGAAACCTTGAAATATCTTGTCAGTTGATAGCAAAGAAATCTGACAATAAGCAGAATGGACATTAAGTAAGGAGTATAGAAACAATTTCAAGGGGAAAAATATTTTCTCAAGATACATTAAAGGTATTAAAGATAATGAGGGTACCCTGTACTAAAATATTTTTTAGTAAATTCTAGGCAATATAGTAAGAATTACTTACTAAGCATAAAGAACTCTTAATGAAATATTTACTCGTAATTTTATAACATATATAATCATCGCAATTGAATTAACTATACTGCTGGTGCTGACTCTTTAATTTAAAATTTACTTAACATTTTTCAAATTTGATTTTAATTCACAAGTTTAAAAAACTTTTCTCTAATTTTTATAACTTAGAGGAGAATATTCAGAAAATATCTCAAGTGTGAGTAAATTGAAGGTCAACAATTAAGATTCTACTGTAGCTTTTACGTATTATTTCTTCTGTAAACAAAGGGGTACTATTACAGGGTGGCTACAGAAACTGAGAAAAAATTTCTCTATAATTTTAAAATTTCCCTTCTACATATCTGAAGGATATTTGTAAACTCACAACTCTCAAGCGTCACCTCCAACCGTGGACTGATTATTAATTCGATATTTTTTAATTTTTTCCCTGATTTTTCTTAAAATTAAGCACTAGGCCACACTAGCAGTCAGAGTTTTCAGTGTAAAACGAAAGGAAAATAAGAGTGGAATTTCAGTTTTGCAAATCGAATTGTCAGATTTTAATTTTGCTAAGCAAATTAGCGGATTTCCGCCAATTGGCGGAAGAATCACATGCATGATATTAGTAATTCCAAGTAAAATTGGAGGGTGTGGGGGTCCTCAACCAAGGGCGGGACTAGACCAAATTTTCGGGGGAGGCCATATCGGAAGGCATGTTGCTTTCCAAATTTTTAGAGCCCACAGAAATTTTTTTCTATTTTAACATCGCAAAGAGTGCTTTTAAGCAGATAATATTTAGACATGCCAAGTTTTTGAGAAAGAAAAAAACGAAACAAAAAACCGGACAAAGTAATTTTCGAAGGCCATAACCAGACATTTGTTTGAGAGGTGTTTTGGTTCCAAATTTATTTCGGAGGTATTTTCTGATTATATAATAAATTAAATGTGAAACTTTGTATAAGTATGAAAACGAAAAGGTTATTTCATGTAATATCTCTAAAACAAAAGGGGGTCTGGGGGGTTCTCCCACAGAAAATTTTGTTTAATTTGGCTTAAAATAATAGCCTTTGATAACACCTAAAGAGGATCACTTACTGTACTCTTTAGAATTTTCAAGAGAAAAGAAGTACTATCATGATAATTTCGGAAGGAGGTGAAGTCCTCCATCCCCCTTGCATTTGGCTCTGCTCTTTTGAGTACAGTTCACAAGGATCCTAACCAGACTTTATTTTCAGTGGGGTGGTGGTTTAGGTTTTTATGGCGCTAGGTCCTCATAAGAACATATAGCGCCAAACAAGACATAAGATTAAAGTTTCAGGCTAATAAGCCATTGTCGAACGCAGTCTATGCGTAGTATATAAAAATAATTTTAAAAATTTAAATCAACATGGTTAAAAAGGGATAAGGTTATAAAATATACGCATGTAAAATTAGACGTGGTGAATAAAATTAATGCAATTAATAAATTTGAGCACTAATTTAAAATTTGAGTGATTAGTTAAAATATCTGCCAAGTTAAAATCTGTTTGTTTAAAAACTTGCTGTCTTTGGGTAATAAAACGAGGACATTCACAAATGATATGATGAACGGTAAAGATGACATTACAAGAAGAGCAAAGGGGAGCTGGCTCCCCAAGTAAAAGGTGACGGTGGGTGAAACGGGTGTGACCAATTCGAAGACGACTAATCAACACGTCCTCCCGTCGACTCACTGAACAAGTGCGGGGAGGACCTATTAGTGGCATTATCGAATGGAGCTTGTTCCCTAACTCAGCATCCCAGCTGGATTGCTACATGGAACAAAGCTCCCGTCGGAAAAACGCTTTAAAATCTGTGCATGGCACCGGAAACCTATTGGGTGCTCCAGTCGCTGAGCGAGCTAACAGGTCAACTTCTTCGTTATTTGAGATTCCGACGTGGCCAGGGACCCAACAAAAGCGGATGTCAAATACACTTCTAAAGCGAGATACTTCAGCTAAAATATCTATGATAATGGGGTGATTTGAAGGGTGATAGGATGAAAGACTCTGCAAGACAGATAGTGAATCTGAATAAATAAAAGATTTGTAATGTCGTGAGTTATGAATAAGCTCAATTGCAATTCTGATGGCATGTGCTTCAGCTGTAAATGATGATGCTTTTAAACTTATGGCATCACTGATCAAAGTGTCCAGACACTTCACAGCGGCCCCAACATGCGTATCTGATCTCGACCCATCTGTAATAACAGGGATGAAATCTGAAAATGAATCACGATGGGCTTGAAACAGGTTGCGATATACTTCGTCAGATGTAGATGACTTGCGATAGGATGACAAAGAGAGGTCCACTTCGGGCTGAGTGTACTCCCAGGGTGGTATCTGCACTGTGGTGGATTGTGCGATACGACCAAGCGTGACGTTCATCTCTCTTAAAAGAGTCCTTATTCTAAAATGGAATGGTGGCACATAAAATCTTGATGATTGATGCATGATGAGGCGATTTAAACTGAAGTCAAACATAAAATTGAATGCAACATTGTTTCTGTATGATCTTATTTTGATAAAATAGGATAAAATAAGAAATTTTCGACGTAGCTCCAAAGGGGCCTCGTAAGCCTCTGCGTACAAGGACTGCACTGGTGATGTACGGAATGCTCCCAGGCACAAGCGCAAAGCTTGGTGATGCACAGGGTCCAAATGCCGCAAAAGAGAAGAACAGGCTGAACTATACACGACTGCACCGTAATCCAGTTTAGAGCGAACCAGTGCTCGGTAGAGTCTTAGCATTGAAATATGGTCAGCACCCCATTGGGTGTTGGATAACACCTTCAAAATGTTGAGTGCTTTCGAGCATTTGACTCTGAGCTCCCTGATATGGGTATGAAACCTAAGTTTCTTGTCAAAAACTACGCCAAGAAACCGGGTCTTCTCCACCACTTGAATAGGGTTAGAACCAAGCCGGAGTTCTGGGTCTGGAAACAGACCTCGTCGTCGACTAAAACAAACGCATACTGTTTTCTCAGCGGCAAAGGTAAATCCGTTCCGTTCAGACCACTCACAGAGTCTATTAATAGTTGTTTGAACTTGTCGCACAGCAACGTTTAAAGTTTGAGATGAAAATGAAATTTGCAAGTCATCAACATACAATGAATATTGAATGCCTTGGTTGATATAGTGCGTTATGCTATTGAGTTTAATGATGAATAAAAGGACACTTAAGACACACCCTTGTGGAACGCCTTGCTCTTGTGAAAAAGTAGAGGAGTAAATGGAGCGAAGGCGAACCTGAAAAGAGCGATTGGTTAAAAAATTCTGTATAAAAACTGGCATATTTCCTCTCAGATTCATGGAGTGTAGGTCTTGCATGATGCCATACCTCCAGGCCATGTCGTATGCCTTTTTGATATCGAAAAAAACAGATACCAGATGCTGTTTACGTATAAAGGCTTCACGTATAGCCGTTTCTAGTCTGAGAAGGTTATCATTTGTTGAGCGAGCCTTTCTGAAACCGCTTTGAAAAGGAGAAAGCAGGCTGTTACGTTCTATATAACACATCAATCGGCCACTTACGATGCGCTCTAGGATTTTACAGAGGCAACTAGTAAGAGCGATTGGCCTATAGTTTTCTGCTAATGTTGGGTCCTTTCCCGGTTTCGGAAAAGGAAGAACATGGGCATGACGCCATTGTGAAGGAAACACTTGTGTCGACCATATTCGATTGAATAGGGTAAGAATGGCAGTCAAAGAATCATAAGAGAGATGGCGTATCATGTTGTAATGAAGGCCGTCGGGTCCAGCTGCAGTATTCCCCGAGCGACTCAAAGCAGTCAAAAGTTCGAGCATGGTGAGCAGAGTGTTGTAACTCTCTTCGTTTGAAGATATTTTCAGTGGGGAGGTTGATTCAACATTATTTGACTTCTAAGGTACCCCCAAGTACATTTATACATAATGTTTTAGTTTAATTCAAAGAAATTAGCTTAAATGAATTTCAAATGACTTTTGAGTTTAAAATTTAAATTTTTTAAACGAAACGTTAACTTTAAAGAAAATTTAAACACTAAAAAACCCTAAATATCACATAAACCTGTACGAAGCTAAGGGGAAGCGAGCCTTGGCATTCAAATTAAGTTGCACATAATGGCTATATTCTACAATTTGAACTCCAAGTAAAAAGGAAGGTTAAGGCCCCTTCACAAAATTCCGACCCTCAAAAACGGCCCCTTCACAAAATTCCGACCCTCAAAAACAGCCCCTTCACAAAATTCGGGTTCCCAAAAATGGACTTTAATCAAGCTATATGCACTCCCTAAGTGTAATTTTAATAAAAAAAATAATATAGTATTTACAGATATAGGACCTTATTTTAGAATGAAAAATTATTTTCCCAAAATTCAATTCCGTTTTTCACAAAATTCCCAAAAACGGCCCCTGGCAAAAAATCCTGGATGCACCCATGTTTTACAAGGAGTGATCCACCTCCAGTGCAACCTAAATGGTCGCCAATATCTAAAAAGGAGTCACAAAACTACTTTTTAGGCTTACAAATTACAAAAACTTTTACCTCATAAACAAATACCACGCTATACATTAATTAATTTCATTAAAGGGTCAAAACCCCTCTCGAAACAATACTGAGGCTACGGCCCTCTCACGGGGCTTTAAAATTGGTCTCCACAAACAAAAAAGTCGACCCTGCTTGCCCCCCAAGTGGAACCCTGGGTACGCCCATGTTTAGAAAATGGTTTAGAGTAATCCTTTGTTCCAGTGTTGGCTTATATAGAAATGTATTGCGGGAGGGGGGCCCAAATATTCTCTAACAATAACATTAGTCATAACTACCAGGTTTAAAACTAAATTTTTACAGCAGGGGAAAGAAAAGAATACAAAATTATTCCTCGTTTCCAAAACTTTTTAAGTAGAATTTCCATCCTATAACAGGAATGAGATTGACAAAAAAGCAAAAGGTCTGAAAAACTGCCTGAATGACATTTTAAATTTTTTTTTTCAAAATATTTTTTGGTAGAATTTGCATGTTAATGAACTTAATATAAAAAAGATTTGAAAAATAGAGTCCCAAGACCTAAGGGGGGTTGGGGGTGAAAATTTGGTCGTAAAATTATATTTCATTTATTTTTAACACCTTGTTAAATTTTTTTGCGGTGTGATATTTGAGGAAAAAATCTGAAAATCCTCAGAAAAATCGTAAGAAGTCAGAAAATCCGACAAATATCAGAAGAATCTCATGCCTGTAATACCTTATGTAAAATAAAAGGTTGTGAGTTAGGCTTACCACATTTTCTTGGGTCCAACCCAGGACATTCTTAATGATGAACCCATGAAATTTCTTAATAAGCACCATATCAAATCATCAGATTAAAAAGAATAAGAAAGATAAGAATAAGAAAAAACATTCAAACTAATTAACATTGAACAGAAATATCAGATTTTATTTCTTTATTAGACATTATTTAATCAAAAATTTGTGTGAGTAACTAAATTTTATTATAAAATTCACAGAAAGTAAGTTCTCCAAATTAATACAGACGTTAGATAATGTGAAACATCGCAATTTTGAAGAGTTTTGTCACGATTTTTCATAAAAATGTCTGGCAAATATTAAAAGTAGGGGTGCCCAACCTTTTTTGGAGGAGGGCCACTCAGGGTATTTGATGAGGTGTGGAGGGCCAGAAATGAAATTACAGTAGAAAAGCAAAAGCACTAACTGAAGCTTAATTACAACAATACATTTTATAGCTTTTCGTTTACAGTATTTTTGCAACTTGGCATTTTAAACGAATTTTTTTCAGCAAAAAAAACCCCAGACAACAAAGTAATCACTAGCGGATCCAGGGGGAGGCTAGGGGGCTGAAGCCTCCCGAAATGAAAAGTTTTACTCTATATAATATATTTTATGCACCAAAATGAGTTAAAACCCTGTTATTTTAAGTTCAAATTTAAAAAAAAAAATTATGGGGGAGGATCCCCAGACCCCCTTGGCACTTGTAACTCTTGTTATTACAACTATTTTTTACTAAGTTTGTCAAAACGCAAAAAAAGCTATACAAGAAATTTGGATGAGGCGTACCAAAACGAGTTGAAAAAGTGGGGTTTTTGACTTAAATTTCCAAAAATCTTATGGACGAGATTCCCCAGACCCCCTTTTGGTAGTTGGATCAGGATAATTCACTACAATAACATTAACAAGAAGATTCAATTGGGTTATGAAAATTCTTCACCCCGCCAAACTATTGTAATTGTTTTTATATTGAAAAAGGAACAGATATTTAGAACGACATTCTTTATTCTTGTTTATAGAATTGAAAATTAGAAAATTAATAATTACGAGGTGAGTTGAGTAGTGGCTAATTCTGATAACATATTATTTACAATTATACAGATAAATATTAATGAGTACTAGTGAATTATTTACAGATACATTCAGATCAGTAACAATGAGTAGGGGAGAGCGGGGATGAATGGGACAAATTTCACATTTTTGCTAAAATTGAAAAAAATATAAATTTTTCAATCCTATAACAAGTTTAAAACCAATAATTGAACTCTTGGTTACATTATAAATGCGTGTATTCAATCAATTACCCATTATTTAAACTCCAAAAAAAGTTTTTATGAACACATGTATTTTGTCTCATTCATCCCCGTGGTGGGGATGGATGGGACACCGAGTGGGGATGAATGGGACAGTTAAAAAAAGTACAAAACTTTACAAAATAACAAAGTTATTTTAAATATTGCACAACGTTTAGCTTTTTAAAGGAACAACACACTTCTATTTTCCAAAGAAGAAAATCAAAAAGGCATTTAAAGGGCAAAAAACAGCCTACATTTATTTATTCGACTTTATGATGAGTAAAATTAACACATAAACTGAAGCAAATCCTTTTGTTCTTTCAGCTCAGTGGTTGAAGCTGGTGTTATTTCTATTAATGCTACTCGCTTTTTATGGGTTTGTACTTTTAAGAGTGCAAATAGATAATTTTTGATGCCTGGACCTAACCCCCAAAGCCATTCCTCTCCTGCAGTAACATTTTCCCTGCCATTTTGAAGGAACCTTTTATAAAAATAGAGCATAAAACCCTAACTTGTTTGAATAATTGTTTAACCATAACATATTTGAGATGACAGTTGCAACTATTTGCTCATTAAGACTTTGCATATTCACACATGAGTTAGGAACATAAAACACAAGTTTAAACATAAATTTTTGCACTCTATTTTAGTAAACATTATCAGAAATTACTTAAATGAGTTGAATATAGCAAGCTATTGATGGAAAGTTTTGGAAACAGGAAATGAAGTGATGATGGAACTGTCCCATTCATCCCCACAACTCTTGTCCCATTCATCCCCGTACCCATTTATTTTTGAAAAACTAAAATTAGACTAGGAAAAAATCCATGTATTTTCTTCATTTAAATTGGAAACTATACTAATATAAGTACTCTTTCAACACACAGTAAAATTTATAGCTTTAGTTAAATTATTTTTTAATAAATAATTATAGAAGTAAAACAATAAAAGTTACTTTAGGTATGGGAAAACACATTTAGTAGTGCTATTTATACAAAAATGGAAGCTGATGTTAATGAACACAATTTTTTGAATAGGCAAGGTACTACTATCTTATGGCTGAACTGAAATAACAAAAATTCAAAGTGAAGTTAAGGTATAAAAAATTGAGCTGTCCCGTTCATCCCCTGTCCCATTCATCCCCGTTCTCCCCTACTAGTTAATTATTTAGATATAACACAAACCAAATCCTGGATCCGCCACTGAAAGTAATAAAAGGTGTTGTTCTAATTTCGTTCGCGGGCCGTATTCAGAGGGCTCGGGGGCCAGATCTGGCCCGCGGGCCGGAGGTTGGGCAGCCCTAATTAAAAATATGAAAACCCCGGACATACGGTAAGCCTATGAGTAAGTGTTTTTGATAAATAAGAACTGAGTTTTCCTGACATGAACCTGAAATAAAAACAAGGAAGCAGACTATTTATCTGTTTGGAATTTATATTCACCCCATTCACACTCACAAAAGCAAAACCGAAACTAACTGCCTCTTGTCTACTAAAAAGCTTGGCGTTCTATGGTTCCCGCCTATAAATTACGCCAATCATGAGCATTGACAATTTTTTTTAAAACTTCTCTTTGCTGCACAACGTTTGGAATGATACAGATTTTTTTTCCAAGAAACAGAAACCAGAAAGAAACAGATATAGGGCAATGAGGGAAAACAACTTAGTACTTTAAAGGCCTTTTTATAAGGACTAGGGCTATGAGAAGTTTTTAAGGACTTTAAGGGTAGGTACTGAGTGCACCCTGACTAAGGTAGGGTTGCAAAGTGGAAATGAGAGCATTCGTAAAAGCAGGAAAAGGGAGAAAATCGGTGCCTTCATGTTCAAAAACTGGTTAAATAGCAGAGGTGGTTGCTCAGTTAAGTTTTAATGTATATGCATAAAAAGGTGAAGTTAATTAAAATGATTAGACGATTACTTTTAAACAGGCTGGGATGCAAACCAGAACCACTTCTTATAAATTAGGGGTGCCCAACCTTTTTTTGGAGGAGGGCCACTCAGGGTATTTGATGAGGTGTGGAGGGCCAGAAAGTAAATTACAGTTGAAAAGCAAAAGCGCTAACTGATGCTTAACAACAATACATTTTATAACTTTACATTTACAGTATTTTTGCAACTTGGCAATTTTAACAAATTTTTTTTCAGCAAAAAACCCCCGGAAAACAAAGTAATCACTAGCGGATCCAGGGGGAGGCTAAAGGGCTGAAGCCCCCCAAATGAAAAGTTTTACTCTATATTAATATGATATTTTATGCACCAAAATGAGTTAAAACCCTGTTATTTTAAGTTCAAATTTAAAAAAAAATTATGGGGGAGGACCTCCAGACCCCCTTGGCACTTGTAACTCTGTTATTACAACTATTTTTTACTAAGTTTGTCAATTGCAAAAAATCTATACACAAAATTCGGATGACGCGTACCAAAACGAGTTGAAAAAGTGGGGTTTTCGACTTAAATTTCCAAAAATTTTATGGAGGAGATCCCCCTGGGTCAGTAAAGCTTGTAGCCAGACGCGCTGACCACTACAGCGGCCCAGCTACAAATAATACATTTGGCAATAACTAAATAGTTAAAAAATTAGTTGTCCGATTGAATTTTTCAGGGTTAGATAAATTTCTTTAGTGTTATAGTTACATAATGAATAATTAGTCATTTTGCATTAAACAGAATCACATTATCCCCTAACTAAAAATCACTGAGCTTAACACTAGTACCCGATTTTTACATATACAATTAGAAACAAAACCTTCACTAGCAGCATAGAATGAAAGTTCAAATACATAGATAATTAACACAAAAGAATGGAATTAATTAAACAAGCATGAAGTGAACACGAAAGTTATAATAATTAACCAACTGATCACTTTTCCTACAAAAAAAATTCATTGCTGTGAAAGAGCAATATCAAACAAAATGACAGGATTTATGTTTATTGTTATTTAAATCTAATAAATTGGATCTATTCTCATTAAAATCATACTTACTTCATGGCGAATACAATGATAATAAAATAAACAAAGACAAAACGCGCGTAAAGTGTCCGATTCACGAATCTAAATTAAACGAATCGATTTAATGAATTCCGAATTCCAATCGCCAATTCACCAGAAAGAACACGCCAAACACGATCCCTTGTCTAAAAATAAGTACACAGTTAAAATACAACCTATTATAACTGTAACCGTCTACTCATATTTTATACATTAACTGAGAAGCGTCTTTTCCGTTGGACCAAGGATATGGAGAGGGAAAACGATATGATATGGAGACAGGGAACTTTTTCTTTAACATCGATTTTGTAAAATGTGTTGAAAATGCTGTAATAGAATTTGAACAGCACTGGTAAAAAATAAATTAAATGTTTTTTATACTTTTATGTGTTATGTTTTTTTATGTAAATGTATTACTACAACTTAAATTATTTATTCCCCATGCATTCATTAATCGATCAACTAGTTGGATTAGACTTTGACTAAACACAATCATGATCATTCAAGTTTCAAATATGCGACAATCATTCACTTACAACTATTTTAAGTTCCTTTAAAGCAGTAAAGTCATATACTTGAAGAATTTCATATAATCTTAATTGAAAATTTTGTTAAAAATTAAGAAAAATGCAGAAAAATAACTTAATACTTTGTTAAAATAAAAACGAACACAGAAAAACTTTACAAGAGATGAAAACTTATACACTGAAAAACTAAAATGTTTGTTAAATATAAAAACTTATTAACTACGAAACTAAAAAACTTTGTTTGAAACGAACTAGAAAATGAAAAACTATAAAAGAAATGAAAACTTATACACTAAAAGACTAAAATCTTTGTTAGATATAAAAAATCTACTTTTATGTGCTGTGTTTTTTTTATGTAAATGTATTACAACTTAAATTATTCACCATGTATTAATCTATCAACTAGTTGGATTAGATTTTGACTAAACACAATCACGGCCATTCAAGTTTTAAATACGCGGCAATAATTAACCAACAACTATTTTATGTTCCTTTAAAGCAGTAAAGTCAAAAATACTTGAAGAATTTCATATAATCTTAATTGGGAAATTGAAAAAATAAGGATATAATTGTTTAGTTTGAAGTACACAAGTACAATTTAGAAATCATTTTTGGAGAGAAATGTATTCAAGAAAGTGGTTTCTTTAAAAACACTTTGTGACTAAATACGATAAGTCAAATCTTAGTGTTTGAAAGTAGATTTTGAGGATGTTAGATACAATTGAGGAGAAAATTTAGAATTAATTTGTAAAAGTCGTGAAATTCATCTTATGTTCTAAAAGTATTTGGATTACATTTTAGACAAAGTAGTTTTGAAAATGAAAATTTTCCCCCACTTCATACATCAAAAGAAATTTTAAAGAAGTTGAAAAATAATATTTATTTTTAGAGTTAAAAATTTTTTTTTCAAATAAACATCATGCAAATTTAAAGTTTAAATAATTTTTATTAAAAACTATGAAATCTCACACCTTTAATAAGCCCTTCACATTTCTTTCAAAAAGTAATTCATAGTAATATGCAGGTAAATGGAACGCCTATTCTTAGAGTTTGTTAAGTAGAATAGCTATTTTTGTGAGAATTCCTTGATTTTGACTCTAATTCTGGGGAGGGCCGCGGGTGCCCAAGAGGGCACCCTGGGTATGCAGGAAGCATACCCGCGGCCCTCCCCAGAATCCCCAGATTTGACTTATCTTATTTAGTCACAAAGTGTTTTTAAAGAAACCACTTTCTTGAATACATTTCTCTCCAAAAATGATTTCTAAATTGTACTTGTGTACTTCAAACTAAACAATTATATCCTTATTTTTTCAATTTCCCAATTAAGATTATATGAAATTCTTCAAGTATTTGACTTTACTGCTTTAAAGGAACATAAAATAGTTGTTGGTTAATTATTGCCGCGTATTTAAAACTTGAATGGCCTTGATTGTGTTTAGTCAAAATCTAATCCAACTAGTTGATAGATTAATACATGGTGAATAATTTAAGTTGTAATACATTTACATAAAAAAACACAGCACATAAAAGTAGATTTTTTATATTTAACAAAGATTTTAGTCTTTTAGTGTATAAGTTTTCCTTTCTTTTATAGTTTTTCATTTTCTAGTTCGTTTCAAACAAAGTTTTTTAGTTTCGTAGTTAATAAGTTTTTATATTTAACAAACATTTTAGTTTTTCAGTGTATAAGTTTTCATCTCTTGTAAAGTTTTTCTGTGTTCGTTTTTATTTTAACAAAGTATTAAGTTATTTTTCTGCATTTTTCTTAATTTTTAACAAAATTTTCAATTAAGTTTTTATTTTTAACAAAATTTTCAATTAAGATTATATGAAATTCTTCAAGTATATGACTTTACTGCTTTAAAGGAACTTAAAATAGTTGTAGGTGAAGGATTGTCGCATATTTGAAACTTGAATGATCATGATTGTGTTTAGTCAAAGTCTAATCCAACTAGTTGATCGATTAATGAATGCATGGGGAATAAATAATTTAAGTTGTAGTAATACATTTACATAAAAAAAACATAACACATAAAAGTATAAAAAACATTTAATTTATTTTTTACCAGTGCTGTTCAAATTCTATTACAGCATTTTCAACACATTTTACAAAATCGATGTTAAAGAAAAAGTTCCTGGAAAGAAAATTTAAGAGTTTAGACTTTAAAAGTGGATGTAGAGATTCACTACTCATACTGTCAAATAAGCATCTGAAAACTGAAAATGGGTTCATCTTTATCAAAGACTCATAGAGCCTCTTAGATGAATTGCGTCTAAGCAAACTTTTTGGCTCAATGAGAGGGTTATGCAACTCTCCATATTCACAAATAGTCTCTATTATAGCTGCTTTGAAAGTATAACGTAAGAGTGCAAAAATAATATCTTCGTCCACTCCCTGTGGAGTTGGTACGGTTTCATGAAGTTTACACCCCAAACGGAATTCCAAATAATCAATGAAAGGGTAGATGCAGAAATTTTCAAACTTTACATTTAATATACAAGAAATTAATTTTCTTTTCAATGTAAAAATATTTTCTCATTGTTGGATACTTAAAGAAACGCTACTTTTACTATGTTTCCTTGCATTTTTCCACCCTCTTTTAAGAGTAACACAACTAGAGTTTTCAAAGTCAATGATGAGTTCCTCCTCCATCTCTTCGTCAAAAATTCCAGCTAAAGTGCATGAATAAATGGTGATAGCGTCCCTTCTCTTAGGAAAAGAATTCGCTATAGTCATCACAGGTTGCCAAAAGTCACCGTTATCCTCTTCATTAGCCAGTTGCTTTTTCTTGAGTTGGGAGTTTTCAATCAGTGTTATAAACTGCAGTGGGGAGATTGTCACCCCATCTCGTGAAGGGTGGAAGGTTTTGGAGTTCTTTCTATACTTTCTTATGAACTCTTTTTAGAATTATTATCTTTTTCAGAACTCTTTCACAGAATTTGTTGCAGCTTACAAAAATGTCATTACCAACTGAAAATACGTTTTCAGGAATATTTCGTACTAAGAATGAATCCCTTGCACTCTGAAAGAAAGAAGCAAATCAGTGTTCTAATATTAAAAAATTATCATCTTAGTTAAGTATCCTTCCAATATAATTGTTTAAATGACGTTACTCAGTTATGTAAACTACGGAAAGTCAAACTGATTCTAGCACATGAAACTTTCTCTCTAGGTATAGAATGATACCAAAATGAGTTTGTAGGTGAATGCATCAGTAACAAACTTCCATTTTCTAAACATAAATTTTTAGTCTGGAAATTTTTCCTTGAAAATATAAATTGTCTTCTCTGACCAAAAGAAACAGCTGCCATTGGAGCGTTTAAGTTCAACTCCTTTTCATCATCTTTATGGGCACCAATGCAATCGGAACCATCTTCATAACGATTTACTAACACGAAATTGAATGAAACCTTGCATATAAATTCAACCTTCCTTTTGATTTCGAGCAATGAGGGGATCCATGGTTTCGCTGGTATCGTTGTTCCACTAAACTTATAACTTACTCCCTCATCTCCATAAGCTGCAACTTTACGAGGAATGAAATATTTTTTATTATAAATTTTAATCATCGCATCTTCTTTCTTTAAATAAATTAATTCTTTTTCTAACAATCGAAAATATTTCCACCCTTCACAATCCGAAAACAATTGACCGTATTCATAAAATAATGAGTCCTTACAATACTTTTCTAAAACAATATTTTCAACATGCATTTTCTTTGAAGGATTTAAATCACTTTTTTTAGATGAATTATGTTTTTCCTAAAAAGAAAAATTTAATATTTTAAAAATAGAAAACATAAACCGTAGCAGATTAAGAAAATAAACATTTTACTATACATAAAAAATAACTTACCTCAAGGAAGTTAAATCCACGCTTCATTCCAGACATGCTAAGGGTATATATTGAAACAGTCCAGATGTTAGTGCTGGGATATTTGTATGAAAAAATACTAGTTAACTCTTCAGAGAAGCAACAGTGTACGTTTCGTACTAAATGAATGCCGTTGCGATCCCTTATATGTGGTCTTGAAAACAGATAACATTTCAAAGCAAGTGATTGTTAGTTGATAATGTATGGCTAGACTAAAAGTCTTCGAGAAGTTTGTTTTACTGAAAATTTGTTTAACCATTATCAATCGTAACACACTATTCTAATCTTATCAAAGCATAGAACGGATAACATTCCATATTCCCTGTCTCCATATCATATCGTTTTCCCTCTCCATATCCTTGGTCCAACTACTACTATGATAACTTAAGTCTATAAGAAATTTATAATCATATGTTAAAAATAAAAGTAAAATCTTAATTTTTTTTGTTTTCAGTGAAAATATATTTCTGTATTTTGATTTTTTACTTTCATCTACATAGAACATAGCCTCTATGAGAACATTTTACCTTTAAGATATTTTTTTTAAATTGCAATTTGATTTTCTAACACTTTAAATGTTATTTCTTTTTCAACCTTACATATAGGCATATAACTAAGGAAAAAATCTTTCGTGTTTTCAATGAAATTTATTTTAACTTATAAAAGTTATTATCTTGGAAGAAATTACCCTGCGACAAAGAGGGCAGTTACATAATTCTTTCACACATTTTTTACATGCTACAAGATGACCACAAGGTTGAAATACAATACACATTTCACGATCCATGCAAATCTTACATAAAAATAAATTTTCCTTTTGAAATTCACTCTCACTTTTATGAAAGTTATTTTTTGAAAATTTTATAATAGGTTGATTATTAATTTCACTACTACCACTACTACTAGTATGCTCGTCTTCTACAAAACCAAAAGTCTTTGAAACACTTTTCTTTGTCTCATACTTGGGAGAGATTTTCCTTGTTTGAAGGAGAAAACTGTCTTTGTTCCTCATCAGAAAATAAATATATTCACAACCGGGAAAAAACTTTTTATGTTCAACGATTGGATCATCATGAGGCTTCCAATTTCCCAATAATCCACCACAAGTAAAACAAGCTACAATATCTTTAACGCCAATGTAATATAATCCAGAATCAACCATATTCTTAATACTTGGGTTTTCTTTAGGCCATTTCCTCAAAGTCTTAAGACGTTTTTCTACATCACACATTTCTGGGTGTTTTGGGATGATATCTTCCATTTGCGAAAAAATTCCTATCAAGAAAGAGGGGAAAAAATAAATTGTTTGATTATGATAGTGTAATTTTAAATGTAACTCCAACTTCATTGTGTGAAAAGGCAGGCTAGCTCTTGGTTACAACTAATTAAAAAAAAGATCTTTAAAACTTTAATTCGAATGAAAAGGGAGAAGTATCAATTAAAGGACAATCTTTACCTAATTCTAGCTTAGCCGATTTTTTTAATTTAATTTAATTCAATAATCATTCCTTAAATTTCCTCTTCACTAAACTACTATCCACACTGAAATGTAATCTGGCTTAGTTGGCAAACGCGCGTGTCAACAATCCAGATTACATTTCGGCATCCGCTGATCATGGGTTCGAGTCTCAACTTTTACGGTTTCTTTTAAATATTCTCTTTAAAAACAACTATTTAAATATATTGTAACAAATAACTTAAACTATCACTGCTAGATGGCTACATCAGTCTTTTTGGCGGTTAAATATAACATTTCTTAACTGTTTCCATAATCAACAGCGCCCCCTATACAGCAAAACATCAACAGCGCCCCCTATGTAGCAAAATAAAACATCTCAACTTTAATCCTTATCTCAACGCATAACTTCAAGCGATAAGCCCTCTCCCTCAAATTATTTGAAACTCATAATAATTAATTTTATTTTCTCCTTGCTTGAGAACTTATACAGGGTGTCCCATAAATAATGGGTCACACTTCTAGGGTGGATAGTAGACACCTAGACGAGTCAGAATCACATAGGGTTTGGGGGTCCCAGACCAAATCCCAAGGAGTTAAAAATGGAGCGACACCCTAAAACAATTATTGAAAAATTCAATTTGTAGAAGAACTACTATTGGTAAAAATTTAATCATGGTCTCAAATTTTGTGGTTTAATATGATTTTTAAAATTATGCTGAAAGTTTTCACTTTAAAATTTTTTTCTACGAAAAAAGTCAAAAAACCACAAAAAAATGTGAAAAATGTGCCAAAACTTTATTTTGTGTTTGGAAATCCTTTCTTTTGATTTGATTATCTGAAAGATCATATTTTAAAACCCTTAAGTCCAAAGTTTCACGTAAATACCATCAATATTAAACGCTTGAGATCCTATTAAAGTTTGTTTTTTGAGTGCGAAAACAGCTCCAGAAAACGAACGTTCAGGGAGAATCTACGAGTTACGGATAGATAATCGCTAACATTCTTTTCTCTCCCAGTTTGGCGAAACATACCAAGCTCCTACAGATCGCCAAGACAGCTTGGGCGATTTGTTGTTGGCGAAAGTTGGCGAGGAATCTCGTATCGCAAATAATGGCGAGAAATTAAGCGAGCATCAATCCGTAATTCGTAGATTTTCCCTCAACGTTTCTTCTCTGGATCTGTTTTCGCAAGCAAAAATCAAACTTTAATTAGATCTCAAGCGTTTAATATTGATGGTATTTACATGAAACTTTGAACTTAAGGGTTTTCAACTATGATCTTTCAGATTATCAAATCAAAAGAAAGGATTTCTAAATACAAAATAAAGTTTTGGCAGATTTTTCACATATTTTTGTGGTTTTTGACTTTATTTCGTAGTAAAAAAAATTTTAAAATAAAAACTTTTACAATGATTTTGAAGATCATGTTAAACCACAAAATTTGAGACCATGATTAAGTTTTTACCAATAGTAGTTCTTCTACAGAGTGAATTTTTCAATAATTGTTTTGTGGTGTCGCTCCATTTTTAACTCCCTGGGATTTGGTCTGGGACCCCCGATTCCTATGTGATTCTGACTCGTCTAGGTGTCTACTATCCCCTCTAGAAGTGTGGCCCACTATTTATGGGACACCCTGTATACAACACTAAGGACTTAAGTATTCATGGTCGAGTGGTTAAGAGCAAATCACTTGGTCATGAATACTTTTTGCTAGATTGCAGGTTCAAATCCCATTCTAAAAATAAATTCTTTAAAAATAATTATTCAATCCTATAAATAACTTAAACTAACACCGCTAGATGGCTGTATGAGTCTTTTTAAATAATACACAACTCCTTATCTCAACCCCAATCCATATAACTTCAAGTGATAAGGTCTGCTCCACGCTCAACCTAGTGGCGCAGAACGTCCAATTCGCATAATGAATTGAGGCGGCAAGCTTTGCTTGTCGGGTGGTTGGTGGGACCTCAATTTAAAATACTTTAAAATATTTAATTAGGGGGTTGGGGGGGATGAAGTACAAAGGAGAGGCTTCCGGTAACTTACCAAATCAAACTTATACAGGATTTGTGTTAAGCTCTGCCAAGCGTACTTCGGTAACCAAGAATATCTTGGGCTAACTCTCCTGGGAGATATATTGGTGTAAATTAACTTTTTATTTTAGTGGTGGAGCCCCAATTTAGTGTTGGAGTCCCAAATTACCGACCCAGACACTCCGCAAAGTATTGATCCAGACAGAACCCCAAAGTACCGACCCAGACAGAACCCTCTGGAACCCCAATGTCAGTGAACTCTCATTTTCTATCTACTAATATAATATATTAAAATTATTTTGGTTTGATTAATCAAAGAACCATCGGGTATTTTTATGCACTTTAAACAACCAGTTGGTGTTTTGATGCTCTAAAAAGACACCTTGTTTTGTAAATTCATGACCAAGATGTTTGAATGCATCATAAAAACCAATTTCTTTTAACACATTTTTAAGCATTGGTTAATTTTGCATTAAAAAAATAATTTGGTTTTGTTTTAAAAAACCCTTGTTTTTTAATCCTCAAATTAGACTTTTTAAAACGTGCAATAATTTAAGATCTTTAAATAGAGATACTAGTTGCTAATTGTGAATTTGTGTTTTTCAGTTATTACTTTTCTTCTGTACCTAATTTGAATTTTACCCTTTTATTTAAAATTTGTTTTGCAGAAGAGAAAAAATATTTAGAGGTATATATATATATATATATATATATATATATATATAATATTACATTCTAAATTATTTTTAAAGAATTAGAAAATGAACACAACATGCCGGCGCCATGCAGCCATGCAAATCAGTTCCCTTAATAAGTAAAAAATTCATCGATTACTAATCAAAATTGGCATAATTACCCTGAGAAGCAGACCCAGACAACAAAAATCAAAAAAACAAAGAATTAGCCGGCACCCACTTCATCAGGAACCCCGGGTGCCAGCGAACCACGGTTTTCTGTGATGGCCGATAGGGCGATATACGCCAAGGAATAGATATCGGCCATCGGGGTCCGAACCGTGGGAAAGAAAACAGAGGAGAAAGTAAAACTTACGATGGTTTCAAGACGAATTTATATTCGAAGTAATGAAAAACAAGGCAAGATGTTGCCAAAGAATTCAAAAAACCCGAAAAAAGATTGCTGCCAGATATACCACAAAAAAACCAGATGCTAATGCAGATGAATTGCGTCACTGTGTTGTTGTTCTTTAAAGGTGTATGTGCATAAAACAAAGTCTTCAGGGTAAGACCGCTAACAAACCCACTTTGTTGTGTAAGGCGGATTTAAAAAACATGTGTTGTACACGGAAAATCTCCAGAAAAAATACCATAAATCTTAAGAAATCGTATTTAAAATATTATGATATAGGCTGTCAATCAATTTATCAGGAAAATCATTAGATTTTAATATGTTGAAGAGTTCTTTTATCTGTCTTCTTAATAAATCACGACTTGAACAAATTTTCTTAAATCTTGCAATTTGGCTATTTATTGTGTTGTAATATACTTTTTTAGAGATGTTCGATTCCCAATATATTAGTTTTAGAACTTTAAAATTAAAAAGGTTTCTTTTATCAAAAACATCTATAGTTGCTTTATTGTTATCTACTGAAATATCTAGATCCAAAAAATCTGCTTTTAAGTTGTTTTGGTTAGTTCTATTTAAGATTAATTCTTCAGGGTATATATCATGTTGCTGATTGATGAAGTTTTCACAATTAATTACTATAATGTCGTCTATATATCGAAAAATGCCAACTTTTGGATTAAAATAGTTTTGCTCAAAGTAATGTAAAAACAGATTAGCCAAGATTGAAGAAAAAATAGAACCCTGTGGAATACCTTTAATCTGTACATAACAATTCTCTCCATTATAAATATAGTTGTTAAAAATACAACAATTTATTAAAGTTTCCCAATCTTCAAAATTTATATTTATTATATGTTTATAGTTATGAAAGTAGTGAATTAGAGTATCTTTAATTTTTTGTAGAGGTAGACTCGTGAATAAATCTTTAAAGTCAAAAGTCATGATGGACTGTATGGTATTTTTATTAAGATATTCAATTACTTTTAAATTATTATTAATAATCCATGTAAAACCATCTTTCTGTATGTCTTCCAGAATAAGATTTAGAATATCAAATAGAATTTTTCCAGGTTTATTTAGATATGTTTCAGAACCACATGTGATAAATCTGAAAGCAGTTGGAGTTTTATGAAATTTGGGGTAGATGGTTAAATAAGGTATTTTGATTTTATTGCATTTAATCTTTTGTCTTTTAAGTAGAGCTAGTATTTTTTTAGAGGTAATGTTATAATTGCTGGTTTTTTTATAGTTAGAGTTTTCAACTAATTCTTGATCTAAGAGTTCTAGATAAAATGCTTTGCAGATTATGGCATAATTATTACTAGCTTTATCAACCGGAGTTATAATAAATTTCTGTTGTAGATCATTTATAGCATTTGTTATTCCCTTGTAATCAATAAGATCTTTACGTTTTTTAAGGTTGTTATTAATAAAAGATCTAAAAATGTTAAACAACTTCCATTTCCATTCTGAGAAGGCTTCTAGTGGCAAATTGTATTTCAAAGCTGCTTTAAGGCAGAAAGAATCAATATTACATAGGAAAATTTTAAAAAGTTTTTTGGTTCCCAGAGAAAAGCTTGGTCTAAATTTGACCCCTTTACACATAAGATTTCTAAGTATAACATCATCAACTATGTTCAAGTTTCCAGTAACGATGTGTTTATGATGTGGATCTACATATTCATGAAATTTAGTATCGTTACATAGACATACTGGGTTGCTTCTGAGTTCATAAGTTTTACTGCAAGATAAATTGTAGTTGAATATTTTTCTTCCTAAAGGGGTTTCATATTTAAAGCATTTAATTATTTCCAAGTCCTTTACAGGAAAGCAGTAACTTAGGGATTGCAATATATTATGAAACTTAAACTTATCGTATATCTGGTTCCTAAAGTCCACAACAAAATATATTCTATTTATTTTTTCATATTTACTGTCTCGAATTTTAGATAAACGAGCATTTAATAGGTCAAATATTAAGATTTTAAAATGTTTATTATTTAGGTCATGTTTCTCAAGATACATCTTTAGTTTTAATGCGTTTGTATCATTTAAGGAGAATACAAAGGTTCTTACTGGTTTAAAGTTAAAGTCAATAGAAAAGTTACTCTGTAGATTCAACACAACCTCATCCAAGTCATTCAAGATGTTGTATTTTCCGTTCTTTTTATTATTTTTATTACGGCCGCCTCTTTCAAATCTGGTGGTTTTTTGATTTTTTAGGTGAAATAGTTTCGATGTATTTACGTTAGAGAAATTAATGTGTGTATTTTGGAACGTATCATTTAAACCATACGGTGCAAGTGTTTTCATATTTATTATATGAAAGTTTTCCTTCTCTAAACGTAAGTTGGTGTCTTGTATTATATCCAAAATGTAGAGTTTAGCTGAATTTAGATCATGTTTTTGGAAGTGTTCAAATTCAATGTTTTCCTCATGCGTTGCCTTATAATTTTTGATATTAGATCTGTGCAAATTGATTCTTAGATTAAGTGGATTTGAGGTCTGACCAACATATCCCATGCTACAGGATGTGCATTTTATGTAATAGATCACATTGAAGACCTTGCATGCAATTAATGCGCTATCTCCCACAACACAATCCTCATCAAACATTTTACAGGTTTTGCATCTTTTGTCCTTACAAGTTGAGATTTTAATGAAATTAGTTTTACAGCTTGAGTTAGAAAAAACTAAGTTAATTTCTTTAGGGTAGCCTTTTGACGATCCGAGAGGGTCCCCAGTACTGGGTTTGTTAGACCCAACCCTCAAGTACCGAGCTTGTGAGTAAGATTTCCCACAATTGCCAGTCGCTAGATTCATTTCATTACAATATATCATGGGGAGAAGAGAGAGTAGAAATCTCAAAGATTCAAGTACAATAATCCAAAAAGCCAAAAGGGCTTAAACATTAAGAATCTAGACATATGAAAAATCAAACAAGCAAAAAATCCATCAAAATCCAAATCCAAATCCCAGAAGTAACCATCCCAATATATTAATGATCTGAAGCCTTTCTGCGCAAAGCAGCATAAAAAACCACAGAAAATACAATATTACATTCTAAATTATTTTTAAAGAATTAGAAAATGAACACAACATGCCGGCGCCATGCAGCCATGCAAATCAGTTCCCTTAATAAGTAAAAAATTCATCGATTACTAATCAAAATTGGCATAATTACCCTGAGAAGCAGACCCAGACAACAAAAATTAAAAAAACAAAGAATTAGCCGGCACCCACTTCATCAGGAACCCCGGGTGCCAGCGAACCACGGTTTTCTGTGATGGCCGATAGGGCGATAGGGCGATATACGCCAAGGTCCTTGGCGTATATCGCCCTATCGGCCATCACAGAAAACCGTGGTTCGCTGGCACCCGGGGTTCCTGATGAAGTGGGTGCCGGCTAATTCTTTGTTTTTTTAATTTTTGTTGTCTGGGTCTGCTTCTCAGGGTAATTATGCCAATTTTGATTAGTAATCGATGAATTTTTTACTTATTAAGGGAACTGATTTGCATGGCTGCATGGCGCCGGCATGTTGTGTTCATTTTCTAATTCTTTAAAAATAATTTAGAATGTAATATTGTATTTTCTGTGGTTTTTTATGCTGCTTTGCGCAGAAAGGCTTCAGATCATTAATATATTGGGATGGTTACTTCTGGGATTTGGATTTGGATTTTGATGGATTTTTTGCTTGTTTGATTTTTCATATGTCTAGATTCTTAATGTTTAAGCCCTTTTGGCTTTTTGGATTATTGTACTTGAATCTTTGAGATTTCTACTCTCTCTTCTCCCCATGATATATTGTAATGAAATGAATCTAGCGACTGGCAATTGTGGGAAATCTTACTCACAAGCTCGGTACTTGAGGGTTGGGTCTAACAAACCCAGTACTGGGGACCCTCTCGGATCGTCAAAAGGCTACCCTAAAGAAATTAACTTAGTTTTTTCTAACTCAAGCTGTAAAACTAATTTCATTAAAATCTCAACTTGTAAGGACAAAAGATGCAAAACCTGTAAAATGTTTGATGAGGATTGTGTTGTGGGAGATAGCGCATTAATTGCATGCAAGGTCTTCAATGTGATCTATTACATAAAATGCACATCCTGTAGCATGGGATATGTTGGTCAGACCTCAAATCCACTTAATCTAAGAATCAATTTGCACAGATCTAATATCAAAAATTATAAGGCAACGCATGAGGAAAACATTGAATTTGAACACTTCCAAAAACATGATCTAAATTCAGCTAAACTCTACATTTTGGATATAATACAAGACACCAACTTACGTTTAGAGAAGGAAAACTTTCATATAATAAATATGAAAACACTTGCACCGTATGGTTTAAATGATACGTTCCAAAATACACACATTAATTTCTCTAACGTAAATACATCGAAACTATTTCACCTAAAAAATCAAAAAACCACCAGATTTGAAAGAGGCGGCCGTAATAAAAATAATAAAAAGAACGGAAAATACAACATCTTGAATGACTTGGATGAGGTTGTGTTGAATCTACAGAGTAACTTTTCTATTGACTTTAACTTTAAACCAGTAAGAACCTTTGTATTCTCCTTAAATGATACAAACGCATTAAAACTAAAGATGTATCTTGAGAAACATGACCTAAATAATAAACATTTTAAAATCTTAATATTTGACCTATTAAATGCTCGTTTATCTAAAATTCGAGACAGTAAATATGAAAAAATAAATAGAATATATTTTGTTGTGGACTTTAGGAACCAGATATACGATAAGTTTAAGTTTCATAATATATTGCAATCCCTAAGTTACTGCTTTCCTGTAAAGGACTTGGAAATAATTAAATGCTTTAAATATGAAACCCCTTTAGGAAGAAAAATATTCAACTACAATTTATCTTGCAGTAAAACTTATGAACTCAGAAGCAACCCAGTATGTCTATGTAACGATACTAAATTTCATGAATATGTAGATCCACATCATAAACACATCGTTACTGGAAACTTGAACATAGTTGATGATGTTATACTTAGAAATCTTATGTGTAAAGGGGTCAAATTTAGACCAAGCTTTTCTCTGGGAACCAAAAAACTTTTTAAAATTTTCCTATGTAATATTGATTCTTTCTGCCTTAAAGCAGCTTTGAAATACAATTTGCCACTAGAAGCCTTCTCAGAATGGAAATGGAAGTTGTTTAACATTTTTAGATCTTTTATTAATAACAACCTTAAAAAACGTAAAGATCTTATTGATTACAAGGGAATAACAAATGCTATAAATGATCTACAACAGAAATTTATTATAACTCCGGTTGATAAAGCTAGTAATAATTATGCCATAATCTGCAAAGCATTTTATCTAGAACTCTTAGATCAAGAATTAGTTGAAAACTCTAACTATAAAAAAACCAGCAATTATAACATTACCTCTAAAAAAATACTAGCTCTACTTAAAAGACAAAAGATTAAATGCAATAAAATCAAAATACCTTATTTAACCATCTACCCCAAATTTCATAAAACTCCAACTGCTTTCAGATTTATCACATGTGGTTCTGAAACATATCTAAATAAACCTGGAAAAATTCTATTTGATATTCTAAATCTTATTCTGGAAGACATACAGAAAGATGGTTTTACATGGATTATTAATAATAATTTAAAAGTAATTGAATATCTTAATAAAAATACCATACAGTCCATCATGACTTTTGACTTTAAAGATTTATTCACGAGTCTACCTCTACAAAAAATTAAAGATACTCTAATTCACTACTTTCATAACTATAAACATATAATAAATATAAATTTTGAAGATTGGGAAACTTTAATAAATTGTTGTATTTTTAACAACTATATTTATAATGGAGAGAATTGTTATGTACAGATTAAAGGTATTCCACAGGGTTCTATTTTTTCTTCAATCTTGGCTAATCTGTTTTTACATTACTTTGAGCAAAACTATTTTAATCCAAAAGTTGGCATTTTTCGATATATAGACGACATTATAGTAATTAATTGTGAAAACTTCATCAATCAGCAACATGATATATACCCTGAAGAATTAATCTTAAATAGAACTAACCAAAACAACTTAAAAGCAGATTTTTTGGATCTAGATATTTCAGTAGATAACAATAAAGCAACTATAGATGTTTTTGATAAAAGAAACCTTTTTAATTTTAAAGTTCTAAAACTAATATATTGGGAATCGAACATCTCTAAAAAAGTGTATTACAACACAATAAATAGCCAAATTGCAAGATTTAAGAAAATTTGTTCAAGTCGTGATTTATTAAGAAGACAGATAAAAGAACTCTTCAACATATTAAAATCTAATGATTTTCCTGATAAATTGATTGACAGCCTATATCATAATATTTTAAATACGATTTCTTAAGATTTATGGTATTTTTTCTGGAGATTTTCCGTGTACAACACATGTTTTTTTTAAATCCGCCTTACACAACAAAGTGGGTTTGTTAGCGGTCTTACCCTGAAGACTTTGTTTTATGCACATACACCTTTAAAGAACAACAACACAGTGACGCAATTCATCTGCATTAGCATCTGGTTTTTTTGTGGTATATCTGGCAGCAATCTTTTTTCGGGTTTTTTGAATTCTTTGGCAACATCTTGCCTTGTTTTTCATTACTTCGAATATAAATTCGTCTTGAAACCATCGTAAGTTTTACTTTCTCCTCTGTTTTCTTTCCCACGGTTCGGACCCCGATGGCCGATATCTATTCCTTGGCGTATATCGCCCTATCGGCCATCACAGAAAACCGTGGTTCGCTGGCACCCGGGGTTCCTGATGAAGTGGGTGCCGGCTAATTCTTTGTTTTTTTAATTTTTGTTGTCTGGGTCTGCTTCTCAGGGTAATTATGCCAATTTTGATTAGTAATCGATGAATTTTTTACTTATATATATATATATATATATATATATATATATATATATATATATATATTTAAGTTTTTTAAAAATAATAAACATGATGTTTCTCCCACCCAAGATCACTTAACTTGTAAACTTGATCATCACTTGAAGCCTTCTTACTGAAAAAGTAAGGTTTATGTGTAATGAAGTAACTAAAAAGCTTTAATTTTATTATATTGATAAATTTTTGCATAAAATTGGAAGGTTGAAAATTTGGAGGCTCAAACGGAGTTAGGGAAAAACATTTGTCTTAATTAAACAAAAAAAAACCCCAAAACATGTTCCTTTTTGTGTCTGGAAACTTTTTTAACACTTTTAAACAGATTTAAATTAAGTTTCAAGTAATATAACCATATTCTCAAAAGTAGTCATTCTCTTTAAATTTTCTAAAGCTTCTTCAAACTATCAATATTTAAATTTTAATATTTAGAACATTAAATTTGGTGCCCTATCATTTTTTAACCATTAAAACAATACACGAAATCTTGATTCTGTTAGGAATTATTTCACTTAGTTTAAAATAACATCTTCAATTAGGTACTACTTTTTTAAGGTAAACTAATCTTTAAAATGGACTAAATGTCCATTGATATATTTTTAATACCTCTCACAATTTACTAAGCAAAGTCATTGATACACCCATTATATTACTTAAAATTTTTAGATTTGTTGGGGGACCCTAAATTAAAAGTGTTCGAATAATACTATTCTGAAACTATGCCTGTCATGTAAATTTTAGTTTCAAATAAATAATTAGGTAAATTAAAAATGAATATCTACATTCACGAAAATTAATTCTGTTACTTGTGAGTTTAAAGCTACAGGTATGATGATTAAAAAGTTAGTTTTTAACATATTGATTTCTCCCAAATGTTGTGATTTAATTATCATGTTTTTAAATTTATTAGCATAACTGAAAAATTTTTTTTACAGTATTGGGTAAAGAAGTACAAGTTTCAAAGATCTATGTAGAAGAGCAAGAAAATACCTATCTTCGTATTTATTCTATTGCTTAATTTTGAATAAAATTCTGTATATTTATCACTGTCTTTTCTTCATTTGTAATCTAATCAATCATTTAAATTTGTATTAACCAGATTGTCTGAAATCAAGCTTAATTTAAATTATTATAATTCAATATTTAAAGACATTATAATGACAATGAGAATACTTCAAATTAGTACATGTTCATCATTGGTAAGTAATGTAAAATATGAATTCCATATACTGTTGTGTATTAAACACTTTTCAAACCTACCTATATTTTTTGTTTAAGTGTTGTATATTATAGTTGAGTCTTTCCATGAAATTTTTCTGTATTTTATACATAAAAATTAGGTTACATATGCATAAGTAGATTTCAACAGAAACTAATAATGTTTAACTTTAACTTCAAAATAAAAATAATAATTATTTGTTAGTACTAATTAATTTTAGAATAACCTTTAGAATTAAAATTATTAGAGTAAGTTGCAATGTATATTTTCTCCTCTTAAATGTGATCTTAAAAATATTTTTGCTATTCGTATTGCATAAAAATAATCCTATAGTTTATATTACCTTTAAAATATAAACAATATCATATTCGATTATTTTTGTACAGTATGAGAATGGGAAAAATTATTTTTAAGATCACTATTAAGAGGAGAAAATATACCGTACGATACCATTTTCTAATATCATACGAGCTATAAATGGTTAGGCTTAGCGAGGGTTTTTACACCACTCGATATCATAACCGACATCCCTTGACATTCACTGCTTAAGAATAACATCACCTTATACCGCTGGATATCAGAATTGATATCAGCTGGCATTCGCTGATGCTAGGACAACATCAAGGAATGCCAGTCTCTGATATCCAGTGGTATATGCTGATGCCAAGCGAATGCCAAGGAATGCCGCGTTCTGTTATCGAGTGGTCTCGATGAGCATGACCATTTTTAGCTAATATGATATCAGAAATGGTATCGTACGGTATTATTTTTTGATATCGTTTGCTGATATGTGCTACTAGGTGATAGAAATGCATAAAAATGTTTTTAAATTTGAAATATGCCTTTTTTATATTTTTTTAGTAGGATTCTTACTATTGGTTGAACTTAATCGGAAAATAAATATGATAAGTTGAATTCTAAGTACAAAAAGGGGGGCCTGGGGGTTCTCCCCCCGAAAATTTTTGGAAATTTGACAGTCAAAACATGGTTTTAATTCATTTTAGGACTTTTTTCGTACATAGAAAGGTATCCGCTGGCCTTATGAATGGGTCTCGCGGGCGGTAGTTAGGAGACCCCCTAACAAAATATAATATATAATTTTTTTCCGAAATAGAGGTTCAGGTTCCGGAACGCCGTTTCGGACCGTTCCGGCTGAAATCGAGCACTGTATATACGAGGGTTGTTTTTTAATTAACTTCCGTTTTGCTCCTGAAAAAAAAGTAGCAAGAATTTCGAAATAATTTTGCTACCGATAGATAGGTACATCCTTGAGGATCAATTTACCTCTTTACTGAAAAAAATCGGACGTTTTTTCTATTATTTATCGAATTTACAAGCGCGCTCCTCGATCTTATTTCCCGCCAATCCATAGAGAAATCCTCTTTTTCGAAATTTTCCCCTTTTCGATTTTTTAAAAATAAAAAAAATAAATAAATATTAAAAATAAGGTTTTACGGAAGGTTACAAAAATCTTTAATTGCTTTTAAACGTAATGACCTTTAAATAGACCTTTTACCGTACTTTTCACAAGTTTTTCAATCCCGCTTCATGAAAAGTTGGATTTTTCGTTGAGCTTCACATCGGTTCGGACCATGGAGGTAGGAGTAGAAGAAGGAGAGGAAGCGTCCGTATATCGCTCACGGGGAGAAATGAAGTAACTGAAAGCCAGCTGCCGCCATGTGTCTGCTACCAAAAGAGCGAGTTTTAACATTGAGGCTTACGGGGAGCATACAGATTTTTAATTATTTTCGATTTAAGAAATAAAATTTTTTATTCGGCTCTTTACAATTTTAAAAGCTCCATACATTGAGCGTGTTTCTAGTGATATAATTATTTTTTTCACCCAATAAATGGTATTAAAAGGTTTAAAATACGAGTCACAAAGCATTGCCCATTGATATCCAACGGTTTTTTCGAAATCCTAGCGGTGCACATGCATTTTAAAGCCTAAAGTAATCGAAATTAATTTAAGTGCGTACCACATAGAATATAAAATCCTAATTTAAAAAAAGGCATGAAATCGGAGGAGCGCGTAATGCACATAATAATAATGCATGAAAACGGATTAAAATGGATTTTAATTTTATATTTTTCAAATTTAGAATGCCAAAAAATTATGTTATTGTTAATTAAATGTACTGCTTGAAAAATTTTCAAACAAACCTACGTAAATAACTTCTTCCTGAAAAATTTTGAAATTTTATAAAGTATCAAAAATTAAGCATTTCCCATTTTTATCTTAACTGAAAATGATCACTTTATTTACGCTAAACATTAAATAAACTTGGAAATTAATTTAATGTTTTCCTTATTTTGAAGTATTTGTTTTTTTCTTCTTTATTTACTGACATTGTAATGACTTTAGCGGCCGCCACAGGTGGCGCTCCAAAAACACTCGAGACCCGCCACTGCGGTGCTCTGATAGTTTGTTTTGAGTTTCGGTTCTCTTTTGGATGAGATGCTTCGGCTCGTGTTTTTATGTGTGTCTTGTAATTGTGTTCGTCTTGTTCGTCATTAAAAAAATGTAGCTACCACTCGGCGTATTTTTTTGAAGATGACTCTAGACTTAATTAATTGTTGATCAAAGTTTTTACATTCGAAGATGGTGGCAGCGGTGGGATACGAACAAAATCAGTGCTTACTTCACCAGTTTTAGTTTTCGGTTTGATGCAAGGGGGAAAGGAATAGGGGTAAGTGCTTTTTATGTCTGAAGAGTACCTTGGTATTCAAAATTTTCTGCTCTATTTTTGTATTAAATGCGAGTAAAAATTGAATACTTTCTTTTCATTCAAAATTCACATTTTGTATTAAATAGTGGGTTTAGTTTCTTTAAAGCACATTCTTATCCCTACTTATACTTAGTACTTACTCTTTGCTGGATTATTGTGAAGTTATGAATATTATTGCTGAATTGATAAAGTCAAATTTTAAAAATAATTAGAAAAAACCTTTGATAGTTTTATGTTTGGAAATAAGTTGTTCCGAGTTTTATACGGTGTATTCTGTTTTAAAACTGGCTGCTTGAGAGGAAGAAAGTGAAATTCGTTTTTTTCTGTTTTGGAAATGAGTTTCTTGGTTTATACTGTGTATTCAGTTTTAAATCTGTTTTATAAAACGAACTCATTTTTCTGCTGTCCACATCAGAAACCGGGTTGTGAAAACCAGGCTATTTATAGATGAAGGTTAAATAGTCATCTTTATGAATAATGAAAGTTCAGTATTTCCTTTGATAGAAGTGTATAAAATTTTCTTATTCCATTGTATGTTGCAACTTTTATTTGAAGATTCAGTGTTGAAAGTTTTACTGAGTTAATGAATAATTTATGAGAGTGTTTTCTGCTCCATTGATATCTTTTTGGTTATTAGAATTTTTAATTAGATACTTCTTTGATAATGTGCTTAATCAATTTTATGAGTAAATGTGTATAATTTTGAGATTATTGCTAAAAATAGTTGTAAGTTAAGAAATTCTTTGGGTAAGAAAGGAGTGTTGATTTATGGTTTTTAAGAGGGAAATTATACCTAATTTTGATCGGTGTAGTAGATTTTTTACTGTCTTTAATTTGGAGGACTTTAATTCTAGTTTTTTTAATTAAAGAATTAATTACATAAAATATTTATTTTTTAAAAAGTCATGGCTTACTTAGCAAAAGCCAGGAAACCAGAACTTTTAGAGGTATGTGAGGAAATTGGGGTGGGAATCGATCCATCTAGTACGGTTCCTACTATTAAAAATGCAATTCTGAATAGTGAGTCATATGTAGAAGAAGATGTAAAGATCATATTAGAGAGAATTATCGAAGAGAGAAATCAAAAGAAAGAAGAAGAAATTAGAAAGAAAGAAGAGGAATGGAGAAAGGAGGAGAGAGAAGAACGGATCAGACAAGAAGAAAGGGAAGAACGGATCAGAAAAGAAGAAAGGGAAGAACGAATGAAGTTGGAAACTTTGAAGTATGAATTAGAAATGAAGAAGTTGGAATTGGCGAAAGAAGATCCCAGTATCCTTGATGACGCCGGAAGAAGATCCGAATCAAGTGCAAGAATTCCTCTAACGCAGATTACTCCCAAATTCGATGAAAAACACGATGAAATGGGACTATATCTAATAAACTTTGAAAGAAAAGCGGAAATGGCTAAAGTTCCAAAGAAGGATTGGGTAGCATACCTATTAGCAGTCTTACCACCAGAACTATCTAATATGCTTGCCAGAGAACAACCATCTGATGCAAATGATTACGACTTTGTTAAAAGTTTAATATTGAAAAGATACAAGTTGAACAGTGAGAAATTAAAACAATGTTTTTATAGACATCACAAGAGTCCAGACAAATCTTGGAGAAATTTCGCTCAAGAATTATTTAGTTACTTAACCGAATGGATTTCAGAGTTAAATATTAAGACTTTGGAAGAACTCAAGAATTTGATGGTAACTGAGCAGCTGAAATATAAAGTTCCTGCTGAAGTGAGAGAGCATTTTCTAGAAGATTGGCTGAAGATGAATACTCCATTTGACCTAGCTGAGAAGTTAGATGATTATGAAAGTATAAGAGACACCTTTAAAAGAAAAGATATAATGAAGAAGAGTTTCTCTAATTTACGAAATCAAAATGGAAACTATTACCATCCAAGAACTAAAGAGAATAATAAGGATTTCAAGCCGAAATTTCCTGTAAAACCTGAAGTATTCCAAGATAAGATGAAAGATAAAGAATTTGAGAGAAGAAAAATCCTTCGATGCTATGAATGTGGTTCCAGTAATCATCTCAGACCCCAGTGTGACAAGCTAAAGAAAACTCAAGAATCTGTTTCACATGTTGTGACTGATAAAAGTACAGATGAACTGATGTCGCGTTACACTAGTGTAGGGAAAGTAAATGGTGTAGAGATGAAGATTTTACGAGATACCGGTGCAACTTTGGATTTAATCTGCAACAAATTTGTGAAACCGCATATGTATACGAAAGAAAAGGTATGGTTGAGAACCCCATTGGAAGATACTTTGATTTGTCTGCCCTTAGCAGAAGTTGAATTGGAGTGTGAAATGGGACACGTAATAACTAAAGCAGCTGTGCTTAGGGATTCCTTAGATCAAGGACGTTACTTACTGGGAAACAAAACTGCGATGCTGTTAGAAGACCTTAAAACAGAAGAAAATGTACAGGTGCATATGCTGAATGCCATTCAGACCAGGGCTCAGAAAAGGCTCCTTGAACAAGAAAATAATGATAAAAACCAAGCTGTTGAAGAAATTGATGAAGAATTAAATGGAAACACAGCTGAAGAAGAGGAAACTAATGATAAAGAGGTCCTGCCTGTGTTGAAGGAACTTACTCTGCAAGAACTCATTAAGACTTCTCCAAAAGCTTTTTCTGAAGAACAACAAAAAAGTGAAGAATTGAAACCACTCATCGCAGAAGCAAGGAAGAAGACTGACAATAAGGCAAATAAGTACTTTTTAGAAGAAAATATGCTGTTCTATAGGAAAAGAGACAAAAATGGAACGGAAAGGAAACTGTTGGTTGTCCCTGAAAAATACCGTAAGCAACTAAAAGTGTTTTGCCATGAAGGAGCTACAGCGCATTTAGGTGCTGGAAAAACTAAGGATGCTTTGTTCAAAACCTTCTTCTGGCCAAATTGCTATAGTGACGTAGAAAACTTTGTCAAAACTTGTGATTACTGCCAACGAGTCGGGAAACCAAGAGATAAGAAGAAAGCGCCATTGAAAATTGTTCCTGTTATTTCTGAAATATTCACTAAATTGAACGTTGATGCATGCGGTCCATTACCTATTAGCTCTTCTGGAAACAAGTATATTATAACGGTGATATGCTTATCTTCTAAATATCCTGATGCCATTCCTACTCCTGATTTGTGTTCTACCTCAATCGTAGACGCATTGCTACAAATTTTTAGTCGTCTTGGATTTCCTAGAGAATTACAAACTGACCAAGGAACATCTTTCACAAGTGTACTTACCACTGAATTTTTGGACAAGTTTGGAGTTAAAGTTGTAAGAAGTTCCGTCCGACATCCCCAAAGCAATCCTGTTGAAAGGATGCATAGAACTTTAAAACGAATACTTCGAGTGCTCTGTCTGGAATCTGGATCAGACTGGTAGAAAGTTTTACCTCATGCACTCTTTGCTTTAAGAACAGTTACTCATGACAGTACTGGATTTAGTCCATCGGAACTAGTTCATGGCCGAAATTTGAGAACCCCCATGTTGTTATTGTATGAGAATCTGACAGAACAAGTCGACGAAGAAAACAGTGTGATTTCATATGTCTTTGAACTTTTAAATAGAATGCGACATTGTCAAGAACTTGCTGTGCATAATATGCAAGATAGTAAAGAAAAACAAAAACGGTGGTACGATATAAAAGCTGAAAAGCGAGAATTCATAGAAGGTGATTTGGTTCTGGTTCTTGCTCCATCAAAACCAAATAAACTAGCGGTTAGTTGGGTTGGACCAGGAACGGTTGTAAAACGGCTTTCGGACACCAATTATGTTATAAAGTACCCAGGAAAAGATAAAACTCATGTTTATCACGTAAACATGTTGAAACCTTATTTACAGAGACAAGAAAATGTTAACCTATTATCTATAGAAGAAAACATCGATAAAGAAGATGAAGAAATTCCCAGGCTTGAGTTAGAACCTGAAGAATTGAAAATATCAAATATCCTGCAAGATGTACAGTCAAATACTCGATTGTCCGAACAACAAATTTCTGAACTTAGTCAGCTGATTAAAAGGTATTCCGCCACTTTTTCAACTGAACCTGGATGCACTAGTATGGCTGAACATGACATTGAACTGGAAAGTGACAAACCTATTTGCGCGAAGCCATATAGACTATCCCCTCGACAGTCTGAAATCTTAAAAGTTGAGATAGAGAAAATGATCAAGTTAAAGGTTATAGAACCAGGAGAATCTGATTTTGCCTCTCCCATGATATTGGTTGAGAGTCCAGGCAAAGAACCGAGGCCGTGTATTGATTATCGGCGTTTAAATAAAGTCACTCGCACGAAGTTTTTTCCTTTACCTAACATAGAAGAACTGATAGAAAAGGTGTCAGCTGCAAAATATATCAGCGTCCTCGACTTAACCAGAGGTTACTGGCAGATACCATTAAGCAAGAATGCCCAGAGGTATGCTGCGTTTGTGACAAATTTTGGTACATTTATACCATTGAGGCTTCCTTTTGGTTTGAAAAACGCCCCATATGATTTTAGTCGACTAATGATGCGTGTGTTAAAAGACTGTGAAGCGTACGCAGTACCCTATCTGGATGATGTAGCTATTTACTCCCAAAACTTTGAAGATCATTTGGTACACCTGGAAGACATTCTATCAAAACTAAAGGCTGCAAACTTGAGAATAAAACCTTCAAAATGTAAGTTTGCTGAGACTCAAGTTAAATATCTCGGTCATATGGTTGGCCAAGGTATGAGAACACCCAGTGAATTAAAGGTTCAAGCCATCAAAGATTTTCCCACTCCCTCTACAAAGACTGAAGTCAGAGCTTTTATGGGATTAGCTGGATATTACCGGAGATATATTCCTGGATTCTCTGAAATAGCAGCTCCTTTGACAAACCTACTAAAAGGACGACAACGAAAATCAAGTGTTGACTGGAATAGCGCTTGCCAAAGTGCCTTTGAAGAACTCAAAGAAAAGCTCTCTAAAAATCCAGTGTTACACAGTCCTGATTTCTCAAAACCATTCATTCTCCAGTGTGATGCCTCCAACCTCGGAATTGGTGTTGTGCTTTCTCAAGTCCAAGACAATGAAGAACATCCCATTATGTACCTGAGTAAAAAATTTTCACCCACAGAACAGAAGTACAGCACTACAGAACGAGAATGTGCCGCTATTATTTTTGCAGTGCAAAAGTTAAAATGTTATTTAGACAGCCGTCAAGGGTTTGTGATTCAAACAGATCATAATCCTTTGGTTTGGCTAGAGAAAAATACCGGGACAAATCCGAGACTTTTGAGATGGGCTCTAATTTTACAATCCTTTAATTATGAAATTGTCCATCGTAAGGGTAAACATCATCAAAATTGCGACTCTTTGAGTAGAATCCCTTAATCAATTTAAAGTAACTGTAATTTAGTTTTTCTATTGAAACACCCTTAACTATCGTGTGAAGTTAACTTTGTATTCTTGTAATAGTATAGGTGTTATTACTTTTTGTATTGTTAGCTTAGTATATCTTTAGCATTTTTATAAGTTAAGTGTTTTGTTTTTTTTTATTTGGATACCTTTTATGTGTGTAGGGATAAGTTGTGTTAGTTTAAAGAGGTACTCTTTGGATAGGGCACTTCTTTTCTTTTTTTTTGTCAGAACACTTCTTCAGTGAACAGAAATTTTGAAGTGAACTTTTCTTAACCGAACTTTTGAAATGAACATTTTTCAGAACTGAACTTTTCTTCCTGAATTTGAAATAATCTGTGCCAATGATTCTTCAGTGAACTGAACTTTTCTTAATCGAACTAAATTTACTTGAACTGAACTTTTCCCTACCCAGTCGTGAAAAGTGTCTCCCAGGAGGGGAGGAGTAAGTCTGTAATGACTTTAGCGGCCGCCACAGGTGGCGCTCCAAAAACACTCGAGACCCACCACTGCGGTGCTCTGATAGTTTGTTTTGAGTTTCGGTTCTCTTTTGGATGAGATGCTTCGGCTCGTGTTTTTATGTGTGTCTTGTAATTGTGTTCGTCTTGTTCGTCATTAAAAAAATGTAGCTACCACTCGGCGTATTTTTTTGAAGATGACTCTAGACTTAATTAATTGTTGATCAAAGTTTTTACAACATTACTTATTTTTTTAAAAAATTTCTTTATTTACTGACATCTTAAATCATATTTTGCCAATGCATAAAAACATGTATAATTATAATAACGCATAAGCTATTAAATTTTATAGTTAAATTTTTCCGTAAGCTACCAAGCTTCCATAATTCGAAATAAATTTGGAAATCAATACAACATATCATTCAAATATGCTCTGCTTTGATTCTAAGAAAAAATATTGGATTCTAAAAATTAAAAAAGAATGTAAAGGAGAGACCTAAATCGAATGTTTATAAGCGGTCACATGATGTCCAGGTGCAATGCTTTTGCAGATGTCTTAGCCTTGAAATATCTACGCTTGAGATATTGATGTAGCAGTTTAGTTTTGTGACCTGCGTAATTTACCGAGCGTTCAGATACAAGCGTTATAGATACAAGTTTATCCAAAATACTAAGCGTTTTACCCTAACAATTATATTTTCCATCATTTATTTTAACTCTTTTTTCTTCAAAGAATGAACAAAGCAAATTTATTATTCGTCAGGAGGAAAATATTTCATTATAAATATTTATTAATCATTGTATAAATGCTTGGTTGTTGACTATAGTAAATGTGTTTACGGGTAATTTTAAATTATTCGGTAACTATCGTAATTATTGTTCAATTAACTATTTAGATATTTCCATTTCCATGGAAATTTTACCTCCCATGCTAAGTTTTATAGTTCTATCTCATTTGGAAGTTTCTAAAATGTTATTTTCTAAAATACAAAATAGGTGTTAAAAATTGGCAAAATTTTTCATTTATTATCATAATTTTTTTTATAACTGATGGATTTCCTTTAAGAACTAAGCATTGATAGGTCTAGTACACTCTCATATGAGTTTTGCGACCTTAGATCGTTTAAAAGTGCCCGAAAATTGAATTAAAGGGATATTTAAAAATATTGGCGCAAAATACTTAAAAATGTTCGGAAGATTAATTAATGGCTTGATCTATGATCTGTAAACACATCTGCACACAAATCAAAAGTGAAAATTCGTTTAAAATATCATGCGGCGTAAATATTTAATGAAGAATTTACATAGGAATCTACGGGCGAGGAGCGTTTTTGGTAGCACCAATGTGGCCGACCGGTTACAGTGAAAGCTTCACTCAGACTTCGACGATTCCCCTCCTTCTCTCACTCGTACCTCCATGGTTCGGACAGCCGTTTTCCCCCTCAGCGCACACTTTGCCTGCGTATCTATCCTAGAGTTAGTACAAATATTAGGTCATCCCGAAAGTTTTGTCGCTCTTGGGAGCATCTGTATATAAGATATTTTTGACACTTTTCCATTATGTGATACCAATATAAACTGTAACTTTATCTACCGTCAACTTGGCATCTTGGCTTGATTTTGGGGACTGATCGACAACTGGGCTTTCCTTAAATCTATGATAACATGTTACTTCATTTCTTTTCTGCTCAAAATTTTGCATTTTTCCTAAAGTTAAGATTTTTATATTAAAATTAACTGGCTACTTCTCTAAAACAATTACAGTTTTAAGTATTTTTTAAAAAGTGTGGAGAATTTAACTTAGAATTAAATTTTTTCTGAGGCATCCGGAGAGTTTGATCACAATCATCCATATTAAATTGCTGGATTGCTACTCCTAACCCTCTATTAGGAAAGATTCGGATGATCATTTACAGGAATCTAGATCGCTGGAAATTCTACCGCCGCTCTACAAAAGTAGTATAAAATGAGTTTCAATTTATTACAATCATAATATGACTTAAAATTAAAGTTAAATTTCTATGAATTTTAATTTTGAAAGTTTTCAATTAATGGCAACTTGAAGTAAACAAAATCTTATTAATCGTAGAAACTAGGAAAGCTGGAAAAGTGAGCCAACAAAAAAAGAGCAAAAATTAGCCAAATTGGCTTTAGATAGAAGTAGAAGTACTTTACTGGTTTACCGTAATGGAAAAGTACCAAAAAATACATTGTATACAGATGCTCCCAAGAGCGACAAAACTTTCGGGATGACCTAATATAGAGACAGCTAGGAACATCTGCTCCATTGTTCTAAGCGTGTCGGTTTTTCGTTTCGCTGCCACCCACAATCGCTTTTTTTGCCTTTGTCAATTTGGCCTCTAAATCCCTCTTTTGGCGTTTATGGTTTTTCGCGTGCTTACTTTTTTCAGTTGTCTCCAACCAGTGGGCCCTATCTAATGTTCTTTTTATTTTTTGAAGGAAAGTTTTAAAAATTTTGCAGCTTTAATAACAAAATATGAATGTTCTAAATCTCATTTTTAGTCGATGCTTCCACCAAAACAATGCTACTCGTATCTCCAAATTTTTTCTGTTATTTTCTTCTTTAGGAAATATATTTCCCCCACACAAAAAACAGGTATTTGATACTATTTTTTGTTAAAACTGTCTTTGGTAATTATACTTAAAGATATTCTGTATTTTTTTATTTTAATTCGAACAACTTAAAATTACAAATAATTTAATATTTCAAAATGCCAATTAAAACACGATTGCTTAAAATATTCCAGTGACTAATACCATTTAAAAATCCCCTTTATCTTATCGCTATCAAATTAATATTATTCAGAAGAAAAAACACTAATATTAAGTGCATGCATTCCTTATGTTTAACTTCATGAAATGTTTATATTTCATACTTCAATTTTTACACTTTTAACTTTTTGTTATCTTGATAAACACTTAAAGAAAAATTTTAAATATTATTTAATAGAAAATTTAAACTATTATTTATAACTTGCAAAAAAAAATTCTTTTATTAAGTGAAAAGTTAAGGAATCAGTTAAGCATTTCACAAAATATTATTTATTAAATATTACCAAATGAACTACTAAAACAAAATAGCGTATTTTTCAGTTAATTGCCAATCAAATTATTTTTGTATTTAAATTTGTTAATTAAATTAAAATATATTAAGATAAAAATAAGTTTTTATTAAAATATAATAGGTAAACTAAGTTAATTTCTAAGCAATCAGATTCCCAACTCTTCACCATTTTTCCTGGAATAAGAGAGAAAAGTGTGATTAATTTAAACAAAAAAGCTCATAGTTCATAAAGTTAAAACCAGATGATGTGGTCCTGTGGTCGAATGTCACAAACCATCACCTGGTGTTAGGAGAGAATTACAGCTGCCCTAGATTCTTTGTACCTTAGATTGGCGGGAAAATCCATAGATATAAGTTCAAGGAATATTCTGTGTCGTGAATTATTTTAGGTAAGATAATATTTCATTAATAGGACTGTTTTAAATTAAACGAACACTGGAAACAAAATTTCTACTCTTAATTCCTCTCTATATATTTTTTCTTATTAGTTTAACAATGCAGTAAGTTAAAAAAGAAGATTCGGTAATGTCCATAATTTTTAAAAATATCGCTTGTTTCTTGGAAAGAAAAGATTAACACAGATTACTTTACTGTAAGTTTCCCCCATCAAAAAATAAAAATAAAGAATTAAAAGAAGATTAGTAGTAAGAACTAAAAAACTTAAATAAAAATTTAATTTAATAAAAACTAATTTGACATTTATGCGTCTAGATGCAGAAGTAGTTCAGATAATCATGGCCTTTACAAATCAAAATCAAATCAGTAAGTTATTTCGAATGACCACATAAAGAAACTACGGCAAATACGCGCGCCAAGCTCAAACCGCCAAGCTTTGCCAACTTCCAGTTTCTACCTCGGCCACGAATTCAGCAATTTTCTCCCTTAAATACTAGTTTAAACGAATTGGAAATGACTCGTATCGAATCAGGAGGGTTCATATCGTATAAAGTGAAGCTTTTGTTAAAGAAATTCCCCCAGAAACATTATAAAAATACAGTTTAAAATTGTTTTTTCCGAATCCACGGAATTTAAAAAACTCACAGATAAAAAACTAATTCAGATAGAGAAATTTTTTCTTCACTAAACGATTCGTCATTGGTTTTTCTCGAATGGAAAATTGTCGGTATCATTTTCTCCTCATTTTTCTGTGAGGAAGAGCAGTTTTTATGCCCCAAAATCCACCCGCCTATGGGACTTCCCATGTTAAAATTTTCTTTCTGCCACCCAAACAAGTCCGACAGTTTTCGACATGCAGGGTTGCTTTACGGAGAAGAGCAAGCTGTCTCTATATTATGTACTAACTCTATGGTATCTATCGATGTTGCCTTGTTTATTATGGCTGTAACTCCAGAATCCCCAATGCCTGGAACTTGGCAGATGCAAAAAATATGGTTTTGAACATGCACATTTAGCATGCTGCAAAAATCACCTGCCTGCCGATTGTCTTTTGTTAATGCGAACGAAGTTTAAAGGAATAGAAATTCTCTATGGGCCGGCGGGAAATGAGATCGAGGAGCGCGCTTGTAAATTCGATAAATAATAGAAAAAATGTCCGATTTTTTTTCAGTAAAGAAGTAAATTGATTCTTAAGAATGTACCTATCTACCAGTAGAAAAATTATTTTTGAAATTCGTACTACTTTTTTTTCAGGAGCATATGGAATATATATATATATATATATATATATATATATATATATATATATATATATATATATATATATATATATATATATATATATATATATATATATATATATATATATATATATATATTCCATATGCTCCTATATATATATATATATATATATATATATATATATATATATATATATATATATATATATATATATGTTACAGTTAAAGCCCGGAAATCAGCTAATTTACAGATAACCTAGGTAATTTGCAGATTAACGAGGGTGATCCGTTAAAGAGCGATTTTTTTTTCAATTTCTAAGATTAACTAGGTAATCTTGAAATTACCTAGGTATTCTGCACCCTACCGACTAGACACTCGTTAATCTGCATACTACCTGTAATCAGTTATTTTACATATTAACGAGGGTGATCCGTTAAAGTACAAAATTTTATTTTATTTTATAAAAAGTTTAAGGAGGTTGGGGGGGCTGCCGCCCCCCAAACTCCCCTGCCCTACCTATAACCAAACTCGTTTTGGGGGTAAACAGTAACAATGACGAATCAAAAAAGGGGGATCGGTACTTTTTTCATATTACACAAAACACGCAAGTAGATAGAATTTGAGGGTTCTGCCCCATTGGGGCTCTGGGGCTCGATTGGGGCTCCCTTCCCAATCTACCAAATTGCGATTCCCTTCCCATTCTACTAGTTTGGGGCTCCCTTCCCAATCAATCAAATTGCGATTCCCAATCTACTAGATTGCGACTCCCATTCTACTTTGCGGAGTGTCTGATACTTAGGGGTTCCCTTCCACTAAATTGGGGCTCTGCCACTAAATTGCGACTCCAACAACAGCAAGAAGCTAAAATTAAAGTTATTTAACATCAATATATCTCCCAGGAGAGTTAGCCCAAGATATTCTTGGTTACCGAAGTACGCTTGGCAGAGCTTAACACAAATCCTGTATAAGTTTGATTTGGTAAGTTACCGGAAGCCTCTCCTTTGTACTTCATCCCCCCCAACCCCCTAATTAAATATTTTAAAGTATTTTAAATTGAGGTCCCACCAACCACCCGACTTTCTCAATTAACAGTTACTATTTCAGTTACTATTAAATTTATTTACTATTAACAAACTGTAACCGCTATTTAACTATACTATGAATAAAATTAGCAAATTGCAACTTATTGGGGCTTTACCACTATGGCACCACTATGGTACAAGTTATTTTACTATTAACAGTTACTATTTAAGTTATTTACTAATAACAAACTGTAACCGCTATTTAACTATAATATGGATAAAATTAGCAAATTGCAACTTATTGGGACTTTACCACTAAGACACAACAGGAAGTTATTTTACAATTAACAGTTACTACTAAAGGTATTTAATATTAACAAACTGTTTAACTGTAGTAATATGGACAAATTGCAGCTCTTCCACTATATTGTGGATCTAAAACACATGCAACAAAAAGAAGCTAAATTGTGACTTTCTAAATTATTTTAAGATAACATTAATTGATAGTTAAAGTTATTAACAAAGGTTAATTAACAGTTTAAGTTATTTTACATAAAATTATAAGGTTAATGAACAAACTAACCACTGTAATACATTACCTATTGAATGCCCATACTGGAATAAAAGACCAAGACAATCACAAACTCAAAAAAATGTAGACTGCACTACTCGCCTGTCATTGAGACTCCCTTTAACAATGCACCGGCGAACCGCCCCTCTTACCTTTCACAGAGCAATATGTGTGGCGATAACGGGGTAACCTCCATTGGGATTGACAGCGATTGCATCTTTTCCCGCAATACCAAGGGGAGAGGGTTTTCAAAGATATATATTTTTTCATTACAATCATTTCTATTTCGTTAAATTTACAGTTCAATATTCACTTTAGTTACAGTTTGACACAAAATGCTTATCCTATCACAATCCTTAACTTTGAAAATACAGTATTTTCACCAGAAAGGATGCTTTGAAAAATTGAGAATGATTGAACATTTTCAGACAACCAGACATCTAATACGTTATCCTATTGGTGGAATTATTTTTATTTTACTTTGATCAGGAAAGGATACTTTGAAAAATTGAGAATGCATTTTCAGTGCAAGCATTTTCAGACCACTTGACATATAATACGTTATCCTATTGGAGGAATTATTTTACAACTTCGATTAAAAATTACTAATTATGTTCATATTGGATAAGATCTTCAATATTTTAAGCATTTTTTTTAAATAAAATATACTTTTATTACGAATTCTGTTCGAGGAGTTGATTTTTTTTCATAGAATGTTAGAATCATTCAAGTTAAAAATGATAAATCCATTAATTTTACTATAGTTCAATTGAAGATATTACTTATTTTATTCGCATAGTACCTTTTTCTAGATTTAAACGTGAGAATATATGATTAATCACCTAAACAAAAACTATTCCATTACTCTTTTTTCAGAAATCATTGTATAAATGAGAGAATTTTTAAATTTTTATACAAAAATTGAAAAATATATACGATTTTCCCAACAGTTGAAAAAATTTCAATCATTAACCCTTTATTTAAAGTACATTATTAGGCTACCACTACAGAACATACACTATATACATTCATTTTATTCATAACTTTTACTATATTTATTGAACATGTAATATTTTTTCTATACTAAAGAGAACTGCTTTGGTTATTTTTCAATTCATGGAATGGTTACGTTGATCATTTCCAACCTTTTTTGAAAATAATAACTTTTTTAACCCATCGACTATACTTGCTCTACAAGAATTTTACACTCTGCTGTACATTTTTACTATCAATTTATATTATTCACAAAAGCAAACAATATAATACATATAAACTAACTTATGAAAGAAATCCTTTATGGATATAATGTTTTCTCTTACCTAAAGCCTTCTTTCATCTATAATCCATATAGAAAATTAAACTATTCTAATAAAAATTAAAGGGGAAACAAGACTTCAAAGAAAACATACATTATAAAAACCAAGAAAATTATTACAGAATCTAAAAGAAAAACTAAAAACTCTGCTAAAAATAAAAACTTAACTGAAAATTTCGTTAAAAATTAAGACACATGCAGAAAAATAACTTAATACTTTGTGAAAAATAAAAACGAACACAGAAAAACTTTCACTGAAAAACTAAAATCTTTGTTAAATATAAAAACTTAACTGAAAATTTTGTTAAAAATAAAAACTTCACTGAAAATTTTGTTAAAAATTAAGACAAATGCTGAAAAATAACTCATTACTTTGCTAAAAGTAAAAATGAACACAGAAAAAACTTTACAAGAAATGAAAACTTATACACTGAAAAACTAAAGTCTTTGTTAAATATAAAAACTTATTCACTACGAAACTGAAAACTTTGTTTGAAATGAACTAGAAAACGAAAAACTTTACACAAGAAATGAAAACTTATACACTAAAAAACTAAAATCTTTGTTAAAAATAAAAGCTTAACTGAAAATTTTGTTAAAAAATTAAGACAAATGCAGAAAAATAACTTAATACTTTGTTAAATGTAAAAACTTAAAAGCTACAAAACTAAAATATCTGTTTAAAATAAATAAAAACTTACAAGAAATTTTACAAGAAATAAAAATTTACACTAAAAACTTTACCAAAAAGAAATTATTACGAAAAACTTTAACAGAAAGAAAAACTTAAAAACCATAAAACAAAAAAAACTGTTAAAAATAAAGGCAAATACAGAAAATAACTTAATACTTTGTTAAATATTAAAACTTAGAAACTATGAAACGAAAAACTTTACCATAAATAAAAACTTATACACTACAAAACTAAAATATTTGTTAAAAATTAAATAAAACTTTGAAAAAATTTTACAAGAAATAAAAATTTACACTAAAAACTTTACCAAAAAGAAATTATTACGAAAAACCTTAACAAAAGAAAAACCTAAAAACTATAAAACTAAAAACTTTGTTAAAAATCAAGACACATGTAGAAAAATAACTTAATACTTTGTTCAATATAAAAACTTAGAACGTATAAAACTAAAAACTTTGCTAAAAATAAAAACTTTAGGAAAACTTTGTTAAAAATAAAGAAATCAATACAGAAAATTTTAAAAATAAATAAAAACTTCGAAAAAATATTACAAGAAATAAAAAATAACACTAAAAACTTTATCAAAAAGAGATACTTACAAATTATAAAACTAAAAACTTTGTTAAAAATAAAATTAAATTGAAAAGTTAAAATAAAAAAACTAAAAACTTTATCAAAAAGAAATACTTCTTGTTAAAAAAAATATACTTTGAAAAATTTGTACAAGAAATACACTAAAAACTTTACCAATAACGTCCATACTTTGTTAAAATTAGAAGACAGATAGATTAACGTCCCCCTACCGGGTTTAGACCCTTTTTTTTATTATGAAAACTCGGTGGGCTGAAAACTCCTTCTTAATGAAGGAAATTTAAAAATAGTACTTTTAAATTTTTCAGCCCACGTTTTACATAATAATTAAAAAAGGTCCCAATGAAAGGAGGATGTGAATCTATCTGTCTTCTAATTTTAACAAAGTATGGACGTTTTTGGTAAAGTTTTTAGTGTATTTCTTGTACAAATTTTTCAAAGTATATTTTTTTTAACAAGAAGTATTTCTTTTTGATAAAGTTTTTATTTTTTTTTATTTTAACTTTTCAATTTAATTTTATTTTTAACAAAGTTTTTAGTTTTATAATTTGTAAGTATCTCTTTTTGATAAAGTTTTTAGTGTTATTTTTTATTTCTTGTAATATTTTTTCGAAGTTTTTATTTATTTTTAAAATTTTCTGTATTGATTTCTTTATTTTTAACAAAGTTTTCCTAAAGTTTTTATTTTTAGCAAAGTTTTTAGTTTTATAGGTTCTAAGTTTTTATATTGAACAAAGTATTAAGTTATTTTTCTACATGTGTCTTGATTTTTAACAAAGTTTTTAGTTTTATAGTTTTTGGGTTTTTCTTTTGTTAAGGTTTTTCGTAATAATTTCTTTTTGGTAAAGTTTTTAGTGTAAATTTTTATTTCTTGTAAAATTTTTTCAAAGTTTTATTTTATTTTTAACAAATATTTTAGTTTTGTAGTGTATAAGTTTTTATTTATGGTAAAGTTTTTCGTTTCATAGTTTCTAAGTTTTAATATTTAACAAAGTATTAAGTTATTTTCTGTATTTGCCTTTATTTTTAACAAAGTTTTTTTTGTTTTATGGTTTTTAAGTTTTTCTTTCTGTTAAAGTTTTTCGTAATAATTTCTTTTTGGTAAAGTTTTTAGTGTAAATTTTTATTTCTTGTAAAATTTCTTGTAAGTTTTTATTTATTTTAAACAGATATTTTAGTTTTGTAGCTTTTAAGTTTTTACATTTAACAAAGTATTAAGTTATTTTTCTGCATTTGTCTTAATTTTTTTAACAAAATTTTCAGTTAAGCTTTTATTTTTAACAAAGATTTTAGTTTTTTAGTGTATAAGTTTTCATTTCTTGTGTAAAGTTTTTCGTTTTCTAGTTCATTTCAAACAAAGTTTTCAGTTTCGTAGTGAATAAGTTTTTATATTTAACAAAGACTTTAGTTTTTCAGTGTATAAGTTTTCATTTCTTGTAAAGTTTTTTCTGTGTTCATTTTTACTTTTAGCAAAGTAATGAGTTATTTTTCAGCATTTGTCTTAATTTTTAACAAAATTTTCAGTGAAGTTTTTATTTTTAACAAAATTTTCAGTTAAGTTTTTATATTTAACAAAGATTTTAGTTTTTCAGTGAAAGTTTTTCAGTGTTCGTTTTTATTTTTAACAAAGTATTAAGTTATTTTTCTACATGTGTCTTAATTTTTAACAAAATTTTCAGTTAAGTTTTTATTTTTAACAAAATTTTTAGTTAAGTTTTTATTTTTAACTAAATTTTTAGTTAAGTTTTAGTTTCGAAGTGAATAAGTTTTTATATTTAACAAAGATTTTAGTTTTTCAGTGAAAGTTTTTCTGTGTTCGTTTTTATTTTTAACAAAGTATTAAGTTATTTTTCTACATGTCTTAATTTTTAACAAAATTTTCAGTTGTTTTTATTTTTAACAAAATTTTTAGTTTAGTTTTTATATTTAACAAAGATTTTAATTTTTCAGTGTATAAGTTTTCATTTCTTGTAAAGTTTTTTCTGTGTTCGTTTTTATTTTTAACAAAGTATTAAGTTATTTTTCTACATGTGTCTTAATTTTTAACAAAATTTTCAGTTAATTTTTTATTTTTAACAAAATTTTTAGTTAAGTTTTTATTTTTAACAAAATTTTTAGTTAAGTTTTAGTTTCGAAGTGAATAAGTTTTTATATTTAACAAAGATTTTAGTTTTTCAGTGAAAGTTTTTCTGTGTTCGTTTTTATTTTTAACAAAGTATTAAGTTATTTTTCTACATGTGTCTTAATTTTGAACAAAATTTTCAGTTAAGTTTTTATTTTTAACAAAATTTTTAGTTAAGTTTTTATTTTTAACAAAATTTTTAGTTAAGTTTTTATATTTAACAAAGATTTTAATTTTTCAGTGAAAGTTTTTCTGTGTTCGTTTTTATTTTTAACAAAGTATTAAGTTATTTCTCTACATGTGTTTTAATTTTTAATAAAATTTTCAGTTAAGATTTTATTTTTAGCAGAGTTTTTAGTTATTTTTCTGCATGTATCCTAATATTTAACAAATTTTTCAGTTAAGTTTTTGTTTTTAACAAAGGTTTTAGTTAAGTTTTTAGTTTCGAAGTGATTAAGTTTTTATATTTAACAAAGATTTTAGTTTTTCAGTGAAAGTTTTTCTGTGTTCGTTTTTATTTTTAACAAAGTATTAAGTTATTTTTCTACATGTGTCTTAATTTTTAACAAAATTTTCAGTTAAGTTTTTATTTTTAACAAAATTTTTAGTTAAGTTTTTATTTTTAACAAAATTTTTAGTTAAGTTTTTATATTTAACAAAGATTTTAATTTTTCAGTGTATAAGTTTTCATTTCTTGTAAAGTTTTTTCTGTGTTCGTTTTTATTTTTAACAAAGTATTAAGTTATTTTTCTACATGTGTCTTAATTTTTAACAAAATTTTCAGTTAATTTTTTATTTTTAACAAAATTTTTAGTTAAGTTTTTATTTTTAACAAAATTTTTAGTTAAGTTTTAGTTTCGAAGTGAATAAGTTTTTATATTTAACAAAGATTTTAGTTTTTCAGTGAAAGTTTTTCTGTGTTCGTTTTTATTTTTAACAAAGTATTAAGTTATTTTTCTACATGTGTCTTAATTTTTAACAAAATTTTCAGTTGTTTTTATTTTTAACAAAATTTTTAGTTTAGTTTTTATATTTAACAAAGATTTTAATTTTTCAGTGTATAAGTTTTCATTTCTTGTAAAGTTTTTTCTGTGTTCGTTTTTATTTTTAACAAAGTATTAAGTTATTTTTCTACATGTGTCTTAATTTTTAACAAAATTTTCAGTTAATTTTTTATTTTTAACAAAATTTTTAGTTAAGTTTTTATTTTTAACAAAATTTTTAGTTAAGTTTTAGTTTCGAAGTGAATAAGTTTTTATATTTAACAAAGATTTTAGTTTTTCAGTGAAAGTTTTTCTGTGTTCGTTTTTATTTTTAACAAAGTATTAAGTTATTTTTCTACATGTGTCTTAATTTTTAACAAAATTTTCAGTTAATTTTTTATTTTTAACAAAATTTTTAGTTAAGTTTTTATTTTTAACAAAATTTTTAGTTAAGTTTTAGTTTCGAAGTGAATAAGTTTTTATATTTAACAAAGATTTTAGTTTTTCAGTGAAAGTTTTTCTGTGTTCGTTTTTATTTTTAACAAAGTATTAAGTTATTTTTCTACATGTGTCTTAATTTTTAACAAAATTTTCAGTTAATTTTTTATTTTTAACAAAATTTTTAGTTAAGTTTTTATTTTTAACAAAATTTTTAGTTAAGTTTTAGTTTCGAAGTGAATAAGTTTTTATATTTAACAAAGATTTTAGTTTTTCAGTGAAAGTTTTTCTGTGTTCGTTTTTATTTTTAACAAAGTATTAAGTTATTTTTCTACATGTGTCTTAATTTTTAACAAAATTTTCAGTTAAGTTTTTATTTTTAACAAAATTTTTAGTTAATTTTTTATTTTTAACAAAATTTTTAGTTAAGTTTTTATTTTTAACAAAATTTTTAGTTAAGTTTTAGTTTCGAAGTGAATAAGTTTTTATATTTAACAAAGATTTTAGTTTTTCAGTGAAAGTTTTTCTGTGTTCGTTTTTATTTTTAACAAAGTATTAAGTTATTTCTCTACATGTGTTTTAATTTTTAATAAAATTTTCAGTTAAGATTTTATTTTTAGCAGAGTATTAAGTTATTTTTCTGCATGTATCCTAATATTTAACAAAATTTTCAGTTAAGTTTTTATTTTTAACAAAGGTTTTAAGTTTTTAGTTTCGAAGTGATTAAGTTTTTATATTAAACAAAGATTTTAGTTTTTCAGTGAAAGTTTTTCTGTGTTCGTTTTTATTTTTAACAAAGTATTAAGTTATTTTTCTACATGTGTCTTAATTTTTAACAAAATTTTCAGTTGTTTTTATTTTTAACAAAATTTTTAGTTTAGTTTTTATATTTAACAAAGATTTTAATTTTTCAGTGTATAAGTTTTCATTTCTTGTAAAGTTTTTTCTGTGTTCGTTTTTATTTTTAACAAAGTATTAAGTTATTTTTCTACATGTGTCTTAATTTTTAACAAAATTTTCAGTTAATTTTTTATTTTTAACAAAATTTTTAGTTAAGTTTTTATTTTTAACAAAATTTTTAGTTAAGTTTTAGTTTCGAAGTGAATAAGTTTTTATATTTAACAAAGATTTTAGTTTTTCAGTGAAAGTTTTTCTGTGTTCGTTTTTATTTTTAACAAAGTATTAAGTTATTTTTCTACATGTGTCTTAATTTTTAACAAAATTTTCAGTTAAGTTTTTATTTTTAACAAAATTTTTAGTTAATTTTTTATTTTTAACAAAATTTTTAGTTAAGTTTTTATTTTTAACAAAATTTTTAGTTAAGTTTTAGTTTCGAAGTGAATAAGTTTTTATATTTAACAAAGATTTTAGTTTTTCAGTGAAAGTTTTTCTGTGTTCGTTTTTATTTTTAACAAAGTATTAAGTTATTTTTCTACATGTGTCTTAATTTTTAACAAAATTTTCAGTTAAGTTTTTATTTTTAACAAAATTTTTAGTTAAGTTTTTATTTTTAACAAAATTTTTAGTTAAGTTTTTATATTTAACAAAGATTTTAATTTTTCAGTGTATAAGTTTTCATTTCTTGTAAAGTTTTTTCTGTGTTCGTTTTTATTTTTAACAAAGTATTAAGTTATTTTTCTACATATGTCTTAATTTTTAACAAAATTTTCAGTTAATTTTTTATTTTTAACAAAATTTTTAGTTAAGTTTTAATTTTTAACAAAATTTTTAGTTAAGTTTTAGTTTCGAAGTGAATAAGTTTTTATATTTAACAAAGATTTTAGTTTTTCAGTGAAAGTTTTTCTGTGTTCGTTTTTATTTTTAACAAAGTATTAAGTTATTTTTCTACATGTGTCTTAATTTTTAACAAAATTTTCAGTTGTTTTTATTTTTAACAAAATTTTTAGTTTAGTTTTTATATTTAACAAAGATTTTTATTTTTCAGTGTATAAGTTTTCATTTCTTGTAAAGTTTTTTCTGTGTTCGTTTTTATTTTTAACAAAGTATTAAGTTATTTTTCTACATGTGTCTTAATTTTTAACAAAATTTTCAGTTGTTTTTATTTTTAACAAAATTTTTAGTTTAGTTTTTATATTTAACAAAGATTTTAATTTTTCAGTGTATAAGTTTTCATTTCTTGTAAAGTTTTTTCTGTGTTCGTTTTTATTTTTAACAAAGTATTAAGTTATTTCTCTACATGTGTTTTAATTTTTAATAAAATTTTCAGTTAAGATTTTATTTTTAGCAGAGTATTAAGTTATTTTTCTGCATGTATCCTAATATTTAACAAAATTTTCAGTTAAGTTTTTATTTTTAACAAAGGTTTTAGTTAAGTTTTTAGTTTCGAAGTGATTAAGTTTTTATATTTAACAAAGATTTTAGTTTTTCAGTGAAAGTTTTTCTGTGTTCGTTTTTATTTTTAACAAAGTATTAAGTTAATTTTCTACATGTGTCTTAATTTTTAGTAAAATTTTCAGTTAAGTTTTTATTTTTAGCAGAGTTTTTAGTTATTTTTCTGCATGTATCCTAATATTTAACAAATTTTTCAGTTAAATATTTATTATTAACAAAGGTTTTAGTTAAGTTTTTAGTTTCGAAGTGATTAAGTTTTTATATTTAACAAAGATTTTAGTTTTTCAGTGAAAGTTTTTCTGTGTTCGTTTTTATTTTTAACAAAGTATTATGTTAATTTTCTACATGTGTCTTAATTTTTAGTAAAATTTTCAGTTAAGTTTTTATTTTTAGCAGAGTTTTTAGTTATTTTTCTGCATGTATCCTAATATTTAACAAATTTTTCAGTTAAGTTTTTATTTTTAACAAAGGTTTTAGTTAAGTTTTTAGTTTCGAAGTGATTAAGTTTTTATATTTAACAAAGATTTTAATTTTTCAGTGAAAGTTTTTCAGTGTTCGTTTTTATTTTTAACAAAGTATTAAGTTATTTTTCTACATGTGTCTTAATTTTTAACAAGATTTTCAGTTAAGTTTTTATTTTTAACAAAATTTTTAGTTAAGTTTTTATTTTTAACAAAATTTTTAGTTAAGTTTTTATATTTAACAAAGATTTTAATTTTTCAGTGTATAAGTTTTCATTTCTTGTAAAGTTTTTTCTGTGTTCGTTTTTATTTTTAACAAAGTATTAAGTTATTTTTCTACATGTGTCTTAATTTTTAACAAAATTTTCAGTTAATTTTTTATTTTTAACAAAATTTTTAGTTAAGTTTTTATTTTTAACAAAATTTTTAGTTAAGTTTTAGTTTCGAAGTGAATAAGTTTTTATATTTAACAAAGATTTTAGTTTTTCAGTGAAAGTTTTTCTGTGTTCGTTTTTATTTTTAACAAAGTATTAAGTTATTTTTCTACATGTGTCTTAATTTTTAACAAAATTTTCAGTTAATTTTTTATTTTTAACAAAATTTTTTGTTAAGTTTTTATTTTTAACAAAATTTTTAGTTAAGTTTTAGTTTCGAAGTGAATAAGTTTTTATATTTAACAAACATTTTAGTTTTTCAGTGAAAGTTTTTCTGTGTTCGTTTTTATTTTTAACAAAGTATTAAGTTATTTTTCTACATGTGTCTTAATTTTTAACAAAATTTTCAGTTAAGTTTTTATTTTTAACAAAATTTTTAGTTAATTTTTTATTTTTAACAAAATTTTTAGTTAAGTTTTTATTTTTAACAAAATTTTTAGTTAAGTTTTAGTTTCGAAGTGAATAAGTTTTTATATTTATGAAAGATTTTAGTTTTTCAGTGAAAGTTTTTCTGTGTTCGTTTTTATTTTTAACAAAGTATTAAGTTATTTCTCTACATGTGTTTTAATTTTTAATAAAATTTTCAGTTAAGATTTTATTTTTAGCAGAGTATTAAGTTATTTTTCTGCATGTATCCTAATATTTAACAAAATTTTCAGTTAAGTTTTTATTTTTAACAAAGGTTTTAGTTAAGTTTTTAGTTTCGAAGTGATTAAGTTTTTATATTTAACAAAGATTTTAGTTTTTCAGTGAAAGTTTTTCTGTGTTCGTTTTTATTTTTAACAAAGTATTAAGTTAATTTTCTACATGTGTCTTAATTTTTAGTAAAATTTTCAGTTAAGTTTTTATTTTTAGCAGAATTTTTAGTTAAGTTTTTATTTTTAACAAAATTTTTAGTTAAGTTTTTATTTTTAACAAAATTTTTAGTTAAGTTTTTATATTTAACAAAGATTTTAATTTTTCAGTGTATAAGTTTTCATTTCTTGTAAAGTTTTTTCTGTGTTCGTTTTTATTTTTAACAAAGTATTAAGTTATTTTTCTACATGTGTCTTAATTTTTAACAAAATTTTCAGTTAATTTTTTATTTTTAACAAAATTTTTAGTTAAGTTTTTATTTTTAACAAAATTTTTAGTTAAGTTTTAGTTTCGAAGTGAATAAGTTTTTATATTTAACAAAGATTTTAGTTTTTCAGTGAAAGTTTTTCTGTGTTCGTTTTTATTTTTAACAAAGTATTAAGTTATTTTTCTACATGTGTCTTAATTTTTAACAAAATTTTCAGTTAAGTTTTTATTTTTAACAAAATTTTTAGTTAAGTTTTTATTTTTAACAAAATTTTTAGTTAAGTTTTTATATTTAACAAAGATTTTAATTTTTCAGTGTATAAGTTTTCATTTCTTGTAAAGTTTTTTCTGTGTTCGTTTTTATTTTTAACAAAGTATTAAGTTATTTTTCTACATGTGTCTTAATTTTTAACAAAATTTTCAGTTAATTTTTTATTTTTAACAAAATTTTTAGTTAATTTTTTATTTTTAACAAAATTTTTAGTTAAGTTTTTATTTTTAACAAAATTTTTAGTTAAGTTTTAGTTTCGAAGTGAATAAGTTTTTATATTTAACAAAGATTTTAGTTTTTCAATGAAAGTTTTTCTGTGTTCGTTTTTATTTTTAACAAAGTATTAAGTTATTTCTCTACATGTGTTTTAATTTTTAACAAAATTTTCAGTTAAGTTTTTATTTTTAACAAAATTTTTAGTTAAGTTTTTATTTTTAACAAAATTTTTAGTTAAGTTTTTATATTTAACAAAGATTTTAATTTTTCAGTGTATAAGTTTTCATTTCTTGTAAAGTTTTTTCTGTGTTCGTTTTTATTTTTAACAAAGTATTAAGTTATTTTTCTACATGTGTCTTAATTTTTAACAAAATTTTCAGTTAATTTTTTATTTTTAACAAAATTTTTAGTTAAGTTTTTATTTTTAACAAAATTTTTAGTTAAGTTTTAGTTTCGAAGTGAATAAGTTTTTATATTTAACAAAGATTTTAGTTTTTCAGTGAAAGTTTTTCTGTGTTCGTTTTTATTTTTAACAAAGTATTAAGTTATTTTTCTACATGTGTCTTAATTTTTAACAAAATTTTCAGTTAAGTTTTTATTTTTAACAAAATTTTTAGTTAAGTTTTTATTTTTAACAAAATTTTTAGTTAAGTTTTTATATTTAACAAAGATTTTAATTTTTCAGTGTATAAGTTTTCATTTCTTGTAAAGTTTTTTCTGTGTTCGTTTTTATTTTTAACAAAGTATTAAGTTATTTTTCTACATGTGTCTTAATTTTTAACAAAATTTTCAGTTAATTTTTTATTTTTAACAAAATTTTTAGTTAAGTTTTTATTTTTAACAAAATTTTTAGTTAAGTTTTAGTTTCGAAGTGAATAAGTTTTTATATTTAACAAAGATTTTAGTTTTTCAATGAAAGTTTTTCTGTGTTCGTTTTTATTTTTAACAAAGTATTAAGTTATTTCTCTACATGTGTTTTAATTTTTAATAAAATTTTCAGTTAAGATTTTATTTTTAGCAGAGTATTAAGTTATTTTTCTGCATGTATCCTAATATTTAACAAAATTTTCAGTTAAGTTTTTATTTTTAACAAAGGTTTTAGTTAAGTTTTTAGTTTCGAAGTGATTAAGTTTTTATATTTAACAAAGATTTTAGTTTTTCAGTGAAAGTTTTTCTGTGTTCGTTTTCATTTTTAACAAAGTATTAAGTTATTTTTCTACATGTGTCTTAATTTTTAACAAAATTTTCAGTTAAGTTTTTATTTTTAACAAAATTTTTAGTTAAGTTTTTATTTTTAACAAAATTTTTAGTTAAGTTTTTATATTTAACAAAGATTTTAATTTTTCAGTGAAAGTTTTTCTGTGTTCGTTTTTATTTTTAACAAAGTATTATGTTAATTTTCTACATGTGTCTTAATTTTTAGTAAAATTTTCAGTTAAGTTTTTATTTTTAGCAGAGTTTTTAGTTATTTTTCTGCATGTATCCTAATATTTAACAAATTTTTCAGTTAAGTTTTTATTTTTAACAAAGGTTTTAGTTAAGTTTTTAGTTTCGAAGTGATTAAGTTTTTATATTTAACAAAGATTTTAGTTTTTCAGTGAAAGTTTTTCTGTGTTCGTTTTTATTTTTAACAAATTATTAAGTTAATTTTCTACATATCTCTTAATTTTTAGTAAATTTTTCAGTTAAGTTTTTATTTTTAGCAGAGTTTTTTGTTAAGTTTTTATTTTTAACAAAGATTTTAGTTTTTCAGTGAAAGTTTTTCAGTGTTCGTTTTTATTTTTAACAAAGTATTAAGTTATTTTTCTACATGTGTCTTAATTTTTAACAAAATTTTCAGTTAAGTTTTTATTTTTAACAAAATTTTTAGTTAAGTTTTTATTTTTAACAAAATTTTTAGTTAAGTTTTTATATTTAACAAAGATTTTAATTTTTCAGTGTATAAGTTTTCATTTCTTGTAAAGTTTTTTCTGTGTTCGTTTTTATTTTTAACAAAGTATTAAGTTATTTTTCTACATGTGTCTTAATTTTTAACAAAATTTTCAGTTAATTTTTTATTTTTAAAAAAATTTTTATTTAAGTTTTTATTTTTAACAAAATTTTTAGTTAAGTTTTAGTTTCGAAGTGAATAAGTTTTTATATTTAACAAAGATTTTAGTTTTTCAGTGAAAGTTTTTCTGTGTTCGTTTTTATTTTTAACAAAGTATTAAGTTATTTCTCTACATGTGTTTTAATTTTTAATAAAATTTTCAGTTAAGATTTTATTTTTAGCGAGTATTAAGTTATTTTTCTGCATGTATCCTAATATTTAACAAAATTTTCAGTTAAGTTTTTATTTTTAACAAAGGTTTTAGTTAAGTTTTTAGTTTCGAAGTGATTAAGTTTTTATATTTAACAAAGATTTTAGTTTTTCAGTGAAAGTTTTTCAGTGTTCGTTTTTATTTTTAACAAAGTATTAAGTTAATTTTCTACATGTGTCTTAATTTTTAGTAAAATTTTCAGTTAAGTTTTTATTTTTAGCAGAGTTTTTAGTTAAGTTTTTATTTTTAACAAAGATTTTAGTTTTTCAGTGAAAGTTTTTCAGTGTTCGTTTTTATTTTTAACAAAGTATTAAGTTATTTTTCTACATGTGTCTTAATTTTTAACAAAATTTTTAGTTAAGTTTTTATTTTTAACTAAATTTTTAGTTAAGTTTTAGTTTCGAAGTGATTAAGTTTTTATATTTAACAAAGATTTTAATTTTTCAGTGAAAGTTTTTCTGTGTTCGTTTTTATTTTTAACAAAGTATTAAGTTATTTCTCTACATGTGTTTTAATTTTTAATAAAATTTTCAGTTAAGATTTTATTTTTAGCAGAGTATTAAGTTATTTTTCTGCATGTATCCTAATATTTAACAAAATTTGCAGTTAAGTTTTTAATTTTAACAAAGGTTTTAGTTAAGTTTTTAGTTTCGAAGTGATTAAGTTTTTATATTTAACAAAGATTTTAGTTTTTCAGTGAAAGTTTTTCTGTGTTCGTTTTTATTTTTAACAAAGTATTAAGTTAATTTTCTACATGTGTCTTAATTTTTAGTAAAATTTTCAGTTAAGTTTTTATTTTTAGCAGAGTTTTTAGTTATTTTTCTGCATGTATCCTAATATTTAACAAATTTTTCAGTTAAATATTTATTATTAACAAAGGTTTTAGTTAAGTTTTTAGTTTCGAAGTGATTAAGTTTTGATATTTAACAAAGATTTTAGTTTTTCAGTGAAAGTTTTTCTGTGTTCGTTTTTATTTTTAACAAAGTATTATGTTAATTTTCTACATGTGTCTTAATTTTTAGTAAAATTTTCAGTTAAGTTTTTATTTTTAGCAGAGTTTTTAGTTATTTTTATGCATGTATCCTAATATTTAAAAAATTTTTCAGTTAAGTTTTTATTTTTAACAAAGGTTTTAGTTAAGTTTTTAGTTTCGAAGTGATTAAGTTTTTATATTTAACAAAGATTTTAGTTTTTCAGTGAAAGTTTTTCTGTGTTCGTTTTTATTTTTAACAAAGTATTAAGTTAATTTTCTACATATCTCTTAATTTTTAGTAAATTTTTCAGTTAAGTTTTTATTTTTAGCAGAGTTTTTAGTTATTTTTCTGCATGTATCCTAATATTTAAAAAATTTTTCAGTTAAGTTTTTATTTTTAACAAAATTTTTAGTTAAGTTTTTATTTTTAACAAAATTTTTAGTTAAGTTTTTATTTTTAACTAAATTTTTAGTTAAGTTTTAGTTTCGAAGTGAATAAGTTTTTATATATAACAAAGATTTTAGTTTTTCAGTGAAAGTTTTTCTGTGTTCGTTTTTATTTTTAACAAAGTATTAAGTTATTTTTCTACATGTGTCTTAATTTTTAACAAAATTTTCAGTTAAGTTTTTATTTTTAGCGAGTATTAAGTTATTTTTCTGCATGTATCCTAATATTTAACAAAATTTTCAGTTAAGTTTTTATTTTTAACAAAGGTTTTAGTTAAGTTTTTAGTTTCGAAGTGATTAAGTTTTTATATTTAACAAAGATTTTAGTTTTTCAGTGAAAGTTTTTCAGTGTTCGTTTTTATTTTTAACAAAGTATTAAGTTAATTTTCTACATGTGTCTTAATTTTTAGTAAAATTTTCAGTTAAGTTTTTATTTTTAGCAGAGTTTTTAGTTAAGTTTTTATTTTTAACAAAGATTTTAGTTTTTCAGTGAAAGTTTTTCAGTGTTCGTTTTTATTTTTAACAAAGTATTAAGTTATTTTTCTACATGTGTCTTAATTTTTAACAAAATTTTTAGTTAAGTTTTTATTTTTAACTAAATTTTTAGTTAAGTTTTAGTTTCGAAGTGATTAAGTTTTTATATTTAACAAAGATTTTAATTTTTCAGTGAAAGTTTTTCTGTGTTCGTTTTTATTTTTAACAAAGTATTAAGTTATTTCTCTACATGTGTTTTAATTTTTAATAAAATTTTCAGTTAAGATTTTATTTTTAGCAGAGTATTAAGTTATTTTTCTGCATGTATCCTAATATTTAACAAAATTTGCAGTTAAGTTTTTAATTTTAACAAAGGTTTTAGTTAAGTTTTTAGTTTCGAAGTGATTAAGTTTTTATATTTAACAAAGATTTTAGTTTTTCAGTGAAAGTTTTTCTGTGTTCGTTTTTATTTTTAACAAAGTATTAAGTTAATTTTCTACATGTGTCTTAATTTTTAGTAAAATTTTCAGTTAAGTTTTTATTTTTAGCAGAGTTTTTAGTTATTTTTCTGCATGTATCCTAATATTTAACAAATTTTTCAGTTAAATATTTATTATTAACAAAGGTTTTAGTTAAGTTTTTAGTTTCGAAGTGATTAAGTTTTGATATTTAACAAAGATTTTAGTTTTTCAGTGAAAGTTTTTCTGTGTTCGTTTTTATTTTTAACAAAGTATTATGTTAATTTTCTACATGTGTCTTAATTTTTAGTAAAATTTTCAGTTAAGTTTTTATTTTTAGCAGAGTTTTTAGTTATTTTTATGCATGTATCCTAATATTTAAAAAATTTTTCAGTTAAGTTTTTATTTTTAACAAAGGTTTTAGTTAAGTTTTTAGTTTCGAAGTGATTAAGTTTTTATATTTAACAAAGATTTTAGTTTTTCAGTGAAAGTTTTTCTGTGTTCGTTTTTATTTTTAACAAAGTATTAAGTTAATTTTCTACATATCTCTTAATTTTTAGTAAATTTTTCAGTTAAGTTTTTATTTTTAGCAGAGTTTTTAGTTATTTTTCTGCATGTATCCTAATATTTAAAAAAATTTTCAGTTAAGTTTTTATTTTTAACAAAATTTTTAGTTAAGTTTTTATTTTTAACAAAATTTTTAGTTAAGTTTTTATTTTTAACTAAATTTTTAGTTAAGTTTTAGTTTCGAAGTGAATAAGTTTTTATATATAACAAAGATTTTAGTTTTTCAGTGAAAGTTTTTCTGTGTTCGTTTTTATTTTTAACAAAGTATTAAGTTATTTTTCTACATGTGTCTTAATTTTTAACAAAATTTTCAGTTAAGTTTTTATTTTTAACAAAATTTTTAGTTAAGTTTTTATTTTTAACAAAATTTTTAGTTAAGTTTTTATATTTAACAAAGATTTTAATTTTTCAGTGTATAAGTTTTCAATTCTTGTAAAGTTTTTTCTGTGTTCGTTTTTATTTTTAACAAAGTATTAAGTTATTTTTCTACATGTGTCTTAATTTTTAACAAAATTTTCAGTTAATTTTTTATTTTTAACAAAATTTTTAGTTAAGTTTTTATTTTTAACAAAATTTTTAGTTAAGTTTTAGTTTCGAAGTGAATAAGTTTTTATATTTAACAAAGATTTTAGTTTTTCAGTGAAAGTTTTTCTGTGTTCGTTTTTATTTTTAACAAAGTATTAAGTTATTTTTCTACATGTGTCTTAATTTTTAACAAAATTTTCAGTTAATTTTTTATTTTTAACAAAATTTTTTGTTAAGTTTTTATTTTTAACAAAATTTTTAGTTAAGTTTTAGTTTCGAAGTGAATAAGTTTTTATATTTAACAAAGATTTTAGTTTTTCAGTGAAAGTTTTTCTGTGTTCGTTTTTATTTTTAACAAAGTATTAAGTTAATTTTCTACATGTGTCTTAATTTTTAGTAAAATTTTCAGTTAAGTTTTTATTTTTAGCAGAGTTTTTAGTTATTTTTTGCATGTATCCTAATATTTAACAAATTTTTCAGTTAAATATTTATTATTAACAAAGGTTTTAGTTAAGTTTTTAGTTTCGAAGTGATTAAGTTTTTATATTTAACAAAGATTTTAGTTTTTCAGTGAAAGTTTTTCTGTGTTCGTTTTTATTTTTAACAAAGTATTATGTTAATTTTCTACATGTGTCTTAATTTTTAGTAAAATTTTCAGTTAAGTTTTTATTTTTAGCAGAGTTTTTAGTTATTTTTCTGCATGTATCCTAATATTTAACAAATTTTTCAGTTAAATATTTATTATTAACAAAGGTTTTAGTTAAGTTTTTAGTTTCGAAGTGATTAAGTTTTGATATTTAACAAAGATTTTAGTTTTTCAGTGAAAGTTTTTCTGTGTTCGTTTTTATTTTTAACAAAGTATTATGTTAATTTTCTACATGTGTCTTAATTTTTAGTAAAATTTTCAGTTAAGTTTTTATTTTTAGCAGAGTTTTTAGTTATTTTTATGCATGTATCCTAATATTTAAAAAATTTTTCAGTTAAGTTTTTATTTTTAACAAAGGTTTTAGTTAAGTTTTTAGTTTCGAAGTGATTAAGTTTTTATATTTAACAAAGATTTTAGTTTTTCAGTGAAAGTTTTTCTGTGTTCGTTTTTATTTTTAACAAAGTATTAAGTTAATTTTCTACATATCTCTTAATTTTTAGTAAATTTTTCAGTTAAGTTTTTATTTTTAGCAGAGTTTTTAGTTATTTTTCTGCATGTATCCTAATATTTAAAAAATTTTTCAGTTAAGTTTTTATTTTTAACAAAATTTTTAGTTAAGTTTTTATTTTTAACAAAATTTTTAGTTAAGTTTTTATTTTTAACTAAATTTTTAGTTAAGTTTTAGTTTCGAAGTGAATAAGTTTTTATATATAACAAAGATTTTAGTTTTTCAGTGAAAGTTTTTCTGTGTTCGTTTTTATTTTTAACAAAGTATTAAGTTATTTTTCTACATGTGTCTTAATTTTTAACAAAATTTTCAGTTAAGTTTTTATTTTTAACAAAATTTTTAGTTAAGTTTTTATTTTTAACAAAATTTTTAGTTAAGTTTTTATATTTAACAAAGATTTTAATTTTTCAGTGTATAAGTTTTCAATTCTTGTAAAGTTTTTTCTGTGTTCGTTTTTATTTTTAACAAAGTATTAAGTTATTTTTCTACATGTGTCTTAATTTTTAACAAAATTTTCAGTTAATTTTTTATTTTTAACAAAATTTTTAGTTAAGTTTTTATTTTTAACAAAATTTTTAGTTAAGTTTTAGTTTCGAAGTGAATAAGTTTTTATATTTAACAAAGATTTTAGTTTTTCAGTGAAAGTTTTTCTGTGTTCGTTTTTATTTTTAACAAAGTATTAAGTTATTTTTCTACATGTGTCTTAATTTTTAACAAAATTTTCAGTTAATTTTTTATTTTTAACAAAATTTTTTGTTAAGTTTTTATTTTTAACAAAATTTTTAGTTAAGTTTTAGTTTCGAAGTGAATAAGTTTTTATATTTAACAAAGATTTTAGTTTTTCAGTGAAAGTTTTTCTGTGTTCGTTTTTATTTTTAACAAAGTATTAAGTTAATTTTCTACATGTGTCTTAATTTTTAGTAAAATTTTCAGTTAAGTTTTTATTTTTAGCAGAGTTTTTAGTTATTTTTTGCATGTATCCTAATATTTAACAAATTTTTCAGTTAAATATTTATTATTAACAAAGGTTTTAGTTAAGTTTTTAGTTTCGAAGTGATTAAGTTTTTATATTTAACAAAGATTTTAGTTTTTCAGTGAAAGTTTTTCTGTGTTCGTTTTTATTTTTAACAAAGTATTATGTTAATTTTCTACATGTGTCTTAATTTTTAGTAAAATTTTCAGTTAAGTTTTTATTTTTAGCAGAGTTTTTAGTTATTTTTCTGCATGTATCCTAATATTTAAAAAATTTTTCAGTTAAGTTTTTATTTTTAACAAAGGTTTTAGTTAAGTTTTTAGTTTCGAAGTGATTAAGTTTTTATATTTAACAAAGATTTTTGTTTTTCAGTGAAAGTTTTTCTGTGTTCGTTTTTATTTTTAACAAAGTATTAAGTTAATTTTCTACATATCTCTTAATTTTAAGTAAATTTTTCAGTTAAGTTTTTATTTTTAGCAGAGTTTTTAGTTAAGTTTTTATTTTTAACAAAGATTTTAGTTTTTCAGTGAAAGTTTTTCAGTGTTCGTTTTTATTTTTAACAAAGTATTAAGTTATTTTTCTACATGTGTCTTAATTTTTAACAAAATTTTCAGTTAAGTTTTTATTTTTAACAAAATTTTTAGTTAAGTTTTTATTTTTAACAAAATTTTTAGTTAAGTTTTTATTTTTAACTAAATTTTTAGTTAAGTTTTAGTTTCGAAGTGAATAAGTTTTTATATATAACAAAGATTTTAGTTTTTCAGTGAAAGTTTTTCTGTGTTCGTTTTTATTTTTAACAAAGTATTAAGTTATTTTTCTACATGTGTCTTAATTTTTAACAAAATTTTCAGTTAAGTTTTTATTTTTAACAAAATTTTTAGTTAAGTTTTTATTTTTAACAAAATTTTTAGTTAAGTTTTTATATTTAACAAAGATTTTAATTTTTCAGTGTATAAGTTTTCATTTCTTGTAAAGTTTTTTCTGTGTTCGTTTTTATTTTTAACAAAGTATTAAGTTATTTTTCTACATGTGTCTTAATTTTTAACAAAATTTTCAGTTAATTTTTTATTTTTAAAAAAATTTTTATTTAAGTTTTTATTTTTAACAAAATTTTTAGTTAAGTTTTAGTTTCGAAGTGAATAAGTTTTTATATTTAACAAAGATTTTAGTTTTTCAGTGAAAGTTTTTCTGTGTTCGTTTTTATTTTTAACAAAGTATTAAGTTATTTCTCTACATGTGTTTTAATTTTTAATAAAATTTTCAGTTAAGATTTTATTTTTAGCGAGTATTAAGTTATTTTTCTGCATGTATCCTAATATTTAACAAAATTTTCAGTTAAGTTTTTATTTTTAACAAAGGTTTTAGTTAAGTTTTTAGTTTCGAAGTGATTAAGTTTTTATATTTAACAAAGATTTTAGTTTTTCAGTGAAAGTTTTTCAGTGTTCGTTTTTATTTTTAACAAAGTATTAAGTTAATTTTCTACATGTGTCTTAATTTTTAGTAAAATTTTCAGTTAAGTTTTTATTTTTAGCAGAGTTTTTAGTTAAGTTTTTATTTTTAACAAAGATTTTAGTTTTTCAGTGAAAGTTTTTCAGTGTTCGTTTTTATTTTTAACAAAGTATTAAGTTATTTTTCTACATGTGTCTTAATTTTTAACAAAATTTTTAGTTAAGTTTTTATTTTTAACTAAATTTTTAGTTAAGTTTTAGTTTCGAAGTGATTAAGTTTTTATATTTAACAAAGATTTTAATTTTTCAGTGAAAGTTTTTCTGTGTTCGTTTTTATTTTTAACAAAGTATTAAGTTATTTCTCTACATGTGTTTTAATTTTTAATAAAATTTTCAGTTAAGATTTTATTTTTAGCAGAGTATTAAGTTATTTTTCTGCATGTATCCTAATATTTAACAAAATTTTCAGTTAAGTTTTTAATTTTAACAAAGGTTTTAGTTAAGTTTTTAGTTTCGAAGTGATTAAGTTTTTATATTTAACAAAGATTTTAGTTTTTCAGTGAAAGTTTTTCTGTGTTCGTTTTTATTTTTAACAAAGTATTAAGTTAATTTTCTACATGTGTCTTAATTTTTAGTAAAATTTTCAGTTAAGTTTTTATTTTTAGCAGAGTTTTTAGTTATTTTTCTGCATGTATCCTAATATTTAACAAATTTTTCAGTTAAATATTTATTATTAACAAAGGTTTTAGTTAAGTTTTTAGTTTCGAAGTGATTAAGTTTTGATATTTAACAAAGATTTTAGTTTTTCAGTGAAAGTTTTTCTGTGTTCGTTTTTATTTTTAACAAAGTATTATGTTAATTTTCTACATGTGTCTTAATTTTTAGTAAAATTTTCAGTTAAGTTTTTATTTTTAGCAGAGTTTTTAGTTATTTTTATGCATGTATCCTAATATTTAAAAAATTTTTCAGTTAAGTTTTTATTTTTAACAAAGGTTTTAGTTAAGTTTTTAGTTTCGAAGTGATTAAGTTTTTATATTTAACAAAGATTTTAGTTTTTCAGTGAAAGTTTTTCTGTGTTCGTTTTTATTTTTAACAAAGTATTAAGTTAATTTTCTACATATCTCTTAATTTTTAGTAAATTTTTCAGTTAAGTTTTTATTTTTAGCAGAGTTTTTAGTTATTTTTCTGCATGTATCCTAATATTTAAAAAATTTTTCAGTTAAGTTTTTATTTTTAACAAAATTTTTAGTTAAGTTTTTATTTTTAACAAAATTTTTAGTTAAGTTTTTATTTTTAACTAAATTTTTAGTTAAGTTTTAGTTTCGAAGTGAATAAGTTTTTATATATAACAAAGATTTTAGTTTTTCAGTGAAAGTTTTTCTGTGTTCGTTTTTATTTTTAACAAAGTATTAAGTTATTTTTCTACATGTGTCTTAATTTTTAACAAAATTTTCAGTTAAGTTTTTATTTTTAACAAAATTTTTAGTTAAGTTTTTATTTTTAACAAAATTTTTAGTTAAGTTTTTATATTTAACAAAGATTTTAATTTTTCAGTGTATAAGTTTTCAATTCTTGTAAAGTTTTTTCTGTGTTCGTTTTTATTTTTAACAAAGTATTAAGTTATTTTTCTACATGTGTCTTAATTTTTAACAAAATTTTCAGTTAATTTTTTATTTTTAACAAAATTTTTAGTTAAGTTTTTATTTTTAACAAAATTTTTAGTTAAGTTTTAGTTTCGAAGTGAATAAGTTTTTATATTTAACAAAGATTTTAGTTTTTCAGTGAAAGTTTTTCTGTGTTCGTTTTTATTTTTAACAAAGTATTAAGTTATTTTTCTACATGTGTCTTAATTTTTAACAAAATTTTCAGTTAATTTTTTATTTTTAACAAAATTTTTTGTTAAGTTTTTATTTTTAACAAAATTTTTAGTTAAGTTTTAGTTTCGAAGTGAATAAGTTTTTATATTTAACAAAGATTTTAGTTTTTCAGTGAAAGTTTTTCTGTGTTCGTTTTTATTTTTAACAAAGTATTAAGTTAATTTTCTACATGTGTCTTAATTTTTAGTAAAATTTTCAGTTAAGTTTTTATTTTTAGCAGAGTTTTTAGTTATTTTTTGCATGTATCCTAATATTTAACAAATTTTTCAGTTAAATATTTATTATTAACAAAGGTTTTAGTTAAGTTTTTAGTTTCGAAGTGATTAAGTTTTTATATTTAACAAAGATTTTAGTTTTTCAGTGAAAGTTTTTCTGTGTTCGTTTTCATTTTTAACAAAGTATTAAGTTATTTTTCTACATGTGTCTTAATTTTTAACAAAATTTTCAGTTAAGTTTTTATTTTTAACAAAATTTTTAGTTAAGTTTTTATTTTTAACAAAATTTTTAGTTAAGTTTTTATATTTAACAAAGATTTTAATTTTTCAGTGAAAGTTTTTCTGTGTTCGTTTTTATTTTTAACAAAGTATTATGTTAATTTTCTACATGTGTCTTAATTTTTAGTAAAATTTTCAGTTAAGTTTTTATTTTTAGCAGAGTTTTTAGTTATTTTTCTGCATGTATCCTAATATTTAACAAATTTTTCAGTTAAGTTTTTATTTTTAACAAAGGTTTTAGTTAAGTTTTTAGTTTCGAAGTGATTAAGTTTTTATATTTAACAAAGATTTTAGTTTTTCAGTGAAAGTTTTTCTGTGTTCGTTTTTATTTTTAACAAAGTATTAAGTTAATTTTCTACATATCTCTTAATTTTTAGTAAATTTTTCAGTTAAGTTTTTATTTTTAGCAGAGTTTTTAGTTAAGTTTTTATTTTTAACAAAGATTTTAGTTTTTCAGTGAAAGTTTTTCAGTGTTCGTTTTTATTTTTAACAAAGTATTAAGTTATTTTTCTACATGTGTCTTAATTTTTAACAAAATTTTCAGTTAAGTTTTTATTTTTAACAAAATTTTTAGTTAAGTTTTTATTTTTAACAAAATTTTTAGTTAAGTTTTTATATTTAACAAAGATTTTAATTTTTCAGTGTATAAGTTTTCATTTCTTGTAAAGTTTTTTCTGTGTTCGTTTTTATTTTTAACAAAGTATTAAGTTATTTTTCTACATGTGTCTTAATTTTTAACAAAATTTTCAGTTAATTTTTTATTTTTAAAAAAATTTTTATTTAAGTTTTTATTTTTAACAAAATTTTTAGTTAAGTTTTAGTTTCGAAGTGAATAAGTTTTTATATTTAACAAAGATTTTAGTTTTTCAGTGAAAGTTTTTCTGTGTTCGTTTTTATTTTTAACAAAGTATTAAGTTATTTCTCTACATGTGTTTTAATTTTTAATAAAATTTTCAGTTAAGATTTTATTTTTAGCGAGTATTAAGTTATTTTTCTGCATGTATCCTAATATTTAACAAAATTTTCAGTTAAGTTTTTATTTTTAACAAAGGTTTTAGTTAAGTTTTTAGTTTCGAAGTGATTAAGTTTTTATATTTAACAAAGATTTTAGTTTTTCAGTGAATGTTTTTCAGTGTTCGTTTTTATTTTTAACAAAGTATTAAGTTAATTTTCTACATGTGTCTTAATTTTTAGTAAAATTTTCAGTTAAGTTTTTATTTTTAGCAGAGTTTTTAGTTAAGTTTTTATTTTTAACAAAGATTTTAGTTTTTCAGTGAAAGTTTTTCAGTGTTCGTTTTTATTTTTAACAAAGTATTAAGTTATTTTTCTACATGTGTCTTAATTTTTAACAAAATTTTTAGTTAAGTTTTTATTTTTAACTAAATTTTTAGTTAAGTTTTAGTTTCGAAGTGATTAAGTTTTTATATTTAACAAAGATTTTAATTTTTCAGTGAAAGTTTTTCTGTGTTCGTTTTTATTTTTAACAAAGTATTAAGTTATTTCTCTACATGTGTTTTAATTTTTAATAAAATTTTCAGTTAAGATTTTATTTTTAGCAGAGTATTAAGTTATTTTTCTGCATGTATCCTAATATTTAACAAAATTTTCAGTTAAGTTTTTAATTTTAACAAAGGTTTTAGTTAAGTTTTTAGTTTCGAAGTGATTAAGTTTTTATATTTAACAAAGATTTTAGTTTTTCAGTGAAAGTTTTTCTGTGTTCGTTTTTATTTTTAACAAAGTATTAAGTTAATTTTCTACATGTGTCTTAATTTTTAGTAAAATTTTCAGTTAAGTTTTTATTTTTAGCAGAGTTTTTAGTTATTTTTCTGCATGTATCCTAATATTTAACAAATTTTTCAGTTAAATATTTATTATTAACAAAGGTTTTAGTTAAGTTTTTAGTTTCGAAGTGATTAAGTTTTGATATTTAACAAAGATTTTAGTTTTTCAGTGAAAGTTTTTCTGTGTTCGTTTTTATTTTTAACAAAGTATTATGTTAATTTTCTACATGTGTCTTAATTTTTAGTAAAATTTTCAGTTAAGTTTTTATTTTTAGCAGAGTTTTTAGTTATTTTTATGCATGTATCCTAATATTTAAAAAATTTTTCAGTTAAGTTTTTATTTTTAACAAAGGTTTTAGTTAAGTTTTTAGTTTCGAAGTGATTAAGTTTTTATATTTAACAAAGATTTTAGTTTTTCAGTGAAAGTTTTTCTGTGTTCGTTTTTATTTTTAACAAAGTATTAAGTTAATTTTCTACATATCTCTTAATTTTTAGTAAATTTTTCAGTTAAGTTTTTATTTTTAGCAGAGTTTTTAGTTATTTTTCTGCATGTATCCTAATATTTAAAAAATTTTTCAGTTAAGTTTTTATTTTTAACAAAATTTTCAGTTAAGTTTTTATTTTTAACAAAATTTTTAGTTAAGTTTTTATTTTTAACAAAATTTTTAGTTAAGTTTTTATATTTAACAAAGATTTTAATTTTTCAGTGTATAAGTTTTCAATTCTTGTAAAGTTTTTTCTGTGTTCGTTTTTATTTTTAACAAAGTATTAAGTTATTTTTCTACATGTGTCTTAATTTTTAACAAAATTTTCAGTTAATTTTTTATTTTTAACAAAATTTTTAGTTAAGTTTTTATTTTTAACAAAATTTTTAGTTAAGTTTTAGTTTCGAAGTGAATAAGTTTTTATATTTAACAAAGATTTTAGTTTTTCAGTGAAAGTTTTTCTGTGTTCGTTTTTATTTTTAACAAAGTATTAAGTTATTTTTCTACATGTGTCTTAATTTTTAACAAAATTTTCAGTTAATTTTTTATTTTTAACAAAATTTTTTGTTAAGTTTTTATTTTTAACAAAATTTTTAGTTAAGTTTTAGTTTCGAAGTGAATAAGTTTTTATATTTAACAAAGATTTTAGTTTTTCAGTGAAAGTTTTTCTGTGTTCGTTTTTATTTTTAACAAAGTATTAAGTTAATTTTCTACATGTGTCTTAATTTTTAGTAAAATTTTCAGTTAAGTTTTTATTTTTAGCAGAGTTTTTAGTTATTTTTTGCATGTATCCTAATATTTAACAAATTTTTCAGTTAAATATTTATTATTAACAAAGGTTTTAGTTAAGTTTTTAGTTTCGAAGTGATTAAGTTTTTATATTTAACAAAGATTTTAGTTTTTCAGTGAAAGTTTTTCTGTGTTCGTTTTTATTTTTAACAAAGTATTATGTTAATTTTCTACATGTGTCTTAATTTTTAGTAAAATTTTCAGTTAAGTTTTTATTTTTAGCAGAGTTTTTAGTTATTTTTCTGCATGTATCCTAATATTTAAAAAATTTTTCAGTTAAGTTTTTATTTTTAACAAAGGTTTTAGTTAAGTTTTTAGTTTCGAAGTGATTAAGTTTTTATATTTAACAAAGATTTTTGTTTTTCAGTGAAAGTTTTTCTGTGTTCGTTTTTATTTTTAACAAAGTATTAAGTTAATTTTCTACATATCTCTTAATTTTAAGTAAATTTTTCAGTTAAGTTTTTATTTTTAGCAGAGTTTTTAGTTAAGTTTTTATTTTTAACAAAGATTTTAGTTTTTCAGTGAAAGTTTTTCAGTGTTCGTTTTTATTTTTAACAAAGTATTAAGTTATTTTTCTACATGTGTCTTAATTTTTAACAAAATTTTCAGTTAAGTTTTTATTTTTAACAAAATTTTTAGTTAAGTTTTTATTTTTAACAAAATTTTTAGTTAAGTTTTTATTTTTAACTAAATTTTTAGTTAAGTTTTAGTTTCGAAGTGAATAAGTTTTTATATATAACAAAGATTTTAGTTTTTCAGTGAAAGTTTTTCTGTGTTCGTTTTTATTTTTAACAAAGTATTAAGTTATTTTTCTACATGTGTCTTAATTTTTAACAAAATTTTCAGTTAAGTTTTTATTTTTAACAAAATTTTTAGTTAAGTTTTTATTTTTAACAAAATTTTTAGTTAAGTTTTTATATTTAACAAAGATTTTAATTTTTCAGTGTATAAGTTTTCATTTCTTGTAAAGTTTTTTCTGTGTTCGTTTTTATTTTTAACAAAGTATTAAGTTATTTTTCTACATGTGTCTTAATTTTTAACAAAATTTTCAGTTAATTTTTTATTTTTAAAAAAATTTTTATTTAAGTTTTTATTTTTAACAAAATTTTTAGTTAAGTTTTAGTTTCGAAGTGAATAAGTTTTTATATTTAACAAAGATTTTAGTTTTTCAGTGAAAGTTTTTCTGTGTTCGTTTTTATTTTTAACAAAGTATTAAGTTAATTTTCTACATGTGTCTTAATTTTTAGTAAAATTTTCAGTTAAGTTTTTATTTTTAGCAGAGTTTTTAGTTATTTTTCTGCATGTATCCTAATATTTAACAAATTTTTCAGTTAAATATTTATTATTAACAAAGGTTTTAGTTAAGTTTTTAGTTTCGAAGTGATTAAGTTTTGATATTTAACAAAGATTTTAGTTTTTCAGTGAAAGTTTTTCTGTGTTCGTTTTTATTTTTAACAAAGTATTATGTTAATTTTCTACATGTGTCTTAATTTTTAGTAAAATTTTCAGTTAAGTTTTTATTTTTAGCAGAGTTTTTAGTTATTTTTATGCATGTATCCTAATATTTAAAAAATTTTTCAGTTAAGTTTTTATTTTTAACAAAGGTTTTAGTTAAGTTTTTAGTTTCGAAGTGATTAAGTTTTTATATTTAACAAAGATTTTAGTTTTTCAGTGAAAGTTTTTCTGTGTTCGTTTTTATTTTTAACAAAGTATTAAGTTAATTTTCTACATATCTCTTAATTTTTAGTAAATTTTTCAGTTAAGTTTTTATTTTTAGCAGAGTTTTTAGTTATTTTTCTGCATGTATCCTAATATTTAAAAAATTTTTCAGTTAAGTTTTTATTTTTAACAAAATTTTTAGTTAAGTTTTTATTTTTAACAAAATTTTTAGTTAAGTTTTTATTTTTAACTAAATTTTTAGTTAAGTTTTAGTTTCGAAGTGAATAAGTTTTTATATATAACAAAGATTTTAGTTTTTCAGTGAAAGTTTTTCTGTGTTCGTTTTTATTTTTAACAAAGTATTAAGTTATTTTTCTACATGTGTCTTAATTTTTAACAAAATTTTCAGTTAAGTTTTTATTTTTAACAAAATTTTTAGTTAAGTTTTTATTTTTAACAAAATTTTTAGTTAAGTTTTTATATTTAACAAAGATTTTAATTTTTCAGTGTATAAGTTTTCAATTCTTGTAAAGTTTTTTCTGTGTTCGTTTTTATTTTTAACAAAGTATTAAGTTATTTTTCTACATGTGTCTTAATTTTTAACAAAATTTTCAGTTAATTTTTTATTTTTAACAAAATTTTTAGTTAAGTTTTTATTTTTAACAAAATTTTTAGTTAAGTTTTAGTTTCGAAGTGAATAAGTTTTTATATTTAACAAAGATTTTAGTTTTTCAGTGAAAGTTTTTCTGTGTTCGTTTTTATTTTTAACAAAGTATTAAGTTATTTTTCTACATGTGTCTTAATTTTTAACAAAATTTTCAGTTAATTTTTTATTTTTAACAAAATTTTTTGTTAAGTTTTTATTTTTAACAAAATTTTTAGTTAAGTTTTAGTTTCGAAGTGAATAAGTTTTTATATTTAACAAAGATTTTAGTTTTTCAGTGAAAGTTTTTCTGTGTTCGTTTTTATTTTTAACAAAGTATTAAGTTAATTTTCTACATGTGTCTTAATTTTTAGTAAAATTTTCAGTTAAGTTTTTATTTTTAGCAGAGTTTTTAGTTATTTTTTGCATGTATCCTAATATTTAACAAATTTTTCAGTTAAATATTTATTATTAACAAAGGTTTTAGTTAAGTTTTTAGTTTCGAAGTGATTAAGTTTTTATATTTAACAAAGATTTTAGTTTTTCAGTGAAAGTTTTTCTGTGTTCGTTTTTATTTTTAACAAAGTATTATGTTAATTTTCTACATGTGTCTTAATTTTTAGTAAAATTTTCAGTTAAGTTTTTATTTTTAGCAGAGTTTTTAGTTATTTTTCTGCATGTATCCTAATATTTAAAAAATTTTTCAGTTAAGTTTTTATTTTTAACAAAGGTTTTAGTTAAGTTTTTAGTTTCGAAGTGATTAAGTTTTTATATTTAACAAAGATTTTTGTTTTTCAGTGAAAGTTTTTCTGTGTTCGTTTTTATTTTTAACAAAGTATTAAGTTAATTTTCTACATATCTCTTAATTTTAAGTAAATTTTTCAGTTAAGTTTTTATTTTTAGCAGAGTTTTTAGTTAAGTTTTTATTTTTAACAAAGATTTTAGTTTTTCAGTGAAAGTTTTTCAGTGTTCGTTTTTATTTTTAACAAAGTATTAAGTTATTTTTCTACATGTGTCTTAATTTTTAACAAAATTTTCAGTTAAGTTTTTATTTTTAACAAAATTTTTAGTTAAGTTTTTATTTTTAACAAAATTTTTAGTTAAGTTTTTATTTTTAACTAAATTTTTAGTTAAGTTTTAGTTTCGAAGTGAATAAGTTTTTATATATAACAAAGATTTTAGTTTTTCAGTGAAAGTTTTTCTGTGTTCGTTTTTATTTTTAACAAAGTATTAAGTTATTTTTCTACATGTGTCTTAATTTTTAACAAAATTTTCAGTTAAGTTTTTATTTTTAACAAAATTTTTAGTTAAGTTTTTATTTTTAACAAAATTTTTAGTTAAGTTTTTATATTTAACAAAGATTTTAATTTTTCAGTGTATAAGTTTTCATTTCTTGTAAAGTTTTTTCTGTGTTCGTTTTTATTTTTAACAAAGTATTAAGTTATTTTTCTACATGTGTCTTAATTTTTAACAAAATTTTCAGTTAATTTTTTATTTTTAACAAAATTTTTAGTTAAGTTTTTATTTTTAACAAAATTTTTAGTTAAGTTTTAGTTTCGAAGTGAATAAGTTTTTATATTTAACAAAGATTTTAGTTTTTCAGTGAAAGTTTTTCTGTGTTCGTTTTTATTTTTAACAAAGTATTAAGTTATTTTTCTACATGTGTCTTAATTTTTAACAAAATTTTCAGTTAATTTTTTATTTTTAACAAAATTTTTTGTTAAGTTTTTATTTTTAACAAAATTTTTAGTTAAGTTTTAGTTTCGAAGTGAATAAGTTTTTATATTTAACAAACATTTTAGTTTTTCAGTGAAAGTTTTTCTGTGTTCGTTTTTATTTTTAACAAAGTATTAAGTTATTTTTCTACATGTGTCTTAATTTTTAACAAAATTTTCAGTTAAGTTTTTATTTTTAACAAAATTTTTAGTTAATTTTTTATTTTTAACAAAATTTTTAGTTAAGTTTTTATTTTTAACAAAATTTTTAGTTAAGTTTTAGTTTCGAAGTGAATAAGTTTTTATATTTATGAAAGATTTTAGTTTTTCAGTGAAAGTTTTTCTGTGTTCGTTTTTATTTTTAACAAAGTATTAAGTTATTTCTCTACATGTGTTTTAATTTTTAATAAAATTTTCAGTTAAGATTTTATTTTTAGCAGAGTATTAAGTTATTTTTCTGCATGTATCCTAATATTTAACAAAATTTTCAGTTAAGTTTTTATTTTTAACAAAGGTTTTAGTTAAGTTTTTAGTTTCGAAGTGATTAAGTTTTTATATTTAACAAAGATTTTAGTTTTTCAGTGAAAGTTTTTCTGTGTTCGTTTTTATTTTTAACAAAGTATTAAGTTAATTTTCTACATGTGTCTTAATTTTTAGTAAAATTTTCAGTTAAGTTTTTATTTTTAACAAAATTTTTAGTTAAGTTTTTATTTTTAACAAAATTTTTAGTTAAGTTTTTATATTTAACAAAGATTTTAATTTTTCAGTGTATAAGTTTTCATTTCTTGTAAAGTTTTTTCTGTGTTCGTTTTTATTTTTAACAAAGTATTAAGTTATTTTTCTACATGTGTCTTAATTTTTAACAAAATTTTCAGTTAAGATTTTATTTTTAGCAGAGTTTTTAGTTAAGTTTTTATTTTTAACAAAATTTTTAGTTAAGTTTTTATTTTTAACAAAATTTTTAGTTAAGTTTTAGTTTCGAAGTGAATAAGTTTTTATATTTAACAAAGATTTTAGTTTTTCAGTGAAAGTTTTTCTGTGTTCGTTTTTATTTTTAACAAAGTATTAAGTTATTTTTCTACATGTGTCTTAATTTTTAACAAAATTTTCAGTTAAGTTTTTATTTTTAACAAAATTTTTAGTTAAGTTTTTATTTTTAACAAAATTTTTAGTTAAGTTTTTATATTTAACAAAGATTTTAATTTTTCAGTGAAAGTTTTTCTGTGTTCGTTTTTATTTTTAACAAAGTATTAAGTTATTTCTCTACATGTGTTTTAATTTTTAATAAAATTTTCAGTTAAGATTTTATTTTTAGCAGAGTATTAAGTTATTTTTCTGCATGTATCCTAATATTTAACAAAATTTTCAGTTAAGTTTTTAATTTTAACAAAGGTTTTAGTTAAGTTTTTAGTTTCGAAGTGATTAAGTTTTTATATTTAACAAAGATTTTAGTTTTTCAGTGAAAGTTTTTCTGTGTTCGTTTTTATTTTTAACAAAGTATTAAGTTAATTTTCTACATGTGTCTTAATTTTTAGTAAAATTTTCAGTTAAGTTTTTATTTTTAGCAGAGTTTTTAGTTATTTTTCTGCATGTATCCTAATATTTAACAAATTTTTCAGTTAAATATTTATTATTAACAAAGGTTTTAGTTAAGTTTTTAGTTTCGAAGTGATTAAGTTTTGATATTTAACAAAGATTTTAGTTTTTCAGTGAAAGTTTTTCTGTGTTCGTTTTTATTTTTAACAAAGTATTATGTTAATTTTCTACATGTGTCTTAATTTTTAGTAAAATTTTCAGTTAAGTTTTTATTTTTAGCAGAGTTTTTAGTTATTTTTATGCATGTATCCTAATATTTAAAAAATTTTTCAGTTAAGTTTTTATTTTTAACAAAGGTTTTAGTTAAGTTTTTAGTTTCGAAGTGATTAAGTTTTTATATTTAACAAAGATTTTAGTTTTTCAGTGAAAGTTTTTCTGTGTTCGTTTTTATTTTTAACAAAGTATTAAGTTAATTTTCTACATATCTCTTAATTTTTAGTAAATTTTTCAGTTAAGTTTTTATTTTTAGCAGAGTTTTTAGTTATTTTTCTGCATGTATCCTAATATTTAAAAAATTTTTCAGTTAAGTTTTTATTTTTAACAAAATTTTCAGTTAAGTTTTTATTTTTAACAAAATTTTTAGTTAAGTTTTTATTTTTAACAAAATTTTTAGTTAAGTTTTTATATTTAACAAAGATTTTAATTTTTCAGTGTATAAGTTTTCAATTCTTGTAAAGTTTTTTCTGTGTTCGTTTTTATTTTTAACAAAGTATTAAGTTATTTTTCTACATGTGTCTTAATTTTTAACAAAATTTTCAGTTAATTTTTTATTTTTAACAAAATTTTTAGTTAAGTTTTTATTTTTAACAAAATTTTTAGTTAAGTTTTAGTTTCGAAGTGAATAAGTTTTTATATTTAACAAAGATTTTAGTTTTTCAGTGAAAGTTTTTCTGTGTTCGTTTTTATTTTTAACAAAGTATTAAGTTATTTTTCTACATGTGTCTTAATTTTTAACAAAATTTTCAGTTAATTTTTTATTTTTAACAAAATTTTTTGTTAAGTTTTTATTTTTAACAAAATTTTTAGTTAAGTTTTAGTTTCGAAGTGAATAAGTTTTTATATTTAACAAAGATTTTAGTTTTTCAGTGAAAGTTTTTCTGTGTTCGTTTTTATTTTTAACAAAGTATTAAGTTAATTTTCTACATGTGTCTTAATTTTTAGTAAAATTTTCAGTTAAGTTTTTATTTTTAGCAGAGTTTTTAGTTATTTTTTGCATGTATCCTAATATTTAACAAATTTTTCAGTTAAATATTTATTATTAACAAAGGTTTTAGTTAAGTTTTTAGTTTCGAAGTGATTAAGTTTTTATATTTAACAAAGATTTTAGTTTTTCAGTGAAAGTTTTTCTGTGTTCGTTTTTATTTTTAACAAAGTATTATGTTAATTTTCTACATGTGTCTTAATTTTTAGTAAAATTTTCAGTTAAGTTTTTATTTTTAGCAGAGTTTTTAGTTATTTTTCTGCATGTATCCTAATATTTAAAAAATTTTTCAGTTAAGTTTTTATTTTTAACAAAGGTTTTAGTTAAGTTTTTAGTTTCGAAGTGATTAAGTTTTTATATTTAACAAAGATTTTTGTTTTTCAGTGAAAGTTTTTCTGTGTTCGTTTTTATTTTTAACAAAGTATTAAGTTAATTTTCTACATATCTCTTAATTTTAAGTAAATTTTTCAGTTAAGTTTTTATTTTTAGCAGAGTTTTTAGTTAAGTTTTTATTTTTAACAAAGATTTTAGTTTTTCAGTGAAAGTTTTTCAGTGTTCGTTTTTATTTTTAACAAAGTATTAAGTTATTTTTCTACATGTGTCTTAATTTTTAACAAAATTTTCAGTTAAGTTTTTATTTTTAACAAAATTTTTAGTTAAGTTTTTATTTTTAACAAAATTTTTAGTTAAGTTTTTATTTTTAACTAAATTTTTAGTTAAGTTTTAGTTTCGAAGTGAATAAGTTTTTATATATAACAAAGATTTTAGTTTTTCAGTGAAAGTTTTTCTGTGTTCGTTTTTATTTTTAACAAAGTATTAAGTTATTTTTCTACATGTGTCTTAATTTTTAACAAAATTTTCAGTTAAGTTTTTATTTTTAACAAAATTTTTAGTTAAGTTTTTATTTTTAACAAAATTTTTAGTTAAGTTTTTATATTTAACAAAGATTTTAATTTTTCAGTGTATAAGTTTTCATTTCTTGTAAAGTTTTTTCTGTGTTCGTTTTTATTTTTAACAAAGTATTAAGTTATTTTTCTACATGTGTCTTAATTTTTAACAAAATTTTCAGTTAATTTTTTATTTTTAAAAAAATTTTTATTTAAGTTTTTATTTTTAACAAAATTTTTAGTTAAGTTTTAGTTTCGAAGTGAATAAGTTTTTATATTTAACAAAGATTTTAGTTTTTCAGTGAAAGTTTTTCTGTGTTCGTTTTTATTTTTAACAAAGTATTAAGTTAATTTTCTACATGTGTCTTAATTTTTAGTAAAATTTTCAGTTAAGTTTTTATTTTTAGCAGAGTTTTTAGTTATTTTTCTGCATGTATCCTAATATTTAACAAATTTTTCAGTTAAATATTTATTATTAACAAAGGTTTTAGTTAAGTTTTTAGTTTCGAAGTGATTAAGTTTTGATATTTAACAAAGATTTTAGTTTTTCAGTGAAAGTTTTTCTGTGTTCGTTTTTATTTTTAACAAAGTATTATGTTAATTTTCTACATGTGTCTTAATTTTTAGTAAAATTTTCAGTTAAGTTTTTATTTTTAGCAGAGTTTTTAGTTATTTTTATGCATGTATCCTAATATTTAAAAAATTTTTCAGTTAAGTTTTTATTTTTAACAAAGGTTTTAGTTAAGTTTTTAGTTTCGAAGTGATTAAGTTTTTATATTTAACAAAGATTTTAGTTTTTCAGTGAAAGTTTTTCTGTGTTCGTTTTTATTTTTAACAAAGTATTAAGTTAATTTTCTACATATCTCTTAATTTTTAGTAAATTTTTCAGTTAAGTTTTTATTTTTAGCAGAGTTTTTAGTTATTTTTCTGCATGTATCCTAATATTTAAAAAATTTTTCAGTTAAGTTTTTATTTTTAACAAAATTTTTAGTTAAGTTTTTATTTTTAACAAAATTTTTAGTTAAGTTTTTATTTTTAACTAAATTTTTAGTTAAGTTTTAGTTTCGAAGTGAATAAGTTTTTATATATAACAAAGATTTTAGTTTTTCAGTGAAAGTTTTTCTGTGTTCGTTTTTATTTTTAACAAAGTATTAAGTTATTTTTCTACATGTGTCTTAATTTTTAACAAAATTTTCAGTTAAGTTTTTATTTTTAACAAAATTTTTAGTTAAGTTTTTATTTTTAACAAAATTTTTAGTTAAGTTTTTATATTTAACAAAGATTTTAATTTTTCAGTGTATAAGTTTTCAATTCTTGTAAAGTTTTTTCTGTGTTCGTTTTTATTTTTAACAAAGTATTAAGTTATTTTTCTACATGTGTCTTAATTTTTAACAAAATTTTCAGTTAATTTTTTATTTTTAACAAAATTTTTAGTTAAGTTTTTATTTTTAACAAAATTTTTAGTTAAGTTTTAGTTTCGAAGTGAATAAGTTTTTATATTTAACAAAGATTTTAGTTTTTCAGTGAAAGTTTTTCTGTGTTCGTTTTTATTTTTAACAAAGTATTAAGTTATTTTTCTACATGTGTCTTAATTTTTAACAAAATTTTCAGTTAATTTTTTATTTTTAACAAAATTTTTTGTTAAGTTTTTATTTTTAACAAAATTTTTAGTTAAGTTTTAGTTTCGAAGTGAATAAGTTTTTATATTTAACAAAGATTTTAGTTTTTCAGTGAAAGTTTTTCTGTGTTCGTTTTTATTTTTAACAAAGTATTAAGTTAATTTTCTACATGTGTCTTAATTTTTAGTAAAATTTTCAGTTAAGTTTTTATTTTTAGCAGAGTTTTTAGTTATTTTTTGCATGTATCCTAATATTTAACAAATTTTTCAGTTAAATATTTATTATTAACAAAGGTTTTAGTTAAGTTTTTAGTTTCGAAGTGATTAAGTTTTTATATTTAACAAAGATTTTAGTTTTTCAGTGAAAGTTTTTCTGTGTTCGTTTTTATTTTTAACAAAGTATTATGTTAATTTTCTACATGTGTCTTAATTTTTAGTAAAATTTTCAGTTAAGTTTTTATTTTTAGCAGAGTTTTTAGTTATTTTTCTGCATGTATCCTAATATTTAAAAAATTTTTCAGTTAAGTTTTTATTTTTAACAAAGGTTTTAGTTAAGTTTTTAGTTTCGAAGTGATTAAGTTTTTATATTTAACAAAGATTTTTGTTTTTCAGTGAAAGTTTTTCTGTGTTCGTTTTTATTTTTAACAAAGTATTAAGTTAATTTTCTACATATCTCTTAATTTTAAGTAAATTTTTCAGTTAAGTTTTTATTTTTAGCAGAGTTTTTAGTTAAGTTTTTATTTTTAACAAAGATTTTAGTTTTTCAGTGAAAGTTTTTCAGTGTTCGTTTTTATTTTTAACAAAGTATTAAGTTATTTTTCTACATGTGTCTTAATTTTTAACAAAATTTTCAGTTAAGTTTTTATTTTTAACAAAATTTTTAGTTAAGTTTTTATTTTTAACAAAATTTTTAGTTAAGTTTTTATTTTTAACTAAATTTTTAGTTAAGTTTTAGTTTCGAAGTGAATAAGTTTTTATATATAACAAAGATTTTAGTTTTTCAGTGAAAGTTTTTCTGTGTTCGTTTTTATTTTTAACAAAGTATTAAGTTATTTTTCTACATGTGTCTTAATTTTTAACAAAATTTTCAGTTAAGTTTTTATTTTTAACAAAATTTTTAGTTAAGTTTTTATTTTTAACAAAATTTTTAGTTAAGTTTTTATATTTAACAAAGATTTTAATTTTTCAGTGTATAAGTTTTCATTTCTTGTAAAGTTTTTTCTGTGTTCGTTTTTATTTTTAACAAAGTATTAAGTTATTTTTCTACATGTGTCTTAATTTTTAACAAAATTTTCAGTTAATTTTTTATTTTTAACAAAATTTTTAGTTAAGTTTTTATTTTTAACAAAATTTTTAGTTAAGTTTTAGTTTCGAAGTGAATAAGTTTTTATATTTAACAAAGATTTTAGTTTTTCAGTGAAAGTTTTTCTGTGTTCGTTTTTATTTTTAACAAAGTATTAAGTTATTTTTCTACATGTGTCTTAATTTTTAACAAAATTTTCAGTTAATTTTTTATTTTTAACAAAATTTTTTGTTAAGTTTTTATTTTTAACAAAATTTTTAGTTAAGTTTTAGTTTCGAAGTGAATAAGTTTTTATATTTAACAAACATTTTAGTTTTTCAGTGAAAGTTTTTCTGTGTTCGTTTTTATTTTTAACAAAGTATTAAGTTATTTTTCTACATGTGTCTTAATTTTTAACAAAATTTTCAGTTAAGTTTTTATTTTTAACAAAATTTTTAGTTAATTTTTTATTTTTAACAAAATTTTTAGTTAAGTTTTTATTTTTAACAAAATTTTTAGTTAAGTTTTAGTTTCGAAGTGAATAAGTTTTTATATTTATGAAAGATTTTAGTTTTTCAGTGAAAGTTTTTCTGTGTTCGTTTTTATTTTTAACAAAGTATTAAGTTATTTCTCTACATGTGTTTTAATTTTTAATAAAATTTTCAGTTAAGATTTTATTTTTAGCAGAGTATTAAGTTATTTTTCTGCATGTATCCTAATATTTAACAAAATTTTCAGTTAAGTTTTTATTTTTAACAAAGGTTTTAGTTAAGTTTTTAGTTTCGAAGTGATTAAGTTTTTATATTTAACAAAGATTTTAGTTTTTCAGTGAAAGTTTTTCTGTGTTCGTTTTTATTTTTAACAAAGTATTAAGTTAATTTTCTACATGTGTCTTAATTTTTAGTAAAATTTTCAGTTAAGTTTTTATTTTTAACAAAATTTTTAGTTAAGTTTTTATTTTTAACAAAATTTTTAGTTAAGTTTTTATATTTAACAAAGATTTTAATTTTTCAGTGTATAAGTTTTCATTTCTTGTAAAGTTTTTTCTGTGTTCGTTTTTATTTTTAACAAAGTATTAAGTTATTTTTCTACATGTGTCTTAATTTTTAACAAAATTTTCAGTTAAGATTTTATTTTTAGCAGAGTTTTTAGTTAAGTTTTTATTTTTAACAAAATTTTTAGTTAAGTTTTTATTTTTAACAAAATTTTTAGTTAAGTTTTAGTTTCGAAGTGAATAAGTTTTTATATTTAACAAAGATTTTAGTTTTTCAGTGAAAGTTTTTCTGTGTTCGTTTTTATTTTTAACAAAGTATTAAGTTATTTTTCTACATGTGTCTTAATTTTTAACAAAATTTTCAGTTAAGTTTTTATTTTTAACAAAATTTTTAGTTAAGTTTTTATTTTTAACAAAATTTTTAGTTAAGTTTTTATATTTAACAAAGATTTTAATTTTTCAGTGTATAAGTTTTCATTTCTTGTAAAGTTTTTTCTGTGTTCGTTTTTATTTTTAACAAAGTATTAAGTTATTTTTCTACATGTGTCTTAATTTTTAACAAAATTTTCAGTTAAGATTTTATTTTTAGCAGAGTATTAAGTTATTTTTCTGCATGTATCCTAATATTTAACAAAATTTTCAGTTAAGTTTTTATTTTTAACAAAGGTTTTAGTTAAGTTTTTAGTTTCGAAGTGATTAAGTTTTTATATTTAACAAAGATTTTAGTTTTTCAGTGAAAGTTTTTCTGTGTTCGTTTTCATTTTTAACAAAGTATTAAGTTATTTTTCTACATGTGTCTTAATTTTTAACAAAATTTTCAGTTAAGTTTTTATTTTTAACAAAATTTTTAGTTAAGTTTTTATTTTTAACAAAATTTTTAGTTAAGTTTTTATATTTAACAAAGATTTTAATTTTTCAGTGAAAGTTTTTCTGTGTTCGTTTTTATTTTTAACAAAGTATTAAGTTATTTCTCTACATGTGTTTTAATTTTTAATAAAATTTTCAGTTAAGATTTTATTTTTAGCAGAGTATTAAGTTATTTTTCTGCATGTATCCTAATATTTAACAAAATTTTCAGTTAAGTTTTTATTTTTAACAAAGGTTTTAGTTAAGTTTTTAGTTTCGAAGTGAATAAGTTTTTATATTTAACAAAGATTTTAGTTTTTCAGTGAAAGTTTTTCTGTGTTCGTTTTTATTTTTAACAAAGTATTAAGTTATTTCTCTACATGTGTTTTAATTTTTAATAAAATTTTCAGTTAAGATTTTATTTTTAGCAGAGTATTAAGTTATTTTTCTGCATGTATCCTAATATTTAACAAAATTTTCAGTTAAGTTTTTATTTTTAACAAAGGTTTTAGTTAAGTTTTTAGTTTCGAAGTGATTAAGTTTTTATATTTAACAAAGATTTTAGTTTTTCAGTGAAAGTTTTTCTGTGTTCGTTTTTATTTTTAACAAAGTATTAAGTTAATTTTCTACATGTGTCTTAATTTTTAGTAAAATTTTCAGTTAAGTTTTTATTTTTAGCAGAGTTTTTAGTTATTTTTCTTCATGTATCCTAATATTTAACAAATTTTTCAGTTAAGTTTTTATTTTTAACAAAGGTTTTAGTTAAGTTTTTAGTTTCGAAGTGATTAAGTTTTTATATTTAACAAAGATTTTAGTTTTTCAGTGAAAGTTTTTCTTTGTTCGTTTTTATTTTTAACAAAGTATTAAGTTATTTCTCTACATGTGTTTTAATTTTTAATAAAATTTTCAGTTAAGATTTTATTTTTAGCAGAGTATTAAGTTATTTTTCTGCATGTATCCTAATATTTAACAAAATTTTCAGTTAAGTTTTTATTTTTAACAAAGGTTTTAGTTAAGTTTTTAGTTTCGAAGTGATTAAGTTTTTATATTTAACAAAGATTTTAGTTTTTCAGTGAAAGTTTTTCTGTGTTCGTTTTCATTTTTAACAAAGTATTAAGTTATTTTTCTACATGTGTCTTAATTTTTAACAAAATTTTCAGTTAAGTTTTTATTTTTAACAAAATTTTTAGTTAAGTTTTTATTTTTAACAAAATTTTTAGTTAAGTTTTTATATTTAACAAAGATTTTAATTTTTCAGTGAAAGTTTTTCTGTGTTCGTTTTTATTTTTAACAAAGTATTAAGTTATTTCTCTACATGTGTTTTAATTTTTAATAAAATTTTCAGTTAAGATTTTATTTTTAGCAGAGTATTAAGTTATTTTTCTGCATATATCCTAATATTTAACAAAATTTTCAGTTAAGTTTTTATTTTTAACAAAGGTTTTAGTTAAGTTTTTAGTTTCGAAGTGAATAAGTTTTTATATTTAACAAAGATTTTAGTTTTTCAGTGAAAGTTTTTCTGTGTTCGTTTTTATTTTTAACAAAGTATTAAGTTATTTCTCTACATGTGTTTTAATTTTTAATAAAATTTTCAGTTAAGATTTTATTTTTAGCAGAGTATTAAGTTATTTTTCTGCATGTATCCTAATATTTAACAAAATTTTCAGTTAAGTTTTTATTTTTAACAAAGGTTTTAGTTAAGTTTTTAGTTTCGAAGTGATTAAGTTTTTATATTTAACAAAGATTTTAGTTTTTCAGTGAAAGTTTTTCTGTGTTCGTTTTTATTTTTAACAAAGTATTAAGTTAATTTTCTACATGTGTCTTAATTTTTAGTAAAATTTTCAGTTAAGTTTTTATTTTTAGCAGAGTTTTTAGTTATTTTTCTTCATGTATCCTAATATTTAACAAATTTTTCAGTTAAGTTTTTATTTTTAACAAAGGTTTTAGTTAAGTTTTTAGTTTCGAAGTGATTAAGTTTTTATATTTAACAAAGATTTTAGTTTTTCAGTGAAAGTTTTTCTGTGTTCGTTTTTATTTTTAACAAAGTATTAAGTTATTTTTCTACATGTGTCTTAATTTTTAACAAAATTTTCAGTTAATTTTTTATTTTTAACAAAATTTTTAGTTAAGTTTTTATTTTTAACAAAATTTTTAGTTAAGTTTTAGTTTCGAAGTGAATAAGTTTTTATATTTAACAAAGATTTTAGTTTTTCAGTGAAAGTTTTTCTGTGTTCGTTTTTATTTTTAACAAAGTATTAAGTTATTTTTCTACATGTGTCTTAATTTTTAACAAAATTTTCAGTTAAGTTTTTATTTTTAAAAAAATTTTTATTTAAGTTTTTATTTTTAACAAAATTTTTAGTTAAGTTTTAGTTTCGAAGTGAATAAGTTTTTATATTTAACAAAGATTTTAGTTTTTCAGTGAAAGTTTTTCTGTGTTCGTTTTTATTTTTAACAAAGTATTAAGTTAATTTTCTACATGTGTCTTAATTTTTAGTAAAATTTTCAGTTAAGTTTTTATTTTTAGCAGAGTTTTTAGTTATTTTTCTGCATGTATCCTAATATTTAACAAATTTTTCAGTTAAATATTTATTATTAACAAAGGTTTTAGTTAAGTTTTTAGTTTCGAAGTGATTAAGTTTTGATATTTAACAAAGATTTTAGTTTTTCAGTGAAAGTTTTTCTGTGTTCGTTTTTATTTTTAACAAAGTATTATGTTAATTTTCTACATGTGTCTTAATTTTTAGTAAAATTTTCAGTTAAGTTTTTATTTTTAGCAGAGTTTTTAGTTATTTTTATGCATGTATCCTAATATTTAAAAAATTTTTCAGTTAAGTTTTTATTTTTAACAAAGGTTTTAGTTAAGTTTTTAGTTTCGAAGTGATTAAGTTTTTATATTTAACAAAGATTTTAGTTTTTCAGTGAAAGTTTTTCTGTGTTCGTTTTTATTTTTAACAAAGTATTAAGTTAATTTTCTACATATCTCTTAATTTTTAGTAAATTTTTCAGTTAAGTTTTTATTTTTAGCAGAGTTTTTAGTTATTTTTCTGCATGTATCCTAATATTTAAAAAATTTTTCAGTTAAGTTTTTATTTTTAACAAAATTTTTAGTTAAGTTTTTATTTTTAACAAAATTTTTAGTTAAGTTTTTATTTTTAACTAAATTTTTAGTTAAGTTTTAGTTTCGAAGTGAATAAGTTTTTATATATAACAAAGATTTTAGTTTTTCAGTGAAAGTTTTTCTGTGTTCGTTTTTATTTTTAACAAAGTATTAAGTTATTTTTCTACATGTGTCTTAATTTTTAACAAAATTTTCAGTTAAGTTTTTATTTTTAACAAAATTTTTAGTTAAGTTTTTATTTTTAACAAAATTTTTAGTTAAGTTTTTATATTTAACAAAGATTTTAATTTTTCAGTGTATAAGTTTTCAATTCTTGTAAAGTTTTTTCTGTGTTCGTTTTTATTTTTAACAAAGTATTAAGTTATTTTTCTACATGTGTCTTAATTTTTAACAAAATTTTCAGTTAATTTTTTATTTTTAACAAAATTTTTAGTTAAGTTTTTATTTTTAACAAAATTTTTAGTTAAGTTTTAGTTTCGAAGTGAATAAGTTTTTATATTTAACAAAGATTTTAGTTTTTCAGTGAAAGTTTTTCTGTGTTCGTTTTTATTTTTAACAAAGTATTAAGTTATTTTTCTACATGTGTCTTAATTTTTAACAAAATTTTCAGTTAATTTTTTATTTTTAACAAAATTTTTTGTTAAGTTTTTATTTTTAACAAAATTTTTAGTTAAGTTTTAGTTTCGAAGTGAATAAGTTTTTATATTTAACAAAGATTTTAGTTTTTCAGTGAAAGTTTTTCTGTGTTCGTTTTTATTTTTAACAAAGTATTAAGTTAATTTTCTACATGTGTCTTAATTTTTAGTAAAATTTTCAGTTAAGTTTTTATTTTTAGCAGAGTTTTTAGTTATTTTTTGCATGTATCCTAATATTTAACAAATTTTTCAGTTAAATATTTATTATTAACAAAGGTTTTAGTTAAGTTTTTAGTTTCGAAGTGATTAAGTTTTTATATTTAACAAAGATTTTAGTTTTTCAGTGAAAGTTTTTCTGTGTTCGTTTTTATTTTTAACAAAGTATTATGTTAATTTTCTACATGTGTCTTAATTTTTAGTAAAATTTTCAGTTAAGTTTTTATTTTTAGCAGAGTTTTTAGTTATTTTTCTGCATGTATCCTAATATTTAAAAAATTTTTCAGTTAAGTTTTTATTTTTAGCAGAGTTTTTAGTTATTTTTTGCATGTATCCTAATATTTAACAAATTTTTCAGTTAAATATTTATTATTAACAAAGGTTTTAGTTAAGTTTTTAGTTTCGAAGTGATTAAGTTTTTATATTTAACAAAGATTTTTGTTTTTCAGTGAAAGTTTTTCTGTGTTCGTTTTTATTTTTAACAAAGTATTAAGTTAATTTTCTACATATCTCTTAATTTTAAGTAAATTTTTCAGTTAAGTTTTTATTTTTAGCAGAGTTTTTAGTTAAGTTTTTATTTTTAACAAAGATTTTAGTTTTTCAGTGAAAGTTTTTCAGTGTTCGTTTTTATTTTTAACAAAGTATTAAGTTATTTTTCTACATGTGTCTTAATTTTTAACAAAATTTTCAGTTAAGTTTTTATTTTTAACAAAATTTTTAGTTAAGTTTTTATTTTTAACAAAATTTTTAGTTAAGTTTTTATATTTAACAAAGATTTTAATTTTTCAGTGTATAAGTTTTCATTTCTTGTAAAGTTTTTTCTGTGTTCGTTTTTATTTTTAACAAAGTATTAAGTTATTTTTCTACATGTGTCTTAATTTTTAACAAAATTTTCAGTTAATTTTTTATTTTTAACAAAATTTTTAGTTAAGTTTTTATTTTTAACAAAATTTTTAGTTAAGTTTTAGTTTCGAAGTGAATAAGTTTTTATATTTAACAAAGATTTTAGTTTTTCAGTGAAAGTTTTTCTGTGTTCGTTTTTATTTTTAACAAAGTATTAAGTTATTTTTCTACATGTGTCTTAATTTTTAACAAAATTTTCAGTTAATTTTTTATTTTTAACAAAATTTTTTGTTAAGTTTTTATTTTTAACAAAATTTTTAGTTAAGTTTTAGTTTCGAAGTGAATAAGTTTTTATATTTAACAAACATTTTAGTTTTTCAGTGAAAGTTTTTCTGTGTTCGTTTTTATTTTTAACAAAGTATTAAGTTATTTTTCTACATGTGTCTTAATTTTTAACAAAATTTTCAGTTAAGTTTTTATTTTTAACAAAATTTTTAGTTAATTTTTTATTTTTAACAAAATTTTTAGTTAAGTTTTTATTTTTAACAAAATTTTTAGTTAAGTTTTAGTTTCGAAGTGAATAAGTTTTTATATTTATGAAAGATTTTAGTTTTTCAGTGAAAGTTTTTCTGTGTTCGTTTTTATTTTTAACAAAGTATTAAGTTATTTCTCTTCATGTGTTTTAATTTTTAATAAAATTTTCAGTTAAGATTTTATTTTTAGCAGAGTATTAAGTTATTTTTCTGCATGTATCCTAATATTTAACAAAATTTTCAGTTAAGTTTTTATTTTTAACAAAGGTTTTAGTTAAGTTTTTAGTTTCGAAGTGATTAAGTTTTTATATTTAACAAAGATTTTAGTTTTTCAGTGAAAGTTTTTCTGTGTTCGTTTTTATTTTTAACAAAGTATTAAGTTAATTTTCTACATGTGTCTTAATTTTTAGTAAAATTTTCAGTTAAGTTTTTATTTTTAACAAAATTTTTAGTTAAGTTTTTATTTTTAACAAAATTTTTAGTTAAGTTTTTATATTTAACAAAGATTTTAATTTTTCAGTGTATAAGTTTTCATTTCTTGTAAAGTTTTTTCTGTGTTCGTTTTTATTTTTAACAAAGTATTAAGTTATTTTTCTACATGTGTCTTAATTTTTAACAAAATTTTCAGTTAAGATTTTATTTTTAGCAGAGTATTAAGTTATTTTTCTGCATGTATCCTAATATTTAACAAAATTTTCAGTTAAGTTTTTATTTTTAACAAAGGTTTTAGTTAAGTTTTTAGTTTCGAAGTGATTAAGTTTTTATATTTAACAAAGATTTTAGTTTTTCAGTGAAAGTTTTTCTGTGTTCGTTTTCATTTTTAACAAAGTATTAAGTTATTTTTCTACATGTGTCTTAATTTTTAACAAAATTTTCAGTTAAGTTTTTATTTTTAACAAAATTTTTAGTTAAGTTTTTATTTTTAACAAAATTTTTAGTTAAGTTTTTATATTTAACAAAGATTTTAATTTTTCAGTGAAAGTTTTTCTGTGTTCGTTTTTATTTTTAACAAAGTATTAAGTTATTTCTCTACATGTGTTTTAATTTTTAATAAAATTTTCAGTTAAGATTTTATTTTTAGCAGAGTATTAAGTTATTTTTCTGCATGTATCCTAATATTTAACAAAATTTTCAGTTAAGTTTTTATTTTTAACAAAGGTTTTAGTTAAGTTTTTAGTTTCGAAGTGAATAAGTTTTTATATTTAACAAAGATTTTAGTTTTTCAGTGAAAGTTTTTCTGTGTTCGTTTTTATTTTTAACAAAGTATTAAGTTATTTCTCTACATGTGTTTTAATTTTTAATAAAATTTTCAGTTAAGATTTTATTTTTAGCAGAGTATTAAGTTATTTTTCTGCATGTATCCTAATATTTAACAAAATTTTCAGTTAAGTTTTTATTTTTAACAAAGGTTTTAGTTAAGTTTTTAGTTTCGAAGTGATTAAGTTTTTATATTTAACAAAGATTTTAGTTTTTCAGTGAAAGTTTTTCTGTGTTCGTTTTTATTTTTAACAAAGTATTAAGTTAATTTTCTACATGTGTCTTAATTTTTAGTAAAATTTTCAGTTAAGTTTTTATTTTTAGCAGAGTTTTTAGTTATTTTTCTTCATGTATCCTAATATTTAACAAATTTTTCAGTTAAGTTTTTATTTTTAACAAAGGTTTTAGTTAAGTTTTTAGTTTCGAAGTGATTAAGTTTTTATATTTAACAAAGATTTTAGTTTTTCAGTGAAAGTTTTTCTGTGTTCGTTTTTATTTTTAACAAAGTATTAAGTTATTTCTCTACATGTGTTTTAATTTTTAATAAAATTTTCAGTTAAGATTTTATTTTTAGCAGAGTATTAAGTTATTTTTCTGCATGTATCCTAATATTTAACAAAATTTTCAGTTAAGTTTTTATTTTTAACAAAGGTTTTAGTTAAGTTTTTAGTTTCGAAGTGATTAAGTTTTTATATTTAACAAAGATTTTAGTTTTTCAGTGAAAGTTTTTCTGTGTTCGTTTTCATTTTTAACAAAGTATTAAGTTATTTTTCTACATGTGTCTTAATTTTTAACAAAATTTTCAGTTAAGTTTTTATTTTTAACAAAATTTTTAGTTAAGTTTTTATTTTTAACAAAATTTTTAGTTAAGTTTTTATATTTAACAAAGATTTTAATTTTTCAGTGAAAGTTTTTCTGTGTTCGTTTTTATTTTTAACAAAGTATTAAGTTATTTCTCTACATGTGTTTTAATTTTTAATAAAATTTTCAGTTAAGATTTTATTTTTAGCAGAGTATTAAGTTATTTTTCTGCATATATCCTAATATTTAACAAAATTTTCAGTTAAGTTTTTATTTTTAACAAAGGTTTTAGTTAAGTTTTTAGTTTCGAAGTGAATAAGTTTTTATATTTAACAAAGATTTTAGTTTTTCAGTGAAAGTTTTTCTGTGTTCGTTTTTATTTTTAACAAAGTATTAAGTTATTTCTCTACATGTGTTTTAATTTTTAATAAAATTTTCAGTTAAGATTTTATTTTTAGCAGAGTATTAAGTTATTTTTCTGCATGTATCCTAATATTTAACAAAATTTTCAGTTAAGTTTTTATTTTTAACAAAGGTTTTAGTTAAGTTTTTAGTTTCGAAGTGATTAAGTTTTTATATTTAACAAAGATTTTAGTTTTTCAGTGAAAGTTTTTCTGTGTTCGTTTTTATTTTTAACAAAGTATTAAGTTAATTTTCTACATGTGTCTTAATTTTTAGTAAAATTTTCAGTTAAGTTTTTATTTTTAGCAGAGTTTTTAGTTATTTTTCTTCATGTATCCTAATATTTAACAAATTTTTCAGTTAAGTTTTTATTTTTAACAAAGGTTTTAGTTAAGTTTTTAGTTTCGAAGTGATTAAGTTTTTATATTTAACAAAGATTTTAGTTTTTCAGTGAAAGTTTTTCTGTGTTCGTTTTTATTTTTAACAAAGTATTAAGTTATTTTTCTACATGTGTCTTAATTTTTAACAAAATTTTCAGTTAATTTTTTATTTTTAACAAAATTTTTAGTTAAGTTTTTATTTTTAACAAAATTTTTAGTTAAGTTTTAGTTTCGAAGTGAATAAGTTTTTATATTTAACAAAGATTTTAGTTTTTCAGTGAAAGTTTTTCTGTGTTCGTTTTTATTTTTAACAAAGTATTAAGTTATTTTTCTACATGTGTCTTAATTTTTAACAAAATTTTCAGTTAAGTTTTTATTTTTAACAAAATTTTTAGTTAAGTTTTTATTTTTAACAAAATTTTTAGTTAAGTTTTTATATTTAACAAAGATTTTAATTTTTCAGTGTATAAGTTTTCATTTCTTGTAAAGTTTTTTCTGTGTTCGTTTTTATTTTTAACAAAGTATTAAGTTATTTTTCTACATGTGTCTTAATTTTTAACAAAATTTTCAGTTAATTTTTTATTTTTAACAAAATTTTTAGTTAATTTTTTATTTTTAACAAAATTTTTAGTTAAGTTTTTATTTTTAACAAAATTTTTAGTTAAGTTTTAGTTTCGAAGTGAATAAGTTTTTATATTTAACAAAGATTTTAGTTTTTCAGTGAAAGTTTTTCTGTGTTCGTTTTTATTTTTAACAAAGTATTAAGTTATTTCTCTACATGTGTTTTAATTTTTAATAAAATTTTCAGTTAAGATTTTATTTTTAGCAGAGTATTAAGTTATTTTTCTGCATGTATCCTAATATTTAACAAAATTTTCAGTTAAGTTTTTATTTTTAACAAAGGTTTTAGTTAAGTTTTTAGTTTCGAAGTGATTAAGTTTTTATATTTAACAAAGATTTTAGTTTTTCAGTGAAAGTTTTTCTGTGTTCGTTTTCATTTTTAACAAAGTATTAAGTTATTTTTCTACATGTGTCTTAATTTTTAACAAAATTTTCAGTTAAGTTTTTATTTTTAACAAAATTTTTAGTTAAGTTTTTATTTTTAACAAAATTTTTAGTTAAGTTTTTATATTTAACAAAGATTTTAATTTTTCAGTGAAAGTTTTTCTGTGTTCGTTTTTATTTTTAACAAAGTATTATGTTAATTTTCTACATGTGTCTTAATTTTTAGTAAAATTTTCAGTTAAGTTTTTATTTTTAGCAGAGTTTTTAGTTATTTTTCTGCATGTATCCTAATATTTAACAAATTTTTCAGTTAAGTTTTTATTTTTAACAAAGGTTTTAGTTAAGTTTTTAGTTTCGAAGTGATTAAGTTTTTATATTTAACAAAGATTTTAGTTTTTCAGTGAAAGTTTTTCTGTGTTCGTTTTTATTTTTAACAAAGTATTAAGTTATTTTTCTACATGTGTCTTAATTTTTAACAAAATTTTCAGTTAATTTTTTATTTTTAACAAAATTTTTAGTTAAGTTTTTATTTTTAACAAAATTTTTAGTTAAGTTTTAGTTTCGAAGTGAATAAGTTTTTATATTTAACAAAGATTTTAGTTTTTCAGTGAAAGTTTTTCTGTGTTCGTTTTTATTTTTAACAAAGTATTAAGTTATTTTTCTACATGTGTCTTAATTTTTAACAAAATTTTCAGTTAATTTTTTATTTTTAACAAAATTTTTAGTTAAGTTTTTATTTTTAACAAAATTTTTAGTTAAGTTTTTATATTTAACAAAGATTTTAATTTTTCAGTGTATAAGTTTTCATTTCTTGTAAAGTTTTTTCTGTGTTCGTTTTTATTTTTAACAAAGTATTAAGTTATTTTTCTACATGTGTCTTAATTTTTAACAAAATTTTCAGTTAATTTTTTATTTTTAACAAAATTTTTAGTTAATTTTTTATTTTTAACAAAATTTTTAGTTAAGTTTTTATTTTTAACAAAATTTTTAGTTAAGTTTTAGTTTCGAAGTGAATAAGTTTTTATATTTAACAAAGATTTTAGTTTTTCAGTGAAAGTTTTTCTGTGTTCGTTTTTATTTTTAACAAAGTATTAAGTTATTTCTCTACATGTGTTTTAATTTTTAATAAAATTTTCAGTTAAGATTTTATTTTTAGCAGAGTATTAAGTTATTTTTCTGCATGTATCCTAATATTTAACAAAATTTTCAGTTAAGTTTTTATTTTTAACAAAGGTTTTAGTTAAGTTTTTAGTTTCGAAGTGATTAAGTTTTTATATTTAACAAAGATTTTAGTTTTTCAGTGAAAGTTTTTCTGTGTTCGTTTTCATTTTTAACAAAGTATTAAGTTATTTTTCTACATGTGTCTTAATTTTTAACAAAATTTTCAGTTAAGTTTTTATTTTTAACAAAATTTTTAGTTAAGTTTTTATTTTTAACAAAATTTTTAGTTAAGTTTTTATATTTAACAAAGATTTTAATTTTTCAGTGAAAGTTTTTCTGTGTTCGTTTTTATTTTTAACAAAGTATTATGTTAATTTTCTACATGTGTCTTAATTTTTAGTAAAATTTTCAGTTAAGTTTTTATTTTTAGCAGAGTTTTTAGTTATTTTTCTGCATGTATCCTAATATTTAACAAATTTTTCAGTTAAGTTTTTATTTTTAACAAAGGTTTTAGTTAAGTTTTTAGTTTCGAAGTGATTAAGTTTTTATATTTAACAAAGATTTTAGTTTTTCAGTGAAAGTTTTTCTGTGTTCGTTTTTATTTTTAACAAAGTATTAAGTTATTTTTCTACATGTGTCTTAATTTTTAACAAAATTTTCAGTTAAGTTTTTATTTTTAACAAAATTTTTAGTTAAGTTTTTATTTTTAACAAAATTTTTAGTTAAGTTTTTATATTTAACAAAGATTTTAATTTTTCAGTGAAAGTTTTTCTGTGTTCGTTTTTATTTTTAACAAAGTATTAAGTTAATTTTCTACATGTGTCTTAATTTTTAGTAAAATTTTCAGTTAAGTTTTTATTTTTAGCAGAGTTTTTAGTTATTTTTCTTCATGTATCCTAATATTTAACAAATTTTTCAGTTAAGTTTTTATTTTTAACAAAGGTTTTAGTTAAGTTTTTAGTTTCGAAGTGATTAAGTTTTTATATTTAACAAAGATTTTAGTTTTTCAGTGAAAGTTTTTCTGTGTTCGTTTTTATTTTTAACAAAGTATTAAGTTATTTTTCTACATGTGTCTTAATTTTTAACAAAATTTTCAGTTAATTTTTTATTTTTAACAAAATTTTTAGTTAAGTTTTTATTTTTAACAAAATTTTTAGTTAAGTTTTAGTTTCGAAGTGAATAAGTTTTTATATTTAACAAAGATTTTAGTTTTTCAGTGAAAGTTTTTCTGTGTTCGTTTTTATTTTTAACAAAGTATTAAGTTATTTTTCTACATGTGTCTTAATTTTTAACAAAATTTTCAGTTAAGTTTTTATTTTTAACAAAATTTTTAGTTAAGTTTTTATTTTTAACAAAATTTTTAGTTAAGTTTTTATATTTAACAAAGATTTTAATTTTTCAGTGTATAAGTTTTCATTTCTTGTAAAGTTTTTTCTGTGTTCGTTTTTATTTTTAACAAAGTATTAAGTTATTTTTCTACATGTGTCTTAATTTTTAACAAAATTTTCAGTTAATTTTTTATTTTTAACAAAATTTTTAGTTAAGTTTTTATTTTTAACAAAATTTTTAGTTAAGTTTTTATTTTTAACAAAATTTTTAGTTAAGTTTTAGTTTCGAAGTGAATAAGTTTTTATATTTAACAAAGATTTTAGTTTTTCAGTGAAAGTTTTTCTGTGTTCGTTTTTATTTTTAACAAAGTATTAAGTTATTTTTCTACATGTGTCTTAATTTTTAACAAAATTTTCAGTTAAGTTTTTATTTTTAACAAAATTTTTAGTTAAGTTTTTATTTTTAACAAAATTTTTAGTTAAGTTTTTATATTTAACAAAGATTTTAATTTTTCAGTGTATAAGTTTTCATTTCTTGTAAAGTTTTTTCTGTGTTCGTTTTTATTTTTAACAAAGTATTAAGTTATTTTTCTACATGTGTCTTAATTTTTAACAAAATTTTCAGTTAAGATTTTATTTTTAGCAGAGTATTAAGTTATTTTTCTGCATGTATCCTAATATTTAACAAAATTTTCAGTTAAGTTTTTATTTTTAACAAAGGTTTTAGTTAAGTTTTTAGTTTCGAAGTGATTAAGTTTTTATATTTAACAAAGATTTTAGTTTTTCAGTGAAAGTTTTTCTGTGTTCGTTTTCATTTTTAACAAAGTATTAAGTTATTTTTCTACATGTGTCTTAATTTTTAACAAAATTTTCAGTTAAGTTTTTATTTTTAACAAAATTTTTAGTTAAGTTTTTATTTTTAACAAAATTTTTAGTTAAGTTTTTATATTTAACAAAGATTTTAATTTTTCAGTGAAAGTTTTTCTGTGTTCGTTTTTATTTTTAACAAAGTATTAAGTTATTTCTCTACATGTGTTTTAATTTTTAATAAAATTTTCAGTTAAGATTTTATTTTTAGCAGAGTATTAAGTTATTTTTCTGCATGTATCCTAATATTTAACAAAATTTTCAGTTAAGTTTTTATTTTTAACAAAGGTTTTAGTTAAGTTTTTAGTTTCGAAGTGAATAAGTTTTTATATTTAACAAAGATTTTAGTTTTTCAGTGAAAGTTTTTCTGTGTTCGTTTTTATTTTTAACAAAGTATTAAGTTATTTCTCTACATGTGTTTTAATTTTTAATAAAATTTTCAGTTAAGATTTTATTTTTAGCAGAGTATTAAGTTATTTTTCTGCATGTATCCTAATATTTAACAAAATTTTCAGTTAAGTTTTTATTTTTAACAAAGGTTTTAGTTAAGTTTTTAGTTTCGAAGTGATTAAGTTTTTATATTTAACAAAGATTTTAGTTTTTCAGTGAAAGTTTTTCTGTGTTCGTTTTTATTTTTAACAAAGTATTAAGTTATTTCTCTACATGTGTTTTAATTTTTAATAAAATTTTCAGTTAAGATTTTATTTTTAGCAGAGTATTAAGTTATTTTTCTGCATGTATCCTAATATTTAACAAAATTTTCAGTTAAGTTTTTATTTTTAACAAAGGTTTTAGTTAAGTTTTTAGTTTCGAAGTGATTAAGTTTTTATATTTAACAAAGATTTTAGTTTTTCAGTGAAAGTTTTTCTGTGTTCGTTTTCATTTTTAACAAAGTATTAAGTTATTTTTCTACATGTGTCTTAATTTTTAACAAAATTTTCAGTTAAGTTTTTATTTTTAACAAAATTTTTAGTTAAGTTTTTATTTTTAACAAAATTTTTAGTTAAGTTTTTATATTTAACAAAGATTTTAATTTTTCAGTGAAAGTTTTTCTGTGTTCGTTTTTATTTTTAACAAAGTATTAAGTTATTTCTCTACATGTGTTTTAATTTTTAATAAAATTTTCAGTTAAGATTTTATTTTTAGCAGAGTATTAAGTTATTTTTCTGCATGTATCCTAATATTTAACAAAATTTTCAGTTAAGTTTTTATTTTTAACAAAGGTTTTAGTTAAGTTTTTAGTTTCGAAGTGATTAAGTTTTTATATTTAACAAAGATTTTAGTTTTTCAGTGAAAGTTTTTCTGTGTTCGTTTTTATTTTTAACAAAGTATTAAGTTAATTTTCTACATGTGTCTTAATTTTTAGTAAAATTTTCAGTTAAGTTTTTATTTTTAGCAGAGTTTTTAGTTATTTTTCTTCATGTATCCTAATATTTAACAAATTTTTCAGTTAAGTTTTTATTTTTAACAAAGGTTTTAGTTAAGTTTTTAGTTTCGAAGTGATTAAGTTTTTATATTTAACAAAGATTTTAGTTTTTCAGTGAAAGTTTTTCTGTGTTCGTTTTTATTTTTAACAAAGTATTAAGTTATTTTTCTACATGTGTCTTAATTTTTAACAAAATTTTCAGTTAATTTTTTATTTTTAACAAAATTTTTAGTTAAGTTTTTATTTTTAACAAAATTTTTAGTTAAGTTTTAGTTTCGAAGTGAATAAGTTTTTATATTTAACAAAGATTTTAGTTTTTCAGTGAAAGTTTTTCTGTGTTCGTTTTTATTTTTAACAAAGTATTAAGTTATTTTTCTACATGTGTCTTAATTTTTAACAAAATTTTCAGTTAAGTTTTTATTTTTAACAAAATTTTTAGTTAAGTTTTTATTTTTAACAAAATTTTTAGTTAAGTTTTTATATTTAACAAAGATTTTAATTTTTCAGTGTATAAGTTTTCATTTCTTGTAAAGTTTTTTCTGTGTTCGTTTTTATTTTTAACAAAGTATTAAGTTATTTTTCTACATGTGTCTTAATTTTTAACAAAATTTTCAGTTAATTTTTTATTTTTAACAAAATTTTTAGTTAATTTTTTATTTTTAACAAAATTTTTAGTTAAGTTTTTATTTTTAACAAAATTTTTAGTTAAGTTTTAGTTTCGAAGTGAATAAGTTTTTATATTTAACAAAGATTTTAGTTTTTCAGTGAAAGTTTTTCTGTGTTCGTTTTTATTTTTAACAAAGTATTAAGTTATTTCTCTACATGTGTTTTAATTTTTAATAAAATTTTCAGTTAAGATTTTATTTTTAGCAGAGTATTAAGTTATTTTTCTGCATGTATCCTAATATTTAACAAAATTTTCAGTTAAGTTTTTATTTTTAACAAAGGTTTTAGTTAAGTTTTTAGTTTCGAAGTGATTAAGTTTTTATATTTAACAAAGATTTTAGTTTTTCAGTGAAAGTTTTTCTGTGTTCGTTTTCATTTTTAACAAAGTATTAAGTAATTTTTCTACATGTGTCTTAATTTTTAACAAAATTTTCAGTTAAGTTTTTATTTTTAACAAAATTTTTAGTTAAGTTTTTATTTTTAACAAAATTTTTAGTTAAGTTTTTATATTTAACAAAGATTTTAATTTTTCAGTGAAAGTTTTTCTGTGTTCGTTTTTATTTTTAACAAAGTATTAAGTTATTTCTCTACATGTGTTTTAATTTTTAATAAAATTTTCAGTTAAGATTTTATTTTTAGCAGAGTATTAAGTTATTTTTCTGCATGTATCCTAATATTTAACAAAATTTTCAGTTAAGTTTTTATTTTTAACAAAGGTTTTAGTTAAGTTTTTAGTTTCGAAGTGATTAAGTTTTTATATTTAACAAAGATTTTAGTTTTTCAGTGAAAGTTTTTCTGTGTTCGTTTTTATTTTTAACAAAGTATTAAGTTATTTTTCTACATGTGTCTTAATTTTTAACAAAATTTTCAGTTAAGTTTTTATTTTTAACAAAATTTTTAGTTAAGTTTTTATTTTTAACAAAATTTTTAGTTAAGTTTTTATATTTAACAAAGATTTTAATTTTTCAGTGAAAGTTTTTCTGTGTTCGTTTTTATTTTTAACAAAGTATTAAGTTATTTCTCTACATGTGTTTTAATTTTTAATAAAATTTTCAGTTAAGATTTTATTTTTAGCAGAGTATTAAGTTATTTTTCTGCATGTATCCTAATATTTAACAAAATTTTCAGTTAAGTTTTTATTTTTAACAAAGGTTTTAGTTAAGTTTTTAGTTTCGAAGTGATTAAGTTTTTATATTTAACAAAGATTTTAGTTTTTCAGTGAAAGTTTTTCTGTGTTCGTTTTTATTTTTAACAAAGTATTAAGTTAATTTTCTACATGTGTCTTAATTTTTAGTAAAATTTTCAGTTAAGTTTTTATTTTTAGCAGAGTTTTTAGTTAAGTTTTTATTTTTAACAAAATTTTTAGTTAAGTTTTAGTTTCGAAGTGAATAAGTTTTTATATTTAACAAAGATTTTAGTTTTTCAGTGAAAGTTTTTCTGTGTTCGTTTTTATTTTTAACAAAGTATTAAGTTATTTTTCTACATGTGTCTTAATTTTTAACAAAATTTTCAGTTAAGTTTTTATTTTTAACAAAATTTTTAGTTAAGTTTTTATTTTTAACAAAATTTTTAGTTAAGTTTTTATATTTAACAAAGATTTTAATTTTTCAGTGTATAAGTTTTCATTTCTTGTAAAGTTTTTTCTGTGTTCGTTTTTATTTTTAACAAAGTATTAAGTTATTTTTCTACATGTGTCTTAATTTTTAACAAAATTTTCAGTTAATTTTTTATTTTTAACAAAATTTTTAGTTAATTTTTTATTTTTAACAAAATTTTTAGTTAAGTTTTTATTTTTAACAAAATTTTTAGTTAAGTTTTAGTTTCGAAGTGAATAAGTTTTTATATTTAACAAAGATTTTAGTTTTTCAGTGAAAGTTTTTCTGTGTTCGTTTTTATTTTTAACAAAGTATTAAGTTATTTCTCTACATGTGTTTTAATTTTTAATAAAATTTTCAGTTAAGATTTTATTTTTAGCAGAGTATTAAGTTATTTTTCTGCATGTATCCTAATATTTAACAAAATTTTCAGTTAAGTTTTTATTTTTAACAAAGGTTTTAGTTAAGTTTTTAGTTTCGAAGTGATTAAGTTTTTATATTTAACAAAGATTTTAGTTTTTCAGTGAAAGTTTTTCTGTGTTCGTTTTCATTTTTAACAAAGTATTAAGTAATTTTTCTACATGTGTCTTAATTTTTAACAAAATTTTCAGTTAAGTTTTTATTTTTAACAAAATTTTTAGTTAAGTTTTTATTTTTAACAAAATTTTTAGTTAAGTTTTTATATTTAACAAAGATTTTAATTTTTCAGTGAAAGTTTTTCTGTGTTCGTTTTTATTTTTAACAAAGTATTATGTTAATTTTCTACATGTGTCTTAATTTTTAGTAAAATTTTCAGTTAAGTTTTTATTTTTAGCAGAGTTTTTAGTTATTTTTCTGCATGTATCCTAATATTTAACAAATTTTTCAGTTAAGTTTTTATTTTTAACAAAGGTTTTAGTTAAGTTTTTAGTTTCGAAGTGATTAAGTTTTTATATTTAACAAAGATTTTAGTTTTTCAGTGAAAGTTTTTCTGTGTTCGTTTTTATTTTTAACAAAGTATTAAGTTAATTTTCTACATATCTCTTAATTTTTAGTAAATTTTTCAGTTAAGTTTTTATTTTTAGCAGAGTTTTTAGTTAAGTTTTTATTTTTAACAAAGATTTTAGTTTTTCAGTGAAAGTTTTTCAGTGTTCGTTTTTATTTTTAACAAAGTATTAAGTTATTTTTCTACATGTGTCTTAATTTTTAACAAAATTTTCAGTTAAGTTTTTATTTTTAACAAAATTTTTAGTTAAGTTTTTATTTTTAACAAAATTTTTAGTTAAGTTTTTATATTTAACAAAGATTTTAATTTTTCAGTGTATAAGTTTTCATTTCTTGTAAAGTTTTTTCTGTGTTCGTTTTTATTTTTAACAAAGTATTAAGTTATTTTTCTACATGTGTCTTAATTTTTAACAAAATTTTCAGTTAATTTTTTATTTTTAAAAAAATTTTTATTTAAGTTTTTATTTTTAACAAAATTTTTAGTTAAGTTTTAGTTTCGAAGTGAATAAGTTTTTATATTTAACAAAGATTTTAGTTTTTCAGTGAAAGTTTTTCTGTGTTCGTTTTTATTTTTAACAAAGTATTAAGTTATTTCTCTACATGTGTTTTAATTTTTAATAAAATTTTCAGTTAAGATTTTATTTTTAGCGAGTATTAAGTTATTTTTCTGCATGTATCCTAATATTTAACAAAATTTTCAGTTAAGTTTTTATTTTTAACAAAGGTTTTAGTTAAGTTTTTAGTTTCGAAGTGATTAAGTTTTTATATTTAACAAAGATTTTAGTTTTTCAGTGAAAGTTTTTCAGTGTTCGTTTTTATTTTTAACAAAGTATTAAGTTAATTTTCTACATGTGTCTTAATTTTTAGTAAAATTTTCAGTTAAGTTTTTATTTTTAGCAGAGTTTTTAGTTAAGTTTTTATTTTTAACAAAGATTTTAGTTTTTCAGTGAAAGTTTTTCAGTGTTCGTTTTTATTTTTAACAAAGTATTAAGTTATTTTTCTACATGTGTCTTAATTTTTAACAAAATTTTTAGTTAAGTTTTTATTTTTAACTAAATTTTTAGTTAAGTTTTAGTTTCGAAGTGATTAAGTTTTTATATTTAACAAAGATTTTAATTTTTCAGTGAAAGTTTTTCTGTGTTCGTTTTTATTTTTAACAAAGTATTAAGTTATTTCTCTACATGTGTTTTAATTTTTAATAAAATTTTCAGTTAAGATTTTATTTTTAGCAGAGTATTAAGTTATTTTTCTGCATGTATCCTAATATTTAACAAAATTTTCAGTTAAGTTTTTAATTTTAACAAAGGTTTTAGTTAAGTTTTTAGTTTCGAAGTGATTAAGTTTTTATATTTAACAAAGATTTTAGTTTTTCAGTGAAAGTTTTTCTGTGTTCGTTTTTATTTTTAACAAAGTATTAAGTTAATTTTCTACATGTGTCTTAATTTTTAGTAAAATTTTCAGTTAAGTTTTTATTTTTAGCAGAGTTTTTAGTTATTTTTCTGCATGTATCCTAATATTTAACAAATTTTTCAGTTAAATATTTATTATTAACAAAGGTTTTAGTTAAGTTTTTAGTTTCGAAGTGATTAAGTTTTGATATTTAACAAAGATTTTAGTTTTTCAGTGAAAGTTTTTCTGTGTTCGTTTTTATTTTTAACAAAGTATTATGTTAATTTTCTACATGTGTCTTAATTTTTAGTAAAATTTTCAGTTAAGTTTTTATTTTTAGCAGAGTTTTTAGTTATTTTTATGCATGTATCCTAATATTTAAAAAATTTTTCAGTTAAGTTTTTATTTTTAACAAAGGTTTTAGTTAAGTTTTTAGTTTCGAAGTGATTAAGTTTTTATATTTAACAAAGATTTTAGTTTTTCAGTGAAAGTTTTTCTGTGTTCGTTTTTATTTTTAACAAAGTATTAAGTTAATTTTCTACATATCTCTTAATTTTTAGTAAATTTTTCAGTTAAGTTTTTATTTTTAGCAGAGTTTTTAGTTATTTTTCTGCATGTATCCTAATATTTAAAAAATTTTTCAGTTAAGTTTTTATTTTTAACAAAATTTTTAGTTAAGTTTTTATTTTTAACAAAATTTTTAGTTAAGTTTTTATTTTTAACTAAATTTTTAGTTAAGTTTTAGTTTCGAAGTGAATAAGTTTTTATATATAACAAAGATTTTAGTTTTTCAGTGAAAGTTTTTCTGTGTTCGTTTTTATTTTTAACAAAGTATTAAGTTATTTTTCTACATGTGTCTTAATTTTTAACAAAATTTTCAGTTAAGTTTTTATTTTTAACAAAATTTTTAGTTAAGTTTTTATTTTTAACAAAATTTTTAGTTAAGTTTTTATATTTAACAAAGATTTTAATTTTTCAGTGTATAAGTTTTCAATTCTTGTAAAGTTTTTTCTGTGTTCGTTTTTATTTTTAACAAAGTATTAAGTTATTTTTCTACATGTGTCTTAATTTTTAACAAAATTTTCAGTTAATTTTTTATTTTTAACAAAATTTTTAGTTAAGTTTTTATTTTTAACAAAATTTTTAGTTAAGTTTTAGTTTCGAAGTGAATAAGTTTTTATATTTAACAAAGATTTTAGTTTTTCAGTGAAAGTTTTTCTGTGTTCGTTTTTATTTTTAACAAAGTATTAAGTTATTTTTCTACATGTGTCTTAATTTTAAACAAAATTTTCAGTTAATTTTTTATTTTTAACAAAATTTTTTGTTAAGTTTTTATTTTTAACAAAATTTTTAGTTAAGTTTTAGTTTCGAAGTGAATAAGTTTTTATATTTAACAAAGATTTTAGTTTTTCAGTGAAAGTTTTTCTGTGTTCGTTTTTATTTTTAACAAAGTATTAAGTTAATTTTCTACATGTGTCTTAATTTTTAGTAAAATTTTCAGTTAAGTTTTTATTTTTAGCAGAGTTTTTAGTTATTTTTTGCATGTATCCTAATATTTAACAAATTTTTCAGTTAAATATTTATTATTAACAAAGGTTTTAGTTAAGTTTTTAGTTTCGAAGTGATTAAGTTTTTATATTTAACAAAGATTTTAGTTTTTCAGTGAAAGTTTTTCTGTGTTCGTTTTTATTTTTAACAAAGTATTATGTTAATTTTCTACATGTGTCTTAATTTTTAGTAAAATTTTCAGTTAAGTTTTTATTTTTAGCAGAGTTTTTAGTTATTTTTCTGCATGTATCCTAATATTTAAAAAAATTTTCAGTTAAGTTTTTATTTTTAACAAAGGTTTTAGTTAAGTTTTTAGTTTCGAAGTGATTAAGTTTTTATATTTAACAAAGATTTTTGTTTTTCAGTGAAAGTTTTTCTGTGTTCGTTTTTATTTTTAACAAAGTATTAAGTTAATTTTCTACATATCTCTTAATTTTAAGTAAATTTTTCAGTTAAGTTTTTATTTTTAGCAGAGTTTTTAGTTAAGTTTTTATTTTTAACAAAGATTTTAGTTTTTCAGTGAAAGTTTTTCAGTGTTCGTTTTTATTTTTAACAAAGTATTAAGTTATTTTTCTACATGTGTCTTAATTTTTAACAAAATTTTCAGTTAAGTTTTTATTTTTAACAAAATTTTTAGTTAAGTTTTTATTTTTAACAAAATTTTTAGTTAAGTTTTTATTTTTAACTAAATTTTTAGTTAAGTTTTAGTTTCGAAGTGAATAAGTTTTTATATATAACAAAGATTTTAGTTTTTCAGTGAAAGTTTTTCTGTGTTCGTTTTTATTTTTAACAAAGTATTAAGTTATTTTTCTACATGTGTCTTAATTTTTAACAAAATTTTCAGTTAAGTTTTTATTTTTAACAAAATTTTTAGTTAAGTTTTTATTTTTAACAAAATTTTTAGTTAAGTTTTTATATTTAACAAAGATTTTAATTTTTCAGTGTATAAGTTTTCATTTCTTGTAAAGTTTTTTCTGTGTTCGTTTTTATTTTTAACAAAGTATTAAGTTATTTTTCTACATGTGTCTTAATTTTTAACAAAATTTTCAGTTAATTTTTTATTTTTAACAAAATTTTTAGTTAAGTTTTTATTTTTAACAAAATTTTTAGTTAAGTTTTAGTTTCGAAGTGAATAAGTTTTTATATTTAACAAAGATTTTAGTTTTTCAGTGAAAGTTTTTCTGTGTTCGTTTTTATTTTTAACAAAGTATTAAGTTATTTTTCTACATGTGTCTTAATTTTTAACAAAATTTTCAGTTAATTTTTTATTTTTAACAAAATTTTTTGTTAAGTTTTTATTTTTAACAAAATTTTTAGTTAAGTTTTAGTTTCGAAGTGAATAAGTTTTTATATTTAACAAACATTTTAGTTTTTCAGTGAAAGTTTTTCTGTGTTCGTTTTTATTTTTAACAAAGTATTAAGTTATTTTTCTACATGTGTCTTAATTTTTAACAAAATTTTCAGTTAAGTTTTTATTTTTAACAAAATTTTTAGTTAATTTTTTATTTTTAACAAAATTTTTAGTTAAGTTTTTATTTTTAACAAAATTTTTAGTTAAGTTTTAGTTTCGAAGTGAATAAGTTTTTATATTTATGAAAGATTTTAGTTTTTCAGTGAAAGTTTTTCTGTGTTCGTTTTTATTTTTAACAAAGTATTAAGTTATTTCTCTACATGTGTTTTAATTTTTAATAAAATTTTCAGTTAAGATTTTATTTTTAGCAGAGTATTAAGTTATTTTTCTGCATGTATCCTAATATTTAACAAAATTTTCAGTTAAGTTTTTATTTTTAACAAAGGTTTTAGTTAAGTTTTTAGTTTCGAAGTGATTAAGTTTTTATATTTAACAAAGATTTTAGTTTTTCAGTGAAAGTTTTTCTGTGTTCGTTTTTATTTTTAACAAAGTATTAAGTTAATTTTCTACATGTGTCTTAATTTTTAGTAAAATTTTCAGTTAAGTTTTTATTTTTAGCAGAGTTTTTAGTTAAGTTTTTATTTTTAACAAAATTTTTAGTTAAGTTTTTATTTTTAACAAAATTTTTAGTTAAGTTTTAGTTTCGAAGTGAATTAGTTTTTATATTTAACAAAGATTTTAGTTTTTCAGTGAAAGTTTTTCTGTGTTCGTTTTTATTTTTAACAAAGTATTAAGTTATTTTTCTACATGTGTCTTAATTTTTAACAAAATTTTCAGTTAATTTTTTATTTTTAACAAAATTTTTAGTTAAGTTTTTATTTTTAACAAAATTTTTAGTTAAGTTTTAGTTTCGAAGTGAATAAGTTTTTATATTTAACAAAGATTTTAGTTTTTCAGTGAAAGTTTTTCTGTGTTCGTTTTTATTTTTAACAAAGTATTAAGTTATTTTTCTACATGTGTCTTAATTTTTAACAAAATTTTCAGTTAATTTTTTATTTTTAACAAAATTTTTTGTTAAGTTTTTATTTTTAACAAAATTTTTAGTTAAGTTTTAGTTTCGAAGTGAATAAGTTTTTATATTTAACAAAGATTTTAGTTTTTCAGTGAAAGTTTTTCTGTGTTCGTTTTTATTTTTAACAAAGTATTAAGTTAATTTTCTACATGTGTCTTAATTTTTAACAAAATTTTCAGTTAATTTTTTATTTTTAACAAAATTTTTAGTTAAGTTTTTATTTTTAACAAAATTTTTAGTTAAGTTTTAGTTTCGAAGTGAATAAGTTTTTATATTTAACAAAGATTTTAGTTTTTCAGTGAAAGTTTTTCTGTGTTCGTTTTTATTTTTAACAAAGTATTAAGTTATTTTTCTACATGTGTCTTAATTTTTAACAAAATTTTCAGTTGTTTTTATTTTTAACAAAATTTTTAGTTTAGTTTTTATATTTAACAAAGATTTTTATTTTTCAGTGTATAAGTTTTCATTTCTTGTAAAGTTTTTTCTGTGTTCGTTTTTATTTTTAACAAAGTATAAAGTTATTTTTCTACATGTGTCTTAATTTTTAACAAAATTTTCAGTTGTTTTTATTTTTAACAAAATTTTTAGTTTAGTTTTTATATTTAACAAAGATTTTTATTTTTCAGTGTATAAGTTTTCATTTCTTGTAAAGTTTTTTCTGTGTTCGTTTTTATTTTTAACAAAGTATAAAGTTATTTTTCTACATGTGTCTTAATTTTTAACAAAATTTTCAGTTAATTTTTTATTTTTAACAAAATTTTTAGTTAAGTTTTTATTTTTAACAAAATTTTTAGTTAAGTTTTAGTTTCGAAGTGAATAAGTTTTTATATTTAACAAAGATTTTAGTTTTTCAGTGAAAGTTTTTCTGTGTTCGTTTTTATTTTTAACAAAGTATTAAGTTATTTTTCTACATGTGTCTTAATTTTTAACAAAATTTTCAGTTAATTTTTTATTTTTAACAAAATTTTTTGTTAAGTTTTTATTTTTAACAAAATTTTTAGTTAAGTTTTAGTTTCGAAGTGAATAAGTTTTTATATTTAACAAACATTTTAGTTTTTCAGTGAAAGTTTTTCTGTGTTCGTTTTTATTTTTAACAAAGTATTAAGTTATTTTTCTACATGTGTCTTAATTTTTAACAAAATTTTCAGTTAAGTTTTTATTTTTAACAAAATTTTTAGTTAATTTTTTATTTTTAACAAAATTTTTAGTTAAGTTTTTATTTTTAACAAAATTTTTAGTTAAGTTTTAGTTTCGAAGTGAATAAGTTTTTATATTTATGAAAGATTTTAGTTTTTCAGTGAAAGTTTTTCTGTGTTCGTTTTTATTTTTAACAAAGTATTAAGTTATTTCTCTACATGTGTTTTAATTTTTAATAAAATTTTCAGTTAAGATTTTATTTTTAGCAGAGTATTAAGTTATTTTTCTGCATGTATCCTAATATTTAACAAAATTTTCAGTTAAGTTTTTATTTTTAACAAAGGTTTTAGTTAAGTTTTTAGTTTCGAAGTGATTAAGTTTTTATATTTAACAAAGATTTTAGTTTTTCAGTGAAAGTTTTTCTGTGTTCGTTTTTATTTTTAACAAAGTATTAAGTTAATTTTCTACATGTGTCTTAATTTTTAGTAAAATTTTCAGTTAAGTTTTTATTTTTAGCAGAGTTTTTAGTTAAGTTTTTATTTTTAACAAAATTTTTAGTTAAGTTTTTATTTTTAACAAAATTTTTAGTTAAGTTTTAGTTTCGAAGTGAATTAGTTTTTATATTTAACAAAGATTTTAGTTTTTCAGTGAAAGTTTTTCTGTGTTCGTTTTTATTTTTAACAAAGTATTAAGTTATTTTTCTACATGTGTCTTAATTTTTAACAAAATTTTCAGTTAATTTTTTATTTTTAACAAAATTTTTAGTTAAGTTTTTATTTTTAACAAAATTTTTAGTTAAGTTTTAGTTTCGAAGTGAATAAGTTTTTATATTTAACAAAGATTTTAGTTTTTCAGTGAAAGTTTTTCTGTGTTCGTTTTTATTTTTAACAAAGTATTAAGTTATTTTTCTACATGTGTCTTAATTTTTAACAAAATTTTCAGTTAATTTTTTATTTTTAACAAAATTTTTTGTTAAGTTTTTATTTTTAACAAAATTTTTAGTTAAGTTTTAGTTTCGAAGTGAATAAGTTTTTATATTTAACAAAGATTTTAGTTTTTCAGTGAAAGTTTTTCTGTGTTCGTTTTTATTTTTAACAAAGTATTAAGTTAATTTTCTACATGTGTCTTAATTTTTAACAAAATTTTCAGTTAATTTTTTATTTTTAACAAAATTTTTAGTTAAGTTTTTATTTTTAACAAAATTTTTAGTTAAGTTTTAGTTTCGAAGTGAATAAGTTTTTATATTTAACAAAGATTTTAGTTTTTCAGTGAAAGTTTTTCTGTGTTCGTTTTTATTTTTAACAAAGTATTAAGTTATTTTTCTACATGTGTCTTAATTTTTAACAAAATTTTCAGTTGTTTTTATTTTTAACAAAATTTTTAGTTTAGTTTTTATATTTAACAAAGATTTTTATTTTTCAGTGTATAAGTTTTCATTTCTTGTAAAGTTTTTTCTGTGTTCGTTTTTATTTTTAACAAAGTATAAAGTTATTTTTCTACATGTGTCTTAATTTTTAACAAAATTTTCAGTTAATTTTTTATTTTTAACAAAATTTTTAGTTAAGTTTTTATTTTTAACAAAATTTTTAGTTAAGTTTTAGTTTCGAAGTGAATAAGTTTTTATATTTAACAAAGATTTTAGTTTTTCAGTGAAAGTTTTTCTGTGTTCGTTTTTATTTTTAACAAAGTATTAAGTTATTTTTCTACATGTGTCTTAATTTTAAACAAAATTTTCAGTTAATTTTTTATTTTTAACAAAATTTTTTGTTAAGTTTTTATTTTTAACAAAATTTTTAGTTAAGTTTTAGTTTCGAAGTGAATAAGTTTTTATATTTAACAAAGATTTTAGTTTTTCAGTGAAAGTTTTTCTGTGTTCGTTTTTATTTTTAACAAAGTATTAAGTTAATTTTCTACATGTGTCTTAATTTTTAGTAAAATTTTCAGTTAAGTTTTTATTTTTAGCAGAGTTTTTAGTTATTTTTTGCATGTATCCTAATATTTAACAAATTTTTCAGTTAAATATTTATTATTAACAAAGGTTTTAGTTAAGTTTTTAGTTTCGAAGTGATTAAGTTTTTATATTTAACAAAGATTTTAGTTTTTCAGTGAAAGTTTTTCTGTGTTCGTTTTTATTTTTAACAAAGTATTATGTTAATTTTCTACATGTGTCTTAATTTTTAGTAAAATTTTCAGTTAAGTTTTTATTTTTAGCAGAGTTTTTAGTTATTTTTCTGCATGTATCCTAATATTTAAAAAATTTTTCAGTTAAGTTTTTATTTTTAACAAAGGTTTTAGTTAAGTTTTTAGTTTCGAAGTGATTAAGTTTTTATATTTAACAAAGATTTTTGTTTTTCAGTGAAAGTTTTTCTGTGTTCGTTTTTATTTTTAACAAAGTATTAAGTTAATTTTCTACATATCTCTTAATTTTAAGTAAATTTTTCAGTTAAGTTTTTATTTTTAGCAGAGTTTTTAGTTAAGTTTTTATTTTTAACAAAGATTTTAGTTTTTCAGTGAAAGTTTTTCAGTGTTCGTTTTTATTTTTAACAAAGTATTAAGTTATTTTTCTACATGTGTCTTAATTTTTAACAAAATTTTCAGTTAAGTTTTTATTTTTAACAAAATTTTTAGTTAAGTTTTTATTTTTAACAAAATTTTTAGTTAAGTTTTTATTTTTAACTAAATTTTTAGTTAAGTTTTAGTTTCGAAGTGAATAAGTTTTTATATATAACAAAGATTTTAGTTTTTCAGTGAAAGTTTTTCTGTGTTCGTTTTTATTTTTAACAAAGTATTAAGTTATTTTTCTACATGTGTCTTAATTTTTAACAAAATTTTCAGTTAAGTTTTTATTTTTAACAAAATTTTTAGTTAAGTTTTTATTTTTAACAAAATTTTTAGTTAAGTTTTTATATTTAACAAAGATTTTAATTTTTCAGTGTATAAGTTTTCATTTCTTGTAAAGTTTTTTCTGTGTTCGTTTTTATTTTTAACAAAGTATTAAGTTATTTTTCTACATGTGTCTTAATTTTTAACAAAATTTTCAGTTAATTTTTTATTTTTAACAAAATTTTTAGTTAAGTTTTTATTTTTAACAAAATTTTTAGTTAAGTTTTAGTTTCGAAGTGAATAAGTTTTTATATTTAACAAAGATTTTAGTTTTTCAGTGAAAGTTTTTCTGTGTTCGTTTTTATTTTTAACAAAGTATTAAGTTATTTTTCTACATGTGTCTTAATTTTTAACAAAATTTTCAGTTAATTTTTTATTTTTAACAAAATTTTTTGTTAAGTTTTTATTTTTAACAAAATTTTTAGTTAAGTTTTAGTTTCGAAGTGAATAAGTTTTTATATTTAACAAACATTTTAGTTTTTCAGTGAAAGTTTTTCTGTGTTCGTTTTTATTTTTAACAAAGTATTAAGTTATTTTTCTACATGTGTCTTAATTTTTAACAAAATTTTCAGTTAAGTTTTTATTTTTAACAAAATTTTTAGTTAATTTTTTATTTTTAACAAAATTTTTAGTTAAGTTTTTATTTTTAACAAAATTTTTAGTTAAGTTTTAGTTTCGAAGTGAATAAGTTTTTATATTTATGAAAGATTTTAGTTTTTCAGTGAAAGTTTTTCTGTGTTCGTTTTTATTTTTAACAAAGTATTAAGTTATTTCTCTACATGTGTTTTAATTTTTAATAAAATTTTCAGTTAAGATTTTATTTTTAGCAGAGTATTAAGTTATTTTTCTGCATGTATCCTAATATTTAACAAAATTTTCAGTTAAGTTTTTATTTTTAACAAAGGTTTTAGTTAAGTTTTTAGTTTCGAAGTGATTAAGTTTTTATATTTAACAAAGATTTTAGTTTTTCAGTGAAAGTTTTTCTGTGTTCGTTTTTATTTTTAACAAAGTATTAAGTTAATTTTCTACATGTGTCTTAATTTTTAGTAAAATTTTCAGTTAAGTTTTTATTTTTAGCAGAGTTTTTAGTTAAGTTTTTATTTTTAACAAAATTTTTAGTTAAGTTTTTATTTTTAACAAAATTTTTAGTTAAGTTTTAGTTTCGAAGTGAATTAGTTTTTATATTTAACAAAGATTTTAGTTTTTCAGTGAAAGTTTTTCTGTGTTCGTTTTTATTTTTAACAAAGTATTAAGTTATTTTTCTACATGTGTCTTAATTTTTAACAAAATTTTCAGTTAAGTTTTTATTTTTAACAAAATTTTTAGTTAAGTTTTTATTTTTAACAAAATTTTTAGTTAAGTTTTTATTTTTAACAAAATTTTTAGTTAAGTTTTAGTTTCGAAGTGAATAAGTTTTTATATTTAACAAAGATTTTAGTTTTTCAGTGAAAGTTTTTCTGTGTTCGTTTTTATTTTTAACAAAGTATTAAGTTATTTTTCTACATGTGTCTTAATTTTTAACAAAATTTTCAGTTAATTTTTTATTTTTAACAAAATTTTTTGTTAAGTTTTTATTTTTAACAAAATTTTTAGTTAAGTTTTAGTTTCGAAGTGAATAAGTTTTTATATTTAACAAACATTTTAGTTTTTCAGTGAAAGTTTTTCTGTGTTCGTTTTTATTTTTAACAAAGTATTAAGTTATTTTTCTACATGTGTCTTAATTTTTAACAAAATTTTCAGTTAAGTTTTTATTTTTAACAAAATTTTTAGTTAATTTTTTATTTTTAACAAAATTTTTAGTTAAGTTTTTATTTTTAACAAAATTTTTAGTTAAGTTTTAGTTTCGAAGTGAATAAGTTTTTATATTTATGAAAGATTTTAGTTTTTCAGTGAAAGTTTTTCTGTGTTCGTTTTTATTTTTAACAAAGTATTAAGTTATTTCTCTACATGTGTTTTAATTTTTAATAAAATTTTCAGTTAAGATTTTATTTTTAGCAGAGTATTAAGTTATTTTTCTGCATGTATCCTAATATTTAACAAAATTTTCAGTTAAGTTTTTATTTTTAACAAAGGTTTTAGTTAAGTTTTTAGTTTCGAAGTGATTAAGTTTTTATATTTAACAAAGATTTTAGTTTTTCAGTGAAAGTTTTTCTGTGTTCGTTTTTATTTTTAACAAAGTATTAAGTTAATTTTCTACATGTGTCTTAATTTTTAGTAAAATTTTCAGTTAAGTTTTTATTTTTAGCAGAGTTTTTAGTTAAGTTTTTATTTTTAACAAAATTTTTAGTTAAGTTTTTATTTTTAACAAAATTTTTAGTTAAGTTTTAGTTTCGAAGTGAATAAGTTTTTATATTTAACAAAGATTTTAGTTTTTCAGTGAAAGTTTTTCTGTGTTCGTTTTTATTTTTAACAAAGTATTAAGTTATTTTTCTACATGTGTCTTAATTTTTAACAAAATTTTCAGTTAAGTTTTTATTTTTAACAAAATTTTTAGTTAAGTTTTTATTTTTAACAAAATTTTTAGTTAAGTTTTTATATTTAACAAAGATTTTAATTTTTCAGTGTATAAGTTTTCATTTCTTGTAAAGTTTTTTCTGTGTTCGTTTTTATTTTTAACAAAGTATTAAGTTATTTCTCTACATGTGTTTTAATTTTTAATAAAATTTTCAGTTAAGATTTTATTTTTAGCAGAGTATTAAGTTATTTTTCTGCATGTATCCTAATATTTAACAAAATTTTCAGTTAAGTTTTTATTTTTAACAAAGGTTTTAGTTAAGTTTTTAGTTTCGAAGTGAATAAGTTTTTATATTTAACAAAGATTTTAGTTTTTCAGTGAAAGTTTTTCTGTGTTCGTTTTTATTTTTAACAAAGTATTAAGTTATTTCTCTACATGTGTTTTAATTTTTAATAAAATTTTCAGTTAAGATTTTATTTTTAGCAGAGTATTAAGTTATTTTTCTGCATGTATCCTAATATTTAACAAAATTTTCAGTTAAGTTTTTATTTTTAACAAAGGTTTTAGTTAAGTTTTTAGTTTCGAAGTGATTAAGTTTTTATATTTAACAAAGATTTTAGTTTTTCAGTGAAAGTTTTTCTGTGTTCGTTTTTATTTTTAACAAAGTATTAAGTTAATTTTCTACATGTGTCTTAATTTTTAGTAAAATTTTCAGTTAAGTTTTTATTTTTAGCAGAGTTTTTAGTTATTTTTCTTCATGTATCCTAATATTTAACAAATTTTTCAGTTAAGTTTTTATTTTTAACAAAGGTTTTAGTTAAGTTTTTAGTTTCGAAGTGATTAAGTTTTTATATTTAACAAAGATTTTAGTTTTTCAGTGAAAGTTTTTCTGTGTTCGTTTTTATTTTTAACAAAGTATTAAGTTAATTTTCTACATATCTCTTAATTTTTAGTAAATTTTTCAGTTAAGTTTTTATTTTTAGCAGTTTTTAGTTAAGTTTTTATTTTTAACAAAGATTTTAGTTTTTCAGTGAAAGTTTTTCAGTGTTCGTTTTTATTTTTAACAAAGTATTAAGTTATTTTTCTACATGTGTCTTAATTTTTAACAAAATTTTCAGTTAAGTTTTTATTTTTAACAAAATTTTTAGTTAAGTTTTTATTTTTAACAAAATTTTTAGTTAAGTTTTTATTTTTAACAAAATTTTTAGTTAAGTTTTTATTTTTAACTAAATTTTTATGTAAGTTTTAGTTTCGAAGTGAATAAGTTTTTATATTTAACAAAGATTTTAGTTTTTCAGTGAAAGTTTTTCTGTGTTCGTTTTTATTTTTAACAAAGTATTAAGTTATTTTTCTACATGTGTCTTAATTTTTAACAAAATTTTCAGTTAAGTTTTTATTTTTAACAAAATTTTTAGTTAAGTTTTTATTTTTAACAAAATTTTTAGTTAAGTTTTTATATTTAACAAAGATTTTAATTTTTCAGTGAAAGTTTTTCTGTGTTCGTTTTTATTTTTAACAAAGTATTAAGTTATTTCTCTACATGTGTTTTAATTTTTAATAAAATTTTCAGTTAAGATTTTATTTTTAGCAGAGTATTAAGTTATTTTTCTGCATGTATCCTAATATTTAACAAAATTTTCAGTTAAGTTTTTATTTTTAACAAAGGTTTTAGTTAAGTTTTTAGTTTCGAAGTGATTAAGTTTTTATATTTAACAAAGATTATAGTTTTTCAGTGAAAGTTTTTCTGTGTTCGTTTTTATTTTTAACAAAGTATTAAGTTAATTTTCTACATGTGTCTTAATTTTTAGTAAAATTTTCAGTTAAATTTTTATTTTTAGCAGAGTTTTTAGTTATTTTTCTGCATGTATCCTAATATTTAACAAATTTTTCAGTTAAGTTTTTATTTTTAACAAAGGTTTTAGTTAAGTTTTTAGTTTCGAAGTGATTAAGTTTTTATATTTAACAAAGATTTTAGTTTTTCAGTGAAAGTTTTTCTGTGTTCGTTTTTATTTTTAACAAAGTATTAAGTTAATTTTCTACATATCTCTTAATTTTTAGTAAATTTTTCAGTTAAGTTTTTATTTTTAGCAGTTTTTAGTTAAGTTTTTATTTTTAACAAAGATTTTAGTTTTTCAGTGAAAGTTTTTCAGTGTTCGTTTTTATTTTTAACAAAGTATTAAGTTATTTTTCTACATGTGTCTTAATTTTTAACAAAATTTTCAGTTAAGTTTTTATTTTTAACAAAATTTTTAGTTAAGTTTTTATTTTTAACAAAATTTTTAGTTAAGTTTTTATTTTTAACAAAATTTTTAGTTAAGTTTTTATTTTTAACTAAATTTTTAGTTAAGTTTTAGTTTCGAAGTGAATAAGTTTTTATATTTAACAAAGATTTTAGTTTTTCAGTGAAAGTTTTTCTGTGTTCGTTTTTATTTTTAACAAAGTATTAAGTTATTTTTCTACATGTGTCTTAATTTTTAACAAAATTTTCAGTTAAGTTTTTATTTTTAACAAAATTTTTAGTTAAGTTTTTATTTTTAACAAAATTTTTAGTTAAGTTTTTATATTTAACAAAGATTTTAATTTTTCAGTGAAAGTTTTTCTGTGTTCGTTTTTATTTTTAACAAAGTATTAAGTTATTTCTCTACATGTGTTTTAATTTTTAATAAAATTTTCAGTTAAGATTTTATTTTTAGCAGAGTATTAAGTTATTTTTCTGCATGTATCCTAATATTTAACAAAATTTTCAGTTAAGTTTTTATTTTTAACAAAGGTTTTAGTTAAGTTTTTAGTTTCGAAGTGATTAAGTTTTTATATTTAACAAAGATTTTAGTTTTTCAGTGAAAGTTTTTCTGTGTTCGTTTTTATTTTTAACAAAGTATTAAGTTAATTTTCTACATGTGTCTTAATTTTTAGTAAAATTTTCAGTTAAGTTTTTATTTTTAGCAGAGTTTTTAGTTATTTTTCTGCATGTATCCTAATATTTAACAAATTTTTCAGTTAAGTTTTTATTTTTAACAAAGGTTTTAGTTAAGTTTTTAGTTTCGAAGTGATTAAGTTTTTATATTTAACAAAGATTTTAGTTTTTCAGTGAAAGTTTTTCTGTGTTCGTTTTTATTTTTAACAAAGTATTAAGTTAATTTTCTACATGTGTCTTAATTTTTAGTAAAATTTTCAGTTAAGTTTTTATTTTTAGCAGAGTTTTTAGTTATTTTTCTTCATGTATCCTAATATTTAACAAATTTTTCAGTTAAGTTTTTATTTTTAACAAAGGTTTTAGTTAAGTTTTTAGTTTCGAAGTGATTAAGTTTTTATATTTAACAAAGATTTTAGTTTTTCAGTGAAAGTTTTTCTGTGTTCGTTTTTATTTTTAACAAAGTATTAAGTTAATTTTCTACATATCTCTTAATTTTTAGTAAATTTTTCAGTTAAGTTTTTATTTTTAGCAGAGTTTTTAGTTAAGTTTTTATTTTTAACAAAGATTTTAGTTTTTCAGTGAAAGTTTTTCAGTGTTCGTTTTTATTTTTAACAAAGTATTAAGTTATTTTTCTACATGTGTCTTAATTTTTAACAAAATTTTCAGTTAAGTTTTTATTTTTAACAAAATTTTTAGTTAAGTTTTTATTTTTAACAAAATTTTTAGTTAAGTTTTTATTTTTAACAAAATTTTTAGTTAAGTTTTTATTTTTAACTAAATTTTTAGTTAAGTTTTAGTTTCGAAGTGAATAAGTTTTTATATTTAACAAAGATTTTAGTTTTTCAGTGAAAGTTTTTCTGTGTTCGTTTTTATTTTTAACAAAGTATTAAGTTATTTTTCTACATATGTCTTAATTTTTAACAAAATTTTCAGTTAATTTTTTATTTTTAACAAAATTTTTAGTTAAGTTGGCACAGCTTTAGAATAAGTCCGCTTTTGGCGACCGTTTTCAGCCGGCGCCAAGTTGGCGCCAGCTGAAAACCCGGCCGCCATGTTTACCCAGGCTCAAAGCTCAACTAAAATACTAAATACACTTAGGATTTTTACGAAGCATATAAAGAACACGCAAAAGTGCGATTTAAATAAAATAGTATTATTATAGTAATATTATCAAATAGTAATATATAATATTAATAAATTGAACATTAGGTACATACGTATTAAGTCGTTGACTATGCCGCTAAATTTAAAAACAAAAAAACATCGCCGAAGACAACACTAGACGAGTTGCCAACATCGAAATACCAAATTTACTTTATTGATTAAACAATCAAGTTCAAAATTAAACTTAACAAATCCACAGAGAAATGCTATAATTAAATATTATAATAATTACTTGGTTGGACCTAACTACAAACGGATAATTAAAACAAAAAGAAAGATTTAAAAAGGCTGTAATTTATTTAAAAAAAAGCATCGTAATTAAAAATGATGAAATGCATTAATTTTAAATTAACTATCACATACTAACAAAGTATGTACTTTTGCTGAGAGCAAAAGACAAACTGCGGAATAAGAGATCTTCTATTCAACGCTGATTTTACGCTCGGATATATTTCGTCTTAGTTTCTAACAACCGTGTCGCTTCATAAATGGCTCCTTTCAGTCAAATCGTGGCGAAGTACCAGCCAATTTTGATTGGTAAAACCCGCTTCAGATATTCATTTGGAAAACCTACTTTAGGAGTGGAAGGGGTAGGAAACTACCAATTTTACAACACGTTCAGCTTTCTTGAAAAAGAAATCCTCATAGACTTTTTGAAAGAAGCTGATCTTCTAAAAGGTAATATGCTGTGCCCGAAGTGTGATTCTGAGATGAAGTTTTCATCAAAACCTTCAGTTTCTGATGGTTATGTATGGAAGTGCCACAAGAAATCCGGAAGTGGAAAGTGCGACACACAAAAGACCATCAGATTCGACTCATGGTTCGGTCTAAGTCGATTGACGATCGAGGAGATTTTGCTCAAAACCTACCTACTGGTCAAAGAGAGAAAAACCTCGGAAATAGCAGAGGAGTTCTTCTTCTCTTCAGCCACATTGGCTAATTGGAGACAATTTGTCAATGAAGTAATCTTGGAGTACATCGAAAATTCGTCCCAGAAGATCGGTGGAGAGGGGAAGATCGTCGAAATCGACGAGTCTAAATTTGGCAAAAGAAAATACCACAGAGGCCACTATATTGAAGGCCAGTGGGTCTTTGGAGGAGTAGAAAGGGGCTCGGGGAAGCTATTTCTTGTAGCGGTTCCTGACAGAACCAGAGCCACTCTACTGGAATTGATCAAAACATGGATCGAAGAAGGAACCACAATCTACAGCGATTGCTGGAAATCGTACGATACTCTTGGCGAAGAGGGATATCACCATTTGAAGGTAAATCACAAGATCAATTTTGTGGACCCTGATACAGGGTGTCACACCAATACAATAGAATCAACTTGGCGCCAGGTGAAGTCAACCCTCCCTACCCACAACCGGCAAACGGACTTCGCATTTTATTTGGCATTGTATATGTTCAAAAAATCCTGCATGGAAGCAAATGTAGACACTTTCAACAAATTTATGGAAATCGTAAGAAAGATCAACTGGAGTGAGCGGAAAGTAGACCTCTAATTTAATTTTATAATTTTGTACATATTTACAATTATTTCGTTTATTAATAATTATGTTTCATAATTTTTATTTATTTTCCTTATTTTCACTGTTATGTAGGACAAAATAATTTGTTTATACTTATTTATTATTATTATTTAATATAGTTTCTCTAACATATCTTATTTCCATTCAACCAGTTTTCAAGTTTTATATTTAGTCATTTTAAATAAAACAAAAAACATCGTTTATTTGGTTGCTTTGTTTTTACAAAACTGGATCTGGCAATAACTTAAAACTCTTCATAAACAAATACTCTCTTGAAATACCGCCAACTTGGCGACAACGAAAAAGCGGACTTATTCTAAAGCTGTGCCGTTAAGTTTTTATTTTTAACAAAATTTTTAGTTAAGTTTTAGTTTCGAAGTGAATAAGTTTTTATATTTAACAAAGATTTTAGTTTTTCAGTGAAAGTTTTTCTGTGTTCGTTTTTATTTTTAACAAAGTATTAAGTTATTTTTCTACATGTGTCTTAATTTTTAACAAAATTTTCAGTTAATTTTTTATTTTTAACAAAATTTTTAGTTAAGTTTTTATTTTTAACAAAATTTTTAGTTAAGTTTTAGTTTCGAAGTGAATAAGTTTTTATATTTAACAAAGATTTTAGCTTTTCAGTGAAAGTTTTTCTGTGTTCGTTTTTATTTTTAACAAAGTATTAAGTTATTTTTCTACATGTGTCTTAATTTTTAACAAAATTTTCAGTTAAGTTTTTATTTTTAACAAAATTTTTAGTTAATTTTTTATTTTTAACAAAATTTTTAGTTAAGTTTTTATTTTTAACAAAATTTTTAGTTAAGTTTTAGTTTCGAAGTGAATAAGTTTTTATATTTAACAAAGATTTTAGTTTTTCAGTGAAAGTTTTTCTGTGTTCGTTTTTATTTTTAACAAAGTATTAAGTTATTTCTCTACATGTGTTTTAATTTTTAATAAAATTTTCAGTTAAGATTTTATTTTTAGCAGAGTATTAAGTTATTTTTCTGCATGTATCCTAATATTTAACAAAATTTTCAGTTAAGTTTTTATTTTTAACAAAGGTTTTAGTTAAGTTTTTAGTTTCGAAGTGATTAAGTTTTTATATTTAACAAAGATTTTAGTTTTTCAGTGAAAGTTTTTCTGTGTTCGTTTTTATTTTTAACAAAGTATTAAGTTATTTTTCTACATGTGTCTTAATTTTTAACAAAATTTTCAGTTGTTTTTATTTTTAACAAAATTTTTAGTTTAGTTTTTATATTTAACAAAGATTTTAATTTTTCAGTGTATAAGTTTTCATTTCTTGTAAAGTTTTTTCTGTGTTCGTTTTTATTTTTAACAAAGTATTAAGTTATTTTTCTACATGTGTCTTAATTTTTAACAAAATTTTCAGTTAAGTTTTTATTTTTAACAAAATTTTTAGTTATGTTTTTATTTTTAACAAAATTTTTAGTTAAGTTTTTATATTTAACAAAGATTTTAATTTTTCAGTGAAAGTTTTTCTGTCTTCGTTTTTATTTTTAACAAAGTATTAAGTTATTTCTCTACATGTGTTTTAATTTTTAATAAAATTTTCAGTTAAGATTTTATTTTTAGCAGAGTATTAAGTTATTTTTCTGCATGTATCCTAATATTTAACAAAATTTTCAGTTAAGTTTTTATTTTTAACAAAGGTTTTAGTTAAGTTTTTAGTTTCGAAGTGATTAAGTTTTTATATTTAACAAAGATTTTAGTTTTTCAGTGAAAGTTTTTCTGTGTTCGTTTTTATTTTTAACAAAGTATTATGTTAATTTTCTACATGTGTCTTAATTTTTAGTAAAATTTTCAGTTAAGTTTTTATTTTTAGCAGAGTTTTTAGTTATTTTTCTGCATGTATCCTAATATTTAACAAATTTTTCAGTTAAGTTTTTATTTTTAACAAAGGTTTTAGTTAAGTTTTTAGTTTCGAAGTGATTAAGTTTTTATATTTAACAAAGATTTTAGTTTTTCAGTGAAAGTTTTTCTGTGTTCGTTTTTATTTTTAACAAAGTATTAAGTTAATTTTCTACATATCTCTTAATTTTTAGTAAATTTTTCAGTTAAGTTTTTATTTTTAGCAGAGTTTTTAGTTAAGTTTTTATTTTTAACAAAGATTTTAGTTTTTCAGTGAAAGTTTTTCAGTGTTCGTTTTTATTTTTAACAAAGTATTAAGTTATTTTTCTACATGTGTCTTAATTTTTAACAAAATTTTCACTTAAGTTTTTATTTTTAACAAAATTTTTAGTTAAGTTTTTATTTTTAACAAAATTTTTAGTTAAGTTTTTATTTTTAACTAAATTTTTAGTTAAGTTTTAGTTTCCAAGTGAATAAGTTTTTATATATAACAAAGATTTTAGTTTTTCAGTGAAAGTTTTTCTGTGTTCGTTTTTATTTTTAACAAAGTATTAAGTTATTTTTCTACATGTGTCTTAATTTTTAACAAAATTTTCAGTTAAGTTTTTATTTTTAACAAAATTTTTAGTTAAGTTTTTATTTTTAACAAAATTTTTAGTTAAGTTTTTATATTTAACAAAGATTTTAATTTTTCAGTGTATAAGTTTTCATTTCTTGTAAAGTTTTTTCTGTGTTCGTTTTTATTTTTAACAAAGTATTAAGTTATTTTTCTACATGTGTCTTAATTTTTAACAAAATTTTCAGTTAATTTTTTATTTTTAACAAAATTTTTAGTTAAGTTTTTATTTTTAACAAAATTTTTAGTTAAGTTTTAGTTTCGAAGTGAATAAGTTTTTATATTTAACAAAGATTTTAGTTTTTCAGTGAAAGTTTTTCTGTGTTCGTTTTTATTTTTAACAAAGTATTAAGTTATTTTTCTACATGTGTCTTAATTTTTAACAAAATTTTCAGTTGTTTTTATTTTTAACAAAATTTTTAGTTTAGTTTTTATATTTAACAAAGATTTTTATTTTTCAGTGTATAAGTTTTCATTTCTTGTAAAGTTTTTTCTGTGTTCGTTTTTATTTTTAACAAAGTATAAAGTTATTTTTCTACATGTGTCTTAATTTTTAACAAAATTTTCAGTTAATTTTTTATTTTTAACAAAATTTTTAGTTAAGTTTTTATTTTTAACAAAATTTTTAGTTAAGTTTTAGTTTCGAAGTGAATAAGTTTTTATATTTAACAAAGATTTTAGTTTTTCAGTGAAAGTTTTTCTGTGTTCGTTTTTATTTTTAACAAAGTATTAAGTTATTTTTCTACATGTGTCTTAATTTTTAACAAAATTTTCAGTTAAGTTTTTATTTTTAACAAAATTTTTAGTTAATTTTTTATTTTTAACAAAATTTTTAGTTAAGTTTTTATTTTTAACAAAATTTTTAGTTAAGTTTTAGTTTCGAAGTGAATAAGTTTTTATATTTAACAAAGATTTTAGTTTTTCAGTGAAAGTTTTTCTGTGTTCGTTTTTATTTTTAACAAAGTATTAAGTTATTTCTCTACATGTGTTTTAATTTTTAATAAAATTTTCAGTTAAGATTTTATTTTTAGCAGAGTATTAAGTTATTTTTCTGCATGTATCCTAATATTTAACAAAATTTTCAGTTAAGTTTTTATTTTTAACAAAGGTTTTAGTTAAGTTTTTAGTTTCGAAGTGATTAAGTTTTTATATTTAACAAAGATTTTAGTTTTTCAGTGAAAGTTTTTCTGTGTTCGTTTTTATTTTTAACAAAGTATTAAGTTATTTTTCTACATGTGTCTTAATTTTTAACAAAATTTTCAGTTGTTTTTATTTTTAACAAAATTTTTAGTTTAGTTTTTATATTTAACAAAGATTTTAATTTTTCAGTGTATAAGTTTTCATTTCTTGTAAAGTTTTTTCTGTGTTCGTTTTTATTTTTAACAAAGTATTAAGTTATTTTTCTACATGTGTCTTAATTTTTAACAAAATTTTCAGTTAAGTTTTTATTTTTAACAAAATTTTTAGTTAAGTTTTTATTTTTAACAAAATTTTTAGTTAAGTTTTTATATTTAACAAAGATTTTAATTTTTCAGTGAAAGTTTTTCTGTGTTCGTTTTTATTTTTAACAAAGTATTAAGTTATTTCTCTACATGTGTTTTAATTTTTAATAAAATTTTCAGTTAAGATTTTATTTTTAGCAGAGTATTAAGTTATTTTTCTGCATGTATCCTAATATTTAACAAAATTTTCAGTTAAGTTTTTATTTTTAACAAAGGTTTTAGTTAAGTTTTTAGTTTCGAAGTGATTAAGTTTTTATATTTAACAAAGATTTTAGTTTTTCAGTGAAAGTTTTTCTGTGTTCGTTTTTATTTTTAACAAAGTATTAAGTTATTTTTCTACATGTGTCTTAATTTTTAACAAAATTTTCAGTTAAGTTTTTATTTTTAACAAAATTTTTAGTTATGTTTTTATTTTTAACAAAATTTTTAGTTAAGTTTTTATATTTAACAAAGATTTTAATTTTTCAGTGAAAGTTTTTCTGTGTTCGTTTTTATTTTTAACAAAGTATTAAGTTATTTCTCTACATGTGTTTTAATTTTTAATAAAATTTTCAGTTAAGATTTTATTTTTAGCAGAGTATTAAGTTATTTTTCTGCATGTATCCTAATATTTAACAAAATTTTCAGTTAAGTTTTTATTTTTAACAAAGGTTTTAGTTAAGTTTTTAGTTTCGAAGTGATTAAGTTTTTATATTTAACAAAGATTTTAGTTTTTCAGTGAAAGTTTTTCTGTGTTCGTTTTTATTTTTAACAAAGTATTAAGTTAATTTTCTACATGTGTCTTAATTTTTAGTAAAATTTTCAGTTAAGTTTTTATTTTTAGCTGAGTTTTTAGTTATTTTTCTGCATGTATCCTAATAAGTGTAAACTCACAACTCTCAAGCGTCACCACCAACCGTGGACCGGTTTCGTCCTTGTTAGGACTCATCAGCACGGTATAGGATGGTAACGAAAGAGAGCGGAGGGCAAGTACTAGTCTAGCCGACTATAACTGAAAAAGTGGTGACTATTGATCAGTCCTCCACTCATCTGCTGGAAAGACAATGGCTTTCCTAGGACAGATTTAATTCCAGAAAGGCAAGGTACATGAAAGGAGAATTTCACCAATTATTGCTGGTTAAGCGGACAATAAGTGTAAACTCACAACTCTCAAGCGTCACCACCAACCGTGGACCGGTTTCGTCCTTGTTAGGACTCATCAGCACGGTATAGGATGGTAACGAAAGAGAGCGGAGGGCAAGTACTAGTCTAGCCGACTATAACTGAAAAAGTGGTGACTATTGATCAGTCCTCCACTCATCTGCTGGAAAGACAATGGCTTTCCTAGGACAGATTTAATTCCAGAAAGGCAAGGTACATGAAAGGAGAATTTCACCAATTATTGCTGGTTAAGCGGACAATAAGTGTAAACTCACAACTCTCAAGCGTCACCACCAACCGTGGACCGGTTTCGTCCTTGTTAGGACTCATCAGCACGGTATAGGATGGTAACGAAAGAGAGTCACCACTTTTTCAGTTATAGTCGGCTAGACTAGTACTTGCCCTCCGCTCTCTTTCGTTACCATCCTATACCGTGCTGATGAGTCCTAACAAGGACGAAACCGGTCCACGGTTGGTGGTGACGCTTGAGAGTTGTGAGTTTACACTTATTGTCCGCTTAACCAGCAATAATTGGTGAAATTCTCCTTTCATGTACCTTGCCTTTCTGGAATTAAATCTGTCCTAGGAAAGCCATTGTCTTTCCAGCAGATGAGTGGAGGACTGATCAATAGTCACCACTTTTTCAGTTATAGTCGGCTAGACTAGTACTTGCCCTCCGCTCTCTTTCGTTACCATCCTATACCGTGCTGATGAGTCCTAACAAGGACGAAACCGGTCCACGGTTGGTGGTGACGCTTGAGAGTTGTGAGTTTACACTTATTGTCCGCTTAACCAGCAATAATTGGTGAAATTCTCCTTTCATGTATCCTAATATTTAACAAATTTTTCAGTTAAATATTTATTATTAACAAAGGTTTTAGTTAAGTTTTTAGTTTCGAAGTGATTAAGTTTTTATATTTAACAAAGATTTTAGTTTTTCAGTGAAAGTTTTTCTGTGTTCGTTTTTATTTTTAACAAAGTATTAAGTTAATTTTCTACATATCTCTTAATTTTTAGTAAATTTTTCAGTTAAGTTTTTATTTTTAGCAGAGTTTTTAGTTAAGTTTTTATTTTTAACAAAGATTTTAGTTTTTCAGTGAAAGTTTTTCAGTGTTCGTTTTTATTTTTAACAAAGTATTAAGTTATTTTTCTACATGTGTCTTAATTTTTAACAAAATTTTCACTTAAGTTTTTATTTTTAACAAAATTTTTAGTTAAGTTTTTATTTTTAACAAAATTTTTAGTTAAGTTTTTATTTTTAACTAAATTTTTAGTTAAGTTTTAGTTTCGAAGTGAATAAGTTTTTATATATAACAAAGATTTTAGTTTTTCAGTGAAAGTTTTTCTGTGTTCGTTTTTATTTTTAACAAAGTATTAAGTTATTTTTCTACATGTGTCTTAATTTTTAACAAAATTTTCAGTTAAGTTTTTATTTTTAACAAAATTTTTAGTTAAGTTTTTATTTTTAACAAAATTTTTAGTTAAGTTTTTATATTTAACAAAGATTTTAATTTTTCAGTGTATAAGTTTTCATTTCTTGTAAAGTTTTTTCTGTGTTCGTTTTTATTTTTAACAAAGTATTAAGTTATTTTTCTACATGTGTCTTAATTTTTAACAAAATTTTCAGTTAATTTTTTATTTTTAACAAAATTTTTAGTTAAGTTTTTATTTTTAACAAAATTTTTAGTTAAGTTTTAGTTTCGAAGTGAATAAGTTTTTATATTTAACAAAGATTTTAGTTTTTCAGTGAAAGTTTTTCTGTGTTCGTTTTTATTTTTAACAAAGTATTAAGTTATTTTTCTACATGTGTCTTAATTTTTAACAAAATTTTCAGTTGTTTTTATTTTTAACAAAATTTTTAGTTTAGTTTTTATATTTAACAAAGATTTTTATTTTTCAGTGTATAAGTTTTCATTTCTTGTAAAGTTTTTTCTGTGTTCGTTTTTATTTTTAACAAAGTATAAAGTTATTTTTCTACATGTGTCTTAATTTTTAACAAAATTTTCAGTTAATTTTTTATTTTTAACAAAATTTTTAGTTAAGTTTTTATTTTTAACAAAATTTTTAGTTAAGTTTTAGTTTCGAAGTGAATAAGTTTTTATATTTAACAAAGATTTTAGTTTTTCAGTGAAAGTTTTTCTGTGTTCGTTTTTATTTTTAACAAAGTATTAAGTTATTTTTCTACATGTGTCTTAATTTTTAACAAAATTTTCAGTTAAGTTTTTATTTTTAACAAAATTTTTAGTTAATTTTTTATTTTTAACAAAATTTTTAGTTAAGTTTTTATTTTTAACAAAATTTTTAGTTAAGTTTTAGTTTCGAAGTGAATAAGTTTTTATATTTAACAAAGATTTTAGTTTTTCAGTGAAAGTTTTTCTGTGTTCGTTTTTATTTTTAACAAAGTATTAAGTTATTTCTCTACATGTGTTTTAATTTTTAATAAAATTTTCAGTTAAGATTTTATTTTTAGCAGAGTATTAAGTTATTTTTCTGCATGTATCCTAATATTTAAAAAAATTTTCAGTTAAGTTTTTATTTTTAACAAAGGTTTTAGTTAAGTTTTTAGTTTCGAAGTGATTAAGTTTTTATATTTAACAAAGATTTTAGTTTTTCAGTGAAAGTTTTTCTGTGTTCGTTTTTATTTTTAACAAAGTATTAAGTTATTTTTCTACATGTGTCTTAATTTTTAACAAAATTTTCAGTTGTTTTTATTTTTAACAAAATTTTTAGTTTAGTTTTTATATTTAACAAAGATTTTAATTTTTCAGTGTATAAGTTTTCATTTCTTGTAAAGTTTTTTCTGTGTTCGTTTTTATTTTTAACAAAGTATTAAGTTATTTTTCTACATGTGTCTTAATTTTTAACAAAATTTTCAGTTAAGTTTTTATTTTTAACAAAATTTTTAGTTAAGTTTTTATTTTTAACAAAATTTTTAGTTAAGTTTTTATATTTAACAAAGATTTTAATTTTTCAGTGAAAGTTTTTCTGGCTTCGTTTTTATTTTTAACAAAGTATTAAGTTATTTCTCTACATGTGTTTTAATGTTTAATAAAATTTTCAGTTAAGATTTTATTTTTAGCAGAGTATTAAGTTATTTTTCTGCATGTATCCTAATATTTAACAAAATTTTCAGTTAAGTTTTTATTTTTAACAAAGGTTTTAGTTAAGTTTTTAGTTTCGAAGTGATTAAGTTTTTATATTTAACAAAGATTTTAGTTTTTCAGTGAAAGTTTTTCTGTGTTCGTTTTTATTTTTAACAAAGTATTAAGTTATTTTTCTACATGTGTCTTAATTTTTAACAAAATTTTCAGTTAAGTTTTTATTTTTAACAAAATTTTTAGTTAAGTTTTTATTTTTAACAAAATTTTTAGTTAAGTTTTTATATTTAACAAAGATTTTAATTTTTCAGTGTATAAGTTTTCATTTCTTGTAAAGTTTTTTCTGTGTTCGTTTTTATTTTTAACAAAGTATTAAGTTATTTTTCTACATGTGTCTTAATTTTTAACAAAATTTTCAGTTAATTTTTTATTTTTAACAAAATTTTTAGTTAAGTTTTTATTTTTAACAAAATTTTTAGTTAAGTTTTAGTTTCGAAGTGAATAAGTTTTTATATTTAACAAAGATTTTAGTTTTTCAGTGAAAGTTTTTCTGTGTTCGTTTTTATTTTTAACAAAGTATTAAGTTATTTTTCTACATGTGTCTTAATTTTTAACAAAATTTTCAGTTGTTTTTATTTTTAACAAAATTTTTAGTTTAGTTTTTATATTTAACAAAGATTTTTATTTTTCAGTGTATAAGTTTTCATTTCTTGTAAAGTTTTTTCTGTGTTCGTTTTTATTTTTAACAAAGTATAAAGTTATTTTTCTACATGTGTCTTAATTTTTAACAAAATTTTCAGTTAATTTTTTATTTTTAACAAAATTTTTAGTTAAGTTTTTATTTTTAACAAAATTTTTAGTTAAGTTTTAGTTTCGAAGTGAATAAGTTTTTATATTTAACAAAGATTTTAGTTTTTCAGTGAAAGTTTTTCTGTGTTCGTTTTTATTTTTAACAAAGTATTAAGTTATTTTTCTACATGTGTCTTAATTTTTAACAAAATTTTCAGTTAAGTTTTTATTTTTAACAAAATTTTTAGTTAATTTTTTATTTTTAACAAAATTTTTAGTTAAGTTTTTATTTTTAACAAAATTTTTAGTTAAGTTTTAGTTTCGAAGTGAATAAGTTTTTATATTTAACAAAGATTTTAGTTTTTCAGTGAAAGTTTTTCTGTGTTCGTTTTTATTTTTAACAAAGTATTAAGTTATTTCTCTACATGTGTTTTAATTTTTAATAAAATTTTCAGTTAAGATTTTATTTTTAGCAGAGTATTAAGTTATTTTTCTGCATGTATCCTAATATTTAACAAAATTTTCAGTTAAGTTTTTATTTTTAACAAAGGTTTTAGTTAAGTTTTTAGTTTCGAAGTGATTAAGTTTTTATATTTAACAAAGATTTTAGTTTTTCAGTGAAAGTTTTTCTGTGTTCGTTTTTATTTTTAACAAAGTATTAAGTTATTTTTCTACATGTGTCTTAATTTTTAACAAAATTTTCAGTTGTTTTTATTTTTAACAAAATTTTTAGTTTAGTTTTTATATTTAACAAAGATTTTAATTTTTCAGTGTATAAGTTTTCATTTCTTGTAAAGTTTTTTCTGTGTTCGTTTTTATTTTTAACAAAGTATTAAGTTATTTTTCTACATGTGTCTTAATTTTTAACAAAATTTTCAGTTAAGTTTTTATTTTTAACAAAATTTTTAGTTAAGTTTTTATTTTTAACAAAATTTTTAGTTAAGTTTTTATATTTAACAAAGATTTTAATTTTTCAGTGAAAGTTTTTCTGTGTTCGTTTTTATTTTTAACAAAGTATTAAGTTATTTCTCTACATGTGTTTTAATGTTTAATAAAATTTTCAGTTAAGATTTTATTTTTAGCAGAGTATTAAGTTATTTTTCTGCATGTATCCTAATATTTAACAAAATTTTCAGTTAAGTTTTTATTTTTAACAAAGGTTTTAGTTAAGTTTTTAGTTTCGAAGTGATTAAGTTTTTATATTTAACAAAGATTTTAGTTTTTCAGTGAAAGTTTTTCTGTGTTCGTTTTTATTTTTAACAAAGTATTAAGTTAATTTTCTACATGTGTCTTAATTTTTAGTAAAATTTTCAGTTAAGTTTTTATTTTTAGCAGAGTTTTTAGTTATTTTTCTGCATGTATCCTAATATTTAACAAATTTTTCAGTTAAGTTTTTATTTTTAACAAAGGTTTTAGTTAAGTTTTTAGTTTCGAAGTGATTAAGTTTTTATATTTAACAAAGATTTTAGTTTTTCAGTGAAAGTTTTTCTGTGTTCGTTTTTATTTTTAACTAAGTATTAAGTTAATTTTCTACATATCTCTTAATTTTTAGTAAATTTTTCAGTTAAGTTTTTATTTTTAGCAGAGTTTTTAGTTAAGTTTTTATTTTTAACAAAGATTTTAGTTTTTCAGTGAAAGTTTTTCAGTGTTCGTTTTTATTTTTAACAAAGTATTAAGTTATTTTTCTACATGTGTCTTAATTTTTAACAAAATTTTCAGTTAAGTTTTTATTTTTAACAAAATTTTTAGTTAAGTTTTTATTTTTAACTAAATTTTTAGTTAAGTTTTAGTTTCGAAGTGATTAAGTTTTTATATTTAACAAAGATTTTAGTTTTTCAGTGAAAGTTTTTCTGTGTTCGTTTTTATTTTTAACAAAGTATTAAGTTATTTTTCTACATGTGTCTTAATTTTTAACAAAATTTTCAGTTGTTTTTATTTTTAACAAAATTTTTAGTTTAGTTTTTATATTTAACAAAGATTTTAATTTTTCAGTGTATAAGTTTTCATTTCTTGTAAAGTTTTTTCTGTGTTCGTTTTTATTTTTAACAAAGTATTAAGTTATTTTTCTACATGTGTCTTAATTTTTAACAAAATTTTCAGTTAATTTTTTATTTTTAACAAAATTTTTAGTTAAGTTTTTATTTTTAACAAAATTTTTAGTTAAGTTTTAGTTTCGAAGTGAATAAGTTTTTATATTTAACAAAGATTTTAGTTTTTCAGTGAAAGTTTTTCTGTGTTCGTTTTTATTTTTAACAAAGATTTTAGTTTTTCAGTGAAAGTTTTTCTGTGTTCGTTTTTATTTTTAACAAAGTATTAAGTTATTTCTCTACATGTGTTTTAATTTTTAATAAAATTTTCAGTTAAGATTTTATTTTTAGCAGAGTATTAAGTTATTTTTCTGCATGTATCCTAATATTTAACAAAATTTTCAGTTAAGTTTTTATCTTTAACAAAGGTTTTAGTTAAGTTTTTAGTTTCGAAGTGATTAAGTTTTTATATTTAACAAAGATTTTAGTTTTTCAGTGAAAGTTTTTCTGTGTTCGTTTTTATTTTTAACAAAGTATTAAGTTATTTTTCTACATGTGTCTTAATTTTTAACAAAATTTTCAGTTGTTTTTATTTTTAACAAAATTTTTAGTTTAGTTTTTATATTTAACAAAGATTTTAATTTTTCAGTGTATAAGTTTTCATTTCTTGTAAAGTTTTTTCTGTGTTCGTTTTTATTTTTAACAAAGTATTAAGTTATTTTTCTACATGTGTCTTAATTTTTAACAAAATTTTCAGTTAAGTTTTTATTTTTAACAAAATTTTTAGTTAAGTTTTTATTTTTAACAAAATTTTTAGTTAAGTTTTTATATTTAACAAAGATTTTAATTTTTCAGTGAAAGTTTTTCTGTGTTCGTTTTTATTTTTAACAAAGTATTAAGTTATTTCTCTACATGTGTTTTAATGTTTAATAAAATTTTCAGTTAAGATTTTATTTTTAGCAGAGTATTAAGTTATTTTTCTGCATGTATCCTAATATTTAACAAAATTTTCAGTTAAGTTTTTATTTTTAACAAAGGTTTTAGTTAAGTTTTTAGTTTCGAAGTGATTAAGTTTTTATATTTAACAAAGATTTTAGTTTTTCAGTGAAAGTTTTTCTGTGTTCGTTTTTATTTTTAACAAAGTATTAAGTTAATTTTCTACATGTGTCTTAATTTTTAGTAAAATTTTCAGTTAAGTTTTTATTTTTAGCAGAGTTTTTAGTTATTTTTCTGCATGTATCCTAATATTTAACAAATTTTTCAGTTAAGTTTTTATTTTTAACAAAGGTTTTAGTTAAGTTTTTAGTTTCGAAGTGATTAAGTTTTTATATTTAACAAAGATTTTAGTTTTTCAGTGAAAGTTTTTCTGTGTTCGTTTTTATTTTTAACTAAGTATTAAGTTAATTTTCTACATATCTCTTAATTTTTAGTAAATTTTTCAGTTAAGTTTTTATTTTTAGCAGAGTTTTTAGTTAAGTTTTTATTTTTAACAAAGATTTTAGTTTTTCAGTGAAAGTTTTTCAGTGTTCGTTTTTATTTTTAACAAAGTATTAAGTTATTTTTCTACATGTGTCTTAATTTTTAACAAAATTTTCAGTTAAGTTTTTATTTTTAACAAAATTTTTAGTTAAGTTTTTATTTTTAACTAAATTTTTAGTTAAGTTTTAGTTTCGAAGTGATTAAGTTTTTATATTTAACAAAGATTTTAGTTTTTCAGTGAAAGTTTTTCTGTGTTCGTTTTTATTTTTAACAAAGTATTAAGTTATTTTTCTACATGTGTCTTAATTTTTAACAAAATTTTCAGTTGTTTTTATTTTTAACAAAATTTTTAGTTTAGTTTTTATATTTAACAAAGATTTTAATTTTTCAGTGTATAAGTTTTCATTTCTTGTAAAGTTTTTTCTGTGTTCGTTTTTATTTTTAACAAAGTATTAAGTTATTTTTCTACATGTGTCTTAATTTTTAACAAAATTTTCAGTTAATTTTTTATTTTTAACAAAATTTTTAGTTAAGTTTTAGTTTCGAAGTGAATAAGTTTTTATATTTAACAAAGATTTTAGTTTTTCAGTGAAAGTTTTTCTGTGTTCGTTTTTATTTTTAACAAAGTATTAAGTTATTTTTCTACATGTGTCTTAATTTTTAACAAAATTTTCAGTTAAGTTTTTATTTTTAACAAAATTTTTAGTTAATTTTTTATTTTTAACAAAATTTTTAGTTAAGTTTTTATTTTTAACAAAATTTTTAGTTAAGTTTTAGTTTCGAAGTGAATAAGTTTTTATATTTAACAAAGATTTTAGTTTTTCAGTGAAAGTTTTTCTGTGTTCGTTTTTATTTTTAACAAAGTATTAAGTTATTTCTCTACATGTGTTTTAATTTTTAATAAAATTTTCAGTTAAGATTTTATTTTTAGCAGAGTATTAAGTTATTTTTCTGCATGTATCCTAATATTTAACAAAATTTTCAGTTAAGTTTTTATTTTTAACAAAGGTTTTAGTTAAGTTTTTAGTTTCGAAGTGATTAAGTTTTTATATTTAACAAAGATTTTAGTTTTTCAGTGAAAGTTTTTCTGTGTTCGTTTTTATTTTTAACAAAGTATTAAGTTATTTTTCTACATGTGTCTTAATTTTTAACAAAATTTTCAGTTGTTTTTATTTTTAACAAAATTTTTAGTTTAGTTTTTATATTTAACAAAGATTTTAATTTTTCAGTGTATAAGTTTTCATTTCTTGTAAAGTTTTTTCTGTGTTCGTTTTTATTTTTAACAAAGTATTAAGTTATTTTTCTACATGTGTCTTAATTTTTAACAAAATTTTCAGTTAAGTTTTTATTTTTAACAAAATTTTTAGTTAAGTTTTTATTTTTAACAAAATTTTTAGTTAAGTTTTTATATTTAACAAAGATTTTAATTTTTCAGTGAAAGTTTTTCTGTGTTCGTTTTTATTTTTAACAAAGTATTAAGTTATTTCTCTACATGTGTTTTAATGTTTAATAAAATTTTCAGTTAAGATTTTATTTTTAGCAGAGTATTAAGTTATTTTTCTGCATGTATCCTAATATTTAACAAAATTTTCAGTTAAGTTTTTATTTTTAACAAAGGTTTTAGTTAAGTTTTTAGTTTCGAAGTGATTAAGTTTTTATATTTAACAAAGATTTTAGTTTTTCAGTGAAAGTTTTTCTGTGTTCGTTTTTATTTTTAACAAAGTATTAAGTTAATTTTCTACATGTGTCTTAATTTTTAGTAAAATTTTCAGTTAAGTTTTTATTTTTAGCAGAGTTTTTAGTTATTTTTCTGCATGTATCCTAATATTTAACAAATTTTTCAGTTAAGTTTTTATTTTTAACAAAGGTTTTAGTTAAGTTTTTAGTTTCGAAGTGATTAAGTTTTTATATTTAACAAAGATTTTAGTTTTTCAGTGAAAGTTTTTCTGTGTTCGTTTTTATTTTTAACTAAGTAATAAGTTAATTTTCTACATATCTCTTAATTTTTAGTAAATTTTTCATTTAAGTTTTTATTTTTAGCAGAGTTTTTAGTTAAGTTTTTATTTTTAACAAAGATTTTAGTTTTTCAGTGAAAGTTTTTCAGTGTTCGTTTTTATTTTTAACAAAGTATTAAGTTATTTTTCTACATGTGTCTTAATTTTTAACAAAATTTTCAGTTAAGTTTTTATTTTTAACAAAATTTTTAGTTAAGTTTTTATTTTTAACTAAATTTTTAGTTAAGTTTTAGTTTCGAAGTGATTAAGTTTTTATATTTAACAAAGATTTTAGTTTTTCAGTGAAAGTTTTTCTGTGTTCGTTTTTATTTTTAACAAAGTATTAAGTTATTTTTCTACATGTGTCTTAATTTTTAACAAAATTTTCAGTTGTTTTTATTTTTAACAAAATTTTTAGTTTAGTTTTTATATTTAACAAAGATTTTAATTTTTCAGTGTATAAGTTTTCATTTCTTGTAAAGTTTTTTCTGTGTTCGTTTTTATTTTTAACAAAGTATTAAGTTATTTTTCTACATGTGTCTTAATTTTTAACAAAACTTTCAGTTAATTTTTTATTTTTAACAAAATTTTTAGTTAAGTTTTTATTATTAACAAAATTTTTAGTTAAGTTTTAGTTTCGAAGTGAATAAGTTTTTATATTTAACAAAGATTTTAGTTTTTCAGTGAAAGTTTTTCTGTGTTCGTTTTTATTTTTAACAAAGTATTAAGTTATTTTTCTACATGTGTCTTAATTTTTAACAAAATTTTCACTTAAGTTTTTATTTTTAACAAAATTTTTAGTTAAGTTTTTATTTTTAACAAAATTTTTAGTTAAGTTTTTATTTTTAACTAAATTTTTAGTTAAGTTTTAGTTTCGAAGTGAATAAGTTTTTATATATAACAAAGATTTTAGTTTTTCAGTGAAAGTTTTTCTGTGTTCGTTTTTATTTTTAACAAAGTATTAAGTTATTTTTCTACATGTGTCTTAATTTTTAACAAAATTTTCAGTTAAGTTTTTATTTTTAACAAAATTTTTAGTTAAGTTTTTATTTTTAACAAAATTTTTAGTTAAGTTTTTATATTTAACAAAGATTTTAATTTTTCAGTGTATAAGTTTTCATTTCTTGTAAAGTTTTTTCTGTGTTCGTTTTTATTTTTAACAAAGTATTAAGTTATTTTTCTACATGTGTCTTAATTTTTAACAAAATTTTCAGTTAATTTTTTATTTTTAACAAAATTTTTAGTTAAGTTTTTATTTTTAACAAAATTTTTAGTTAAGTTTTAGTTTCGAAGTGAATAAGTTTTTATATTTAACAAAGATTTTAGTTTTTCAGTGAAAGTTTTTCTGTGTTCGTTTTTATTTTTAACAAAGTATTAAGTTATTTTTCTACATGTGTCTTAATTTTTAACAAAATTTTCAGTTAAGTTTTTATTTTTAACAAAATTTTTAGTTTAGTTTTTATATTTAACAAAGATTTTTATTTTTCAGTGTATAAGTTTTCATTTCTTGTAAAGTTTTTTCTGTGTTCGTTTTTATTTTTAACAAAGTATTAAGTTATTTTTCTACATGTGTCTTAATTTTTAACAAAATTTTCAGTTAATTTTTTATTTTTAACAAAATTTTTAGTTAAGTTTTTATTTTTAACAAAATTTTTAGTTAAGTTTTAGTTTCGAAGTGAATAAGTTTTTATATTTAACAAAGATTTTAGTTTTTCATTGAAAGTTTTTCTGTGTTCGTTTTTATTTTTAACAAAGTATTAAGTTATTTTTCTACATGTGTCTTAATTTTTAACAAAATTTTCAGTTAAGTTTTTATTTTTAACAAAATTTTTAGTTAATTTTTTATTTTTAACAAAATTTTTAGTTAAGTTTTTATTTTTAACAAAATTTTTAGTTAAGTTTTAGTTTCGAAGTGAATAAGTTTTTATATTTAACAAAGATTTTAGTTTTTCAGTGAAAGTTTTTCTGTGTTCGTTTTTATTTTTAACAAAGTATTAAGTTATTTCTCTACATGTGTTTTAATTTTTAATAAAATTTTCAGTTAAGATTTTATTTTTAGCAGAGTATTAAGTTATTTTTCTGCATGTATCCTAATATTTAACAAAATTTTCAGTTAAGTTTTTATTTTTAACAAAGGTTTTAGTTAAGTTTTTAGTTTCGAAGTGATTAAGTTTTTATATTTAACAAAGATTTTAGTTTTTCAGTGAAAGTTTTTCTGTGTTCGTTTTTATTTTTAACAAAGTATTAAGTTAATTTTCTACATGTGTCTTAATTTTTAGTAAAATTTTCAGTTAAGTTTTTATTTTTAGCAGAGTTTTTAGTTATTTTTCTGCATGTATCCTAATATTTAACAAATTTTTCAGTTAAGTTTTAATTTTTAACAAAGGTTTTAGTTAAGTTTTTAGTTTCGAAGTGATTAAGTTTTTATATTTAACAAAGATTTTAGTTTTTCAGTGAAAGTTTTTCTGTGTTCGTTTTTATTTTTAACTAAGTATTAAGTTAATTTTCTACATATCTCTTAATTTTTAGTAAATTTTTCAGTTAAGTTTTTATTTTTAGCAGAGTTTTTAGTTAAGTTTTTATTTTTAACAAAGATTTTAGTTTTTCAGTGAAAGTTTTTCAGTGTTCGTTTTTATTTTTAACAAAGTATTAAGTTATTTTTCTACATGTGTCTTAATTTTTAACAAAATTTTCCGTTAAGTTTTTATTTTTAACAAAATTTTTAGTTAAGTTTTTATTTTTAACTAAATTTTTAGTTAAGTTTTAGTTTCGAAGTGATTAAGTTTTTATATTTAACAAAGATTTTAGTTTTTCAGTGAAAGTTTTTCTGTGTTCGTTTTTATTTTTAACAAAGTATTAAGTTATTTTTCTACATGTGTCTTAATTTTTAACAAAATTTTCAGTTGTTTTTATTTTTAACAAAATTTTTAGTTTAGTTTTTATATTTAACAAAGATTTTAATTTTTCAGTGTATAAGTTTTCATTTCTTGTAAAGTTTTTTCTGTGTTCATTTTTATTTTTAACAAAGTATTAAGTTATTTTTCTACATGTGTCTTAATTTTTAACAAAACTTTCAGTTAATTTTTTATTTTTAACAAAATTTTTAGTTAAGTTTTTATTTTTAACAAAATTTTTAGTTAAGTTTTAGTTTCGAAGTGAATAAGTTTTTATATTTAACAAAGATTTTAGTTTTTCAGTGAAAGTTTTTCTGTGTTCGTTTTTATTTTTAACAAAGTATTAAGTTATTTTTCTACATGTGTCTTAATTTTTAACAAAATTTTCAGTTGTTTTTATTTTTAACAAAATTTTTAGTTTAGTTTTTATATTTAACAAAGATTTTTATTTTTCAGTGTATAAGTTTTCATTTCTTGTAAAGTTTTTTCTGTGTTCGTTTTTATTTTTAACAAAGTATTAAGTTATTTTTCTACATGTGTCTTAATTTTTAACAAAATTTTCAGTTAATTTTTTATTTTTAACAAAATTTTTAGTTAAGTTTTTATTTTTAACAAAATTTTTAGTTAAGTTTTAGTTTCGAAGTGAATAAGTTTTTATTTATTTATTTATTTATTTAAGACAAGACAAAACAGACCTTTCGGTCCAATTACATTGTCCGAATACAGAATAATAATAATAATAAAAAGTAACACTCAACAACCATCAAAAGAAAGATAATATGAACAAAAGAACATAATAAACAAATGCAAACATTAGAAAAATCAGAAAATTAAGGACATGCAGATTCGTTTATAAACTGAAAATGACATTGAAAAAATATCCAAACGATCCGTATACAAATTATAAAGTGAGCAAAATTTATTTATAAAAAAATTTTTATCTGTGCCAATCCTAATATTAGTTCCAAAAAATTTTAAAGATTTGTTTCTTGCAGATTGCCTTGGAACTATAATAAAAATTTTTTGAGTTAAAGTATTGCTGTCTATGTTTTTATTTAAAAGTTTATGAAAAAATAACATTAATAAGAATTTACGCCTGGATTGCAGATCTTGAATTTTAAAATTCTGTCTCAGAATCTGGCTTGGCATATAAGTATTACAATATCCATTCTCAGTAAAAAACAAATGTCTTAAAAAAATATTCTGAATTCTTTCAATCATTTTAACATAAGTATCATATTGAGGATCCCAAACTATACAAGCATATTCTAGTTTAGATCTAACTAAGTAATTGAAAATTGATATTTTAGAAGCTGAATTAAGTTCCCTGCATGCCCTTAATATAAAACCTAAACTCCTGAAAGAAACTGAAACAATATTTGAAATATGTTCAGAAAATGAAAATTTACAGTCATATTGAACACCAAGATCAAGAACACTATTACATCTAGAGAAAATAACATTGTCAATACAATAGTTATAGATTAAAATTGAATGCCTATGTGAAAAAGACATGATGGAACATTTCTTGTAATTTAGAAATAATCGATTTACCAAACACCACCTATTCAGCGATATTAAATCGTCTTGAAGATTGATGCAATCATCAATATTATAAATGTGCTTATAGATCTTTGCATCATCAGCAAACAAAAGGCATTTGGAATAATTCAAACACTCTGGTAAATCATTAATAAACAAAATGAACAACAATGGTCCCAAGGTTGATCCCTGGGGTACCCCTGATGTACTGGTAAAAACACTAGATAAACAATTTTTATATGAGACAACTAAGTGTCTATTAATTAAATAAGAATAAATCCACTTTACCAGTCCACCACTCAATCCAAAATCAATAAGTTTCCTCATCAAAATGCCAAAATCAACAGAATCGAATGCTTTTGTAAAGTCTGTGTATACTACATCAATTTGTCTATTTTCATGCAGAGCCAAAACTATCTCCGAATTCAAAGACAACAAATTTGTCACTGTTGATCGTCCTTTTAAAAATCCATGCTGAACATCTGATATACATTGACCTATACCAAGAAAAATACGTTTTTGTATAACACCCTCAAAGATTTTAGAGAAAACAGACAGTATAGTAATAGGTCTATAATTTTCTATTTCTGCTCTATTTCCTTTCTTAAAAATAGGGGTAATCCTGGATTTTTTAAATGCATCTGGAAAAATGTTAATTTTTAGGGATTTATTGAATAAAATTAATAGAGGGTAAACAAAAAACTCCGCATAACCCTTAATAAGATATGGAGGAATTTTATCCAATCCGGCAGATTTATTTCCTTTCAGGGATTTAATTTCAGACATAATTTCAGCAATTGATATTTGATTAAAATCCTGACAAAAATTATCCCTATTGTTTGTATTAACATTTGAATCAAAATTGGAACTCTGTAAATAAACAGAACTAAAATGTTTAGCAAAAGCTTGAGCAATGTCAACATTTTTGGTCATATTCTGATTTTTATATGTCATTGAATTACACTCATTACAATTATTTTTAGAACTTCTCACAAAATCCCAAAAATTAGAAGCATTATTAACTAAATTTTCATTTGTAATTTTAATATAGTTCTTATAAGCATCTCTAATTTTAACTTTGACAATGCGTCTCAAAGCTTTGTAGGCATTAATTAAAATTTCGTTATCACACATTTTTTTCCTTAATCTGTTTTTAAGCTTAATATGATAAATGATATCAGAATTGAACCAGATTGGAAATTTTTTTTGCTTGGGAGCATACTTGGGAAAACAAGCATCTAATATATTATAAATTCCTGTATAGAAAGATGAGACAGCCTCATTTATATCCTCAATAGCATTGAGATAATTCCAATCTGCATCACGGATTAATTCATTAAATAGTTGATAATTTCCTTTTCTAAAATTATAGTTTTCTACATCCGAGGAAACTCCCCTAGACTTAATTTTCTCGAACGACATAAAAGATAGAATCAGTGCGGGATGGTAGACATCTTCTCTTACGAGAATCTCCTCTTCCTCGGCCCGAGTAATCGAAAAAACCTCAGATGTTAAGTTACTAATCACAAGATCCAGGATTTTACCCTGATGATTTAGACAATGATTAAACTGCTTATAGTTACACAAGCTCAAAAAATCAAAAAGATTTTTCTCATTTAAGGATAAGGATTGAAAAACAGATTCCTCTAACCAATTAATTTTACTAAGATTAAAATCACCTAACAGAAGCATAGGTTTGGCCATCATGTCAATATCATTGGAAAAAAGACTAAAAAAATTCATATAAGTGTCAGCATTAGTATTTGGTCTAAAATACACAACACATAAATACATAGTAGTCAAATGAGACACAGATACTTTTAAAATTAAATATTCCAGATTGCTGATAGTATTATCACACACTTCAAAACTAAATTTTTTGTCTAAGGCAATCAAAACACCCCCTCCCCGCGACAAACCACTCTGATTTGGACATCTATCATTCCTTACTATATTGTATCTGTTATCCAAAATTTCAGCATCACTTACACTTTCATTTAGCCAAGTTTCATTAAAACATATGATATCATAATCTTGAGCCAAAGCAGATAGATATAAATCGTTTAATTTGTTTTTTAGACTCCTAGAATTTTGAAAATAGATTTTTAAACTGAGATTTTTTGAAAAATTAAACATTGCTATGATCAGGTGGATTAGATACCTTATTGGAAACCTTAAATCTATCCAAATCTTCCATCGATTTAATAATCACTGCCTCTGACCCATCAGTTTGTCTAACTAGTAGTTTGCCATTTTTGAACCACACATATTTTAACACATTTATTTTTCTCAATTCTCTAGCGGTAGCATGCAGCCTACGATAATGAAAGGAAAGATTATCATTTATATAGATCTGACTATCCGTTCCGAATCCAAGCTTGTTTGCATTAACAATTTTATATTTAACAAAGATTTTAGTTTTTCAGTGAAAGTTTTTCTGTGTTCGTTTTTATTTTTAATAAAGTATTAAGTTATTTTTCTACATGTGTCTTAATTTTTAACAAAATTTTCAGTTAAGTTTTTATTTTTAACAAAATTTTTAGTTAATTTTTTATTTTTAACAAAATTTTTAGTTAAGTTTTTATTTTTAACAAAATTTTTAGTTAAGTTTTAGTTTCGAAGTGAATAAGTTTTTATATTTAACAAAGATTTTAGTTTTTCAGTGAAAGTTTTTCTGTGTTCGTTTTTATTTTTAACAAAGTATTAAGTTATTTCTCTACATGTGTTTTAATTTTTAATAAAATTTTCAGTTAAGATTTTATTTTTAGCAGAGTATTAAGTTATTTTTCTGCATGTATCCTAATATTTAACAAAATTTTCAGTTAAGTTTTTATTTTTAACAAAGGTTTTAGTTAAGTTTTTAGTTTCGAAGTGATTAAGTTTTTATATTTAACAAAGATTTTAGTTTTTCAGTGAAAGTTTTTCTGTGTTCGTTTTTATTTTTAACAAAGTATTAAGTTATTTTTCTACATGTGTCTTAATTTTTAACAAAATTTTCAGTTGTTTTTATTTTTAACAAAATTTTTAGTTTAGTTTTTATATTTAACAAAGATTTTAATTTTTCAGTGTATAAGTTTTCATTTCTTGTAAAGTTTTTTCTGTGTTTGTTTTTATTTTTAACAAAGTATTAAGTTATTTTTCTACATGTGTCTTAATTTTTAACAAAATTTTCAGTTAAGTTTTTATTTTTAACAAAATTTTTAGTTAAGTTTTTATTTTTAACAAAATTTTTAGTTAAGTTTTTATATTTAACAAAGATTTTAATTTTTCAGTGAAAGTTTTTCTGTGTTCGTTTTTATTTTTAACAAAGTATTAAGTTATTTCTCTACATGTGTTTTAATTTTTAATAAAATTTTCAGTTAAGATTTTATTTTTAGCAGAGTATTAAGTTATTTTTCTGCATGTATCCTAATATTTAACAAAATTTTCAGTTAAGTTTTTATTTTTAACAAAGGTTTTAGTTAAGTTTTTAGTTTCGAAGTGATTAAGTTTTTATATTTAACAAAGATTTTAGTTTTTCAGTGAAAGTTTTTCTGTGTTCGTTTTTATTTTTAACAAAGTATTAAGTTAATTTTCTACATGTGTCTTAATTTTTAGTAAAATTTTCAGTTAAGTTTTTATTTTTAGCAGAGTTTTTAGTTATTTTTCTGCATGTATCCTAATATTTAACAAATTTTTCAGTTAAGTTTTAATTTTTAACAAAGGTTTTAGTTAAGTTTTTAGTTTCGAAGTGATTAAGTTTTTATATTTAACAAAGATTTTAGTTTTTCAGTGAAAGTTTTTCTGTGTTCGTTTTTATTTTTAACTAAGTATTAAGTTAATTTTCTACATATCTCTTAATTTTTAGTAAATTTTTCAGTTAAGTTTTTATTTTTAGCAGAGTTTTTAGTTAAGTTTTTATTTTTAACAAAGATTTTAGTTTTTCAGTGAAAGTTTTTCAGTGTTCGTTTTTATTTTTAACAAAGTATTAAGTTATTTTTCTACATGTGTCTTAATTTTTAACAAAATTTTCCGTTAAGTTTTTATTTTTAACAAAATTTTTAGTTAAGTTTTTATTTTTAACTAAATTTTTAGTTAAGTTTTAGTTTCGAAGTGATTAAGTTTTTATATTTAACAAAGATTTTAGTTTTTCAGTGAAAGTTTTTCTGTGTTCGTTTTTATTTTTAACAAAGTATTAAGTTATTTTTCTACATGTGTCTTAATTTTTAACAAAATTTTCAGTTGTTTTTATTTTTAACAAAATTTTTAGTTTAGTTTTTATATTTAACAAAGATTTTAATTTTTCAGTGTATAAGTTTTCATTTCTTGTAAAGTTTTTTCTGTGTTCATTTTTATTTTTAACAAATGATTAAGTTATTTTTCTACATGTGTCTTAATTTTTAACAAAACTTTCAGTTAATTTTTTATTTTTAACAAAATTTTTAGTTAAGTTTTTATTTTTAACAAAATTTTTAGTTAAGTTTTAGTTTCGAAGTGAATAAGTTTTTATATTTAACAAAGATTTTAGTTTTTCAGTGAAAGTTTTTCTGTGTTCGTTTTTATTTTTAACAAAGTATTAAGTTATTTTTCTACATGTGTCTTAATTTTTAACAAAATTTTCAGTTAAGTTTTTATTTTTAACAAAATTTTTAGTTAATTTTTTATTTTTAACAAAATTTTTAGTTAAGTTTTTATTTTTAACAAAATTTTTAGTTAAGTTTTAGTTTCGAAGTGAATAAGTTTTTATATTTAACAAAGATTTTAGTTTTTCAGTGAAAGTTTTTCTGTGTTCGTTTTTATTTTTAACAAAGTATTAAGTTATTTCTCTACATGTGTTTTAATTTTTAATAAAATTTTCAGTTAAGATTTTATTTTTAGCAGAGTATTAAGTTATTTTTCTGCATTTATCCTAATATTTAACAAAATTTTCAGTTAAGTTTTTATTTTTAACAAAGGTTTTAGTTAAGTTTTTAGTTTCGAAGTGATTAAGTTTTTATATTTAACTAAGATTTTAGTTTTTCAGTGAAAGTTTTTCTGTGTTCGTTTTTATTTTGAACAAAGTATTAAGTTAATTTTCTACATGTGTCTTAATTTTTAGTAAAATTTTCAGTTAAGTTTTTATTTTTAGCAGAGTTTTTAGTTATTTTTCTGCATGTATCCTAATATTTAACAAATTTTTCAGTTAAGTTTTTATTTTTAACAAAGGTTTTAGTTAAGTTTTTAGTTTCGAAGTGATTAAGTTTTCATATTTAACAAAGATTTTAGTTTTTCAGTGAAAGTTTTTCTGTGTTCGTTTTTATTTTATACAAAGTATTAAGTTAATTTTCTACATGTGTCTTAATTTTTAGTAAAATTTTCAGTTAAGTTTTTATTTTTAGCAGAGTTTTTAGTTATTTTTCTGCATGTATCCTAATATTTAACAAATTTTTCAGTTAAGTTTTTATTTTTAACAAAGGTTTTAGTTAAGTTTTTAGTTTCGAAGTGATTAAGTTTTTATATTTAACAAAGATTTTAGTTTTTCAGTGAAAGTTTTTCTGTGTTCGTTTTTATTTTTAACAAAGTATTAAGTTAATTTTCTACATATCTCTTAATTTTTAGTAAATTTTTCAGTTAAGTTTTTATTTTTAGCAGAGTTTTTAGTTAAGTTTTTATTTTTAACAAAGATTTTAGTTTTTTAGTGAAAGTTTTTCTGTGTTCGTTTTTATTTTTCACAAAGTATTAAGTTATTTTTCTGCATGTGTCTTAATTTTTAACGAAATTTTCAGTTAAGTTTTTATTTTTAGCAGAGTTTTTAGTTTTTCTTTTAGATTCTGTAATAATTTTCTTGGTTTTTATAATGTATGTTTCCTTTGAAGTCTTGTTTCCCCTTTAATTTTTATTAGAATAGTTTAATTTTCTATATGGATTATAGATGAAAGAAGGCTTTAGGTAAGAGAAAACATTATATCCATAAAGGATTTCTTTCATAAGTTAGTTTATATGTATTATATTGTTTGCTTTTGTGAATAATATAAATTGATAGTAAAAATGTACAGCAGAGTGTAAAATTCTTGTAGAGCAAGTATAGTCGATGGGTTAAAAAAGTTATTATTTTCAAAAAAGGTTGGAAATGATCAACGTAACCATTCCATGAATTGAAAAATAACCAAAGCAGTTCTCTTTAGTATAGAAAAAATATTACATGTTCAATAAATATAGTAAAAGTTATGAATAAAATGAATGTATATAGTGTATGTTCTGTAGTGGTAGCCTAATAATGTACTTTAAATAAAGGGTTAATGATTGAAATTTTTTCAACTGTTGGGAAAATCGTATATATTTTTCAATTTTTGTATAAAAATTTAAAAATTCTCTCATTTATACAATGATTTCTGAAAAAAGAGTAATGGAATAGTTTTTGTTTAGGTGATTAATCATATATTCTCACGTTTAAATCTAGAAAAAGGTACTATGCGAATAAAATAAGTAATATCTTCAATTGAACTATAGTAAAATTAATGGATTTATCATTTTTAACTTGAATGATTCTAACATTCTATGAAAAAAAATCAACTCCTCGAATAGAATTCGTAATAAAAGTATATTTTATTTAAAAAAAATGCTTAAAATATTGAAGATCTTATCCAATATGAACATAATTAGTAATTTTTAATCGAAGTTGTAAAATAATTCCTCCAATAGGATAACGTATTATATGTCAAGTGGTCTGAAAATGCTTGCACTGAAAATGCATTCTCAATTTTTCAAAGTATCCTTTCCTGATCAAAGTAAAATAAAAATAATTCCACCAATAGGATAACGTATTAGATGTCTGGTTGTCTGAAAATGTTCAATCATTCTCAATTTTTCAAAGCATCCTTTCTGGTGAAAATACTGTATTTTCAAAGTTAAGGATTGTGATAGGATAAGCATTTTGTGTCAAACTGTAACTAAAGTGAATATTGAACTGTAAATTTAACGAAATAGAAATGATTGTAATGAAAAAATATATATCTTTGAAAACCCTCTCCCCTTGGTATTGCGGGAAAAGATGCAATCGCTGTCAATCCCAATGGAGGTTACCCCGTTATCGCCACACATATTGCTCTGTGAAAGGTAAGAGGGGCGGTTCGCCGGTGCATTGTTAAAGGGAGTCTCAATGACAGGCGAGTAGTGCAGTCTACATTTTTTTGAGTTTGTGATTGTCTTGGTCTTTTATTCCAGTATGGGCATTCAATAGGTAATGTATTACAGTGGTTAGTTTGTTCATTAACCTTATAATTTTATGTAAAATAACTTAAACTGTTAATTAACCTTTGTTAATAACTTTAACTATCAATTAATGTTATCTTAAAATAATTTAGAAAGTCACAATTTAGCTTCTTTTTGTTGCATGTGTTCTAGATCCACAATATAGTGGAAGAGCTGCAATTTGTCCATATTACTACAGTTAAACAGTTTGTTAATATTAAATACCTTTAGTAGTAACTGTTAATTGTAAAATAACTTCCTGTTGTGTCTTAGTGGTAAAGTCCCAATAAGTTGCAATTTGCTAATTTTATCCATATTATAGTTAAATAGCGGTTACAGTTTGTTATTAGTAAATAACTTAAATAGTAACTGTTAATAGTAAAATAACTTTAACTTCCTGCGGTGCCATAGTGGTAAAGCCCCAATAAGTTGCAATTTGCTAATTTTATTCATATTATAGTTAAATAGCGGTTACAGTTTGTTAATAGTAAATAAATTTAATAGTAACTGAAATAGTAACTGTTAATTGAGAAAGTCGGGTGGTTGGTGGGACCTCAATTTAAAATACTTTAAAATATTTAATTAGGGGGTTGGGGGGGGGATGAAGTACAAAGGAGAGGCTTCCGGTAACTTACCAAATCAAACTTATACAGGATTTGTGTTAAGCTCTGCCAAGCGTACTTCGGTAACCAAGAATATCTTGGGCTAACTCTCCTGGGAGATATATTGATGTTAAATAACTTTAATTTTAGCTTCTTGCTGTTGTTGGAGTCGCAATTTAGTGGCAGAGCCCCAATTTAGTGGAAGGGAACCCCTAAGTATCAGACACTCCGCAAAGTAGAATGGGATTTGCAATCTAGTAGATTGGGAATCGCAATTTGATAGATTGGGAAGGGAGCCCCAAACTAGTAGAATGGGAAGAGAATCGCAATTTGGTAGATTGGGAAGGGAGCCCCAATCGAGCCCCAGAGCCCCAATGGGGCAGAACCCTCAAATTCTATCTACTCACGCAAATCCCACAAAAATAGTAATGAAATAGCAGTTTTAAAACTAGAATATAAAAACAATAATAATAGAATATTAAAGTACCAACTGAGATTTGTATCAATTGTGGTTTTCGATCTCGATTTGACAGCGTATTTCAATGAGCACTTAAACTAGCAAATCTTAATGAAAGCGCGGTGTAATCGGCTGGCAGCCTGCCCTGAACTATTGCTAGGATTCGCGAACGATTACATATGTTAAAGTTAAACCCTTGCCCAGGTTCCAGCGATTGTTGAATTAACGTTTGTTGAAAAGATATTTCAACAGCTGGGACATTTGCTTTCGTTAAAAGAAATCTCTGTCACTCTGAAGTCAGAGCTTCAACACAAGTGTTTCAAAATACCCGTTTTAGTAGTAATATACTGTACTTAATCATGTAAATTTACAGTACTTACTTGCTTGTATAATTTTGTTTTAACATTAAACATGACAACTACCAGTGCTACGCACTAAATTTGAAATCAAAACACCAAATATGACAACTAACTACGTATTGAAACCCAACTGCGCAGGGGTAAGCGCATATCGCAGTGAGCACCTCAACATTTTAACAGAAAGTATTGAACGAAACAAACTATATTGAACTTTAACTATCAAGAGGCCGTTATAGTGTAGATTCTCTAGGTAAAATGCGAAAAACTCAAAAATCCGCACATTAACGACAGAAATCAGTTAATCTTAAGTTTACCTAGGTATTCTTCAGAATAACTAATTATCAACTTTAGCGGTAACATATATAATAACTAATAACTAATTCTCAACTTTAGCGGTAACATATACAGGGTGCGTCAAAAGTTCGTGAGAACTTTAAAAATTAATAATAAAAAAACGAAAAGAGATAAAAATCTGCCGTCTGCTGCTATGTTCTTGATTTGGCTTTGGATTTTTTTACACCAAATTTTGAAAATTCGTAGTTCCCCGACCTCTAAGTAGATGGCAGCACCACTTTTTTCGAAAATACGGAATTTCGGCTAGCTAAGTTCCCCATTTTTCTTCATCGTAGGGATTTATCGAATATTGCGATTGAATCGATTTCCGAATCAAATGAAACTTTAATCCTTGGAATCTAATCGTCAAGGCCGGTTTTAAGCCATGCTGATCGTTTAAATATTTGATTAGAATGTTAAATTAAAATTTTTATGATCCTTTCTTTGTTTCTCGCACAAATTTTAACTTTTTACGAATGAATTTAGTTTGATCGCGTCCTGTGATAACTGGTCTTAATTTGTATGCTAGTTTTTTTTTATTTTTTCAGTCCTTGAGAGTGAGAAATCTACTTTAATCTTAGAAATTTTCAGATTTTTCTTTTTTCCATCTGCACGCAAAAAACAGTTCTGCTCTCATAACGGAAAGTGCGTATCTCCCAACCGCACCGTTCTGTCGCTATAGGACTGAACGAACAGCGCGTTTGCAGTGACCGCACCGGTTCGAATGGAAGCGGCGCGGTTGCGAGAACCCAACTGAACGGTTGTACCCAATCGAACAACTTTTCTCAAATTTGTTTGGGGGAATCCGACTGGCGGGTTGGCGCAAACGGCGTTAGTGCGGTTGGCACAAACGGAAATTTTACGGTTGGCGCAATCCGAATGGGGGGTGTACGGATTTTCTTTATACAGGATAGTATTTTTAAATTTAAATTACCCATGCTTTTATATTTCTAGAAACATATTTGATACTTTTTTTTAACCATACTTATATTAAATTACAAAAATATCCGATGGAGGTTTCTGTTTACATGTTTTGTTTACTATAATGTTAAAAACTTTTAAGAATTTCTTTTCAAAAATTGCAATCGAGTTTAAAAATTGAAAAGAACTTGCAATACAGTATACAAGAAAATCGCTCGTAGGTACTTACCTTGCATTTATAACTATATTTTGTGTCTTTACTTACATCTTTCATCCAAATTTTGAAATAGCTAAGAGTGAATTTTAAAAGTTGAAATTGTCATATATGGGTCAGTCCCTTCTATCCATCATCTTCAAATTCAACCAATAAATACTAGATTGAAAGCATATAAAACTTCAAGATACTATTTCAGATTTGAGGATACCTACTTAAAGATTAGCCGATGCAAAAGTCTCTTCAATCCAACAATGTTGGCATGTTTTTATTTACACACAAATTTATAATAAATTATCTGAATTTACCAGCAATTCTACAAATTGGTACATTTTGCTTTCTTTTTGTTCTGATAACTTTCATAATTCCTGAGTCTAGCTAATCCTGAAGAATTTAAGAATGTTTTGATAGTTTTCAACTTTGGGAAAATCAGTTCAATTAAGATATCAAGTCCAATTAAATACTACCCAAATATTTTGGATGCCAAGTATTACCTAATTTTTATTGCTGTCATTGATATAACTACATTTCAATTGGTTAAATTAGCAGTTTTGGTAAAATTTTTGTAAAGAATTAAAAACAGATTGTGGACATTTAACAGGACAGAATGGAATTATGATTGGATGGGCGCAAGTTTAGAACATTTAGAACATTTCATTTAACATTAGTTGGGGTTACTATATATTGGTTTTTATCGATAAAAACTTGGCGCATCAGCAGTTCTAAACTTGCGCCATTGGATGTATTACCTCAATATCAACCTTCAAGTTTATTTTAAAAATAAATAAACCAAACAGTTTTTCAGTATAAAAAATTAATTTTATTTTTATAATTTCTTTTTGAAATATTCAGAAAATGCAAATATCTTTGTCACAAATTGTGATACTTTTAAAGAACACAACATATCAATTCTGTAAAATACTAAATTCAAGATCAAATTTAACACAATAAAATCATTTAACAAGAAATGCAGAACACTGATGAACAAGAAAAGAGAATAATTCAGATAATTAAAGGTAAAGATATGATTGAACCAGATGAAATTGGAGCTAAGCTTTAAAAAATTTTCTTGCGTACTTTTTGAGGACTCAAAGTTAGAAAAAATTTGAAAACTTTTCAAGTATGTAAAATAGGGTATTTTCATTAAATATGCAGAATATCACTATTTTTGACCTTGTTTACCTTATAAACCCTTAACTTTTTAAAAAAATATTTGAATGATTTCTAATAGAAGTAAAAAATAGTACAGTAAAGCACCGTTTATACGTCTTTTACATTTATACGTCGTTTTCGCTAAGTCCCAATTCATTCAAATAATCAAAATTGTTTTCAATTATATGTCTTTTCATTTATACGCCGGTCCCTTGAAAGACGTATAAACGGTGCTTTACTGTATCATAATAACTTTTAAACATATTAAGGCAGTTATGGCTTAGCAAAAACAGGTAAATTATTGAATAATAAATAATTTTATTAATTAATTTTTTTAAATGTGAATGAATCATATTTAAACAAAAAATTCAAATTCAAATAAACTTATTTTATTAACACCAGAGAGAAAGATCACATACATGCATATTTTAGTTTAAAATATTATAAGCATTAATAACAATAAAAGTAATAGGAAAAAGTACCTTTGGTCAGATTTATAGCAATATTTATGGGTGTAACTTCCGATACGAGGGCACTATTACTGCATTGTTACCCTGAACTAGAAACACTCGTCCTGCAACACAAGTGTTGATGGTGCCGACTCTGGTCGTGATGGATCATAGCCTTCTAGAGCGAGAGAGGCCTGGACGATTCCCCGTCTTCGGCGCGATGAGTCATCCAAGGAGTCCATTGACTCTCAAGGTCTGAGCTGTGTGCGTACGCGGGAACCTGAAGTAAGCGCCTTTGTCCATAGCCTTCTAGAGCGAGAGAGGCCTGGACGATTCCCCGTCTTCGGCGCGATGAGTCATCCAAGGAGTCCATTGATTCTCAAGGTCTGAGCTGTGTGCGTACGCGGGAACCTGAAGTAAGCGCCTTTGTCCCATGTTTCCCTTGCTCTTTTCGCATCCAGGCCTTTATTATGCCGAACCATTGCTGTGTGACAGGATGCAAGAGTAATTACACAAAAGGTGCCAGCAATGTGAGTGTTTTTTCCTTTCCGAAAGATGAAGAAAGAAAAAAGTTATGGCTTCGGAAAATACCGAGAGCTCAATTCGCTTTATTAATACACATAGTAAGACAAATATGTTTTTGTAAAGTAAAAGTTTTGGGGGTATTATCTTGCCTCCCAAAAAAAACAGTTTTTTAATAGATATTTATAATTTAATTAAATGTTATGCTTGTAACTTATTAGATCAGTTATTTGCGTTTCATGTTTTTACCTTTTAAAAGTTTATAAATAAGTACATTTTATTGACTTAAAATGGAAATCATATTTATCCATTTAAAATATTAGATTATTCATATATAAAGGAAAAGGTTATAAACCCCAAGGGAGATATAGTATAGTACCAGAAAGAGAGAGAGAGAGAGAGAGCGGCTTATTTTGAATACTCACTTGATATTTAAATCCTATTTAAAGTCACAAGGCGGGGGTTAATATGGTTAATATTTATCTGTGTAAGGATTAAAAATATTAAGATAGGACATGATCTATTAGTTGTTAAAATAAAGACAGGATTTTTGTTATTATAAAAAAGAAATATTTTATTTAATACGCCGCCCTGTTCAGCTAGCTTCGAATCTCAACTTAACAGCAAATTTTCGAATGTTAATATTGGTTTGAATGACTCAAAAACGAATACAATCTAACCAAAAATGTTTATTTTATAATACAAGAAGTAATTCAACTGAAATTATGCCGAATCTAATCGAATAAAGATTGTGAAAGTCGATCGTACTCTGAGCAAGGTTTTTTTAAAATCCCGTCTATCAAAATATTTCCGCGGTAATGTAAACATTTTCACTCAGAATCATTAGTATTCGTTTCCTACATCACACACAGGTCTTTTTTTCTTTTTCCGATCATTTGTTTATGATTTATAGCGATTTTCCCCCTCAAAAATCGACGCGTCTATGGGAACGCAATGTTAGCTATCGTCCGATGGTATGACTCATCGTTCTTCTGTCACGGCCTCCTCGCTCAAGAAGGCTATGGATGGATACACCTCTAGAACACTGTCATCTGAGCGGCGCACACTAACACAAATGCCAGTTTAAGAAGGCAACGTGAGATGCAAGAAGTGGCTGTAGCTGAGTATTCGGCGAAGGATTTTCAGTCGTCTAAAAAAATGTGGCGCCCGACTGTCACTGAGGAACACACTAGTGAACCTGGAGAACTTTTTGACGAGTCAACAGCATCTACCAACGACAATCACGCAGACTTAAAGAAACAAGAGTACCAGGTTTCAAGCTGTCAGATGAGAAGCAAGAGGACACAGAAGCTCCTTGCCGTCGTTTTCCAGGGAGTCCCGAGAGGTTTTCCAGCCCTGCCAGGATCCTCTGTGTGAACGTCAAGCTGGATAAGAAGAGGCCGAGAATGGCGGTTTCTGGGGCACCTCGCAAGAGCTCGGAGAAGCAGTGCTCCATAAGTTGCAGTGGTGAACACGCGCTTTGCGACTCCATATTCTGATGCGGTTTCCTGCATCCATTGCAGCTGTGAGGGGCACCTTGCCTCATGGAGAACGAGCCGAAGCGGTCCACCCAGAGGATCAACCAGAAGCTCTGCCCCAGACAGATGTCAATCGGGACTGAGAAGCAGATCCAGCAGTTGGCAAGAAGACGGCCCCCCCTAGAGCAGCTACAATAAAAAAAATTATCATATATCACATACTGAAATAATAATTAAAACACTGCTGGCATCCAAAAAACTTGTATCTCAAATTTAGGGAGTCAACAGAGTATAAGATAATTGTTAAATTATTCACACTAATGAATGTGACAATGAAAGGTCGGAATCCTTGGTATAATGCATTAATCATTGTGTGAATAGTAATAAAACTTGACCCATATTGACGCCAAAGAGGGAATTGTTGTAATAATCCTAGAAATACAAATACAAGTAATACTGCATGGCATTACTTAGTTTTTGTTCTACTTTTCAGAATATCAAAATCCATTTTCATTGCCCGAGTAAAAATATCGTATTATAACACCTACACTGGTGTGACTAGGAGTTACAGATAGGGGAGAATTTCTTAAATTTCATGCAATTTGAATGTGGTACAGCTGGGATAAGCGTCGACCAGCCGCCATGGTTACTCACAGCTCAAATTAGATCTATATTGTTGTGTCATCATTTGAGCTGTGGGTAAACATGGCGGCTGGTCGACGCTTATCCCAGCTGTACCTTGAATGTTTGTGAAAATCTGTCTCGTACTGTATATTCCCCAAATCTGAGATACAAGGTTTTTCGATGATGCCAGTGACAATATAGGGGCCGTTCAAATATTACGTAAGTAGCTAAGGGGGGAGGGGGGGTTTGCTCTTTGCTTATTTTTGCTGACAAGGGGGAAGGGGGGATATGAGTGATGCTTACGTACAGGGGCGTCATTTAGGGGGGGCAGGGGGGGGCAACCGCCCCCCCCAAGGTTTCCACTGTATTGTGAAAAATAGCTGCAAGTCCCTTGAAAATTTTGTTACTTCCACAAGGAACTTTGAGTGCAACTCAAAATGTCTCAAAAGGAGTTAAAACATTACTTTCAAGGGTTCAATTTCAAAAAATTTCTGGGGGAGGACCCCCAGCCCCCCTCTGAAATTTCCATGTCTCTTATTTAGTGTTTTCCCCCTTAAAAACTATTCCTCTTACAAGAAGCTTTTCTCTTTAGAAGCTCCCCAAAGAGTTTAAAAAGAGATAAACACTAGTTAAAAGGGGAATTAAAATTCCTGGGAGAGGACCCCTAGCCCCCCTTAAGACTTTTACGTTTATTTACGACTCTTTTCCCTAGAAAAATTATGTGGTTTACAAGAAACTGTTCTCTTTGAATGCAGCCCAAAGGGTCCCAAAACAAGCTAAAACACTACTTTAAGAACCAAATTTTCAAAATTTTCCTGGGGGTGAGCCCCCAGACCCCCCTTTTTTCCTTGGAGTTCACGTTCTCAAATTTTGACATGATATTAATTACCTTAAAAATTAAGTTGAGGCAACCCCCGCCAAAAAAAACCTAGTTACAGTAAGGTCCAGACCCATTTAAAAAAAATTCCTTGCCCCCCCCAACAAAAAACTGAAATGACGCCCCTGCTTACGTAAGATGGTGCATTTTCGAAAATATCTTGTATCTTGCAAAAATAATTTCAAAATTCAACCAAAAATAAATGTAACAAAAAATTGAATTCGGAATTCTGACGTAAGCACTTTTTTCTGGAGATGGACCACCCTAACATTTTGAAATTGTAACCCCGAAAAATAGTGTTTCGACTCATTTTTGAACCCTTAGGGTTACACCCAAAAAGGACACTCCTTGTACGAGTCACCTAATTTTCAAGGAAAAATAAAAAACCAGTTCTTACTTATAGGGATGTCAAAATTTCGGGGGGGGGGTCCGGCAGTGTCTTACGTAATTATGGTGAGGGGGTTTGAGGTTTGCTTATCTTTGCTGACAAGGGGGGAGGGGGGGTTAAAATGACCCAAAAAAGTGCTTACGTAATATTTGAACGGCCCCATATAATAAAATTTGGCACAGCTTCGATAAGAGTCTACCAACCGCCATGTTTACCCACAGCTCTCCAACCCCAGGGAGATAAGGCCTTCCCCTGTTTGGGTTTACCATTACCGCCAAACGAGCAGACTAACTTTAAACATAGCGGCCGGGTTTTCAGCCCGCGCCAAGATGGCGAAGCAGTTGCCAAAAGCGGACCTTTTCTAAAGCTGTTCCTATGGTACAGTCGGCTGCAAAAAAATCGAAACAGAGACGATTGTAAACGATTGGTTGGGGTTAGGAGGATACTGTAAACTCCAATTTTCATGATTTAATGTCCTCTTTAAAACAAGCTATAATTTAAGTCTTTAAGGGGCCGTCTACATATTAAACAAAGCACCAACTTTCGTTTTTCCTATGGGTGACATCAAAGATTATTCCTGTTTCTGAAAGAGCACCCCCTAAAACCCCCCAAAACCAATTTTCATGTCATTTGGTCAACAAATAAAGCCAGGAGTGGGGGTTGAAGTTCGTCGAATTTACGTTGAAATCTCGTTTTTTACGTTGAATTCTCGATTTTAATCACGCGGGATTGATGGTTGTAAGGATCAAAATCGAGAATTCAACGTAAAGAACCATATTTCAACGTAAATTCGACGAACTTCAACCCCCACTCCTGGCTTTATTTGGGGACCAAATGACATGAAAATTGGTTTTGGGGGGTTTTAGGGGGTGCTCTTTCAGAAACAGGAATAATCTTTGATGTCACCCATAGGAAAAACGAAAGTTGGTGCTTTGTTTAATATGTAGACTGCCCCTTAAAGACTTAAATTATAGGTTGTTTTAAAGAGGACATTAAATCCTGAAAATTGGAGTTTACAGCATCCTTCTAACCCCAACCAATCGCTCACAATAGTCTCTGTTTCGATTTTTTTGCAGCCGACTGTACAACTTTAGAATAAGTCCGCTTTTTTGCTGTCGCCAAGTTGGCGGTATATCAAGAGAGTATTTGTTTATGAAGAGTTTTAAGTTATTGCCAGATCCAGTTCCCAAAAACAAAGCAACTAAATAAACAATGTTTTTTTACTTAAAATAGCTAAATATAAAACTTGAAAACAGGATAAATAGAAAATAAGATAGAGAAACTATATTTTTATTTCAATTTTAATAACAAAAATAGTGAAGTCACCCATAATTATTATAATATTTAATTATAGCATTTCCCTGTGGCTTTGTAAAGTTTAATTTTTGAATTTGATTGTTTAATCAATAGAGTAAATTTTGTATTCCGATGTTGTTAAAGTCTAGTGTTCTCTTTGGCGATGTTTTCAAATTAAGCGGCATGGTCAACCGCTTAGTACGTATGTACCCGGACCTGGAAAAAGTGCCTGAACCTACGAACCTGATTCGGGGGAAGCCCCTTCCAGCTTCATAGGAGTAATACGTAAGGTTTGGGAAAATTTTATTAGGTTCGGGGAAGGTTAAAACTTTTTTAAGTCCGAATGTACCTAATTTTCAATTTATTCATATTAAAGATTCTATTTGTTTTAAGTTGCACATTTGTTTGTTCAGTACTACTTACTCCAGAATCCCGTCAGAATAAAGTCGCGAATAATGATGCAACAGCTGGTAACCCATGTTTCTGTTTCCGAAGGTCATTTGAGTGAGCAGCTGTCGCCAAAAAATCTGCTCGGCATGATTTCTGAAAAATAAAAAATCTGTCTGAAAAATCTGCGGCAGGGTTTTCAGCCGGCGCCAACAGCTGACCTATTCTAAAGCAGTTCCTAATGTTATGTTAATGATTAAGACCTCTAGGGTTGTCAGTCATCATTTGAGTTGTTGGTAATACATGGCAGTTGGAGGACTCTTTCTAAAGCTGTACTCCCAAAACATTTTGATTAAATACTTGAAATTCAAAATTACACCTACTATAGTTAGGATTTTCTGTGGCTCAGTATTCTAAGCCACAGAAAATCCTAGTAGTTTTAATAACATAAGCAATGTGTTTATCACATGATAAATATACGTTATAAATAATTGAGAAGAGATCGGGAGCTGTCTCAATTTCGATATCAACCATGATCATAAGAAGCAGAAATGACTCTTATAATCATATATTGCCTAGTTTAAAAGATTCAGGTAAGTGATTGTCAAATAAATGTGCGAGAGAAAACTTTAATTGCCATGACTGTCTTAAAAATAGAGTTTTAGAGCATTCCAGAAGATTCTAGACACTACAAAAAGTATAACTAATAAAAAAAATGCAATACGTATAAATTATACATCTAACTCACTAGCAAGGAAAGCAGATGATTGCCTGTGTACTTATGGCAATTTAAATTTTAAAAAACCCAGTATATTTAAGAGAATGGGGGCAAATTTCGACAACATTAACCGATATATGTGATTCACATAACACGATACGTAGTTCATTTCAGTTCAACTAACGGATGGTAAACATCCAAACTATTACGATCATAATAGTATTAACTCAAGACTACAAGCACATATTTTTTGTTGAAAAATTACATAAATACTAGGAAAGAAATCTTTTACGTACCTTCATCTCCATAAGTCTTAAGCCTAATGGGATGGGTCTCATCGTTGGCAGATTTCGGGCGGGATCGATAGGTGGCGCCGCGCAAAGGTGGTGTAGCAAACGAACCAGAGCGGTTCTCAGGATCGAACTTAGTAACCGAATGCCTTGGGTTGAAAGAAACGGACCGGCGGGGTTTCGGGAAACGGTAGGCCCGGTTTTGACAAATAAACACCTATCAACCGAACTTGGTTTGGTTGATAGACGACCACCATTTTTTTGCGTGTGATTTTCAAGTTATTCTATAATGTTTCAAATGATCAGATTTTTGGAATTATTTTAAATGGTAACCCCACATCATTTTAGTAGGTATGGTAAAATAAAAAAAATACAAATAAACAGATAAAATTTCCGTTTACGACTAAGGCGAGTAAAAATGATCAGAAAGACAATCAGTGGTCATTTCAGAGAATCGTTTAGGGGGGCTAATCTTCTGGCCAAAATCTATCGTTTCAGGGAATATGGGGTTGAATCAAACTTTTTTTATAACCCCCCTTCATACCAAGCGTACATGATTAAATCATTAAAGCAGATTGTTAGAAAACTTATTGCAATGATTTAAATCATAGAGTATTAATTACGATTTGGTGCGCAACGAGCTAAGATGAGGGATAAGGCCCCACTGAATAGTTTTGAAACTTTATTCAGGAAGAAATGTCTTAACTTTCTTTCATAAAACCTTTATTGTTTGTCAGAAATGTTTTGTCATTTTTTTTTGAGCTGCGATCATCCCGATCCACCCTTCTTTTGTAACGAGGGATAAATCTGGATGTACTGTGATGGATCAAGTGTACCCCAAGAGGAGGCGCACAAATAAAAAATAATTCAAACGCAATTTACAGAGAAAAACCAAAAGGAGTTAAGATTTAAAAAAACTTCAAAAAATCTTATTATGAATCGTTTTTAAAAATCTATAAACTAAATTGAAAATCAGATGAGAAAAAAGAGAAATCTGAAAACTCCTAAGATTAGATTTCTCTCTGTTAAAGACTGAGTAAATAAAAAAACCTAACATACAAATAAATACCCGTTATCACTGCACGCGATCGAACTAAATTCATCCGTAAAAAGTTTAAATTTGTGCGAGAAACAAAGAAAGGATCATAAAATATTTTAATTTAACATTCTAATCAAATATTTAAACGATCAGCATGGCTTAAAACCGGCCTTGACAATTAGATTACAAGGATTAAAGTTTCATTTGATTCGGAAATCGATTCAATCGCAATATTCGATAAATCCCTACGATGAAGAAAAATGGGGAACTTAGCTAGCCGAAATTCCGTATTTTCGAAAAAAGTGGTGCTGCCATCTACTTAGAGGTCGGGGAACTACGAATTTTCAAAATTTGGTATAAAAAAATCCAAAGCCAAATCAAGAACATAGCAGCAGACGGCAGATTTTTATCTCTTTTCGTTTTTTTATTATTAATTATTAAAGTTCTCACGAACTTTTGACGCACCCTGTATATACAGGGTGTCCCACGAGAAGTGGCCCAACCCTTTAACTTTTGAACCCCTACAGATATAGTCATGAAAGTGGGGTCTAGGTATAGTAAAGTGACCATGCCCTATCCGATGAGATATTTTTCAACGCCCTCTAGCGGAAAATTTAGGAGTTATAATTTTTATTTTAAAAACTGTGTGAGGTATGTGAAAAAAATCAATGACTAAGTTGTAGAGCATCATCGATTTAGTAGGAAAAGACACCTTAAGCAGAAAAATATCTAGAATAAAATCCCTAAAATGCACGCTCAAATAGGTTGAATTTACGTAGATTTTACGTCTTAAAACGCTCCTCATGAGGCGAAAATGAGAAATTTTCAATTTAATGAACTAAGAATGCTTTTAGTCATTTACTTAAATCATAAAAATAAAAATTTCTCATTTTCACCTCGTGAGGGGCGTCTTAAGACGTAAAAACTACGTGAATTCAACCTAATTGAGCTTGCGTTTTAGGGGTTTTATTCAAGATATTTTTCTGCTTAAGGTGTCTTTTCCTACTAAATCGATGATGCTCTACAACTTAGTCATTGACATTTTTCACATACCTCACACAGTTTTTAAAATAAAAATTATAACTCCTAAGTTTTCCGCTAGAGGGCGTTGAAAGTTATCTCATCGGATAGGGCATGGTCACTTTACTATACCTAGACCCCACTTTCATGACTATATCTGTAGGGGTTCAAAAGTTAAAGGGTTGGGCCACTTCTCGTGGGACACCCTGTATATACAGGGTGATTCTGAAATGGACCGCCAAACTTTGAGGGGTGATAGTACTCATCAAGATGAACAAGAATTGATGCGGAAAGGGGGGTCTCAGTTACACCGTTAAAGAGCTAGGTCCTAATGTAGTGCGAGCGCGTTTTAAAAGGCCGTTTTTAGAAGGCCCGTGTGACGGAACAAAACATAATAAAATGAAAAACATTATTGCATGAGGTACAAGAGTATCCGTACTACTTAAATCCTCAATGTGATAGAAATTGGACCACTTTCTAAACCGTGGGGTGAGTTTTAAAACGTGCTCTTGGTCAAACAATGGAGTTCCATTAATGGTATTTAGAAAAAGGATGATCGGGGAAGGAATTTTCAATGATCAAACAGTTTCAATGATCCATGTTACGATCATTGAAAATTCCTTCCCCGATCATCATTTTTCTAAATACCATTAAGGACTGTGATTCTTTGACTAAAAGATTACTTTTGCACTTTTGAAACTAACTCCGCGGTTTAGAAAGTGGTTCAATTTCTATCAAATTTATGATGTAAGTAGTACGGATACTGCTGTACCTCATGCAATAAATTTTTTCATTTCATTATGTTTTTTTTTCGTTAAACGGGCCTTGGCAAAACGTCCTTTTGTAACGCTCTCGCACTACATTAGGACCTAGCTCTTTAACGGTGTAACTGCGACCCCCCTTTCTATACCAATTCTTGTTCGTCTTGATGAGTACTATCACCTCTCAAAGTTTGGCGGTCCATTTCAGAATCACCCTGTATACTATATACTATATAGTATTTTTTTCTACGAAATAAAGTCAAAAACCACAAAAATATGTGAAAAATCTGCCAAAACTTTATTTTGTATTTAGAAATCCTTTCTTTTGATTTGATAGTCTGAAAGATTATAGTTGAAAACCCCTAAGTCCAAAGTTTCACCTAAATACCATCAATATTAAACGCTTGAGATCTAATTAAAGTTTGATTTTTGCTTGCGAAAACAGATCCAGAAAAGAAACGTTGAGGGAAAATCTACGAGTTACGGATTAATGCTCGCTAAATTTCTCGCCATTACTTGCGATACGAGATTCCTCGCCAAGCTGTCTTGGCGATCTGTAGGAGCTTGGTATGTTTCGCCAAACTGGGAGAGAAAAGAAAGTTAGCGATTATCTATCCGTAACTCGCAGATTCTCCCTGAACGTTCGTTTTCTGGAGCTGTTTTCGCACTCAAATACAAACTTTAACAGGATCTCAAGCGTTTAATATTGATGGTATTTACGTGAAACTTTGGACTTAAGGGTTTTAAAATATGATCTTTCAGATAATCAAATCAAAAGAAAGGATTTCCAAATACAAAATAAAGTTTTGGCATATTTTTCACATTTTTTTGTGGTTTTTTGACTTTTTTTCGTAAAAAAAATTTTAAAGTGAAAACTTTCAGCATAATTTAAAAAATCATATTAAACCACAAAATTTGAGACCATGATTAAATTTTTACCAATAGTAGTTCTTCTACTATTCTGGATATAAAATGGTTTCATAAAATTAACAATGAAGATCTTCTAAGAAAGGCGAAACAGAAACCAGTGGAATCTGAAATTAAGAAAAGGAAATGGAAATGGATTGGCCACTAGGGTGGGTCATTTTCCTATGGCGAAAAAAAAATTTTACAAATTCTATCGGGCACAGCAAGAAAAGGGTGCCAAATTGTCTCAAACTAACATGTGTAAAATATGATTCCATTATAATAACTCTTTTTGCCTCCGGATTGGCCTCAAATAGAACAAAAATATGTCATTTTTCATATTTTTTTTAAATTATATAAATTAAATTTTTTTGTCGATAACTTCTTAAAACTCACAAATAAGGGTCTTTAAAAGCAATTTTAATCACATTAGCCACCTTTATGTATAATCAATACAAAAACAACTGCCAAAGTGACAATGTAATATGCTATCATATTAACAATAACCGTAGAATAGGAGGATCTTTTTTGCCAACAAACAGTGGATTGTTAGTGTACATATTTTAAATATTGGTAGTTCAGATACATTTTCCTTCGAGTTTGGTCAGTACAAAGCGGTATTTTTAATTTTTAAAAGTAGAAATAGTTATATTTTTCATAAATATGCCGCGCTTTCAAAATTCAGGGGACCGTTATTTCACTGGCTGGTCTTGGGATCCAAATATGATCGCAAAAATTTTTTGAAACAATTGTAGAATGTATAGTTCGTTCATTAGGCAATATATCAGTTATGGTTCACCTCAGTCATGATTTACCTATTTTTTGCTATAACAATAGACTGACAGTAGCGGATTTCTAAATAGGCTAGCTAGGCTATAGCCTACGGCGGCAAATTTTAGTAGGCGGCAAATTTTTGACGGCATAATTTTTTTCTGAATAAAAAGGGAGAGGAGAAATGAAACACTAAACATAAGCTCAGACGAAAACGGCCTTTCAAAAGAGCAATTCTGTGGTTTACAAGGAACTGTTCTCTTTGTTACCCAAAGGGTTTCAAAATGAGCTAATTTTTTGAGCAATTTTAAATGAGCAATTATTTTTTAAATGTCTGGGGGAGAACCCCCACACTCCCCTTCAAATTTTGATATCTGTTATACAGTGTTATCCCCTTGAAAATTATGCTGCCTACAAGAAGCTTTTCTCTTTTGGTGCTCTCTCCTCTCCATAGAGTTTAAAAGTAAACACAAGTTTGGGGGAAATAGCCAAAAAATATTTCCTGGCGGAGGACCTCTGGCCCCCGTTTGGCGTTAAAACTTTTCCCCAAGAAAATTCTGTGGTTTTCAAGGAACTGTAAGGGCAGGGCCGTATCCAAAGGGGGGGTTTGGGGGTTCTACCCCCCGCCAAAAAAAATTTACATCAATTTTTTACTGTTTTTCCTTAAAAAGTAGCTTTAAAATGCATAAAACCCCTACTTTTAAGGTTCAAAATTCAACATTTTTCTTGGGGAGAACCCCCAATCCCCCTTGAAGTTTTGAAATCTATTATAACAGTCGTTCCTTGAAAATATTGGGACTTACGAAGAGTGGTCCTCTTCAGGTTAGTCTAAAAATGAGTGAACCGTGAGTTAGGAGTTCCACTCATCACACTAGCGGATCCACGGGGGCTAGGGGACTTAAGCCCCCAACCAAAAAGTAATAAGAACTAACTGTGAGAAGGAGGGGAAGTGGGAACTCAGGGGGGTAAATAAAGGGAAAAGCGACTCTAAAACGAGTTAAAATCCTGTTTTTAGGGTCAAATTTCCAGAAATTTTCTGGGTGAGGACCCCCAGCCCCCCTTTGGAATTTCGAACCTTATTATTTGCCACTTTTATGTAAAAAGTTCGTCGAAATACAAAAATCCTACCAAAATGAATGTATGCCCGCAAACCGGATTACGTGTACCAAAACGAGTTGAAAATCTGCTTTTTATACTTAAATTTCCAAAAATTTCCTGGGGGTGGACCCCCAGACCCCCCTTCTATGGTATTAGAACACGATTTTAATACTGAAAATTTTCAGCCCCCCCAATACCAAATCCTGGATCCGACGCTGTCTTCTTACCTAGGTCACCAACAAAATCGAAATAAAGTTTCAAGAAAACTCTTTCCAAACCCCCCCCCGAAAAAAGTCTAGTTACGGCCCTGTGTAAGGGTCTCAAAATGAGCTGAAACACTTCTTTACGTAGTCAGTTTTCAAAAATTTTCTGGGGGTCACCCCAGACCGCCCATTTTTACTTCGAACTTACATTGTAAAATTGTAATATTTCGTGTAAAACATTACTTTTAAGTGATCTAATATATCAGGTATAAATATACTCGGGACCTTAAGAAGACGTTCAGTTAGACCGCACCCCCCCCAAAAAAATAAGAAACCAAAAGTCCTGTCACGGCGTGTACCAAACCCCTTAAAATCTATGACCCCCAAACCAAAAACTGAAATGACACCCCTGTTTAGTTTTGTAAGATGTATAGCATATAGGCGGCAAATTTCGGTTCAGCCTATAGGCGGCACATTTGGAAATCCGCCACTGTAGACTGAAACCTAGGCCCATGAAATTAGACTACTTTGGAGGGAGGATTGACTCAAAATGGCTCCTTAGCATTCCCTTATGCGTTCATAAAAGTTAAAATATAGCAAATTTAACTGTTTAAGATAATTACAAGTAAGTTTTGAAAAATAATTTAGCTTATTTAAAAACTTAGGGGATAATACTGAGCCTTATGCTGAAAACGGGGATCTACTGCTCTTCTTAAGAAATGTTTCAAAATTTGACTCTTAAAAAGTGGTTTTAATTTATTTTTGGACATTAGTGACTCATATGGGGTCAATTGGGATGGAATATTCCTAATATACCAAAGAAATTTCAAGAAAAACCCCAACTTTTAAGCAATTATCCAAATTTTTTCCTTGGGGTTGAAATATAACCCAAAAAAAGGTACCTACCTTCTGACATATCCATTTTTATTAAAAATTTAATGTTTTTAAAATCCTACTCAACTGGCAATAAGAGTTTCGCACATTTTTATGATTCCAGCAAGAAATTTTTGATTGCCAGTCTAAACCATTGAGAAATTTTAAAATATGTTGTATTACAACTCAAGTATTTCAACTCTGGTTTCCTTTTTAATTATTTTATAGTCTTCCATGATGATTTTTATACCATTGTGCACATTTACATTCATAACGGATTCGTGAAATCGAGGTAAAAACTTGATTTTCGTTTGTCCATTTTTACATGAAATTACTATATTAATCGAAACTTTGAGGCCAATCCGGAGGCAAAAAGAGTTATTATAATCGAATAATATTTTACACACGTCAGTTTGAGACCATTTGGCACCCTTTTGTCGCTGTGCCCCTGGGAAAATGTGAAAAAAAAATTTTTGACCCACCCTATTGGCCACGTACTTCGCAAACCTGAAAAATTCAAAGTTAGACAGGTCTTTGACTGGAACCCCCAAGGCCATCGAAAGAGGGGAAGGCCTAAGACAACATGGCGAAGGACAATTGAGAGGGAACTGAAGGATATCGGAGTGACATGGAGGGGGGCAAAACACCTTGCCACCAATAGAGTCAGGTGGAGACTCATGACGGAGGCCCTATGCTCCAGTAATGGAGTGGTAGAGGGATAAGTCAAGTAAGTCAGTTCTTCTACAAATTGAATTTTTCAATAATTGTTTTAGGGTGTCGCTCCATTTTTAACTCCTTGGGATTTGGTCTGGGACCCCCAAACCCTATGTGATTCTGACTCGTCTAGGTGTCTACTATCCACCCTAGAAGTGTGACCCATTATTTATGGGACACCCTGTATATATAAAGGATAATTTTTTAACTTCTTAAATAGTTTTTCTTTTCTTCTAATTAAAAGCAGAATATTATTATTTATCCCTTCATGTTTTGGTTTCTTGAAAAATTTTATAGGGCGGTTAAAGTTATTTTTAATGTTATAAATTTCAAATATCAAAGACTGATAATGTTAATCGAGAAAACATTGATTACGAGTTATTGATTGAGGGAGTTTATGCTTCAACAATTTGAACAGCTAAGTAAATCTGTGAAATCCAATAACACCATTGATCCAAGATCTAACAAAAACTATAACCGATCTACAAAAATCTAATAAAATCTTACAAGAAAAATGTACTGAACTGGCAACAGAACACACTGACATCAAGAAAGAGGTAAATGATTTAAAATTGTCATTGCTGTGGAAATTTCATCAAAATCTAACAAGTCTTTGATGGTGTTGCATTTTTTATGAACAGGAGTATAGATTGAGGTCTGAGATTGAAACGGGGTTTTTCAGAATGTTCAGACTAATAAAAAACTATCCGGAGCCGCTATTTGCCTACTACTTACTACTGATGGTCTAAACAAAAAATGTTTTTTCCTTCAAAATAGTACTGTTATAAAATTACTTATTTTTAATAGTGATGGGCAAAATCGATAATTTTAGGTATCGAATACTTTGGTATCGAATACTTATAGGTATCGAATACTTTGGTATCGAATACTTATAGGTATCGAGTACTTTTAGGTATCGAGTACTTTTTTCAATGTCGGGAAATGAACCTGAAGGGACAATTTTTTTAGGGCCTATCCATAATCAGACTAATATTCAAAAAACTGAAAGCGATCCATCAAAAATCCCCGTAGCTACGGGCCTGGAGGTGGATAGAGGCGAAGGATTTGGCGGGGGAAAAACCTAGCCGCGTCAAATTTCTCTCGCGGATGATAACGACTTGGGTTTGAGCGTTGCAAAATGAAAACGGAAACAGGCTGCGTTTGATCTACAGTAGGTATTATAAAGATTACTTCATTGAAAAATTTAAAACGAAATATGTCAATAAAGTATCGATACTTTTGTGGGTATCGAATACACTCGATACCTACAGGTATCGAGTACTTAAGTATTTGGTAACGATACCTGCCCATCACTAATTTTTAATGTAGCTACTTCATAGGATTTATACAATGCAATGAATATTTCCAACAATCTGATACTCTATATTCAGCTGGGGTCCTTTATGGGGTGAAAAAGGCTACATCCGAATGGCCCGAAACAATGAACCTGTGTGGCATTGCAAACATGGCTAGCTACCCATGTTGAACTTTCTGTCCAAAACTGTCCTTTTATTTGAGTCATTAAAAACGGTTTCTATCTTTTTTGCTATATTTAAGGTAAAAATGTATTACATTAAATAAAAAACATGATGGCGAAAAAAGTAACTGAACTATTAGTAATTTTCGTTACTGATAGATGTCGTCACCAACCGCTTTTAAGGGGGAGACGTTTTTGAAAGTCTTGAATGGAGGGGCGTCATTGCAGTTTTTGCTCTCGGGGGTCGGGAGGGAGACTTTTAGGGTTTAGTTTAAAAATTCATGAACACAACAAGGTCCCTATATTATGTTTGATTACTATAAATGTCTAAAATAATTATTTTCTTTGTAATTTATTAAGAGTATCCATTCATTTTTGAGTTAAATCGATTAATAATGTAATTAACGAATTTCATTAATGAATGCAACTTTTGGCGTTGCCTTTCAAGTGAATATTAATAAGTGAATAGAGTTTCTGGGTTATTTCTAAAAAATGCTAGATATTAATGCACTTCGGATGCTTTAGAATCTCTCTTGATCTGAATCGTCAGTTTGAAAAAGGGAATTAATCCAAAAACCAAGTTTTGAGAAAAACGAAGAAAACTGTATAAGTAATGTAATTTTTGTTTTATACCCTCCGAAATTTTACTAAAAATTCAGGACCCTATTCAGAAAACAAAACAATAATAAAAAAAATATAAGTTCATTCAAAAATCAAATCAAATCAAATTTATTCAACAACAACACACAAACGACAGTACACAACAGGAAAGAAAAATGATAAAGGAAAAAAACAACAACGCTGAAATATTTTTTATATCCCAAAGGAGCCAGCAAGGCTCTTCCATGGATTGCGGATTTCCTAATGTACTTAATCATAGAAAAATAATAAAATAAAATAAATTTAATGAACATATAAAATACAATAATAAAACTTATATGGAATAACAAACAAATATGTCATTCTCGACCATCTCATTTTACAACTTTAAAACAAAAAATCATAATTAAAACTAAAAAAAGGGGTTGGTGGGACTGGCTAGATGTTTTCTTTTCTGATATTTTATAATTCAGATGCAAGTTATCACCTGACAAAATTTAATAGGTTTTCTATACTATTTTGATTTAAAATAAATAAGGTACAAAGTTTTTCAAAACGTCTAAAGTTTGGTTCTATTTGAGTTTTCATACGGCAATTTATTAAATAGAATAACAGATAAATAATCAAAATGCTTTTTAAATATATCTTTATAAGGGGTTGGTACTAGATAAAAAATTTTTCTTCTAAAATTATAATTATTATTAACCTTTTACCTGCCGATGTTCCCAAATGGGAACATCATTTTAAGGAATTTTTTCACCACTTAATTTTTCATGCAGGAATTTGATACTTGGCAGAAAGCAACTCAAATATATGAAGTTATTTTACATGCAAAAGTTTTTCACGTGCAATTAATCCTTTTTGTAGAATTTACATCAAAATTAGAGATTTTGGGCTCTTCCAAAAGTTGCATAAGTTTCAACTTGTGAAAATTTTAAATAAATTAAGTTTTAAATAATTTTGCTGTGTTTTGGTAGCTTAAGTACACATCTTCCCATTTGGCTTAACATAATAGCTTTACATTCTAATTTTGGAGAGTAATTACCAATACAACGTATATGTTCCCAAACGGGAACATCGACGTTTGGGGTATAGTATTTGAGGGGATTTTTATTGCATGCAAAAATTCAAGTTATTTCCTATTTTCTTTAATTTTTTGAACTTTTTTTTGTCTCAAAGGCTCTAAACAGGCTAAGAATGATGTTTTACATTCAAAAATATGTAATTTTTATTTTTTCTCCCGATTTATGGAGAAATAAATTCCAAATCTGTATAGCAGATTCTTACACTTACATATTATTCTAACTCCCCGATCGATTAATTTTCAGTTATTATCAATAGGGGTTATGCAGAGAGCATATTTTGAGTGCTTCTGAGGATTTTCGTATAAATTTTGTTCAAGTACTTTTTTACATAGAAATTTTAGGAATAAAATGGAAGAATTTTGAAAATAAGGAAAAGTGCGTACATCTAAAAACACTCTTCTAACGTAAGTTGGATCTAAGATATATGTGGTTCAGTTCGGAATCTTCCATGAGAAACACAGCTTTAATGAATCAATGGAGATAATTATGATTATCACTTTTGAAAGCTAATAAGATTTGAATGCAATTAGTGAATTTTATGCTAGATATCCCTATAGAACCGTAATTAAAACTAATTTTTCTCACAGAAACATAACTGTTTAGCTTTGAAGAGCATGGGAACACTCATGTATTTTTTACACCAAAATATTACCCATAGTGCAAGAAAAATTTACGGAAAAGCTTCGCGTACGTTATAAACATGTCAATTTTTTCTTATGAAAATCTATAAAAATGTTACTTAAACGTCCAAGTATGGATAATAATAAATGAAAAACAGTCCACTATCATAAAAATGTTCATAATTATTGAGTAGAAACCTATTTAAAGCATTTTTTTAATTAATTGTAAAATATGTGCCTTTTGGAAATCCCCCTAAAAACTTCACCCCAAACGCCGATGTTCCCAAATGGGAACATCCTCAAAAGCATACCTAAGAACTTTTTTCCAACAAAAAATGACTAGAATGGTTTTGGTAATGATAAAACAAGCCATTTAAGCTAAAAATCAGAACCTTTAATTCGAAATTTGAATTGCGGCGTTTAAAAGGTTAAGATTAATTTTTGCTACTGCAGGAAATTTCTTTAAAAAGATAAGACTATTTAATACAAACAATTGTCGAACATTTAAAAGAATAGTATTTGGAAAATATCGTATGAATTTTTCATGCAAATTTAATAAGGGTTTTATGTTTGTAATATAATCACCTCCCCTAACCAAAATTCCATACTGAATACGAGATTGCACCCATGCAAAATATAATTTCAAAAGTAACTCAAATTTGATATATTTTTTCAAATGATAAAATTTAAATAAAATAAATCTTAATTTGCTACAAATTAAATTTATATGATATTTGAATTTCCAGTTTTGGTTAAAAAGAATGCCTAAGTATTTTAAAGAGGGAGTGTATTTAATGAGATGATCGTTACATGATTCCTGTTTGCAATCACAAAATTTTAAATCAAGATGTATTTCAGATGAAGCCTTTAAATTAAAAATTATGTAGCATGTTTTTTCCACATTTACCTGCAATTCATTTGATGTAAACCAATCATAAATAATTTTTAAATCCCGATTTATTATATTTTCAAGAGCTTCATATGTAGAAGCGGAATATAAAATAATAGTATCATCAGCAAAAGTAATAATTTTTCCAGAAATTTTCATTTTACAGAAATCATTGATATAAATATTAAAAAGTAATGGTCCAATACGAGAACCCTGAGGTACTCCTTTTTTCGCCAGAACAAAATTACTTAACAATTTATCAATTTTCACCCTATGTTTACGCAATAGAATAAATGATTTAAGCCAATCCAAACATGTTCCCCGAATACCTGCTGCATAAAGTTTGTAAAGAAGAATTTCATGATTAACGCTATCAAATGCCTTACTAATATCAATAGATATTGCTACCGTTTTTAAGTTGTTATTAAGATTATTTGTTACAAAAGATGAAAATTCAATTAATGCATTTGTGGTACTAATATTATCACGAAAACCAAATTGATTTGCAGCAAAGTAGTCATTAAAATTTAAAAACCTTTTTACTCTTCTTAGAACAACTTCTTCCATTACTTTAGAAAATACAGGCAGTAGAGATATAGGGCGGTAGTTGGAGAAAATTTTTGGATCTCCTGATTTGAAAATAGGCACTATTGTTGAATATTTTAAAGCTTTTAGAAATTTACCTTCTCTGATGGATTGATTTAACAGCCTTTGAATAAAAAGGCTGTGATATTTACCAACCAGTTTTACAACTTTAGAATTCAAGTTGTCATAACCACAAGAATTTGAGTTTTTCAGATTTCGTATAATATTAACCGTTTCGGTGATTGTGATATCATCCATAAAAGCAATAGATTTGACAGAGTGTGTCAAGAACTCTCTGTACCTATCATTCTGTTTTACAATATTACATCCAACATTTGAAAAAAAGTCATTTAAAGAATTATCATTTGTTTCCGAAAGTTTATTGGGTGAAGCATTTTTAGAATTGCATCCAAGAATATTATTTATTACCTTCCATTCTTTTCTTGCATTACCAGAGCAATTTTCAAATTCTTTTTCATAGTATTTAGTACGTGCTTCTTTTATTAATTTCTTTACCAATCTGTTTGCGTTTGAATAATTATAATGGGCAGTTTGGTCATTGGGGTTATTTTTTTAATTAAGTTTTTCTTTTCTATTTATCTCTTTTATAATTTCAGGTGTTATCCATTTATTTTTATGTTTTCGATTTTTAACTATTTTAGTGCAAGATATTACAAGACTTTGAAGCTTGTCTATAAAACTATCATACCTAGCATCAATATCATCGATCATATTTTCAAAATTGGTGGATTTGATAGCACTCTCAAGTTTTGAATAGTTTATAATATTAAAAAAGGCATTTTCATCAGCTTTAAAAGTTTGTGATCGATTGCAAGTAGTAGAAAAACATAAAACTAGATAAATAGGGTAATGATCAGTTATAGAGCTTTCAAAAATACAACTTTTTACAGTAAAATCTCCAGATCCTTTAACATAAAAATGGTCAATACAGGTGGATGAACTCTCAGTTATCCTAGTTGGTTTATCTATTATACTTTCATAGCCATTACTATAAATAAGGTCTAAATTATCGGCGGATACTTTTTCGTCAATTAAGTTAATATTTAGATCACCACTGATTATTGTAGTATTTTTCAAAAGTGAAAACAAAGAACTAAATTAACTTAAAAAGAAATCAATGGCATATGAATGAAAACGGTATATCCCAACAATATTTAGATTCGTTTCTGAATTATGTATTGCTATTATATTTGCAGAATCAAGCTCAGGTAAAGGTAATAGACTAAAATTTAAATTTTCTCTGATAAAAATGATTATTCCCCCAGATCTATTGTTTTTACGAGTTTGAGAAAAAATCTTATACCCTGCAATATTGTAAAGCTGGATTTCATTTTGATATAACTAAGTTTCGCTTAAAATTAGGCAGTCGATTAAAGGTAGGTACTGATTAACTTGAGCTATAAGATCATTAAAGTTTGCTCTCATGCTTCTTATATTAAGATGAAATATAGAAATATAATACATATTAGTTTTATCAATTATTTCAGAACTATTAAAAAAATTAGGCAGTTCATTCAAAGACTCAACATTTATACATTTCTTAGAATCATTTGGAAAAAATATCTTACTGTTAAACATTAAACAAGATCAGACATTTTTCTAATTCTTATTGCTTTAGAACTGTCATTTTCACGTAAAAATATTTTGGAGTCTTTGATCCAGCAGAATTTATAATTGTTTTTCTTTTTATACTGCCTTGCTTCATAGTAGAGCTTTTTCATTGCAGGACAAAGATGTTCATTGACAAAAATTGGAGTATTACCGAAATTTAAACATATATCATTGGCACTTAATTTTTTTACTTTAGCTGCTTTGATTATTTTGTCTCTTTCAGTCTTTGAATGAAGTTGGGCAATAATCGGTTTCGGCTTGTTGGGATTCCTTGTGGGTATACGATGCGCAACTGCAATATGGAAGTTATCTGGAATATCCAACGCCTTTATTATCTGTTTAGTAATTTCTTCGGTATTTTCGTTTTCAAGTTCCGGAACTTCGGCTATTTCAATATTTAATCTTCTCGAATGCTGTTGCAAATATATTACTTCCAGAGTGAGTTCCTCGATTTGTGCTTTGAGTTGATTATTTTCAGCTAGCGTTGTTTTCAGGGTGGAATTTAAAGCTGCAATTTCTTTCTCCAATTTACTATTTTTGTCAACTAAGTCTTTCAAAGAACCCGAATTGAATATTTTATACTAATATACGAGGGTTGTTTTTTAATTAACTTCCGTTTTTCTCCTGATAAAAAAGTAGTACGAATTTCGAAACAATTTCTGTGCTGGTAGTTAGATTCATCCTTCAGCTTCAATTTGCCACCTTACTGAATAAAATCGGACATTTTTTCTATTTTTTATCGATTTTACAAGCGCGCTCCTCGAACTATTTTCCCGCCAACCCATAGAGAATTCGACTTCTTTTTCTCCCATCGCTCCGTCCGCGAGCAGGCATTAACATTAAACAATGGGTGGGCAGGTGATCGCGGACGCAGCGGAGGGAGAAAAAAAAGCCGAATTCTCTATGGGTTGGCGGGAAAATAGTTCGAGGAGCGCGGTTGTAAAATCGATAAAAAATAGAAAAAATGTCCGATTTTATTCAGTAAGGTGGCAAATTGAACCTGAAGGATGTATCTAACTATCAGCACAGAAATTGTTTCGAAATTCGTACTACTTTTTTTTCAAGAGAAAAACGGAAGTTAATTAAAAAACAACCCTCGTAATACTGAAAAATATTTTATTGTTGAAAAACGTTGTTGGACTTATTCCCTTTTTTCAACCTTATGGAATTTTAACTGAAGAAAAACCTGAAAATAACTTAAACTGATATTTGAATTTATTTTTTTTAATTTTGCAGCACAGAAGAAAAAATAAAAAGATTAATTAATACAAATAAAATTAAAAACTATAATGAAATTGAGTCATCAAGACAGTCTCAATAATGGAGTAAATAATTATAAATGGAATCAAATATTCCATGCATAAAAAAAGTTTAAAATACGTTTAAATTAGAAGAAAATTTTATTTTGGCTCAGTTTAAAGTACAAATTATAAGAAAAGAAAAACAAATTATCTTAAATTCCAAATTTAATAAAAAAAATACAATGAATGGACATTGATTTCGAAAATTCAAGGGGCTGTATCTCCCTATAAGGGAGTTATTTCCACCCTCTTTTCACTCACGTGTCGAGAAAAGATTGGAGATTCTTAAGCCCCAAAAATCAAATTTTCCTTTTTTTGGACTTTTTCCCCTTTTTTAAACTGGCGATGGTGATTCAAATACAGGGTGTTTCAAAATTGGGTTGCACGGCTTTTATTCGGAACCAACGCCTCCTATGGTCATGGAAGTAAGGTATACCCCTAGGTAAGTGAGCCTGGAAAATCCATTGAGATGACTTACAGCGCCCCTAGCGGCGAAATTAAAAATTTAAAAAATAATTTAAAAACTAAGGGACATAGAGCAAAAACTTTGGTGAGAGTATTGTTGAAAACGTCGTGAAGGACTCACTGAAAAAAATTTGATCAAAATATCTTGAATATTCGTGGAGATATTAGCATGTGAAATAGCACTTTTTCAGGGGGTCAAAAAAGAAAAAGTTCACATATTTGCAAAATTTTCAGTGTTATTGTGTAGTTTTGTGTTTTTTTAGTTGAATGAAAACAAAATTTAACAAAAAAATCAAAAAAATTTGCAAATATGCGAACTTTTTCTTTTTTGACCCCTGAAAAAGTGCAAATTTCTCATGCTAATATCTCGGCGAATATTCAAGGTATTTTCATGAATTTTTTTTCAGTGAGTTCTTCATGACGTTGGCAACAATACTCTCCTTGATGTTTTTGCTCAATCTCCTTAAGTTTTTAAATTATTTTTTTTACCTTTTTAATTTCGCCACTAGGGGCGCTGTAAGTCATCTCAATGGATTCTCCAGGCTCACTTATCTAGGAATAGACCTTACTTCCATGACCCTAGGAGGCGTTGGTTCCGAATAAAAGCCGTGCAACGCAATTTTGAAACACCCTGTATATAGGAAACGCCAAATGCTTAAATGAACTAGTCATTTTTTATGCAGCTTAAATCGACTTTCTGTGAATTCGCTGATGGGTTCATCAAAGGCATAGCATAAATAAAAAATATTTAAAAAGAAAACACAGCACATGAAGTAACACAAAATTTCAAGCAAATTTTAAAAAGTCCAACCGCGACACACTCCGGACTCCTAATGCAATCCCGTAAACTGATTTGCGGAGCAATGTCCATAGCGCAGCAAAATTCGTAACTGAATCGAAATATTTACACTCAAACCTGTTTTTGTGCGGACCTTTTCTGTGCAATTTTTTATTTGTGTGACTTTTTTTGTGCGATGTATAAAAATTTCAAATTTTGTATATAACTAAAAAAACTCAGCTATGCTAAGGGATTTTCCCTACGGTCTTACGCGAGCTTTTTTATGCGGTCTTTATTCATCGCATAAAATTTTTTTAAATTGTGTTGCGAAAACCATTTTTTATTGCTACTCGCTAAGTTTTGTGCGAATTTTCTTATGCGGTCCATATTCCTCGCACAAAAACAAGTTTGACTGTATTTATGTTCATGAATAAGTAATAGACTATTATGGTATGAATAAGTAATATAGTCTCTACCGTAAAAACAAATCCAGATTGATTTTAACGGGGAAAATTTTATTTACATAAAAAATTACGTTAATTTTACATGATTTCATAACTTATTAATTTACCTATTTCATTAATTTTTTACTTAAAAGTTAGTCCAAATTTATTTTTTGGCCCACGGTTAGTTAAAAGGTCAAACTTTTGCCCGTATCACAGCTAAAGTTGTGCAGTGCAGGTCTGCTCGCATTTTCGCATTTCCCAACGGTGTGGTCCTGTCGAGTTTATCGCACGTGCGTATGGACTTATTTTAGCTGTTTTTTTTGAAATTTTAATAAAATAATAACTGGGGATGGAACCCACGAACTGCCTAAAGCTACGCAAGCATCCTACCACTGCTCCAGCGGGGTCAGTAACTTTAAAACTTATTATAACATCTTCTTTCTTTGTTCCCAAGCATGCGCACTAAATTCGTCAGGACCAGACCATTGGGATATACAAAAATGCGGTCAGCTCTAGAAGCATGCGTATCGAATTGAGTAATGTAGATCAAGGTTTCCTGACATTTGTCAGATACAAATACGAAAAGCCGCTAAACTCACTGAGGGGTGACTGACACAATCGGAGGTTGGATAAACTTTCTCAAACACTTACTGAGCCCATCAAAACAAGATGGATGATACAATTGTGTGCATCATCCAATGCATCTAGATTCTAGAAGATTCAATTGGATTATGAGAATTCTTAGCCCCCCCAAAAAACTCAAATCCTGGATCCACCAGTGCTCATGTTTAGGATTTTAAGTAAATTAAATGTTCTTATCGACACATTTCATTTATGAGTGTTGATGAAATACTTCGTTCTAGTTTGTTGTAGAGAGCCTGTATAGTTGAGTTAAGCCTAAAAGCTACAGTTCTTTTGAAAGAACCAATTTTTTAAAACTGTTGCTACCGGGGTGGGATGGGACACCATGACTTGGCGTGGGATGTGACATGCCCAATTCCTCTCAATACCAAAATACAAGCTATTACATACAATTCTTTAGATACCTTTGTTTTGAAACTGATATTGACTGGTATTGACGTTGAAAACATATTTTTTTAGATTAAAGAAGAATTTTAACTATTTTGTATTTTTCACTCAAGTTAGATTTTTCGAAGTAAATATAGGGTAAAATAACTGATGTTTTTTGTAATGAATCTTTAAAATGTGTAAAATACTTCCATCTTTGTGGTTTTTAATCTTTAAAAAGTAATCATAAATTTTAATTTAAAAAGATATGTCCCATCCCACCCGGGATGGGACAAATTTTAGACTTACTTTAATTCGTTTATAAATCTTAAGTTTTATTTGCTATCACATTGGTTATATTTTAAACAGGGTTGAAAAAAAAACGGTTTAAAAAAACAAACAAAAAAAAAACGAGTTTTTTGGTTTAAACCAGGTTTTTTTTGGTTTAAACCAAGTTTTTTTTTAGAATTTTTTTCAGAATAAGTTATTTTAGTAGTGATGTTTGAAATTGAGTTGTAAATGAGACATTTATTTCAGGGGTTGTTTATAATTGAAAATGATTTGTATATTTCAATTAATTAATTTAATTAGTTAATTAATATTAAATTAATTTGTTTTAAAAATAATTTTAGTTTTTAAAACATTCCAATTTGAATATTATTTTAGTGAATAAATATCAGTGTTAATTTATCTAGGTAATCTAGGATAAATGGTTGAAATAATCAAATTATTTATCTTAATTATATATAGATTAATTTATGAACTTAAGAAAGAGAAAATTTTATTTTTTTTAAATAAGAAGTAAAAATGAAATGTAAACAACTAATGTTAATCGAAATTGGATAATAGATTGAGATAATTAATTTGAATAATAATTAAATGGTAAAATAATCAAATTAATTATCTTAATTATATGGATTAATTTATGAACTTAAGAAATTTCTTTAGAAAGAGAAAATTTAATTTTTTAAATAAATAAAAGTGAAATGTAAGCAACTAAATTTGATAAATGATTTAAATAATTAATCCGATTAAGGAAATCAACATTTTTTTATTAACTTAGTAAAAAACCCAACTGGTTTTTTTCTGTTTATAAACAAACCAACTGGTTTTTAGTTTTTATCATTAAAGAAATCAACGGTTTTTATTAATTTAGTAAAAAAACCAACTGATTTTATTACTGACAAATAAGACAAATTGGTTTTATCAATTAATTAAAATCCACACAAGCCATCTTTTATCAGTGAAAAAGAGATAACTTTTGTTTATCTTTAGTTACTCTTTGAAATAATGTTTCATTTTAAAGGACATTTATAAATAAACTATCTCTTGCAACATATAATAAGTTTAACCTAAGCATTTAAGGTTAAGTTTAGAGAGAATTCAATAATTAAAACCATTAAATTAATAGAATTCTGATTTTTAATCACCTTAAAATGTCAATTTTTTGATAAATCTGACCTTTTAATTTTGTGCAAAAGATTATAATTAATAACACTTTCTTTAAAAAAATCCTGAAAATATTTTTAATTTCTAAAAAAAACCCCAAAAAAACAAGTGTTTTTTTTTGGTAAAAAAAACATTTGGTTTAAACCATGAAACCGGCCAACCCTGTTTTTTAAACATGTTAAAATGTTTCAAGATGTTATTTTGAAAGTTTCAAATTTATACAAGGAAAACTGAATTTTTTAAAAATATTCTTGGAAAAAGTGTCCCATCCCTCCCCGTTCTCCCCTAAGCTTTTAAAACACTTTTGACTTAAATAGAAATTTTAAACTATTTTTCCATTTTATGATAGTAGTTTTGCCAATTTTTACAACTTTTAGGGCCAATGCTTGACTGAATTATGGGTAAATAATTTTTTTATAATTTTTTCATTTTTTTTCATAGTCTATTTGAGTGGTTCCCAAAGTTGGTTCCGTGGAACCAAGGGGTTCCACGAAAAAATTTAGGGCTTCCATGGGACAAACTTTATTTCCTTAAAAAAATAAGAATGGACCAAAAAGGTTCTCAAAATGAGTTAAAACCCTACTACTACAAAATTTTACCCCCCACGGTACCACATGGGGATCTTGCGTGATACTTTTTGGAAAATCCCCAACATTTTGATATTTTTTGTCAAAAGATAAAGATAATGGTCCGGAAAAGTCCCCCCCTTGGACCCAAAAAGCTTCTCAAAATGAGTTAAAACTCTACTTTAACAAGTCAAATTTCAAAAATTTTCTGGGGGAGGACCCCCATACACCCCAGCGGTACCACAAGGGGATCTTGCGTGAGGTATTTAGAAAATAACCACGAATTAGACATTTTTGCCAAAAGGTGAAGGTGATAGTCTGGAAAAGTGCCCCCCCCTTGGACCCGTGCTGGATCCGCGCCTAGTTTCATTTAATATCAGATATTAAATTTTGAACAGTCATTGATTAAAAAATATTCAGGGTTCCGCGATCATTGGCAACAAATTTTGGGATTCCAGGACCAAAATAGTTTGGGAACCACTGGTCTATTTCAATGCGCGCTATAAATTGAAAATTTCACCCCTTCTACAACTATGAAAGGTTTCAAACTTCTTTTTTGCCTTCTCTTATTAGGAATTCACCTAGTTATGGTTTTAAAATAGAGGTAAAAAAGAGGTAAGTTATTTTAAAGTCATTTTTATGAAAAATTTGATGAAATTATAAAATTTCAAAGTGAAATGGGCACCTGAAGATATTAACTGATTGAGCTCATATTTTGTATTATTAATAGGCATGGTAATCCCCAACTATTCCCACCATAGGCGTTTTCAATTTCCGAAGCTAATGTTTTTCGCTCCACCCTAACGTACAATACTGGAAAAAATAAACGCCTCAGACCCTATATCGTCGGAACGGGTAGTGAAATAAAGACAAATAAGGTATCATTTTTCATGATTTGAAGTATTCTATATACAGAAAAATTTTCAAGTGTTTAGGGGGTCGTCTTCATATTAAACGAAGCACCAACTTTAGTTTTTCCTATCCACTGGACTGAGTCGTCCAGTATTGTACTACTTCCATAAACACTTGAAAATCGCCGCTTTTCAGGAACATTAATAGCAGTTGTCTTAGCTTTGAAACTTTGCAATCCTTTAAGCCATTTTAACACCCCCTGTAAACCACAGGGATTTTTATTGATCCCTGCAATTGTGTACCATGATACAGTGGCGTAGACAGAGGGGGCGCAACGGGTCTTTTGCACCCCCAAGCCCCAAACTTTTTCTGTGTGAAACTAAATATTTCAGGATTTCTTTTATTCCCCTAATCCACGAAATTCGGATTAGGTACACTAAAAAAAGTTAAAAATCAGTTTTTTAGGTTCAAATTTTCAAAATTTTATGAGGGAGGACCCCCAGACCCCCTTGGTACTTGTAACTTTATTATTACAACTATATTTTATATTAAGTTTCTCAAGACGTTAAAATTCTACCATAAAACCTGTGTCCGAAATTAGGATAAGGCCTACCAAAACGAGTTGAAAAACCGGGTTTTTTTTACTTAAATTTTCGAAAACTTTATGGGGGAGGACCCCCAGACTAATAGTTCTAATAGTTGGAGCAGTATAATTCACTACCTTTCCCATATTAAGATCATCAAGAAGATTCAATTGGATTATGAGAATTCTCAGTCCCCCTAAAAAAACAATCCTGGATCCGCCCCTGCTTATATTTAGGATTTTAAGTAAATAAAATGTTATTATCAACACATTTCATTTATGAGTGTTGATGAAATACTTCGTTCTAGTTTGTTGTTAACAATATATTTCTTTGTTTCATGATTAATATTACATCATTAATATATTTTAATATTAAGTTATTCATTCAGTGAGAAAACAATTAGTGTTTTTCAAAACCTTGATTTTTTCTTTCAATTCGATATCCATTATGCACCCCCAAAAATAATTTCTGGCTACGCCACTGCCATGATTATCTTGCACCACCTGACTCTTTACCACCATCTCTTTTATCTCTTCTTGTACCACCTGGTTCTTTTTGAAGGTGATTCGGGTCCATTTTCTCTTTATGGATGACAATTGTGCTCCAAATCTTATTGTCACCATCTCAGGGCTTCTAAAAAGTCATATTATGTATTGCCCCAAGACACAAGTATCAGACTTGGTAATAATGAGTTGAAATAAAAAAATATTTATTTTTGAAGTAAAAGTTTAGGTAATTTGTTCTTAAAAAATTGGAATATTATAAGTTGGGCTAGAATTTATATGTAATTACATATATTCAGGAATCTGATATTGAAGTGTGCTCTTGAATTCGATATGTTTTAAAAGATTTTGAATCGATTAAAACCATGTTTATTTTACATATTTTCACATATTTCGGTTTACTTACATATTTTTACATATTCAACCTATAACTACATATTTATCCATTTTCAAGTTTTTCAAAAATAATCACACGTTTGACCGATTTTCAAGTTAAAGTAACCCATAAAATGAAATACGAATTCAAATTGTAGTTAAAATTAGTGCACCCAATGCTGAATTAAACTTTTAAAAGGTTTTGAAGTAGGACTGTCAGATAAAACGTGTCAGGCGCACCGAGAAAGGAAGTACACACTTGGTTTTGGCAACAAGATAGCAATAAAAAACCCTTGAGCTCAATGTGCCTGCTTCTGTTTCTGTTTTCTTCATCCCCTTGGGGGATAAAAAAACCACCCGACCACCAAGTGGATCATCTTGGTGTGGTGGGGGTGGGGGGCATGGGCGTAGCCAGGATGGGCAGTTTCCCCTCTAAGAGTCGAGTAATTTACTTTTACTTGACTTTAGCTAAGTTAAACCGCAGTTTTTTAGGGTCAAATTTTTTTTTTTTAAATTTCTGGGTTAGGGCCCCCAGGCCCCCCTTTAGAATTTAAACATTTATTATTTACACTTTTTTCATAATAAGTTCATTAAAATCAAAATCCTACCTTAAAATGTTTGACCAAATTTGGATTTTACGTGTATCAAAAATCAGTTTAAAACCATGTTCTTAGGGACAAATTTTCTAAAATTTACTGGGGGAAGACCTTAGACCCCCCTTTGAAACTTTAACCTTAATTCCTAATAACTTTTCTTATATAAAGTACTCTTGGATGCCAATTCTACCTAAAAATGCGTTGAAAAGCTACATTAAGCCTATTAAAATGGATGAAAGGGGCTGAAAAATATTTTTGGTCCCCTCCCGAAAAACATTTCAATATTCGCCTTCACTGATTCAAAATTAAAAACAAGAGCTCCCACCCAAGAAATCCAAGGGGAGTTAGGGAGCTGACCTCGATTCCAAAATTATTATGCCTATTAAGGTAAATGTGGGTATAGTGGACACTGTACCAATAGTGGCCACATGGCTGATTAATTTTAAATAAAACGAGTTAGAGGCATCAAACAGCGTCAAAATTCAAAGGCATAGTAGATTGTACAATCAGGTAAGCTGGTAAATTACCACCGATACCACAAATCAGCATGGGAAGGATATTTAAATATTTGAAAATAACAACATCGGCCGAGTGACTGAAATTTGATTTCGCTTATTGAATCACGTAAGGAAACGGGTATTTCGGAACTGATTTTTTTATTTATTTTTATTACCGTTTGATTGACTTTTAAATTTATATTTAGATAAAGAAGAGTATATAAAATGATACTGAATAAAATTTATTTGAAAATTTTGACTTTACGAGGATTTATGGGGGTGGCCACTTTACCAACACATAATCTTCGATTTTCCAATAGTGGCCACTGCAATGGCTTCAAAAAGAAACATAAATAATATTAATTTGAATAAGTTTTTCTTCATAAACTGTTGATTGCGCTTTAAAATTAGTGTTGTATTAATTTGGTTTCATTCTGGCTTTGGGAACCAAGGTTTCTAAAACATTGAATTATATGCTAAATTCTTCTCAAATCAGCTACAGCGTAGAGTTTGGGCCGGAAACTATCGTATTTAAGTATTTTTTTAAATAAAGTTAATTTTATTTAATCTAAAATACATTTAGTTGGGAAGGGAGATTTAATTAGAGCTAAACGACTATACCAAAAAACCCCCTCAATTTCATGCATAAACCCCTCATATAGGCCGAAAAGAGAGGTGTCCACTATTGATGCAAGAGGTGTCCACCATAGATACAACAGCTACATCAAGGTGGCCACTATAGATGCAATTTGGAGTACTTTTTAATTAATTAATTAAAAATACTCTACCCAATCTAATTAAAATTTTTAATGGTAAAATCGAAAGAAGGAGATCCATTTAACCTAAAAATAGAAAGATAACCGTTTCCAAGCAAATAGGTTGGTATTTATTAAGAATTTAAGCAAAAATTTTCCTTAAAGTGTCCACTATACCCTCATTTACCTTATGCTTGCTTTTTCTCTTGAAAATTCTGAATAATATGCAAGGTATGATCCACCTCGAATGCAACCTAGATGGTCCCTAATGTCCAAAAAGGAGTCACAAAACTACTTTTTAGGGTCAAATTACTAAAATTTTTCCGCAAAAACAAAAGCATCTTTGTTTCCACGCTACCCACAAAACGTTTACATTAATTTCATTAAAGGTCAAAAACCGCTCTAGAAACAATACTTTGGTTACGGTCAGTGGCGTATACAAGGTGTCCCATAAATGTTGGGTCACACTTCTAGGGGGGGATAGTAGACACCTAGACGAGTCATAACCACATAGGATTTGGGGGTCCCAGACCGAATCCCAGGGAGTTAAAAATGTAGCGACACCCCAAAAAATTATTGAAAAATTCAATTTGTAGAAGAACTACTTTTGGTAAAAATTAATTATGGACTCAAAAATTGTGGATTAATATCATCTTTAAAATTATCTTAAAAGTTTTCAGTTTAAAATTTTTTATTACAAAAAAAGTTTAAAAACCACAAAAAAATGTGAAAACTCTGCCAAACCTTTATTTTGTATTTCGAAATCCTTTCTTTTGATTTAATAATCAGAAAGATCATAGTCGAAAACCCTAAAGTCCAAAGTGTCACGTAAAAACCTTCAATATTAAATGCTTGAGAGCCTGTTAAAGCATGGTTTAAGTCCGTTTTTTGCGTCCGCAAACTGTCGTTTTGGAAACGGCTATAGGAAACCAGTTTGCGCACGCAAAAAAACGAACTTCAACAGGATCTCAAGCGTTTAATATTGATGGTTTTTACATGAAACTTTGGACTTGTGGCGATCAACTACTTTGAGTAATCGCCAACCTCAGAAACATGACCTGTCTAGTATTTCTTGCTTTAATAGACAAAGATCCACTCGTAGAGGGAATAACTATTTATTAAAATTTGAACATTAAAAAGGGTGTAGAATAAATAATGAAAATCGGGGCACAGGTTGAACAATACTGGCCATATATCTACACTGGTGATCCCGGCTCACAGATCCTCTTCTTTACTCAGGAAGACTCTGAAAGAATACATTGGTTCCTATCCCACTCCCGCCACTGCGGCACTTTCAAATCCCAGTGGCAAGAGCGGGACTCGAACCATCCGCCACAGTACCCCCCTCAGTGACCGAGAGGGAGACGGAAGCGGATTCTTCGGCCAGAGCGACTGAACCTTTCAGGTTGGGTTGATGAGGAACCATCCGGGACCGATGCTGTCAAGGTAGGACAAGGCTGAGGCACAAGAAGGAATGCTGGCTTTACTCTGTCGATGGAGACAGTCACTTCTCGATTATTTCGCTGAAGGACAAAGTCCTTTTGATTTCTCCTGAGAACCCGAAACGGGCCTTCGTATGGAGTTTGCAGAGAACGGCGAACCGCATCAATTCGTACAAACACGTGTGAACACTGCTTCAGCTGTTTATGCACGAAAATGTCAGGCTTTGCATGATGAGATGCAGGAACCGGTCTAAGGCGACTCATGTTTTCTCGAAGGCGAATCAGGAAGTCGTGCAACTGGCGTGGCGATGGCGTGGATGCTGGCTGTCTTAAGAATTCCCCTGGGAGGCGCAAGGTAGTTACATAGACTAATTCTGCAACCGATGCATTCAGGTCATCACGAAGAGCTGCTCGAAGTCCGAGGAGAACGATTGGTAACTTGTCCACCCAGTCTTCGGAGTCCTTGCATCGGATCGCCGCTTTGAGGTCTCGATGGAACCTTTCGACCATCCCGTTTGCCGCTGGATGGTATGCAGCGGTGCGAAATCTCTTGCAGCCAAGGAGGTTGCCCAGCTGTTGAACCAACTGCGACTCAAATTGTGTGCCTTGGTCGGTCACGATGTTTTGAGGACAACCAAACCTCGAGACCCATCCGGCCATGAATGCCTGCGCCACTGTCTCTGCTGACTGGTCAGGGATTGGTATGGCTTCCGGCCACCGAGTCCAACGGTCGATGCAAGTAAGACAGTAGCGCTGACCTCGTGACGGTGGAAGTGGCCCCACGATATCGAGATGCACCACTCTAAACCGGTCGTCCGGGACTGGAAACTGTCCGATTTGAGACTTGGTGTGGCGAGTCACTCTCGACCGCTGGCACTGGATGCAAGAACGAGCCCAAGCAGCGCAGTCCTTGCGAATATCCCTCCAGAAAAACCTAGATCTTAAAAGATTAACAGATGAGCGCACACCAGGATGGGACAAGTTATGCAGATTGTCAAAAACTTGACGGCGAAATTCAAGTGGTATGTATGGTCTTACCACACCAGTTGAGACGTCACACGCCACCTTCAAGTCCGTACCGGGGAACACCACCTCTTCAATGTCCAGACCTGCATTTGAACCGCGGAGCTCCTCCAGCTCGGGGTCGTCTACTTGTGCTTGAGCTAAAAGATGGTAATCAATTTTATTAGGGAATCCGACACTGTAAATTCGGGATAAGGTATCGGCCACTACATTCTTTTCACCTGGTAAATATCTTATGTCAGTTGTAAATTGGCCTATGTATTCCAAATGCCTTAACTGTCGTGGGGAACATTTCTCAGCTCTCTGCTGGAAGGCAAACGACAGGGGTTTATGGTCCGAAAAGATAACAAAATTCCTACCTTCCAAAAAATAGCGAAAATGTTTAACAGCTGAATATGCAGCTAACAGCTCGCGGTCATACGCGCTGTACTTTAGTTCAGCCGGATTTAGTTTTCGCGAAAAATATTGGAGAGGTTGAGTCTTACCCTGGACCACTTGGTTTAAAACTGCGCCAACAGAGGTAGAGGAAGCATCCACCATGACAGAAATTTCGGCATCAGCAACGGGATGGGCAAGTAAGGTGGAGGTAGCCAAGGATTCTTTACAAGCCTCAAATGCAGCCACGGTTTCGTCGTTCCACTCGATTTTAGTAGTATCGTTTTTCTTCTTACTGTTAACAAATGCGTACAATGGAGCCTGGACCTCCGCTGCCCTGGGGATGAAACGGTGGTAGAAATTAAGCATTGCGAGAAAACGTCTCAAGTCCTTTACGGTCTCGGGACGTGGGAAGTTAGCGATGGCTGAAACCTTGTCTGGCACAGGTGCTATTCCTGAAGGAGATACAAGATAGCCCAGGAAAACCACTTCGCCAGCACCGAAGATACATTTATCAGGATTGATCACCGATCCGTACTTTTTTAGCCGGCAAAAAACTTCCTTTAAGTGGTCCTGGTGGGATTTCTCGTCATCTGAAACTACCAGAACGTCATCAAGATAAGAAAAGCAAAAGTCCAGTCCCCGGAATACCTCATGCATAAACCGTTGAAAGGTGTTGCCTGCATTCCGGAGTCCAAATGGCATTTTGACAAAGGAAAATGATCCAAAAGGGGTTGTTAAAGTTGTCTTCGGAACATCTTCTGGCTCGACCGGAATTTGGTAATATGCCCTTACTAGATCGATTTTGGAAAAAACAGATTTTCCCGAGAGGTTGTGAGAAAAGTCGTGCAAATGCGGGATCGGGTAGCGATCAGGAACTGTGACAGCGTTCAACCTTCTAAAGTCGCCACAGATGCGCCAAGAATTGTCCTTTTTTGGGACTAAATGGATTGGACTGGCCCATGGGCTGTTAGCGGGGACGCAGATCCCATCAGCGAGCAGTCGCTCAAACTCCTGTTGCACAACTTTCAACTTCTCTGGAGACAATCTTCGGGGTTTGGAAAAAACCGGTGGGCCTGTTGTTTGAATACAATGTGTGGTTGTATGCAGCACATTCGAACCAGACAAGTTAGAGTTTAAAATTTCCGGGAACTCCTGCAGCAGGTCATGAAAAGGAGATTTATTTGATACAAAACTCAAACCGAGGGAAGGTCCGTTGACTACTTTGGCTTTGACGCTAAGTGTTGTTTCCCTATCGATTAGGCGTTTATTTTTTACATCGACAAGTAGGCCAAATTTGTTTAGAAAGTCAGCTCCGAGGATGGGTCATGTGACGTCAGCGATTACAAAATTGAAAGGAAAATTTCGACGCAAGCCAATATTAACTTTCAAAACATGGGTTCCAAAGGTCTTAATGCGAGTACCGTTGGCGGCATATAAATTCACATCGTTTAATGGTTTGAAATTTTTAAAGTTACCTCTGGGGAGTACCGAGACGCACGCTCCAGTATCGACGAGGTACCGTAGTCTTGAATCCTTATTGTAGACGAAGAGACGACTGTTAAGGGCCTCGACCTCCTCCGTCGTCGCGAGAGTCGGGGCTACTAGTTTTCCGAGACAAACTTGCATGGCTGGCGACATTTATAGGCTCTTTTACCAAATTTAAAATGGTACCAGCATAAATCGTAGTCTCTTCTGTGCTGGGCTCCTGATCCCGAACTCCTAGAGCGGCGTCTGCTTGGGGAATTAGAGCGGTCCTGAGATCTGCCCATACGGGATATTTGGTTTCGCAGTTCAGCAATATCTTGACGCAGGAGAGAAACTTCGGACTCATCTCGCTCATCCACTGAGGAAACGCCTGAGGTCTTTGATACCTCCAAGGCTTTATCCGCCATTAGGGCCAGCTGGTCAAGAGGCTCGCTGGGGATGCTCAGGATCTGATGAACTGAAACTGGTAGTCTTTGTAGCCATAAGGACTTAACTTCATCGTCAGAAAAATCCTTTGCTAACCTCTTCATCTCCTGCAGTAAATGAGTCGGCTTTTTATCACCCAGCTCTAATTCGTGAAAAAGCAATCTGAACTTTGACGCTTTAGACTCAGAAAAATGGTCGATCAGTCTTCTTTTTAGAGCGTCATATTTTCCCTCGGCGGGAGGAGAGCAGATCAGGTCACTCACATGGGAGAGAATGGATTCATCGAGTGCAGACACCAGGCAGTAATACTTCGTTTGGTCGACTGAAATGTTCGAGGTGATAAACTGGGCTTCAATAAAATGAAAATATGCTTCAACGTTAGACTTCCAGAAGGGAGGCGGTTTAAATCCGACGGCCTGAACTTCCGCAGAGGCAATGGGCTTCACTTCGTCACCAGGCATACTGGAAGCAAGGGCAAAGGGAAGAACGCTGCGTGTTGAGATGTTTCACATAAATCGGGTCACCAATGTGGCGATCAACTACTTTGAGTAATCGCCAACCTCAGAAACATGACCTGTCTAGTATTTCTTGCTTTAATAGACTAAGATCAACTCGTAGAGGGAATAACTATTTATTAAAATTTGAACATTAAAAAGGGTGTAGAATAAATAATGAAAATCGGGGCACAGGTTAAACAATACTGGCCATATATCTACACTGGTGATCCCGGCTCACAGATCCTCTTCTTTACTCAGGAAGACTCTGAAAGAATACATTGGTTCCTATCCCACTCCCGCCACTGCGGCACTTTCAAATCCCAGTGGCAAGAGCGGGACTCGAACCATCCGCCACAGACTTAAGGGTTTACAACTATGATCTTTCAGATTATAAAATCAAAAGGAAGGATTTCGAAATACAAAATGAGGTTTTGGCAGAATTTTCACATTTTTTGTGGTTTTTCAACTGTTTTTCATAATAACACAAATTTTAAAGTGAAGACTTCTGAGATAATTTTAAATATGATATTAAACCACAATTTTTGAGACCCTAATTAAAATTTTACCAAAAGTAGTTCTTCTACAAATTGAATTTTTCAATAATTTTTTGGGGTGTCGCTCCATTTTTAACTCCCTGGGATTTGGTCTGGGACCCCCAAATAATATGTGATTCTGACTCCTATAGGTGTCTACTATCCCCCCTAGAAGTTTGACCCATTATTTATGGGACACCCTGTATAAGGGGATTTCAGCCCAAATCCTGACTTGGTGTACCAAAACAGGCTAAAACCCTGTTTTTTAGGGTCAAATTTCCAAAAATTTACTGGAGGAGGACCCCCCAGATCCAGTTTCCTACTTGGAACTCTATTATTTTCAACTTTTTTTACATTAAGTTCAACCCGAATGCAAATCCTATCTAAAAATATGAATTTTAAGTTTAGATTAGGTGTGTCAAAACTAGTTAAAAACCAGTTTTTTAAAGTCATATTTTCCAAAATATCTGGGGGAATCCCCCAGACCTCCCTTTGGTACCTGGGAATAAATCATTTACAACTTTTTTAGATTAAGTTCTCTACCTATAAAATTGTAACTAATAATGTATACAAAACTGAATTGGACATTATAAATTTTCTTTGGAGGGTGTGAAAAATAATATTGTTCCCCTCCCGAAATAAATTTCTATATAGGCCACTTTCTACTGCCCTCTCTTTTACAGGGCTATAAAATTGGTCTCGACAAATATAAAAAAAAAATTGACCTGGCTTACCATGTGCTTGCGTAATATTTGAAGAGCCCCTTTCAAAAATTACTTAACATTTTATTTTTATTATTACATATTTGGCATTTTTAATACATATTTTGCTAAATATCTATCTTCCAGAATTTGAAAAAATACTTTTTGAAACAATCAGATTTTTCTCACGCAGGGCCGTATCCGAGGGGGGGTTTCCAAACCCCTAACCCCGAAATTTCAACGTCAATTTTTTACTTACTGTTTATCCTTAAAAATTCGTCTTAAAATGCATAAAACCTTGAAATTTTAAAATCTATTATTAAAATCACTCCTTGAAAATTTTTGAGTTACAAGGAGTGGTCCTCCTCGGGTTGCTTTAACCCCCCTAATAGGAATAAGCACTAACAGTGCGAAAGAGGGGAAGTGGGAACTCGGGGGTGGGAAAAAAAGGGTAAAGCTACTCCAAAACGAGTTAAAATCCTGTTTTTAGGGTCAAATTTCCAGAAATTTTCTGGGGGAGGACCCCCAGACCCCCTTACGAACTCTATAATTTTCAACTTTTTTGTAAAAAGTTCGTCAAAAGCAAAAATACAACCAAAATGGAAATTAAATTCCTGAAAATGTATGTCCAAAATCCGGATTAGGTGTACTAAAAAGAGTTATGATCTACTTTTTAGACTTAAATTTTCAAACATTTTCTGGGGGAGGACCCCCAGTTCCCACCTTTAGGACATTAGAAGACTATTTTGATATTGAAAATTCACAGCCCCTCCCCCAAAAAAAACAAATCATGGAACCGCCACTGTCTATTTACCCTGGTCACCAACAAAATTGAACTAAAGTTGAAAATTTTTTTACAAACACCCCCGAAAAAAGTCTGGTTACGGTCCTGTTCACACGATCAAGTAATCAGTGAAGTGGACGCATCTACTTGTGAAGACGTCATCATACCATTCGCTTCATGAAAGGGAAATGCTAACAAGAGGTCACTGATATCTTGTAACATCGCCTTGGCACACGAGTATTGTTTTGTAATAGTCCTGAATGCATCATTCGGCTTCCAAATAACTTTTCAAACGAAATGTAGGTCAAGCTGAAATGTTTCTTCGCACTAGTAACCATGAGAATTATTTAAACCAAAGTTTCCACTTTCGATAACAACTTCCTGTTTGAGCTGCGAAGAAATAAGTTTGACCCTCGGTCTAATGCCACTTAATACCAGCAAGTAGCGGCAGTTCTTACTGTCTCAGTCAGCACTGATCCCTGGGTCACGTGTTCATGTGGACATCGTTACGTGTATTCTCGTTTCAAATAAAACATCCTTCCTTAACAAAGCATCGTAGTAAGATTTTGGATGTCTGGGAATAGGGATGTCATTGCTGAGGGTCCAGAGGGGACTAAAGTACACCCGAAGCTCGTTTTTACGGGTGTAATAGAAGGTCAGGGCAGGGCCGTAACTAGACTCTTTTTTTTTCGGGGCGGGGGGGGTTTGGCAAAAATGTTTCTTGAAACTTTATTTGGTGACACAGGTAAGAAGACAGCGGCGGATCCAGGATTTGGTTTTGGGGGGCTAAAAATTTTCAATATCAAAATCGTCTTCTAATATCCTAAAAGATGGGTCTGGTGGTCCTCCCCCAAAAGTTTTTTTCGAAATTTAAGTCTAAAAAGCAGATTTTCAACTCGTTTTGGTACACCTAATCCGGATTTCGGACATACATTTTCAAGAATTAAATTTACCTTTTGGTAGGATTTTTGCATTTCTACGAAAAGTAGTAAATATTATTATTCCAAAGGAGGTCTGGGGGTCTTCCCAAAGATTATTTCTGGAAATTTGACCCTAAAAACAGGATTTTAACTCGTTATAGAGTAGCTTTTCTCTTTTTTTACACCCCTGAGTTCCCAATTCCCCTCCTCCTCACTGTTAGTTCTTATTCCTTTTGGGGAGGGGGGCTTAAGTTCCCTAGCCCCCTGGATCCACTAGTGTGATGAGTCGAACTCCTAACTCACCTTGGATACGGCCCCTTTCACTCATTTTTAGACTGACCCGAAGAGGACCAGTGGCGGATCTACGGGGGGGGGGGCTTTCGGGCTGAAGCCCCCCCAAAACGTCTAACATTTTACTAAGTTTGTCAGAACGCAAAAAATCTCTATCCGAAATTCGGATGAGGCGTACCAAAACGTGTTGAAAAAGTGGGTTTTTAGACCAAAATTTCCAAAAATTTTAAGGGGGAGAACCCCCAGACCCCCCTTTTAATGGTTTTAGTTGGATAATTCGCTACTTTTTCCGTATTACCATTAACAAGAAGATTCAATTGGATTATGAAAATTCTTAGCCCCCCACAAAATCAAATCCTGGATCCGCCACTGAAGAGGACCACTTCTTGTAAGTCCCAAAATTTTCAAGGAACGACTGTTATAATAGATTTCAAAATTTCAAGGGGGGTTAGGGGTTTTCCCCAAGAAAATTTTTGAATTTTGAACCTTAAAAGTAGGGGTTTTATGCATTTTAGGGCGAATTTTTAAGGAAAAACAGTAAGTAAAAAAATTGATGTCAAAATTTCGGGGGAGGGGGGGGGGTTGAACCCCCCACCCCCCTTGGATACGGCCCTGTAATAGGTAATAATATGCACTCTTGTCCAAAAATTAAGGATAGTTTGATTTTTATGAATTTCGTCACAAGTTTTTTTTCCTTATCAATGAAATAGACAATATGCATGAGTTTCATGTCCCTTTTAAAATGAAAGAGCATGAAAAATTACGTTGAAAAATGTTAATTAAACTACAATTCGATCAAATTAGATTTTTTTTATATAAAATACAAAGCACCTGGGCCCATAGGGCCCTTATCTTTGATTAACAATTACAATAACAACTTAAATACAATTGACAAGGTATGAGAAATACAATTAAAAAGAGAACGTAAAATCGAATTGGATATAGTAAGTAATGTATGTCTAAAAGCACAATTAAAACAACTGAAATACAATTTAAAAGTCCTTTAAAATCAAGCCAAGAAAAAAAAATATACAGGGTGTATCTGAAATGGTGCAACAAACTTTCAGGGATGATAGTACTCATCAAGACGAACAAGAATCGGTATAGAAAGGGGGGTCCCAGACCAAATCCCAGGGAGTAAAAAATGGAGCGACACCCCAAAAAAATCATTGAAAAATTCAATTTGCAGAAGAACTACTATTGGTAAAAACTTAATTATGGTCTCAAAAATTGTGGTTTAGTATTATCTTTAAAATTACTTCAAAAGTCTTCACTTTAAAATTTGTTTTATTATGAAAAAAGTTAAAAAAACACAAAAAAAATGTGAAAACTCTGCCAAAACCTTATTTTGTATTTCGAAATCCTTTCTTTTGATTTGATAATCTAAAAGATCATAGTTGAAAACCCTTAAGTCCAAAGTTTCACGTAAATAAAATCAATATTAAACGCTTGATATCCTGTTAAAGTTTGTTTTTTTGGGTGCGCAAGCAGATTACTAGAGCTGTTTCCAGAACAGCTGTTTGCGCACGCAAAACACAAACTTTAACAGGATCTCAAGCGTTTAATATTTATTGTGTTTACGTGAAACTTTGGACTTGAGGGTTTTCAACTATGATTATGGAATTGCCACGGCACCCCCTCAATTTTTTCGAGCTACAGAGAAAACTATTCAGGCAAAGTTTGGGCTCTGTACCTTAATTAGAAAGCGATGTCCAAGAGGAGTGAAAAAGTCCAAATTAGAAGATTTTTTTACAAAACAACTAAAAAACCTAAGATCAAACCATCTCAGTTTGTTTATGATTTTTTTATAAGAAACTACTAACGTTATAGATATAATGTTCCAAGTTTTGTTTTTTTATCATCTTTATTTTGGTAGTGGTAATTTTCTAATGTCTAACGAACTTTTGTAAAGTTGTTTTTCCTGCATTTTTAAACAGCTAATAACTCTAGAACTATACAACTAAAGAACCTAAAATTAGTCCCATTTTGTTTGCAAATTTTTTGTCTCTGATTTAATGTGCATCATGACTAGTGATGGGCAAAATCGATAATTTTAGGTATCGAACACTTATAGGTATTGAGTACTTTTAGGTATCGAGTACTTTTTTTCAATGTTGGGAAATGAACCTGAATGGACCATTTTTTCTAAGGTATATCCATACTCGATCTGAAATTAAAAAAACTGAAAGTGATCAATCAAAAAAGAATAATAATACATGTTAGAACTCATACTCAACTCAATGGACTGTATAAAAATCTCTTCTTTATTTACACAATAATGGTTTATATACATTTTTACTATATACAGATTAATCTAGAAATAAAACAGCGCCCTCTCAGTTAGAAAATATACAATGTCACAGACTTAAGCTCAACATACTCCCCGCGTTGACATGGTTACATTCAAAAAAGACAACAATTAAAAAGTCCACTTTAAAGTTACTCGACACAGATACCTTGAGAACTCCTAAAATAAATCCTATTAAACACACTTACATTGGTAATACACAAATTTTAGACACAGGTCTCTTAAATACACCATTCTGAGTTTTTATGTTGACAACTCTAATTTTACCATCTACACCAAAATATACATCAATAATTCTTCCAAGAGACCATTTAAACGTTGGCAAGTTCTCATCAACTATTAATACTAAATCACCAATATTTACATTGTTTTTCTCAAACACCCATTTATTTCTTTGTTGCATTTCATTTATATAACTACGATGCCATTTTTTCCAAACAGATTGTGCTATTTTAGATACCTTTTGCCACCTATCAAGCCTATTATCATTTAAATTCGTTAAATCAGGCTCTATGATTGCATTCAAAGATCTGTTTATTAAAAAGTGGGCAGGAGTTAAAACTCCAAAATCATCAGTATCTCTAGTTAAAGGACTCAACGGTCTAGAATTAAGAATACCTTCTATTTGAGTACATACTGTCAAGAACTCCTCAAAGGTTAAACTTGCACCTTTAACTACTCTTTTAAAATGATACTTAAAAGATTTAATAGCCGCTTCCCAGAGACCACCAAAATTTGGGGCTCTCTGCGGGATGAATCTCCACTCAATACCTTCTTCACCTAAATAGGAAGATAATGAACAATCAGGGTTAATTACTAAATTTGCCAATTTTTTAATTTCCCTACTCGCTCCCACAAAGTTTTTGGCATTATCTGAATATATTCTGGAGCATTTTCCTCTTCTAGCAATGAATCTTTTCAAAGCTGCTAAAAAAGACTCAGAAGATAAATCAGAAACAACTTCAATATGTACTGCCTTAAAAACAAAACACACAAATATGCAAACATACATTTTACATACAGTACTTTTTCTTTGTTTACCTAATTTAATAGGAAAGGGGCCACAAAAGTCCACACCAGAAATATTAAAGGGATAGTTCAAGGTGACCCTATCTTTCGGTAAACTTCCCATTAATTGAGATGAAATTACTGGCTTAACCTTAAAACAAACAACACACTTATGTACAATTTTTCTACAAGTTGACTTACCACCAATAGGCCAGAATTTCTCACGTACATGACACAAAAGAGCAGTTACTCCTACGTGAAAATACTTTTGATGATAATAAGAAATTAGTAACTCTGTAAAAACATGACTTTTAGGTAACAGTATAGGATGTTTTTTCTCAAAATTATACTCTGAATTGGTTAATCGTCCACCTACTCTTAAGATTCCCTTTGAATCCAAAAATGGATTTAAGGTCTTTAACTTGCTATTTGATAAAACATGATTATCCTTTAACAAACTTTTGATTTCACTAGCAAACCTTTCTTGTTGAATAGATTTTATCAAAAAGCTTTCTGACTCTGTTAATTCTAAGACACTAATGGGACCATACACTTTAGCCTTTTGACACTTACTGTTATTAATAAATCTAAACACATAACTTAAAATACGCAAAACTTTTGCATAGTTATTACTTAAACTTAAGATTTGGATAACAAAACTCACAGTTAATTTCATCGCAAGCACTTTGTTATCACTTACACTTGACTGATCTCGAAGTTCCCCAAAGTACTCGTCCTGCTCACTTGGGATCAAGATCAGATCACCCTGTTCCATTGGTTCTCCAGTCAGGAAAGCGGGTCCTATCCACCATAACTCACTGTCCTGGAGTTTGTGAGGGTCCATCCCTCTGGAAATCAGATCAGCTGGATTCTCCTTGGATCTAGTGTGAAGCCACTGCGCATCACACTCAGACGAAAACCTCTGTATAATAGTCACCCTATTCCGTACAAAGGTTTTTAGGCAAGTCGGGTCTTTTCTTATCCATGAAAGCACGATTGTTGCATCGCTCCAAAGAAACACCTTGTTTACGTTAATCTTCAAAGCAAGAAGCACTTTCTTTACAAGTTTCACTAGTAGTACAGTCGCACACAATTCCAGTCTTGGAATAGTCAGACATTTTATTGGCGCAACTCTTGACTTGCTTGTGACTAAATTAACTCTTACGTCTCCTGCAGAATTCGTAGATTTGCAATAAATCACCGCACCGTAACACAGTTCCGACGCGTCTGCGAATCCATGAATCTCTATGCTTACAGCCTTGTCCTGCACAATGCACCTTTGAACCTTAAATTGGTCTACTGTTTGTAGGTTCATCAAAAATTGACTCCATTCCTTCCCCTCTCGATCGGGCACCGGATCAGACCAGTCCAGACCCAGCCTCCACATCCTCTGCATGAATATTTTCGCCCTTGAGACCACCGGTCCCAAGAGCCCTAAGGGATCGAAAATCTTTGCAATGGTTGACAAGACACCTCTCTTGGTGTAGGATTCTTCTAGTTCCACCTTCACCTTGAACAAGAAGTAGTCTTCTACTGGGCACCAGGATACGCCAAGCGTTTTTGTCTCAGTTGAGTCAAACTCGTACATCTCTCGGTTAAATGTGGGGTTCAGCTCTGGGTGGTTCCCAAACCACTTATGCAACGTCATTCCTCCTCTTAGGCAGATAGCAATAAGTTGACGTTGCAACTCTTTAGCATCTTCTAAAGTTGCAGCACCGCTCAAGACATCATCCATATAGAAATCATTCCTCACAACTGGTGCAGCCTTCGGAAAGTCTTCCTCTTCATCATTCGCTAGTTGTCTCAATGTGCGCATCGCAAGGTACGGAGCGCTCGTAGTTCCATACGTCACTGTGACGAGCTCGTAGGTTCTCGGTGACTCGTATTCACTTTTCTTCCATAGAATTCTCTGAAGGCAATGTTGACTCGGATCAATCCTGATCATGCGGTACATCTTTTGGATGTCTGCTGATAAAGCATACACATGAGTCCGGAATCTTGCCATAATGGAAAATAAGTCCTCCTGTATCACACCTCCATTGTACTGTATCTCGTTTAGGGATGTTCCATTTGAGGTCTTTGAAGAACAGTTAAACACAACTCTCAGTTTAGTAGTTTCTTTCTCGGGACGGTAAACTCCATGATGGGTCGCATAGTAAGCTACATCTGGCTCCTCCTCCTCCTCAGTAACTTCCTTCATGTGACCCAGTTTCTCGTACTCGTCCATAAATTCTCTATAGAGATTTAGATACTCTGGATCTCTCGACAGTCTAGTCCACAGCGACCTCAGTCTTTTGAGAGCGATCTCTTTAGAATCGCCCAGACACGAAGGCTTCTCTTTGAGTGGCATTTGTACCACGTATCTTCCCTCCTTAGTCCTCCAATGAGTTCTCGCAAAATGCTCCTCACAAATCGAATTCTCACTACCACCTATTGACTCTAACTCATCGACACTTTCCAATTCCCAAAACTTCCTCAACGTCTCATTAAGATCCTCTCTAACTAAACCACAATGAACCTTACCTCTCACCTCTTGATCTACCTTTCCACTAACTACAAACCCAAACACAGTGTTTTGCAAAATCAAGTTAGGATTTTGGATCAAAATTTGCTCAGGTTTCAAAAGTTCGTAAAATAGCTCAGCACCTAACAACAAGTCTATTTTACCCGGCACATTAAAGTTCCTATCCGCTAACTTTATAGAATTCAAGACATCACTTTTTATGTCTACCAACTTTTGCGGGATTATGTCCGTAATCCTTTTTACTTCTAACATTGTTAAATCTCTAACAAAACTTTTTTCCTTATTAGCGATCGTAGCAAAAACTCTCTTGGTTATAGCTAAACTTGAATCGTTAACACATGATATTTCTGTGTTTATCTTTTCTTTTTTAAGCTGCAATCTATTTGAGCACTCACTACTAATTAGACAAGTTTGACTCCCGACATCTAATAGACATCTTACCTCCTGCCACTCGGAGTTTCTGTCCTTGATCAGGCAACCAATCGTACTCAATAAGGCGTTCGGCTCATTTTGATGCAGGCTTGAAGCTACCACAGGGGATCTTGAAACTTCACCTGATCGCTCACCAGCTACTTCTGTATTTTCACTAACTCTCTGATTTCTCTGAAAGTGAATTAGACGATTATGGGGTTTGCCACAAAAACAGTTCTTGTACTTGCAATTAACTGCCGTACATTCTTGACCCAAGCACTTAAAACATGCTTTGTGCACCTTCAAGATTTCGATTCTCTCTGGAACAGATTTCGCGTTGAACTTTGGACACGCGTATAATCCATGAGTCCCCTTACACAAGACACATTTGTTACTCTTAACCTCCGACAAAAATACGTTCGCAGCAGGTTTGTTGTACCGAAAGTTCTGGAACTTTGGTTTTGTTTCTTCCGAACTTCTACGAAACCCTTTGGAATTCCACTCACTGTCCAACCTCGACTTCTTCGTAGACAAGAAGATATCACACTCACGACCTAACTCTTGTGGTTTGAAATACGACTCCCCCTGCTTTGTCCCTATATGACTCGTAAGCTCTTTATCCAAGGTCATGAAGATCCTATCCGACACGATCAAGTCACACAATCCCTTAAAAGTGTCTACTCCTCTTAACTGACAGTAATAATCAAAGATCGCGCTTAATCGTGAAGCAAACTGGACGTAACTCTCGGTAGCCGCTTTTACAGCTTTGCGAAACTGGTTTAAGCAGTCCTGAGGTGTTGCTTGAAATTCTTTGAGAACCACACCTTTCAACTTCTCGTAGTCCCTTAAGTCTTCCTCTGTAATGTGAATCATTAAATTGTTAGCCTTTTCTCCCAAAAGATTCAGTAGGATCTCCGCTTTCAACTCATCCGATACGTTTTTAATTTTAAACGCTCTTTCAAGTGACTGGAAAAATAAGTGAAAGGAATCGGCTCTCGTAGGAACTGGTATACACAACGTCCTCACACTTTTGATCAAAGTCTCCAGATCTTCCACTGATTCTGGTTTTACTTCGCCTAACCTTTCCTTTCTCAGATTCTCCAACTCTAACTCTTTTTCCAACTGTTTTAATTTAAGCTGTTCAACTTCTTTATCGGGAACGGCTTGCATCGCTTTTAATTTCTCGATCTCTAATCTTTCACTCTCTAACTTTAATCTTTCACTCTCTAACTTTAATTTATTTTTATCTAGCAATGCCCGTTCATTTTTCTCCTTCCTTTCTAACTCCTTGGCCTGTCTTTCTTCTTCCGCTGCTTCTTTGATCGATTCAACTATCGTTTTTACTAACTCTGTTTCACCTTTGAACACCTCACTATCCTCAATCACGTTCCTGATCTCAATCATTTTACTACTTGTTACCTCTAACCCTAACTCTGACGCCAACATCAACAGTTCGTCCTTTTTCAAAGCGTTAATACTAACCTCCATCTTAAAGCTAAATTAATCCACTCAAACTACCCGAGACCTAATCAACCAGATCAACTACCTAAACAACAACCACTTGAACCTACTCAACCTAGATTCAAACAACCTACTCAACAACAGTTACACATCGACGACAGATCAAAATTATCCCGATCACTAAATATACTCCAAAAAACTAAGCATCCTAACCTAAGCAACTATCCTTCTAACCTTCAGCAGATCAAAACCACAGCACCTACTACTAAGAACCAACTAAGGAAACTCACCCTAACTACGCAGCTCAAAATCAATCTCTCCTAAACTAAACCAACACACTTCATCTCTACAAATCTCACCTAACACTTAACCTAGCTCAATCCGACTCGAAAACTCCGGCTCTGCTGACCATATGTTAGAACTCATACTCAACTCAATGGACTGTATAAAAATCTCTTCTTTATTTACACAATAATGGTTTATATACATTTTTACTATATACAGATTAATCTAGAAATAAAACAGCGCCCTCTCAGTTAGAAAATATACAATGTCACAGACTTAAGCTCAACAATACATTGTGCGGAATAAGTGAAGTCACCACTATTTAATTTAATAATTTATTTATAACATATTTTAATTCATTCCTGGGATTAAAGTTTAGGACACTAAAGCTTCGTTTATCTACTAACACAGGAAGTTCTTGTCAATTATTACTATCCATTTAAATAGAGTACGATCTACGATAATCTAAAATTAATTTTCAATATATTTTACTGGTGAGTATTATTGATTTATTTCTTCAAAAGTAAAATAAACTAATTTTTATTACGTGTTACTGAATAGATTGTTTTCAAATCCTAAAGAATCAAAACAAAATTAAATTTAGTTGATTAGAATTCTACGCAGTTAAAGTCAGATAGCGGGAATACAAAATAAATAAAACATGCTTATTAACTACTCTATCGTTTTGCATTAAAATTATAATTAATAAATATAATTTTTGAATTAAACATTTAAAATAATGTTTTTGCCTGAAAGATTACTATGCTTAAAAACTTTTGAGTACTAAATTTAATAGTAAATACTCTTTACTTTGCTTATAATATTTTATTAAAGCAATAACATATTAAAAGACTTTTCTTGGGAATGCATAAAATCCTAAAAAAAGAATTCATAAATAAAAATATAAATGAAATTTTAAAACTTGGGTCAAGAGATGAGTTTTATAAACTTAAACCCTGTCCGAATGATTTATACTAAATGCAATACGGATCTATCCAATAGGTATGGGAAAATTATGTCACATTTGTTTTGCACCCTCCAGATATCCTATTATCTCTACTTTTTTTTAAAAGAGATATTTCTATCAAACTTCCTTCTACGGCTACGCAAATTCTATTAACTTCATAAACAGTTCCCCCCCTGCCTAAAATATAGTTTTTTACTCCTTTTTGCTTTACAAATAAAATTGGTAATGTAATTTCAAAATCATCGAAATACATACTCACCAGTAAATAGTAATGAAATCAATACAAAAATAAAGAACCTAAATTATCTATAAATAATTTGAATATAGTTAATTTCATGGTTGCCTATATACATAGGTGGTTAATTAACGAATTCAATTAGTAATTACATAACAATAGTACTGAAGATGTTATTAATTACACCATGTAAATTATAATCGTTAAAACATAATGTATTATTGTATTTACAAAACCTAACAAATACTGGTGACTATTCTAATTAACCATTAATTGGTGCAAACAAAATATGGGCTATTTGTTTAAAAATATTCAGTAAGCAATCTAATATAATCGAATCTTTTGTCAACAGCAAGTAATTGATTATAAGATTCGATTACTTAAGTACTATTATCGGAAAAGTGGCCGCGGTGGTGCAGTGGTTAGCGTGTCTGGCTACGAGCATTACCGACCCAGGTTCGATGCCTCGCGGCTCCTGCTTGGGTAGCTGGTCATGGGTCAACTCAGCCCTTCATCCTTCCGGGGTCGATAAATGAGAACCAAGCTTGCTTGGGGAATCAACTGGGGGTCCAGCGTCGGGCTAGCCACTCGGCCTGGACACACGCTAGTAATTAGCACCCCAGGCCCAAAAAGGCTACAGAAACGGAGATGGGCACCGCCTGATGGGCCACTAGGCCCGGGCAGACTTTGATTTGATTATCGGAAAAAGTACCCGCTGGAAATATTCTATTTCAAAAGTAATAATCAATACCAAAAGTATTTATATCGAAAAAAGAATGAGTAGAAACTTGGATAACAAAATAACTGATCTCGAAAAAGTATGAGTATCAGTAGTACTCATAACGAAAAAGTATTCGATTGAAAGTTCCAACCCAAAGTACTCATAGCGAAAAGGTATTCGATACCAAAAGTAAAAAACCTGGCCGCGTCAAATTTCTCTCGCGGATGATTAACGACTCGGGTTTGAGCGTTGCACAATAAAACAGAAACAGGCTGCGTTTGATCTACAGTAGGTATTTTAAAAATTATTTCATTGAAAAATTTAAAACGAAATATAAAAAAAATTAAAATTCCAATCAATAGAGTTCATCAAAATCAATAAGTACATAAAATCAGTGTTTTTGTAATCATATCTAAGAATCTGAGCCCTAACATTACTTAAAGGAACTTTATTGATTTTCCACCAAAAATACATCAATCGCATGGAATTTTCAAATCGAAATTTAAGGTTAATAGTTTCATCGATTATGCTGATTAAACTAATCATGTAACTGATAAAAAAAATTGATCTACACTTAGTTGTGTAAGCTTTGGTGGTATTAATTTTCGCAAATCTTCTTCGGTAGAAATTTAAGTTTTTTGTAATCGTCATACCGGAATGCGATAGGGTGCTTAAGATTTTACACCATATTTTTCAGTAAATGCAAAGTAGAATCAAAAATTTTAAAAAGTAGTTTAGATCACAAAATGTTTAATTTTTCATCTAAAAATTACTTGAAAATAGTCGCCGACTAATAAATAACCATTTATAATTAATTTAACAAGCATTAAAATGTATTCACTTTGATGAAACCCTTTTCAAAAATGCCGGTTAGCTACAGGACACCAACAAGAACGTGTCCGTAGGTCAGGTGTTTTTGCAATCAAAGTTCTGTAAAAAATAAAAGAATTGAGATCTGACAACTTCTAATATCAAAAATAAAAAGTCAAAATCTCGGGGATTCACACCTTATATCCTCTTTTAACATTTTAAAGGGTAAGAAAAATATTAATGTAGTGGTGCACTAAAAAAACTTTTAAGGTTCTAAAAACAGTAAATTAATTTTATTGAATTGAAATAATACGTATTTTAAAGAGCTGATTTCACATTAGCAACTAGATAGCATCTGTTTACATTCAAATTCGACCACAAATTTCAATTTCAAACGCGGTGGCAGAAAGTTAAACCGTACAGGGTTTAAACTCATTTTGGTGTATAAAATGCCATATTATATAGGGGAGAGTGTTGTACCTCTGGACAAAAATCACGTTTGGATTTTTCTAAGACAGGTAAAATCACATTTTTAACATTTAAAGTGCCCAACCTATAGTCCTAACCTTATCAAAGAGAGTAATATTTTTTATTAGCTAAAATCTTCAAAATTGGATTTTTAATTCATTTTAATAACTTGAAGAAATTTGTGTCCATAGGTACGACAACGTGCTCTCCCTATGGACAGACCCAGTTGTACCTGTGGACACCCTTAAAAAGGAAATTTTTACTTGATAAAAGCTTAAAATGAACATTTTATTTAGTGCATTACCTTTTAATAACCTATTTCAAGCATTTTTAAAATTGAGAACAGATTTTTTAAAGTAATGTAGTTTTAGAACGTAAATGATCATTAAAACGAAGCTGAATGATAAAAGTCTTGATTTTTTACCAAAAATACATATATTACATGGGATTTTCAGATCGAAGTTTGAGGTAATAGTTTCATCAATCATGCTCATAGATCTGATCACTTAACTGATCCAGAAAAACAATTCGATCCACACTTAGTTGCGTAAGCATTTGGTGGTAATAACTTTCGCAAATCTTATTCGCTGGAAATTTCAAGTTTTTTGTAATCATCATACTTAAATGCGATAGGGTTCTAAGATTTTATACCATATTTTACATTAAATGTAAAGTAAAATCAAAAATTTTAAAAAGTAATTTAGATCACAAAATATTTGATTTTTCATCTAAAAATCACTTGAAAATAATCGCCAACAAATAGATAACCATTTAGAATTAATTTAATATACATTAAAATGCATTCACTTTAATGTAACCTGATTCAAAAACGCCGATTATCTATAGACACCCACAAGAACGTATCCGTAGGTACAACACGTATGGTGTCCGAAGGTACAACACCAGGTGTTTTTGCATTTAAAGTTCTATAAAAAATAAAAGAATTGAGATCTGACAATTTCTAATATCAGAAATAAAAAGTCAAAATCTCGGGGATTCGCCCCTTATATCACATTTTATCGTATCATAATTTAATGGGAAGAAAAGTATTAATGTAGTGATGCACTGAAAAAACTTTGAGCACCTAAAAACAGTGAATTTATTATAAATATTAATATTATTTTAAAGAGCTGATTTCACGTTCGCAACTAGATAGCATCTGTTTACATTCAAATTCAACCACAAATTCAAATTTCCATTTTTTTCCCGAATTTTAAAATGCGGTGGCTGAAGGTACAACCGTCCTTAGGTACAGCACTCTCCCCTTAATAGTGTAAAACTTTTTATTTAACATTGTTGGGTGGCCCTTACTGCAAATTCAAGTTAATTCCTATAAGTAGGGATCCCAACTCAATTGTTCCATTGCGTTGTATACTATCTAAATTTAACCCAGTGACATGAGAGCAGAATGATCTTATGAGACATAAATTACACTTGGTGAAACTTAACATTTTTATTATGGATTAAGGTTCTAGAGTAATACATTAAAATTTGATTAAGCATATAGTACACAATTAATTGAGATAGAGAGAGAGAAGATGCTTGACCATGACTTCCACTTACCCCGTTCGTTGATCAGGACGTACTGCATAATCTGACTCAACTACAATTTATTTAGCTAACTAACCCGATCATCTTTTGCTAGGATATTTAAGGACCTCCATTGGCACTCTCTCGGACTCTTCTCGTAACATCGGGAACTCGTGAACTCGCGTCTGTGTGTCCTCAAAAAGCTCCTGCAGTCATATTTATCCCTTCTCCTCTATTCTACTTCAACCTCCAATCGCTGCATTTTCTACGCCCACCTAGATACCATCAACTCATAATTGGGCTTCGGGGACCATCCCTCTGTCCCCCCTTGAGATATCAGGGTTTACCAGTGGTCAGAGTATAATTTTATGCGCAGTTGAAAACTCACCCGATTGGTTTAACCTTTTCATTTGATCCCTCACTTAGGGTCCTCCTATCCATAAATCCCGACTTCAAGCTGTTCTTCTAAATGTCAACCTAGTCAAAGGACTTTGTTTAATTTATTTATTGTAACTCTAAACTTCCCGTGGCTTGCAGGAGTGGATAAATAACCTCGAGGGATGCCGGCGTATTTCGGCTCTCATTTAAGAATTCTCTTGACCTTTTACCTATTACACTTGGTTAGAAGAGTCTTTCGCACAGGCAATTAACTAATGGTGAGGGTGCGACCATAGTAGCAACTCAACAACATGGAGGCTGGAGGACTCTTTCTAAAGCTGCTCCCATATTTTTTATCTAAATTTTGATTTGTGTTAATTTCTTTAAGAAAATTAATTTAATTCCATTATTATTTTAATCAAAATAAATATACAAAAATAATACGCACTATTAGAAAACATAAATACTGTGTTACTATCTCTCCTTAATTATTGAACATACATAATTTTTTAAAGAGTTTAAAAACTTAACTTTCTTAAACTTTTCTTAATGTCCCTTTCAGCTCTACCAAAGTGCAATGTTTTGACTTTTGGGGGATATTCATTAATATTTTCTTTCATATGCAAAATTCTAAAAATTATATCTCATTGAGAAAACAAGTGTATTCATTTAATAATTTTGTTCCAGATAGCTTAGTGAGTGCAAAGATACGAGGGTTATTTTTTTCAACTATCGTTTTGCTCCTGAAAAAAAAAGGAATTTCAAAATAATTTTGGTACTGATAGATAAGAACATTCTTGAAGATTAATTTGCATCATTTCTGGAAAAAAATCGGACATTTTTTCTATTAGTTATCGAGTTTACAAGCGCGCTTCTCGAACTTATTTCCCACCGGCCAACAGAGAATTTCTATTTCAACGAAAAATCAAACTTTTCAAGAAGAGGGATAGAAAAACTTATGGAAAGGTACAATAAATGGCCCTTTTTCAAGGTGATTACGTTTAAAAGTAACAAAAGATGTGTTTAACCTTCATTAATAACCTTATTTTTAAAAAGTTAGTTAGTTTTTTATTTTTAAACCATCACAAATGTCAAAAAAGAGTATTTATGTGTTGGCGGGAAAAAGTTCGTTGCGCGCGCTTGTAAAGTCGATATCAAATAGAAAAAATGTCCGATTTTCTCCAAAAAACATGTAAATTGATCCTCAAAGATATACCTATCTACCAGTAGCAAAATTATTTCGAAACTCCTACTATATTTTTCAGGAGCAAAACGGAAGTTGAAAATAAAACAACCCTCGTTAGACTAACAATGTTAGAGTGTACTCGAACTAAAAATTATCCTTATTAATAAATACATTAAATTTTTAAGACTTTAAAAAGAATTCGTAATAGTACTCACCTTGCTAGTTTAATTCCTCTAATTTCTGGTGCATTGAACCGTGTATTATTTCTGTAAATACTCAGTTCGTACACAAACAACATCGAATGCAGGCAAGAGGCTAGGCAAACGATCGGTACTGCTCATCGGTTCATACCATATGACGTCCCAACAGGCCACGCCTCTATTTTTGCGGCTCCAAATTTTAAATGCTTTTAATTAATTAACTATGTAGTTTAAAAATTTTTTGAGCGTGGGTAAATTATTCTTTTGCTTTTCTCTTAGTGTTTTTGGTGTTAAAATGATCATTTTCAGTTGAAGGAAACAACCCTATTCAAGATATATCCTCTAAATCCAGCTCTTTCTACACTGGTGCTCAAAATTAAGAGAAATAGCACATTTTTTCGATTTCTCCAGATCTACTGGATAGATTTTGATGAAATTTGGTATGAACATAGGTTGATATAATAACAAATAAATAATCATTCAAAAATTGTAATACGCACGCATGCACAGAAGTAATAACCGCCAGAGTTGAAAGGTATGAAATAGCGGTTCCAGAATAGAGCAAAATAGTGGGTTTATAAGGGGTATGACACCCACCCACTATCATGCATGCCTCCTTGAGTGATTTTAAAGCGTGAATAAGGCAGATAATAAAATTTCCTGTTCATTAGACCTACTTTTTCCCGTTTTGGGGCTCTGAAGGGTTTGTTCGGGGGTAGCGAGATGCAATTGCTTTAAATAGAGTCCCTGATACCTACTCTAAAGGGGCGAAGTCTTTGAATCTGGCTGCCTATTCTATATGGCGAATATCTTCCGTTTTAATGAAAATTGCTAACCTGGTGAGCTCCATTAACCTTTTAAACGCCGCAATTCAAATTTCGAATTATAGGTTCTGATTTTTGGCTTAAATGACTTGTTTCGTCAATACTAAAACCATTCTAGTCATTTTTTGGCGGGAAAAAAATCCTAAGTATGATTTTGAGGATGTTCCCATTTGGGAACATCGGCGTTTGGGGTGAAGTTTTTAGGGGGATTTCCAAAAGGCACATATTTTACAATTAATTCAAATAAAATGATTGAAATAGGTTTCTACTTAATAAATATGAACATTTTTATGATTGTGAACGGTTTTTTCATTTTTGTTATTCATACTTGGACGATTGAGTAAAATTTTTTAGATTTTCATGACACAAAAATAGACATGTTTATTACGTACGCGAAGCTTTTCCGTAAATTTTTCTTGCACTATGGGTAATATTTTGGTGTAAAAAATACACAAGAGTGTTCCCATGCTCTTCAAAGCTAAACAGTTAAGTTTCTGTGAGAAAAATTTGTTTTAATAACGGTTCTATACGGGTATCTAGCATAAAATCCACTAATTGCATTCAAATCCAATTAGCTTTCAAAATTGGTAATCATAATTATCTCCATTGATTCATTAAAATTGTGTTTCTCATGGAAGGTTCCGAACTGAACCACATATATCTTACATCCAACTTACGTTAGAAGAGTGTTTTTAGATGTACGCACTTTTCCTTATTTTCAAAATTCTTCAATTTTATTCCAAAGACATTTTTGTAAAAAAAAGTACTTGAACAAAAATATATACGCAAATCCTCAGAAGCACTCCACACAGGCTCTTTGCACAACCCCTATTGATAATTAGTGAAAATTAATCGATCGGGGAGTTAGAAAAATATACAAGTGTAAGAATCTGCTATAAAGATTTGGAATATATTTCTCCGTAAATCAGGTGAAAAAATAAAAATTACATAATTTTGAATTTAAAACATCATTCTTAACCTGTTTAGATACTTTGAGACAAAAAAGATTCAAAAAATTAAAGAAAATAGGAAATAACTTGAATTTTTGCATGTTATAAAAATCCCCTCAAATACTATACCCCAAACGCCGATGTTCCCATTTGGGAACATAATCGTTGTATTGGTAATTACTCTCCAAAATTAGAATATGAAGCTATTTTGTCAAGCCAAATTGTAAGGTGTGTACTTAAGCTACCTAAACACAGCAAAATTATTTAAAACTAAATTTATTTAAAATTTTCACAAGTTGAAACTTGTGCAACTTTTGGAAGAGCGAAAAATCTCTAATTTTGATGTAAATTCTACAAAAAGCATTAAATTGCAAGTGAAAACCTTTTGCATGTAAAATAACTTCATATCTTTTAGTTGCTTTCTACCAAGTATCAAATTCCTGCATGAAAAATTAAGTGGTGAAAAAATTCCTTAAATTGATGTTCCCATTTTGGAACATCGGTAGGTAAAAGGTTAAGTGAAGGATTTCAATCGATTGAAAATAAATTAAGACCGATAGAACCCCCCAAAAGGTGAATAAAGGTCTAAAACATATCAACACAATACCTTCAACCATGATTTTCTCCTTTTGAAAGATGTAGGGGGTTTGGCATAGACTTAACAACATTCCTACAAATAGCACCAAATCTCCGATTCCATAATGGTCAGTTTCTCGTACATTAAAGGACTGACAGAGCATTCTGGTTCTTTCCACATGAGATTGATTGGATAATAAATGGTTTATCTGATTTGAGACCTAACAGAGAGGAAAATATTCACTCTTTGAATTTTACCTTATTAAAGACAATTTTTGCATATTTTTGACAAGTTGCAGATCCCTCCCTGACTTTGAAAGAGGCACCCTGGCAGTTTCAGGTAATGTGTGTAATGATCTTGGAGACCTTTGTTCACCTTTTGAAGGGTTCTATCGGTCTTAATTTCTTTTTAATCGATAGAAATCCTTCACTTAATGGAGCTCATCAGGTTAGCAATTTTCATTAAAACGGAAGATATTCGCCATATGGAATAGGCAACAAGATTCAAAGACTTTGCCCCTTTAGAGGAGGTATGAGGGACTCTATAAAAGGCAATTGCATCTCGCTACCCCCTCCACAATCCACATACCCTTCAGAGCCCTAAAACCGGGTTTCTAAGAAAGTAGGCTTATTGAAGAGGAAATTTTATTATCTGCCTTATTCAGGCTATAAAATTACTCAAGGAGGCATGCATGATAGTAGGAGGGTGCCTTACCCCTTATAATCCCACGATTCGGCTCTATTCTCTGGAACCGCTATTTCATACCTTTCAAATCTGGCGGTTATTACTTCTGCGCATGCGTGTGTATTAAAATTTTTGAATGATTATTTATTTGTTATTATATCAACCCTAGGTTCATACCAAATTTCATCAAAATCTATCCTCTAGATCTGGAACTGAAGAAATCGAAAAAATTTGAGATTTCTCTTAATTTTGAACACCAGTGTAGTTTGTGTATTAATAACGACGTTGTCAAAAGCTTTTTTTATGTCCAGAAAAATTGCCACGGTAATTTTGCTGTTATCTACACTATTCAAAATAAACTTAGAAAATTCTAAAAGAACCATTTCAGTAGATCGGCTTTGTATAAACCCATATTGGTTGGAGGCAAAGAAATTTGTGAGACAAGAAATTATAAATCTTTTTAACAATAATTTTTTCAATAACTTTAGAGAGACAGGGTAAGATCGATATAGGTCGATAATTAGAAAGAATATTTTTATCTCCAGATTTATAAATCGGAGAAACAGTTGCCCGTTTTAAAGAGGCAGGGAAATCATAATTATTGAAAGAGGAATTAATAAAATTTACAAAAAATTCAATGTTATTAGGGGCAATTAATTTTAAGTACTTCACACTGATACCATCATAGTAGTGTAAAAATGACAGTTCTGCCGCATTGCGACTCTGCGCCTCCTGCGCCGGCGGCGGCTCTCCGGCTCCCTTCCCAATCTACTAAATTGCGATTCCCTGCGCATTCTATTAGATTGCGACTCCCTGTGCATTTTACTGATTAGGGCTTCCTGCGCATTCTACAAAATTGCGATTCCCTTCCCATTCTACTGATTACAGAGTGTTTGCTACTTTGCGGAGTGTCTGCTACTTTGCGGAGTGTCTGCTACTTTACGGTTCTACCAATAAAATGGGGCTCTACCACTAAATTGGGGCTCTGCCACTAAATTGCGACTCCAACAACAGCAAGAAGCTAAAATTAAAGTTATTTAACATCAATATATCTCCCAGGAGAGTTAGCCCAAGATATTCTTGGTTACCGAAGTACGCTTGGCAGAGCTTAACGCAAATCCAGGATCAGTTTGATTTGGTAAGTAACCGGAAGCCTCTCCTTTGTACTTCATCCCCCCAACCCCCTAATTAAATATTTTAAAGTATTTTAAATTGAGGTCCCACCAACCACCCGACAAGCAAAGCATGCCGCCTCAATTCAATAACGCGAACCATGATCTCTATGAAGTGGAGTCCCCACAAATATTGACAAAATTAGCAAATTGCAGCTCCACCACTATATTGGTGCTCTACCACTAAGACACAGCAGGAAGTTTTTTATTTTACTATTAAAGTTATTTACAATTAACAAACTACAACCACTGTTTAACTGATTCTTTATTGTTTATATTACTTTTATAATTAGAAGATCCCTGCGCCGGTGATAAGAACATTCAATTAACAGGAAGTTAAAGTTATTTTACTGTTAACAGTTTCTATTAGTTATTTACTATTAACAAACTGTAACCGCAGTTTAACTGTAATATGGACAAAATTAGCAAATTGCACCTCTTCTACTATATTGGGGCTCTAGGACACATGCAGCAAGAAGCTAAATTGTGACTTTCTAAATTATTTTAAGATAACATTAATTGATAGTTAAAGTTATTAACAAAGGTTAATTAACAATTATTTTACATAAAATTATAAGGTTAATGAAAAAACTATCCACTGTAATATATCACCTATTAAATGCCCATACCAGAATAAAAGACCAAGAAAATCCCAAACTGAAATGGAGACTGCACTACTCGCCTGTCATTTAGCCTCCTTTAACAATGCACGACGAACCGCCCCTCTTGCCTTTCACAGAGCAATATGTGTGGCGATAACGGGGTAACCCCCATTGGGATTGATAGCGATTGCATCCTTTCCTACAATACCAAGGGGAGAGGGTTTTTAAAAGATATATATTTTTTCCTTACAATCATTTCTATTTCGTTAAATTTACAGTTCAATATTCACTTTAGTTACAGTTTAACACAAAATGCTTATCCTATCACAATCCTTAACTTTGAAATTACAGTATTTTAACCAGAAAGGATACTTTGAAAAATTGAGAATGATCAAACATTATCAGACAACCTAACATATAATACGTTATCCTATTGGTGGAATTATTTTTATTTTACTTTGATCAGGAAAAGATACTTTGAAAAATTGAGAATACATTTTCAGACCACTTGACTTATAATACGTTATCCTATTGGCGGAATTATTTTACAACTTCGATTAAAAATTACTAATTATGTTCATATTGGATAAGATCTTAAATATTTTAAGCAATTTTTTTAAATAAAATATACTTTTATTACGAATTCTGTTCGAGGAGTTGATTTTTTTCATAGAATATTAGAATCATTCAAGTTAAAAAATGACAAATCCATTAATTTTACTATAGTTCAATTGAAGATATTACTTATTTTATTCACATAGAAGCTTTTTCTAGATTTAAACTTGAGAATATATGATGAATCACCCTAAACAAAAACTATTCCAGTACTCTTTTTTCTGAAAGCATTGTATGAATGAGAGAATTTTTATACAAAAATTGTAAAATATATACGATTTTCCCATCAGTTGAAGAAATTTCAATCATTAACCTTTTATTTAAAGTACGTTATGAAGCTACCACTACAGAACATACACTACATACATTCATTTTATTCATAACTTTTACTATATTTATTAAACATGTAATATTTTTTTCTATACTAAAGAGAACTGCTTTGATTATTTTTCAATTCATGGAATGGTTACGTTGAACATTTTCAAACTTTTTTTTTGGAAAATAATAACTTTTTAACCCATCTACACTATACTTGCTCTACATGAATTTTACCATCTGCTGTACATTTTTACAAAAATTTATATTATTCACTAAAGCAAACAATATAATACATATAAACTAACTTATGAAAGAAATCCTGTTTTCTCTTACCTAAAGCCTTCTTTCATCTATAATCCATATAGAAAATTAAACTATTCTAATAAAAATTAAAGGGGGAAACATGACTCAAAAGGAAACATACATTATAAAAACCAAGAAAATTATTACTGAATCTATAAGAAAACCTAAAAACTCTGCTAAAAATAAAATCTTAACTGAAAATTTTATTAAAAATTAAAACACATGTAGAGAAATAACTTAATACTTTGTTAAAAATAAAAACGAACACAGAAAAACTTTACAAGAAATGAAAACTTATACACTGAAAAACTAAAATATTTGTTAAATATAAAAACGTATTCACTTCGAAAATAAAAACTTAACTTAAAATTTTGTTAAAACTAAAAACCTAACTAAAAATTTTGTTACAAATAAAAACTTAACTGAAAATTTTGTTAAAAATTAAGATACATGTAGAAAACTAACTTAATACTTTGTTAAAAATAAAAACGAACACAGAAAAAACTTTACAAGAAATGAAAACTTATACACTGAAAAATTAAAATCTTTGTTAAATATAAAAACTTAACTAAAAATTTTGTTAAAAATAAAAACTTACCTAAAAATTTTGTTAAAAATAAAAAAAAAACTTAACTGAAAATTTTGTTAAAAATTAAGACACATGTAGAAAAATAACTTAATACTTTGTTAAAAATAAAAACGAACACAGAAAAACTTTCACTGAAAAACTAAAATCTTTGTTAAATATAAAAACTTATTCACTTCGAAACTAAAACTTAACTAAAAATTTTGTTAAAAATAAAAACTTAACTGAAAATTTTGTTAAAAATTAAGACACATGTAGAAAAATAACTTAATACTTTGTTAAAAATAAAAACGAACACTGAAAAACTTTCACTGAAAAACAAAAATCTTTGTTAAATATAAAAACTTATTCACTTCGAAACTAAAACTTAACTAAAAATTTTGTTAAAAATAAAAACTTAACTAAAAATTTTGTTAAAAATAAAAACTTAACTGAAAATTTTGTTAAAAATTAAGGTACATGCAGAAAAATAACTTAATACTTTGTTAAAAATAAAAACGAACACAGAAAAAACTTTACAAGAAATGAAAACTTATACACTGAAAAATTAAAATCTTTGTTAAATATAAAAACTTAACTAAAAATTTTGTTAAAAATAAAAACTTAACTAAAAATTTTGTTAAAAATAAAAACTTAACTGAAAATCTTGTTAAAAATTAAGACACATGTAGAAAAATAACTTAATACTTTGTTAAAAATAAAAACGAACACTGAAAAACTTTCACTGAAAAATTAAAATCTTTGTTAAATATAAAAACTTAACTAAAAATTTTGTTAAAAATAAAAACTTAACTAAAAATTTTGTTAAAAATAAAAACTTAACTGAAAATTTTGTTAAAAATTAAGACACATGTAGAAAAATAACTTAATACTTTGTTAAAAATAAAAACGAACACTGAAAAACTTTCACTGAAAAACTAAAATCTTTGTTAAATATAAAAACTTATTCACTTCGAAACTAAAACTTAACAAAAAATTTTTTTAAAAATAAAAACTTAACTAAAAATTTTGTTAAAAATAAAAACTTAACTGAAAATTTTGTTAAAAATTAAGGTACATGCAGAAAAATAACTTAATACTTTGTTAAAAATAAAAACGAACACAGAAAAAACTTTACAAGAAATGAAAACTTATACACTGAAAAATTAAAATCTTTGTTAAATATAAAAACTTAACTAAAAATTTTGTTAAAAATAAAAACTTAACTAAAAATTTTGTTAAAAATAAAAACTTAACTGAAAATTTTGTTAAAAATTAAGACACATGTAGAAAAATAACTTAATACTTTGTTAAAAATAAAAACGAACACTGAAAAACTTTCACTGAAAAATTAAAATCTTTGTTAAATATAAAAACTTAACTAAAAATTTTGTTAAAAATAAAAACTTAACTAAAAATTTTGTTAAAAATAAAAACTTAACTGAAAATTTTGTTAAAAATTAAGACACATGTAGAAAAATAACTTAATACTTTGTTAAAAATAAAAACGAACACTGAAAAACTTTCACTGAAAAACTAAAATCTTTGTTAAATATAAAAACTTATTCACTTCGAAACTAAAACTTAACAAAAAATTTTGTTAAAAATAAAAACTTAACTAAAAATTTTGTTAAAAATAAAAACTTAACTGAAAATTTTGTTAAAAATTAAGGTACATGCAGAAAAATAACTTAATACTTTGTTAAAAATAAAAACGAACACAGAAAAAACTCTACAAGAAATGAAAACTTATACACTGAAAAATTAAAATCTTTGTTAAATATAAAAACTTATTCACTACGAAACTGAAAACTTTGTTTGAAATGAACTAGAAAACGAAAAACTTTGCACAAGAAATGAAAACTTATACACTAAAAAACTAAAATCTTTGTTAAAAATAAAAGCTTAAGTGAAAATTTTGTTAAAAAATTAAGACAAATGCAGAAAAATAACTTAATACATTGTTAAATGTAAAAACTTAAAAGCTACAAAACTAAAATATCTGTTTAAAATAAATAAAAACTTACAAGAAATTTTACAAGAAATAAAAATTTACACTAAAAACTTTACCAAAAAGAAATTATTACGAAAAACTTTAACAGAAAGAAAAACTTAAAAACCATAAAACAAAAAAAAACTTTGTTAAAAAAATAAAGGCAAATGCAGAAATTAACTTAATACTTTGTTAAATATTAAAACTTAGAAACTATGAAACGAAAAACTTTACTAAAAATAAAAACTTATACACTACAAAACTAAAATATTTGTTAAAAATAAAATAAAACTTTGAAAAAATTTTACAAGAAATAAAAAGTTACACTAAAAACTTTATCAAAAAGAAATACTTCGTGTTAAAAATAAATAAAAACTTTGAAAAAATTTTACAAGAAATAAAAATTTACACTAAAAACTTTACCAAAAAGGAATTATTACGAAAAACCTTAACAAAAGAAAAACCTAAAAACTATAAAACTAAAAACTTTGTTAAAAATCAAGACACATGTAGAAAAATAACTTAATACTTTGTTCAATATAAAAACTTAGAACCTATAAAACTAAAAACTTTGCTAAAAATAAAAACTTAAGGAAAACTTTGTTAAAAATAAAGAAATCAATACAGAAAATTTTAAAAATAAATAAAAACTTCGAAAAAATATTACAAGAAATAAAAAATAACACTAAAAACTTTATCAAAAAGAGATACTTACAAATTATAAAACTAAAAACTTTGTTAAAAATAAAATTAAATTGAAAAGTTAAAATAAAAAAAAAAACTAAAAACTTTATCAAAAAAAAAACTTCTTGTTAAAAAAATATACTTTGAAAAATTTGTACAAGAAATACACTAAAAACTTTACCAATAACGTCCATACTTTGTTAAAATTAGTAGACAGATAGATTCACATCCTCCTTTCATTGGGACCCTTTTTTAATTATTATGTAAAACGTGGGCTGAAAAATTTAAAAGTACTATTTTTAAATTTCCTTCATTAAGAAGGAGTTTTCAGCCCACAGAGTTTTCATAATAAAAAAAAAAGGGTCTCAACGAAAGGGGGACATGAATCTATCTGTCTACTAATTTTAACAAAGTATGGACGTTATTGGTAAAGTTTTTAGTGTATTTCTTGTACAAATTTTTCAAAGTATATTTTTTTAACAAGAAGTATTTCTTTTTGATAAAGTTTTTAGTTTTTTTTTATTTTAACTTTTCAATTTAATTTTATTTTTAACAAAGTTTTTAGTTTTATAATTTGTAAGTATCTCTTTTTGATAAAGTTTTTAGTGTTATTTTTTATTTCTTGTAATATTTTTTCGAAGTTTTTATTTATTTTTAAAATTTTCTGTATTGATTTCTTTATTTTTAACAAAGTTTTCCTTAAGTTTTTATTTTTAGCAAAGTTTTTAGTTTTATAGGTTCTAAGTTTTTATATTGAACAAAGTATTAAGTTATTTTTCTACATGTGTCTTGATTTTTAACAAAGTTTTTAGTTTTATAGTTTTTAGGTTTTTCTTTTGTTAAGGTTTTTCGTAATAATTCCTTTTTGGTAAAGTTTTTAGTGTAAATTTTTATTTCTTGTAAAATTTTTTCAAAGTTTTTATTTATTTTTAACACGAAGTATTTCTTTTTGATAAAGTTTTTAGTGTAACTTTTTATTTCTTGTAAAATTTTTTCAAAGTTTTATTTTATTTTTAACAAATATTTTAGTTTTGTAGTGTATAAGTTTTTATTTATGGTAAAGTTTTTCGTTTCATAGTTTCTAAGTTTTAATATTTAACAAAGTATTAAGTTATTTTCTGCATTTGCCTTTATTTTTTAACAAAGTTTTAAGTTTTATAGTTTTTAAGTTTTTCTTTCTGTTACAGTTTTTCGTAATAATTTCTTTTTGGTTAAGTTTTTAGTGTAAATTTTTATTTCTTGTAAAATGTTTTCAAAGTTTTTATTTATTTTTAACACGAAGTATTTCTTTTTGATAAAGTTTTAGTGTTACTTTTTATTTCTTGTAAAATTTTTTCAAAGTTTTTATTTTATTTTAAACAGATATTTTAGTTTTGTAGCTTTTAAGTTTTTACATTTAACAATGTATTAAGTTATTTTTCTGCATTTGTCTTAATTTTTTAACAAAATTTTCACTTAAGCTTTTATTTTTAACAAAGATTTTAGTTTTTTAGTGTATAAGTTTTCATTTCTTGTGCAAAGTTTTTCGTTTTCTAGTTCATTTCAAACAAAGTTTTCAGTTTCGTAGTGAATAAGTTTTTATATTTAACAAAGATTTTAATTTTTCAGTGTATAAGTTTTCATTTCTTGTAAAGTTTTTTCTGTGTTCGTTTTTATTTTTAACAAAGTATTAAGTTATTTTTCTGCATGTACCTTAATTTTTAACAAAATTTTCAGTTAAGTTTTTATTTTTAACAAAATTTTTAGTTAAGTTTTTATTTTTAACAAAATTTTTTGTTAAGTTTTAGTTTCGAAGTGAATAAGTTTTTATATTTAACAAAGATTTTAGTTTTTCAGTGAAAGTTTTTCAGTGTTCGTTTTTATTTTTAACAAAGTATTAAGTTATTTTTCTACACGTGTCTTAATTTTTAACAAAATTTTCAGTTAAGTTTTTATTTTTAACAAAATTTTTAGTTAAGTTTTTATTTTTAACAAAATTTTTAGTTAAGTTTTTATATTTAACAAAGATTTTAATTTTTCAGTGAAAGTTTTTCAGTGTTCGTTTTTATTTTTAACAAAGTATTAAGTTATTTTTCTACATGTGTCTTAATTTTTAACAAGATTTTCAGTTAAGTTTTTATTTTTAACAAAATTTTTAGTTAAGTTTTTATTTTTAACAAAATTTTTAGTTAAGTTTTTATATTTAACAAAGATTTTAATTTTTCAGTGTATAAGTTTTCATTTCTTGTAAAGTTTTTTCTGTGTTCGTTTTTATTTTTAACAAAGTATTAAGTTATTTTTCTGCATGTACCTTAATTTTTAACAAAATTTTCAGTTAAGTTTTTATTTTTAACAAAATTTTTAGTTAAGTTTTTATTTTTAACAAAATTTTTAGTTAAGTTTTAGTTTCGAAGTGAATAAGTTTTTATATTTAACAAAGATTTTTGTTTTTCAGTGAAAGTTTTTCAGTGTTCGTTTTTATTTTTAACAAAGTATTAAGTTATTTTTCTACATGTGTCTTAATTTTTAACAAAATTTTCAGTTAAGTTTTTATTTTTAACAAAATTTTTAGTTAAGTTTTAGTTTCGAAGTGAATAAGTTTTTATATTTAACAAAGATTTTAGTTTTTCAGTGAAAGTTTTTCTGTGTTCGTTTTTATTTTTAACAAAGTATTAAGTTATTTTTCTACATGTGTCTTAATTTTTAACAAAATTTTCAGTTAAGTTTTTTTTTTATTTTTAACAAAATTTTTAGTTAAGTTTTTATTTTTAACAAAATTTTTAGTTAAGTTTTTATATTTAACAAAGATTTTAATTTTTCAGTGTATAAGTTTTCATTTCTTGTAAAGTTTTTTCTGTGTTCGTTTTTATTTTTAACAAAGTATTAAGTTAGTTTTCTACATGTATCTTAATTTTTAACAAAATTTTCAGTTAAGTTTTTATTTGTAACAAAATTTTTAGTTAGGTTTTTAGTTTTAACAAAATTTTAAGTTAAGTTTTTATTTTCGAAGTGAATACGTTTTTATATTTAACAAATATTTTAGTTTTTCAGTGTATAAGTTTTCATTTCTTGTAAAGTTTTTCTGTGTTCGTTTTTATTTTTAACAAAGTATTAAGTTATTTCTCTACATGTGTTTTAATTTTTAATAAAATTTTCAGTTAAGATTTTATTTTTAGCAGAGTTTTTAGGTTTTCTTATAGATTCAGTAATAATTTTCTTGGTTTTTATAATGTATGTTTCCTTTTGAGTCATGTTTCCCCCTTTAATTTTTATTAGAATAGTTTAATTTTCTATATGGATTATAGATGAAAGAAGGCTTTAGGTAAGAGAAAACAGGATTTCTTTCATAAGTTAGTTTATATGTATTATATTGTTTGCTTTAGTGAATAATATAAATTTTTGTAAAAATGTACAGCAGATGGTAAAATTCATGTAGAGCAAGTATAGTGTAGATGGGTTAAAAAGTTATTATTTTCCAAAAAAAAAGTTTGAAAATGTTCAACGTAACCATTCCATGAATTGAAAAATAATCAAAGCAGTTCTCTTTAGTATAGAAAAAAATATTACATGTTTAATAAATATAGTAAAAGTTATGAATAAAATGAATGTATGTAGTGTATGTTCTGTAGTGGTAGCTTCATAACGTACTTTAAATAAAAGGTTAATGATTGAAATTTCTTCAACTGATGGGAAAATCGTATATATTTTACAATTTTTGTATAAAAATTCTCTCATTCATACAATGCTTTCAGAAAAAAGAGTACTGGAATAGTTTTTGTTTAGGGTGATTCATCATATATTCTCAAGTTTAAATCTAGAAAAAGCTTCTATGTGAATAAAATAAGTAATATCTTCAATTGAACTATAGTAAAATTAATGGATTTGTCATTTTTTAACTTGAATGATTCTAATATTCTATGAAAAAAATCAACTCCTCGAACAGAATTCGTAATAAAAGTATATTTTATTTAAAAAAATTGCTTAAAATATTTAAGATCTTATCCAATATGAACATAATTAGTAATTTTTAATCGAAGTTGTAAAATAATTCCGCCAATAGGATAACGTATTATAAGTCAAGTGGTCTGAAAATGTATTCTCAATTTTTCAAAGTATCTTTTCCTGATCAAAGTAAAATAAAAATAATTCCACCAATAGGATAACGTATTATATGTTAGGTTGTCTGATAATGTTTGATCATTCTCAATTTTTCAAAGTATCCTTTCTGGTTAAAATACTGTAATTTCAAAGTTAAGGATTGTGATAGGATAAGCATTTTGTGTTAAACTGTAACTAAAGTGAATATTGAACTGTAAATTTAACGAAATAGAAATGATTGTAAGGAAAAAATATATATCTTTTAAAAACCCTCTCCCCTTGGTATTGTAGGAAAGGATGCAATCGCTATCAATCCCAATGGGGGTTACCCCGTTATCGCCACACATATTGCTCTGTGAAAGGCAAGAGGGGCGGTTCGTCGTGCATTGTTAAAGGAGGCTAAATGACAGGCGAGTAGTGCAGTCTCCATTTCAGTTTGGGATTTTCTTGGTCTTTTATTCTGGTATGGGCATTTAATAGGTGATATATTACAGTGGATAGTTTTTTCATTAACCTTATAATTTTATGTAAAATAATTGTTAATTAACCTTTGTTAATAACTTTAACTATCAATTAATGTTATCTTAAAATAATTTAGAAAGTCACAATTTAGCTTCTTGCTGCATGTGTCCTAGAGCCCCAATATAGTAGAAGAGGTGCAATTTGCTAATTTTGTCCATATTACAGTTAAACTGCGGTTACAGTTTGTTAATAGTAAATAACTAATAGAAACTGTTAACAGTAAAATAACTTTAACTTCCTGTTAATTGAATGTTCTTATCACCGGCGCAGGGATCTTCTAATTATAAAAGTAATATAAACAATAAAGAATCAGTTAAACAGTGGTTGTAGTTTGTTAATTGTAAATAACTTTAATAGTAAAATAAAAAACTTCCTGCTGTGTCTTAGTGGTAGAGCACCAATATAGTGGTGGAGCTGCAATTTGCTAATTTTGTCAATATTTGTGGGGACTCCACTTCATAGAGATCATGGTTCGCGTTATTGAATTGAGGCGGCATGCTTTGCTTGTCGGGTGGTTGGTGGGACCTCAATTTAAAATACTTTAAAATATTTAATTAGGGGGTTGGGGGGATGAAGTACAAAGGAGAGGCTTCCGGTAACTTACCAAATCAAACTGATCCTGGATTTGCGTTAAGCTCTGCCAAGCGTACTTCGGTAACCAAGAATATCTTGGGCTAACTCTCCTGGGAGATATATTGATGTTAAATAACTTTAATTTTAGCTTCTTGCTGTTGTTGGAGTCGCAATTTAGTGGCAGAGCCCCAATTTAGTGGTAGAGCCCCATTTTATTGGTAGAACCGTAAAGTAGCAGACACTCCGCAAAGTAGCAGACACTCTGTAATCAGTAGAATGGGAAGGGAATCGCAATTTTGTAGAATGCGCAGGAAGCCCTAATCAGTAAAATGCACAGGGAGTCGCAATCTAATAGAATGCGCAGGGAATCGCAATTTAGTAGATTGGGAAGGGAGCCGGAGAGCCGCCGCCGGCGCAGGAGGCGCAGAGTCGCAATGCGGCAGAACTGTCATTTTTACACTACTCATCATTATCAAAAGAGTTAAGTTTTGAAAAAGATTTTAAAGCATCAAATATATCAAGATCGGTAACTTCATAAAAAAAAGATGATAAACAAGGTGATATATTCTGTTGACAATTGTTGGAAGTTAAGGGAGAGAAAATTTGGGCTAAATGTTTCGCTAATTTGTAAGCCCCAGCAGTACCGGCCGGCCCCAGGGTAGGGCGATCCGATTGGCCACCCGGAGCGCAATGATCTAGGGGTGCCAAACTAGGGGCGCCAAAATCATGGAAAATTAAAATAAACTGATAAAAAATTAACTTACAGGCTTTTATAAAATGCACTAAAACTAAAAAGTAAAGAATATTTTTTTATCATTCTGATATCATATCAATAAATTATTTTTCATAATATTGCATTGTCATCGGACCCTTGTAAGTATACCAAATTTCATTGAAATCGGTTCACGGGAATTTTCTCAAAAACGCGTTGCAAGATTTGACTGATAGTTGACTAGAGAGGCGGCAGGCGGGTAGGCGCCGCTCAGCAGGAAACAACAATTTTGAAACCAAGCGAAACAAGATCTAACAGCCCTTTTTAACTGCATAGGGTGGGTTGGGGTAAAATGGGTCACTTTTAAGGTACTTTCACATTCTAAGTTTTATTTCATCAAAACTATTACTTTTTAAAGATTTCTTTCAATTGGATCTTGACATCACAATCCTTCAGAACATTTTCATCTAATTTTATCAAATATTTTTTAGCTATAAGTTGGTTAAATTTAGCATCAAAATAATGACCAATTTTACCCCAACTTGGGGTAAAATGGGTCTCATTGCAAAAAGATATCAAAAATATATTTATTACTAAATATACGTGAAAATAAGAAAAAAGGTAATCGGCTAAGCCGTTTTTATCTGAAAAAATTTATTTTAAGTTGTACTTTAATGAAATTGTAAAAGCCCGAAGTAATAATAATAATAATAATAATAATAATAATAATAATAATAATAATAATAATAATAATAATAATAATAATAATAATAATAATAATAATAATAATAATAATAATAATAATAATAATAATAATAATAATAATAATAATAATAATAATAATAATAATAATAATAATAATAATAATAATAATAATAATAATAATAATAATAATAATAATAATAATAATAATAATAATAATAATAATAATAATAATAATAATAATAATAATAATAATAATAATAATAATAATTTATTTCCATAATGTACAAAGCAAAATAACATAGATAACATATATTTAAACAAATAAAGAGTACATTATGGATAAACCACCACTTTAGCAATCTGCTGTGTTGTGGTGGTAGTGGCAACATGAAGGAGAAAAAAAAATACCACAAGGAAAAAAAAACTTGGTAATTATCCATACTAAATTAATGAACGATATACGAAGTTAATGAACATTGTTCAAATGTAGCAATTAAAATACTTCATTTGGAGAAAAAATAAACTTGTTTGAGTTCAATGTATATTTGAAGGAAATAAGTTAAAAACATCGTTTTTACTTAATACAGAAGGCCTCCTAACTATGACCCATTTTACCCCAAGTACAAAATATTGTTATAAAAGATAAAATATTTTATATTTTTCTAAGCTGATTGGCTTGAAATGTCTCTCAGACTATCTTTTATGGAAAAATATTACAAAAGTCTGCTGTAATTTTTTTTATAATAATAACTTTATTTGTGTGCAATGCGATACATATGAAAATTAGAGAAAAAACATATTAGTTAGACTGGGGCATATGCCCATTTAGCTGACGAAAAACATGATTATAAAAAATTAGTACCGATGAGAAATAAAATAAAAAAAAGTATCTTAAACGTAAATGATACAAATAAAATATATATATACACAAAAAATAAGAAGAGAAAATAATTTGAATAACAATATTAAGAGACAAATGGCAAAACAGCATAGGCATACAAATTACTTGTTGCTTCTATAACTTAAAAAAAATTTCTAAATCATCAATTTCCAATAAAAAATGAAATAATAAGTTCTTAAATTTTTGATTACTTAAGATGTTTTGTAGGTTCAAAGGTAAGCCATTAAATATTTTAGGTGCTAAATAACAAAAATGTTTGCGGAAGATTTCTTTATTAAAGCGCGGTATTTGGTATATTTCATCAGGTCTCCGATCTGAAATTTGATTTTTATATTCACATATTGTATTATTGCGATATAAAAAATAAATCATACGAAAGAAAGCAATATGGCGTATAGGTAGAAGTTTTATAGTTTTTGGCTGATTGGGTGGCGAGGGTTTGTAATTTAAAATTTTTAAGCATTTATTTTGAAGGGAGATTAGTGGAAATAAGTTAGTTTTGTAATCTCCTCCTCACACAATAATACCGTAGTTTAATAGAGAATAAAACCAAGAATAATATAATGTATTTAAAAATAGCTTATTTACCTTATTCTTCAAGTGATGAAATCTAATTAAGATAAAGCGTAATTTTTTGCATAAATCACCAATATGAGTTTTCCACTTCAAGTTAAAATTATTTGAATACCCAAATATTTAATGGTATTAACGCGTTGCAATGAATAACAATTACACAGTTTTGATTAAAATTGCAGGTATTACAGTGAAATTTGAAATTTAAGTCAATGGAGCATTCCTGCAATGTGAAATAAATATATTTATTTTATTTAAGTTTAGAGTTAAGTCATTTGACAAAAACCATTTTCTAATTAAAATAAGATCAGATTCAATTTGTCTTTTTAATTCATTCAAATCGTGACAAGAATATAACAAAACTGAGTCATCAGCATAAGTTATCATTTCACCAAAGAGATTTAATTTGCAAAATCGTTTATGAAAATTATAAATAATAATAGTCCTAATATTGAGCCCTGTGGAACACCACGATTTGTAATAGAAAAGTAACTGTAAGAATCTCTAATTTTTACTCTTTGTTTTCTATTTGAAAGATTAAAAAAATTCATTTTTTCATTCATTTTCAAAAGGCATTTGATAAGGTTCCACATGAGGCATTGCTTCTCAAATTGGAAAAATTGGGTATCAGGGTTAAAACATTATTGTGGATTAGGAATTGGTTGATAGGTAGGAAACAGAGAGTGCAAGTCAAGGGTAATTATTCTCAGTGGGCAGAGGTCCCCTAATAGCACAAAAGTCACAATGACGTCACTATAACGTCACTGAGGGTCACACAAGTCACAGGTCACAGAGTGACTGAAATGCGTCTACACAAAGAGGTCACATTGTGACCACCATCTAATAGAACTTGTGTGAACACTCTGCAACGTCATTGTGACTCCTCGAGGTGACCGTCACCCCTAAGTCACCGCGTGAAGTCTCTGTGATTTCACCCTGTGACCGATTAGTGACGACATGTTTTAATAAGATTATATTGAGGTATTTCTGATTTCAAGTAAAAAATTCACAAACTAACCTGAAAATACTTAAAAATTTGAAACAATTTTGAATTTTGTTTAATTTTTTCTAATTTTAGAAAAAATACGTGTTATCAGCATTAAAATCTCTGTCTAAAATATATAAATATCTGTAATAAGTTAAATCTCCAAAGGGGACCTTATGCAAGTGCATCGTGTTAATTTGCAGAAATAACATTACACATGGATTGTATAGTATTATGAATCCATCAGTCAGCTGCGACTGGATAGGGGACCTTAAAAACATATCCGCTAGATAGCGTAGCAACGTTTCTGGCCTCGTAGAACCATGGTTTTTTTCGAAAACACTTTTGTACTAGTTTAAGGGTATTTTTATTTTTATTTGTTATTTTTTCAAATATGCGAAAGCGTGAAGATGGAATAAAAATTATGAAAATCAGGAACGAAAATTATTTAATATATTTGCAATTAAATAAAATGCTGTTGTGCTATTCCACAGGTCCTGAAGAATATTTTTTATATTTCTTGAGTAAAACTATAAAGATCGGAACTTGGGAATCGAACCCGGGACCTCCCGAATGCCAAGTGCGTGCTCTACCCACGGAACAATATTGGCTACTTTCTTTGTAATGAAATTATTATATAAGAAAACATTGTTCGTTGGTGTCGCATACGCGTATCGTAAATAATTTTTGGCAAACAAAGAAAAATAATAATGACTGATGATAATAAAAATCAGATAAAAATAGATTGGGTGGGGGGTTGCAAGTGGTAAAAGCTTTTAAGTTCTGCTTCCTGGACGATGGAATAAAAATTATGAATTTCAGCAAAGATGATTATTTACTATATTTGCAATTCAATAAAATAATATTGTGCTATCCACAGGTCCTGTAGTATATTTTTTACATTTTCTGGAGTAAAAATATAACTATTTTTCGGAAATATTAAAAAAATGTTTAAGGCTGGGATTAGAACCCGCGACCAGCCGCATGTCAAGCACGCGTTACACCACTGAGCCAGCGGGGATACAGTACTTGGAAAACTTGTTTAGATTTTAAACATGTCCTTCTTTGTGACGCATGCGCAAACCCAGACCTTGTAGGTATTGTGAATTTTCGTCAGCCTGATGGCACATTAAGCCTAAATGTACTAACTTGGACGTTGAATAGCTCCGAATATATTGGAAGCCTAGCTAAGTGGTTTATATTTCCTGAAAGCATATAAAAAGCGGTTTCGAACAATACGTTTAACTAAGAGATGTTATAAAATTTGCGCAATCCAGATAATTCATTTTTTGGTTATCAAAGACATGTTATCACTGATTTCTCCCGAAATAATCGTCAGAGAGCTTAGTTGTAAGCATAATCTTGAAGAACTCTTAAAATCTTGTTAAAGAGACACCGTTTCTTTTGCAAATGAAGAGTTGAGAGCATTAGAAATGGAAAATAAAAACGAGCACGTTGTCTCAAAACCTTGAAATATGGGTCTAACCCCTTAGTGTAATACATCATTCAATAGGAAATATTAAGGAGGTACACATACTAAAATTTCAGAACCCTACCTCTAAAATTAAGGACGTGACGCCCAATTAAAGTTTTCCAATAAAACCGGAAAAACTCCCGAAATAAGGAGCCAATCCCCTTATACTTTACATATTCTTAATCTACTAAATGATGTGAACACGATGATGTAAAACACTTGGGGGTCTATTTATATTTTTACCCATTCCTCCTTTTTCACATAGCCCGAAAAACGTAATGAATTCCTATGAAGACAAGTTAATCACTTTTGTGTTCAAAAATTCCTAGATGACGCTAGAATGAACATGGCAACTAGAATTTCGGGAAAAAGCTTACCATATTACTCTATTACAATAATAAAAATTTAAAAAATTTCAAACTTATTATTAAATACCAATTATTGGGCTTTTTCAGACTTGTGTTTTTTACTTAAAATACCGTTTTTTTATTCGCCTTAAAAAAAAAACCCTAAATATGTAACAAATCGCTTGAAAATTTGATATGATGTATATTTTGAAGTCCTCTTTAAGATTATGTCAAAGAAAAATATATAGAAAGTGTTTAATGGGTTAAAAGCGACAAAAATTCATTATCTCGACAGTGAAAAATGCCTGTAAATCAGTGGCGTAACCAGAAAAAAATTTCGGAGGGGGATGTTGATATTTCGGGAGGGGATATGGGGTATTTTTAGTGGTTTTCTATGATCAAAAAGGAAATTTTCTGAGTTTCGGGGGGGATATATCCCCAAATCCCCCCCTCTGGCTACGCCCCTGCTGTAAATGATATATTATCTCCACAAAATAAGAAACATGCATGCATTAGTGCATAAATTAAAGGACAAATAATGTCAAAATGTGAACTATTAATGAAGTTAAATAAGAAAAAATAAAGCAGAGCGAGGGTAAATGAGAACCTAAATTACGAGCGAGATATACTCCACGGCCACGCATTAACCAACAGAATAGATGGGCGGTATAGTCTATATTTGTCGTTCGTGATACCTTCATAGCTATGGAATTTTACATTTAAAATTTCATCAAGATTCCTTTTGATAGCTTGATGATTTTTTCCAATCGAGCATAATTTGTATTTTATAAATTGAGCCACGGGTAGTTTTAGAATTTATTGGATTTTACTACTTTCTGAAAATGGCAACACCAGGCTTGTTTACATTTCCGGTCCTGAATTGGCGCCGCGCCGCGTGGCGTCCTTATTTCCAGTAAGTTAAATGCTTAATGTATTTTATTTAGATATTTATTTACTTTATTTTTCTAGTGCAGGCTGTTAAGACGATGTCCGACTACGGATAGTTGCTCCCATATAATCCTTGTAATCTATCTAAGCGTTATTTGATACATTTGTTTTTGTATTGTATTGTTCCTCTAAAAAAGAATTTCATACTTATTTTACAATACTTTAATTTTATTTACTCAATCTGAGACAAAGTATATTCTCGTTCTAATGTTTTTCTGTAAAATAATCAAAATTGACTTCTATTTAACCAAAACAATCAAACTGATTTGAATGGAAAACTCAGTGTATATGGGCTGATCTCTAGAAAAGTATAATTTACTGTCCTTTGTTCACAGCATCCTTTTGGAGTGTTTTCACTTCTTTATACTAATAATTTTTCACCTTACAATGAACAAAATACCAAGTATTTAAAAGAACATTAACTTTTAATCTTGCCCTATTTAAGCTGATGCCCGTAGCGGTTCTTCCATAGAAGGACATATACATGAGCACGTAACCCTTAGTGAAAGTGAATTAAGTTGATATCGGGGAGACCGGGCAGCAGGCTGCCGCTCTGTGCATATCGATTTATTGCCGCCTCCCTCTATTTCATTTCATGTTTCAAGAAAATATCCCCCTTGTTTCTTTAAAAAGTCCACTGCTTAAAGGTTGGGGTCTTTACCTTTTGACACAAAATTTCAAAATGTTGGTGATTTTTTAAAAGGTATCACGCAAGATCCCCTTGTGGTTAAGGGGGTCCTCCCCCAGAATAAATTTTGAAATTCGACCCTCAAAAGTAGGCATTTAACCGCTTTGAGAGCCCTTTTGGGTCAATCACTTTTACCTTTTGACACAAAAATGTTGGGTATATTTTCTAAAAAGTATCACAATATTGGAACAGAACGAAGATGACCATGTCATCTGATCTGGTGTCTTTCCCTTTCCGGGAAAACAAGCCCATGAATATATCCCATGAAGGAGGTGGGTTATCTTAACGGGTTTAATGGGGAGAAATCCTTTCCTGAGAAATATTTATTTTTATATCTATGGGGGGTAATTTGAGTATGCTACCACTACCTTCATTCAATTTAAACATAACCTTTTTGGTGCTTAAAGCCGTTGCACATCACAGCAACATGTCAACTGAATGAGATTATAAATTCCTGGACCATCTCATTCATAATCTCATATAGTTGACACATTGTTTCACATCACAACAACACGTCAACTGTAATGGGATTATGAATGAGGCCCAAGAATTTACAATTCCTGCCCGAAAGACTTACAAAACTCTAATTTATATCCAAATTTTTTTTTTACAATTCAGCCCCCTTCAAAATGGTAATATCCATAATTATTGAACTAATTTTTGTCTTCTACCTTCAGGCCCACCTCCCCTGCATGAGACTGGCTGCTGATGTTGTCTCCAGATTTAGTAATATCAATTGATAGTAAGATCAACATAAAAACGATAATATCCTGGATGGACGTTGATTAAAGTAAGTAATTTTTGGTATTTATTAAAAATTTTGTTACTGGATTTCCCCATGAAATTTGTTTTCAAAATTTGACCGTCATAATGAAGGTATAGCTTTTTTGTTGTGCAAAGAATACATTTTAATAATTAAATACTCAAATTAAACCTAAACCAATGCTTTAGTTAGTAAAATCTTTTTTGCCAGATTTTACTAGGGGGAACATAAATGTTGGATATTTGGGGGAACAATATTCCTGGGGGTGGCCCAAGTAGAATTTGTTAAAAAAAAAATTTCACACACAAATATTTCTTATAATATTTTCTGCAAATTAATAAAGAAAAGTGCATCCAGTTGTTTGAATTTTGACTTAAAATATGATTCCTAGTGATCATCTAAATACTGTGATAATTATTCTGAAGCAACAACAGTAGGAAGAAATCCTAAAACTTTCTGCATTATATTTTCTATATCACGTAAGCCTGCACCCAGGAGTTTGATTCCTCTTTGGAAGGATTTACAAAATCCTGATTTATTACCTATAAATAATTTTTTTTTCACAATTCATCACCCTGTCCTTTAAATTGAAAAGAAAATTAGGCATATATTTATCTCTTTTCTGTGAAAAGTATTTTTCTTTCCATACTTAAAAATTTTACCTAACCACACATAGAGATGGGGGAGACTATCAATGTCCCTAATCTCCACAGAAAGCCCGAAGGATCATCGTCGTTAGTATCGTTGGTCGCTACTACACATGCATGCTTAGAATCTGCACGACAACCCTCCTTTGGGCGGTTTGGGGGATAAGATCTCACTTTTATCTCCCCCGTCTCTTTGTGTGGTTAGGGAGTTTCCCCTAGCAGCCCCTTCAGAGGGGGGAATTCTTTTGTTCACTAATTGAAACCACCAAGTAAGCGGGATCATAAAACTGGCTATCATAAAACTCTAGGCGGACCCTCTTGTGTCATCAGATCATATTTAGAACTGTGAATGTTAATTAGTTGAATTCTTGGCAAAAGCAATCCATTTTTCACCATAAAATTGAGTTTGCAAAACTTGCATTGTTTCTTCCTCCTTGGTTTTTATTTAGAATAATTTATGAAAATAATAATTTTTAGGTCTTTTCACCAAATAAGGAAATAAAGTCTGTATCGAAGAAAACTGTAGATGAGCATGAATCTAAAGATAACGCCATAAAGAAGATTCCTTGGTTCTGTTTGGCTGGTACTACAAACCAAAAGTGTTGCCCCCTGCAAAAGTCCAGCTAAAACCCCTTTCGAAAAAGAAGCGGAAATGTATAAATATTTGGAAACCTTTGGCGTTAAAGAAAAAAACAGCAATTCTGAGTCCCAGTGAGTAATGCAATGTGATTACTGTTTTGTGTTATTTTGTTAGGGGACATCCATAAATTACATGGGGTCAAAATGGGGGGAGGGTTTGGAAAAATCTCCCCAAGGGAGGGGGGGTCGATTAAAATCTCGCGTCAACTTTTTATGTTAGAAATTATATGATTTTCTTATTTTTTAAGTAGGAGAAAAGAATACACACAGATAAGATACTGTGGTGGTTTTTAGGCGGAATTCCTTCTTTCTCAGTTTGAGCAAACTGTTGGCTTTTTCCATCTCTTTTTACATGTCATAAATTTTCTCAATCAAAATTATACGGTTTTGCGCGTCCGCTTGTCTGTTCCTCTTTTCAATGCTCCCAAGCTCGCAGCCTTTCTTGAACTATTCGATTCCTCCTCTCTGTCGCCTGACTAGTCGTAACTTTTCTGGCCAACATAATCTTTTAATCATCAATATTTTAAATTAATTGTGGAGGTAAGAAAACCTTGTTGTAACCCATTTAAAATTCAGTAGATCATTTCTTTACTTCATTGGCAGTTTTTCTGGTGTAAATGAATGTCTATGGAATATTGTAAAATTTTAAATAGTTTTGTGTGATTTTTATAATAAAGAAAACCTGATGATGACATAATGTCCTTTTCCCCCACATCGTTAATAATGTAAAAGTTTTAGGTGCTATGAAGCACAAAATGCAAACGAATAGGATAGAAAATTATTTTCAAAGGTTGTAGGTAAATCTCACGGGGGGTCCAGCAAAATCTGGCCAAGGGAAGAAGATTTTGGAAAAAACACCTCATGTAATTTATGGATGTCCCATAGGATATTACAAGAGCTGAATAATTTAGTTTTACTTTATTTTCTTCTTAATAATGTGGTAAATTTGTTTATTTAAGCTATTGGGTGCTTCCTATTTCTTTTTGGGAATTTATAATAACAAATTTTAAAAACATCTCTTAATGTCCCAAGGTGCCTCAGTAGTGTCCCACCTTTGGACTCTTTCAGTAATACTTCAAAAATATTAATTTATTTTGAAAAACACAAAAGTAACATAAATAATGATAAAGCTATGTAAAGTAATCATAAATTAGACATCCAACATATTTTAAATTCAAAATTATTCAAGGATATCCTCATTTTTGTCTTGACATAAATCAGTTTTTTCGTTTACTTCAAGTGATTTTTTGCATCAAATTACAAATATCTACTTTCTTAAATTATTTAATTCTTTATAAAAATATTTTTGCTCACATGAGAGTTAGGTGTGTCTTATTTTTGTGACATGTCCCACGGTGCCCCACACCTGACTGTCCCTTGGTGCCCCACTTAACACTTTGAATGTTTTGCTTAATTACTCTTTTAGATTTAACAAAAACTTTCTCTTTATTTTTTAAAATATTAGTGAATATACATATTTTAATTTCATTTTAATTGTAATAACATAAATAAACTTCATATATTTAAAAAAATGTTTTCGAAACTAAATGTGATTGTAACTTTGTATTGCACAAAACCAGATAACATGAAATAATTATCTAGACACACATTAAATATTCCAAAACACATTGATGAATAGATTTTAGCACAAGTTCATAATTATAAAATTGAGTCTGAAAAGTGGTGTGTCCCAAGGTGCCCCACTCTACCCTACTGTTAATTTAAACATTTGTAGTTGGCACTTTCAAGTATTTTCTTATCTCTTGAGATGTTTTACTATGAAGTGGCACGTTTAACAGGTTATTGCATAATTAGGTGTAAACTCAAAACTCTCAAGTGTCACCTCCAACCGTGGACTGGTTTCGTCCTTGTTAGGACTCATCAGCACAGTATATACCGTGCTGATGAGTCCTAACAAGGTGAGAGAGTTGTGAGTTTACACCTATTGTCCGCTTAACCAGCAATAAATGGTGAAATTCTCCTTTCATTTATTGCATAATTACTTTTTCAAATAGTTAAATAAATTGTTTATATTTTTTGCAGGAGCTGTCAAGTCTGGTTATGATGTTCCCTGTAAAATTTTTCTTTGAAGCACTTTTTTGTAGACTAATTTTCCATAAATATAAAATGTCATCATATTTGTAATTTTAAGTTTCACAGTATATTTCCCTTCATTTTTGATGAATTTAGGGAATGGATTAAATTTATATTTTATCTATATAATTTTTTTGTATGACTCACTTTTACCTTGAGTCCTGTAGGGCTGGAAGGCTGTTTGTAAAATTTTCCTGGTTTGTAAATTAATCAGTCCAATAAACTTAAGGATTTTCTTGCATTCAATGTCTTGAATAATTTTTTGGAATGAAAATTTGCCTGTTCCTCCTTTTGAGATTTAAAAATTAAAAAGGTAAGTTTTTTATCAGTGCTTTAAGAGACTAAATTAAACCAAGTTATTGTAGAAATTTAAAAAATATGCTTCAATTAACTTAAGGATTTTTCTTGCATTCAATGTATTGAAATAATTTTTTGGAATGAAAATTTGCCTGTTCCTTCCTCCCTTCTAGATTTAAAAGGTAAGTTTTTTATCAGTGCTTCAAGAGCCTAAATTAAAGTTATTGTAGAAATTTTTTAAAAAATATTTAAAATAATTTAAATTAAAATTTTATTACTGTATAAATCTTAATTTTATATAGACACTGTTCCGTAATTATTTGGTGATAAATTCTAGTTAATTTTTGTAAAAGATTGGGTTAAATGACCTAACTAAAAAGTAGGAATAAATTAGTTTTATTTTTTCAGAGTTATGAGTTAAGTATCGCACTTTTTATTTTTCATAATTTCTTTGTTGAATTATATGAAGTAATAATATTCCTGAAAATATGCACTAAGTGTAACGCATAATTTCAGGAATAATTTTTTGACATCGTATAGTTCAACTAAGAACTTTCAAAAAAAATATGTAAAACGATTCTAAACCCAGAACTTGGAAAAAATTTTGTAAACCATACAAAAACCTAAAAAAAACCCTTTGTTTTACGGTTTATTAGCAACCTAAAATCAACCTCCATGTAACCAACGTTGCAAAAACCTTTCCCTCTAATATTGTATTAAGGTTTATTAGAAACCTCAATATTCAGTGCCCACTAAAGTTTTTCTGAATGTAGACAAGTAGCAATAGGATAAAAATTTATCTGCTATGTATATAAACAGACAAAATTGAAAAATAAAAATGGTGAGTGACACTATTAGGGAGGAAATTACTATTTCATTATTAAGCATGGATTAAAGCACGTATATTTAAAAAGTTATGTAAGTAAGAAGATAAAGAAAAGTTATTTTTTGGCATATATGCTTTAGGAAAATAAATTAGTGTAACGTCACCGCTAGGTCAGTGTAACCGTGTAAACCGATTTGCCCCGTTGTGGTGACGCGGCATCGCGGTCACGGTGTGACTCGTCACACTGAGAATTCACAAAGAAGTCAAATTCAAGTCATGAGGTGACCACTGCACGGCAACGTGTCGAATACCAGTCACTGCGACGTCGCAGCCAAGTCATCAAGTGACTGCAACGTCACAATCAAGTCATCAAGTGACACTGCGACGTCACAATCAGGTCATCAAGTGACGTACACATCGTGACTTCTCTGCGACGTCACATTCGCGTCACGTAGTCACAATCCGGTTGTACTGTGACTTCACAAGGACGTCACAAGTGGTCACAGATGTGGGTCACAAATTGCGGACATTAAGCTGTCAATAACGGGTCCTGGTGACTTCACGGTCATGCCCGTGACCTCAGAGTGAAGGTCACAAACGAGTCTTCCCTGCGACGTCACATTCGCGTCACGTAGTCACAATCCGGTTGTACTGTGACTTCACAAGGACGTCACAAGTGGTCACAGATGTGGGTCACAAATTGCGGACATTAAGCTGTCAATAACGGGTCCTGGTGACTTCACGGTCATGCCCGTGACCTCAAAGTGAAGGTCACAAACGAGTCACATTTTGGTCACCTGGCTATTAGGGTCATGAGTGGGGTGCCACAGGGGTCAGTTTTGGGGCCAATTCTCTTTATAATTTTCATAAACGATATTAGTCAGGACATTAGGAACAAAATCAGCATCTTTGCTGATGACTTAAAAATATGGGGTAGGGTATAGATACTCAGGAGCAGGTACAAAATTTACAAAGGGATCTTGATATTATATCGCAATGGGCTGAAAAATGGGGTATGTTCTTTAACATGTCTTAAAACATTCTTTAAATGTCAGGTACTTCATATGGGTCGGGGGAATGGTAGGGCAGCATTTTTTCTGCAAGGGGACAAAGTTAAAGAAGGTAATATGATCAAAGATTTAGGGGTGATAGTAAATGCGGACTAAATGGGTTCATCGGTGTTCATCTGCTAGTAAAAAGGCTAATAGGATATTGGGATACATTAAAAAAACTGTTTCTTCAAGGTCCGAGGATATTATTTTGCCACTATACACTGCAAAAAAAACGGAAAATTTAACAGCAAAAACTGCTGTTAATATTTTACGCATTTACTGTAATCTTAAAAAACTGCCTTTTAAGCTGTAATTTTGAAGCGCCACCTGCTATAGTTTACTGGCAACTGCCGTGCTAGTGACCAGATACAGAAGTTGTACCTCTTTTCCACTCCACCGCTCTCTGTTATTTATCAAACAGAACAAAAACAAATTTCTAATTTGCTTCAATGGTGCGCTTTGAATAAAATTTGAAGAAACAGGAATTTTGAATAAAAGAGTAAGTATATCTTACGTTTTTTTTTAATATTTCCTTTATATTTCATACGGTATTTTGTAATAAATACATGGTATTAAATATTTATACTTTCTTTTAGTATTAATTTAAGAAGATTAAAAAGCCCGTTTTGGATGAAAAGTAATTATTTCTTAAGTTTTATTTTACTACTTATTGTATTTAGTATATTGTAATAAATGCGTTTATTAAGTATTTAAGTATATGTGAATTGAAATCACTTCAAAAATTGTGTAAATTTTTATTGCGTCTATTTCGGCCTCCATGTTTATCCACAGCTCAAATGATACCACACCACCATATAGACCTAACTATTAATATCATTATTATTGGATCAATGGATTCCAAGCCACGTAGACATCCCGGGCAACGAAAAAGCCGACAATCTGGCGAAGCGGGGAGCAGCTTCAGAACAACCAGTAACTCCAACCACACTTAGAGCGGCTCAAAACCAAATAACGCTTGCCATTAACAAAATGAACAAAACCATCCTGAAAAACCAAAGCAGCGGCAAACCGTGGGAGAGTCTGGCCACTATAGGGCCGATCCCATCGCACCTTGATAGACCCTCAGCGGTTGCCCGGTTTCGAACAACCACGGGTCATGACTACCTGCAGGCTCATCTCCACCGCCTCGGGTTGGCTGCTGACGACATATGCCCTCTCTGCCAGTCGTCCAGAATGGACGGTAACCACTTGTCTACCTGCCACGGCCTTCTTCACCTTCCTAATGAATTGTCTTTGCGCTACTGGGAAGCTCGACGTCTAATGGCCGTAAGGCCAAGGACAGGCATTGGATGAAGAAGAAGAAGAATTATTATTGGATCCCACGGTAATAATATTTAATATATCATTATTTTAGGATCTAAGATGGTATTAAAAGTTAAATCTCTATGGTTGTCCGTCATCATTTGAGCCTTGGGTAAGCATGGCGGCTGGTAGACGCTTATCGTAGCTGTGGCAGAGCATTTTTTTCTTTCTATAAAAGATTTTTTACTTAGATTTTTACCATAAAAAATAAGTTGCCATAAAAGACAATTTCAGATCTTATCACCCAAAATTTTTTAAAAAAGGAATTTCTATTCAATTATAGCTTATTTCTATTTAGTTTATTGAGCAAGTTTATTGAATCATGATCAGATTCATGGCTAATTCGCCATATCAGGTGCGATCCTCAATGAGGGAAGAAAATCACCTGCACGCGGAAATCGCGAGTGATCAGTCAGAGGATTAAAGTTTCTTGTAGCTTTTTATATTCCTTTCTCAGGGGTTTTTCCAGAAGTTCGTTTCGGCCGGTGACCGTTTTTGGAATTTGGAATAAGAAATCATGAAATTTTGTAAAAACAGAAAATTTTTAGAGAAAAAATTGTGAAAAATATTTTTGAAAAATTTTAGTTAACTTCAAATTGAAATCTGTGTCAGAGGGGCCGTTTAAATATTACGTAAGCACTTTTTTGGTCATTTTTAACCCCCCCTCCCTCTTTGTCAGCAGAGATAAGCAAACCTCAAACCCCCCCTCCATAATTACGTAAGACACTGCCGGGACCCCCCCCGAAATTTTGACATCCCCATAAGTAAGTACTGTTTTTTCCTTGAAAATTAGGTGACTCGTACAAGGAGCTGTCCTTTTTGGGTGTAACCCTAAAGATTCAAAAATGAGTCGAAACAGTACTTTTCGGGGTTACAATTTCAAAATGTTAGGGTGGTCTATCTCCAGGAAAAAAGTGTTTACGTTAGAATTCCTAATTCAATTTTTTGTTACATTTATTTTTGGTTGAATTTTGAAATTATCTTTGCAAGAAACAAGAAATTTCGAAAATGCATCATCTTACGTAAGCCTCACTCATATCCCCCTCCCCCCTTGTCAGCAAAAATAAGCAAAGAGCAACCCCCCCTCCCCCCTTAGGTGCTTACGTAATATTTGAACGGCCCCAGAGTACCAATAGAATTAATTGCGTGCTTACTTTTAAAACTATTCGAGATTCAAAACTTAGGTGCTAAGAAAAAAAATAGATATTATGAGATAATTTTAAAGTATTCGAAAGTTGAGAATATTGTTAAGGCCCCGATCGCAATTTGTGAAAGGTCCCTGAACTAGTCTAATTTCATCTTAAACACTAAGATGAACTTAGAATATCGTAACTTAGATGAACCCCTTATTTCTGTTTTGAAATGAGGGACTATTCTCGCAAAGATTTTGCTGTTAAAGTTAGTTGCTTTGAAAGTACAGGCTACAGGGTGTTTCATTAATAATGCTTATTCACAAAGCCAGCAAGGTTTTCATAATTTGACATAATGCGCGTGCGTCACAAAAAAATAACATGCTGTGCTAATAAGTTTTTGAGTTACTGAATCCCCTCTGGAGCAGTGGTAGGATGCCAGAGTAGCATGCGGCAGGTCGTGGGTTCTACCCCCAGTAATTATTTTGTTAAAATTTCCAAAAAACAGCAAAAATTAAGACCACACGCATGCGCATTGTTGAAAAATTATAAAAACCTTGTGGGCTTTGTGAATATGCATTAATAATGGTATAAAACTTCAAGAGGGGGTAGAAAACACCATCAGGAATCAGAATTGCATAGGAATCCATGGTCCATGTTAAATCCATGTTAATGTTAAATGTTTAAAAACACATACATAAAGCATTTTTCTGAGTTTTGCCCATTTATTGTGTAACACTTTTGTCTTATAAAAGAGGTATTTGCACGTTTTGAGATTAAATTTTATTAAAATAGTAGATAAAAATCCACGAAGAATGACGTTTACATCAAGTATTTTCGTAGCCTAGTTTCTGAGTTACAAATTTTTGAAATTTCGTTTTTTGTTTGGGCGCGAAAACAGTTCTGAATCACAAATCGTGCGCTGTGACGTCACATTCAATAGAAGCCCGTTTTCTGATAACGTGACCTTTCTGGCGTTTTGGCAAAATTAAAATGGAATTTTAAATTATTTATTACACATTTTTGAACTTAAAAATCAGAAATTTGGGAGTTTTAAACCATAATGCATAAAAAAAGTATAAAATCAAGCAAATCCCTCACTCATGCAAATACCTCATTGTTCATAATGCCGTTAATATTCTAGTAAAACTAAGTTACCTCGAAAAATATGGAGTCATAGCTGAACTCTAATTCTTTAATTAGATAATTTTGAAATTTACTTCCTCTTTTTTTATTGCCGTAAGGAGAATGTTGAATATTTACATTTAAATTATATAGTTTTTATGTAGCTTAATTTGTCTTTTATCTTTTCAGATTGTAAAGTTTATTACCCAAAAATATGAGAAGTATTAATTTTCATTGTTGTTTTCATTGCAGTATCTGTTATTTTTTAGTTGTTCATTAAAATAAATATTAAAAGAAAATGAAATTCTTGTTTATTGAATGCTTTTATAAATGTGACATTACCTTCACAGGATAATACTTTAATCTGTATAACATTAACCTATGCTTAAAGTTATTAATTTGGTAAGAATTTTATATCATAACTAAAATTAAATGGAATTATAATGAATTGAATTCAAATTCCTCAACAATACCAATCTTAAACCTCCTAAAGCATTCAGCACCTCTATGTAGCAACATTTGGAGTAATTTTCATGTTATGTAACAAAACGCAGGAGATATAACAGGTAGTTTTTTTAATGAAATGTCAAACTATAGCAACGAAAATGTTGCATAATACATATTAAATTGCAAAATACAGGGTGTCCATAAAATAAGTAACCCGATTTAAGGGACTCTAGAAGCCAAACCGTTCATCGGAATTAAATGAAATTTTGATGGACAAGATGTGATGAAATTCTGATGGGGACAAGAATGGTATGGGGTGGGATAGTTTAACTATATCAGTTACGGTAAAAGTGAAAAAAAATTTTGAAAATTCCCAATGTAACCCCCCTTTTTTATTCGCGCTATGTGATCCCAGGTGTGAAAAAACACTAATAGCGTTGAAACGGTACCTCTAAGTTGAAAACTCGCTCCTAGAGAGACAAATGAAAACAGCAATGAAACTTTTATTTCTGTTTAAGCTAGACTAGTGAATGGTTAAGAAAATATGACTAGTGTATCAGGAAATCTATCTAGCAATAAATCTTTATCTAGCAATAAAAACTAGTAAAATCAAAGTATATTGCTATTTTTTATTGCTATTTCCTGATACACTAGTCATATTTTCTTAACCATTCACTAGTCTAGCTTGAACAGAAATAACAGTTTCATTGCTGTTTTCATTTGTCTCTCTAGGAGCGAGTTTTCAACTTAGAGGTACCGTTTCAACGCTATTAGTGTTTTTTCACATCTGGGATCACGTAGCGCGAATAAAAAAGGGGGATTACATTGGGAATTTTCAAAATTTTTTTCACTTTCACCGTAACTGATAAAGTGAAACTATCCCACCCGATACCATTCTTGTCCCCATCACTCAAAACGTCTTCCATCAAAATTTCATTTAATTCCGATGAACGGTTTGGCTTCTAGAGGCCCTTAAATCAGGTTACTTATTTTATGGACACCCTGTAGTTGTAAAATAACAGCCTAAATTCACTTAAATGCTGTTAAAAGCAGACTTCCTGTAAAATTACAGTATCGCTGTAAAGATAACACAAAAATCCGTAAAATTACGAAATCGCTGTTAAATTACAGTACCGCTGCAAAGTCAACACAAAAATCTGTAAAATTACAAAATAGCTGTTAAATTACAGTATTGCTGTAAAATCAACACAAAAATATGTGAAATTACAAACTCGCCATTAAATTACAGTATCGCTGTAAAGTTATCACAAAAATCTGTAAAATTACTAAATCGCTGTTAAATTACAGTATTGCTGTAAAGTTAACACAAAATTCTGTAAAATTACAAAATTGCTGTAAAAATACAGAATTGCTGTGTTTAATTTACAAAATTGCTGTTAATTTACAAAATTGCTGTTAAAGTCAAAAATTACAAAATTGCTGTAAAATCACTGCAAAAAGGGCTGGCACCCATATTGCCAGCGATTTTTGCTGTAAATTTACTGTGAAATTTTTTGCAGTGTACAGAGGCTTGGTGAGACCTCATCTAGAGTATGCTGTTCAGTTTTGGTCTCCATACTTAAAAAAAGATATTGATTCAATTGAAAGGGTTCAGCATAGGGCTACTAAAATGGTCAAGGGTATATCCAGTTTAAGTTATGAGGTAAGATTAAAGAAGCTAAATATGTTCACTCTAGAGAAAAGAAGGATTAGAGGGGATTTGATTCAACTTTTTAAAATGGTAAAGCAAGGGGACACCAGAGGGACTAGATTTCAATACGGGTAATAGAACAAGGGGTCACAATTTCAAGTTGAATAAACTAAAATTTAAGACGGATTGTAGAAAGCATTATTTTTTTAATAGGGTAGTGGATAGATGGAATGCGTTGCCTGAAACAATTGTAAATTCAAGTGCGGTAAATGAGTTCAAGAGAAAAATTGACAGATACTGGGAATCCGGTAGTTAGAGTTAAAAAGACTGGACCAACCTTGCTGGGCTTACGCCTGTAGTTGGTCGACTTAATTTGTATTTGTATTTGTATTTGTATATGATATGAACCATTCTAAAATGTTCCCCCTAAAACCAGCATTTTGCAATTTATCTATTAATATATAATGATTCACACTGTCGAAAGCTTTAGATATATCAAGAAAAATAGCAACTGTTTTCCTATTTTTCTCAATACTGTTGTATAAAAATTTTGTGAATTTTATTAGAGTGATTTCCGTATTCCGACCTTTAATAAAACCATACTGATTATCAGCAAAGAAATTAGTATGAAATAAAAAGTTATACATTTTGTTAGATAAAATTTTTTCTATAATTTTAGAAAAAGTGGGGAGAATAGAAATAGGACGATAATTTGTAAATATATTTTTGTTACCGGATTTAAAAATTGGAGTAACAGTTGCTTTTTTTAATGAATTTGGGAAATAGGACAAACTAATTGATACATTTATAAAATTTATAAAACAAATATTTTTAATAGCAAACATCTTTACCAGCTTTATGCTAACACCATCGTAATCTAAAGAATTTATATTTGAAAAAGAGTTAATTACATTTATAACATCATAGTCACACACTGGAAGAAATACAAATGAATTTAAACTAGGGAGGATATAAGAGGTGTAGTCATTTTGTGGTAGATAGGAATTTAAAGTTAGATTAGAAAAATATTCATTGAATTTAGATGCTGTGTCCGAGTCGTTTAACAGTTGAGGTAAATTTGAAGGTACGTATATTTATGTTACAAATTCCATTTATTAGATTCCATTTGTCTTTCATATTTTTACAATTTTGAAACTTACTATTGAAAAATTCAGATTTTGCAGCTTTGATTTGATTCTTTAACTCGGCAACAGTCGTTCTATAGGCAGTTTTATAAATAATGTCCCAAGGATATTTTCTCGTTTTTTTAAATAGCTTACTTTTTCTATGAATTAAGTTCAGTATATGCTCTGTGATCCAATTATTTTTATGTTTTTGAGAGGTTCTTTTGGGAAATTTAAAATTGTTTCTTACATTATGAATTCCAGAAATTAAATTAGTCCACTGAAAATAGAGTTGAACCTCGAACAAATTGCAATAAATGGTTTCTCAACGGTTTTCACTTAAGAATGACCTCAATAATAACATAGTAAAAATCGGCCAGAACAAGTCTAGGACATGCTTGAGAAATGAATTGCTGCCCTTCCAATACCTCCCAAACAGTTCAGGTGCCAAAAAATGCTCTAAATGGGGAAAATGGAGAAAATACCCCAGCCCCTCATAAAAAACCAAACAAACCTGGTGGCAAAAAGACCCACAACGTTGTTTTAAGTCAGGAGAAAGCATACCCCAAGCGAAATTGGTTTTCAATTAAGTATTGATTGACTTTTCACTTTTTTTGTTTAACTACACAAAATGTGAATTTTCCAATTCTGATAAAAAAAAAGTAAAAATAAAATTTGTATTTGGAAATTTTGACATTTTTCTCATTTTTTCGAAAATTTTTAAAAATGCCTTAAAATATTATTTTGTCAAATAATAGGGCTTTAATACATCTAAATATTCATATTTGACCGTTTTTCATTCCTAGATAGGCGAAATTACCCAGATTTTAGCCTGGTCATCAATCGGAAAATCATCAAACTTGCCCACTTTATACTGAGAATAGAGGATACAAAAGTCAGTGGGGAATGACTTATAACCACGTAATTCCAAAACTAGGTACCATTTTTACACGATATTGATGTGTAGATAAATTATCTGGAGCTAAAATTAATTACTAGCATTTTAATTACAGGCGCCATATTGGATTACATTACCACTAAAAAAATTCTGGGATAAATGGTATGAGCATGTTTGGTATTAGGCAACGCGTATTTGAGTTTTCTAATCTCAGTTAATACTCATAAAATCCTTAAACCACTTTTTAAAGCTCTTCACTCAGTTCGAATGGCCAGCAGATCTCTTATTACATTCCTATAGATGATAAAATTCTAAATGCATAATAGGGGAAAGAAAAATATTGAAAAACTAGACTTCAGCACATACAGAAGTATTGTATTGTGTAACTTAGTTGAAAAATTGAAGTTCATACAAAATTAACCCGCTCTTCATGATGATTGGTCCTACTGCACTCAGAATATAAGCCATTTAGTATGTTTAAAGCATGTTTTTATGCTTTATCATGATTTTATAGTACATAAGAGCATAAAATATTCCTGTAACATGAAAAACGGATTAGATACTGATATTGTGATGAGAATATGTTAAATATTGACAATGATTGCTGAAACCAGTCCTTTTTAAAAGTCAGTTTTTAAGTCAGAGCTACACTTCACTCTGAAAAATTTTATACAGTTTAGACCTTTAAAAAATACAGAGTTTAAAATAATTTAATTTTATAAACTTTATCAAAAAATCAACTTGAAACCTAGTTTCTTCTTCAAGAACGTTCACTAATAAAAATTGAGGGGTTTTATGGGACAAGGGCCAGCTTAGGCCATTCTATCTCAAATGAAAATTGCATTGTGCGAAAAAATACTAAGAGAAGTTAAAGAGTTACAGAAACTGTAGTTAGTATTTAAATTTTTCCTAGATAAGAACCAAATACCTGTGTTTAATCGGCTTTTCATGTTACTGATTTGCTGAATTGTAGGAAGTTATTTTATGTTTATGTATAAAATTATGAAATACAATATCTATAAACATGGTTAATAACTTATAATCTGGGTGTAGTAGGCTCAATCATTATTAAGAGCGGGTTAATTTTCTATCAACTTCAACTTTTCAACAATACTATACTTCTGTATATACTGATGTATAGTTTTTCCAATTTTTTTTATAATTTCTCTTGTCCCTATAAGGCATTTAGCATTTTATCATCTATAGTTATACGTAATAAAAGATATGCTGGCCATTCAAATTGAGTAAAGAGCTTTAAAAAGTGATTTAAGGATTTTATTAGTATTAACTGAGATTAGAAAACTCAAATACTCATTGCCCAATACCAAACATGCCCATACCGTTTATCCCAGAACTTTTTTAGGGGTAATGCAATCCAATATATGACGCCTGTAATTAAAATGCTAGTAATTAATTTTAGCTCCAGATAATTTATCTTCACATCAATACCGTCTACAAATGGTACCTAGTTATGGAATTACTTGGTTATAAGTCATTCCCCACTGACTTTTGTATCTTCTATTCTCAGTATAAAATGGGCAAATTTGAATATTTTCCGATTGATGACCAGGCTAAAAACTGGGTAATTTCGCCTAGCTAGGGATGAAAAACGGTCAAATATGAATATTTAGATGCGTTAAAGCCCTATTATTCAACAAAATAATATTTTAAGGCATTTTTAAAAATTTTCGAAAAAATGAGAAAAATGTCAAAATTTCCAAACTTTAGGCCGTTTGAGGCACGTGTTAATATTTTCTGATCGATTTAAGATTTTGCACACTTTCTTAGGATACCAAAAGGAAAAAAATTAGGGGGTGTCGCAAAAGTTTCCCCGACTTTCGATTTTTAAGGGACACCCTAATGTGCAGTGTTCATTCATAGCAAGTATACCTTGTAAAAAAATCCATCCACTTTCCTCGAAAAGATGGGACTACTGGATTTGCCCATTTTTTCCAAGAAATGTTCCTGGAAAATAACAAGAACTTACAGTATAAAATTTAAATCCTTCCACCGAGAAGTCCCCACTGAAATTGCGCAACTGGTGGAGCCTGGAGGGAACTATGAAATTCATAATTGAAAGTTGCCAAATGGGTCCCTGCCCCCATTTCCGCCGCTGAAGCGGAAAAGCCCACCTCTCTCACTCCAGTTGGAATGGTTGGCCGGAATGGGTGCTTTGGCCGAGCTCCTCACAGGTGAGTGTTTCCTCTATCTTCGCTGGGCTCCCACTTCAGGCGTAAAAACGCTTCAGGCCCATTTCTTGGGAGGATTTTAAACTAATGATGAGATTTTTAAGGGTGACTCGAGGCTCTCTCGGACTTGTCACTTTTTGTTGTCCTTTTGGAGGAATCGTTGAAAGTGAAAAATATCAATTGCAGAGTTTCACTCTCTTTATATTCTATTATTTTCATTATATTCTATGCGAACCAGTGGTTATAACTAGAGTTGGCTCATGGGGGTGTTACTCCCACCATTCAACCACACCAATATATTACTCGCCCTTCAGAAAAGATTTCTCATAGTTAAGGTATACTATATTCAAGTAGCTTTTAATTAAATAAACAGTAGGGTGGATCATTTTCCTATGGCGAAAAGAAATTACTAATTCTATCGGGCACAGCAAGAAAAAGGTGCCAAATGGTCTCAAACTAGCATGTGTGAAATATTATTCCATTATAATAACTCTTTTCCTCCGGATTGGCCTCAAATGGAACAAAAATAGTAATTTTTCATATTTTTTAAAAATTTTATAAATTAAATTTTTTGTCAGTAATTTTTTAAAGTTTGCAAATAAGGGTCTTTGAAAGCAATTTCAATTATATTAGTCGCATTTATGCATTATTAATAAAAAAACAGAACTTTCAAAGTGGCAATATAATACATTATCACAATGGTGCCCAACCTTTTTTTCCCTAGGGCCAATTTGCTTTTGAAGATTTATCTCGCGGGCCACATAAAAAACACTTTTAAGGATTTTTCAAAACATGAAGAAAAATTACATACCCGTTTTCAATGAGAAATTTGCATCTGTTTGGAGGATACTAGTTCTTGTAAATTCGGTTGCAAATTTGTAACACTTATCCTTAAAACTGAATTAAGATGATTATCTGTTCTCTTGATATTGTGTTCTTTAATACTGCCACAGTCTCCTTACATACAGTTTATTTTCTCGCTGAATGAAGAATATGAATTTGTCCATTTTTCTTGAAAGTTTCGGCATTTTGAGTGAATCTTCAAATTTTTACGATCTGACATCTTTTCGAACTTTGGTTCTAAAAAGATCCTTAAAACGGTTTTCAAATGGCTAACTGATACTGAAAAATATTTATCCAATGACAAATTCCCCGTATATAGAAAAACTAAAGCAGAGAAGTAAAAAAAATATTACCGGATGTTGAATAATTCCTATTTTATAATCTTTTTTTTAGATAGAAGTGCCATAATCTCTCGCACGATTTCGTGGTTTTCTTGGAAGATTTCTGAAAGTGGTTTTTGTTTTTAAGTTTTAACGAGTCCGCAAGCCACATGGATCAGCCTTGCGGGCCACATTTGGCCCGCAGGCCGTAGGTTGGGCACCACTGCATTATCACATAACAAAACAGGCGTAGAATAGGTGGATCTTTTTAGCAAACAAACAGTGGATTATTAGTGGTAGATTTTAAATATTGGTAGATCAGATACATTCTTCCTCATTTCTGGTCAGTGTATACCTATATTTTTAAATTTTATAAGTAGAAATAGTTGTATTTTTAATTAATGCCTCATTTCCAAATTCAGCGGACAGTTATTTCATTTGGTGGTCTTAGGATCCAAATGTGGTAACATAAAATGTGTTAAAACAAGTATCAAATAGATAGTTTGTTCATAGGCAATAGCAACATATCATGATGAGATTCACCTCAGTAATCATTTACCTAATTTTTTTTCAATAGCATTAGACTGACACCCAGGCCCATAAATTATACTTCTTTAGAGGGAGGATTGACTCAAAATAGCTTCTTAGCATTCACTTATACAAATACAAATTAAGTCGACCAACTACAGGCAAGCGCCAAACAAGGTTGGTCCGGTCCATTTAACTCAAACCACCCGATTCCCAGTATCTGTCAATTTTATTCTTGAATTCGTTTACCCCACTTGAGTTGATAATCGTTTCAGGTAACCCATTCCATTGGTCCACTACCCTGTTAAAAAATAGTACTTCCTACAATCCCGATTAAAATTTGCCTTGTTCAATTTAAATCTGTGACCCCTTGTTCTATTACCCGTACTCAAATCTAGTCCCTGTGTGTCCCCTTGTTTTATCATTTTGAAAAGTTGAATTAAATCCCCTCTAATCCTTCTTTCCTCTAGAGAATGAACATATTTAACTTACTTAATCGTTCCTCATAATTTAAACTGGATATACCCTTGACAGTTTTGGTCGCCCTATGCCAGTGGTGGCGAACCTATGGCACGCGTGCCACTGGGTGGCACGCGACCGGTATTTCGGTGGCACTCAACATTCACTAAATATGACACCAAAAAAACTTAGGTTCTAAAGCAGAGATTTCTACTACCTGAAAACTCCCCAAAACCAGCTTCAGAACACTTTTTAGCTGAAATTCCAAAATTTTTCGGGGGAGCCGTTGGGCCGTTCAAATATTACGTAACGCCCTTTTCTTAGTCATTTTGGACCCGCGCCTCCTCCCCTTTTTTCAGCAAAGGTTAACAAATCACAACAGCCCTTATAGCCTCACCCATCAGTTTCCGTAAGGAAACTGATATTAGTGGGATGAAGGGGCCCTGCCCCCTCCGGAATTCGGACAAGGTATACAAAAATTAGTTAAAAACAAGTTTTTTTGGGGTGAAATTTTCAAACATTTTCTGGGGGAGTGCCCCCAACCCCCCCTTTTCTACTTGAAACTTTATTTTACACAATTTTTTATAATACTCATGGAAATCAAAATCCTACCTAAAAATATATGTCCGAAATTCGGACTAGACTAGATGCACCAAAAACTAGTTCAAAACCATGTTTTTAAGGTCATATTTCCAAAAATTGTATGGGGAGGACCCCCAGTCCCCCTTTACTTGGAACTTCGTTATTGTCAACTTTTCTTAGATTAAGTTCTAGAAAATGCAAATTCTACCAAAAAATGTTATAAAAAGTTGCATTAAACCTATTAAAGATGCATGGGAGGGACTGAGGAATAATTGTTGGCCCCTCCCGAAATAAATTTCCAAATACACCACTGACTTTACGGCCTACCATTAGACTTGTGCCTTGGATTAGGGCCCTTGAGTACTTGTAAGTTGGGTAAGTTTGAAACTCCTGTTCTAAACTATCGACCGGATTTCATTTTCCAAGGGTTGAAAGATAATTTATTAAATAAATAACAAATTGGCACATTTGACACCTGAAAATCATAAACCGTAATATAAATGGAACACTAATCGAAGAAGGTTTGCCATCCCTGCCCTATGCTGAACACTTTCAATTGAATCAATATATTTTTCAAATATAGAGATCAAAATTGAACAGCATATTCTAGATGAGGCCTCACCAATCCCCTATACAGGGTGATTCAGAAATAATCATCAATATTTTGGGGGGAGGTAGAGGGGCCCTAGACAAGCATATTTCGAATAGGGATGGTGGGGCGCAGCCTTACAGTTAAAGAGCTAGGGCCTAATGTAGTGCGAGCGCGTTTCAAAAGGCTGTTTTTAGAAGGCCCGTATGATGAAACAAAACATAATAAAATGAAAAAATCTATTGCATGAGGTAAGGAAGTATCCGTACTACTTACACCATGAATTCGAAAGAATTTGAACCACTTTCTAAACCGTGGAGTGAGTTTCAGAAGTGCAATATTAATCTTTTAGTCAAAGAATGGAGTTCCCTTAATGGTATTTAGAAAAATGATGATCGGGGAAGGAATTTTCAATGATCGTAACATTGATCATTGGAACTGTTTAATCATTGAAAATTCCTTCCCCGAACATCATTTTTCTAAATACCATTAAGGGAACTCCATTGTTTGACTGAGAGATTAATATTGCACGTTTTAAATATCGTCCCATGGTTTAGCAAGTGGTCCAATTTCTATCACATTGAGGATTTTAGTAGTACGGATACTCCTGTACCTCAGGCAATAATGTTTTTCATTTTATTATGTTTTGTTTCGTCACACAGGCCTTCTAAAAACGGCCTTTTGAAACGGGCTCGCACTACATTAGGTCCTAGCTCTTTAACGGTAAGGCTGCGCCCCACCATCCCTATTCGAAATATGCTTGTCTAGGGTCCCTCTACCTCCCCCCCAATTATTGATGATTATTTCTGAATCACCCTGTATAATTGCAAAATAATATTCCCGGACCTTGAAGAAACAGTTTTTTTAATGTACCCCAATATCCTATTAACCTTCTTACTAGCAGCTGAACACTGTTGGTCCATTTTAAAGTCTTCACTTACTATCACCCCTAGATCTTTTATCATATTACCCTCTTTTATTTTGTCCCCTTGCAGATAAAATTCAGCCCAACCATTTCTACCACCCATATGCAATACCTGACATTTACCTATGTTAAAAGACATACCCCATTTTTCAGCCCATACTGATATTTAATCAAGATCCTTTTGTAAATTTTGCACCTGCTCCTGCGTATCAACCCTCCCGCACATTTTTAAGTCGTCAGCAAAGATCGTTTATCTGACTAATATCGACTCATATCGTTTATGAAAATTATGAAGAGTATTGGCCCCAAAACTGATCCCTGTGGCATCCCGCTCATGACCTCTGCCCACTGAGAATACTGACATACCGCCAGAAGAAGAGCTATTGACGTCATACGATGATGCTGCGGTTGTTATAGAAACGGATTATTCCACTGAATTTCGGGGGTGATGATGATTCTTTTGGCGCTGAAATAAATGTTTTGCGCCAAATCTGAGTGGCTATTTTTCAACTTTATACTTCTTTCGATTCTAGAGTCACGGATGGGAATTTCCTTACATTTCTAGAACTAATCTGATTTGTTACACCTGATAAGATCTATTTCAACTGATCTTTCATATAATCGGATCTATTTAATTTAATTTTATATTATCTGATTTACATCATCTTACCTGATTTGATTTCGGATATTTTGCAATTTTTTTTGGATTTAATTTGATACATATCAACTGGTCTGATCTATTCCATATCTGATATGATCTTAGATATTTTGTTAATTTTTGCATTTAAGTTCAGTTTGCAGAGAATAAGTTCAATGAGCAAATCTTTGTGATGATTTCGAAGCGATCCGAAAGGTCCTGCATACGCAGCTTGGTGACCGATAGCGAGTGGGGGGAGGTAGCTCCCTAATCTTATAAAAAATATCAAAAAGATAATGAATACATATTTTTTATATTTTGTCACTTCACAAGTTTCTAACGCCTTATTTAAATTTCACAAGTATGATGATTAAGTTATTAAATTTACAACTAAAGTTATATCAGCTATATAAAACTGAATATAACTAATTCCCTCAAAATAGCAATATAAAGGCATACTAAACGATAAAAAGTTTTCATGTGAAAAGTATTTCCGATTTTTTTACTGACGAGAAATTTCAAAGATAATCAATAATTTAATGTAGTTTAATAAAAGTTTTCTCATTCGCCAAATGTACGCTTAAAATGCCAAATATTGCAGTTAAATTCATACCAGCTTCCCTCTTCTTTTGGACTCGTCTACTCACGGCAACCCTTTTCATAGCTCTTCTCCTCGCGGTATGTCTATAATTACCTTTGACTTGCACTCTTTGCTTCCTGCCTATCAACCAGTTCCTAATCCACTGTAATGTTTTTACCCTTGATACCCAATTTTTTTAATTTTAAGAGCAATGCCTCATGTGGAACTTTATCAAACGCTTTTTGAAAATCTATGTAAAATATGTCTACACTATTTTTCTTGTCCAAATCCTTTGTTACTTCGTCATAGAACTTTAAGAGATTAGCTTGACAGGATCGACCCTTTCTAATACCAAACTGATTACTTGAAAGTAGGTTACCCTCCTCTATGTTCAACATAATGTGTTTTTAATATGGTTTCGAAAATCTTAAAAATGGCTGATGGTCTATAATTACCATATAATTATCTATAATTACCTGGATCCCATTTTGGTCCCTTCTTAAATATCGGGGTTACATTAGCTAATTTCCAATATCTTGGTACCAAACCCGAATCGTATGAATATTTAAATATTGTCAGAATAATGCCCCCTAATTCCTCTGCGCATTCCACAAGCACTTTTGGATAAATATCATCCGGTCCTGATGGTGCTTTAACTGGCTTCATGCTTTTTAGAAGATTTATTATTTCCTCCCTATTAAATCTACAATCCGGAATTTCCCCACTTTCATTACCAACAGCTGTAGAGTCACACTCTAAATTAAAGTTCTTATTAAAAACCCCCATGAAAAAATCATTGAATAAATATTTATTTTATTTTATTTTTCTATGTTCAATAACATTAGGAAATCCGTAACCCCATGGAAGAGCCTTGCTGGCTCCTTTGAACTCTAACCACCCTAATTTGAGGACAATACTGAGCTTTGAGCTGAAAACGGTGATCTACCGCTCTTCTTAAGAAATATTTCATAATTTGACTCTTAAAATATGTTTTTAATTTATTTTTTTTAGACACTTAGGGATGGACTATCCCTAATATGCGACTAGAATTTCAAAGAAAACCCCAACCTTTAAATATTATCCAAATGTCCTATACGGAGGTTGAAACCTTATAACCTACAAAAGGTGCCCACCTTCTGACATCCATTTTTATTAAATTTAATGTTTTTACCATCCTACTCAACCGGGAATAAAAGTTATATTATAATATTTTCAGTCAGTATGTTTTAGCCAAAAAAGGGGGTTCCTCAAGGTTCACGTCTTGGACCACTATTATTTATAGTCTGTGTAATTAGAATCGGCGGTGGAAAAGTCACGTGGTTTCCCCAGTCTCCTCACCTTTCCCCTGCGCGTTGCCATGGTTTCCACCAGTCTTACTTTTTCCCCACTGCACACGAATCTGGAAGGTTGCGAAGCGAATTTCTTCCTATTTTTCGAAATGGCGTGAAAAGAAGAACTCGCGAGATATTTTGGCAACGATCTTATCAAAATTAATTCAATTTTCGGAAAATCGAGATAACTCGTTGTTGCTGCAAACATCTCAATTGTAGAGTACTTAGGGGACATCTATAAATTACGTGAGGCGTAATTTATAGACTGGACCCCCCTCCCCCCTTGGTGAGATTTAGTGAGATTTTGCTTGACCCCCCAAGTAAGATTTACCTACAACTTTTTAAAAATAATTTGCAGTGTCTTATCTGTGTGTATTCCTTTCTCATACTTAAAAAAACAAAATCGTATAATTTCTAACTTAAAAAGTTGACGTGAGATTTTAATCGACCCCCCTCCCCCCTTGGTGAGATTTGGTGAGATTATTTCAAACCCCTCCCCCCCCCTTTTTGACCTCACGTAATTTATGGATGTCCCCTTATAACGGTTGGTGGGACACTTCTCGTGGGTCAGGTAAAACTTCTTGGGAACGGTCCATAACTTTATGGTCCACAACTTTATCGGAGTGGTCCGCAGCTTTGCTGGATGGGTTCGCAACTTAACCGGAGTGGTCTGTAACTTACCGGAAGTGGTCGGCAACTTTACCGGAAGGGTCCGCAACTTCAGCTGAAGGGTCTGCAATTTCACCGGAAGGGTCCTCAATTTCACCAGATTCGTCCGCAACTTCAGCGTAGTGGTCCGCAACTTCACCGGAGTGATCCAGTAGTGGCGACTCACTACTGGTGAGCTGTGACCCACTTCCGGTGAGTTGTAGACCAATCCGGTGAAGCTGTGGACCATCCGTTAAAGTTGCAGACCACTCTGGTGAGTTTTGGCCAACTTTCGGTAATTTGTGGATCAATCCGGTGAAGCGGACGACTCCGGTGACTTGCGGACGACTTCCGGTAAGTTGCGGGCCCCTCCGGTGAAGTTGCGAAGCGATCCAGTAAAGCTGCGAACCACTCCGGTAAAGTTGCGGACCCCTTCCGTTGAAATTGCGAAGCAATCCAGTTGAGCTGTGGAGCACTCCAGTGGAATTGCGAAGTAATCCAGTAAAACACTTGATCATTGCGTACGAACCCTGAGAATTTTCTTCCACCCCTTGGGCCATTTTACAGCATCCCCTTGAAGTCTTAAGTAATCATGAGTACCTTCAGCAATTAATTAATTGTCTTGTGAAATTAATTGCGATTGAATGATTAATCGTTATCCACAATTAAAGTTAATTGTGATTGAAAATTCAAGCTTCAATCTCCATTAAAAACAATCGTGATTACTTTCATCCGCAATGGATTTAATCGCGATTGAATTTAATTGTACAATTGACGATTGAAATTTCAATCGGGTGAATGCCCAACTCTGCAACACTGCTTGCCCACCTGACAAAATGCATGAGTAAATTTACCCGCCAACTTTAAGTTGGCGACCGAAAATGTCATGTCCTGCCTTAACTGATGTACAATACTGGCAAAAAAAATCGACTCAGACCCTATATCTCCGGAACGGCTTGTGCTATAAAGACAAATAAGGTATCATTTTTCATGATTTGAAGTATTCTATATACAGAAAATTTTTCAAGTTCTTAGGGGGTCGTCTTCATATTAAACAAAGCACCAACTTTCGTTTTTCCTATGGAAACCATCAAAGATTATTCCAGATTCTGAAAGAGCACCCTCTAAAACCCCCCAAAACCAGTTTTCATGCCATTTGGTCCCCAAATGAAGCCAGGAGTGGGGGTTGAAGTTCGTCGAATTTACGTTGAAATCTCGTTTTTTACGTTGAATTCTCGATTTTGATCCTTTCAACCATCAACCCCACAGGATCAAAATCGAGAATTCAACGTAAAAAACGAGATTTCAACGTAAATTCGACGAACTTCAACCCCCACTCCTGGCTTCATTTGGGGACCAAATGGCATGAAAACTGGTTTTGGGGGGTTTTAGAGGGTGCTCTTTCAGAATCTGGAATAATCTTTGATGGTTTCCATAGGAAAAACGAAAGTTGGTGCTTCGTTTTATATGAAGACGACCCCCTAAGAACTTGAAAAATTTTCTGTACATAGAATACTTCAAATCATGAAAAATGATACCTTATTTGTCTTTATATCACAAGCCGTTACGGAGATATAGGGTCTGAGTCGATTTTTTTTGCCAGTATTGTACAAAAATAAAGCAGAACGGCTCACATTTTCTCCTTCGTTACCAAGGCAACGAACTTCAACTGATGACGTCCACCTGCCTATTTTATTTACACAGACTATGAAATATGGGTCATTCCATGTGAAATCAACCAAAAATTCTCAATTCTCAACCTGACCCTCTTCTATTTTAACAAAAATTTCAGGAATTGTTCTCTTCTATGATGTAAATGAGAAAATGTTTTTATTATTCAATTTTATCAGTAAATTTTTTATTAACATTTTTGAAAAAAGGAAGAAAATGCAATTTTTCGCTCTTTAATGTATTATAACTCCAGTTATATTTGTTCGAGAAAAATCTATCACCCTTCGTTTTAAAGATAATTTTGCAAGTTTTAATTTGATATAAAGTTTGGCAATGTCCACGAAAAAAATTTACTTTCATGGTTTTTTAAATAAAAAATCTTTTAAAAAACAATGTTGGTATCCTTCAATTTCTTTGAAAATTATATACAGGGTGTCCCACGAGAAGTGGCCCAACCCCTTTAACTTTTGAACCCCTACAGATATAGTCATGAAAGTGGGGTCTAGGTATAGTAAAGTGACCATGCCCTATCAAATGAGACAACTTCTAATGCCCTCTGGCGGAAAATTTAGGAGTTATAATTTTTATTTTAAAAACTATTCGAGGTATGTGAAAAAAGTCAGTGGCTAAGTTGTAGAACAGCATCGATTCAGTAGGAAAAGACACCTTATTGAGAAAAATATCTTGAAAAAAAACCCTAAAACGCACTCTCAATTGGTTTGAATTTGCGTAGATTTTACGTCTTAAAATGCTCCTCACGAGGTGAAAATGAGAATTTTTCAATTTAATGAACTAAGAATACTTTTAGTCATTTACTTATGTATAAAAATGAAAATTTCTCATTTTCGCCTTGTTAGGAGCGTTTTAAGAGGTAAAAACTACGTAAAAACTCCGCGCACCGGTCTCCTCGCGGGGCAGTTGCTCGTTATCGCTCCTCAGGGGTCCCTATTAGGGTGGGCCGAAAAAAACTTTTTATTTTATTTTGAAACGCTATACCGCGGAAAACTTGCCTCTGGGGTAGAGAAGTAAAATGCAACAAAAATTTTTAAAATCGGTTAAAAATTGCAATAGCGCATTGCACCTGAAGTTTGAGAAAAATAGGCTATTTTCGTTACTTTTCAAAAAAATCAAATTAAATCAAATAACTTTTGTAAAGAATATCTAAAGGCATATAATAGAATAAAAATGTGGAGAAAACATATTTAATTGAAAAAAGGTGGTATTTTACAATTAATTGGTAGTATAATAATATCTAAAAATACACGTTTTTACCAGAAATCCACATATTTCGTATGAAACAAAAAAATTATGAAAAAAATTTTTTCATTACTATACTACCTATCTAGCTATCACTCAGTAAACCCCCTTAACAGTTAAAACATTTTTTACAATTCGCTTCGCGATCGGAGCTCGCTCGTTGCACAACAAACCGCATCACTATCTCTCGCCAAAATAAAAACTTGTTTTATATTTTGAAACTCTATACCAAGGAAAACTTGCCTCTTGAGTAGAGAAGTAAAATGCAACAAAAATTTTTAAAATCGGTTAAAAATTGCCTTTGTACATTGGTCCTAAAATTTGAAAAAATATGCTATTTTCATAACTCTTAAAAAATCTATATAAATCTATCTTCTATAAAAAGTATCTAAAGGCATAAATAAGAAGAAAATGTTAAGAAGAAATATATTTAATGGAAAGAAAAATCTTATTTTACAATATAAGGTTGCACTATAAGGTTACACTTGGCATTTCGCCTTTTTTTTCTTCAAAAATCGCATTTTTTGATTGAACTAAAAAGTCATTATTCCTGATGGTGCATAGTAATAAAATGTAGTCCTTTACTGGTTATTAACTTCTTTTGGTATGAAAGAAGACTTGATTGAAAAATTTGGCATTGAAGATCTTGAAAGATTAATAGTTCTTATAAACCCATCTCCTGGCATTCATACTGATGACTTTTCGTGATGACCTCTGTGTTACTAATTTTACACGTTCGACTGTTTTACGTTCGACTGTTATTGTGTGTGACATGGAATCTGTCAAAGTTCCAGTCATTATCATAGACTATATCTCTTGATCGGAAAATTTTCGTAGTATAGGTGTATAGGTGGGGAGAAAGAGAAGCAGTATTCCAGCTAAACATATAGTCTACGTATGTTCTATATATGGTCAATATGGTCTGTAGCTTGGAAATTAGGTTTGGGGGGGGATGGAAACTCCTAACTGACTTTTTGTAGAAGCTGAGTTTCTAGCCTTAATATATGATCCCTTTTATCTATGATCATGCCCAAAAGCAAGTTTTCAGAATGAGCAAAAAAGGCCTTTTGTTTAATCATTGGATCAATGATTTCTAATAACATTTCTGGCAAAAATCTAGATGTTTCTATCACTTTAAACACGTGGTCAGGTCAAATTTAGAAATATTTACTTTTCTAAATAAAGAATCATGCAGACAAATTAATTTGATTTAATTTGATTTTAATATAAAAGAAAATAAATTCTTCTGTTCATCTGTTGGATTATCAGTAATAATTCAGTTTATGTTATAGTACTGATAAATAATCCAACAGAGGAGGCAAGTTTTCCTTGGTATAGCGTTTCAAAATATAAAACAAGTTTTTATTTTGGCGAGAGATAGTGATGCGGTTTGTTGTGCGACGAGCGAGCTCCGATCGCGAAGCGAACTATAAAAAATGTTTTAACTGTTAGGGGGGGTTACTGAGTGATAGCTAGATAGGTAGTATAGTAATGAAAAAAAATTTTTCATAATTTTTTTTGTTTCATACGAAATATGTGGATTTCTGGTAAAAACGTGTATTTTTAGATATTATTATACTACCAATTAATTGTAAAATACCACCTTTTTTCAATTAAATATGTTTTCTCCACATTTTTATTCTATTATATGCCTTTAGATATTCTTTATAAAAGTTATTTGATTTAATTTGATTTTTTTGAAAAGTAATGAAAATAGCCTATTTTTCTCAAACTTCAGGTGAAATGCGCTATTGCAATTTTTAACCGATTTTAAAAATTTTTGTTGCATTTTACTTCTCTATCCCAGAGGCAAGTTTTCCGCGGTATAGCGTTTCAAAATAAAATAAAAAGTTTTTTTCGGCCCACCCTAGTCCCTATGCTTCAAGGGGGGAAGTGGTGACAGCATCACCAGTGTCGGTCAGTCACGGAACTATACTCCTTTCCATACTTGACATACATTACAGTGCGAAAAATTGCCTTCCTTTTTTCAAAAATTTTTAATAAAAAAAATATTCATAAAGTTGAATAATGAACATTTTCTCATTTATATCATAGAAGGGAACAATTCCTGAAAGTTTCATTAAAATCTAAGAAGGTCAGGTTGAGTGCCGCACAGTGGTCTGAAATGACGGAAAAACGGCAAAAACCTCTTTTCTTTGGAATATTTCGATAAAATTTGGTAAACCTAGATTTTTTGGGTCGTAGAATACAAATCTGAAGTCAGAACGTAGGCCAGAATTTTCGGAGTACAGTCAGGGGTCAAATTTTGAAAATTAGGCGTCAAAAACGCGTTTTTTTAGGTTTTTAGTGTAAAATAGCACTTGAAACATACTGGACATTGTGTTGTAATCAGAATCAGGGCTATAAATTAATTAATAAAAATTAAAATAAATTAATAATTTCATTACTAGTGTTGTTATTGCAATTATCACAGAAAATGTTCTGTCTTAAGTGAGGGTCCCACTTGAAAAAATAATTGAAAAGTTCAATTGAAACAAAAACAAATAATTAAAAACTTAAATGTTTTCTCATGACTAGTTAGGTATATTTTATAGAGGATAGCAACTCTTCTTCAGTCCAAATTAAAGTCCTTCATCAGTTTAAATAAAATTAAAGATCAATCCTAAATTATGAAAATGTCTCACAACTGGCTTTGAGTAGCTCCCCTTTAGAATTAAACTAACAATTCTTTTGCTTCTTCACTCATAATAAGGTGCTTCTTCTTCCACTCGGGTCTCATGCTGGGGATGAGCGGGTCAGATGTTTCCATCATCTTATGGAATATATTCTCATTTGTATGGATACGAGAGGTTTTCCGTGTGTGATTCATTCTGAAATTTCTGTAATCTTTGTTGCGGCTCTCCTGCGGCTCTTCTGAAAGCATCCCCACAGGGAGAATGGAGTTTTCCACGATTTCTGCTCCATGAAGTAAAATTTTGTGAACAGTGGAAGGTGGTGGTACCAAGGGTATCTCAATTGCAAGCTCAATAGCGGCCGCAGATGCAGCTAGATGCAGATGATTTTTGATCTAATGTAGGGTGGGTTGGGGTAAAATGGGTCAATTTTAAGGTACTTTCACATTCTAAGTTTTATTTCATCAAAACTATTACTTTTTAAGGATTTCTTTCAATTGGATCTTGACATTACAATCCTTCAGAACATTTTCATCTAATTTTATCAAATATTTTTTAGTTATAAGTTGGTTAAACTTAGCATCAAAAGTAATGACCTATTTTACCCCAATGTGGGGTAAAATGGGTATCATTGCAAAAAGATGTCAAAAATATATTTATTACTAAATATACATGAAAATACGAAAAAAGGCAATCGGCTAAGCCGTTTTTATCTGAAAAAAAATATTTTAAGTTGCACTTTAATGAAATTGTAAAAGTCTGAAGTTAATGAACATTCTTCAAATTTAGCAATTAAAATACTTCGTTTGGATAAAAAAATAAACTTGTATGTCAGTTCAATGTATATTTGAAGGAAATAAGTTAAAAAAATTGTTTTACTTAATACAGAAGGCCTCCTAACTACGACCCATTTTACCCCAAGTACAAAATATTGTTATAAAAATTAAAATATTCTATATTTTTTTAAGCTGATTGGCTTGAAATGTCTGCCAGACTTTCTTTTATGGAAAAATATTGCAAAAGTCTGCTGTAATTTATTGCAATATATAGATATTTTGGAAGTTAGTAAACCATGTTTTTTCGATGACATCATTTATGGTTCAAATTAAATATTTTTTCAGTCCTCAAATTCATAAATCTTAATTTTTGACAGTCGAAAAATATTGCCAACAGATAAAAGATTATAATACAAAAACATGAGCGAAAATTATTCAATTCAAATTTGATTTATATCGAGTTAATTAAAACTGACCCATTTTACCCCAAGACCCACTTTACCCCAACCCACCCTATACTTGGGCATGTCCAGAGTATTACGAGATTGTTCATACTCTGTCGGAAGCTGTCGCTTTTTTTGTAGCTCTACCGTTTCTCAACATTAACGTAAACCTCGCAACTTATGCGTTTGTAACCAGCTTATTCTTTTTTTTGCCAGTTTGACTGCTGATTATCGTCGTTGGGCATCCTTAAGAAGTAAATAAAAGGTGAAGGCATCTTTCCAACCATTTCAAATTTACGTTTCACTCACCGTAAGTCACGTCTAAGATACGTAAAAATTGCATTATTTAGACTTTGAGCTCCAATTTAGGGTGATATACTGAATTTACGGGAAAAATTCTTGCTGTATTTAGATTCTGTGACTAATATAGAGTGAGAAACACGAATCAGATGGTCGAAATCAGCTCTTAAAAAAATCGGGTTTTTGCCGCTCTCAGACCACCGTGTGCCGTGTTGATTTCACACGGAATAACCCATATACATAAATGATTTCAGCAGATGGGTAAGCTTTTGGGTAAGGTTAATACATTTGCCGATGACACAATAATATTATACTCAGATAACTCAATTGATTTAATAGAAAGTAAGATAAACCAGGATCTAAGTTTAATTCACAATTGGTTTCTAAGTAACGAAAATAAATGTCATGAAAACTAGCTATATTGTCTTTAGTTTGATGAATAATTTTGAATCAAATTTGAAATTGTACTTTTGTGACTGCAAAATCAAATTATGTGATCATCTTATTGAACGTACATCCTCTTCGAAATATTTGGGTATTTTATTCAACTAGAACTGGAAATTTAAAGACCACATAAATTTAGTTTGCCGTAATCTTAGGTTTATTTTATACAAGGTGTCCCATAAATGTTTGGTCATACTTCTAGGGGGGATAGTAGACACCTAGACGAGTCAGAATCACATAGGGTTTGGGGTCCCAAACCAAATCCCAGGGAGCTAAAAATGGAGCGACACCCCCAAAAAATTATTGAAAAATTCAATTTGTAGAAGAACTACTATTGGTAAAAACTTAATCATGGTCTCAAATTTTGTGGTTTAATATGATCTTTAACATTATACTAAAAGTTTTCACTTTAAAAATTTTTTAATACGAAAAAAAGTAAAAAAACACAAAAAAATGTGAAAAATCTGCCCAGACTTTATTTTGGTTTTTGGAAATCCTTTCTTTTGATTTAATATTTTGAAAGAGCATAGGGTGGGTTGCCCAGTGAATGAACACTCCTAGTAAATGAACACATGGTCGTATTATCTCAAATATTAAGATATTTGAACTCGCTATAGACTATCACTGAATTTCAGTAGTCGCAGGAAGACCCCCTAGAGGACGGCAATCGTTGATTTAACCGTATATTCCGATTTCAGAGTGTGTAAATTTATTTATTGATACTCGAGCTTCAGGTCTACGGAAAAGACACCGGTGAGTTAAGAATTGACTTGATTCATTCATATTTTCTAACTTATAATTGCGTTTATTATGATCGTTTTGTTTTTTATCAACTGTTAAAGACTCATTCTTTGATAGGTCATTGCGCAAAAAGCTGTACTTTTGAAATTGCGATAGATAAGGGGGTGTTGTTCACTTACTGGAAGTGTTAACTGAGATTTCCCAGTTAATGAACGGCCGTTCATTTACTGGGGAAAATGCCCAAATTGCTTATTCCATCTATAAATGATGTAATCTTAACTAGGTGTAATGCTAGAGGTTTTAAATTGGGTTCTTCCTAGATGAACGGGATGTGTTGATCAGAAAGTCTATGTTAATACATGGTGTTTCGAAAGTTTGCTTCATAGCTTTAGTTTTAAACAACAACACCTCGTAGAAGTAGAATCAAGGGTATGAGGTTTTCCTATTGAAAAGTGAACATGGTGAATACATTTGTGATGGCTTACATTGCTCTTAGTGGCCAAATTAAAAATTTAATCAAAAAATTAAAGTAGATAGTACAAAAACTCCGTTTTGAAAAATTGTTTACAGAAATTAGTTACTGGATTTGTGATTTGGAAAAATTTATAATAAAGGTTTGTTTTATTCAACTATCGCTAAACCAAAAAAAATAGGGTCAATCTAGGTCAAGTGATCCAGAAAAAAATAGAAATGGTCATTCTATCTTTTTAAAATTAAAAGATTTTTTTGAGGGATGATTCTTACAGCACTAGAAAGTTCACAAATATTATCTTAATTTTTTTTTCTTTTTCTGAATTTTCTGGCCAGCCATCGAGGTCCAACAAGGAATTAAAAAACCATTTGGGAATACCATGTCTTCTAAAATTGAAAAATTATCTTATTTGAAGTTCCTCTTTAGGGCTGATTTTCAGTACTTTAAACACAGTTATCCTTAAATTCATACCATAGATAAAATGAAGGATGTATCTTTCTGAGTAGAATGGCTTTTGTTGTATGAATTTAAGTTAAACGAGTTTTGTAGAAATGCGAGTTAGCTTAAACCCTTACAAACGCAAGAATTAGCATAGTTGGTATTACTTTGATGGCTGCTGGGAAATTAAAAAAATATAATAAAATAAAAAATAAATAAACATAAATAAAAATTTAAAGATACTGAATTAAATGGATAAAAATGATCAAGCACCCCCCTGGAACACTTGATATGGACGGACACATTATAAAATTTTCCAAAATACTGAAACTAGTGATAATATTCAGTGTTCATTAACTGGGAGAAGGTGTTCATATTTAGGACAAACTTTGTTAATTTACTGGGTACTAGCTGATTTGCCCGGCCTTGCACGGGTGGAGTGTATTGATTCTTTTTTTTTAAAATTCTTCCAAGTTATTTGTCCGATATTTCGTATCACCAATAACCCCGGTGTCCCCGGTACTTTCTCCATATCCCGGTGCTCCCGATAATTTTCATAACCCGGTTTTCCCGGAAACTTTTCATATCCGGGTGTTCCCAGTACCTTTTCATATCCGGGTGTTCCCGGTACCTTTTCATATTCCAGTGTTCCCTGTACCTTTTCATGTCCCGGTGTCCCCGGTACCTTTACATACCCCGGTTCCCGATAATTTTCATATCCAGCTGTTCCCAATAATTTTCATCCCGGTATTCCCAGTTCCTTTTTCCCATCCCAGTTCCAACTGTTATATCTCATTCCATCACGATTTTTTGTCTATTAAACATTTATCTTTTCTATGTGATAAAAACAATCCACTAGAGCATTTTCAATCACATGACTCGGACCTAGCTTTAGCAACATATTGTTTGACCTATAGCAGTTAACAGTTAAAAAGAAAATAACTGGTCATAGAATGCTTCTAATGGAGCATTTGCAATCACATGACAGCAACAGATACAACCGCCCCTAGCAACGGCTTTAGCAACAGACATTTTGACCTACAGCAAGGAAGAAAATAAATGGTCGTGACGTCAATTAAAAACACTCTATTGGAATCATCTGTTTTTTGAAATCTAGTGTTTAAAATCTTAAACTGAATTTTCATGAAGTATTCCCGCTATCCTTTAAAAATTCCGCAAAAATTATATTTCAAAATAATATAAATTTCAAAAATCTCTGGATAAAAAGTTATTAAGTAAGCCTGTCTTCTTATTAATAAAACCAACTTATTTAAAAGCTACTCTGAAAAAGTAAAAGCAGATTGCTAGTTATAATAAAAATCTAGTGATTATACAGGGTGGTCCTAAATTCGTGGTACAAACTGGGTAGGATAGGTAGAGGAGACCTAGACAAGCATATTTCGAATAGGAAGAGGGGGCGGAGATACACCGTTAAAGAGCTAGGACCTAATGTAGTGCGAGAGCGTTACAAAAGGACGTTTTTCCAAGGCCCGTTTAACAAAAAAAAACATAATGAAATAAAAAAAATTATTGCATGAGGTACAGCAGTATCCGTACTACTTACATCATAAATTGGATAGAAATTGGACCACTTGCTAAACCGAGGGGTGAGTTTTAAAACATGCAATATTAATCTTTTAGCCACAAAGAATTGAGTTCCTTTAAATTAGTGTAATGGTATTTAGAAAAATGATGATCGGGGAAGGAATTTTCAATGATCATACAGTTTCAATGATGAATGTATGATCATTAAAAATTCCTTTCCCGATCATCATTTTTCTAAATACCATCAAGGGAACTCCATTCTTTGGCTAAAAGATTAATACTGCGCGTTTTAAAACTCACCCCTCGGTTTAGCAAGTGGTCCAATTTCCAAATTTATGGTGTAAGTAGTACGGATACTGCTGTACCTAATGCAATAATTTTTTTCATTTCATTACGTTTTTTTTTGTTAAACGAGCTTTGGCAAAACGTCCTTTTGTAACGGTCTCGCACTACATTAGGTCCTAGCTCTTTAACGGTGTATTTCCGCCCCCTCTTCCTATTCGAAATATGCTTGTCTAGGTCTCCTCTACCTACCCTACCCAGTTTGTACTACGAATTTAGGACCACTCTGTATAGTCTAGTAAACCAGCCTCTATGAAACAATGAAATTTTAGCTCTGTTTCCTTGGAAACTTTTAAATTCTTGCTATTCCATAAATATATTTATTTTTGAGAAATTATAAGCTTAAAGAAAGTAAATTATTTTAATTTACTTCGGTTTTCTGATAACTGTTATATTTAAATCAGATATTCACACTGTTTTTCTTCTTAAATTTCGTTGTAAATTATAAAATGTTTTGAAGTTATATTTATTCAAGTGAGGTAAGACGTCGCCTTCAGATAAGAAGTAAACCCTGCATTTTATGCCCTTCAACAATGTATAATGTTATTTCAATGGGTAAAACGGAGTCGAAAAAGCGCCGAAAAACAGGGAAGGAGTCGTTCGATTTTAAAAACGTTTCTTAGTGCGCGTCGAATAGCTGCGAGGAAGGTCTCTTTCAAATTTCAAGCCTCTGTCTCCGGCAGTTTAGGAGATTTCGTGATGAGTGTATGTCAGTCAGTCAGTGGTATTTGGATTATATTTATCCAGGGTGTCCCATAAATAATGGGTCACACTTCTAGGGGGGATAGTAGACACCTAGACGAGTCAGAATCACATAGGATTTGGGGTCCCAGACCAAATCCCAGGGAGTTAAAAATGGAGCGACAACCCAAAAAATTATTGAAAAATTCATTTTGTAGAAGAACTACTATTGGTAAAAATTTAATTATAATCACAAAATTTGTGGTTTAATATTATCTTAAAAGTTTTCAGTTTAAAATTTGTTTATTACAAAAAAAGTTTAAAAACCACAACAAAATTTGAAAACTCTGCCAAAACTTTATTTTGTATTTCGAAATCCTTTCTTTTGATTTAATAATCTGAAAGATCATAGTTGAAAACCCTTAAGTCCAAAGTGTCACGTAAAAACCATCAATATTAAATGCTTGAGACCCTGTTAAAGCATGGTTAAGTCGGTTTTTTGCTTCCGAAAACTGCCGTTTTGGAAACGGCTATAGGAAACCAGTTTGCGCAAGCTAAAAACGAACTTTAACAGGATCTCAAGAGTTTAATATTGATGTTTGTTACGTGAAACTTTGAACTTAAGGGTTTTCAACTATAATCTTTCAGATTATAAAATCGAAAGAAAGGATTTCGAAATACAAAATGAGGTTTTGGCAGAATTATTAAATTTTTTTGTGTTTTTTTAACTTTTTTTCATAATAAAACAAATTTTAACGTGAAGACTTTTGAAATAATTTTAAAGATCATATTAAACCACAATTTTTGAGACCATATATAAATTTTTACAAATAGTAGTTCTTCTACAAATTGAATTTTTCAATAATTTTTTGGGGTGTCGCTCCATTTTTAACTCCCTGGGATTTGGTCTGGAACCCTCCAATCCTATGTGATTCTGACTCGTCTAGGTGTCTACTATCCCCCCTAGAAGTGTGGCCCATTATTTATACGACACCCTGTAGATATCACACTTTTTACTCTAAAATCAGGATTCCTTCCAAACTATTAATTTCTTAGATCTAGAAGTGTTCATTCACTGGGACCACCCTATTTGAAAACCCTAAAATCCAAAGTTTCTCGTAAATACCATCAATATTAAACGCTTGAGATCCTGTTAGTTTGTTTTTTGCGTGCGAAAACAGATCCAAAAAACAAACGTTCGGGGAAAATCTACCAGTTACGGATTGATGATCGCTAAATATCTCGCCATTATTTGTGATACGAGATTCCTCGCCAACAACAAATTGATCAAGCTTGCTTGGCGATCTGTAGGAGTTTGGCAAGTTTCACCAAATTGGGAGAGAAAAGAAAGTTAGCGATCATCCATCCGTAACTCGTAGATTCTCCCTGAACGTTCGTTTTCTGGAGCTGTTTTCGCACGCAAAAAACGAAATTTAATAGGATCTCAAGCGTTTAATATTGATGGTATTTACGTGAAACTTGGGATTTTTGGGTTTTCAATTATGCTCTTTCAGATTATTAAATCAAAAAAGGGATTTCGAAATACAAAATAAAATTTTGGCAGATTTTTCACATTTTTTGTGGTTTTTTTCGTAGTAAAAAAATTTTTAAAGTAAAAACTTTAAGCATAATTTTAAAGAGCATAATAAGACACAAAATTTGAGACCATGATTAAATTTTTAACAATAGTAGTACTTCTACAAATTGAATATTTCAATTATTTTTTTTGGGGTGTCGCTCCATTTTTATCTCCCGGGGATTTGGTGTGGGACCCCCAAATCCTATGTGATTTTGAATCGTCTAAGTCAGAGGTTCCCAAACTTTTTTGGCCAGTGGACCCCCTGACGACATTTTTCGTACCCCGTGGACCCCCTGTCTAAGGGACCGTTTAAAAAGTAGCTAAAAATATTATGTTTTTTATATAAATTTCTAAACCACGCATAAATTTTGTAATTTTTTAAGTGTTTTTTCCTGCATTGATAAGCATTTCATTTCACACTTTTACATATTTAAAAAAACCTTTTTTTTTCATTTTGCCTTCACACGATATTTTTAATGAAATTATTAAAATCAAACATATAAAAAGTTTGAAATAAAAACAAATCCAAACTATTAATATCACTACATTTCAAGACACAAAAACTTTTAATTGTAACAATAAGTTTTGGTCGCAAGCTTGACAAAGTTAATGGCTTATGAGTGAGTTTTTCATTTGCCAAATCATAAAAGTTCAGAAATAACTACAATTTATATTTATGGCATGTTAACAAACAATATTTAATTGCGTTCAACTATTGAAAAGAAATCAAATTGCCATTGATATGGTTACACAACATTTTTAATGAAATTATTAAAATCAAACATTTAAAAAGTTTGAAACTAAAAACAAATCTAAACTTTTAATATTATTACATTTCAAGACACAAAAACTTTTAGCTTTAACAATAAAAATTTTGGTCACAAACTTGTCAAAGTTTATGGTTTATGAGTGAGTTATTCATTCATCCAATCATACAATTTCGGAAATAATCACAATTATATGGCATGTGAACAAACTTTATTTAATTAGGTTCAACTATGAAAAGAAGTCAAATTATACATTACGGAAATTGAGTTTTAATTTATGAAATTGAATTATGCGCGGCTTGCCGGTGGCTCTTCACCGCGAAAAGATTCCATCGCCCCTGCTAGCGTTGCGAGGACTCGGTGATAACAAACTTTTCATATTATATGTACTAAAATTTGATTTTAAAAAAGACAAAATTTTTGAAACTTATCAAAGTTTTCCATTTTAATGGAATTTTTCCCGTGAACCTATGAAAGTTGCTGTGGACCCCCTAGAAGTTTCTGTGGACCCCCAATTCTCATTTTCATGCCCGTGGACCCCCTGGAAGTCGCTGTGGACCACTGGGGGTTCATATGGACCACTTTGGGAACCGCTGGTCTAGGTGTTTACTATCTCCCCTAGAAGTGTGACCCATTATTTATGGGACCCCCTGTATAAATTTTATCACCTAAAAAAATATATAAATCTTGAATTGCTCTTAAAACTCTACTTTGTTTGAGTTAAATGACGTATACTGAATATCGAAGAATAATTTGGGGTGGGGATTATTTGAGCAATATAAAACCACTAATTAATCTACAAAAAAAATATAATTTTTTCCTGACCAAGTTCTTTTAACCCTACAATGCATGATTTTTTAAATTCGCTTGAAAATCATTTATGTGACTTCTATTATGGTGTAAATTAGTAAAAAAATACTAAAAAAATTTAATTTAATTTTTTTCTACTTTTTATTGGCAAAAAACTTTGTTCTTGTGAAATTAATTTGTGTCTCTTGTGAAATTAATTGTGAAGTGAAATAAAACCAAATACTCTAAAAATATAAAAAAACAACTTATCTTTTCAAAACAATTTTTTTTTCAAGCTGAAATTTTTTTTATTTTAATTTATATGGTCCTTTTATTTTGGCTTTTTCTGTGTCTTGACTTACGTCTCACTAGCTACTAACGAATGTCTATAAATAGTACCCCTGCTGTGATCTACTGGCAGTCTAAAGTGCTAAAACAATGAAATGTTATACAGGGTGTCCCACGAGAAGTGGCCCAACCCCTTTAACTTTTGAACCCCTACAGATATAGTCATGAAAGTGGGGTCTAGGTATAGTAAAGTGACCATGCTCTATCCGATGAGATAACTTTCAACGCCCTCTAGCGGAAACTTTAGGAGTTATAATTTTTATTTTAAAAATATTTGAGGTATGTGAAAAAAGTCACAGACTAAGTTGTAGAGCACCATCTGTTTAGTAGGAAAAGACACCTTAAGCAGAAAAATATCTTGAATAAAATCCCTAAAACGCACGCTCAAACAGGTTGAATTTACGTAGTTTTTACGTCTTAACACGCTCCTCACTAGGCGAAAATAAGAAATTTTTATTTTTATGATTTAAGTAAATGACTAAAAGTATTCTTAGTTCATTAAATTGAAAACTTCTCATTTACGCCTCGTGAGGAGCGTTTTAAGACGTAAAATCTACTTAAATTCAACCTGTTTGAGCGTGCGTTTTAGGGATTTTATTCAAGATATTTTTCTGCTTAAAGTGTCTTTTCCTACTAAATCGATGCTGCTCTACAACTTAGTCACTGGCGTTTTTCACATACCTCAAATAGTTTTTAAAATAAAAATTATAACTCCTAAAGTTTCCGCTAGACGGCGTTGAAAGTTATCTCATCGGATAGAACATGGTCACTTTACTATACCTAGACCCCACTTTCATGACTATATCTGTAGGGGTTCAAAAGTTAAAGGGGTTGGGCCACTTCTCGTGGGACACCCTGTATGTATTGTACTTATTGCATGGTGTTGCCGTTTGGAAATGAAAGTTCGAGTAGGAAATGGGGAAAAATGTCGTGTTGCCAAATGGCATCAGTATGCACTGTAGGGTTAAATTTTCAAATTCCTCTCTGCAATCTTATTCAATAAACTACCAAATGAAATCCAATCCGAATCTGATATCCGTTATTTAAAAAAAACTTTGCATTTCCTTTATTATTTATAATATTAATACAGAGGAAATATTTTAAATCAGTCAGGTTAATATCAAACTCGAATTAATATATATGTTACGGGCAAAGTGATTAATTGGGCATTATTAATAATGCCCGGGAAATGTGATAAAAATTCAACGAAATTTATGAATGAAATTTATCACTTTGCCTGCTTCTACTCTGGGCATTATTAATACTGCCCAATTAATCACTTTGCCCGTAACATTTATACTTTTACTAAATAAACTCCTTAGCCAGCCAGTCCCCCCCTTTTTTTTAACAACTCACTAAAATTGGAAATCTGTGAACTCATGGACGAGCTGTGGCTCCTTTGGGATGTATTTGCACAATTGTCTTTTTTCTTTTCTTTTAACTCTGTGTAAACTTTTGTGATTCTATGTTTTTAAATTTTGTAAACTTTTGTTTTTGTTAATTAATTGATTGATTGATTGAATTAAATTTAAATTAATTCTTAATATGCTCAGGATCAGAATTTTTTCTCAACTTTTTTAGTGGGTTGAAGTAATCAAATTTGATTAACGGAAATTTTTTAATAAAGGGAATTGTTAAAAGAATTAGGGAATTTTATTTTAGGGGCTCCTCAAGTTTTACGTAAGATCAAAGAGGGAGGGGTTTGACCTTTGCTTATTTTCTATGATTGATGAATATCAAAACTGCATTTTCAATAATCTCAAATCAAGTATTTTGACTTCACAAAGAAAAGAACCGAAGAGGGGTCAGTTTTCTCACATAACTATGAGGAGGGGGGTTGCGGTTTGCTTATCTTTGCTGACTAGGGGTGGATGTTCAAAAATGCCCAAAATCAAACTTACGTAATATTTTAACTCAATCTTTCAGTATGAATATTTAAGGCAACAGGTTTTTAATAAAAGTTTGGATAATGTTGGATCCCTAAAATCACTCTAAACTCTTTGGCCCATTCTACTGGGTGTCTATATGATTTTCGTCTCAAAAACTAGCCTTTTTCTAGGTTTTGGAACTATACAGTAAGGTGTATCGAAAAAAACTTTTTTTTGATTTTGATGATGCCTTAGTGCGTAAAAGTTGTCTAAGGTGTCAGAGAGTACCTGTGAATTTTTTCAGAATTTTCGGATAATATCTTGAGGTGCCGCCAAGGCCCTGAAGGTCCCCATGTTAATCCAATGGAGCGCGCAAGCCAAGAAGGCCGAAAATTGGTTTTTCGCCCCTCATTTCTACCCTAATCACACGACGAATTTCTTCACTCGAGTTATGGACCCTATATGATCTAGGCTTTCCGGAAAAACTTGAATAATAGCCTAAATCTCTATATTATGTCGATTGTAGGCTCTGATTTGAACGAGGAAATACGCGATTTTCGACGAAATTGGAGCATACAAAAAAACGTAATATAGAGATTTAGGCTATTATTCGAGTTTTTTCGGATAGCCTAGATCATATAGGGTCCATAACTCGAGTGAAGACATTCGTCGTGTGATTAGGGTAGAAATGAGGGGCGAAAAACCAATTTTCGGCCTACTTGGCCTGCGCGCTCCATTGGATTAACATGGGGACCTTCAGGGCCTTGGCGGCACCTCAAGATAATATCCGAAAATTCTGAAAAAATTCACAGGTACTCTCTGACACCTTAGACAACTTTTCCGCACTAAGGCATCATCAAAATCAAAAAAAAGTTTTTTTCGATACACCCTACTATACAGGAAATACAGGGTGTATCTGAAATGGTGTAACAATATTTCAGGGATGATAGTACTCATCAAGACGAACAAGAATCGGTACATGAAGGGGGGTCCCAGACCAAATCCAAGGGAGTTAAAAATAGAGCGACACCCCAAAAAAATCAATGAAGAAATCAATTTGTAGAAGAACTACTATTGGTAAAAACTTGATTATGGTCTCAAAAATCGTGGTTTAATATGATCTTTAAAATTATCTCAAAAGTCTAAACCTTAAAATTTGTTTTATTATGAAAAAAGTTAAAAAACAAAAAAAAATGGGAAAACTGCCAAAACCTTATTTTGTATTTCGAAATCCTTTCTTTTGATTTGATAATCTGAAAGATCATAGTTGAAAACCCTTAAGTCTAAAGTTTCACGTAAATACAATCAATATTAAACGCTTGAGATCCTGTTAAAGTTTGCTTTTTGAGTGCGCAAACAGCTGTTCTGGAAACAGCTCTAGAAAACTGTTCGCGCACGCAAAAAACCAACTTTAACAGGATCTCAAGCGTTTAATATTGATTGTATTTACGTGAAACTTTGGACTTAAGGGTTTTCAACTATGATCTTTCAGATTATCAAATCAAAAGAAAGGATTTCGAAATACAAAATAAGGTTTTGGAGTTTTCACATTTTTTTGTGTTTTTTAACTTTTTTCATAAAAAACAAATTTTAAAAGGAAGACTATTGAGATATTTTTAAGATCATATTAAACCACAATTTTTGAGACCATAATTAAGTTTTTACCAATAGTAGTTCTTCTACAAATTGAATTGTCGCTCCATTTTTAACTCCGTAGGATTTGGTCTGGGACCCCCCTTCCTATACCGATTCTTCTTCGTCTTGATGAGTACTATCATCCCTGAAAGTTTGTTGCACCATTTCAGATACACCCTGTGTACTGCTAACCACAGGTTTCCCAGATCATATCCAAAAGAAATTTATAATAAAAGTGGTTAATATAATTTTATTATTGACATTTTCTTTTCTCTTGTCACCACTATGTTAATTATTATTAAATTAATGATACCGGTTTAATGTTTCTACCCCACCATTGCCGTAAGGTTCAAAGATTTCAATATCCGTTGAGACCCTAAAATACTCTGAATTAGAACTTTGTTTGATTTTCGTCGGGTTGTTTGGGACATAGGGGAGGGACAATGTGAGTGAAGGCTACGCGGTGGATTGGATTCTTTTTTAAAGAGTAACACAGAGTAAAAAATTTTGAGTATAATTTTCTGAAAATCTGTTAAAGTGGTTCTGCAATTATACAGGGTGTCCCATAAATGATGGGTCACACTTCTAGGGGTGTTAGTACACACCTAGACGATTCAGAATCACATAAGGTTTGGGGGTCCCAGACCAAATCCCAGGGAGCTAAAAATGGGATGACACCCCATAACAGTTATTGAAAAATTCAATTTGTAGAAGAACTACTTTTGGTAAAAACTTAATCACGGTCTCAAATTTTGCGGTTTAATATGATCTTTAAAATTATGCTAAAAGTTTTCACTTAAAATTTTTTTTACCACGAAATCAAGTCAAAAAAAACACAAAAAAATGTGAAAAATCTGCCAAAACTTTATTTTGTATTTTGAAATCCTTTCTTTGGATTTGATAATCTGAAAGATCATAGTTCTGAGGGTTTTACTTTCCTTATTGAAGGTATCACTCGACCGCGTTCGAATTCATGTATAGACCACTTTTTGTTTAGAAATTTTAATATGAAGGCTAAATCTGCAATTTTTAATAACGATCTGACAGTTCATAATCCAATTGAATGTAAATTAGAATATAATATCTCTGCAAAAGTAAAATCTAGGATATCAAAAATTTCAAGAGTAAATTATGATAGGATAAATAACTTTATCTCAAATTACACATTTAACTTAAATTTAAACTGTGATGATGTGGATTGTTTATATGACAGTTTTGCAGAAGTGTTAAAAAATATAGTAATTAATTTCACACAATACTTAGTACCATCGGAACAAAAAACAAATAAAAACTGGATTAATGACGAAATTTTAAAATTAATTAAAGTTAAAGCTAAGCTTTATAAAAAACATAAAAAATATCCCTTGATATAATTCACGAACAAAATTATAGATCTTATCAAAAAGAATTAAAATAAAAAATAAAAAATACTATACAAAATTTTTTTATGTCCGAATTTTCAAAATGTCAAAATATTAAAAAGCAATGGGAATTCGTAAACCAAATCACAAACTCTAATATAAAAGATAAAAAACCTTTTTCTAATAATAGTAAATTATTAGCGGAAAATATCAATCAATTTTTCATAAATATGGGATCAAACAATTTATACACCGAAGGTAGAGATCATAGTAAATATTTAACCAGTCAACTAAACTCTTTTCATCTCAATGAAACTAACGATCAAGAAACAAAAAAAATAATTATCTCATTAGATGATAATAAAACCCCTGGTTATGATAAAATAACATCTAAAACCCTTAAAATAACAGTAAATTATCACATTTCTATCATCACGAAAATTATAAACCTATCCCTCATAAACGGTGTTTTTCCTGCTTCCCTCAAAACTGCGTTAGTACACTGTAAAAAATAATCCTGCAAAAAAACAGAAAATTTCTGGCAGCAAAAGTTGCCAGAAAATTTCTGTAGGCCGAAAAATCCTGTAAACAGAAAAAAGCTGTTACCTACAGGTAAATGCTGTAAAAAGAAACTTTCCGTCAAGTGAGCTACAGATTTTTCTGTTGCCTCTCAGTAATTTTCTGCTTGTGCGCATGCACTTATTTTAGTAGAGTTTTTATTATAATTATAATTAATTAATATCCGGGGATAGAACCCACGACCTACCGCATGCTAAGCACGCACGCTACCACTGAACCAAAGAAGATTCAGTGTAGTGTTGCCAATAGCTGTATTTCTTTTCGATGCAGTAAGTTTCTGTTTAAGTACAGATAAGCTAAAAAACTAGATAAAAGCTGTTTTTTTACATAAAATAAATAGAAGTGCGGTGGGAATGTTACATGACAGAATATCTCTGTAAACATAAAGTCACTGTTATTGAAATTTCTGTTTTTCTACAGTTTTTTTTTACAGTGTAGTACCCATTCATAAATCTGGTGATACAAATGAATTTGCAAATTACCGACCAATATCTCTTTTACCAATCTTCTCAAAAGTAATTGAAAAAAATTGTACACACTAGACTATGATTATTTAAAGACTTTTAACATCTTCTCTGATAACCAATTTGGGTTTTTGCCAGGTCTCAGTACTGAAGACGCGCTATTAGCATTTACTAAATATACTTATAATAGCATAGATAAAAATAAGCTGTTTTTTTGAACATATCAAAAGCCTTTGATAGTGTCAATCATAGTATTTTACTTGACAAGTTATCTTCAATTGGGGTTCGAGGAATGGGACTTAAATGATTTACTTCCTATCTAAACAACCGGAAACAGTTTGCAAAAATAAATGATTTTAAAAGTAATAATTTAAATATAAAGTCTGGTGTACCACAAGGCTCAATTCTTGGACCTTTACTATTCATAATATACATCAATGATTTCTGTAAACTAAAATTAAATGGCAAAATCATAACCTACGCAGACGATACAGTAATCCTGTACTCACATTCAAACTATGACTTATTACAAAATAATATAAATAAAGATCTTCTGACCATCAAAAACTGGTTCTATGCTAATAAATTATCTATTAATATAAATAAAACTTAATTTATCAACTTCAGCATCTACGGGCCGTCTGAACATCTTTACCTTTATTACCATTTAATAGATTGTAATAATACTAATTGTAATCGCCCACCCCTTCAACAAGTATCTTCAATAAAATACCTCGGATTACATGTAGATCAGGGGTTTCCAACTGGCGGCCCGCGGGCCGCATGCGGCCCGCCTGTTCATTTTTTGCGGCCCGCGAAACTCTCTGAAAACTCTCCAAAAAGTAGCCTCAAAACACTTTTTAGCACACTAAAATTCAAAATTTTTTCGGGGGAGAACCCCCGACCCCCCCCCATATACCTCTTAGATTATGGACTAGCTTCGATCATTCTCTTTGGTACAAGAATTAAAAGTTTGAAGTTTCGAGGGGTCGTTTGTATGAAGGCTTTTATAACATGTATCATGAGGAGAGACAAAATGGAGTATCAAAAAATTAGGTAAAATAATCCTCTGAGGAAAATTTACAAACATTTTCTTGAGGAAGACCTTTTCATTTAAGTAATATTCAGAACATCAAATATATTTAGTATTCCTACGACTTGTATAAGAGTAAAAAAATCGTATATCCTCTGGAATTTTGGAAAATACAGTAGTGCATACATTCAAAATATGTAAACAACCTTCGTCTCTCTTTCGCTGGAAAAGTTTCATATTGAAGACTCACTCCAAAAAAATTTTCATCGTTTAAAAAGCGCCAGATTACTTTGCGGCCCGCCACTTGACTTGTGATTTCGATTGCGGCCCGCGAGTACTTAGAAGTTGGAAACCCCTGATGTAGATTTTAATTTAAAATGGAAATCCCATGCAAAATACTTAACCAACAAACTACGCTTTATTCTCCAAAAGTTTTATTTTATTAAAAAGATAATTAGTAGGAGCTTTTTGCTTCAATTATATCATTCCTGGGTCAACTCAATAATGAGTTACGGAATTGTTGTTTGGGGAGGAGATTACCTAGAAAATATTAATCCAATAGTTAGAATTCAGAACAAGATCATTAAATTTTTAAGCAGTCGTAGTCAGTTCCCTTTATTTGATCTCTACAAAAAACTAAATATATTACCTCTTCGGCACCTTTTTTTCTTCAAAGCAGTTATTTATTTATTTAAACAAGATAATAGCTCTGATTTACGTAATTCAAATTATAATTTACGTTCAAAACTTTTATTTCTAGTACCTAAAGCAAAAAAAGAAATTTTCCATAAAAACTATGTATATTTATCACCTAAATTCTTTAACACTTTACCCGAAAATCTAATATCTGAGAAGTCCCCTTCTAAGTTTAAAAAATTATTAAAGATCTACATTTTTACAATGGAAAATATCGAAGACTTTTTTAAAATGTAATCAAACGCTCATTTGGATCTTCATTTAATAGAAGTAAATCTGAAGCTTGCCCTGCGATCACTTTCAATTCTTTATTTTAATTTATATGTATTTTTTTATTTTATTTGTAATCACATAATTTTCTATAGGCTGCCCATATGGGTCTCTGACTCCTAGGCAACTCATACATCAAATTTTCTGTATTTATTGTCATTAATTTCTTGTTTTTTATATGTCTAATTTTGTATGAATTGTTTTTTTTTCAAATAAAAATAAATTTAGCGAGCATGAATCCGTAATTCGTATATTCTCCCTGAACGTTTGTTTTCTGGATCTAGCTTGGCTAAATTAAATCTTAACTAATAAAACTGTTAAAAAATATTAAATAATTGTGTAAACATGTCACACGATAAATTCTTAATTATTGAAAAAGTAAAACGAAAATTGTTTTTCATATTATTACCTTTTAAAGTCGGAATTCAATTTACAGTGCATCTTATAAAAACACTAAAACATTAGCCAAAAAAATATTAAAAATTAAATAACTTCAGAAATATTTAGAAGAAAATGAAAAAAAAACGTTTCACATAACTAAAGAGATACGTTATGATCCAACACTCCTTATAGCCTTAAAATTTACACTGTATCAGTAAAACACTAAAAATCAGTAAAAAAAAGACATTATAAAAATTAAATATCCCCAAAAACATTTATAAAATTAATTAAAAATGAAAACAAGCATTTCACGTAACTAAACTAGGCAGAGATTCGTTATCACCCAACGCTTCGTTATCACTTTACGCTTACGTCACTTGATCCACCGATCCACCTGGTCCAGAACTCTCAATTTCTCCCTACTTCAAAGTCATTGCATTTATTAAATTCTAGTATGTTGTTCGGGACATCGAGTTAATTACAATTGTAGGCAATGCCACGGGAATATTTGATAAGCGTGGCAAAGTTCTACCATTATTTGTGGGCCATGCCACGGAAATATTTGATAAGCGTGGCAAAGCACTACCACTATTTGTAAGGAAAAAAGTGTAGAATTTAAACTATCGCAAAACTATCGCGGTTTGTGACAGGTGAACGTTATTTTAGACCAATAAGTAGTGAAGTTTTGCAATTATCTTTGTTACGTGTTTTGGCAGTTAAAATCGTCAAATGCCACCATCTGTGCTACTTGGTAAGGACCCAAATTTAATGAAAATAGGCAGCAATGATTTTTACTAAAAGCGGTTGAGGTGTTATCGTCCCCGAAGCGAAAGAGAGTCTTCCGAACCCTTCCGCAGGTGCTTCGGGGGCTCTAATGCCTCAACCGCTTTTTGTGAAAATCATTGCTGCTTATTTTCATTAAATTTGGGTCTTTGGGGATGGGTTAGAACCTTTTGAAAAGGAATTGCGTAAAAAATAAGTGTAAAAAATAGCGTAAAATAAACTCTATCATTTTTAAAGATTTTTTTGCGTTTTTAGGGGGTAATAACCCCTTAAACCTATCCATTCGCTAAAAATTTTCATATTTTAGAATCTTTAACCATTCTTGTCCTCTCGGGTGTAATTTAAAGACTTCTTCTTCTTCTTCTTCAGCACGACAGCCCTGGGTGGGCCAAGGCTTTCCCAAGAACATTTCTCCATCTCGATCTCTGTTTGGCGACCGAATTTAAAGACTAAAGTAATGATTTTTGACCTTGAAAATCGAATTCAAAGTCATTAAGTCATTGAAAAACGTAAAAAGGGGGCGGGGCTGTTTGCCAAAAAAGTTGACGTGATAGAAGAAAACTAACAACAGTTTTCTAACCAGTGTGCCCATTGAACTCTAAAACAGCCAAAAAATCGAAGTCAACAGAAATTATGTTAAAAATTGTTCCCCAGTGTTATTAATTGAAATTTGATATATTGTATTTGCTTATATAGTCTGACTTTCTTTCCAAAATCCTAAAATTAATAATTTCTGAAATAACTTTTAAAAGTCCTTAAAATAACAAAATGCTTGAATGCCTTATCAGTATTTAAATCCAATAAAGTAAAAAATATGCTACAAACTATTGCCCATATGCAAAATATACATTATATATTTTACATGAACTGAGATGATTGAAATAAATTAATATAAAATTACCTGCAGGCATTTTTTTTATTTTAAAACAAAAAGCAAATAATAGCAGACATGGGGAAAATTTGTTTTCACCGGATCATCGATGGCAACCCCCTAAAATGTTCCAATAGGCTATAAAATAAGATTTACAAAGTTTCTGCTCAATCGGATAATAAGACCTTCCTCATTCAGGTCAAGGTTGAGAAAAACAGTGATTTTTAGCAGAAAATCGTAGTTTTTCGGCTATAAAACTGAAACTATTCGTCTCAGAAGCATGATTCTTAACTCATTTGATAGTAAATCGTATTGGCTTGAAGTTAGACCCCATCCACTTTTTTTAACTCAAAAGATAGGGAGTATATCAGTATTTTTTCAGGTGAAATCAAAGAACAACGTCTTGAAAGTTAGCTTTCCTGCAAAAACCAAAAAACGTCATATTATTCAACCAAATCTATTTTTTAGATTTTCATGTTGGTAATTTTCATTTTGTTCATTAAAAAGGCTTAAATTAGAGGTATTTTCAAGACAATATGCAACAACAAATAAAATTAAAATAGTAAAAATAAGGGGAAAAGGGGGAACAGAAAGGGAAATAGCAATACAAAGTGTTCAAATGTATATTATTAATTATACAGGGTGTTTCAGATAAGTGGTACAATATTTTAAGGGGAGATAGGGGACATCTGGACGAGTCAGAATCACATAGGATTTGGGGGTCCCAGACCAAATCCCAGGGAGTTAAAAATGGAACGACACACCAAAAAAATTATTGAAAAATTCAATTTGTAGAAGAACTACTATTGGTAAAAACTTAATTATGGTCTCAAAAATTGTGGTTTAATATGATCTTTAAAATTATCTCAAAAGTCTTCACTTTAAAATTTGTTTTATTATGAAAAAAGTTAAAAAACCACAACAAAATGTGAATATTCTGCCAAAACCTCATTTTGTATTTCGGAATCCTTCCTTTTGATTTTATAATCTGAAAGATCATAGTCGTTAACCCTTAAGTACAAAGTTTCACGTAAAAAACATCAATATTAAACGCTTGAGATCCTGTTAAAGTTCGTTTTTTGCGTGCGCAAACTGGTTTCCTATAGCCGTTTTAGTCCACTGAAAATAGCGAAAAAAAGGGCCGAACCTCGGAAAAATTGCAATAAAAGGTTTCTCAACGGTTTTCACTTAGGATTGACCTCAATAATAACATACTAAAAATCGGCCAAAATCGGCTGGGTGGAAGTTTAGTTTTTTTTTTATTTTTAAAAAATGGCCGAAAAAAAAATTAAAAAAATAAAAATAAAACAATAATATAGACATGTGATACATGTTTACAGGTTATTTTTGAGTATTGAAACCGAATATTGCCTTTAGTTTTGAAAAAAAAATTGAAATTTCAATTTTTAAAATTAATTTGAAAAATGAGCTATATGAAAAAATTAAAAAAACTCTAAAAACCTAACAAAATCATCAAAAGAGATAAATCAAATGGTTTTCATTTAGAAATGACCTAAATATTAACATACTAAAAGTAAAAAATTTTACGAGTTAAAGAAGTTCAATTTTTTTTAAAATTTCAATTTTTTTTTTTGCGAAAAATGCATTTTTTTTCAAATTCGTGCCCCAAACTTTTGAGGATTTTGAAAAGATCATTTTTTGGTGGATATTGTCCACAGATAGTTATATAATAAAAACCGGTGGAATTTACCCTCAATGAATTAGTTAACTATTTAATTTAAAATTTTGAAATTGGTAAAATGTAGTGAAAAGTGAAAAAAGGTAATACTTTGGCAAATTTACATCAGAATTTAAAATAATTAACTAATTCATTGAGGGTCAATTTCACCGGTTTTCCATTATATAACTATCTGTGGACAATATCCGCCGAAAAATGACCTTTTCAAAATCCTCAAAAGTTTGGGGCAAAAATTTGAAAAAAAAATGCCTTTTTCGCAAAAAAAACTTGAAATTTAATTTAATTGAACTCCTTTAACTCGTAAAATTTTTTTACTTTTAGTATGTTAATATTTAGGTCATTTCTAAATGAAAAGCGTTTGATTTATCTCTTTTGATGATTTTGTTAAGTTTTTAGGGGGGTTTTAATTTTTTCATATAGCTCATTTTTGAAATTTCATTTTTTTTAAACTAAAGGCAATATTCGGTTTCAAAACTCAAAAATAACCTATAAACATGTATCACATGTCTATATTATTGTTTTTTTTTATTTTTTTTCGGCCATTTTTTAAACATTTAAAAACAATTAAACTTCCGCCGGCCGATTTTGGCCGATTTTTAGTATGTTATTATTTAGGTCATTCCTAAGTGAAAACCGTTGAGAAACCTTTTATTGCAATTTGTCCGAGGTTCAACTCTATTTTCAGTGGACTATTTCCAAAACGGCAGTTAGCGGACGCAAAAAACGGACTGAAACCATGCTTTAACAGGCTCTCAAGCATTAAATATTGATGGTTTTTACGTGACACTTTGGACTTAAGGGTTTTCGACTATGATCTTTCAGATTATTAAATCAAAGGAAAGGATTTCGAAATACAAAAACTTTTAAGAAAATTTTAAAGATCATATTAAACCACAATTTTTGAGACCATAATTAAATTTTTACCAATAGTAGTTCTTCTACAAATTGAATTTTTCAATAATTTTTTTGGGTGTCGCTCCATTTTTAACTCCCTGGGACCCCCAACCCCCCAAACCTTTAACCCCCAAATCCTATGTGATTCTGACTTGTCCAGATGTCCCCTATCTCCCCTTAAAATATTGTACCACTTATCTGAAACACCCTGTATATAGTTGAATTACCATTTTTATTGAAAAATACTACAATAAAATTTAATTGCAAAATGTGAACATCTACTGGTCCTGAAATCGATATCTTCAGAAAATTCCAGACTGAATGGGCGTCACTGGATAAGAATAATTTTAAAATATAGAAGATGATATAACTAAAAGCAAAATTAAAAATGCAGATGAAATTGAAAATTTTCTTCTGGAAGAATTAAAAAGACAACAACCCAGAGATGATTACCAAGACACGCAAAAAACAGTTCTGTTCTCATAACGGAAAGTGCGTATCTCCCAACCGCACCGTTCTGTCGCTATAGGACTGATTGAACAACGCGTTTGCAGTGACCGCACCGGTTCGAATGGAAGTGGCGCGGTTGCGAGAACCCAACTGAACGGTTGTACCCATCGAACAACTTTTCTCAAATTCGTTTGGGGGAATCCGACTGTCGGGTTGGCGCAAACGACGTTAGTGCGGTTGGCACAAACGGGAATTTTACGGTTGGCGCAATCCGAATGGGGGGTGTACGGATTTTCTTTATACAGGATAGTATTTTTAAATTTAAATTACCCATGCTTTTATATTTCTAGAAACACATTTGCTACTTTTTTTAACCATACTTATATTAAATTACAAAAATATCCGATAGAGGTTTCTGTTTACATGTTTTGTTTACTATATGATAAAAACTTTAAAGAATTTCTTTTCAAAAATTGCAATCGAGTTTAAAAATAGAAAAGAACTTGCAATACAGTATACAAGAAAATCGCTCGTAGGTACTTACCTTGCATTTAAAACTTTATTTTGTGTCTTTACTTACATCTTTCATCCAAATTTTGAAATAGCTAAAGAGTGAATTTTAAAAGTTGAAATTGTCATATATGGATCAATCCCTTCTATCCATCATCTTCAAATTCAACCAATAAATACTAGATTCAAAGCATATAAAACTTCAAGATAATATTTCAGATTTGAGGATACCTACTTAAAGACCGATGCAAAAGTCTCTTCAATCAAACAATGTTGGCATGTTTTTATTTACACACATAAATTTATAATAAATTATCTGAATTTACCAGCAGTTCTACAAATTGGTACATTTTGCTTTCTTTTTGTTCTAAACTTTCATAATTCCTGAGTCTAGCTAATCCTGAAGAATTTAAGAATGTTTTGATAGTTTTCAACTTTGGGAAAATCAGTTCAATTAAGATATCAAGTCCAATTAAATACTACCCAAATATTTTGGATGCCAAGTATTACCTAATTTTTATTGCTGTCATTGATTAACTACATTTCAATTGGTTAAATTAGCAGTTTTGGTAAAATTTTTGTAAAGAATTAAAAACAGATTGTGGACATTTAACAGGACAGAATGGAATTATGATTGGATGTATTACCTCAATATCAACCTTCAAGTTTATTTTAAAAATAAATAAACCAAACAGTTTTCAGTATAAAAAATTAATTTTATTTTTATAATTTCTTTTTGAAATATTCAGAAAATGCAAATATCTTAAATACTGTCCCAAATTGTGATACTTTTAAAGAACACAACATATCAATTCTGTAAAATACTAAATTCAAGATCAAATTTTACACAATAAAATCATTTAACAAGAAATGCAGAACACTGATGAACAAGAAAAGAGAATAATTCAAATAATTAAAGGTAAAGATATGATTGAACCAGATGAAATTGGAGCTAAGCTTTAAAAAATTTTCTTGTGTACTTTTTGAGGACTCGAAGTTAGAAAAAATTTGAAAACTTTTCAAATATGTAAAATAGGGTATTTTCATTAAATATGCAGAATATCACTATTTTTGACCTTGTTTACGATATAAACCCTTAACTTTTTAATTTTTTAAAAAAATATTTGAATGATTTCAAATAGAAGTAAAAAATAGTATCATAATAACTTTTAAACATATTAAGGCAGTTATGGCATAGCAAAAACAGGTAAATTATTAAATAATAAATAATTTTATTTATTAATTTTTTAAAAATGTGAATGAATCATATTTAAACAAAAAATTCAAATTCAAATAAACTTATTTTATTAACACCAGAGAGAAAGATCACATAAATGCATATTTTAGTTTAAAATGTTATAAGCATTAATAACAATAAAAGTAATAGGAAAAAGTACCTTTGATCAGATTTATTGCAATATTTATGGGTTTAACTTCCGACCCGAGGGCACTATTACTGCATTGTTACCCTGAACCAGAAACACTCGTCCTGCAACACAAGTGTTGATGGTGCCGACTCTGGTCGTGATGGATACACCTTTAGAACACTGTCACCTGAGCGGCGCACACTAACACTACTGGCGCACACTACTGAGGCTTCGGCGAAGGATTTTCAGTCGTCTAAAAAAATGTGGCGCCCGACTGTCACTGAGGAGCACACACCAGTGAACCTGGAGAACTTTTTGACGAGTCAACAGCATCTACCAACGACAATCACGCAGACTTGAAGAAACAAGAGTACCAGGTTTCAAGCTGTCAGATGAGAAGCAAAAGGACACAGAAGCTCATTGCCGTCGTTTTCCAGGGGGTCCCGAGAGGTTTTCCAGCCCTGCCAGGATCCTCCATGTGAATGTCAAGCTGGATAAGAAGAGGCCGAGAATGGCGGTTTTTGGGGCACCTCGCAAGAGCTCGGAGAAGCAGTGCTGCATACGTTGTAGTGGTGAACACGCGCTTTGCGACTGCATATTCTGATGCGGTTTCCTGCATCCATTGCAGCTGTGAGGGGCACCTTGCCTCATGGAGAACGAGCCGAAGCGGTCAACCCAGCGGATCAACTAGAAGCTCTGCCCCAGACAGATGTCAATCGGGACTGAGAAGCAGATCCAGCAGTTGGCAAGAAGACGGCCCCCTTAGAGCAGCTACAATAAAAAAATTATCATATAATATTAGGTCATCCCGAAAGTTTTGTCACTCTTGGGAGCATCTGTATGCAATGTATTTTTTGGTACTTTTCCATTACGGTAAACCAGTAAAGTACTTCTACTTCTATGGCGAATTTTGGCTCTTTATTTTGTTGTCTCAATTTTCCAGCTTTCCTAGTTTCTACGATTAATAATATTTTGTTTAATTCGAGTTGCCATTAATTGAAAACTTTCAAAATTTTAAGTCATATTAAGATTGTATGGAAGATCTTACATATATCATAAATTTAAACTAATTTTATACTACTTTTGAAGAGCGTTGGTAGAATTTCCAGTGATCTAGATTCCTGCAAATGACCATCCGGATCTTTCCTAATAGAGGGTTAGGAGTAGCAATCCAGCAATTTAATATGAAGGATTTTGATCAAACTCTCTGGATGCCTCAGAAAAAATTTAAATCTAAGTTAAATTTTTCACACGTGTTAAAAAGGCTTAAAACTTTAATTGTTTTATTTAAGTAGCCAGTTAATTTTAATTTGAAAATCTTAACTTTAGGAATATTGCAAAATTGTGAGCAGAAAAGAAATGAAGTAACATGTTATTATAGATTTAAGGAAAGCCTACTTGTCGTAATCAGCCCCAAAATCAAACCAAGATGCCAAGTTGACGGTAGATAAAGTTACAGTTTATGTTGGTATCACATAATGGAAAAGTGTCAAATATATATCATATACAGATGCTCCCAAAAACTTGTATCTCGAATTTAGGGAGTCAATAATGAATGTGACAATGAAAGGTCGGAATCCTTGGTATAATGCATTAATCATTGTGTGAATAGTAATAAAACTTGACCCATTTGACGCCAAAGAGGGAATTGTAATAATCCTAAAAATACAAATACAAGTAATACTGCATGGAATTACTTAGTTTTTGTTCTACTTTTCAGAATATCAAAATCCATTTTCATTGCCCGAGTAAAAATATTGTATTATAACACCTACACTGGTGTGACTAGGAGTTAGAGATAGGGGAGAATTTCTTAAATTTCATGCAATTTGAATGTTTGTGAAAATCTGTCTTGTACTGTACATTCCCCAAATCTGAGATACAAGGTTTTTCGATGATGCCAGTGACAATATATAATAAAATTTGGCACAGCTTCGATTAGAGTCTATCAACCGCCATGTTAATCCACAGCTCTCCAACCCCAAGGAGATAATGGCCTTCCCTGTTTGGGTTTACCCTTACCGCCAAACGAGCAGACAAACTTTAAACATAGCGGCCGGGTTTTCAGCCGGCGCCAAGATGGCGAAGCAGTAGCCAAAAGCGGACCTTTTCTAAAGCTGTTCCTATGGTACAACTTTAGAATAAGTCCGCTTTTTCGCTGTGGCCAATTTGGCGGTATTTCAAGAGAGTATTTGTTTATGAAGAGTTTTAAGTTATTGCCCGATCCAGTTTCCCAAAAACAAAGCAACTAAATAAACAATGTTTCTTTGTTTTATTTATAATAACTAAATATAAAACTTGAAAGCGGGATGAATAGAAAATAAGATATGTTAGAGAAACTATATTTTTATTTCAATTTTAATGACAAAAATAGTTAAGTCACCCATAATTATTGTAATATTTAATTATAGCATTTCCCTGTGGCTTTGCAAAGTTTAATTTTGAATTTGATTGTTTAATCAATAGAGTAAATTTTGTATTCTGATGTTGTTAAAGTCTAGTGTTCTCTTTGGCGATTTTAAAATTAAGCGGCATGGTCAACCGCTTAGTACATATGTACCAGGACCTGGAAAAAGTGCCTTAACCTACGAACCTGGTTCGGAGGAAGCCCCTTCTAGCTTCATAGGAGTAATACGAAAGGTTTGGGAAAATTTTATTAAGTTCGGGGGAAGGTTTATTAAGTTAAAATTTTTTCCAAGTCCGAATGTACCCAATTTTCAATTTATTCACGTTAAAGATACTATTTGTTTTAAGTCGCACGTTTGTTTGTTCAGTACTACTTACTCCAGAATCCCGGCGCAAGCAATAAAGTCCCGAAGAATGATGCAACCGCTAGTAATCCTTGTTTCTGTTTCATGTGTGGGCAGCTGTCACCAAAAAAACTGCTCGGCACGATTTCTGAAAAATAAATAATCTTCGTGAAAAATCTGCAGCAGGGTTTTCAGCCGGCGCCAACAGCTGACCTATTCTAAAGCTGTTCCTAATATTGTTAATAATTAAGACCTCTAGGGTTGTCAGTAATATACATGGCAGTTGGACTCTTTCTAAAGCTGTACTCCCTAAACAATTTGATTAAGAAATTCAAAATTACACCTACTGTAGTTAGGATTTTCTGCGGCTTAGTATACTAAGCCGCAGAAAATCCTAGTAGTTTTAATAACATAAGCAATGTGTTTATCACATGATAAATATACGTTTTAAATAATTGAGAAGAGATCGGGAGCTGTCTCAATTTCGATATCAACCATGATCATAAGAAGCAGAAATGACTCTTATAATCATATATTGCCTAGTTTAAAAGATTCAGGTAAGTGAAGTGATTGTAGTAGCCAAATAAATGTGCAAGAGAAAATTTTAATTGCCATGACTATATGTCTTGAAAATAAAGAGTTTTCGAGCATTCCAGAAGATTCTAGACACTACAAAAAGTATAACTAATAAAAAATGCAATACCTATAAATTATGCATCTAACTCACTAGCAAGGAAAGCAGAGATGATTGCCTGTGTACTTATGACAATTTAAATTTAAAAAAAAAACAGTATATTTAAGGAGAATGGGGGCAAATTTTGACAACATTTACCGATGTGTGATTCACATAAAACGATACGTAGTTCATTTCGTGTTAAGTTTAATGAGTGATCGGGACCTGTAGAGTTTAACCAGTTTAACAAACGGATGGTAAACAAAAACATTACAATACAGCCATTCCGCCATTCCATTAAGCGGAGTATCTGTAAAATTAAACTAAATATCCAAATTATTATGATCATAATAATATTAACTCAAGACTACTTAAGCACTTATTTTTTGTTGAAAAATTACATAAAAACCAGGATAGAAATCTTTTACGTACCTTCATCTAAGCATAAGCACTAAGCCTCGTTCCTCGTTGTGCCGGCACCGGCAGTCTTGGGGCGGGATCGATAGGTGGCGCCGCGCAAATGTGGCCAGCAAACGAACCAGAGCGGTTCTCAGGATCGAACTAAGTTTCAGAATGCATTGGGTTGAAAGAAACGGACCGGCGGGGTTTCGGGAAACGGTCGGCCCGGTTTTGACAAATTAACCCCTATCAACCGAACTTGGTTTGGTTGATAGACGACCACCATTTTTTTGAGTGCAAGAATTAATTCAACTTTGCTTAATCCATTTAGGGCGTCTTCATCCCAAAGATATTATACTGTGAGAAATCCTGGTGCTATTCATCAGGCCCAATGGATGGCAAATGCCATTTATTCTTTAAAATTATATCTTTTTAGGGAACAATTTTCTTTCAACAAGTTTAGAAAAAAAAGGACTAGAAGATATTTGCTTATTTCTCATTAATATTTATATAACACCATGGTGCAATGCTAACAGACTATTTTTGGCCCCCAATCAAGACCTTCAATTAATAAAATCTTTGGTCAAATATAAGAGAGTAAAGAGGTAGCAAACGAAGCATTGTCAAAATTAATAAACTATCTATGGTACCTCAGCCGAGCCTCAGCTCGGAGCAAGTTGCCTTCTCATTTTTTGATGACACTTTAGAAAAATAATTTTAAAAAAATGATGGTAATAAAATTAAGGTGCCAGGTAGAAGAAGAAGAGTGTAATGAAAGGGACGTAATGAAAGTAAAACTCAATCTCCAAGAAACTGATAAATTAGTGGATAAAGAAATCGATTATTTTGTTTCTCCTCGAACTGTAATTTTTTTCAAGAAGTTTAAAAATTGATACAGATTTTTTGAATTCTTACCCTGATGTATGGTGTAAGAATGAAAATTATTAAAAAGCTCAAAAAATAGTGAAAGGCTTATGCAGAGAGAGGAGTAAAATTAGTCCAAGACTTGAACTCTGACTTGAATTGACAAAAGACGAAAAACAGCTACAGTTTGTGTTTTAAGTTGTATCTGAATGAGGCATATTTTTCAACACATCAAAAGATACCCTATCGAAGATATTACCAACTTGATTTTTAGTTTTAAATAATACGAATGCAATGATATTTCCTTAATTTAACTATATGATAAGTACAATTTTAAGAATTGCTGAAAATATTTAATTACTCTGTATTAAATATCAAAGAATTTTTTAAATTTTAATTTATACTGAAGTTTATCCTGCATTACAGTCACTTAAATGTTGTAATGTTGTATCATTTGTTCTAATGGTTTTCATTTCTTCGTATTTTTGAGTTTGTTCGTGTTTATGTTACCGCTAAAGTTGATAATTAGTTAATCTGAAGAATACCTAGGTAAACTTAAGATTAACTGATTTCTGTCGTTAATGTGCGGATTTTTGAGTTTTTCGCATTTTACCTAGGGAATCTACACTATAACGGCCTCTTGATCGTTAAAGTTCAAAATAGTTTGTTTCGTTCAATACTTTCTGTTAAAATGTTGAGGTGCTTACTGCGCCATGCGCTTACCCCTGCGCAGTTGGATTTCAATACGTAGTTTGTTGTCATATTTGGTGTTTTGATTTCAAATTTAGAGCGTAGCACTGGTAGTTGTCATGTTGAATGTTAAAACAAAATAATACAAGCAAGTAAGTACTGAAAATTTACATGATTAAGTACAGTATATTACTACTAAAATGGGTATTTTGAAACAATTGTGTTGAAGCTCCGACTTCAGAGTGACAGAGATTTCTTTTAACGAAAGCAAATGTCCCAGCTGTTGAAATATCTTTTCAACAAACGTTAATTCAACAATCGCTGGAACCTGGGCAAGGATTTAACATATGTAATCGAATCCTAGCAATAGTTCAGTGCAGGCTGCCAGCCGATTACACCGCGCTTTCATTAAGATTTGCTAGTTTAAGTGCTCATTGAAATACGCTGTCAAATCGAGATCGAAAACCACAATTGATACAAATCTCAGTTGGTACTTTAGTATTCTATTATTATTGTTTTTATATTCTAGTTTTAAAATTGCTATTTCATTACTATTTTTGTGGGATTTGCGTGTTTTGTGTAATATGAAAAAAGTACCGATCCCCCTTTTTTGATTCGTCATTGTTACTGTTTACCCCCAAAGCGAGTTTGGTTATAGTTAGGGCAGGGGGTTTGGGGGGGCGGCAGCCCCCCCAACCTCCTTAAACTTTTTATAAAATAAAATAAAATTTTGAACTTTAACGGATCACCCTCGTTAATATGTAAAATAACTGATTACAGGTAGTATGCAGATTAACGAGTGTCTAGTCGGTAGGGTGCAGAATACCTAGGTAATTTCAAGATTACCTAGGTAATCTTAGAAATTGAAAAAAAATTCGCTCTTTAACGGATCACCCTCGTTAATCTGCAAATTACCTAGGTTATCTGTAAATTAACTGATTTCCGGACTTTAACTGTAACATTTATACCTTTTCCCTCTTCTGGAAATATATATGTGTTACCGTTAAAGTATATAATGCAGTTATTTCATAGAATACCTAGTTATTCCATGGAATAACTGATCGTGTCCGTTAAAGTGTGTAATATGTTATTAATTTGCACTTTAACTAGTTATTCTATGAAATAACTAGGTATTCTATAAATTAACTAATGAGAGACAGTTAAGGTGTAAAATAAAAATTTATCAAAAATGAAATTAAACTAATGATAGACAATTAAAATGAAAAAGAATCAATTTATCTAATTTATGCAGCTTATAAATGGTATTTATGGAAACGTACCATAAAATAAATTGTTACAACAAGGATTACTAAAATGACACTTGGAAGTACAAAGAACATTATTTCTAAAACAAAAACGTATAATAAACAATTTATCTAAAATGAAATTAAAATAATGATAGACGATTAAAATGAAAAAGAAGCAATTTATCTAATTTATGCAACGTATAAATGGTATTTATGGAAACGTACCATAAAATCATTTGTTACAACAAGGATTACTAAAATGACACTTGGAATTACAATTAATAATTCCCTATGGCCTGGAATAGTTCATAAATGCAGTAGGTTTGGAAGGTAAATGTATTTGTCGTGCGAGATATATGATATAGATTATTTTACACTCTAACGGGCTGCAGATCGTTATTCTATGAAATAACTAGGTAAACCATGAAATACAAGATAGTTTTACACTTTAACGAACACGAACAGTTATTCCATGGAATAACTAGGTATTCTATGAAATAACGGATTTTATACTTTAACGGTAACATATCTATTACCCTATTGAAGAAGTAGTATTTTCTTAAATCCCGATTGAAATGAGTCTTATTCAATTCGTACCCATGGCCCCTTGTTCTGTTATCCCTATTAAAGTCTAAACCTTCTGTATCCCCTTGCTTTACGAACTTGAAGAGCTGAATCAAATCCCCCTCCTTCTTCTTCTCTCCAGTTAAAGTCCAGAAATCAGTTAATTTACAGATAACCTAGGTAATTTGCAGATTAACGAGGGTGATCCGTTAAAGAGCGAATTTTTTTTCAATTTCTAAGATTATCTAGGTAATCTTGAAATTATCTAGGTATTCTGCACCCTACCGACTAGACACTCGTTAATCTGCATATACCTGTAATCAGTTATTTTACATATTAACGAGGGTGATCCGTTAAAGTACAAAAAATTATTTTATTTTTATAAAAAGTTTAAGAAGGTGCCACCCCCCCAACCCCCCCGCCCTGACTATAACCAAACTCGTTTTGGGGGTAAACAGTAACAATGACGAATCAAAAAAGGGGGCTCGGTACTGTTTGATATTACATAAAACACGCAAATCACACAAAAATAGTATTGAAATAGCAATTTTAATATGAATAGAATATAAAAGTACCAACTTAGATTTTGTATCAATTGTGGTTTTTCGATCTCGATTTGATAGCGTATTTCAATGAGCACTTAAGGTAACTGACTGGGTTGAAATCGTCATTTTCGCCAAAAATATCAAATTTCGTTTTATTGTTTTATTTTATAGCCTGTTAAATAAGCTTTCCAAAACTACCTTACTTTAAACTCTGAGTAATTTAGAACATAAGTTACAGCTGTTTTAGTACCGGGTAATACGAGGATTAACATGCAATTTTAAACTTTAAAGCCTTTTTCTGAAGAATGAAATTTTTGTATACTTTGGATCACGGTAACAGTGATTACTCTTAAACTACTTAAAATATTCTGATGCTTTTTGTTTTATTTCGTTCTTTATAATATAACGCATGTTATCTTCTACAATCTAAGAAAAATATTTGAATTAAGGTATTTTTTAAAGTGTGTAAACCTGGTTTAAACGTTTTTTTTCACGAATTTTTACTTTTTTCAATTTCAAGTTCCTGTATTTCTTTTCTATTTTAAAAATTTCAGATTTTTTGTAGATAGTAACACAGATTAGTGTCTTAGGCTCAAAATCCTGCAAAAATTTTATTTGTACAGCTCCCGTAAAAAAAAACGTTACAGTGGGGTTTGCGGGCGAACCACTTGGGTTAGGAAAGCAAAAGAGGTGTCATTTTTCATTGTTTAGAGTTTAGAGTATTCTTTAACCTAAAAAATTTTCGAGTCCTTAGGGGGTCGTCTAACGAAACACTAACTTTTTTTTTAAATGGGGACCCCCAATTATTATGCGATTTTCTGAAAGGTCATCCCTCAAAACCCTTAAATACCCAGTTTCATCCAGATTGATTCACAATTAAAAAATTTTTGAAAAAATAAAAAAAAATTAAATTTTTAAAATCATGAAATATTTTTATGGAAATCGATTCAGGTAGTAATTTTATGAAGAAAGCCAAAATTTCAATCGATTTCACTGAATAGTTTTTGATAAAAACGAACTTTAATCTTAAGGGGCCGTATACCGTTGCTGAATACATACCGCGAATGTTCTTTCTCGTTCGTTTTTATCAAAAACTATTCAGTGAAATCGATTGAAATTTTGGGTCTTCTATATTTTAAATTCTATATTTTGATAGTTAATGGCCAGTTTTATGGAGGTATTCCAGCCGTGCATCTAATAACAAATTGAAACATGGAATACCTCCATAAAACTGGCCAGTTACTATCAAAATATAGAATTTCCACAAAGTAAAGTCTTAAAATATAAGAAAATTCTCATTTTGTGACTTTTCAAAGCATGGATATTACTCACTAAGCGCGCGGGCGCCAGCGCGATTCAGAAAGCCTTCTGAACCCTTCCGCGGATGCTTCGGGGGCGATAACTCCTTAACCGCTTTTCCTAAAAATCATTGCTGCATATCATTATTAAATTTGGGTCCTTGGGGAAGAGTTAAGACCCTTTAAAATTGATTTGCTTCAAAAATAAGCAAAATAAATAGGGTATAACAAATCCTTCTATTTGTAACGATTTTTTTTGCGTTTTTAGGGGGGTAATCACCCCTTAAACCTATCCAATTGTTATGAATATCCATATTTTATTAATTTGAACCTTTCTTGTCCCCTGGGGTGCAATTTGAAGACTAAGGCAATGTTTTTTGACCCTGAAAATCGAGTTCAAAGTTATAAAGTCGTCGAAAAACGTAAAAAGGGGGAGGGGCTGTTCCCCGAAAATTTTGACGTGGTGGAGAAAAACGGGGTCGGATTTGGATTCAGAGGACCATTTTACACAAGAATCTGCTTTTGTTGTGGCATTTACATTTTGACCCTAATTTTTTGTCGAGTAGTGTAATTATTAAAGAATATATTGCGACTCCGGTTGAATCCCTCATTCGTTGTAAGACTAATGTTTTTTGCATGGTGCAACACTTTTCTGCTTATTTCCTTCATAAACTTAAGAAACTGTTTTAGTTACAATCTTAACAAACTTTTAAACGTATATCGTTTTATATATTAGGACTGACTTAAAATTCCTGAAAACAGAGGATGTTCGCAGAAAGTACTTGTGTTACAGAGTAAAGTGTATAACATGCAACATTAGACGCATAAGAAGGTTTTGTAGGTTTGAATGGTTGTTAGTTTTATGCTTTATGTGTTTTATGCACTTCTTATGCTTTCCTTTTTTGATTTTAAACCTATCTTAACGGTTTTTTGGATAATTTTCATTTTTGATGCCTGTTTTCGATAAGATCCTAATTGAAGTGATATAAAGGATAAATATTGATAAATTTGGGCTAAATCTTTCAAGCAGTAAACTGCTTTTTATAGTAACGTCAGAAACAGGTGAAAAATAATGTAAAAAATATGAAAATCCAAAAAAAGTAAAAATTACCCCAAAATTGACTTTTTTTTGGAATTTTTCGATATTTTGACCCCTTTTCTGGGGATAAAGATTTAATTTCACGGAAATTAAATTTTAAGGGCACTTAAATGACTCATTGCTGAACATATTGTGCCCGATTAGAAAATGTTTCGGTAAATTTGGGTATTTTTAATTTTTTTCTGCAAAATACTTGTTTTTTACCATTTTTCAAAACTTTAGCCCCCTTGCGGCGGTAAAAGATATTAATTGATTGGTCTAAAATTTTGGGACTTTGTTTCTGACCACAAATAGCAACTTTTCCGCGCTATTACGTTTTGATTATTCAAATTTCGTTTTTTTCGCTCCACCCTAGTATACATGTTGAGCCTACTCAAACGCTCATTTTAATCTAGGTGTGCCATTCCCTTAATTATTTTTGTAGCTCTGTGCTGAACCCTTTCAATTACTTCTATATCCTTTCTCATATATGGAGCCAAGAATTGTACAGCATATTCTAGGTGAGGTCTTACCAAGCCCTTATATAATGGCAAAATTATATTATTAAAAGGCAGTTTTTTAAGATTACAGCAAATGCGTAAAATATTAACAGCAGTTTTTGCTGTTAAATTTTCCGTTTTTTTTGCAGTGTAGTTCGGCTATTCTTAAAGCCTGAAATTAGGTGAATATCAATATTTCGGACTGAACAGGCCCTATTCATTAGGGGTGAAATACCCTTTCTTGGACCCCCATCAGCAGTATAGTCCCCATTCACTTTTATTTTTGTACTATTTCTTTAAATTATGTATGAAAACATATTATTACCAAAATCGTAAACATTCTAATTAGTTTTTTCAACTTTTGACCCCACTAAGGACGGTAGGCAAGAAAAGTTGCCAGTTAAAAAATTATAAAAATTATTTTTTGAAAAATCTGAAAATGGGCATTTCTTACTATATTCGGTCCAAATGAACAAAATATGAAAGAAAAAGTTACTTATTTTCATTATTTTAAAGTCGTCCCTAATGGGTTAAATTATATTGTAACTGAAATAAATTAACTATTAGACTATTACCCCCAACTTTCTTAAAGAACTCCATTCTGGTAGATCTAGTATAGTCCTAGTATTTTTTGTAAAGATGATTTTCTACTAATGTCATCTTAATGTTCCTTTTGAATTTTAAGCCAAAAACATATTTCTAAAGTAAAACTGACAAGTGGATTTTTTTCTATTATGCACTTTGGAATGAACCTACCTACTAATTTTGTGGCCGAGGGTCATCTCTTCGAGGGCCGTGGGCTGGACCAACTGATCTATTTAATTTTGTTTCTTAAAGCTCAGCAGGTAGCTCTATTTCTACTAATCCAGTTAAACGTTATTTCCAAGCGGTTTTTATAAATCGACAGAAGAACAGGTTTAAGGTCACGTTTGCCGTAAGGAAAATCACGTAGGGCGGATCGAAGATATAAGCTTCGGAATCCAGAGCGTTTACTAAAGGGTAACTAGAGTAAAAATATGTTGTCGATGGAAATGGAAAGCTCAAAAAGCAATAAATTGGAACCACGTTTAGTCGTTTAGTGCTAGCATTCTTGAGCTTCCCGACCTTCTAACCTTAATAACCGTTTGATGTGACGAAAGCTAATTTTATAGCGCACCATACGCCTCCAGCTGGACAGAACGACCTGATTCAACTGTCCGCTATAGAAATGTGCCGAACAGACCTGCCGAGATTTGGCCCGAATCTCTCAGTTTCGATTCTCTCCGACAGCTATGGTTGAATCATACAAATTAATAAATCTTACCTGTTGTTGTATGCTTATTCACGTCCAACCACCGACGGCCAGAACTCAGATTTTCTTTCACATTTTTTCGTCTATTCATTAGGGTGGAGCGAAAAACTTTTTTTTCGGAAATTTAAAACGCCTGAGGTGGGAATAGGTGCCAATTAGAATGAAATTTAAAATTTCAAAACATGAGTTCGATCAATTAATATATATCTTCAGGTTCCACATTCACGTTAAAGTTTCGAAGTTTAATAAAATTTTTCGTAAAAATAGTTATAAATGATTCTCACACAATTTTAGCTCCCTTTTCAAACCATAGCTGGTTAATTTTATATTCTTAGGATATTCTTTTATATTCTTTTAAGACCTTCTATGGGAGGTGGAGGGAATTTCATATTTTTCAAGCCCAAAATAATTTCATATTTTTCAAGCCCAATTCGGTTGCTAGCCCATTAAAATAGGCTAGCAACCGAAAAAATTTTTTTGAATATCGGTTCCAAATAGAGCTCCAAAGTTTCGTTTTACCCTCCTCATTCATGAAAAAATAATAAAAAATTCGTAAAAAATAATTTAGGTTTTTTTTGGTCCTAGAATTTGAAAAAATCGATCTTTTGCATAGCGTATAATGGGAAAAGTCTTAATCCAGTGGTTCCCAAACTATTTTGGTCGTGGAACCCCCAAATATGTTACCAATGATAGCGGAACCCTGAATATTTTTTAATAATAATAATAATAATAATCTTTATTTTACACTATGGAAATTACAAATGAATATATAAAATAATATGAGTTACCAAGGGGAAACAGTCCCGTTCAGGTAACCAGAAAAAGTGCGAACATTGAGTGATATTTAAAATAAAATAAATAAATAGGTGGGTTGAATTACATAGCAATAATAAGATTCAAAAAATGCAGAAAAAAACAAACATAGTACAAATAACAATAATAAATGATTAGTTTAATTTACAAAAGACAGAATTATTTAAATTAAAGTTTTACAAGTTGGCAAACAGCTAAGGCAGAAAAAAATACATTATGCTTCCTTTAGAATAGGTCTTCAACATTATTTAAAAAAATTACAAAATTATGTAAACAACGTTTGAATGAGGGATAGGAAGAAATATTTTGTAGCTCAGCAGGTAGACTATTAAATAACTTTGGTGCAAGATAAAAGAAATGTTTACGATATATCTCCTTGTAAAAGCGAGGAATCTGATAAATTTCATTTATTCTCCTTTGGTTAATCGTATTTTTTAGATTACAAATATTTCTATTGCTAAATAAGTAAAGTGTAATTCTATAAAAAACGAGATGTCGCACGGGGAGTAAACCTAAACTTTTAAAGTCAATTGAGTCGGAATTATTTAAACATAAGGTTTTGAAACACTTATTCTGAATAGAAATTAAAGGCAATAAATTGGTTTTATAATCTCCACCCCAAATTATTATTCCATAATTAATTAAAGAGAAAAACCAAGAAAAATACAAGGTTTTTAAAAAAGATTGTGTAACTTTATTTTTTAGGTGATGAAATTTAACCAATGCGAAACGAAGCCTTTTACATAACTCACCAACATGAGTTTTCCATTTTAAATTTGAGTCGATAAATAAACCCAAATATTTAATACTATTAACTTGTTCTAGCTTTGGACAGTTACAATTAAAAGAGCGATCGCAAGAATTTAAATGAAATGTAATATCTAGTTGAATAAAAGGTTGTTTAAGATAGAAATGAATATATTTAGTTTTATTTAAATTTAGAGATAAGTCATTAATGGTAAACCATTTTCTGATTTCGATTAAGTCATTTTCAATCTGTGATTTGAGTTCTAGGAGATTATCACAAGAATATAGTAATGCCGAGTCATCTGCATAAGTTATCATTTTACCAGATAGTTTCAGTTTGCAAAAATCATTTATAAAAATTAAAAACAATAAAGGGCCTAAAATAGATCCCTGAGGCACTCCACGATTAACAATAATATAATCACTAAAACTATTCCCTATTTTTACTCGTTGTTTTCTATTAGATAGATACGATATAAACCATTTTAATATATTGCCTCTGAATCCAGCGTGTTCTAATTTTAAAGTTAGCAAGGAATGGTTTACACTATCGAAAGCCTTAGAGAGATCTAGAAAAACTGCAGCTGTTTTCTTATTTTTATCGATACTGTTAAAAACAAATTTATTAAATTCTAAAAGTGCGGATTCAGTATTTTTGCCCTTTATAAAACCATATTGATTAGTTGCGAAAAACTTCGTATGGTTTAAAAAGTTATACATTTTAATTGATAAAGTTTTTTCAATTAATTTAGAGAAAGAGGGTAGAATAGATATAGGACGGTAATTTGACAGTATATTTTTATTACCAGATTTAAATATTGGAGTTATGGTAGCCTTTTTAAGTGAGTCAAATCAACGACTTTTCAATGAGTTAATCAACGACTTTTCAAAATTTAATATATGATATTGAATGAAACCAGGCGCGGATCCAGCACGAGTCCAGGGGGGGGCACTTTTCCAGAATGTCTAAAATTTCATGTCTAAAATAAATAATTTGGTTAAAATGTCAAATTCTTGGGGATTTTCCGAAAGAAAGTGTGCTGTATTGGAAAGAGGTAAGGTAACAGACACGTTGATGTTAACGAAAGGCGTTTATTATAATAACAATCACACTTATATAGGGATGCAAAAAGTAGAGTGTTGCCAATCATTTAATATAATTTTAATACATAACAGTCTCCCTCACTAAATTAAAACATCTCAATTAATTAACTTAATGAACTTAAGTTAAAGCACATTTTTTAAAATTTTATATGATAACCTTATGATTGCATTAATGCTTAACATAAAATTTAACTTTAAAATAATGCTAAAATTTAGAATAATTTAAACGTTCTATTGGCTTTGGTGTACGCTTGGAACGTCTCAGGACAGGAGGGTGAAGGTCGGCACTTCTTGAGCTGGCTGAAGTTCCGGGAGGCTGGACCGATGGTTCTACCTCAGTTGTACTCTGGCTTAAGCGGCTGGCTTCCGGAGGATGAAGGTGAAGATCAACATCTGATGGGCTAGGCTGCAGAACAGGATCAGATGTCGGCAGCGATGCTTCTGGATACTGCGGGTTGGCAGGAGGATCGACTGGAGAATCATCATTGAGTGACGTAGGAGCGGGCATCTTAGCTTCTTCATCATCTTTAAAGGTGACTCTCTTCCTCCTCGGGCAAAATCCTATCTTCGCTGGATTCAATTGGAAGTCCACCTGACACGGACGTAGTTGATTATAATGTCGCTTCAGGATGTAACCTTCATCAAGCTGGACCTCATAGTGGACACGTCCAAGGCGTTTCAGGATGGTACCGTACTTCCACTTTGAAGAGCCTGTGTAGTTTCTTGACTGTGTTCGGTCTCCGGGCTGGAAAAACTTGGTGAACTGGGGGTGAGGAGTGTAGTTTGATACAAGGCTTGACGTTGGTTTCAGCAGGTCTAGTTTATTTCTGGTGTTATGAACTAAAAATAGTTCAGCAGGCGTCTTCCCACTAGATAATGGCGTAGCTCTAAATCTGAATAGAAGTTCACATACACTGGTGTTCAAAATTAAGAGAATTTGCACATTTTTTCGATTTCTCCAGATCTACTGAATAGATTTTGATGAAATTTGGTATGAACACAGGTTGATATAATACCAAATAAATAATCATTCAAAATTTGTAATACACGCGCATGCGCAGAAGTAATAACCGCCGGAGTTGAAAGGTGTGAAATAGCGGTTCCAGAATAGAGCAAAATAATGGATTTATAAGGGATATGACACCCTCACACTATCATAGTCCACTGAAAATAGCGAAAAATAGGGCCGAACCTCAAACAAATTGCAATAGAAGGTTTCTCAACGGTTTTCACTTAGAAATGACCTCAATAATAACATACTAAAAATCGGCCAAAATCGGCCGGGGGGAAGTTTAATTTTTTTCAAATTTTTAAAAAATGGCCGAAAATTTTTTTTAAAAAAACCCAAAACAATAATATAGACATGTGATACATGTTTATAGGTTATTTTTGAGTGCTGAAACCGAATATTGCATTTAGTTTGGAAAAAATATTGAAATTTCAATTTTTTAAATTAATTTGAATAATTAGCTATATGAAAAAATTAAAAACCCCCTAAAAACCTAACAAAAACATCCAAAGAGATAAATCCAACGGTTTTCATTTAGAAATGACCTAAATATTAACATACTAAAATTTAAAATTTTTACGAGTTAAAGAAGTTAAATTTTTTTCAAATTTCCATTCTTTTTGGCGAAAAATGCATTTTTTTTTCAAATTTGTGCAAAAAACTTTAGAGGCTTTTGAAAAGGTCACTTCTCGGTGGATATTGTCCACAGATAGTTATATAATGGAAAACCGGTGGAATTGACCCTCAATGAATTAGTTAATTATTTTATTTAAAATTTTGAAATTGGTAAAATGTAGTACAAATTTCGAAAGTAGTGAAAAAGGTAATACTTTGGCATATTTACATCAGAATTAATTTAATTAACAATAAATTTTATTAAGAACACATAATTAACAAATTAATTAATTTTTTTAAATTTAAAATTTAAAAAATTTAAAATTTTAATAAATTTTAATATCATAATATAGGCTTGCAATACATGTTTATAGGTTGATTTTTAATCCTATTACATAAAAAAATATTATCATTGCAATAAAAACTGAAATAGACTTAAAAATTTTTAAATTAAAAAAATTCTTAATTATATCAAACTAATCTCAACAACTGGAACAAATTGCAAAAAACGTTTTTTAAACAGTTTTCATTCAGAAATGGCCTAACTAACAACATACTAGAAATCGGACAAAATCGGACAATGGGAAATTTAATTTTTAATTAAAAAAACTGGCATTCTGGAACAAAAATATTAAATTTTTTCTAGAGGCATGTAGTACATGTTTTTAGGTTAATTTTTGATTCTGATGCTGAAAAATTTAATATTTTTGCAGTAAAAATTGAGATCGACATCAAAATTTTAAAATTGAAAAATAAATTCTTAATTATGTCAAACTAGTCACAACACCTGGAACAAATTGCAATAAACGCTTTTTAAACGGTTTTCACTCAGAAATGACCTAACTAACAACATACTAGAAATCAGACAAAATCGGACACTGGGAAATTTAATTTTTAATTTTTTTAACTTTTTAACTGCAAATGATTAACTGCAAAGATTGAATAACTTGGAAAGAAATTTCAAAATGTAACGAACCTGAAAATTAAATACGAGTTAAGGATATATTGCCATGGACTTCAGGAAATATCAACATACTATCCACGTTGTTTTTGAAGTACTGACGATTTATGAGTTTATGTTTTCACAACACCCGTAACGAAATTTCAATTTCCTGTTTGTTCTGCTTCCTCTTTGTCGGCTTTACTGACATTTTTTTAACTCTTTTCAAATTTTACTCCAAAAATATTAAGTTTTTCAGCATCAGAATAAAAAACTAACCTAAAAACATGTATTACATGCCTCTAGAAAAAATTTTATATTTTTGTTCCAGAATGCCAGTTGTTTTAATTAAAAATTAAATTTCCCATTGTCCGATTTTGTCCGATTTCTAGTATGTTGTTAGTTAGGCCATTTCTGAATGAAAACTGTTTAAAAAACGTTTTTTGCAATTTGTTCCAGTTGTTGAGACATAGTTTGATATAATTAAGAATTTTTTTAATTTTAAAATTTTTAAGTCTATTTCAGTTTTTATTGCAATGATAATATTTTTTTATGTAATAGGATTAAAAATCAACCTATAAACATGTATTGCAAGCCTATATTATGATATTAAAATTTATTAAAATTTTAAATTTTTAAAATTTTAAATATAAAAAAAAATAATTAATTTGTTAATTATGTATTCTTAATATAATTTATTGTAAATTAAATAAATTCTGATGTAAATATGCCAAAGTATTACCTTTTTCACTTCTTTCGAAATTTGTACTACATTTTACCAATTTCAAAATTTTAAATAAAATAATTAACTAATTCATTGAGGGTCAATTCCACCGGTTTTCCATTATATAACTGTCTGTAGACAATATCCACCGAAAAATGACCTTTTCAAAAGCCTCTAAAGTTTTTTGCACAAATTTGAAAAAAAATGCATTTTTCGCAAAAAAAAATGGAAATTTGAAAAAAAAATATAATTTCTTTAACTCGTAAAAATTTTAAATGTTAGTATGTTAATATTTAGGTCATTTCTAAATGAAAACCGTTGGATTTATCTCTTTGGATGTTTTTGTTAGGTTTTTAGGGGTTTTTTAATTTTTTCATATAGCTAATTATTCAAATTAATTTTAAAAATTGAAATTTCAATATTTTTTCCAAACTAAATGCAATATTCGGTTTCAGCACTCAAAAATAACCAATAAACATGTATCACATGTCTATATTATTGTTTTGTTTTTTTTTTTAATTTTTTTTCGGCCATTTTTTAAAAATTTGAAAAAAATTAAACTTCCCCCCGGCCGATTTTGGCCGATTTTTAGTATGTTATTATTGAGGTCATTTCTAAGTGAAAACCGTTGAGAAACCTTCTATTGCAATTTGTTTGAGGTTCAACTCTATTTTCAGTTGACTATTAGACGATGTGCCTTTGAGCTATCCTTGCGGTATTCCAGATTCTCTAAGAAATCTTTCCAAGATTTACGTTTTGCTTTTATGATTTCTCTCTTCATGACCGCGCATTCTCTCCTCCACTGAATTACGTCTCTTCTTTTTTCTTCCTCTGTTTTCCCAAATAGTTGTTCTGCCTTCTCTCGTGCTCTGTCTCTATTTTTCCTTATGATTTCTAAATCATCATTCCAGAATGGTTTGTACTTGGGCACTTTACCGCGAGGAATACTTGATTTTGCGCTCTGGAGAATTGCTTTAGCGAAGATCTCAGTCTCCATTTGGGGGGATGATTCATTAGGAAAGTTCATTATACTTTCTTCCAAGGAGGAGTTGAAAGTTTTCCAATTTGCCTTTTTGAAGTTCCATGATGTTCTAGTGGCTTCATACTTCTTACTTTGGTAGCTTTCATAGGTGGTTTTGACAATTCGATGTCCACTTCCTGGATCTCCAATGACCTTTTTCTTACAGTTATCTTGAATATTAGCTGCGACTATAGTTAGGTCTGGGTTAGTTGAACTACCCGAGTAGTCTATAAATGATTTAGGGTCGTCTTTATTGTACAAGACTGCCACGTTCGTGCAGAGGGTTTTGTAGGTATTCGTCATGAATGGCAGCTTGCTAGATATTAATCATTTAATATACTATACAGGGTGTATCTGAAATGGTGCAACAAACTTTCAGGGATGATAGTACTCATCAAGACGAACAAGAATTGGTATAGAAAGGGGGGTCGCAAATGAGTTTTAAGGGGTGAAACCCCGGGGTGAAAATCTGCTAAAAAACTTGCATATTTGTGTAGGAAGAGACACAATGGTTCGATTCCGGTAGTTATTTTGTAAAACAACTTCAAATATTACTAAGCTAGTTTTCCCACCAGTAACACTTTTGCAGTCGACAGGAAAAAAAACTTCGCCAATCCGTGATCGCCAAATACTTTTTTTGTGATTCTTACGGAAACTCAAATTTCTATGTAGTAGTACCATTAATGATTGAATTATAGCTTAGTTGGTAGCGTAACAGTCTTGCAATCGTGAGATTGCGAGTTCTGTCCTACTGTATGAAATTGTTCGTTTTTAAATTCATATAATTTTTTTGAAAGCTATAGTTTGAAAGACATTGCAACATGTTTTAAAGTATTAAGATTTCATTTGGTCCCTTTTAAATAAATTTTTTTAGCTATACTAAATAAGTGTTTTTTTAAATAGAAACATAATGATTAATTAATATCGTACCTTTAGAAGTAAAATACTACAGTAGAGTCCGCTTAATGTGATCGCAATTGTCCGAGACTAAACTGATAACATTATCCGATCGATAACAATAAGCAATCTCATATCAAAAAACAGCAAACAGTGTAATTAGATTGTTTGCATTAAAATCAAAATAATGTAATCGTCATAAATGTATTCAAAACACTATTTTTAAAATAGGTAAAATTTTAAGGGGAAAATATAAGAGTATTTCAATTAATAAAAGTAAAATAATCGCTTACTTTGTATTTTATTTGAATAGAAAGGTATCTCTTTTTTCCACTCCATTATATCCTTCCACTCCAATAAACCACTTATTTATTAAACACAAGGTAAAATTCAAATCTCTTACCAGACATTTGCAAAGCGTCGATCTTGGTGGTTTCTTTTACCAATCATAAGCATGGATCCGGACCCCCCCATAACCGTTTTCTTTCGATATATTTTTCTTTATCTTGCTCATACTATGTTTCAGAAAAAAGAAGCACCAGATGTTCTCATGGATACGGATATTTACTTGCAAAAATTTACCTTCAAAATGAAATTCAAACTCAAGAGCGGTCGTTTAATGGAAACATGGACAAATTTTGATAACATTAAGCGGAATTATGATTCACAGTTGATCACATTAAACGATGTATTTTACATTAAATTAAATAGGAATGATCGGGACCTGTTGATATCGATAACATTATCCGATTGATAACATTAACCGTGATCACATTAAGCGGATTCGACTGTAACACAAAATGTAGAATTAGAGATCCCTGCATTGTTAATTCATTATTAGTACTATTTATGCAATTCAGGACAATGCACAGCTTTTAAAGACAAACACGTCCTTTAAGCCTTAGTCTGTGAAAGCAGCACTCCCTTCTCAGCTGTGCAATTGCCCGCAGTTTCGCACCCAGGGGTCAGTTAAAGCCCTGGATGGAACCCTCCCCTCCTTCAGCACAAAGAAATACTAAAATGGCCGAGCTCGCAACCCATATCGACCGTGTATTGCTCGAACTTGTAATTTTTTTAGTTTTGTCTCGTCATGAAAATAACAGTTATAATTATGTAGTCACATCTAGAATAAGATAATTTAAGTATAAAACTGTATAAAGTGCTTAGGTTTTTAAACTCTTTTTTTTTCTATTAACACATATGTTTCATACAAAATTTGAGTCATCATTACATGTTCATAAAGGGTGTTTCACACAAAGAGCTCCCTAGTTTAAAAACTAATAACAAATAGACAAAACAAGATAAAAATACCCCGTGATCTGAAATGTCTTTTTTTAGACTAAAGAAATTCTTAACACAATTTATTTTAAATCGGTAGATTAAAAAAATTAATACATGGCAGAACAAGATTTTGTGAAACGAAGGAAAAGCAGTCCTCGAAATCCTTATCCGGACATTGTAGGGAAATAAAATTTACGGAAGAAACGATTTCCGAATAAAATGAGAATCAAATACTTTGTAATCTAATTAATTGATCGTTGATTTAAAAACAGGGATTTCAAGGATTGCTTTTCCTTCATTTCACAAAATTTTGTGTTGGCAAATTTTTTTGAACTATCAATTTTCAAAAATTCGTGTAAAAAATTTTAAACACCTGTCAAAGTTTTGGGTTGAGACAAAATGCGATTTAAAGCATTGTAATTACCTGAAAAAAAATTACCGTAAAGAAAAACACTACAATTTAGAAAAATCAATAAAAATTCTCAAAATACTGTTACACATCCTTTAATTTTGTCCGATTTTTGAACCTCAAGTCATAAGACCCCAACCCACATCCTTTAATAGTACTCTTTCCGTGTATTGCCCAAAAATTATTGACATGACAGATTCCACAATCTTACGATTGTGAGTTAAAAGATTCCGGCTCATTACTCTACCAAGTTGAGCTACCGTTTTAAAGATAAAATAGGAAACGAAAAAATTGCGCCAAATGGCTAATAAGTTGCCAAATTTGGTTGAACATGCATTAAAAAAGAGACTGATCGAATAAATCTTTCGCTACTAAAAGATAACTTCCTGAAAAGTTACAGTTAAAATTTCTTTTTGCAAGTACGGGTTCTATTTTTTGGTGTAAAAAATTACGGAATCGAACAATTGTGTCTCTTCCTGCACAAATATGCAAGTTTTTTTGCTGATTTTCACCCCGGGGTTTCACCCCTTAAAACTCATTTGCGACCCCCTTTCTATACCAATTCTTGTTTGTCTTGATGAGTACTATCATCCCTGAAAGTTTGTTGCACCATTTCAGATACACCCTGCCGTTGTTTTCCTCGTTCACCCAGTGTGACCGTCAGAAGATTATGGTCACTAAGTGTGATGTTGTCACACACAGTGCACTTTTGTACTTCAACTTTTCTACCTAGAGCAATGTCAATCCAGCTTTCTCCTCGTGTGGTAGAAAAGGTTGGGTCGCTTGTAGGGCTGTTCAATATGGTTAGGTTATTCTCTATGCAGAACACTAAAGTCTGTTCACCTCTGAAGTCGTTTATGTTCCCTCCCCATAGTTCACACTTCGCATTAAAGTCCCCCATTACCAGCCATTTACTGTCAGGATTTGTAGTCTCTAAGTGGGTTTGCAAGATACCAATGGTATCGAGTAAAACCTCGCTGGGTGAGGCGTACAGGGATGCGACGAAGAGAGTTTCGTTTGACTCCAGTTTGAGAGATATTATACACACATCCCTGTGTTGAAGTATCGTCTTCACTGTGAGATTTCGTCGAGCTAGGAGAGCGGCTCGTGGGTTTTCACCTTGAATGATGTTATAGTCCCTGCACCACAAGTGGATTTTACCCTCTTTGCAGTAGGGTTCATTCAGTGAGACGATGGAAGGGCTTTTTGAAACCAATTCATTTTCTAGTTGGGCGTTTGCAGCCCTACAGTGCGCTAAATTTATGTGGTATAGTTCGAGATTATCCATAGTTGATTTTGACTTTCATTCGCTTTGCTTCTATTTCATATACTTTACATTTTCTTGAGTCCATACATGAGTGTCCTGTTTCAAGTTTTGTGGCGTATTTGTAGTTGTGGTAACGACAATTTCCACATCTTGGGTGCCATTCGCAGGTCTTCCATCGGTGGCCTTCTCTGCCACACTGGGTGCATATCTCTTTGTTTTTGCAGAATTTTCCGATGTGTCCGAAGCGACCACATCGATAACACTGGGTCGGTTTGAGGCATTCCTTGATGGGGATTTGTTCCCATCCTATGCGTATTTTCCCTACTTGTATCACGTCACGAAAAGTCATAGGGTCCAATTCCACTATAAATGAAGAGTAAAAATGTCTCTTGATTTGTTTTCGGATTTGTACAGTGGGATTTTCATTAGCAGTCTCGCTACATATGTGTGCGATTGTAGCGAGACTGCTAATGAAAATCCCACTGTACAAATCCGAAAACAAATCAAGAGACATTTTTACTCTTCATTTATAGTGGAATTGGACCCTATGACTTTTCGTGACGTGATACAAGTAGGGAAAATACGCATAGGATGGGAACAAATCCCCATCAAGGAATGCCTCAAACCGACCCAGTGTTATCGATGTGGTCGCTTCGGACACATCGGAAAATTCTGCAAAAACAAAGAGATATGCACCCAGTGTGGCAGAGAAGGCCACCAATGGAAGACCTGCGAATGGCACCCAAGATGTGGAAATTGTCGTTACCACAACTACAAATACGCCACAAAACTTGAAACAGGACACTCATGTATGGACTCAAGAAAATGTAAAGTATATGAAATAGAAGCAAAGCGAATGAAAGTCAAAATCAACTATGGATAATCTCGAACTATACCACATAAATTTAGCGCACTGTAGGGCTGCAAACGCCCAACTAGAAAATGAATTGGTTTCAAAAAGCCCTTCCATCGTCTCACTGAATGAACCCTACTGCAAAGAGGGTAAAATCCACTTGTGGTACAGGGACTATAACATCATTCAAGGTGAAAACCCACGAGCCGCTCTCCTAGCTCGACGAAATCTCACAGTGAAGACGATACTTCAACACAGGGATGTGTGTATAATATCTCTCAAACTGGAGTCAAACGAAACTCTCTTCGTCGCATCCCTGTACGCCTCACCCAGCGAGGTTTTACTCGATACCATTGGTATCTTGCAAACCCACTTAGAGACTACAAATCCTGACAGTAAATGGCTGGTAATGGGGGACTTTAATGCGAAGTGTGAACTATGGGGAGGGAACATAAACGACTTCAGAGGTGAACAGACTTTAGTGTTCTGCATAGAGAATAACCTAACCATATTGAACAGCCCTACAAGCGACCCAACCTTTTCTACCACACGAGGAGAAAGCTGGATTGACATTGCTCTAGGTAGAAAAGTTGAAGTACAAAAGTGCACTGTGTGTGACAACATCACACTTAGTGACCATAATCTTCTGACGGTCACACTGGGTGAACGAGGAAAACAACGGTCGACCAAGAAGATCGACATTGGGAGGCTTAACTGGAACCAATTTGAGATCGAGGCCCAGGAACTGTTGGACTCCTGTGAAGGACAGGAATTATATTCATGCACGAATATAGATGAACTTGTAAATACTATAAACACTCAATTACTCAAGATAGCTCTTAAAAACATGCGAGAACAGAAAAAGAGGACTTCCACCTGTTGGTGGAATAGCCAACTACAGGAGCAACGCTCGAAAGCCAGAGCAATGCGAAGAAAGTACAAACGCTTGAGCGGTCCCACCCGCGAAGCGTGGAAAATGAAATACCGCGAGCAAGCAGCTCGCTACAAAAAGATGGTCATAAATGCAAAACGTAAGAGCTTCCGAGACTTCATTTCAAATACGAACACTCAAAACGTGTTTAACAAATTCGACATAATACTCCTCAGAAACAAGAGAACCCGAGACATTAGACAAATCACCTTACCAAACGGTGATGTAACAGAGTGTGAGGCTGACAGCTTGCGAGCGGTCCTTGAGCATCACTTCAAGAGAATGACAGGAACGGATCCACGAGCACGGCCAGGAAACGAGGCTGTGTTGGAATTCACCAAAGGCGAAGTTGAATTTGCCGTAAGGGAAATAAAACGTGGCAAAGCTCCAGGACCGGACCACATTCCTGGGGAAATAGTAGTCAAATTATTTTCCCTAAATCCTGAGTTTATCCTCAAAATACTGAACAGCTGTTTGAGATTAAGGCGTACGTACACACTTGACAACTTTTTCACTAATTGTAACTTAAAATATATAATTTTGTCAAACAAGTTCATAAGTATGTTGTTTAGATCATTCCGGGTCCAAAAATCAATTTTGGCCAGTAAATTAATTATCTAATTAGCATAATTAGAGCTAATTGGCACATTTTTTAAACGGTAATAACGCATATTGTAATTAAGCTATGTTTAAAATTCTTTTTGGATATCAATCGTAATTTAATACTTAATGTTATCAAGCAAAATCAAAAACATATACCAAATAGAATTTTAAAAAAAATGTTTAACTGAAAGTATACCCAAACAACTTGTTATTTTTCGTGACTTCTATTTATAAAAACTTTCATATAAAATAGAGTTTTTGATCAATTAGCTTGATAGAGCTTGATAACATGCTTGACTATATTGAGAATCAGTTGGCACAAACAGCTAAGGATTATCATTAGTTGCTTTTTGGTACTCACCGTTTAAACTTTTCATCGCACAACCAAAACATGCAAAAACCATATTCCTCAGAAATTGAGTTTAAAGTTTTCAAATTGTGTTTCCTCTAATATTTAACAAAACTGAAAGTTGATATTGGTTCAAAACATTGTTTATACTATTGGTAATAAGATGGTATAAGTAGTAATATGATAAAGTTTTCTATATTTTTTAAATAACTGTTTGAATAACACAACAATTTGAAAAACACGCTCTCGATGGGAATGGGGTTCTATAGAGAAGACATGTTTTCACAACATAATGCCAGTTTTAAAAGGTTTTAAGACTGTAATATAATTTACACTTAAATGGATAACTATAAAAGAAATTTCTTACTTTTATGTAAATATTTTAAGAAATAATTCTTGTTTTAAACAAAATCCAAGTACTTAAATCGGGTTATTGAAAAACTTATTTTGAAAACGTATGTTTTCTAAATAGAAATAAAATATGATTTTGAAATCCTTACTTTAATTTAGTACTCTCCAGCAGCATAAGTAACTCCTTCTTGCTCACTAGTTTTGTCCATCTTCTGTTTTTTTGCCCCCCGCAAGCACTTCCGTCGTTGTTTCTGCCTCGGGGTAGACTGACGAAAACTCTCCGAAACCCGCAGCTTGTTCCTTGCTTCTACCCCGTTGGCCATAAATGTTCCAGGATTAATCCCCATCCTCCTCATCACCTCAAGTTCTGGAGTATGACCACAGTTGAAGTGGGCGATGGCATCATACACAGAGAGTTTTACCGAAGTAGCCCCGGAAAACTTGGTTTTGGGGCTCCTCTTCCAAATCATGGAATGAAGGGTTTCGTTATTGTTCTGTGTAAGTCCATGCAGGCATTTCTCCAACATTTCCGGGGAAGTGAGTCTCTCATAAATTGGTTTAATGGTGGACAGAAGGTTAAGGGGTAGCCCTCCTTTATGCTTAAAACAATCGAGTTTACCTCGAGCTGCAGCTCGTTGGTACGAACACCAACTGTCCCTACCTTTCGGACACTTTGTGTGGAGAGGATGACTGTCCTGAGCACACAGATGGAAAAATGTGCTCCAAATTGCGTCAGACATCTGCTTCACTGAGTCAGTATTATTCCGCAAGGCTAATCCAAAGTAGTTCTGCATACGGTTGATTTTCGCGTCAGTCAGTTTTCCTTTTCCTCCTATCCCTTTTACAGTCTTTTTTAATTTTCGGAGGGCAGTTCCAAGACGCTTTTGGTAATGGCCAATACACTCTTTCTTTTTAATTTCCTTACCAGGGTATGGGTCCAGCTCACAGACTGCAGAGTAGCTTTTGCTGTCCCCATCCCCGTAGTATTCCACATATTCCAGCTTGCGGGTTTTATCGGACCTTTGGAAAATTCTTCCTGCTCCAACAGGCTCCATGTTGCCTGCTGATCCCTTGTAGTTTGTGGAGCACTTGTGGTTGGCCTTCCAACAGAGGTATTCCTTGGAGGTTTTGCTTTTTCTGCTCCAAACACGGCATCCATGGCAATCCTTGGTTAGCACCTCCGCATCTACCACTTCTCCCGTGTCCACAGAAACTGCAGTTACAACTCCGGTTAGCGAGGAGTAGCCTCTTCTATGCCAGGAACCGTCGACCGAGACTCCACACTCCCTTGAATCCAACTTTTCCCGGACACGATGAGCAGCGAGTTTCATGGTCTCCACTGCTAGGGGCTTGACGACACTCAGCAAAGCTTTAATATGCTGATTGTATGGCACAGGATTAGGAGGAGGGGGTAAGTTCATAACAGTGAGGAAATGGTCAGCTTCTCTGTATCCACCTCCTATCTGCTTCATGGCGTACACCAACCTTCTATTGACTTCAAAAAACTGGCCCACTTTTTTGGAGCTGTAGCTTGCCGGTCCCACAAATTTGCAGCTATTACAAGAAAGGTTTAGACTCACTGCGCATCCCATCTTCGAAGAAGAATCACATTGAACTTGCAACGAGTTCTTTTTACAACTGGGGCACTTCAAAACTTCAAAAAGTGAGTTTAGGCACTCAACATCGACAATAATTGATTGTCCCGGAGAATCCTTTTCGGCAAGCACATCAGTCACATTGTCCAGCTTTCTTTTGGAGGCAGATGGTTTTTCAGCAACTGAGTCATATTTTCCAGCAGAAATACGATTATACTGATTACCAAGAAACTTCCTGGACTTCCTACGCTTGGATCTCGTAGATGAACCCATTCTTAATCAAGAAATGAAAATATTCGCAAATAAGCTCAGAAAAAGTAAATCACTACAGTGTAAACACGTGCAGAATTGAATTTTCAAACAATTGTTCGAGTATACAGTTACAGTTAGTGTATGTTGCCAACAAGAAAATAGTAATAGTATATTTATTACCTTTTAATGTGTTAAAAACTATACTTTGTAATTAAAATTCCGTAAAATACCGTACAACATTGTTTGTTTACATCTCGTTTGGAAACCGAAACGAAAATTTTTGGAGACATCACTTCACTAAAAACACTATAACTCAAAAACTATTTTGAATATTGACTATATTCTGGTATCATTGGAAAGCTGAAAAACTGGAGATTGTTTTAAACCAAAAATATTTTTTTCGATATTTTGATCGATTTTGACGATCTGAAGTGTGTACGTACGCCTTAAGATACTTCCCTAGGGAATGGAAAATTGCAGAAGTCGCTCTCATACCCAAGCCAAATCGGTCGCATACGAGAGCTGCTGATTACAGACCTATATGCCTTCTCCCAACTCTCGGTAAACTTTACGATAAAGTATTGACAAACAGATTATCGTACATATTGGAGACAAGCGGTCAAATTAGCAACAATCAATATGGATTTAGGAAATTCATGGGCACAACCGAGGCTCTTGACCAACTGATAGGGAGAATCAGGAACATCACGGGACAAGGAAGCATTCTGGCGTGTATCTCTATCGATCTGGAAAACGCGTTCAACTCTGTCAACTGGGGAATTCTGCAAACGAAAATAAATGGACTTACCATCCCCACATATTTAAAGGAAATACTGGCAGAGTTCCTCAGGGACAGAAGAGTGAAGGCAAAGATGGTTGAATTCCGGTACAAAAACGGTATACCACAGGGATCAAGCCTTGGGCCCATATTGTGGCTAATAATGATCGACGACCTGCTAAGACGCAACTTCGGAAGCAATGTTGAAATACAAGCCTTTGCCGACGACCTAATAATATCTCTTGAGTCCAAGCGTGCCTATCTCATCACAGACCTCGCTAGGGACGTGCTGGGGCAGATTGGAGAATGGTTTAAAGAAAATGACCTCAAAGTCAACTTCGAGAAGTCCTCGTATACCCTGTACAGTAAGAAAAGGGTGACGAGACTCCCGACTATTAATATGAACGGCAATCGAATCAAGTATAGCGATTCTTTGAAGTACTTGGGTGTAATCATCGACAGCAAACTTACTTGGATGAAACACCTCAACGAAGTTCGATCAAAGGTTCTCAAACAGTACTATGCTCTGGCACAGAAATGCAAAATTGAGTGGGGACTCAGTCCGACGGTCAAAAAATTAATATACACAAAAGCCATCGAAAAGATGGCAACATATGGTGTAGAAACATGGTATGAGAACAAAGTTAGTATAAATAAAAAGCTAGGCCAAATACAGCGAGGCCCCCTGAAACTAATAACCAAAGCCTACACAACAGTTTCAACCGACGCTTTGACCGTGTTGGCTGGAGTCCTCCCCCTTGAGCTACAAGCTCAAAGAATAAAAGCGTGGTACGAGGTATCAAAAAAGGGTGGAGATTTCCTCTACAAAGGAAAGCTTTTCACAAACTTAGAGATAGAGAAAAGAGACAGATGCCACTACCCGCCCTGGAAACAAACGAATTTAGACTGGAACACATTCCCTAGTCAAGGGAGATCAGAAGTAAGCATTTTCACAGATGGCTCACGGATGAGCGGGAAAACTGGGTACGGCATAGTGGTCGAGCAAAGAGAACAACCAGACAAAAAGATCCAAGTGAGGTTGTCTGACTACTGCACCGTATACGAAGCGGAATTCCAGGCAATCTCGGGAGCCCTAAAGGAAATTGAGAGCCGTTCTGAAAGAACTTTCAGCATTATATCAGACTCGCTTGCTGCAATCAAGAGCATCACGGGACCAATAAGAGACAAGAAAATACAAAAAATAAGAGATCAAATAAGAAAATTAGAAGATGGAGGGAAAACCGTTGCCCTTATGTGGGTAAAAGCCCATGTGGGACATGAGGGTAACGAAGCAGCCGACCGAGCTGCTAAACAAGCCACCGCTCTCCATCAAGTGACCCACGAAGTTGCGCTTCCACTCAGCGCAGTGCGCAGGGAACTTATGGCCGATGCCATCGATAAATGGAAGCAAAAATGGCTTCATTCCGAGAAGGGAAGGAGGACATTCGACATCCTAAGCGTCCCCAATCTACACAGAGTCTGCGGTGATTTTCACATCAACCAAGTCCTTACTGGTCATGGATCCTTCGGAACATACCAGCATAAGTTCCACCAGAGGGAAGGTCACTGCAGAACATGCCTAGTGGAGGATACCGTGGAACACGCGATTTGGGAATGTGCGGACGACGACCACCACCGCATCGGGTTCCAAGGAAAGAACTTAAAAGCTCTTCTTTCGGAGCAAAGGACTCGTGATGCTCTTCGAGACATAATGAAAAGAAGGACGGCAAGAATGTTAGAAGAGACTGCCCAATAGCACAATATTAATTTAACAAGAAGATTTCATCTTAAGAAAAAGAAAACCTCGCTCGGAATCCTACGAGAACGGGCGAGATCGCTACAAGCGAAGTAGCGTTTGCCCGAGTGCCCCGAACATACGGGGCGGAACGGGATATCCAAACTACTATATACAAGAATTTACAAAGTTAAGAGATTAACATTCGATTGCCGGTTCCGTTATTCGGAACTCCAAAACAGAACTAACTGAAGTACTTCTACAGTTACAGTTAACTTATACACTACAGTTCCCTCCCCTTAAATTTTCACAAATTAAGTTTATCGGGGGGTCGAATTGTTCTTTTCGATCTTCTTAATTTCGGAGGCTCTGGCGGGACTGGATCTCCCGAAGTTGCGGCATCAGCTGTAGCCCCACCAGGTTCAGGATTAGCTGGGGTCTCCATAGGCTGAGGTTCCACGCTGGCTCCTGGATCTGAAGATTGGGTATCTGCAGTTGCAGACACTTCTCCGTAAGGGTAGGGGTCCGCGTCACAAGTGACTTGATTTCCTGCCCCTCGAATCTGATCAATATGTCGACGAAGTAGGTTTCCCTGCACATTGATAGTGTAGTGGAGGGCTCCATCCTTGCTTAGAACTTCACCGAACTTCCATTTGGCATTTGGAGAACGGTAGTCTCTTACAGCAACTCGGTCACCAACCTCGAAGACTCTATCCTTGAATAGGTGTTCACCTTTCCGGATTCTTTCTTCGACTCTTTTCTTTAAGTTTGGAACCACCAGGTCTATCCGCGTTCTTATTTCTCTTTTGAGGAAAAGCATCGCTGGAGTAGCCATGGTTGTCAAGTTGGGTGACTTCCTGTATTGCATCAGGAACGTGCTGACTTTCTGTTGGATACTTCCTGCGTACTCCGACATGGCACGGAGGGATTGCTTCAGGGAGAATACGTAGCGTTCTGCCTGTCCATTGCTTGATGGCTTGAATGGAGCGCACGTCTTGTGTTTTATCCCGTTGTTCCGCAGAAACAATTGGAACTCATGAGATGTAAACTGTGCGCCGTTGTCACTAACTAGCACAACGGGAAGACCAAAACGTGCGAAGCAATCTCTAAGACATTCTATGGTTTTCTGAGTAGTGCTGGTTTTTAAGGGATATACCTCTAACCACTTAGAATGGGCATCAACGATTACCAAAAACATGTGATTGAAGATAGGTCCAGCAAAGTCAATATGTATCCTTTCCCACGGTGAACTTGGGTATTCCCAGTAGTGAGTTTTTGCTTTGGTAGGGTCAATCTTGTATTTTGCACAAGCTATGCAGTTCCTTGCTGCATCTTCAATGTCGTTGTCTATCCCTTTCCAGTAGACATAAGACCTTGCTACCGCCTTCATCTTGACTACTCCTAGATGTCCATGATGTAATTCATCTAGGATCCTTTGTTGATACTTCTTCGGAACCAGAACTCTTTGCCCGTACATGATACATCCGTCTTGTAGGCTGTACTGTGCTTCCTTCCCCTCCAGACTTTCCCCGGAACGCAATGCTTGCAGTAGAGGTCCCAATTCTGCATCCGTACTTGTTGCCTTTGCTAAAGCTTCAGCTTCGACAGGAAGGGTTTCGACTTGATTTAGGTGGAAAATATCAACGTCGCTTCCTTGCTGTAGATGTTCAGAATTGACAGGAAGCCGCGACAGAGCATCCACGTTTCCGTGATCCTTGGTGTTTCGATACTTGATCTCAAACTGGTATCCCTGGAGTATCAGCGAATAATGAAGTAGTCTCGTCGCGGAGAGCACTGGTAACCCTTTCTTGCATCCGAAAATGGCCACAAGAGGTTTGTGGTCCGTAATGAGTGTGAAGTTGTTTGCCTTTAGGTAGAGATAAAATTTTTGAACGCCCCACACTATGGCCAAGGCCTCTTTGTCAATTTGGGAGTACTTTTGCTCCGTAGCGCTTAGAGTCCGTGAAGCAAATGCTATAGGTCTCTCTGAGCCGTCTGGGTACTTATGAGACAAGATTGCTCCTAAGCCAACTGGACTTGCATCAGTGGATAGCAGTAAAGGAATCTTGGGGTTGTAATGCGCCAGTATTCTATCAGAACAAATTTCTTTCTTGATGTTGTCAAATGCCCTTTGACATTTAGAGTCCCAATTCCAGGTAACATCCTTCTTAGTTAAGTTGTGAAGAGGATTTTACATAAAGCATTTGAATTGCGATTACGACTTACCGATCTCTGTCGTGAGGATTGGTTTCTGGGACTGTACCTAGCTTGATCCTTGCTTGAATGTTTCGAAATTTTGTTGACGTAATCAAATCAGCTGAAGACTACTTGTATGCTTCTGTATTTTCAATTTTTGAAGCTTCGATAAAAACTTTTTATTTTGATTGAATTATAAGATTTGGTTGAATAATATAACGTTTTTTTAGATTTTGCAGAAAAGCTCACTTTCAAGGGCGTTGTTCTTCGATCTCACCTGAAAAAATGCTGATATACCCCCTATAACGTTGAGTAAAAAAAATGGATGGGGTCCAACTTCCAAGCCAATAAAATTTTTCAATCCAATGTTATCAAATGAGATAAGAATCATGCTTTTGACACGAATAGTTTCAGTTTCATAGCCGAAAAACTACAATTTTTGCTAAAAATCGCTGTTTTTCTTAACTTTGACCTCAATGAGGCGGGTCTTAATATTATCCGATTGAGCTGAAACTTTGCTAATCTTATTTTCATTAAATAAATGTGCCAATTGACAGATTTTAGGGGGTTCCCACAGAAGAAATTCGAAAGTTAATGCTTTTGTAACCACCACAGGGTGTTTCGGATAAGTGTTTCATAACTTCTAGGAGGGTAGAGCCAGGGTTGGCAAAAACCCGGGGTTTTTTTAAAAAACCCAAGTGGGTTGGGTTTTTCGAGTTTTTTCAATAAAAACCTTGAAAAAACCCATATAAAACTGGGTTTTTTCGGAAAAAGTATGGTTTTTTTCAAAATTAGGTGGTTTTCTCCTATGTAGTAAGTGGATTTTTTCAAATTTTAGTGAGTTCTTTCTATGTTAAATGTGTTCTTTCAAAATAATGTCAGTTTTTCCATAGTTAGTGGGTTTTTTCAAAGTTGAAACTTTTTATACTTTAAAAAACCCACTGAAATTGTAAAAACATCCCTTATTTATTGAAACCTGGTTTAAATTTTGAAAAAACCCACTGGAATTTAAAAAAATCCTCCTTAATTTTTTATATCTAGTTTGAACTATAAACGTCTTAAATTTTGAAAAAGCCCCATTCTATAATGAAAAAACCCACTGAATAATGAAATATCTATTTTACTTTTAAAAAACTCACTGAAACTGAAAAAACACCAGTTAATTTTTGAAACCTAGTTTTAATTTAAAAAAAAACATTAAAATTTAAAAAATATCCCAAACTTTGAAAAAACCCATTAAATTTTGAAAGAAATCTATTTAACTTTTTAAAAAATACTGAAATCTAAAAAAATCTTCCTTAGTTTTGTATAACTTGTTTGAACTTTAAACGTCTTAAATTTTGAAAAAAAAACCTTTCAAATTTAAAGAAAAAAATCCAATTTAAAAAACCCACGTAATTTTAAAAAATTCATAAGCTTTGAAAAAACCCATTCACAATATTGAAAGAAATCTATAACTTGGAAAAAACATTGAAATTTAAAAAAAATCCTCCTTAAATTTTTTTTATAAAGTTTAAACTTTGAACGTCCTAAATTTAAAAAAAACCTATTTAATAATGAAAAAAAAAACCTTAATTATTGAAACCTGTTTATAAAATTTTGAAAAAACCCACTCAACTGCAGTTCTTGGTATGTTATTTCGTTAAATGTTTTTCTTCAATATTAAACTGCCAAAATCGTGATTTTTCTTGAAAAAACCCGAAAATTGGTCCAAAATGTGGGTTTTTTGAAAAAACCAATTGGGTCCAACCCAATCGAGTCCAATCCAAGGGACCCTGGGTAGAGCACACCTTGACGACCCAGAATCATTCAGAAAAGGGGGGTCGGAAATGCACCCCTAAAGAACTAGAGGTTTTTATAAGCGGGCATAGGAAGTTGTAAAATTCACAGTGAAAAGTGATACTTAACCTTTTAGGATTGAATCAAACCCATATATTCAGGCATTTATTCCATAAAACCAATTAAAGAGCTGAAATTTCAGCTCCTAAATTGGTTTTATGGAATAAATGCCGGAAACGAATGGTTTTGCTGGTTTTAATTCGATCTTATAAGGTGACATGTTAATTTCCAGAGGGAATTTTAAAATTTCCCATGCCCGCTTATACCCCCCCAGCTCGTTAGGGGTGCATTTCCGACCCCCCATCAAGGGCGTATGCAGGATCTGATTTAGAGGGGGCAGGTCATAAACTTAGAAAAAAATTTATTTGAAGTACTCAAAAAACTATTGCACCCTTAGGTAGATAAGTTTGCATTTCCGTGATTGAGTCCGTGATTTCAGTGATTCTGAGTTGTCCCAGTGCCGTAACTAAGACTTTACATTAACATATGCTAAGTTTAAGATATCTGAAATGAAAAAAAATTAGTGCGAAAAATTTTGAAAATTTGCCTCTAAAAATTGCATTATAGCTCCCTTTTGAGACCCTTTAGGTTCAATCTGAAGATAACATCTTCTTGTAAACTACCTATTTTTCTAGGGGAAAATTTTTTAAATAGACGTCAAAATTTCGTGAAGTCTAGGAGTCCTCCACCAGAAATTTTTTTTTGATATTTGCCCCTTTAAAATAGTGCTTTATATCATTTTGAAACCTCCTCTTTGATGAAACACTCAAAGAAAACAGCAACTTTTAAGCGGAGAATTTACAAGGAAAAGACACTGTAAAAGGCGTCATAATTTTGTAGAGGGGTTTGGGGGTTCTCCCCAAGAAAAAATTTTGATATTTGACCCTCAAAAGTAGTGTTTTAACTCATAGTGTGAGACCCTTTGGGTTAGTTACAGGGTTAGTTTGAGTTACTCCCAAACACAAATTGGGTCAGAAATTTTTGCTTTTTCTTTTTACTCGGATTAAGTAAACAAAAATCCAGTTTTCTAGGGGGGGCAGCTGCCCCCTCCCGCCCCTCGATGCATACGCCCATGCCCCCCATTCCTATGTGATTCTGAGTCGTCTAGGTTTGCTCTACCCCTCCTAGAAGTTATGAAACACTTATCTGAAACACCCTGTAGAGTACCAGGTCAGGCGCTTGAAAGAAAATAGGTTCGTCCTCACAGTTAAAAGCTAGAGAGGAAGAAAGATGCGACAGGTCTGGAAGCCGAAGTTCAACCGTGACGTAACCTACAAAAATGACCCACATCGAGAAAGTTCAAATCTTCTCTCTGGGAAAGAAATGAAAGTCAAGAGCCAAACCAGTAGGCTTTTATTTTTCCTTCGTCAGGTTTTCATCTTTTGGTATTTGTTTGAAAGTCAACCGAAACATTGCATAACATTAATTTGCGAGGATCTTCGCTGCATTCCCTTATAGTGAATGAGGTTAGGTCGGGATCGAGTCGAGTGGGAATTGGTAAAACACAAGGAAAATTTTTCAACAATTCTTATTGTATGATAAAAGCTCATTTAAAATAAGTGTCCGAGTTTAAATGTCACATTTTGGATACAATGTTGAGGCATTTGAACCTTTATTTACAGTGGCATTTGTGATTTAAACAAAGTTTATAAACTTTGAGATATGAGAGATATTTTCCATTTCCGAAGAAAAACGACGGAGAGTCTATGAGTTTAATTTTCTATTTTTGTTCTATTTTGTGCCAATGATTTCAATTCTTGCTATTTCCTTGATATTGCCCTGTGACAGGTAGATACACCTCTGTGTAAAAGGATACACCAATGGACCATTTAAAATTTGCGACTTCGTCAGCTCACAATGCCAATGAAGTTGCTGCAAGGATTTTGAACATCAGCGTTTATTTTCATTGCTCTGTGATGTCTACGTCTAGTTCTTTATTTTTCTATTTTTTTTTGTTATTTTTCTATTGCAGTTAATGCATACAGGGTGTTTCAGATAAGTATTTCACAACTTCTAGGAGGGGCAGGGGGAGCTGGGGGGTTATAAGCGGGCATGGGAAGTTGCAAAATTCCCTGTGGAAAATTGACGCGTAACCTTTTAAGGTCGCTTTAAAACTATCGATTCAGGTATTTATTCCATAAAGCCAATTAAAGAGCTGAAATTTTAGCTCTTAAATTTATTTTTATGTATTAAATCATGGAAGTACGAGTAGAGAGAAGGAGGGGAAACGCCGAAGTCTGAGTGAAGCCTTCACTGTAATAGTGCGGCCGCTTAGCACAAAAAAACACCAGAATCTGGCAATTCTGGCAACCAGCATGAAACTTGGCACACTTGTTCTTTATGATATAAGGGTCCAAAAACCACCGGCCCCCTAGCTCTGCGACCCCCTGATGAGGATGAATTCAAGATGGCGTCCAAGATGGCGCCAAAATCAAATTCGCCTATTTTTGCGTAATTAATGTCGATTTCTAGGTTTTCAACTTTGCAGATTTCAAAAATTATTATATAGAAGCTATAAAAAATTACCCTATCCATGTTTTTTTTACTATTTTATCTATTTAAACGAGATTAATTCGAAATTAAATTATTCCGCTATAACTGCTTTTGAAGTAGATTTTCATGTTTAAACTAAGCCAATTCTATAAATAAATGTTTTGAACTACGAAATATTTATCTGCATAAAGTTAGATACGCGTCAATTTACAAGGGAATCCAATATGGCGTCCAAGATGGCGCCGAATTCAAATTCGCCTATTTTTGCGTTATTAAATGTCGATTTCTAGGTTTCCAACTATGCAGATTTCAAAATTTACTGTTTTGAAGCTCTAAAAACTTACCTTATCCATGTTTTTTACGTTTTTATCAATTTAAACGAGATTTATCCGAAATTTAATTACTCCGCTACAACTGCTTTTTAAGTAGATTTTTATGTTTTAAACTAAACCAATTCTATAAAAATTGTTTTAAACTAAGCCAATTCAATGAAAATATGTTTTAAACTATGAAACATTTACCTACGGGAAGTAAGATTTACAAGGGAATCCAATATGGCGTCCAAGGATGGCACCGAAATCAAATTCGGCTATTTCGATTTAAGTTGGTTTTTTAGGTTTTCAACCATGCATATTTTTAAAACAATTATTAAGAAACTCTAAGAACTTACCTTTTCCTACTTAAAGACTTCTTTTATTCACCTGGAGATATATTTGTGATGACGACTAAAATTAAAATAGTCTACTACAGCTCCATTTTCAGTCGATTTCTAAATTTTAATGAAGCCAATCAAATTTTTAAAGATGTCTGTGAATATAAAATATTTAATCTCCTTGAAATTAGATACTCATCAGTTCACCTGGAAGAAAGAAATTCTAGATGGCTTCCAAAATTAAAGAATTTAAATGTTGGGTTTGAGATAATTTGATTAAAGTAAAGCTACTGGACACACAAGCATAAATGACAAAAAACCTAAATTTATTAAGTTGTTGATTATACTGTACACACTGTCCATCACATGCACAAAGTGTTGTGTAGGGCAAGTGGAATAGCTTTTGGATTGATAAAGAAAATAGGGTGGGTTGGGGTAAAATGGGTCTTGGGGTAAAATGGGTCAAATTTAATTAACTCGATATAAATCAAATTTAAATTGAATTATTTTCACCCATTTTTTGTACAATAATATTCCATCTGTTGGTCATATTTCCCGACTCTCAAAAATTTAGATTTATGAATTTGAGAACTGAAAAAATATTTAATTTGAACGGTAAATGGTGTTGTCGAAAAAACAGGGTTTACCAACTTCCAAAAATCTATATATTGTAATAAATTACAGCATGCTTTTGTGATATTTTCCATAAAAGAAAGTCTGAGAGACATTTCAAGCCAAACAGCTTAGAAAAATATAAAATATTTTATCTTTTATAACAATATTTTGCACTTGAGGTAAAATGGGTCATAGTTAGGAGGCCTTCTGTAATAAGTTAAAACAATTTTTTTTAACTTATTTACTTCAAATATACATTGAACTGTGAAACAAGTTTATCTTTTTCTCCAAATGAATTTTTTTTAACTGCTACATTTGAACAATGTTCATTAACTTCGGACGTTTACAATTTCATTAAAGTACAACTTAAAATAAAATTTCTTCAGATAAAAACGGCTTAGCCGATTGCCTTTTTTTCTTATTTTCGTGTATATTTAGTAATAAATATATTTTTGACATCTTATTGCAATGAGACCCATTTTACCCCACGTTGGGGTAAAATAATTCGAACTAGAATTGTTTATAATCATGTTTTTGGTCAGCTAAATAGGCATATGCCCCAGTCTGACTAATATGTTTTTTCTCCAATTTTCATTTGTATCGCATTGAACACAAATAAAGTTATTATTATATTACATTATCATTATTATTAAATTTTTACTTTATCGTTCTTGTTATTTTCCTGGAATATTACAAGGGAAAAATTGTTTGAAAAAAATTCCGCTCCATTTGCATTAAAGGTACGCCTTTTGATAGTATCTAATCCAGATTCTGATTGTAATTTAAATTTTATTTTTGGTCATTTAAAGACTTCTTGTTCCGGTTAATTTTCTTACACGATAGAATCAAATGAAATGACTTGTATGATATTTGAAAGAGAAGAAATATTTGAAAACCTAATGTTAAAGAAATCTTCTTTCAGATTCTGTTATGCTTGGGGATAAAAAAATTTCCGAAGAAGATCCAAATGAAACAGGAGAGATTAGAGATCGATGTTTAGGTGAATTACGAGAATGGGCTAAAAGCCAACCCCACTTTGTCAACTGTCGCTATGGTAAGTCCTCATCCTTAATATGTCCCATAAGTTCTGTTACTTTTTACGAAATTTCGTGTTTGAAATTTTTTTATGAAAAACTGGTAATAGGTGGAGATTTCAAACAAAGAGGATTTTGATCTATGTATATTTATGAACATAACGTGTGAATTTGGTAGTTCTCATGATATTATTTCTTTTCAAAATGGCGGATTGAAAAAATGACAAAAAACGACGATTTTCACGTAATTTTTGTCTTTTGTTTAAAAAACTGGGAAGAACGCATAATTCATGGCTAAAAAAAGTTTTACAGTATATTTGAAATGTTTCGATTAAGGTGTCATAATTTCAAGATGATTCAATAAGTTTAAGGTAGGAAATTTCGGCTTTAAAACTTCATATATTGCTAATTTCACATGTTTTTTAAAGCACGCCCATTGTTTTTCTAAGCAGCTGGTATGAAGCAAATAAAAGGCAGATGTTTTTTGAACCATAATGCTTTTTTACACAGTTTAAACATTGAAAGAACCTTTTCATATTATAGGTGAATAGATATATTTCTAAATTCCAACGAGTTGTTTTTATTGTACCTTTTTCGTATGAAGCAAATAATTGCTTTGTTCGCATAGCGTATAAGTTCAGGGAGTGTAATTCGGATAAGCTTAAATGTTGCGCGCTTGAATTGTGCGCACTACTTTATAAACTTAATTACAGAGATAATTTAATATACTGCATATTTTGAATACTGGGGTCTATCTGTAAGCTTTTTTGTTATTTTTGATGATTTTTTGTGAGAATTTCTTTGAAATGACTAATATTACTGAGGAAAGTTTTTTGCAATTGATGTTATGTTTGAGACCGAAATTTCCTAAGTTAAACTTATCGAATTTTCTTGAAACTATGACATCTTAATCTAAACATTTCAAACATACAGCAAAAAATTTTTTAGCCATGAATTATGGGTTCTTCCTAGTTTTTTAAACAAAAGAAAAAAATTACGCAAAAATCGTCGTTTGCAGTCTTTTTTTCAAACTGCCATTTTGAAAAGAAAAAATATCATGAGAACTACCAAAATCACACATTATGTTCATAAATGTACATAGATCAAAATCCCCTTTGTTTGAAATCTCCACCTATTACCAGTTTTTCATAAAAAATTTTCAAACACGAAACTTCGTAAAAAGTAACAGAACTTATGGGACAACCCAATACATGAGAGCGAGGGTCCGTTTCTTGGGTGTACGACGGACGACGGATGACTACGAATTTCAATTCAAAAATCCAAGAAATAGCCTATTAAATTTTGAGATCTAAAAAAGTGCTATCTTTGTTTGATCAGGAATATTTCCTCGTAATTAAATCTATTTTAATGAAACATTTTTCTGTGCTTTTTTTACGATTTATCGCATAACTTTCTAGCTGAAGCTTTTGTCCAATCTCGTTTAGTTTTCATTAATTATTTTTCATCAATAAATTCAGCATATTCATTTTACTATTATAGGAATACCTTACATTCATGACCCTGAGACGTTGTTTTCAAAATTAACTTTTTACAGTTTAATTTTATTAATTTTTAAACAAATACATATAAGTATACATATACAGGGTGTCCCAAAATTACCGCATAAACTCTTCACGGCTAGATTCCTCGTTGGGAGTACATAAAAACTGCCCAAAGAAGTGCCCCTCTACGATCCATAGTTTACGAGAAAAATACGAAAAACAAAGTATAACGTCACTTCCGGTGCAAGAAAAAACATTTTATTGAACATATCAACAGCAGTATTATGCACAATTTAAAGCAGATATAGAATACGTAGTAGAATTTACGTAGTAGAATTTACGTAGTAGAATTTTACGGAGTAGAATTTACGTAGATTTTACGTCTTAAAACGCTCCTCACGAGGCGAAAATCAGAAATTTTCAATTTAATGAACTAAGAATGCTTTTAGTCATTTACTTAAATCATAAAAGTAAAAATTTCTCATTTTCACCTAGTGAGGGGCATCTTAAGACGTAAAAACTACGTGAATTCAACCTAATTGAGCTTGCGTTTTAGGGGTTTTATTCAAGATATTTTTCTGCTTAAGGTGTCTTTTCCTATTGAATCGATGTTGTTCTACAACTTAGTCATTGACTTTTTTCACATACCTCAAATAGTTTTTAAAATAAAAATTATAACTCCTAAAGTTTCCACTAGAGGGCGTTGAAAGTTGTCTCATCGGATAGAGCATGGTCACTAGGGTGGGCCGAAAAAAACTTTTTATTTTATTTTGAAACGCTATACCGCGGAAAACTTGCCTCTGGGGTAGAGAAGTAAAATGCAACAAAAATTTTTAAAATCGGTTAAAAATTGCAATAGTGCATTGGACCTAAAGTTTAAAAAAATAGGTCATTTTCATTACTTTTCAAAAAAATCAAATTAAAACAAATAACTTCTATAAAAAGTATCTAAAGGCATATAATAGAAGAAAAATGTGTGGGAAACATATTTAATTGAAAAAAAGGTGGTATTTTACTATTTATTGGTAGTTTATAACATCTAAAAATACACGTTTTTACCAGAAATCCACATATTTTGTAGGAAACAAAAAAAATTGTTAAAAAATTTTTCAATACTATACTACCTTTATAGCTATCACTCACCAACCCCCTTAACAGTTATAAACGTTTTTTACAGTTCGCTTCGCGATCGGAGCTCGCTCGTTGCACAACAAACCGCATCAATATCTCTTGTCGTAATAAAAACATATTTTATATTTTGAAACGCTATACCACGGAAAACTTGCGTATTGAGTATAGAAGTAAAATGCAACAAACATTTTTGAAATCGGTTAAAAATTTCCTTAGTACATTGAACCTAAAATTTGAAAAAAAATATGCTATTTTCATAACTCTTAAAAAACAAATTAAATCAAATATAAAAAAATCTTCTATAAAAAGTATCTAAAGGCATAAATTAGAAGAAAAATGTTGAGAAAAAATATATTTAATGAAAAGGAAGATGGTATTTTACAATATAAGGTCACTATAAACTTGTCACACTTGGCATTTTGCCTTTTTTTTCTTCAAAAATCGCATTTTTCCATTGAACCAAAAAGTTATTTTTCTGATGGTGCATAGTTTGATTTGTAATAAAATGTAGTCCTTTACTGATTATTAACTTCTTTTGGTATTTTGAGAGAAGACTTGATTGAAAAATTTGGCATTGAAGATCTTGAAAGAAGAATATTTCTCATAAATTCATCTCTGGCATTTATACCGACGACTTTTCATATGCCTCTGTGATACTAACTTTACACAACGTTCTGCACTATTTGTGTGTGACATGGGAATCTGTCAAAGTTCCAGTCATTATCATAGACTATATCTCGTGATCGGTAAATCTTCGTAGTATAGGTGTATCCATCTTATCTATATTTGGTCTATGTATGGTCAATATGGTCTGTAGCTTGGAAATTAGGTTTGGGGGGATGGAAACTCCTAACTGACTTTCTTTTAGAAGCTGCGTTTCTAGCCTTAATTGTTCTTCTAAACCAAACTCCCTTACAAATGATCCCTTTTATCTATGTTCATGCCCAAAAGCAAGTTTTCAGGATGAGAAAAAAGGGATATTCTGTTTAATCATTGGATCAATTATTTTCTGGCAAGAATCTAGATGTTTCTATCAGTTTAAACACGTGTCCATGTCAAATTGAGAACCATTTACTTTTCTAAATAAAGAATCATACAGGCATATATGATTTTAATATAAAATAAACTAAAATCTTATGTTCATCGGTTGGATTATCAATAAATAATACAACAGAGGAACATAAGATTCTTTCAAACTACCAAAAGAAGTAAATAACCAGTAAAGGACTACATTTCATTACAAATCAAACTAAGCATCATCAGAAAAATAACATTTTAATTCAATCGAAAAATGCGATTTTTGAAGAAAAAAGGCGAAATGCCAAGTGTGTCAAGTTTATAGTGCAACCTTATATTGTAAAATACCATCTTTCTTTCCATTAAATATATTTTTTCTCAACATTTTTCTTCTAATTTATGCCTTTAGATACTTTTTATAGAAGATTTTTTTATATTTGATTTAATTTGTTTTTTAAGAGTTATGAAAATAGCATTTTTTTTTCAAATTTTAGGTTCAATGTACTAAGGAAATTTTTAACCGATTTCAAAAATGTTTGTTGCATTTTACTTCTATACTCAATACGCAAGTTTTCCGTGGTATAGCGTTTCAAAATATAAAATATGTTTTTATTACGACAAGAGATATTGATGCGGTTTGTTGTGCAACGAGCAAACTCCGATCGCGAAGCGAACTGTAAAAAACGTTTATAACTGTTAAGGAGGTTGGTGAGTGATAGCTATAAAGGTAGTATAGTATTGAAAAAATTTTTAACAATTTTTTTTGTTTCATACGAAATATGTGGATTTCAGGTAAAAACGTGTATTTTTAGATGTTATAAACTACCAATAATTGTAAAATACCACCTTTTTTTCAATTAAATATGTTTCCCACACATTTTTCTTCTATTATATGCCTTTCGATACTTTTTATAGAAGTTATTTGATTTAATTTGATTTTTTTGAAAAGTAATGAAAATAGCCTATTTTTTCAAACTTTAGGTCCAATGCGCTATTGCAATTTTTAACCGATTTTAAAAATTTTTGTTGCATTTTACTTCTCTACCCCAGAGGCAAGTTTTCCGTGGTATAGCGTTTCAAAATAAAATAAAAAGTTTTTTTCGGCCCACCCTAATGGTCACTTTACTATACCTAGACCCCACTTTCATGACTATATCTGTAGGGGTTCAAAAGTTAAAGGGGTTGGGCCACTTCTCGTGGGACACCCTGTATAGTATAATAATACACTACTGTTCATAAATTAAGGACGGAACTGTTTTTTCAACATAACACCTAGTGAAATTATTTTTCATCAATGAAAATTATACCAAGAGATGTTCAATGGGTGGGAATACAGGGCCCGAAAGCAAATTTTCTCTACCAATATTTAAGGGGGTAAATGGACCCTCCATTGATAATGGAGTCCCATTACAATTTGGAGCTGTGGCAGAAACGTCTGTGTAAGAGGTATTTTACCGAAAACTTTATGGTTATTGTAATGAATATGATTACTCCTGAACTCAGTGCATATTTTTAAAAGCCTGTGTTACCTTTAAATGGTATTTTTTATGTTTTATTGATAGAAATCGGTCTAATCATCATTTTTGGCAAGTTTTAGCTTCTGGGTCATTTTTGGTAATTGGTATCTTACCGTCAACCATGTTTTTAGTAGTTCTTACATGTGCTAGATTATGTTTAGGTCTGGAGACCCTGAAAGTAAATTATTTCTTTCAATATCGTGACTTTCAAGAAACTTTGAGATAGCCAAATTGTGATTTTGTGCAACTTTTTCTCTCATAAAGAGAAATTCTTGATCTGAAATTTCTTCTAAAAGAAGCGATTGGGACATGAGAACCCAGGCACGTGATCGCAGACATCAGGGAAAATTTTTTTCGTGTATAGGGAGTGTTGAAATGTCTATAACAGTAATAGAGTATCAATGGAGAAATTATATGTCTTAAAAACTCATTTCAAAGGTAATGGAGATATTTTTACAACTATATGTTTCTTTTTAGGTATGTCTACGTCCATAAACACTAAAAAATACTTTTTTTTCAAACATTAATAACAGATGTCCTTTCTGTGAAACTATACAATTATGTTGTGCCGTTTGAGCACCTCGTATACACCGCAGATATTTTCACTGATGTTTGCTATTGGGTACCTGTGTTCTCATGTCCCATTTGATTCTCTTAGAAGAAATTTCAGGTCAGGAATTTCTCTTTATGAGAGAAAAAGTTGCACAAAATCACAATTTGACTATCTCAAAGTTTCTTGAAAGTCACGATATTGAAAGAAATAATTTACTTTCAGGGTCTCCAGACCTAAACATAATCTAGCACATGTAAGAACTACTAAAAACATGGTTGACGGTAAGATACCAATTACCAAAAATGACCCAGAAGCTAAAACTTGCCAAAAATGATGATTAGACCGATTTCTATCAATAAAACATTAAAAATACCATTTAAAGGTAACACAGGCTTTTAAAAATATGCACTGAGTTCAGGAGTAATCATATTCATTACAATAACCATAAAGTTTTCGGTAAAAACACAGACGTTTCTGCCACAGCTCCAAATTGTAATGGGACTCCATTATCAATGGAGGGTCCATTTACCCCCTTAAAATATTGGTAGAGAAAATTTGCTTTCGGGCCCTGTATTCCCACCCATTGAACATCTCTTGGTATAATTTTCATTGATGAAAAATAATTTCACTAGGTGTTATGTTGAAAAAACAGTTCCGTCCTTAATTTATGAACAGTAGTGTACATATAAGTACCCTGTATATACATACAGGGTGTTTCAGACAAGTGCTCTAGGAGGGGTAGGTCACTCCTAGACGGACTCAGAATTACTTACGAATGGGGGGTTGAAAATGCACCCCTAATGAGCTAGGGTTCTTTCATAAGCGGGCATAGGAAGTTGTAAAATTCTTTGTGGAAATTAACACGTAACCTTTTGGGATGGAATTAAAACCATCGATTCAGGTATTTATTCCAAAAAATCCATTAAAGAGCAGAAATTTCAGCTCCTAAATTGGTTTTTAAGTAATAAATACCGGAATCGAACGATTTTGCTGGTGAAATCCAACTTTAAAAGGTTACGTGTCAATTTCCACTGGGGATTTTACAACTTCCCATGCCCGCTTATAAAAACCCCTAGGTCGTTAGGGGTTGGTTACAAAATCCAAAGAAGTTAAACAAAACCTCACCATAAATGGTAATGCCTTAAAAAATTAATTGTTGCCAAACTGCCAAACATAGATCAGTGATCGAATAATAGTTTTACGCTTATGGAACTTTATCAGAAAACTTATAGTTCATTCATTTTTGATATGATTTTAAACAAATGAAGTATGATGTGTGAGGTGGTAAAGATGTCATTTTAAGCTAATATTTTATAGACAGCAACTTCTTGCTTCGATTCTTGCGCATGCGCAAATACCGGGTTGACCTCGCCCAGCAAGTCCTGGACAAGTACTTGACCGTGAAGACCAAATTCCCGTGCACATTCCAGCAGCTGGACATTCAAAAGCCAAGTCTTCGGGACCTCATATCCAGAGGGTGAGAGCATTTTAAAAAGCATCTATGTATCATGCATAAGTAGCTATCATTAGCGTTAAGTTATTAGATTCATTTATAACCACTGATGTTGGTCAACCTCTCCCACTGAAATGCCATAAGCAGGTTGTGTTCAAGTGCTCAACGTAAACATTCGTTTATACACTCCTGGGCAAAAATTAAGGACGGAACTATTTTTTCTACATAATACCTAGTAGAATTATTTTTCATCCATGAAAATCATACAAAAGTATGTTCAATGGGTGGGAATACAGGACCCGAAAACAAATTTTCCCAACCAATAATTTAAGGGGGTAAAGCCTCCATTGATAATGGAGTTCCATTAGACATTTAGGGCAGTGTCAGAAACGTCTAAGTAAAAGGTATTTAACCGAAATGTTTTTTTTTGTAATGAATATGATTATTTTTGAACTCAATGCACATTTTTAAACGTTTGTGCTGCTTTTAATGGTATTTTTTAGGTTTTATTGAGAGGGGCCGTTCAAATATTACGTAAGCACCTAAGGTGTGGGAGGAGGTTTGCTCTTTGCTTATTTTTTCTGACAAGGGGGGAGGGGGATATGAGTGATGCTTGCGTAAGATACTGCATTTTCGAAAATATCTTGTTTCTTGCATAAATAATTTTAAAACTCAACTTAAAATAAATTTAACAAAAATTGAATTAAGAAATCTGATCGAAGCACTTTTTTCTAAGGATGGACTCCCCAAACATTTTGAAATTTTAACCCCGAAAAGTAGTGTTTCGACTCATTTTTGAACCCTTAGGGTGACACCCAAAAAAGACAGCTCCTTGTAAAAGTGACCTAATTTTCAAGGAGAAAAAAAAACAGTACTTATTAAAAGGAATGTCAAAATTCCGGGGGGGGATTAGGCAGTTTCTGACGTAATTATGGTGGAGGGGTTGAGGATTGCTTATCTTTGCTGACAAGCGGAAGGGGGGGGGTTAAAAATGACAAAAAAAAGTGCTTACGTAATATTTAAACGGCCCCACAGATATCGGTCTTTTGGGTAATTTTCAGTAAGTGTGATCTGACCGTAAACCACCTTTTTTAGTAGTTCTCACATCTGCCTGATTGTGTTGAGGTCTGGGGACCCAGAAAGTAACTTTATTCTGTAAATATCGTTACTTCCCTAAATTTCTTCTGAAAGAATCAACTGGTATATGAGAACACAGGTATGGGGGTTCAACCCCCCTCCCCGAAATTTCGACGTCAATTTTTTACTTACTATTTTTTCTTAAAAATTCGTCTTAAAATGCATAAAACCCCTACTTTTATGGTTCAAAATTCAAAATTTTTCTTGGGGAGAACCCCTTCGAAATTTATTATCACGGTCGTCCCTTGAAAATTTTGGGATTTACAAGGAGTGGTCCTCTTCGGGTTGCTTTAACACCCCCCCCCAAATAGGAATAAGCACTAACAGTGAGAAAGCGGGGAAGTGGGAATTTGGGGGTAGAAATAAAGGGAAAAGCGACTCCAAAACGAGTTAAAATCCTGTTTTTTAGGTCAAATTTCTAGAAAATTTCTGGGGGAGGACCCACAGACCCACCTTTGAAACTCTACTATTTAGAACTTTTTTTAAAAGTTTGTCAAAATGCAAAAACCCAACCAAAATGGAAATTAAATTATTGAAAATGTATGTCCGAAATCCGGATTAGGTGTACCAAGACGAGTTGATAATCTGCTTTTAAGACTTAACTTTCCAAAAAATTTCTGGTGGTGGACCCCCATTAGAAGACGATTTTAATATTGAAAATTCTTAACCCCTCCCTAAAAACCAAATCCTGGATCCGCCGCTGTCTACTTGCCTTGGTCACCAACAAAATCGATCTAATATTTCAAGAAATTTTTTTGGTAAACCCCCCCCCCGAAAAAAAGTCTATACTCGGTTGCAACTTAACTTGAGCTTGTAGAAATATGCTGAGAGCAACCAAAGAAAGTAGTTCCCCGTGCGATGTCGGAATTTTGAGTGAAATTAAGAGATTCGATTTTAAAATATGATTAGTTTTTTAAATCCACTTATATTAAACGTATTTTCATCCCGATTTGCAAAATGTTGCTTATTATTATTTTTTCAAGTGATGGCACAGCGCGTAGTAGTACATTTGTTCGAATAAAACGCCAGCCAATAACAGCTCACAAAGCCCACACTGTAAAAAATAAAAAGTATTTTAACGTATTCTTTTCCGTGAAATTTTCATGGATTAATTCCGTAAACTACAAACGGAATTTTTATCGTGAAGTTTTTCACTTAAGAGGGAAATTTTCAGTTTTTTAATTTTCCTCTCCCCACTCATGCGTATTGTGCCATTTCTCCACCAGTTTTAGTTAGAGAGCCTGTATACGAGAGAGAGGTGACAACTCGCTTAAAAGCATCTCTGCGCATTCAGTTCTGTCCAAATTCTTTCCAAACTGTATCATGCCGCTTGTCTCGCGTCCCATGCTAATCCTATGGAGGGAACCGCCTGTGGCAAACAGAAAACCTCTTTACCGATCTGCGCGCGCTATACTGAGTTGTCGCCTCTCTCTCGTATACAGGCTCTCTAAGTTTTAGTTAGAGAGCCTATAGTTTTAGTGAGACTCAAACGGCGGTATTATAATCGAAACGAGATTAGTATTTTAGAAATAAAATATATTTGATTCACGGTATTCTTGAGGTGTGTGTTTACAACTCCAATGTTTATTTAAATGATTATTTATATTTTTAAAATCTTTTGCTCTTTCGTTTTACACAAAAACTTTTTTCCGTGCCATTCGCTCCGGTTGTTTAGTGGTAAAACACTCACCTGCCATACGGGTGGCCTGGATTCGATTCCCGGCGGGTGATCCCATTTTTGGTTATACTTTCATTTAGTTTTCAATTTAATTTTTTACATCTTTTTTGAAAGCAGCTAATTATTATCACTAAATTCTGTATTATTTTACTAGATAAAATTAATTAACGATCAAAGTAAAAAACTGACGGACCGATTTAATATTTTATCTTTTTGCCTAAGGGTCATTCCATGTGAAATCAATCTAAAATTCTCAATTCTCAACCTGCCCCTCTCCGATTTTAACAAAAATTTCACGAATTTTTCTCTTTCATGATATAAATGAGAAAATGCTTTTATTATTCAATTTTAGCAGTATTTTTTTTTATTAAAAATTTTTGAAAAAAGGAAGAAAATGCAATTTTTCGCTCTGTCTGAGAAAAATCTATTACCCTTCGTTTTAAAGATAATTTTTTAAGCTTTAATTTGATATAAAGTTTGACTATGTCCACTAGGGTGTCTCAAAAAAAGCCTTTTTTCGAAAAACCTCGCTCCCCAGGGCTTTTCCCATTCCTTTTGGACCCAAAAGATAGTGTGGGAAGTTTTAGCCCCCTAAGTCAACTGTAGGGGTTGCACACGCCAAAGCTTATAATGCACTACCGGTGGACGAAATGAATTAAATCCGAATTTCTTCGAAAGAACTCCCTCAAATGATGCCATTTGGGCTAAAATGATATTATAAATGATAAAAACCAGTGAAATAACAGTTTTGAGCCCTTCCACTGAGCTTATAATGTAAAAAGTGTTTTTCTTCAAAATTTCTCGTTTCCAGCTGATAAAAACCAAAATTTATACTAAAAAATAGGTTTGCTGAACTTTTTTAGATACCAAACATTGGAACCTTTATAGGGGTTTCATTTTTTCAAGTAGAATTAAATTTTATTCAACACAGATCGGAAATGACAAGAATATTTCCTATACCTGACGTGAAAATCGATTTTCTTTTTTCAAAGTTAGGAAAATAGTTTAATACTTGTGAATCTTGGTTGAAATGTTAAAGAAAGAAGTTTTTAATTAAAACTTTCCCTAATACGTTAAAAGGAAGTAATTTTCCAAACTTAAAAAAAGAAAATAGATTTTCACGTCTGGTATAGGAAATATCCATGTCATTTCCGATCTGTGCGCTATAAAATTTAATTCTACTTATTAAAAATGAAACCCCTATAAAGATTTCAAAGTTTGGTATCTAAAAAGTACAACAACCCCCTTTTTTAGTATAAATTTTGGGTTTTATCAGCTGGAAAAGATAAATTTTGAAGAAAAACACTTTTTACATTAAAAGCTCAGTGCAAGGGCCAAAAACTGTTATTTCACTGGTTTTTATAATTTATAATATCATTTTAGTTCCAAATGGCATCATTTGAGGGAGGTCCTTTGAATAAATTCGGATTTAATTCATTTCCTCCACCGGTAGTGCATTATAAGCTTTGGTGAGTGCATCGTCCCTAAGTAGTACGTTTTAATCTTAAATTATAGAAGCTATAGGGTACAGTACACATAAATAAATATATTCCACCAAAATAAGTCCTAAATGACACATTTGAACCGGTTTTATCGCAGTATCAATCTTAAAATATAATTTTTAAAAATTCTGAAAATTGGTCATTTTTTCCACTTTTTTCAAACTTTGGGGCTCTACAGGCAAACCCTAGAGTTAACTTAGGGGGCTAAAACTTCACACACAATCTTTTGGGACCAAAAGGAATGGGAAAAACCCTGGGGACCGAGGTTTTTTGAAAAAAATTTTTTTTGAGACACACTAATGTCCACGAAATAAATTTCCTTTGATGGTTTTTTTAAATAAAAAAGCTTTTAGAAAACAATGTTTTATATTTATATTTATATATTTAGCAATATTATAAATTATGATATCTGAAATTTACAAAATGGGTCCACCACGGGATCAGGAGTTATAGCAAAAGAGTTGAATCACTTTTACTCACCACTTTTTAAGTTAAAGGGGCCAAATACTGGGTTTTGTGCCATGTTTGGTCACTCTAATCTCCGAAATAGTACTTCAAAACAACTATTTTGGCTATACCTCATGCAAATAATTTCCTTTTCTTCCTTTTTTTTTCAAAAAATTTTAATAAAAAAAATTACTGATAAAGTTGAATAATAAAAACATTTTCTCAATAACATCACAGAAGGGAACAATTCCTATAAGTTTCATTAAAATCTGAGAGGGTAAGGTTGAGTGCCGTGTTGATTTCACATGGAATGACCCGTAATCAAGGTTAGAATATCGAACTATAGCATTGTATCAAAATAAAACATTATTTCAGAGCAATTTCATTAAAATTCAAAAATAATTCTCATCAGCCAACTACGGTGCTTATACGGTCCCTAAAATAAAGGTTTCCCTACTTTGTCAGAAAATGACAAAACGGACATTCCCTCAAATGACGAAAAGTTTCACTCCAATGACGAAAAGATATTAAAAGAACGTTCCATAAAATAACGGAAAGTTTCTCTCCTTTCATGGAAAAAGATAAAACGGACGTTTCCTAAAACAACGGAAGTTTTCCCTCCTTATTTGACAGAAAAAGACAAAATGGACATTCCCTCAAATGACAGAAAAAGAAAATACGGATATCTTCTCAAATGATGAAAATAATCCGGCAGTGCTGCCGGGAAATTTCCGTTTTTTGAAACAAAAAATTTTTTACAGTGCAGCAAGCTTTCTGTTTACTCAGATTGTCTTCCGCGCGACCATGACGTCAGGCTCAACTTAAGTTGCAATCGAGTATAGTTACGGCCCTGCGCAATTGCAGGCATCAGTGAAAATATCTTTCGAGTATAGAGGGTGTTGAAATGTCTATAAGGATAGTACAGTTTTTCAAAGGAGACATCCGATGTCTTTAAAACTCCTTTTAAAGATAATGGAGATATTTTTACGGATGTAATTTTCTTTTCAGACATGTATGACATCCATAAACACTAAAATACTTATTTTTTTAAACGTTAATAACATATTTTCTTTCCGTGAAACTACAGGGTGTCCCAAAAAAGACTGACACATTTTAAAAAATTTTAATTAAAAAACTAAAAAAGATAAAAATACGCGGTTTATTGCATCCTACTCATAAGACCTAAGAATTTTATGACACAAATTTTCGTAAATCATTGTTCCCAAATCCCCCGACAGGGCATAAAAGTATCAATCTCCCCATAGGAGATAATGGAAAAAAGTGCTCCCACCTGTCGAGGGATTTTTGAACTACGATTAACGAAAATATGTGTCATAAAATTATTTGGTCTTAAGAGTAGAATTCAAAAAACCGCTTATTTTTATCTTTTTTAGTTTTTGAGTTATTGATTTTTAAAATGTAATGTGTCAGTCTTTTTTGGGACACCCTGTATGTAATTCTTTTTCAGCACCCCTAATACACCACAGATATTTTCACTGCTATCTGAAACTGCGTTTAGACGTTTTGGAGGGCTTCAGCCCGAAAGACCCCCCCCTTAGATCCGCCGCTTATCTCCGCTTATTACACTGTTCTACACTGAAAAAATTTCCTTGATGAAAGTAGTCATTTCTAATAGATTTTGGGTCGCTGAATACGAAAATCACCATTAAAATTCTCAATTGACTCAGGATTTTCGGGGAACAGCCCCTCCCCCTTTTCACGTTTTTTAACGACTTTATAACTTTGAACTCGATTTTCAAGGTCAAAAAGCATTGCTTTAATCTTCAAATTGCCCCCCAGGGGACAAGAAATGTTCAAATTAATAAAATATGATAAATTTATAACAAATGGATAGGTTTAAGGGGTAGTTAACCCCCTAAGAATGCAAAAAATTAGCTAAAAATTATAGAGGTTTTTATACGCTATTTTTTCCTCTTATTTTATACGCAATTCACGTTTGAAGGGTCCTAACCCTTCCCCAAGGACCCAAATTTGATGGCAATATGCAGCAATGATTTTTGCTAAAAGCGGTTGAGGTGAGAGCGCCCCCAGAGCACCCACGGAAGGGTTCAATGCCGCACTTAGAGTTTAACTGTGCTGTACAAAAAAAATTTGAAGCCACTTACTGAATTTCAGCTGATTCTTGTGTAAAATGATCTGCTGAATTCAAATATGACATCCATTTTCCTCCATCACCCTCAGTTTTTAAGGGGATGCCCCCTAATTGTTATCCACAGCCGTGCATCTATTAACATCTTGAAACATGGAATCCTCACTCCAGAAAACCGGTCAGTTTTTAAAGAACTGAAGAGTTTCTACTTAGGATACACCCAAAATATAAGAAAAACGTCATTTGTAATCTTTTCAAAATCATTGATATTAATTCCTGAACTCGCGAGTGCCTTCGCGATTCTGGAAGTCTTCCGAACTCTTTCGCGGGGACTTCTGGGAGGCTAACACCTCAACCGCTTTTAGTAAAAATTATTGCTGCATATTGTCATCAAATTTGGGTCCTTGGGGAAGGGTTCGGACCCTTCTTACGGGATTTGCGTAAAAAATAAGAGGAAAAAATAGCTTATAGAAACCTCTTTAATTTTTTGCTATTTTTTGTATTTTTAGGGGGGTAATTACCCCTTAACCCTATCCATTTGTTATAAATTTATCATATTTTATTAATTTGAACATTTCTTGTTAACTGGGGAGCAATTTGAAGACTAAAATAATGCTTTTTGACCCTGAAAATCGAGTTTAAATTTATAAGGTCGCCGAAAAACGTAAAAAGGGGGAGGGGCTGTTCCCCGAAAATCCTGAGTCAATTGAGAATTTTAATGGTGATTTTCGTATTCAGCGACCCAAAATCTATAAGAATTGACTATTTTCATCAAGGAAAAAATTTTGAAGGTCGAATTTGTAGAACAGTGTTATCCGTCCACTATCTTATAACTTCCAGATAGTTTTGCATAGGTGCCAACCTGGATTCGATCTGGGGAATATATAAGGTTGTGAGCTGCAGCCTATTGTCTAGGGCCCCCCATAGGATAGTTCGTTATTAAAATTTAAATGTTATGTTTACTAAATATATAACGATTCCTGAATATTTTTATTTGTTACACTTTTAACTTCAAATAACTTGCTAAAATTTGAAAAACAATTTTTTAACGATTAAGTCACTGAATTTTGAAAAACAACCTTACTATTTCTGAAAAGAAAACAGTTTTAAATGGTTTTTTTAGGTTTTTATTGAAAAAACTGACCACCTGTTTTCGCCAACCCTGATAACCCTAGGTCGCAGTATTTTTAATAAATAGATTATGGTAAGAAACTTACCATTTACAAATACAGAAACACGCTTCACAACTTTTATTTAGAATAAATATGTGAGTCGTCTAGTTTCAAAACCAGATAGATCCATTATGGCCCAGCTTCGATAAAAGAGTAGATCATTTGGCGACCGCTTCGTGGTCTCCAAATGGAAGACTAGGTGGCGCTATATCACGGCCGGTTCCGGCCGCCATGTTTTACCAGGACTCAAATGAAGATTAACCCAAGAAAAAGGTTGTTATAACAAGTTATTACGATTTCAGTATGGCAGTCTGTGGCATGGTGCACGCTCTGCATGCGGGAGATACATATTTCGATCCCCGGTAATTATATTTAATCTAAAAATAAGAACAAAATTGTATTTTGGATGTGAAGATTTGACGTATCCGAGGGTTCGCTGGATCCGATATCCGAAATAAAGGAAGAACAAAAAAAATTATTAATCACATAATTTAATTGATTTCATAATAAAATGAAATTAATCAAACCAGTTTTGTCTTTTTATTTTAATCATCCCGGAATAGGACCGTGACGACGTTCTGCGCAGTCGCGTTGTTAAAAGATCGTGTTTATTGTGATAATGCCGGAGGAATGAAGTAAGCATAATAATTTTTTAATGCTAGGAATACTATGTTATTTTACTAAAGAGTCATTTTAAGAATGATACATGACAATGCATGATACAATGTTATGTTGCATGTTTATTTATTGTTTTGGTACCATGCTTTATACATTTTGCGAAAGTCTTATTTACAAGCTTATTGTATTTCTTCTCATTTAAATCGGAGCCATCTTAACGCACTTAGGCCGGGGACACACTAGAGTCGCGGTTTTTCCGCCACAAACGCTTTTACAGTAGTTACAAAGGAAATCCTATTGCCCGGTTCATACTCGACTCGCGGCAGAAAAACCGCCAGAAACGTTCGCCCGCGGCAGAAAAGCAGCCGCCCGCTGCCACTACTTCTCGCGGTTTTTGGCCGCGTTCCACCTGCCAGTGGATCACAGGACTGAATGGGCGGGGACACATTCAATGCCGCGGCGGCGGCTGCTGAAGAGAATTCAATGAACATATCCACAAATTTTACCTTATTTTCTGTATCTGGTATGAAATTGGGTGTTAGTTATGTAATTTTTTCTCCTGATTACAACTATGCCAAGAGTTTTTTTTCTGGTACACTCATATTTTGTTATACAAAGTGTTGATAATGTCATATTAGAAATCTCGAGCACTTTTTGGGAGTTATTTTAGCTCCAGAGGACCCTGTTTCTTTTTTAACGGCTGTAAACTTTTTCATATTCCTATTCTTTTATTAGATAATTCATAAAGATATTTAAAAAAGTACATTTATGTATAAAAGAGCGACACTATAACAAAAAATTCGCTTTTTATAAAAAGAAAACAATTTAAGTACAATCTCATTCTATAACACCAAAAAAAGTACTCAAAATCGGTAGAGTGCACAAAAAGTTATCAGAAGTACCCTATATACCAGATACAAAATTGTGGAAAGTATACGTAGAAAGAGACACAGAAGAAAGCTACAGTGGAGAAGGAGATGGCACTGATAATGGAGACGACGCAGTTGCACCGAAACCATCGCCAGTCACTAAAATTGATGGAACACCCAAATCATTTGTTCCAAAAACAACTACCCGACAACGTAAAAAAATGGATGAAGTGGACCTCAAAATTTTGCAGGCAATACAGCAAAAAGAACCTGCGAAAAAGAACGAAAAACTGTCTTTCTTTGAAAGTTTGTTGCCTCATGTGGATACGCTTGATAGCAATCAGTGGCTGCAATGCCAAGTTGAAATTCTCCAAGCCATTTCAAAAGTTAAAAATACCCACCCTTTCGTACCCCAAACTAATTATGAAAGCAATTTTTATACTTCCCAAATCCCGCTGTTTCCAACATAATTTAACTGTAATCAACCTGCTCAACAAATGAACTACCCACCATTTCCAACATTTAGTACCCCTCTTTCAAACTATGAAAGATGTGGTCGTCAGCCTTCGCCCAGTCCATCTGCTTCAGGGTCATCTATTGATTTTACAGATATTTGAAATATTTATGTAGGTCATTGTAAGGTAAATGTGGGTATAGTGGACACTGTACCAATAGTGGCCACATAGCTGATTAATTTTAAGTAAAACGAGTTAGAGGCATCGAACAGCGTCGAAATTCATAGGCATAGTAGATTGTGCAATCAGGTAAGCTGATAAATTACCACCGATACCACAGATCAGCATTGGAAGGATATTTAAATATTTGAAAATAACAACATCGGCCGAGTGACTGAAATTTGATTTTGCTTATTGAATCGCGTAAGGAAACGGGTAAGTCGGAACTGATTTTTTCGTATTTATTACCGCTTGATTGACTTTTAAATTTATATCAAGATAAATAAGAGTGTATAAAATAATACTGAATAAAATTTATTTGAAAATGTTGACTTTACGAGGATTTATGGGGGTGTCCACTTTACCAACACATAATCTTAGATTTTCCAATAGTGGTCACAGCAATGGCGTCTTATAGAAACTTAAATAATATTTAATTTGAAAAAGTTTTTTTCATAAACTGTTGATTGGGCTTTAAAATGAGTGCTGTATGAATTTGGTTTCATTCTGGCTTCAGGAACCAAGGTTTCTAAATCATTGAATTTCATGCTAAATTACTCTCAAATCAGCTACAGCGTAGACTTTGGGCCGAAAACTATCAATTTTTTTTTAAATAAAGCTAATTTGATTGAATCTAAAATACATTTCGTTGGGAAGGAAGATTTAATTAGAACTAGACGACTATACCAAGAAAAACCCCTCAATTTCATGCATAAACCCCTCATATAGGCAGAAAAAGACAGGTGTCCACTATTGATGCAAGAGGTGTCCACCATAGAAGCAACAGCTTCATCTATGTGGCCACTATAGATGCAATTTGGAGTACTTTTAAAAAATTAATTAAAAATACTTTGCCCAATCTAATTTAAGTTTTTAATGGTAAAATCGAAAGAAGAAGATCCAATTAACCTAAAAATAGGATGATAACCGTTTCGAAGCAAATGGATTGGTATTTATTAAGAATTTAAGCAAAAATTTTCCTTAAAGTGTCCACTATACCCACATTTACCTTATCCCTCTACTGCCCATGGTAGCATATATGCTACCATAAGTTTAGCTTCAATTTTCAGCATGAAATAAATAAATAATACTGATTTTTAATTTATTACAGCAATAATTGTACCTTTAAGCGTCATAATTTATGAAGTTTAAGTTCAGTCCTCTTTTCAAATTTTTTAAAAAAAATTTTGAAATACCACCTTTGACTTAAAATCCAAAATCGGCCCTACAAGGGTTAATTATAGCTAATTTTTTAAAATATGTTAATGAAATTAATATGAATTCTTTCGATATATTTTTAGAGGAAGAGTTGCTTATATCATCTGTACAAAAAATTGTCATGTAAAAGTATTTTTTAATTGTGAAATAATTAAATTAAAATGATGGTAGCATATTTGCTACCATGGGCATTAGTGGTAGTAAATCCATGCAAGGGATCTAGGTGGCATATTGGCAATCATAAAATATTTTCATGGAAAAAGAGTTTTTCTTAGCGTCAGCTGTTTATTTGAGTTAATTATCTGTATTAATTAGTCAAACTATAAAAATTTGATTAATTTATTAATTAAAAATTTTAAAAATTAATTAATTTATAAAATTTTTTTAAACTTATTTCTTAAGCTTTATCACTTAATAAACTTGGTATTAGGCAAGGGTTTAGCTATATTTATTCGTTTGTTCATTTTTAAATGAAAAAAAGTACGTTTTTAAAATTTAATTAATTTTTTAAATTTTTTTTTAATTTTTCATGAAATATCAAGAAAATTTTATGAAAAATTAAATTTAAAGCTGTGATGTAATACTTAAATAACACTCCTATGAATAATTTATAAATAAAATATTTTAATTATATTTAAAACATCTGTTTTATGACTTTGAAAGTTTTTACTCTGCATTTTTAATTATTGAAATTTACTAAGTAGGCAAATTACAGGCTTAAAATTATTTTTAAAGGCATCAAAATATTTCTAATATGTTTTTAGATAAAACTATCAGTGTGCATTGCATTGTATGCAAAATCAATTGGTAAAAAATATATTTTTTCGTTTTTATTGCATAAAAATCGAAAAAGTACTGGTTGAAAAAAAGAAAAAGAAAAGAAAAAAATCAGTTAAAAGCTGTAAAAGAGGAATAATTTTTATTATAAATAAGTAAAAAAGGTATTTCAGCTCTTTCCACCCAAAAATATAACTATTTTTACAAGAATTAAAAAACTTTGGAATATACCGATCTCCTTCATTTTTTACCCTAATCTGCCCATGGTAGCATATATGCTACCAACCAGAAATCCACAAAATTTTAACAAAATCAAAAAATTTTTGGCATTTTTATTTTATTTGGACCCAAACTACATGACTTAGGCAAAAAAATAATTTTTTCCATAGTAATTTTTTGTAGTGGGCATTAGAGGGTTATTCTGTGTACTAAAATAAAAGTTATTTTTTCAATCTAAAAGTTGTCAAGACAATTAATTACGACGGCGAAAAAGCAAGATTGCGAGAAGCTTGATTCCTTTCCATCATGTGTAGAGCACAGAACAAAAGGCATCCGACCTCAAACAAGACAAGTGTCGACTGACAGGTGATGCAAAATAATTGCGGCCAATATTTGCCGCTTTTATTTGGCCGAGTGTGAACGAAACACGCGGCAGCGGCAAAAAGCCGTCGCGGCGGAAAACCGCCGAATGTGTCTGAGCCCTTAATGTTATCATTTGAGTCGTGGTAAAACATGGCAACCGGCCGTGATACAGTGCCAACTAATCTTCCATTTGGCGACCACGTCGACTTTTATCGAAGCTGTGCCAAAATGGATCCATCTGGTTTTGAAATTGGACGACTCATGTCTTAGGCCGGGGACACACTAGAGTCGCGGTTTTTCTGCCGCAAACGCTTTTACAGTAGTGGCAATGGAAATCCTATTGCCCGGTTCATACTCGACTCGCGGCAAAAAAACCGCCAGCAACGTTCGCCCGCGGCAGAAAAGCAGCCGCCCGCTGCCACTGCTTCTCGCGGTTTTTCGCCGCGTTCCACCTGCCAGTGGATCACAGGACTGAATGAGCGGGCACACATTCAATGCCGCGGCGGCGGCTGCTGGAGAGAATTCAATGAACATATCCACAAATTTTACCTTATTTTCTGTATCTGGTATGAAATTGGGTGTTAATTATGTAATTTTTTCTCCTGATTACAACTATGCCAAAAGTTTTTTTTTCTGGTACACTCATATTTTGTTATACAAAGTGTTGAAAATGTCATATTAGAAATCTCGAGCACTTTTTGGGAGTTATTTTAGGCCCAGAGGGTCCTGTTTCTTTCTTAACGGCTGTAAACTTTTTTATATTCCTATTCTTTTATTAGATTATTCATAAAGAAATTTAAAAAAGCACATTTATGTATAAAAGAGCGACACTATAAAAAAATTCGTTTTTAATAAAAAGAAAACAATTTAAGTACAATCTCATTCTATAACACCAAAAAAAGTACTCAAAATCGGTAGAGTGCACAAAAAGTTATCAGAAGCACCCTATACAGCAGGGGTTTCCAACTGGCGGCCCGCCGGGTCATTTTGTGCGGCCCGCGAAGCTCTCTGAAAACTCTCCAAAAAGTAGCCTCAAAACACCTTTTAGCACACTAAAATTCAAACTTTTTTGGGGGGGGGAACCCCCGACCCCCCCATATGCCTCTTAGATTATGGACTAGCTTCAGTCGTTTTCTTCAGTCGGTACAAGAATTAAAAGTTTGAAGTTTCAAGAGGTCGTTTGTAAAACCTGAAATTCCTCCTGAGCGTAGCAAGGGGGTATGAAGGCTTTTATAACCTGTATCATGAGGAGGAACAAAATGGAGTATCAAAAAATTAGGTAAAATAATCCTCTAAGGAAAATTTACATTTTCTTGAGGAAGGAAGACCTTTTCATTTAAGTAATATTCAGAATATTAAATATATTCAGTATTTCTACCAGTTGTATAAGAGTAAAAAAAATGGTATATCCTCTGGAATTTTGTAAAATACAGTAGTGCATACATTCAAAATATGTAAACAACCTTCGTTCCTCTTTTGCTGGAAAAGTTTCATATTGAAGACTCTCACCCCAAAATATTTTCATCGTTAAAAAGGAGCCAGATTACTTTGCGGCCCGCCACTTGACTTGTGATTTCGATTGCGGCCCGCGAGTACTAAGAAGTTGGAAACCCCTGCTATACAGGGTGATTCTGAAATGGTGCGACAAACTGGGTAGGGTAGGTAGACGAACAAGAAATGGTATAGAAAGGGGGGTCGCGCAGTTACACCGTTAAAGAGCTAGGACCTAATGTAGTGCGAGAGCGTTACAAAAGGACGTTTTGCCAAGGCCCGTTTAACGAAAAAAAACATAATTAAATGAAAAAATTTATTGCATGAGGTACAGCAGTATCCGTACTACTTACATCATAAATTTGATAGAAATTGGACCACTTCACTTGCTAAACCGTAGAGTGAGTTTTAAAACATGCAATATTAATCTTTTAGCCAAAGAATGGAGTTCCTTTAAATTAGTGTAATGGTATTTAAAAAAATGATGATCGGGAAAGGAATTTTTAATGATCATACAGTTTCAATGATCAATGAATGATCATTGAAAATTCCTTCCCCGATCATCTTTTTTCTAAATACCATTAAGGGAACTCCATTCTTTGGCTAGAAGATTAATACTGCGCGTTTTAAAACTCACCCCACGGTTTAGTAAGAGGTCCAATTTCTAACAAATTTATGGTGTAAGTAGTACGGATACTGTTGTACAGCTCCCGTAAAAAAAAACGTTACAGTGGGGTTTGCGGGCGAACCACTTGGGTTAGGAAGGCAAAAGAGGTGTCATTTTTCATTGTTTAGAGTATTCTTTAACCTAAAAAATTTTCGAGTCCTTAGGGGGTCATCTTCATATTAAACGAAACACTAACTTTTTTTTTTCAATGGGGACCCCCAATTATTATGAGATTTTCTGAAAGGTCATCCCTCAAAACCCTTAAATACCCAGTTTCATCCAGATTGATTCACAATTAAAAAATTTTTGAAAAAATAAAAAAAAATTAAATTTTTAAAATCATGAAATATTTTTATGGAAATCGATTCAGGTAGTAATTTTATGAAGAAAGCCAAAATTTCAATCGATTTCACTGAATAGTTTTTGATAAAAACGAACGAGAAAGAACATTCGCGTTATGCATTCGGCAACGGTATACGGCCCCTTAAGATTAAAGTTCGTTTTTATCAAAAACTATTCGGTGAAATCGATTGAAATTTTGGCTTTCTTCATAAATTACAACCTGAATCGATTTCCATAAAAATATTTCATGATTTTAAAAATTTAATTTTTTTTTATTTTTTCAAAAATTTTTTAATTGTGAATCAATCTGGATGAAACTGGGTATTTAAGGGTTTTGAGGGATGACCTTTCAGAAAATCTCATAATAATTGGGGGTCCCCATTGAAAAAAAAAAGTTAGTGTTTCGTTTAATATGAAGACGACCCCCTAAGGACTCAAAAATTTTTTAGGTTAAAGAATACTCTAAACAATGAAAAAAGACACCTCTTTTACCTTCCTAACCGAAGTGGTTCGCCCGCAAACCCCACTGTAACGTTTTTTTTTACGGGAGCTGTACCTCATGCAATAAATTTTTTCATTTAATTATGTTTTTTTCGTTAAACGGGCCTTGGCAAAACGTCCTTTTGTAACGCTCTCGCACTACATTAGGTCCTAGCTCTTTAACGGTGTAACTGCGACCCCCCTTTCTATACCATTTCTTGTTCGTCTTGATGTACTCTACCTACCCTACCCAGTTTGTCGCACCATTTCAGAATCACCCTGTATACCAGATACAAAATTGTGGAAAAATGTGAACTTTTATTCATTTTCGATACTTTCCTGTTTATTTTGTACAAGGATGGTCTTTTAACATTATTTTTAAAATATTCATCGTATATCTTAAATTGAGGAGAAATGGGTGAAATCCCAAAAAAACCTCGATTAACAGGATGCACCAAATAAATCAAAAACGTTTCTATTTATAACTATTAACAACTATATTATAACTATTAACAAAAGGCATCCGACCTCAAACAAGACCAAGTGTCGACTGACAGGTGATGCAAAATAATTGCGGCCAATATTTGCCGCTTTTATTTGGCCCAGTGTGAACGAAACACGCGGCAGCGGCAAAAAGCCGTCGCGGCGGAAAACCGCCGAATGTGTCTGAGCCCTTAGGGCCAGTGGCGGATCCAGGAGGGTGGCCCTCTGGAAAGTGCCCCCCCTTGGAGACCCAAAAAGGTTCTCAAAATGAGTAAAAACCCAACTTTTACAGGTCTAATTTCAAAATTTTTTTGGGGGGAGGACCCCCATAACCCCCATCAGTATCAAAATGGGGTATTCAGTGTTTATTTTTAGGAAATCCCCAAAATTTTGATATTTTGGTTGAAAAAGTAAGGGTATTAGTGTTGAAAAGTGCCCCCCTTAGACTCAAAACGTTTCTAAAAATGAGTTAATACCCTACTTTTACACGTCAAATTTCAATTTTTTTTCTGGGGAAGGACCCCCATACCCCAATGGTAACGCAAGGGGATCTTGTCTGGAAAAGTGTCCCCCCCTTGGAGCCATGCTGGTTCCGCGCATCCTTAGGGCAGGTATGGGCAACCTTTTTGAATCTACGTGCCAAACTCAAAGATTATACTGACGTGGAGGGCCGTAGAGTTGAAAACAGGCAATTGTGAAAAATGAGTCGATTATCTACTTTTTATAAAATTCAATTATTATTTCATTCAAAAGTAATTCCCCCCTAATTATGTAATCCCCCCTTAAGTAATTCCCCCTTAATTAACAGAACTCCCTTTTAATGATACCAGGGCTCCAAGGAAATTTAGTACCCCTACCTGAAAATTTCCTATTTCCATCTTAACAACCACTTAAATTATTTAAATTAAATTAAATTTCTTTTCATTTGCGGTTTATTTCAAAATCTATCTATTTATTCTTTTTTGACTTTTTTAGATACGTATTTCCTTTGCCAGAAAGAGACAGTGATGGAAGAATAGTCTTATTTTGCATAGCCGGTGAGATTTTATCTACCATATTTAAGTTGCATTACTGCATGTGAACTTTTTACAAAAAGATGAATTTTCATTAAACATGTTCTTAAAGTTGCATCTATGAAAAATGTACATTTCTCACTTACAAAGTTAAATCTTATTGCACTGATGAATGCAGAAAATTTAATCTACTATATACTTGCTAGTAGGGTAGGTTGGTACAACTCTTACACTGTAAAAAATATTGGTGTCATTTAACACCTAAAGTGGTGGCAACAAAGTTTCCACCCTTTTGGGAGTATTAAAACACCAGCATAAACTAGGGTTTCATAACACCAAAATTTTTTCATAATGTTGGTGTTATGAAACACCAGCATAAATTGGGGTTTCATAACACCAAAATTTGCTCATCATTTTGGTATTATGAAACCCCAGTTTATGCTGGTGTTTTAATACTCCCAAAGGGGTGGAAACTTTGTTGCCACCACTTTAGGTGTTAAATGACACCAATATTTTTTACAGGTGGGTAATAACTTGAAATTTGATATACAATTGCACAAATTTATAATTTTAGTACATAATAAAATATATTAAAACTTCTAATGAGTTATATAAATAAAATAAATATCTTTCAAATTAGACTTAATTTAAAATAGTAGTAAACATAGTAAATGCAATTTGGCTCGATGGATTCTACGTCACTGTGCATGTGCATGCAAACACACTTCGCGTTTTCAGTTATGTGGTTTTTTTTTCAACTTTTAAATTAAAATATTTAATTACTTTTACACTTTTTTGAAAAATTAACAAATATTTCATTTTATTATACAAAAAAACCATACGGAACACTTGAATGTTTATGAAAATCTGACGCATGCAAGTTACTTATTACCCAAAATGGAAGTAAAATATTTATTATAAAAATAATTTAATGCAAGAAAAAGAAAATTTCTTATGCTTTTTGAATGGATAATGTATAATCACAATTTTAATTATCTTAATTAGAAATGTTAATTATTGACTACTGAATAACACAGTGTACTATCAAACCAATTACAGTTTAAAAAATAATTGCACTTTAAGAGTTTGAAATCTTATCTTATAAATAAATATACAAAACAAAAATAAAATACTGCAAACAATCTTTATTTTAATAAACAATAATACCCTTGAAATTAGCAATTTTTAGCCATAATTTGTATTCAAAATAAAATTTTAAACAATTAAAACTATGATCATTTTGCAAAACCTAATACACTCCCAATTATAATTCCCAGCAAAAGGCGACTTTTTAATGGCAAGTTTCTTCAAAGGGTGCCTATGTTTTTTAACTAAACTAACTTACTAATCCAAAATAAAGGGAGAAAAAATTGCACTCACCTTTTCTGAGAAGTCCAATGGGGAAGCTTGACAACATCAAAACCTGGAAGGTAGGGTTATGGGTTGAAGAAAACACTTCTTAGTTACTGATACTCAAACATTTAATTTCTTAATAATTACACTTTATACATATATACGATAATTACTAGGCCAGAAGCATGAGACATTGAGTCAATTTTTTTTCCATAACAAGAATGTCTCTCTAAAATAAAGCAGCTAGAGTGGGCTGGGCGCACGTGAAGGTAGCATAGGCTTGCCAGTTTTTACACTTCCTTCCTTGAGTTTTTCTAACAAAGTAATTCTCATGCCAAATCGCAAAAGTGTCCAGAGTCTAAGTCGATGAGGAACCAAGGATCTCCACACAACAAGGATCGGCACAGGAGCCGAAGAAGAGCCAGAGACTCCTCCAGGTACTGTAACCAGTGGCGGATCTACGGGGGGGGCTTTCGGGCTGAAGCCCCCCCCAAAACGTCTAACATTTTACTAAGTTTGTCAGAACGCGAAAAATCTATATCCGAAATTCGGATGAGGCGTACCAAAACGGGTTGAAAAAGTGGGGTTTTGGGCCAAAATTTCCGAAAATTTTCTGGGGGAGGACCCCCAGACCCCCCTTTTAATGGTTATAGTTGGATAATTTGCTACTTTTTCCGTATTACCATTAACAAGAGAATTAAATTGGATTATGAAAATTCTTAGCCCCCCCCAAAATCGAATCCTGGATCCGCCACTGACTGTAACCCTGAGCGAAGAAGAACCAGGTACCCCTCCAGGAACCGGGAGCAAGGCAGAACTAGGGAACCGGGACCTTAAGTCAATTGTTTGAAAAAGTTCACAATTCTTATCTGTAAATAGAGGAGTATTAATATGACATAGAGCACGGTCAAGGTACAGTGCCTTGACCAACTCGGAGGGAGAGAGTTTAAAGTCTTCGCCGACCACATGGTAACTGAAAAGACACAGTTAAGACAGTGGAAATGTTATCAAAGCCCATTCACTGTTCTATAGCTGTGCGGCTGAATTTGAGGTCGCTGAACGGTCAAAAGGATAATATGTATAAGTACCAAAATTTTTTTTGTGACCATTCAGTCGCAGTTACAGCTCATTTAATGAGCTTTCTTATTTTTTCAGATTCAGGGATTTAGGTTTTCAACAAGCTAATACAAGCTTTAAAATATTTTTTGTGTTTTTCATGCATAGAATTTAGTAGACCGAAATAAAACAAATGTTCAGCGAATTGGCAGATTTCCGCCAATTGGCGGAAGAATCACATGTATGTAATAACTAATAATGTTAGCAAATTTATGCAGCTGAGAATTTTCAATACTGGGTCACATGAGTAGTTTCACAAAGTTTAGGTCAACAGGGGTGTACTTAGCAGAAATTTGGTTCTATTTGGGCGGCTTTCACAAAATATTTTAAGATAAATTTTTTTTTCACATGGAGAGTGTTGTACCTACGGACGGTTGTACCTTCAGCCCCCTCCTTTTAAAATTCGAGAAAAAATGTAAATTTGAATTTGTGGTCGATTTTAAATGTAAACAGATGCTATCTAGTTGCTAACGTGAAATCAGCTGTTTAAAATATTATTTAAATTTTCTATAATAAAAATACTGTTTTTAGGTGCTCAAAGTTTTTTTTAGTGCATCACTACATTAATTATTTTCTTCCTCTATGATTATGATATGATAAAATGGGATATATGGGGGAATCCCAGAGATTTTGACTTTTTAGTTTTGATATTAGAAATCGTCAGATCTCAGTTCTTTTATCTTTTATAGAACTTTGAATGCAAAAACACCTGATGCTGTACCTTCGGACACCATACGTGTTGTACCTACGGACACGTTCTTGTGGGTGTCTGTAGCTAATCAGCGTTTTAGAATCAGGTTTCATTTAACTGAATACATTTTAATAAATATTAAATTAATTCTAAATGGTAATCTATTTGTCAGCGATTATTTTCAAGTGAATTTTAGATGAAAAATCAACTATTTTGTGATCTAAACTACTTTTTTAAATTTATGATTCTACTTGGAATTTAATGTAAAATATGGTGTAAAACTCTAAGCACCCTATCGCGTTTAAGTATGATGATTAAAAAAACTTAAACTTTCCACTGAAGAAAATTTACCACCAAATTATTACTGTTATTACCACCAAATGCTTGCACAACTAAGTGTCGATCGAATTGGTTTTTTTTTGGATCAGTGAAGTTGTCAGATCAATCAGCATGATTGATGAAACTATTACCTTAAATTCTGATCTGAAAATACCATGTGATTTTTGTGTTTTTGGTAAAAAAGCAAGACTTTTATCATTCAACTTCGTTTTAATGATCATTTACGATCTAAAACTACATTACTTTAAAAAATATATTTTCAATTTTAAAAAGGCTTGAAATGGGTTATTAAAAGGTTATTCATCAATAAAAATGTTTATTCTTAGCTTTTTTCAACTAAAACTTCCCTTTTTATGGGTGTCCACAGGTACAACTGGGTCTGTCCATAGGTACAACAGGTTGTTGTACCTTTGGACACTAATTTTTCCAAGTTATTATACATAATTAAAAATCCAATTTTTAAGATTTTGGCTAGTAAAAAATATCTCTCAACTCACAAAGGTTAGGACTATAGGTTGGGCACTTTAAATGGTCAAAATGTGATTTTACCTGTCTTAGAAAAATCCAAACGTGATTTTTGTCCATAGGTACAACACTCTCCCCTATATGTTACGGGCAAAGTGATTAATTTGGCATTATTTTAATAATGCCCAGAGTGGAAGCGGGCAAAGCGATAAATTTCATTCATAATTTTGTTGAATTTATCACATTGCCTGGCCATTATTAATAATGCCCAATTAATCACTTTGCCCATAACATATATATATATATATGTTATGGGCAAATACAGGGTATATACAGGGTGTAAAGAAAAGTCCCTTTACCCTGTAATAAGTTGCTAACGGAGCAAGCTAAAGCTATGCAGTTAAGGTTACGGTATAGTAAAGTGACTATGCGCAATCGAATGCGACCAACCGCAGCGCCCTCTAGCGGAGATTTTAGGAGTTAAAAATTTTATTTTAAAAACTATTAAGAATTTGTTAAAATAGTCAATTACAAAGTTGTAGAGCAGCATCGATTTAGTAGGAAAAGACACCTTAATCAAAAAAATATCTTGAATAGAACCCCTAAAACGCGCGCTCAATTAGGTTGAATTTATGTCGATTTTACGTCTTAAAACGCTTCTCACGAGGCGAAAATGAGAAATTTTCAATTTAATCACTTAAATAAATGAATAAAAGTATTCTTTACTCATTAAATTGAAAATTTCTCATTTTCGCCTCGTGAGAAGCGTTTTCTGACGTAAAATCGACGTAAATTCAACCTAATTGAGCGCGCGTTTTAGGGGTTCTATTCAAGATATTTTTTTGATTAAGGTGTCTTTTCCTACTAAATCAATGCTGCTCTACAACTTTGTAATTGACTATTTTAACAAATTCTTAATAGTTTTTAAAATAAAATTTTTAACTCCTAAAATCTCCGCTAGAGGGCACTGCGGTTGGTCGCATTCGATTGCGCATAGTCACTTTACTATACCGCTACCTTAACTACACAGCTTTAGCTTGCTCCGTTAGCAACTTATTACAAGGTAAAGGGACTTTCCTTTACACCCTGTATATATATATATATATATATATATATATATATATATATATATATATATATATATATATATATATATATATATATATATATATATATATATATATATATATATATATATATATATATATATATATATATATATATATATATACAGGGTGTCCCACGAGAAGTGGCCCAACCCTTTAACTTTTGAACCCCTACAGATATAGTCATGAAAGTGGGGTCTAGGTATAGTAAAGTGCCCATGCTCTATCCGATGAGATAACTTTCAACGCCCTCTAGCGGAAAATTTAGGAGTTATAATTTTTATTTTAAAAACTGTGTGAGGTATGTGAAAAAAGTCAATAACTAAGTTGTAGAGCATCATCGATTTAGTAGGAAAAGACACCTTAAGCAGAAAAATATCTTGAATAAAACCCCTAAAACGCAAGCTCAATTAGGTTGAATTCACGTAGTTTTTACGTCTTAAGACGCCCCTCACGAGGTGAAAATGAGAAATTTTTATTTTTATGATTTAAGTAAATGACTAAAAGCATTCTTAGTTCATTAAATTGAAAATTTCTCATTTTCGCCTCATGAGGAGCGTTTTAAGATGTAAAATCTACGTAAATTCAACATATTTGAGCGTGCGTTTTAGGGATTTTATTCAAGATATTTTTCTGCTTAAGGTGTCTTTTCCTACTAAATCGATGATGCTCTACAACTTAGTCATTGACTTTTTTCACATACCTCACACAGTTTTTAAAATAAAAATTACGACTCCTAAATTTTCCGCTAGAGGGCGTTCAAAGTTATCTCATCGGATAGGGCATGGTCACTTTACTATACCTAGACCCCACTTTCATGACTATATCTGTAGGGGTTCAAAAGTTAAAGGGTTGGGCCACTTATCGTGGGACACCCTGTATATATATATATATATACAGGGTGTCCCACGAGAAGTGGCCCAACCCTTTAACTTTTGAACCCCTACAGATATAGTCATGAAAGTGGGGTCTAGGTATAGTAAAGTGACCATGCTCTATCCGATGAGATAACTTTCAACGCCCTCTAGCGGAAAATTTAGGAGTTATAATTTTTATTTTAAAAACTGTGTGAGGTATGTGAAAAAAGTCAATGACTAAGTTGTAGAGCATCATCTATTTAGTAGGAAAAGACACCTTAAGCAGAAAAATATCTTGAATAAAACCCCTAAAACGCAAGCTCAATTAGGTTGAATTCACGTAGTTTTTACGTCTTAAGACGCCCCTCACGAGGTGAAAATGAGAAATTTTTATTTTTATGATTTAAGTAAATGACTAAAAGCATTCTTAGTTTATTAAATTGAAAATTTCTCATTTTCGCCTCATGAGGAGCGTTTTAAGATGTAAAATCTACGTAAATTCAACCTATTTGAGCGTGCGTTTTAGGGATTTTATTCAAGATATTTTTCTGCTTAAGGTGTCTTTTCCTACTAAATCGATGATGCTCTACAACTTAGTCATTGACTTTTTTCACATACCTCACACAGTTTTTAAAATAAAAATTATAACTCCTAAATTTTCCGCTAGAGGGCGTTGAAAGTTATCTCATCGGATAGGGCATGGTCACTTTACTATACCTAGACCCCACTTTCATGACTATATCTGTAGGGGTTCAAAAGTTAAAGGGTTGGGCCACTTCTCGTGGGACACCCTGTATATATATATATATATATATATATATATATATATATATATATATATATATATATATATATATATATATATATATATATATATATATATATATATATATATATATATATATATATATATATATATATATATATATATATATATATATATATATATATATATATATATATATATATATATACAGGGTGTTTCAAAATTGCGTTGCACAGCTTTTATTCGGAACCAGTGCCTCCTAGGGTCATGGAAGTAAGGTCTACCCCTAGGTAAGTGACCCTGGAAAACCCATTGAGAGGACTTACAGCGCCCCTAGCGGCGAAATTAAAAAGTTAAAAAAATTAATTTAAAAACTAAAGGAGATAGAACAAAAACCTCAATGAAAGTATTGTTTCCAACGTCAAGAAGAACTCATTGAAAAAAAATTTCATCAAAATATCTTGAATATTCGCGGAGATATTAGCATGTGAAAATAGCACTTTTTCAGGGGTCAAAAAGTAAAAAGTTCGCATATTTGCAATTTTTTTGATTTTTTGATTAAATTTTGTGTTCTCTCAACTAAAAAAACACAAAACTACACAATTTCACTGAAAAATTTGCAAATATGCGAAATTTTTACTTTTTGACCCCTGAAAAAGTGTTATTTTCACATGCTAATATCTCCGCGAATATTCAAGATATTTTGATGAAATTTTTTTCAATGAGTTCTTCTTGACGTTGGCAACAATACTCTCATTGAGGTTTTTGCTCTGTCTCCTTTAGTTTTTAAATTAAATTTTTTAACTCTTTAATTTCGCCGCTAGGGGCGCTGTAAGTCCTCTCAATGGGTTTTCCAGGGTCACTTACCTAGGGGTAGACCTTACTTCCATGACCCTAGGAGGCACTGGTTCCGAATAAAAGCCGTGCAACGCAATTTTGAAACACCCTGTATATATATATATATATATATTGGGTTGTCCCATAAGTTCTGTTACTTTTTACAAAGTTTCGTGTTTGAAAATTTTTTATGAAAAACTGGTAATAGATGGAGATTTCAAACAAAAGGGATTTTGATATATGTATATTTATGAACATAACGTGGGATTTTTGTAGTTCTCGTGATATTATTTCTTTTCAAAATGGTGGTTTGAAAAAAAGACCACAAACGACGATTTTCGCGTAATTTTGTTCTTTTTAAAAAAAAACTAGGAAGAACGCATAGTTCAGGGCTAAAAAAAGTTTTACTATATATTTGAAATGTTTAGTTTGAGATGTCATAGTTTCAAGATAATTCGATAAGTTTAACTTAGTAAATTTCGGTCCAAAACATAACATCTATTGCAAAAAACTTTCCTCAGTAATGTTAGTCATTTCAAAGAAATTTTTACGAAAAATAGCATCAAAATCAATAAAAAATCTTAGGAAAGACCCAAGTATTCAAAATATGCAGTATATTAAATTATATCTGAACTTAAGTTCAGAAAATAGTGCGCACAATGCAAGCGCGCAACGTTTTAGCCTATCCCACTTACACTCGATGAACTTACGCTCAGCGAACAAAGCAATTTTCTTTGCTTCATACGAAAACATTACAATAAAAACAACTCCTTGGCAATTAGAAATAAATCAATTGAATGATATTATGAAAAGATACTTTCAATGCATAATTGGCATCAATTCAATGCATTAACAAGCATTATGGTTCAAAAAACACCTGCCTTTAATTACTTCATACCAGCTGCTTAGAAAAACAATAGGCGTGCTTTAAAAAACACGTGAAATTACCAATATATGAAGTTTTAAAGCCAAAATTTCCAACCTTAAACTTATCGAATCATCTTGAAACTTTGACATCGTAATCTAAACATTTCAAATATACAGTAAAACTTTTTTAGCCATGAATTATGCGTTCTTCCTAGTTTTTAAAACAAAAGAAAAAAATTACACGAAAATCGTCATTTTTGGTCTTTTTTTCAAACCGCCATTTTGAAAAGAAATAATATCCCGAAAACTACCAAAATCCCACATTATGTTCATATATATACATATATCAAAATCCCTTTTGTTTGAAATCTCCACCTATTACCAGTTTTTCATCAAAAATTTTCAAAGACAAAACTTCGTAAAAAGTAACAGAACTTATGGGACAACCCAATATATATATATATATATATATATATATATATATATATATATATATATATATATATATATATATATATATATATATATAAGTATATTTTTAAATATTAAGAAAAGTCTATTTTACAAATCATCATAAAGCTAAAAGAATAAAATGAGCAATAATAATAAGAAAAAAATACCCAGTGCTTCAGGTGGGGCACCTTTCAACAGATTTCGGTTTTTATTATTTTGTGGCCTAACAAATTGACGCATCCTAAAACTTTCACTTGCATATCCTACCGTGGTCTTTCGGACACATTGTGTAATTTTTACCAAAGTTCTCAGAGAAAATTAAGTAGTCCAAAATTGCGTTTTAAAAAAGGTTCTCTTCAGTTGAAATCTGGCAATCGGGTGGGGCAGGTTTCAACAGCGGGTTTATTTCCAAATTTTGAAAGTTTTAATTGATTTAACTTTTAATACATTGAAATATACATTATAATAAAGATATTTTACTAGTTTGGAGTAAAAATTTCTAAAAAAATTTTCCAAATTTTGATGTTTTTCTGTTTTTTGACTCAAATAAGTGTTTAACTTTATTTTTTCATTTAAAAGTTCTTTTGAGCTGTATTACAAAAATATCTTGTTAATTCGAGTATTTTTCGATCAGAATTTACCAAGGATATTCTATTTTTAATCTCTTTTAATTTATGTAAAATTTTGCTACTTACTAGTCATCAGAGAGGAATAAAATAAAAAGTTTTATTGAAATTGATGCATATATTTACTGAATGCATAAAAATAGTTTTTAAGACTCGTACAGTAGCAGTAATTTTAAAAATTGTATGTATTTTAATGTGAATAATATAAACCAATTTTTAGCTGTTTTTCGTTAAAAATAAATTACCTTAATAAAATAATATTATATGCCATATAAATTATTTCAAAGAGTTTACTTCAAGAAAAAACATTGCGAAATCCCAATATGCCAAGAAAACCTCATTTTTGTGGTGTTGAAACCTGCCCCATTGTAAGTGTTGAAAGGTGCCCCACCTTTGTTCCTCACTGTTTAAGGCCCCTCAAATCCTTCAAATAAAGATATCAGTTTGAAAATGGTATACATAGAAGCAGAAGACATTAATGAATATTATATGAAAAAATCTCACACCTAAATTAATAAAAAGGGGGTAAAATCCAATTTTTTCAAAGAATTCAAAAAGTTACTTTGGGACGTCAAAATCAACTTTACTCGATTATAAAAAATTTTAAAGGTGAAACTGTGGAAATACAACGGACAAATGTTCTCATGATAAAAAGCATTATTTAACACCAGATGGCATTTCAATCAAACGCATAACTAACGAGAAAACTATTTTAATCGAAAACGAAACTGTTGAAACCTGCCCCACTCTCCCCTACAAATCTTTCCAACCTGATTATATTAGGCAATATTTTTTATTTATGCATAAAGGCGGAAACAAATTGGAGCCGAGCGGAGTAAGCGAACAGCCACGAACACGCTCTGCGCTAGCGCCGCTCTTAGCGCCTCCGAGTTGCGCGTGCCCAGAGCGTGTTCGTGGCTGTTCGCTTACGCCGCTCGGCTCCAATTTGTTTCCGCCTTAAAATATACATAGCAAAATTTAAAAGAAGTTGAGATATTTTATTTGTGTTTTATATTGATGTTTGATTACTTTGAGCAATATAGCATCATAGTACTAGAAGCTTGCGCCCAGCTAATCCTAAAGTACCAAATACCCTAATATTGAATTCTGTAATGGACAATTAAAGTAAACTAAACATGTCATTTTAATGTGCTAATTCAAAAATTGTTAGTTATCCCAATAAGATTTTAAAAAAACACTTGTAAACCCTGTTTTTTTGTCAAACAAACACACGAATTTATTATTATTATCATTATATCATTACATAAACTAAGGAGAAAAAAGAACAAGACAAATCAGGGAGGGGGGAAATACATATGAATATCAAATTCAAATATTTCAATGAGGGAGGAGCTTTAAACCCCTTCTTTATATATTCGGAGCTCATTGCTGCTCCAACAATTGTTCATTTCCGTTAACGTTCCCGCTAAATATAGCCTATCACTTTAGAACGCCATATATTCAAATATTGACAAACTTCTTGGCACAGCTTAGATAAGGGTCAACCAGCTGCCATGTTTACCCACAGCTCAAATGATGACACACAACCATATATAGATCTAATTTGAGCTGTAGGTAAACATAGGGGCTGGTCGACTCTTATCGAAGCTGTGCCCTTTTCTTATCTTTAATGAAACTGAACAGTTATTTATCTTCTAATTAATCAATCATGTGTTCAGGGACTAATCCAGGATTTTAAACTAAACCCCCATTTTTGTTTAAAACTTACACATCCTTTTAATTTTTGTGAAAAATTGTAAAAGCTTTTTCATTATTGTGAATTTTTTTATAAGTTTTCTGAAGGGGAACTATAAAATTAATGAAAACAGCATTTAATTACTTATTTTGCTACAGTTTTATAGCAATTTAAAGATAATTCAACAATAAATGTTCGTCTATCATTAAAAAAAAGTTTTAGAATTTTTGTGAGGGTGCCGTTTTGCCAAGTACATTTTTTGTGAAGGTGCCGATAAACGGTACCTAGATTGGCCTGCATTAGTCCCTGGTGTTTGAAATTATTTATCAAATTTTCCACTTTTTTGTCCATTACAATACAATATAACATGGTGGTAATTAGCGGGGTAAACAAATCGAATCCGGTCTGTAACTGCATAGTGGAAAACCTGTGGTATCCAAGTATTGAATCGATATAGCTAAATTTGGGGGTAAATATCTGCACGCCGGATTCACTTCATTTACCTTTAGCAGGGGTAATATTCCGTAATCAAGGTTTTCGCCAAACTTTGGCGATGAGCATTTTATTATATGTAATAATGTTAAATGTTGGCGCGACTTCCTCCACGCTTTGAAATTCGATCTGGCCAAGTTTGGCGAAAACCTTGATTATGGAATCGGTCCCTTTAGCGCAGGGGTTCCCAAACTTTTTTGGCCCGTGGACCCCCTGAGGACATTTTTTGTACCCCGTGGACCCCTGTCTAAGAGACCGTTTAAAAAGTTGCTAAAAATATTATGTTTTTGATATAAATTTCTAAACCACGCATAAATTTTGTAATTTTTTAAGTGTTTTTTCCTGCATTGATAATAATTTCATTTCACACTTTCAAATATTTAAACAAAACTTTTTAATTTTTGCCTTTACACGATATTTTTAATGAAATTATTAAAATCAAACATATAAAAAGTTTGAAGTAAAAACAAATCTAAACTTTTAATATCACTACATTTCAAGACAAAAACTTTTAATTTTAGCAATAAGTTTTGGTCGCAAGTTTGACAAAGTTAATGGCTTATGATAGTGAGTTTTTCATTTGCCAAATAATAAAAGTTCAGAAATAACTACAATTTATATATGGCATGTTAACAAACAATATTTAATTGCGTTCAACTATTGAAAAGAAATCAAATTGCCATTGATATGGTTACACAACATTTTTAATGAAATTATTAAAATCAAACATTTAAAAAGTTTGAAACTAAAAACAAATCTAAACTTTTAATATCATTACATTTCAAGGCACAAAAACTTTTAGCTTTAACAATAAAACTTTTGGTCACAAACTTGCCAAAGTTAATGGTTTATGAGTGAGTTATTCATTCATCCAATCATAAAATTTCGGAAACAATCACAATTATATGGCATGTGAACAAACAATATTTAATTAGGTTCAACTATGAAAAGAAGTCAAATTATACATTACGGAAATTGAGTTTTAATTTATGAAATTGAATTATGCGCGCCTGGTCGGTGGATCTTCATTGCGAAAAGAGAGAAATGATTCCCTTCTAGCGTTGCGAGGACTCTGTGATAACAAACTTTTCATATTATATGTACTAAAATTTGGTTTTAAAAAAGACAAAATTTTTGAAACTTATCAAAGTTTTCCATTTTAATGAAATTTTTCCCGTGAACCTCTGAAAGTTGCTGTGGACCCCCTAGAAGTTTCTGTGGACCCCCAATTTTCATTTTCATACCCGTGGACCCCCTAGAAGTCGCTGTGGACCACTGGGGGTCCATATGGACCACTTTGGGAACCGCTGCTTTAGCGGGTACATTAACGGAATTAAACCCCATAATTTAACAATTAGATATGCTCAGGTTCAAATCCTTCATATTATTTTTCAAGAGTCAATTTAACCTGTTTTACATCAAGTAATTTATTATTCAAACAAAATAGTTGATGACCAAACCCCACAGCCACATAGCTAAAATCTTGGGTAAATGAAGCAAATCCGGGCTGCAGCTGAAATTGGCATTTTTTTTGTCGCCAAGTGGAAAACCGATGGCTTCCTAGGATTAATTTGTTATCACCAAATTTGGCGATGAAAATCTGCAGCCCAGATTCGCTTCATTAACCAAATCTGGAAGGGGATATGGAGAAATTAACTGAAGATGTGAGAAGAAGGTTGTGAGTCGTGTTGAATTTTGTTCATAAAAAGTGGGAAGCGATATTCAAAAGTCAGATCCATGTTTCAACTTCTTAATAACTTTTTGGGATTTCTCTAAAATATTTGAAAAGCTATTCAACTCGTTACAATTTCAACAAAGCAGGACCTATTTCCCTTCCCTTATTTCACAAAAACATAAATCTGCTCGAAAGAACACAATTTAATGCTTATTTTAAATTTCCAAAATTATGTGAATTTTTATAATTTCGCAAAACAAGGGCATTTCACAATAGGTTCAGACTCTCCTCGTCATTTCCAAAAGACATTACTAAAAGCAGAAGCCGAGAAAAAACTAATCCAACGACGAAGAGGGTAAACATTACCAACCATTCAAGCTATAAGCGCGAAACCTAAGCCTGACGAATCGACTGGGAAAACCGTAACAAGTTGTACAGTAACATATAATAGTAACAAGTTATTTTATACAAAAGAAATAGGCGAATATTTGGCGATGGACATGCTATCGGTAAGGTAAATAGTGAAAAGTTTGCTTACCTAATGAACGCCGATCTTTATACACAAATAAAGAACAACATGGCCGATGGACGTTGCCGTTGCCAGATGGTGTAATGATAGAAATAAAAGAGAGTATGATTAGTATGAACGGGTTGGTGTTCAATGACACCATTGAAAAATGGGTACGAAAATCCAGTTTTTGGCGTTTCTTGAGCTCGAAAAGAGAGACGTAATACACTTTTTATTCTTACAACACCATTAAAGGATTATTTAACACTAAATTTGTCGTTGACACCATATGTGGAGTCTATTAACACCCCATTTCATATTCCTTTAACTCTAAATAAGTGTAGAGAGGGTGTAATAATACTCTTTATTTTTTACAGTGTACAAAAAAAACCCTCTATAGTTGACATTGTTGGGGTAACCAAGTTTGAGAGTTCATCTACGCTACGATTTGGTTGTATTGCTTCTTTGTTTTTCCAAATTTATAAAAAATTTTAAACATAATTTATTTGAAGCTTTGCTTCGTCTTGCATCAATTACCATTGATTTGATGCATCTGTATGCTCTAGAGTTCAAACCAATACTACGCCTTTAATTTTAAAAGCTAAAAAACATTGAACTCTTACGAAAATTATATACAGGGTGTCCCATAAATAATGGGTCACACTTCTAGGGGGAATAGTAGACCCCTAGACGAGTCAGAATCACATAGGATTAGGGGGTCCCAGACCAAATCCCAGGGAGTTAAAAATGGAGCGACACCCCAAAAAAATTATTGAAAATTCTAATTTTTAGAAGAACTACTATTGATAAAAATTCCATTATGGTCTCAAAAATTGTGGTTTAATATGATCTTTAAAATTATCTTAAAAGTTTTCAGTTAAAAAATTTTTTTATTAGAAAAAAGTTTAAAAACCACAAAAAAATTTGAAAATTCTGCCAAAACTTTATTTTGTGTTTCGAAATCCTTTCTTTTGATTTAATAATCTGAAAGATCATTGTCGAAAACCCTTAAGTCCAAAGTGTCACGTAAAAACCATCAATATTAAATGCTTGGGAGCCTGTTAAAGCATGGTTCATCTCAGTTTTTTGGGTCCGCAAACTGTCGTTTCGGAAACGGCTATAGGAAACCACTTTGCGCTCGCAAAAAACGAACTTTAACAGGATCTCAAGCGTTTAATACTGATGGTTTTTACATGACACTTTGGACTTAAGGGTTTTCGACAATGATCTTTCAGATTATTTAATCAAAAGAAAGGATTTCGAAACACAAAATAAAGTTTTGGCAGAATTTTCACATTTTTTTGTGGTTTTTAAACTTTTTTTGTAATAAAAAAAATTTTTAACTGAAAACTTTTAAGATAACTTTAAAGATCATATTAAACCACAATTTTTGAGACCCTAATGGAATTTTTATCAATAGTAGTTCTTCTAAAAATTGGATTTTTCAATAATTTTTTTGGGGTGTCGCTCCATTTTTAACTCCCTGGGATTTGGTCTGGGACCCCCAAATCCTATGTGATTCTGACTCGCCTAGGTGTCAACTATCCCCCCTAGAAGTGTGACCCATTATTTATGGGACACCCTGTATAGTTTGAATTCATTTCATTCAAAGAACCTTTGCCGAGAGGTTATCATTTTATCACGATTCATAAGTAATCAAAAATGATTTGAGACTGCAAATTAAAATTATATTATACTTACAGACTAATATAAAATAGCCTATTAATTAATATTTCGTTTAATCATATGCTAATTACATTGTGTAAAATTTGAAAAATGTATCTAATCGATTACTTAAATAATTCAAAACAGAAATTATTGAAGTTAGTTTTTTAGGGGGACACAAAAGATCGAAATATTGAGAAGCGAGGGTTGCCTAAAGTTTCTAAGTCACCTGCAGCAGCAAAAAAAATACCTTTCTATTATCTTTCTTGACACTCAGTGGCGGCTCGAAACTAAAATTATAAGGGGTGCTGCTCCGGCGGTACCAAGTTGGAAATGGCAACTTATTTTAAGCGTTATAAGGCCAAATAAATCACTAAAAAAACTTGAAAAGTGTTTAAGTATAGCCTTAATCAGATTTGAGTACAAAGTATTAATAAATCTGATTGTGTCTTTAAATTTTAAAATTCAGTGAAAGAATACTAACAAGAAAATAAAAAGATCATAGAGCAAACTCATACATTTACTCAATTCGTATTTTTACTCTAAAATATCACTATATTAATTTAAAATTGAAATAAGACAACAATTGAAAAAATCAAATAGAAAAAATGGGAACAATATAAAATTTCGATTTCACACTTAATTATTCAAAAACCTGTGACTTACCTACACTAGCGGAAATAAAAATCCCAACACCAAGAAGGAAAGGAGATATCAAAGTAAAATTTATTTCTATGATTGAACATAGTATCAATGTGAATTGATTAAAAAATCAGCCTTCCTGGATGTTTGGGGGCCGAGAAAATCGGTGAGGAGTGTTGTCTCCATAGGTATCCATTACAGCCGTCACACGTCATGGTATTGAGTGACAGGGGATCTAAATGACTTTTGAGGGATTGGAGGACCATGTTGCCTCCTCAGGTAGTCCAAATTCCTATGGTGCACCAGCGGACGTTGCATGCCGGGCTAGGTGATTTCTCCTCATTGACCGGACTTGTTTTGTGGGTGTTGGTTCTAGAGAACGGGAAAGACGGGGTAAAAATGCAAACTAGGGGGTTAAGAAGAAAGCTTGGACATTGCATACAACATGTGGTTGTGCATATTTCTCTTGTAATTTGTCCCCAGGACAGGTCTGAGGGTAAGGACGGTCTACCGGCTGCAAAATCTCAATGACGCAGCTCTGGTTGGAAAAAAGTACTGGTGAATCATACTCAGGAGTTGCAGAAATGGAATCCAATGCATCCCTACTCCGTTACCCTGCATTACCACTCCATGGAACGATTAGAAAATCATCAGCTGAGTGCGCTCTCTCAATTGTGTCTTCAAACTCATACCCAACCGTCGTGGTGCTCCAAACCGAAGCAGGATTCTCTCATAAACACAATGTCATGAAATTGGGATTTTCATTTCCTTAATTCGTGCACTATTGGAAACAGAAATGCCCATTTTAAGCCCCTTGTTTATAGACAAAGATGTAAGAAGCTATGCGGACCGAACGGACGATCCGCAATACTGCAAACGACATCCATTCCACTGCCGCTTGTCCTCAGTATGATCTACCGGTATTTTGGCCAACCAAAGCTGCTTCATTGAGGTTTTTTAGCCGGTTGTCCGTCCTTACCTTCATACCTGTCCTGGGGACAAATTTCAAGAGAAAAATGCACAAACACATGTTTTATGCAATGTCCAAGCTTTCTTCTTAACCCCCTATATTGCATTTTTACCCTGGCCTATCCGTTCGTAAGAACCAACACTCACAAAACATGTCCGGAGAAAGAGGAGAAATTACCTAGCCCGGTATGCAACGTCCGCTGGTGCACCATATGAATTTGGACTACCTGAGGAGGCAACATGGTCCTCCAATCCCTCAAAAGTCATTTAGAGCCCCTGTCACTCAATACCATGACGTGTGACGGCGGTAATGGATACCTATGGAGACAACACTCCTCACCGATTTTCTCGGCCCCCAAACATCCAGGAAGGCTGATTTTTTAATCAATTCACATTGATACTATGTTCAATCATAGAAATAAATTTTACTTTGATATCTCCTTTCCTTCTTGGTGTTGGGATTTTTATTTCCGCTAGTGTATATTTAACTGATAATTACTACATCTTGCAAAGATTAAGTTGATTTCATTTATATGTTACCGTTAAAGTATATAATGCAGTTATTTCATAGAATACCTAGTTATTCCATGAAATAACTGATTGTGTCCGTTAAAGTGTGTAATATGTTATTAATTTTACACTTTAACTAGTTATTCTATGAAATAACTAGGTATTCTATAAAATAACTAATGATAGACAGTTAAAGTGTAAAATAAGCAATTTATTTAAAATGAAATTAAACTAATGATATAGTAGACAATTAAAATGAAAAAAGAAGGAATTTATCTACTTTATGCAGCGTATAAATGGTATTTATGGAAACGTACCATAAAATCCTTTTTTACAACGAGGATTAATAAAATGACACTTGGAATTACAATTAATTAATTCCCTGTGGCCTGGAATAGTTCATAAATGCAGTAGGTAAATGGAAGGTAAATGTATTAGTCGTGCGAGATATATGATATAGAGATTATTTTGCTTCTACCCCCAAAATCCCGACAGTGTCGAAATCCCGACAGGTCAAAATCCTGACAATCAATTGCCCGGCATGTAAGTTGCCAGATAACTCATATTGGTCTCTAATTTTAAGTAAGGGCATTCTATTTAAGTTTTATGTTGCTTGACCACAGGTCAAGATTTCTCTTTTTGGCTAAAAATCAGTGTAAAATAATGATGAAGTTGGTAACTAATATTTTGTATTTCCTATATTTATATAGCATGTCTTTTTGGTTCGGGCTGACCATTGGTCAATCCAGTTTGCTTTTTGGTACTGCTATTCTTTGGCAGTGAAGTAGGTCATGTGGGGGCTCAAAGCAAATGCCTTGAGATGAGTAACATTTTGATCTTGACCAGTGGTCAATCCAGTTTTTATCGCTGTTTTCAGCTTTTCCAACCTTCTCTTTTTGTCTCGCTGTTATTTTTTTAGGGGGGGTCCCTATCCTTGTGTTACTCCCATTTAACCATTGGTAATTTCTGAATTTTTCGGCTTAATAACTATTATTTATCTGGGAGCCTCTCTAACGGCATAATTAGCTGGTCAATAGTCATAGGAACATTTTTCGCTTAAACACAAATTAAAAATTTGGTGTCCTATTATATTGTCAGTTTTGGTTAAAATATAAAGTCAAAAAAATTCAACAGTTACCAACGGTCCAATGGGAAAAACACAAGGTCAGGGACCCCCCCTAAAAAAACAGCGAGACAGAAAGAGAAGGTCAGGAGAGCTGATAACAGCGAGAAAAACTGGATTGACCACTGGTCAAGATATATTGACCAGTGGTCAAGACCAAAATGTTACTCGTCTCAAGGCATTTGGTTTGAGCCCCTACATGACCTACTTCACTGCCAAAGCACAGCAGTACCAAAAAGTTAACTGGATTGACCAATGGTCAGCCCGAACCAAAAAGACATGCTATATAAATATAGGAAATACAAAATATTAGTTACCAACTTCATCATTATTTTACACTGATTTTTAGCCAAAAAGAGCAATCTTGACCTGTGGTCAAGCAACATAAAACTTAAATAGAATGCCCTTACTTAAAATTAGAGACCAATATGAGTTATCTGGCAACTTACATGCCGGGCAATTGATTGTCAGGATTTTGACCTGTCGGGCAAGTGGCTTGTCGGGATTTCGACCTGTCGGGAAAGTGGCTTGACGAGATTTCGATCCTCTCGGGATTTTGGGATATCGGGATTTCGACCCTTTCGGGATTTTGGGGTGTTGGGATTTCAACCCTGTCGGGATTTTGGGTTGTCGGGATTTCGGGGTGTCGGGATTTCGGCTCTGTCAGGATTACGGCTGTCGGGCAAGTGGCTTGTCGGGATTTTGACCGGATACCGATTATTTTACACTTTAACGGGCTGCAAATCGTTATTCTATGAAATAACTAGTTAAACCATGAAATACAAGAGAATTATACGCTTTAACGGACACGATCAGTTATTTCATGAAATAACTAGGTATTCTATGAAATAACGGATTTCATACTTTAACGGTAACATATATAGTACTATATCCTAGAAAATGAAACTAATATCTACATTGCGAATGAAAATTGTTTGGTATAAAAAGAAATAAAAACGTGACTACAAAAAAGTAAACCAAAATCTTTAAGCCGAAACAGGAGGAAATATTATGTTTCTCTCTGTTGAAAAGAAAAAAAAGCTATAAATAAAAAATTAAAACTGTGGTGGAAAGTTTAAAAGCCAATGTGATTTATTAGTAGTAGAAATCGTTTATTTTTCTTCCTCGCAGCTCTGTCATGAGAAATAGCTATCATTCTTTTGGTCGGGGCTGCTGAAAAGCAGCCCCTTTTCTCCTAACAGATTCGCATGCTAAATTCTTGATATTTTGATTTGATATGATAGAGCTAGTGTTTTATACCACGATTGGTATATCTGCGGGGCTGATCGACCCGGAAAGAAATCTGTTGGCGAGACGGCATAGCAGAGAATTATCAATTGAAAAAGGATTATAAAGGACAAAGATAAAAGGGGGGAAAAGATAATTTTTTAAATATTGTAAAGCAAATAAAAATTGGAATTTCGGGAAGTTTTGGTTGGGCGTGCTGCAGCCCCGCAGCCCCTATGGACGAGCCGCCACTGTTGACACTACTTCCAAAGAACTTTCTCTGACGAAAGTAAATAAATGCAATCTAATTTATTTACACCTCGACCTATTTACAAAATTTATGAACTCAAAATTTGTTTTCTCTTCACTGCAACTTCATTAGATTAATGCATACGAACACTATTGTCTAGGCAAATACATTTATTCAAACGATCGCAACAACACGTGCCGCATCGTCGTTCATTGCATGGAATACAATCCAGTCTTGGTTACAGTTAATTACACTCGTTGCTCCTATCACTTATTATTAGGCTACACTTATATACAGAATAGGATGCAAAAAAATTCTAAAAATTACTCTATTAAATAAATTAATTCGCAAAATTCGAAAATAAAGACTGACTCTCATAAAATCTAAATAAAAACAACAAATTGATACGGAATTGATTCTACGGAATTGATCAATTTAAAACTTTTTATTGTAACAGAAGCTATAACAGATCAGGAGGTGTCTTAGTATACTATAAATGTAAATATGATTTTGAAAAAATTAATATAGAAATGTTTTCTGCCGAAATAGTTATAATTATAAGTAAATCTCTTAATCTCTGTATAATCTCAATATATCGTTCGCATTTATTTACTATTGAAACATTTGTATCTGAATTTGAAACTGTATTATCTAAAATTTCTTATAGAAACATTATAATAGTAGGAGACATAAATATTGACCTATTGAATTTAAATAATCATAGTGCAAACTATTTGGATTTGATTAGTGCTCATGGATTTTCTTCACTTATAAGTGATATAACTTGTATTTCTTCAGGTACTTGTATAGACCACCTCCTATCACGTTACAGCTTGTCAAATATAAAAGAAATTCACTCTGCAAGACTAATCAATAGTCTATCTGATCATCTCCCTATTCTTTGTAGATTAGTTTTGAGCTCCCCACGAAATACTACAAACCTTGATACGAATGATAAAATAAGACCTAAATTAGTGAACTACACTAGCGGAAATAAAAATCCCAACACCAAGAAGGAAAGGAGATATCAAAGTCAAATTTATTTCTATGATTTCACATAGTATCAATGTGAATTGGTTGAAAAATCAGCCTTCCTGGATGTTAGGGGGCCGAGAAAATCGGTGAGAAGTGTTGTCTCCATAGGTGTCCATTACCGCCGTCACACGTCATGGTATTGAGTGACAGGGGCTCTAAATGACTTTTGAGGGATTGGAGGACCATGTTGCAACCTCAGGTAGTCCAAATTCATATGGTGCACCAGCGGACGTTGCATACCGGGCTAGGTGATTTCTCCTCTTTCTCCGGACATGTTTTGTGAGTGTTGGTTCTTAAGAACGGATAGGCCAGGGTAAAAATGAACATAGGGGGTTAAGAAAAAAGCTTGGACAGTACATGAAACATGTGTTTGTGCATTTTTCTCTTGAAATTTGTCCCCAGGACAGGTCTGAAGGTAAGGACGGACAACCGGCTAAAAAACCTCAATGAAGCAGCTTTGGTTGGCCAAAATACCGGTAGATCATACTGAGGACAAGCGGCAGTGGGATGGATGTCGTTTGCAGTACTGCAGATCGTCCGTTCGGTCCGCATAGCTTCTTACATCTTTGTCTATAAACAAGGGGCTGAAAATGGGCATTTCTGTTTCCAATAGTGCACGAAATAAGGAAATGAAAATCCCAATTTCATGATATTGTGTTTATGAGAGAATCCTGATTCGGTTTGGAGCACCACGACGGTTGGGTATGAGTTTGAAGACACAATGGAGAGAGCGCACTCAGCTGATGATTTTCTAATCGTTCCACGGAGTGTTGATGAAGAGTAACGGAGTGGGGATGCATTGGATTCAATTTCTGCAACTCCTGAGTATGATTCACCAGTAATTTTTCCAACCAGAGCTGCGTCATTGAGATTTTGCAACCGGTAGACCGTCCTTACCTTCAGATCTGTCCTGGGGACAAATTGCAAGAGAAACATGCACAACCACATGTTGTATGCAATGTTCAAGCTTTCTTCTTAACCCCCTAGTTTGCCTTTTTACCCCGTCTTTCCCGTTCTCTAGAACCAACACCCACAAAACAAGTCCGGTCAATGAGGAGAAATCACCTATCCCGGTATGCAACGTCCACTGGTGCACCATATGAATTTGGACTACCTGAGGAGGCAACACGGTCCTCCAATCCCTCAAAAGTCATTTAGATCCCCTGTCACTCAATATCACGACGTGTGACGGCGGTAATGGACACCTATGGAGACAACACTCCTCACCGATTTTCTCGGCCCCCTAACATCCAGAAAGGCTGATTTTTTAATCAATTCACATTAACACTATGTGCAATCATAGAAATAAATTTTACTTTGATATCTCCTTTCCTTCTTGGTGTTGGGATTTTTATTTCCGCTAGTGTATAATAAGTTGGAGGACTTTTTAAAAACCTATGATTTTAGAATTTCTGAATCTAATACTGCATCATCTTTCTCAGATTTTCATACTAAATTGTGTGCAATTAAGCATAGCTTCAGCTTTGTTCCTAAAAGTAATTCCAGATTTGACAAAAACAAATGGTTTAACTTAGAAATATATAGCATAATCAGGTCTAAACAAGCACTATATAAAAAAACCTTACGTTACCCAGGTGATAATTTTTTCAAAATAGCCTATAAAACAACAGTTAAAGTACTAAAACAAAAAATCAGATCTGCCAAAAAATTATTTTATGAAAGTAAATTTAATGATTGTGACTCAACCCGTAAGCAGTGGAAACTAATCAATAACATTCTAGGTAATAGCATTAAAAATCAAACCCTGCCTGATCATACAGACGAACTTTATTTAGCAAATGATTTGAACTCATACTTTTCCTCAATCAACAATATCCCAAACTCCAATAAAAATTTTAAAGAACATTTAAAGACAAATCTAAATTCATTTGTGTGGCTAGAGCAGTGGCGGATCTACGGGGGGGGCTTTCGGGCTGAAGCCCCCCCCAAAACGTCTCATATTTTACTAAGTTTGTCAAAACGCAAAAAATCTTTATCCGAAATTCGGATGAGGCGTACCGAAACGAGTTGAAAAAGTGGGGTTTTTGACTTAAATTTCCAAAAATTTTCTGGGGGAGGACCCCCAGACCACCCTTTTAGTGGTTTCTGTAGGATAATTCACTACCTTTTCCGTATTAACATTAACAAGAAGATTCAATTGGATTATGAATATTCTTAGCCCCCCCCAAAACCAAATCCTGGATCCGCCACTGGGCTAGAGATAGATGATGCAGAAGTCTTAAATTGCATTCGTAATTTAAATCCCCAGAAAAGCCCAGGATCAGACGGAATAGATGCGAAAATTCTCAAAATTCTATCATTTTCTCATATAAATATTCTCACTAGTCTATTTAACAGCTTAGTAAATGAAAGTATTTTCCCAAAGTCATTAAAGACCTCAATAATAACACCCATTTTTAAAAAGGGAAACAGAAATGATTTCTCAAACTATAGACCTATCTCTGTCCTGCCTCTGATTTCTAAAATATTTGAACAATTAATTAAGGATAGATTAATTTCGTTCTTGGAAAATTCAAATTTTTTCTCAAAAAATCAATACGGCTTTCTACCTAAATCAAATACTGAAAAATCTCTACTGGAGTTTACAGATTTTATTCATAATAGTATAAATTCTAGTAAAATAACTGCTGCTCTTTATTTAGATATATCTAAGGCGTTTGACTCGGTGAATCATGGTATTTTATTACATAAACTGTCATCAACGGGAATCAGAGGTCACTTCTACAATTTTTTAAAATCCTACTTATCAAACCGTATACAAATTGTTAAAATTAACAACACCTTAAGTAAATGTCTTCCTATCAATTATGGAGTTTTCCAAGGTTCAACTTTAGGTCCGTTGCTGTTTTTTAATATTTATAAATGATTTATGTAACCTTAATTTACACGGTAAAATCATAAGTTTTGCCGATGATACAGTTCTTTTATATTCTGTCGATTCTACTGAAGATTTGAACCAAAAGATGAATTTAGACTTAGTTAAAATTAGTAAATGGTTTTCTGATAACTGTCTGAGATTAAACGTCGATAAAACAAAATACATGATTTTTAACTTAAGACAAAATAATCCAATTCAGCTTTCCGTTAAATATCATGTTAATCACTGTAATAATTATGATGATTGTAATTGTAAATCAATTGATAAAGTGTCAACAATAAAATACCTTGGACTTCATATTGACTGCAACTTAAAGTGGAAATCCCATACCAAGTATATTGCTGATAAATTAAGACATATAATGCTAAATTTTTATCATTTACGGCCAAAAGTAAGCAGCAAATTCCTTATAACTCTTTATCACTCTTGGGTTCAATCTAGAATTTTCTACGGTCTAATAATATGGGGTGGAGACTATCAGATAAATTTAAAAAGAATATGTAAACTCCAGGAAAGATTTATAAAATTGTTATCATCTCAAGTGCATTCCATAAATATTGATAAGTTCAAATTATTGAATATTTTACTTATTCGCTACCTATTCTACTTTAAAACAAGTCTCTATCTCTACTTAAATTCCGATATCTGCAGAAAGCGAAACATAATAAATCCCCGAAGACCTAATGCTGTATATACTATACCTAAACCTGAAAAAACTATATTTTGTAAAAATTTCTTTTATCTAGCCCCTAAGTTCTTTAATTTACTACCTTTAGAAATTCAAAATAGTCTAACCAAACATGCATTTAAAAAGAAATTAAAGGACTTTTTGTTTTCTATTGGGGACATTGAACACTTTTTTGTTTGATCTTGAGTTATTAGTGTAATTATATTCCATTCATATTTTTTTTTGCACTACTACTTACTTTACAACAGATAATAAGCCATAATTTATGACACCCTGTTTGCCGCTACTAATCTCCTGTTTGATATTGCATCGTATTTATACTCTTTTCGTTTTGTTTTCATGTAGTGTTCATTTTTGCTTATAATATTTATGTTTATATTTTTTTTCTTTGTAATTTATTGTGTAACAAATGTAATTTTTGTTAATATTTGTTCACCTACATGGATTGTTATACAATCCCAGGTGATATATCTTCCTCTTTGTTTGTAATAATAATAAAAAAAATAAATTAATTAATTAAATTTCGAAAAAAAAAAGAATAGCCCTTAAAAAAAATCTCGTATACAATATGGAATTTTGATTTGGGCTGGTGACTTTTATTCAAATATCAAGCCTTTGATTACTATACAAAAGAAATTTTTACGTTACTTTCCTCTTAATAATCTTTTAAACGCACGTCAGTTATATGTTCTCAATTGCCTTATTTTTCTGAAGAAATATCCTGGCTATGTCACGATAAACCAAAATTTTTCCTATAACCTTCGCAATCATAACTACTATAATATACCTATTCCTCACAAAGAAATATACAAAAAACACTTCCAATGTCTTTCTGTCACTTTTTTAATAAACTACCAAGCGAAATTCAATCTCAAACTAATATTAAATACTTTAAGAAATTGTGCATTGCATATACAGGGTGTCCCACGAGAAGTGGCCCAACCCCTTTAACTTTTGAACCCCTACAGATAAAGTCATGAAAGTGGGGTCTAGGTATAGTAAAGTGACCATGCTCTATTCGATGAGATAACTTTCAACGCCCTCTAGCGGAAAATTTAGGAGTTATAATTTTTATTTTAAAAATTATGTGAGGTATGTGAAAAAAGTCAATGACTAAGTTGTAGAGCAGCATCGATTTAGTAGGAAAAGACACCTTAACCAGAAAAATATCTTGAATAAAACCCCTTAAACACACGCTCAATTAGGTTGAAATTACGTAATTTTATTTCTTAAAACGCTCCTCACAAGGCGAAAATAATAAATTTTTATTTTTATAACTTAAGTAAATGACTAAAAGTATTATTAGTTCATTAAAATGAAAATTTCTCATTTTTGCCTCGTGAGGAGCGTTTTAAAACGTAAAATCTACGTAAATTCAATCTAATTGAGCGTGCGTTTTAGGGGTTTTATTCAAGATATTTTTCTGCTTAAGGTGTCTTTTCCTACTGAATCGATGCTGCTCTACAACTTAGTCATTGACTTTTTTCACATACCTCACATAGTTTTCAAAATAAAAATTATAACTCCTAAAGTTTCCGCTAGAAGGCGGTGAAACTTATCTCATTGGATAGAGCATGGTCACTTTACTATACCTAGACCCCACTTTCATAACTATATCTGTAGGGGTTCAAAAGTTAAAGGGGTTGGGCCACTTCTCGTGGGACACCCTGTATTTTGAATCTAAATAGCATTGAGTCCTTATTCTAATTTTGTCAGGTTTAAATATCATCATTTATTCATTTTCTTCTCTATAAACTTAGAAATTGCCAGCCAAGCCATTTTGTTTTCCTTTTCTTATTTTTTGTTTTTTGTATATAACAATTCTTTTTTAAGTGTCTAGTGTTAAAGCAAAACAACTTCTTCCACTATAAATCAAATCGATTTTTTTATCTTACTTTTAACAAAGATGTTCCGTGACCCCATGGACGAGCGGTAGCTCCATTGGGATATGCATGTACTGGATAACCTACGTTTGTATTTTTTTCTGTTCTGTTCTTTTGTTTTTTCAATAAAATGTATTTATTTATTTTTAAAAAAATTTATTTTATTTATTTAAAAAAATATCTTTTTCTAGAACATTAATATTTAACTGTTGCCATTTTAAAACAATCAGAAAGTAAAAAAGTGTTAAAATTATTTAAAATAGTAGCCTTAGGGCCTGTTCATAAATTCACACTTTTTTCAGTGCGCATTGAAAAATATGCTGGTCACGTGACCCAAAAAAACTCATTTCACTGAGAAATATATGAACGCTCAAACTTTTCTTAGTTCACAATAACAGTTCAATTGAGTTTCTGAATGGCCAGTTAACCGCACGGAAGAAACTGCAATAATTTTTGAACGCACAGCTGGAAAACTGAGTGAATCAGCGCGTTGAACGAGTGCGAGTTTATGAACGAGCCCTCGGGAGTCGCGATCTCAGGAGCGTAACGAGCCGTGCTAAATGCGCATGCGTTTGGACTTTATTTTTGATATTTTTGGAAAATACAATAAAATAATAACTGGGGATTGAACCCAGGAACTTCCGCATGCTATGCAGGCACGCTACCACTGCTCCAGTGGGACTCTTCAGTAACTTTAAAACTAACTAAAATATCTTCTTCATTTTTGACGCATGCACATTTAGCACGGCTCGTTACGTTCCAGGTGGAAAAAAATTGGAGCCGAGCGGCGTAAGCGAACAGCCGCGAACACGCTCCGCGCAAACGCCGCTCTTAGCGCCTAGGAGTTGCGCGTGCGCAGAGCGTGTTCGTGGCTGTTCGCTTACGCCACTCGGCTCCAATTTTTTTCCACCTGGAACGTAACGAGCCGTGCTAAATGTGCATGAGTCAAAAATAAAGAAGATATTTTAATTAGTTTTAAAGTTACTGAAGAGTCCCACTGGAGCAGTGGTAGCGTGCCTGCATAGCATGCGGCAGTTCCTGGGTTCAATCCCCAGTTATTATTTTATTGTATTTTCCAAAAATATCAAAAATAAAGTCCAAACGCATTCGCATTTAGCACGGCTCGTTACGCTCCTGAGACAAACGTCACTGGACAACCCTGAGGAAATTTTTGGTGCGTTGAGTGCACTTTTTTCAGTTCATTTGAGTTTTTGAACGGCCAGTTAACCGCACGGAAAAAACTGCAATAGTTTTTTGAAAGCATAGTTGGAGAACTGAGTGCAGCGCGTTGAACGAGTGCGAGTTTATGAACAAGCCCTTAAAATATCTCTCAAGAAAGTTGGTTTACTTAATATATATTAAAAACTATTTTTATAAAAGTTTGTTTAGAGCATAGAGTCCATGGCCATAGGAGCTAATGGAAATTGAAAAGGGGAATAAAGTCAAAAACCTAGTTTTGAGATAATCAAGAAAAACTGTATAAGAGAATTTTTGCTGCATAACCACGGAATTTTTACTGGGAATTCAGGACCCTATTTTATAAGTACAGTATAAAAAATACAGTGTGAATGAAATATAAGTATATTCAAAAATAATTTGTAGCTGAAAAAAGTTGATGGACTTTGAAGATGTTGGAAGAAGTTGGATAAAGTTGATGGACAACACTCCTCACTGAAAATCAGTGAGGAGTGTCTACCCTTACCTTCAACACTCGCCTGCGGACAAGTCTCAAGAGAAAAATGCACAACCACATGATGCACGCAATGTCCAAGCTTTCTTCTTACCCCCCTATGTTGCATTTTTATCCTGACTTACCAGTTCTTAAGAACCAACACCCACAAAATATGTCTGGTAATAGAGGAAAAATCCCCTAGCCTGGTATGCAAAGTGTGCTGGTGGACCACATGAACTTTGACTACTTGGGGACGCAACATGGTCTTCCAATCCTTCAAAGCCCTTTTAGAGTCCCTATCACTCAATACCATGACGTGTGACGGCGGTATTGGACACCTATGGAGACAACCCTATTCACCGATTTTCTCGACCCCCTAACATCCAGGAAGGCTGAATTTTTAATCAATTCACATTAATACTATGTGAAGTTATAGAAATAAATCTGGTTTTGATATCTTTGTTCCTTCTTGGTGTACTTAAAAAACAAATTGCTTACAGGAGCCTTAGATTCGAGTAGGCACAAGCAGTCTGACATCTTCAAGGCTTTCCTTTTGACTTTTGAAATCTTGATGGAGTCTGAAGTAAACCAGGTTCGTGGCATTAACTACATCTTCACGCAAGAGGGCTATCAGCTGAGCCATGCACTTTTAGTTGGGTTGAGAGACTTGCAAAAGATGATCCATAGCGGCGAGGTAAGTGCATTCATTACCCTAGAAATATTTTTAATTATGCAGCATTTAAATGGAGAGTGGTTTAGTGTTTCTGAACATGCAAATTGAATAAAATTTTACGCAGTCGTTAATCTTTTTTAAGAAACAAAGTAAATATCTATGATTTTTAGTTTTAACCAAATCATATTAAAATTTTCTCATGATAAATGATTTGAGAATTCTCTTGATAAAACATGTTGACCACAAATGGTGTTCTTTCACAAATTTGTGAATCACTCTTCTAAAACTATTACAGAAATTTTACCCTTTTAACCAAAATCAAACAGTCTTTAACATATTATCAGGAAAATTCCACGATTAAAATAAATATACTGGTAACATTGAAATTTTAATTAATTGCTTTCAGAAAGCTATACCTTTAAGACACAAAGAGCTACATTGGATGAATGTACCGAAGTACTTGGCCACACTGTTCCAGTTACTCAAAACATTTTTGAGTCAGAAACTACAGGATAGGGTAAGTTCTGAGTACCCAAGTTGTAGTTTATATTATACTGGTTTTATATAAAAATATTCAAAACCTGATGTTGCATTTGATGAACCGTATGTTAATTTTTCAGCGGTAGTATTTTCTTGGTATTGAGCCTTGCGCAGTGCGCACACATCACCTAATCAATTGGCGTCGTTACAACGCTGGATAGATACGGTTTTACAAATGCAAATACAAATATTGTCGACCAGCTACAGGCTCAAAGCCCAACAAGGCTGGTCCTTTGTTTATGAATTCCCCCAATTCCCACTGACTGTCCAATTAATTGTATCGTACACTCGTACACTCCCTTCGAATTAACTATATTTTCTGGCAACTAGTTCCATATATCAATTACCCTATTAAAGTAGTAGTGGTAAGTGGGACCCTTTCTTGGCATAGTGCATTTTCGGAGCTTAATAGAAAATTTTTGAAAGAGTTAAATTTGAACTTATTGATTTATTTCATTTGAGACTCTATCAATAAACAAAAATGTATACTTAATTTCTTAAATAATTCTTAACATATTTTTAACTGGTCTTTTTTTTAAGGGGGCTCAGTACCAAAAATATTTTTTTCTCTAATAACAGGATTTTATTATCTTTTAAGGTGTTAAATTATGTATTTACTTCATACTAATTCATATTTATCCCAAAAAGCGAGTTCAAAAATTTATTTTTTAAAAAAATTACAAAAAACCTCACAACAATGCCCAAAATTACCCTAAATTTAAATTGATACTCCTCCCTGAATATATGTTCTTTTGATTTGATTTTTTGTCTTAACATAGATCAAACATATAGGGGAGAGTGTTGTACCTACGGACGGTTGTACCTTCAGCCACCTCATTTCAAAATTCGGGAAAAAATGTAAATTTGAATTTTTTGTCGATTTTGAATGTAAACAGATGCTATCTAGTTGCTAACGTGAAATCGGCTCTTTAAAATATTATTTAAATTTTCTAATTTAAAAATACTGTTTTTAGGTGCTCAAAGTTTTTTTTAGTGCATCACTACATTAATTCTTTTCTTCCCCTATGATTATGATATGATAAAATGGGATACATGGGGGAATCCCCGAGATTTCAACTTTTTAGTTTTGATATAAGAAATTTTCAGATCTCAATTCTTTTATCTTTTATAGAACTTTGAATGCAAAAACACCTGATGTTGTACCTTCGGACACCCTAAGTGTTGTACCTACGGACACGTTCTTGTGGGTGTCTGTAGCTAATCGGCGTTTTAGAATCAGGTTTCATTTAACTGAATACACTTTAATAAATGTTAAATTAATTATAAATGGTAATCTATTGGTCAGCAATTATTTTCAAGTAAATTTTAGATGAAAAATCAAATATTTTGTGATTTAAACTACTTTTTTAAATTTATGATTCTACTTGGAATTTAATGCAAAATATATTGTAAACTCCTAAGCACCCTATCGCATTTAAGTATGATGATTAAAAAAACTTAAAATTTTCACTGAAAAAGGTTTACCACCAAATTATTATTGTTATTACCACCAAATGCTTGCACAACTAAGTGTCGATCGAATTTGTTTTTTTTTGGATCAGGGAAGTTGTCAGAGCATGATTGATGCAACTATGTTACCTTAAATTCTGATTTTTGTGTTTTTGGTAAAAAATCAAGTTTTTATCATTCAACTTCGTTTTAATGATCATTTACGATCTAAAACTACATTACATTAAAAAATCAATTTTCAATTTTAAAAAGGCTTGAAATAGGTTATCAAAAGGTAATGCATCAATAAAAATGTTCATTCTTAGCTTTTTTCAACTAAAACTTCCCTTTTTAAGGGTGTCCACAGGTACAACTGGGTCTGTCCATAGGTACAACAGGATGTTGTACCTTTGGACACAAATTTTTCAAAGTTATTATAAATGATTAAAAATCCAATTTTCAAGATTTTGGCTAATAAAAATATCTCTCTACTCACAAAGGTTAGGACTACAGGTTGGGCACTTTAAATGGTCAAAATGTGATTTTACCTGTCTTAGAAAAATCCAAACGTGATTTTTGTCCAGAGGTACAACACTCTCCCCTATAGTCACTTGTAGGCATGGAAATTTGATTATCTATAAAAGTTTCTGAAAAATTAAAAAAACTCTGAAATTAGGCATTTTTTTTTCGAAAAATATCCTAAGTTTCCACTTTACTGCTCCGTAAAAAAATTCTAATAAATATATTATAAAATCCATGCCTGAAGATGTTAAACATGTGTTACTAATAATGACTACAAAGTTTGAAGTGGTTTGGATGATTAGAAAAAAAGCCTTGTGATTTTAAACATTAAAAACCTTGTTTTGAGAAAAAGCCGTTTAAAGATAGAAAACTAGGCTTCTTAACACTATCCAGGCTTCATAAATCTAAAAATTTTCACACTTAGAATCCCCGTATCATTATGAAACTTGGTAGGAATAATTCTAAGGGTATTATCTTTATTTTTATTGCAAAATCTCAAATTCGATACTTTGACAAAATTTTGGTACTGAGCCCCCTTAAAAATTAGATGGGTGACCCACTTACCCCACTTAAGCAAAACTTAAAAGGAAGTAAGGGGGTCTTGATAAGGTACCAGAAAATTTCAATATCAAATATTTTATTGTAATTGAATCGCTTATTTCAGAAACATGTTAAACCCCATATGATTAACATTGCGTTTAACATGTTTCTGAAATAAGCGATTCAATTGTATCCATGTTTGAGAAATCTACTCACATTACAATCAGTATGACAAGTAAGATTTGAATGAAAAACAAAATAAGTAAAGGCCAAAGAAGGGAAATGTTTTACTTTAACATATAAATAGTGTTAAAAAACATAATAGGGTTGATAAAGATTTATTTGTGTACATTAGCAAACATTGTAATAAGATAAAAAAGAAATCGGACACACTAAATGAGAATATGGGCTTATGGGGATTGGAGGAACATGCTGTCTCCCCACGTAGTCATATTTCATCTGGTGCACCAGCGGAAGTTGCATACCGGACGTTGCATTATTTTCCACAAGACCGGACTTGTTTTGTGAGCATTCTATCTAGAGAACGGAAAGGCTGGGATTAAAATGCAGCATAGGGGGCTAAGAAGAAAGCTTGGACATTGCATTTAACATGTGTTTGTGTATTTTTCTCTTGATATTTTTACGCAGGCCAGGCCTGAAGGTAAGGACGGACAACAGCTACAAAATCTCAATGGTGCACTTCTGGTTGGTAAATTTACTGGTAAATCATACTCAGGAGTTGCAGAAATGGAAACAATGCACCTTCACTCCAATACCTTTAATAACCACTCCGTGTGATGATTAGAAAATCCACAGCTGAGCGCGCGCTCTCCATGGTGTCTTCGAACTCGTATCCAACCATCGTGGTGCTACAGAACGAAGTGGTATTCTCTCATAAGCACAATTTCATAAAATTGAGACGATCATTTCCTTATTTGGTGCACTATTGGAAACAGGAAGGCATATGGTCAGTCCCATGTTTATAGACAAAGATGTACGAAGCTTTGCGGACCAAACGCACGATCCACAGTACTGCAAACGACATCCATTCCACTGCCGCATCTCCTCAGTATGATTTACCGATATATTGACCATGACCAACCAGAGCTGAACGGTTGAGGTTTTGCAGCTGGTTGTTCGTCCTTACCTTCAAGCCTGGCCTGCGGACAAGTTTCGAAAGAAAAATACACAAACAAAAATGTTGCATGCAATGTCCAAGCTTTCTTCTTACCCCCCTAAGTTCCATTTTTACCCCAGCCATTTAATCCCAAAATATATCTATACGATCAAACTAATTTTCAATATTATGTAAATATTTTTATGTTGAACTATTCTTATTTTATATAGATAATTCTTCATCCAGACATATCCTCGTTGCATAAAAAATTTCCTCCAAGTATGCTTCCCAAGGAATACGGAGGAGATATGCCAGTGAAAGAAATGACAGGTAAACGCTTTTCATACAGGGAGAGTAATCATAATACGTATAATTTGAAATCCACATAATGTAATTAAATTTTCGTGAATTCAAAGTCTCAAAGTAACTCCATTCAATCCATTTTTGAACCAACGTATAAATTCAAAAGTTACTTTGAAGGCAATTTTAAACGTGCTTTTATTGCTAATTCTAGAATTTTTAGACTATTTAATGGAGGGAATATAACAATTTTTCATATTTAATTTATATCGATAGAGCTTCTTAAAAAAATTTTTTTTTTCAAAATCCAATCATTAATTGATTTTTAAAATATTAAAAAATACAATGCGCAGAAGGGTTTGCGAATAAAGCTGGTTTTGGCACGTGAGCAATGGTTGATTAATTACTTTCAGCAATGGTTTAAATACTTTCCTTTGAAAGTATTGATTGGTTGAAGAATTCGGAGAAAGCAAAAGGGGAACGTCACGTAAGCCACTCCTCCAATTCTAGCGATCGTAAATTTTGAAAATTAATTTTTAAAAAACTAATGTTCAAAAAAATCTAAAATTTTTAAGAAATGTGTTTTATCATCAATGATTTCCAATAGTCGAAATCTTGAATTTCCACAAGTGTTGTATTCCCTATTATGCATATTAGTTATTTGTTAGAAACTTCGTTAAAACTATTTTTAAAACTCCTTAATTCGTTTTTTGTTTTCCTTTTAATTTACTAACTTAAATTTTTATATTTTTCGATTAAAAAAGAAATTTCTTTTTTTACCCAAATTTAAAGGTCAAAAATAACTTTAAGCTTTCCATTACTCGTTCATCCAAATTTTACTTTTCTAAAAGGTGCTACCTACTTCATTCGTTTAAGTTGAAAGGTTTAATGTTGTGGGTCTAACTTTTGAGTTTTCATTGTTCTTTTAAATTTAAGCTAAACAATGATTTTATTGATACAGTCGGTGGATAAAATATATTTTATCCACTGACTGTAGTAAGCCGTGTAATCTAGACACCTAGATGACTCATTCCATGCCAAATCGACCAAATAAAAATAATCGCTGTACCTTTAGGTCATGGATTTGTTTTTCTAAATTTTCAGTCCATAATTATTTAATTATATTAATTTTTTTTTTCAAAAATTCACTATTTTCGAAAAAGTTTAATAACTCCGAGTTATATCTTAAAGCATACACTTCAAATTTTACCAAAGAATTATCTTTATTTATACTTTCCATATTTTTTTTATACTTTCCATAGTATAAAAATTGCGATGGTGTTTTGGGTTAATGAAAAATAAAAATAAAATTTTTCCAAAACTCGTTAAGTGGTCAATGCAGCTTTGTAACTTTCTTCCCAATGTCATTTATTAAAAAATTTAATTTTTTCGCAAGAAAAATTTACCTCATGTATTTTTAACAGTAAAAATATGAAAAAATTGTTTTGGGTGTTGAAAAATTATTTCTTTCAACATTCAATAAGTGCTCTATATACCTTTGTGATTGTTATTAAAAGACCATTTATAATGTGAAACTTATATTTAAAACATAAGTAAGTTTCCTCAATTCAGTTTTTATTTTGAATAGTAAAAAAAGAAGTTTTATATGTTGAAAAATAAAAGAATTTGAAGTTTCTACTTTATAATATCATTTACAAAATTAACTTTCTTTTTATTAATAACTTTTAAATTAAGTACAGTGTGCGTCAAAAGTCCGTGAGAACTTTAAAAATTAATAATAAAAAACCAAAAGAGATAAGAATGTGCCGTCTGCTGCAATGTTCTTGATTTGGCTTTGGATTTTTTTACACCAAATTTTGAAAATTCCTAATTCCCCGACCTCTATGTAGATGACAGCACCACTTTTTACTAAAATAGGAAATTTCGGCCAGCAAAGTTCCCCCTTTTACTTCAGCGTAGGGATAAACCGAATATTGCGATTGAATCGATTTCCGAATCAATTTTTTATTCGGTCTTTAACCCTTTATTTACCGACGGTACTTACAAGTACCGCCAACTTTAGAATTACATAGAATAACCATCCTTGCGAATATATTGACGATAATTTGCAGGAACACTCTTTCAGTTATCCTCTTCCAGGATAAAAAGCAGCGAAGGTTCTATGATGAGTATTTTAGCGGGAAATGCGAATAGATTTAACTGAAGTTGTAAGTTAAGCTACAATTTCGATCGGATTCACATGATTGTCATTTTTGTTCCCGCAAAAAAGTAGTTAAAGTCAAAAGTTAAGTGTATTATTTTTAAGACTTATTACTGCGATAAAAAAAGCTATGTTTTTCTTGTATTGTGAGAATATTTTAGCACTCCGTGTACATTTAAGTAATTGGCTCTAGCGGATTCAATTTACCAAAGATGATTATTTATTTATGTATATCCCTTAATTTTCAATTTAGTGACTCAAAAAAAGTATTTGCACGAAAAGAATTGCAGAGAATCATAATGCGGTAAATAAAGGGTTAAGAGAGAGAAATCTTAGGAGTTTTCCGAATTCCCTTTTTTTCTCATCTGATTTTCAACTTAATTTATAGATTTTTAAGTTTTTTGTTTTTAATCTTAACCCCTTTTTGTTTTTCTCTGTAATAAGGAAGTTGCATGTGTCAGATTTTTAAAAACAAACAAGTGTTCCGTATGGTTTTTTGTATGATAAAATAAAATATCTAGTCAGTTTTTCAAAAAAATATGTGCAGGTAATTAAATATTTTAATTTAAAAGTCGAGAAAAAAACACGTGACTGAAAACGTTTAATGTTTAAACAGTAAGATGACGTCAACAATAATACCATCAACTCCATTGCTTTTCAACAATGCCTATTGTAAGATGACGTCACATCCAAACTCTTGGCGTTTTCACGCGCTTTTAAAAAGGGGATTTTTGTTAATCTTTTTGGCAATCAAAAAATTTCTCGATCGGCCTCAAATTTTGGGTAGTTGCTTATTTTTGCAAGAAGAATCGATTAAAAAAATAAAAACAAATCATGCAACTTCCTCATTGCGTTTGAATTATTTCTTATTTACAATTATCAATTATTTAAAGAGGAACACTTATATCAGTATTAAAATTAGTATTTTTCAAAATCCCCTTCGAAACTTCATATTCAATTTCGGTTTGCTTGAGTATGATCGGAGAGGGAAGAAGAGAGGGCAATACATCGTTTTCAAATATAAAAACATATTCTATTAGTGATCTGAGATAAAGTTTTTTTTAAACGCGTAGGCGATCCGGCGTCGCATAGAGAGTTCATAGTTTCACCTTATAACACCCTCTTAATTTTGAGCATTGGGTGGATTTATGGAGAGTTCATAAAGGAAAATGAATGTCCAGGGAATTTGATTTTGTATGCTTAAATCATGTTTCCAGAACAATTTGGGACCCCTGTGGCAGGAGCGGATCCAGCAGGGCTACAAGGGGGGCACTTTTTTAGACAAGATCATCTTGTGGTACCATTGGGGGTATGGGGGTCCTCCTCCAGAAAGAATGTGAAATTTTACGTGAAAAAGTAGGGTTATAACTCATTTTTAGAAACGTTTTGAGTCTAAGGGGGGCACTTTTCAACACTATAACCTTTATTTTTGACACAAATAATCAAAATTTTGGGGATTTCCTAAAAACTATCACTGAAGATCCCCTTGTGGTACTAATGGGGGGTATGGGGGTCCTCCCCCAGAAAAAATTTTGAAATTAGACCTGTAAAAGTTGGGTTTTTACTCATTTTGAGAACCTTTTTTGGTTCTCAAGGGGGGGGCACTGTCCAGAGTGCCACCCCCTGGATCCGCGCCTGCCCTGTAGTACACTTAGATCCACCACAGTACATCTAAATCTATCCCTCGTTAGAAAAGAAGGGTGGATCGGGATGATCGCAGCTCTCAAAAAAAAGACAAAACATTTGTGACAAATAATAAAGGTTTTATAAAAGAAAGTTAAGACATTTCTTTCTGAATAAAATTTCAAAACTATTCAGTGGGGACCTCATTCCTCATCTTAGCTCGTTACACACAAAATCGTAATTAATACTCTATGATTTAAATCATTACAGTAAATGTTCTAACAATCTGCTTTAATGATTTAATCATGTATACGCTTGGTATGAAGGAGGGCTATAGAGATATGTTTGAATCAACCCCCTATTCCCTTCCTTAAACGATAGATTTTGGCCAGAAGATTAGCCCCCAAAACGATTCTCTGAAATGACCACTGATTGTCTTTCTGATCGTTTTTACTCGCCAAGTCGTAAACGGAAATTTTATATGTTTATTTTTATTTTATCATACCTACTAAAAAGATGTGGGGTTAACATTTAAAATATTTCGAAAAATCTGATCATTTAAAACTTTATAGAATAACTTGAAAATCAGATGAAAAAAGGGGAATTATGAAAACTTCTAAGATTAGAGTAGTTTTCTCACTCTTTAGGACCGAATACATAAAAAAAACCTAGCACACAAATTAAGACCCGTTATCACAGTACGTTATCGAACTAAATTCATTCGTAAATAGTTTAAATTTGTGCAAGAAACAAAGAAAGGATCATAAAATAACTTATTTTAAAATTCTAATCAAATGTTTAAAAGATCAGCATGGCTTAAAACCGGCCCAGACGATTAGATTCCGAGGATTAGAGCTTCATTTGATTCGGAAATCGATTCAATCGCAATATTCGATTTATCCCTACGCTGAAGTAAAAGGGGGAACTTTGCTGGCCGAGAATTCCCTATTTTAGTAAAAAAAGTGGTGCTGTCATCTACATAGAGGTCGGGGAAAGGAATTTCCAAAATTTGGTGTAAAAAAATCCAAAGCCAAATCAAGAACATTGCAGCAGACGGCACATTTTTATTTCTTTTCGTTTTTTTATAATTAATTTTTAAAGTTCTCACGGACTTTTGACGCACCCTCTATTTAGCCCTTTAGACTTAGCTGTGAGGATTTATATGTGTTTGGATGGAAATATTTTTAGCCATTAAGATGGAGTAAGTAAACACTAAATTTGTACCAAAAGTACAGTTGAGGAAAAAATGAATCAGTTGTGATTTCTGGCGAACCACTTGGGTTAGGAAGACAAAATAGGGGTCGTTTTTCATTAATTAAAGTATTCTTTTACCAAAAAAATTTTCGAGTCCTTAGGGGGTCGTCTTCATATTAAACGAAACTTTTTTTTTCCAACTGGGACTCCAATTATTATTAGTTTTTCTGAAAGGCCATCCCAAAAATGACCCCTATTTTGTCTTCCTAACCCAAGTGGTTCGCCAGAAATCACAACTGAGTCATTTTCCCCCTCAACTGTACATAATTAAGTATACCAATAATATAAAGTTCATTAAATATATATTTATTATTTATATATGAGACATGAGTGCTTAAATATAAGTTTTGTATTATAAGGATATTCTGTAGACTTTTTCAAAGCTGCATTGACCACTTAACGAATTTTAGAAAAAAATTATTTATTTTTCATTAACCTAAAACACCATCCCAATTTTTATATAGTATGGAAAGTATATGTCAAGATGATTCTTGGGTAAAATTTTGAAGTGTATGTTTTAAGATAACTCGGAGTTATTAAACTTTTTCAAAAATAGCGATTTTCGAAAAAATATTAATATAATGTAATAATTGTGGATTTTTATATTTACTTGAAAGATTAGAGTGTAAGTTTTAATTTGGCACTAGAATCAGCTCATTTGCTTTAAAATTAGTTGAGAAAAATCACTTTTTGTAACTCATCAATCAAAATATGGCGGAAAATGTCCAATTTTTAGAAATTTTTCCTAGGGTCCCTTTTCGAGTAAAATTCTGAAAACATTTTTTATTTTCAATCGCAGGTAATTGAACAGTTATGGATAACAGAGTTCATTGACCAACAGACATGCCGCGATTAGTACTTTCTTCGCGTTAAAGGTGGTATTACATGACGCGTATTCCACGCGTTTTGGGAGCGAGCGTAAGCGCGCGTTTGGCATTTTTTCCCTAGCGCTACTACAGCACAACCTAGCGGTGCAAACCGGAAACCTTGGGCGTTTGGACGCGTGGAGCTGCGGCCAGGTGGCGCTGTTGGAGCGACTGTTCTCCATCGGCGCGCGACGTTGTGTTGGTAGTAGTTAGTGACATATCTTTAAAACAGGGTTGCTTGATTTGAATACTTTTCTTTTTTATAAAATCAATTTAAATCAAAAACTTTAATTTGCAATTTTTTTAACATTAAATTATTACAAAGCTTCAAATAAATATTTTTTCAAGGATTATTTATTAATATTTTTTTCACACAACATAAAAAGAACAAGAGAAAAAGTTTAAATTTCACTTTTATAGTAGAAATTAAAAGGATTATTTTCAGGGTATTGAGATATTTATTATAACTAACAAAGCTAATAGAAATTAGTATCTTGTACTCTTAATTTATTATTTTATTCAGGAGGGGATTTTCCTTGGCCACTTTTCAAATGCAAATTTTCTCCAAGATATTACCATCAATAGTTAGATTATTTGAAAAAGAATGGATTTATATATTTTTTTCATAAACCATGTTAGATATATAAATTTATAAAAATAACTTGATTTTAAAACTTCAATTAGCGTTAGTAATCTTGGAAAATATGCATACCAAAAAAGATTAATCAAAGGTGTGCTAGTAATGCATAGTTAAATTATTCCTTTAATATAAATAAAAGGAACAGATTTAGAAATAGTCCTCCAGTCACCATGTGTAACCAGTACCACACTTAGGTATTGTAAGCATGCAGATGTAATAATAGATCTCTAATAATATACTAATTATTTTAGGATCTAATAATAATTAGATCTGTTTTTTTGTCATTTTAGATGTGAGTAAACATGTCTAAAAAGCTGTACCAAAATTAATTATCATGCTGATTAAGAAGTCTAAAATGATAAGGGATAAACAACTTACCATAGGTACAGCTCCCGTAAAAAAAAACGTTACAGTGGGGTTTGCGGGCGAACCACTTGGGTTAGGAAGGCAAAAGAGGTGTCATTTTTCATTGTTTAGAGTATTCTTTAACTTAAAAAATTCTCGAGTCCTTAGGGGGTCATCTTCATATTAAACGAAACACTAACTTTTTTTTTTCAATGGGGACCCCCAATTATTATGAGATTTTCTGAAAGGTCATCCCTCAAAACCCTTAAATACCCAGTTTCATCCAGATTGATTCACAATTAAAAAATTTTTGAAAAAATAAAAAAAAATTAAATTTTTAAAATCATGAAATATTTTTATGGAAATCGATTCAGGTAGTAATTTTATGAAGAAAGCCAAAATTTCAATCGATTTAACTGAATAGTTTTTGATAAAAACGAACGAGAAAGAACATTCGCGGTATGCATTCGGCAACGGTATACGGCCCCTTAAGATAAAAGTTCGTTTTTATCAAAAACTATTCGGTGAAATCGATTGAAATTTTGGCTTTCATCATAAAATTACTACCTGAATCGATTTCCATAAAAATATTTCATGATTTTAAAAATTTAATTTTTTTTTATTTTTTCAAAATTTTTTTAATTGTGAATCAATCTGGATGAAACTGGGTATTTAAGGGTTTTGAGGGATGACCTTTCAGAAAATCTCATAATAATTTGGGGTCCCCATTGAAAAAAAAAAGTTAGTGTTTCGTTTAATATGAAGACGACCCCCTAAGGACTCGAAAATTTTTTAGGTTAAAGAATACTCTAAACAATGAAAAATGACACCTCTTTTGCCTTCCTAACCCAAGTGGTTCTCCCGCAAACCCCACTGTAACGTTTTTTTTTACGGGAGCTGTACTAAAATCAGCCATTATAAATATTGACTAAAATAGCTAATAGTAGAATAGGACCTGAATTTGTTGTATAATGTTTAAACTATATTAAACCAGTTTTAAAAACTGTTAATTTTTTTAATCTGGTTTAAATCAAATCGGTTTTTAAAAATAAGCAACTGTTTTCAAAAAATGATATACCATCTCAACTAGTAAGATTAAATTTCTTACCTGGATGTTTTCATTGAGTAACCTAGATTCTTTTTGAAATAACTCAAAAGTTGCACCTTATTTATATACACACTTGTATGTCATACAAAATTTAATTGTCTGATATTTTCACTATTTGTTTTGAAATTTTTTTATTTATTGATAACATAAATAACATAGCTATATTAATTCACAAGCACGATAATTTTTTTAAATAAATGATGAAAATTCTATGCATTCTGTAAAGTATCGTAACCTTTACCTTTGGAAAATCACACTATGCTAGCCTCCCTCTCTTTACAATAGTGAAAAGTCATTAGAAACCCCCCCCTTTATTGCAATTTTTAAAAGCATGCAAAACTTTTTGAAAAACTTAAGAAAACCATTTTTTTATTAACATTCAATTTTTATACAACACACCCTCAATTTTGATGAGTACACAAAATTCCATTTAATGGATTTCCAAATCAGCAACTTTGTTCTCAGGCCCATATCTGAAATAAAAAATAATAATTCATAAACTCCACAATGTAATATTTATTTTAATAACACTTTGAATAATATCTATGATTTTATTATGGCGATGTATTTTATTACTGAGAGCATTAAAAATCTAGCAAGACTGCAAGACAGTGCTTACTAAATTACAAATTTCATAACACCCAATAAAAAAAATTGAATCTCTAAAATTTTAAAATCAAGATTATTTTTAAATTTGTAATAACATAGACCTTTAATTTGATAAGTGACAGGCCTTTGGTTTGATATAAGAAACCAGTCCCCACAAAAACATTATTACAATTTCAGAAAATGCTATCCCACAGATTTATTTAGTCTTTTTTTTAAAACTTACTAGAACAAAAAACATTAATATGAAAGCATAATCTCTAAATAGCCCAGCCAAGATGGCAAAAAATATTGTCAAGTTTCTCAAGAGTAAGGGGACATTCATTAATTACGTAAGGGTCCCGAGGGGGAGGGAGGGGGGGGGGTTGGAAAAATCTCTACATACTCTTACTTGGGGGGTGGGGGGGTCAAACCAATTCTTACGTAAGATTTTCCTAGTTAATATAAACAAATTCCACTTATTCTAATCAAGAGATAATAATATAATAGTAATATGTAGTTGACAACAAGAACATTATTTTCTGTTGAAAAATAAAAATCTTTGATTTACGTCAAACTGGAATCTTACGTAAGAATAGGGGGGGAGGGGTTTAAAAAATCTTACGTACCCTTACATGGGGGGAGGGGGGGTCAAAAATTGCCAAAATCATCCTTACGTAATTAATGAATGGCCCCTAAGTGTATATTGTCTTTTCATTATTCATTCCTCCAATTTCCATTACAATTGAGTAATTTATCACAAAGGATCACTTAAGATTAACACCGAAATTTAAGTTGTAATGAGCCTTTAGGTAATTTGGCTTCAAGCGATATCATAACTAAAATTTCCGCAGTTAATTTCTGCTTTGTAAAATAAAGTTATAAACTTTGACTTTTAATGGACTTCAATTAATCGGTCACATTAATGAAGTTGCATTTCTTATAAATTTACTTGATAATTAACTTTTGACTGATGAGTATTGAACAAAATTAAGCTAGTCATCTTGAAAACTCATACAAATAAAATAGAGATCTTTTCCAAATTAAAATCACTACTATATATCATTCACATTAAAGTATTTCATACCTACTTTTTTAAACCAAGCTCAGATGAAATCAGTCAGCTGGGATTGAAAAAGTTAAGTTTGCTTTAAAGAGATCCTTCTGTGTATAATGAAATGCTATTTATTTTTAAAATATTAAATTTAAGTGTGCTTAAGTATGAATATCTAAGAATTAATTTAGCAGCAATTATAATTTTAAAACCTCACAACTTGGGTTAAAGTAGTAAGAAAGGGATTTTTTGAAAGGCATCATAGTTAAGGGATTTTCTTCTACCATATACACCATATATACCTTCTAGTAGAGACAAGCTTCTCTACTAGAAGCTAAATTAATTGCCTTTCTTCCCTCAGTAGAGGAAGTAAAATCGAAACACTAGCTTCCTACATATACCATCCTACATAAATACTTTTTTAGGTACTTACGTATTATCCCATTTACTGTTCAGTGGCTGTCTAATTCAGTGGTACATCAATAGAAAAGTCAATGAGAATTGATAACGTTTTTGATTAAGCCGCACAGTTGACAGTATAATATGTAAGAACTTATTTTGATATGCCAGGCACAAGCCCAAAATAATCTGATAAGTTGTCTAAAACAATTAAAAATATATCAACTGTCAATAAAGTTAAGGACCTTGAAAATTTATACATATTTACAATGATATTTTAGTCAAATTAAATCATTACAATAAGAAAATGAAGTTAAACAAAACATTTCATACCTGGTTTTTCTAAATCTAATTCAGTTGTGGACAAACAACATCTGGGATTGACAATTACAACTGCATAACTCCATGGAAAAAGGCTGAATCTCTGCCACTGGGAAACTACAAAGAAATATCAGGAGTTAATGTTTGCCATGTTATCCCTCCATTTAAAATAAAAATCTACTTATTTATAAAATTAAGTATGAAGTTTACACCAGTGGGGAAGAATGAGTTGCAAACAGGGGAAGAACTACACAAATTGATAAATGATTCAAATTTGAACCATTTCAAAAAATGGAATATTTCACAATCCTTTTTACAATATAACGTAAAATTGCCAAATTTAAATAAAATTTTACCAACTAATTTTTTGATGGAATTTATTTCAGCAATTAAATCACCATCAGCTTCCGCTGTTTGCAACTCACACTGTTTAAAGCAGTGGTTCCCAACTCAAATATGTCTGCGGACCACTTCACTTAAATTTGAACCTCCGCGGACCATCTCTAACCCTAACTGTATCTTTAAAATTTTAACTTTTTTTCAGTACATTCATTCCTCATGGAGGATGGAGGGTCACCTTTTTCTGAAGTAAGGGAAACCGAGTCTTACAATGTTTCTAAATAGAACTTCGAAAATCAAACAATCTATTAAACTTAAAAGAAAAAATTAACATTACATTAATTTTGTATCTAATTATTTAAAAATGTACCTTTTATAAAAAACATTTAACCATTTTTATCAAACCTTTTTATCTATTAACCCTGGAAGGCTTCATACCGGTTTAAAAAAACAACAGTATAAAATAGTTATTTTTCTTCTTTTTCATAACCAACAAATAAGGTAATACAGTAAAATCTCGTTATAACGAACTTCACGGGACCGTAAAATTTCTTCGTTATAACGGAAATTTCGTTGTAACCGTACTATCACTAATTCAAATAAAAAACAGTTGGGGACTTTCGCAATAACGGGATTTTTCGTTGTATCGGTATTCGTTGTAACGGGATTTCACTGTATATTATTAGTAGGGGAGAGTGTTGTACCTCTGGACAAAAATCACGTTTGGATTTTTCTAAGAAAGGTAAAATCACATTTTGACCATTTAAAGTGCCCAACCTATAGTCCTAACCTTTGTGAGTACAGAGATATTTTTTACTAGCCAAAATCTTGAAAATTGGATTTTTAATCATTTATAATAACATGGAAAAATTTGTGTCCAAAGGTACAACAACCTGTTGTACCTATGGACAGACCCAGTTGTACCTGTGGACACCCTTAAAAAGGGAAATTTTAGTTGAAAAAAGCTAAGAATTAATATTTTTATTGATGCATTACCTTTTAATAACCTATTTCAAGCCTTTTTAAAATTGAAAATAGATTTTTTAAAGTAATGTAGTTTTAGATCGTAAATGATCATTAAAACGAAGTTGAATGATAAAAGTTTTGATTTTTTACCAAAAACACAAAAATCACATGGTATTTTCAGATCAGAATTTAAGATAACAGTTTCATCAATCATGCTGATTGATCTGACAACTTCACTGATCCCCCCCAAAAAAACAATTCGATCAACACTTAGTTGGGCAAGCATTTGGTGGTAATAACAGTAATAATTTGGTGGTAAATCTTCTTCAGTGGAAATTTCAAGTTTTTTTAATCATCATACTTAAATGCGATAGGGTTCTTAGGATTTTACACCATATTTTATATTAAATTCCAAGTAGAATCATAAATTTAAAAAAGTAGAAAATATTTGATTTTTCATCTAAAATTCACTTGAAAATAATCGCTGACAAATAGATTACCATTTAGAATTAATTGAACATTTATTAAAATGTATTCAGTTAAATGAAACCTGATTCTAAAACGCCGATTAGCTACAGACACCCACAAGCACGTGTCCGTAGGTACAACACATATGGTGTCCGAAGGTACAACATGAGGTGTTTTTGCATTCAAAGTTCTATAAAAGATAAAGGAATTGAAGTCTGAGGATTTCTAATATCAAAAATAAAAGTTAAAATCTCGGGGATTCCCCCCATGTATCCCATTTTATCATGTCATAATTAAAGGGGAAGAAAAGAGTTAATGTAGTGATGCACTAAAAAAAACTTTGAGCACCTAAAAACAGTAAATTTATTATATAAAATTTAAATAATATTTTAAAGAGCTGATTTCACGTTAGCAACTAGATAGCATCTGTTTACATTCAAAATCGACCACAAATTCAAATTTACATTTTTTCCCGAATTTTAAAATGAGGTGGCTGAAGGTACAACCGTCCGTAGGTACAACACTCTCCCCTATATTTAAATTTGAAAGAAAGTACTTAGCTTTAAATTAAACTGCAGGACGAATGTGATAACGGAATTCTGTTGATCACAAAAAAGCAAACTGGATATGCACTGACTGTGAGTTGTGACAGAGAAAATTCTATGGGCGAGGCTGGTGTTCTCGAAAGAAACCGCGTCAAAAGTCAATAATTATTTCAAAGGAGCGATTAAATAGAAAATAATTTATGTGTTCAAAAACTTTCGCATTTTCGGCAATAATTTTTTCTCATATGTTCGACCAAACCTATTTCCCGTGTATCCTCTGTTCATACCACGATTTCTCGAAGACCCTCTGTCTGACCATAGCATCCGCGAATTTGTATCTTTCAACACTTCTACGCTTCGCTTCGTATCTAACCAAGTATAAGTCTGATCATTCGATTCTTTATTAGCCCCACCCCGACACCTCTCAGTTTTAATTAATATCATGCAACACTTTTCCACGTCATCACATTTCGTTTTTACTCTGTAATAAACTACTGTTGAATTAAACTGTGCAAAATAATAGAAATGAACAAATGATTCATAGGAGGGAAAAGAGAACATAACGTTTTTTTATTTATGAGACGTATGATTTTTTACTCATGTTTTTATATCTGTAGTGTTTTTATACTATTCCCTGGAATGAAAACTGTTTTTTTTTTAATTTTCCACACATTTTTTGGATAAGTTATTTAACAATCTTCTCACGGACCACCTCTGAAGGCCTCACGGACCACCAGTGGTCCGCGGACCACCTGTTGGGAACCACTGGTTTAAAGGGAGGTGGAGTCGAAAGACCAGTTGTTTAAACTATAATTCAAAGCAGGATTTTGTACTATATGAACAGAGGTACTTATAAGGTGCACATAAATTACATCCAAGCAGCTAAGGTGAACAGTCACAAATGGCTGTAAACTGGTTTGGAGCTTGTATCACAGTGTAGGTGAAAAAGTCGTTTCCCATGAAATTTCAAGGAGACCCCCATTGCCAAAAACACTTTTGAACACAGCGAAGGCGAAATAGCTGTAAACTGTTTTGGCACTTGTATCGCAGTGTAGGTGAAAAGTTGTTTCAATTGAAATTTCAAGGAGACCCCCATCACCCAAAATACTTTCAAACACAGTGAAGGCAAAATGGCTGTTTGGCACTTGTATCACAGTGTTGGTGGAAAAGTCGCTTCCCATGAAATTTCAAGGAGACCCCCAATTCCAAAAATACGTTTGAATACAGCGAAGGCGAGTAGCCGCATTTGCGACTGTTGGCCTTCGCCGCTAGGCCAATTTATGTCCAACATTAGATGCCATTTATACAAGCCGAGAGTTTTTTGATACATTGTCCATTGTCCAAAACATTCGACAGGCTAATAACATGTACCAAAATATATTATAAACCATTACCAATAAAATACAATTTGCAAGATATTCACTCCCTTAATTTAAAAAAGTACCACAATAACATTGAACTTCATGTGAAATTAGATGCACAGAATCTATTTTAAAACGTTAGGGGAAGACAGATGACTGTTAAAGGGAAATAAGCATTTTGCAAAAAAAAAATCGAATACCTTCCAATTATTGAAACCATTAGTAAAACTGAGCAATTAAAATTGTATGTTTTTTGTGTTTTGGGTACTTTAGAATAAGCTGGGCACAAATCTCGCTAAAAATGTATGAAAGAACCACTTCTAGTTCAAGTATCTTGATTATTTTTGGCAATATCCAATTACCCTTAAGACTTGCACTCAGCTAATCCTGAAGTACATTGATTTGTTTTTGAAACTTGTATTATTTGGTCATATGGTACAATTGTTTACTTTGGTTTGAAGGCTTTGAGAAACACAAAAGCAGTTTAAATAAGATCATATTATATAAAGTACCTGGGAAGATTGGCTGGATGCTAGAATCCTTGCAGGGAATTTCCCCTTCTTTTGTAACAGAACTTATAAACATTTGAGTAGTTGTTAACGATAGAGTTTAGTCCGTAGATTTTCTCCGTGCACACATCTTTCTTCTCAGAGACATCAGATTCAAGGCCTAAAATGAACAAAACATGAATATCTACGACACAATCAGCTTCGGCTTCAATAACATATCTACCCGATTCAACAATAAGACTTCAAATAAGAAAAACAAAACATCCTGATTAGTAATGTGTGTTGCGATCTTACTAAGCTGTAAGTTTAACTTGAGGAAGTTTCATACAACAAGGGATACAGGATACAAATTAAAAAGTTTAAAACGACACAGGCTTTGAGACTGCTCCAACTGTGCGAGCTATAGCAAAGAAACAGAAGTAAACGCTTTTAAAGATATGGAATAAATCAGCTGCGATGTTAAACATTTCATAAAAAAGTAGAAAGAAAGAGATTATATTCACTCACTTGATTTATTTCAAACAGTATTCGATGATCGACGAGGAGAGGAAAACTTCGATGGATGGGCCATAGTCGCAGCAGCCATGTTTACCAATTTCGACGGTTTTGATTGGCTGATTTCGGGGCGCTCCTAAAAAAACTCCAACCGGCGCGATTCTCTGGGCTCCTTGCGTCGATCGCACACGCGCGCATGGTTTAAAGCCTGTCATTGGTTTAGGAGGCGAAAGAGAGTGGCGCCCCGCAACGACGTTCGTGGCGGGCGATCCCGCGCGATTTGGATGGGGATTTTTCGGATTTCCTCCCCCCAATCGCGCGGAGCGCGCGCGCCCTGATCGCATGGAATACGCGTCATGTAATACCAGCTTAAGGCGGAAACAAATTGGAGCCGCGTAAGCGAACAGCCACGAACACGCTCTGCGCACGCGCAACTCGGAGGCGCTATGAGCGGCGCTTGGGCAGAGCGTGTTCGTGCGTAACCTTCGAGACTTCAGTCTCGAAGGTTACGGTTCGTGGCTGTTTGCTTACGCCGCTCGGCTCCAATTTGTTTCCGCCTTTACCCAGTGGGCACCTGTGGACCGAAGCCACGGAGGTGAAGTACTGTTGCCCACGCCACACACACACGCATTCGCTCGCACAACCCCTTTTTACAGGGGGGTCACATTCGTTCATCACACACAAGGACAGAAACTAACATCCATGCCAAACGGGGATTCGAACCCCAGACGTATGGCTTCACAGTCGGATGCTCTAACCACTCGGCCAATAGGTCGGCAGTTTTTTCTGAAAACATATATGGTGGTATTTCTTAGTCTATCTATCTATAGAAAAATTTTGAAAAAAATACATGACCTAAGAGCACATGCCACAGGCGCGGGTCCAGCAGCGATTCAAGGGGGGCACTTTGTCTAAATATGAAAGAAAAACCTCAAAATTACATATTAATTAAATTTTTTTACATTTAATTAACATAACTTAAACATTTGAATAGAATTTTTTTAAACTTTAATATTTTAACATTGAATTAACATAATTTAAGCATTTGAATTTAATTTTTAAATTTAATTTTTAGCTCAGAGACTTCTACTCTACAAACAATCTAAACAGTTTCCGTTTGCAGTACAGTTGGTAATTAAGAAAAATGACAGAATAATAAAACTTAGATTACACTACTCGACAAAAAACAGGGTCAAAATGCTTCTGACACAAATCAAGCAGATTCTTATGTAAAATGACCCTGAATAAGAAGTATATCGGGCTCAGATTTCGGGGAACAGCCCCCCCCCCTTTTTGTGTTTTTCGATGACTTAATGACTTTGAATTCGATTTTCAAGGTCAAAAACTATTACATTAGCCTTTAAATTACACCAGAGGGCACAAGAAAGGTTAAAGCTTCTAAATATAAAATTTTTAGCAAATGGATAAGTTTATTGATGTGGCCAGGGCTGTCTTGGACACTTTTGGATCAATTTGATCAAATTGCACTGCTTGTTGGACAAGACAACAACAACAACAAGTGGTTATTACCCCCCTAAAAATGCAAAAAAAATCGTTAAAAATTGCAGAGACTATTTTTTTCCTCTTGTTTTGTACGCAATTCATCATTAAGGGGTCCTACCCCTTCTCTAAAGACCAAAATTTGAATTAATATTCATGTTTTGAAAAGCTCAAAAATGACAGTGTTCTTATATTTCAGGTCTATCCTGAGGGAAATTGTTCAGTTCGTAATAAACTGGTAAGTTTTAGGGGGTGGGGATTACATGTTTCAAGCTGTTTTAAATAGATGCGTGAGCTGTGGATAACAAATCTGGCGTCCCCTTAACAATGGAGGGTGATGGAGGAAAAAGGGTGTCATATTTGAGTTCAGGTGGACATTTTACACAAGAATCGACTGAAATTCAGTCAGTTGCAGTTTGAATTTTTTTGTATCGCAGTTTAACTCTTTAGCACGGCATTAAACCCTTCCGCGGGTGCTTCGGGGGTGCTAACACATCAACCGCTCCTGCATATATTATTTAAATTTGGGTCCTTGGGAAAGGGTTAGGACTATTTAATGATGAATTGCGTAAAAAATAAGAGGAAAAAATAGCCAAACATAATCCCTAATTTTTAACGATTTTTTTTTCATTTTTAGGGGGGTAATAACCCCTTAAACTTATCCATTTGCTACAAATTTTTATATTTTAGAAGCTTTAACCTTTCTTGTTCCCTCTTGTGTAATTTAAAGGCTAAAGTAATAGTTTTTGACCCTGAAAATTGAATTCAAAGTCATTAAGTCATCGAAAAACGCAAAAAGGGAGAGGGGCTGTTCCTCGAAAATCTGAGCCTGATAGAGAAAAACGGGGGTTAGATTTGGATTCAGGGGGTCATTTTACATAAGAATCTGCTTGATATGTGTCAGAAGCATTTTGACCCTATTTTTTGTCGAGAAGTGTATTATACAGAGCAGAGGTTATTAAAATTTAGATCGCCTTTGCCCCCCTTTATGTAATAGCCTAACATCGTGGCCCCCAAGATTTTGAAGTATTGGAATTATGTTCCACATTACGTTAAAGTTTTAACTATTACTCGAAATAATAAAAGGGGGGTCTGGGGGTTCCCCCTAGAAAATTTTTGAAAATTTGCCTCTAAAAGTAGTGTTTTAGCTCATTTTGAGACATTTTTGGTTACACCCGAAGATAAGAGTAAACGTCAAAATTTTAAAGGAAAAAAATTGCAGATAGAAATCAAAATTTTGAGGGGCTGAGTGTCCTCCTCTATGGTGTCCTCCAACAGAAAGTTTTTTGAAATTTTCCCGTGTAAACTCGTGTTTTATCTCATTTTGAAACTCTTTGAGGAACACTCAAAGTTAAGAATTAAGATAAAATTAAACAACGTTTATTGCACGTATAAAAGTTTTATACGTGCAATAAACGTTGTTTAATTTTATCTGAATTCTTCATATCCTTGCACGGTGGATTCTTTTACTCACTCAAAGTTAACTTGAGTGTTTCCCAAGGTAACTCGCGGACCCCCTAGGACCCCCGGGGGTCCGTGGACCACAGTTTAAGAACCATTATTTGAAACCATTATTTCGATTTTAGGCACTTTATTTCAAGACTAATCTAAATCAATTTCAGGCAAAATTCGGATGTTTCAATATTTTTCTTTCCCTTTTTGGGCACTTTTTGCATTAATTTAAGCAAACAAACGAAAAATAATTTTGGGTAAGAAACCCGAAAGTGCCCTCTCTTGCCTGAAAAATGTAAAAGGAGGATTTTTTCGGGCATTCAAAATGTACTTTCTTTCTCCCTTTTCCCCATTTTTATTTTCTTTCTTTTTTTCCCTTCCTTATCCTTTTTTTTTGGCCCAAGGGGGGACACTTTCCAGAGTGCCCCCCCCTGGATCCGCCACTGACATGCCATTGGTAGAGTTGGCGTGGAATGAGGCAGATAGAAGAATGATCTAAAATTTTTAAAATATTTTTCAGACAAGTGGATTGAATATTTGGATTCAAAAAGGGACTACATTCTTGCCCTTGACAATATGAGAGTTGAAGAATCGAAAAGACCCAAAGAAAAATCGTCTGGAAGTTTTATGCCTCGATTAGTCAACACCTTGACGAGAATGGAGATCTATTAGTGTCATATGAACTTAATAATTTATTCAACCAATGTACAAGAAAAGCTTACATAATTTCATTAGTATCCCTTTTTTGTCATTTTTATCCCATCATCTTGTAAAAGCTTTTTTATAATAAACGTATTTTTAAAATAAGAATATTTTAATTTTTTGAAGGCAGAAACTGATTTTTTTACAAATTTACACTCTTTTAAAATAGTGATACCCGCTCAAAACAAACTCTTTTAGGCGCTCTACTAATTTTTTTTATCTTTGATTTAAGATGTAATTTCCACTCGTTGTAATTTTGTAATTTGAGCTCATTGCTTTTTTCCCCGGTGGCTCTGGCGGTGATAAATCTACTATTAATACTTTGTTCATTTAGAATAGATGCCTGAGGCGTAATGCATTAGAAGCAGTTACTATTGTAATTACCATCGAAAAAATTTCTTGTGCAATGGCAAAGGCAGACTAAACAAAAATAGTTAAAATACTGTCAAAGAAAGAATCGGTCACTGAAGTTGCGAGATGAGCGTTTTTCATCTGCAGAAACCACAAGCCATCTGCAGAGACCACATGCAGCTGCCATCAAATCGAATCGAATATTCGTAATGGCGTCGTAAATCGAAAAAAGCAATTCAGCAGTGTCACAATCGTTTTTCTCCATGACGTCGGCGCTCACAGGTCGACTAATGGAATAACTTCACGTGACGTAATGATCACGTGTTAACTACCAGTGTTACTAACACCATCTGGCGATGAATTGACCTCATTGGACTCGCTTCACGTGACGTAAGGATCACGGGCAAACTACCATCCAATCAGAATTCACTTCGATTCACGTGACCAATATTGGAGACCCTCCGGAGGTCTCGAGCCGCGCCTTGTCGTTTTTGATCACGTGACTCGATACGAGTAGCAGAAGTAACAGGTTGATAACCTGTTATTTCGATATACGATGGCAGCTGCATGTCGTCACCTTAGAATCAAAGGGCCATATGCTATGCAGCTGCCATCGTATATCAAAATAACAGGTTATCAACCTGTTACTTCTGCTACTCGTATCGGGTCACGTGATCAAAAACGACCAGGCGCGGCTCGAGACCTCCGGAGGGTCTCGAATATTGGTCACGTGAATCGAAGTGAGTTCTGATTGGATGGTAGTTAGCACGTGATCCTTACGTCAGGTGAAGCGAGTCCAATGGGGTCAATTCATCGCCAGGTGGCGTTAGTAATACTGGTAGTTAACACGTGATCATTACGTCAGGTGAAGTTACTCCATTGGTCAACCTGTGAGCGCCGACGTCATGGAGAAAAACGATTGTGACACAGCTGAATCGCTTTTTTCGATTTACGATGCCATTACGAATATTCGATATTTGATTCGATTCTATGGCAGCTGCATGTGGCCCAAAAACTACTATCTCCATTCGGCAACCTTCGGGAATCCCGATCCTTGGCGATCAGATCGGTGGAGAAGCTCTTTTTTTGGTTTGTAAGAGCTGACATGATCGAGTAGAAAAGATCAAAACCAATCAAATTATTTTCTCCAACGATCTAAACGCCAAGAATCGGGATTCCCGAAGATTGCCGAATGGAGATAGTAGTAGTTTTTGATACTAAGGTGACGATGTAGCCCTATAGGTTCGTCGGGGATGAGGGTTGTAAGTCCCTGGGGAAAGAAGAATGAAGGCTTTTCCTGAAGAGCATCGATATCACAGAACACCTGTCAAGAATTTTCTTCCTACTCAAAAGTTGTTCAAACTATTGACACATGTTGAAGTAGCTAAACGATCACTCACGCTCTCCGGTAGTTTCCTGATCTTATCTGGTTGCAACACGGAAAAGTCTCTATTGACTTTTTATCGTAGCAAAGAAGTGTAAACTCAACATAGAATAGTTATCACTCCTTGATATTTTAGTCCTTTGGACCGTATATTTCTTCAGGTACTTCAGTTTCTTTTTTCACATGGAGCAAATGATTAAAAAAGCAGTTTTTGCTAAGCATGTTGTGGAGGGTATGATTTTCTGTTTAAGAGGCTCTTGCTAGTTTTATCGTAGCTTTATCCGTACTGACATGGCTTATAAAGTTTTTCGTTAAAATACCTTCTTACATAATTGAAATAAAGAATAGCTTGAAACTATTTGAATTAAATTAATTTCGTATATAAATTGTAATAAAGCCCTATTGGAAAAAATTCAAAATACTAGTACCAAAGTGATACTGGAACCAGTATAATGATACTGGAAACAGTAAAACCATACTGGGAATTTCGAAACCTGTATAAATCTATACTGGGAAAATTTTACCATGATACTGGAACCAGTAAAACCATACGGGAAATTTTGAAACTAGTAAGAAATAGTACTGGAAACTTTCATACCAGTTTTCAAACATAATGGGAGTTTTGAACTCAGTATGTAACCATAGTGGGAACTTCAATACCAGTTTCCAAGCATACTACACTGCTCACAACATTTAAAGGATATTGGTAGTTTTGGTACATATTGGCAAGCAAATAAAACATTTTCAGTGTTTCAAGCATTTTTCATTAACTTAAGGCCATTTAAAAGCTAAATCCATGCAGTTGTCAAAATAAAAATTTCATTTTTACTTTTTTTTTATCAAAATTGGAAAATGCACGTTTTGTGTAGTTAAGCAAAAAAAGTGAAAAGTCAAGCAATACTTAATTCAAAACCAATTTCGCCTGGGGTATGCTTTCTCCTGACTTAAAACAACGTTTTGGGTCTGTTTGCTACCAGGTTTGTTTGTTTTTTTATGAGGGGCTGGGGTATTTTCTCCATTTTCCCCTTTTAGATAGTGATGGGCAAAATCGATAATTTTAGGTATCGAATACTTATAGGTATCGAATACTTTGGTATCGAATACTTATAGGTATCGAGTACTTTTTTTCAATGTCGGGAAATGAACCTGAAGGGACAATTTTTTTAGGGCCTATCCATAATCAGACTAATATTCAAAAAACTGAGAGCGATCCATCAAAAAGCCCCGTAGCTACGGGCCTGGAGGTGGATAGAGGCGAATGATTTGGCTGGGGAAAAACCTAGCCGCGTCAAATTTCTTTCGCGGATGATAACGACTTGGGTTTGAGCGTTGCAAAATGAAAACGGAAACAGGCTGCGTTTGATCTACAGTAGGTATTATAAAGATTACTTCATTGAAAAATTTAAAACGAAATATGTCAATAAAGTATCGATACTTTTGTGGGTATCGAATACACTCGATACCTATAGGTATCGAGTACTTAAGTATTTGGTATCGATACCTGCCCATCACTACTTTTACAGCATTTTTCAGCACCTGAACTGTTTGGGAGGTATTGGAAGGGCAGCAATTCATTTCTCAAGCATGTCTTAGACTTGTTCTATTGGATTCATGTCGAGAGAACGTGCCGGTCGATCCCTTTCTAGCGATTTCTTCATCTTGAAGAAAATCTTTAACTAGGGTAGCACAATGTTTTCTGCAATTACCATCCCTGAAAGTTAAATTATTCCCGATTTCTCCTGCATGAGGGGCAACCAGATGTGTAAGGATATTGACCTTATTACCCTGAACCACCAGAAATGGTTCCTTGGGCTGTGGGGGGTCTTTATTCCATAGATAGAGATGGTGCTCTATGTCATTACTCCATATCTTCAAATCTGACTATCAGTTCATCCTGAAAACTTCTGATTTTTGCCTGGAGGGTACAAGGAACACAAAATAACCCATTTTTTGTGCATGAGGAAATCAGATTTGAAGATGTGGAGTGATGATACAGAGCACCATCTCAATCTATGGAATAAAGACCCCCCAGAGCCAAAAGAACCATTTCTGGTGGTTCAGGGTAATAAGGTCAATATCTTTACACATCTGGTTGCCCCTCATGGAGGAGAAATCGGGGATAATTTAACTTTCAGGGATAGTAATTGCAGAAAACATTGTGCTACCCTAGTTAAAGATTTTCTTCAAGATGAAGAAATCGCTGGAAAGGGATCGACCGGCACGTTCTCTCGACATGAATCCAATAGAACAAGTCTAAGACATGCTTGAGAAACGAATTGCTTCCCTTACAATACCTCCCTAACAGTTCAGGTGCTATAAAAAATGCTCTGAAAGGGGAAAATGGAGAAAATACCCCAGTCCCTCATAAAAAAACAAACCTGGTGGCAAACAGACCCACAACGTTTTTTTAAGTCAGGAGAAAGCATACCCCAAGCGAAATTGGTTTTCAATTAAGTATTGATTGACTTTTCACATTTTTTGCTTAATTACACAAAATGTGCATTTTCCAATTTGATAAAAAAAGGTAAAAATAAAATTTTTATTTTGGTAACTGCATGGATTTAGCTTTTAAATGACCCTAAGTTAATGAAAAATGCTTGAACCACTGAAAATATTTTATTTGCTTGCCAATATGTACCAAAACTACCAATATCCTTTAATTGCTGTGAGCAGTGTAGATTTTTGCACAAGAAGTTTTGAAATTAGAATATAAATATTTTTATTATATTTTGGATCCCAGAAAATTTATAGCAAAATAATTTTTTTAAATATGTTTTTGGACCCAATATAATTTTATTTAACTTTAATTAACAACTTTTATTTAACAATTTTTTTTTCAAAAATAAAATGGTAGAAATAATAAAATAAGGAATTTAGTCCATAAAATTTAACTTAGGGACTATTTGTTAATTATTGAAACTTTCAGAAGTTCATTGATTGAGAAAACTATATTTATAAACAAAACAACTTATGTAGTAAAAAAAACTGAAATGGAAATATGGAGAAGCTTTTGGGTGAAATATCGGATAAAGTTAATTGTATGTTCTGTGGAAATATTGGGAACTGGAATACTTTCTGCACCCCTAAATTGTTATAGTATTATAAAGTATATGATTGTCAAGAGACAATCAATACTTTATAATACGGGACTGAAAATTTATGAGTCCACCAGCAGTTATGGCCATTAAATCTGAACACCTCACAAGATTATGGTCAAGGATGACATGAGGTGCAAGAATATGGAATTCTTGCACTTTTCCTATAACCCTTTCAATGTGTGTCCTTAAAGTTGCAATTTGCTTTGCCTCCATGCCCTCTTTCTTTGACATTGGTGTGCTTGCAGAAACACTTGGAGGTCGAACAAGGGACAGTGGCGGATCCAGGGGGGGGCAACAGGCCTTTTGCCCCCCCCTTGGGATCAGGTACCTTTTTAAAAAATAACGGTAGGAAAAGGAAAAAACGAAAATCTGACATCCGAAATTCGGACAAGATATACCAAAACAAGTTAAAATCCTGTTTTATTGGGTTAAATTTCCGAAAATTTTCTGGGGGAGGACCCCCAGACCCCCTTTTGTATTTGGAACTCAATTATTCACAACTTCTTTACATTCTGCTCATCAAAATGAAAATCCTACACGAAATCGTATACTTAAAATTTGAGCTATAGGTACCAAAACTAGTTAACTTGTTTTTAGTGTAAATTTTTCTAAAAAATCTTCTGGGGGAGGGCCCCTAGTCCCCCTTTGGTACATCAAACTTAATAAATTACTCACAACTTCTCTTATTCTGCACTTCTTTAAGACGCAAATTATACAAAAATGAAATATAAATTTTCGTAAAATTATACTTAAAATGGGCTACAAAGTTTCATTAAACCTATTAAATATGTATGGGAGGTGGGAGGAATAATTTTGGGCCCCTCCTGAAATAAATTTCTATAGTAATACGCCACTGAAGGGGAATGTCCACGAGACCAGTTAATCATTTGTTAACCGTGCCCATTGTTTTTTGGTAAACATGATGATGACTAATTTTTTAGAGGATGTATTTGGAGACTCTTTCCAAATTAAAACCTATATAAGCCTCTGGAGTGATGAAAAAAGAGAGGGAAGAAAATTGGTGACCTGTGGAGCAGTCAGTCAGATAAGGTCCGGGCCCACCCTGAAAATCGGGCTTTGGCTTTGGTTATCAAAACGAGTTAAATCCTTATTTTAAGGGTCAAATTTCCAAAAAATTTCTCGGGGAAGACCCCCAGGTCTCCTCTTTTATATTCATAATATACTTTTCTTTATTTTGTTTTACATTTTTATACTATAAATATACTATACATCAAAATGCGAATATTTCCTATAAATGCTTTAGAAAAGTACATCCCCCGATCCCATCTTAAATGTTCAAAAATGAGTAAAAAGACTACTTTTTAAGGTAAAATTTCAAAAAATTTTCTGGGGGAGGACCACCAGACCCCCTTTTTCCCTGGGACGTCATACAAGTATTTTCAATAATAGACTCAAATTTTCAAAATTTTTCTGGCGAAGAACCTCCAACCTCCTTAAAATGTAGTTGCCCCCCCTTAGGTCCAGGCTGGATCCGCCACTGAAAAGGGAACACTTCTTTTCCTCAAGCAACTGGCTGATGTGCTTAAAACCGCGGTTGGCCATAATAAGCATACCAGGTGCAAGGCGATCAAGAAATCCACTATCTTTAACAATTAGAAGATCTGTTGTTCTTCCTCCATAGCCTCTGGATACAAATGAAACAGTGCCATCAGGAGTGGAAGCCACCAAAAACTTCACAGTGTTAGCTTTTTTATAATCTGACCATGTCAGACTTTGGTGCAGATGGTTTTGAGGTTTTTCGATTATTACCTCGAAACAATCGATCACTGCATGGACCCTATAGTTTGCTTCGGAATGAGATAGGGAGACTGCATCATTTGGAGATTAGAGGGCCATATAATAAAGTTTTGTAATATGCCTGTCAAAGCTGGAAGGGTCTTCCTAAAGTCCCTGGCTACTTGGCTGCCTGATTTGCCAAATATCAGCCCTAAATATGAAAAGGGCAAATTCTTCCTTACCTTTTTTAAAGTCAATATAACACATAACTCAGTACACTGAGACTTGTCTGGAAGAAAATTTATAAGGCAATTTATGGTCTTAGGAATTCCGAGGCACAGTACCGTTTCTTTCTTTACTGCCTCAATCATGCAGCTTCTAATAAGTTTTTTGGCAGTATCTTCGTCCTCCAGATGGAAGTCTGAATCCTCGGATTCAGACTTTTGAGATGGCGAGTAATCACTCATTTCACTGTAATTTGAGAGGGAACTGGATACCTCATCATCCTCAGGCAGTGGCGGATCTACGGGGGGGGCTTTCGGGCTGAAGCCCCCCCAAAGCGTCTAATATTTTACTAAGTTTGTCAAAACGCAAAAAATCTATATCCGAAATTCGGATGAGGCGTACCAAAACGAGTTGAAAAAGTGGGGTTTTTGACTTAAATTTCCAAAAATTTTCTGGGGGAGGACCCCCAGACCCCCTTTTAATGGTTTGAGTAGGATAATTCACAACCTTTTCCGTATTTACCATTAACAAGAAGGTTCAAATGGATTATGAAAATTCTTAGCCCCCCCCAAAACCAAATCCTGGATCCGCCACTGTCCTCAGGTGGCAGCTTTGTTTCCTTAAACACAGGCGAGCAACCTGCATCTTTAGTACACACCTCATCTGGCCCACTCGCCACTTCTTTTGTGGAAATGATAGTTCCAATGCACTTGCTTATTTTTTTCACATGTAAATTTGCTTGAGTGCTCTTTTCGACAAAATCAGGAATGTTGTCCATCTGTACATCCATTGGCAAGCTTTCAACTTCTGATGTTGAATCATCTTGCCTCAAAGCTTCGGCAATAGTTTCTCTTTGTTGTCTTGCAGCTGCACGCTGTGTGGAAACTGCAGGCACATTTTTTTTGGCAGTCAAACCTATGTGGAAGGACACCTTTTTTGAGATACAGTTTTCACCCTGTAGTTTAAACCTTGTACAGTTCTCAACATCATTTTCAAGCTGCAAAAAATTAGTAAAATTAGAATTGTATTATCAATACACTAATTTCAGACTCAGGGTATAATAAGTAAAATCCAAATTAATATACGGGGTGTCCCATAAATGTTGGGTCACACTTCTAGGGGGGTAGACACCTAGACGATAGTAGACACCTAGACAAGTAAGAATCACATAGGGTTTGGGGGTCACAGACCAAATCCCAGGGAGTTAAAAATGGAGCAACACCCCAAAATAATTATTGAAAAATTCAATTTGTAGAAGAACTACTCTTGATAAAAATTTAATTATGGTCTCAAAAATTGTGGTTTAATATGATCTTTAAAATTATCTTAAAAGTTTTCAGTTTAAAATTTTTTATTATAAAAAAAGTTTTTAAAAACCACAAAAAATGTGAAAAATCTGCCAGAACTTTATTTTGTATTTCGAAATACTTTTCTCTGATTTAACCCCTTAACTGCCGTCGACGTAAACATACGGTTGGAAAATCCCGAGCGTTAAGTGCCAAGGGCGTATGTATACGGTCTTTAAAAGTTCCATCTGTTGCACTGCGTTTTTACCAAAAATATTACTAGGAATGACCTTGACAGTGTTTTCTAAGGAATTACTCATTTCTTAGAAGTAGGGGGGCTGAATTGGAACAGCTTTTTTTCTGGTACAGTGATAAAAATAAAGCGGGTAGGTCATCGACTATGTTTCTTTTTTAGTTTTTTCTTTTTTATACAATATTTTGTTTCTATCACTTCCGTTTTAGTTCCCTTTGTGCAAAAAAGATATTTTTATTTGTTCTGAATTTGTTTGACTTCCAGGAATAAAGAAAAATGCTAACAACGGATTGATTTATTATTCTTCTTGTTTATTATAATTTTTTCTCTAGCTCCTGATGAATCGGGTTCCAAATGGTATTGGAAGCATTGAGCAAGTGAAATTTCTTATTGTAAATTAAATAAGCAGTATTTTTAGTAGTGTATTCTTTGAAATGGAAACGCGCTCGCTGCGAAAGCGCAAGTACGCGCGCGCGGGAGAAAAACGCTGGCACTGGAGAGCCACTTGCTGCGGATTTCCGTGGCAGTTAAGGGGTTAATAATCTGAAAGATCATAGTCGAAAACCTTCTTAGTCCAAAGTGTCACGCAAAAACCATCAATATTAAATGCTTGAGAGCCAGTTAAAGCATGGTCTAAGTCCTTTTTTATTGTCCGCAAACTGCCGTTTTGGAAACGGCTGTAGGAAACCAGTTTGCGCACGCAAAAAACGAAATTTAACAGGATCTCAAGCGTTTAACATTGATGATTTTTATGTGAAACTTTGGACTTATGGGTTTTTGACAATGATCTTTCAGATTATAAAATCAAAAGAAAGGATTTCGAAATACAAAATGAGGTTTTGGCAGAATTTTTACATTTTTTTGTAGTTTTTTAACTTTTTTCATAATAAAACAAATTTTAAAGTGAAGACTTTTAAAATAATTTTAAAGATCATAATAAACAACAATTTTTGAGACCATAATTAAATTTTTACCAATAGTAGTTCTTCTACAAATTGAATTTTTAAATAATTTTTTTGGGGTGTCGCTCCATTTTTAACACCCGGGGATTTGGTCTGGGACCCCCAAATCCTATGTGATTCTTCTAGGTGTCTACTATCCCCCCTAGAAGTGTGACCCATTATTTATAGGACACCCGGCTTTACTCGACTACCTAGGCAACAGTTGCTGACTGCCCCCAGATTAGCAGTTATTTATAAACTAAAAACACAAATGTTAAACAGTACCCCAGTCAGCAGCAGGGCCGGCCCTAGACATTTTGGCGCTCCGGGCAAAACCTTAATTTTGCGCCCCCCCTCCCCATTTTTTTAACCTTCCTACCCTCTTGAGAACAAAGTCACATATTCCCCCTTGTGGGGTCTAATAGACCCCATGCGTAAAACATGCCAATTGCTCTATTTTTATTGTAAAAATATCTTAAAATGCAAGGAACTAACATTAATACCTCATAAAAGATTTTTTCAGAATAATTTGTCTAATTTTTGCTCTATTTTTATCGTTTTTTGTCCTTTTAAGGCGTTATTTGGTTTCTTTTCATACACGTTTCTTTTCAACACTAGAAACTTCTAAGAATAATTAAATTACAGAAATTAACTATAATTCAGTTGGTTTATTTGAAATGTTTTATTATTACACTTCTTGAAATGTATTAGCTGATAAACCCGAACTTGCACGGGAAGCATTTATTAGTTAATTTTTGCGTATCTTAATTTTCTTGCATTAGCAGCTACCTTTCATCCTACATTAATTTATTTAGTATTTTAAAACATATTAAATGTGGATTTACCTTTTTATAATTCAGAAAATGAAACAAAAATGATCGGTTCAAAAATATTAGTGAAGTAAGTTTCTCGCTTGTGAAACTTTGTTTTCAAAGCGAATTTAGCTTTTTCTTTTAATAATTCTACAAATTAATTAAAATAAAAGGTAATACACAAGATGATACACAAGAAAAGGAATTCTCAGTTGAATTTCAAGAGAAGGCTAGGGCCGCGGTCTAACCGCACAGGCACAGAAGGCATTTAGGAATGACAGCTCAGAAGGCATTCAGGTCAATCTGTATTCTGTAAAGAAGGAGCGGGGCTGCGGACTAACACTGCACTGCACAGGCACCCCGAAGAACATCATAGGGAATCACTGGAACACGGAGGGCGGGAAACAAGAGTTTGCGGCGAAGGATAGTGGAGTTAGACGGAAGGCCCAAAAGATCTGGGATGTTTGTTGGAAAATCAAGTCAGGGAGTGACGCAGTTTAGTTGAGCAAATAAGTAGTGTTCTGCGTGTCCAAAAAACGTTGTGTCGAAGGTTAAATACCTCAAGAGTAACCCTTATGGCAATCGCCATAAAAAATGCCAAGTAGCCAATGGCTAATACTCATGGAGAGTTAAGATAGGTTCCTAAGAAGATGCTATTATCACTTCCAAAATGTTGGAATCTGGCGATATGATGAAAACAGGCAAAGCATTGCATCAGATTAATTAAAACAGAAAGGCGACGGGGTGGGGCAAATAAAGAATATAATGATTAGACTTTCACATGGTTCGATACGAAGCGAAGCGTGGGAGCGTTGAAAGTTACTACATAGCTGCATATTAATTGTGCTAGTCAAAGAGACTCCGAGAAGAACTCGTGATGCGAAAAGAGGAAATTTCCTATACAAGTGAAATAGGTTTGTTTACATAGCAACAGAGAAAGGGCTTATGATTTAAATATATCTCTTATCGAAATTTAGAAATACGAATAAAGAACACGAAACTATGTGGTAATGTGAAACATAACCACACAAGTGAAAACCGTTGAAAAACTAAATGTATCAATTTGTTCCCGGTTAAGTTACAGATTGCCTAGACCAGGGGTGAGTAGTGTGAAAATGAGAGTTCTACGACATTGGGTAGGAAGGCAGGGGCTCTGAGGTTCCCTGCCCATTCTACTAGATGAGAAGGAGCGTGACCTCGTGACGTCAGAGGGCGTGGCTAGTGACGTCACCGAAAGGGGGCGTGGTCATCTATTGTCTTAATTACCCCTAATTACTTAATTACACTAATTACCCCTAATTACTTAATTACACTACCCAAGTAGCACCGTTCGTTGGCCCAACGTTGGGAAATGGTCGGCACTGTTGGCAAACGGTTAGTAGTTTTGCCATCAATTACCCAACGAAATCCCAACCACAGCTTATGGTAGTTGGCAACAGTTGGCAGAAAGTACATTGGCCCAACATTGATTTCCCGTTGGGAAAAATGACAATGACAAAATGGGAAAACAGTCGTGGTTATTTTTTAAATAGTGTGATTATATGATAATTTTGGATCCAAGAAAATTTTTTATTTTTTTAACAAGTAAAATAATTTTTCAATATATTTTTGGACATAAATAATATAACTTTATTTAACGTTTAGCAACTTTTTTAAATAAAGTGGTACCTTTTCTTTAATATCTCTGTTCGCCCCCTCACTTAAAAAATAAGGGGTGAAATATCCTTTTATCTTTTTCAATGTAAAGGTCAACTTTGAATGATTAGAACTTTAAAAAAATACTCTTGCACTTAAAAGTAATTTTTTAAAAAACTAAGTCGGGAAACACATTAACACCGGAACACATATTTTCGACGATATTAGCTTCTGTGAAAATTATACCCTCCTCTTAAATACCGGCTGATAGGCTAACATCGTAGATCACCTGATAGTTGAATTTTCAGAATTCCGTGTTTTAAACTATTTTCATCGGGTCGGTGGCAAGCTCTTTTACCTTTCTTTCATTACATTCCCATAAGCTCTCAGAATCTGGAATTCCATTAATTTTCGACAAAAATTAAGGTCCCAGGACCTGTGCGTAAGTCGCACTAAAGTCGCAATTTTTACCGAAATCAAAAAACGATATCGAGTTTTTAACCTTAAAATCTTAAAATATACCCTACCATACACCTCATATTCGATTTTGGTGAAAATCGGTTGCTAATTAAGGCAGTGATTAGACTTTGAAAAGGGTTAGATTTCGGCAAAAAAAAACACCAGTCCAAAGAAAGCTTATAAATCCGAAAATATTCATATTAATATTTTTTTGAATTTTTTTTGTAGTAAATAATAGTTATGGCAAAGTTTTTACAGAATTACGGGAATCCACGGTGGTTTTTTCGTCATCCAGGATTTTTAGAACAAGATTGGGGCTACTTATATTTAATGCCGAACACTCCATTTTTTGGGACAAGTCGTGTCAGGATAGTTGCGGAAAAAATTTTACCCCACCCCAAGTGTTTTATATGGGTAAATTGGGAATTTTTCACAGATTACGAATATGTAAATCATTAAGGTGTGCGATAGTTAAATCAAGATGTTTTCCTAAAAAAACGATATTCCTAAAACTCGGTTTTTCCCGGATTACATCCGAACCGCTTGCTTTAGACTTCTGAAATATCGGTATATGAGCTGCCAAAAATTTAAGGAATCTAACCATGTATCGCATTAGGGGTTGAGTCAAAATTAAGATTCCCACTTTTTTCCCGCCAAAACGTTCCCGGACCATTTTCCACTTTTTAAGGACGCTCCGCGGATAATGAAGTAACACTTTTCTGAAGCGATTTGTTCCGAAAAATTTGAATTTCGTAAACTCTAAGCTCTACCTTCCTTAGTTCCAGAGAAATTTACAAAAAGTATCATTTTTTGACCATTTTAGCCATTTTTTAAAACTATTGTTTTCAATATAAAAAAAACCCCGCACATTAATATTGACTTTGATTCTTTAATAAATTTCTAATCGTTCCAAATTTCGGTGGGGAGTATCTCTAAAGACCCCAACCCTTAATCCCCCCAAAAAAATTAACTTGCCAAAACTCCAAAAGAAAACAGTGTTCGACGTTCGTCAATCACTGTAAAAAGTCTGTGCTCTTTCTTTTAACAATAAATTTAAAATATTTCTCTTATATCACAAATTTGAATCTATATTCACCGAATTTTATTACAAAAATAATTTGTGAGAATAAATTGAATTTAAGAGGCGTATACAAGAGGGGACGGGGGACACCCCATTTTTAGAACACGATTTTATTTAGAGTAGGTTGAAGCAAGTAAGAGAATGGGAAAACATTATCCCAACAAAAAATTATGTTTATAGCTAAAAAAAAGGATAATAATTTAGTGAGACCCCCTTAAAAAATCCAGCTACAGTACTGGTTAAACCATAAAAAATATTTGATTTTGAAACTGTAATCTTATAACACTTAAAATGAGTTTAAACTTGTATTTAAAAGGTCAAATTTCAAAAAAATTTCAGAGGTAGGACCCCCAGACCCCCCTTTTTGTTAAAAGTTACAAACGGTTATACTAAATCGGGACAGAAGTTAGTTGATTCAAAACCACCTTAAAATTGTTAAACGAGGGTGAAAAAGAGAAACGATTATTTTTTGGGTAGTTAACCAATAGTTTGTAAAAAAAAACATTTTGGGAGGAATCTCGAATCCTTGAGGCGACCCCCCAATTTTCAGGAGCCGACGACGCCAATGTTTGTAAGATCTGAGTTTTTAAAAAAATGTGCTATATCCTAGTTAATAATCTCATAATTAAAGCATACTATTAACTACTTCTGCTTTGCCCATGCATGATCGCCAAACTAAATCTGCGCAAACGAAATAGTTATTCCCCTTCCCCTGTTTTCAAAACTCTTCAGTGAAACAGTATACCCGACAGTCGAAAGGTCGGTCTTCCTCCCTCACCATTTGATCTTTGCCTTGATCGAGGGGTAAGCTTGAGCTTTTTTTTCAGGAAACTCGAGGGGTGAAGCTTGGGGGGATTTTTGTTTCCCGCTTTTAAGCATTTGCTAGTGCCATTTGTCTCTAGCTCCAGAACGGGACAGTCGGGCTCTGTCGTTTTGAATATCCTCCGAGTCTTGCTGTTGATGAGCTTTCTAGACTGGTAAGTTTTCATTTTTATGTTAAGTAATAGTTTCAATTTGTAGGAATTTGTAGGAATATTTTCAATTTGTAGGTCTACAGTTGTACATGGTTTTCCCATATTCATTTTATATCAAGAACATGAACCTTAATAAGAATATTAAAAAGTTACTTTAATTGCACATTTGTATATCATTCCATTTACTATCTGTCATCGCCTTTACTGCCTATCTCGCTTACCTGCTTCTGATGAGTTTGTGCTCGCTTTATTGCCGGTGGTGTTTTGGTTATTAAGATAACTCATTTCAGTGTTTGGACTAGCGTATAAAAACTTGTTAATTATTCACACTTGTATTTTATCTTGATATTAATTTTTTAAAGTTATTTTTAATTAATTTTTAAAGGATGAAGTGGAATTTTAATTTGCTAGAAGTGTTTGGATTACAGATTGCATTCTGGATATATTATACATTTCTGTGATATTTTAAATTTCTTAACCCTGTGAAATTTCTTAACTGGAGATCCCGCGACTTCCACGGACAACTCAAATGTAACAAGATCTGCGCGTCTCGCGTCTTCCGCGGTCATGTGTTTTTCTTCCTTTATCGAGGAGCGCATCTCGTTTTCCCCCCCGTTTAACCACTGAAATAAATTATATACATTATCAAACGTTTAATTAACTTTGGTCAACAAATCTCATTATTTATCCCCTAAATTACGGGGCCAACAAATGTCGTTAGTTGTCCACTAAATTGCGACATTTGAAGGAATTTGTGGTATTACCGCTCACTTTGCCGGGTTTTTTTTCATCAGAAATGGCTGTTGAAAACGTTCAGCGATTGACAGAGGGTATATTCCTAATGATGACTGATCAGACTCTTAAAACGATTTTAGTTTTGATAGCAAAAGTGGATATTGATGTTTCGGACTTTGCTCCTTATATTGCGATGAATCTGATCATGATTCTATACTTACTCAATAAATTAAATAGAAATTAACTGAAATTCAATTGAAATTTGTTAAAAAAATTTTTGGTGATAACATCTGAAATCGGTTTTCTGGTAACTTAGTTTCTCAATAAAATATTTTCTGGAAAGAAAAAAAATGCATTTTTTAATTCCCCGATATGTATAGATTCAAAATATGCAAAAAATACATAATATTTGAAACAATTATGGTTCACAAATTGCGTAGTCAGAGGGTTAAATGATATCTTATAGTAATTAATATATAATTATAATTATATATTATAATTTCAACATAAAAGGATCGATTTTACAACAGTTTTGATGTGTACAAAATAACAATCTTGAGGGGTCACAATTTCAATGCCCTCCAATCTTAAATGAAATCATAGAAAAGCAGATGAAATCAAAGTGCAGTTTTAAACAGTAGAAGATGTTCCCAGAATATCATAGTATTTTTTTTTGCTAATTATTAACAAAATTAATTTTAATTTATCTTTATTTAGACGATGTTTCATGTATCCGAGTTTGAAGACGGTGGCTTGGGAATAGTAAGAGAAGAGTGGCTTACTCCGAGGAAAACAGAGGCATTTTGGCCCCCGCATAAAGTTTCTTCGAAATATAACAAATGTCTCCTTAGTAGTGAAAACAATATAGAGAGAGAACTGGAAATTGCATGCAATTAGTCGAATTATATGCTGAACTGGTGAGTAGGTTTAACATACCCCCTACGAATTCTCACCACCTAAAGATAATTTTTATAACTAAGGATTCCCCATAGCTAAATAAATTAAGTATGAATGAAGGTTACTGATCCATACTGATACCTTTTACTGATATTTTAGCATAAAATAACTTTAAAATTTGCGACTCCTGTTAATAGGGGATTTCTCCTTAAGTTTCTGTTTGAAACTTAAATTAGAGCTTTTAAGATTATTTGTGAAATATTATTAAAACTGTAGTATTTTCAGATGATACTTCAATAGCCCGAAAGAGGCTAAAAGAGGCATCCGGAGAAGATACCACTGATGTTGTATCAGCAACTGAAGGCCCCCCTACGAGGAAACGCAAGATTAATAAGAAATACAGCTACCACTTTGACGAAGATGATACAGATTCCCCTCCCATCCAGCTGAAATTACCCAGACCTCCGGAGGACTTGATAGAGGGGTTGAGGACCTTATTATAGTTCTCCCACCTCAACACAATCAAGCAGGCAGGCTACTCCCCATGACAGTAAGAAATCAAATTAATTTTCATCCTTTTGATCAAATGGTTTTCCCTAAATCCTTAAACATTTGATTTTGTTTATTTCCTCTTCACCTTGAATAACAATTTATGAATTAATTCTAGCCTAAAGCTTTTCTTTTTTTCCAGTTCTTATAAATATTGCTAGGATGCTAGGCCATTGGCAACAATAGAACGGAGGCTTGGGAAAATAGAAAGGAGGCAGCTGCCGATACTAGAAAATTCTGCTGGCCCTTCTCATTGTTCTGCTGGTTCGATCATCGAAGCACCAGCAAGTTTAAATCTTCCAAGCAATAGTGTGGAAGAGGTTGAGAAGCTGGAAGAGTGGCTTATCGAGGAGGATAATGCTGCTTCTTTAGTAAGTCATTACCATTATGTAAACTTAATTGAATCGTCAGTTTGAAGAAGGGAATAAGTCCAAAAAATGACAAATTGACTTTTTGTGCTCAAAACAATCTGAAAGCTTTGTTCTACACATGGGTGAAAAGAGGGGGAAAATAACTAACCCCTATAGGGATATATCGCCCCTTGAAGTTGTGAAATCGATGTCCATTCATTGTATTTTTAAAGTTAATTTGGAATTTAAGTTAATTTGTCTTTCTTTTCATATTCTTTATGCTGTAAACTAAGTTAAAATAAAATTTTCTCTTAATTTTAATTTTTTTCAAACTTTTTTTATGCAGGGAATTTTTGACTCCATTCATATTCACTCACTCCATTGATACTGCTTTAATAACTCAGTTTCACTATAATTTTGAATTTTATTTGTCTTATTATCTTTATTTCACCCTTTCGTGGTGTAAACTAAGGAGAAATATAATTTAAATGTGAATTAAGGGTTTTTTAAAGATTTTTTCATCAGAAAAATTTCATAATGTGGAAGAAGGGAATAAGTCCATCAACTTATTTTGACTGTAAAATATTTTTGAATATACTGACATACCGCCAGAAGAAGAGCTATTGACGTCATACGATGATGCTGCGGTTGTTATAGAAACGGATTATTCCACTGAATTTCGGGGGTGATGATTCTTTTGGCGCTAAAATAAATGTTTTGCGCCAAATCTGAGTGGCTATTTTTCAACTTGTACTTCTTTCGATTCTAGAGTCACGGATGGGAATTTCCTTATATTACTAGATCTAATCTGATTTATTACACCTGATAAGATCTATTTCAACTGATCTTTCATATAATCTGATCTATTTAATTTAATTTTATATTATCTGATTTACATCATCTTACCTGATTTGATTTTGGATATTTTGTAACCTTTTTGGATTTAATCTGATCTATATCAACTGGTCTGATCTATTCCATATCTGATCTGATCTTAGATATTTTGTTAAATTTTGCATTAAAGTTCAGTTTGCAGAGAATAAGTTCAATGAGCAAATCTTTGTGAGGATTTCGAAGCGATCTGAAAGGTCCTGCATACGCAGCTTGGTGAGCGATAGCGAGTAGGGGGAGGTAGCTCCCTAATCTTATAAAAAATATCAAAAAGATAATGAATATATATTTTTTATATTTTGTCACTTAACAAGTTTCTAACGCCTTATTTAAATTTCCCAAGTATGATGATTAAGTTATAAAATTTACAACTAAAGTTATGTCAGCTAAAACTGAATATAACTAATTCCCTCAAAATAGCAATATAAAGGCATACTAAACGGTAAAAAGTTTTCATGTGAAAAAGTATTTCCGATTTTTTTATTGACGAGAAATTTCAAAGACAATCAATAATTTAATGTCTTTTAATAAAAGTTTTCTCATTCGCCAAATGTACGCTTAAAATGCCAAATATTGCAGTTCAATTCATACCAGCTTCCCTCTTCTTTTGGACTCGTCTACTCACGGCAACCCTGTTCATAGATCTTCTCCTCGCGGTATGTCAGTACTTATATTTGTTTTGATGATTGCTCTGTTTTCTAAATAGGGTTCTGAACTTCCAGTAAAAATTTGGTGGTTATACAATGAAAATTCCATTACTGATACAGTTTTTTTTTTCGATTTTCTCAATACTTGGTTTTTGGACTTATTCCCTTCTTCAAACTGACGATTCAATTATAGTTTTGCTCTATTGTCATGCTTAATGATTCGGTTTATTATATAGAAAGAACAAGTAAAAATAACAACAACCAAATATAAAATTACAATGCATGTATAAAATATTTTTAAAATGTATTGTTTTATCAATATTTCTTTGATGTGGTCTTGCCTTTTAATAACTGATTAAAATTATTTTGCAGATTCTTTATTTGGGTATAATTGGAGGGAAGAAAGGTCCCGAATACAGTAAAGATAATTTTGGAGCGGATTTTTACCAATCAAGTTGCAAAATTCTACAACTGGACTGGAAAATATCAAAAGTGTCCCCTGAAGCACTTAAAACTAACCAAGTTAATTCCAGGTTAGAATATTAAGTTTACATTAGTACTTTCCATTACATTTTAAACTAATTTCGTACATTAATCAATACGACCTTCAGAATTACTAAGTATTAAGTTTTTATCTTTAAAAAATCATTTTGTTAAATTCTATTTTAATTTAATTTTTAGTGACTTAATGTTTAAATTAACTCTGGCTATAACAGCTACACGCTTTTCTTGTCTACCAATGAATCTTCAATCAAAGATCAACTGGGCAAATGTATAATAAATATATAGAATGCAGGACATAAATGTAAATGGTTTATTTTCAAAATAATATACTACAAAGACTATCTAACAGATTAATAGGCTAGTACTAATATTTCTTTTAATCTAACTTAATTAGTTGTGTTTTCCTGTGTATGAAGAAATTAATTTTGGGATTATTGCAAGGAAGGTTTTTATCTTTTTAAAATGGAGAAAAACTAATTGTTAGGATTTGTATATATTGTAGATTGCAGTTTTAATAGTGAGATAATTATTTCAGGTATTGTTCGAAAAAATAGAAATACTCCGAATGCAACAGATGAAGTTAATGGAGCACTGACCAGTTAGTTTAGATTTAGATTTAGTAAAGACCGTGATGGAGGAAGGGCACGAAGGATGAAGAAAAATTAGAGTTAGTTTAATTAGTCTAAACTTCAGTGTTAGCATTTTTTTTTATTTTTCAGTGTTAGCATTTAAAAGTCATTACTCAGTTTTTATCAAGCAGCCCTTTTTAAATTTAAAACTTAGTATCCTGCAAAGAGAAAAATATAGTGGTCAATCTAAAAGGACCAAGTACTGGGAAATAGCTGAGGCAGCTAATATCATAAAAGATCAATTATTAAGTGAAAATCAAATGAATTTGTGTAAATATGATACTCAGGTTATTGATGATTCAAATACAGACAGTGTTTCTTTAATTAATTCAAATATAGATAGTTCTTCTTTAATTAATTCAAATACAGATAGTGCTTCTTCAAATAATAGCAGCAATGAAAGCTGTCTTTCCAGTGATTCGGATTCTGGATCAATTTCCCCTAATGTAATCGATCAATTACGTTTATATTAGGGGCATACACTAACATTTTTTTACCAATATCGTTTCTGCAATTTAATTATTTCTAAACTAATTATTCTATTATCAAATTTCCTTCATTTTTTTTATTTTAGTTACATTTTTAATTTTAAAGTGGGTTTAAAACCTGATTCAGGAATATAATAGGCTAAGTGTGTGTTTGAAGCTGTGTAAAAATTTGTCTTTCTAAAATTATGTGAAAAGGTACTCCTTGAATTTTTTAAAAACACTCCTTGAAAACTGCTTGAACACTCCTTGATTTTGATATTTTGATTTGTAAAAATTTGTATGAACCATGTAATCAAGTCTCATGTATTTTTCTGTTATGGAATATATCTTTTATGGAATAAACATGTTTATACAAGATTTTTGAGTATTTTCTGTGTTGAGGACCATATACATTTTAATTTTATATCATTTATAGAAAGGATTTTATATATTTTTGCTATGAATCATTTAAATGTTTTGAAGTTGACTAATATGCATAATATGCCTAATCCTAAATATGTATGAATTAGTTAAAATTTAAAAATTAGAGGCTTTATTGTAGAATTATTATGGGTAGGAACACACAACAGGCCCATTGTAGGCTGATAATAGTTAAATATGGTTAGGCCATCGTTGGCTGATACAGCAACATTTGGTTGGGCCATCGTTGGTTAATATAATAAAATTTTGTTGGGCCATCGTTGGTTAGTACAGTAACATTTGGTTGGGCCATCGTTGGTTAATATTGTAAAATATGGTTGGGCCCATCGTTGGTTGATACAGTAAAATTAGGTTGGGCTAACCGTTGGCCCATCATTGGGGATTGGTTAGTTGGGCAACCGTGGACAAGTGTGCCAAATTATATCGTTGTCCAACCGTGGGATGAAACGAAGGGCTAACGTTGTGCCAACCGTTTGTGCTACTTGGGTAATTACCCCTAATTACTTAATTACACTAATTAACCCTAATTAGCTAATTACCCCTAATTGGATGATTTAGGACCCTATTTAAGTGGGTGTGATCTATGACGTCATGGTTGAGTTGTTTACCTGCTGCTGATTTTAGTTTCGTTTCAGCGAAGTTGAGTTGTTATTAAAGTTTGCTTTTTATGGAATGGCAACGGTAGTTTTGTTTACATTTTGGACTTCGACTTTTTCCTATTCACAGAAAATAGAGTCGCCATCTAGTGAGTGAATATGAAACTAAGTGTTAGAGTTGTAATTTTTTTACAGAAAATAGTGTCGCCATCTAGTAAACGAATATTTAACCAATTACTGATTAGTATTTTCCAGAAATATAGTTTTTAGGTGGATTCGAACTCGCAACGTAATGGTTATAAATCCTTCGATTTACCCACTGCGCTATCACCACCTACCATTTCATTAGCTTTTTATCTAAACATGTCCATTTTTTCGAGCTCATGTCTGCTAGAGTTGAGTTGTTTACATGCTGCTGCTGATTTTTAGTTTCGATTTATCGGAGTTGAGATATAATTAAATACTCTATTAATTTAATTAATTATTTTAATTACATAAACATCATTATTATAATTAATTAGTTAATTAACCCTAATTAGATGATTTATTATCCTAATTTACCTTAACCCTTTGAACACTTAAATGGGGACTTGTGCTTTTTTGAGGTTTTTTCGTTAACCCTTTGAGCACTAAATTCGGGACTTGTGCTTATTCGAGCTTTTTCTTAACCCTTTGAGTACTGGAGCGAAGTGAAGTTGTTTTACTCAATGATTAATCGTTAGAGAAAATTTAATTAAAGTATTAATTTTAATTAATGAAGATCTAAGTAAACAGCAGATGTTCAGACTTGTGACGTAAGTATTGACCTAGGAAGGTATGCAAAAACATGTTTCGAAGTAAACAAGTTGTTGACCTCATATTTTTTTTAACTCAGACTCGCTAACTTTTTTCTATTCACAGAAAATAGTCGCCATCTAGTGAGTGAATATGAAACTAATTATTAGAGTTGTCGCCATCTAGTTGTATGTAAAATCAAAGGAAATAAAACGCATGTGACGCTGCGTGGTGGTGCAATTATTTAATTACTCTATTATTTAAATTAACTCTAATCAATTATGATTAATTATCCTTAATTACCAAATTACTTATTGCTTATTTAATCATCCTAAAATGGAATTACATGTGATTTAACAAACAAAAGCTAAAGAAAAAATTCTTTATTGAAAAAGCGAAAGCGGATAAAACCGTTTTTAGCAAAAAAAAAATGCTAAATTTCCTGTTGACACCCAAAAGTTACTAACATCCAAATTTTTCCATTAGCTTCAGAAAACTCGCTTGAACTACAGTGAAAATCATACCACTTTAACATTCAAAGTCAAGAATATGGATGCAAACAAACAAGGCGATTTTAAGTTAAAATTTTCTGAATAAAAACATAATACAATTTTCCAATGAAATTTATTTTAATTTATGTAAATATCTATATACAATATATACAATATATATACAATATATATCTATATAATATATACAATCTTTGACGAAATCACCCAGCGACAAAGAGGACAAACGTTTAAATTCTCCCCACATTTTATTCAAGCAACAAGGTGTCCACAAGGTTGAAATACAACATTCATTTCTAGATTCATACATATTTTACATAAAAATGAATTTCTAACTGTAATTTTACATTTATTACTATCAAGGTGTATATTTTTAGAGATTTCAATTCCAACACGATCTTTCCCTTTTTCTAACGAAACAGTATTCTTTGAAACACTTATCTTTTGAAATGACACACACACACACAAAGACGCTTTTTTTCTAGTTTTAAACATGAGAATATATGATTAATCACCTAAAAAAACTATCCTAATGCACTTTTTTCTGAAAGCATTGTATGAATGAGAGAACTTTTATAACAAAATTGTAAAATATATACGATTTCCCCAACAGTTGAAGAAATTTCTATCTTTATTATTTTCTTTAAGGTTAACTTGTACACTACATGCATTCAGTTTTTTTATTAATTATTTTCTATATTTTTTTTTAATTTGCAATGATGTTCCCATTTGTATTTTTTTTTCATATTAACTCAAATTTTTATTCTTTTTAAAAGAATTTTATCTTAACTAAAATTTTTTTCATGACAAAGTATGAAATTTTCTTCTATGAAAACGACAGAAACAAGACAAATTTTTCATTTTAAAACATTTTTATTATATTTTTTGAATAAATAATGTTCTTTACAGATTTGAGACCACCACAAGGCATCCTTAAACAGATCTACAAAGCTACTCGTTTCCTCTTAATGGTCGATAACTGGCTATACACAACTCAAAGTGCTCAATTTTTTCAAGAGTCCACCCTGAGCCACGCTGAACAATTTCATCAAATGCCATTCTGATTTTAGCAAAAGCTTCTTGAATGTGACTCTCTATAGTATCACTCACTAATTCCAACAGAACGTCACTTCTAAAGTAAGGAGTTGCAGACTCTTCCTCTCCTTTCTCACTAAAGCGTACAAGAGTAGCTTTTACAACCCCATACCATTTAATTGCACGCATTGCATGCAGTTCTTTATTTAATTTTGACTGTAGGTGTGGGGCTACTTCTTCAAAGAAGCGGATGAAATCCCCTTTCATTTCTTCCAAAGGATCAAAATAAAAATTAGTAAATGTATTCAGGGCTCTTTCTTCCCTTTTCTCTCGTTTTGAACTCTCCGTTGCAGTGGGTAATACTCCTAGCACTTTGGTCAAAGCACTTGCAGAGTGACTCTCCCTTACATGTTGTTGCTTTGATTTAACAGAGGCAAAGGAACGATCACACAATTCACAATTAAACTTCCCACTATTATGTTTAGACATATGCATAGTGTAGTATTGATGTCTTTGGAAGGATCTATCACAGTGTTTCCCAACGTGGGGCGTACGCCCCACCGGGGGGCAATATCATTTTCTAGGGGGGCAATTTGAAAATTCTCAACCAAATTGCCCCCCAGGTGGGGCCAATCCAGGGGGAAAATTAAAATACAAATAATACAAATACAAATTAAGTCGACCAACTACAGGCGTAAGCCCAGCAAGGTTGGTCCAGTCTTTTTAACCCAAACTACCAGAATCCCAGTATCTGTCAATTTTCCCCTTGAACTCGTTTACCCCACTTGAATTTACGATTGTTTCAGGCAACGCATTCCATCTATCCACTACCCTATTAAAGAAATAATGCTTTCTACAATCCGTCTTAAATTTTACTTTATTCAATTTGAAATTGTGACCCCTTGTTCTATTACCCATATTGAAATCTAGTCCCTCTGTGTCCCCTTGCTTTACCATTTTAAATAGTTGAATCAAATCCCCTCTAATCCTTCTTCTCTCTAGAGTGAACATATTTAGCTTCTTTAATCTTCCCTCATAACTTAAACTGGATATACCCTTGACCATTTTAGTAGCCCTATGCTGAACCCTTTCTATTGCATCAATATCTTTTTTTAAGTATGGAGACCAAAACTGAACAGCATACTCTAGATGAGGTCTCACCAAGCCTCTGTATAGTGGTAAAATAATATCCTCGGACCTTGAAGAAACAGTTTTTTTAATGTATCCCAATATCCTATTAGCCTTTTTACTAGCAGATGAACCCTGATGAACCCATTTAAAGTCCTCATTTACTATCACCCCTAAATCTTTGATCATATTACCTTCTTTAACTTTGTCCCCTTGCAGATAAAATTCTGCCCTACCATTCCCCCGACCCATATGAAGTACCTGACATTTACTTATGTTAAAGGACATACCCCATTTTTCAGCCCACTGCGATATAATATCAAGATCCCTTTGTAAATTTTGTACCTGCTCCTGAGTATCTACCCTACCCCAAATTTTTAAGTCATCAGCAAAGATGCTGATTTTGTTCCTAATGTCCTGACTAATATCGTTAATGAAAATTATAAAGAGAATTGGCCCCAATACTGACCCCTGTGGCACCCCACTCATGACCTCTGCCCACTGTGAATAATTACCCTTGACTTGCACCCTCTGTTTCCTACCTATCAACCAATTCCTAATCCACAATAATGTTTTACCCCTGATACCCAATTTTTCTAACTTCAGTAGCAATGCCTCGTGTGGAACCTTATCAAATGCTTTTTGAAAATCGATGTAAAATATGTCTACACTATGTTTTTGATCCAACTCCTTTGTTACTCCGTCATAGAACTTTAAAAGATTAGTTTGACAGGATCTACCCTTCCTGAATCCAAACTGATTGTCTGAAAGTAAGTTACCCTCCTCTAAGTATAACATTATATGCTTTTTAAGTATGGTTTCGAAAATCTTACAAATGACTGATGTTAAGCTTACTGGTCTATAATTGCCTGGATCCCATTTCGGTCCCTTCTTATATATTGGAGTTACATTAGCTAATTTCCAATCTATTGGCACCAAACCCGAATCGTATGTTGATTTAAAAATTGTCATTATTACGTCCCCTAATTCCTCTGCGCATTCCACAAGCACTTTTGGATAAACATCATCAGGTCCTGGAGCTTTAGATGGCTTTATGCTTCTTAAAAGATGTATTATTTCCTCCCTATTAAAACAACAGTCCGGAATATCCACACTTCCATTATATTCTAATGCATAGTCCCCCGTTAATTTAAAATTCTTATTAAAGACCTCCATGAAAAAATCATTTAACACCTTTGCCATACCTATATCATCCTGAATAAATGTGTCCTCTCCTAATTTTAATGGCCCCAAGGTAGAGCTTAACTTATTGTTCTCTCCTGCATAAGCATAAAATTCTTTTGGGTTTTTAATGATATTCCTAGCCAGTTTTTCCTCTAAAGCCCTCTTCTGCCTCCTACTGATATTTTTGAAGTCTTTCCTAGCCTTTAAATAAGCCCCCCTATCACTGTCCTTCCCAGTACGTTTGTACAATTTAGAGGTTTTTTGTTTCAACTTCAATGCCTTTCTCGTTTCCCATGAAAACCACATGGGTGTCAATTTACGCGCTATTCCTTTTTGCCTAAATGTAACATTATTTTCAATCACCTTATTTAAAACACCCTTAAATTCTTCCCATTGTTGGCAGGATTGTACTTCTTTTAACCCCTTACTAAATGCCCCCTTTAATTCATCCCTTATAGTTTGAAAATCAGCCCTCTTAAAGTTTGGAATAATCCTTGTATTACAAACTGCTGTATGCTGGAAATTTATTCTGAACCTAATATTTCTATGATCACTTTCTCCTAAATTCTCCCCTATGGTTAAATCCCTGATCTTATCTTCATCACTGGTGAAAACTAGATCTAAAATGGCCCTATCCCTAGTCCCTTCATTGACCATCTGGTGGAGGAAACAATCCTGAACCACTTCCAAAAACTCTGATCCTTTTCCAGAAACTACATGGTTGCTCACCCAGTCAATATTAGGATAATTGAAGTCCCCCATTAAAACGATCTCCCCCTTTTGACAAACTTCTTGAATTAAATTTACACATATCCTAATCCTGTTGTTCACTGCTGGCTGGAGGTTTGTATATATTTCCTACTATTAATCCTCTCCCTTTATCGTTTATTAATTTCACCCAGACTGATTCAATACCCTCAGGCTTATAATTCAACTTCAATTCTGAGCAAGTTACAGATTCCTTCACATAGACTAACACACCTCCCCCTTTCTTATCCGTTCTATCATCCCTAAAAATTGTAAACCCATTTATCTTTAAAATTGATGAATCCTCACTGTTTGCCCAGCTTTCAGTAATTCCTATTATATCAATAGCCTCAGCCTCCACAATTGCTTTCAACTCATCCATTTTATTTCTTACGCTACGAGCATTGCAGTAAAACACTTTTAAATAGTTATCACCTACATTATTGAATTTTTCCCCATTAGATTTCTTACCATGTGTGAATGGCCTAAAACAAACTTTTGAATTATTCCCATAAAAGTATTTTCTTAAACCACCAGGTTTTAGCCTTGCCCGCTCATATACTAGTTTTTTGAGTTTAAAGTGTTCAAAACCAGCTTCCCAGCTTTCCAGCTTAAAACTTTTTAAAAAGAAGTTTATCAAAATCTGATCTAAAGCAAATCTTACCTAAAAATTTATACCAAAAATTTCCCAACTAGGGTACCAAACTAGTTAAAAACCTGCTTACTAGAGTCAAATTTCCGAAAATTTGCTGGGGGAGAACCCCCAGACCCCCCTTGGTACTTGGAACTTAATTACTCATAATATACACCTTGATAGTAATAAATGTAAAATTACAGTTAGAAATTCATTTTTATGTAAAATATGTATGAATCTAGAAATGAATGTTGTATTTCAACCTTGTGGACACCTTGTTGCTTGAATAAAATGTGGGGAGAATTTAAACGTTTGTCCTCTTTGTCGCTGGGGGATTTCGTCAAAGATTGTATATATTAGATAGATATATATTGTATATATATTGTATATAGATATTTACATAAATTAAAATAAATTTCATTGGAAAATTGTATTATGTTTTTATTCAGAAAATTTTAACTTAAAATCGCCTTGTTTGTTTGCATCCATATTCTTGACTTTGAATGTTAAAGTGGTATGATTTTCACTGTAGTTCAAGCGAGTTTTCTCAAGCTAATGGAAAAATTTGGATGTTAGTAACTTTTGGGTGTCAACAGGAAATTTAGCATTTTTTTTTTGCTAAAAACGGTTTTATCCGCTTTCGCTTTTTCAATAAAGAATTTTTTCTTTAGCTTTTGTTTGTTAAATCACATGTAATTCCATTTTAGGATGATTAAATAAGCAATAAGTAATTTGGTAATTAAGGATAATTAATCATAATTGATTAGAGTTAATTTAAATAATAGAGTAATTAAATAATTGCACCACCACGCAGCGTCACATGCGTTTTATTTCCTTTGATTTTACATACAACTAGATGGCGACAACTCTAATAATTAGTTTCATATTCACTCACTAGATGGCGACTATTTTCTGTGAATAGAAAAAAGTTAGCGAGTCTGAGTTAAAAAAAAATATGAGGTCAACAACTTGTTTACTTCGAAACATGTTTTTGCATACCTTCCTAGGTCAATACTTACGTCACAAGTCTGAACATCTGCTGTTTACTTAGATCTTCATTAATTAAAATTAATACTTTAATTAAATTTTCTCTAACGATTAATCATTGAGTAAAACAACTTCACTTCGCTCCAGTACTCAAAGGGTTAAGAAAAAGCTCGAATAAGCACAAGTCCCGAATTTAGTGCTCAAAGGGTTAACGAAAAAACCTCGAAAAAGCACAAGTCCCCATTTAAGTGTTCAAAGGGTTAAGGTAAATTAGGATAATAAATCATCTAATTAGGGTTAATTAACTAATTAATTATAATAATGATGTTTATGTAATTAAAATAATTAATTAAATTTATAGAGTATTTAATTATATCTCAACTCCGATAAATCGAAACTAAAAATCAGCAGCAGCATGTAAACAACTCAACTCTAGCAGACATGAGCTCGAAAAAATAGACATGTTTAGATAAAAAGCTAATGAAATGGTAGGTGGTGATAGCGCAGTTGGTAAATCGAAGGATCTATAACCATTACGTTGCGAGTTCGAATCCACCTAAAAACTATATTTCTGGAAAATACTAATCAATAATTGGTTAAATATTCGTTTACTAGATGGCGACACTATTTTCTGTAAAAAAATTACAACTCTAACACTTAGTTTCATATTCACTCACTAGATGGCGACTCTATTTTCTGTGAATAGGAAAAAGTCGAAGTCCAAAATGTAAACAAAACTACCGTTGCCATTCCATAAAAAGCAAACTTTAATAACAACTCAACTTCGCTGAAACGAAACTAAAATCAGCAGCAGGTAAACAACTCAACCATGACGTCATAGATCACACCCACTTAAATAGGGTCCTAAATCATCCAATTAGGGGTAATTAGCTAATTAGGGTTAATTAGTGTAATTAAGTAATTAGGGGTAATTAGTGTAATTAAGTAATTAGGGGTAATTAAGCCAATAGATGACCACGCCCCCTTTCGGTGACGTCACTAGCCACGCCCTCTGACGTCACGAGGTCACGCTCCTTCTCATCTAGTAGAATGGGCAGGGAACCTCAGAGCCCCTGCCCTCCTACCCAATGTCGTAGAACTCTCATTTTCACACTACTGGGGTGGCCAACCCAAATGATGTTGAGGGCCACTTTGGAAAACCACAATACTCTCGCGGGCCGCATATAAAATTTTAGGATATTAGGTGCACAGAAGAACAGTGAAGTAAATTGAATAAATTAGGTATATAAATTAGGGTGTTTCTTAGATCCTTTGCTTAGTTTGACAGATTCCTAAATAAAATATTCATTTAAATTTACCTTAAGGAGCAACCCCAAGAATACCTTCTGTAGTATATCCATAGGAACTAAACAGGTGCCGTTATATAAAAACACTTGGAATCACTCGAAACTATAAGGAGCATGTGGCGCTTATAGAAATTTATTTCGGGATGACCCAAATTTTCTCTAAAAATTGCAGCTAGATTTTTGCATCGGGAAAAAGTACACCCAAATCTTCCTCTCATGCCCTCATCCCCCATGCATATTTAATTGGTTCAATGCATAAATTAAAATATATTTTTAGTTAGGATTTGCACCTGACTGAACTAATATCCTAAAAAAGTTCTAAACAATAGAGTTCCTAGTACTAAAGGGGGATCTGGGGGCTCTCCCCCAGAAATCTTTTTAAAAATACGACTCTAATTAACAGACTTTAACGTGTTTTGGTACACTTTGTCCGAATTTAGGGGGCCTTAACTTACCCTAAAACTTTAACTTTTGACTAAAAAAATTTTGCAGACCACAAAATTATTTCAAAACGGGCCGCGGGTTGGCAAAGCCTGATCTAAGAGGTATATGGGGGGTCGGGGGTTCTCCCCCGAAAAAAATTTTGAATTTTAGTGTGCTAAAAAGTGTTTTGAAGCTACTTTTTGGAGAGTTTTCAGAGAGCTTCGCGGGCCGCACAAAATGACCCGGAGGGCCGCGGGTTGGCCATGCCTGGCCTAGACTATATTTCGACCGGGAGAAAGATCTCCCGTGCGGCACACGGCAAGGAGAGGAGAAATGCGGCGTTTGCTACCCCACAGCTTGGCTGACTTGCGAGGTGGTCGCCGCAAAATAAACAAAAGCAAATCGCGCGTAATATGTTCGATTCACGAATCTAAATTAAACGAATCGATTTAATCAATTCCGAATTCCAATCGCCAATTCACCAGAAAGAACACGCCAAACACTGCCCCTTGCATATTTGTATATCCCAATGGTCTGGTCCTAACGAGTTTAGTGCGCATGCTCGGGGAGAGAGAATGAAAATCTTTGGATAATTTCTACTGTTAATGAATCCCCGCCGGAGCAGCGGTAGCGTGCGTGCTTAGCATGCGGTAGATAGTAGGTTCTATCCCCGAATTCCATTTTATTAAAATTTCAAAAAAAAACCCCTGCGAAAATGCCGATCCCTTGTCTAAAAATAAGTACACAGTTAAAATACAACCTAGTATAACTGTAACCGTCTGCTCACATTTTATACATTCACTGAGAAGCGTCTTTTCCGCTTGATTCAGGTATAACAGATATTTTACGATTGATGTTTTACAAAATTATGGAAAAAAAATATAACATTAGTTCTGGAAAAAAAATACTTAATTTTAGTCACCCCATTTTGCAGAACGCTGTGCTAACGCAGAGTAAATACAAGAAATCTAGATACACAATGAAAAAAACCTGGCAAAATAGTAAATTTAAGATAAAAATGTTAAGAAAAACAATTTAGTGCATTTCAGAATTATTTGAAAGCAGTTTGTGGAAAATGTACTTTGAGGGCAATGCTTAGAATTCAATTCAGTGTACGCAAAATTATACAAAATATGATACGAATGAAGTCAGTTTGTAAAATACTATGTGACTGTGAAAGTGTATTGTATTTCACTATATCTGTATAAAATCTATATATTTACCTAAATTCAATTATCTGAATGACGAAAGTAAAATATAATTTAAACTTATTTTTATCACTTTAATTGGCTATTTTTTCCATTAAAAATACAAAAGTTCTATAAAAGTGTAATGAACAAGTCTCCACTATGTTCTTACAAAGTTATTTCGTTGATATTTCTAGTTTAGGGATGTATAAAAAAATTATACGAACAAAAAATCTGCGAGGAGCCTGACAGGCCCTCTCCGTCCTTCTAGGTGTCCCGTTGTTCAATTGATTAACAATCTTTTATTTCATAGTTGAAAAACGAATTTCATGGGTTCAAAATCTAAGTGATATCCCCTCCAGAGGTAGACAAATTATGTCGGTTACATCAAACGATACGATAAAGTTCCACCTTGAAGGCAGTTGACGTAAAAAGTCGATTGTTTTGGGGAGTATCCTTCGGAAACGTAGTATTCAAACTTTGGATATTGCTGGAGCGATTAGGTTTACTCCGGTTTTGAGTTGTTATCTAAGTATGTTCAAACATTAGATGTTGATTATTTTCCAGTAAATTTAAGTCATTAAAGACAATACACATTCAAAAATATGTATTCAGATATTGTTGAATATATTTTTGTGTCTCCTAGAAGAGCCAAGGCCGATTTTGAAATTTGTTTTTTTATTTAAAAAAATTGAAGCGTACCAATGCTGATGATCAATAAAGAAACTATTAAAAAGTAAATCTTATTTATTAAAACAATTTTGAGCGATTAGCGCTCTCGAGTAAAATCTATCTAGCGTAAATAAACATAAACAGCAATATAGGTAGAGGTAATTATATTATTTCCGTAAGAAAGGTTTAGATGTAGGCCAAATAGCGTTACCACAAAGCATTCTCCCAGTAAAGGAACGGTACAAAAGCAACTCAATACATCGAACATATTATACATGGATACCTGGAACATATTATATACAAGATTTTATTTTATGTATTGAAAAAGAGTTCAAGCAAACCGCACTCTCTGATCCGACGTGATCTTCTTGTGACTATACTTTTCTCTGAACTACTTTCCTTTGACCCTTTCCTACTCATTGTAATGAGTTATTGAAGGTTTGTTGCTGATCACTTTGAAACTATAAATTATGAAAATGGAGAAATTTTTATTTCTGTAAATTATCTTCATTGATTAAATTTTAGCTCCATACGTGTCAAACAGCTTTAAAACATATTTTTGAATTCTTTCAAATTGGGCCACTTTGAAAATCAACGGTAATTTTTTATCAATAGCAATAAGGAAGCAATTATATTTTCCCACAACTTTGTATTGTAAATTCAATACAAATGTTATGAAGTATTAATGCTAATTTTTTGTAATTCCTTAATATTTGCATATTATAAACTTTGTTAATTGCCTCTTAAAAGTAAAAGTCAATCGTTCAAATATTATAATTAACCTACTATTTTCGAAACACAATCGAATCCGCTTAATGTGATCACGGTTAATGTTATCAATCGGATAATGTTATCGAAATCGACAGGTCCCGATCATTCCTATTTAATAAAATGTAAAACACATCGTTTAATGTGATCAACTAAGTATCAAAACGCCGCTTAATGTTATCAAAATTTGTATATACAGGGTGTCTCAAAAAGTCTAGTACAGACTTGGAGGGATGATAGTTCTCATCAAGACAAACAAGAATTGGTATAGAAAGGGGGGTCGCAAATGAGTTTTAAGGGGTGAAACCCCGGGGTGAAAATCAGCCAAAAACTTGCATATTGGTGCAGGAAGAGACGTAATTGTTCGATTCCGTTAATTTTTAACATCAAAATAATGAAACTCGTACTTTCAAAAAGTAATTTTAAGTAATTTAAAGTAATTTTTTTCTTCAGGAAGTTATCTTTTCGTAGCGAATGATTTATTTGGATCAGTCTTCTTTTACAAAATAACTTCTCTTACCAACTTCTTTTACAAAATAGCTACCGGAATCGAACCATATTGTGTCTCTTCCTGCAAAAATGTTTTTTTTGCTGATTTCAACCCCGGGGTTTCACCCCTTAGAATTCATTTGCGACCCCCCTTTCTATACCAATTCTTGTTCGTCTTGATGAGTACTATCATCCCTCCAAGTTTGTACTAGACCCTTTGAGACACCCTGTATATTGGCAGGATTGCGACAGCTTTCCACCGTGTGTTGCCTCTTAGGCGACGGGTCGGCTTTGCCTTATATACTAAGGTACGTCGAACCGCACTTATTTCAGCGGACCAAATCTTAATAGTGCGGAAAACTTGCCTACCCATAACAGTAACTTGCGTGTGAAATTTTAGCCCTGTCAAATAATATCTTCTGTTCTGTTTTTCGGCCTAAAGTTTTGACTTTTTACCAAAAATTTGCTATTTTGTAGTATTTCATACGGTTCTGTGGTCTTCTGATGCCCAGATTTTTTTCAGGAGGTGTGGTAGGGGTCTAGAGTGATTATTCCGTGAACCCCATCCTCATACCTCCCTTTCCCCCAACGAGAGCTGGGGTTTTGTGGGCGAGCGCGCTGCTCGTAATGTTGGCTTTCCCTCCAAACGCCAACCCTGCGTTGCCTGTTTTGTGCATCAGAATCTCACGTAAACCAATTATTTTCATCAAAGTGACCCAGAAACCACCACTGAGGGGTATCTATCCATCAGGTTCCATGTATATACTATTTTTTGTTAATTTTTATTTTCTTTAATTCAAAACTTACAAACAAGTATTTTTTTACAATCTACGCTGTAACAAACTGAGAATTGCCATAAGGATGTCTAGGGATGATACATTGCGTCTAAAATAGTGCTGTTATACAATCGGATTTCGTCTTAGGCAGCTCTCATTTATTTAAGGTTGGCTCATATTCCTAATACAACATAAATACTTACCCCCCTCGAAAATTTTATACGTGATTTGTGAACGGCCAAAAAACCCTGAAAAATGGCCCTGAAAACAAATCAGATAAGTTTAGGCAGCTTTTTCATTTATTTAAGAGATGATTTGACGAAATCGTTCCGAGCATAATCTCTGCCAAGTGGTGTAGAGAAAAAACTCCCGAGAAGAATATTTATATTGAAAGAACAATTTGAGTAAATTTCAGTGTTTTCTATTTCTGAAAAAGGTAACTTATCCTAATATCTTCCTTGATTACGCCCGTGGCACCACACACCTTGCTGGAAGCTCCAGTAACTATCTGTACCTTTTTCTCCACTGTCGGTGTGTGGTGGTAATTTAAAAAACTCCCACTTCACACTGTCTTGTGTGAGCACTGTCCCTGTTTCACAGCCTTCATGAATCGGCTTTTAAAACTGGTGGAACTGTAATCTGAGCATTTTCCCAGTCAATAGCGTGTAGCTTTAAAATTGTAAGTAAGAAAGAATTAACTTTTTGTCTAAGTTGTGAACCCTTGCAACTAATTGCTTGCTCTCTTCTCGACAAAATTATTAAGAGTGTTTTCTCTAAAGTAAATCCTTTAATCAGTCATCATGCTAAACAAGATGTTTTTTGGTAATGCAAAAAAGAAATTTTAATGCATTTGTCAAGAATTTCACGATAGGGGAGAGGAGGGAGGAATGGGACAATTTTCACTAAATATTTTTTTATTCATTATCCCCTGCTTATTCATAGATGCAAATGGTTGGATAATAAACTTACATGTTTTAACTTAATTTTTTAAAAATATACAGTTCTTAAATGTTGTTTAATTTTATCACTTTTGATCATTCAAATTACAAGAATGTTGTCCCATTCCTCCCTCATGGGTGGGAGGAGTGGGACATGAGTATGGGAGGAGTGGGACACTTTTGAAAAGTAAAGAAAATTAGTAAAATGTCATAATGAGAAAGGGCCTAGTATTTAACCTACTATTATTTTAACCTTTGCCCACATTGTTAAACAGCTTTCAATCTTATATCTATTATAGAATAGTACACTTGAACTCTGTCCCATGGTGTTAAGAATAAATAATTGAATTACATTGTAGTACTTCAAGAAAAGAAAAGCATTTCAATTGAAGCGATAAAGATAGCTATCAGAAATTAATATTTTAAAATTTTGTTTACATTTTTGCAGATTTAAACAGACAAATTAAGTTTAAGCTGATTTTTGCAGATGATTTGCATGTCCCATTCCTCCCTCCACACATTGCTTTTAAAATATAACTTGCCACATAAACTATGCTGGTGTTAGGCTTTATGAAATTGCAGATTAGCATACATTATATCTTTTAGATTACAATGGCATTATATACAGGGTGTCCCACGAGAAGTGGCCCAACCCTTTAACTTTTGAACCCCTACAGATATAGTCATGAAAGTGGGGTCTAGGTATAGTAAAGTGACCATGCCCTATCCGATGAGATATTTTTCAACGCCCTCTAGCGGAAAATTTAGGAGTTATAATTTTTATTTTAAAAACTGTGTGAGGTATGTGAAAAAAATCAATGACTAAGTTGTAGAGCATCATCGATTTAGTAGGAAAAGACACCTTAAGCAGAAAAATATCTTGAATAAAATCCCTTAAACTCACGCTCAAATAGGTTGAATTTACGTAGATTTTACGTCTTAAAACGCTCCTCATGAGGCGAAAATGAGAAATTTTCAATTTAATGAACTAAGAATGCTTTTAGTCATTTACTTAAATCATAAAAATAAAAATTTCTCTTTTTCACCTCGTGAGGGGCGTCTTAAGACGTAAAAACTACGTGAATTCAACCTAATTGAGCTTGCGTTTTAGGGGTTTTATTCAAGATATTTTTCTGCTTAAGGTGTCTTTTCCTACTAAATCGATGATGCTCTACAACTTAGTCAATGACTTTTTTCACATACCTCACACAGTTTTTAAAATAAAAATTATAACTCCTAAATTTTCCGCTAGAGGGCGTTGAAAGTTATCTCATCGGATAGGGCATGGTCACTTAACTATACCTAGACCCCACTTTCATGACTATATCTGTAGGGGTTCAAAAGTTAAAGGGTTGGGCCACTTCTCGTGGGACACCCTGTATAATGTTTGTTCTACAAATTACATGAGAAATGAAATAAAACTAAAGATTGACTGGAAATTTACTTTGGAGGTGGGAAAATCAAATTTTTACAACTATAAACAAAAACTTGCTGCTGGATAAACTAAATGAAGGAAATAACAAGAAGCTATAAGAAGGCCATCTAATGACCAAACTGGAAATAAAATAAACTGATTTATTTTGCCATAATTTCAGCTGTCCCACTCCTCCCACTGTCCCATTCCTCCCTCCTCTCCCCTACTGAAGAGGTAATATCTTGTGCGTAAGACAGAATCAAATAAATGCCGCAAACCTTCTTTAATGAATTTCTGAAGTATGATATTGAACCATAGTCGAACATACACAGTAAGGAGTAAGTACAATACTGGCAAAAAAAATCGACTCAGACCCTATATCTCCGGAACGGCTTGTGATATAAAGACAAATAAGGTATTATTTTTCATGATTTGAAGTATTCTATATACAGAAAACTTTTCAAGTTCTTAGGGGGTCGTCTTCATATTAAACGAAGCACCAAATTTCGTTTTTCCTATGGAAACCATCAAAGATTATTCCAGATTCTGAAAGAGCACCCTCTAAAACCCCCCAAAACCAGTTTTCATGCCATTTGGTCCCCAAATGAAGCCAGGAGTGGGGGTTGAAGTTCGTCGAATTTAAGTTGAAATCTCGATTTTTACGTTGAATTCTCGATTTTGATCCTTTCAACCATCAACCCCGCAGGATCAAAATCGAGAATTCAACGTAAAAAACGAGATTTCAACGTAAATTCGACGAACTTCAACCCCCACTCCTGGCTTCATTTGGGGACCAAATGGCATGAAAACTAGTTTTGGGGGGTTTTAGAGGGTGCTCTTTCAGAATCTGGAATAATCTTTGATGGTTTCCATAGGAAAAACGAAAGTTGGTGCTTCGTTTAATATGAAGACGACCCCCTAAGGACTTGAAAAATTTTCTGTATATAGAATACTTTAAATCATGAAAAATGATACCATATTTGTCTTTATATCACAAGCCGTTCTGGAGATATAGGGTCTGAGTCGATTTTTTTTGCCAGTATTGTACATGGCATTAACGGTGTCGGACCCAGACCCCCTTCGGCCTGTTGAGTTACACCTGTGTATCTAGGTAAGATAAAGTTAGAATTTTTAGAAATAGTAATCGATGAAAATAAGGTTATTTTATTTACCTCTTCTCTTATGCCGATCCACATGAAATGTAGATTTCACTCTGAAATTACATCTGGTGTATGATCGTAAAGTATTTACCTACTTCCAAAGTGCGCACTTTTCCGCTATATACCCGCTATGTTTTCGACGCATATACAAGGGGGACACAGCTACAGCTAAACAGAGAATATAATAACGTGTTTTAAATTTATCTCATTGGTTTTTCAGGGTTTTTCGGCCGTTCACAGATCACTTCTTAAAATTTTCGGGGGGTATGTATTTGTGTTATATTAAGAATATGAGCCACCCTTAAATAAATGAGAGCTGCCTAAGACGAAATCCGATTGTATAACAGCACTATTTTAGACGCAATGCATCATCCCTACAGACATCCTTATGGCAATTCCCAGTTTGTAACAGCGTAGATTGTAAAAAAATACTTGTTTGTAAGTTTTGAATAAAAGAAAATAAAATTAACAAAAAATAATAAATGCATGGAACCTGATGTATAGATACCCCTCAGTGGTGTGTCTGGGTCACTTTGATGAAAATAATTGGTTTACGTGAGATTCTGATGCACAAAACGGACAACACAGGAGGCCGCAGGGTTGGCGTTTGGAGGGAAAGCCAACATTACGAGCAGCGCGCTCGCCCACAAAACCCCAGCTCTCGTTGTAGTCCAGGCAACGAAGGGTTATAGAGGGAAGTTCTTGGAACACAATTTTTGACTTTAGAACATTGTTTGGACTAGTTTGGAGGTAAACATATCAAAAGTCCCCGACCCTAGCCCCTGAGCTTAATGTAGGGGGGCGTTTAAAAGTCTCATTTTTCAGTTTTTGGCTTATTATTCTTAGAAAATGCATCCCCACAAAAAAGTTTCAATTTTTTTTTTAAAGAAGATAAAATTACCAACAATTTAAGACCATTCCCAGGTTTATAGGTCCAATAGATCCCGAGTTACATCTCTTCAAAAATGGACAATTTGTTAAAAAAGTTCGAAAAATTGAGTAAAAGTCGTATTTAAAGCAATTTATTGGCTATATTACACTTTTAAGAGTGAATTAAGGGCTAAAACATTATAACACAATTATTTAGCTTTATATTAAACCCTGAACCAAGTCTACGAGATCAATAGTTCTTACGCTATCTAAAAAAAACAAAAATTGGGAAAATGGGATTTTCCCAGAAAGGGGACCTAGAGGTTTGAGAGTACAGTAAAAGAGAAGAAAAGTGGTATAAATTAATATACCAATATTGAAAACAGTATTTATTTGTTTGAAGTATTCCATTTTTACCTTATAAAATTTATTAATAACCTATTTCTTAATTATTAATTATTTTCAATTTAATTTATTTTTTGTTCTATATTTATTGAATTTAAAAAATGAGGGTCATATTTATGAATTTTGCATAGCTGTCTTTTAGAAATTACAGCTTATAACATTTGGGAGGCATAGGTTCATGTTGGTATAACGGTTAAGAGGAAATTTCGAGAGGCTTTTGTCCCCTCAAAAAGGAACGGATAGGGCTATGTTGGTGTAAAAAAGGAAGAACACTGAAAAAACAGCAGGCTACAGGTTTGTAGGAATACAGTAAAATAGAAGAAAAGTCGTAAAACATAAAGGACATGACCACTCTATACAAAATGAAAGCTGATTTAATTTGCCCCAAGTTTTACTCAGTACAAGTGTAGGCCCAATGACCAGGTCCTCACACTTAATTAAAGAAAATCTAGACATGGGAAAATATTTTGCTATGACCATGTTTGTGCATATGGGATAGGCATTGTGATAGTTTTACAAAACAACCGTTTAGTGTTAGTGAAAACGAAGTTTAATGGCATTGAAAAGTAAACATAAAACATTACAATAGTAGGTATCATTCAGTTAATTTCTTGCTCTCTTAGGGCGGGGAGGACCTTGATCCTCGATTTTGTTTTCATCTTCTGTATCATCCTCTCCATCGGATCCCTGTAGGGAAACAGTCAATACTGGGGGGCTATAAATATTCTTATAGACGACTGTCAGCCCAGGGTATCCCGTTACCATAACTATGTCGCCATCTGCGGGTGGTCAAGGGGTCGAGACAATGAAAGAGGAAGAAGAAATTAAGTGTTAACAATGTTTTGAAGCCGATCAGAGCCCGAATTACAAGTTCCAGGGTCCAGGACAAAAGACCACTTGGGGTCTTCGACATGTCTTAAAGTAAAATTTAAATTTATTAGACTTGGAATATCACCAAGACGATATTTACAGACGATATTTAATTTACAGAAGAATATTAAATTTAAATAAAAATGCTAAAGGGTTTCGATATGTTCAGCAAGGAATCGAATCGGAATGGCGCTCCCGGGAAAAATCAAAACATGAACAGCATCAAAAAAGTTATAGAGTAAGAACTTTTGATTTCACAGACTTGGTTCAGGGTTAAATTAAAGTTAAATAATCAGCTTTCATTTTGTATAGAGTGGTCATGTCTTTCATGTTTTACGACTTTTCATCTCTTTTACTGTATTCCTACAAACCTGTAGGCTGCAGTTTTTTCAGTGTTCTTCCTTTTTTACACCAACATAGCCTTATCCGCTCCTTTTGGAGCAGACAAAAGCCTCTCGAAATTTCCTCTTAACCGTTATACCAACATGAACCTATGCCTTTAAAATGTTATAAGCTGTAATTTATGTATGAAAAGTATGCAAAATTCATAAATATGACCCTCATTTTTTGAATTCAATAAATATAGAACAAAAAATTAATTAAATTGAAAATAATTAATAATTAAGAAATAGGTAATTAATAAATTTTATAAGGTAAAAATGGAATACTTCAAACAAATAAATACTGTTTTCAATATTGGTATATTAATTTATACCACTTTTCTTCTCTTTTACTGTGCTCTCAAACCTCTAGGTCCCCTTTCTGGGAAAATCCCATTTTCCCAATTTTTGTTTTTTTTTTCAGATAGCGTAATAACTATTGATCTCGCAGACTTGGTTCAGGGCTTAAATTAAAGATAAATAATTGTTTTATAAGGTTTTAGCCCTTACTTCACTCTTAAAAGTGTAATATAGCCAATAAATTGCTTTAAATACGACTTTTACTCAAGTTTTCGAACTTTTTTAACAAATTGTCCATGTTTGAAGAGATGTAACTCGGGATCTATTGGACATATAAACCTGGGAATGGTCTTAAATTGTTGGTTATTTTGTCTACTTTAAAAAAGATAATTGAAACTTTTTTGTGGGGATGCATTTTCTAAGAGTAATAAGCCAAAAACTGAAAAATGAGACTTTTAAACGCCCCCCGTACATTAAGCTCAGGGGCTAGGGTCGGGGACTTTTGATATGTTTACCTCCAAACTAGTCCAAACAAAGTTCTAAAGTCAAAAATTGTGTTCCAAGAACTTCCCTCTACACCCTTTTTTGAGCATTCGTTGCCTGGGGGAAAGGGAGGTATGAGGATGGGGTTCATGGAATAATCACCCTAGACCCTTACCACACCTCCTGACAAAAATCTGGGCATCAGAAGACCACAGAACCGTATGAAATACTACAAAATAGCAAATTTTTGGTAAAAAGTCAAAACTTTAGGCCGAGAAACAGAACAGAAGATATTATTTGACTGGGGTAAAATTTCACACACAAGTTACTGTTATGGGTAGGCAAGTTTTCCGCACTATTACGATTTGGTCCACTGAAATAAGTGCGATTCGACGTACCTTACTTATATACTCGTATATCCCCTAAAACCGTCCGCCTTTTCCATGTAAATTTTTGAAAGTTCGCGTTGATCTTGTCTGGATGTCAAAAGAAAACGAATGTATGAGCGGAATCACATCATTGTAGTGTGTACTAACAAATGAAATAACAAAGTAAGAGATTATTTTATTTTTATTTATTGGATATTTTACCCTTAAAATTGTAAGTTGCCAAGTACATAGTGTAAAATTGTTTTAAATTAATTAACTACGATAACATAATTTTTATTTTAAAGCAAACAATATAGTTACAACGTTTGTTGCTTTTTTTTATATGGAATCGCTTATATTATCAATCGGATAATGTTATCAAATTCATCTCGGACAATTGCGATCACATTAAGCGGACTCGACTGTATTCAACTGCGACCTAATTAATTTTTCTATGAAAGATGATTGTTAAATTTAATTAATCATGGCATACTTTTGAAAGTTAAATCTTCTTGGTATGTATTACTTGAGAAATATATGTATTAGATTAATTTTTTTATATTTTCGATAAATAACTACCATATACACCAAAATACTCTACCATATTCAATCAACTTTAATTTGTATTAATTTTTGTGTCGATTAGACATCAATATAAAATGGCCACATTTAAAAAAAATTTAAAATTTCGGAGAGATTTTACTTTTTTTCTTATAAGTGTTGAAATTTAAAAAAAAGCATGCGGTTATACAGGGTGTTTCAAAATTGCGTTCCTCGGCTTTTATTTGGAACCAACGCCTCCTAGGGTCACGGAAGTAAGGTCTACCCCTATAGGTAAGTGAGCCTGGAGATTGGAGAATCCATTAAGAGGACTTACAGCGCCCCTAGCGGCGAAATTAAATAGTTAAAAAAATTAATTTAAAAACGTAAGGAGACAGTGCAAAAATCTCAGTGAGAGTATTGTTGCCAACGTCATGAGGAACTCACAGAAAAAAATTTGATCAAAATATCTTGAATATTCGCGGAGATATTAGCATGTGAAAATAGCACTTTTTCAGGGGTCAAAAAAGAAAAAGTTCGCATATTTGCAAATTTTTCAATGTTATTTTGTAGTTTTGTATTTTTTAGTTTAAAGAACACAAAATTTAAACAAAAAATCAAAAAAATATGCGAACTTTTTCTTTTGATAACCTCCTCCTTTTTGAAGTTTGTAAAAAGGCCTCGCGCTTGTGCTCCAAAAAAAAGCTTCGCACCTGGGCTCTACAAAAGGCCTCGCGCACGAGCTCCAGAAACATGAAGACATGAAAAAACGTAATTGAACAGACATTATATCTTTGTTGTTAACCCATTACTGCCTGACGTCCCTCTTTAGGGACGTTTTTTAAAAATCCTCCTATTTCTACAAAAATTGTTCCTTTGAATCAAAATTTGCACTGATGTATCTCTGATCTTCATAGAACATAAAGAACACGAGAAGAAAGCATAATTTTAAAAAATTTTCACTTTTTTTTTAAAGTTGGAAGATGGAATTTTTTAGAAAAGTGCTTTGTTAAAAATTTTAAAAGAAAAATCTTAAAAATCCTAGTCGTTATTTAAAAAAATTTTCAATACCATACTGTTTATACATTAAATCAGTTGGGGGTCTTTTTTTATTTTTCCAAAATATTTTATCTTGACCTTATTTTGGACCCTCGAAAAGCGTCCCTAAAAAGGGACGTCAGGCACGAATCCCCCCGTGGTTTTCCCCATAGTGAAATGCTAGTGTTTCCTTATTTTTTTCATCAAAACGCGTTCAATTCTTATGATATGAATTAAATAACTGATATTTATAAAATTACTTTAATTTTAGCTAATAAATTTATTATTTTTTTTTGGAAAAAACGGAAAATACTGTTATTTCTGCTAAATTAATGTAATAAAAAGTCTTAAATTATAAGGAATTAATTAATTTGTATTTATTAAAGGGAATAAATTTATTATTTTACTATATTTATTACTTATGCAAATATATTCCGGTCATATTTTAATTAAAAGTTTAATAATTATTAGTTAAAATGACTTTTTGTCATTAAAATTGCCAAAAAAGTCGCTTTTGTGATAAATTTTTGGCTTTTTTATTAATTAGATGTGGCTAATCATTGTGTTCTATACTGCAGATTAATCTGTATCATCTGGATTGCTACTACCCACTAAGGCTTGATTTTTGGGGAGAAATTTTTGTTCCGCACAATAAAATTAAATAAAACGAAAAAAGTATGGGCATTTGAAAGACTTAAACTTCACAAATTGAGATATTCTGATGGATTTGAGGTGTGTAAAAGTAATTATTACTTAATATTAGTTAACATAAAACAAAGAATGCCTTTTTCAATTAAAAATATTAATTAATTTGCAATTAACATAGATTTGGGAGAAAAAACGTGTTTTAGAGCATAAAAAATGCTCAAATTTCGTTAATTAAGGTTAATTTTACGGTTAATTGGATAAATAATTGTTTTTTGTTCCTTTTGATGTTACAGTATCGTTCCGATCACTTTTGCTGCACTTAATAAGGTAGAAAATGTTTTTGAGGCTTAAAAAATGTTTTCTACCATGCGCTTACTATTGAGAAAAACAACGGGGGCATTCGTGCCTGACGTCCCTTATTAGGGACGTTTTTTTTTATTTTGGTGTAGAAATTAAAATTTTAACCTGGAATTTTTTTCACTATTTTTCCAGTTGTTTTGGGGCTATTTACTATGTTTTTACCAAATATTTAAGAAAAATAAAAAGTTGGGCATTAATGGGTGTTGTTAAACATGGAATCAAATATAGTTTAAATACTTGCGAGGCCCTTAAAGTGCGAGGCCGTCGGCGCCTAGTTACGCCTCTGAATAGAGAGGGTCCCAAAAAGTGATAAAATTTTACAGTAGACATCAGCGCTCTTTTCTCCATGACGCGCCAGCGCGTCCTCGGCAGTGAACGTGTTAAAGTTCAAAGTTTAAACCTTATAAAAAATTAAATTGAGGATTTTTTTTCAAATTTCAGTGGGTTTTTCAAAATTTAAACTAGGTTTCAAAATTTAAATAGTAGTTTTTTCAATTTCAGTGTGAATTTTTTTTTCAAAGTTAAATATGTTCTTTAATAATTCAGTGGGTTTTTTCATTATTGAATAGGTTTTTCAAAATTTAGGATGTTTAAAGTTCAAACTAGATATAAAAAATTAAGGAGGATTTCTTAAATTTCAGTGGGTGTTTTCAAAGTTAGAGATTTTTTTCAATATTGAATGGGTTTTTTCAAAGTTTAAGATTAAAAAAAATTGAATGAGTTTTTTTCAAAATTTAAACTAGGTTTCAAAAATTAAAGGTGTTTTTTTCAATTATAGTGAGGTTTTTCAAAGTTAAATAGGTTCTTTCATAATTTAGTTGATTTTTTCATTATTGAATGGGTTTTTTTTTTCAAAATGTAGGACGTTTAAAGTTCAAAGTAGATATAAAAAAATTAAGGAGCATTTTTAAAATTTCAGTGGGTTTTTTCAATAACAACATGAAGTTTGTCCCCCGGGGCCAACTACTTGCCAGTCCAGCCCTGGTCATATTAACTTGACAATTGAGATAAGCAGAAGCAGAAGAATTAAAAAAAACATTTTAAATACGGATTTGGTACTTTTCCGTTACCCGGGCCCAAATGTTGCCAATTGTGAACCAAACGCGAGCCAAATCGCCAAGCGAAGCGAATGACATTGTAAGAAATTTGGTGGAATTCTACATTATTTGGTGATTTTTCGGTTGCATCCGGCTTATGGAAAAGTAACAAAGATTTTATAAGTTGTTCCTAGTATGGTTGTTTGAAAAGGAAAAGGAATATTTCTTCAATAAATTAATTTTAACTAGTCGCAGCAAATATAAAAAAGTCTTCAAAACAAGCACTAAGCCGTTCTAATCTTAGGCTTTATTTAGTTTAATATCAAGATCTGAAACACTGCTTATGAAGTACCAGTCGGGAATCGGGGTTTTATTACAAACTTACTTTACAGCGATATTGAAAAAGATAAAACTTAAATGTAATATATACATTATAACATAAATATAATAAAATACAAATTTTATTTTGTTGATTTTTATTAAAAATTTAAAGAATTAATAGTGTAGCTGTAGACTCACTAGTTATAAAAGAAATTATGTATAAAAAAAGAAACTGTCATGCGAAATAATGTTCATTTAATGAGTAACATCTGCTCTTGTGGATGAATCACATGAGGTTTGGAGACTTTGGAATAAGCTTGTTACGCGAGGTCACGTGATTTTGACATACTCGGAGGGGAGAAAGGAAGAAGCTGAGGGGCAGTTGATCGAAAGAGGAAGATACATTTACTCCATCTAACCTTAGTTATACCCTCTATATACATAAAAAATCAGTATGGTTTAAATAAAATAAAAAATACTGAAGCAAAAAATCACGTACAATCGTTGGTTCAACAGTATGTTTACTTTTAGTCCGTTTTTTCATAACACGAAAGTAGTAAATGTGCGTCGCTGATTCATGCGCGTCAAAATTCTAAAGCGGTAACTCTTTCCTTCATGCTAGAGTAAAATTAGAATCGCTATCTATTTAGTAAGAGAGAAAATGCGGAGAAGCCTTTGCTAATTTCAAATAGACTACTAGAGGGAATTACGCATTAGGTTATTTTTGTAGAAATCCCTTAAAACCAGAACGCACTTAAAATAACTAATAAATTAAAATCCAATTTTAGGAACAGCTATTTTACTGCGTTCTTGGTATGACACTGAGCTAAATATTCTTACGTAACTTTATTCATAAAATTCAAAAAATCAATTCCTGTGTCCAACTCAGTGGTGTCAACTAACAGTATTTGTCAATCTTAAAACATTTAGACCTTTAGTTCACACTGCTGATTTTGGGTAATAAAGTTTTGGCAGAGTTTTGGAATTTAAAGAGTAAAGTATCGGACAGTGATATTGAAAAAGATGAAAAATGATAGCAAATAGCGTGCAAAATGATAGCCCTGATAAGAAAAAAACGAGGCTAGGGACGTTTTGGGGAAAGAAATAAGTTTCAACCTGTCCGGTGCCACGATGTGAGTTCGCGTTGTTCGCTTGTGGTGTAATTTTTGTTTGCACTGATTTTGGTGATTCTTGGGGGAAAGGTGGACATTTTTAACTCGGAGACAAACCAACTTGACAAAAAAAATTCTTACGAGGCTCCGCGCGAGGCCGTCGGCGGTTGCCGACGCGTATTAACATTCGCAGCACTGATGTGGCAATGTTAACTTTTGAGTGTTCTGATTTGGCCAGCCGGCTGTCAGTCATTTGTTTTTTCTTCTGAGTTTCGCGGAAGCGCCAGTAGTCCTTTTTTATTATTTTGTTTGCGATGTGCGGGAGAATGGAGAAATATGTTATTACTGAAAAAGAAAGGGTTTTTTTTCGAAAGGTGTTTTTTTTTTCGAATGGAATTATTTTCATTCGAATCGAAATGGCGATAATAGAAAGCTCCCATCTTCCACCTTCGTTTATATACGAAGTTGTGGAAAATGGAGATTTTAATTAGAAGTAATCTAGGTACTGTACAAAAAAATAATTATTGCAATCAAAATGTAAATAACTAACTGAAATAGCTCTGATTTTATGTGTAAATGTTCATTTTGTCAGAACAATTAGTTTTAGCAAAATTCCACATTTGACCTTTAATTATTTATAGTTTAAGAATATAGTTCATGTTTTTTAATTAATTCTATTGTAAGTTAAAGTTCAATTGTTTTTTAATAAAATTGGATTTTTAAAATGATTGTAGAATTTCTTTGATTGGCATTTTTATTATGAATATTTAATACTACTTTGAAATACGTATTTCATTTATATAATTGCTTTCTGTCCTTCAACAGCAAAACCAATATGTATTATTACAAATCGCTATTAGTCAATTAAATTTTTTTGTTATTTAATTTGAATTTACAGCGATTGAAAAATTAGATTCTAATTTAACATTTTTATTCACTTTTTCATATTTTTTGTCATTTAATGCAGAATCAAAATTTAACCATTTACTCATTTACAAATCACAATCGCAACATTTGTAAATGGTTAAAAATATAAAATATGTTTTAAATAATTTTGCATAATAAAGAATGAAAAACAAATATAAAACAGTGATAAGCTATCATCTAGGAAGCTTTGTGAGGTTCTCATAATTTTCCATCATGAGTTTAAGTTTTTTGAATCAGCCAATGATTACAGAAAATAATTACTATTCCTTAGTAAGTTGTCTTCTTTCAGTAAACAGTTATTTATAATTTAATAGTTCGAGCTAAATTTCAATGATTACTTAATATTGTTGCTGACATTTACGTCCTATAGGAAGTTAAAAAAGTTTATTGAAACAACCATTGTAAAACTAATTGCAATTAATTATTTTAAAAAAATTTATAAAAAATATTAAAGCAAGATTAACTTTAAGTGAAAATTTTTTTGGCAGATAAGAAAAACTTTCGGTAATATTCAAAAATTCAAATAGCAAAGTAAAAACGCCACTATCTATTCTCTCATCAGCCGAAAACCATAAAGCCGAAAACTTAATATAATAATTTCCTTTTGCTAAACAAATATGCACGAGCACGTGTCTCAGTGAAAAACCGCAACAAGAAGGCGTAAATAAAAAAAGAAAGACATCTGTCGCTTCAGCGAAGAGAAAAAAACGAATAACTGACAGCCGGCCGGCCCAATCAGAACGCTCAAAAGTTAACATTGCCATATCAGTGCTGCGAACCTTGGTTCCCGAAGCCAGAATGAAACCAAATTCATACAACACTCATTTTAAAGCACAATCAACAGTTTATGAAGAAAAACTTATTCAAATTAAATATTATTTATATTTCTATTAGAAGCAAATTGCGGTGGCCACTATTGGAAAATCTAAGATTATGTGTTGGTAAAGTGGCCACCCCCATAAATCCTCATAAAGTCAAAATTTTCAAATAAATTTTATTCAGTATCATTTTATACCACTCTTCTTTATCTTAATATAAATTTAAAAGTCAATCAAACGGTAATAAATACAAAAATATCAGTTCCGACATACCCGTTTCCTAACGCCATTCAATAAGAAAAATCAAATTTCAGTCACATGGCCGATGTTGTTATTTTCAAATATCTAAATATCCTTCCCATGCGGATCTGTGGTATCGGTGGTAATTTATCAGCTTACCTGATTGCACAATCTACTATGCCGATGAATTTTGACGCTGTTTGATGCCTCTAACTCGTTCTATTTAAAATTAATCAGCTAGGTGGCCACTATTGGTACAGTGTCCACTATACCCACATTTACCTAAGCGATTTTCCGATATATTTGATTTTTATCTTATACTGCTAATTTTAATCACTTTTATTATCTGAAAGATAACGCATCGCTGATTGAGTAATAGTAACACAATACTCCCAATCAAATTCTTTTCTCAAAAATTTATTTTATCCTTTTAAAGGGATCTATCAAATGAAAAATTAACTATCTTTTTTTTAAAAAAATATTTTATACATTCTCTAGGTATAAATATTTAACCACTCTGAAGAATTTATAAGTATTCGATTCCAAAAGATTGTCTAAACCTAAACGATGACAGAGAACTCTATCTTTTGACATTACAACTAAGTTATCGTTAACACGGATTAGCATTTGTCAAAAAAAACTACGATCACGCCTAGTAACAGATGAACAGCCAAACGCGAATAGATGAACCGTCAAACACTGAGCTATAAAAAAAACTGGAGTGACTAGTGAGCGTGCTGAAACCGCATCACTCCACGGAAAGGATTTCCATCTGCTTTTAATTTTCACCATCTGTTAGCTCAGTTGTATTCACAGAATGAAACGACCATTCTAAATTTTGCTCATAATATTTTAAAAAACAGGCATGGGCGGATTAAAAGATGGTCATGCGGGGATTGCCCCGATTGCTTTTAGCCCCAAATGCCCCGATTGCTGCGAGCAATCGTGGCAATTAAACCTTCCGCGATGGCACGATTGGTTGCTTATTATAGTATCGGAGGTTGTCACTCCAGTTTGTTTTATAGCTCAGTGCCGTCAAATGCATTCTGATTTGATCGCCAACTAAAAGAATCCATTCGCACCGAAAAGAAGTGTTTAACAATTTTAAATGCATTTTGGGGGGTCGTTTGTTAACACAGGAAAATGAACACTTGGATTTAGGGTTTTTAGGGGGCTATCTTTCATATTATCTCATAATAATTGGTGGTCTCCTTAAGAAAAAAAAGTTATTGTGTTTCGTTTAATATGAAGACGACCCCCTAAGGACTCGAAATGTTTGTTTAGTTAAATAATACTTTAATTAATGAAAAACGACACCTTATTTGTCTTCATAACCCAAATGGTTCGCCAGGTATTGCAACTGAGTCGTTTTTTATTTCCTCAACTGTACCTGTACTGTACATACTGAGGACATGCGGCAGTAGGATGGATGTCGTTTGAGTTTGCAGTACTGCGGATTGTCTATTTGGTCCGCAAAGCTTCTTACATCTTTGTCTATAAGCAAGGGGTGGAAAATAGGCCTTTCTGTTTCCAATAGTGTATCAAATAAGAAAAAGGAAAATCCCAACTTCATGACATTGTGTTTATGAGAGAATCCCACTTCGGTTTGCAGCAGTGGCGGATCCAGGATTTGGTTTTGAGGGGGGCTAAGAATTTTCATAATCTTATTGAATCGTCTTGAAATGGTAATACGGAAAGGGTAGTGAATTATCCTACTGAAGCCCCTAAAAGGGGGTTCTGGGGGGTCCTCCCCCAGAAAATTTTTGGAAATTTAAGTCAAAAACGCCACTTTTTCAACTCGTTTTGGTACGCCTGATTCGAATTTCGGATATAGATTTTTTGCGTTTTGACAAACTTAGTAAAATATTAGACATTTTGGGGGGCTTCAGCCCGAAAGCTCCCCCCGTAGATCCGCCACTGGTTTGCAGCACCACGACGGTTGGATATGAGTTTGAAGACACAATGGACAATGGAGAGAGCGCACTCAGCTGTTGATTTTCTAATCGGCCCACCCCAAGGAGTGTTGATGTTGGGTAACGTAGTAGTGATGCATTGGATTCCATTTTTGCAACTCCTGAGTATAGGATTTATCAGTACTTTTACCAACCATAGCTGCGTCATTGTGGTTTTGCAGTCATTTGTCCGTCCTTACCTTCAGACCTTTCCTGCGGATAAGTTTCAAGAGAAAAATGCACAACCACATGTTGTATGCAATATCCAAGCTTTCTTCTTATCCCCCTAGGTTGTTTTTTTACCCCATCCTTCCCGTTCTCTAGAACCAACGCCCACAAAACAAGTCAAGTCAATGAGGGGAAGCATGTAGCCCGGTATGCAACGTCCACTGGTGCACCAGATGAAATTTGACTACGTGGGGAGGCAGCATGGTCCTCTAATCCCCAACAGCCCATTTTTAGAGCCCCTTTCACTCAATACCATGTCGTATGGCTGCGGTTATGGACAACAATGGAGTCAACACTTTTTACCGATTTTCTCGGCCCCCCAACTTCAAGGAAGTCAGCATTTTTTATCAACTAACCTTCATACTATGGGTACTCACGGAAATAAATTTGGCTTTGATATCCCTTTTTCTTCTTGGTGCGCTATTTTTTATGGCAATGAGTGTATTAAGTGTTTTAGTGATCCAAGATGCCCCGAAATCACGTGAGAAAACACATCTACATTTCCCTTAAAAAAACCTAAGCACCTGCTATAGGCTAAAAAGCGAGCTAGGGATTCTTTGGTTGTTAATGATTTCTTCCAAACTTTGAAGTTATTGTCTGATAAACATTTTGTGAGAGAGGGTTACAGCATGTGTGGTGTTCAATGATGATCAGAGTGGCTTTCCCTCTGATCCACCTTGGCTTAAAGCTATTGGTGCCAAAGGTAAATCCTTTACTAGAGTGTCAAATGGATTAGGAAGAAAATCAAGCACAGTACTTGACTGTATTGTCACAAATGGTGACTGCCTCCTTTAATCGTTTTTAAAGATCTCTTGGTTCAACCTCTTTGGATGCCCGATAAACAATACCCATGGCATTATGTTCGTCGCAACTTCTAAATGGATGGATGGGGGAAACAATATTTTTTAAAACTTGTTCATCCCGCATGCAGAAAAACTCGTAGAGATAATCAACTCTATAGGGAATGGGAATTCTTATACTTTGCACTCAGATTTGTCACAAAACGGTGATAATCCCATCATTTGGAGTAAATAAGAATTTAAATGGAGCAATGAGAAGATCATAGATTTGGGTAGTTGGGAACAAGACGCTAGAATTCCCAAAGTGTAACAGCCGTAAAAGGCATTGAAAGTAAACATTACTGAGGGCTTGGAATCATTTAATAGACACAGGGAAAAATTTTAGCCATTCCCAATTACCCCTTACCTTATGGGGTAATTGGGAATATATGGGGTAATTGTGAACGTGAAAAACTAGGCCTTTAAAAAACTATAAATTTTAATTTGATACGTTAGGAAGTTGAATGAGGCTTTTACTTGGTTGCAGTGATATTTAGAAGCTAAAAGTAGTGATTTTTGTTCCCAACTACCCCACCTAGCCCGAATAGCTTTTCTTTCATAAATTTTCATTCGACTGCTCAAAATATATACCATCTCATAAAATGAGGAAAAGAATCCACATAAAACATTTTTTATAGCAATTTTAAATACAAGGTATAGCTATTAAATAACGAGACCTATGCTGTAAATTTAGAAGTAGAACATGAATTGGTATCAATTATAATAAAGAAGGATAAGTTCTTGAATTCAAAAATAACAATGGAAGTATGATTGCTATCGAAATCATACCGATGTTAATCATACCGAAGTAAATACCGATGTTAACACGAGTGTAAAGTTAAGCAACTAAATGGATAGTATTGCCCAATATCGTTTGCAAGAGTCACCTTCTTGACGACCATCTCTTTCCAAATCCATTATTTGGGAACAAAGAGAATTGATGGAGACAATTCTTGCAGCTGTCAGTCTGATACGAGAGTGTTTGTACTCAAGATTTGGCGCGAAAAATCTCGTGACGGAGAAAGTCAGTTGATGTCACTTGATGCGAGTCATGACATGCGTAAGAATTTCGCTTTTCAGAATGATAGCGAATTGTTTCTTTTGTTCTTTGGACAGCATTGCATTGGAAGGTTGATAGTAAAAGCTGTCAGATGCACGGGGAGATTTTATCAATCTTTTTTTTTCTCAAAGAACAGGAGTAATGTAGAGCAGTGTTTATACGTTTTTTGTTTTCGTTTTGTCCGCACTGATGTGTGTTGGTTAGGGTCATTTTACGATTTTTGATGCTTTTGAAGAATAAATTCGCGAGTGTTTACGAATTTTACTAATTTACACTGTTACTTAACTAGTGTTTACTAATCTCTCTATATTAAAAAGTAACAGTCCCTGCCCCGCCACCGCTGTTTTAGAAAATTTTCACTTTTACAATTTTGGACTCTCACTACACAAAAACTATATTCAACGGAATATTACGAGATTTTATTGACAAATGTATGAGTGTCAATTTTCACTCCAAATACTAATAAATGAGATAATTAGTTCTGGAGTTGTTTAATGTTAAAGTCGAAAATTATTTTTTTGTTCTGCTGCCAATTCGCCCCCCCCCAGCAAAATCTATTCACAGAAGTAGTTTGTTTTTGCAGTCACATGAGGATAGGGGGGGGGATTCGCACAAACCACTTATCTCTTTGTTACATTCAATTTAAAAATCTAAAAAAATTCTAGTAGGAAGCTGTGTTAGTACCTGCCTGAATTTTTAAAGCAGTGGGCTTATTGGAAACCTTAGTGTTTGAAAATTGCCTGCCTTAGAAGGGGTGCAAAATAAATTTTATTCTTCTTTTATTCGTGTGAAAATTCAAATAAGAAAGTTATTTAAATAGAAATTTTGCCTTGAAAATTGTATTGTGGCATCAATAAAGTTGACCCCATAAAAATTTTGTTTCCCAATTTCAATTACTAATAACTATTTTTTACTCTGGGAGATGGTAGATTGGGCACATTTGAACATAAAAATTTGGGGCACATTCAAACAGTTCAATAATCCGTTCTAATTCTTTTTCTTGATTTCGAACGCATTTTTAGACTTTAAATATATTTTTTAAGGTACTTTAAATTTACTTTAATGAGTTCAATTATTTCCAGTATTATACTTAAAATTTAGCTTTTAGGATTTTTCCAGTTTTAACTTATACGATAGAAGTTGGGTAAATTTTAAAAATTATGATTTTTTGAATAAAATGTTTTTTATTTAATATTTTTTTAATATTAGTCAGGTTTTTATGCATTTATTTTTGTAATCTCTTTTAAAACCAGTTGAAAAATATTTTTTCTAATATTATTAGAAAAATTTTACACTAATTTTTTATATGAATAAATTCAAAAGCTATATCCTCGGATTTTTATTATTTAACAACCGTTAATTATCACTGAGGTTGGAATCGTAGGGTTTCATAATCGACGAACGCCTCTGACGGCCCCTTCCTCAAATTCGTTCCTGAATCATATCCAGTCACAACGGAGTATTCATGTGCAGTCACGAGACGCATTATCTTATCACAAACATACATAAATCGAGAGCAAGCTGCTCTCTCCAATAGACAACTCAGTTCGTTCTCCCGCTCAAAATCAGAGAGCTTGGAATGGATAACAAAGCTCAGGTACGGCATGCTTTTGGTTGAAATCTTTAGTAGTTGTTAGAGATGTTCGAAAATTCCGGTCAATACAAAACCGGTCAGAAAAAAACAAATTTATTACATTGGTAAAGCTATAATTTTTTTGTTTTTTGACCGGATTTTGATGACCAGTTTTCGGATTGACCTAAATTTTCGCGACACCGTTGTTAGACTCAAGGTGTTGGGGGTTTCCTTTACTCATTTATTTTTTCTGAGCATTTCTTAAAGTTTCATTTCTGTGTGTGGGAATTTCTTTGAACTAAGTAGGATTTTCAGGGGAGGGTGAATTTAATAATGGATTTATTTACTAACTATTTAATCGAATTATAAAGAATGAATTTACTAATTATTTTTAGTATTATATTTACGTTTTGGAAGAAGTGTCACAATGTTTTTGTTATGATATAAGGATTCCCCAATACTTTGACCAAGTTCAGATGCTTTAAGGTTTAATCTGTGTGTGTGTATTATACATACATAAAACAAGAAAAACTTCTAAATCGTGCAAAGATAAATTTTAATTTATATTTCATCATTAATTTTTTATAGGGCTCGACCGATGGCACTTTTTTGGCCGATGGGCCGATGCCGATTGTTCGAAAATTTCCATCGGCAAGCCGATGGCCGATGGGTCTTTACGAGGCCGATTGCCGATGCCGATGGTAAAAATTGCATTAAACTAATTTAGTTCAGTAAATCTAACGAAAAAAAAAGGAAAAAGGGGAAAAACCAGTAAAAATTTCAACATTTAGTTTTTAACGGTTTTCACTTGAGAATTATGTTTATAGACTATTTTTCACTGCTGCTGATACGAATGTTCTATTTAACTTTTTAAGATTGAAATATCAATTCAAATTTATTTCAAAAATTTGATAACCATATCGGCCAAACATCGGCATTTAGATGTTTTTTTAGGCCGATGGGCCGATTTTTTCAAATTTTAGCATCGACCGCCGATGTCAATGCCGATGGCTATTTTTTCAAACAATCGGCGCCGATACTCGGCCAAGCCGATGCATCGGTCGAGCCCTAATTTTTTATTTGAAATTCTGATACCAAAACGAACACAATGAAATTTTTGTATTTGATAACTTGGCTCAGAAAAAAAGTATTTTATAACTTTAAAATTTTTATATCCAAAAAGGGACATATTTCAATTTTGCATTAAGCCTATCCTAAACAAACTAACCTCTGTTTTTAAATTAGCAATGAGCATAGGAAATTTTAAAGAATGTGTATTTATTGTTTATTGATAAAATACCTCAAAACTTACTTAATAACTCAAAACAATTTTTAAAATTGTTTAGAAAATATTCCAATTCTAATAAAACTATGTAGGCTTATGCGAACAGAGTTACAATTAAAACTAAAATCAGCTTCCGAGCCTACTGGCCGTAGTCTTGAATATGTTAAATATTACTCGACTATATATTCGATTAAATATATTCGACTCCTACTTTGGGAGTCATCCTCAGTTAAATAAAAGTTATTCTGCCGCGATTTACAATCGACGTCTTAGTTAACTTTTATTTTACTGAGGATGTGACTCTCGAAGTAGGAGTTGAAACGTTTAATATTTTAACATCTTCCAGACTATGGACAGTAGGCCCAAAAGCTGATTTTAGTTTTAGTTATTCTCATTCTAGTTTATGCATAAACTGAATTACATTTAATTTAAAACTGATATTTTATTAGCTTAGGGGCCGTTCAAATATTACGTAAGCACTTTTTTGGTCATTTTTAACCCCCCCTCCCCCCTTGTCAGAAAAGATAAGCAAACCTCAACCCCCCCCACCATAATTACGTAAGCAACTGCCGGACCCCCCCTCCCGAAATTTTGACTTTTTTTCAGTAAGTACTGTTTTTTTTCTCCTTGGAAATTACGTGACCTGCAAGGAGCTGTCTTTTTTGTGTGTGACCCTAAGGGTTCAAAAAGGAGTCGAAACACTACTTTTCGGGGTTAAAATTTCAAAATGTTTGGGGGGTCCATCCCCAGAAAAAGTGCTTGCGTCAGATTTCCTAATTCAATTTTCTGTCAATTTTTTTTGGTTGAGTTTTGAAATTATTTATGCAAAAAACAAGATATTTTCGAAAATTTAGTGCCTTACGTAAGCATCACTCATATCCCCCCTCCCCCTTGTCAGGAAAAATAAGCAAACAGCAAACCCCCTCCCCCCACATTAGGTGCTTACGGAATATTTGAACGGCCCCTTAATACTTCCAAAAATAATTTTTTATTTAGCTATACTGTCATTTACAGATTACAGTAGTGTCTGTACACAGTCCATTTATACAGTTTTCGTCCAATGGAGGCTATTACACATCGTATGCCATTAGTCTTAAAGTAAGTACTCATGACTGATTTTTAATTTGGAACATAAAAATGACCCTCAGCACAGAGAAATTGAATGAACAGTTTGAAAAAGGGAATAAGTGCAAAAAATGATAAATTGACTTTTTGCGCTCAAAACAATCTCCAAACACATGAGTAGAAAGAGGGGGGAAATAACAACCCCCTATAGAGGGAGATATAGCCCCTTAAAGTTGCGAAACCGATGTCAATTCATTGTATTTTTAAGTCAATTTGGAATTAAAGTTAATTTGTCTCTCTTTTCTTATTCTCTGTAGTATAAAATAGGCCATAATAAAAATTTGGTTTTAATTTAAAAGTGTTTGTAACTTTTTTTTATCCGGGAAATGTTTGACTCCATTCATATTCACTTACTCCATTGATACTGCTATAATGACTCAGTCTTTAGATAATTATTAGATTTTAGTTGTCTTAATCTTTCTATTTCTCAATTTTGCATTGTGAAATAAGCATAAATATAATTTAAAAGTCAATTTAAGTGGTTTTCAAGATTTTTCTTCACTTGAAATTTTATAACGTTGAAAAAGGGAACTCTTCAACTTCAATTTTTTTCAACATTAAAATATTTTGAATATACTTATATTTGTTTCGATGATTGCCTTTTTTCTAAACAGGGTCCTGAATTTCCATTAAAACTTTGGTGGTTATGTACCAAAAATTTATTTATACAGTTTTTTCGATTTTCTCAAAACTTGGTTTTTGGACTTATGCCCTTCTTCAAACTGACGATTCAATTATTCCTACAGCATATTTTCATGGAAGTATACCCTCCTTAGAGTTGACTTTTCTTCAATCATATAATTAAAGAATCGATGTATTCATTTCGCCATATTTATTTTGGATTGGTAAAATGAAAATTTCCCCTCCCTATATCATCCATTCTCAAATCACTAAAATCTGTACAAATAATCTTTCGGAATCAATGTTACTCATGCTCCCTGTCACTGCGTTTTGTGAAGGTATCACTTTCATCAGATATGAATAACATACACAAACATATTGACGATTGACGTCATTTCCCCCTTTTTTTCAGATAACATAGCTTCCAAACCGACAGAAAAAATCCCGACACCGGAACATAAGGCTAGTATAACAAAGCCTTGTGATTGGAAATTCCCACCTTCTGTAATAAGGATAAAAAAATTTATTGCAACATACTATATAAGAGGTTGAATGAATAAACAACCAAATGATTAATAGATATTAATCAGCTCGGTGACTATGGGGTATCGGGATTTATCCAACTTAAACAGCTTTTCCGTTGACATTATCTATGGATTCTTTTTAAACTAGATTTTTAAGTGAAAATATTATCATACAAGTAACAAAACAGGATTACTTTGCTCTTCATTTCAAAATCGTGAGCCCGAAACGAATTGTAAACTAGAATTACCTTTAAGATTAAACTATTGGCAAGGCAGAGAAGACTAATCAGGCAGATTTCAGCATCAATCGTTAATTGAAAATAACAAGAACATATACTATACAGGGTGTTTCAAAATTCCGTTTCGTGGCTTTTATTAGGAACCAACGCGTGTCCTAGGGTTACTGAAGTAAGTGGAACCTGGGGAATCCCTAGGACCCTGGAGAATCCATTAAAATGGCCTACAGCGTCCCTAGCGGCGAAATAAAAAAGTTAAAAAAATAATTTTAAAATTAAAGGAGATTGAGCAAAAACCTCAATGAGAGTGTTGTTGCCCACGTTATGAAGAACATACTGAAAAAAATTTCTTGAAAATATCGTAAATATTCGAGGTGATATTAGCATGTGAAAATAGCACTTTTTCAGACCTCAAAAAAGAAAAAGTTTGTAAATTTGCAAAGTTTTCAGTGTTATTATGTAGTTTTGGATTTTTCTAGTTGATTGAAGGCAAAAATTTTTTTAAAAATATAAAAACTTGTAAATTTTCGAACTTTATCTTTTTTTGAGGCCTCAAAAAGTACTATTTTCACATGCTAATATCTCCACAAATATTCACGATATTTTCATTGAATTCTTTTCAGTGAGTTTTTCATAACGTTGGCAACAATACTCTCCATGAGATTTTTGCTCCATCTCCTTTAGTTTTTAAAAAATTTGTCTTAGTTTTTAAAATAGTTTGTCTCACTTTTTTATTTCGCCGCTAGGGGTGCTGTAAGTCATTTGAATGGATTCTCCAGGGTCGCTTCTTAGGCCTAACTTTCGTGACCCTAGGACACGTTGGTTCCAAATAAAAGCCGCGAATCGAACTTTTGAAACGTATACAAAAAATAGTCATTACGTCATCAGTAGAAGTTAAGGTTAAAAGCTTTAAAAAAATAAAGTGACAGTTAAGATTCGGCCATACTGACCTTTCAATTGATTTCAATTGAATTAATTGTAAAAGGAAAAAGAATGATTAGTCCTTACTTTTGGTACGTTAATTTACATACTACGTTAAGTTCAAGATATTTGTAGCTTTGAACACATTCAAGAATATGAAAATGGCAGTTGTTTTTAGATTTACATGATGAAATGTGATATTTTTAGTCAAATGGTAACTCAGATGGTCTTAAACTGAAATTAATATATTTAGTTTTGTTTAAATTTAAAATCAAATCATTAGCATTGAACCACTTGTCTATTTCGATTAAATCAGAATCAATTTGAGTCACCAGTTCATTTAAAGTGGAACAAGAATATAATAAGACAGAATCGTCAGCATAGGTTAATATTTTGCCCGAAAGATAAAACTTACAAAAATCATTAATAAAGATAAAAAAACAAAGGACCCAAATTATTTGAACCCTGAGGAGTACCTCGATTTGTTACTAAGTACTCGCTTAAATTGTAACCAACCCTAACTCTTTGTGTCCTGCCTGTTAGATACGAGATAAACCAATTCAAGACATATCCTCTAAATCCAGCTCTTTCTAGTTTGTATATTAATAACGAATGGTCGACGTTGTCAAAAGATTTTTTTATGTCCGGAAAAATTGCCACGGTAATTTTGCTGTTATCCACACTATTCAAAATAAACTTAGAAAATTCTAATTGGAGAAACAGTTGCCCGTTTTAAAGAGGCAGGGAAATCATAAGTATTGAAAGAGGAATTAATAAAATTTACAAAAATTCAATGTTATTAAGGGCAATTAATTTTAAGTACTTCACACTGATACCATCATAATCAAAAGAGTTAAGTTTTGAAAAGATTTTAAAGCATCAAATATATCAAGATCGGTAACTTCATGAAAAACAAAAGATGATAAACAAGGTGATTATACAGGGTGTCCCACGAGAAGTGGCCCAACCCCTTTAACTTTTAAACCCCTAAAGATATAGTCATGAAAGTGGGGTCTAGGTATAGTAAAGTGACCATGCTCTATCCGATGAAATAACTTTCAACGCCCTCTAGCGGAAAATTTAGGAGTTATAATTTTTATTTTAAAAACTATGTGAGGTATGTGAAAAAAGTCAATGACTAAGTTGTAGAGCAGCATCGATTTAGTAGAAAAAGACACCTTAAGCAGAAAAATATCTTGAATAAAACGCCTTTAACGCACGCTCAATTAGGTTGAAATTACGTAATTTTATTTCTTAAAACGCTCCTCACAAGGCGAAAATAAGAAATTTTTATTTTTATAACTTAAGTAAATGACTAAAATTATTATTAGTTCATTAAAATGAAAATGTCTCATTTTTGCCTCGTGAGGAGCGTTTTAAAACGTAAAATCTACGTAAATTCAATCTAATTGAGCGTGCGTTTTAGGGGTTTTATTCAAGATATTTTTCTGCTTAAGGTGTCTTTTCCTACTGAATCGATGCTGCTCTACAACTTAGTCATTGACTTTTTTCACATACCTCACATAGTTTCCAAAATAAAAATTATAACTCCTAAATTTTCCGCTAGAGGGCGTTGAAACTTATCTCATTGGATAGAGCATGGTCACTTTACTATACCTAGACCCCACTTTCATGACTATATATCTGTAGGGGTTCAAAAGTTAAAGGGGTTGGGCCACTTCTCGTGGGACACCCTGTATACTCTGTTGACAATTTGTAAAATCATAATTCGTAGCAATTTCGGTAGCATTATTATGCAGGGTGTCCCACGAGAAGTGGCCCAACCCCTTTAACTTTTGAACCCCTACAGATATAGTCATAAAAGTGGGGTCTAGGTATAGTAAAGTGACCGTGCTCTATCCGATGAGATAACTTTCAACGCCCTCTAGCGGAAACTTTAGGAGTTATAATTTTTATTTTAAAAACTATTTCAGGTATGTGAAAAAAATCAATGATTAAGTTGTAGAGCAGCATCGATTTAGTAGGAAAAGACACCTTAAGCAGAAAAATATCTTGAATGAAATCCCTAAAACGCACGCTCAAACAGGTTGAATTTACGTAGTTTTTACGTCTTAAGACGCTCCTCACGAGGCGAAAATGAGAAATTTTTATTTTTATGATTCAAGTAAATGACTAAAAGTATTCTTAGTTCATTAAATTGAAAATTTCTCATTTACGCCTCGTGAGGAGCTTTGTAAAACGTAAAATCTACGTAAATTCAACCTGTTTGAGCGTGCGTTTTAGGAATTTTATTCAAGATATTTTTCTGCTTAATGTGTCTTTTCCTACTAAATCGATGATGCTCTACAACTTAGTCTTTGACTTTTTTCACATACCTGAAATAGTTTTTAAAATAAAAATTATAACTTCTAAAGTTTCCGCTAGAGGGCGTTGAAAGTTATCTCATCGGATACAGCATGGTCATTTTACTATACCTAGACCCCACTTTCATGTCTATATCCGTAGGGGTTCAAAAGTTAAAGGGGTTGGGCCACTTCTCGTGGGACACCCTGTATAATATATTAAACTGAGAAGCTAAGATCGAATTCTCAAAGTTGTCAGGCAAGGTTCTAGAGTTATCATTTACATTATTAAGAACAATACTGTTAACAAAATTCCATTTATGTTTGCCAGACTGCAGGTTTCAAATTTGTTTCGATAAAATTGAACTTTTGTTGACTTAATTAAGTTTTTTAATTCAGAGACAGTAGTTTTATAAGCTGTTTTATATACGGTATCCCATGGGCAGCGTTTGAAATTGTATTGGATTGCTGGTCCGGGACGCATATATACTACCTTCACATTGCTACCAACCATAGTACGAATATAGTTACGAGGGCATTCAAGAGATGGCGTTACGAGAGATCAATTATGCCCATTCCTGCTTTGTTTTTCTTCACATTTCTTTTTTATTTGCTTTGAAAAGAGCGCTGATGTTTTTTATACCCCTTTCGCTTCGTTTTTCTTTTCATTTCTTTTTTGTTTGCTTTCAAAATATCGCCGATGTTTTTTTATATTCATTAGTAGAAAGTTCACTTTTCGGAAAATGGCTTGGTTTTCTGACAAATCTTTTATCCGATCTTATTCCGCTTTATTTCAATTAAATAAAAGCTTTGCTTTTAAGTGTTCGAATCAATAAATGTTTTAGAAATCAATGAATCAATAAATGTTTTATACCCTTTATTCAAGACCAAAATTATGTCGAAACACTATTTAAATTTTTGTCATGTATATTTTCAATCTGTATATTTCTAATCTTTATCTTAATACACATAATTGCCAGCTAAGCCATTTTCGTGTTTCTTTTTTATATCTACGTGATTTTATGCATACTAATTCATCCACTGTTTTTGATGGTTCTACGTCTACGTTCGTTTCGCTTGCTGGGAAATTTCCTTCCCCCTTTATTCTTTTTTGTAGGTAGGTTTTTATTGGAAATTTGTGATCAAGGGGGGTAAAAAAATCTCTAGTAGGCAAAACGTCCGTCACACCTTTTTGATCAGACATTTATTTTTGAAATTCCTGTAACCCATGGAGGAGCAAGTTGCTCCTTTGGGATAAAAAAAATTATGGATTCATGTATATCCCCCCTTTTTCCCCTTTTGTATATTTTTGTCATAGTGTTTTCTATTTTGTTAATTGTATTGATTTGAGATTTGAAATCCTTTTCTCAATTCAGAGGTCACGATTTTAAAGGACTTCACTGTGTAAAATGTACTGTAGGGCTATTCCATATGAACAGGGACATGACCAAGAAAAATGAAAAAATAAAATAATAAAATTTTCTAATTATTTTAGGGAATAATTATGTAGTATTGATCTAATTGTGTTGTGCATTGCTTAAATTTTTTGTAAAATTATTTTTATCGGAATGTCAGCATTTAAAGTCAATATTTAGAATTATTTGTTTTAAAGGTTAATTTGTTAATGGAAAATGTATAGTTTATTTAGATAATTAAAAATAAATTAATTAGTTTTTACAACTTTTTTGTTAAATATACTCATAAACTTTGTAGTAAAAATGAAATAAAGTGTTTAAATCAATTTAATTATATTTATATTCATGAATAACTGAACGCTTATACACATGTAGCGTGAGTTACGAAGTAATGTAGCGTGAGTTACGAACAGCTCTCTATATTTTATTTTATTTCTGATTTTCTTAAGCATTCCCAGTAAAACTGTTTGCTGTTTTAGAATAAAGGAAGTGTATTCAAACACCTGACAAGCATATAGAATTATTGAAACACTATTTAAGCATAAAAACAAATTTGAATTTTATACTCATAAATCCATGTCTTTTTCTTGTAGCGTGAGTTACGACTCTATTTTAATTAATATTTAAAAAACTAAAATTCTTAAAAGATTCGCAACACTTATTTTAAATTATTAACATAAATTTCAATATGTATGATTTTTTTAGAAAGAAAATAATACTTATTTCTATATTTAAAAATTATTTGAAATTGCAATTTTGAAAAAAATGTAGCGTGAGTTACGGTGGAATTGCCCTGTAATGCAGAATGCATTTGCTAAACTTACCTTTCGTTTATCTGCTATGATCATTACAAATCCAGAATCCAGTATGTTAATTTAATTAATTTAAAAGTTTTATTTTCTGGAAATTGAATTCGATTGTAGAAAGAAGATGGATAAGGTAAGCAAATATTTACTTTATTTTAATTAAAAATATAGCAAATAAACTGTTACTAGAAAGCAAGTATTAAGTTTTTTCAGTATCAGCTCGACGGCAAGATCTATTTATCCTTTGATAATCATAAAAGTTGTTCATTAATGTATTAAAAGGTGGTATAAGAAGTTTTAAAAAGTATTAAAATAATTTTTTTGTATGTGACATTTTTAAAAATACTATTGAACTCTTAATATTATCTAAAAGGTTTTTTAGATGAAATATGTAAAAATAATCGTCTTAAGTATTCCAAATCATATAATCATGCCCCCAACTCCGACTCAGAAAAATAACGTCATATTTGTCAAAATTAACTGGATATAAAAAATATTAAGCTAAAAATAAGTTAATAGTGGAAATAAATGATATTTATTATTATTTTGTATGACCGCAATATTTTTTTTTCAGTTTGTAATTTCTTTAAAAATTACCAGTCTTATTACTCGAACTATACTACTTTTTAAAAAAGAAAACTAAAAACGCATATATGCATGAAAATAAAACTAAGAATGAAGAAATCCCTTCTGAAAAGCCCCTTGAATTATCTCTTCCAAACTCAATGGTTGGTAGCAATGTGAAGGTAGTTTATATGCGTCCGGCATAACCAAAAAAAGGTTCGGACAGGTGGAATCAGAAAATCACTGGTCCGCTGGACCAGTGGTGAAAAAATATCCCACCCTCCAGTTTTAGCCTGCAATTTCTCTTTGCTTGGAATCGGGAGAAAAAGGCAAAAAAATTAATTTCATTAAATAAACCAGATTACAACCAGTTTGTCAACTAACAATGTAAAACTAATTCAAAGTTATGTATTAATTTCTGTGCAATATCATTTATTCAAGAAAAGTTCTTATTTTTTGCCAATTAGTGCAATTGTATCCAATTCGTATGTCAATTAGAGAAATTTTATTTAATCAAGAAGATTATTTTATTTGTGTGTCAGTTAGTGAAATATTACTTAATCAAGAAAGGTAATTAATTAATAAGATATTTTTAAAGTAATTGATTATTTGCAGCTATTGCTTATTTCTCATAAATTTATTTTATTACTTATTTTATATAAATTTCATATTTACAGCTGGTAACTTATTATTGAATATGTATTAATTTTTAACATTACCTATTTGGTACTCACACTCATTCAAATAGTTACTTTATAATAATTAAACTGGTCCTTTTTAATTTGTCGGACCAGTAATTTTTGTTGCGGACCAGTAAGATTGGTAAAGCACTGGTCCGCAGGACCAGTGGATTTTTTCACCAACTTCTTACGCTGCCCATGGGTATTTTCTGGCTTTATTGAATAACTTTTCCTTTCAACGTATAAGAGTACAAAAAATATCCAGGGTAACCCATTGCTTTTTAGGTTTCTTTCTTGAAAATATTTCGAAATATATATTTCTTATATATTTCAAAATCCTTTCTTTTGATTAGATAATCTGAAAGATCATAGTTAAAAACCCTTAAGTCCAAAGTTTCACGTTAATGTTTTAGGGTAGTTTTTGGTGTTTTTAATTGAATGAAGGCAAAGTTTAATCAAAAAATAAAGAAAACTTGCAAATTTGCGAACTTTATCACTTTTGAGGTTTGAAAAAGTTTTATTTTCACATGCTAATACCTCCGCGAATATTTACTATATTTTCATGAATTTTTTTCACTGAGTTCTTCATAACGTTAGCAACACCGTACGGTGGTCGATTTTTGGTTTAGGACTTATTCTCTTTTTCAAACTGACGATTCAACTATTTTCACGTACAACCCTTTCTTTTGTTTACGGCTTCTGGGTGTTACTTTAATCTAAAATGCTTTAGCAATGTGTTTACCAATAATAGATACCGATCATTGTTACTGGTAATCACCGATAATGATAATAATTTTTTTTATATTTTTTCAGAGCAGTAGTTATTGCTTCACCCACTCCTTTTCACAAACTCGCAGGAGGTACTCTGAGTTTCTACACTTACGGCACCTCCTTCTACAACATCATCCGACAATGTAAGTATTTTACTGACAGTGTGTTCAACCCAAAATTTTAAAAAACACATTTATATATACAGGGTGTATCATTATGAATGGGACAAACATCTAGAGGAGATCTTCCTTGACAGAATTTAACCTAGCCACCGATTTTTTTCATGATTACATCAGAACTAATGCGATCGTGGATGGTTTACTGAAAGGAAAGTATAGGATCGTGTCGATTTCCTTCATCATGATCGACACGTCGTGGCTACCGTAATTTTACTATTATCTATGCTATTGCATATAAATTTAGAGCAGGGGTTCCCCATAAAATTTTGCCGAGGACCCCCTTTACAATTAATTTACTGACGAGGACCCCTTGAACTTAAAGGCTTAAATTTTCAATCGATTTCAGGCAACAATCGATTTCAAAACTGAAACTCGATGTATTCAAAACCGAAACTATCATATTTTAGTCAATAAAAAAATTGCAAAAAACAAAACATGGATTATCTTTGGTGGTAATCAGAGGCTGCGCCACCTACATTAATCTATTTGTACTACAGTGACAATTAACGAACAAAACTAACGAATGAACTGCTGAGTAGGGTACTGGTTACTTCAAATAAAGGAAAATAAAAAAATACTTAATTTCTTGGTGACATTTCGAGGACCCCTTGGACACAGCCCGCGGACCCCCAGGGGTCCGCGGACCACCTATTGGGAATCCCTGATTTAGAGAATTCCAATAGAACCATTTCAGTGGAGTGACCTTCTATGAAACCGTACTGATTGGTGGCGAAAAAATTAGTAGGGTGGGTTGGGGTAAAATGGGTCAATTTTAAGGTACTTTCACATTCTAAGTTTTATTTCATCAAAACTATTACTTTTTAAGGATTTCTTTCAATTGGGTATTGACATTACAATCCTTCAGAACATTTTCATCTAATTTTATCACATATTTTTTAGTTATAAGTTGGTTAAACTTAGCATCAAAGGTAATGACCTATTTTACCCCAATGTGGGGTAAAATGGGTCTCCTTGCAAAAATATGTCAAAAATATATTTATTACTATATATACATGAAATTAAGAAAAAAGGCAAACGGCTAAGCCGTTTTTATCTGAAAAAATTTGTTTTAAGTTGTACTTTTAGGAAATGGCAAACGTCTGAAGTTAATGACCAGACCATTATTCCAAATGTAGCAATTAAAATACTTCATTTGGAGAAAAAATAAACTTGTTTGACAGTTCAATGTATATTTGAAAGAAATAAGTTAAAAACATTGTTTTTACTTAATACAGAAGACCTCTTAACTATGACCCATTTTACCCCAAGTCCAAAATATCGGTATTAAAGATAAAATATTTTATATTTTTCTAAACTGATTGGCTTGAAATGTCTCTCAGACTTTCTTTTATGAAAAACTATCGCAAAAGTCTGTTGTAATTTATTACAATATATAGTTATTTCGGAGTTGGTAAACCTTGTTTTTTCGATGACATAATTTACGGTTCAAATTAAATATTTTTTCAGTCCTCAAATTCATAAATCTTAATTTTTGACAGTCGAAAAAGGTTTCCAACAGATTAAAGAATATAATTAAAAAAATTAGTGAAAAAAATTCAATTTAAATTTGATTTGTATCGAGTTAATTAAAACTGACCCATTTTACCCCATGACCCACTTTACCCCAACCCACCCTAGTAAACAAAAATTTATACATCCTTTTTAGAAATGATTTTTTCGATTACTTTTGAGAAGGCTGGTAAAATTGAAATAGGGAGGTAGTTATACTCTATTCATTTAGAATTGGCGCTTGAGAAATAGTGCTTTCCCCCACGCTAGAAGCGTAACCATAGTTACGCTCTTCGAGCAGCCAATAGTAAGCCTTCTTGGTCATTTTGACGAGGATAGTTGTTATGGTTACCGATCGGTGGTGGGGGAAGGAAATATTTTATAGCGCAAATTCAAAATGAACAGAGTATAGTGATTAGTGGAGATCATTTTTATTACCAGATTTATAAATAGGAGATCCGGTTGCTCTTTTCAACGAACTAGGGGAATCACACGAATGGAAAGATAAATTAATAAAATTAGTTAAAAACCAATGTTATTAGAGGCAATCAGTCTTAAATATCTCACACTTATACCATCAAAATAAAAAAAATCTGCTTTTGTAAAGAATTTTAAAGTATCCAGAACATCAAATCAGTAACTTCAAAGAAAACAAATGAAGATAAACAACAGATGATATATCATTGACAAGCTAAAAAATCTATGTTATAAGATATCTGACTTGAGTTATTAAATAACTCGTTAAATTAAAAAGCCAAATCATAGTTATTTAAGTCTTGAAGCAAAATACAGGATTTACTATCAATGTTATTATTTGCTAAGTGATTGACAAATTTCCATTTTTGTTTACTAGAATTCAATGTTTCAAATTTATTTTTATAAAACTGAGTTTTTTTTTAAAATAATTTGCCTTTTCTTCTGATAAGGATTAGAATGTCTGATGTCATCCATTGTTTCTTTAATTTTTTCTTCAGAGACTTGGAAATTATTTTTAATATTATATATATCCGAGATCAAATTCTGGTACTTATTATCAAGACTCAAAAAAGGAGGAAATTTATGTACATATTTATTTAAAAAAAACTATAGAACATATAGAAGAATTTAAAGCAAGAGAAGAGACAAATTTATCTTCATTACAGGAAGTATCACAATTTTGCAATTTTCACAAAGTGAAAAAATGATCACTTACTCTCATAATCTAAGTTATTTCATTCTTTATAAAATTTAGAAAGGGAAATATTTATATTTTTATAAAGTTCAAAACATTAAGTTATTTGCATCCATTTATTTTAATGACTTCAAATTTTCATCAATTTATTTAAGGTTTAACATAAGTGCGTTTAATCATTTTTTTGATTGTTAATAATGTGGTCCATCTTTCGCAACAGGGAACCTCCCACACTACCACCTAAGAGCTACTTCTACCGGTTTAGTGACAGCTTTATTGAAGAAAGAAAAGTGGGACTTCAAAAATTTTTAGAAAGGCAAGTCTGAGAATTAAATTCATTTAAATTTGACGATAACTATACTTCACAGCAATGTTTCCTGAATCCAGTACGTCACTACGTGGAAGGAGAAAGTGAGTAAACACAAAGCCTGTTGGGTTGATAGGAGGAATTTCGATACGTGAATTGTGATAAAAAGACACTACTTATACATTAGGGTGTCTCATTTTTTCGAACTTTGGAAATCTTATCGGGCCGTGTCCCAAAAAGTTTCCTTTTGGCACCAATAAACTTCCCTGAAATTTTTAAAGTTGTGGTACAACCCTAACTATTGCCTCAAAGCGGTTGAAGTTACGAGAAAAGCCTGGTCTAGACTGCAGCGCTAGCTTTACTTCAAAACGAGACCTATTACGCAACTACTTGCTTTTGCTTACCTTTTTTTTGCCATTTTTAGACTGTTTGGATTGAGATAATGTAATAATAATTCATCTAATACATGCCTTTAATATGTCACAGTTTTTATTGCACTAAAATATACACTTTTTATGTTTATGCTCCATGATAATTTTAAAATTCTTGAACTAAAATAGTCTTATCTGTCTTAGAAAACTTAGCTCGATATTTATTGACAGTTTGTTGGAGATTTTGCCTCTGTGCTTCAGTTTTCAATCTAGGGAGGTATACTCTTGGGTTAGGGCCACTCCTAGCTCTGCGACATCATTGGTGACCGCCAAGTTGTTGAAAAAATCTCGGCACCACTTGAATTCATCTAAGTTTTACCATTTAGTAGGAGACTTTAAAATGAAACTTAAGGTAATCCAACCAAATCTTTGAAATAAGTTCAAAGTTAAGTTGTTCCATGGGGGGTTAAAAGCGCGCTTTGACCGAAAAAGGAGAATGCTCGCCGGCGCTTGCGGCGGGAGCTGGATGAAGGCCTCACATGGGGGTTTTATTGAATATTTTTCCTATTTTACTTCAGCTGGCATCATCTGATAGTCTTGTATCTCAGTTTTGGGAAGTAAAACCCTATTAGAGGCCTTCATCCAGCTCCCGCCGCAAGCGCCGGCGAGCATTCTCTTTTTTCGGTCAAAGCGCGCTTTTAACCCCCATGGAACGTCCCTCATTAGGTTCTATTGAATGTTTTTCCAATAGGATCTTCAGACAATGATGTCCCAAAGATGATGTATGGGATTTAATTCGATATTGACTGCGTTCAGGCTCATAAAATTGAAAAGAACCAAAAATGACGATATTTTCATTATTTTCCCTATAATTTAACATGGGAAACCTAATTTTAAAGGGCGCGGGGGTCAAAAATTGTCCTAGAGACCTGAAAATTTGCAAGTAATAATGTTTTAGTATTAATTACAACTTGAGAGGGGGGCATCTGGGAAATTTGACAAAAAGAATTCCCCATAGCTTTTGAAACACCCTTATGTCTCACTCTCGCAGAGAAGCAACCCACTCCTACTTTCCCCTGGTGTTATGGAATGTTTACATTCAAGATACGAATAAAATATGATACTGTAGAAAAAGAATTTTATCTATCATGCAGTAGATGTCTAATTAAGTGTTTTCTTTCAGAAGTTGTTTTTATTACTTTTTCAACGTTTTTGGATCTTAATGCCATTATTGGAATGTTAACCTCTGGTTTTGGGGTATTCCCATGAAATCCAAATCTTTTTTATTTGCTAAGTTTGATGTTTTAAGTTGAAAATTCGGTCAACAGTGACAATTTTTCAAGGTCATTGCGATGCGTAAGTGCTTTAGTGGTAGAGGTTGCTTGCCTCTCATTATAGAGATTTCGCTCTCGTTGAGGCAATAGTTAGAGTGAACAGAATTAGTTTTAATTTTGCAACTGACCTTCTAACACCAAAAGGAAACTTTTTAGCTAACGGCCCGATCACTTTTCAAACTTTTCCAAAAAAACGCACTTTTTGAGACACCCTATTATACATGGGTTTAACGAAATAATCATATTTTAAAATTGACGTTCTTTGTTTCACTCGAAATTCAGACACCGTGATAGGAACTATACTGTTTGTTAGTGACGTAGTAGGTTCAACTTAAGTTGCTGTCTAGTATAGGTTTTTTTTCGTTGTTTTGGGATTTAAGTGTTGAAAATACTATCAAGACGGTCAATTGCAATTTTTTCTACCCAGAATTCTAGCTACGCCGGTGTATCTCTCGGACAAAAGCTTGCACCTGTTCCTTCAAACGTCTTTTAGCATGTCTCAAATCAGTAAAGAGTGTCTTGGAAATGTTCCCCACCCTCAGCTGATGGACGAAAAACCACACATCGAAGTTTCCTATCATTCCGACTCAAGGTAAGCAGGGGATGTTGGGCCTATTCAGTCGAGACTCATGCAGAATAGTTTAAAATCGGGACATTTCACTGACGAGAAGAGGTTATAACTTTAAGAGGTTCAATAATTCACTCAAACTGAAGATTTTTAGACCTCGCATGAGTAGGCTTACCATACGTCCGGGATTACCCCGGACAGTCCGGGGTTTTAAGAGCTGTCCGGGGAAATGTCCTGGGACGCTAAATGTCCGGGGTTTCATACATTTAAGATTTACCAGACATTTTTATGAAAAAAATCCTGACCAAACTATTTGAAATTGCATTTTTTTACGTTTTCTAACGTCTGTATTACTTCAGAAAACTTACTTTCAGTGAATTTTGTGATAAAAATTAAGTTAATCAAACAATTTTTGAAAAAGTAATGTTAAATGAAAAAATAAAATTTGATATTTTTGTTTAATGTTTATAAGTTTGAATAGTTTTTCTTAGTTTTAAATCTTTGGTATTTTGATATGGAACTTATAAAAAGAATATCAAAAATATGTCCTGGGTTGGCCCCGAGAAAATATTGTAAGCCTACGCATGAGAAATAATTTTTGCATGAAACACACCAGGCCTCTATTGTTAACCAAAAAATCCCACACACGCATAATATGGTAAATGCAGTTTTTTAGTTCTAAAACATGTACACTATTTTTCATAACTTCTTTTCAGACACTTCTTTAAAAAATAATTTTAAATATTTTTTTCGAAATCTGATCATTACTTAATTTTTTAAAAATTAAAAACTACAATGCGCAGAAGGATTCTCCGTTTGGTGCATGACGTTACTTCTGTGCCTTCGGCACGACACACTTCTACGAAAGCGTATTCGGCATTGGTTAAATCCTTTCCTTTGAAAGTATTAATTGGTTGAAGATTCGGTGAAAGCAGAGGTGTCGTCACGTAGGCCACACCTCCGACTCTAGCGAGCGTAATTTTTGAAAATTAAATTTAAAAAAATTAATGATAAAAAAATCTAAAAATTTAAAGAAAGGTGTTTTATAACCCCATCAATGATTTCCAATAGTCAAAATCTTGAATTTCCACAAGTGTTGTATTCCTTATTGCGAGAGAAGAAGCTCATTTGATTGGTTCGTTAGCACTGACATCATCGAGCTGGAAAAATCAAAACCAATCAAATGAGCTTAGTCACGAAGGTTCGGGAGTGCAATGCAAGATAGTAGTGCTTGATATTTGTGACGATTGCACCAACGAGATAACTGCAGCAAAGCTGGATTTAGCTCGTTGTTGCGCCTCATTTCTAGAAATTTTAAAAGAGTTCTTATATAACGTCCTTCAGCTCATCGGAGTCGTCGGCTGATCGACCGGTTCCCCCACCCCCACACAGTGTGGACAGCAGCCCATCCTCTTCCACTACCGGCTCACCGACGAGAAGGGTGTCTTTCCACGACAGCGTGACAGTCGCTGTGGTGTGCGACCGTCTGTGGAGCATCGCCGTGAGACCCATTCGCGCATGAGCTTTCTGGACTCTTCATTCTACCCTAACATAAGGGTGTTTTCCATTTGTCCCATCGGAATGAGCAGCTTCCTACAACAGTTAAGTGGTACGAAGAAATACTAGACTACATAAACTTTTTTTCTTGACCATTGTAATCTGCAACAGCCGTTTTAAAATATTGGGTTGCCCCAAAAGTTCTGTTACATTTTACAAAGTTTCGTGCTTGAAATTTTTTTTATGAGAAACTGGTAATAGGTGGAGATTTCAAACAAAAAGGATTTTAATTTAGGTATATTTATGGACATAATGTATGATTTTAGCAGTTCTGGTGATATTTCTTTTCAAAATGGCGGTTTGAAAAAAAGACCGCAAACGACGATTTTCGCATAATTTTTTAGATAGACCCAAGTATTCAAAATGTGCAGTAGGGTGGGTCATTTTCCTATGGCGAAAAAAAAATTTCACAAATTCTATCGGGCACAGCAAGAAAAGGGTGCCAAATGGTCTCAAACTAACATGTGTAAAATATTATTCCATTATAATAACTCTTTTTGCCTCCGGATTGGCCTCAAATAGAACAAAAATATGTAATTTTTCATATTTTTTAAAAATTATATAAATTAAATTTTTTTGTCGATAACTTCTTAAAGCTCACAAATAAGGGTCTTTAAAAGCAATTTTAATCACATAAGTCACCTTTATGTATTATCAATACAAAAACAACTGCCAAAGTGGCAATATAATATGCTATCATATTAACAATAGCCGTAGAATAGGAGGATATTTTTTGCCAACAAACAGTGGATTTTGTTAGTGGTACACATTTTAAATATTGGTAGTTCAGATACATTTTCCTTTAAGCTTGTTCAGTACAAAGCGGTATTTTTAATTTTTTAAAGTAGAAATAGTTATATTTTTCATAAATGTGCCGCGCTTTCAAAATTCAGGGGATAGTTATTTCACTGGCTAGTTTTGGGATCCAAATATGATTCCAAAAATTTGTTGAAACAATTTTCGAATGGATAGTTCGTTCATTAGGCAATATATCAGTTATGATTCGTCTCAGTCATGATTTACCTATTTATTTTGCTTTAATAATAGACTGAAACCCAGGCCCATGAAATTATACTTCTTTGGAGGGAGGATTGACTCTAAATGGCTCCTTAGCATTCTCTTATGCGTTCATAAAAGTTAAAATATAGCAAATTTAACTGTTTAAGATAATTACAAGTAAGTTTTGAAAAGTAATTTAGCTTATTTAAAAACTTAGAGGATAACACTGAGCTTTTTGCTGAAAACAGGGATCTACTGCTCTTCTTAAGAAAATGTTTCAAAATTTGACTCTTAAAATGTGGTTTTAATTTATTTTTGGACATTAGTGACTCATATGGGGTCACTTGGGATGGAATATTCCTAATATGCCAAAGAAATTTCAAGGAAAACCCCAACTTTTAAACTATTATCCTAATGTTTTCCTTGGGGTTGAAATCTATAACCCAAAAAAGGTACCCACGTTCTGACATATCCATTTTTATTAAAATTTAATGTTTTTAACATCCTACGTAACCGGCAATAAGAGTTTCGCACATTTTCATGATTCCAGCAAGAAATTTTTGTTTGGCAGTTCTAACCATTGAGATATTTCAAAATATGTTGTATTACAACTCAAGTATTTCAACTCTGGTTTCATTTATAATTATTCCAGTCTTCAATGATGATTTTTATACCATTGTGCACATTTACATTCATGACGGATTCTTGAAATCGAGGTAAAAGCTTGATTTTCATTTGTCTATTTTTACCTGAAATTACTATATTAATTGAAACTTTGAGGCCAATCCGGAGGCAAAAAGAGTTATTATAATCGAATAATATTTTACACACGTCAGTTTGAGACCATTTGGCACCCTTTTGTCGCTGTGCCCCTGGGAAAATGTGAAAAAAATTTTTTGACCCACCCTAATGTGCAGTATATTCAATTATCTCTGAACATAAGTTCAGAAATCAGTGCGCACTCTAGTGCGCACTATTCAAGCGCACAAGAGAAGCACTACAATAAAAACAACTCGTTGGCATTTAGAAATAAATCAATTCAACGATATTATTAAAAGAGACTTTCAATCATAGAGTTCTTTCAATGTTTAAACAAGCATTATGGTTCAAAAAACACCTGCCTTTAATTTGCTTCATACCAGCTGCTTAAACATTATTAAACAATAGGTGTGCTTTAAAAAACACACGTGAAATTGCCAATATATGAATTTTCATAGCCTAAATTTCCTACCTTAAACTTATCGAATCATCTTGAAACTATGACATTTTATTCTAAACATTTCAAAATTCGTCTTTTTCTGAACATTTCATACAGTTAAACGTTTTTTAGCCAGGAATTATACGTTTTTCCTAGTTTTTCAAACAAAAGAAAAAAATTATGCAAAAATCGTCGTTTGTGGTCTTTTTTCAAACCGCCATTTTGAAAAGAAATAATATCACCAGAACTACCAAAATCATACATTATGTTCATAAATATACTTAAATCCAAATCCCTTTTGTTTGAAATCTCCACCTATTACTAGTTTTTCATAAAAAAATTTCAAACACGAAACTTTATAAAAAGTAACAGAACTTTTGTGACAACTCAATACATTAAGTATTATTACCAGTGAATTCACCTCTGTTATAAAATTAAATGGTGTGTTTTTAAACTTTTTAATAGTTGAATTTTTATATTGTTATGGAACTCAGTATAAATTTCTCCAACTATTTCACTGCCCCTTCCATTCTTTCCTGTTACACGTTGCCAAGTTTTAAACGAATCTTATATTAAGTTTGTTGAAATACATATTTATAACTAGTTGGTTTTTCTTGTCTTTTTCTAAAAATATTTATTTAAGTCTGTAAAGTACATTATTGAAAAACTAACAAACACTACTTGTCATTTATTTATGTGGAAGATTTATTTTCACAAAAGGAAAATACTCAAACAAGGTGTTTTGCAATCCGGCCTTCGGCCGATAAATTTTTGGGGGGTGATACTGGGAATCGTGAGGAAAAAAGATTTACACTGGGGCCGCAAATCACGTTTAGGGTGTGAAAACCCCTTCAAAACAGGTTTCGAGTGACTGAATTGCGAGGTTTAGGAGCACTTTCATATAAAAATATTTTAATGCAAAATTTCTTTCTTTTTTTTAGATAGAAGCGCTACTAAACTCAGCAACTCAAAACCTGTATTTTAGGGATTTTCACCCCATAAACGAGGGCCTAGGCATGGAGATAATTTTAAATTCTCGTGTGTCAACCCAAAGTTTGTCGGTCGAATTATGAATTAAAGTCTGTTTTGTATTAAAGAGTTCTGTATTAAAGTCTTATAATCCATTTACACATAAGGGACTTATTTTCTCGAAGTTTTTGTTGAATAATAAAAGTTACATTTTTTACTCGTTTACACATAAATGCATATTCAATTTAGCAAACGAAGTTTAGTGGCATTTATGAACCTTTGTTCATTTTTCATTATTATGTATTTAACTCCATCGATCATATTTCAAGTTTTATTTGTAGGATATTCAAAACGATGTAAATTTCAATAAAAATGTTTTATGTCTCTTAGGGTATTTAATTCCTTTTTTCTATTACATCATCGCAATTTTGGAGAAAACTAGTTGATTGCATTAAAGGTTACAAAAGGGTCATTCCATAGTGACTAACGTAACTTTAGACTACTTTTCAAAAGTCATTAAATGATATAATATTATAAAATTCCCTTTATCAAAAATATAAATTACAATATATCATGTAATTCAAGTCAATTAACCTATTTCATACACCAAAACAATTTTTAAAGTTCATAATTTTAATAAATAAAATTTAAATTTAACTGTGACTAACGTAACTATTTTTATACCTCCTAATACAAGTGTAAACATCAAATTTACATTGCTCTAATTTTAAACAGAGAAAAAATCTGTAATTACAGAATATATAAGTATTAACATCTAGTTTTAAGAAATTGCTATTTTTGCTTGATGAAATAAACTATAACCAGTATTTTAGGATGATTTTTTATTAATGTAGTGTGACTAGCGTAACCAATGGATTATAAATATGAAATCATGCACTCAGTTAGAAAAATGAATTTATTTTGAAACTGTCTTATATTTTTTGTATAAGGATACTATGTTACTTCTAATTTCACTATTGATGTGAAACATGTTCTAATATTTAAAGTTTTACAGAGCTTAGAAATTCACTAAATTCTTGCTAAAAAAATTGGAAAAAACATGCATTTTGGAACATTTTTCTCATAGAACAAAAAATTATTTTTTGACTGTTTCAGAACTGTGTGTAACAATATTCCCTAACCTTTTTCAATTAAATGTAACCATATTTTAAAATATATAGGGTTAAAATGAGGTTTTTTCCTTGGAAAAGGGATTTCAACTCTGTGTCCCCTTTTTCATGGAATTGCCCAAAACACAGTTCTTAAACAGTGGGCGCGTACCCGTAAGGGGTGCGTGAGCCAAGGCCCCTTCCAAACTATGAAATTAGTGGCCAAAAATTCATAAAAACCCGTTTCCAAGAGTCAAATTTCACTTGAAAATAAAGTATTCAAAATTCTAAATCAACAGTCTTATCCATATAATTTTAGACCATTTAATTTATTGCCTTCTTGCCATAATGCTTTTTTCCGTATTATAACTTTATCTTTATCGTAATAAATATCTGTTTAACATTATGGAAGTCCATATAACGTAATATCAATAGCAACATATCAAATCCCTAAATTTTCCAAGTATATTTTTTGTGTATATTTAGCTACAAAATTTATAATTTTTTTCGTCAAGGGGGGTGGGGTTAGTTTTAGATTAAAAAATTCAATCAAAAGCATATTCAAACCAGCTACTTCCTTTCTAAAAGGGATTCCCTTTAAAGCAATTGTATATAGAGGAAAACGGGACAATTTGATACACTTTCAATATCCCCAAGACTATCAAGGTTTGGGTCGTGTTTTTACGAAACGTTGCCTTTATATGGTCAACCATTACATACGAAACCGTTAATCTGTGTACAGGGCCGCCCATAACTCTACCGGGCCCCCCGACAAAATTTTTTCACGGGCCCCCTAACTTTTTAATTTTTTGAAGTATGATAAGGAATTTACATTTCACAAAGTATCTCTGAAGCAAAATATACAGGGTGTCTCAAAAGGTCGAGTACGAGTGCATGCATGTCTATCATGCCATGACCAATAAGATTTTAATAGGAACCCATGTCCGCTAGAGGACAATGTTTGCCAGCGAAGGAGTAGCATTTATAATTGTACTTTATTCCACTGAAAACTTCAATTATTATAACAGATTTGGAAAGAGCACCTCGAAAACCCCTGTAAACCGAATTTCATTAAATTCTGCCGGCAGGGGCGGATCCAGGATTTGGGGGGAGGGCTAAGAATTTCCATAGTCCAATTGAATCTTCTTTTTGATTTTAATATGGAAAGGGTAGTGGAATTATCCTGCTTCAACTTCTAAAAGGGAGGACTGGGGGTCCTCCCCCTGAAAATTTTTGGAAATTAAAGTAAAAGCCCCACTTTTTCAACTCGTTTTGATACGCCTCATCCGTATTTCGGATATAGATTTTATGGTAGAATTTTTGCATTTTGACGAACTTAATATAAAATAAGTTTGTAATAGAGTTACTAGTACAAAGGGGGCTGGGGGTTCTCCCCCAGAAAATTTTTCAAAATTTCACATTAAAATAACAGGGTTTTAACTCATTTTGGTGCATAAAATGCCATAGCAAGAAATTTCGGTGGCATTTTCCAGTGTGCGGGAGGTGGTGAAGTGGGGAAGGGGTTGTGTTATCTCACGTTTCAGAATTTGATTGGAGATGAAACTTCTGAAAAAGAGACCACTTTTGACGGGCCCGTCCGTTTCGGGAACTGAATATGCTAAATGAAATGAATTCAGTGAATTCAATTTTTTTATTTAGAAAATAAAAAAACATCTAGACTTTGACTAAAAAAACAAAGTGGAACTCATGGGCCCGGGCCCCTTAAAGCTCCGGGCACCCCGACATTTGTCGGGTTTGCTGCCCCCTATGGGCCGCCCTTGTGCAATAAGTCTATAAATTTAAGTGAAGAAAACTAAATTTTGTTCGTCAAAATTTTACACTTGTAAATTTCGAAGTAAAATGCAAAATCTTACTGAAGCTATTTTATTTGGAATACAGAGATCTGTAAATTCAAAAAACAAGTTTATATACTTGTTACCAATATGAGGTATCCTTAAATTTTAAATAACCATTGTCTCACTCCACGCCAACTCGACCAATGGCATGTGCTCTTAGGTCATGGATTTTTTTTTAATTTTCCTATAGATAGAACCTATAAGAAATACCACCACATATGTTTTCAGAATTTTTACTCAAAAAGGGACCTAAGGAAAAATTTCTGAAAATTGGAGATTTTCTGCCATTTTTTGATTGATGAGTTACAAAAAGTGATTTTTCTCAACTAATTTTAAAGCAAATGAGCTGATTCTCTGGTGCCAAATTAAAGCTAACATTACACTCTAATCTTTCTAGTAAAATATAAAATCCACAATTATTTAATTAAAATTATATTTTTTTTCGAAAAATCGCTACTTTTGAAAAAGTTTAATAACTCCGAGTTATTTTAAAACATGCACTTCAAAATTTTACCCAAGAATCCTTTTGACATATACTTTCCATCAAGCGCGGATCCAGGGCCAGGGGGGGGCCAACTGGTCAATTGCCCCCCGTGGGCTCGGACTAGGTTTCCAAAACGAGTAAAAACTACGTTTTTAATGGTCAAATTTCCAAAATTTTCTGGGGGAGAACCCCCAGACCCCCCTTTCCTGCTTAGAACATTATTATTTTCTCTTTTCGTGCACGTTCTTCGATAATTTAAAAGCATTCGGATATTTTCGATTGTTTTTCGTTCTGAGACACCATCAAGAACAAAAACTATTCTTAAGAATAGTTTTAGAACATCTGCGTTTGATTTCATCAGACTCGGAAAAAGAGTTGGCGGTTTTTTGTGAAAAAAGGGGTTTTTCAAAAGTGAGATGGTGCAAAAATTGCAATTTTAAAAAAAGCAATAACAAAAATTGTGTAGGAATAAATATGCAAAGAAGTCAAAAGGTATGTACTAGTATCATAAATAATTTGACTACTCTTTTTTTTTGTGTATCCTAAAGGAAACAAGTATGTTGCTCTATTCTATAACAGCGGTTCTAAACATTCTATCGTCACACGGACGTTCAATAATAGAAAATGTTATTGAAAACACTATTATTAAGTAGGAACAGCAGATTCTATAATGAAATTTTTTACTAGCCGAGTAAATCCTTAGTTAGGTTTCACCTAATTTTTTTTAAGCGATTTTAGTGAATTGCTTTAAAGTGGTTTAAAAAAATATGGAAATAATTATTTCCGCCCTAAAATAGCTATCTTTATTTTAATAGTATTTGCAAAGGGAAAATCCATTTTTTTAAAGAAATTGTGTGCATTTAAATATTTTTGAAGTTTTTATTGTTTTGTGGTAAAACATCAGCAAATATCCGTTTGTGAACAACTTATTATATTTTTTTTAGCTTTTTTAATAGAGTTGAACCTCAAACAAATTGCAATAAAAAGTTTCTCAACGGTTTTCACTTAGGAATGACCTCAATAATAACATTCTAAAAATCGGCCATAATCGGACAGGCGGAAATTTAATTTTTTTTAAATTTAAAAAAAATGGCCGAAATTTTTTTTCAAAAAATCAAATTATAAAAATAGAGACTTATGATACATGTTTATATGCTATTTTTCAGTGCTGAATACGAATATACCATTTAAATTTTAAAAAATTTAAAATTTCAATTTTTAAAAATTAATTCAAAATTTGAGAAGTCGAAAAAATAAAAACATCGCTCAAAACCACAAAATAATTTAAACGGTTTTCAATTAGAAATGACTTAAATAATAACATACTAAAAATGGAAGAAAATCGGACAATAAAAAGTTTAATTTTTTTCAAATTTTCAATTTTTTGCCCTCAAAAATCTACCTTTTAAAAAAATTCTTGTTAAAAACGTTTGAGGCATTTACCAAGGTCATTGTTCCATGGATGTTGTATTTGGTAATAAATCATTTTAAAAATAATTAAATTGAAAAAAGACAAAATATCTTTCAAAGCATTTAAACTTTAAATTAATTTAAAAAATTTAAATTTTTTAAAATTTTTAAATTTTGTAGTATATGCATGTGATACATATCTTTAGGCTATATTTTAGTGCTGTTTACGAATATCACGCCAACTTTTCAATAAAATTTAAATTAACTGTGGAAAAATTGAAGCAAAAAAAACAAAATTATTGAGAAAAATGCTTCAATTTTTCCACACTTATACTAAATTTTATTAAAATGTTGGCGTGATATTCGTTTACAGCCCTAAAATATAGCCTAGAGACATGTATCACATGCATATACTACAAAATTTAAATTTTTTAAAAAATTAAAATTTTTTAAATTAATTTAAAATTTAAATTTTTTGAGATATTTTGTCTTTTTGCAATTTAATTATTTGGTACATTCGTATTAGCTCGTCCATTCGCCAACAGGGGCGATAAGTCGCCAAGTCTGGTAAACACTACCGTTGATTCTGGTAACCCTGGAAAACGTAGCGAAATCGCGCTAGTTCCGATCACTGGCGCATGCGCTCGCAATTTAAATCGGTAAGCCCATGGGTGAAATAATGTGTGCGCACCGCGCAGGTTGTTTTGAACGTAAATTCAACAGTGTTTACAAGGTAAGAACGAAGACTGCATCTGAAAGGTAGGAGTCTGCTTTCGTGTCGTTCCACGGTGAACTTTGTTGCGCCATTTTGCCGAGCCCCAGAGTCTTTCAATGTTTGCGTATGCACGCCGGTGCATCGACAAAACGATCGGCAATTGACATCGAGAATCGACAAAGGATCGCCGGCGGTAGGATCGACCATTTTGCAAGTAAGTTAGTGCTAAAAAAGTTATTTTCATGCTCTTACCGAGTGATATCCGTAGTTTTGGTTCATCCAAGAATACTGATTCCCCTTTTTCTGAATCCTAACTGTGTCTGATTACCCCCACAACGAGTTTGGTTATAGATAGGGCAGGGGGGGTTTGGGGGGGCGGCAGCCCCCCCCCAACCACATGAAACTTTTATTTTTTATTTTCTGATGTTATAAAGATGTTTCTGATGTTAAAAAATGTGTTTTTCGGCGATTCTGATGAAATCCCGTATTTTGGCGCGTTTTGGCGAAATTTGGCGAAGTTGGCGAAAACGATGGACGGGCTAATACGAAAGTACCAATTATTTTTAAAATGATTTATTATCAAATAGTGTCTAAATGTTTTCTGTATTACTTGATTGAAAGATTTTACCTGTATTTTCAACATTAATTTTTATAAATTAATTAATTAACTAATGATTTAATCGCCAATTGTGTTTTTTTTAGGTTACAGAGGTATATACCTAAAACATCCATGGAAAAATGACCTTGGAAAATGCCTCAAATGTTTTTGAAAAGGTCGCTTTTTGAGGCCAAAAAATTGAAAATTTGAAAAAATTAAACTTTTTACTGTCCGATTTTCTTCCATTTTTAGTATGTTATTATTTAAGTCATTTCTAATTGAAAACCGTTTAAATTATTTTGTGGTTTTGAGCGATGTTTTAATTTTTTCGACTTTTCAAATTTTGAATTAATTTTAAAAAATTGAAATTTTAAATTTTTTAAAATTTAAATGGTATATTCGTATTCAGCACTGAAAAATAGCCTATAAACATGTATCATAAGTCTCTATTTTTATAATTTGATTTTTTGAAATTTTTTTTCGGCCATTTTTTAAAAATTAGAAAAAAATAAATTTCCGCCCGTCTGATTTTGGCCGATTTTTAGTATGTTATTATTGAGGTCATTGCTAAGTGAAAACCATTGAGAACCCTTATATTGCAATTTGTTTGAGGTGCGGCCGTTTTTTTTCGCTATTTTTCAGTGGACTATCTATCAATACATTCATTAGATAGCTTGATATTTATTTTAGCTATGAATTACTGAAAGTATCATAGTTTTAATTTAATTTTTACAACATTAATTTAAAATTATTAATTATTTTTTGGTAACACTTCAGCAAATATTTTTCCGTTTATTTAATGTATTTTTAATAATTTTTTTCATTTTGATAGCAATAATGTATTTAAGAAGCTTTACATTATTGAAAGTATTGAAGTTTCGGCAAAAACCCAGACCCTGGCCACTGGGTCTGGGTTTGCTTATCCGTAGGTTTGGCTCCAAATTTGTAACACTTATTTAAAACAGAATTAAGATGATTATCTGTTTCGTTTCGTAATGTCTCTAGATATTGAGTTCTTTAAACACTTCCACAGTCTCCTTACATATAAGTCTTCTTACATACGGTTTATTTTCTCACTTAATGAAAAAATATGAATTTGTCCACTTTTCTTGAAAGTTTCGGCATTTCGATTGAATCTTCAACTTTTTACGATCGGACATCTTTTCGAAGTTTGGTTCTAAAAAGATCCTGATAAACTGAATTCAAATGGCTAACTGATACTGAAAAATACACTCACTTCCAAAAGTTAAGCACGGAACTGTTTCTTCAACCTAACACCTAGTAGAATTATTTTTCATACATGAAAATCACACCACAAGATGTTCAACTATAGTGGGAAATATAGGGCCCGAGAAAAAATTTTCCCTACCAATAATTTAAGGGGGTAAATGGGCCCTCCATTGATAATGGAGATCCATTACACATTTGGAGCATTGACAGAAACTTCTATGTGAGAGGTATTTAATGAAAAAATTTATGTTTTTCTAAAGAATATTGTTATTCCTAAACTCAACGCGTGTTTTCAAATGTGTTTGCTAACTTTAAATGGCATTTTTAAGGTTTTATTGGGGATATCGGTCTAATCATAATTATTCTTTCAATATAGTTACTTATGAAAAACTTTAAGACAGCCAATGTTGTTTACAGCTAGATAAATTAACGAAATTACAAGGGGGAAATATTTGGTTTGAATTTCACTAGAGCTTTACTTGATTTTTTCCAACTGGAAAATCCGTGGAATATTCAAGTTTGTTTATCTAGATAGAATAACGGTACTTCAAGTGGGAAAAATTCAAATTTCCAATTTACTTAAGTCTAGCATGAAAAGTCAAACTGGAAATCTCCTTGAAAATTTAAAGGTGATTTCAAGGTTGAATTTTGCTGTGACAAATATCAAGAAAAAGTCAAGCTTAAGCAAGTCAAATGCAAGCCATATATCCAACTTGATTCAACCTGTAACTGCGTCAACTGCTGAGGTGGATTCAAGTTAAATAACACGGAAAATCATGCTCGAGAAAGTCAGTTTCAAGTCTGAAATCAAGCTTGAATTTTTCAGCAGTTTCAAGGTTGAGTTTCGTTTGATTCTTGCTGGAACTTTTCCAGCTTGGGAACATCAAGCTGGAATCCACCTGGATTAAAGTTTCATTTGTTCAAGCTTGACAGTTCCAGCGTAATTACATTAAAAGTCAAACTTGAATCAAGCAAGCGTGCTGTCTGGGATGTGAACACATGTAAACGATTGCAGACATCAGTGAAAAGCTCTTTTGATATCTAGGGGTTGTTGAAACGGCAATAGTTTCAGAGAAGAATTTCGATTTCTTAAAAACTCATTTTAAAAAAGAATCGAGATATTTTTAAAGATATTTCGTTCTTTTTAGACATGTATACGTCCATAAACACTAAAAAATGCTCCTTTTTTTAACGTTAATAACAGATGCCGTTCCTGTAAAACACAACTTTTCGTGCCGATTCAACACCCCCTATATGCCACAGATATCTTCACTAAGGTCAACAATCGTATACATGTGTTCTCATGTCCCATTTACTCCTTTTAGAAGACATTTTGGGTCAAGGATTTATCTTTAGAGTGAAAAAGCTGCAAAAAAATCACTATTTGGTTTTCTTAAAGTTTTTCCATAAGTAACGATATTGAAAGAATAAAGGTACTTTCTGGGATCCCCAGACCTAAAAGCATTTAACACATATGAGAGCTACTAAATAACATGGTTGACGGTCTGATACCACTTACGAAAAATGACCCAGAGGCAAAAAATTGCCAAATATGATGATTAGACCGATATCTCTCAATAAAACCTTAAAAATACCATTTAAAGGTAGCACACACGTTTGAAAACACGCGTTGAGTTTAGGAATAACAATATTCTTTAGAAAAAACATAAAATTTTTCATTAAATACATCTCACATAGACGTTTCTGTCACTGCCACAAATGTGTAATGGAACTCCATTATCAATGGAGGGCCCATTTACCCCCTTAAATTAGTGGTATGGAAAATTTGCTCTCGGGCCCTATATTCTCACTAGTTGAACATCTTGTGGTATGATTTTCATGTATGAAAAATAATTTTACTAGGTTTTAGGTTGAAAAAACAGTTTCGTGCTTAACTTTTGGAAGTGAGTGTATTTATCCAATGGCAAATTCCCCGTATATAGAAAAAACTAAAACAGAGAAGTACTGCATTCTACAACGTAACAAGGCAAGCAATGAGAGTTGAAAAAAAGTCTGTGCGCATGCGCTTAGTAGCAATTTTACAACAAATATTTGGCGAAGGAATCGCTACTTGGCGAAGCTCTTATCCCAGTTTCAAATTGCCGTAGATTTTTGGTTGGGTCGTGGGTTTTTTAAGTCCAAGAGTTCATTTCTAGATAATTCGTGTTTTACATAGGATTTAAATGAAAAATCACAGGAACTTATAGTAAAACGATCCCTAATATATTAAAATATTTAAAATTATGAACATCAGGACATCAAAATTTATTTACTAACATCTTAACTACACAAAACTCTCAAAATTTTTAAGTATAATAAAAAAAATCCAACAAATTAACATTTAATTTATTAATAACTAAATTCTTTAATTAAGTTAAATAATGTTATCAAATTTAAAAATTAAAAATATTCACATCATAACTACAAAACTTTTCTCAAAATCTATAAATCTAATGAAAATAATTATAATATTTGATTAAATAAAATCTAAATTCTTTAAATAAAGTAAAAATTTGGTAAACAAAACCGAGCGAACACCAAGATTCTAACCCACGACCACTCGTACAGCTACCGTTCATCCTACCAACTGTGCCACAGAATCATATCACTCGGTTGAAATTACATTTTTACTATACAGGGTGCGTCATAAGTTCGTGAGAACTTTAAAAATTAATAATAAAAAAACTAAAGGAGATAAAAATGTGCCGTCTTCTGCTATGTTCTTAGGGTGCAGTTGGATTTTTTGTCACCAAATTTTGAAAAATCGTAGTTCCCGACCTTATGGGTAGATGACAGCACTATTTTTGGGGATTTTCAGCAGCCAAGTTCCCTCTTTTATTTCGTGTAGGGAAATATCGAATATTGCGATTGAATCGATTTCATCGAATGAAATAACTCAATGTTTTACGATCTAATCGCCAATACAAGTTTTAAGCCAAATTGATCGGTGTTAAACTTTTAACTAGAATGAAAAATGGATATTTTATGATCCCTTACACTGGTTTCTCTCATACACAATTTTTTCAACGCAATAACATCACACTAAATTTGATTTTTTTCTGTCTTTAGAAAAGATATCAATCTATTTTAATCTTAGGAATTTTCCGATTTCTTCTTTTCTCTAGTTATTTAGTTATTTTCAAATTATTTTATATTTTAAAATGAAATGTTCTTGATTAGGATAAAGTTAATCATAACCTTCTTTTTTGGAAGTTGCATTTGAATTACTTCTTTATTAAAGCTTATTTGGACTTTTCAGTTTGGGATCTTCACTGTTAAGGAATAATTTAAAATTACAAGTGTAAATTGTAGTTTTGAAGACTTTTCACATCTACGATTTCCTATACGATGTTATTCTTCGGCAAGGATCACTATGATAAACACTGGATGAGAAATCATGCAAATAAGCATCTACATTTAAAAATGACAGAGAAACACTAATCAGTATTTTAGCCCCATACGGATCTTAAGATTCAATTTCGGTTTGCTTGAAAATGATCGGAGAGGGAAAAGATGGGCAACAGATGTTTTTAAACATAGAAAACAAGTCTAAAAGTATTGCTAGGTGTTTGAAACTTTATTGTATAACGTGTTGATCGTTGCTTAAAGCACAATGTATCATATCTCCTTGGGCACCCAGATCATGGGTAGATTTGGTATTTGGGTGGTAGGTGGACCCTGGGGAGGCATAGGGGAATCCTTGAGGGGGCAAGCTGTCTGCGATGGCTTTTTGAAACATGATTATCCCTCATATAAACGTAATTTTCTAAAACAGTTGGGGGAGGCACTATCCCCATGAATCTGTCCTGACCTAGATCCACCCTTGTTTATAAATGAAAGTTCACAGAGTGTGTGTGTGGGGGGGGTAAAGATTGGGATGAACGCACCCCTTGAAAGAAATGACATAAAAATTTCCGAGAAATAAATATTCTACAAAAGAAAGTTAACCTCTTAATGAGCAAAATTTTTCTGCGGGAGGACCGCCACCCCCATCTTAGCTCGTTATACAGCATTACCCACAAAATTGTAATTTTAATTACACCAAGAATCAAAGCATTCCTGTAAATGTTCTATGGAAACACCACTTGATTGTCCCTATGATCCTCTAATCATTTTTACTCGCAAACCGTAATTTGATCGCTGTTATTTTATATCCCCTCCCCTATAAGAAATAAGGTCAGTATCTAAAACACTTCGTAAAATTTGATCATGAACAACCCGTTCTTAAAACTTTATATAGTAATTAAAAATAACTATAGAAAAAGATAAATTTTTGAAAATTCCTAAGATTAGATTAGATTGATCATTCTCTTAAAGAAAAAAGTCAGCATATAAATAAAGACCTATTGACATTGTATGCGATCGAACTAAATTAATTCGTAATTGCGTTGAAAAGATTAAATGTTGATGAGAAATAGTGTAAGCATCATAAAATATCCATTTTTTATTTTAATTAAAAGTTTAACACAGATCAACTTGGCTTAAAACTTGCATTTGCGATTAGATTACGAAAACATAAGTTTCATTCGATTCTGAAATCGATTCAATCGCAATATTCGATACTTCCCTACACGAAATAAAAGAGGGAACTTGGCTGCTGAAAATCCCCAAAAATAGTGCTGTCATCTACCCATAAGGTCCGGACCCTAATAGCACAAAAGTCACAGTGACGTCACTATAAGGTCACTGAGGGTCACACAAGTCACAGGTCACAGAGTGACTGAAATGCGTCTACACAAAGAGGTCACATTGTGACCACCATCTAATAGAACTTGTGTGAACACTCTGCAACGTCATTGTGACTCCTCGAGGTGACCGTCACCCCTAAGTCACCGCGTGACGTCTCTGTGATTTCACCGTGTGACCGATTAGTGACGATTTGTTTTTGTAAGATTATATTGAGGTATTTCTGATTTCAAGTAAAAAATTTACAAAATAACCTGAAAATACTTAAAAATTTGAAACTTGAAGCAATTGTGAATTTTGTTTAATTTTTTCTAATTTTAGAAAAAATACGTGTTATCAGCATTAAAATCTCTGTCTAAAATATATAAATATCTGTAATAAGTTAAATCTCCAAAGGGGACCTTATGCAAGTGCATCGTGTTAATTTGCAGAAATAACATTACACATGGATTGTATAGTATTATGAATCCATCAGTCAGCTGCGACTGGATAGGGGACCTTAAAAACATATCCGCTAGATAGCGTAGCAACGTTTCTGGCCTCGTACAACCATGTTTTTTTTCGAAAACACTTTTGTACTAGATTTAGGGTATTTTTATTTTTATTTGTTATTTTTTCAAATATGCGAAAGCGTGAAGATGGAATAAAAATTATGAAAATCAGGAAAGAAAATTATTTAATATATTTGCAATTAAATAAAATGCTGTTGTGCTATTCCACAGGTCCTGTAGAATATTTTTTATATTTCTTGAGTAAAACTATAAAGATCGGAATTTGGGAATCGAACCCGGGACCTTCCGAATGCCAAGAGCGTGCTCTACCCACGGAACCATATTGGCTACTTATTTTGTAATGAAATTATTATATAAGAAAACATTGTTCGTTGGTGTCGCATACGCGTATCGTAAATAATTTTTGGCAAATAAAGAAAAATCATAATGACTGATGATAATAAAAATCAGATAAAAATATATTGGGTGGGGGGTTGCAAGTGGTAAAAGCTTTTAAGTTCTGCTTCCTGGACGATGGAATAAAAATTATGAATTTCAGCAAAGATGATTATTTACTATATTTGAAATTCAATAAAATAATATTGTGCTATCCACAGGTCCTGTAGTATATTTTTTACATTTTCTGGAGTAAAAATATAACTATTTTTCGGAAATATTAAAAAAATGTTTAAGGTTGGGATTAGAACCCGCGACCTGCCGCATGTCAAGCACGCGTTACACCACTGAGCCAGCGGGGATACAGTACTTGGAAACTTGTTTAGATCTTAAATATGTCCTTCTTTGTGACGCATGCGCAAACCCAGACCTTGTAGGTATTGTGAATTTTCGTCAGCCTGATGGCACATTAAGCCTAAATGTACTAACTTGGACGTTGAATAGCTCCGGATATATTGGAAGCCTAGCTAAGTGGTTTATATTTTCTGAAAGCATATAAAAAGCGGTTTCGAACAATAGGTTTCACTAAGAGATGTTATAAAATTTGCGCAATCCAGATAATTCATTTTTTGGTTATCCAAGACATGTTATCATGGATTTCTCCCGAAATAATCCTCAGAGAGCTTAGTTATAAGCTTAATCTTGAAGAACTCTTAAAATCTTGTTTAAGAGACACCGTTTCTTCTGCAAATAAAGAGTTGAGAGCATTAGAAATGGAAAATAAAAACGAGCACGTTGTCTCAAAACCTCGAAATATGGGTCTAACCCCTTAGTGTAATACACCATTCAATAGGAAATATTAAGGAGGTATACATACTAAAATTTCAGAACCCTACCTTTAAAATTAAGGGCGTGACGCCCAATTAAAGTTTTCCAATAAAACCGGAAAAACTCCCGAAATAAGGAGGCAATCCCCTTATGCTTTACATATTCTTAATCTACTAATTGATGTGAACACGATGATGTATGACACTTGGGGGTCTATTTATATTTTTACCCATTCCTCCTTTTTCTCATTGCCCAAAAAATGTGGTGGATTCCTATCAAGACAAGTTAATCACTTTTGTGTTCAAAAATTCCTGGATGACGCCAGAACAAACATGGCAACTCAAATTTTTGGAAAAAGCTTACTATATCATTCTACTCCCATAATAAAAATTAAAAAAAATTCTTACTTATTATTAAATACCAATAATTGGACTTTTTCGTACTTGTGTTTTTTACTCAAAATACCGTTTTCTTATTCGCCTTTAAAATAAAACCCCTAAATATGTAACAAATCTCCTGAAAATTTGATATGATGTATATTGTGAAGTCCTCTTTAAGATTATGTCAAAGAAAAAACTTAAAAGCACTTAATTGGGTTTAAAACGACAAAAAAAGCATTGTCTGGACAGTGAAATTCCTGTAAATAATAAACTGTCCGCACAAGAAAATAGAAAAAGGCATGCATTAGTATATAAATTGAAGGAAAATAATTGAATATTGTAAACTATTAATGAAAAATATAGCAGAGCGAGGGTAATTTTACCTAAATATTAAGAGAGAGAGAGAGAGAGATAACCCCACGCATGCACAATCAACAGAATGGATGGGCTGTACATTTATGTCGTTCCTGTTACCTTCAAAGCTATTTGAAAATATGTTAATTATTTTTAAAATTTCTTTAAGATTCCTTTTGAAAGCTTGATGTTTTCAATCGGGTAAAATTTTTATTTTATAAATAGAGCCCCGCAAAGCCTGGAATTTATTGGATTTTACTTCTGCTAATGGCAACACCAAGTGGATGTTTATTTTGTCGCCATTTGATATTTGATTTGCACCTTGTCGGCGGCATGTCGTCCTATTTCAAGTAAGTTAAATCCTCAATATACTTTATAAAGGACATTTAATCACGAGCTCGAGCAGTCTCAGTGAAAGTAAATTAATTAGATTCAGGGCTTAAATTACACCCTGAATTGCACTTGGTTTTCAGTAAATATTTGCATTTTAACTGATGCACCGAAATAGTAACGCTCCTGTACTTCTTTTCTAGAATTTAGACCTCGATTAGATTAATCAAAACAAAGGAAAGAAAGTATTGATAAAAAAATCTACTTAAAAATATAGCTTATTCTGGAGGATTTTCAAGCTTCCCTTCTATTTAAATAATGAAAACAATGAAATATGGAGCAAACTGCAATTGAGATATTTTAACAGTGTTTTATTTCTTTACTTAATTGTTTTGAGCAGTTTAGCTTCAAACTTTTCACCTCCGCCTGGCTTATCCTAAAGTACATCTTGAATTTTTTAGAGTTTTTCATTCTTTTCGAAAAATTCACTTTCAACAGCACTACAACTGAGAAACTGAAGCTTTCGTCATGCTGGTTCGGGGAGGAAATTCTTTCCATTGCAATCACTCTTTGCCTTTGCGTGATGCAGCTGTATAAGTATTATAGCTTCGTTTGCGTAAATTTTTTCAAGCGTTATTCGAATTAAATTTCAGTGCTGTCAGGTTTTTTTGCTAAAAGTTTTGTGTGTTTTTAAAAGGAATTTTGGTACTTGCGTATTACACCGTAAAAACTTCAGCGGCTGCCCAAATCAACGTCACAGCTATAGAAAAGTCAATAGGCTTTGTTAAAGTTTTCGTATTCAGCCACACAGTCGACGGTATAATACGTAAGAACCAAGATTTTAAAGTAAAATTGGTATTTTTCTGTCAGCCGGGCCCAAGCATAAAATTGCCAAATAATGAAGAATTTGGCAGAATTTTTCCGTTAGACATTCGCTTTTCTTGGCGACTGGCTCGCTTTTGGTTCGCAATTGGCGACATTTGCACCTAGCTAATGGAAAAATACCGTAAAATCATATGAATTTTCTTATTCAGAGTTGTTGAAAATATTTTTGATTCTAATATGATTTGAGCGAAAAACCAGATTTTAGAGGATATATGATTTATTACCTACTTACAAATATTTTTTTTACAATTCAGCCCCCCTGTATACAATTGAATTAATCATGAATTAACTGATGTCTTTAACCTGCAGGCCCACCTCAATTGGCTGCTGATGTTTACTGTCAAAAAGGCAAACAAAAATGTTTGAAAAAGTAACATGTAAGTGTAACTTTTGTCTTTAGTGTTAGTTTTAATATTAGTTTTTTTAAAAGGGTGTTTTTGGGTTTCCCCATGAATTTCTGTTGGAAATGTTTGAGAGATGGTGTAGCTTTTTTGGTTGTGCTAAGAGTAATTTAAAAAATTTGGTACCAGATAATAAATACTTCAGGGGAACATATTTTAATTTTTCTAGGGATGGCTCAGGTATTTATAATTCCTGCCTAGAAGGATTTACAAAACTCTGATATATTACTAATAATTTTTTTTTACAATTCAGCCTCCTGTCTAAATTATAAGATTTGTAATATGTAATTGAATTAACTGATGTCTTTAACCTGCAGGCCCACCTCAATTGGCTGCTGATGTTTGCTATCAAAAAGGCGAACAAAAATGTTTGAAGAAGTAAAATGTAAGTAACTTTTGTCTTTAGTGTTAGTTACTATTTGTTTTTAAAAGGGTGTTTTTGGGTTTCCCCATGAATTTCTGTTGGAAATGTTTGAGAGATGGTGTAGCTTTTTTGGTTGTGCTAAGAGTAATTTAAAAAATTTGGTACCAGATAATAAATACTTCAGGGGAACATATTTTAATTTTTCTAGGGATGGCTCAGGTATTTATAATTCCTGCCTAGAAGGATTTACAAAACTCTGATATATTACTAATAATTTTTTTTTACAATTCAGCCTCCTGTCTAAATTATAAGATTTGTAATATGTAATTGAATTAACTGATGTCTTTAACCTGCAGGCCCACCTCAATTGGCTGCTGATGTTTGCTATCAAAAAGGCGAACAAAAATGTTTGAAGAAGTAAAATGTAAGTAACTTTTGTCTTTAGTGTTAGTTAATATTTGTTTTTAAAAGGGTGTTTTTGGGTTTCCCCATGAATTTCTGTTGGAAATTTTTGAGAGATGTTGTAGCTTTTTTGTTGTCCCAAGTGTAATTTTAAAAATTTTCAAAAAAATTTGGTACCAGATAGTAAATACTTCAGGGGAACATATTTTAATTTTCCTAGAGATGGCCCAGGTATTTATAATTCCTGCCTAGAAGGATTTACAAAACTCTGATATATTACATACTAATAATTTTTTTTCAATTCAGCCTCCTGTTTAAATTATAAGATTTGTAATAATTGAATTATTGCAGGCCCACCTCAATTGCATTGGGCTGGCTGCTGATGTTTGCTGTCAAAAAGGCGAACAAAAATGTTTGAAAAAGTAAAATGTAAGTAACTTTTGTCTTTAGTGTTAGTTAATATTTGTTTTTAAAAGGGTGTTTTTGGGTTTCCCCATGAATTTCTGTTGGAAATTTTTGAGAGATGGTGTAGCTTTTTTGTTGTGCTAAGAGTAATTTTAAAAATTTTCAAAAAAATTTGGTACCAGATAGTAAATACTTCAGGGGAACATATTTTAATTTTCCTAGAGATGGCCCAGGTATTTATAATTCCTGCCTAGAAGGATTTACAAAACTCTGATATATTACATACTAATAATTTTTTTTCAATTCAGCCTCCTGTCTAAATTATAAGATTTGTAATAATTGAATTATTGCAGGCCCACCTCAATTGCATTGGGCTGGCTGCTGATGTTTGCTGTCAAAAAGGCGAACAAAAATGTTTGAAAAAGTAAAATGTAAGTAACTTTTGTCTTTAGTGTTTGTTAACATGGGTGCCACACTTCTGTTCTGGTACTGGAATTCCGTCTTTTTTAAAGTTCTGTGAATGGAATTCTGTCCCGAGTATAGTGAAACCCAAAGTAAGCTGATCAAATGGCAGCTATTTGTACAAAATTTCAGTACTTATGTAGCTCATTTTGCTCACAAATAAGCCGGTTTTACTCAAATACAGCTTTAGCTTAAAATTTAAGGAACTGTTTAATTGTTCATAAGGTAATTCTGTAGTTTTTCTTCAATTTGAAAAAAATTGCTAGACTGCGGGAAAATGATAGGTTTAAGTTCCATCTTGCAATTTTTGAAGAGTAGCAACTATGATTAATATTAGGTTTAATTTTTATTTAAAAGGATGTTTTGGTGTTTCCTCATAAATTTCTTTTGGAAATTTGACCCTTAAAAAGAGAGAAGGTATAGATAGCTATTTTTTGCTGTGTTAAGACTACACTTTAAAAATTTTCAAAATATTTAATTTTTTTGCCTTAACCAATGCTGTATTTAAAAAAATTACCCTTTTTTTACCGGAAATTAAATATTTTTGGAAATATAGACTTTAAATGTTCGAGGTAACATTAAAATATTCCTGGGGATGGCCCAGAGTTGGATAAAAAAAATCTTTCCATGGGTATTTTTAAAATTTGACCCTCAAAATAAAAGTATAGCAATTTTTGTTGTGCGAAGGATATTTATTAATAATTAATATTTGAATTAAACGGCATTAATATTGCAAAGCACAGTAAACTTTTTGGGGGATGGCTCAACCCGTCTTGTTTCAATGGGTATTCCGCTTCAATTAAAGCACAAAATCAAGGGATCTATGCAGGGGTTTTTAAATTGAGTGTAACAATAGGATTTTTCTTTCCTTTTAAGAGGTGTCGAATTTGATTATACAAGTTGACACTCCATGAAATTTTTTATGGAAATGCAAAAAATAAATTATTATAAGGTCCCTGCAGTTTAAAATTTTCAATTAGCCAAATTTTCTTTTTCATTTTCTGAGTAAGACAAAAAACTATCTCAATATTTTCAAAGTTCACCGAGATATGCATGTATAATTTTTTTGTGGGGCCGTCACAAATTAATTTTTGACACAAATTTATTCCTGTAACCGTCTAAACACTGGTTCAACTGAAATTTGTAGATGAACCCTATATTGCTTTCAAAAAGGGTGATTATAAAGTGGTAAATTTTTGTTACTTATTCAGGGAATAAATAGTTTGATAATGGAAATTTTATAATACATGGTTCATTAAAATTGGGGGGGGGCATGGACCTCCCTCATAGAGCATAAACTAGTCTCGTCTAATTTTTCACTTCTTAATATGAAAATTTGTGATTGAAAGTATGTGTCAGGGGAATATTTAAAAAATTAAATCCTATTATTACACTCACTCTATTTGAAACACCCTGTATATTGAGTAGGGAATTGTCCCTAATCAATAGTGGAAGATGGGAGAGACAAACTTTCACAAAAGTTAACTTTAACTAACAATGTTCATTAATGTGTTTAAATTACTATTTGTAAGCATTAATGAACTATTCATTCCATCACATGGTCAGGAAGTGAACCTAGCTCACTGGGAAGTTAGTTAAAAATCTATTTTTAAATCCCAATCAATCAGATTAAAAAGAAAGCTTTTAAAAACTAGGTTATTGAAAAGAGCATAATAGTTACTGTATGGTTGGTTACACTAGGCTGGGGCCTTTTTAAGTGGTTTTTCAATTATCATTATTAGTTATTTTTTGTTATTTCATATTTTATTTCTTTTTCAGATCTAATCTAATCTGCTATGTATATAAACCGACAAAATAGAAAAATAAAATGGTGAGTGACACTATTAGGGAGGTATCTGATGATTGAAGAAAAGGGTCTGCCTGAAGTGAAGAATAAAGATGTAAATTGAAATGTTAAAGCTATAAATAAATGTTTTTTAAATGTTATAAGCATTATCTTTTGTTTCATTGGAAAATAAATTTATTGCAACAATTAAATGCTTGTTTAAAAAGTAAAGATAAAATAGTAAAACTTAGAACAACTGCTGGTAAAAATGCAATTATTAAGAAAAAATTTTTGTGCTGCTTGATTTAGGAAATGTAATATAACTACTACATCAAAATAAAAAAAATAGGCTGGACGCAAACCTTTTCTTGTTGCTCAAGGTATATTTTTTATGCTAGAATATCGAGGTTTTTCTAAAAAGGTTCAAATTTAAGTCATTAGGTGCCCACTAAAGTTTTTCTGAATGTAGACAAGTTAGCAATAGGATAAAAATTAATCTGCTATTTATATAAACCGACAAAATAGAAAAATAAAATGGTGAGTGACACTATTAGGGAGGAAATTACTATTTCATTATTAAGCATGGATTAAAGCAAATATATTTAAAATGTTATGTAAACAAAGAAGTAAAATTCAAGTCATGAGGTGACCACTGCACGGCAACGTGTCGAATACCAGTCACTGCGACGTCGCAGCCAAGTCATCAAGTGACTGCAACGTCGCAATCAAGTCATCAAGTGACACTGCGACGTCACAATCAGGTCATCAAGTGACGTACACATCGTGACTACTCTGCGACGTCACATTCGCGTCACGTAGTCACACTCTGGTTGTACTGTGACTTCACAAGGACGTCGCGAGTGGTCACAGATTTTGGTCACAAATTGCGGACATTAAGCTGTCAATAACGCGTCCTGGTGACTTCACGGTCATGCCCGTGACCTCAAAGTGAAGGTCACAAACGAGTCTTCTCTGCGACGTCACATTCGCATCACGTAGTCACAATCCGGTTGTACTGTGACTTCACAAGGACGTCACAAGTGGTCACAGATGTGGGTCACAAATTGCGGACATTAAGCTGTCAATAACGGGTCCTGGTGACTTCACGGTCATGCCCGTGACCTCAAAGTGAAGGTCACAAACGAGTCACATTTTGGTCACCTGGCTATTAGGGGAACTACGATTTTTCAAAATTTGGTGACAAAAAATCCAACTGCACCCTAAGAACATGGCAGAAGACGGCACATTTTTATCTCCTTTAGTTTTTTTATTATTAATTTTTAAAGTTCTCACGAACTTTTGACGCACCCTGTACTTGCTGTTGGGACGTGTAGGTTCTTTTAGATCAATAATGATGATTCAAGTGGTTGAAAATAATATGAAGATTTATTCGGGCACATAAATCAGTGATGATGAAGTAAGGATTGTATATGTTACAGTTAAAGTCCGGAAATCAGTTAATTTACAGATAACCTAGGTAATTTGCAGATTAACGAGGGTGATCCGTTAAAAAGCGAATTTTTTTTCAATTTCTAAGATTACCTAGGTAATCTTGAAATTACCTAGGTTTTCTGCACCCTACCGACTAGACACTCGTTAATCTGCATACTACCTGTAATCAGTTATTTTACATATTAACGAGGGTGATCCGTTAAAGTACAAAATTTTACTTTATTTTATAAAAAGTTTAAGGAGGTTGGGGGGGCTGTCGCCCCCCCCAAACCCCCCTGCCCTAACTATAACCAAACTCGTTTTGGGGGTAAACAGTAACAATGACGAATCAAAAAAGGGGGATCGGTACTTTTTTCATATTACACAAAACACGCAAATCCCACAAAAATAGTAATGAAATAGCAATTTTAAAACTAGAATATAAAAACAATAATAATAGAATATTAAAGTACCAACTGAGATTTGTATCAATTGTGGTTTTCGATCTCGATTTGACAGCGTATTTCAATGAGCACTTAAACTAGCAAATCTTAATGAAAGCGTGGTGTAATCGGCTGGCAGCCTGCCCTGAACTATTGCTAGGATTCGCGATCGATTACATATGTTAAACCCTTGCCCAGGTTCCAGCGATTGTTGAATTAACGTTTGTTGAAAAGATATTTCAACAGCTGGGACATTTGCTTTCGTTAAAAGAAATCTCTGTCACTCTGAAGTCGGAGCTTCAACACAATTGTTTCAAAATACCCGTTTTAGTAGTAATATACTGTACTTAATCATGTAAATTTACAGTACTTACTTGCTTGTATTATTTTGTTTTAACATTCAACATGACAACTACCAGTGCTACACACTAGATTTGAAATCAAAACACCAAATATGACAACAAGCTACGTATTGAAACCCAACTGCGCAGGGGTAAGCGCATGTCGCAGTGAGCACCTCAACATTTTAACAGAAAGTATTGAACGAAACAAACTATTTTGAACTTTAACTATCAAGAGGCCGTTATAGTGTAGATTCCCTAGGTAAAATGCGAAAAACTCAAAAATCCGCACATTAACGACAGAAATCAGTTAATCTTAAGTTTACCTAGGTATTCTTCAGAATAACCATGAATTCGATAGAATTTGAACCACTTTCTAAACCGTGGAGTGAGTTTCAAAAGTGCAATATTAATCTTTTAGTCAAAGAATGGAGTTCCCTTAATTGTATTTAGAAAAATGATGATCGGGGAAAGAATTTTCAATGATCGTAACATTGATCATTGAAACTGTTTGATCATTGAAAATTCTTTCCCCGATCACCATTTTTCTAAATACCATTAAAGGAACTCCATCATTTGACTAAGAGATTAATATTGAACGTTTTAAAACTCACTCCACGATTTAGCAAGTGGTCCGATTTCTATCACATTGAGGATTTAAGTGTACGGATATTCCTATACCTCATGCAATAATGTTTTTCATTTTATTATGTTTTGTTTCGTCACACGGACCTTCTAAAAACGGCCTTTTGAAACGCGCTCGCACTACATTAGGTCCTGACTCTTTAATGGTAAGGCTGCGCCCCACCATCCCTATTCAAAATATGCTTGTCTAGAGCCCCTCTACCTCCCCCCAATTTTTGATTATTTAAAACAGAGTCCACGGCCATAGGCCGTAATGGAAATCTCTAACTCCATAGACGATTTTTATTAGTTCGGCTTGTGGAAATCGGCAGATTATATTATATTCGTGATTCTTGCATTATTTCCTTCAAAATAAAATAAAATTCAACCGCGCTCGAGAATGTACAGACATCGTTATTTTTTTGCAACTTTGTAACCCTCCCACTCCTTTGCGTCACGCTCAAATCGTCAGATTTAAGAAAACTTAGACTTTTTAGCTGGTAATTAACCTACCTTATCTTTTTCTGACGCACTCGAGTAAATCCAGGGATCTATTTTTTTTACAAATCTGACGAGCTGTTCTAGACAAACCCCCCTACATGGAGGGCTTATATTTGGTGGAGTTACTCAAAAGCATGCAAGGTATCCCCCCTATGATAATCTGACGCGCTCGAGTAAATCCCCAAAAACACTCTGGGCTCCCCTACTATTACTAGACTTAAAACTGAGTACCTCCATGTAACGCAGGGGTTCTCAAACTTTTTATGTCACGGAGCCCTTTTGAGGAGATAAATTCTTCGCGGAGCCCTTTTCCGAAATAAATTTTTTAAGTACAAAAAGCAAATGCATAAAACCCATTGTTTTTAAAAATAGATTTTAAAAATATTTTTAGGTATAATTTGCATCTTAGAAAATCTATTTGTAAGAAAAATTGTGACGAATTAAGATCCAAGTACAATAGAAGGGTTTGGGGGTCCTTCCTCCCCAGAAGATTTTGTGAAGTATGATCCTTAAAGACAGTTTTTCTAACTTATTTTAGGTACATAATTGTCCAAATTTTGGACCGTCATTTTTAGGTAGGATTTTAATTTTAACCAACTTGTTATAAAAATTGACTATAATAAAGTTTCAAGTACAATAGGGGGTTTTGGGGGTCCTCCGGAATTTCGGAAATTTGATCCTAAATAAAATGGTTTTAACTTGTTTTGTTATACGTAGTCCGAATTTACGGGGGGGAGGCAGGGTCCCCTCGCCCTTCCTATATACACCCCGGGATGTATGGAATATTTTGTTAACCAATTATATTTTATCATTGGATGCAATGTAAATATTTGTTTTAAATTTCTGAATATTAAAGCCATCACTTTTTAATCATTATGCCCGAGATGCATGATCAAAGGATTCACACAGAAATCTGTACATCTGTAAATTTTGTTTTCCTAAAAGTTATTTCATCTTTTGAAATCGAGAGCTGTTTTGGGGGGCTGATAGACAGAAGTACATATCGAAATTTATTTACACAGGGGCCCAAAATCATTCCTTATCCCCTCCCATGCCGCAGGATCAATGTAGCTTTTTACACAATTTTTGGTAGAATTTGCATCATAATATAAGAAACGTTTGGAGTAATTAAGTTCCAAATGCTATAAAGGGGGGTTGGAAATTTGACTCTACCTAAAACAGGTTTTCACTTGGTACGGTACATCTACTACAAATTTTGGACATAAATTTTTAAGAATGATTATGATTTTGCTGAACTTAATAAAAAAAGATAGGTCCATCCCGGGAGTTCCTCCCCCAGAAAAGTTTTGGAAATTTGACCCTAAAAACAGGGTTTTAACTTGTTTTGATACACCGAAAAAGACCTGAAAAAAACAAAAACCAGAAAAAAACTCTATTCACTTCATTGGAGGCTCCACACCAAATCCACTTAAACTTAAGGGTGATTTTAGAGATCTAAAAACTTGGGTAGGAAGGAGCAAAAGTAAGTTCTTAACAAGAAACACCTATAGTTAATCACCCTTTAATACAGAAACACCTAGCAGTAAATTATTTAAAAACATTTCAGAGCAATGCAAATTAGAAATTATCATCGTATTTATTTCAAATTTCTTCCCGGAGCCCCTGGAAATGCTTGGCGGAGCCCTAAGGGCTCCGCGGAGCACAGTTTGAGAACCTCTGATGTAACGTTTCGATGTGCGTTTTTTGTATAAGTAACTTACTGAACGAATCCGAAGCTAGGATAATGGGATGCATTTCGGCAAAACTTAAGGTTGAGTTTTGTAAGCGTCCTCCTAGTCTTAAAATGTTTTTATCATCCAAAAGGGGGGCTAAAGATAAAAGAGATAAAGATTGCTTTTAGAGGGTATTTGATTACTCTTTTGAATCGCTTTGATTTCTGCACTAAAGGCTTGATTTTGTGCAAGACGTATGAGATGAGTTAACGAGTCATCAATTTCTTCAACAGTGAGATAGTTGAAATTTCTTTCATCTCGAGGTAGTTTGCAGTTTTTGGTGAATCTAAGGCAAAATGCCAAAACTCGAACTAGTTTAGAAAATGATGAGAATTTCTCAAACAAGTTAAGATCTTGATTAACTTCGGCAACATGAACATTTTTTCGTTCTGTTTCTACAGAATCGTTAACTTCAATTTTAGGCCAGTTCTTTGGAGGGAGACTTAACCATGAAGGTCCTTTCCACCAGAGGCTACTCTCTATCAATTTTCTTGCTTCGATTCTTCGAGTAGGAATATCCGCAGGATTAGAAATAGATGGTACATACCTCCAGTCAGCATTCGGTAGTTTCTGGTGTATTTCTCCCACGCGATTGGCCACAAACGTCTTCCATCGGTAGGGTGGACCCTTGAGCCATGCCAGAACTACTTTGGAGTCAGTCCAGACAAAAAACTTCGAAAAATTCATTCGTGTTTCTGAAAGAGTCACAAGGATTAGTTTGACTGCTAACAATGCAGCACAAAGTTCTAATCTAGGTAGTGATACAGGTTTAAGAGGAGCTATCTTTGTTTTTGAAGTTAATAGCTCAGTATGACATCCGTCAGTACTTTGACTTCTTAGGTATATCACTGATGCGTATGCTTTTTGGGAAGCATCGCAGAAGGCGTGTAATTCAAGACTCGACACTTGATTTACATTGAATCCTATCCAGCGGGGTATTTTTAGCAATTCGAGATCGTGAATATTTGTAGCTAATTTTACCCATTTTTCTTGGATACTAGCTGGAACTTGGTCATCCCAGTTTTTTCCTGAAAGCCACAATTCTTGCATTAATATCTTACCCAAGACCACAATCGGAGAAATCCATCCAAGGGGGTCGTACAATTTACTAATATCAGATAAGATGGATCGTTTGGTGGGACTTTCAGTTGTGAACTTGAGGTTTACGTTATAACTCACGGTATCGGTTTCAGGATGCCAGTAAAGTCCTAGCGTTTTAAATTTAGGATCAAAATCGATCGTTTTTGTTAAGCCTTTTTCCCGATCATCCTCGTGGATATTTTTCAGGATTTTGGCTTCGTTACTAACCCACTTTTTAAGAGTGAATCCACCCGATTTTAGTACTTTGATCACTTGATCTTGTTTATCAAGTGCCTTTTCAATTGTTTCCGCACCCGACATTAAGTTGTCAACGTAGAATTCATTTTCGATCACCTCAGCTCCTAAAGGAAACCTTTGTTTCTCGTCAGAAGCTAACTGCCTCAAAGTACGGATAGCGAGAAATGCTGAGCTTTCCATGCCGAAAGTTACGGTTAGCAATTTAAAATGTTCGATAGGATCGTTCTTTGATTCGCGCCAAATTATTCTTTGAAAATTTGTGTGATATTCGTTGATGCGTATTTGCCTATACATGTTTTCGATGTCAGCCACATATGCTATCTTATGCATACGCCACCTCTGCAAAATAGCAGAAAGGTTTTCCTGCAGGTTCGGACCCGTAAGCAACCTATCGTTCAAAGATACGCCATTTTCAGTTTTTTGAGACGCATTGTATACGATTCTTAGTTTAGTCGTGTAACTTTCTTCCTTAAAGACTGGGTGATGGGGCAGGTAATACCAACCAAATCCACCTTCGTCTTCTTTCGGACGGATCTCGTCAGGACTAAGTTTTTGCATGTGATTTAAAGTTAGATATTCCCTTAAACAATTTGAATAGGGTGGGTTGGGGTAAAGTGGGTCATGGGGTAAAATGGGTCAGTTTTAATTAACTCGATATAAATCAAATTTAAATTTAATTTTTTTTCACTAATTTTTTAAATTATATTCTTTAATCTGTTGGCTACCTTTTTCGACTTCCCCGTGTGGTGACCGGGTAAGAATAGCACCAATGTAACCTATGCATGTCGTAAGAGGCGACTAAAATAGGTAGAAGTCCAACCCTCCGGGGCAATGGCAACCCCCCTTTCTATGATGAGTCCGGATTTAAAGGTTGCGAAGAATGCTACCGCGTCCGGGGAAGCCGACGCGTCGAGCTCTGATCATGTCCGGGAGCGCGATGTGAAGTTTACTACGAGGACACTCAACTTGCTACAACTGAACATCAACGGAACACAGAGAAAAAGGGATGAACTTCAAGCTCTCCTAGAGTTGAACGACATTCATATTGCTTGTCTTCAAGAGACAAAGTTAAATAAAAATCTTCATTTCAACATTAAAAATTACACCACCCTACGGAAAGATAGGATTGATAGGATGGGAGGAGGGCTTGCTCTCCTTATTAGAAGCGACATAATTAAATACAGGGAGATCCATATAAATCAGACAGGTAGCACGGAAATTCAGGCCATTGAAGTCCTGCTCCCGGGACACTCTTTCATTCTGATCAACGTCTACCATCCAGACAACTCAAGCATCGATACAGAAAACATTTACAACATCCCCCACGCCCACTCTGATGTCATTTTTATGCTGGGCGATTTTAATGCCAAAAGTCCAACTTGGGGCATGCACTCTCTGGATGATAAGGGAATGCAGGTGGAGAATCTGTTGATAGACTTAAACTTGGTTACTCTAAATAACAGGCAAAACACTTATCTTTCAAGAACAACAGGTACACAGTCAGCACTAGACCTCACAGCGGTGAGTTATCAGATAAATAATTGCTGCACATGGAAGATCATTGACAATTCAATGAGTGATCATCGACCAATTATCACGAAGTGCACTTTTGAAGTGGAAATACCTGTCCAGGTGAAGAGATCCTGGAATTTTCGAAAAGCTGATTGGCCAGGCTACACCCAACATCTTGAAGACCTCTGTGAGAGTACAATTTCTCCAAACACTCTAGAGGAGCAGCTGAGGGATTTCTTACATAACATCAACACCGCAGCTGGGATTTTCATCCCAAGAGGCAAAAGAAAGCAAAACTGGATTCCGTATTGGAAGGATCAGAACATCGACTCCTTAATTAAAGAAAGAGACCTATTAAATGAAGAACTCAAAATAAATAATACAGAAGAAAATAGAAGACTGCTGTCAGAGGCAACAACAAGAGTAGAAGAAAGGATTGCCGCCAACAAACAACAAAAATGGGCTGAATTCTGTAAAAAGCTTGATCCAAGGAAGGACGCTAAGTACTGGAAGATAACTAAATCATTGAACAATTCCTTCACTCCTACTGCTTCTCAATCCTCAAATATAATTGGTGGAGTCAATGCATCAGCAGACTCTAATGAAAAAGTGGCCAATGAACTAGCAAACTTTTACTCTAGTGCCAGCAAAATTGATTTTCAAATAGAGGACAAGAAAATAAAAAGTTCTGCTAGGAAAATACTCCTTGATGCAAGAGGGCACAAGCATGATGACATATTCCTAAAATGCATCACGGTAGAAGAACTGGATAGTGCAATAAGTACAATTAAAGGAAATAAATCACCAGGAAAGGATTTAATCTTTGGAGAAATGATCAAACACCTAGGTGTAAAGGCCAGGCAATGCTTGCTGACCATCCTAAACACATCATGGAAATCTGGAAAGCTACCAAGAGCATGGAAAACCTCTATAATTGTGCCCATTCTTAAACCACATAAGTTAGCTACAGAGTGCAAGAACTACAGGCCTATCGCCCTGACCAGTATTCTTTGCAAGCTGATGGAAAGAATCATCCACTCCAGAATCATGCAGTTCTTAATAGAAAACAAGTTGATAAATTTCTACCAAACAGCCTACAGAAAACAACACTCCACTGAAGACCAATTATTCTACTTCTGTCAAAGTGTCATCGATGGTTTTCAAGAACGACCACCAAAAAAGACCACAGCTGTTTTCCTTGACATGTCTTCTGCATTTGATCGAGTATGGAGACAGAAACTCATAACACTTGTACATCATTATGGTATAGGAGGAAATGCACTTATATGGATAAATGATTTCCTGAGGAACAGAAAAATCAGGGTGCGCTATAACGGATGCTTATCTAAGAGCAAAAAGATATCCGCCGGTGTTCCGCAGGGCTCTGTACTAAGCCCTCTACTCTTCCTACTCTATGTAAATGACATTCACCCTAACCTTAACAAAGATACTAAAGTGGCCTGCTATGCTGATGACATTGCGATTTGGCACTCTAGCAGAGATATTCACTATTCTGAAACAGTGCTCCAGAGTTCCCTAAACGGAATCTCAAGGTGGACGCAAAGCTTAAAACTAAAGATCAATGCCGAAAAGACTACAGTTTGTGTTTTTTCAACAGACAGGAAGCACAGAAAACTGATGGATCCAAAACTATACATCAAAGACAAACCTTTAATGAAGACATCATGCCCGAAATACTTGGGAGTCACTTTGGATCCAGAACTTAGATTCACCGAACATGTCAAGACGTGTGCAGACAGAGCTCTGAAAAAACTGAGGATCATTAAGAGTCTTTGTGGAACTAACTGGGGAGCCTTTCCCAGTACTCTTAGAACAACATACACCTCACTAGTTAGACCGATTATGGAGTATGCTTCTCCCATCTGGGCTCATGCTTCTAAGACAGCATTGGAAAGACTAGAAAGCGTTCAAGCTAGAGCTGCAAAGGTTATTACTGGCGCAGTGTCCTCCACCAACAACTTGAAGGTAATCCGAGAGTGTGGCCTTGAAAGTCTTGAAAATAGAAGAAAGTACAATATGATTAAATACACTAACAAAACAAGAAGCCGGGCACCAGAACACATTGCTAGGAAAACTTTTGAAAGCTATACTGGCAAGGCAAGGCTAAAAAGGTCATCACCTATGCAGTTTGACAAAGAAATAAGAGCAACTATTGGCCTCGAACACAACAAATATCACATCTATCAAGATCCAATCTCTCCCTCAGCCCTTTCCAACGAACACTAAAATTGAAATAAATCTTCTAGAGCCTTGTAACAAGAAGGAGCCGACAGAAATCATAAAAATAAAGGGACTCAAGACAATAGAGCAGTATTCAAAAGAGAACTATGTACATGTGTATACAGATGGCTCTTCTGATGAGACAATTACAAATGGAGGTTCTGGAGTATTTTTGAGTACCCCAAACGATGTTACTCATCATCGCAAGGTTGGCGCTGGGGCCTATGCCTCTAACTTCACCTGCGAGCTTATAGCAATAGAGGAGGCTCTGGACATGTATGGTTCCCTTCCCGTTTCTGAACAGGCAGAGGGACTTGTTGTGTTCTGCGACTCTAAAGCTGCTCTCCAGGCAATCCTAAAAGGAGAATCCTTGATCACCAGTAGGATCTGCACTCGCCTAAATGAAATCAATAGATTGAATAAAATCTGCACTCTCCAATGGTTGCCAGCACATGTCGATATAACTGGCAATGAAAACGCGGACAAACTGGCAAAGGAGGCTAGAAATCTTAACAGTAACAATAACATCAATGTTACTTTATTGGATGCAAATGCCGCGGCTAAGTTCAAACTAAAAGAGCAGCAGATTCCAATCAAACACCAGCTCTGTATCATCAATGAGGAACGCCTTTTAACAAAAACTATTGTAAGACTTAGAACAGGACATCACAGAGGGATGAAGATCGACGGAGAGGGGAATAAAACTTATAGAAACTGTGACAACTGCCTGGACACAGCTTTAACACCAGCACACATTTTCGATTGTCCAGCCATAGTTATTGACTTACTTAAAATTGGGGTCTTATTCTTTGAAATAGACCTATACGGTGACAATATTTCAGAAATTGCAAGGGCTGTCATCTCCGCCCATGGCAGTATTTGATACGGACTCGTCGTGGACACGACATCATCATCATCACCTTTTTCGACTGTCAAAAATTAAGATTTATGAATTTGAGGACTGAAAAAATATTTAATTTTAACCGTAAATGATGTCATTGAAAAAACAGGGTTTACCAACTTCGAAATAACTATATATTGTAATAAATTACAGAAGACTTTTGCGATAGTTTTTCATAAAAGAAAGTCTGAGAGACATTTAAAGCCAATCATCTTAGAAAAATATAAAATATTTTATCTTTTATAACGATATTTTGTACTTGGGGTAAAATGGGTCATAGTTAGGAGTCCTTCTGTATTAAGTAAAAACAATGTTTTTAACTTATTTCCTTCAAATATACATTGAACTGTCAAACAAGTTTATTTTTTCTCCAAATGAAGTATTTTAATTGCTGCATTTGAACAATGTTCATTAACTTAGGACTTTTACAATTTCACTAAAGTACAATTTAAAACAAATTTTTTCAGATAAAAACGACTTAGCCGATTGCCTTTTTTCTTATTTTCATGTATATTTAGTAATAAATATATTTTTGACATCTTTTTGCAATGAGACCCATTTTACCCCACGTTTGGGTAAAATAGGTCACTACTTTTGATGCTAAGTTTAACCAACTTATAACTAAAAAATATTTGATAAAATTAGATGAATATGTTCTGAAGGATTGTAATGTCAAGATCCAATTGAAAGAAATCATTAAAAAGTAATAGTTTTGATGAAATAAAATCAGAATGTGAAAGTACCTAAAAATTGACCCATTTTACCCCAACCCACCCTATTGTTCTTTTAGGTTTGGATTGGAGTTTAATCTTCTTTCAAGACTAACAAATTGCACGGTAGCAATAGGAAGTGATTCGCCCAAAGCTGGGGCATTTTCCCGGAAGGGCAAATCCACCGAGTATCGATCATCAATTTTAGTACAAGTATCACGAAAGATTTTTTCATTAAGTTCATCCTCGACGGTGATACACTTTGTGGGGGGAACTTCCTCGATTTCCCAAAAGTTTCTTAACTGCTCATGAATGTCAGTGAAGGAGTGCATCAGGGAGATTTCCATAGTTTTAATTTCAGGACTTAAATCAAGGTTTACTGGACCCGTTAAAATCCACCCAAATTTCGTGTTTTGGGCCATGGGAGTATTATGGGGTCCCCTTAAGAAGCCATCGAGTATAATTGAAGGGTATAAGTCTGCTCCAATTATTATATCGATTTTACCAGGATCCCCGTAATTTGGATCTGCTAGATTTAGGTTTTTTATATGATCCCATGGGTGTTCTTTGAAATTTAACTTAGGAGAATATCCTGTCAGATGTTTCAAAACTAAAGCTTGAACCTTGGGAACTACAATTTTAGAGTTCGTGGAACTAATCGAAAAGGGAGATGTTCTAAAACATGAAATTTGATTATTCCCGATTCCGGTAACTTTAGCCGATATTCGTTCTCGTTTCCGATATTCATCTCGTTAAATGTTCGGAGACAAATGTGCACTGGGAACCTTGATCCAAAAGTGCTCTTACTTCTAGCTCGTTTCCTCGTGAATCTGAAACTTTCACTACGGCAGAACTTAATAAAACCATAGTTTGGACTGCGTTTTTACGAGTGACATGTGAAACCTCAACTTCGTGATGAGTCACCTTAGGGATTTGAGCAGGGGGGTTAGGATCTTTTGGTTTGATTTCATTCGGAGATTCAAACCTCTGATAGGGGCTAGAAGACCAATTCTTTGAGATAGCTTCGTGCAGCAGGGTATGATGTCTTTTTCTGCAAATATTGCAAGAGTATTTGCTTGGACATTGCCTACCTATATATGAAAAGAAGAAAAGCAATTTAAGCATAAGTTCTTGCTTTTGACTAAACTTAACCTTTCCGAATGGGATTTTTCTGATAGAGTGGGATATTTATTTACCAAATGATCACCAGAACAGAACTTACAACTTAACTTTGTAACGTGGTTATTAGTTTTAGAGGGTGTAAACTTAGTTACAGATCTCGATTGATCTTTTAGTGCCTCTAAAGCTCTGAATCTACCCGTTAAGAAGGTTCTGATTGTTTCAAAAGATGGGAATTCCTTTTCCTGTGAAATGTGCTGTTCCCATAATTGAAGGGTTTCTTGTGGTAACCTTTGCGATACAAGAAAAATCAAAATAGGATCCCAATTATCCGTTTTGACATTTAAGTTTAACAATGCAGAAATACATTCTTGAGTTGTATCTAGAAGACCTTTAACACCTAAAGCATTATCAGTTATTATTTTAGGTTGGGAGAATAGTCTCTTTAACTGTACGTTTATCAACACTCTCGTATTTTCAAACCGATCTCTTAAAATATCCCAAGCTGTTGTGTAATTCGTACCCACAATATCAAAATGTTTGATCAACCTTTCAGCTTCCCCAGAAACTTGAGTTTTAAGGTAGTACAACTTTTGCACATCGTTCAAAGATTCATTTTGATGAATCATAGAAGTAAACAAATCGCGGAAGGAACACCAGTTTTCGTATTGGCCATTAAAAATCGGCATTTGAATGCGCGGTAATTTAACTTCGCAGGCAGAGTCTTTGACTAAAGTTTGCGTTTTAGGGTTATCAACAGGTTTAGAAGGAGGAAAGCTTTGTAGCATATCATCTTCAATTTCTGCATAACTGTTAATAAAGAAATCTTCGACTTCACCATACAGATAATTTTTTAAATACGGTTCGTTTTCATCAACTGGTAAACTTTCAAGTTTTTCATTATTATCTTTAAACTCGTCCCAATATTCACTAAAAACCTTTAATCGTTTCTCAAAATAGCTTAAAGTTTTTCTAGTTTTAGAATCCTTTTTATAGTTGCGAACATAATTTGTCATTTTTTTATGTACACTAATCTGTTTACCAATCAACACATCGATTTCTACTTTTGCCATTTTGAGAGGCTAAATTACAAACACTTGAATAATTCTTCAGATAAATGATCAAATTCAACCCACCCAAATCCCGGGTTTCGGCACCAGATGTTGGGACGTGTAGGTTCTTTTAGATCAATAATGATGATTCAAGTGGTTGAAAATAATATGAAGATTTATTCAGGCACATAAATCAGTGATGATGAAGTAAGGATGGTATATATACAGATGGGGGATACTGGTGGTGCAATGCGAAAAGTTCCTCGTTGGGCTCGATTGCCGTGACGTGGATTCTGCGTGGTGTTAGAGGTGCAGATTGAAGCGAAGAGTCTCCATCTACGTGCTGTTCGAAATGTCTTGCCGAGTTGCAAGCGAAGAGAAGTAGTTGTAATTCGGGGAGTCGCTTCCTGCTTTATTTCCTCGAGCATGCAGGCCCGCAGTCGGTTTCTGCGGCGTTCGCTTGATATGAAATCCTGCGAAATGAAAGGGGGCGGGGCCAGCAAGGCGGACTCGAACACTTTCTTTTGGCGGAGTTTAAAAGGTGGAATTTTAGAACTCGATTTTCAGGCACTTTCCGATCGGCCAGGGCCCTGAAACTTTACACATCGGTGTAACACTCATGACAATCCAATATCCAATCATTATCTATTCAAACAACCAAAGGAATAAGTTAATTAACGAGTATTTTTAATTAACAGAAAAACCGGAATTTGAGACCTTTCCCAAAGGGCTATGCCACCCAAAACGTGCACAACTGTGTATTAGGCATAACTTCATCATATTCAAAAGTCAAAACGAGAATTGCCCAGCAATTACGACGATTAATCACTTTTTTTGCCAGATCTTGTACATTAAATTTCAGGCACTTCCAAACGATATAAAGTTCTGAATTTTTGCACCATGGTGTAAACCCGATGACAATGCAATATACAATCATCAACTAGTCAAAACCTCCGTAATTAAGGTAATTAACGAGTGTTTTTAATTATCCGTTTAATTCAAATTTGAGACACTTCCGTGAAGCCAATGGCTCCCAAAACCTGTAAGATAATATATTAGGTATATCACCACCACAGACAATAAGAGACAGACCGGTCAATGGGCGTCCCACGACACGGACGCCCTCAACCCGCGGTACCTGCACTAAAACTGTGGTTACACATAAGCTTTTAGGTCTGGCAACCATGGAGACGTTTTGCGAAGACGTAATCCATCTACCATGTGATCACCAGGATCGCGATCCTTGGCGATCACATAAGCCCATTAAATGCTTTTTAAAATTAAAAAATTTATTTTCGGTAAAATCCTATTTCATGGGTACGCCTTGGCGCGTTTTTTGGCGCTAAGTTTTTATTGTTGCCAAAATCGAAAGGCGCCAAATTCTAAACTGCAGACAGCTAAAAACATAGTCTAAACTACTTAAACTTAATAAGGAAACAATTTATACATATTATACATAATTTTAAGTATTTATCACTTGATTGACGAATTTTAGAGACAAATACTATGATGCAATATTAATCTAACTATGACGTCTTGTTTCTCGTCCGATAAATTAAGAAATGACATAAAAGTTCAAAGATTAATTACCCTTATAAGATACGCGTAATTACGCATATGTATTTCAATACGCTTTACTGAATATTAAGGTTCCGGCGAATATTCGCTATCAGATTCCGTTCCGCCATTTTGCCATACAACAACATTAAAAAGTACACTTATCATCTTAATATAGTAAAATACTTATACAAATATCCTAATTCAACTAAATAACACTTCATTCATGCATTTTTAATAATAAAAAACACAAATAACATACCACATTCCCGTAATGAAAACCTTCACATCTCTGCCTTCCAAAACAAAAGAACTGTTTTGAAAAGCGCAGAGACATCGTAATATTTGAAATCCGCGCATATTCGTGCGCACAATACAACTAATTTCTTAATATTTTCTGAAGGAATCAATTCAGGAATCGAACCCTTGAAGGAATAGATTCCAGCAGGAATTGAATCTTAGGAATCGTACTTAACAAAATTGTTAATAATTATCTGTATTAATTTAGATATTATTATAATAATATATTATAATTATTATTATATTATTACTATTATATATTTTTAATATTATTATATTTAATATTATATATTATTATTACTATTATTATTATAAATTTTTATTGTTATTAAATATTTTGATTATTATATTACTATTATACAGGGTGTAAAGGAAAGTCCCTTTACCCTGTAATAAATTGCTAACGGAGCAAGCTAAAGCTATGCAGTTAAGAGCCCTCCTTCTAAAAGGATGAACTCAGAGTCACGATTTTGCGTCATCCAGATGGCGTCCCGAAAAACCTGTCAAAATAGCATGGCATGGGTTCCCATGGCGAGGGTTTATCTTTGGCAAGAAATTTCTCGCGCGGTCCTGGTCATTACCGGTCTGATTTTAAAGGTTGGCGATAAATTCTATCGTCATTGAGCGGAGAGAAGTGCGCGAGAATTCCGAGATAAGGGGGCATCGCAGGTGTCCCTTCCAGAGTGGTATCAAGATCTATATCTCCTCTCTGGAGTACTAGACCATCGGGTTCAGCAATCGCAAATTTTGAACTAATAAAGATATTGAAATAATTCTAACGGATTTGGAATCGTTGGAAAATTCTAGCCCAGTTTCATATAAAATTCAAAGGGTTTTTTTGTTATTTTTTTAAAAATATATTTTTTCTTACCCTTTTTTTATATCTCAGAAAGATCGGAAGACATCCTCAGTGGAAAAGGCGTCAAAACCATTAAAATACTTAATTTTATATATGATAGCTATATTTTTGTGGGGTATACTTGGTTCGATTCAAACTAAATATGCTAACTGTTAAATATTATAATCCATCACGATACATAGCAGTCGATATTTGAAAAGTACTAAGAACTCGATCAGGGACTTAAAATTTTATAATACATGAACATTTATTTTTATTACAATTACATGGAACATACAGGGTGTCCCAAAAAAGACTGACACATTACATTTTAAAAATCAATAACTCAAAAACTAAAAAAGATAAATATAAGTGGTTTTTTGAATTCTACTCTAAAGACCAAATAATTTTATGATATATATTTTCGTAAATCGTAGTTCAAAAATCCCCCGACAGGTGGGAGCACTATTTTCCATTATCTCCTATGGGGAGATTGATACTTTTATGCCCTGTCGGGTGATTTGGGAACAATGATTTACGAAAATTTATGTCATAAAATTCGTAGGTCTTATAAGTAGGATGCAATAAACCGCGTATTTTTATCTTTTTTAGTTTTTTAATTAAAAATTTTTAAAAAGTGTCAGTCTTTTTTGGGACACCCTGTACAAAAAGGTACAAACAAAACACAAAACTAAAAAATGTACATAATACACATATACTATAAAAAATAATAAAATTATTTGAATTACTCGGGGGTCAACAGTGACCCAAACGAGTAACTAGAATATAAGTGATTAATTAAAATTATTTTAAATTACAAATACATTATACATGAATGATATTAATTTTAAAAATTATATTAATTATTAAATGAAGTACAAGTGGACCACCGTGAGGTGAGCTTCAGTTTAGTAAGTCTGAATAAAAAAAAAGAGCGTTTGAAGGGAAAAAATCAAAACAAATCTTCACTTTTATCTATTGTCATAACAAAGAGTTTTAGTTGTTTCATAAATTTAAAAGAAGATCCTTCTGATTTTAAGTTTTCGGGTAATGCATTTAAGAATTTAGATGATAAATAAACAAAAATTTTATGAAGGATTTCTTTTTTTGATTTAGGCACGGAATATAAGATTTTTTAACGTAAATTTCGTAATTCAGAGCTATTGTCCTATCTAACAAAATAAATAACGGTTTTAAAGAAAAAAGGTGGCGAATTGGCAAGATATTCAATTTTCGGTATAAATTAATTAATATTGTCTGAGCACTGAGTGAAGCACTGAGCCTCGTTTAAAACACGGTAATTTACTAAAGAACTGACATCCAACTGAATCTAAAAAGGAAAGTCTTATAATTAAAAAAAGAATTTAAATTTTCAACTTTTTAAAATAAGAATGTTAATTCTTGAGTGTGCCAACGTGATATAAGTAAACCCTTCCTAACCCTTCCGCGGATGCTTCGGGGCCGATAACTATTTCGATGATGACTGTTGGACGATAACTCTTTTCCTAAAAATTATTACTGCATCGACATCAAATTTGGGTTCTTGGCGGAAGTTAAAAATTTTACATTCTCATGGAAAATTTTCTTGGCAGCCGATCGAAAACTCATTCAATAGATCCCCGGAACATATGTTATGTATCAAGTTTCATAGCATCATTAAAAAATGCACAATGTTTAAGTTGCACCTTGGACTACAATAAAGGTGATATTTTGCTAATATCAGATTGTACCGATTGGACTACAAAGTCCAAAGACCTAAAGCCAAAACATTTGCGTTCCACTGTTTACGACCCCCATTTCATACCCCAGGGTGAAGAGAGACGGGTTTGAAACACAACACCATCACCCCCTGGCGATTCTTTCTCCCACTGACCGAACGCAGCGAGAAAAAAAATGAAAGAGGTTTCTGCTTGAGTGGACACCTTCTCTTCCTGGGCTACGCAAAAAACCTACCATATTTCCGAGATTCCACACACCCTTATTCCGTCCATTGTTTGATAAGTTCATCGCAAAAAATTAGTAGAGTTGTAACTTTCATTAAAAAAATAATTCTAAATAATATACATTCGTTTTAATTAGATTGTAAGATTTACCTGTACTTTTAAAGATCATTATAATTAATTGACTATTCAACTTACTCTGTAATTTGGATTACTCATTGGATTACAACTTACTTTGTAATTTGGACTGGCGAAGCCCATCTTGAAAACACCAGAATTTTTTTTAAATGGACTGGCGAAGTCCATCTGCAACACACGAGAATAATTTTCTTTAAAAATGGACTGGCGAAGCCCATCTGTAACGCACCAGCTGATATTTATAAACAAACTGAAACCCGGGCGAATCCCGGGTCTAGCGCGTCAGCGCTACTGCATAACATTAAAATCTATCCATTTATTTAGCATAAACATAAAAATCTATCCATTTTTACCCGGCTGGGTATATTGTCATAGCACGCAGTGCTACACATTTAAACTGGCAAAGCCCCTCTGCAACACGCCAGTTATTAAAAAACTGAAACGGGTCTAGCTCGAAATAAACATGGTCTTCTTTTGTTTTAAATTGTTACTTGACAATTCCTCCTCATCTATGGCTAATGTATAAATTCTCTTAATTTCACCGAATGTTTATAATTTTACTTTTTCAAGTACCATTCATTCATAGAACATATTTTAAAAACCTTCCCAGTTCCCCGCTTTTTAACCTTTGAGAATAAACTACATTTATAAAATAATTAAAAAGTAATTTAAGAAAAATCTAAATTTGATGAAAGTGTTATCCTTATTTATATTCTTGGATTTATTTTTAACAGGATTATTTATTTTCCCGCTGTATGTTTTAAGTAAAAAAAATAAAAAGGATCCCAGAGTAAATAAACAAATATAGAAGTTAAATAACAATTGACCTTGTGTTTCGATCATCAATTTTCCATTCCGAGGTAAAAGCACTTTTGGGCAATTCCACCGTAACTCACGCTACATTTTTTTCAAAATTGCAATTTCAAATAATTTTTTAATATAGATATAACTATTATTTTCTTTCTAAAAAAATCATACATATTGAAATTTATGCTATTAATTTAAAATAAGTATTGCGAATCTTTTAAGCATTTTATTACTATAAAGTTTATGAGTATATTTAACAAAAGAGTTGTAAAACTAATTAATTTATTTTTAATTTTCAAAATAAAAAAATATATTTTTCATTAACAAATTAACCTTTAAAACAAGCAGTTCTAAATATTGATTTTAGATGCTGATATTCCGATAAAAATAATGTTACACAAAATTTAAGCAATGCAAAACACAATTAGATCAATACTGCATAATTATGTATTCCCTAAAATAATTAGAAAATTTCACTATTTAATTTTTCGTGATCATGTCCCTGTTCATATGGAATAGCCCTTTTATATAACTTATAAAATATATAAGAAATTAAATTTGACTTTAACAAACATTGACTATAAGTAGTCCTCCCTTTTTGAGTTCACGTTGGAGGTCTTTCATGACGCCGTCATCGTCAGTCTGCGTCTCCGATAACGGCGTCTATAGGGTGTTCGCCTAGGGGTATCGTAACCTACCGGAATAATATTCCCCTTTATGGGTGGTCAAGTCGAAAGACCAAGATTAACAGGGAGGGGATATCTTCCAATGAAATAATCATTAGAGGAAAAGGGGTAGTTGGGTAAAGTAGGAAGCGTTTATTTTTCACAGGGGGAAGGAGTTTGATCACCTGAACACGTCATGTATCCTAATGAATCTTTAAAGACTGTCATTATTATTTTCATGCATTCTGTATTTACTTATCCGGTAAATAGAGTTTCTTCTGAACGACTTGGCACCGTTTACAATATAATTTTGGAATATTTTTGTTCAACAATTTTTTCTGTTATTTTTTTACGGGGATTATGCGGTTAAATGTAGAAATCATTCAAAAATATTTATGCTTGACAAGTGAATGGATTTAATACCATGGTAAAATAAGGTGTAATAAAATGTATTGAAAATTTTAAAAAGAAAGCTATAACTACACCCGTGCAAGGCCGGGCATATAAGCTAGTGAATTATAAAAACCGGAATGGATAATTGCAATCAAATTTTTTTAATCTTACTGCATTCCGAATGGCCTAAAACCTCCACAAAAATTTTTATTTACCTTTCAAAGCCCTAATACTTAAAGTTATTTTCAATTAAAAATAGCTTCTTTTCAGTCCGAGCTGAAACAGTTTGTGTCGTCATGCGTACCTTGTTTACTATCATTCCGCTTTGAAACAACACTGAGCTATAAAACAAACAAGTTAGTTTTATAGCTCAGTGTGAAACAATGAGCTCTAGTTTTTTTATAGACTAGTGTTTCGATGAAAACACTAGTCCCACATTTCCAAGAGACACCATGTGACTTCACCCGACCCGATTAGGAGCTCTCTGATATAAAATATCTCATAATTAACTGAAAAAAAATTGTCAGAAAAAACTAGCATATTTTTGGAATCAGGAGAGAATTCTTAATAAATTAAAGTTGAAAATTTAGAACTTTAAGAGATGGTGCAATTCTTCATTGTCAAAATAAAATGTGACGTCCGAGGAAAAAATGGAGGTCTCAAAAAGATTAAGATCAGGTTAAATAATCCAAACATAATTCAAAAAGGTTTTTTTTCTGACCAGTGGTATCGATTGGCATATTTTGCAATTAAGAAACACTTGTAAAATAGAAATGAAATGCATTCTATAATGACAAAATTTTACAAACTATTCTATTACAATTTAAAAGATAAAAAAAAATTTGAAAAACTTTTTTGAAAGTGAAAAAATCATGAAAAATTTAACCTTTATTATTTTGATGCATTTATGAAGAATCGTATTCTGCGGAAAATTTACTATAAGAATCACGCACAGCCATCAAACTTTCTTTTACCATTAGTTCCTCGGTTACCCCATTTTTGAGCTATCTTTCTATAGCATAGTACACATGAACAAAAACACAAAAAAACAACAGGGCAGGGGAAATCCTACCCTTCTTTCAAGAAGGTAATAAAATCACCCCTCTCTCCGTCGCAGAGATAGAGAACAGAGAAGAAACCACACGCGGGCCATAAATCAGGGCTTGGATATAGGGTTGCTGTAATTATCCGTTTTAAGCAGAGAAAAATTTCTTCAAAACGCTTTTAAAAATATATTTTTAAAGTTTTTCACAAAAGTATGGTTATGAATCAGTGAAGAAAAACATAGTGCAGGATGGATTTTCATTTTCAAGTCGTTTTTCCGAAAATATCTAGGTGAAATTAGCTGTTTAAAAGACGATCAAGCAATTCATGAACTTTCAAAAATTATTTAAAAATACTAATAATGCAAGTTTAACTACCAATTCAAAAATCCCTCCTAGAGATTTAATGGATCTTGCGTATAAAGCAAAAATTGAGCATGTGCGATAAAAATTTGAGGCTAAAACATAGTTCCGCAGATTCTCCATTGGATAACATGGGAATCGGTCGAGGGGGGGGAATTTGGAAGGAGGGCTCTTAAGGTAACGGTATGGTAAAGTGACTATGCGCGGTACGATCCGTTAAAGCCTGTAGATTTCATCGTTACGTCAGAGAAACTTCTCTCTGCGCAAGCTCCGGAACTTGCACACTAGGGTGGAGCGAAAAAACTTTTTTTGGAAATTTAAAACGCCTGATGTGGGAATAGGTGCCATTTACGATAAAACTTAAAAATTCAAAACTTGAGTTCGATCAATTAATATCTTCAGGTTCCACATTCACGTTAAAGTTTCGACGTTTCATCAAATTTTTCGTAAAAATGGTTATAAATTATTCCCAAACAATTTTAGCTCCTTTTTCAAAGCATAGCTGGTTTATTTTATTTTCTTCCCAGGTCAAAATTTATGCTGGAATTTCTTTGCTAGACAAGCATGGCATGCTATATTTAAGCTAGGAAAAATAGCATAAACTAGCATTAATGTTTGCTAGTTCCAGCATAATCACCTAGCATGCCAAGTCGTGTATTGGCCCACTTTTTATGCTACCTAGCATAAAAAAAACTAGCATGTGTTGCTAGGAAACGATCATTTTTTCCAGCATGTGTTGCTAGGTAATATTTGGTTTTCTAGCATGTGTTGCTCGATAATGTTTGCTAGTTCCAGCATAATCACCTAGCATGCCATGTCATGTATTGGCCCACTTTTTATGCTACCTAGCATCAAAAAACTAGCATGTGTTGCTGGATAATTTTTGCTTGTTCCAGCATAATCACCTAGCATGCCATGTCATGTATTGGCCCACTTTTCATGCTACCTAGCATCAAAAAACTAGTATGTGTTGCTGGATAATGACCGCTATTCTAGCATGCGTTGCTATAAAATGACCACTATTTTAGCATGTGTTGCTAGAAAATGACCACTATTCCAGCATGTGTCGCTAGAAAATTATTGATTACATAGCATGCGTTGCTGGAAAATGGACTCCATCATAGCATGTATAGCTGGAAAAGGTTCGCCATCCTAGGAATTGTTGCTAGAAAAAGCTTGCTATTCAAGCATAAATATCTAGCTTGTGCTTCTAGGAAAAGCTTGCTAATCTAGCATGCAAAAACTAGCTTGTGCTGCTATTAAAAGCTTGCTATTCTAGCATAAAAATCTAGCTTGTGCTGCTAGGAAAAGTTTGCTATACCAGCATGCAAAAACTAGCTTGTGCTGCTATTAAAAGCTTGCTATTCTAGCATGCAAAACTAGCTTTTGCTGCTAGGAAAAGCTTACTATTCTAGCATGCAAAACTAGCTTTTGCTGCTAGGAAAAGCTTGCTATTCTAGCATGCAAAACTAGCTTTTGCTGCTAGGAAAAGCTTGCTATTCTAGCATGCAAAACTAGCTTTTGCTGCTAGGAAAAGCTTGCTATTCTAGCATGCAAAACTAGCTTTTGCTTCCTAGCATACAATTTCTAGCTAGTGTTGCTAGAAAAAATTTGCATTTTTACAGCCTATCACATTAATTTTCTAAATTAAGTTATAATTATTCCTTAAGAGCAATTTTACCTTATCGGTTCTTTTATTTATTTTAGCATTTTTATACAGGCAATTGTACATAATTAAAATAATTATAATCATGAATTTATTTTCTTTGGAAACAAAAATATAGAATAGAGCTTAACATTTAAAAATATTTATTTAGAGCTTCAACATTTTAACAAATATGGTTAAAATATAATATACTAGGCTGTGGGGAGCCTAGTGGTTAAGGCATCGGCCTTGGGATCGGAGGGTCCCGGGTTCGATTCCCGACACCGCTGAAGACCCACCGAGTATATGCGGAGTACGTGCTCGTTAAATCTGTGGGTCCGAAAGTCCTGAGGTCGGTCATGGCGCAGTTTACCTTGGGTACAGGTGTCTGGAGACTATTTCCCTCCCCTTCAGACGCATGTCAAAATTGTGGAGGTGGCGATAGATGGTGGCGTCATCTATCATCCGAGGCTTAAGTCGGACTCCTGCCTTTCATGGGCCTCACTTTCTCAGGAGCCGCACCCCCTTTGCCTTAAATCCTGTACGCACTGCGGATGGAGCTTGGATATTCCAAGTGGCATTAGAAACAACAACAACAACAACAACAACAAATATCCAATACAATGTTTTTCTTTCTTAGGCCAGTCCTTTTTATGTTCTTCAGATATTTTCTCATTTGATCTGAAATAGAAATAGAACATGAAATGACAAAAAAATGACTACAAATGCTAAATTAAAATGTACTTTGAAAGGTCCCAACCTAGAGTACCCAACCATAAAAATTAAACTTACACATTTCCTCACTCATATACTTACAATTGCAAATTTTCTTTTAAAGAGGAGAAACATTAGATGAGACTGGTGTTAACTTTATGGGGGGTCTCAAAGAAAATGCAGAATATATTTTTATACAGCCCAAGCAGTTTCTATTCTATTAAAATTTCCACAACTATATTTTTTATTTCTTTATTACGACAAGCATTTCCATGACTTCAAAGCCCACTTAGATATTTAAAATTAGTGACTAAGAGCACCGATTTTAACTATCAAAAATTGGTGACTCATAACATCTTTTTGAGAGCAAAATAGGGTTTATCCACAAATTTAAGTTGAACCTGTTTTTATGTGGTGATATAATAGCTTCAAAAATTAATTTGTGAAGACCCCATAAAATTTAAACATGCATCTCAGTGAATTTTTTCTATTTGAAAATCAAGCAGGGGAAAATTGGTCTGATTGAAAATTTAAAACTATGAGGGCCAGATAAAAAATTATTATCTGCATTTTCTTAAGTTTAAATTAAATTAATCTAATTTACATCCTCACAAAAGGAAAATTTGTATTTGGAAGTATGTGTCTAAATGAAATATTTAAGAAAATAGCCTGTTTTACACTATTTAAAAACACCCTGTATACCCCCTTGATACTGTGCTTTATTTAAATTGGAATTTTCATTCTAATAAAATTTGGGTAGAGTTCATTATGAGGGTTAAATTTCCAAAAACCATTCCTTGAGAAACACCTTAGGGGAGAGCGGGGAAGAATGGGACAAATTTCACATTTTTGTTAATATTGAAAAAAATTAACATTTTTCAATCCTGTAAGTTTAAAACCAATAATTGAACTCTTGGTTACATTATAATTTCATGTATTCAATGAATTAGCCATCATTTAAACTCCAAGTTTTTACGAATGCATGTATTTTGTCCCATTCATTCCTGTGGTGGGGATGAACCCCACCACGGGGATGAATTGGACGGTTGAAAAAAAGTTCAGAAATTAAAAAAATAAATTATTTTTTAAACACTGAATTTGTTATTAAAAAATAACAAAGTTATTTTTATTAAAGTATAGTAAATGTGTTTTCCCATACCTATAGTAACTTATTGTTTTGCTTCTATAATTATTAAAAAATAATTTAACTTAAGCTAAAAATTTTACTGTATGATAAAAGAGCACTTATATTAGTATAGTTTAAAATTTAAATGGAGAAAATCCATGCATTTTTTCTTTGTCTAGATTTGGTTTTTTAAATATAAGTGGGTATGGGGATGAATGGAACAGTTCCATCATCACTTCATTTCCTGTTTTAAAAAATTTTCATGAATAGGATGCTATATTCAATTCATTTAAGTAACACATAACTAAATAAGTCAGTTAAGTAATGCAACTCAACGCTTGCCTGTAGTTGGTAGACTTAATTTGTATTTGTACTAAAGTTATGTTTAAACTAAACTTGTATTTTATGTTCCAAACTAATGTGTGAATATGCGAAGTCTTAATGAGCAAATACTTGCAACTTTCATCTCAAATATGTTATGGTTAAACTGTTATTCAAACAAGTTAGGTTTTATGAAGTTAGGTCCCATTTTTATGACAGTTCCTTCAGAATGGCAGGAAAATGTAACCACAGGAATGGAATGGCTTTGGTGGTTTGGTCTAGGCATCAAAAATTATCTATTTGCACTCCTAAAAGTATAAACCCATAAAAAAGCTAGTAGCATTAATAGAAATAACACAAACCTCAACCACTGAGAGCTGAAAGAACAAAAGGACTTGTGTTTGTGTTAATTTATACAAAAATAGAAGCTGATGTTAATGAACACAATTTCTTGAATAGGTTAGGTATACTAATCTTATGGCTGAAATAACAAAATTTAAAGCGAAATGGGAAAACACATTTAGTAGCCTAATTTATCCAAAAACAGAAGCTGATGTTAATGAACACAATTTCTTGAATAGGCTAGGTCAGGGATTCCCAATAGGTGGTCCGCGGCCTGTGTCCAAGGGGTCCACGAAATGTCACCGAGAAATTAAGTATTTTTTTTATCTTCCTTAATTTAAAGTAACCATTATCCTACTCAGCAGTTCATTTGTTAGTTTTGTTAGTTAATTGTCACTGTAGTACAAATAGATTAATGTAGGTAGCGCAGCCTCTGTTTACCACCAAAGATGGTTTTTTGCAATTTTTTATTGACTAAAATACGATAGTTTCGGTTTTGAATGCGATTGAAAATTTAAGCCTTTAAGTTTAAGGGGTCCTCGTCAGTAAATTAATTGTAAAGGGGGTCCTCCGTAAAATTTTATTGGGAACCCCTGGGCTAGGTACTATATGGCTGAAATAACAAAAATTTAAAGTTAGTTAAGGTATAAAAAATTGAGCTGTCCCGTTCATCCCCACTCTCCTCTATATATTTTATAAACACTTAAGACAAATTTTACTTACTTTTAACTGGCCTTCAGGCTATTTGATGGTACGCAGATAAGGCACTCGTCTTTAGCAGCCATCCCGATGCAGTGGAGGTGGGCCTAAGGTAAAGGATAAAAGTTAATTCAATGATTACAAATCTTATAATTAAGACAGGGATGCTGAATTGTAAAAAAAATTTCTTGGAAGATAATGTTGATAATAAGGGTTTTGTAAATCCTTTCAGGGCGGAATCATAAACTCCTGAGACATCCCTAGGAATATTTAAATGTGTTGCCCCGAAATACTTAAGGGGCCGTTCAAATATTACGTAAGCACTTTTTTGGTCAATTTTAAACCCCCCCCTCCCCCCTTGTCAGCAAAGATAAGCAAACCTCAAACCCCCCCACCATAATTACGTAAGAAACTGCCGGACCCCCCCCCCCGAAATTTTGACATCTCTTTTAGCAGGTAGTTTTTTTTCTCCATAAAAATTAGGTGACATACAGTGAGCGGTCTTTTTGTGGTGTAAACCAAAGGGTTCAAAAATGAGGCGAAACACTACTTTTTAGGGTTACAATTTCAAAATGTATGTGTGGTCCATGTCCAGAAAAAAGTACTTACGTCAGATTTCCCAGTTCAATTTTTTGTTACATTTATTTTTGGTTGAGTTTTGAAATTATTTATGCAAGAAACAAGAGATTTTTGAAATATTCAGCATCTTATGTAAGCATCACTCAAATCCGCCCCTCCCCCCTTGTCAGGAAAAGTAAGCAAAGAGCAAACCCCCCCTTAGGTGCTTACGTAATATTTGAACGGCCCCTAAGTTCGGGTAAAAAAAGGTGAAGTATTTTGTATTTTTTAAAAATATGTACAGCCATTTAAAAACGATAAAATTTTAATATTTGAAAATTAATATGTAGTCTGCATGACAAAAATAGCTATACCTTAGAGGGTTAAATTTCAAAAACAATTCCTGGAGAAAACCAGAAACACACTATATTTTACACATACTTATAAAGACAAATGTTACTTACTTCTTACTTTATCCATTTGGCTATTAACTTTATCCTTTTATCCATTTGGTGCAGATTGGCAAACGTCTTCAGCAGCCAGCCTGATGCCGTAGAGGTGGGCCTGCAGGTAGAAGACAAAAGTTAATTTAATGATTTGATTACAAATCTTATCATTTAGACAGGGATATGGAATTGTAAAAACTTATTTCTTGGTAGATAATAAATAAGGATTCCATAAATTGTTCAAGGGATTAGCCGTAAATTCCAGGGCCACCCATAGGAATGGCAAGAGGTTAATTTTTTCAAAATACAGCATCTGGTTCAAGTATAAAAATTTGAATGTTTTGAAAAATATGTAGTCTCTGCATGACTGTAAATCTTATTATAACATATATTCATTATGACGGTTAATTTCCAAAAATAATTCCTGGATATAAACCCAAAAACACCTTTTACAAACATTTAAGACAAGTGTTACTTACTTTTAACTTTATCCCTCCAGGCTGTCCATTAGTCCTTTATTGTTGGTTATTTGATGGTGCACAGATAATAGGTGCACATGTCTTCAGCAGCCAGCTAAATGCAGTGGAGGTGGGCCTGCAGGTGGAAAAAAAAATTCAATGGTTATGAATCTAATAATTTAGACGGCTACTGAATCGTAGAAAAACTATTTTCACATCTGTAGTAAATTCCTAGGCTATCCTCCTTCTTATCTCTTACTGTCGACTCGTTGTTGTGATGTGAAACTGTTTCAACAGCAAAAAAATTAGATCGAGAGGGTAGCGGTAGCATACTTAAATTACATGCCTATAAAAATAACTGAAAATAAGAATTAAAAAGTGATAACAATCTCACTATTAAAGGAGAATTATTGTATTTCATATTATAATAGTTAAAAAAATTTTACATGTAACTCAATTTTTGACAAGGGGGAGGGAGGAAGGTTTAAAAGTGACATCACATCCTGCAGCTGAAACTCAACAAAAAACCCTTATAATCGTTAAAGCGACCGTACACTTATTGTTCTCTCAAAAGGTATCTTAAACATACATGTGATTACTATAACAATAAATAGGCAGAAAATATTTTTAAAAAAATTCTAGATGGCACATTTTTTCTAATATTATCTATGGCACTCAAATTTTCTTTCATTTTAAATAGAGTGGGTCCATAGGCTTTTACTTCCCGTGATCTACGATTCGATATGATAGTCATATTTTTCAGCTTAAATATTAACTGGTCTTCATATTTGTCGTGATAAAAGGGTGAATTTTTGAAGCCAAACTTAGCTGCTAATCTTTCTACAATTTGGAGGCCGAGAGAGAGTACAGTCCAGGAATGGTTCAGATTTTACTAGACTAAATGAGGGTACTTACATGAAAGCAGGGAGCGAAATGGCCGCCCAGGTCAAAATTTATGCTAGGATTTCTTTGCTAGGCAAGCATAGTATGCTATGTTTAAGCTAGGAAAAATAGCATACACTAGCATATATGTTTGCTAGTTCTAGCATAATCACCTAGCATGGCATGGTCTGTATTGACCCACTTTTTATGCTACCTAGCATAAAAAAACTAGCATGTGTTGCTAGAAAATCAGAATTTTTCTAGCATGCGTTGCTAGGTAATATTTGGTATTCTAGCATGTGTTGCTGGTTAATGTTTGCTAGTTCCAGCATAATCACCTAGCATCCCATGGTGTGTTTTGGCCCACTATTTATGCTACCTAGCATAAAAGAACTAGCATGTGTTGCTGGATAATGACCGCTATTTTAGCATGTGCTGCTATAAAATGACCACTATTCTAGCATGTGTTGCTATAAAATGACCACTACCCCAGCATACGTTGCTTGATAATGATCGTTAACCTAGCATGCTTTGCTGGAAAATGACCACAATCATAGCATGTATTACTGGGAAACGTTTGCTATCCTAGCATGTTATGCTATAAACTGTTGCTATTCTAGCATACACATCTAGCTTGTGGTGCTAGAAAAGATTTGCTAGTTTTTACTTTTTTATTATTACCAATTAAGTACTTTTCTTTAATTAAGTAGTTTTAATTCATTCTGCATACTTATACATTATAATTTATATACTCATTCAATATAATTTATTCTTATACATTTAACCTACAGTTAACATTCCTGTTCTAATTTTTTTAAACTATTTTAGAATTTTTAAGCAGACAATTGTTTATAATTTAAAACAATTAATTTTCTTTGGAAACAAAAAAATGAATAAAGCTTAACATTTCAAATTATTTATTTAGAGCTTCAACATTTTAATAAATATCAAGTACAATGTTTTTCTTTGATCTCAGGCAGGTCCTTTCTTCTTTATTCAGATATTTTTTCATTTGATCTGAAATAGAAATAGAACATGAAATAACAAAAAATGACTATGAAGGCTTAATCAAAAAAACTTTTAAAGGTTACATCCTAGTGTAAACTACCTTTACAGTATGTAATATGCACTTTTCAATTATACCAACTTTTTATAAGATCTCTAAGATCGGGTGGGATTCAGAAATTGATGTTAAGATCACTTTCTAATGAGCTAGAGTAAGAGTTTGCAAATGGCAGAACACGGTTCAAATCCAGACCTTGTGAGGTTATTTCTAGACCACCAAAAATTTAATACTTGAATGAATAGTTTATTAATATTTACAAATAGTAATTTACACACGTTAGAAAAAGCTTTTTCGTAATCTGTAGATTTTTAACAACTGGGGGATGTAAAATTTAATGAAAGTAGTATATTCCAGCATTGAGTGGGGACCATTCCCATAGTATATATGCCTCTTGATTTTAAGCTGTTTAAAATTTGTATCTCCATTCACATAAGATTTGGGGGAGCTAGCTATTCTCAAAAGTTTAATGTCCTTTGCAATATGACTATTTGCCTGAAATATTAAGTTTTTGGCAAACAAGTGCATATTTTTCAGACAGCATTGTTTAGGGCATAAAAACTTGAAAATTATTAACATGTATTCTTTGCTTAGCAAAATATAGCAATAGGGGAGAGCACTTTTTCATTAGAAAGTACATTATTTTTAATGTTTCCCCATATATTTTTAAGATATTGAAACACAAAAACTGATTTTGTTCTTAAGTTAACCACTTTCCAGAAATTTGGGTACCCTTTTTAAAACAAAAAACCTTTTTGTGTTTCCCTTTTATAAAATATCTGTCAACTGAGTTTATAAAATAAAGTTGTAAATAAATTCTGAGCTCTTGTAAATACATTCATAAAAACCTCACAATATTAAAGAATATCATATAAACCATATTTAATACAGAAAGCCATCTTTAGATTAAATGTATCAGGGTGGCTACAGAATCTGAAGAACAAATTTCCCTGACTATAATTTTATATTTTCCCCAATATACATCTACAGGGTTTTCGGCTTTTCCTAATAATTTAAACTAGGTAATAACTTCCCAGTAATTAATAACTAGTTACTTTACACACTTACTTCTATCAAATAGATGTTTAATACAAAAATAATTATAATAACAATTATAACAATACAATTATACAATAATAAAAATAATTATAACAATGTGAATTCCCAATAAAATTGGAGGGTCGGGGGCTCTCCACCAGAAAAATTTTGGAAATTTCCCCCTCATAAAAGCATTTTTTTTATCTCATTTTAAGGAATTTTGGGATTACACCCCAAGTGCACCACTAATTAATTAATGCATAATTATCAAAGTAACCCAGCATGGTATAATAAACAGCAGAATTTTGACGGGAGTTTGGGGGTTCTCTTTCAGAAAAATTTTGGAATTTTGCCCCATAAAGTAGTATATTAATTCATTTATCAAACCCTTTATATAACACAAAATGAAGATAACTCCTCATAAGTCACAGAATTTTCAACGAAAATCAGAGACTAATTTATATCAAAATTTTAAGGAGGGTTGGGGGTCTTAAGTTTTTGGAATTTTTACCCTTAGAAATATTTGACTCATTTTGAAACCCTTTAGATTACATTGCTCCTTGTGAGTCAATTATTGAAAATTTCCCTGATTTTTTAAAATTAAGAATTTCCCCGACTTTTCCAGATGAATGAAATTGCCTGACTGTAGCCACCCTGACACATTCCTGACTGTAGCCCTGATCTGTAACCACCCTGTGTATCCAAATTTGATCATATAAGTTAAAACTGGGGTAATTCTAAATTATTTGAATTTCAAATTAAATACTAGAAATAATTTATGTTAAATTTAAAGCAACTTATTTAATGCATGCATTCAAAATCAAGAAAAGGAACCAGAAGGGATTTTTGAACTGTTCAAATTCAAATGTACCCCAAATTTTTGCGTTCAAAAAGGTCTCTTCCATAATCTTTAACTTGAAGTGTGAAAAATATAATTTTTTGTAACATTTGTTTAAATTGAGAAACAAAACATTTTTGGGCTTAACTATAGTGATGCCACAATAGAATTTAAGGCAAAAATCCAACTTCAAACACTTTCATGATTTTTAATTCCAGGAAAAACCCAGAAACTCCCTTTTTAATATAAAGTTAATCATGATTTAAAAACATTTGAGACAAAAGTTACTTACTTATTTATTTAACGCTCATCCATGGCCTATCAACCATTTTTCAACCTCGACTGGCAAAAGAGGCAAGCATGCGCATGCACTGGAAGTGAGCCTGCAGGTAGAAAACAAAAGTTAATACAATGGTTATGAATATAATATTATTTAGACGGAGTTATAAAATGTAAAAAAAATTCATTTTTGTAGGTAATAAATAGGGGTTTTGTAAACCCTTCTGAGGAGGCATCAATTCCCCAGGCCATCTCGTTTATATTTCCTTACTGTAGATGCTCATTTGTTTGAACTTTATGAATGATTTTTTGTTTAATATTTTATGAGTAATTTGGTTTTTAAAAATAGATTTGCTGGGATGCTAAAGTTTTAACTGAGAAACATATTGGCTCAAATTTAATTTATAAGGTAGTGTAATCAATTTACATGCATGAAAAGATAAATTCTAAAAACAAGAATTTAAAAAAATTAAAAAGTAGGGGAGACCGGGGAGGGATTGGACACTCTTTACAAGAATATTTATTAAAAATTCAGTTTTCCTTGTATTGTATAAATTTGAAACTTTCAAAATATCATTTTGAAACATTTAAACATGTGTAAAAAATATAACCAATGTGATAGCAAATAAAACATAAGATTTATAAACAAATTAAAGTAAGCCTAAAACTGTTTTTTAAAGTAAAATTTCTGATTAATTTTTAAATTATGATTAAAAACCACAAAGATGGAAGTATTTTACACATTTTAAAGATTTATTACAAAAACATCAGGTATATTTCTCTATATTTACTTCGAAAAATCTAACATGAGTGAAAAATACAAAATAGTTAAAATTCTTCTTTGATCTAAAAAAATATGTTTTCAACTGCAATACTAAGCAGTTCCAAAACAAAGGTATCTAAAGAATTGTATGCAATAGCTTGTATTTAGGTATTGAGAGGAATTGGATGTGTCCCATCCCACCCCAATAGCAACAGTTATAAAAAATAGGTTCTTTCAAGAACAGTTGCTTTTAGGTTTAACTCAGATATTTATTCATAAATACATAATTCTGTTTCGAAAACAATATAAATCATTAAGAAAACAACCAAGAATCAGATGGAAAATTCTCTTTGAAACGTGGAATACTTAGTTACTTTTGCTATAGTTTTTCATTCACAAAGTTGTAGGAGCTTGCAACTAAAATAGTAAACAGCAACAAGTATGAAGCCATGGTGGCTTTACCTGCTGGAACACTCGAAAACTAATTTTATTTTTAAAATATTTACTGAAGGTGTCCCATCCCACCCTGTGTTCCATCCCTGCCCGGTCTCCTCTAATTAGTACATTACTCTGGATTTGGAAAATTACTTGCAGACAGAGCTATTACACAGTTTAAATGTGGATGACAATGCTTTTTATTTTTATTTTTTTCAATGGAGGGTTTATATGGTTTTTACCTATCTGAGCCTGACGCAGACTATCAGCTCCCGAATTTGAAGTCGAGCCTCCTAAAAGCATTTCTTAACTGGACTGGCAGAAGAGGCAAGCATCATGCACTGGAAGTGGGCCTGCAGGTAGAAAACAAAAGTTAATCTAATGGTTATGAATATTATTTAGACGGGATGCTAAAATGTAAAAAAAATAATATTTTATTTATTAATTAGGTTCATATATAATCAGGGTTTTCTAAATCCTTCTGGGGAGGCATCATAAGTTCCCCAGCAATCCCTTTTTTATTCTCTTACTGCCTATGTTCATTTGTTTGCACGACAGATTTGTCAATGATTTTTTTCTTTAATATTTTATAAGTAATTTTATTTTTAAAAATATATTTGTTGTGATGTAAAGTTAGCAGGGATTTGTCTAGGATTTTTTTGCCAACTACCTATTTTGTGAAAATTTAAAAATAATTTGTGAAAATAAAATACACGTAATAAAATTATTTGAAAAATAGGTTTTAAAAATCACTTTACATATACATTTTAAGGGGAGTTAAAGTTTTCATATATTAGTATTATTAGTTTAATAATTTGTAAAAATTCAGTTGAATAAATTGTGAAAATTAGAAATTTTAAATTTGTAAAGCTACCGTTTTAACAATCGGCGAATTTGTGAAGCTACCATAAAACAGTAGTAAATTTGTCTTGTAGTAAGTACTTTCATGCACCAAAAACTTGATAAAGAGCACCAAAAAAAATTTTTGGTGCTTAAAAGCACCAAAATAATAAGTAATAGTAACCGATACCAAGTAAGTAAGGGTAACAAACCTGGAAATCGCCTTTTAGAGAATGCTGTGAATAAGATATTAAAAATTACACTTTTCAGGAGATTTGACCATATACTACTATAAAATAGTAACTTTCATTTAAATCAGTTAATTAGATTAATAATATTTAAAATCAGAAAAGAAAAACATATTTTGTTAACTTTTCCCCCAATGTGACAAACCGGGTATTGTTAATAAGGGGCCGTTCAAATATTACGTAAGCACCTAAGGGGGGGGGGAGGGGGTTTGCTCTTTGCTTATTTTTCCTGACAAGGGGGGGAGGGGGGGTATGAGTGATGCTTACGTAAGATACTGCATTTTCGAAAATATCTTGTTTCTTGCATAAATAATTTCAAAACTCAACCAAAAGTAATTTTAACAAAAAATTGAATTAGGAAATTGGACGTAAGCACTTTTTTCTGGGGATGGAACCCCAAACATTTTGAAATTTTAACCTCGAAATAGTGTTTCAACTCATTTTTGAACCCTTAGAGTTACACCCAAAAGGAACAGCTCCTTGTATAAATCACCTAATTTTCAAGGAGAAAAAAACAGTACTTACTAAAGGGGATGCCAAAATTTCGAGGGGGGTCCGGCAGTTTCTTACGTAATTATAGTGGGGGGGTTGAGGTTTGCTTATCTTTGCTGACAAGGGGGGAGGGGGGGGGGTTAAAAATGACCAAAAAAGTGCTCACGTAATATTTGAACGGCCCCTAATGCCTGAATTGAGGCAGGAAGGGTGATAAATCCAATGACATTAATTTATCAATCGGCATTGATTATTTTGTCGGAAATACAAGGGCATGATTAATAATGCCCGGATTTATCACATTTTCCGTAACATTTACACTGTTTCTAATGGAAGAATACAAGAAATGAATATCAAATAAAGCTTGAACACTAAAGGATTAGCTGGGCGCCATATTCCTTATCAGACAATGTAGTGCCCTAAAATTGCTTCTCACAGCAGCCCGGCTTATCCTTACGTTCTAAACCTTATCATGTAACAAATTTATAAACTCTTCAAAATCAAGACATGACATGTACAATGCATTTTATTTTTAAAAGATACCATTTAACTTACTTGAAATAGGAGAAGCGCCATGCCGATCGGCACGCGCCCGCGAACCAAAATGAACAACAACAGCAAATGTTGCGTTGCCATTCGCACAAGACAAATCTAGTAAATTCCCAGTGGGTCAATTTATAGAATAAAAATTATACTCGACTAAAAATACAAAAATACCATCACGCTTTATAAAGGAATCCTAATGAAATTTTAAAAGTAAATTTGCAAAAATCTGTGGTTACTTAAAATGTATACCAGAAAAGCGATACAGCCCATACAATCTGTTTGTTCGTGCGGGGTGAGATTGTGACGCGTGTCTCTTGTTCTTAGTTTACGTTCATTTACCATTGCCCAGCTTTATTTTTTTTACTTAGCTTCATTAAATACTTCAAATTATGTCATTATTTTTTATTTAATTTATATTAATGAATGCATTTTTTTTTCTATTTGCAATTATTATTTACAGCAGGTATTTCACGGTCGAAATAGTACTCTTTTGTCGTTTTGAACCTAATAAACGCAATTTAAAATTTTTTCTTTGACATATTCTTAAAGAGGACCTTAAAATACACTTCATATCGAACTTTCATGCAATTCGTTAAACATTTAAGGGCTTTTCAGAGTCGTAAAAAAAACGGTATTTTGAGTAAAAAACACAAGTCCGAAAAAGCCTAATAATTGGTATTTAATTTTTGGTTTGAAATTTTTTGAATTTTTATTATGGTAGTAGAGTAATATGGTAAGCTTTTTCCAGAGTTTCGAGTTTCCATGGTGATTCTGACGTCATCCACGAATTTTTGAACACATAAGTGATTAACTTGTCTTCATATGGATTCATTACGTTTTTTGGGCTATGAGAAAAAGGGGAAATGCGTAAAAATATAAATAGACCCCCAAGTGTTTTACATCATCGTGTTCACATAATTTAGTAGATTAAGAATATTTAAAGCATAAGGGGTTTGGTTCCTTATTTCTGGAGTTTTTCCGGTTTTATTGGAAAACTTTAATTGGGCGCCACGTCCTTAATTTTAGAGGTAGGGTTCTGAAATTTTAGTATGTGTACCTCCTTAATATTTCCTATTGAATGATGTATGACACTAAGGGATTGGCCCCATATTTAGATATTTTAGAACCGCGTGCTCGTTTTTATTTTCACTTTTTAACACCCCTGACTCCTTTTCTCCAGATGAAACGGAGTTTTTCTAACGTGGTTCAAGGAGTTCTTCAAGAATATGGTTATTAATAAGCTCTCTGATAATTATTTTGGGAGAAATACGTGAAAACAAGTCTTGGATAACCAAAAAATGAATTTTCCGGATTGCACAAATTTTACACCACCTCTTAGATAATGCTATTATTCGAAACACATTTTCGTATGCTTTCAGAAAATATAAATCACTAATCTGGGCTCCTAATATATCCGGCGCTATTCAGCGTCAAAGTCACCACATGTAGGCTTAACGTGCCACGAGGCACCCGTTCAATCACACCTACCATTCAATGCTATGAAAGTAGCTTGAACAGCTTATAAGCATTAAATGCTTGTATACATAGCCTTCCTTGCTATATTTCATCCTAAGCTACCTATATATAGCATCCTTGCTATGAAAGTGGTTTTAACAGCTTAAAAGCATTGGATGCTTGTTAGCTAGCATGCCATGCTGCTTATGGGGTCTAAGACTCACCAGGGTTCTTAACTATGCAATGAGTATCTCTATTTTCGAATAAGTATTACACAAAAAATAAATTTTGGAGAAAATTGAAATTTTTATTATATAATAACTATATCAGTACATAAATATTCAAAATTTTAAATTTTTATAAAAGTAATCAAAAGGAAAAAAATCCCAAATTTTTTCACTGTGAGCAAGATTTTTCAAAATCTATTCAAGTAAATTAAATATTTTTAATCGCAGTTATTTTTAATTCTAATTTTTAAAAAAAGTTATTAACTGATATGAAAAACTTGGTTCTATTTCATGTTTAAATGTGAGGTAAAACTTATTAGGAAACTTAAACGGGTATTTCTATGCAATTTCATGCTAATAACTTGAAAAGGTTTGAAAAATCTTGCACAGAGTGAAAGAATTTAAATAAAGTTTTTTTCTCTTTTAATTGCTTCAATTAAAACTAGCAAAACTTTTTGCTATAACTAGCAAAACTTTTTTAGATGCTTGCTACCTGACATGTCATGCTATTTTTGCGTAAGCTAGCTAGCTAGCATAAAAAAAAGCATAAAATAGCATATAAAGAATCAAGGTACCTAGCTCGCCATGCTATGAAGATAGCTTGAACTGCTAAATAGCATTGGATGCTTGTTACCTAGCATGTCATGCTATTTTGGCGTAAGCTAGCTTCCCTAGCATTGCATAGCATTCCATGGTAGCTAGCATAAAAAAGCATAAAATAGCATGCCAAGGTACCTAGCTCTCCATGCTATGAAGATAGCTTGAACTGCTAAAAAGCATTGGCTGCTTGTTACCTAGCACGTCATGCTATTTTTACGTAAGCTAGCTACATAGCATCATATGCTAGATAGCATAAAAAAGCATAAAATAGCATATCAAGGTACCTAGCTCTTCATGCTATGAAGATAGCTTGAACTGCTAAAAAGCATTGGGTGCTTGTTACCTAGCATGTCATGCTATTTTTGCGTAAGCTAGCTACTTAGCATCCCATGCTGGGTAGCATAAAATAGCATAACCTAGCATACACTTTTAGCATACATAGCAAAACCTAGCAAAAACTAGCATATTTCTTTGCTAGTTCTAGCATAAAATTTTGACCTGGGCGGGGCACGTCTCAGCAGCAGGAAAGCTAGACAAGAAATTAAAGGGCGCGGAGGCAAGTTCAATGATTACTCAAATATCTATTTGTAAGTGATCCGTTTAATTAAGATTAATCAATCATATCTCTGGGTACAAAAATCTCAGAAAAACCGGCTCTTTTGGAGAGACGCACAAGACCGCGTGTTCCTTCTCAGGGGATTTTCCCTTTTCCAGTTCTCCCTTGTTATTGTTTTTCTTCCTCCGCGTTGCCAACCTGCTCTCGCTAAACTAACTTGCAAGCAGAGTCGGCAGGCTGATGGTGTGCTGGGGCTCCATCAGTAGCATCAGCACAATATTACTTCGATGTTTTTTCTGATTTTACTTAAAATTTATTACTAGGCAACACTTGCACCCAGAGTTTTCAGTAAAAACTGATTTGGAAAATAAGAAAGTGGAATTATAGTTTGGCAAGCGGGGGTGAGATTGTGACATGTATCTCTTGTTCTTAGTTTACGTTCATTTACCCTTGCGCAGCTTTATTTTTTTACTTAGCAAATTATGTAATTATTTTTTATTAATTTATATTAATGCATGCATTTTTTTAATATTTGCAAGTCTCAATTATTACCAATTATTATTTACAGGTATTTCAGTGTCGAAATAGTACGCTTTTGTCTCGTTTTAAACCCAACAAACGCTATTTAATTATTTTTTCTTTGACAAATTCTTAAAGAGGACCTCAAAATGCACTTCGTGTTGAATTTTCAAGCAATTCGCTAAATATTTAAGGCTTTTCAGAGTCGAAAAAAAAACGGTATTTCGAGTAAAAAACACAAGTCCGAAAAAGCCTAATAATTGGTATTTAATTTTAAGTTTGAATTTTTTAAAATTTTTATTATGGTAGTAGAGTAATATGGAAAGCTTTTTCCAGAAATTCGAGTTTACATGGTGATTCTGACGTCATCCAGGAATTTTCAAACATAAAAGTGATTAACTTGTCCTCATAGGAATTCATTACGTTTTTTGGCTATGAGAAAAAGAAGGAAAGAGTAAAAATATGAATAAACCCCCAAGTGTTTTACATCATCGGGTTCACATCATTTAGTAGATTAAGAATTTGTAAAGTATAAGGGGATTGGTTCCTTATTTCGGGAGTTTTTCCGGTTTTATTGGAAAACTGTAATTGGGCGTCACGTCCTTAATTTTAGAGGTAGGATTCTCAAATTTTATTATATGTACCTCCTTAATATTTCCTATTAAATGATGTATGACACTAAAGGTCTGGACCCATATTTAGAGGTTTTAGAACCACATGCTCGTTTTTATTTTCACTTTTTAACGCCCCTAACTCTTTTTCTCCAGAAGAAACGGCGTCTATCTAAAAAGGTTCAAAGAGTTCTTCAAGAATATGGTTATTAATAAGTTCTACGACAATTATTTTTGGAGAAATCCTGAAAAATCGTCTTGAAACACTAAAAAATAAATTTTCTAGATTGCACAATTTTTATACCACGTCTTAGTTGAACCTATTGTTAGAAACAACTTTTCTTACGCTTTCAGAAAATATAAACCACTAAGCTGGGATTCAAATATATCCGGAGCTATTCAGCGTCAAAGTCAGAACAAGTAGGCTTAACGTGGCATGACCACGAGGCACCCGTTCCCGTTCGATCAAGGTTAACCTACCATTCAATGCTATGAAGGTAGCTTGAAGATTTAAATAAGCATTGAATGCTGGAACATATAGCATTCCTTGCTATATTTCTTTCTTAGGTATACCTACATAACATGCACGCTATGAAAGTGGCTAATTAACAGCTTAAAAGCATTGGATGCTTGTTACCTAGCATGTCATGCTATTTTTGCGTAAAGACTAACCAGGACTCATAAGTACATAAAAAGATTATCTTGTTTTCGAATTTATTTTGCACAAAAACTAAAATTGAAAAAAAAATTGAAATTTTTACTTCCTTATAACAATATATCAACACATAAATACTCAAAATTTTAAAAGGTTTTTATAATTTTTTATAAAAGTAATCAAAAGGAAAAAACTTCACAACTTCTTCACTCTGCGCAAGATTTTTCAAAAAATATTGTAACTGTACTTAATATTTTAATCAGAGTTTTTTTATTTAAATTTTTCAAAAAAGTTATTTTAACTCAATTTTTTTGGTTCAATTCAATGTTTAAATCTGAGGTATAATGTTAACATCTGAGGTATTTGAACGCAATTTCATATTTACTATATATTATTTTTTCGTTTGCTAGCTAAATAGCATCCCATGCTGGCAAACATAAAAAAGTATATGCAATAGCAAATCAAATTACCTAGCTCTCTATACTATAAAGATAGCTTAAACTGCTAAAAAGCATTGGATGCTTGTTACCTAGCATGCCATGCTATTTTTGCGTAAGCTAGCTACATAGCATCGCATGGTAGCTAGCATAAAAAAGCATGAAATAGAATATCAAGGTACCTAGGTCTCCATGCTATGAAGACAGCTTGAACTGCTAAAAAGCATCGGATGCTTGTTACCTAGCATGCCATGCTATTTTTGCGTAAGCTAGCTACAAAGCATTGCATGGTAGCTAACATAAAAAAACATAAAATAACATATCAAGGTACCTAGCTCTCCATGCTATGAAGACAGCTTGAACTGCTAAAAAGCATTGGATGCTTGTTACCTAGCATGCCATGCTATTTTTGCGTAAGCTAGCTACATAGCATCGCATGGTAGCTAGCATAAAAAAAGCATGAAATAAAATATCAAGGTACCTAGCTCTCCATGCTATGAAGACAGCTTGAACTGCTAAAAAGCATTGGATGCTTGTTACCTAGCATGCCATGCTATTTTTGCGTAAGCTAGCTACATAGCATCGCATGGTAGATAGCATAAAAAAGCATAAAATAGCATATCAAGGTACCTAGCTCTCCATGCTATGAAGACAGCTTGAACTGCTAAAAACCATTGGATGCTTGTTACCTAGCATGCCATGCTATTTTTCAGTAAGCTAACTACATATCATCTCATGGTAGATAGCATAAAAAAGCATGAAATAGCATATCAAGGTACCTAACACTCCATGCTATGAAGACAGCTTGAACTGCAAAAAAGCATTGGATGCTTGTTACCTAGCATGCCATGCTATTTTTGCGTAAGCTAGCTACATAGCATCGCATGGTAGATAGCATAAAAAAGCATAAAATAGCATATCAAGGTACCTAGCTCTCCATGCTATGAAGACAGCTTGAACTGCTAAAAACCATTGGATGCTTGTTACCTAGCATGCCATGCTATTTTTTCGTAAGCTAGCTACATATCATCTCATGGTAGATAGCATAAAAAAGCATAAAATAGCATATCAAGGTACCTAACACTCCATGCTATGAAGACAGCTTGAACTGCAAAAAAGCATTGGATGCTTGTTACCTAGCATGCCATGCTATTTTTTCGTAAGCTAGCTACATATCATCTCATGGTAGATAGCATAAAAAAGCATAAAATAGCATATCAAGGTACCTAACACTCCATGTTATGAAGACAGCTTGAACTGCAAAAAAGCATTGGATGCTTGTTACCTAGCATGCCCTGCTATTTTCGCGTAAGCTAGCTACATAGCATCACATGCTAGCTAGCATAAGCTAGCATACATATCTAGCATGCATAGCAAAAACTAGCAAAACCTAGCATATTTCTATGCTAGTTCCAGCATACAATTTTGACCTGGGTTAGGATGTCAAACAACATTTTAAGGCCTTCCGTGGACTGAAATGGGAGGTAATTTCCAATTTTTCAAGCCCGAAATAAGGGCGCATGCCGTTAAAATAGGCTAGTGACCCAAAAACAAATTTTTGAATATCGCTACCAAATAGAGCTCAAAAGTTGCGTTCTATCCTTATTATCCATAGAAAAATATTTAAAATATTTGTGAAAAATAATTTAGGTGTGTTTTGGTCCTAGAATTTGAAAATATGAATCTTTTGCATGGCGTATAATGGGAAAAGTCTTAATAAATCAAATTCAAGTTTTAAATGTTCTAAAAGCTTATAGTTACCTTACTTTGATGTCTTAATAGTCAAAAAAAAGTATTTACAAGGGTATTGCACTGCGATTTGAGCCAAGAAGTTAAGGCATACAGCTTAGAATCGCCAAATGAGAAAAAAAATTTTATTTTTATACTTATTTATATTTATTTTTTCAGGTAAGAGTATTAAAATTACTTATAATAAATCCTAAATTTTTCCTAATTATATATAACACCAATCATAACCTTTTATTTGACATTTCGTCGCTTTAAATTTGAAGACTTGTTATAAAAAGTGATTGTCCAGGTTAAGGTTGGGAATAAAATGCCCACAGTGCAATATAACGTTTTTTCGTCTGTTTTCTGCAAAAATATCAACTTGAGTGTTTTAAAAGCATTTATGTAAACAAGAATGTGTATTGCAGACTCAATAAAATATTTTAACTTAAAAGTTTATAAATTTTGGGATTTTTAAGTTTTTTCATTCAAATATGCATTTTTAGGCTGTTAACTTGATTATTAAAAATTTAATAAAGAACTCAAAAGTATTATTGACTATTAAGACATCAACGTAAGGTAACTAAGCTTTTAGAACATTTAAAACTTGGATTTGATTTATTAAGACCTTTCCCATTATACGCTATGCAAAAGATCCATATTTTCAAATTCTAGGACCAAAACACACCTTAATTATTTTTTACAAATTTTTTAAATATTTTTATATGAATGAGGAGGATAAAACGCAACTTTTGAGCTCTATTCGGCACCGGTATTCAAAAATTTTTTTTTCGGTCGCTAGCCTATTTTAATGGCATGCGCCCTTATTTTGGGCTTGAAAAACTCGAAATTACCTCCCATTTCAGTCCACGGAAGGCCTTAAAATGTTGTTTGACATCCTAAGAAAATAAAATAAACCAGCTATGCTTTGAAAAAGGAGCTAAAATTGTGTGGGAATCATTTATAACCATTTTTACGTAAAATTTGATGAAACGTTGAAACTTTAACGTGAATGTGGAACCTGAAGATATTAATTGATCGAACTCAAGTTTTGAATTTTTAAGTTTTATCGTAAATGGCACCTATTCCCACATCAGGCGTTTTAAATTTCCATAGTTGGTCATTTTTGGCTAGTTTCACTCCACCCTATTGCACACACTTAGCTTCTACTCAATGGTGCTGCCATCTACATTTGAACTTACCCGTTATTAGCACAGGCAGTAATTTTTCTGTATAAATGATCGCTGTAAGACAGTGGCGAATCCAGGATTTTTGTCTGGGGGGGGGCTGAGTTTCACAAATAACTTAATTGCTATTATGGGCTCTTGAAATATAAATGTAAGCAACTGAAAGGGGGAGGGTTTTTTTTCGTAAGGTTTAAATTTTGGTGCACTAAGATTCAAAATTGTGTTAAAATGTCAACTCCGAGTAAAAAGGGGGAGGGTCTGGGGGTCCTCCCCCAGAAAATTTTTGAAAATTTGCCCCTCAAAAATAGTGTTTTGCTCATTTTGAAGCCTTTTAGATTCCACCCAAAGAGCACCACTCATTGTAAGCGGCAGTATTTCCAAGGAAAAAAAATTATAGTTCTAGGGGGTTTAAGGGTTCCTATTCCAGAAAATGTTTTGAATTTTGCCCCTTAAAGTCGCATTTTAACTCATGTTGACACACTTTAGGTCAGCGTTTCTCAACCGGGGTTCCGCGGAACCCTGGGGTTCCGCGAAGCTTCCTCAAGGGTTCCGCGAGGGATCCGAAAATCTTTTTTTTTGTTCTGGTTTACATTTAGAATAACCCTAAACAAATTAGCCATCAGGTAGCCGAATGTGAGCAAGTGTTTTTCCGTTGAAAATTTTCTTCTGTAGCCCTTGGGTTTCTACAAAGAGTTTGAAAAGAAGACAAACATTAGTTTGAAAGGGAATTACAAAATAAATTTCTGAGGGAGGACCCCTGTCCTCCTTGAAATTTTGGCACTAATTATATTTTCCCCTTGAAAATTCTGTGTTTTACAAGGAACTGTTCTTTTCAGATGTAACCCAAAGAGTCTTAAAATACACTGAAACTCTACTTTAGGGGCAAATATCGAAAAATTTCTAAGGAGAACTCACAAACTTCTATCTAAAATTTTGACGTCTGTTATACAGCGATTTTCCCTTGCACATTCTGTTGTTTCAAGAAGCTTTTCTCCTTGTGTGTTTCACTGGAGAAACAGTTTGAAAGGAGATATAACACTAGTTAAAAGGGTAATTTTCAAAATAAATTCTGAGGAAGCAAGAAAAAATATTGTTGCATGGCAGTGGCGTTTATAAGAGGGGGACCGAGGGGGCCCTGCCCTTCCCCGAAATTTGGACTAGGCATACTAAAACACGTTAAAACCCTGTTATTTATGGTGAAGTTTTCAAAATTTTTCTGGGGGAGGGCCCCCAACCCCCCCTTTAGTACATGAAATTGTATTATTTTAAATTTTTTTAAAAACTTTCATGAAAATTAAAATCCCACCTAAAAATACATATCCGAAATTTGAACTAAATGTACCAAAAACGAGTTAAAACCTAGTTTTAAGGGTCAAATTTATTAAAATTTTCTGGGGGAGGACCCCCAAACCCCCCTTCCAACTTGGAACTTTAGTAATTACAATTTTTATTATATTAAGTTCTTTTGAATGCAAATTTCCCGTAAAAATGCATTAAAAAGCTACGTTAAACCTATTTTAAATATGCATTGGAGGGGCTGAGTAATAATTTTGGTCCCCTTCCGAAATAAACTTCTATACCCCACTGTTGTATGGACGCTAGGGTTCCCCGGAACGTGGACATAATCAAAAGGGTTCCGTGAGAGTAAAAAGGTTGAGAAACGCTGCTTTAGGTTACATCAAAGAGGATCACTCCTTGTAAATCCCTCAAAGTTTCAAGGAAAAACCGTACTTATTAGTTTCCAAAATTTCGAGGGGGTTTGGGGGTTTTCCCCCAGAAAAATTTTGGAATTTTTACACTTAAAAGTAGGGTTCCGATTCATTTTGAGACCTTTTGGGTAACACCACCGAATGTCCGCAACGTGTTGAAATTTCTTTTTTGGCTTTATTGCTATTACTAAAACTTGAATGTCTTATTCCTGGGAGGGGGGGCTGCAGCCCCACAGCCTCCACTACTGGATTCGCCACTGCTGTAAGAAATTTGCATTTCCACTTATTTAAAGAAAAATAGATTGATTTTTTGAAGATAATATAGTTTCAATCATCCGTTAAAAAAATTACTGTAAATGTACACAGGTTTTGCAAAATTTCATTTTAAAGTTATATAACTACCTCCACAAAAACCCACTCTATTTCTATTTTAAATGAACTAATATTTTTCTTCCATAAATAATGAGTAATTAATGTTTAAATTTTAAAAATACTTCAAAAATAATTTCTTTATGTAGTTTGATGTAATTTGAACACAATTTTATTTTTCCATTGTATTCCTAAATTTTTATTTTAAAATAGTTTGATTTTTTAACATAAAATTATCTCTTCTGTACAGCCACTGGACTTCAGTACTTATTTATAAATTACTAGCAGATATGCCCGGCACCGCACACGGGTGAAAAAGTATACGGTTTTACGGTGATTAACCGTAATTAGCATTTTCGGTACGCCGAGGTAGAGTGCCAACGCGCCCGCTGCTACATTGAGAATGACACCGTAGAAAATAAATATTTCGCCATTTATTTTTATCTTCAGATTTAGACCTGAAAATTTCACATGCACCATAAAATAATGATACCTCGAACATATCGAAATTTCAATTTTATTCTCCTTTTCGTTTAGGAGATATGGATGCCAGGATAATGACGCGCCAAGAAAATGATGATTTTTAGCATTCCGCCATTTCTTTATTTTTTCAGATTTAGACCTGAAAATTTCACATGCACCATAAAATAATGATACCTCTAACATGTCCAAATTTCAATAATATACTCCTTTTGTTCAGGAGATGTGGATGCCAGGATAATGACGCGCCAGGATAATGACGTTTTTTATAGTAATTTCTTCACCATTTTTTTATTTTTTGATATTTAGGGCTACAAATTTCACATTCACCATAAAGTCATGATACCTCTGACATATCCAAATTTCAATTTTTTACTCCGTTTCTTTTAGGAGATATGGATGCCAGGATAATGACGTTTTAAAAGCATACGCTCTGTTATGAACAGTTCAAAGTAAAAATTTTCGAAGTAAAACACTTTATTATTGCACTAAAAGTGAATATCCAGTTATTCTTATTATAATTAATTATTAAAAAGAAGAATTTCTTTATTCTGTCATTTTTATATGCCTCATAATTAACTAAAATGTTCATGTCCGGTAAATAACGTTATTGCCTGGGACAACCATGTTTCAATTCGAAAATGTTATTTAAAAAATTCAAAAAAATATTTCTTCCACAAATACATATACTATAAGATATGATTAATAATATGATATAAAAAATTCGGCGGGAAATATGCTTTTAGTACACTAAAATTCATTTTATTTGAGCATATGTCAGTAGTGGGACAAGCCAAAATGATGAAATTTTGAGCTTATATTTTATAATTCCTTAAATTTTGCTTTCAAAATTTGTTATACTTATGTGCCATACTTATCATAAGGCTATTTATCAGAATGTTGGAAAGAAAAACTAATTTAGGACAATATATGGATTTTTGACCCCGGGACCGGAATTTTTCACATTTCTAGAGAATCACCCATTTCTTCGATAGCAACTGAGCCCGCCGATCGTGGCCTGCCCTCACTCGCCCTTTCACTTCTCAATGTCCCATTCTCGCATAAATTTTGATGGAGACGTTGGAATACTCTGAAGTGTGGCTGTTTTCTGTTGGGGTACCGATCGGCATAAATACGAGCAGCGGCCCGTCCATTGTAGTCAGCAATACCGTAGACAATGTGCATTTCTGCGAGTTCAGTATTTGTGAATCGATTCATACCCAGAATTCGATAAAAAATTTAAAGAAATCCAAAGCAACAAATAATAATACTTCAGAATTTAAATGGACGAGAGACGAAAAAAGAGATAACAGCGGCTGAATTCAAATAAGGCACAAGTTTAGTACAGAACATACTTAAGTACTGGATGAAATTTGCATACCTAATTTGAAATTATCTACAGACGAAAGTACTGGAAAAAAGTCTGAAAATTTAAAAGCGCATTATTATGGGATGCAAATTTTTTAATACAAAAATTATTTACTGAAATACTAAAATTTAAAAAAAAGTTATTAATTTACTTAAATGTTTGGGATCGTAACTAGAAACCTAGAAGGTAAATGTTTATTAAAACTATCTTATCAGACACTTAAGAAAAAATAAATTGTAACTATCCCTTTTGCTCAACAAAATTGCGTATTTTCTTAGGGGTAGTTACAATTTTTTTCTTTCGCCAAGTAAGCATGGATGATCTGTAGAAGCGAAAGTTGGCGAGGAATCTAGCATCGCAAATAATGGCGAGAAAATTGGCGAGCATCAATCCGCTACAGTCCGAAACTCGTAGATTCTCCCTGAACGCTCGTTTTCTGAAGCTGTTTCCGCACGCAAAAAACAAACTTTAACAGGATCTCAAGCGTTTAATATTGATGGTTTTTACGTGAAACTTTGGACTTAAGGGTTTTCAACTATGCTCCTTCGGATGGGAATATCAAAAGAAAGGATTTCCAAATACAAAACAAAGTTTTAGCAGATTTTTCACATTTTTTTGTGGTTTTTTGACTTTTTTTCGTAATAAAAAAATTTTAAGTGAAAACTTTTACCATAATTTTGAAGATCATATTAAACCACAAAATTTGAGACCCTAATTAAATTTTTACCAATAGTAGTTCTTCTACAAATTGAATTTTTCAATAATTTTTTTGGGGTGTCGCACCATTTTTAGCTCCCTGGGATTTGATCTGGGACCCCCAAATCCTATGTGATTCTGACTCGTCTAGGTGTCTACTATCCCCCCTAGAAGTGTGGCCCATTATTTATGGGACACCCTGTATATATTTTTTTTGTAATTTTTTGTGTAAATGTAATTCCTTGTAAATATTTGTTCACCTACATGGATTGTTATACAATCCCAGGTGATACACTCGTATCTTCTTCACTTTGTTTGTAATTAAAATAAAATAATAATAAATAAATAAAAAAAAATTCAACCTAATTGAGCGTGCGTTTTAGGGGTTCTATTCAAGATATTTTTTTGCTTAAGGTGCCTTTTCCTACTAAATCGATGCTGCTCTACAACTTTGTAATTGACTATTTTACCAAATTCCTAATAGTTTTTAAAATAAAATTTATAACTCCTAAAATTTCCGCTAGAGGGCGCTTCGGTCACTCGCATTCGGTTGCGCATAGTCACTTTACTATACCGTTACCTTAACTGCATAGCTTTAGCTTGCTCCGTTAGCAATTTATTACAGGGTAAAGGGACTTTCCTTTACACCCTGTATATTTTTATTATTATTATATTACTATTATATATTTTTATTATTATTATATTACTATTATATATTTTTATTATTATTATATTACTTGGACGGGAGTGAACTCTCTGCCAGTGACTTCATTGCGAACGAACTGAAGCGAACTAACTTTATTTTGAACTGTATAAATATACTTCCGAGCAGGAAGCCTCCCCCTTGCTTTTTCTTCTCACTTGCTCATTCTTCCCGCTACTATGCCTGTTTTGTTATTAAAGATTTTATTTTTAATTATACTGCGTCCTGATACTTTCAAGTCCTGTTTCACTCAAGAAAGCCATTATCTCCCCCACAACTAAACAGTGGTCCGTCGAGCCGGAGTACAGAACTTATTCTACTACTATCTGTTGTATCGTTACCAATGGTAAGATTTTGTGCTTTCAAATCACCGCGTGCTTACAAAACTTAAGCCTACTTTCTTCGTGCTTACATAACTTAAGCAAACTATGGCAGGGCTAATTAAAGAACAGAAAGATATCTACGAGCGCATGACTAAATCTATTCGTAACTTCAAAAAGGACTCGGCTTCTCGCAAGACTAAATCGTATCTTGAAACGCGGATCCAACTTTTTACGGATTTATGGCAAGACTTTAATTCCAACCACAGGGATATTCTTGCACTAGATAAAGCAGAGGAATTACCTTACTTTAAAACTGATCTCTATAATGAAGTAGAAGAATTTTACGTAGCAAGTTTAACAGAAATCAAAGATTATTTAGCAACTACCTACCCTGAAATTCCCGTATCACAGTCTAGAAACACAGATCAGCCTAAACCTCAATCCGATCGAAGATCCGAGGAAAAACTACCTACGATTAAACTTCCAATTTTTTCGGGTAAATACGAAGATTGGGCATCATTTCGCGATCTCTTCTCTTGCTTAATTTACGACAACGAATCGTTAAGTAATGTCCAGCGACTTTATTACTTAAAATCTCACGTAAGCGGAGAAGCTGAAAATCTGATCAAGCATTATCAAGTCACGGAAGCTAACTTCGATTCAGCTTGGGACACATTAAAAGATAGATTCGAAAACAAACGAATTCAGGTTAATTCAGAACTGAAGATATTGTTATCACAACCAAAAATAACAATCGACAACTCGCATAACGTAAAAACCTTAGTAGATACATCTGATCGCTGTATAAAATCTCTCTCCAATTTAGAGATTCCAGTAGACAAGTGGGATGCTATTTTGGTATACACATTTTCCCAAAAACTTCCACACGAAACTCTGCAACTTTGGGAGCAGAGCCTAGTCTCAAAGACTGAGGTACCAACCTACGATGAGCTTAAAAAATTTCTCGTTGGACGTTTCCGAACACTTGAAGCAATTTCGCTCAAAAGACCTACAAATCTTAGGCCGGAACACAATCCTTACAGCAAAGCTATTCGTACAACCTCTCATCACGCTATGAAGAGTGAAAACTGTCCGATGTGTAGCAGCAGTGGCGGATCCAGGATTTGGTTTTGGGGGGGGCTAAGAATTTTCATAATCCAATTGAATCTTCTTGTTAATGGTAATACGGAAAATGTAATGAATTACCCTACTCCAACCACTAAAAGGGGGGTCTGGGGGTCCTCCCCCAGAAAATTTTTGGAAATTTCAGTTAAAAACCCCACTTTTTCAACTCGTTTTGGTACGCCTCATCCGAATTTCGGTTATAGATTTTTTGCGTTTTGACAAACTTTGTAAAATATTAGACGTTTTGGGGGGGGCTTCAGCCCGAAAGCCCCCCCCGTAGATCCGCCACTGTGTAGCAGTGATCACAAAATTGCGCATTGCCCTAAGTTCACAAGCATGTCAAGATCAGACAAATCAACCTTTGTTATTAACAAAAAACTTTGTCTTAATTGTCTTTCTTCCAGACACCAGATCCGTCAGTGTCCAAGTAAATTTTCTTGCTCCATCTGCAAGAAGCGCCATCATACCCAACTGCACGACCCTGCAATCCAGAGCCGCATGGATTCGGATCAACAAAACCCTCAACCTGAGGTAAGCAATCAAGTCGCAGAAATCTCGGCGCACTTCCTGAAAGACAACCAACCAGGTAAACAAGTTCTTCTTAGTACCGCTCTTGTAAAGATTTTCAAACCTGAAGGATCAGAAATCGTAGCGCGTGCACTTTTGGATCAAGGATCACAATCTACATTTCTAACTGAACATCTCTCACAAATGCTGCAGTTGAATAAAAGATCTATTTCCGCTAGTGTATCCGGAATAGGAAAATCGAGTTTTGAAAAATGCAACAAAATCGTCACTTTCGGCATCAAATCCATGTCTGACGAGCTTATTACTTCCAACTGTCAAGCCTTAGTTCTAAAAACCCTTACCAACTACGGACGAAATCTACGGGTTAAAATCCAAGATTGGAAACACCTGCAAGGTTTAACTCTAGCTGACCCTTATTATGCTTATCCCGGTAGGATTGACATGATCATCGGCGCTGATCTTTACCCAGCAATTCTATCGGATGGGATAGTTAAAGGTCCGGAACTTTCCCCTTTAGCTCAAAACACTAAATTGGGATGGGTTTTAACAGGACCGATTGCAACGACTAATGGAAATCATATCGAAGTTACTAACCTGCACACAAACTTGGAATTACACAAACAACTTCAAACATTTTGGGAACTAGAGGAGGTTTCAAGGGAAAGACATCTTTCAAAAGATGATCAAAAATGCGAAGACATCTTTAAATCTTCCTGCGTTAAAGTTGATAATCGATATCAAGTCGATCTTCCTTTCAAGGAAAATTCAGGTCCACTTGGAGCATCTAAACACATCGCAACTTCTAGATTCTTAAGTTTAGAACGTAAATTCAACACAAATTCGTCCCTTCGAACAGAATATTCGAAATGCTTTAACGAATACATGCAACTTGACCATATGGTTGAAGTAGAGCGTACCGAAGTCGACCTAAAAGTAGGTAATTTTGGATTTCAAGGTTACTACCTTCCTTACCATGCCGTATATAAAGAAGATAGTTCAACAACTAAAGTTCGAGTTGTGTTTAACGCCTCTCAAAAAACCACAAGTGGAATCTCGCTTAACGATCAACTCTTAACCGGCCCCAATATTCAGGAAAATATGTCTGAAATTTTGCTACGATGGCGACTCTTTAAAATTGCTCTTACAGCAGACATCCAAAAGATGTATTTGCAAGTGTTAGTTTCTAAAAATCACACAGATTTTCAAAGAATAGTTTGGAGACCAAGCCCATCTGACCCTCTTAAGGACTACAGATTGCTTAGATTAACCTTTGGAATGGATTGCTCCGCATATCTTGCAATCAGAGTACTCAAGAAGCTTTCACAAGACCAGAAGGACAGATTTCCTATTGGTTCTGACGTCTTGGCTAACGAATTTTACGTCGATAATCTAATGTCCGGAGCAGATGATTTTAGCGAAGCTGAAATGAAGATGACAGAGATCATCAACGTATTGAAGGAAGGATCATTTCTTCTAAAAAAGTGGACAAGTAACGAAAATGACGTACTTGGAGAAATACCAGAAAGTGACAGAGAACCTAATGTGGACAAATCAATTCAATTTGACACCACGATCAAAACTTTAGGTCTACATTGGCAACCTAAAGAAGATTTATTCTACTTTAAGTTTAAATTCACGATCCAAGTTGACTCCCCAACCAAACGCTCCATACTTTCCGACGTGAGCAAATTGTACGATCCCTTAGGATGGATATCACCAGTAACTATCGTCGGGAAAATCCTCATTCAATCACTTTGGTTGATGGGTCTTGATTGGGATAGTGAAGTTTCAGAAGATATCAAGAACCGTTGGATACGCTTCGCGTCAACTCTACATGAATTAGAGACTATTAAAATCCCGCGTTGGGTAAACTACCTTAAAGGACATTCAATCGAAATTCATGTCTTTTGTGATAGTTCTTCTCAAGCTTATGCAGCAGCAGTTTACTTAAGTGTACAAAGTGGAGGCACACGTTCCACTCACCTGTTAATTTCAAAAACCAGGGTCGCTCCTTGTAAACTTATTTCCATACCTCGTCTTGAACTTTGCGCCGCAGTTTTAGGTGCTAAACTTACTTTTCAGGTTCTTACAGATTTAAGAATTTCACCAGAAAACGTATACGCCTGGACGGACTCTACTATAGTTCTTGCCTGGCTGCGAGCTCCACCAAATCGATGGAAGACCTTCGTTGCAAACAGAGTTGCTGAAATCCACGACAAGTTGAAGAATGCTCAATGGAAGTTCGTTCCTTCTGCTTCTAATCCTAGTGACTTAAGTACACGCGGCCTGACACCTAATGACCTACTCCGCAACGAGATGTGGTGGCATGGCCCGAAGTGGATTGCTGAACCCAAGGAATATTGGCCGACCGAAGCTGAAATAACTTCTACAGATTTAGAAATACGTAAAACCAGCCTCAACGCTTCTATTGAAACTGAAAGTTACTTCAAGTAAGTGACAACTCAAAATCTAACAACGAAGAATCGTCCATTAACTCTCTCATTTTGAAGTGTTCATCCTTTAGAAAACTAATAAGAATTACCGCTTGGTGTTTGAGATTCATCAGTAACTGTAAAGTTAAACTCTCGAAACGTCGCAAAGACCAGTTAACTGCTACTGAACTACACGACTCTACTATACACTTAATCAAGTTAGTTCAGAAGGAAAGTTTTCCAGTCGAGCTTAAACACCTTAAGTCTAAACGAAAACTACCAGCATCTAATCCTTATGTTTTCTTAAGTATATTTCTAGATGGTGATGATTTAATTAAAGTAGGTGGCCGACTTGAACATTCGACATTGCCAGAAACCCAAAAACATCAGATTCTGCTGCCAAAAGATCATCATCTGACAGATCTCATCATCAAATATTACCATGAAAAAGCTCTTCATGCTGGAACACAAGCAACCTTATCCCTCGTTCGCCAAAGGTATTGGTTCAAATCTGGAAGAGATAAGGTAAGAAAAATCATCTTTTTCTGCATGGTGTGCTTTCGTTGCAAAGCCCGCAACCTTTCACAAATCATGGGTAATTTGCCAAAAGAACGAATTGTTCCTTCTAGACCCTTTCAAACCATAGGGTTGGATTTCGCTGGCCCCATTATCACCAAGCCTAATATGAAACGCTCAAAGGTAAAGTTAAAATCCTATATAGCACTATTCATTTGCTTTTCTACAAAAGCTATTCATTTGGAGTTAGTATCAGACTTGAGCACTCAAGCTTTCTTAGCGTCCTTAAAAAGATTTATCGCACGTAGATCAAGGCCTAGTACTATATTTTGTGATAACGCCACTAACTTTAAAGGCTGTAAAAATCTTCTTGACGCACAACTTGAAATTTTTAAGTCTGAATCCGTTCAAAATTATTCATCAGAAGAAGGAATCAAGTGGAATTTCATCCCCCCATTAGGACCCCATCATGGAGGATTATGGGAATCAAATATTAAATCTACCAAAACCCTATTAATCAAAACAACTAAAGCAGCAGTTTTGAATTTCGAAGAGCTCTACACTCTAGTGACTCAAATCGAAGCCTGTTTAAACTCAAGACCATTGACTCCACTATCTTCTGATCCGACGGACTTAGAACCCTTAACTCCAGGACACTTCCTCGTAGGGGGACCTCTCCTTTCATTACCTGACCCTAATACTCAAACATCTATGTCTCTAATCTCTAGGTGGAATCTTATCCAGTCACTCCATCTGCAATTTTGGAAACGATGGAGTTCCGACTACCTCAATGAGCTCCAAATGAGGGCCAAATGGAGGACCGTTCAACCGAACGTCAAGGTCAATCAACTAGTTCTTCTCAAAGAGCCCAACCAACCACCAATGCGCTGGAACCTAGGTCGGATCGAGAAGACTTTTCCAGGACCTGACGGCTTCGTGCGGATTGTGGAAGTTCGTACTACATCAGGAGTCTACAAGAGACCCATCACCCAGATAAGTCCCCTTCCAGAAGATTAAGTTGGACGAGCTGTCCAACGGAGGCGGAGGATGGACGGGAGTGAACTCTCTGCCAGTGACTTCATTGCGAACGAACTGAAGCGAACTAACTTTATTTTGAACTGTATAAATATACTTCCGAGCAGGAAGCCTCCCCCTTGCTTTTTCTTCTCACTTGCTCATTCTTCCCGCTACTATGCCTGTTTTGTTATTAAAGATTTTATTTTTAATTATACTGCGTCCTGATACTTTCAAGTCCTGTTTCACTCAAGAAAGCCATTATCTCCCCCACAACTAAACATTACTATTATATATTTATATTATTATTATTATTATTATTATTATTATTATTATTATTATTATTATTATTATTATTATTATTAGTATTATTATTATTATTATTATTATTATTGTTATTGTTATTGTTATTGTTATTATTATTATTATTATTGTTATTGTTATTGTTATTGTTATTGTTATTGTTATTGTTATTGTTATTGTTATTGTTATTGTTATTATTATTATTATATATTATTTTTATCTCTTATAATATCCGTATTTTTGTTATTAATTAAATTAATAAAAATAACTAATTATCCTTGATTTTACTAATTATCCCTCCTACTTTTTCGATACTGGCCCTAAGGAATCGATTCTAGGTTGGAATCAAGCCTCAGGAATCAATTCCGGAATCGAATGAAACGATTTTTTTGATCCCTAAGCACAACATGACAGCTGATTGGTTTTCCGAGTCATTTGCGTCATCACTCTTCGATTGGCCATTTCGGAATGTTACAATACAACGCAGAACACAAGAGCGCATTCTTACGTCATTTTGGATGAATCGCGCACTGCGTTCGTCATTCCACTCGCGATTGCCAGACTTGGCAATCTATCTCTGACTACGTCATCTATCGCCAACCCGTAGCCATCAACTGGGATCGATCCTTTATTTTCTTTCAACAAATTTCATAATAGAACATTTAAATTAAATCATTAAGGTTTGTTCATCAACAAAATTTCGTGATCGCATATGATGAAAAACTCGATTGTAAAAATACAAGCTTAAATATAAAGTAAATCAAGAATCACACAAGTAAATAATGAATCTAAATGATTTTATTAAATCTCATATTTCAATAACTGCAAATATTTGTTATAATCCCTTGGCCTTTTATGACAAACATGATGTGTAAATGAAGTTGCAATCCCCGTGAATCTAAACGAACACATCTTTTGCAAATTCGAATATATAATACTAGTATTCATTTTTATCTGAATTAAATATATACGCCTATAATTAACGCGAATTATACCGAATTCTATCACAGGCTTAGAAATCAAGTTCAAGAATGCAACACAGATTTTTCAATACATTGCAAAATAAAGAAACGAGATAAAATGCGCCTTAATGCAATAAGACATCTGTTAAAATTATTTATAAATCCTGAAAACTATAGAAAAGAGTGCGATTAAACGATTTACACAAACTTCATGTTTACTTTCGATATAGAATATTGTAAGTTTCGTCAACAAAAAAATGTATAAAGATTTCGATTAAAAAATATGAAATTCATCGATTAATTCCGGTACCGCTTGTCGGAGGCACCACTTGAGCTCTGTGGATAAGCCCCGCCTATTGACCGGTCTGTCTCTTATTGTCTGTGATCACCACAATATTCAATCTTCAAAACGTGATTTCTTACCTTCCAATTAAGATAATTAGCGATTTAAGATAATAACCGCGAGAAAGAAATCGCCAGAAGAGCGAGAAATCGCCGAAAATTGGTGTCCCATCTCGAGGAATCGCGAGAGAAGAAAATATGCTATTTTTATAATTTATGGACTACTGAAAAGACTGGATAATACTGTTTGCTCCTTGATACACTAATTCTGAGTTTTATTTTTGTCTGGGCTTACGATTGGTTATTTTTATTTTATTGAATGCCTTTTCTTTTTCCTGTGAATCTTTTTGATATTGATGGATTTCATCATGGAGTGAGCGGATGCGCGGTATAACTACAGTGGTATAACGTACCCCTAGCAATATTAAATAGATTTTAATTAACTTTGGAGTTGAGTGTTCTGCTGAGTCGTCAGGATTGTTCTGCTTTGTCAGATAAGTGAAAAATTTTTGTCATACATGATTTCGTTACTATAGTACAGGGGTTCCCAATAAAATTTTGCCGAGGACCCTCTTTACAATTAATTTACTGACGAGGACCCCTTGAACTTAAAGGCTTAAATTCTAAATCGATTTCAGGCAACAATCGATTTCAAAACCGAAACTCGATGTATTCAAAACCGTAACTATCGTATTTTAGTCAATAAAAAATTGCAAAAAAACAAAACATGGATTATCTTTGGTGGTTAACAGAGGCAGCGCCACCTACATTAATCTATTTGTACAACATTGACAATTAACTAACAAAACTAACGAATGAACTGCTGAGTAGGATAATGGTTACTTCAAATTAAGGAAAATAAAAAAATACTTAATTTCTCGGTGACATTTCGCGGACCCCTTGGACACATCCCGCGGACCCCCAGGGGTCCGCGGACCACCTATTGGGAACCGCTGCTATAGTATTTTGTGAATATATTTTGGATCTTATTGATATTTAAATACGGTGAATCGTCAGTTCAGTTGCTGATTTTATGTAGAGGTTGTGTACGGCAGTGTAAATAGTTAAATCTGGATAGGAGTGTTGTGTTGATCTATCAAATACAAGCGAGCAAATCTGGAGAAATTTTGCCGTGGTTTACCTAGGCTCTAAACCAGGCATGGCAAACCCGCGGCCCGCGGGCCGCATGCGGCCCTCCGGGTCATTTTGTGCGGCCCGTGAAGCTCTCAGAAAACTCTCCAAAAAGTAGCTTCAAAACACTTTTTAGCACACTAAAATTCAAAATTTTTTTCGGGGGAGAACCCCCGACCCCCCATATACCTCTTATATACCATACCCCCCATATACCCATATACCTCGCCAACCCGCGGCCCGTTTTGAAATAATTTTGTGGTCTGCAAAATTTTTTTAGTCAAAAGTTAAAGTTTTAGGGTAAGTTAAGGCCCCCCAAATTCGGACAAAGTGTACCAAAACACGTTAAAGTCTGTTAATTAGAGTCGTATTTTTAAAAAAATTTCTGGGGGAGACCCCCCAGATCCCCCTTTAGTACTAGGAACTCTATTGTTCAGAACTTTTTTAGGATATTAGTTCAGTCAGGTGCAAATCCTAACTAAAAATATATTTTAATTTATGCATTGAACCAATTAAATATGCATGGGGGATGAGGGCATGAGAGGAAGATTTGGGTGTACTTTTTCCCGATGCAAAAATCTAGCTGCAATTTTTAGAGAAAATTTGGGTCCTCCCGAAATAAATTTCTATAAGCGCCACAGGCTCCTTATAGTTTCGAGTGATTCCAAGTGTTTTTATATAACGGCACCTGTTTAGTTCCTATGGATGTACTACAGAAGGTATTCTTGGGGTTGCTCCTTAAGGTAAATTTAAATGAATATTTTATTGAGGAATCTGTCAAACTAAGCAAAGGATCTAAGAAACTCCCTAATTTATATACCTAATTTATTCAATTTACTTCACTGTTCTTCTGTGCACCTAATATCCTAAAACTTTATATGCGGCCCGCGAGAGTATTGTTGTTTTCCAAAGTGGCCCTCAACATCATTTGGGTTGGCCACCCCTGCTCTAAACTCTTCGTTGATTGACAGGCGTACTTAGCCGTATTAAATCACTAGAAAGGTTAAGAATCGAAGAATTGGACTGTTCCAAGTTGACTGGCACAACACCTTGTGATACTGAAGCTTTGGCAGAAATGAAGCGTATGCGAAGCATCATATTGTAGAAAACTAAAATTCCATCCTAACATAAGATAAAATATTATGGTTGAAATAAATACATTTTTCTTGTGAGTTTTTGTTAAAAAATACCATGACTAAAAAGTAGAAAATAAAATAAGTAAAAAAAGATTTTTTAAAAAACGCTTTTATTGAAGTATTCTAAAAGGTCAAAAATAATTTATTCGGTTTGACAAATAATTTATTCGGAAGTAGAAAATACTTTTTGGTAAGTAAAAAATAACTGATTTTCTAATCACTAAAAATAAAAGCGTGGGCGCTAGTAATTCCTCCATTCACTATTTATTCTAACTTCTTTATTCTTGGTTAGAGTATCTAACTGCAAAGCCGTACGTCTGGGTTTCGAATCCCCGTTCGGGATGGATGTTAGTGTTACTGTCCTTGTGTGTGTTGAATTTAACTATGCGGGTCTATACCTTCAGGGGAATTTGTACAAATTAAAAAAAAAAATAAAAAAAATTTAAAATTAAAAAAATATATATAAATTACTAATATATTAAATTAGCGCCCACGCTTTTATTTTTAGTGATTAGAAAATCAGTTATTTTCTACTTACCAAAATTTTATTTTCTACTTCCCAATAAATTATTTGTCAAACCGGATATATTATTTTTGACCTTTTAGAACACTTCAATAAAAGCGTTTTTTAAAAAATCTTTTTTTTTACTTATTTTTTATCATCTTTTTTTAGATGAAGTGCCATAATGTCTCGCACACGATCCGTTAAAGTTTGTAGATTCCATCGTTACGTCAGAGAAACTTCTCTTAATTGCGCATTTTGAACCCCCTTTAACTTGGAGTTGACATTTTTACTCAATTTTGAAACTTAGTGCACCAAAATTAAAACCTTACAAAGTCATCTCACCTAATAGTCCACTGAAAATAGAGTTGAACCTCGAACAAATTGCAATAAAAGGTTTCTCAACGGTTTTCACTTAGGAATCACCTCAATAATAACATACTAAAAATCGGCCAAAATCGGTCGGGGGGAAGTTTAATTTTTTAAATTTTTTTAAAAATGGCCGAAAAAAAAATTAAAAAAAAACCCAAAACATTAATATAGACATGTGATACATGCTTATAGGTTACTTTTGAGTTTTGAAACCGAATATTGCCTTTAGTTTTGAAAAAAATTGAAATTTCAATTCTTAAAATTATTTGAAAAATGAGCTATATGAAAAAATTAAAACACCCCTAAAAACCTAAAAAAAACATCAAAAGAAATAAATCCAACGGTTTTCATTTAGAAATGACCTAAATATTAACATACTAAAATTTAAAAATTTTACGAGTTAAAGAAGTTAATTTTTTTTTCAAATTTCTATTTTTTTTTTGCGAAAAATGCATTTTTTTTTCAAATTCGTGCCAAAAACTTTAAAGACTTTTGAAAAGGTCATTTTTCGGTGGATATTGTCCACAGATAGTTATATAATGGAAAACCGGTGGAATTGACCCTCAATGAATTAGTTAATTATTTTAAATTCTGGTGTAAATATGGCAAAGTATTACCTTTTTTTCACTTTTTCCTACATTTTACCAACTTCAAAATTTTAAATAAAATAATTAACTTATTCATTGAGGGTCAATTCCACCGGTTTTCCATTATATAACTATCTGTGGACAATATCCACCGAAAAATGACCTTTTCAAAAGTCTTTAAAGTTTTTGGCACGAATTTGAAAAAAAATGCATTTTTCGCAAAAAAAAATAGAAATTTGAAAAAAAATTTAACTTCTTTAACTCGTAAAATTTTTAAATTTTAGTATGTTAATATTTAGGTCATTTCTAAATGAAAACCGTTGGATTTATTTCTTTTGATGTTTTTGTTAGGTTTTTAGGGGTGTTTTAATTTTTTCATATAGCTCATTTTTCAAATTAATTTTAAAAATTGAAATTTCAATTTTTTTCAAAACTAAAGGCAATATTCGGTTTCAAAACTCAAAAGTAACCTATAAGCATGTATCACATGTCTATATTATTGTTTTGGGGTTTTTTTAAAAATTTTTCGGCCATTTTTAAAAAAATTAAAAAAAATTAAACTTCCCCCCGACCGATTTTGGCCGATTTTTAGTATGTTATTATTAAGGTCATTCCTAAGTGAAAACCGTTGAGAAACCTTTTATTGCAATTTGTCCGAGGTTCGGCCCTTTTTGTTCGCTATTTTCAGTGGACTATAAAACTTAGTATTCCTAAGATTAGACCCCAGAAAAGATGTTGAGTAACCCCCAACACAAAAATCTGGTTAGGGCACTGCCAAACCCCCTCCCCCTTTCAGTTGCTTACATTAATATTTGAACAGCCCATAATAGCAATAAGGTTATTTGTGAAACTCAGCCCCCCCCAGACCAAAATCCTGGATTCGCCACTGTTACTGTTGATAATCGTTGGTTCATAATCATTATAAATCGGGTTTTGAAGGAAAAGGTAAGTTAAAAAATCACTATGTTCCCTGAAGTTGCCGAAATAAAGCAATTCATTGATTGAAATGCAATTTTTTCTGAAGTAGTCTAAATAAAGCTTTCATTGACTGAAATGTTATAATTTAAAAATAAGTACTCAAGTCCAGTGACTGTACAGAAGAGATAATTTTATTTTAAAAAATCGAACTATTTTAAAATAAAAATTTAGGAATACAATGGAAAAATAAAATTGTGTTTAAATTACATCAAACTACATAAAGAAATTATTATTTGTGAAGTATTTTTAAAATTTAAACATTAATTACTCATTATTTATGGAAGAAAAATATTAGTTCATTTAAAATAGAAATAGAGTGGGTTTTTGTGGAGGAAGTTATGTACTTTAAAATGAAATTTTGCAAAACCTGTGTACATTTAAAGTAAGTTTTTTTTAACTGATGATTAAAACTATTTTATCTTCAAAACATCAAACTATTTTTCTTTGGATAAGTGGAAAAGCAAATTTCTTACAGCGATCATTTATACAGAAAAATTACTGCCTGTGCTAACAATGGGTAAGTTCAAATGTAGATGGCAGCACAATTGAGTGGAAGCTCAGTGACACAGGTGGGACAGGACAGGTGGGATTTACACCACTACTGCAAAAGAGACATAAGCGACATTTTCGTAGTACTACCGACTGGTAAAAGATGGCGCAGCAATAGCCCGCGACAGTCTAGCGACATTCTCGGTTTTCTGGGATCTCGCGGATGTTCGTTGCTCGCTTATCCTACAGTCTCTTTCTATACTCTGTCTCACCTTAACTTGGCAGCACTGGGAAAGGCAGAGAATGTACCAATCCGCCCGAAAAAATAGTTCAAGGTTGTATTGCAATTTAAAATAAAGAATATGCAGATACGTTTGTAAAACTGTGTCATACATTATAGTTTATGGGGATTTTTATCATATAACTTAATTTAATCATGCGTTAAAAGTATTTAAATCCAAGCGAATGAATATAGTCTGTAGGGTAGAGCCGGGTAGAACGGCGCGGGACGGGCAGGCTATTCCTTCTGATTGGCTGGGAACCGGTTTCGTGGCTGTAATTCGGTCACCGTAGCCTTTTCTCCACTGCCAAGTTAAGGTGAGACAGAGTATAAGTGACTTCATGCCAGACAGAATTTAAAATTTTAATTTGAAAACAAAATATCAAGCCTATATATTCACAAGCAGCCGAAATAATTAACTGAGGCTGATAAAAAAAATTTTTCGCTGTTGAAGTACTGATGAATTTTGTCATTTTAACTAGATGGCAGCACATATAAGCTAAGTCAAAAGGCAGGCATCTAGTGACCACTGAGCTATAATATAAACTGGAGGGCGCTCTTCCTATTGCATAACATTATTGAAATCATGCCCGGCGTACGGATACAGTTCTCGAAATCGTCTGCTCCTAGGGGGCAAAACATTGGAAGTGCGCAATGTGGCGCAAGTTCAGAGGTGCTGATGCGCCAAGTTTTTAGCGGCAGGGCCTGATCATTGCCTAGGCCTACAAGGCCCGGGCCTTGGGCCCATGATTTTAAAGGGCCCCAAATTGTCTGAAAAGCATAAATTTTGTTTCATAACAGCTACGTCAATATTTTTGTAGTAATTGTATAAATTGTTTTTACACAAGAAACCCAATTGGAATTTATCATAGGGCAGTAGTTTGATTGTAGTAGTCACCAGAGACCCAGTAGTTCACCCAAAGTGTGTTTATTTAAGTAAACCAAATCATTTATCATTATCAAACCGCAATCAATTATACGCGCAGTCCATTTCAAAATGAGTGATGTCCTTCCAAAGTTGAAATAACTCTTTTTTACAATTTACAACTATTTTTTTCTTAATATTTTGCCATGAAAGGGCCCCCTAAAGTATCTGGGCCTTGGGCCCCAACTTGCCATGATCGGGCCCTGTTTAGCGGTAAAGATGACTAATATGGTAACCCTAACTAATGTTAAGTGAATGATTTGGCTTCTAAATGTGCCGCTAAACAGCCAAAATTCGCCAAGCATCCGCACCTCTGAACTTGCGCCCGCAATGTTAGTCAATGGCGTTTTGTCGTTCTTGATTCAAATATTAACTATTTTAAACTATAAATGAAATTAACAGTGTTATAAAACTACCTATATGAAAAGGGTGAAGTCTTGTTGTGGATATGGGGCACCAACCGGTATGGAAAGCTTCGTAAGAATTGTGAAAAACTACAATTTCATCAGTAAGTACCGGACCACAGGTCCGGATTTTTTTCATCATTATCTCACTCATAGTTACATTTGTATATTCGGATTTAGGCTGTATATTATATAAATTTTAAATTCCTTACTTACAAATTTTGGGGATTATTTTGTATTTTGGCATTTGAATTTCATGCAGTTTTTTAAAAAGTTCAAAATAAATGGATGTGTGTAATTTAATGTATGATGTGTATAACTTCTAATATTCTTAAAGCATAATAACTTTTGTGATAGAATTATTTTCTAAAAGTGCATCGATATTTGCCTGCACTCATTTAAGCTAAAGTATTTTAAAATTCTAAAGCACAACACCTCTCGGGTTTGTTTATGTCTTTCGCGCCAAATATATCGCCAAACCTTTGGAGAAAACTGAATATTCCTTTATGTATAATATGTTGTACCATTTAAATAGTGAAAAGATGAATTTGAAAAAAAATATTTTTAAAATTTTTGATAGCCTAGATGTTTTTAATTTTCCAAGGAATTGGAGTATTTTATATGCATATTTTTAAAATGACTGAATTGAATTCTAAGTTTACTGGCTGAACTAGGAAGATACAAGTCAATTTCTTGCTTTAATATTTTACTAAAGAAGTTCTAAATTCTATTATTAATGTGCTTTATTTACTTTAAGGTTACAAAAGTTAAATTTTTTTTACCTAGTTTCCTCTTGAAATAAATAAGCTTCTTACAAGAAAGAAGTGCTAAAGGAATTCAATTAAAATTTAAAATTCTACTACTGAAAATTAAAAAAATTAAGGCTGTTGAGAATAAATAATCAAGTAAAATGTATGAATGTTTTTCACACAAGAGTATTTCCTTAACACAATTAAATTTTGAAAATAAATGTTTTTTAGTATATTGGACTTCATATATATTAAAACTCAATTTATAATCAATACAATAAAACTCAAGATCCCAAATTACATCCAAAGATCTTTGTAAAATATTCAAGCTTTAAGTTCATTATTTGATATTTCTAACCTATAACTGTTTTACTTTCAGTTTTCCTCATAAAAACCCTGAATTTTTAAAACAGTGGGTGCTTGCTACTAGAAGAGCTAATTGGAATCCCAGAAAATATGATGTACTTGGTGGAGAACATTTTTCAAGAGATTCGTATATTTCTCCATCTCTTAAGTATCTAAACAAAGATGCTGTACCAACAATCTTTGATTTCCCCGAACACTTAAAAAAATCTGAAAAGAAGCGAAATGCCATTGTCAAACATTCACCTGTATAAGTATAATTGTAGATTTTTTCTTTGAGTATTTTAAACCGATAGCCTTCTTATACTTAAATGTTATCACCCCCTGCATCTTTAAATATATTATTGTCTTTAGTTAATCATGAAAAACACTCATAAGAGTTGTTTATTTTGCCATAAAAACAAAATTATGATAAAAATTACTACTTTTGATTGATTTTATAACAAGTATACATTATAATTTTGGATTAAAAGTTTACCTAATCCCACATAGCAAAAGTGGACGAAAGATGGTCTACTTTTCATCCACATTGATCCCAGGTTGGTCTACGTCCCACTTAGTCCGAAGGTGATGTTCCTCAGATGTAAATATTGGGACGAACGGGGATGATCCAAAGGTGTACCAAAAGTAGACAGCCCAGGGACGTCTGTTATGGGACAAGCCGTGGCCACACGAGATCTCGCGTAACTGGTCCAGATTTTGGATTCTTCTTATTATTAAGAGTAAGTTAACTTTTCATTTCATTGATCCACCATGAGAAATGTAAAATTGTGTTAACTTAAAGTAGTGTAAAAATTTGGAAACTAACAAGATGCATGCTTCTTGTTTAGGTTTTTTTGTGACTAACACGAGTAGTCATAAAATGTCTAGAACAGTGGTTCCCAACCTTGGGGCGATCGCCCCCAGGTGGGCGATAAGTACTCAAAGGGAGAAAGTAAAATAGTACTGTATACTGACAGACTGTATGAGTAAATTTCTGTTTAACCACGGCCCAATTTCTGTTAAGTGTTTTTCCGTTATAAGGGAGTCTCTTAATCCCACTTAAATGCCCAATTGCCTATTCAATCATAAAGTGTCTTGGTGTTTGAAAAATGAAAGTAATAATTGACCATGTTTTTATTGAAATTACTATGTACTGCCGAACCAACGATAGTAAAAGGGTCTCGTGATTTTGACATACTCGGAGGGGAAGAAGCTGAAAGGAAGAAGCTGAGGGGCAGTTGATTGAAAGAGGAAGATTCATTTACTCCCTCTAACCTCGGTATATTTTAAATAAAATTAAAAATATTGAAGCATAAAATCACGTATCCCTTTAACTATCGTTGGTTCGACAGTACCTATTCACCTCACATATGATTTCATAAAAAAAGCAGAAAACAATAAAATAATTGTGAAAATAGAAGAACAAAGACTGAAAGTGCATCACACAAGACTAAAAAATGTTTTTCTTTGGTGACCACTTCATGTGATGTGGCATCAATTAGAAATGTTTCTTGGTTGATGATGCTGGGAGTCTCATAAATGCTCAAGGATAACAATAAAAAGTTCAAGTATCCTGACAGGCTGCAAAGTTAAGCTCCTTAAGCGGCTTTGAAGACATGTAATTTTTTATTTATTTAAACAAACTAGTTTTGTGGTTTTTATGTCTTAGTATATGATATAGTTATCTTTTTTCCAGATAACATAACATTTAAGTCATTTTCTATCTTTTGATTAAAGAAATTTTTTAAATTGGTTATGATTGTGCAATTTTTATACTGTCTATGCTATGTTTGAGTTTTTGCAGATCTTACAAAAATCAATCGGTAATTATGTTCTAGGGCTGAGCATATATTTTCAAGCAGCGGCGTATATAGAAATTTATTTCGGGAGGGGCCCAAAATTATTTTTCACCCCCTCCCAAGCAAATTTATTACGTTCAATGTAACTTTCTATATATTTTTTGTTAAAATTTAAATCTAAAAGAACTTATTATAAAAAAAGTTGGGAATAATTTTGTCCTAAGTTCCAAAGGAGGGTCTGGGGGTCCACCCCCAAAAAAGTTTTGAAATTTGACTTTTAAAAACTGGTTTTTAACCAGTTTTGGTACACCTAGTCCGAATTTTTGATTTATATTTACAGATATAACTTGCATTTGGGTGAACTTAATATAAAAACAAGTTGAAAATAATAGAGTGCCAAGTAGGAAAGGGTATCTGGGGGTCCTCTCACAGAAAGTTTTTGGAAATTTGCCCCTGAAAACAGTATTTCTACTCGCTTTTGGTACACCTAGTCCTAATTTTGGACATATATTTTTAATTAGGGTTGGTGAGGAATTAGGGAAAGGGGGTTTGGGGGTCCTCCCCCAGAAAATTTTTGGAAATTTGTGCCTAAAAACAGGGTTTTAGCTTGTTTTGGTACACGAAGTCCGGATTTCGGGGGGGGGGCCAGGGCCCCTTCGGCCCCCCCCCTTATATACGCCACTGTTTTCAAGCCTTTTTACAAACTTACAATTGTTTTTGCTGTGCTGCAATGCTTTTTATGTTGTCTTAGTTATTCCCGATTCCAAAATTTTGTGAACTTATATTATTCTTGATATGTGACCTTTCTATTCTTAAAAAATCTTGCCTATTTTGATTGTTATAGAGATTTATTATTAAACTTACCATGATACAATCAATTTGTATAACAAATAATTAAATATGTTTTAAAAGTCACCTATAGTTATAAAATTGTTTCTGTTTAAATATTTTTTTATGAAATAAAAATTTATGTTTATTATAAGTTTATTTTATGAACAAAAATTTACACTAGTACACATAGTATTTTTCTGAATAAAGAATTGATGTAAACTCTCAGGCTTTCACTGCCGGAATTATCAATTGAATTCATAAAATCAAACATTTCTGGGATATAAGACCGTGTTCTACTTAATAAAAATAAGAGTAGCTCAGGACTTCATAACTTTAAGAGTTGTTTTATTTTATCTTGAATATATGCAAAAGGAAAAGACAGACTTCAAAAAGGTAAATACATCGACGGCGTGGTAGAGAGGCTGAAAAAAAGTGTTGCCACTAGACAAAAAGAAAACTTCTGAAAATGGCATGTTGCCAGATTATCATACAAGTAAAAGTGTAGGGGCACAAACAGAATAACTTTTCAACACACCCCCTTGCCCATACACTTCTTGATAACCACATCAACAAAAAATAAATAAATAAATAAATACTTCAAACATTCATGTTGACATTCACTAAAGAAAAAAAATAAACACTAAAAAAAAACTTCATAGTGGAGTTTGCTAAAATTACTTCTGCTTAATACTTCACATGTTAATCTTAAAAATTAATGTCCAATTAAATACAAAAACAGTGACATTACACTATTCAAAAAATTAACACTGAAAGAAAAGATTTATGAACTTCATAGTGAAGTTATGCTTAACTACTTCTGTATAACACTTCACTAAAAAAAAATAATTCAAATTAAATGAATGACCATTAATTTTCTTCAACAGATAATAAGTGACGACAAAGTTCTATCATAGTTCCTTTGGTGACCTGCTTAGTAAAAATATCAGCAATGTTTTCCTTAGAGGAAACATAATTAAAACTGAGTCTTTTAGAGTCAACTAAGTCCCTTAGGAAAAAGTACTTTATGTCAATATGCTTGCTTCTGTCTGACACTACTCGGTTTTTAGAGAGAAAGATGGCCTCCTGGTTATCGACAAATATCTGGGAACCATCTTCAATTAATGATGGGCATACCTCACTCAGCAGACTCTGGAACCACAATACTTCCTTAGATGCGTGGCACATCGCAACATACTCTGCTTCAGTGGATGACAATGCCACACATGGTTGCTTCTTGCTGGACCAGGAGACAGGAGATCCAGCAAGCAGTAGCACAAATCCGCTGAAGGACTTTCTGTCCAGGCGGTCCCCGCCCCAGTCGGCATCAGAGAAGGTCTGTAGATGTTTACCCGTCTTGCGAAACTTGAGTTTTCTGGATCTGGTTCCACTCAGGTATCTAAGCATGTGTTTGATGCCCCTCCAGTGCTGGTCGGTGTGGCGCTCATTGAATTGGCTCATGTAGGCAGAAGAGTATGACAGGTCAGGGCGCGTTCCACTGGAAAGGTAGAGGAAACTTCCGATTGCCTGCCTGTAGGGAATTTCTTGGCTCTTGTTCTTCACCCTTTCCCATTCCTCATCGTCGACATGGGAGAATTTGAGGCTTGGGTCGAGAGGAGTAGAAGCTGCCTTGCAGTTCCCCATTTTAAACGTCTCCAATATCTCTCCAATGTAACTTGATTGGTCCATTGTGATGGATCTATCCTCTTCTCTGGATATGCACATGGACAGTATGTAGCTGGCAGGGCCCAAGTCCTTGGCTTTGAAATGCTGTTTTATTTCTTCCTTGAATTCTTCGATCGCCTTCAACTTTCCCAATATGAGGAGATCGTCCACATATACTCCTACCAGGATACCTTTGTTGTGATTTAGGTAGATGCAAGGGTCTGCACCAGCCCTTGTGAGACCATATGAAGTCAAGAAATTATCCAAGCACGAATTCCATACTCGGCCTGATTGCTGAGTCCATATATACTCTTTTTTAGGTGGCAAACTAGGTGTTCTTGGCCAACTTGCTCACACCCTTCAGGCTGCTTCATGAATACATCCTCTTCCAAGTTCCCATTTAGGTATGCAGCAGTAATATCCATTTGGTGGACGTCCAGGTCTTCTTCTACTGCGATAGCAAGTAATGTCCTGATGGATTTAAGTTTGATAACTGGGGAGTATGTTTCATAGAAGTTCACTCCAGCTACCTGTTGGTAGCCTTTCGCTACTAATCTAGCCTTGTACTTGACAATCCTTCCGTTGTTGTCCTTTTTTCGACGAAATATCCATCTTGATGAAATGACTTTAGTATTTAATGGCTTGGGGACAAGTTGCCAGGTCTGCGCTCTTTCCAAGTTTTCCACTTCTTCTGTCATCGCTTCTTTCCACGACTCTGCATCTTCAGAGGCCAAGGCTTCCTCAAGAGTGACTGGATCCTTCGTCTGTCTTCCAGCGCTTGAATCGTGCTTTGTCTCCTTCGCCTTGTACATGACATAATCATTTAGATAGGAAGGAGTTTTGACAGTTCTTCCACTTCTGCAAACTGGATTGTCGGGTTCACTGGCGTCTACTGATGATCTTGGATGTTGGAGGATTTGTTGGTCATCATCAGAGGAAACTGCTGGGCTTTCATCTCTTGTATTTGAACTCGTTGCCTCCGTCTGATCAACAGGCACGTGGGGGTCATCTCCAGGTGTGTCTTCCCCGTTGTTGAAGGTGTCACTGGGCTCTGCTGCAGGAGCGCTCGTGCCAGGTGTCTTAGAGGGTTCATCAGGTTCTACTTCATCTCCAGGTGTGTCTTCCCCATCGCTGAAGGTGTCACTGGGCTCTGCTGCAGGAGGGTTTGTGCCAGGTGTCTCAGAGGGTTCATCAGGTTCTGCTTCCTCTTCATCAATGAGAAGTACGTCATCTATGGGTGGAGGTTGTGAGGACTCAGTTCTAAAAGGAAATACATCTTCTTCAAAGGTCACATCTCGACCAAGGAAAAACTTTTCCTTTTTTAAGTCATACAGCTTGTACCCTTTTACTCCATCAGGGTATCCTACCAAGATACATTCTGTGGCCTTAGGATCTAACTTGTTCTTTCTATCAAAAGAGCGCTGGTGGCACCAGGCCCTGCATCCAAAAACACGCAGATATTCATACTCAACCTCCTTGCGTCTCCATCTACTTTCTGGGATGTCCCCGTCGATGGACGAGGACGAGCACTTGTTTCGGAGGTGAGCAGCTGTATGCAAGGCCTCTGCCCAGAACTTTTTGCTTACTCCGGATTCGATGATCAGACATCTCGTGACATCGAGTAGTGTCTGATTCATCCTTTCGCTGATCCCATTTTGTTGGGGCGACTCTGGGACAGTATATTGCCGGGTTATTCCATGCTTAATTGTGTACTTATCGAATTCTTCGCTTCTGTACTCGCCCCCATTGTCGGATCTTAAGACCTTTATCTTCCTGTTGTGAAGGTTTTCGCACATTCTTCTGTATTCGTCAAACTTGCTCAATACTTCACTCTTTGACTTCATCGGGTATACTGTAGTGTATCTGGAGTATTCATCCGTGAAGGTTGCGAAGTAATTTGAACCACCAAAGGAAGTTGGGGTGATTTTCCCAACTATATCTGAATGAACGACATCCAGCACATTTTCAGCTTTCGTATTAGTGGATTTAGGATATTTCTTGCGCTTCATTTTTCCTTGGATGCAAACTGAGCAGGGTCTGCTTTCAGTGGACGTTGTCATGGGGAGAACAGCTTTTATCCGACTGTTGTGTGGGTGCCCTAGGCGGCGATGCCAGAGCTCTTCACCAATAGTCCTTGTCATGTAGGCCTGTGTCTTCTCTTCTTCAGTTATGTACAAACGCCCTTTTCTCGTGGCCTTTAGAACAACACATCCATCTTTATCCACGATTTTAGCCTCCCCGCCGGCAAACTGAACACTGAAGCCCTTTTCTTCAATCCTGCCGATTGATAAGAGGTTTCCACCAAGATCTGGAACCAACAGGACGTCAGACAGGGTGACTTTTGACTTCACGGGGGAGTCCAAAGGGTAGAACAAGACGTCTCCTTTTCCAGTTACCTTCACCTGTTCAGAGTTTGCAACTTCCACAGTAGATGAGTAATCCATCAGCTTTGTAAACTTATTGGGGTCAGATGTCATTGTGTTCAGTGGCACCGCTGTCGAGGATCCATTGATTCTTCTGATTTCTGCAATTACTGGCTGTCAATGCCCAGCTCTTGATGTCAATTGCAGTCTTTGCATGCCTCTTCTGTGCCTCCGGACACTTTTTAGCAATGTGTCCCCACTGGCCACAGCTGAAGCATTTGACTTTCTTTTCTTCATATTGCTCCCCTTGTCTTCTGGGCCATCCTCCATGACTCTTTGGCACGTCCTTCTTTTGTTGAAGGTGTGTTGAGTGAAGGGCTCTTTCACGTTCGTCAGGATTCCTTCTTGTCATCCTTTTTTCTTCAACTAGCAGCCTGGACTTCACTGATGAAGTGGTCAAGCTTTCCTCGTCTTTTTCTAGGTTCATGATGAGGGCTTCATACTCCTTCGGAAGTCCTATCAGCATGATGACCGCTACTTCTCTGTCGTTGAAAGCAAAACCTCCATTTGTCAGCTTCCTGTGAAGGTCCATCAGTCTTCCTAAATAGGATTTGATCGACTCGCCTGGGCGGAGGGTGGTGTTGAAGAGATCCTTCATGATTTGAATGATGTGCAATAGTCCAAACTTCGTGTGCATTGTCTTCAGTGTTTCCCAGGCATCCTTTGCACGGGGGAGGTCTCCGATGTCGTCGAGGAACGTATCTTCAACGATCAGGAAGAGTAGCGTGATCGCTTCGTCGTTCTTGCGGCGCTCGGCGTCGTTCATCGCAGGGCCGTATCCGGGGTCAATGGCCTCCCAGCAGCGTTTCTGCACCATCGCTGCACGTGCTCGGATCGCCCACGAATGATAATTATCATCGCTTAGCTTGGGGATTTTATATTCGTGCTCACCCATCTTCTCGCGACAATCGCTTAACTTCGGCAGTCGATTGTACTTCCTTCTCGGGTTCTTCTGAATAAAATCCCTATTGGCTCAAGCCGACATCCGTGCTGATAACGTAATAAAAATAAGAGTAGCTCAGGACTTCATAACTTTAAGAGTTGTTTTATTTTATCTTGAATATATGCAAAAGGAAAAGACAGACTTCAAAAAGGTAAATACATCGACGGCGTGGTAGAGAGGCTGAAAAAAAGTGTTGCCACTAGACAAAAAGAAAACTTCTGAAAATGGCATGTTGCCAGATTATCATACAAGTAAAAGTGTAGGGGCACAAACAGAATAACATTTCAACACTACTTTTATTTGTATCAAACGTTTCGTCCCTCTCTGTGGAGGACATTATCAGTGAAAACATTATAAAAATTTTTGAAAACACAATAACAATAATGCAGCGTTCACAGCAAAGCATGATTTACGACGGCTACTAGAAAGATAAAAGTTTAAGTAGAAGTGGAAATAAAAATACTATAGTGACCAATTAATTTTCATCTGGGCAAAAATAGAACACGGCCTTATATCCTGGAAATGTTTGATTTTATGAATTCAAAAGAATTGATAGATTTTGTCTTTCAGAAAATTTAGTTTTTCTTTTTATGGAAAAATATGAATGAATATCTTCATATGAAGTTTCAAGAAATTTTAAGGTTGGGAATTTTTATATAGCATGAAAAAAATAGGTTTTAAGTTGATGGATTTTTATTGTTTTTCCTTAGTCTCAAGTTTTAGGAAATGAAAACTAATCTATAACATTTAAAAAAAATGTTAGTGCTATTTCGAAGAACAATTTAAGTAGAAGATTTGGAATTTCCTGTTCTTTTACTCCTATAATTGTAATAAAAGTAAAATATAAAAATATCTTAAATCCTTGAAGTTTTTTTTCACAAAAATGAGCCTAGTATTTTTGTTGTGTACTCGTTAAATGTAGGTATCTTATAATTATTAGTTCAAAATATAGTTTTTTAAACCTAAGCAATTCTATAATTATGTCTACTTCGAAGATGGAAAAAATATTCGATTTGGAAAAATTAAAATTTAAGCACTGAGTTCAAGCAATTATAAATACCTGATTAAAGTTTTTAGTAACATTTCCTAACCATATTTTGAAAGTATTTATATGCAATAAGAAATGTGTATGTAATTTGGACCAATTAAGGTCAGATGAAAATAAATTTTGACGTAAGAAATAAAATAGTAAAAACATATTCGAGACTAATTACTACGAGAATTATCCGAGGTGCTCGAACTGTAAAGTGATGGATGGAATTTCCTCGTTTCGAATCGGATAGAAAGTTCAGTCATTATCGCCAAAAAGAGCGAGCGACGCCGGAAAAAAGTAAGCTAAGTACGATAAATAGTTCTCACGAAAAAAATTAATATTTAGTTACTTATATGGTTTTTAATAAAATTTTTTAAAGAGAACTCGTTCAATCAATGCCATAAAGCTTTTTCTCTAGTTATGAATCTTTATAGTTAGAAAACTATCCCTGTAGAAATACCTTTCGACAATAGTAAGCCTATGGAGATTTTGCCTTTTGCCCCCTTGGCGGAAGGATGCGATGAGAAGTGTGTGATAAGGTCGCCACGCCCTGATATCCCTCCAGTTTACTCTACACTGTAAAAAAAGAACGTCTTTTGACGTATTATTTTCCGTGAATTTTTCATGGATTAATTCCGTAAACTACAAAACGGAATTTTCATCGTGAAGTTTCCGTTTTTTAATTTTCCTCTCCTCACGCATGCGTATTGTACGATTTCTCCACTAGTTCTGGTGAGACTCAAATATAGTTGTAAATAAGTAATGGAAGTTTGTGCAAGCGTCTTCAGGCGAAACGAACCTTCAGCAAATTTAAAATGGGTAAGTAAGTTAAATATATTGTTTTATTTTTTGTATTATTGGCCGTAATCGGGAATGACTAGGCTGCCGACGGGTAACCGTTGTGCGTATGATCGGGTTAAAGGCGTGGCTTTAAAGTATTTAGGATGGAACCTAGTGGAGCTCGAATGGGGTTGTGGTAGCATGTCAGTCTAAAGCAGTGTTTCCCAACGTGGGGCGCACGCCCCACCGGGGGGCAATATCATTTTCTAGGGGGGCAATTTGAAAATTTTCAACCAAATTGCCCCCCAGGTGGGGCCAATCCAGGGGGAAAATTAAAAAAACTTTTTAAAAAGAAGTTTATCAAAATCAGATCCTACTATTATCCTATCTCAGAATGTATGTCAGAAATCTGGACCAGTATGTATCAAAACCAAGTTGAAACCCTTTTTTAGAGTCTAATTTCCAAACCTTTTCTGGGGGATGACCCAAAATATCTTTGTTTTTAGAACGCTTATATTTGAAACTTTTTTACATTAGGTTCATCAAAATGCAAATCCTACCTAAAAATGTATATCCAAAATTTCCCAACTAGGGGTACCAAACTAATTAAAAACCTGCTTCCCAGAGTCAAATTTCCAAAAATTTGCTGGGGGAGGACCCCCAGACCCCCTTGGTACTAAGAACATAATTACTCATAACTTGATTTAGTTCTTTAGCATGCAAATTCTACCTAAAAATGTTCTGAAAAGCTTCATTAAACTTATTTTTTTTATTTATTTATTTATTGAACTAGAAATAAAAAAAGAAGAAAATTTACAATTTCACATAGTCACCTGGGATCTCATGGTCCATGTAGGTGACTGTAATTATGAATAACAAAAATTTAAAATACAAACTAGGAGAAAAAAAACACAGGAAACACATACATGAGATGGATATGGTGGCAAACAGGGCGCCAATAAATTATATTTTTGCCATAATGATGAGTTAAAGTGCTTAAAATAATTATAAATCATACATTAAACAGAACAAAAGAAATCATCAATATCCTCAATAGTAAACAGATATTCCTTTAATTGCTTTTTGAATAAATGTTTTGAAGGGCTATTTTGAATATGTATAGGTAACTTATTAAAACACTTAGGGGCTATGTAACAAAAATTTTTACAGAATATGGATTTATTAGGTTTAGGAACAAAGTATAATATGTTTGGTCTTCGTAGGTTTACGACATTGCGTTTTTGACAAATGTTGGGGTTTAGATAGAGATGGAGGAAAATTTTAAAATAAAAAAGATGGCGAATTGGAAGTATATTTAAGGAATTGAAGTAGTTTATATTATTTGTGTGTAAGTGCGCTTCATTATTTAAAAACCTCAGGAATCTCTTTTGCAGCCTCTCAATTCTTTTTAAGTTGATCATGTAATCTCCTCCCCACACAACTAAACCGTAATTAAGTTGTGAATGAACCCAAGAATAATATAAATTGATTAGTAATTTATTATTTAACTTTTGTTTTAGGTAATAAAAGTTACACAGTACATACCTTAGTTTGTCTGATATATATTTTGTATGGGATTTCCATTTCAAATTTGAGTCTATGTGCAGTCCGAGGTATTTTATTGAGGATACGTTATCTAAGGGTTTACAGGCGCAATTGCTATGAGTATTGCAGTATTTTTCATGATATTTTATAGAAAGATAATTTGCTTGGTTTTGCGTAAGGGAAAATACCATATACTTAGTTTTATCAACATTTAAATTTAAATCATTATGAAAAAAACAGTCGCGAATTTTTATAAGGTCATCATTTATCACAAGATTAAGGTCTTCCACTGAATTTTCTGAGTAAAGTAAAACTGTGTCGTCGGCGAAACTTATCAATTTACCATATAGTTTAAGGTTGCACAGATCGTTAATGAAGATTAAAAACAAAAGGGGACCTAAAGTAGATCCCTAGGAAGACACCACATTTTATTGGGAGACATCCGCTAAGGGTATTATGTACTTTAACAATCTGAAAGCGGTTTGATAAATATGACTTTATGAAATTGTGAAAAGGACCTCTAATGCCAATCAAAAATAATTTTTCTAGTAAAATATTATGTTGTACTGAATCGAAAGCCTTGGAGATGTCTAAATAAAGACCAACAGTTTTTTTTATCATTGTTAACACTATTATAGATAAATTTGGTAAACTCTAGCAAAGCTTTTTCAGTGTTTGAGTTGGGCAGAAATCCATACTGATTATTTGAAAAAAAATTTATATGATTCAAGTACGAAAGCAATCGATCTTTGATAATTTGTTCAAATACCTTTGAAAGCAATGGTAAGACGGAGATTGGTCTGTAATTAGAATAGTCATTTTTATTTCCTTTTTTATAAATGGGAGTTATGATAGAAATTTTTAATGATTTTGGGAAAGTGCTTTCATTTACAAGATCATTAAATAGTTTGGTCAAAATACTTAGATTTGTGCATGATAGAATTTTTAAATATTTCGCGTCAATTTCATCAGAGCCAGGACTTTTTTTAGAGTTTAGGTTGCGTATGCATCTTTTGATGTCTACCTCTTCTATAGAAAACCATTGAAAGGAATTAACGGAGGGAACTATGTAATTCTTGAATTCGTTATTATGATGAAATATATGATCGTTGATGGATGAGAAAAATTTATTTAAATCATTAGCTAATAGGCCGCAATCTTTATGTTCTGGTAAGGTAGGATTTCTTTCTTTTCCTAAGATATTATTTACTAGTTTCCATTGCTTTCGACTCGAATCGCATTCACTCAGTTTAGTTTCATAGTAGTTATTTTTTGCTACTCTAATTTTATTTCTTAATAATTTAACTGTAGTTTTGTAAGCAGTTTTGTAAAAAGTATCTCCCGGGAAAGTATCTCCCGTATTAAATATACATAGGAGGTGGGCTAAGAAATAATTTTCGCTCGATCTCAAAATATATTTCTATATATGCCACTGAGACCGGGGGGCATGGAAAATTTAGAAAGGCTTTGGTGGGGCATGGACCGAAAAAGGTTGGGAAACACTGGTCTAAAGTGCACATGGTCGTAGGTTCGAACCCCAGTAATTATTTTTCAGTAAATTTAATTTTAAATTTTTATTATTCCATTAAAAATTGCAAGAATTAATTTCTCTTGTTTAACAGTCATTCCTTATTTAATTAAATTCATTGTGTTTTTTTAAATGTTTTACTTTATCTAATTTTTTTAAAAAAAATTTTTAATTATTAATTAATTGAAAATAAAATTATTTCGCTAAAATATTTTATAGAAACATCAAGAATCAAGTCCACAAGGATGCGCATTGCTAATAAAGTATAAAAATCTTGCAGGGATTGTGAAATACAGTACAAAACAGTACGTCGGCAGCCTAGCAACGGCCGTAGTAAACGTTACCATGCTTTAAAATAGAAATACTCTGATATACTATTTTTAAACAGATATTTAAACATCGTACGATCGCTTTCTTCACCACGTAGCTGAAGTCTTAAAATATTGCATACCTAACTAGTCTTATTAGATCGCAAAAATGTGATCTAAATAGTTGTGATAACTTGTAACTTTTGATTAGACTTGTATTACTGTGATCGGTAGTGTAAATTATTTAAAAGAATCGTCTATTTGGATTTTACGGATTGTTTGTCATTTTTTTTTCAAAATTATAATCAGGAATATACTGAATCACAATAATATTAGTAATAATACGAACAATCCCTAAAATAACGGAAAGTTCCACTCCAATGACGAATAGATATTAAACGCACGTTCTCTAAAATAACGGAAGGTTTCCCTCCTTTCACAGAAAAATACAAAACGGACATTCCCTCAAATGACGGAAAAAGAAAATACGGATACCTTCTCAAATGATGAAAATAATCCGGCAGCTGTGCTGCCGGGAAATTTACGTTTATTGAAGAAAGATTTTTTTACAGTGTATAGCTCAGTGCTAGTGACTAGGATTTCATTACTTAGTTTACTCAATTAATCGGAACACTCTGGTTTTGCAACAGCCCTGAAATTTCAAGGAAACACGAAATTGATATATGAAGATAATTTTTACATTTCTACTTGAGAAATTCAGACATCCCGTTCCGTACCGCCTCAAGAAAATGGACGCTCAGTGATCGCAGCTATGTCGCAGCGATTTTTTCCCAGCGATTGTTTCGAAATTTTCGTCGCTGTTGCAGCAAACCGAAAATGTCACTTTTGCAGTAGTGCTGTAAATCCCCCAAAAATGACAAAATTCATCAGTACTTCAACAGCGAAATTTTTTTATCAGCCTCAATTAATTATTTCGGCTACTTGTGAATATATAGGCTTGATATTTTGTTTTCAAATTAAAATTTTAAAATTCTGTCTGGCATGAAGTCACTTAGAAAGAGGCTGTATAGTCCAGTAAATCACTGAAAAAAAGGGTCAAACCGGGTACAAATTGATACATTTAGTTTTTCAACGGTTTTCACTTGGAAATGACCTAAATAATAACTAGTGATGGGCAGGTATCGATACCAAATACCTAAGTACTCGATACCTGAAAGTATCGAGTGTATTCGATACCCAAAAAAGTATCGATACTTTATTGTCATATTTCGTTTTAAATTTTTCAATGAAATAATCTTTAAAATACCTACTGTAGATCAAACGCAGCCTGTTTCTGTTTTCATTTTGCAACGTTCAAACCCAAGTCGTAAATCATCCGCGAGAGAAATTTGACGCGGCCAGGTTTTTCCCCCGCCAAATCCTTCGCCTCTCTCCACCTCTCGACTCGTCTCTTCCCACATTGACTCACTTTGTCCCATTACTTTGAATTTAAACCTTTGGTATCGAATACTTTTTCGCTATCAGTATCAGTACTTTGGTTTCGAACTTTCTAACGAATACTTTTTCGCTATGAGTACTTCTCATACTGATACTTTTTCGAGATCAGTAATTTTGGTATCGATTACCAAATACGTACTTTTGAAATAGAATATTTAATGCGGGTACTTTTTCCGATATCAGTACCTAAGTAATCGAATCTTATAATCAATTATTTGCTGTTGACATAAGATTCTATTATAAGATTGCTTACTGAATATTTTTAAACGAATAGCCCATATTTTGTTTGTACCAATTAATGGTTAATTAGAATAGTCACCAGTATTTTTTAGGTTTTGTAAATAGATTATGTTGATTATAATTCACATGGTGTAATTAATAACATCTACAATACTATTGTTATGTAATTACGAATTAAATTCTTTAATTAACCACCTATGTGTATAGGCCACCTTAAAATTAACTATAGTCGAAATAAATATAGGAAATTCAAGTTCTTTATTTATGTATTCATTTCATTACTATTTACTGGTGAGTATGTATTTCGATGATGTTGAAATTAGATAACCAATTTTATTTGTAAAGCAAAAAGGAGTAAAAAACTATATTTTAGGCAGGAGCTGTTTATGAAGTTCCATATAAGTTAATAAAATTTGCGAAGAAGGAAGTTTTCTAGAAATATCTCATTTAAAAAAAGTAGAGATAAGAGGATATCTGGAGGGTGCAAAACAAATGTGACATAATTTTCCCATAACTATTGGATAGATCCGTATTGCATTTAGTATAAAAAAATCGGACAAGGTTTAAGTTTTTAAAATTCATCTCTTGACCCAAATTTTAAAATTTTATTTATATTTTTATTTATGAATTTTTTTAGGATTTTATGCATTCCCAAAAAAGTGTTTTAATATGTTATTGCTTTAATAAAATATTATCAGCAAAGTAAAAAGTATTTAATATTAAATTTAGTACTCAAAAGTTTTTAAGCATAGTAATCTTTCTGGCAAAAAGGATTATTTTAAATGTTTAATTCAAAAATTATATATACTAATTACAATTTTAATGCAAAACGATCGAGTAGGTAATAATCATGTTTTATTTATTTTGTATTCCCGCTATCTGGCTTTAACTGCGTAGAATTCAAATCAACTAAATTTAATTTTGTTTTGATTCTTTAAGCTTTGAAAATAAACTATTATTTTACTTTTGAAGAAATTAATGTTTCATAACACGAATTTCTTCGAAAAATATTGCTAAATCAATAATACTCACCAGTAAAAGATATTAAAAATTAAATTTATATAATTGTAGTCTAAATGGATAATAATAATTGACAAGAACTTCCCGTGTAAGTAGATAAACGAAGCTATAGTGTCCTAAACTTTAATCGAAGGAATGAATTAAAATATGTTACTTATAAGTTATTAAATTAAATAGTGGTGACTTCACTTATTCTGCACAATATATTATTCTTTTTTGATGGATCGGTTTCAGTTTTTTTAATTTCAGATCGAGTATAGATAAACCTTAGAAAAAATGGTCCATTCAGGTTCATTTCCCAACTTTGGAAAAAAGTACTCGATACCTGAAAGTACTCGATACCAAAGTATTCGATACCTAAAATTATCGATTTTGCCCATCACTAATAATAACATACTAAAAATCGGACAAAATCGGCTCGCGGGAAGTTGAATTTTTTTTTTAATTTTTAAAAAATGGCCGAAAAAAATTTCAAAAAAAAATCAAATTATAGTAATCGAGACTTATTATACATGTTTACAAGCTATTTTTCAGTGCTGAATACGAAATACCATTTAAATTTTAAAAAATTCAAAATTTCAATTTTTAAAAATTAATTCAAAATTTGGAAAGTCGAAAAAATTAAAACATCGCTCAAAACCACAAAATTATTGCAAAAGAATAAATTTAAACGGTTTTCTATTAGAAATGACTTAAATAATAACATACTAAAAATGGAAAAAAATCGGACAATAAAAAGTTTAATTTTTTTCAAATTTTCAATTTTTTGGCCTCAAAAAGCGACCTTTTCAAAAACATTTGAGGCATTTTCCAAGGTCATTTTTCCATGGATGTTTTAGGTATATACCTCTGTAACCTAAAAAAAACACAATTGGCGATTAAATCATTAGTTAATTAATTAATTTATAAAAATTAATGTTGAAAATACAGGTAAAATCTTTCAATCAAGTAATACAGAAAATATTTAGACACTATTTGATAATAAATCATTTTAAAAATAATTAAATTGCAAAAAGACAAAATATCTCAAAAAATTTAAATTTTAAATTTTTTAAATTTTGTAGTATATGCATGTGATACAATATGTCTCTAGGCTATATTTTAGTGCTGTTTACGAATATCAAGCCAACTTTTCTATAAAATTTAAATTTACTGTGGAAAAATTGAAGCATAAAAAACAAAATTATAGAGAAAAGTGCTTCAATTTTTCCACACTTATTCTAAATTTTATTGAAAAGTTGGCGTGATATGTGTTGTTTGTGAAGTTTCAGCCCCTTAAGTTAACTCACAAAGTTTAAAAAAGACCAATTTTCAGAGTTTAAAAATATATATTTTGGGATTTGTATTGTTATAAAACTTGTTCAAATGTGGTATTTAGGACATATTTAGATGGTTTATATTTATTTAAGATTATTAACTGTACCTATAGTGCCTATAATTTAAGAGTAAAGGGTACTACTTAGAGACGTTGCACTCATCAAAGCTTATAATGCACTACAGAGGACAAAAGTAATTAAATTCCAATTTTCTTCTAAGGAACTCCCTCAAAAGATGCCATTTGGTGTTAAATTGATGTTTTAAATTATAAAGGCCAGTGAAATAACAGTAATTAGGCCTTCTACTGAACTTTTAATGTAAAAAATGCTTTTTTGCGAAAATGCTTGTTTTTAGCAGACCAAATCCAAAATTTATCTTAACCACTTCACACCCCAGTTCCACCGTGGTGGACCTTGGCTTACTCCCAAAAACATACTTTTTATTGAAATTTATCAGCTAAAAGCTGAAATATGTAATATTTGATGCTTTTACTTAATATTTCAATCGAGAGGTGGCGCTTTAAAACAAAACTTTGCACAGAGCGATTATTTAAAAAGTTGATTTTGGAAAAAATGGCGGTCTATCTAAAACATGGGAATATTAATTAATTTAAACCTAAATTAATTTATTTATGAGACTTAATTTCATTAGTTTTATTAATTAGTATCCTTTCAAGTAGAATAAAATAGTTTGTAAAGAAATCCAACAAATTTTGAGTTTTGGAGAGCAAGATATAGAGGTCCTCCAGGGTGGAACTCGGTCCTTAACGATGGTAATTGTGAAGGAGTAAAAATTAATAAAAAAAGGGTAAATAAACTATTTTAAGAATTTAAAAAACTTCTTATAATTTAAATGATAATTATTTTTGTCATTTAAAATTTTGAATTTCATATAGAAAAAACAAATAAAATTTTTTTTTTTTCAATATTTTTTAATTTTTTAAAATAAATTCTGTAAAACTCAAAATGAATACTATTTTCTACAGTATAAATGTATATTTACTTTGATTATTGCATAAAAATGTTAAAAACATGCACAGAAAGTTTTCTATGCCCCTAAAAATGAATTTTTGAATTTTTAAAAAATTAAATTTTCTAAAACATTATTTATTTTTATGAAGGAAATTAAGTTACAACCTTTAAAATAACCTACTACGATAAAAAAAATTATTAATAATTCATATATTTAAATTATAATTAAAGAAAGTAACAATTTTATACCATAGGAATTGTGTCATGTTTTACTACGTTAAGAACCGAGGTCCACCAAGGTGGACCTTAAATTGTAAGCCCCCTGAAAAACATTTTCTTGAATTGAAGATTTTTATGAACTTTGTGAAGCATTTTAATACTATTTCAAGAAAAAAATTTGAGTTGAAAGAATTTTTTTATACCTCGGGTCTGAAGAGGTTAAAAAAGAGGGTTATGGTACTTTTTTAGTTGAAACACTTTCAAATACTAACTATGTTTCATTTTTATTACATAGAACTTAATTTTAAATTGAACAGATTGGAATTGACTTGGGTTATTTCTCTACCAGAAGAGAAAATGGGATTTCTTTATTAAAGTTAAGATATTTCTGGTATAGGGAAAAAATTCACGTCATTTCCAATCTGTAGTATTTAAAATTAAGTTCTACTTATAAAAAAGGAAGAGTTTAAAAGGTACAGTAGAGCCCCGATTATCATTTGAGGGAGTTCCTTTGAAGAAAATAGGAATTTAATTACTTTCGTCCACTGCAAGGATGCCAACCTGGGACAAGGCTTATCCGTAATCGTCCCCAACCAACCAAAAAAAAAATCCGGCGTAACGCGTGGCTTGCCAACCGACGTCATGCCTTCTGCACGAGTAGAAAATTGACCCAACCTTTTGATAAGTTTTAAAAACGTCCTGAAAACGCAAATATTTGACAGAAGGCCTTTTTATTTCTCCCATGAATCAATCATCCATGCAGATTAGAATATTCCAAATTCCGATTGTTTCCCCCTCTTATTGCCCATCTCTTCAGTTACTAGCGACTAGCATTATCGTTTTTATTCGCAATTCTGAGTAAAAAAAATATGTATTAAAGGGATTGAAGCTAAAAACAGAGAATTGAGAAGAAAAATTCTATACATTTTCTTTAAAATAATAATTAGCGTAGTTTCCGTAGGTTTTCTAACTTTATCCGTAATTGCGGAATTCGGGACCGAAATGCGGAATGATTCCGCAAAATCCGGAATGGTTGGCATCCCTGCCACTGTAATGCATTATAAGCTTTGATCGCAACGTCCCTAAGTAGTAATTTACTCTTAAATTATAGACACTATAGGTACAGTTAATAATCTTAAATAAATACAAGCTATCTAAAAACCACCTAAATTACACATTTGAACAAGTTTTATAACAATATATAGCACAAAAAATAAAAATTTAATTTTGAAAATTGGTAATTTTTTCCATTTTTTTTTCAAACTTTGGGGCTCTATAGGCAAACCCTAGAGTTAACTTAGGTGCCTGAAACTTCACACACTATCTTTTGGGACCAAAAGGAATAGGAAAAGCCCTGGTGAGCGAGGTTTTTTGTAAAAAAGTTTTTTTTCCCCGAGACACCCTAGTAATTGCTATATGAGAAAGTGAAATGATGTAGGCGCGCAAGGTTTTTTCTCAATACAAAGAAAATAATACCATAAAATTAACATATGGGCAAAAGTTCATCGAATGCAACATCAGGCTTTTAGATATTTCAAAAAAAAGTCTCAGAATCATAACCCTAGTGTCCACTATTAGTCCAGGCAATCTGTAACCGGTAAAAAATTGATACATTTAGTTTTTCAACGGTTTTCACTTGGTAATGACCTAAATAATAACATACTAAAAATCGGACAAAATCGGCTCGCGGGAAGTTTAATTTTTTTTAATTTTTAAAAAATGGCCGAAAAAAAATTTCAAAAAATCAAATTATAGTAATCGAGACTTATTATACATGTTAATAGGCTATTTTTCAGTGCTGAATACGGATATACCATTTAAATTTTAAAAAAATTCAAAATTTCAAATTTTAAAAATTAATTCAAAATTTGGAAAGTAGAAAAAATTAAAACATCGCTCAAAACCACAAAATAATTGCAAAAGAAGTAATTTAAACGGTTTTCGATTAGAAATGACTTAAATAATAACATACTAAAAATGGAAGAAAATCGGACAATAAAAAAATAAATTTTTTTCAAATTTTAAATTTTTTTGCCCTCAAAAATCGACCTTTTAAAAATTTCTTGTTAAAAACGTTTGAGGCATTTTACAAGGTCATTTTTCCATGGATGTTGTAGGTATATACCTCTATAACCTAAAAAAAACACAATTGGTGATTAAATCATTAGTTAATTAATTAATTTATAAAAATGAATGTTGAAAATACAGGTAAAATCTTTCAATCAAGTAATACAGAAAATATTTAGACACTATTTGATAATAAATCATTTTAAAAATAATTAAATTGAAAAAAGACAAAATATCTTTCAAAAAATTTAAATTTTAAATTAATTTAAAAATTTTTAAATTTTGTAGTATATGCATGTGATACATATGTCTCTAGGCTATATTTTAGTGCTGTTTACGAATATCACGCCAACTTTTCAATAAAATTTAGAATAAGTGTGGAAAAATTGAAGCACTTTTCTCTATAATTTTGTTTTTTATGCTTCAATTTTTCCACAGTAAATTTAAATTTTATTGAAAAGTGTGCTTGATATTCGTAAACAGCACTAAAATATAGCCTAGAGACATGTATCACATGCATATACTATAAAATTTAAAAATTTTTAAATTAATTTAAAATTTAAATTTTTTGAAAGATAATTTGTCTTTTTTTAATTTAATTATTTTAAAAATGATTTATTATCAAATAGTGTCTAAATATTTTCTGTATTACTTGATTGAAAGATTTTACCTGTATTTTCAACATTTATTTTTATAAATTAATTAATTAACTAATGATTTAATCACCAATTGTGGTTTTCTTAGGTTATAGAGGTATATACCTACAACATCCATGGAAAAATGACCTTGAAAAATGCCTCAAACGTTTTTAACAAGAATTTTTTAAAAGGTCGATTTTTGAGGGCAAAAAAATTTAAAATTTGAAAAAAATTTAACTTCTTATTGTCCGATTTTCTTCCAGTTTTAGTATGTTATTATTAAAGTCATTTCTAATCGAAAACCGTTTAAATTACTTCTTTTGCAATTATTTTGTGGTTTTAAGCGATGTTTTAATTTTTTCAACTTTCCAAATTATGAATTAATTTTTAAAAATTGAAATTTTGAATTTTTTAAAATTTAAATGGTATATCCGTATTCAGCACTGAAAAATAGCCTATAAACATGTAAAAGTCTCGATTACTATAATTTGATTTTTTGAAATTTTTTTCGGCCATTTTTTAAAAATTAAAAAAAAATTAAACTTCCCGCGAACCGATTTTGTCCGATTTTTAGAATGTTATTATTTAGGTCATTCCCAAGTGAAAACCGTTGAAAAACTAAATGTATCAATTTTTTACCGGTTTGACCCTTTTTTTCAGTAGATTTACTGGACTATATACCCACATTTACCTTATAGTAAAGCAAACCAGTTGAATAGGATTTACTGTACCATTAACTTCAAAAATCCAATTTATGTTTATTTCAATTTTAAGAGTGATATCAAAGAGCTTGATCAAGACCTGCCTGTCAAAAACATTTTAATTAAAAAAGCTTTAAAATATGATAAACCCCTTGGCAGAATTTTTTTTATTTTTATGACTTAAGTAAATGGCTAAAACTATTCTTAGTTCATTAAATTGAAAATTTCTCATTTTTGCCTCATGAAGAGCGTTTGAAGACATAAAATCTAGGTAAATTCAACCTAATTGAGCGTGCGTTTTAGGGGTTTTGTTGTTTCTTGTTGTTGCCTATATTACTGATAACCCTGTTTACATTTTTCGTGTATTGTCATTTCACTGACGAAGAGGGTTCATTACACCCTTGAAACATGTCTGATTTTTAAGATCTTTTAATAGATATGTGCAAATCAAACGTCGTTTTTTGATTTTAACCTAATTTGCACAGTTTGCCATTTATATTTTATTATAAATGAATATTTTAAGTAAAACTAACTTGAATTTATATTCATCAATCTATCCTTTTTACTAATAGAGTGAATTAATATACTAAATTATTTGAAGATTCCCAATTATTTTTAATAAATAGCATGAATTGCAATAAACATGATTTTTTGGAAAGAAAATAGTAGTAATATCTATTAATATAAATATTTGAAAATGTAATTAAAAAAAGTGTCCCAAGTTGCAATGGAATTACCCCAAAACATAAATAAGATTATTCTACAGACTGATAAGTTTAAACCTTGATTATGGTTGACAAGTCTATATACTATACAACACATATGAAAACTGATGTGCTTAGAAAGTACAAAAGTCCTGATAAATATTCACATAATACAGTTGGCCAATATTTAACATGTTGCAATCACAGAAACTACAAAATAAATGCTCACATTTAGTAAAAATTGACAGAACTTGAATACAGAAAACAATTCTATGAGAAAGGATATGAAAGACAAAAATATAAGCACATCCTAGGAAAGATGGTGAACCTTTTCCAATTAGTGTGCAATTTACATAATGGTTTTTGTCTAGCGTACCACTTGTTATACTTATTTTAATAAATCATTTTTAAACCCTTGGAAAATGAAATCAAGGGGCCGTCCATAAATGACGTCACGCTCAGCCAGGGGGAGGGGGTTAATCAATTTGTGACAAGGGGGAGGGAGGGGGGTTTGAAAGTTGTGACATCACATCCTGCAGCTGAAAATCAACGAAAAAAAACATGTTTCCGAGCACTTTCAAATTAGTGTATTAGACATATTGTTGGTTTCAGAGAGTGACATGTGACAGAGGGGGTATGGGGAAGTGTGACAGTTTGTGACAAAGGGGGAAGGGGGTCAAAAAAAGTGACATCATTTATGGATGGCCCCCAACCTATGATGGCTGATAGAACAGGGGTTCCCAACTAAGAAGTACTCAAGGGCCGCAATCGAAAGCATGTCTAGAGGCGAGCCACAAAGTAATAAGGCTCCTTTTGCAACCATGATTTTGTTTTCTTGCGTAATTATGAAGAGGTTGTGGTTTGCTTATCTCCCCAACAGGTCAAAAATGACCAAAAAATGGTTTTGTAATATTTGAATGGCCCCTTACAAGGGTGAAGATACTACTATAAAAAACTTTCAAAAACTTTAGGAGATATATTTATTATTAAAAGAGGTAGGGAAAAATCTATATAACTTAAAAGATTCCAGAATTTTTTTTTGTAAATTTCCCTTAAACATAATACTTACCCTCACTTTTTCAATACTGCCCCTCTTATGATAAGGTGGATTTGTGCCCATACCCCCTTGTTGTACCAAGGGGAATTACAGGATATACACTATAAAACTTCTCTCTATACACTCTTCAAATTTCAAACTTTAATTTTTTTACCATAAAAAACGATTGAACTACTCCATAATTAAAGAATCGAATAGAAGGTGGGGTTCAGGGGTACTCCCTCTAAAATTTTTTTAATTTCAGCAAGCTAAAAAGTGTTCCAAAGCTGCTTTTTGGAAGCTTTCAGGGGACTTTGCGGACCGCAAAATGAAAATATCTGGACTAGAATAAAAGTTTTTTTATGTTATTTTTAGTGAATTTCCCGTGCCCCCCAATAGATTGTTTGTAGGTTTTATGTTTCCCGTGCCATAGTTTTGCCATCACTGTCCTAGGAGCTTATATTGACCAAACAGGAAAAATCACCTATTAACTAAGCTTTTAACTGGCATATATTAAAGAAGTAATTACAATTTATTAAAGAAAATTATGTTGGCACAGCATCTTTTGCCTCTAGTTATACTTTCTACCATGAAAAAGGGAATTCTGAGGCAGGAAATACACTCTGCTTTTAAAATGAAATAGAGAACCAAGAACATATATAAAAGCCAGTGTATAAACAAATCCCAAATAGAAATATCATGAGAAAAATGAGATAGTCTCACTAGTTTGTAGATAAACATTTCAACTGTACAAATAGTCTATAGTGATAATACCAAATTCAGTGCAAATACATGCCCAAAAACACACCCCAAGCTTTTTCTTAAGCAATGAATGCAAAAATACACAAAAACGAAATAAATAAAACCAGCACATAATACTTTCTCATAAACAAATTCTTCCATCTCAAAATTCTATCTCACCAATAATCACAATATATATAAATAATATTACCAACTTACAAACATAAATCAACTAGTTTATATAGAATGAAAGAAAAAAACAGGGATGTACATTGCACCATTTCAAACTTTCAAGCTCATTCTGGATATTTCCCCAGTTAACTGTACACATAAAATATTATCAATTGTCTATTCCAAGTAATATCTTAGCATATGCAATATTTTTAGACTTCAACCATCACAGAGGTTAAAGGAATAAGGGAGCAGTAAGTACATATTTTCTTTTTCCACAACAGAACATTGTGAAAAAGTTAAAAATTGCATTGCTAAAAGAAGAGGAATTTTAGATAACTGGAATTTCATGTGTTAGTTGGAAGGTGACAGGTAGCAGATATTTGAATCGGTTGAGGTAAAGTCAGTAACACTTCAGCTTGCCCATTATTGAGATTGTGATTCAAGATTTTTACGGCAGAAAATTTGGCTCTTTGGTATCCTTTAAGAACACTGAAGCCCAACAGCCTGAAAAATAAAAACAAATTAAAATTAACTTAAGCAATTTAACTGTATTTGAGTAGGATTGTTTAAAAATATTACCCCAACAGTCATCCGATTCACCCTGTTTTACGGTACATGATAAAAATTGATGGCTAAAAAGATTTGCATTAATTTGAACATCTAGCATATTAATGCAGACCAAAATGTTCCTCAAAATCATGGGTGCCACTCTTCAAAAAATGCAAGACGGAACTTTTAACTATCATTTCCCCCAATCTAGCAAATTTTTTTAAAACTGCAGATGAGCAGTTAAATAGTTCCTTAAATTTTAAGTTAAAGCTGCTGTATCGGAGTAAAAGAGGCTTATTCGTTTATTCGCCCACATAAGTGGACCAGAACCAGTGGCATATATAAGGAGGGGCCGCGGGGGCCCTGCCCCCCCGAAATCCGGACTTGGTGTACCAAAACAAGCTAAAACCCTGTTTTTTAGGGACACATTTTCAGGGGGACGACCCCCAAACCCCCTTTCTGATTGGAATTATTACAAATCTTTTTATAATAAGTTCATCAGAAAAAAAAAAACCCTAATCATACTTAAAAATATATGGCCAAAATTAGGACTAGGTGCCAAAACCAGGTGCAGATCCAGCATGGCTCCAAGGGGGGCACTTTTCCAGACAAGATCCCCTTGTGGTACCATTGGGGGTATGGGGGTCCTCCCCCAGAAAAAAAAATCGAAATTTTACGTGTAAAAGTAGGGTTTTAACTAATTTTTAGAAACGTTTTGAGTCTAAGGGGGCACTTTTCAACACTATTACCTTTACCTTTTGATCCAAAATGTTAAATTTTGGGGATTTCCTAAAAATAAACACTGGATACTAGGGTGTCCCGTTGGTCTATGGGAAAACATTTTTTTTGAGCTACACTAACGGAAGAGGTATCAAAAGTTGCGTAATTTTACACAGATTATGAAAATAGTAAAAAAAATAAAATTGCATGTCATCTTTGGGGCTCTACCTCACCTTGAAGTTTTGTAAATTTTTAGTTTTTCAGACCTATATACCGTATGCCTAAATTAATAAAATATTCAAGTTCAAAGGGAATCCATTACAGAAGTAAACGAAACATGACTTTGAAAATCATAATAAACAAAATAGATCTTATATAAAATAACCAAACTTAAATTTAAATTTATTCTTGTGTCCAAAATTTGGCATTTCTGCTGGAGATTGTAGCCGTGTTCTGATGAAGCCATCCCTGGAACTAACATCAGTTACACTTTGGGAGGCCTCAGTAACTAGTTTCACACATCTTTCCAGAGATTGTGTGTGGCAAGGAAAGTCAACTATGTCCAAGCTCTTACACTTTGCTATAATCTGAAGGTCCTCATTTGAAATATGTCTAAGGACCGGTGTAGATGTAATCTGACCACTCGCCCCATTCGATTATTTCAGAGTAATCTGTTGCAGAAAAGTTAATTTTTGGATGCTTAAAAATCCTACAGTTAATGTTCCTTTCAGCTTCTCTAGCCTTTATAATTCTTCGGAAAGCTAGTTCCCGGATATAATCTCTTTCATCACACAACATACTGATAAGTAAGTATTCAGGGTGTGCAAAGAAAGCGTTTCTTTGTACAACAGAATTTGCAACACATCTCAAATTTTTTGGCAAAAATCGAGAGTACGTTACTAACTGAAATATGTGTTTGGCTCCATCCTTAAAAGAGGCATTTTGCTTTATAAGAAACTAAATTGGAGCGTATACTTTAACCACGTAGTTAACTAGCTGGAGTGGGCCATTTTTCCAGGTTGACAATTATCCAGCTCAGGAGAACATAAACCAATCGAGACAGCTTGGAAGATCTCATAGAGATATTTCTGATCCGTACTTAGTTCTTTGACCAAATTTTTAGGCAAGTCAGGCAAATTACCAGAGACAGCACAAAAGATACAATGGTTTTGAATTGACATAGAGATAATTCTTTTCCAATAGGTCCAGAATATTCAGTAGGACCAGAAGTGCGGCCATCTAAGATCAAGAATAAGTGACGAAGGGGTAACTCGTTGGTATGAAGCAAACACACACACCGTTGTAACGGTCTTTCAAAATGCTTCTCTAAATATTGAATCACACCACCTTTCCAACCAGTGTTAGTTGCCGTTCCATCACATCCAACACAAATCACTTCATTTAAATCCAAACCTTGATCCTCTAGATAAGTTGTGATGGAATTACAAATTTCCTTTGCAGTGCCTCGATTTGGCGATATGTGTCCCAAATAAAATGATCCAGGTTCAGCTAAAATTGAAATGTGCTCTTGTAGAACTTCTTTGCGATGGTAACGATCCCCTATTTTCCCCCTTAAAAACTTCTCCGATCCCCTAAAAAACTTCTCTCATTGATAGGAACTTTCATAGGTTTCAAACACGAACAGGATTCAAATGAACTGCATTTACAAGCAGGCGTCAAATAACTTCTCAGATGACTCTAAAAAACACTCCAGGTTGTTTTGAAAAATAACATTTCGTTTGTTTTGAAAAATAACATTTCGTTTGTTTTGAGGGTATCTTTTCAAACTGATGTAATTTTTGAAGTAGTATTTCAGTAATTGAATAACTCGTTGTTTAGTTACGATTGGAATGGAAGCTTTTGTCCAAATATTGTTGATCTCTTCAGAAACAATTGCAAATATATCTGAATTGGGAGGATCCTGTCCATTATTCTTCCATTTCAGGTCGCTCTTGACATATAAAATGCATTTAATGACGTCTCTTATAGTTGGTAGCTGTCTATCGTCAAGTTGTTTATATGGTCCCAATATAAAACAAGTAGTATCACTACGCCTTGAACTCATTTTTTAAATCACAACTGCACTTTAAAACAGTACTTTTAAAGCATAAAGATAACTTTTGCTACGAAGATAACACTCGTAAGTTAAGTTCTCAAAACAAGTTGAAACTTGATGGAATTAAAATGTTGAAAAGTTACGTGAAATTGAAACTTGCCGTGCCTCCTATGCTATGCCCCACGCCGCCTTCCCTTTCATGGATGGAGAAAGTGTCCAAAGGGGTAATTTTCTAAAGTTCAAGCAGTTCTAGCTCTGATATAAATGCCGAAGAAAAGAACGCCTTCAAATCAATTCGATTAAATGAAATAAACAACCAGTCGCTTTTTTTCTGAAATCAAAGCAGGCCTAAAGTATGCGCCACAGAGGTATGCGCAAAAGTGCAGATGGCTTGTGCAGAATGCACGGGCAGATAAGCAGATGTTTTTCACGAATGAAAACAGACAGTATGCATTACATATAAAGAATATTTTTTAAAGTTCAGATTAGGAGCCGAAATTAGGAATAGAGCGAAAATCTCCATAAAAAGGGTAATTTCTAAAACTTTAACGAAAGGTAGAGCCCTGAAGATATAGTTTAATTTTGTTTTGAAAAATATTTTTGTAATCTACAATCAATTACGCAAATTTTGAGAGGTCTTCCGTTAACGAAAGCCAAAAAAAATTTTTTCGGGACACCCTACTGGATACCCCATTTTGAAACTAATGGGGGGTATGGGGGTCCTCCCCCAGAAAAAATTTTGAAATTAGACCTGTAAAAGTTGGTTTTTTACTCATTTTGAGAACCTTTTTGGGTCTCCACTGGATCTGCCACTGACCAAAACCAAGTAGAAATCCTGTTTTTAGGGTAAAATTTTCTGAGGGAAGGACCCCCAAATGGAGCCCCTTTTCTACTTGGAACTCTATTATTTTCAACTTGTTTTTATATTAAGTTCACCCAAATGCAAATCCTATCTAAAAATATAAATCAAAATTCCGACTAGGTGTACCAAAACTAGTTAAAAACCAGTCTTTAAGAGTCAAATTTTCAAAAAAATTTCGGGGAGGACCCCCAAACCCCCTGGGTACTTGGAATAAAATTATTTTCACAACTTTTTTTATATTAAAAATTCTTTTAGATGTAAATTTTAACAAAAAATATATATAAAGTTACATTGGGAGTAATAAATTTGCTTGGGAGGGATGTGAAAAATAATTTTGGGTCCCTCCCGAAATAAATTTCTATAGGGTAGGTGGGGGTAAAAACCCGCACGGGGCAAAACCACGCACCGCGATTTTTAATTGTTAATAATCGATTCAAAAGTTGAAAACCAGGTGGTTGGTTTGTCTTATTGTGACCTATCATTCTACGAAAGTTCGTACCCCTAAGTCACTCATGAGTTGAAAAAATGCTGTAAGTTTGTTTTTCATCATTTTGATGTAATTTTTCTGATCTTTTACTTAAACATTACATAAAATAGGGCTTCAGGAGAAATACAAACACATAAGCCAATGATAAGAGAGCATTTGAACTTCAGTTTCGTGTTGAAATAATTTCCTTAACTTGTCTCTAAAAATAATAAGGCTTGTTTTTCAAAATAAAGTGAAACGGGGCAAATACCCGCAGGTGTTTTGGGGCAAATACCCGCATCTTCAAAACTTTGGGAATTCACCCCAAAAGGAAATTCGAATCTACAGGGTCCCTAAAAAGTTGAATAAAGGTTTCCGAGATATCAATCCTCAAACGGAAACCCTTTTTTCTCCCTTTTGAAAGATATTGGGCACTTTGAAATGAATTGCTACAACAGATTGACAATTTTCATTAAAACGGATTATATCTATGTTAAATATTGTTGGTTAACTTAAAAATATTAAAACAATGTATTAGAAATCCATTATCCGCGAGCGGATGATACACGATTGCTACGAAAAAATTTTTTAATGATGACGGTAAATTTTAGACGACATTAGAGAGATTTTAGATGTAGAGCAAAGGTTTCTGCTGTACTGTACACATTTTAAAAGTTTTACATATCATGTTTTTTGTACAATGAAACATAGTTTTTATGCTGAAATATTTTTTTTTCGTGTTTTCACCTCATTTTTGGCCTTTTTTCGATTTTAGCTATCCGCGGTACCCTTGGCACCCGATTCCGCGGATAATAGGGGCTCTACTGTATTAAGATGATTATCTCTAGTGTTTTTATGATGAAACATTTTGTTTATCCATGTTTATTTCATTTGGACTCGAAAATTCAAAAGTGCGTGTCTTTGCCCCATTTTGCGAGGCAAAGACCCGCAATTTTTTTTTCTACTAAATTGTCAATTTCTCTTGAAATACTATCGATAAGAGTATAAATTTGGATTGGTTTTGTAGGTAACATCTCAATCTAACACCTCCAATTGAAATTTCGGGATTATCTACCCCCTATCGATCACAATGTTAAAAATACTGAAAACTGCGGGGCTATGCCCCCACCTACCCTATACGCCACTGACCAGAACACTTGAAAACAGTTGTCATACTGAAAAGGATACCTTGATTCTGATACAGCGATCTAAAACTTTACGTACTCGTGAGGGGGTACCTTAGAAATAATGTTGAGTCCTTATTTTTGAAACTTAGGGGCCGTTCAAATATTACATAAGCACTTTTTGTTTTCTTTAACCCCCCTCCCCCTTGTCAGCAAAGATAAGAAAACCTCAAACCCCCCACTATAATTACATAAGAAACTGCTGGACCCCCCCCTGAAATTTTGACATCACTTTTAGTAAGTACTATTTTTTTTCTCCTTGAAAATTAGGTGACTTACACAAGGAGCTGTCCTTTTTAGGTGTAACCCTAAGGGTTCAAAAATGAGTCAAAACGCTATATTTCTGGGGTAAAATAACAAAATGTTTTGCCCCCCCTAAGAAAAAATGCTTACGTCCAATTTCCAAATTCAATTTTTTGTAAAAAAACTTTTTTTGTTGAGTTTTCAAATTATTTTTGCAAGAAACAAGAGATCTGTGAAAATGCAGTATCTTACGTAAGCATCACTCATATCCCCCTCTGTCAGAAAAAATCAGCAAAGAGCAAACCCCCTCCGACCTTAGGTGCTTACGTAATATTTGAACGGCCCCTTACGGCACTGGTCAATACTGCACTATTTTTTAGGTCCCTAATTACAAATTTCACTGCATTTTGAATACTCACGGAATAGGATCGCCCCCCCCAAAACTGATTCTTTGGATCCGCCACTGCTTACTTGTGGGCAAAAAGTGCGATGTTAGTACTAAAATTTAGTACAAGTAGTAGCCAATTGGTCAGCTGATCAGTCTCGTAATATACCCGGGACGGAATTTCGTTCACAGTACTTTTAAAAGACGGAATTCCATCCCCAGTATGGAAGAGTGGCACCAATGCTCAAAATAGAAAAGCTCTTTACTGGAGTTCTCTACTTTACTCTACCTAACAAAAAAACTAAGAAAGGAGTAGAGTTTTAAATCCCAAGGAACATTTTTAAACCTGTACTGTCTGGATTAATTCTAGATGGGCAATTCCATGGGTAACTGACTGACATTTTTTAAGAAAAACGCTTAGTATTTTGTTATTTTCTTCCCAAAAATAAATGATAAAAAAATACTTTCCACCCAGTTTATTGCTTTCTTGTTAGCTTAATCTAATGGCACAATTGAATTTTCAAAATATGTTTTTATTGATTTTTAAAAAATTTTAATCAACAAGGTAACTGACTGACATAAATGTTTCACAAATGCAGTGGCGGCTCGTGAGTTAACTAATAGGGTGTTCACACCAATTACTGTAAAACGGGGTGAATCGGATCAGCGGGGTGAATCGGATCACTTTTGAAAAAAGTTTTTTAAATCATCATAGCTCCGGTTGTGTTAGAGTTATAAAATCAGGATAAGTTCTGACTTATTCTCCACATTGTCCAGAAGTTGTTTCAGCCATCAAAAATTATTTTGCGATAATATCTTAGGTCTACCACGGCTTTGAAGTTGAATACAAAAAAGGTCACAAAAACGTGGCTGTCAAAACTTTGCTTATTGCACCAAAAAAATAACTTTCTTTTCTCAATTTTCAGTATCCCCTGTGTGGTCCCAACTCTTCCAAAGATTTCTTTGCAATCAAATTTTAAATAAATGAGAATTCCGATTTTTGCTGAATTTTTTAGTAAAACAAGTCCATTCTGATTACTGATGCGGGGTGAATCGGATCAGTCGTAAAAATGTGTTTGAATTTTTTTTTTAAAACCTGGTAATAGGTGGAGATTTCAAACAAAAGGGATTTTGTTTTATGTATATTTAAGAATATAATTTATGGTTTTGGTAGTTCTGGTGGTATTATTTCTTCTCAAAAAAGCGATTAGAAAAGAAGACCGCAAATGACGATTTTAGTTAATTTTTTTCGTCCGCTTCAAAAACTGGGAAGAATGCATGATTCATGGCTAATAAAAGTTTTGCTGAATGTTTACATTAATGTGTCAAAGTTTTAAGGTTAACCGATAAGTTTTAGATGGGATATTTTAATCTCAAACATAACATCTATTGCGAAAAACCTCTCTCAGTGTTTGTGGGTCAATCGAAAGAATATTTTACTAAAACGACATCAAAATCAACAAGAAAACTTACATATAGACCCAGCTGTTTAGTAATATGCCGTATATTATATTATCTTTGAATATAGGTGCAGAAATCAGTGCAAAATTTAGGAGCGCATTATTTTAGCTTCTGAGAATTGCACTCGCTAAATTTATGGTAAAGCGAACGAAGCTATTCTTTTCTTCATATGAAAATACTAAAAAAAGTAACACTTATTTTTCGAAACTGGAAACAGATAAAACAATAATGCTTTGAAAAGACTTTCAATGCTTTAACAATTAATTTATTTCAGAAAACATCTGCAAAACATCTGTCTTCATTTTATTTCATACACCAGATCCCAGCTGCTCAACGAAGCGAGAGATGTTGCTAAAGAACTATGGAAAATTACCAGTTATATGCAGTTTTAAAGCTAAATTTATTATCTTAAACTTATCAAATCATCTCAAAACTTTGAAATCTTAATGTAAACATTGCAAATATACAGCAAAACTTTTGTTAGCCATGAATAATGCATTCCTCACAGTTTTTAAAGCGGCCAAAAAAATTTACTAAAATTGTCGTTTGCGGTCTTCTTTTCTAACCGCCCTTTTGAAAAGAAATAATACCTCCTGAACTTCCAAAACCCTACATTATATTCTTAAATATACATAAACCAAAATACCCTTTATTTGAAATCTGCACTTATTACCAGTTTTTCAAAAAAAAATTTCAAACACGAACATTTGGTAAAAAGTATCAGAATTTTTCAGAAAGCCCTATATTTTTTTTAAAAAAATTTCATTAGTAAAATTTATTCATTTTACCTTATTAGACTATTTTAAGGCTAATTTCAGGATCCTGTATCTCTTTAAGACGTAAAAATTGCGTTTTTTCCACAAAAACTGGCTGTGATCCGATTCATCCCGCATTGAGGGTGAATGGGATTATGGCTCTTAAAAATTTGTATAAAATAAACCATTCAAGATAATTTAATTTTTTCAATGGATTTTTAAAGTATTAATTAGGACTCGAAATATTATTTTCAAAGAATTCCAAAATCTTTATTATTAAAATTTTGGCAGCAGTTCAAAGTTCAAAAGTGATCCGATTCACCCCGTTTTACGGTATATAAAAAATAAAATTTCCATTAATTTAATCCATTTATGTCATAAATGTCATCTTTAAATTCTCTTTTTAAGTCCCTTTCTTTTCCTTCTGTAACTTGGACCATGGTCAGATGAGGTTTATTTCAACTTTTTTTCCCAGTGGCAATTGAGAAAAATACATATGCTTTAATTCAAACAAGGAAATTTTACTTAAAGCCATCGTTTGAAAAACATCCTAATTAATAACAAAAGTATTAAAATATTTTGATGAAACGATTTAAATTGTATTTAAAGAGTGCTCTTACTCGTACTTTCCAATTAGCCGATAAAACCACTTTTATCAGACGTCAAAAAAGAAAGCTGTGCCTCAAAAGTGAAAGCCTCGGCACACTAAATCTGTGCTAGCGGAGATCTCCTGCGCGTTGCCGTAAGCTCAAATGATCTCCGGCGAGCGGTCGGGGTTTCCTCGGTTTCTCATATTTTTTCCGCTCACACGTGCGAAAAGGGAAAGAAAAATAAGAGTTCAGTCTTTTTTCGATTTCTTTCACGTTTCCGGTAGTAAATTTTTTTTATTGAGGAGAGAAGGGAGGGGGAGAAACATAATTCTAAGTATAAAAAAGAAATTGAGAATAAATTTCCTTTGATATTTATTTATCTTTACATTCGATTTTTGTTCTACTTTTTCGGTGGGTGTTCACGTGCTCCTGTGGACGAGCCGCCACTGCACAAATGTCAGTCAGTTACCATGTCGTTTAAAATTTTTAAAAAATCAATAAAAACATATTTTGAAAATTTAATTGTGCAATTAGATTAAGCTAACAAGAAAGCAATAAACTGGGTGGAAAGTATATTTTTATCATTTATTTTTGGGAAGAAAATAACAAAATACTAAGCGTTTTTCTTAAAAAATGTCAGTCAGTTACCCGTGGAATTGCCCAGATGTACTGTACCAAGTTATACTTATATAAATGAGTGTGACAAAATAAAATAAGAAAACCAATAAAAGGCAGATTTAAGTCCCTAAATCATCAGAGTAAATTTTCTCATACAATAAAAATATAGCTTACCTAAGACATACATAAACAATAAGAATTGCAGATCCTCCAGCTAATGTGCGAATTCCAACATTTTCAAAGATTTTTATAAGCAGGCAAGCCCCAGCAATAGAGCTGCACATCAAAGTAATTATAGCTGCCGTTTTTGCCCAATGTAGAGGTGTTAAACCTCTAGGAAGCCAAACTGCATTCTGCTGCAGTTCATACTACAAGAAAAACATAGATAAATATGCTAACACACATGGATATACAGAGTTGAAAAACAAACAAGAGAAATACATACCGATTCATTGCAAACTTTACACTTAGCAGCATCTGGTTGACTAGATGACTGGAATATCAAAAAAATTACGATAGGATTCAATTTTGAGATTGTTTACTTAATTGTTTGTGAATGCTACCTGACCTCATGAATACTTACCTCTACCAACCATTGCTTTAAACATTCATGATGAACAATTGAGACATCCCCTCTGCATTTACAAGGTTGAATCAAGGGACCACAATCCAACCGCTCAGGATCATAACATATCCAACACTCAGGGATTTTTTCCAAAGACCTATTCAAACCTGTATAGAAAAAAATCGTTCTTTCGTAGTTGCTATCATAAGGAAGGAAATATTTGTAAAATATTTTAAACTTGTAAATCATAAAAATATAACTTTGGTAATTTACTTTTAACTTAGGTTTACAGTCAAACCTGTTTTGTGCGAGGAATAGGGACCGCACTAAAAAAATTGCAAGAAAAAGTCTCACGTAGGACCATAGCAAAAATCCCTCAGCATAGCTGAATTGAAAAACTCTTTATGTTCAGACCGTAACGCAATCCCCACCCTACAGCTGAATTGAGAAACCGTTTCTATACCTACCATAGACTTTTTTTTTCAGTTACCATGTAGTCAGCGACAACTGTTGTTTCAAGAGACCTATGTATGTCTTAGTAGCCAGATATACAAGATTTTTGTTCTAATTTGAAATTTTCATACACTGCACAAAAAAAATCGCACATAAAAGCAGGCATGTGATTGCTGGAGCAAGGAATTAGCTGAAAATTTTTAGGCAGTTTTTGGATGGTTAATTTCATTTTTATATGCGTCATCAATGGGTCGCGCCCGTCTGCCCGAAATCCATCTTACCGAAGTGCCTCTTTCCCGAACGCCACAAGACCGAAAGACCTTTAGCCCGAACGGGACTTTTGACCGAACGGGACACTTGACCGACAGGACTTTTTACCGAATGGGACACTTTACCGAATGGACTTTTTACCGAATGGGACACTTGACCGAACGGGACACTTGACCGAACGGGACACTTGACCGAACGGGACTTTTGACCGAACGGGACACTTGACCGAACGGGACTTTTGACCGAATGGGACACTTGACCGAACGGGACACTTGACCGAACGGGACACTTGACCGAACGGGACACTTGACCGAACGGGACACTTGACCGAACGGACTTTTTACCGAATGGGACACTTGACCGAACGGGATTTTGACCGAATGGTGCGTTTGGCCAACAACTCACTATGGTCACTCATTTTAAATATGGGCTTTCGATTTAGGTGTCCTGTTGCTTGACCACTGGTCAAGATTGCCTCTATGGCTAAAATCATTATAAAATTAATTTTGGAGATGTTGATTGATATTTTGTAATCTTTACAGTTTTGACATGTGTTTTTGGTTCCAGCTGACCATTGGTCAGTCCGGTCCACTTTCTGTAACTTCTTTGCTTTGGCACTGAAGTAGGTCATGTGGGGGCTCAAACCAAACACCTTGAGACCTATAACATTTTCCGGTTGTCCACTGGTCAAGATGGTAGTTTCTGATTTTACCGAAAAATAGATAATAAATTACGTTTTAAAAAATGTATTAGGTTAATGAAATACTGATGTCTTCCATGCTTGAATCGGAAATATGCGTTTAATTTTTATGCAAAGAACTTTATCTTACTGTAAAAATAGGACATTCTAGTATCATTCATGCACCGGGAAAAAACTGATTAATTTTTTTATGTTTTGAAAATAGTTTAATACTTGTGCAAGTTTGTTGAAAGGTCAACAAACTTGCACAAGTATTAAACTATTTTCAAAACTTAAAAATTGTTGCCCGTTATAGAATACTATTACAAATATAAGCAATGAATAATTGCAGTCTAATTTTTTGTTAATTCTTGTGTATTTAGAATAGCTGAAACCTCCAGAAAAACCTTAAGATTACCAAAGCCCTAAAATATAATTTATTTTCAATTTAAAGTAGCTTCTTTTCTGTGTAAGTTGAAGCAACGTGTGACGTCATGCGTGCATTGTTTATTATCATTCCTGTTTAAAAAGGCAAAGCTCTAAGGTTTTTTTTTTCACATCCTTATAGTGTTTCGATAATACGGTGCTTCCCCCATTTACAAGAGGCACGCGTAACGTCACCCAGTTAGGTGCTTTCTGTAATAAACTATCTCATAATTAACTGGAAAAAAAATTGTGTAAAAACACAAAAATTTTTTGAATGAAGAGATATGTTTGATTGAATTAAAAGTATATTTAGAATTTTAAGAGATGCTGCAATTTTCCATTAGATTTTTAAACAGAAATAGTTTTTGTGGTTCAATTCACTCTAATAATACAGATATCATATTTTATTTTTTTTTATTTAACACGTGAAACTAAGCATAACTTTTAATAAAATATAATTACGCTGGAGCATATTTTTTGTTGAATTACCCTATATATTTAATAAAAATTAAACTTTCGTAATGTTTGCAATTAATAAATATTTAATTGTAATTCTTAATAAACTAGGAATCAGGTTCACTCCTTTATTTTCATTTTAGTATTAGAAAAGCGACTACTTAAAGTTTATTTGCAAAGGGGAGGTTGACTTTAGCTTAATTTGTCTTAGGGCAACTTGTTACTTGAATATCTAGTTCAGGAAATAATAATAAAATACCAGTAATAATTTTTTTATTAATTTTAATATTTAAAATAAAAAATTATTTGATACACACAGTATGAGTAACAAAAGTGAACTCTTCAACCAGTAAATTAATAATAATACCAGTAATTAATTATGATAAACAGTAATGAATAATAGCACCAGTAATTCATTATAATAATCAGTAATGAATAAAAACACCAGGTATTAATTGTAATAACCAGTAATTAATAATAATGAATAAATATATTTTAACAAGTTTCTCCTGTAATACTAATAATTTTACCAAAGCGAAATAGTTTTCCGACTAATAATTTAAAAAGCAAAATAAAGTGAATTAAGTTCGTGAAAGACACGATAGTAAAACAGTTGAACACCATTAAAAAAACTTTCATATTCATTACTAGCACCGTTGCATGGTAATTCTTGACTAATTATAATTCTATTCACACAAATATACTTCGTTAACCCATTAATGCCAAACTTTTTATTTTTCTCCTCAACATCTCCAAAATTAATTTTATAATGATTTTAGCCATAGAGGTAATCTTGACCAGTGGTCAAGCAACAGGACACCTAAATCGAAAGCCCATATTTAAAATGAGTGACCATAGTGAGTTGTTGGCCAAACGCACCATTCGGTCAAAATCCCGTTCGGTCAAGTGTCCCATTCGGTAAAAAGTCCATTCGGTCAAGTGTCCCGTTCGGTCAAGAGTCCCATTCGGTCAAAAGTCCCGTTCGGTCAAGTGTCCCGTTCGGTCAAGTGTCCCGTTCGGTCAAGTGTCCCGTTCGGTCAAAAGTCCCGTTCGGTCAAGTGTCCCGTTTGGTAAAAAGTCCTGTCGGTCAAGTGTCCCGTTCGGTAAAAAGTCCTGTCGGGCAAGTGTCCCATTCGGTAAGAAGTCCTGTCGGGCAAGTGTCCCGTTCGGGCTTGTGGCGTTCGGGAAAGAGGCGCTTCGGTAAGATGGATTTCGGTCAATCGAGACACACCCGTCATCAATAACTCGATAAACAGCTTTCTAACAATTACTTAATTATTAAATTAATTTTTGCCTATTAAAAAGTTATAATTTTTTCACTACATTATAATGCATATTACAATTTGCAGTAAGCATAAAAACATAAAAATTCAACCCAATATGAAACAAAGAAACAAATTAATATCTCTAATTCAAATGTTTTTATTCATGGAAATATCTATTATAACAACTTAGTAAACCAAAGGTGGGAATGCCAATTAGAAAGTAACATCATGGTAATTAATAGTAACATCATCATAACCATAATCCATAACATCATGGCAAATATTACATTTAGCTTTCCCAGGAATGTCTATTTTCTGTATAGTGTCCAATAAATTGACAACAATTTCCCCTTTTTTCAACGTTATGGAAACTTTCTTGTCAAGCCAGTCCCATTTAAACTTATTTCTCATTTTACGAACTTTAACTTCATCATCTTTTTCAAGAACTAGCATTTTCTTTTGAAAACTTAAGTATTCATTTAAAACTTATTTGCTTTAATATTTTTAGAAAACACTATTCAAAACGGTAATCAAGAACAAATATTACGCAAAAAATATTACCGAAATACAGCATAACAGGTAGTTTAAACAACGCATTACATTACAAGAAATAGAAATCACTTTCGGCGATTCGAAAGCCCCGGTAACTTTCGCATGTGCATAGCTGTCATGACGCAATCGGAACTTAGCGCCGTTCGCGCAAAAAGAAAAGAAATGTATATCGCCCTCCCCATCATTGAAACCGAAACCGGAAAACTGGTTCTCGCGCTCACTGAGCTCGCGCCTATCAGTGAAGTCACGTGCCTCAAATCGTGGTCTCGCGTCTCGCCCCTCTTGAAATGAAAATCATGGGACTTGGAAATCTTTCGATTTTTCGCGGCTCGGGGCAACGGAAACTTTTCGGAATTCCACTTCCACTTAAGGAAGAACTTAAAATTTTAGATTAGCGGAATTCCCCGAATCAGTACTTCCAAGATTCGCGGATTTCCGCGAATTAGCGGAAAAATCACATGCCTGAAAAGGTTTGCACAAAAACAGGTTTGAGTGTACTTTAGTTCAGGCAATCTGTGACTGACAGAAGGCTTTCAACGGTTTTCACTGAGAAAAAATTAGAAAACAAAACAAATTTTTTTTATCCTGAATGCTCCAAAATCAAGAACATTTCCAGATTTTAAGAGGTCTTTTTTCCTTAAAACTAACAGCATATTTTAACTACAACTGTATGTAAATAAAACACGATTGTAGCTATGGCGATGAACATTTTTTGAGTTGCTACTATGTAATAGCATTAAGAACCAATTAGTGGTAGTGGACTCATAATAGGATAAATGTAGCCTTTCCAAAACATTAAAAAGTATGATTTGGACATAGGCATTTTTTAATTCATCAATTGCATAGTTGAAATTGCTTTCAGGCTTGACCCGTTTTTTTAGTTAATTTACTAGACTACTTATAAAGTAATATTTTATAAATCAACATTACCAGCTTTAATGGTTGTTTTATCTTGGGTAGAAGAAACTAATGCTTCAGCTTCCCCACCAGAATGAACATGTTTCTTGATTTCCAATTTCCTCAAAAGTTTTCTGGGATTCAATATCCATAGTTGTTCTGGCCTATAAATGAGGCAGATTGCTTAATGTTTAACATCATTGAAAAAATTATACAAGACTAGATTTTTTAGAGATTACCTGACACAGTTCCATAAAACACATGGAAACCAGAGGGCAACACCCATTTCCACCACCCTGAACACTATGTTATAGCAATTACGACTTATAACAGGAACCCTAGAATGGGAAATAAAAATAATCACTCAAAATTTGTCTTTCCATAAGTGTTCTTAATCAAATTAACAGTCGAAAAGTTAATTTTAATCACAGTGCAAGTGCAGAACTGCATAATATGATGACCAAGATGAAATCTTAAAATGAATATTTTTGAAATAAAATCTTCAGAATGAGATGCCTGATTGAGGATTAAAAAACTCCTGTTCATAAAAAATGCAACACCAAGATGGAATTGTCCGATCAACTTGAAATTTTCAGGGTATGTTCATTGTGGTTTGTTTATTAAATGATATCAAATTCAAAGCTATAGCGCATGCGCGAGCTTAACAGTGTCTTCTCAATCACTGATTTAGTCGTATCGTATACATGGGGGGCTGTAACGGGAAGTTAAGGGGTTGTAAGAAGGTTTTCTGCCGTTGATTATATTGTCATTAGATGTAATTATACCCCTTAGAACTTAAAGGATGTCATATGAACATTTAAAAAAGTGGGAAAGAGGATTAATGTTAGGCCTCCAGGAAGGGTGTTCTTCACACTGTTTTACCGCTATTCAGATGAAGGGAAACAGGACAATTGTGATATTAGTTTAAAAGCAGAGGGCCAATGAGGGTAAGGCGAGTTTAAAATTGGGGTCTGGACCTCATAGTCACGTCAGCACGGGATGAAAGAGGCTTCATTCGCATGGCAGTGCTGGATCACTGAGAGACTTTTCGACATGTTTCAAATTGTTAGAATACTACTACAGGTCTATCACTGTCTGCTCCATCAGTTAATTGGTCGTCAATGCACCAAAATTCACCAGGTATCGTTTTCCTCATAAGTTTCAGAATTTTGGGGGAAAAAAACGATCATATTATGTTTGATAATATTGAGGGGGGCTTGGGGGTCCTCCCCCAGAAAATTTTAGGAATTTCCCTAAAAGTAGTGTTTTTACTCATTTTGAGACCCCCTTAGGTTACATTGGTCTTTGTGAGTCAATACTAAAAATTTCCCTGATTTTAAAAAAATTGTAAGAATTTCTCAGACTTTTCCCAGATCTGTAGCCACCCTGTAGGATGGCAACACAAGAGAGTGGAGGGCAATTACTAATCTAGCCGACTATAACGGAAAAAGTGGTGACCATTGATTAGTCCTCCACTCATCTGCTGGAATGACTTGGCATTCCTAGATAGCATTCCAAGGCTACTTGGCTGGGAGCGATGCTTTAGAGTTGGAGTTTACACTTATTGTCCGCTAACCAGCGATAATCGTGAAATACTCCCTTCATTGCTAGAAGCATTTTAAATATCAAGCATAAGTCAACAAGCAATTAATCAAATTAAATTTGAAGTAAAAAAATTCACACAAGTAAGAAATTACTAATAACTGTCATAAATAAGAATCTTAAGTAAAGAAAACTAACTTAGCTTTCCATAAGTCCCCTAAACTATCCGAGAAAATGAAAACAACAGTAAAAAGCAAAAGAATAGCTTGTGAAACTAATCCAATTCTTGACTGATGGAGTTGAGATATATCTGTATCTGATGATCCATCTTGGATAAACTGTCCCCGTACCTATAAACAAAGAAAATAATCATTACATATTTAGGAAAGAGTATTGATGAAAAAATTATGAGGGTAATAATTTACCTTGAAGTACACCTCCACTCCATAGATTAAGAAAAATATAACAACTACAAGCATAAGAACAGCATAGCATCCATGAAATATATTTATGAACAATATCTGCAGAAGAAAAATAAAAAATTAATATATACTACACTATTATTGAATACCTTTTTAGTTCCACAAAAAAATACAATCACGAGCACTAACTTTAAAAAATGCAGACAAAATTTCATAACTTTTAAAAACAAACATTGAAAATCTTTCAAGTTTAAATAGACCTTTAGATTTTAAGATAATCCTTTTTGGGTTTTCTTTCCAACCATTAAATGCAAGTCTTAATCTATTTCTGAACTCATCAAAACCGTAATAAAAACATGCTACATAAGTAAAATTACTTGAATTAAAAATGCCATAGCATTTGAAAAAAAATTATTATTTATATGAAGGAAAATTTAATGACTAACCCTTTCAACATCAGTGGGATCAGAGAACTGAAGCACCAATAATTCAGCTAACAGCAAAGAGTAAATAATAATGTTGAAAAGAATGAAAGCCAAGAGTGATTTGCTTAAAAATCCTGGTTTTTCGTAAGTCAAATCTCGAAGATGAAATATCTGCAATAAAAAAAGTTTAGAATTGTTATGAATTTTACTAATTCAGAAATATGCCAACTAAATAGTAAAATCATTTTGATGCTTACTTCAGCCCAAAAGCAAACAATAAGGGATGAACCAGAAAGTAAAATTGGATAATATGCACTCATCAGGCTGGAGGCCCATAACATGGCTTCATGTTCCTACAAAAATAATCACACTATGTCTTCTATGATATTCAAATGAAATATTAGTATCTCAAACATAATAGCTTTTTAAAGAAAAACACCTAGGTTTTACTTATTTTAAAAACTACTGAGTTTTTCAGTGTTCCAATCCTAATTAATTACAAGGGATATTTCTTACATATGGAGGCTTATATGCATAAAACTATTAAGAATTTCAAAAAAATGACTCACAGGAGATGAAAAATAGTATCCTCTGAGTGCTGTTGCCATACAAATTAAAACATAGAGAGTCTTTTGGGTAGTCACATTGAATGCCTTTAAGATTGAATGTGGCTTCATTCGACTAAATTCTGACTTAATACACAGTAACTGAAAAAAATTACAATTATCAATAAAATACAGATATATTGCTAACAATTAAGCTTTTCAATTACGTTTCTCTCAAACTTACTAGTTGCACGAATGATACTGCACATATAATGTAAAATATCGTGGAAAAAGCAATGTAGTAATTCAAATTGGGGTCTCTGCAAGTTCCACCACTGTACTGTACCTTCAATAAAGAATTTAAAATTAATACATTTCATAAACCGTAGAGATCTCAAAAGACTCAATAACTAGAATAGGAAAATATCAATAAGTTGAATTCAGTTCTTCCATTACAATGAATTAAAAAGTGATACTATGTATTATAATTAGGTTTCAAAATAGACATAGATTCTTTAACAAATATTTTATATTTGAACAATAATCAAGTACATAGTGGTTATTTCCACGACAGTTTAAGCATGCGCAGTAACTAGGATCTGCATTAATCAGCTAGACAACAATAAAATTATATTTTTGTGCAATCCTGGCATCAGTCTCAATGGCTGAGTGGCAGGGTTGCTGATTTTTTTATTTTTTTTAAAAAATCGGATTTATTTGATTTAAATCGGATTTTTTTTATTTAAATCAGATTTTTTTATTTAAATGAATAACTAGCTCTGAACTTCTTGAAACTGGTGAAAAAACTGATATTGTAATTTCAATGTGATATAATAATTTAGGAATACTTAATATCCCAATTTTGATCTATTTTATGCATTAATTAATGGAATTAATTAAGGGGAGCAGTTCGCTGCCATTTCATGGTGAAATGCCCAAGCCTATCCTAAAATGGTGAATGAACAATTATACTATCAGTTACTAAAATTTTTATACCTTCTTTAACTATTTTTGCCCAATTGTGAAATCAATAATATACATAGCTTTAAAAGAAATTGTGACAATGATTTCTAAAAAAATCTATACCTCATTTTTGCGTAAAAATTTTAATCAATCTTTGAATTATAATAATTCAGTTAAATTAATCTTACTAAAAGTATTATGTATACTTATTTCTTTAAAATATAATTAGTAATAAAAGTAAAGTAAACAACTTATTGACAGTCATGTACATAGAGAATATAGCTCTATTTGCTGTAGTTATGTAAAAGAAAACAATAGTTTGGAAAACATGACTAACTATAAAAGCAAGTTTACGATAAAAATCATTCACATGCTTGTACAGTCGAATCCGCTTAACGTGATTGCAATTGTCCGAGATTAAACTGATAACATTATTCGATCAATAACAATAAGCGATCCCATATCAAAAAGCAGGAAAGAGGTTTCAAGATAGTTAGCTTTAAAATCAAAATCATGTTATCGTTATTAATGTATTTAAAACACTATTATTATGAATGTATTCAAACACTAGGCAGTAGGCACTTGCCAACTTAAAATTTTAAGGGGAAATATACGAGTAGTTAAAATTATAAAATAAAATAATCGCTAACTTAGTAAATTTATTTGCATAGAAAGGTCTTTCTTTTTCCCCTCTATTATAGCCTTCCACTCTAATAAACAATCTGAATTTCAGTAAACCATAGAGTTCAGTAAACAGGGAAAATCAAAATCTCTTATCAGAAACATCTGCAAGGTGGCGATGGTTTCTTTAACCAATCACATGTATGGATTCGGACCCACCCTCTTTAACTGTTTTCTTTCAATATGCGGAATGTTTAATTTTTTCTTACTTCTACTGAGTTTTGGAAAAAAGAAACACCAGGTACTCGGGTGGGGCAGATGTTTACTTGTACAAATTGACCTTCAAAAGGACTCGAAATGAGACGTTTTTTAGAGGATATGGACAAATTTTGATAACATTTAGCGGCGAGTTGATTCATAGTTGATCACATTAAACGAAGTATTTTACATTAAATTAAATAGGAATGATTGGGACCTAACAATTTCGATAACATTTATCCGATTGATAACATTAACCGTGATCACATTAAGCAGATTCGACTGTATTTTAAAAAGTTGATGTACCAGATAAAAAAATTAAAATATTTTAATTCTTGTTTAGTTTATCACAATTATTGATTCCAAACCCTGCTACTTACCCCTTTTTGTCAAATATTTTTGTTATTGGTAGTAAAATTTGTTCTTGAAATTGCAGGCAATTTTATGTTAACCTAAACCTATCTCCCAGTTACATATCTAGCACAATTTTAAAAAAAATTGTAAAATGCAAATAATCTGGCAAACCATTTTAAAGCATACACAACTAATTTTTTATTTAAATTGTGGAAGATTAACATTTTTTATTTAAATCAATGATTTTTTTAAAAAAATCAAGTGATTTAAATCAAGCAACCCTGCTGAGTGGTATAGTACTATTATGTCTACTAACCCAGAGGTCCTTGGTTCGAATCCTCGGTGCTACTTTTGTTAATTATGCTTTTACACTGATGGCCATCCAAAATGGTACACCAAAAAGGATAAAAGATATCAAACCCAAATTTATTTCTATGATTGCACATAGTATTAATGTGAATTGATAAAAAATTCAGCCTTCCTGGATGTTAGGGGGCCGAGAAAATCAGTGAGGAGTGTTGTCTCCATAGGTGTCCATTACCGCCGCCCCACGCCATAGTATTGAGTGAAGGAATGGGCTTTGGGCTTTAAGGGATTGGAGGACCATGTTGCGTCCACAAGTAGTCAAAGTTTATGTGGTGTACCAGAGGACGTTGCATACCGGGCTAGGTGATTTCTCCTCTTTCATCGGACATGTTTTGTGGCGTTGGTTCTTAAGAACGGGTAAGTCAGGGTAAAAATGCAACATAGGGGGGTAAGAAGAAAGCTTGGACATTTAGTTCATCACGTGGTTGCGCATTTTTCTCTTGAGACTTGTCCGCAGGCGAGGGTTGAAGGTAAGTGTAGACAACAGACTGTCAAACCTCAATGCTGCGCTCTGGTTGGTCAATGTGCCGTTAAATCATACTGAGGAGGTGTGGGAGTGGAATCCAATGCTTCACTACCTCGTTACTCTGCTTACGTTTCGCTATCGTAAAGTCATCTCCAATTATCGTGGTGCTCCAGACCGCATTGGGATAATCTCATAAACTCTGTGCCATCACATTGAGATGTCCATTTCATTATTTAGAGCAGTGGTGCCCAACCTTTTTTTCCCCGAGGGCCAATTTGCTTATAAAGATTTATCTCGCTGGCCACATAAAAACACTCTTAACAGTTTTTCTAAACATGAAGAAAAATTACATACCTGTTTTCAATGAGAAGTTTGCATGTGTTTGGAGGATACTAGTTCTTATAAATTCGGCTCCAAATTTTTAACACTAATCCTTAAAACTGAATTAAGATGATTTTATCTGTGTGTCGAGATCGAGCATTAGTTTTTGTTCTTTTCAGAACAGAGAATGTTTTTTACAAACATTTGGTGCTCGCGAAAGTGGAGATAATTTCATCCCGTGCTTACGCAGATTCAGGAAGTTTTCAGCGGGGAGCCCTCCGTAAAAGTCGGGTGAAGACTTTTCCCTAAACATTTCTTGCAGCCACGAATGACTCTGCAACTCAATTAGTTCCAGTTGAATATTAATTGGTGCTGTTGAAACATCGGCATAAAAAAGATTCTCGAATAAACGTATTTCTTCTTTAAGTCTATTGAAATCTTGAAACCTTTCATAAAAATTTTCTTTCAGGATTTTAAGGAGATTACCAAATATCCTTATAAACTGAATTCAAATAGCTAACCGATACTGAAAAATATTCATCCAGTGGCAAATTCTCCGTATCTAGAAAAAACAAAACAGAGAATTTAAGAAAAAATTAATACCGGGTGTTGAAGAATTCCTTTTTTATCATCTTTTTTTTTAGATGGAAGTGACATAATGTTCTGCACCATGTCGTGATTTCCTTGGAAGATTTCTGACAGTACTTTTTGATTCTAAGATTTAGAGGGGATTTGATTCAACTTTATAAAATGGTAAAGCAAGGGGACACAGAGGGACTAGATTTCAATACGGGTAATAGAACAAGGGGTCACAATTTCAAGTTGAATAAACTAAAATTTAAGACGGATTGTAGAAAGCATTATTTTTTTAATAGGGTAGTGGATATTGAATGCGTTGCCTGAAACAATTGTAAATTCAAGTGGGGTAAACGAGTTCAAGAGAAAAATTGACAGATACTGGGATTCCGGTAGTTTGGGTTAAAAACAACCTTGCTAGGCATACGCCTGAAGTTGGTTGACTTAATTTGTATTTTTATTTATTTAACAAGTCCGCGGGCCACATGGATGAGCCTCGCGGGCCCCATTTGGCCCGCGGGCCGTAGGTTGGGCACCACTGATTTAGAGCACTGTTACCAACACCAAATCATGTGTTGAAGATCGGAATTTTTCTGAAGCTATGCTTGCCAAATGGGCAGTCCCCTGCACTGTAAACGACATGCATTCCACTCCCACACCTGTTCAGTATGATTTACCGGCACATTGGCCAACCAGAGCTGCATTATTGAGGTTTGACAACCTGTTGTCTACCCTTACCTTCAACCCTCGCCAGCGGACAAGTCTCAAGAGAAAAATGCACAACCACGCGATGAACTCAAAGTCCAAGCTTTTTTCTTACCCCCCTATGTTGCATTTTTACCCTGACCTACCCGTTTTTAAAAACCAACGCCGACAAAACCTATCCAGTTAAAAAGGAGAAATCACCTAGCCCGGTATTCAACGTCTGCTGGTGGCCCACATGAACTTTGACTACCTGTGGACGCAACATGGTCTTTCAATCCCTCAAAGCCCATTTAAATCCCCTTTCACTCAATACCATGGCGTGTGACTGCGGTAATGGACACCTATGGAGACAACACTCCTCACCGATTTTCTCGGCCCCCTAACATCCAGGAAGGCAGACTTTTTAATCAATTCACATTAATACTATGTGCAATCATAGGGAAAAATTGGGTTTGATATCTCTGTTCCTTCTTGGTGTGCCATTTGGATGGCCAGCAGTGTATTTAGATTTTATAAGCGAAACTCGTTATAGTTTAGTTACTTTCATGGAAATATATATATTTATATTATCACGTGCCTATCCCTCACAAAGAAATCTTTAAAAAACACTTTCAGTATCTCTTCGTTACTTTTTTTAACCTGCCTAATGAATTACAATCAGAAACTACCATTAACCATTTTAAAAAGCTCTCCATTTCATTTATATTGGATATTAACAACATCGAGTCTCTATTTTAATTTGTCAGAGGTTTAACATATTCTATCCATTCTATCATAAACGAGTAATTATTTGCCAGTCAAGCCATTATTATTTATTTTATTTTTATATTTCTTATTTATTTATGGTTCTTGTTTCTTTTTTCTAATCCACTATCTTTTTTTTGTTTTTTTTTTATTATTTTTGTTTTTTGTCCCATTTTATATATTTTTTTAGATATTCTGTGACCCCATGGACGGGTGATTGCCCCTTTGGGAAATGTCTACTAATTAATAATTTGGGATATGTATGTGTTGTATGTATTTTTATTTGTATATTCAATCTGTTTTGTGTATTCTGTTCTTGTTATTAAATTTGAAATAACCAGTGCCAATCAAGTATTTGGAAACCTACTTTTAGTAATATCAGATGTTCCAACTGGACTTGGTTAGTTTTTGCTTAAAGTAATATTTTTAAAAAATGCCTTTTTTAAAAGCATAAAAAATATTATTTCATTATCATTATACTGAAACTAGGGACACAAACACTCAGCATCCAAAATAAATGCAACACAATTTAACTATTGAATATTTACCTCACAAACACAAACTCCGTCATAGCAATCTCCATGACCAGAACAATCATTGGAACAAGTCATATTATAGTTGACCATTGTTGACCACAATCGAGATAAGACCACAGCAGGAGAAATTTCATTTAGTGACTGAGAGCAGTTGACCATTGTGTAATCATTGACAGTGAAACTTATGCCTCAATCTCAATGAAGTACACTCACCTAAAAATAAAATTTAGGCATATTAAATTCAAATTAAATAACACTTGGGTCCATCCATTTCGGGTTGCTCGAACATTTTAGAAAAAGCAAAAATTTTTTGTACAGTCAATGAAAAAAAGATTTACTTGAGATTTATAGTGAACCACCTGGTTATGCAGGCAAATAAGGTAGATCTTTTTAGTTGGAAGTATCAAAAATTTGACATTTATTAAAGAAAAGCACTATTGAAGGTAAAACTTTTCTAAATGCACTTCTTATCAACAGGCCTGACGAGAGGGGGGGCAGTATGATCCCCGGGGCCTGGGACCCATAGATTTTATATTGAGAACTTACAGGGATATCATTTTGAATATTTTGGAAAGTAATGTTCACCTGGAAGGTCAAAAATGAGTAAATTCCCAGTTTTCTAGGGGCATATTTTCAAAAATTTTATGGACCCCAAAAAGAATTCAATACAAGAAGGAAATAATAATTCACTAAATTTCATGCTCAAGATAAATCATCATTAAAGAAAATAAAGTAAATATCAGTAAAGAAATTTATGAAAGATCTCTTTATTTGATTTAGGCACGGAATATAGGTTTTTTGATCGTAATTATAACCAATATCTCGTAATTCAGAACCATGGTCATATTTTACAAAATGTATTATGGTTTTAAAGAAAAAAAGGTGGCGAATTGGTAATATATTCAATTTTCGGTATAAATCTATTATTGATGACTGGTTACTGCCATTCAAAAACTTTATTATTTTACTTTGAATTTTTATTATAGGTTTTATGTTTTCTAAGTAGTCACCTCCCCAGACAATTAGTCCATAACTTAAGATTGAGTTTACCCAAGAATGATACAATTGCAACAAAAAATTTCTATTTAGGAATTTTTTTATGTGATAAAATTTATATAGAACATAACGAAGTTTATTTGTTAGATAGCTCACATGTGATTTCCATTTTAAGTTTGAGTCTACGAATAATCCAAGGTATTTAATAGTTGTTACTTGTTGAAGAGGGGTACATTTACAATCAGAAACTTTACAGTTATTGAGATGAAAACAGAGACTTAGTGATTTAGATGGTCCATAGATGCTAGTTAATAAATTTAGTTTTATTTGTGTTTATTGATAGTTTGTTAGCGTTAAACCATTTTTTGATTGCTAAAAGATCTTCGTCGTTATGATTTTATAAATCTTCATAGTTAGAACATGAATATAAAATTACTGTGTCATCAGCATAAGTTATGATTTTGCCCTTTATTTTTAATTTACAGAAATCATTAATGTAATCTGATGAATAATAATGGTCCAAGAATTGAGCCTTGTGGTACACCAGATTTTATATTTAAAAGTTTACTTTTGTAATCACCAGAACTTATAAACTGTTTTCGATTATTTAGATAAGAAATGAACCAATTAATTCCAGCACCGCGAATTCCAATAGAATAAAGTTTATCTATTAAAATATCAGGATCTGCGCTGTGACATGATTTACTAGAAACTTTTCGATGCTCCCTAAAGAGTTTGAAAAAGAGATAAAACACTACTGCTAAACCAACGATAGTAAAAGGGTCACGTGATTTTGACAACGCTGAAACTAGTATTTCGGAGGGGAGACAGGTGGAAGGTGAGGGGCAGTTGATCGAAAGAGGAAGAGACATTTGCTTGTATACAGGGTGTCCCGAAACGACCGCATAAACTCTGCACAGCTAGATTCCTCATTGGGAGTACATAAAAACTGCCCGAAGAAGTGCCCTCTACGATCCATAGTTTACGAGAAAAATACGAAAAACAAAGTATGACGTCACTTCCGATGCAAGAAAAAACACTTTATTGAACATATCAACAGCAGTATTATGCACAATTTAAAGCAGATGTTCAAAGTGTCCGCCGTATGGGGCAATCTCAAGGAACTGGTGCATCAAGACACGTTGTGACAACCAGTGGCGTAGCTACGGGGGGGCGGTCCGCCCCGGGTGTCACCCCGAAGGGGGTGACACCCAAGCTAGTGAACTTGGAACTTTTTCAAGTTGTATGCTTTCCTTGAAAAAAATTTTTGAATTCACTCTACTAATGAAATAAATTAGGGTTTAACAAATCGGTTGTCACCCTCAAACTATCTGGGAGAGTGATTCTGAAGTCTCCGAATTTCGCCCTAAGTTGGTAAATATGCCTTCCTGGAACAAAAAAAATTGATCATCCTGGAAAATACTCATTTGGCTGCCTACCTAGGAGGGGTGACATCCACCCAAGCTTAAAAATTTCGAACGTAGTTTTAAATATAAGTGTAAGAATTGATTTAAATAATAAACAGTTTTTAGGGGTATGAAGTGGGGTGTCACCCATCGAGCTTTATTTAGATGATACAAATTTTCTCGATCACACATAAATGTTTTTATTGAGCGAAAAAAAACATTAAATAAATAAAAAATTATTAAATGAGTTATCAACCTATTTTGAGAGGAGTGTCACCCCATTGGCTAGGGGGGGGCATCAAAGTTTTCCAAGTAGTTTAACAAAACAAATTCAACTGAAAACTACTATGAGCAGGCTCGGACTGGCCATGCGGGCATTTGGGCAATTGCCTTGTGGGCCGCTAATCATCGAAGGCCGTTTGTGGGCCGACTACAACCAAAATATTTTACAGTGGTATGAATGAAAAAGATCCTGTAAAAATGAATTTGCACGCTGCATGAATTTCCAACTACCGGCCCACGAACTCTTTTTGTGCGGCCACCAAACCATTAATTTACCAACATTAAATTCATTAATGTGATGGCATAAATTACTGAATTCAAAAACATATTATATATTTTAAAGAACGTATTTTCCTGGTTTCATCTTTAAAAATTCTACGGCATAAAAGGAGCGAACCTTTCCGGATCTCACCCAAAAGGGTCCTAAATGAGTTAAAACAGTACTTTTAAGAGTAAAATTTAAAAAAAATTTCTGGGGGAGGAACCCCTAGACCCCCCCTTCTATTTTTAGCAACATTATTCACATTTCCATTAATATTAAGTTCGTCAAGATGGAAATTCTTTCTACCCACTGAATTTACCAACAAAGAATTAAAAGTCTATATTGAGTTTATTACGTATCCAATTAGGGACTTCAAAGGTGGATTTTAGACTATTTCTTAGGGGTCAATTTTCAAAAGAATTTCTTGTAGAGGTACCACGATCCCCCCCCGAAAAATTTTTAGTTCTATGAAGTTATATTATCCATGAAAATTATGCTGTGGGCCGATTCAGACTTAAAAGGCCCGGGTCGAAATTTCTTCCCAGTCCGGCCCTGACTATGAGATATAAGCCCTTCAACCCGGGTGACCCATTCAGCTAGCTGGGAGGTGACATTCAAATTCAAACTCTAGTTTGAATAGTTTTAAAAACCAAGGTAAAGGGTTGGCAGAGAAAAAAGTCTCTCAGATATTTATTTTAATCTTAAATGAGTAAATTTTAAATTCACATCTTACCTCAGGAAAATTCTGAATACCCCAACTGTTTCATCTTCTTGTTTCGCTAGTCATCGTTTGAAAAATTTTCTCACATTTGTCGGGTTTTATCAGGGGTGTCACCCAGTGTCACAAATATCCAAACATAAGTTTGTACACTATATTTAATGATCAAATTTCAAAAAAATTTCTAGGGGAAGGCCCCCAGACCCCCTCCTTTGATTACTTGGAACTCTATTAACTGCAATTTTTTTCCGCAAAATGCTAATTCTAGCTACAATTAATGTATGAAAAGGCTAGATTGAGCCTATTAAAAATGCTTTAGGAATAATATTTTAGGCCCCTCTCGAAAGAAATTTCCCGGTACGCCAATGGATTGAATTATCCGAATATGTTGACCAAGGGCGTATTCCGTATTAAAGGGGGGAGCCCGAAATTCCGACTACGTTGTATACAAAAACAAGTTAAAATCCTGTTTTTAGGGTCAAATTTCCAAAAATTTCTTGGGAGAGGATCCCAGACCCTCTTGTACTTGGAACTTTGGTTAAAATGCAAATCCAACCTAAAAATGTGTATCCGAAATTCGAGCTAAAGGCCTCAAAACTAGTTAAAAATTTGATTTCATTGAAAAATTTGAGTCCATTTTTCTAAAATTTTCTAGGGGAGAACCCCCAGACCTCCCTTTGGTAGTTCGAACTTTATTATGCATAACTTTTCCTATATTAAGAACTTCTTCATGACGAAAATTCCGCCTAAAATGTATTAAGAAGCTACATTAAACCTATCAAATAAGTATGAGAGATGCTGAGGAATAATTTTGGGCCCTTCCTGGGCAACGGTAAATTTAAAACCTTCAATTTTTAAATAATAAATTAAATGCCATAAGAATAAAATGGGGTTCCACCTGAGACCCTCAGTTCTAGACTGGTGACTGGTGTCGCAAATTTTATTATTTTTTATAACCGAATTCCAAAAGGGGGTGACACCGAGAGCTTCCGCCCCGGGTGACACCCAGGCTAGCTACGCCACTGGTGACAACACAAATGGACTTAGTTGCTCCATTGCATGCTGCTTGTACTTCATTAGACCCCGCGATGCTGCAACGTGTGATGACAGTCATTCCACTGCGTGCTCAAGCCTGCTTCAACATGCACGGCGAACACTTTGAATATCTGCTTTAAATTGTGCATAATACCAGGGTTGCCAACCTTTTCCAGAAAGCTTCAGGAGCCCAGGGAAAAAAATTCCGGATTTCTTATGCTACTTCAGGAGTAGTGCGAAACTGCTATCTCCGGAACCACCAAAATGGTACAAATATTGCAGAAAACATGACCGCTAATTTTTTTCAATCGTTTTAAAGCCAACCATGGTTTGTTACCCGACTTGGAAACACTAGCCATGTCTTTTGCGGTCAATTTTATCGAAGAAAGGAAAGAACTCGATACTATTTTGAGCCTCAACCATTGCAATGCCATTTAGCGTTCCAGTAGGGCTTACCATCGTAACAGATTATAAAGCATTAAACATGGAAAGGGTATTTCCGGAGTATTTAACACTTATTGCGGATTCGCGGATTTTCAGTACTCTAACGAAAAACTCCGGAAGTTTCGGAGTAGTTGGCAACCCTGTAATACTGCTGTTGATATGTTCAATAAAGTGTGTTTTCTTGCATCGGAAGTGACATCATACTTTTTTTTAAATCATTTTTCCAAACAAATTTTTTTAATATATTAAAATTGTTTTCATAGGATAAAACTAGAGACTAATATCCTCCTTTTTATATGTTTTACCTTCTTTGACCTCAAATATAAAATAAAATTATAAATAAGGTTCAATTTTTTTAGACGAAAACGACGATTTTAACCCAGTCAATTACCTTAACCCTTTCAATACGGCAAGGGAATCAGAAAAGTGCAATTTTTGCACTTGTTTGAGCTCCTGGGGGGCAACTGCGATGAGATATCCATTAGATCATGATGTGTTTGGAGGCACAAAGGAGCATTATATTCTGTTCCTTGAAGTTTTTCAGCAACTGGGACATAATGTTGCCTCAGTCGTAATTTCAAAATTTTTCCACCGTGGGACAGCATATGTCCCAGCCGGTGCGAATGGGTTAAAAAGACAGTATATTGTTCTCTCAAAAGGCATCTTAAGAGTTGATAGAAATGAAACTATCAGGAGGGGTAAGATTAAGCACAAATAAAAAAAAGTTGCTTCTGGGTACCATCAAATTCATGTATTAGACATATTGTTGATTTAAGAGCGTGACATGTGATAAAGGGGGAGGGAGGGGGTATGGGGAAGTGTGACAGTTAGTGACAAAGGGGGGGAGGGGGTCAAAAATGGGCAATCCACGTTGTGTGGAAGAGTTTTTTTTAAATAGATGAAGTTATGAGTGATTTCAGTTGGGAAGATGACTGTGAAGATGATTTGAAAATTTCTATATTGTTTCCTTCCAAAACAATGGTAAAAAACTGATATTTCAGGCAGTACACCATGAATTTGATAGATTTTGAACCACTTTGTAAACCTTGGAGTGAGTTTCAAAAGTGCAAAATTAAACTTTTAGTTAAAGAATGGAGTTCCCTTAATGGTATTTAGAAAAATGATGATAGGGAAGGAATTTTCAATGATCGTAACATTGATTATTGAAACTGTTTGATCATTGAAAATTCCTTCCCCGATCATCATTTTTCTAAGGGAACTCCATTGTTTGACTAAGAGATTAATATTGCACGTTTTAAAACTCACCCCACGGTTTAGCAAGTGGTCCAATTTCTATAATATTGAGGATTTAAGTAGTACGGATACTCCTGTACCTCATGCAATAATGTTTTTCATTTTGTTATGTTTTGTTTCGTCACACAGGCCTTCTTAAAACGGCCTTTTGAAACACGCTCGCAGTACATTAGGTCCTAGCTCTTTAACGGTAAGGCCGGGCCCCACCATCCCTATTCGAAATATGCTTGTCTAAGGCCCCTCTACCTCCCCCCCAATTATTGATGATTATTTCTGAATCACCCTGTATATTAAATCATAAAAACAAAACAGTTAATTCACAATAGATGCGTTTTTTTTTAAGTTTACAGAATTTATAGCACCATATGGTTTTTATCGATAATTTTAAGTCTATTGGAAAATTGTCTGGAAAAACGTTTATTTTATCATAAAGTTAAAGAAAATATTTTTCTATTTAGAGATAAATGTTCAAATAACAATGTACTGAAATATCAGAATCATATCTTAATTAGACAATTTTATAAAATTTAGAAAGTTGTGGGGGTTCTGAGACCTCACTTCCCCTGGTATGTTCCATTTTTTCACCTCCCCTGTTACGGGTTAATAGAATTATATAAAAAGTATGACAAACCAAGTATTTACAGGAAGAAATATTATGAATCAAACCAATAAAAACTCCCACTTTTAAAAATACCTTTAGGTAAATGCATTAATAAGCCATATCAATGTCTTTGAGAGCCACAACAAAAAATGGTTCTTAGGTATTATACCGTCAACCGTGCCACTTATTCAAAAACGTTATCAAATCTGGTTCAATTCTGTTAGAGTCCCCGCTAAATATCGCCTATCTCTTTTGGACACCAAAAAAGTACAAATATTGCTAAATAATTTTAAATTCATGGATTAATATATTTAATTAGATGTTTAACTGTTCAGTTTATCATTAAAAATTTTTAAAAATTGTTTATATTTGAAAATTAAGCGTTCAAAAGAGATAGGCAATATTTAGTGGGGACTCTAACGGAATTGAACCTCAAATCCCAATGACTTTTCTATTGATGTACCACTGAATTAGACGGCCAATGAACGGTCGATGGGATAATACCTAAGTACCAAAAAAATAAATACATGCATAGAGTTAAAATATTTCAGCACTACTTCTAATCTGCAAATGTATCTTCAAACTTCAAGTATATAAAGCCTTAATTATGCCAGGCCCAATAACGGAACTGTTAGAAGAAAATTCGTTTAAATTCCGTGTGACGATTCTCGTGAGTTAGTTATATTTTCCTGTCACATACGAAACAGTAGGTACTACACATGCAAAATCCTTTGTTGCACACACTGCGCTTCATTAACATTGCTAGTGCAGTGATCTAGTATGCTGCAATGATCTTATAAAAAATATATTTCAAATTATTATGCAAGAGAGAGAAATGAATTCTTTCGTTAATGTTTAGGAAACACGAGCATTTTAAATAAAAAAAATCTGAAACTGCATACATATCTTGTTTAGAACTACAGGATAATAACTAAGAAAAGCAAGAAATCTAAAAACGTACGCACCACAGAATACAATCCTGAATACCATTCAAAGTATTAAATAGCAAATCATTTTTTTCTCACTGAAACTTGCAAAAATTGCCTAGTTTACAACAATATCCAGCACAAACACCATACAACAACATAAACATTCAGTAAGGACCTACGGGTCTGCGCATGTGTGATACAGTTGCATGCTGGGATGCAATGCACCAAATTTCTAATTGTTCAGGGCATAGAGTTAATAGATATAGACAGCTTTTTGGACATCTGCTCGATTATTCTAAGCGTGTCGGTCTCCCGATTTCCGCTGTTCAGCAAACTTGTCTTTTTGGCGTACTTTAAACCTTTTTGGCCAAATCGGTCTATTGTCGTTTTCTAATGTTCTTTTTATCTTTTGAAGAAAATTTTTGCATCTTTAATTGAACGAATGAACGAGCCCTCTGAAGTCGCGATGTTTACGTATTCGTGCACTGAACAACACTGGGAAAATTCTCGGTGCGTTGAGTTCCGCAGTTTTTTCAGTGCACTTTTGCAAATTTTTGAAGTGCAAGTTTACGTACGTTTCAGGAGCGTAACGAGCCGTGCTAAATGCGCATGCGTTTGGACTTTATGTGTACTGTATTTCACAATCCCTGCAAGATTTTTATACTTTATTAGCAATGCGCATCCATGTGGACTTGATTCTTGCTGTTTCTATAAAATATTTTAGCGAAATAATTTTATTTTCAATAAATTAATAATTTAAAATTTTTTTAAAAAAATTAGACAAAGTAAAACATTTAAAAAACCACAATGAATTTAATTAAACAAGGAATTACTGTTAAACAAGAGCAATTAATTCTTGCAATTTTTAATGGAATAATAAAAATTAAAATTAAATTTACTGAAAAATAATAACCGGGCTCGAACCTACGACCTTCCGCACGCCAGGCAGGCACTCTACCTCCACCCCATCCGGGCCACGCTTACCACAATCCTAAATACTTTAAAACCACGCCTTTAACCCGAGCATGCGCATTTAGCAGGCTCGTTACGATCGTGAAACGCTTCGTGCAAACTTTTGAACGGCCAGTTAACCGCACGGAGAAAACTGCAATAATTTTTGAACGCAGAAATAGTCCAGTAAATCTACTGAAAAAAGGGTCAAACCGGTAAGAAATTGATACCTTTAGTTTTTCAACGGTTTTCACTTGGAAATTACCTAAATAATAACATACTAAAAATCGGACAATATCGGCTCGCCGGAAGTTTAATTTTTTTTTCATTTAAAAAATGGTCGAAAAAAAATTTCAAAAAAATCAAATTATAAAAATCGAGACTTATGACACTTGTTTATAGGCTATTTTTCAATGCTGAAAACGAATATACCATTTAAATTCTTAAAAATTTAAAATTTCAGTTTTTAAAAATTAATTCAAAATTCGGAAAGTCGAAAAAATTAAAACATCGCTCAAAACCACAACCCAGATAGCACAGTATGTTGCGAATACGACCGGATTACGTATTCGCTACATACAGCCCATGTAGCACAGAAACACCGGCCAATATCGATTTTGCGATATTGGCCACTGCCAAAATGGCCCTCTTTACAATACCGGCCAATGTCAGTTTTTGATACCTGCTAATACCGTATAACACTGGACAATGTCAGATTTCTGATGTTCATTTTTTCGATATCTGACCGTATTGACAAGTAAAATTGGCCATTATTCTTCATACAATATCGGCCTTTGCCAAAATATAAAGATCGGCCAGTTACGAATTCGACATAAATACCGTCCAGCATCATTCAATGTCAGAATTAAGGGATTCGTTTTTTGGATATTGGCCGATTTTATAAGGCATTCGCTACTGCGGTAGGAATACCGTCCAACACCAATCAATGCCAGAATTAAGGGATTCGTTTTTTCGGATATTGGGCGATTTTATAAGGCATTCGCTACTGCGGGAGGAATACCGTCCAGCACCAATGAATGCCAGAATTAAGGGATTCGTTTTTTTGGATATTGGCCGATTTTATAAGGCATTCGCTACTGCGGTAGGAATACCGTCCAGCATCAATTAATGTCAGAATTAAGGGATTCGTTTTTTTGGATATTGGCCGATTTTATAAGGCATTCGGTACTGCGGGAGGAATACCGTCCAGCACCAATCAATGCCAGAATTAAGGGATTCATTTTTTTGGATATTGGCCGATTTTATAAGGATTCGCTACTGCGGTAGGAATACCGTCCAACACCAATCAATGCCAGAATTAAGGGATTCGTTTTTTCGGATATTGGGCGATTTTATAAGGCATTCGCTACTGCGGTAGGAATACCGTCCAGCACCAATCAATGCCAGAATTAAGGGATTCGTTTTTTCGGATATTGGGCGATTTTATAAGGCATTCGGTACTGCGGGAGGAATACCGTCCAGCACCAATCAATGTCAGAATTAAGGGATTCGTTTTTTTGGATATTGGCCGATTTTATAAGGCATCCCAGGTCAAAATTTATGCTGGAAATCGTTTGCTGGACAAGCATTGCATGCTAGATTCATGCTAGAAAACTAGCAAAAAACCAGCATAAATGTTTGCTTGTTCCAGCATAAGTCACTAGCAACCCAAGTGTTGTTATGGCCCACTTTTTATGCTCGCCAGCAAACAAAAATCCAGCATGTGTTGCTAGAAAATGTTGCTGGCCTAGCAAAGATTACGACCACCACTTGCTGGAATTTTGTGCTATTCTAGCATACAAAATCCAGCATGCGTTGCTAGAACATGTTGCTGTCCTAGCAACAATTACGAGCACCTCTTGCTGGAATTTTTTGCTACTCTAGCATACAAAATCCAGCATGCATTGCTAGAACGTGTAGCTGGCCTAGCAACAATTACGAGCACCACTTGCTGGAATTTAATGCTATCCTAGCATACAAAATCCAGCATGCATTGCTAGAACGTGTAGCTGGCCTAGCAACAATTACGAGCACCACTTGCTGGAATTTAATGCTATCCTAGCATACAAAATCCAGCATGCGTTGCTAGAACATCTTGCTTGCCTAGCATCAATTACAACCACCACTTGCTGGAAATTTGTGCTATTCCAGCTTACAAAATCCAGCATGCGTTGCTAGAACATGTTGCTTGCCCAGCAACAATTACGACCAACACTTGCTGGAAATTCATGCTATTCTAGCATACAAAATCCAGCATGTGTTGCTGGCCTAGCAACAGTCAAAACCATCACTTTTGAAAGGTAAATATTGAGGAGGAAATACTCTAAAATGAATCTCCTTCCTCAATATCTATTTTTTTGGCTTAAAAAATTTCATTCCTCCACATACACACGACATCCTAAATTTTAATACATATAAACTTTCAGAGCAATCAAAACTTTTCTGAAATTTTCAAAGGGAACAATTTCAAAAGAATTTACTTTTCGAAACTATTCAAGATGTTCAAAAATCCCTACATAAAATTAGACATGTTAGGTTTATGTCGAGAAAAGAAATCAGGCCAAAAAAAGTAAATATAAAGTAAGATGCATTTTAAAGTTAGTTTAAAAATGGACATTTGCTACCCTAGCACACAAAATTCAGCTAGTGTTGCTAGAAAATATTTGCTCTACTTGCATTTTATTTTTTTACAGCCTATAACATTACTTTTCTAAATTAAGTTGTACATAATTTATACCTGCAGCTGTTCTTATTTTTTTACTATTTTAGCATTTTTATGCAGACATTTGTATATAACTTAAAACAGTAATTTATAAAATTAAATTTATTTTCTCATGTAAAAAGAGAATAAATTTTAACATTTAAAAATATTTATTTAAAGCTTCAGCATTCAACAAAAATCTAGAACAATTTTTTTCTTCTTAGGCAAGTCCTTTCTTCTTTCATCAGACATTTTCTCATTTGATCTGAAATAGAAATAGAACATGAAATAACAAAAAATTACTATAAATAATTAATGAAAACACATATTAAAAGTCCCAACCCAACCTAGTGTAACCTATCTTACAAATTACTTGTACATACAATATGATGTACACACTTTTCAATTATACCGAGTTTTTATGAGCTTTTTCTTTGGGGGGGGCATTTAACAATGTCCAAAGATTACATTTTCAGTTATCATTTGAGCTGCATTTGAGCACTTTTATGATTTTTTTCTTAAAATTTAGGAGTTTTTTTGCACTTAAAAAATTTTAACAAATATTTAGTGCAGATTAAGTTTTTGATGAGGGAAAAAACTTCAAGTACTCCAAGGGGAAAACTCATAATGAATATATTGGACATTATTAAAATCAATTCAAATAAATTAAAAGAAACTTATTTTTGTTCACTTTTTAAGGAAAGTGAGCTAGTTAGCAACTCAATACCCATCTCTTGAAATGGGTGGATATCATGGTAAATAGGTAAAAGATGTTTTATAAGAATTTTCCTTTCTATCTTTTTTCTGCTTTGTTCTAACCATGCTTTTCAAATCACAAACTATAAAGCTAGCTATTAGTTTTCAACAGTTAGCTCTACTTAGTTTAAAATTTTACATTAATACTATTGTTGGAAACGCCACCTCCGCGTTGGGAAATGATGTGAACTGATCACCTCGAACTGTCATTCCGATTCCGAGGCTGTGTGTAACTTGCCACACCGCGAAATGTGGATTGTAAAAAATACTCATTACTTGATCTAAGTTGTTTTGTGATTGAATAAACCTGTCTGTTGTCCAAGAAGGAGTAGTTTTTGATGTGCCATCTCAAAACAACTATTAAACAAGATATCGATATCTTTCAACTGAACTTAAAAGGCAGGGTTTATTGTTAGGTTAATTATTATCTAGGTTTTATTTTGAAAGGACTTTTAAATAAATACATAAAAACCTGACTAATATTAAAGAATATAAAGTAAAACCATTTTTTTAATGAATCCAAATTCAATCATATAAGGGGACATCCATAAATTACGTGAGGTGTTTTTTCCAAAATCTGGACCCCCCCTCCCCCTTGGTGAGATTTTGCTGAACCCCCCCCTCCCCCCACATGAGATTTACCTACAACCTTTAAAAATATTTTTCTATCCTATTCGTTTGCATTTTGTGCTTCACAGCACCTAAAACTTTCTTTTCCATTATTAATGATGTGGGGGAAAAGGACATTATTCCGCCTAAAAATCATCACAGTATCTTATTTGTGGGTATTATTCCTTTCTCATACTTAAAAAATCATTTAATTTCTAACTTAAAAAGTTGCCATGATATTTTTATCGACCCCCCTCCCCCCTTGGGGAGATTTTTCCAAACCCCTCCCTCCCCTTTTTGACCTCACGGAATTTATGGATGTCCCCTAAGTTAAAATTGGGGAAATTCTAAAAGCTTTGAATACTAATAAATTTAATACCAAAAATAATTGATTATATTAAAACAAATTATAATACTATATTTAAAGTGCGTTCAAAATCAAGAAAAGGAATTAGAAGGGATTTTTGAACTATTCAAAAATACTCCAACTTTTTGTGTTCAACATTTGTAATTGAAATTGGGAAACAAAACTTTTTTGGACTTAACTGGATTGATGCCACGATAGAACTCAAGGCAAAATTTCTACTTTAAAAACTTTTGATTTTATTTTCCCACAAAGAAATTTTACTTTTCATCCTCCAAAGCCAGCAAATTTTAAACTCAAAGGGTTCAAATAGGCCTACTGGTCTGAAAATCCAGGCAAAAGATGGTACTATTACAACAACTTATTGATATTTCTTCAGATTTTTAAATTGAATTGAACATAGAGAAATATTAGTTGTTCTAATGGACCCCATGTACAAATAAGACCCTCTCTCCCCATACAAACATTGAAGACAAAAGTAACTTACTTTACTTTATCCAACACTCTTCCAAGTTCTTCTGGTCATGCGACACCTCCCCATCAAGATTCTTAGAGCAATTCTTTTTATCCACCATCCTGGACTACTGGCAGAGAGAGCAACTTCATCAGCAGACTAATTTGGTTGAGGTGGCCTGCAGGTAGAACACAAAAGTTAATTAAATGGTTATGAATATTATTTAGACGGGGCTGCTAAAATTTAAAAATTCATTTTGCTGTAGGTAATACATCTGGGTTTTGTAAATCCTTCTGGGGAGGCATCATAAATTCCTGGGCCATCCATCCTTATTCCTTATATTCTCTTACTGATGCTTGTTTGTTTGAGTGATAGCTTTATCAATACTTTTTGTTAAACAAGTACAATGATTTTTAAAATTAGCATTGCTGTGATGTGAAATGGTTTTAACAACGATAAATAGTTTTGATCAAATTTATTTAAGAAAGTAACATACTCAAATTTATTACATGTATATAAAAATAAGGGTCATTCCACAGTATTTATGTTATGTACGGGACAAATATCAGCAAAATTTTGATATCTGTACTACTGTGTTTTCCATATCAACATATAAATAAGAAAGTTTGCAATTATTTATAATTTTATACATACCACTTCAGCTTAATTCTTGTAAAATATTTTATTTGTTTTAATAGACAATAGTTTTTTCCCTAAAAATCAATTTAAGCTTTGGTACATACGAGACTTCACAAAAAGATGTTTTAAAAGTTCCTCCAGTAATTCCTATTTTGCTTGCTCTGAATTTTTTTGAGTAAAAGCACAAATAAATATTTGTTAATTTACCTTACAGTTATTTTTTAAAGTAGTGTCATTTAATTAATGAAGGCTAATTATTACTGTTAAGTACAGGACAAGGCTGTTTGTTACGTACAGGACATTATGAACTAAAATTTATTTAATAGTTTATTTTAGTAATTAAATAACTTTATTAACATTCAAACATCTGTTTAATTACTAATTTATGATATTTTTATTATTTTAATTGTCATTATGTTAATTATACTAGACAGCCACGTTAGTTGACCCTACAACGTCACTAACAAAGTAGTTTCCATCGCGGTGTCTGAATTTTGAGTGAAACAAAGAACATCAATTTTAAAATATGATTATTTCGTTAAACCCATGTATAAATAGTGTCTTTTTTCCCGATTTGCAAACCAAAAGTCCTAGCAACCGTGTTTACCCACTTTCTCCTTCAGCGTAGTGAGGTACTAGGTTCAGGAAACGTTGCTGTCGAGTATAGGATTTTCCATACATGGCTCTATTTTTAAATAGGTAAAGATTCAAAAACTAAAACTGTTTTATCCAAGTCCCTGAACATCAATTATTGGTTAGGGAAATGGAAATATTGAATTTTGGGTAACAAAAGGTGTATTTTTTAAAAATACTGCATTGGTAGAAGTATAAAAATTTTAACATTTTGAAAATTATTATGTAGCCTTTGCATACCAGAAAATAGCCATCTACCTTTAATATGAGGGTTAAATGTCAAAAACAATTCTTGGAGAAACCCAGAAACACCCTATATTTTACATACACCTAAGATAAATGTTACTTACTTTTTACTCCACTGTCTGGCCCTTTATCTATTTGATGGTGCACAGAGAGGGTACACATCTTCAACAACCACCCCGATGCAGGAAGTGGGCCTGCAGGTAGAAGACAAAAGTTAATTCAGTGGTTACAAATATTATCATTTAGACTAGGGGTACTAAATTTAAAAAACAAATTTCACATTGGTGATGAATCAGTTTTTTAAATCCCTACGGGAAGGAGTCAAATTTCTGGGCCATCCACCTCATAATCTTACAGGTTACTCGTTGTGATCCAAAATGGCAAAAAAGATTTGTTCAAATTTAATTAAGAGGGTAGCGGTAGTATATTTAAATTAAATGCATATAAAAATAAAGGTTCTTGCGTATTACCCCGTCGACCGTACCGCTGAATCCGAAAACGGTAAACAACCTATTGACTTTTCTATGGCCTGCCGCTGAATTTAACAGTTACGGAATAATACGATTCGACGGGATAATACGCAAGTACCAAAAAAAATGTAACTGAAAATAAGAATCAAAAAGTAGGTAACAACCTCACAATTATCACTGGCCAATCAGATGAACCTAATGAGAATGTACCACGTCTACCTGGTGAATCGGTGAACTGACGCTTTTTATTCCACTGATGATGTCGGGCAGTTTCCGACAAAACGTTTGGTTTTTAATCTCTAGAACTCGGCCTACAAGCCCGAAAGCATGAATTTTACAAATAATATAACTGGCTGTGAAAGTCTACATGTTTACTATCTCACTATTAAATCGAAAATTTCTTTATATTAATAGTTAAGAAAAAAATTTACATGTAACAATTCACTCATTTAATGAAGATTTAATGTGACATTTAATGTGACAGGCCTCCTCGTGGTGCACCCTGGTTAATACTAAATTTGTCACAGTGCTGCCGTGGACAGTTGCCATATCGACACGTGCCTTGCACTTAAAGATTTTAATTGTATAGTTCAAAAATATTGGGAAGCCAGAAGGCAAATGACTTAATTGTCAAAGCCTGGCATTGTAATAAATAAAATAAATGAAGTAGCATTTTATTTTGTCAACCAAAGATAAACATATGATGACTTTTTAATTTCTTTGGATATCTAGTTCAAGGATGGCAAGTAATTTAACGAGGGGACTAAATAATTTTGAAAATTCTTGCTGAAGTCCAGAGAAAAAAAATAGGTATTATTACTTTTAAATTCTCATTTTTATATACACATTTTTACATGGTTTCAATTTAAGTAGTAATACTATCTTCTTAATTATATTTTTTAAACAGTTAGTTGCCATAAACTCATCATACTATTTTGCAGAAACACTATTTTCAAAAATCTAATTTACTTATAAAATATTGAAAAAGAATTTATGAGGCCCCATCGCTCAAAGGAATGGATGTCGTGAACAAGAGAATGTTGAGAGATGGCCCGGGAATTTGGGATTCCTCCCTGGATGGATTTAAAAACCTTAAGATTTATTCAATTTTTTCTATTGAGAGATAGATGCTAAAAAAACAATATACAGAAATATCAGAATTATATAGTAATTAAAATGTTTTTAAAAAATATATTCCATTTTTTCACCTCCCCTGCTACGGGTTAACTACAAAGAAATAAACTTTCCTCACAGAGAAATCTTCAGAAAGTTCACCTCTAAAAGAGGTTCAAACTAATTGCCAGTGTCCATGAATACATATTTATGATTTTCAAAATGCTTTGGCGGTCACGGAAATAACCTCACCCATTATGGATGCAGTCCGCAGTCTGCCAGTTCAAACCTTTTTCTTAAGTTCATACCTTTTGAAAACTCTGGTTTGTCGCTCAAGTCGTATTTTGATCAAAAATTATTTTCCACAACCTTTATAAAGAATTCTTTTATACAATTTTACTGTAAAACCCTTTTAAAAACACACAAAAATTAACGGTTCTTACGTATTATCCCATTGACCGTACCGCTGAATCCAAAAATGGTAAACAACCCATCGACTTTTCTATGGATATGCAGCTGAATTTGACAGTCAAAGAACGGTCAATGGAACAATAGGTAAGTCCCAAATTAACTTTTATCGAATCAAAACCCCGACAGTATATTTAAGAAAGCATGAAAACATTGCACACAAATAAAGCTAGTACAAAGAAATGCAGCTGCAGCGCACTCAAAGTGTGTGATTGCAAAGTCAAGAACAGCTAGCTAAGGAAAGAATTTTCGGTACTTATGCATTATCCCATCCAGTGGCGTAGCCAGGATTTTCCCATGGGGGGGGGGTCCAGGGCGAAAAATTTACCATTCGATATCAAAAAGTTTCTACAATTAGTGAAATAAAGTTATAATTTTCACATTACTTTTAATTTCTTCTCTGTGTTAATTAATAAATTAGCGTAATAATTCAGATTAAGTATCAATTCGATTGAAAGTTCTGATCCACATAATTTTTTTATTAAGTACAGAGACCGTTAAGAAACAGATTAAGAGTTTTCAGTAGCTCCATATTAAAAAGGGGGGGTTGGGGGGTCCACCCCCAGAAAATTTTTGGAGATTTAATTTTGAAAAGGAGTTTTTTTACTTCATTTATGAGGTAATAACCGAGGAGCACCGCTCCTTGTAAGCCAGATAATTTTAAAGGAAAAAAATAGAAAATCTGACGTTTCTGAGGCAGTAGTTGATCCAAGATCCGGTTTTGGGGAGGGCTAAAAATTATGAAAATCAAATGGAATCTTCTCAACGAATATAATATTAAAAAGGTTGAAAATAATCGTGTCCGAATTACCTTAAGGGGGGTTTGGGGGACCTCCCCAAGAAAATTTTTGGAAATTCAAGTCTAAAAAGCAGGTTTTCAACTCGTTTTGATACACCTAATCCGAATTTCGAACATTATATTTTCAGAAATATATTATTTGCTAGGAGTTTTGTATTTTGACGAACTCATCATAAAAAAATGTGTTTATAATAAAGTTCCAAGTCCCAAGGGGGGTCTGGGGGTACTCCCCTAAAATTTGTTGGAAATTTGACCCTAAAAACAGGGTTTGGTTTACTCGTTAAGTACCCTTAATCGCCCCCTCCCCTTATATTGTCCCTCAATTAATACGTTTGTTATGGGGAAACCGGGGGTTCCCCCGGAAAATTTACGATTTTAACATGCAAAAAAGGTAGTTTTTAGACACTTTTAAGGGACATAGACGCCCTCTTTTGAGTAGGCACTGGAATATTTAACGCATAAAAAGGGTTAAAAAATTTTGGGTCGGGCCCATGGGGGGGGGGGGGTCCGGACCCGGGGACCCCCCCTTTCGCTACGCCCCTGATCCCATCGACTGTTTTGTGACTGTCAAATTCAGCAGCACAGCCATAGAAAAGTCAATGGATTGTTTGCCTTTTTCGGATTCAGCGGTACGGTCGACAGGTTAATACGTAAGAACCGAATTATCTCCCCAAGCCAGCATGACAAAAGCTTTTCTGCTTGAGTTGCCCATTTCTCCCTTGTATACATGCTGTTGAAAGTGAATTATTCAGACGAAAAACTCTAACGAACTAAAACTTACTTTAACTATAGAGTACGAAAAACTCTAAGAAAATTCGGCGCAAGTTCAGAGGTGCGGATGCGCCAAGTTTTTAGCAGTAAACATGACTAATATGGTAACCCTAACTAATGTTAAAAGAGTCATTTGGCTTCTAAATATGGCGCCAAATAGGCAAAAATCGCCAATCATCCGCACCTCTGAACTTGCGCCGAAAATTCTAGTACTTTAGGATCAGCCAGGCGGAAGTGTAAAGTCTGAAGCTAAATTGCTCAAAAACAATTAAGTACATCATAAATTAAACACTTTAAATTTCTCACTTAGCAGTTTGTTTCTTTTCATTGTTTTCGTTATTTAAAGAGAAGCTTGAAAATCATCCAGAATACGGTAAAATTTGGCCCTGAATCTGATTAATCACTTTCACTGGGGGTAAACGTGCTCGTGAATGTCCTCTTATGAAAGAGCACTGGCATCCACACAAATAGGGTAGGTTACATACAGTTAATTTGATTAAATTATGAGTATTTTCTTAAAACAGGACCCTGGCAGAAAATCCTGGAAACGCAAAATAAAATATATTGAGAATTTAACTTACTTGAAATGAGGAGCCTAGAAGCCAAGGGGTACAAGTGCAGTGGTTGGAGTTCTTCAGTGTACGGGGCTGTCCGTTTTTGGTGCCAAAAATATCTCGCCAAAATGATGCTAACATGGAGGAAAGAGTAAAGAGGAGGCGAAATATGCATGCGCAGAAGCGCACATATGAAGCCAGCGGTCTCCGACGGCTTTCCTTTGAGGGCATCTTCCCATGATGCCTTGTGCGACCGAATAGGAGAGGAAAGAGTTGACGAAATATACGTCACTTTGCCACGGAGCGAATGACGTTCCTTCTTCGCCTCGCGGAATCCACTTCTCCTCGCGCAGTGCATCATGGGAGGATGCCCTAGCTATGCTGCGCAGAACGGTGTCACCAGTACTTCATTCGCTCAGCGGTATATTTCGCCTCCTGATTACTCTCTCCTCCCTGGTTTTCTCAAACCCGTGGTTTGGCGAAATTTTGTTGGCGCCAAAAACGAACAGCCCGGTACACTGGAAAACTTCAAGCACTGCACTTGTACCCCTTGGCTTCTAGGCTCCTCAAATATAAGAAGCCACGCGACGACGACGATCCCCTGATAACTGACATAACCATAACAAACCTTGTGTTGCCATTCGCACAAGTAAAAGATATAAAAAATTCCAAATCGATTAAATCGATTACTCGATTAAAAACACCAAGCTTTAAAAAGGAATCCTGATAAAATTTAACAGTAAATTTGCAAAAATCTGAGAAAGCAAATACACTATTAAATACACACAGTACACAACAGCCCATCCGATCTGTTTTTTAGTGCGTGGGTGGGAGCACAGAGTAAAGAGCTAACAGAGGGTCCATCTCCATAGACGCTAATGGAAACTTTTTTAACATGGGTTTTCGCATAGACAGTGGCGCCCTTATGTGATAACGTAGGAACTAAACCAGATAATAGGACGAAACGTTATTGACTCTCTACAATCGAGCTACAGCCGCATACAATCTCTCTCTCCGCAACCTGCCCTTTTTCAATTAACCCCGCCCACCTCGCCCGCTAGAGAGGGAAAACGTTTTTATTCATTTCCCCAGTTTTCAAACAGCTTCGTGTATCTTTTGAGCATGCGCCGCGCCGGGGAAAGAGGAAATTTCTCCATATTCTGCTTCTGAATTGGAAATAGCCTTTTACTGCGATGGATCTGAATAAGGGGCCATTCATTAATTACGTAAGGGTCCCGAGGGGGAGGGGGGGTTGGAAAAATCTCTACATAGCCTTACTTGGGGGGTGGGGGGTCAAACCCATTCTTACGTAAGATTTTCCTAGTTAATATAAACCAATTCCAATTATTCTAATCAAGAGATAATAATATAATAGTAATATGTAGTTGACAGCAAGAATATTACTTATCTGTTGAAAAATAAAAATCTTTGATTTACGTCAAACGGAGAGTTTTCTAACATTTTATTGTTTTGAAAAACATAATGGAATCTTACGTAAGAATAGGGGGGGAGGGGTTTGAAAAATCTTACGTACCCTTACATGGGGGGAGGGGGGTCAAAAATTGCCAAAATCATCCTTACGTAATTAATGAATGGCCCCTAATTTCTTAGATTATTCTTATTTTTTTTATTAAACTAAAACAACGAGGTGATTAATTGAGTGATTATGATCAAAGTTTGCATTTTTTAGCATTTTGCAGCTACTTTTTAAAATTTTAAAAAGGAAACTCTACCAAAAATAAACAAATGCAATTTTTTTGACAGTAAATGCATTAGATTGTGTTATATATTCAAAAACTTAACTTAATTTCATATAGTAGGGTGAGATAAAATGGATAAGAGTGATTTATAATATAAACAATTCTAATAAGCAAAAATAAAACAATAGTATTATCAAAATGAAGATGTTTTTCTACAAAAATAAATAAAATACCACTTACCTACTAAACATCTATATCATCTAATTATTTGTTCAAAAATATTTATAAATAAAAATAGATAAAAATTTTCTAAGGTGAAAAGATTAAAAGAAACATAGGAAAAAATTCTTACTTTATATGAATTTCAACACAGTGAATGCAAGTAGTAACAAAAAAAATGTTTATTGAATAGATATTTACAGATATTACACAAACTGGACAAGTTTTATAAATAGCATTTCTGATACCTTAAGGACTAGTTAGTTGAAGGGATTTATGCAAAAATATAAGACATTGAAATTAAATAAAATGATACATGTGGGAAAATTCCCAGTTACAATATTACAGAATTTAATAAGAAAAATTAGTCACATTAATAATTTTTCGTGATTTCCAAGTCATTTAGAAATAAAGAATTTTTCCTTTTCAAAAATTAAGGGGGCTCAGTACCAAAAATATTTTTTTCTCTAATAACAGGATTTTATTATCTTTTAAGGTGTTAAATTATGTATTTACTTCATACTAATTCATATTTATCCCAAAAAGCAAGTTCAAAAATTTATTTTTTAAAAAAATTACAAAAAACCTCACAACAATGCCCAAAATTACCCTAAATTTAAATTGATACTCCTCCCTGAATAAATGTTCTTTTGATTTGATTTTTTGTCTTAACATAGATCAAACATATATAGTCACTTGTAGGCATGGAAATTTGATTATCTATAAAAGTTTCTGAAAAATTAAAAAAACTCTGAAATTTGGCAGTTTTTTCCGAAAAATATCCTAAGTTTCCACTTTACTGCTCCATAAAAAAAATTCTAATAAATATATTATAAAATCCATGCCTGAAGATGTTAAACAGGTATTACTGATAATGACTACAAAGTTTGAAGTGGTTTGGATGATTAGAAAAAAAGCCTTGTGATTTTAAACATTAAAAACCTTGTTTTGAGAAAAAGCCGTTTAAAGATAGAAAACTAGGCTTCTTAACACTATCTAGGCTTCATAAATCTAAAAATTTTCACACTTAGAATCCCCGTATCATTATGAAACTTTGTAGGAATAATTCTAAGGGTATTATCTTTATTTTTATTGCAAAATCTCAAATTCGATACTTTGACAAAATTTTGGTACTGAGCCCCCTTAACAGCAAATTTTAATGATTTAGTTAAACAAATTAAAAAGCTTTGACTTCCTTCAGGAATTTTGCCAACATATTCCACAATAGAATTTAGGATAGTACATATTTTCTTTATTTATAAAATAATTTATCAGATTATTGTTTATTTTAGTATCTGAGTGATATAAGGCTTTTGCTTTCAAACACACTAATACTCAACTAAACTTAAAACTTTACATAAACTGACATAACTTTGAATAACTCAAAAAGGTACAATTTGATCATGCAGGGGTAATATAATGCAATCTTCTTGAAAGCTTCGAAAGCTTTGAATTCAACCAACGGAGATTCAAAATCCCCTGAAAGTTGATGAATTCATCAGATTTTATTTTCAAAATAAGTATTATAAAGTGAAGGTAATTTGAACCTACTTAAATAATTAAAACTCCAAAAAAGTTTATCATGGCTTCATTTAAAATATTAATCAATAAACTGAAGGATATACAATAAAGGAAAGGAACAAAGACTTGATTTACAAGTCAACAGTAATTACAAGATATTCGTAGATCTAAATTATTCATAAAAACATAACTTAAAAACGAATAGAACATTAATTGTTTTTACAATAAAGTATCTCATTAAAACTCAGTAATAAAGTAAATCATTAAAAGGCAAGAATAGCATTGACACCTACTTGCAACTTATTGGCTATAAGAAAGTTGCTTTATAAAAATAATAAATTGAATACTAATAAAAATTCAAGGAGTAAATTTAAGAAACAAAGTAGTACTCAGCCATTAGTAACATTCAATAACATAGTTAAACCAAACGATGTTTAATAAAAAATAATAAACATTTTATTTACAGTTTAAGATTACTTTCAGACCATTTTAAAGGAAATATACCCGTTTTTGCTTACTTTTTTCCATTTGAAAATCTGCAAATTTTAATTAATAGTAGTGTGTCTTTAATCGTTTGCTTTTTTTCATTTGATGAACGAATATTATAATTTATCTAGTTTTTCAAAACAGTTCATTAAAAAATTATTTCCTACTTACTTTTTTTTCCTTTTAAAGGAAAATCTTCATACCCAGAAGCCTCAATAAATTAATAGTCATCGGATGTATTCCTGAAATCACAACTGACTGGACGCCATTGTTTACTATTCAACAACAGTGATCTAAAAGCAAAAGGAAAGACATTTAAAAAAAGGCATTTTTATAATAAATGGATGAATGATAGGATTTAAGTAAATGAACAAAACAATGCTAAATGCGACTTACTTGGACAATGATGCAAATCATTTCGACGACCGCAATTAATGATGAGATAGCGAAGTTTCAACGAAGAGAACGCGGCCATTAAAGTTTAAAAATAAAATTTAAAAAGGGAAAACTTTGCTTCTGACATAGGGAAAGCTCGCAACCTGTAGGGAAAATTTCCTTCCCATGGGGAAAAACGAGAGAAACAACAGTGATTGCTAAATTAAAATGCAGCTTCCATACAAAGTTCCATATCCAATGAGAATCACTCGTTTCCTTTAGTTCCCGCCTACCCTGTTGATCCCGCCTACTCTGGTACCGCAGCGCCACTATGTGATAACATAAGAACTAAAGAGTAAAATCGCGTTTTGGACCCTCTGTTAGCTCTTTACTCTGTGGGTGGGAGGGGATATCTCATGTTCTCAGTTTTAGGTTCATTCCCCCTTGCCCAGCTTTGATTTTTTACTTAGCTTCATTAAATAGTTCAAATTATGTCATTATTTTTTATTAATTTATATTAATGCATGCATTTTTGTCTATTTGCAAATAATTATTATTTACAGGTATTTCAGTGTCGAAATAGTACGCTTTTGTCGTTTTAAACCCAATAAACGCTGTTAAATTTTTTTCCTTTGACATATTCTTACAAAGGACCTCAAAATGCACTTCATGGTGAATTTTCAAGCAATTCGCTGAATATTTAAGTGCGTTTCAGAGTTGGGAAAAAAAACGGTATTTCGAGAAAAAAACACAAGTCCGAAAAAGCCTAATAATTAGTATTTAATTTTAAGTTTGAAATTTTTTGAATTTTTATTATGGTAGTAAAGTAATATGGTAAGCTTTTTCCAGAATTTCAAGTTTCCATGGTGATTCTGACGTCATCCACGAATTTTTAAACACAAAAGTGATTACCTTGTCTTCATAGGAATTCATTACGTTTTTCGGGTTATGAGAAAAAGGAGGATTGCGAAAAAATATAAATAGACCCCCAAGTGTTTTACATCATCGTGTTCACATCATTTAGTAGATTAAGAATATGTAAAGCATAAGAGGATTGGCTCCGTATTTCGGGAGTTTTTCCGATTTTATTGGAAAACTTTAATTGAGCGTCACGTTCTTAATTGTAGAGGTAGGGTTCTGAAATTTTAGAATGTGTACCTCCTTAATATTTCCTATTGAATGATGTATGACACTAAGGGATTGGACCCATATTAAGAGATTTTAGTACCGCGTGCTCGTTTTTATTTTCACTTTTTAACGCCCCTAACTCCTTTTATCCAGAAGAAACAGCGTCTTTCTAACAAGGTTCAAAGAGTTCTTCAAGAATAGAGTTATTAATAAGCTCTCTGATGATTATTTTGGGAGAAATCCATGAAAACTAGTCTTGGAAAACCAAAAAAATGAATTTTCTGGAGAGTGTAATTTTTATACCACCTCTTAGTTAAACCTATTCTTTAAAACGACTTTTCATATGCTTTCAGAAAATATAAACCACTAAGCTGGGCTTCAAATATATCCGGAGCTATTCAGCGTCAAACCTATTACATGTTAGGCTTAACGTCCCATGAGGCACCCGTTCGATCCAGGTTCACCTACCATTCAATGCTATGAAGGTAGCTTAAACAGCTAGCTAAAAAGCATTGGATGCTTGTTACCTAGCATGTCCTGCTATTATTGCATAAGCAGGGGCGAAGCTACTGGGGGGGCGTGGGGGGGCGTCTCGCCCCCCCCAAAGTCGGCAATTTCGATCATAGTCGGCAAATTCTAGGTTTTTAGATTCTTAAAAACTAGGTCGGCAATTAAAAAAAGCTTTTTTTCTTCTTTAACATTTCCCTTCTCCACTATTTTTGGAGTAAAAGTCGTAAAATTGTTTGGGGAGTGGCCAGCAGAGATGTCAAAATAACCGGTTAAAACGGAAAATTGACTGGTTAGAAACCCGTCAGGATCAAAATAACGTCAGATCAGGTTCCCGACGTCGAAATCACGACTGAGTCAAAATCCTGACAGGGTCATAATTCCGACCGGTCAGAATCCCAACAGTCGAAATCTCGATCGGGTCAAAATCCCGACAGGTCGAAATCCCAACTGGGTCAAACTCCCGAGAGGTCGAAATCCCAACTGGGTCAAACTCCCGAGAGGTCGAAATCCCAATCGGGTCAAAAATCCCGACAGGTCGAAATCCCAACTGGGTCAAACTCCCGACAAATCAGGTTCCCAACGTGGAAATCCCGACTGGGTCAAATTGCTGACAGAGTCATAATCCTGACATGGTGACATGTAAGAATCCCGACAGAATCCCCATGTCCCGACCCATGTAAGAATCCTGAGAGGTTGAAATCTCGATTGGATCAAAATCTCGACAGGTCGAAATCCCAACTGGGTCAAAATCCCAACTAAGTCAAAATCCCGACAAATCAGGTTCTCAACGTGGAAATCCCGACTGGGTCAAATTGCTGACAGAGTCATAATCCTGACATGTTATAATCCCGACAGGGTCAGAATCCTGAGAGGTTGAAATCTTGATTGGGTCGAAATCCCGATCGGGTCAACGGTCAGAATCCCGACAGGTCGAAATCCCAACTGGGTCAAAATCCCAACAAATCAGGTTCCCAACGTGAAAATCCCGACTGGGTCAAATTGCTGACAGTCATATCCTGACAGGGTCAGAATCCTGAGAGGTTGAAATCTTGATTGGGTCGAAATCCCGATCGGGTCAACGGTCAGAATCCCGACAGGTTGAAATCCCAACTGGGTCAAAATCCCAACAAATCAGGTTCCCAACGTGAAAATCCCGACTGGGTCAAATTGCTGACAGTCATATCCTGACAGGGTCAGAATCCTGAGAGGTTGAAATCCCGAATGGGTCAAAATCCTGACAGGGTCAAAATCCCGACAGGTCTAATTCCCGAAAAATTTGATTGATATAGATTTGTTTTGACTAATAATGTGTTATTTTCCTTTATTTATGAAGGTATCTAGAATTACACGGGTCTGCAATGAAAAAGCTGTTCGATTAATTATAGTGATTTTCTAGTATGTATTTTAGTGTGCTGATTACGAAAAAAATATTGAAAAAAATCCTATACGTCAGGATTTCATACAAATTGACAATTTATTTTCGAATTTGTGCATTTTTCATAGTTTTTGAGCATTTCTGACTCCTTTACATTTTAATATTAGAAGCTGTGAATGATGCACATAGTAAACTATCTCATCAGGGCATAATAGAGATGGAAAGAAAATACCAGGGAAGATTTAATCGCCCCATAATGAAGAATTTTTGGCTCAAGTTCAGAGGTGCGGATGCGCCAAGTTTTTAGCAGTAAACATGACTAATATGGTAACCCTAACTAATGTTAAAAGAGTCATTTGGCTTCTAAATTTGGCGCTAAATAGCCAAAATTCGCCAATCATCCGCACCTCTGAACTTGCGCCGAATTTTTGTTATATAGTTGAAAAAAGGCTCTTGTTGCTCCTACCGAGGGTAAATGTATACTAAGAGAAGCCTCATAAGGAGGAAAAATTGGCTTTAATTCAGTTGTAAAAGAGCTTATTTTAGTTATATAAAGATTTTCATGAAGAATTTATAAAACAAAAATATATTTTATGAACATATTTTCCTTAAAATTAAAATAAAGACTTATTTCACAAATTTATCGAAATTGTCGGGAAACGTGGCATTCCAGAACAAAAAAAATATCCTTTTTGAATTCAGAGCACAAAAACACATTAAAATCAATGTCCTATAAATAGTAAATTTTAATTAAAAAATACACTTTTTAAGTGTATTTATCCGGTTGATAGATTTAATACCAATTTAACATTAACACATCCCGACCTGTTTTGTCTAGTTGTATAAAAACCTATCTACTCTTGATTTTAATGAACTTGTTAAACCGAATAAAAACTACCAGTTTATGTAAAACCGTCGCGGTTTTATTCATCTATATCTATAGGGTTTAATACCAGTAATTGAACTTTTTTCAAATTAAATAAAAATAGACGGGGTAATGGCATTCAAGAACAAATAAACTTTTTTTAAACCAAATAAAATCATGAATTTATTCCGGTTGTACGATACTAACAATCATATTGTTGGTTTTCTCTGATAAAAGACTAATTACATTTCTTAAACTGGATAAAAAAAAGACGGTTTGAATTTTATCACCACAGATGTAGGGTTTCGGATTTATGGACGGCCCCATGGAACAAAAAACTCAAAAGAAACACAATCAATAAATTCAGAGTTCTAAATGGAAAAAAACCGCCTTTCCAACCAATTTGATTGAATTTTTATGTCTTTTGTTGGTTACTTATTGTTCAAGCAAAGAGCATCTCTGGTAATATGAATTCCTGCCTTTTTAATGCTTAAGATTTATAAGTTATGGTTGTAGCTCCAAAGTAGTTATGATTGCGCCCTTATATTCTTGGGCGCGGGGTCTAAAGGACTATTTTGTCATAAAGTTATGATTTTTGTACGATTCAATTTATCACAGAGTCCGCGCTTCGCGAGCAGTGTCGATGGTTTCGGTTTTCCCCTCCTTTCGCCGTTGAGAGAGCCCCCGTCCATCCCCACGACACGATTTGCAAGTGTATACGGTCCGGTCCTTCCTGGAAAAATGAGAAGACCATGGGAACATAGCATACTCTTTTGTTTAGAAGTGACCGACCGACTGACTGTCGCCCAGATCCAGATATCCTCTGAAAGGGGAGATAATGAATGCCCGAGGACACCCCCAAGTCGTGGGACAGCTTCAACCTTCGCCAACGCCCTCTGCTTTTTTAATAATTTAAAAATATATTTATAAGAAATTTAAAATTTTAATCTGCCAAGTATTGGATAAAAAAAGTTAATTAAAATCCTAAAGATATCCAGGGCTTTAAATGTACATTTTAAGTAATTTTTGAGAGAATATTTCTTTAATACATACATCTTATTATTTTTCATGGGGGTCATGAGGTAAATGTTTAAATCATTCAAACCTTTACATGCTTCACAACTAGATGAATTTTAATACATCTAACTCAATAAAGTAAGGTAAAGAATTCATTAAAAATTTTAAAGAAGAAAGCTATTAATCCACTCGTGCAAGACAGGTAATATCAGCTAGTTTTACATAACATAAGACATAATATATACAGACACATATAGGGTAGGTGGGGGCAAAGCCACGCAATTTTCAGTATTTTAACATTGTCGTCGAAAGGGGGTAGATAATCCCGAAATTTCAATTGGAGATGTTAGATTAAGATCCTACCTACAAAACCAATCCAAGTTTAAACTCTTATCGATGGTATTTTAGGAGAAATTTACAATTTAGTAGAAAAAAAATTCGCGGGGTTCGCCTCGCAAAACGGGGCAAAGACCCGCACTTGCAAATCTTGGTGCCCAAGTGAAATAAACATGGATAAACAGAATTTTTTTTCATTATAAAAACACTAAAAATAATGCTCTTAATGTTGTTTTAATATTTCTAAGCCAACCAACAATATTAAGTATAAATATGATCAGTTTTAATGAAAATTTTCAATCTGTTGTAGCAATTAATTTCAGATTGACCAGATATCTTTCAAAAGGGAGAAAGGATGGTTTCAGGTAGAGGGTTGGCATCTCGGACATCCTTATTAACCTCTCTAGAGATCAAGCATCAAGTAGTCCCATTTTCCTTTTGGGACGAATTCCTGAGCTTTTTAAGAAGCTGCGTAGATTTGCCTCAAAACACCTGCGTGGATTTGCCCCGTTTTACTTTATTTTGAAAAACAAGCCTTATTATTTTTAGAGACATGTTGAGGCAATTCTTTCAAAATGAAACTGAAGTTGAATTGCTATCTTATCACTGGGCTATTTGTTGTACTTCTCAAGCCCTATTTTATGGAATTTTTAAGTAAAAGATCAGAAAAATTACATCAAAATGATGAAAAACAAACTTACGGCATTTTTTAAACTCATGAGTGACTTACGGCCGTATTCACCGGTAACCTGACCGGCGGTTTGGTCAGGAAACCATAGTTACAGGCTCTGATTGGTGGAAAAATAATTATCCACCAATCAATTTTAGAGGTACTAACCTTCGCAGAACAATAGGTCACAATAAGACAAACCAACCACCTGGTTTTCAACTTTTGAATCGATCATTAACAATTAAAAATCGCGGTGCGTGGTTTTGCCTCGTGCGGGTTTTTACCCCCACTAGAGGATCCAGGGGGGGCTAGGGGGCTGAAGCCCCCACAAAATGAAAAGTTTTACTCTATATAATATGACATTTTATGTACCAAAATGAGTTAAAACCCTGTCATTTTAAGGTCAAATTTTTAAAAAATTTCTGGGGGAAGACCCCCAGACCCCCTTGGCACTTGTAACTCTTTTATTACAACTACATTTTGCTAAGTTTGTGTCAAAACGCAAAAAATCTGTAACCGAAATTCGAATAAGCGTACCAAAAGGAGTTGAAAAAGTGGGGTTTTTGACCTAAACTTCCAAACATTTTCTGGGGGAGGACCCCCAGACCCCCTTTTGGAAGTTGGAGCAGGATATTTCACTACCTTTTCCGTATTAATATTAACAAGAAGATTCAATTGGATAAGGAAAATTCTTAGCCCCCCAAAACCAAATCCTGGATCCGCCACTGTTTACCCCCACCTACCCTACTATTTTTAAAGAAGAAAAAGTTAGTCGGCAAATTCGTCTTATACGCCCCCCCAATGAATTCTGCTTAAATACGCCCCTGTGCATAAGGGTCTCGGGACTCTGAAACTATGTAATAAGTACCTCTGTTTTTGAATTAGTATTACACAAAAACTAAATTTTGAAGAAAATTGAAATTTTTACTACATAATAACTACTCTGCGAAAGAATTTTCAAAAACTATTTTAGTAAATTTAAAAAAAATTACTGTGCTAAATATTTTTAATCACAGTATTTTGAAATTGAAATTTTTAAAAACGTTATTTTTAACTCATATAGAAAATTTGCTGAGGGGAAAGAATTTAATTAATTCTATAAAAATTATCAAAACGTTTTGAAATCTTCGCAAGCTAGCTACAAAGCATCCCATGCTGGAAGCATAAAATAAAAATCAAAGTACCTAGCTCTCCATGCTATGAAAAAAGCATGAACAGCTAAAAAGCATTGGATGCTTGTCCATAGCATGTGATGCTATTGCTGCGATGACTAGCTACATAGCATCCCTACCTGGCAAGCATTAAAAAGCATAAAACAGCACATCAAGGTACCTAGCTCTCCATGCTATGAAAGTAGCATAAACAGCTACAAAGCATCGGATGCTTGTCCACAGCATATGATGCTATTGCTGAGACATAGCATCCCAAGCTAGCTATATAGCATCCCAAGCTGACAAGCATAAAAAAGCATAAATAGCACATCAAGGTACCTAGCTCTCCATGCTATGAAAGTAGCATAAACAGCTACAAAGCATCGGATGCTTGTCCATAGCTCATAGCATGTGATGCTACAGCTGAGCCATAGCATTCCAAGCTAGGTACATAGCATCCCAAGATGGCAAGCATAAAAAAAACATAAAATAGCACATCAAGGTACCTAGCTCTCCATGCTATGAAAGTAGCTTGAACTGCTTAAAAGCATCGGATGCTTGTCCATAGCATGTGATGCTATAGCTGAGCCATAGCATCCCAAGCTAGGTACATAGCATCCCAAGCTGGCAAGCATAAAAAAAGCATAAAATAGCACATCAAGGTACCTAGCTCTCCATGCTATGAAAGTAGCTTGAACTGCTTAAAAGCATCGGATGCTTGTCCATAGCATGTGATGCTATAGCTGAGCCATAGCATCCCAAGCTAGGTACATAGCATCCCAAGCTGGCAAGCATAAAAAAAGCATAAAATAGCACATCAAGGTACCTAGCTCTCCATGCTATGAAAGTAGCTTGAACTGCTTAAAAGCATCGGATCACTGGCGTATATAGAAATTTATTTCGGGAGGGGCCCAAAATTGTTTCCCAGCCCTTCTCATGTATATTTATTTTTTTTCAGTATATTCTTAGGCAGAATTTGCAACTTAAAGAACTTAGTATTAAAAAGTTATGATGTATTAAGATGCAATTACAAAAGGGGGGTCTGGGGGTCCTCCCCCAGAAAATTTTTGGAAATTAAGACTCTTAAAACCAGGGTTTTAACTAGTTTTGGTACCCCTAGTTAGAATTTTAGATATAAATTTTCAGGTAAAATTTGATGAATTTAATGAAAAAGTTATAAATAATAGAGTTTTAAGTACAGAAGGGGATATATGGGGGTCATCCCCTAGAAAAATTTTGGAGATTAGATCCTAAAAACAGGATTTCAACTTGGTTTTGATACACTTTCCGAATTTCAGACAAACATTCTCAGGTAAGATTTTGAACTTATAGTAAAAAAGTTTTGAATAATAAAATTCCAAGCACTCTAAAGGGGGGTTAGGGGGGTCCTCCCCCAGAAAATTTTTCAAATTTGACCCTAAAAAACAGGGTTTTAACCTGTTTTGGTACACCAAGTCAGAATTTCGGGGGGGGGCCAGGGCCCCTTCGGCCCCCCCCTTATATACGCCACTGCATCGGATGCTTGTTCATAGCATGTGATGCTATAGCTGAGCCATAGCATCCCAAGCTAGGTACATAGCATCCCAAGCTGGCAAGCATAAAAAAAGCATAAAATAGCACATCAAGGTACCTAGCTCTCCATGCTATGAAAGTAGCTTGAACTGCTTAAAAGCATCGGATGCTTGTGTATAAGCAAGTCATGCTATGATATGTATGCTGGTTAAGATAGCATCCCATGCTGTGCAAGCATAAACAAGCACACGCTAGCATAAAAAACTAGCATACCTAGCAAAAACTAGCAAAAACCAGCATACTTTCTTTGCTTGTACCAGCATAAATTTTGACCTGGGATTCGCTACTGCGGTAGGAATACCGTCCAGCACCAATCAATGCCAGAATTAAGGGATTCGTCTTTTGGATATATACCGATTTTTTTAAATGCTTATTAAATTCTGTAAATTGATTAGAATGTTGTTAGACAAAATTTAACATTCAAAAATTATCATAAAATAGTTAATAATTACAATATTTTTTATGGTGCAGGCTCCCTTTACAACATAATCTTATCTTATACTATAATTTGATACTTCTCTAATAATTAAAAACTAAACATTGAATAGAACGTCACTTTTCCAATTGATAATATACAGTAAAAGCAAAAATGTACTATACCTGCTCCAGAACTTATCTTCCAAATGAAAAAATTACACCTATAAATGACCAAATTTTCTTTCCTATTTGCAATACTTACATACTTGAACACAATCAAAATACAGCAGCAAATATTCACAATTTTATTGATTAAAACAATAATTTATTTAAATAAATACTTTTTCCAGGGTTGGACATAATGTTTAAATATTTATTTGCAAAATTGTTACAGCACATGATCTGAATAAAAATTCATTACAACCTTTTAAATTCTAATACTAAAAAGAAAATTTAGGGGCTATTAAGTTGTAGCCAAAATTAGTTCAATTTTGAAATAACTGAACCTTTACAAAAATCAAAATTGTCAATCTTGAACAGAAACTGACGTCACCTCAGTTGTCAGAATGTCCAGAGACAGTGGTTTGGACCTTGCTAAGACCTCAGATGTTAAAGGACTTTTGACGGTCTCGCTGAGGAACACCAGGGAAACCTCTTCCCATTTTAATGTGCTGTCAATAACAATAATGGGTTTGTCCATTGTCAGCCTGGATGATGTAGGACTTGAAGTGATACCAGAGTAGATGCGAAAGGGGGCTTCTGCATCACTAGGCGGAGTGCGGAGCAGACCTTATCACTTGAGGTTATATGGATTGGGGTTGAGATAAGGAGTTGCGTTATATTTTAAAAGGTATAGGGGGTGCTGTTGATGTTTTGCTGTATAGGGGGCGCTGTTGATTATGGAAACAGTTAAGAAATGTTATATTTAACCGCCAAAAAGACTGATGCAGCCATCTAGCGGTGATAGTTTAAGTTTTTTGTCAGAATAATGTTTTGTTGTATAGAGGGCGCTGATGATTATGGAAACAGTTAAGAAATGTTATATTTAACCGCCAAAAAGACTGATGCAGCCATCTAGCGGTGATATTTTAAGTTATTTGTTAGAATATATTTAAATAATTATTTTTAAAGATAATATTTAAAAGAAACAGTAAAAGTTGGGGCTCGAACCCGTGATCAGCGGATGCCGAAATATTATCGTTGATACGCGCGTTTATCAACTGAACCGAGGCTACATTTCAGTTTGGCTGGTTGTTTAGTGAAGAGGGGATTTAATGCAAGGTCGTTAGAGGTGACTGCCATTTGCAATCATGTTATCACGATAATTGTTTTTAATGATATTATTTAAAAGATTTTATTTTAAGAGTGGGATTTGAACATGTGATCTAGCAAAAGGTAATCTTGGCCAACCGATTTTACGACACTAACCGTTCGGCCAAGACCACCTGATTCGTCAGCATGTAGTATAAGTTCTCAAGAAGGAAATATTTCCCTGTAAAGGGTAAATAAAATTAATTATTTAAGAGGTTATAATAAAATTATGTTTATATTTCATTCTATAATTTTATAATGTGTAAAAAACTCCTAAATATCAAATTCTACCATTGCTCATAAAAGTGGTTCATGAATATTTTCGTGAGGAATAGATGTTTTAAAAAATTATGTAAAAAATTTTTTTTTAATGTTTTAGTTAAAATGTATTCATAAAACTCAGTATGTGTAAAAAACTAATAACAACAGTTTACCTAGAAAAATATTTTTTATTTTGCATACAAGTAATACATAATTAATTTATAGTGAAACACATAGTGTTAACTTTGAAATCATCTTTATTTAATCTATAACCATTTTGTAGATTTTTTCCTACTACGTTTTACGGGAGGATTTTGATCCTTAATTACAGCTGGTAACTGTCTAATATTTTTATTTTTAATAATGAGGAATATTCTTATTACTAATGTCTTTAAAATTCCTCCTTGTCTTTGAGTTACAAAATTTTGTGAAAATTAAATTAAATAAATCGGCTAATCTAGAATTAGATAAAGATAGTCGTTTAATTGATACTTCTCTCTTTTCATTCGAATTAAAGTTTCAAAGAACTTTTTTAATTAGTTTTAACCAAGAGCTAGCCTGCTTTTTTCAATGAAGTTGGAGCTACATTTAAAATTACACTATTATAATCGAACAATTTCTTTTTTCCCCGCCTTCTTGATAGGAATTTTTTCGCAAATGGAAGATATCAACCCAAAACATCCAGAAATGTGTGATGTAGAAAAACGCCTTGAGACTTTGAGAAAATGGCCCAAAGAAAACCCAAATATTAAGAATATGGCGGATTCTGGATCGCGGTATGCTTCCTGCATACCCAGGATGCCCTCTTGGGCACCCGCGGCCCTCCCCAGAATTAGAGTCAAAATCAAAGAATTCTCACAAAAATAGCTATTCTACTTAACAAACTCTAAGAATAGGCGTTCCATTTACATACATGTTACTCTGAATTACTTTTGTGAAAGAAGTGTGAAGGGCTTATTAAAGGCATGAGATTTCAAAGTTTTTAATAAAAATTATTTAAACCTTAATGCCTAAATCATAAATATTATTATTTTTCAACTTCTTTAAAATTTCTTTTAATGCATGAATTGGGAAATTTTTTTTTTCATTTTCAAAAACTACTTGCCCCAAATATAATCTGAATACGTTTAGACCATAAGATGAATTTCACGACTTTTACAAATTCTAAATTTTCTCCTCAATTGTATCTAACAACCTCAAAATCTACTTTCATGATGTACTAAGATTTAACCTTTCGTATTTAGTCACAAAGTATTTTTAAAGAAACCCCTTTCTTGAATACATTTCTCTCCCACAAATGATTTCTAAATTGTAATTGTGTGCTTCAAACTAAACATTGATATAATTTTTTTTCCAATTTTCAATTAAGATTATATGAAATTCTTCAAGTATTTGACTTTTCTGCTTTAAAGGAACTTAAAATAGTTGTAGGTAAATGATTGTCGCATATTTAAAACTTGAATGGCCATGATTGTGTTTAGTCAAAGTCTAATCCAACTAGTTGATTGATTAATACATGGTGAATAATTTAAGTTGTAATAAATTTACATGAAAAAACACAACACATAAAAGTATAAAAAAATTAATTTATTTTTTACCAGTATTGTTCAAATTCTATTACAGCATTTTCAACACATTTTACAAAATTGATGTTAAAGAAAAAGTTCTTGGAAAGAAAATTTATGAGTTTAGACTTTAAAAGAGGATGTACAGATTCACTAATCATACTGTCAAATAAGCATCTGAAAACTGAAAATGGGTTCATCTTTATCAAAGACTTAGAGTCTCTTAGATGAATTGCGTCTAAGCAAACTTTCTGGCTCAATGAGAGGGTTATGCAACTCTCCATATTCACAAATAGCCTCTATTATAGCTGCTTTGAAAGTATAACGTAAGAGTGCAAAAATAATATCCTCGTCCACTCCTTGTGGAGTTGGTATGGTTTCATGAAGTTTGCACCCTAAACGGAATTCCAAATAATCAATGAAAGGGTAGATGCAGAAATTTTCAAACTTTACATTTAATATGCAAGAAATTAATTTTCTTTTCAATGTAAAAATATTTTCCCATTGTTGGATACTTAAAGTAACGCTACTTGTACTATGTTTTCTTGCACTTTTCCACCCTCTTTTAAGAGTAACACAACTAGAGTTTTCAAAGTCAATGATCAGTTCCTCCTCCATCTCCTCGTCAAAAATTCCAGCTAAAGTGCATGAATAAATGGTGATAGCGTCCCTTCGCTTAGGAAAAGAATTCGTTGTAGTCAGAAGTTCCCGAAAGTCACCTTTATCCTCTTCATTATCCAGTTGCTTTTTCTTGAGTTGGGAGTTTTCAATCAGTGTTATAAACTGGAGTGGAGATATTGTCACTCCATCACGTGAAGGGTGGAAGGTTTCGGAGTTCTTTCTATACTTTCTTATGTCTATCAAAACTCTTTCACAGAATTTGTTGCAGCTTACAAAAATGTCATTACCAACAGAAAATACGTTTTCAGGAATCTCTCGTACTAAGAATGAACCCCTTGTACTCTGAAAGAACGAAACAAATTAGTGTTCTAATATTAAGAAATAAAGAAACATCATAAAATTAATATAAAATTAAGGTTTTCAACTGAAATTAGATAATAAGTTTCTTTAAATAGTTACTAAGATATTTTCATGTAATAGGATTTGATGATGAAGAAAAAAAAGCAAACGTTGTAAGGATTGTGAAAATTTTTCATGTAGAAAAATAACATACTTCTAATGAATTCTGATTATTCTTTTCATCTCGTATCTGATTAGTGGAATCATAAGTTGTATAGGAGGGGGTAATAGAGCAATAAAGAATGTCTTTTCTAAATTCTTCAACACAAGAAACTTCACTGACATCCTGAAAGAAAAATACCTTCTAAATTTGAAATCAAACAAGTAAATGTAATGGTAACATGCATACGTACTTTATAGGACACATCTTAAAATGATAATGTTGAATGAAAAACAACTTACATCTTCTGAGATCCCCTTCTTTTTTTTAAAGATTGTGTGATTGATAGATTGTAGATTTAATGGAGGAGGCTGATCCTTGACGAAAGTTTCTCTTGAATTCATATTTATCTAAATTGAAAGTTATTTTTCAATATAGTGAGCAGCTGAGCCAAGTGATTTCGAGAAAATAGCTGATAACTTACTATCACATGTTAGTTTCAAATAAATATGTAACATTTATCATCTTTGTAAGTCCTTCCACTATCATTGTTCAAATTATATTACTCAGTTAAGTATATACTACGGAAAGTCAAACTGATTCTAGCACACGAAACTTTCTCTCTAGGAATAGAATGATACCAAAATGAGTTTGTAGGCGAATGCATTAGTAACAAACTTCCATTTTCTAAACATAAAGTTTTAGTCTGGAAATGTTTCCTTGAAAATATAAATTGTCTTCTCTGACCAAAAGAAACAGCTGCTATTGGAGCGTTTAAGTTCAACTCCTTTTCATCATCTTTATGAGCACCAATGCAATCGGAACCATCTTCATAACGATTTATTAACACGAAATTGAATGAAACCTTGCATATAAATTCAACCTTCCTTTTGATTTCGAGCAATGAGGGGATCCATGGTTTCGCTGGTATCGTTGTTCCACTAAACTTATAACTTACTCCCTCATCTCCATAAGCTGCAACTTTACGAGGAATGAAATATTTTTTATTATAAATTTTAATCATCGCATCTTCTTTCTTTAAATAAATTAATTCTTTTTCTAACAAGCGAAAATATTTCCACCCTTCACAATCCGAATACAATTTACCGTATTCATAAAATAAAGAGTCCTTGCAATACTTTTCTAAAACAATATTTTCAACATGCATTTTCTTTGAGGGATTTAAATCACTTTGTTTAGATGAATTATGTTTTTCCTAAAAATAAAAATTTAATATTTTAAAAATAGAAAACATAAACCGCAGCAGATTAAGAAAATAAAAATTTTACTATACAAAAAATATCTTACCTCAAGGAAGTTAAATCCACGCTTCATTCCAGACATACTAAGGGTATAAATTGAAACAAAGGGAAAATAATAGATTTTGATAGTTATTTTATTAGTGCTGGGATATTTGTATAAAAAATACTAGAATTATATTACTAGCTAACTCTTCAGAGAAGCAGCAGTGCACGGTTTCTCTCTATATTAAAAAAAAGTAACAGTGACCGCCGCCGCCGCCGCAGCCGCCGCCGCTGTCGCCGCCGCTGATTTTGAAAATTTTATTTTTGAACATTTTGAACTCTAACTACGCAAAAACTATTCAAAGGAATATTATGAAATTTTGACCATTGGTAGACAAATGCATGATAATCATTTTCGTTCCAAAACCTAATTAATTAGATAATTAGTTCTGAAGTTATTTAATGTCAAATTCGAAAATTATTTTTTTCTGCTGCGAGTTCGCCTCCAGCAAAATCTATTTACAGCAGAAACGTGATTTTTTGCATACACATACTCTTAGGCATGAAGTTTTGCACCTCATCGCTCTTTTTTCGAATTTCGAATTAGTTTTTGAGTAATTCAATTTTAAAGTTTCGAAATTTTTGACAATTTTTCGATTTTTTCGTTATAAAATAAAAACTAATCATGATAGAGGTACAATATTTTAGACACATATACAGTTATTTTTTATTAAAATATTGGCATTTCGTTTTTTAAAAAATTCGAATCAGTTTTAGAATTATTGAGATTCAAAGTTTCGATTTTTTCTTCTCTTTCTGGTCTTTCACTAGGGAAACAGCTTATTTTTATGAGTCTTATTTCTTTGTTTTCCGACGATTCACTAGATGTTCACGTGCATATTAAAAATTTAAAGTTTCTTAAAGGCTTGTTTTTACTCTAAGTTGGTTGATGATAATTGGTAGACTTGCTTGATATTTTTTAAAAACATTTCTATTCAATAATTGAAGGAAGAAGAATTGAAGTTAAGAGATGGAATATTTTAGAAACAGTTTTATTTTGATATCTTCGAGGGAATGAATGATTCGAATTAAATCATTGATAAACTAGAGAGATGAGTAGCTTCGGTATCAAAGGATCATTAACTAAGCCGACGAGCCTGGATTGCTGAGATGAAACAAGCGAGCTCTGCTCGCTAAGATCGCGAAGCGATCTTCAAAGAACTGCGAAGCAGTTCCGGGGGTTGGTGAGCGATAGCGAGCAGGGGGCAGAGCCCCCTAGTGTACTAAATGAATATCGTTGCGATCCCTTATATGTGGTCTTGAAAACAAATGATATCATTTCTAAGCATGTGATTGTTAGTTGATAATGTATGGCTAGACTAAAAGTCTTCGAGAAGTTTGTTTACCAAAAATTTTGTTTAACCATTATCAATCGTAACATACTATTCTAATCTTATCAAAGCATAGAACGATTAACATTCCATAACCCCTGTCTCCAAATCATGTCGTTTTCCCATCTGACTATCTATATATCCTTTGTCCAAGTACTACTATGATAACTTAAGTCCATAAGAAATTTATAATCATATGTTGAAAATAAAAGTAAAATCTTAATTTTTGTTTTCAGTGAAAATATATTTCTGTATTTTATTTTTCTACTTTCATCTACACAGAACATAGCTTCTATGAGAACATTTTACCTTAAAGATATTTTTTTAAATTGGAGTTTGATTTTCTAACACTTGAAATGTTATTTCTTTTTCAAGCATACATATACATATAACTCAGGAAAAAATATTTCGTGTTTTCAATGAAATTTATTTTAACTTATAAAAGTTACTATCTTGGAAGAAATTACCCTGCGACAAACAGGGCAGTTACATAATTCTTTCACACATTCTTTACATGCAACAAGATGACCACAAGGTTGAAATACAATACACATTTCTCGTTCCAAGCAAATCTTACATAAAAATGAATTTTCCTTTTGAAATTCACTCTCACTTTTATGAAAGTTATTTTTTGAAAATTTTACAACAGGTTGATTTTTTAATTTACTACTAGTATGCTCGTCTTCTACAAAACCAAAAGTCTTTGAAACACTTTTCTTTGTCTCATACTTGGGAGAGATTTTCCTTGTTTGAAGGAGAAAACTACCTTTGTTCTTCATCAGAAAATTAATATATTCACAATCAGGAAAACACTTTTTATGTTCAACGATTGGATCATCATCATGCTTCCAATTTCCCAATAATCCACCACAAGTAAAACAAGCTACAATATCTTCAACGCCAATATAATATAATCCAGAATCCGCCATATTCTTAATATTTGGGTTTTCTTTGGGCCATTTTCTCAAAGTCTCAAGGCGTTTTTCTACATCACACATTTCTGGATGTTTTGGGTTGATATCTTCCATTTGCGAAAAAATTCCTATCAAGAAGGCGGGGAAAAAAGAAATTGTTCGATTATAATAGTGTAATTTTAAATGTAGCTCCAACTTCATTGAATAAAGCAGGCTAGCTCTTGGTTAAAACTAATTAAAAAAGTTCTTTAAAACTTTAATTCGAATGAAAAGAGAGAAGTATCAATTAAACGACTATCTTTATCTAATTCTAGATTAGCCGATTTATTTAATTTAATTTTCACAAAATTTTGTAACTCAAAGACAAGGAGGAATTTTAAAGACATTAGTAATAAGAATATTCCTCATTATTAAAAATAAAAATATTAGACAGTTACCAGCTGTAATTAAGGATCAAAATCCTCCCGTAAAACGTAGTAGGAAAAAATCTACAAAATGGTTATAGATTAAATAAAGATGATTTCAAAGTTAACACTATGTGTTTCACTATAAATTAATTATGTATTACTTGTATGCAAAATAAAAAATATTTTTCTAGGTAAACTGTTGTTATTAGTTTTTTACACATACTGAGTTTTATGAATACATTTTAACTAAAACATTAAAAAAAAATTTTTTACATAATTTTTTAAAACATCTATTCCTCACGAAAATATTCATGAACCACTTTTATGAGCAATGGTAGAATTTGATATTTAGGAGTTTTTTACACATTATAAAATTATAGAATGAAATATAAACATAATTTTATTATAACCTCTTAAATAATTAATTTTATTTACCCTTTACAGGGAAATATTTCCTTCTTGAGAACTTATACTACATGCTGACGAATCAGGTGGTCTTGGCCGAACGGTTAGTGTCGTAAAATCGGTTGGCCAAGATTACCTTTTGCTAGATCACAGGTTCAAATCCCACTCTTAAAATAAAATCTTTTAAATAATATCATTAAAAACAATTATCGTGATAACATGATTGCAAATGGCAGTCACCTCTAACGACCTTGCATTAAATCCCCTCTTCACTAAACAACCAGCCAAACTGAAATGTAGCCTCGGTTCAGTTGATAAACGCGCGTATCAACGATAATATTTCGGCATCCGCTGATCACGGGTTCGAGCCCCAACTTTTACTGTTTCTTTTAAATATTATCTTTAAAAATAATTATTTAAATATATTCTAACAAATAACTTAAAATATCACCGCTAGATGGCTGCATCAGTCTTTTTGGCGGTTAAATATAACATTTCTTAACTGTTTCCATAATCATCAGCGCCCTCTATACAACAAAACATTATTCTGACAAAAAACTTAAACTATCACCGCTAGATGGCTGCATCAGTCTTTTTGGCGGTTAAATATAACATTTCTTAACTGTTTCCATAATCAACAGCGCCCCCTATACAGCAAAACATCAACAGCACCCCCTATACCTTTTAAAATATAACGCAACTCCTTATCTCAACCCCAATCCATATAACCTCAAGTGATAAGGTCTGCTCCGCACTCCGCCTAGTGATGCAGAAGCCCCCTTTCGCATCTACTTACCAGTACACTATAACTTTTGATGCCAGAATAGCACAGCTTTGCCTTGCTGCAAGAGTTGGAATGGCTTTGAGTGGACATCATAGTTGTCGTTGCTGTCAGTAATGAAGCTTCTGCTGGACATCTCTCTGCAGTCGTGATGAGGGGTCAGCATTGGCGAATTCCTAAATCAACGACCCATCAAAATTTCTGTAGGTGATGGTTAGTCCATGGGAACAGCTGCAGCTAAAGGGAAGAAAATCTAATAAGTCTTTGAGGAAAAAATGCATTTTGCTCTTATCAAATGCTTGAACAAAAACTTCTAGCCCAACAAAAAACAATTATTTTTATATTATTAGCATTATTAATGCTTCAGAGCCAACTGGTCAGTTCATTATATAATTCAAGCAGCACATTTTCTCAAAATTATAGAAACCCTTTTTCACTTGGATACTTTATGTAAATGGTAACATAGTAATTTTTTTAATCCTAACTTCAAAGGCTAAATGAAATGTTTCAAAAATTTAAGTGTCAAAATTGTCATAATTCAAAAATGTAAAAAATTAAAAATCAAATATTTAAATGAAATAGATTAAAAAAATTATTTTAAACAGTGTTACTACATGTAGAACACCTCTTAAAAGCAGGCATATTAGGAATTTTGGATTTTTCCTTAAGAAATGAAAGTGCAAATAATTACCCTCAGAGAGATAACTAAGAAAAACTAGTTTATACGCTATTTTTAAGTGTCGAAATCATGAATTCAGTAAAGCATAACTTTGTAGTGAGTGTATATTGCCTAGTGATGTAAATTCTCGGTAATAATCTTTTCTCAAAGAAAAGAATTTTAAAGAATATTCTCAAACTAAAATAAGTTTTTTATGGGAAGAATTTTTAGAATGTATATATCAACTTCAAATCGGGTAAATATTAAAGATTATACAATGAGAAGCCATAATAAAATTAAAAATGTTTTTAAAATCACTAATATTCTTGAAAATTCTCCTATACCTAGAGTATAGCCTGCAATTAAAATAGGCGGTTGGACGTCATCAGTTGAAGTTCGTCGCCTTAGTAACAAAGAAGAAAAATAAGCGGTTCTGCTTTATTTTTGCACATTAGTTAAGGCAGGGTGTGAAATTAAATTGAAACTTTGAATCTTAATAATTATAAAACTATTTTGAATTTTTTAAAAAACAAAACGACAATCTTTTTGAAAAAAATAATTGTATTTTAGTTAAAAAATTTTCTACAATGATTAGTTTTTCTTTTATAACGAAAAAAGTGTTCCAATTATTTCATTGGCTGCTGCGACACGAGTTAGTTTCAATGACAATCTCGGGCGGTTGTGGGCTCGGCGTGATGTGGGGAGAAATAAGACTGGTGGAAACCATGGCAACGCACAGGGGAATGGTGGGGGAGACTGGGGAAATCCCGTGACTTTTCGACCGCCGATTCTAATTACACAGACTAAAGAAACTACTAAAATTAGTTTTTTTTTTAGAAATTCTTTAGCAGGTTATATAATATTAACTTCAAATCAGGAAAATATTAAAGATTATACAATGAGAAGCCATCATAAATTTAATTTTGTAAAATCTTAATGAGAATATTCTTAGGAAGAAAATATGATGTGATGCAATTATACACAAGTAAAAATTTATAGATTCACTATATAATTGTAATTTTGAGAATATTCTCATGAGTCATGATAGATTTCCCCCCAAATGTCAAATGAAACACCACAGGAACTTCACATGAGGAGTTTGGCGGTGGCGGATATTAAAATTTATTAAGTACTGTACAAGTAATGCCTGAGTTTAGATATTTTTATTTTTAACGCAAGGGATAAACTTAATTTAGAAAGTGGATATTGTTCCATTAATTATGATTAGACCCTGATCAATTCTGTGCGTTTCCCAAGAGCCAATCAACATGTAGAGCCAATCAACACATTATACCAAATTTTATTGAGAATATTCTCAAGAAGGAAAATATAAATGAATCTGAAATTAAAATTATGCAAACAAAAAATCTAGCCAAATAATTTTTTTAGAAATATAATTTTTATTTTTAAGCAAAAAGTAAAGTGAAATTTTGAATGAACTTTTTTTGAGCTTACAATGAGAATATTCTCATGATAAATAATTAATTATCCCCTGTAAAATAAATATTAAATAATTGGAAATATCTTTAATAGATAATTCTAATGTGATGTCCCTTTCTTTTAAAAATATTTTCCTGGTTTTACAAAGTTATATCAAAATTAGCTAAATATCAGATTTAAAAGGTTCTTTAGTTTGACAACTATTGCTTATTGGTATTACTATTACTTTCTCATTAACTATATGGAAATAATTTAGACGTCTCTTTAATAAGAGTATTAAAACTTGCTTCTAATACTCTTTTAAAAATATTTTTACTCATTGAAATTTACTTGTTCATAAAAAAAATCATCTGAAACAAAGATATTACAGTTCAGAGAATATTCTCTGAACAAAAGAGGACTTTTTTAAGGGTGTTTCAAAAATATTATTTTTAGGTTTTTAAACTAATCCTACTTGACCATTTTATATTATCAAACATATTGAATTTTTTTTTCAATTATCTCCATTTATCTATTAAAAAATACTCAAAATTCTCGCTTCTGGAGAATATATTTTAGAAAATTCTAGTTCTCAGAGAATATTCTCGTTCTATGAGAATATTCTCACTTTACATCACTAATATTGCCAGACAAAACTTTAACAAAATAACATTTAAAACTAAAATACTTGAGAACCAAACCTATGTCCTGTAAACCTTGTGAGCCCTGCAGTCTTCTTGGGTGTAAAAGAAAGTAATAAGGGCACATCCATAAATTATGTGAGGTGTTTTTTTCAAAATCTGGACCCCCCTCCCCCACGTGAGATTCACCTACAATTTTTAAAAATAATTTTCTATCCTATTTGTTTGCATTTTGTGCTTCACAGCACTTAAAACTTTTCCATTATTAATGATGTTGGGGAAAAGGACATTATTCCGCCTAAAAATCACCCCAGTATCGTATCTGTGGGTATTATTCCTTTTTCATATTTAAGAAAATCGTATAATTTCTAACTTAAAAAGTTGACATGAGATTTTAATCCACCCCCTCCCGCCTTGGTGAGATTTTTCCAAACCCCTCCCCCGTTTTGACCTCACGTAATTTATGGATGTCCCCAAACAAAGGTTGAGAAACAATAATTTGAATTATCTGCCCTTAAAAAAATTCTTAACTAAAGATGAGGTGGGTCGCCTTAGATTATGTTCATAAAAAAAAGTTTGTCGCGATGGTTAAAAGTTTGAGAAACCCTGGCTTGGGACTAAAATATGATCATTTTAATCTAGTGAAGAAAGAAAGAGAAGACTATCGGAGGGTCATTGTAAGGAAAGAGGTTCTATAAATAGATATACTTACTTCATTAAAGGATCGAGAGTCCTCCGAGAAGCTGCTCAGTCCCGACATGGCCATGGTGCTGACTGGGTAAGCTGACCAGTCCCCTCAGTCACAGATTTAGTTCTGAACTGCAAAAAATGTATAAATTTTTTAGTGAAAATATAGATGGCATTCAATTCTACATTGTTAATATATCAAAATAATACTGAGCACTCACTGATGTGAGTAAAAGAATCCACCGTGCAAGGATATGCAGAGTTCAGAGAAAAACGTTTATTTTATTGCACGTCTAAAAGTTTAAAAATTTAAAAGTACAGTGTTTCGGGGATGCTTAGATCTAGATCCCCTTCGTCAGCTAATTCCAACATTATGACAAAATAACATATATAGTCACAGAATTACAGGTAAAGTTACAGTTATAACTCGAAGCAAAACAGCAATAACCAAGATTATACAGAAATAATAAATAAATAATACAGAGGAATTAAGATTTCCAAACATCTGTAAGGGAAGGTACACTTGATAAATCATTTACTAGAAATTTAGAGTTATTGTAGATCTTAAATGTTGAAATTAGTTATATAAAAGCTATAGCAATAGATCGAGGTTTCAGTCACACCTTAATTGATGTTATTTTAAATAAAAATCTAAAATCTAATCGTAGTGACGTGGTAAAACCATATTTCTCTAATTTAGTCGTTCTGCCCTTTATCAAATCAATAAAATCAGCTACAAAATATCTAACATACTCAAAAAATTTGGTTTCCGTACTGTATTCTCCCCTATCAATAAGATTTCCTTTAGTAATCGTAAAGATCCCATTGATACTTTTAATAGATGTGGCATATACAGAATCCAGTGTCAGTGCCGTCTCTCGTACATTGGACAGACCAGGCGTGCTTTAAAGTTTAGACCCAAAGAACATCAAAATTATATTAAAAAACAAGAATTTGACAAGTCACCCATGGCCAGACACTCCTGGGATTCGAACCATATATTTGACTGTAACTCTGTGTCTATTATTTTGCACTGCAATTTACCTATTGATTTGAAGCATTTTTGATTTACAATAACAAATGATTTATCAAGTGTACCTCCCCTTTCAGATGTTTGGAAATCTTAATTCCTCTGTATTATTTATTTATTATTTCTGTTTAATCTTGGTTATTGCTGTTTTGCTTCAAGTTTAAACTGTAACAGTAGTGTAAAAATGGGGGTTCTGCGACATTGGGAAGGTGGGAAGCGGCTCCGCTGCTCCCTTCCCAATCTACTAGATTGCGATTCCCTTCCCAATCTACCAAATTGCGATTCCCTTCTCATTCTACTAGTTTGGGGCTCCCTGCGCATTCTACTGATTACCGAGTGTCTGTGCCGGTACTTTGCGGCTCCCCGAGTAGAGGAGAGGCTAATTAAGAAGATTAATTAGCAATTAAGAGAACGTGGGCAAAATGCGAAAGTACTTTAGGGCACCCTTCCCATTCTACTAGATTGCGGAGTGTCTGGACCGGTACTTTGCGGCTCTACCACTAAATTGGGCAAAATGTGAAGGTACTTTGCAACTCTACCACTAAACACAGCAGGAATTTAAAGTTATTTCACTATTAATAGTTAACTATTAAAGTTATTTACTATTAACAAACTGTATCTGCTGTTTAACTATAATATGGACAAAATTAGCAAATTGCAGCTCCACCACTATATTTACCACTATGACACAGCAGGAAGTTAAAGTTATTTTACTATTTAAGTTACTATTAAAGTTATTTACTAATTACAAACTGTAGCCGCTATTTAACTATAATATGGATAAAATTAGCAAGTTGCAGCTCCACCACTATATTGGGAATTTACCACTAAGACACAACAGGAAGTTATTTTACTATTAATAGTTACTATTAAAGTTATTTACTATTAACAAACTGTAACCGCTGTTTAACTGTAATATGGACAAAATTAGCAAATTGCAGCTCTTCCACTATATTGAGGCTCAAATTTATGCAACAAAAAGCAACACATGCAACAAAAAGAAGCTAAATTGTCACTTTCTAAATTATTTTAAGATAATATTAATTGATAGTTAAAGTTATTAACAAAGGTTAATTAACAGTTTAAGTTATTTTACATAAAATTATAAGGTTAATGAACAAACTAACCACTGTAATATATCACCTATTAAATGCCCATACCGGAATAAAAGACCAAGACAATCACAAACTCAAATGTAGACTGCACTACTCACCTGTCATTGAGACTTCCTTAACAATGCACTGGCGAACCGCCCCTCTTGCCTTTCACAAAGCAATATGTGTGGCGATAACGGGGTAACCTCCATTGGGATTGATAGCGATTGCATCTTTTCCAGCAATACCAAGGGGAGAGGGTTTTTAAAAGATATATATTTTTTCATTACAATCATTTCTATTTCGTTAAATTTACAGTTCAATATTCACTTTAGTTACAGTTTGACACAAAATGCTTATCCTATCACAATCCTTAACTTTGAAAATACAGTATTTTCACCAGAAAGGATACTTTGAGAATGATCAAACATTATCAGACAACCATTACGTTATCCTATCGGTGGAATTATTTTTATTTTACTTTGATCAGGAAAGGATACTTTGAAGAATTGAGAATACATTTTCACACCACTTGATATATAATACGTTATCCTATTGGGAATTATTTTACAACTTCGATTAAAAATTACTAATTATGTTCATATTGGATAAGATCTTAAATATTTTAAGCAATATTGCACATAAAGTATAATTTTTATTACGAGTTCTTTTCGAGGAGTTTATTTTTTTCATTAAATGTTAGAATCATTTAAGTTAAAAATGATAAATCCACTAATTTTCACTACAGTTGAATTGAAGATATTACTCATTTTATTCGCAAAGAAGCTTTTTCTAGTTTTAAACGTGAGAATATATGATAAATCACCTAAACAAAAACTATTCCAATGTACTTTTTTTCCTGGAATCATTGTGTGAGTGAGAGAATTTTTATAACAAAATTGTAAATTAATACAATTTTCCATGACAGTTGAAGAAATTTCAATCTTAAAGTACGTTATGATGCTACCACTATACAGTACATACACACTACATACATTAGTTTTTTCTAATAATTTTCTATATTTTTTATTTGCAAAGATGTTCCCATTTGTATTTTTTTTTCATATTAACTCAATTTTTTTTTTCTTTTTAAAAGAACTTTATCATAACTTTAATTTTTTCATGACAAAGTATGAAATTTTCTTCTATGAAAACGACAGAGACAAGACAAATTTTTTTATTTTGAAACAGTTTTATTATTTTCATGAATAAATAATGTTCCTTACAGATTTGAGACCACCACAAGGCAACCTTAAATCTCCAACAGATCCTCAAAGCTACTCGTTTCATCTTAATGGTTGATATTTGGCCATACTCAGCTCTAAGTGCTCAATTTTTTCAAGAGTCCACCCTGAGCCACACTGAACAAATTCATCAAATGCCATTCTGATTTTAGCAAAAGCTTCTTGAATGTGACTCTCTATAGTATCACTCACTAATTCCAACAGAACATCACTTCTAAAGTAAGGAGTTGCATGCTCTTCCTCACCATTCTCACTAAAGCGTACAAGAGTAGCTTTCACAACCCCATACCATTTAATTGCACGCATTGCACGGAGTTCTTCATTTAATTTTGATTGTAGGTGCGGGGCTACTTCTTCAAAGAAGCGGATGAAATCCCCTTTCATTTCTTCCAAAGGCTCAAAATAAACATTAGCAAATGTATTTAGGGCCCTTTCTTCCCTTTTGACTCGTTTCGAACTCTCTAATGCAGTCGGTAATACTCCTACTGCTTTGGTCAAAGCACTTGCAGAGTGACTCTCTCTTAAATGTTGTTGTTTTGTTTTAATAGAGGCAAAGGAACGATCACACAATTCACAATTAAACTCCCCACTATTATGTTTTAACATATGCATAGTATAGTAGTGCTGTTTTTGGAAGGATCTATCACAAATTTCACATTTAAAATAATTTTCTTGTGAGTGAATCTTCAAATGTCTTTTTAAATATTTATCCCGGGTGAAAGTTTTGTTACAAATTTCACAATTGAATTTTTTCTCCTGATGTGTTAGCATATGCTTATCATAGTATTTTCTTTGGAAGGATCTATCACAAACATCACATTTAAAATATTTTTCTTCAGAATGGATTCCCAAATGCCTTTTTAAGTCATCCTTTCGGGTAAAAGGTCTACCACAAATTTCACAGGCAAACAATTTTTCTCCACTATGAATTTTCAAATGTTTAACAAGAGAGTTTTTCCATGCGAAAGATTTTGAACACATAGGACAAACCTACAAAAATAATTGAAATTAGCCTTTATACTATCACCTATCATAAAAGATACCGCCAAAGTAAAAGTACACTTACCAAGCGTTGGCTATGCATATGCATGCCAGGAGATGCAACCATTTTTTCATCAACATGTTGAATGGAAGTACCAGGCTCTTCACATTTATTGAAAGTAATAGCCTCATCACAAGGATAGTTAGACTCTGATTCATTCCCATTCGGCACACATCTCCATTTTTGAGGTGAAATATCAAAATCAGCTAACTAAAAAAGGAGCAATATTAAATTATATAATTGATTTAGTAAGAAAATGAACTGATTCTAAAGATAACAATTCAATTTATTCATCATACATCAAGCCTCTATCTTAAAGAGAAGTAAAAAAATTCAATAAAACTTGTACATACTTTTGTATTATCAAAATCCATCGAGAAAGAACTAGATTCTTGCTGACTCATTTTTGAAAATTAGAGATGAATGCTCTCAAACAAACAAAAATATGAGAAACTAATAGCGTTAAATAATTAGAAGTTTGCAGATCACAGGGGAAGTCCTCACAAATAAAGAATCAATGAAAGTATCCATACCTTTGCGGCTCCTTATATACCAGTTGGAATAATCGCCAAAGTCGCCAAATAGTATCGCCAAATCATTAAATATTATCACGAAGTCGCCAAATAGTATCGCCAAATCATTAAATATTCTCAAAAAGTCGCCAAATATTGTTACCAAGTCACCAAATAATGACGCAGCGATTATGATGTCACATGATTATCTATTATCATATGTTTACTCTGATTGGTTGATAAGGTATCAACTATTCACACACTAGAAAAATTTCACAAGAAATGAAAGCTTATACATTAAAAAACTAAAATCTTTGTTAAATATAAAAACTTTGAAACTACAAAACTAAAATTTTGCTAAAAATTCAGATAGGCGCATAAATAAAACTAAAAACTTTGTTTGAAATGAACTAGAAAACGAAAAAACTTTACACAAGAAATGAAAACTTATACACTGAAAAACTAAAATCTTTGTTAAAAATAAAACTTAACTGAAAATTTTGTTAAAAATTAAGACAAATGTAGAAAAATAACTTAATACTTTGTTAAAAATAAAAACGAACACAGAAACACTTTACAAGAAATGAAAACTTATACATTGAAAAACTAAAATCTTAATTAAAAATAAAAACTTAACTGAAAATTTTGTTAAAAATTAAGACAAATGCAGAAAAATAACTTAATACTTTGTTAAAAATAAAAAACGAACACAGAAAAACTTTGCAAGAAATGAAAACTTATACACTGAAAAACTAAAATCTTTGTTTAATATAAAAACTTATTCACTACGAAACTAAAACCTTTGTTAAAAATGAAAACTAGAAAACGAAATACTTTACAAGAAATGAAAACTTATGCTTTAAAAACTAAAATCTTTGTTAATGTAACCACAAAAATTACAAAACTAAAATATTTGTTTATCATAAAATAAAAACTTTGAAAAAATATTACAAGAAATGAAATGTTACACTAAAAAAAACTAAAAACTTTATCAAAAAAAGAAATACTTCTTGTTGAAAATAAATTAAACTTTGAGAAATTTTAAAAGAAATAAAAAGTTACACTAAAAACTATACCAAAAAGAAATTATTAGGAAAAACTTTATAGTTTTTATATTTAACAAAGATTTTAGTTTTTTAATGTATAAGCTTTCATTTCTTGTGAAATTTTTCTAGTGTGTGAATAGTTGATACCTTATCAACCAATCAGAGTAAACATATGATAATAGATAATCATGTGACATCATAATCGCTGCGTCATTATTTGGTGACTTGGTAACAATATTTGGCGACTTTTTGAGAATATTTAATGATTTGGCGATACTATTTGGCGACTTTGTGATAATATTTAATGATTTGGCGATACTATTCGGCGACTTTGGGGATTATTCCAACTGGTATATAAGGAGCCGCAAAGGTATGGATACTTTCATTGATTCTTTATTTGTGAGGACTTCCCCTGTGATCTGCAAACTTCTAATTATTTAACGCTATTAGTTTCTCATATTTTTGTTTGTTTGAGAGCATTCATCTCTAATTTTCAAAAATGAGTCAGCAAGAATCTAGTTCTTTCTCGATGGATTTTGATAATACAAAAGTATGTACAAGTCTTATTGAATTTTTTTACTTCTCTTTAAGATAGAGGCTTGATGTATGATGAATAAATTGAATTGTTATCTTTAGAATCAGTTCATTTTCTTACTAAATCAATTATATAATTTAATATTGCTCCTTTTTTAGTTAGCTGATTTTGATATTTCACCTCAAAAATGGAGATGTGTGCCGAATGGGAATGAATCAGAGTCTAACTATCCTTGTGATGAGGCTATTACTTTCAATAAATGTGAAGAGCCTGGTACTTCCATTCAACATGTTGATGAAAGAATGGTTGCATCTCCTGGCATGCATATGCATAGCCAACGCTTGGTAAGTGTACTTTTACTTTGGCGGTATCTTTTATGATAGGTGATAGTATAAAGGCTAATTTCAATTATTTTTGTAGGTTTGTCCTATGTGTTCAAAATCTTTCGCATGGAAAAACTCTCTTGTTAAACATTTGAAAATTCATAGTGGAGAGAAATTGTTTGCCTGTGAAATTTGTGGTAGACCTTTTACCCGAAAGGATGACTTAAAAAGGCATTTGGGAATCCATTCTGAAGAAAAATATTTTAAATGTGATGTTTGTGATAGATCCTTCCAAAGAAAATACTATGATAAGCATATGCTAACACATCAGGAGAAAAAATTCAATTGTGAAATTTGTAACAAAACTTTCACCCGGGATAAATATTTAAAAAGACATTTGAAGATTCACTCACAAGAAAATTATTTTAAATGTGAAATTTGTGATAGATCCTTCCAAAAACAGCACTACTATACTATGCATATGTTAAAACATAATAGTGGGGAGTTTAATTGTGAATTGTGTGATCGTTCCTTTGCCTCTATTAAAACAAAACAACAACATTTAAGAGAGAGTCACTCTGCAAGTGCTTTGACCAAAGCAGTAGGAGTATTACCGACTGCATTAGAGAGTTCGAAACGAGTCAAAAGGGAAGAAAGGGCCCTAAATACATTTGCTAATGTTTATTTTGAGCCTTTGGAAGAAATGAAAGGGGATTTCATCCGCTTCTTTGAAGAAGTAGCCCCGCACCTACAATCAAAATTAAATGAAGAACTCCGTGCAATGCGTGCAATTAAATGGTATGGGGTTGTGAAAGCTACTCTTGTACGCTTTAGTGAGAATGGTGAGGAAGAGCATGCAACTCCTTACTTTAGAAGTGATGTTCTGTCGGAATTAGTGAGTGATACTATAGAGAGTCACATTCAAGAAGCTTTTGCTAAAATCAGAATGGCATTTGATGAATTTGTTCAGTGTGGCTCAGGGTGGACTCTTGAAAAAATTGAGCACTTTGAGCTGAGTATGGCCAAATATCAACCATTAAGATGAAACGAGTAGCTTTGAGGATCTGTTGGAGATTTAAGGTTGCCTTGTGGTGGTCTCAAATCTGTAAGGAACATTATTTATTCATGAAAATAATAAAACTGTTTCAAAATAAAAAAATTTGTCTTGTCTCTGTCGTTTTCATAGAAGAAAATTTCATACTTTGTCATGAAAAAATTAAAGTTATGATAAAGTTCTTTTAAAAAGAAAAAAAAATTGAGTTAATATGAAAAAAAAATACAAATGGGAACATCTTTGCAAATAAAAAATATAGAAAATTATTAGAAAAAACTAATGTATGTAGTGTGTATGTACTGTATAGTGGTAGCATCATAACGTACTTTAAGATTGAAATTTCTTCAACTGTCATGGAAAATTGTATTAATTTACAATTTTGTTATAAAAATTCTCTCACTCACACAATGATTCCAGGAAAAAAAGTACATTGGAATAGTTTTTGTTTAGGTGATTTATCATATATTCTCACGTTTAAAACTAGAAAAAGCTTCTTTGCGAATAAAATGAGTAATATCTTCAATTCAACTGTAGTGAAAATTAGTGGATTTATCATTTTTAACTTAAATGATTCTAACATTTAATGAAAAAAATAAACTCCTCGAAAAGAACTCGTAATAAAAATTATACTTTATGTGCAATATTGCTTAAAATATTTAAGATCTTATCCAATATGAACATAATTAGTAATTTTTAATCGAAGTTGTAAAATAATTCCCAATAGGATAACGTATTATATATCAAGTGGTGTGAAAATGTATTCTCAATTCTTCAAAGTATCCTTTCCTGATCAAAGTAAAATAAAAATAATTCCACCGATAGGATAACGTAATGGTTGTCTGATAATGTTTGATCATTCTCAAAGTATCCTTTCTGGTGAAAATACTGTATTTTCAAAGTTAAGGATTGTGATAGGATAAGCATTTTGTGTCAAACTGTAACTAAAGTGAATATTGAACTGTAAATTTAACGAAATAGAAATGATTGTAATGAAAAAATATATATCTTTTAAAAACCCTCTCCCCTTGGTATTGCTGGAAAAGATGCAATCGCTATCAATCCCAATGGAGGTTACCCCGTTATCGCCACACATATTGCTTTGTGAAAGGCAAGAGGGGCGGTTCGCCAGTGCATTGTTAAGGAAGTCTCAATGACAGGTGAGTAGTGCAGTCTACATTTGAGTTTGTGATTGTCTTGGTCTTTTATTCCGGTATGGGCATTTAATAGGTGATATATTACAGTGGTTAGTTTGTTCATTAACCTTATAATTTTATGTAAAATAACTTAAACTGTTAATTAACCTTTGTTAATAACTTTAACTATCAATTAATATTATCTTAAAATAATTTAGAAAGTGACAATTTAGCTTCTTTTTGTTGCATGTGTTGCTTTTTGTTGCATAAATTTGAGCCTCAATATAGTGGAAGAGCTGCAATTTGCTAATTTTGTCCATATTACAGTTAAACAGCGGTTACAGTTTGTTAATAGTAAATAACTTTAATAGTAACTATTAATAGTAAAATAACTTCCTGTTGTGTCTTAGTGGTAAATTCCCAATATAGTGGTGGAGCTGCAACTTGCTAATTTTATCCATATTATAGTTAAATAGCGGCTACAGTTTGTAATTAGTAAATAACTTTAATAGTAACTTAAATGGTAAAATAACTTTAACTTCCTGCTGTGTCATAGTGGTAAATATAGTGGTGGAGCTGCAATTTGCTAATTTTGTCCATATTATAGTTAAACAGCAGTTACAGTTTGTTAATAGTAAATAACTTTAATAGTTAACTATTAATAGTGAAATAACTTTAAATTCCTGCTGTGTTTAGTGGTAGAGTTGCAAAGTACCTTCACATTTTGCCCAATTTAGTGGTAGAGCCGCAAAGTACCGGTCCAGACACTCCGCAATCTAGTAGAATGGGAAGGGTGCCCTAAAGTACCTTCGCATTTTGCCCACGTTCTCTTAATTGCTAATTAATCTTCATAATTAGCCTCTCCTCTACTCGGGGAGCCGCAAAGTACCGGCACAGACACTCCGTAATCAGTAGAATGCGCAGGGAGCCCCAAACTAGTAGAATGAGAAGGGAATCGCAATTTGGTAGATTGGGAAGGGAATCGCAATCTAGTAGATTGGGAAGGGAGCAGCGGAGCCGCTTCCCACCTTCCCAATGTCGCAGAACCCCCATTTTTACACTACTTGTAACTTTACCTGTAATCCTGTGACTATATATGTTATTTTGTCAGAATATTGGAATTAGCTGATGAATGGGATCTAAGGATCCCCGAAACAATGTGCCTTTAAATTTTTATACTTTTAGACGTGCAATATATAAACGTTGTTTTTCTCTGAACTCTACTCCATATATGTGACTACTCTGACAATAAATTGGCTGAAAATATTTTTAAAAAATTTCGATGGCACCTAGATTCTCCTTCATTTTAAATAGATGGGGTCCATTGGCTTCTACTTCCCGAGATCTACGATTCGAGATGCTAGCGTCACATTTTTTAGCTTAAATAATAACTGCTTTTCATTTAATTTCGATAATTTTTTTGATTTTATTTTAAATTTATTACTAGGTAACCTTCGCGGCCAGAGTTTTCAGTAAAAAAATACTTGGAAAATCAGAAAGTGGAATTTGAGTTTTGCAAATCGAATTGTCGGACTTTTAATTTTGCAAGCAAATTGGCGGATTTCCGCCAATTGGCGGAAGAATCACATGTATGTCTACTCACTGATGTAATATTAATTTTAAAAACTTAATTGGTTGATTTTTTAATGACAGACATGTTTAGAAAATAGTGAGTGTTCCAAAACAAAATGTTCAAAAAGTTTTAGTTCATTTTGAGACCATTTAGATTTACACCCTAACTGACCCGTTCGATCATTGAAAGCAGCAGAATATTCACGGAAGGTCATGAAGGGGGCTTGGATGTCCTTCCCAGAATTTTACCCACCCGGAGGGGATATTTGATTGAAATTTTTTTAATTCCCCCCTAGAAAGTGAAATTGCCCCTCTGTGGGGTGTGTGCCCTACGTTGGGCAACACTGGTCTAGGAGACTATATCAAAATTATTCAGCTTATGCAGAAATTTTGCATTTACTTAGTCTTGCCCTGACCCTTAAAAACTAAAAACATTCTAAAAGAGCTTAAAGAATCAGCCAGTCTAGACCAGTTTAATGTTCAAAATTTTTAATTGTAGGTATATTAAACTGCCACTGTAAAATGTTTTAAAAATATCATCACATAAGCATTAGAATAGAAATAATAGGTAAAATATGATACATTACATAGACAAAAGTATAATACTCAACTCGAGATATCACCTTCTGATACTGAAACAAACACATTACGTGGAATTAAAGATTTACCAATTAAAAACTAAATAAGATCATTTCATTAGAGACCCGAGCCCGATCAAAAAGTTTTCTAATCATCACCAAAAAGATGAAATATCAAAGTTAAAACAATTAAAGTATCTCAACTATCAGTGTGTTTGATTGATGTTTTTAGGTTATGGGTAATTTAAAATGTCATTTAAGAGGAATCATCATACTCATAATTTAGTTACACATACATGACGGTCCCTTGGATCAAAACCCAAATATCCCGTCCTTGCTGCCATGCCTTTTCTCATTATCATGTTTTTTTAAATAATTAATTTACATTTACTTAAAACCAATATTATATGTTTTGTGAAAATAAATAAGACATTAAAATAAAAATTATGCTGGATGAAACAAGATTGAACATGTATACTGATAGCAATGCTTTGAGGACGACTTTGTTTTTATTTGAATCTACCATCTGACCAGAACATTAAATGCTCAAATTGAATGATTATCTACTGGGCAGTGCTCCCTGTAAAATGAATGCTGAATGCGTTAAATATAAACAATTTAAAATAGCTAAATTTAGAAAAACCATTACTTACCAGCTTCCCACATTCACAGTGGTGAATCTAGTAGGGGGGGGCTGTGGGGCTGCAGCCCCCCCCAGGAATAAGACATTCAAGTTTTGGTAATAGCAATAAAGCCAAAAAAGAAATTTCAACTCGTTGCGGACATTCGGTGGTGTTACCCAAAGGGTCTCAAAATGAATCGGAACCCTACTTTTAAGGGTAAAAATTTCAAAATTTTCCTGGGGGAAGACCCCCAAGCCCCCTCGAATTTTTGAAATCTAATAAGTACGGTTTTTCCTTGAAACTTTAGGGATTTACAAGGAAAAATCCTCTTTGATGTAACCTAAAGTGTCTCAACACGAGTTAAAATGCCACTTTTAGGGGCAAAATTCAAAATATTTTCTGGAATAGGAACCCCTAAATCCCCTAGAAATTTTCCAATTCATATACTATAAACTTTTTTCCTTGAAAATACTGCCGCTTACAATGAGTGGTGCTCTTTGGGTGGAAGGCTTGAAAATGAGCTAAAACACTATTTTGAGAGGCAAATTTTAAAAAATTTTCTGGGGGAGGACCCCCAGACCCCCTTTTTCTTGGAGTTGACATTTTACAGAATTTTAAAACTTAGTGCACCAAAATTAAAACCTTACGAAGTCATCTCACCTAAAACTTAGTATTCCTAAGAATAGACCTCAGAAAAGATGTTGAGTAACCCTCCTAAACAATTATCTGGCTAGGGCACTGGCAAAACCCCTTCCTCTTTCAGTTGCTTACATTTATATTTGAACAGCCCATGATAGCAATTAAATTATTTGTGAAACTCAGCCCCCCCAGACAAAAATCCTGGATTCGCCACTGCACATTCAAGTTAGCAATTGGCTATTGGCTTTCGAGACATGTGCTTGCTAGCATCAGCCGCTTTCTTCTGTGCATTTCACTTCATTTTTTTTTAAGGAATATTTATTCCACAGAGAACAGAGCTAACATCGCCATAGACGCTAATGGTAATTTTTTAAACCAATCAAACAATTTGAAAACATAGCTCCGCCTCCTACCGCCGCGTCCCATTTGTCCGTCCACCGGGGAAGCTGTCTTCAAATTGATTTCGCTTCTTCTGATTGGCTGCTAGTGAGAATTAAATTAGTGTCCGCGGATTGACGAAAAGTGCCTTATGAGACCTCTGTTAGCTCTGTTCTCTGTGATTTATTCCCACAAATTATTTTTATAATAATGAATGAAATTCTATGAGTAGATTCTTCAAGCTTGTGAAATAAAAGAAATATTTAAAAATCGTTAAAAGAAAGAGCACAGACTTTTTCACAGATCAATATCTCTGATTGACGTACGTCGAACATTTTTTGGGGGGCACATTAATTTTTGGGGGGAGGATTTAGGGTTGCGGGTCTTTATAACTACTCCCCATTGAAATTTGGAACGACTAGAAATTCATTAAATGATCGAAGTCAAATTAGTGTGCGTTATTTTTATAATGAAAGCGATATTGAAAAAAATGGCTAAAATGGTCAAAAAACGATGTTTTTTTGTAAATTTCTCTGGAACCAAGCAAGATAGAGCTTAGAGCTTACAAAATTCGAAATTTTGGGACCAAATTGCTCCAGAAAAGTGTTACTTTACTATCCGGAGTGTCCTGGAAAAGGATCCAATGGTCCGGGAGAGTTTTGGCGGGAAACACGTAGGAATTTTAATTTTGACTCATCCCCAATTGAAATACAGGGTTCGATTTCTTAATTTTAGGGTGCATACATACCAAAATTTCAGAAGCCTGGATAAATAGTAACATGCAGCAGGGAAACATTAAATACAGTGTACGAAAAATATGTATACAGTGTTTATAAAATTCATGGTTACTGTTGCATTAGCCAAGAAAAACCACCATAAGCAGTAAATTTTTATCAGATAAGTACTATTAACATGCATATAAAAATAATAATTTAACATATTTGAACAGCTAATAATATCATTAGAGACTGAAATCGGAAAAAAATCAAATCCAAAACAATGCACTCATTTTGTAAACAAATTTATTGTTGCCAACCGAGTAAAAGAAATACAACGAAATCTGGGCGTCACGCAATGGAATTATATATATAGATTTTTTAAGTTCAAATAATTTAAAGTTGACCTGTACATTGAAAGAGATAGAAGGATATTTCACCCCTTAATTTTTTAAGTGAGGGGGAGAACAGTGATATTAAAGAAAAGTAAAGATAACACTTTATTAAAAAAATGTTGCTAAAAGCTAAATAGAGCAATATTAAGTCCTAAAATATTTTGAAAAAATATCTTTGCTAGTTCAAAAATTATAAATTTTCTCGGGTCCAAAATTGGCATTTATATGACGCTATTTAAGAAAACCATAATGTACAATTTTGCTTCTTTAAAATAAAGTTATTCATCATCAGCCAATATTGTATCTACGACAAAATGATTTGATAACACTGCCGAATATCGGCCAATACCATTTCTACGGCAATGAGTTTACAATGCTGCCGAACATCGGCCAATATCATTTCTACGACATATTTATCTTCTTTTTCTAACATTGGTCCCCCATCACCGTATAATAACGGCCAATATCATCACAGCGATATTTAATTTACGATATTGGCCAGTATTTGTCAAAATCCTTTCTCTGACATTAGTTTTGTATTTTTATCAAAATTAGGGTAAAAAGCCTAGTTTTCAATTTTTACACTTATTTTTCACTTATAACATGTAATTAAAATTGGTTTTAATGTGTTCCTAATTATGAAAAATTACACAATGCCAAAAAATACTGGCCAATATCGTTATTACGATGTCCGATATTATACGATGTTCGCGATATTGGCCAATATTTTTGTGCTACCTGGGGACTAGGGAGTGACTAGGCTGCCGACGGGTAACCGTTGTGCGCATGCTCGGGTTAAAGGCGTGGCTTTAAAGTATTTTGGATGGAAACTACCGAAGCCCGAATGGTGTAGTGGTAACGCGTTAGTCTGGCGTGCAGGTGGTCGTAGGTTCGAACCCCAGTAATTATTTTTCAGTAAATTTAATTTTAAATTTTTATTATTCCATTAAAAATTGCAAGAATTAATTTCTACTACTAGTAGTAGGCTAAAGAGGGCTCTGCCATGCCTCATACTGAGAGGGATCCCTTAACGTATCTTGAACTATACTCAAGAAGCAAGGCCTCTATAAACACATCTTGGAGGAGTCCACCAACACACCCATGGTACATTAGTGAGGGTCCTGGTGCATCGATTAGCTTTGTTGGAGATAGGAGTGTGATCAGACTGCTCTGGCTCGACTACGCACTGGACATCTGAAAACCCTGAGGTTTGTAAATGGCACTGGGACCTTTCCTGCTTGCACCATGTGCAATTTGGGGGAGGCCACCGCCAAACACCTTTTGGAATGCATGGGACTGGTTAAGGAGGAACTCCATAGGAATCCTAACTTGGTTTTGGAGCTTTTAAAAGTGAACTATATCATGGATCTGGTCTGATCCAGACCAGAGGGATAAGGAAGAAGAAGAAGATTTCTCTTGTTTAACAGTCATTCCTTATTCAATTAAATTCATTGTGTTTTTTTAAATGTTTTACTTTATCTAATTTTTTTAAAAAATGTTTTTAATTATTATTTCGATAAAATATTTTATAAAAACAGCAAGAATCAAGTCCACAAGGCTGCGCATTGCTAATAAAGTATAAAAATCTTGCAGGGATTGTGAAATACAGAACAAAACAGTACGTCGGCAGCCGTGGCCGTGGCGCTTGACGTCCGACGTACGTCGGCAGCGTAGCAACAGCCGGAGTGACTACGCTACCGTCGGGTAACCGTTGTGCGCATGCTCGGGTTAAAGGCGTGCTTTTAGAGTATTTAGGATGGCATCTGGAGAAGCCCGGATGGGGTAGTGGTAGTGCGTCTGCCTGGCGTGCGGAAGGTCGAAGGTTCGAACCCAGTTATTATTTTTTAGTAAATTTAAATTAAATTTTTATTATTCCATTAAAAATTGCAAGAATTAATTGCTCTTGTTTAACAGTCATTCCGTATTTAATTAAATTCATTGTGGTTCTTTAAATGTTTTACTTTATCTAATTTTTTTAAAATTTTTTTTTAATTACTATTAATTTATTGAAAATAAAATTATTTCGCTAAAATATAAAATAGAAACAGCAAGAATCAAGTCCACATGGATGCGCATTGCTAATAAAGTATAAAAATCTTGCGGGGATTGTGAAATACAGTACAAAACAATACGTCGGTCGCCATAGCCGTGGGACTAGGCGTCCGTCGTACGACGGACGCCTAGCCACAGCCTGTGTGAGCGAAGAAACTGAATGAGTCCGAAGAAACCTCGACTTCTCCAGAAAAGAAGAGTTCAGTTTTTTTATTTTTTCCCGGTAGTTAGAAGAAAGAAATATATCTTCAATTAAACTTTGGAGTGTACCAATTCCACCAAAATTTTTATTTTTTGACATTTTGTCTGAGCTCAAGGGTGGGGTTTAAACCCCTAAACCCCCCCTTGCGTACGCCACTGTGTCTGTTAACATGCCAAATACTAGTTATAGTAATTTCTGAACTTTTATGGTATGGTGAGTGAATTATTGACCCATAGGCCATTAAGTTTGACAACTTGCGACCAAAACTTATTGTTAAAATTAAAAGTTTTTGCGTCGTGAAATGTAGTGATATTATAAGTTTAGATTTGTTTTTATTCCAAACTTTTTAAATGATTGATTAATATGATATATTGTAACCATAAGAATGGCAATTTTTTTTAAATATATAAAAGAGGAATTAAATTATTATTTTATTACAAAATTTATGCGTGGTTTAGAAATATATAGGGGAGAGTGTTGTACCTTCAGCCACCTCCTTTTAAAATTCGGGAAAAAATGTAAATTTGAATTTGTGGTCGATTTTAAATGTAAACAGATGCTATCTAGTTGCTCACGTGAAATCAGCGGTTTAAAATATAATTTAAATTTTCTATAATAAAAATACTGTTTTCAGGTGCTCAAAGTTTTTTTTAGTGCATCACTACATTAATTATTTTCCTCCTCTATGATTATGATATGATAAAATGGGATATATGGGGGAATCCCAGAGATTTTGACTTTTTAGTTTTTATATTAGAAACCGTCAGATCTCAATTCTTTTATCTTTTATAGAACTTTGAATGCAAAAACACCTTATGCTGTACCTTCGGACACCATAAGTGTTGTACCTACGGACACGTTCTTGTGGGTCTCTGTAGCTAATCAGCGTTTTAGAATCAGGTTTCATTTAACTGAATACATTTTAATAAATGTTAAATTAATTCTAAATGGTAATCTATTTGTCAGCGATTATTTTCAGGTGAATTTTAGATGAAAAATCAAATATTTTGTGATCTAAACTACTTTTTTAAATCTATGATTCTACTTGGAATTTAATGTAAAATATGGTGTAAAACCCTAAGCACCCTATCACATTTAAGTATGATGATTAAAAAAATTTAAAATTTCCACTGAAGAAGATTTACCACCAAATTATTACTGTTATTACCACCAAATGCTTGCACAACTAAGTGTCGATCGAATTGGGTTTTTTTTTGGATCAGTGAAAGTGTCAGATCAATCAGCATGATTGATGAAACTATTACCTTAAATTCTGATCTGAAAATACCATGTGATTTTTGTGTTTTTAGTAAAAAATCAAGACTTTTATCATTCAACTTCGTTTTAATGATAGTAGTAGGGGCCGCACTATGTGCCACGGAAGTGACGTCACATCACGTGACCGGAAGTGGGCGTGGCCTGTGACGTCAGAGGGCGTGGCCTGTGACGTCACCTATTGTCTCAATTACTTAATTACCCCTAATTAATTAATTAACCCTAATTAGTTAATTACCCCTAATTGGATGATTTATGACCCTAATTAATGGGCGTGACGTCATGGTTGAGTTGTTTACCTGCTGCTGGTAGGGGGCGCTGCGATATTTTTTTATTTTACATTTTGGACTTTTTTTCGTTTTAAAGTTTGGTTTTTATGGAATGGCAACGATATTTACCTTTGGATATTTTAATGACTGTGACGTCATTGAAACATGTTCGAACAGGGACCAACACGTTCAAGACAGGATGTTCACAGAAATTTATTAATTTATTATTTATTAATTCACAGGACATGTATTTTATTTCAGCCTGATTTATTATTTCCTTAATTATTATTAAAATATTAATTTCACAGGATTTTTTTTAGCCTCATTTATATTAATTAATTAATTATTAAATTATTAGAAATAATATTTTTTTAAATGGATTTTTTTAACTTACCAACACAAGGCAATCACTTTTATTGGCAGATCAAAGTACTTGCAGTTTTTTTTATTTAACTAAACTTTTCATTTTTTATGTTACATTTAGGGAATATACGATTTTTTCATTTGCTACCCAACAAAGTTTCATTCTTTTCGAACATGAATCGTGGAGGACAAGCCAATCGTATTGTAGGATACATTGTTTCAACCAATGAGAACGTTCCCCGGTTATCGTTTTAAATTTCTCCTCAATACTCATATAATAGTAACAAAATCGCTTAATTTGATAATAATAATACTTTTTCATAAATTATTTTTAAAATTGCTTTTTTTAACTCACCAGCACTTGACAATCACTTTCATATTTTGGGGAAAGTATTTGTTCGAACAATGACGAACTCGTTCAAGACAGGACTAGAGCCTAATCACGCATCTTTCGTGTAGGAATACACTTGAGCGGGAAATTAAAACGGTATGACGTCATTGAAACATGTTCGAACAGGTTCAAGACAGGACTAGAGCCTAATTACACATTCAAACCGATTATTGATTTCACTTTAAAAGCAAGTGTGACATACTTCAATCCTATACAAAGGTCTTGTCGATTTTTAATATATTTAATTAACTAAAATTTTTGAAAACTTTTCATATCTATTTTGGATTTAGATCTATTCCCATGGTATCCCCCCTATAGTTACACAGCTGCAACGATACTATTCACATACACTACCCCACATGACAATAGGAGAAGTCAATTTTCCAGACAATATACCTTTTCTCAAGACTACTGTAATATGTCTAAATTGAGTGAACGACTTTTTGAAGTTCACCGCTCCATGCAGGTTTGAATGGTCCAGACGTCACCACTCCGTCTGATAGCCTGTAGTAAAAGATTACATGAATAGCATCACAAGATACCGAAAAATCTTATAATGGGAGGGGATATGTAAACGCTCCACTTAAAGGGCGATAAAACGACGTATTTGTATAGGGGCGGCAAACTACAACAAATACGTGTGCTTTGGCTTTTGTTAACAAATAGAACCGCACGTGGCAGTCGTGCCTTCCAAAGTGGACCATAAAGAGGTGTGAATAACCAGCGCAGTCACCATCGAAAGGAGCGAACAATAAAGAGAGGGTTAGAGATAGCGGTGAGGTTTCTTTGATATAGCAAACACGTTCCAACACCCTGAAAGTTAATTATTATTTTACAACTTCGATTAAAATTACTAACTATGTTCATATTGGATAAGATTTTAACATTTTAAGCAATTTTAAAAATAAAATATACTTTTATTACGAGTTCTGTTCGAGGAGTTAATTTTTCATAGAATGTTAGGAACATTCAAGTTAAAAATGATAAATACATTAAATTGCATAGTTAATTTTCACTATAATTCAATTGAAGATATTACTTATTTTATTCGCAAAGAAGCTTTTTCTGGTTTTAAACATGAGAATATATGATTAATCTCCTAAACAAAAACTATTCCAATGCACTTTTTCTGGAAGCATTGTATGAATTAGAGAATTTTTATAACAAATTGTAAAACATGTACGATTTTCCCAACAGTTGAAGAAAATTTCCATCGTTAACCTTTTATTTATAGTACGTTATGATGCTATCACTACAAGTACATACACTACATACATTCATTTTATTATTAACTTTTACTATATTTATTAAAATTGTAATACTTTTTCATATACTAAAGAGAACTGCATTGATTATTTTTCAATTCATTAAATGGTTACGTTGAACATTTTCAACCTTATTTTTGAAAATAATAATAACAAATGTATACATACATTTTGCTATGAATAAAAAAATATTACTCAATATATTCTTCTCATGTTAATATTATAGTTTGAGTGTAAATGCAACAGAAGTTGTAAACTCGGGCCATGAAAAAACTTCACAGTAAAATATGAGAAAATACTTAAACTTTTTTAACCCATCTGCTATACTTTCTCTACAAGAATTTCCCCATCCACTATACATTTTACAAACAATTTATATTATTCACTAAAGCAAAGCAAACAATATAAAACATATAAACTATAACATATGAAAGATATACTTTTCCATAAATTTTGGATATATTGACTTCTCTTACCTAAAACCTTCTTGCACCTATAATCCATATCGAAAGTTAAACTATTCTAATAAAAAAATTAAAGGGGGATACATAACTCAAAAGGAAGTACACATTATAAAACCAAGAAATTCATTATAAAATCTAAAAACTCTGCTAAAAATGACAGAAAAAAAATAACTAAGATCTTTGTTAAACTAAAGGTAAAAACTTTGTTAGAAATGAAAATGAAAAAACACAAAAGCATTATACAATAAAAGGAATCTTATAACATTCTAAACTAAAATTTTGCTAAAAATTCAGATAAAGACACTACAAAACTAAAATCTTTTGTTAAAAACAAAAACCCAACATGATTAAAGCCCGTATTTTTTTCAGATATTTATTAATTGAGGACACATGCCGCCATCTAGATAGTAGACGTTGTATTAAATTAGAGTCACCTCACATGAATAAATATTTAACCGATTGTTAATAAGCGTCGTTTCAACAGGTTCGAACAAGTACAAACTTGTTCAAGACTGAGCCCAACGAGTTTAAAGCCCAATTACACAATTGTAGCGTAAGAATACAGTTTATCGTCCAATGAAAATCGTAGGATAGTCACGTCATCTCGTTTCAACCAGTAAGAGCATTTCCACAGGTTGTCGTCATCAACCCCTAACACTAGTGGACGAGATAAATGGAAAAAAAAACTCAAACCTGTTACAGCCTGTTAAACCTGCATTCGCTGTCTGTTTTTCCTTCAGCTAAGTTGATTGTGAATTTCTTCCTGTAACGAAAAATAAGTCTTGAGTGAAGGGAACTTACCTCGAATGCTACTAATTTCAATCACTAGCCTTCTTCGCTGACTAATCTACTAATATTCTCTGTAAACGATAGGAATCATTCCTATTCACCGGAACACCAACAGCCTGCTCCTTCCAGCATCTTGTGTCTACCTCAATCACCCTTAGTTACTTTCACCAAAGAGAAAATACTACTATTCACCTGAAGATCAGCAACTTGCTTGATCCTACATCTTAATCATCCTCGGCTACAGTGTCTTCAAATTTTTCAGCTCTCCATCTCTTAAAGACCACACAAACTGTTTCATCTGCCCTTCTTGTGACTCTTGACGTATTCATTCTATTCTATATCATGCCTTCCGTTGTGATTGACTTTGAAGGGTTTCAACTGGCACCCAATAACTATATTGTGAAAGAACTAGCTTTTTGTTCTCTGGAAGTGAACTCATTATCCGGATATTTCTTCTTCAAACCTCCACATGATAATTTAATTAAGGATCAGAAGCGATCTTATGACTGGGTCACTCAGAATATTCATGGAATTGATTGGAGCTATGGTAAGCTACCCTATTCGAAATTGAAATCTGTTATGTGTTTTATTTTTGAAATGTATGATAAAATTTATGTAAAAGGATTGCAAAAGAAAAAGTTTCTTGAATTTCTATGTAATAGAACATGTTACAACTTTGAAGACTTTTTCACGGATAACATCCCTAAGGAGTTATTCAAAAAAAACTTGCTCATTTCACAATATTTTTTACTCCAAACATTGTGCCGTAGCAAAGGTAAATGTTTACGCTAACATCTTGAGAGGTATGGAAGATGAACTGTTACAAAAATTCGTGACGAAATTGTAAAGTAATTATACAAAGTGTATATATAAAAAATGTGTAAATAAAATATTTCAAGTATTATTTTTTATTCAATGTCTCTACACCTAGAGAAAATAAAAAAAAAAAAGATATGTGTAATTATTTTCATTACTATAACCATATCAAATGTTATTTACCATGTAACTAACTTGATGGTTTGTTTTACAATGGTTGAAATTACTAGTTTTGTTGACAATGGATAAGATTTTTGAGTGTTTTAAGCAAATTAAAATATACTTTTATATGAGTTGAACTATATTAAATGAAAGAGGAACTCTTGACTCAAGTTCTGTAAGAGGAGTTGATTTTATGCAAACATTCAAGTTAAAATAAAACTAAAATCTTTGTTAAATATAAAACTTAGAAACTATAAAACTGTAAACTTTGCTTGAAATAAAGACAAATGCAGAAAAAATAACTTAACTTTTGTTAAAAATTAAGGCAAGCACTGAAAAATAACTGAAAACTTTATAAATAAACACTAAACCCTACAACAAAAAATACAAATACAAAAACTTAAACACACTGCAAAACTAAAATCTTTGTAAAAATAAAAACTAGAAAACGAAAAACTTTACAAGAAATGAAAACATACACTGAAAAACTAAAATCTTTGTTAAATATAAAAAACTAAGAAACTAAAAAACTTAAAAAAAACTTATGTTAAAATTAAGACAAATACTGAAAAATAACTGAAAACTTTATAAAATGAACACTAAAACCTACAACAAAATTACAATTTAAAAACTTAAACACCCTACAAAACTAAAATCTTAAATATAAACTAGAAAACGAAAAACTTTACAAGAAATAAAACTTATTCATTCTAATACGAAAAATTTACATGAAATAAAAACTTATACACTACAAAACTAAAATGTTTGTTTAAAAACTATAAAAAGAAAAACTTTACAAGAAATGAAAACTTATACACTGAAAATCTAAAATATTTGTTAAATATAAAAACTTAGGAACTGTAAAACTGAAAACTTTTGATTAAAATAAAAACGAATGCAGAAAAATAACTTAAAACTTTATTAAATGAACACTAAAGTCTACAACAAAATTATAATATTAAAGTTAAACACACTTCAAAACTAAAATCTTTGTTAAAAATAAAAACTAGGAAACAAAAAATTGAAAACTTTTTAAAATTAAGACAATTGCAGAAAAAATAACTTAATACTTTGTTAAATATAAAAACTTTATAAAAAAGAAATACTTCTTGTTGAAAATAAATAAAAAACTTTGCAAAAAAATTTACAAGACAAAAATACACTAAAAACTTTACCAAAAGGAAATAATTACTAAAACTTTAACAAAAAGAAATACTTAGAAACTAAAAACTTTACCAAAAGGAAATAATTACTAAAACTTTAACAAAAAGAAATACTTAGAAACTAAAAACTTTGTTAAAATAAAGACAAATGCAGAAAAATATCAATAGAAATAAAAAGTTACACTATAAAACTTAAAAGTAAGACGAACACAAAAAAATATCTGAAAAATAAAAACTAAAACCTACAACAAAATTACAATATAAAACTTACACACTACAAAACTAAAATATTTGTTAAAAATAAAAACTAGAAAACGAAAAACTTTACAAGAAATAAAAACTTATACATTAAAAGACTAAAATATTTGTTAAATATAAAAACTTAGAAGCTAAGAAACTAAAAACTTTGTTAATAAAAAATTGAATACAGAAAAATTTTAAAAATAAATAAAAACTTCGACAAAAATATTATAAGAAATGAAAAGTTACACTAAAAACTCAAAACTTTATAAAAAAAGAAATACTTCGTGTTAACAATAAATAAAACTTTTCGAAAAAATTTTACAAGAAATAAAGTTACACTAAAGAACTTTACCAAAAGAAATAATTAATAAAAACTTTAACAAAAAAGAAATACTTAGAAACTATAAAACTAAAATATTTGTTAAAAATAAAAACTTTAAAATTAAATAAAACTTTGAAAAAATTTTACAAGAAATAAAGTTACACTAAAAAACTTTATCAAAAAAAAAATACTTAATAAAAACTTTAACAAAAAGAAATACTTCGAAACTATAAAACTAAAATATTTGTTAAAAATAAAAACTTAGAAACTATGAAACTGAAAACTTTGTTAAAATTATAAACGAATAAAGAAAAATAAATAAAATATCACAAGAAATAAAAAATTACACTAATAACAAGCAAAAAGAAACACTTAAAATTATAAAACTTAAAACTTTGTTAAAAATAAAATAAAAACTTTGAAAAAAATATTACAACAAATGAAAAGTTAAAAAATAAAAACATTATCAAAAAGAAATACTTGTTAAAATAAATAAAACTTTGAAAAAAATTTTTCAAGAAATATTAAATTACACTAAAAACTTTACCCAAACAAAATACTTAAAATTATAAAAATATTGCTGAAAAACATAGACGAGCACTGTAAGAAACTAAAAACAACAGAAAAGGAAAAATTACAGAAAGTGAAAAGTTAACTCTAAAACGAAAAACTTTCCTAAAAAATAACAAAATACACTTTTAAGCTAAAACCTTGTTAAAAAGTTTAAAAAATGTTAAAATATAAAAAACTGAAAAATATTACAAGACATAGAAACTCATGCTTTATAAAAGTAATGTAATAAAAGAACTAAAAACTTCATAAAGACAAACCTGAAAACCAAAAAAAAACCTCATACTTGTAAAAAAATTAGAAGGCTTCAACAGGTTCACATACCCTTCGTTGAGAACCTTTTTTCTTATTATGAAAACACAGTGGGCTGAAAACTCCTTCATAATAAAGGACATTTAAAATCTAAACTTTAGATTTTTCAGCCCACTGTGTTTTCATAATAAGAAAAAAGGTTCTCAACGAAGGGTATGTGAACCTGTTGAAGCCTTCTAATTTTTTTACAAGTATGAGGTTTTTTTTTGGTTTTCAGGTTTGTCTTTATGAAGTTTTTAGTTCTTTTATTACATTACTTTTATAAAGCATGAGTTTCTATGTCTTGTAATATTTTTCAGTTTTTTATATTTTAACATTTTTTAAACTTTTTAACAAGGTTTTAGCTTAAAAGTGTATTTTGTTATTTTTTAGGAAAGTTTTTCGTTTTAGAGTTAACTTTTCATTTTCTGTAATTTTTCCTTTTCTGTTGTTTTTAGTTTCTTACAGTGCTCGTCTATGTTTTTCAGCAATATTTTTATAATTTTAAGTATTTTGTTTGGGTAAAGTTTTTAGTGTAATTTAATATTTCTTGAAAAAATTTTTTCAAAGTTTTATTTATTTTAACAAGTATTTCTTTTTGATAATGTTTTTATTTTTTAACTTTTCATTTGTTGTAATATTTTTTTCAAAGTTTTTATTTTATTTTTAACAAAGTTTTAAGTTTTATAATTTTAAGTGTTTCTTTTTGCTTGTTATTAGTGTAATTTTTTATTTCTTGTGATATTTTATTTATTTTTCTTTATTCGTTTATAATTTTAACAAAGTTTTCAGTTTCATAGTTTCTAAGTTTTTATTTTTAACAAATATTTTAGTTTTATAGTTTCGAAGTATTTCTTTTTGTTAAAGTTTTTATTAAGTATTTTTTTTTTGATAAAGTTTTTTAGTGTAACTTTATTTCTTGTAAAATTTTTTCAAAGTTTTATTTAATTTTAAAGTTTTTATTTTTAACAAATATTTTAGTTTTATAGTTTCTAAGTATTTCTTTTTTGTTAAAGTTTTTATTAATTATTTCTTTTGGTAAAGTTCTTTAGTGTAACTTTATTTCTTGTAAAATTTTTTCGAAAAGTTTTATTTATTGTTAACACGAAGTATTTCTTTTTTTATAAAGTTTTGAGTTTTTAGTGTAACTTTTCATTTCTTATAATATTTTTGTCGAAGTTTTTATTTATTTTTAAAATTTTTCTGTATTCAATTTTTTATTAACAAAGTTTTTAGTTTCTTAGCTTCTAAGTTTTTATATTTAACAAATATTTTAGTCTTTTAATGTATAAGTTTTTATTTCTTGTAAAGTTTTTCGTTTTCTAGTTTTTATTTTTAACAAATATTTTAGTTTTGTAGTGTGTTTAAGTTTTATATTGTAATTTTGTTGTAGGTTTTAGTTTTTATTTTTCAGATATTTTTTTGTGTTCGTCTTACTTTTAAGTTTTATAGTGTAACTTTTTATTTCTATTGATATTTTTCTGCATTTGTCTTTATTTTAACAAAGTTTTTAGTTTCTAAGTATTTCTTTTTGTTAAAGTTTTAGTAATTATTTCCTTTTGGTAAAGTTTTTAGTTTCTAAGTATTTCTTTTTGTTAAAGTTTTAGTAATTATTTCCTTTTGGTAAAGTTTTTAGTGTATTTTTGTCTTGTAAATTTTTTTGCAAAGTTTTTTATTTATTTTCAACAAGAAGTATTTCTTTTTTATAAAGTTTTTATATTTAACAAAGTATTAAGTTATTTTTTCTGCAATTGTCTTAATTTTAAAAAGTTTTCAATTTTTTGTTTCCTAGTTTTTATTTTTAACAAAGATTTTAGTTTTGAAGTGTGTTTAACTTTAATATTATAATTTTGTTGTAGACTTTAGTGTTCATTTAATAAAGTTTTAAGTTATTTTTCTGCATTCGTTTTTATTTTAATCAAAAGTTTTCAGTTTTACAGTTCCTAAGTTTTTATATTTAACAAATATTTTAGATTTTCAGTGTATAAGTTTTCATTTCTTGTAAAGTTTTTCTTTTTATAGTTTTTAAACAAACATTTTAGTTTTGTAGTGTATAAGTTTTTATTTCATGTAAATTTTTCGTATTAGAATGAATAAGTTTTATTTCTTGTAAAGTTTTTCGTTTTCTAGTTTATATTTAAGATTTTAGTTTTGTAGGGTGTTTAAGTTTTTAAATTGTAATTTTGTTGTAGGTTTTAGTGTTCATTTTATAAAGTTTTCAGTTATTTTTCAGTATTTGTCTTAATTTTAACATAAGTTTTTTTTTAAGTTTTTTAGTTTCTTAGTTTTTTATATTTAACAAAGATTTTAGTTTTTCAGTGTATGTTTTCATTTCTTGTAAAGTTTTTCGTTTTCTAGTTTTTATTTTTACAAAGATTTTAGTTTTGCAGTGTGTTTAAGTTTTTGTATTTGTATTTTTTGTTGTAGGGTTTAGTGTTTATTTATAAAGTTTTCAGTTATTTTTCAGTGCTTGTCTTAATTTTTAACAAAAGTTAAGTTATTTTTTCTGCATTTGTCTTTATTTCAAGCAAAGTTTACAGTTTTATAGTTTCTAAGTTTTATATTTAACAAAGATTTTAGTTTTATTTTAACTTGAATGTTTGCATAAAATCAACTCCTCTTACAGAACTTGAGTCAAGAGTTCCTCTTTCATTTAATATAGTTCAACTCATATAAAAGTATATTTTAATTTGCTTAAAACACTCAAAAATCTTATCCATTGTCAACAAAACTAGTAATTTCAACCATTGTAAAACAAACCATCAAGTTAGTTACATGGTAAATAACATTTGATATGGTTATAGTAATGAAAATAATTACACATATCTTTTTTTTTTATTTTCTCTAGGTGTAGAGACATTGAATAAAAAATAATACTTGAAATATTTTATTTACACATTTTTTATATATACACTTTGTATAATTACTTTACAATTTCGTCACGAATTTTTGTAACAGTTCATCTTCCATACCTCTCAAGATGTTAGCGTAAACATTTACCTTTGCTACGGCACAATGTTTGGAGTAAAAAATATTGTGAAATGAGCAAGTTTTTTTTGAATAACTCCTTAGGGATGTTATCCGTGAAAAAGTCTTCAAAGTTGTAACATGTTCTATTACATAGAAATTCAAGAAACTTTTTCTTTTGCAATCCTTTTACATAAATTTTATCATACATTTCAAAAATAAAACACATAACAGATTTCAATTTCGAATAGGGTAGCTTACCATAGCTCCAATCAATTCCATGAATATTCTGAGTGACCCAGTCATAAGATCGCTTCTGATCCTTAATTAAATTATCATGTGGAGGTTTGAAGAAGAAATATCCGGATAATGAGTTCACTTCCAGAGAACAAAAAGCTAGTTCTTTCACAATATAGTTATTGGGTGCCAGTTGAAACCCTTCAAAGTCAATCACAACGGAAGGCATGATATAGAATAGAATGAATACGTCAAGAGTCACAAGAAGGGCAGATGAAACGGTTTGTGTGGTCTTTAAGAGATGGAGAGCTGAAAAATTTGAAGACACTGTAGCCGAGGATGATTAAGATGTAGGATCAAGCAAGTTGCTGATCTTCAGGTGAATAGTAGTATTTTCTCTTTGGTGAAAGTAACTAAGGGTGATTGAGGTAGACACAAGATGCTTGAAGGAGCAGGCTGTTGGTGTTCCGGTGAATAGGAATGATTCCTATCGTTTACAGAGAATATTAGTAGATTAGTCAGCGAAGAAGGCTAGTGATTGAAATTAGTAGCATTCGAGGTAAGTTCCCTTCACTCAAGACTTATTTTTCGTTACAGGAAGAAATTCACAATCAACTTAGCTGAAGGAAAAACAGACAGCGAATGCAGGTTTAACAGGCTGTAACAGGTTTGAGTTTTTTTTTCCATTTATCTCGTCCACTAGTGTTAGGGGTTGATGAAGACAACCTGTGGAAATGCTCTTACTGGTTGAAACGAGATGACGTGACTATCCTACGATTTTCATTGGACGATAAACTGTATTCTTACGCTACAATTGTGTAATTGGGCTTTAAACTCGTTGGGCTCAGTCTTGAACAAGTTTGTACTTGTTCGAACCTGTTGAAACGACGCTTATTAACAATCGGTTAAATATTTATTCATGTGAGGTGACTCTAATTTAATACAACGTCTACTATCTAGATGGCGGCATGTGTCCCCAGGTCAAAATTTATGCTGGAATTTCTTTGCTAGACAAGCATAGCATGCTATGTTTAAGCTAGGGAAAATTGCATAAACTAGCATAAATGTTTGCTAGTTCCACCATAATTACCTAGCATGCCATGTCATGTATTGGAACATTTTTATGCTACCTAGCATAAAAAAACTAGCATGTGTTGCTAGGAAACGATCGTTTTTTCTAGCTTGTGTTGCTAGGTAATATGCGGTATTCTAGCATATGTTGCTGGATAATGACCGCAATTCTAGCTTGCGTTGCTATAAAATGACCACTATTCTAGCATGTGTTGCTAGGAAATAAACACTATTCCAGCATGTGTTGCTCGAAAATAATCGATTACATAGCATGCATTGCTATGTAATGTTTGCTAGTTCCAGCATAATCACTAGCATGCCATGTCATGTATTGGGACATTTTTTATGCTACCTAGCATAAAAAACTAGCATGTGCTGCTATGAAAAGCTTGCAATTCTAGCATGCAAAAACTAGCTTGTGCTGCTAGGAATAGCTTGCTATTCTAGCATACAAAATCTAGCTAGTGTTGCTAGAAAAAATTTGCTATTCGGTTTCTTATAGCCTATCACATTACTTTTCTAAATTAAGTTGTACATAATTTATTTCATAAGAGCAATTTTACCTGTATATGTTCTTATTTTTTTACTATTTTAGCATTTTTATGCAGTTAATTGTATATAATTTAAAACATTTATAATAAATTTATTTTCTTTGGAAACAAAAAAAAAGAATAGAGCTTAACATTTTAAAATATTTATTTTAGAGCTTCAAAATTTTTACAAATATCAAGTACAATGTGTTTCTTTCTCAAGCAGGTTCTTTTTATGTTCATCCGATATCTTTTCTTTTGATCTGAAATAGAAATAGAACATGAAGCAACAAAAAAATGACTACCAATGATAAATTAAAATGTACTTGGAGTAACCAACCATAAAAATTAAACTTAAAACATTTTCTCCTCATATACTTCCAATTGCAAATTTTCTTTTTAAGAGGAGAAAAATTAGATGACTAATGTAAACTCCATGGGGGTCTCAAAGAAAATGCAGAATATATTTTTATACAGCCCAAGTAGTTTTTATTGTATTAAAATTTCCACAACTTTATTTTTTATTTCTTTATTAGGGGACATCCATAAATTACGTGAGGTCAAAAAGGGGAGAGGGGTTTGGAAAAATCTCACCAAATCTCACCAAGGGGGGAGGGGGGGGGTCGATTAAAATCTCACGTCAACTTTTTAAGTTAGAAATTATACAATTTTCTTTTTTTTAAGTATGAGAAAGGAATACACACAGATAAGATACTGCAAATTATTTTTTAAAAAGTTGTAGGTAAATCTCACTTGGGGGGAGGGGGGTCCAGCAAACTCTCATTAAATCTCACCAAGGGGGGAGGGGGTGTCCAGATTTTGGAAAAAACACCTCATGTAATTTATGGATGTCCCCTTAAAACACAAGTAATTCAATGACTTTAAAAACCACTTAAGATATTTAAAATTGGTGATTAAAAGCACCAATTTTAACTATTTAAAATTGGTGACTTATAACATTCTTTTTGAGAGCAAAGGGTTCATCCACAAATTTAAGTTGAATTGTTAAGTTGAATTGGTTAAGTTGAATTTGTGAAGACCCCATAAAATTTAAACATGCATCTCAGTGAGTTTTAAGATGGAATTTTTTCTATTTGAAAATCAAGCGGGGGAGAATGAGGGCCAGATAAATTATTATCTGCATTTTCTTAAGGAGTTTAAATTAGCATCATCTAATTTTTCACCTCACAAAATGAAAATTTGTACTTGGAAGTATGTGTCTAAGTGAAATATTTAAGAAAATAACTAGTGATGGGCAGGTATCGATACCAAATACTTAAGTACTCGATACCTATAGGTATCGAGTGTATTCGATACCCACAAAAGTATCGATACTTTATTGACATATTTCGTTTTAAATTTTTCAATGAAGTAATCTTTAAAAAACCTACTGTAGATCAAACGCAGCCTGTTTCCGTTTTCATTTTGCAACGCTCAAACCCAAGTCGTTATCATCCGCGAGAGAAATTTGACGCGGCTAGGTTTTTCCCCCGCCAAATCCTTCGCCTCTATCCACCTCCAGGCCCGTAGCTACGGGGCTTTTTGATGGATCGCTTTCAGTTTTTTGAATATTAGTCTGATTATGGATAGGCCCTAAAAAAATTGTCCCTTCAGGTTCATTTCCCGACATTGAAAAAAAGTACTCGATACCTATAAGTATTCGATACCAAAGTATTCGATACCTATAAGTATTCGATACCAAAGTATTCGATACCTATAAGTATTCGATACCAAAGTATTCGATACCTAAAATTATCGATTTTGCCCATCACTAAAAATAACCTGTTCTACTCTATTTAAAAACACCCTGTATACCCCCTAATACTGTGCTATATTTACATTGGAATTTTCATTCTTTTAGATTTGGGTGGAGTTCATTATGAGGAGGGTTAAATTTACAAAAACCATTCCTTGAGAAACCCATAAACACCTTAGAGGAGAGCGGGGATGAATGGGACAAGTTTCACATTTTTGTTAATATTGAAAAAAAATTACATTTTTCAATCCTGCAACAAGTTTAAAACCAATAATTGAACTCTTAAATCAAAATTGAACAATCTTACATTATAAATGCATGTATTCAATCATTTAGCCATCGTTTAAACTCAAAGTTTTTATGAATGCATGTATTTTGTCCCATTCATCCCTGTGCTGGGGATGAATGGGACAGTTTAAAAAAGTTCAGAAATTTACAAAATAACAAATGTAATATTGCACTAGGAAGGAACTTTTCATAAAAATTGATCATAAAAACCTAACTTGTTTGAATAATGGTTTAATCATAACATATGAGATGAAAGTTGGAAGTAATTGCTCATTAAGACTTCGCATATTCACACATTAGTTTGGAACATAAAATGCAATTTTAAACATAGATTTTTGCACCCTATTTTAGTTACTTATTCAGAAATTACTTAAATGAGTTGAATATAGCAAGCTATTGAGGAAAACAGGAAATAAAGTGATGATGGAACTGTCCCAATAAAGCACCAAATATTTAAATATATGCATTATAAAACCTCCAGATATTTGAATCCATTATAAGAACCCCAGTTGGTTTTTATTTATAAATAAATAAAAATCTTATCAAAAATGTACAAATAAACACTTTTTTCCATGCTATAAAAACCAGTGGGTTTTTTATGCAGCAATAAAAACCTGGGTTATATATAATTTTAACTTTTTAAAATTAATTTTAAATAATAAAATAGTTAAGTAACTTTGTTTATAGATGAACTGATAAACAATTAATTCAATGGATTCATAACAGAAAAAAAAGTTATATTTATGGGGGTAGGAAGTGTTTATAAAAACCGGTTTAAACCAAAAAATAAGTTTTTTTAAACCTGTTTTTTCTGACTCTGCTAATTATTAATATAAGACACATTAAAAAACCCAGAAACACCCTTTAGTTTACAAACAATTAGGACAAATATTACTTACTTTTCACTTAATCAATCATCTGTCCTTTAAATTGATAACCGTTATCTTTATCCTCGTATCCATCTGGGGTTGGCATCGCCTACATCAGCAATCCTGGTGCAGTGGAGGTGGGTCTGCAGGTAAAAGACAAAAGTTAATTGAATTCAATGATTTGATTAGAAATCTTATCATTTAGACAGGGATACTGTATTGAAAAAAATTTATTTCTAGGTAGATTAAAAATTATAAATAAGGGTTTTGTAAATCCTTCCAGGGAGGAATCATAAATTACAGGGCCATCACCAGGAATATTTAAATGTGTTGCCCTGAAAGATTTAAAGGTGTATTTTTTCAAAATACAGCATTGGTTCAAGTATAAAAATTTAGACATTTTGAAAAATATGTAGTCCTTGCATAACAAAAAAAACCTTCACTGTGGCAATTAAATTCCAAATTAAATTATGACATAAATTTCCTAAAACAATTCCTGGAGAAACACAGAAACAACCTATATTTTCAAACACCCAAGACAAATGTTACATACTTTAAACTTTATTCAACATCTGTACTTCTTCAAAGTGCTTCCTCCAGTTAAAATTCAATTCCATCGTATTTAGGCTCCCAACGCAGCTGAGGTGGACCTGCAGGTTGAAGACAAAATTCAATGGTTATGAATCTGATCAGACTCGGGTACTGAATTGTAAAAAAAATCATCCACATTGGTAGTAAAATGAGTTTTTAAATTCTTACGGGGGTATTAGTTAAATTCCTGGAATATCCCTCTCATTATCTCTTACTGGCGACTCGTGATGTGAAACAGTTTAAATGGCGAAAAAAGCTTGTTCCAATTTAGTTAAGATAGCAGTAGCATACTTAAATTAATAAAAATAAATGTAATTGAAAATAAGAATTAAAAAGTAGGTAACAATCAAAATCTCACAATTAAAGGTCAATTATTATATTTCATAACAGTAATGGTTAAGAAAAATTTGGTACTCTTCCAGAATCCCCTCGCAAATCTCGCCAAGCAGATTTTTTGGCGACAGCTCACACATGACCTTCCGAAACAGATATTCCGTCTGTCGCTGGTTGCATCATTATTGGCGGCTTTATTCGCCGAGATTCTGGAAGAGTACCAAAAATTTTTACATGGTCACTCATTTAATGAAAGCATTTTATTTTGCCAACCAAACCAATAAATTTTGAAAATTATTATTGAAGTCCAGAGAAAAAATTGGTGCTAAATTACTTTTAAACTCATTTTCAGACACACATTTTTACATATATTGTAATTTAAGTAAATGCACTATCGCATTATCTTATAATCTGGATTTCGAAAATTATTTAAACCCTACATACGTAAAATTACTTAACAACACCCTCGAGCTATAACACAAAGTTCAATGTGGATGACAATGCTTTTATTTTGACCCCCAGGAGGGCTAAAATGGTTTTTACCTATCTGAGCCAGGCGCAGTAAAAAATTGTCCTTTTCTAATTTCGCTTTTAAGGGCTTGGCTCCAGCACCGTGTTGAACTGCAAAAACAATATTTCACATATTAATGTTAGTACATAAGGCATACATCGTCGTGGAAGATGCAATACAGCACATCTAACATCGGAAAAAGACACAGTTTGATGTAGTTGTCGATTGTTTCAACTGGTAGTGAAATAAATAGCCAAATATGGTTTCGTATGGTTGCTGCTTAAATCGAGTCTAAACCAACACTATAGCACATTTATTCATCACCGAAGTTAAGCACTTCCAGGTACGGGCAATACTTGGGAGGGTGACTACTTTGGAACATAGCTTGCTAATAGAATTTCTTATTCTCGTGCCCACATCGAGCATTTTTCTGCTTTTCAGAAAAGAATATCTATCATTTTTATTAATTTTGTCTCAAATCATAGATATTTAAAATACACATTATTAATATTTTTTGGTAAATAGGCACTTTTTCTGTTATTATCAGAATTGTTTGATAGCTTTATTTTCAATGCAATTCTTATGGACAAATTTTTCTCATACCATTCTGGTATCTCATCTACAGGGTTTTCGGCTTTTCCTAATAACTTAAACTAGGTAATAACTTCCCAGTAATTAATAACTAGTTACTTTACACACTTACTTCTATCAAATAGATGTTTAAAACAAAAATAATTATATATTATTTAAAAATATTAATTATAAGGATATCATTTTTCATATACAAATAAATAAAAAACTACTATTAAATATGAATGTTCTTAACTTTTAAATCCTCAGCTATGAAAAGCTTATCTGGTATTTCTCATACCAGTATGGTATCAATATCTAACACATAACTAATAGTAACACAGCAATATTTTGAGGGGAGTTTGGGGGTTCTCTTGTAGAAAAATTTTGGAATTTTGCCCCATAAAGTAGTATTTTAATTCATTTATCATACCCTTTATATAACACAAAATGAAGATAACTCCACATAAGTCACAGAATTTTCAAGGAAAATCTAGACTAATTTATATCAAAATTTTGAGGAGGGTTGGGGGTCTTAAATTTTTGGAATTTTTACCCTTAGAAATATTTGACTCATTTTGAAACCCTTTATATTACATTGCTCCTTGTGAGTCAATTATTGAAAATTTCCCTGATTTTTTAAATTTAAGAATTTCCCTGACTTTTCCAGATGAATGAAATTGCCTGACTGTAGCCACCCTGACACATTGCTGACTGTAGCCCTTATCTGTAGCCACCCTGTGTATCCAAATTTGATCATATAAGTTAAAACTGGGGTAATTCTAAATTATTTGAATTTCAAATTAAATACTAGAAATAATTTATGTTAAATTTAAAGCAACTTATTTAATCCATGCATTCAAAATCAAGAAAAGGAACCAGAAGGGATTTTTGAACTATTCAAATTCAAATGTACCCCAAATTTTTGTGTTCAAAAAGGTCTCTTCTACAATCTTTAACTTAAAGTGTGAGAAATATAAATTTTTGCAAAATTTGTTTAAATTGAGAAACAAAACTTTTTTGGGCTTAACTATAGTGATGCCACAATAGAATTTAAGGCAAAAATCCAACTTCAAACACTTTCATGATTTTTAATTCCAGGAGAAACCCAGAAACTCCCTTTTTAATATAAAGTTTATCATGATTCAAAAACATTTGAGACAAAAGTTACTTACTTATTTATTTAACGCTCATCCATGGCCTATCGACCATTTTTCAACCTTGACTGGCAGAAGAGGCAAGCATGCACTGGAGGTGGGCCTGCAGGTAGAAAACAAAAGTTTATACAATGATTATGAATATTTTATTTAGACGGGTGCTAAAATGTATAAAAATTCATTTTTTTGTTGGTAATAAATAGGGGTTTTGTAAATCCTTCTGAGGAGGCATCATCAATTCCCCAGACCATCTCGTTTATATTCCCTTACTGTAGATGCTCATTTGTTTGAACTTTATGAATGATTTTTTGTTTAATATTTTATGAGTAATTTGATTCTTAAAAATATATTTGCTGGGATGCAAAAGTTTTAACTGAGAAACATACTTGCTCAAATTTAATTTATAAGGTAGTGTAATCAATTTACATGCATATAAAGATAATTCTAAAAACAAGAATTAAAAAAAATAAAAAGTAGGGGAGACCAGGGAGGGATGGGACACTTTTTACAAGAATATTTTTTAAAAAATTCAGTTTTCCTTGTATAAATTTGTAACTTTCAAAATAATGTCTAGAAACATTTTAACATGTTAACTGTCCCATCCCACCCCGGGGTGGGATGGGACACTTTTTTTAAAATTAAAATTTATGATTAAAAATCACAAAGATGGAAGTATTTTACACATTAGATTTATTACAAAAACGTCAGTTATTTTACCCTATATTTACTTCGAAAAATCAAACATAAGTGAAAAATACAAAATAGTTAAAATTCTTCTTTAATCTAAAAAAATATGTTTTCAACTGCAATTCTAAACAGTTCCAAAACAAAGGTATCTAAAGAATTGTATGCAATAGCTTGTATTTAGGTATTGAATGGAATTGGACATGTTCCATCCCACCCCAGTAGCAACAGTTTTAAAAAATAGGTTTTTCAAAAGAACTGTAGCTTTTAGGTTTAACTCAACTATTTACTCATAAAGAATACATTATTCTGTTTCGAAAACAATATAAATAATTAAGAAAGCAACCAAGAATCAGATTAAAATTCACTTTGAAAAGTGGAATACTTAGTTACTTTTGCTATAGTGAAACCATCTTTTTTATTCAAACTTGTAGGAGCTTCCAACTAAAATAGTAAACAGCAACAAGTATGAAGCCAAGGTGGCTTTACCTGGTGGAACACTCAAAAACTAATTTTATTTTTAATTATAAGATTTATTGAAGGTGTCCCATCCCACCCAGTGTTCCATCCCTGCCCTGTCTCCCCTAATTAGTACATTACTCTGGATTTGAAAAATTACTTGCAGACAACTAAGCTATAACACAGTTTAAATGTGGATGACAATGCTTTTAATTTTTTTTTGCAATGGAGGGTTTATATGGTTTTTACCTATCTGAGCCTGACGCAGACTATCTGCTCCCAAATTTGAAGTCGAGCCTCCTGGACTCCTCAATCTGGACTGGCAGAAGAAGCAAGCATACTCAACTCATGCAATTGAAGTGGGCCTGCAGGTAGAAAAAAAAAGTCAATCCAATGGTTATAAATATTATTTAGACGGAATGCTAAAATGTAAAAAATCCATATTTTATAAGGTAATAAATCAGGGTTTTCTAAATCCTTCTGGGGAGGCATCATTAAGCCGAGGCCATCCCTTTTATATCCACTTACTGCCGATGTTCATTTGTTTGCACAACAGATTTGTCAATGATTTAATGTTTAATATTTTATAAGTAATTTTAATTTTAAAATTAGATTTGATGTGATGGTAAGTTAGGTACTTTCATGGACTGAAAACTTGATAAAAAGCACCAAAAACAAATTTTATTTGCTTAAAAGCCCTAAATAATAAGTCATAGTAACAGATACCAAGTAAGGGTAACAAACCTGGAAATCGCCTTTTAGAGAATGCTGTGAATAATATATTAAAAATTACACTTTTCAGGAGATTTGACCATATACTATATTTAGTAACTTTCATTTAAATCAGTTAATAAGATTAATAATATTTAAAATCAGAAAAGAAAAACATATTTTATTAACTTTTCCCCCAATGTGACAAACCGGGCATTGTTAATAATGCCTGAATTGAGGCAGGAAGGGTGATAAATCCAATGACATTAATTTATCAATCGGCATTGATTATTTTGCCGGAAATACAAGGGCATGATTAATAATGCCCGGATTTATCACATTTTCCGTAACATAAACATTTCTAATGGAAGAATACAAGAAATAAATATCAAATAAAGCTTGAATACTAAAGGATTAGCTGGGCGCCATATTCCTTATAAGACAATGTAGTGCCCTAAAATTGCTTCTCACAGCAGCCCGGCTTATCCTTACGTTCTAAACCTTATCATGTAACAAATTTATAAACTCTTCAAAATCAAGACATGTACAATGCATATTATTTTTAAAAGATACCATTTAACTTACTTGAAATAGGAGAAGCTCCATGCCGATCGGCACGCGCCCATGGAACTAGGAAGATAGGGAACTGCCGTATCAACTTTGACAGGCGCCAATGTTGGGTGACCTAGGGGGCGCTACATACGCGGTTGGTTGGTTGGCTTGGTAGAACCGCGGCTTCGTCTTCTTGAAATAAAACAGCAGAAAAAATGAAATCGCTAGGTAGAAAATATGCTGAAACATGTAACTAACTTAGGAACGTGCGAGAGTTCGTTTCCTCCACTGAGCTGTGTCCTCCTCCGCTCCGCATGTAACTTATCAATCAAGCACCATGAAAAAAAACTAAGACAAAGCGGCTTTTAGTGAGCAAGCATATGTCTCTACCCATCGATTTCTCTCCTCTGATCAACCAAATATGCACACGTAGCTCCCTCTATGTCACCCATCTTTGGCGTCTGGGAAATCCATTGGAGAGATAGACCACGGCAGTTCCCTATATTCCTAGTTCCATGCACGCGCCCGCGAACCAAAATGAACAACAACAGCAAATGTTGCGTTGCCATACGCACAAGTCAAATCTAATAAATTCCCATGGCTCAATTTATAAAATAAAAATTATACTCGACTAAAAATACAAAAATACCATCACGCTTTATAAAGGAATCCTAATGAAATTTTAAAAGTAAATTTGCAAAAATCTGTGGTTACTTAACATGTATACCAGAAAAGCGATACAGCCCATACAATCTGTTTGTTAGTGCGGGGTGAGATTGTGACGCGTGTCTCTTGTTCTTAGTTTACGTTCATTTACCATTGCCCAGCTTTATTTTTTTACTTAGCTTCATTAAATAGTTCAAATTATGTCATTATTTTTTTATTTAATTTATATTAATGAATGCATTTTTTTTCTATTTGCAATTATTATTTACAGCAGGTATTTCACGGTCGAAATAGTACTCTTTTGTCGTTTTGAACCTAATAAACGCAATTTAAAATTTTTTTTCTTTGACATATTCTTAAAGAGGACCTTAAAATACACTTCATATCGAACTTTCATGCAATTCGTTAAACATTTAAGGGCTTTTCAGAGTCGTAAAAAAAACGGTATTTCGAGTAAAAAACACAAGTCCGAAAAAGCCTAATAATTGGTATTTAATTTTTGGTTTGAAATTTTTTGAATTTTTATTATGGTAGTAGAGTAATATGGTAAGCTTTTTCCAGAGTTTCGAGTTTCCATGGTGATTCTGACGTCATCCACGAATTTTTGAACACATAAGTGATTAACTTGTTTTCATAGGGATTCATTACGTTTTTTGGGCTATGAGAAAAAGGGGGAATGCGTAAAAATATAAATAGACCCCCAAGTGTTTTACATCATCGTGTTCACATAATTTAGTAGATTAAGAATATTTAAAGCATAAGGGGTTTGGTTCCTTATTTCGGGAGTTTTTCCGGTTTTATTGGAAAACTTTAATTGGGCGGCACGTCCTTAATTTTAGAGGTAGGGTTCTGAAATTTTAGTATGTGTACCTCCTTAATATTTCCTATTGAATGATGTATGACACTAAGGGATTGGACCCATATTTAGATATTTTAGAACCGCGTGCTCGTTTTTATTTTCACTTTTTAACACACCTAACTCCTTTTCTCCAGATGAAACGGAATTTTTCTAACGTGGTTCAAGGAGTTCTTCAAGAATATGGTTATTAATAAGCTCTCTGATAATTATTTTGGGAGAAATACGTGAAAACAAGTCTTGGATAACCAAAAAATGAATTTTCCGGATTGCACAAATTTTACACCACCTCTTAGATAATGCTATTATTCGAAACACATTTTCGTATGCTTTCAGAAAATATAAACTACTAATCTGGGCTCCTAATATATCCGGCGCTATTCAGCGTCAAAGTCACAACATGTAGGCTTAACGTGCCACGAGGCACCCCGTTCTATCACACCTACCATTCAATGCTATGAAAGTAGCTTGAACAGCTTATAAGCATTATATGCTTGTATACATAGCCTTCCTTGCTATATTTCATTCTAAGCTACCTATATATAGCATCCATGCTATGAAAGTTGTTTTAACAGCTTAAAAGCATTGGATGCTTGTTAGCTAGCATGCCATGCTGCTTATGGGGTCTAAGACTCACCAGGGTTCTTAACTATGCAATGAGTATCTCTATTTTCGAATAAGTATTACACAAAAAATAAATTTTGGAGAAAATTGAAATTTTTATTATATAATAACTATATCAATACATAAATACTCAAAAATTTAAATTTTTATAAAAGTAATCAAAAGGAAAAAAATCCCAAATTCTTTCACTGTGAGCAAGATTTTTCAAAATCTATTCAAGTAAATTAAATATTTTTAATCGCAGTTATTTTTAATTCTAATTTTTAAAAAAAGTTATTAACTGATATGAAAAACTTGGTTCTATTTCATGTTTAAATGTGAGGTAAAACTTATTAGGAAACTTAAACGGGTATTTCTATGCAATTTCATGTTAATAACTTGAAAAGGTTTGAAAAATCTTGCACAGAGTGAAAGAATTTAAATAAAGTTTTTTTCTCTTTTAATTGCTTCAATTAAAACTAGCAAAACTTTTTGAAATATTGGGTATTTATGTATTGATATATATAGTTATTACGTGGTATTAAAATAGCTTGAATTGCTAAAAAGCATTGGATGCTTGCTACCTGGCATGTCATGCTATTTTTGCGTAAGCTAGCTAGCTAGCATAAAAAAGCATAAAATAGCATATAAAGAATCAAGGTACCTAGCTCGCCATGCTATGAAGATAGCTTGAACTGCTAAATAGCATTGGATGCTTGTTACCTAGCATGTCATGGTATTTTGGCGTAAGCTAGCTTCCCTAGCATTGCATAGCATTCCATGGTAGCTAGCATAAAAAAGCATAAAATAGCATGCCAAGGTACCTAGCTCTCCATGCTATGAAGATAGCTTGAACTGCTAAAAAGCATTGGGTGCTTGTTACCTAGCACGTCATGCTATTTTTACGTAAGCTAGCTACATAGCATCATATGCTAGATAGCATAAAAAAGCATAAAATAGCATATCAAGGTACCTAGCTCTTCATGCTATGAAGATAGCTTGAACTGCTAAAAAGCATTGGGTGCTTGTTACCTAGCATGTCATGCTATTTTTGCGTAAGCTAGCTACTTAGCATCCCATGCTAGGTAGCATAAAATAGCATAACCTAGCATACACTTCTAGCATACATAGCAAAACCTAGCAAAAACTAGCATATTTCTTTGCTAGTTCTAGCATAAAATTTTGACCTGGGTCCTCAATTAATAAATATCTGAAAAAAATACGGGCTTTAATCATGTTGGGTTTTTGTTTTTAACAAAAGATTTTAGTTTTGTAGTGTCTTTATCTGAATTTTTAGCAAAATTTTAGTTTAGAATGTTATAAGATTCCTTTTATTGTATAATGCTTTTGTGTTTTTTCATTTTCATTTCTAACAAAGTTTTTACCTTTAGTTTAACAAAGATCTTAGTTATTTTTTTTCTGTCATTTTTAGCAGAGTTTTTAGATTTTATAATGAATTTCTTGGTTTTATAATGTGTACTTCCTTTTGAGTTATGTATCCCCCTTTAATTTTTTTATTAGAATAGTTTAACTTTCGATATGGATTATAGGTGCAAGAAGGTTTTAGGTAAGAGAAGTCAATATATCCAAAATTTATGGAAAAGTATATCTTTCATATGTTATAGTTTATATGTTTTATATTGTTTGCTTTGCTTTAGTGAATAATATAAATTGTTTGTAAAATGTATAGTGGATGGGGAAATTCTTGTAGAGAAAGTATAGCAGATGGGTTAAAAAAGTTTAAGTATTTTCTCATATTTTACTGTGAAGTTTTTTCATGGCCCGAGTTTACAACTTCTGTTGCATTTACACTCAAACTATAATATTAACATGAGAAGAATATATTGAGTAATATTTTTTTATTCATAGCAAAATGTATGTATACATTTGTTATTATTATTTTCAAAAATAAGGTTGAAAATGTTCAACGTAACCATTTAATGAATTGAAAAATAATCAATGCAGTTCTCTTTAGTATATGAAAAAGTATTACAATTTTAATAAATATAGTAAAAGTTAATAATAAAATGAATGTATGTAGTGTATGTACTTGTAGTGATAGCATCATAACGTACTATAAATAAAAGGTTAACGATGGAAATTTTCTTCAACTGTTGGGAAAATCGTACATGTTTTACAATTTGTTATAAAAATTCTCTAATTCATACAATGCTTCCAGAAAAAGTGCATTGGAATAGTTTTTGTTTAGGAGATTAATCATATATTCTCATGTTTAAAACCAGAAAAAGCTTCTTTGCGAATAAAATAAGTAATATCTTCAATTGAATTATAGTGAAAATTAACTATGCAATTTAATGTATTTATCATTTTTAACTTGAATGTTCCTAACATTCTATGAAAAATTAACTCCTCGAACAGAACTCGTAATAAAAGTATATTTTATTTTTAAAATTGCTTAAAATGTTAAAATCTTATCCAATATGAACATAGTTAGTAATTTTAATCGAAGTTGTAAAATAATAATTAACTTTCAGGGTGTTGGAACGTGTTTGCTATATCAAAGAAACCTCACCGCTATCTCTAACCCTCTCTTTATTGTTCGCTCCTTTCGATGGTGACTGCGCTGGTTATTCACACCTCTTTATGGTCCACTTTGGAAGGCACGACTGCCACGTGCGGTTCTATTTGTTAACAAAAGCCAAAGCACACGTATTTGTTGTAGTTTGCCGCCCCTATACAAATACGTCGTTTTATCGCCCTTTAAGTGGAGCGTTTACATATCCCCTCCCATTATAAGATTTTTCGGTATCTTGTGATGCTATTCATGTAATCTTTTACTACAGGCTATCAGACGGAGTGGTGACGTCTGGACCATTCAAACCTGCATGGAGCGGTGAACTTCAAAAAGTCGTTCACTCAATTTAGACATATTACAGTAGTCTTGAGAAAAGGTATATTGTCTGGAAAATTGACTTCTCCTATTGTCATGTGGGGTAGTGTATGTGAATAGTATCGTTGCAGCTGTGTAACTATAGGGGGGATACCATGGGAATAGATCTAAATCCAAAATAGATATGAAAAGTTTTCAAAAATTTTAGTTAATTAAATATATTAAAAATCGACAAGACCTTTGTATAGGATTGAAGTATGTCACACTTGCTTTTAAAGTGAAATCAATAATCGGTTTGAATGTGTAATTAGGCTCTAGTCCTGTCTTGAACCTGTTCGAACATGTTTCAATGACGTCATACCGTTTTAATTTCCCGCTCAAGTGTATTCCTACACGAAAGATGCGTGATTAGGCTCTAGTCCTGTCTTGAACGAGTTCGTCATTGTTCGAACAAATACTTTCCCCAAAATATGAAAGTGATTGTCAAGTGCTGGTGAGTTAAAAAAAGCAATTTTAAAAATAATTTATGAAAAAGTATTATTATTATCAAATTAAGCGATTTTGTTACTATTATATGAGTATTGAGGAGAAATTTAAAACGATAACCGGGGAACGTTCTCATTGGTTGAAACAATGTATCCTACAATACGATTGGCTTGTCCTCCACGATTCATGTTCGAAAAGAATGAAACTTTGTTGGGTAGCAAATGAAAAAATCGTATATTCCCTAAATGTAACATAAAAAATGAAAAGTTTAGTTAAATAAAAAAAACTGCAAGTACTTTGATCTGCCAATAAAAGTGATTGCCTTGTGTTGGTAAGTTAAAAAAATCCATTTAAAAAAATATTATTTCTAATAATTTAATAATTAATTAATTAATATAAATGAGGCTAAAAAAAAATCCTGTGAAATTAATATTTTAATAATAATTAAGGAAATAATAAATCAGGCTGAAATAAAATACATGTCCTGTGAATTAATAAATAATAAATTAATAAATTTCTGTGAACATCCTGTCTTGAACGTGTTGGTCCCTGTTCGAACATGTTTCAATGACGTCACAGTCATTAAAATATCCAAAGGTAAATATCGTTGCCATTCCATAAAAACCAAACTTTAAAACGAAAAAAAGTCCAAAATGTAAAATAAAAAAATATCGCAGCGCCCCCTACCAGCAGCAGGTAAACAACTCAACCATGACGTCACGCCCATTAATTAGAGTCATAAATCATCCAATTAGGGGTAATTAACTAATTAGGGTTAATTAATTAATTAGGGGTAATTAAGTAATTGAGACAATAGGTGACGTCACAGGCCACGCCCTCTGACGTCACAGGCCACGCCCACTTCCGGTCACGTGATGTGACGTCACTTCCGTGGCACATAGTGCGGCCCCTACTACTAATAATCATTTACGATCTTAAACTACATTACTTTAAAAAATCTATTTTCAAATTTAAAAAGGCTTGAAATAGGTTATTAAAAGGTAATTCATCAATAAAAATGTTCATTCTTAGCTTTTTTCAACTAAAACTTCCCTTTTTAAGGGTGTCCACAGGTACAACTGGGTCTGTCCATAGGTACAACAGGTTGTTGTACCTTTGGACACTAATTTTTCCAAGTTATTATACATGATTAAAAACCCAATTTTCAAGATTTTGGCTAGTAAAAAATATCTCTCAACTCACAAAGGTTAGGACTATAGGTTGGGCACTTTAAATGGTCAAAATGTGATTTTAACTGTCTTAGAAAAATCCAAACGTGATTTTTGTCCATAGGTACAACACTCTCCCCTATAGAAGAAATTTTATTTTGGCTCAGGTCGAAACCCGTTGCAAAAAAACCACAAAAACTACATACATGTAAGATAAAAAAATCACAAATTGAAATTTACAAAATTTAAATGCATTTAATTTAATTTTTTAATGCATCCCCTATATCATAAACATAAGATTTTTAGCTACTTTTTGAATGGTCCCTAAGACAGGGGGTCCACGGGCTACGAAAAATGTCGTCAGGGGGTCCATGGGCCAAAAGAGTTTGGGAACCCCTGATCTAACTTATCACAGTTAAATCAGCTCCGTAATAATTATTTCAGTTAAAATTTATGTTCAAACAGTTTTACCACTTAAAAATTTTTAAAATTGTTATTGTAACTAAGCAAAAGAATTGTTAAATTACTTTACTTCAAAAAAAATGTCCACTCTGTTTTTAAATTAAACTTTTTAGTGAACTCGGTAAATTTACTTAAAATAAAAGTTTGTCTTTTATTACTTTAAATCTACTTTAGTTTGTTTTTTCGGTTTTGCATTTACTATTTAGGAGTATCTTTAACTACTTTTTAGCTAAAGCTTTAACCCATAAAATTTGTAAAAGAAACCCCCTTGGTATAAATTTTTAATTGTTTTCAGTAGTGGTCTGTTTTTGATGGCTTTGAGGGACCTTCTGCAATAACTCCTCCCCTTTTTTCATGAAGAAGAAAAATGTTATTTAATTGAAAAGTAATGGCGATGTATATTAAAATCATATTTCAAATATATCAGCTTCATGAACTTAAGAGAAAATCTTGTGAATTTTTTCTACGTTTCTTACAATACCTCTTTTACTTTCCCTATTGATTAAATTTTTCAGTTTGTACTAAAAAATTTTTCTTGGTTAATGCCCGGATTTATCACATTGCCCGTAACACACACATATTTGCCCAGTGCTGGATCCAGGGGTGCACTCTCTGGTTGGAAAGTGCTTGCTCCCCCCTTGGTCCAAAAAAAAAGAAGGAAGGGAAAAAAGAAAGAAAAGACTTAAAAATTGGGAAAAGGGAGAAAGAAAGTACATTTTGAATGCCCAAAAAATTCCTCCTTTTACATTTTTCAGGCATGAGGGCACTTTTCCTGGTTTTCTTAGTTATTTCGGCCGATTTTCTTACCTAAAATTGTTTTTCAGTTTGTTGTTTTCAATTTAGGCTTAAATGAATGCAAAAAGTGCCCTCCCCTTGGGCCAAAAAAAGAGGAAGAAGAAAAATATTGAAATAAAAAGACGTAAAAAAGCAACGAAAAAGGAGACAAAGTACATGTCTTGATTTTTGAATGACAAAAAATTCTTTCACATTTTCAATTAAAAGTTTATGCAGTTTCACCCTGCTGAAATTTCACATGTTTCTAAAATGTCCTAAATCCGAAAACTTTTTTCCTACACATTTTTTTAATTTCCCAGTCTTGGCCTGGCGTTAGGACTTTTTTATTACCTTTGTTAAACGAACTCTTAATTTATTGCATTATACCATACAACATTAAGGTGCATTAACACGTTCACGCCGGCGCGGCCCACCGGTGGCCCGCACTAGACTGTTTCATCGGGCGGCGCGGTGCACCGGTGGCCCACACTAGACTGTCCCATGGGGCGGCGTGGTCCACCGGTGGCCCGCACGGGTGGCCTTATCGGGTGGCGCCGCCAGATGAAGCGCAGCCCGAAGTCAAGAGCCGCCTCCCGGCGAAAAACATGAAAATCGGCCCCGGCGTGAACGTGTTAAACGCCCCATAATTTTTAAAATGCCCTAATTATTTCGTGTACCCAAGTTGTTTTTGTTTCAAATGCTTTAAATTATGTATATTACGTTTTGTAAACTTTAAATAATATTTCATGGGTCCACACACAAAGAGTTGTTGTTGTTGCTTATCCTCACATCTGACATTTGTCAGATCAACTCCATCAAGTTGTTGACCGCCAAAAAGTCAATAACCATGAGAGGGTCACACAAAGAGTTTAAAGTTTTGAACTAATATATTTAAGAAAACAGAAAAAAATAAGAGGAAGTCCTTATATTTTATTCTTAATTTTTTTCTGTTAACCGGGAAACATCACTCAAGTTACCGCGTTCCCCAAAGAGTTTCAAAATGAGATAAAACATTAGTTTAACGGGAAAAATTCAAAAAATTTCTGGGGAGGACCCCCAGCCCCCTCAACATTTTGATTTCTATCTACATTTTTCCCTTTAAAATGTTGACGTTTACAAGGAGCTCTTCTCTTTGGGTGCAAGAAAATGTCTCAAAATGAGCTAAAGACATTGGTCATCGTTGAGGGCGCAACGGGGTGCCATTCGGGTAAAAAGGGAAGCGGTTGGGAAAAACTAGAGAGCCTGTATACGAGAGAGAGGCGACAACCCGGTATAGCGCGCTGATTGGTCAACAGCGTTTTCTGTTCACCGCAGGTTTCCCTCCATAGGATTAGCATTGGAGTGAGACAAGCGGCATGATACGATTTGGACAGTATTAACTGCGCGCAAGAATGCGCAGAGACGCTTTTAAGCGAGTTGTCGCCTCTCTCTCGTATACAGGCTCTCTAGGAAAAACCAGTCTGTAGCTCATACATTATTTGAAAGGAACTCAACGACGCAATAACCGGGATTTTTCTTCGGGGAACTGGAGAAAAGCGTCGAAATATGCGGGAAGTCGTAATAAGCGGGGGCGCTATAAGCGGATAGTTTTTAAGGATAAAAGGCCTGTAGGTACCAGGGACCGGAGAAAAAAGTCTTAATATGCGGGACGTCGCACTAAGCGGGGGCGTACTAACGAGAGTTTACTATGTTCGAATTTTGGTCTACAAGTATCAAAGCAGTTTAAAACCCTGTTTTTAGGGTCAAGTTTCCAAAAATTTTCTAGGGGAGTATCCCCCAGACCCCCCTCTGAGACGGCGAGTATAAAGGGGTCAGCATCTGAACCCTTCTCTGTTTCTCATCAGGGAGCTTGTGGCCGTATGATGTCTAAGCGGTACAAGTTGAAACACTGCACTTTTTGATGATGGTAAGCCACTTGGTACACTGATTCGAGGGACCATAAGATTGAGTTTTCGATCAGGAGTCCTCCTCAACTTACCTTAGAATTTAAAATAATTAACTTTTTGTGAAACACCTTAACTATCAAACTTTTCAACATGTAAGGTGACTTTTCTATACAATTTGAGGTCGTAGATTACAAATATGAAGTCAAAAATTTCATAAAGATGCAATTTGATATGTTTTTTTTAAAAACTAAATTTTAAAATTTAAAATCTTCAAAAACACATTGTTAAACATAAGTTGGAATCATGAAATTTTAACCAGATATTAAGCTACTATTTGTAACTAAAAAAAATCCAAAATTTCAAAGCTTTACCTTTATTACTCAAAGAGATATGAAACTTTAAATTTGGAAAATTTTCAAAATGGCAGCCATGCTTGATGTGACTACTCATAGAAAACTTCCCATTACTCGGTAAATTATTGTTCAAAATGAATAGTTAAAACCTTTTTTGACAGAAAAGCAATGCCACTACACTATTAAGACATTAAAAGAGCAATTAAACCACTTTAAGATGGTTTTAAATAAATTCTAAGACAGATTAATACTTTACTATGAGAAGCATGTTAAAAGCTTTAAAAAATGCTTTCTTGGTAAAAAATTGTTCTAAATTTTTTATTAAATGTTCACCCTGATATAAATATGTGACGTTAAACCATTTAAAGGAAAATTTTGCCTTACAAGCGCCCGGGTGCAAACGCGAAAATACCTAATAAACGCGCGCTTCAAATAAACTTTTTCTGTCAAAGAATCACAAAAAAATCATGCTTTCTATTATGATTTTCTAACAACATTTTAGCCACTTAACTTCAAGTTTAAAAAACAAGCATCCCTTATCTTTTGTATCAGAAAAAAATGCTTAAAATAAAATTTTTCAGGTTAGAAATTACCTTTCAAAGGAGTATTTTCTAGACCAGGGGTGGCCAACCCAAATGTTGTTGAGGGCCACTTTGGAAAACTACAATACTCTCGCGGGCCGCATATAAAATTTTAGGATATTAGGTGCACAGAATGACAGTGAAGTAAATTGAATAAATTAGGTATATAAATTAGGGAGTTTCTTAGATCCTTTGCTCTTTCCCCCACGCTAGAAGTGTAACCATAGTTACGCTCTTCGCGCAGCCAATAGTAAGCCTTCTTGGTCACTTTGACGTGGATAGTTGCTCTGGTTACCGATCGGTGGTGGGGAAGGAAATATTTTCAAGCGCCAGTTCAAAATGAACAGAGTATAGTTTGACAGATTCCTAAATAAAATATTCATTTAAATTTACCTTAACCTTCTTACCCTCTTGAAAAAATAGTCACATGTTCCCCCTCGTGGGGTCTAATAGTACCCCAGGCGTAAAACGAGCCTATGGCTCTAATAAAGGGTTAAAATACCTTAAATTGAAAGTAATTTTCATTTTTTACTTCTAAAAAAATGCTTCAGAATAATTTTTCTAATTTTTTTGGTATTTTTCTCATTTTTTGTCCTATTACGGCGTTTTTTGGTTTCTTTTGATGCTCGTTTTTTATAACACCTGAACCTTCAAACAAGAATTAAACTACAGAAATGAACCATAATGAAGTTGTTTTACTTAAAATGTTTATAATCACAGTGCTTAAAATATACTAGCTGATATATACCCGGCCTTGCACGGGTAGAATTTATTAGTTTATTTTAAACTATTTATGAAGTTCCATATCTTTTCTTTTCTGTATTATCAGCTACCTGTCACCCCTGATTAATTTATTTAGTATTATGAAACATGTGAAATGTGGACTCTCCTTTTTTAAATTGAAATAATGTAAAAAATTATCGGTTCAGATATGTTAGTGAAATCACAGTATCTCGCTTGTTTTATGTAAGTTTTCAACGCGAAATTGATTCTTTTTCGTAATAATTCTTCGAAATCATATTCTGGAATTGAGTAAATACTCATAAATCGCTGAAAGCATTCTTGTTTTTCCAAGAAAACTGAATATAAAAACCTATTTATAGGCCATGAATTTAAATTGTTTTTGTAAGGAATTTGTTAAACAGGAAGTCATGGCGACAGTTGTCTGAGTTTTTTTTTTGCTGAAACTGTTAGATCCTCAAAAGATTTCTATAAATAGCATATTTTTCTCAGAATAGGAACGAAAAATTTAAGAAATAGCTAGTTATTCAATGTACTTTGACGCAATCTTCTTTTTGTTAAAAAATGACAATTTCTATGAAAATGTCCTTCTAATAAATCTCTAAGCAACTTAAACACACATAAAAACCATGTTTTATCAATAATATGACAAAAAAATAAAGTATTAAGCTTTATTTGATATTTTTTTTACCGCCATTCAAGCCTGGGGTCTCAGAAGACCCCAGAGGGGGAATATGTGACTATTACTCCCACGACACTTAAAAATTGAGTAAAAACTCCAAAATTTTAGCCCATTGTAAAATTTTGCGTAATTAAGGAATACTAGCATTGGAAATTGTCAAAACAAAAATACATGGGAGATATCAAGAGTCAAAGTGCGCTTGGGGTCGAAATAGACTCCATGCGGGGTAGGAAGGTTAAGGAGCAACCCCAAGAATACCTTCTGTAATACAGGGTGTCCCATAAATGTTGGGTCACACTTCTAGGGGGGATAGTAGGCACCTACACGAGTCAGAATCACATAGGAATTGGGGGTCCCAGATCAAATCCCAGGGAGTTAAAAATGGAGCGACACCCCAAAAAAATTATTGAAAAATTCAATTTGTAGAAGAACTACTATTAGTAAAAATTTAATTATGGTCTCAAAAATTGTGGTTCAATATGATCTTTAAAATTATCTCAAAATTCTTCACTTTAAAATTTGTTTTATTATGAAAAAAGTTAAAAAACCACAAAAAAATGTGAAAATTCTGCCAAAACCTCATTTTGTATTTCGAAATCCTTTCTTTTGATTTTATTATCTGAAAGATCATAGTTGTAAACCCTTAAGTCCAAAGTGTCACGTAAAAACCATCAATATTAAATGCTTGAGAGCCTGTTAAAGCATGGTTTAAGTCCGTTTTTTGCGTCCGCCAGCTGCCGTTTTGGAAATGGCTATAGGAAGCCAGTTGCGCACGTAAAAAACGAACTTTAATAAGATCTCAAACGTTTAATATTGATGTTTTTTACGTGAAACTTTGGACTTAAGGGTTTACAACTATGATCTTTCAGATTATGAAATCAAAAGAAAGGATTTCGAAATACAAAATGAGGTTTTGGCAGAATTTTCACATTTTTTGTGGTTTTTTAACTTTTTTCATAATAAAACAAATTTTAAAGTGAAGACTTTTGAGATAATTTTAAATATCATATTGAACCACAATTTTTGAGACCATAATTAAATTTTTACTAATAGTAGTTCTTCTACAAATTGAATTTTTCAATAATTTTTTTGGGGTGTCGCTCCATTTTTAACTCCCTGGGATTTGGTCTGGGACCCCCTTTCTATACCGATTCTTGTTCGTCTTGATGAGTACTATCATCCCTGAAAGTTTGTTGCACCATTTCAGATACACCCTGTATACATAAGAACTAAACAGTTGCCGTTAAAAAACAATTGGAATCACTCGATCTTGGATAAGGAGCCTGTGGGGCTTATAGATATTTATTTCGGGAGGACCCAAACTTTCTCTAAAAATTGCAGCTAGATTTTTGCATCGAGAAAAATTACACCCAAATCTTCCTCTCATGCCCCCATGCATATTTAATTGGTTCAATGCATAAATTAAAATATATTTTTAGTTAGGATTTGCACCTGACTGAACTAATATCCTAAAGGTGGAAACAAATTAGAGCCGAGCGCTGTAAGCGAACAGCCGCGAACACGCTCTGCGCAAGCGCCGCTCAGAGTTGCGCGTGCGCAAAGCGTGTTCGTGGCTGTTCGCTTACGCCGCTCGGCTCCAATTTGTTTCCACCTTAAGAAAGTTGTGAACAATAAAGTTTCCAGTACTAAAGGGGGATCCAGGGGGTCCTCCCCCAGAAAATATTTTGGAAATACGACTCTAATTAACAGACTTTAACGTGTTTTGGTACCCTTTGTCCAAATTTGGTGGGGCCTTAACTTACCCTAAAACTTTAACTTTTGACTAAAAAAATTATTGCGGACCACAAAATTATTTCAAAACGTGCCGCATGTGGGCCGCGGGTTGGCAAAGCCTGTTCTAAGATGTATATGGGGGGTCGGGGGTTCTCCACCGAAAAAATTTAGATTTTTAGTGTGCTAAAAAGTGTTTTGAAGCTACTTTTTGGAGAGTTTTCAGAGAGCTTCGCGGGCCGCACAAAATGACCCGGAGGGCCGCATGCGGCCCGCGGGCCGTGGGTTGGCCATGCCTGTTCTACCCAGGTCACAATTTTATGCTGGAACTAGCATAGAAATATGCTAGGTTTTGCTAGTTTTTGCTATGCATGCTAGATTTGCATGCTAGGTTATGCTAGCTTATGCTAGCTAGCATGGGATGCTATGTAGCTAGCTTACGCAAAAATAGCATGACATGCTAGGTAACAAGCATCCAATGCTTTTTAGCAGTTCAAGCTGTCTTCATAGCATACAGAGCTAGGTAGCTTGATTTGCTATTTTATGCTTTTTATGCTAGCTACCTTGGGATGCTATGTAGCTAGCTTACGAAAAAATAGTATGACATGCTAGGTAACAAGCATCCAATGCTTTTTAGCAGTTCAAGCTGTCTTCATAGCATAGAGAGCTAGGTACCTTGATATGCTATTTTATGCTTTTTTATGCTTGTCAGCATGGGATGCTATTGAGCTAGCAAACGAAAAAAAAACACTTAATATTGTAAATATGAAATTGAGTACAAATACCAGGGTTGGCTGGATTGGACCCGATTGAGTTGGACCCAATGGGTTTTAAGAAAAAAAATCAAGATTTTGGCAGTTTTAATATTGAAGAAAAACATTTCACGAAATAACATACAAAGAACTGCAGTTGAGTGGGATTTTTTTTCAATATTTTAACTAGGTTTCAATAATTAAAAGGTTTTTTTTTTCATTATTGAATGGGTTTTTTCAAAATTTAGGACTTTAAGTTCAAAGTTTAAATTTTTTTTAAAAAGTAAGGAAAATTTCTTTAATTTCAGTGTTTTTTCAAAGTTAAATAGATTTCTTTCAATTTTGTGAAGGATTTTTTCAAAGCTTAGGATATTTTTAGAATTTAAGTTGGATTTTTAAATTTGGGTTTTCTTTTCACTATTGAATGGGGTTTTTTTTTTCAAAATTTAAGACGTTTAAAGTTCAAACTGGGGGGATTTTTTAGATTTCAGTTTTTATAAGTTAAATAGATTTCTTTCAAAATTGAATCGGTTTTTTCAAAGTTTAGGATATTTTTTAAATTTTATAAAGGGTTTTTTAAAAAATTTAAACTAGGTTTCAAAAATTAAATGGTGTTTTTTCAATTTGAGTGAGTTTAAAAAAAAGTTTAATAGGTTCTCTCTTTCATTATTCAGTGGGTTTTTTAATTATTGAATGTTTTTTTCAAAATTTAGGACGTTTAAAGTTCAAACTAGATAAAAAAAAATTTAAGGAGGATTTTTTAAATTTCAGTGGTTTTTTCAAATTTAAATAGATTTCTTTCAATATATTGAATGGATTTTTAAGTTTAGGATATTTTTTTTTCAAAATTTAAACCAGGTTTTAATGAATAAGGGATGTTTTTACAATTTTAGTGGGTTTTTTCAAAAAAAGTTTCAACTTAAGAAAAAACCCACTTAACAATGGAAAAACTGACATTATTTGGACAGAACACATTTAACATAGAAACAACTCACTCATATTTGAAAAAACCCACCAACTATATAGGAGAAAACCACTTGATTTGGAAAAAAACCACACTTTTTCCGAAAAAAACCCAGCTTTATTTAAACATTAAAAATAGCAAGGAAAGCTATGTATACAAGCATTTAATGCTTATAAGCTGTTCAAGCTACTTTCATAGCATTGAATGGTAGGTAAACCTTGATAGAACGGGTGCCTCGTGGCACGTTAAGCCTACATGTGGTGACTTTGACACTGAATAGCGCCGGATATATTAGGAGCCCAGATTAGTGGTTTATATTTTCTAAAAGCATACAAAAATGTGTTTCGAATAATAGCATTATCTAAGAGGTGGTGTAAAATTTGCGCAATCTGGAAAATTCATTTTTTGGTTATCCAAGACTAGTTTTCACGGATTTCTCCCAAAATAATTATCAGAGAGCTTATTAATAACCATATTCTTGAAGAACTCCTTGAACCACGTTAGAAAGACTCCGTTTCATCTGGAGAAAAGGAGTTAGGGGCGTTATAAAGTGAAAATAAAAACGAGCACGCGGTTTTTAAATATCTTAATATGGGTTCAATCCCTTAGTGTCATACATCATTCAATAGGAAATATTAAGGAGGTACACATACTAAAATTTCAGAACCCTACCTCTAAAATTAAGGACGTGACGCCCAATTAAAGTTTTCCAATAAAACCGGAAAAACTCCCGAAATAAGGAACCAATCTCCTTATACTTTACATATTCTTAATCTACTAAATTATGTGAACACGATGATGTAAAACACTTGGGGTCAATTTATATTTTTAAGCATTCCTCCTTTTTCTCTTAACCCGAAAAACGTAATGGATTCCTATGAAGACAAGTCAATCACTTTTGTGTTCAAAAATTCCTGGATGACGCCAGTATGACCATGGCAACTCGAAATTCTAGAAAAAGCTTACCATATTACTCTACTACTATAATAAAAATTCAAAAAATTTCTAACTTATAATTAAATACCAATTATTAGGCTATTTTGAACTTGTGTTTTTTACTCAAAACTACGATTTTTTTACGACTCCGAAAAGCCCTTAAATGTTTAACGAATTGTATGAAAATTTTATATGAAGTGTATTTTAAAGTCCTCTTTAAGAATATGTCAAAGAAAAAATTTTAAATTAAGGTTTAAAACGACAAAAGAGTACTATTTCGACAGTGAAATACCTGCTGTAAATAATAATTGCAAATAGAAAAGAAATGTATTCATTAATATAAATTAAATAAAAAATAATGACATAATTTGAAGTACAGTAAACTCCCTTTAGTACGCCGTTCAAGGGGATTTGTGAAAACGTCGTAATAAGCGGTACGACGCTATATGCGGAGTTCCATAAAACACCGTTTCGGCAATATACCTAAAACTCGTAATACCTAATCTTACCTAGAAACCTTTTAAGAGGGATTTTATTACTAAAATCTCACGTTTTTTAAAGATTGTTTTCAATAAAGAAAAAGGCAATCCCTGTTCATTTGCTAATTGCTGCTTATTCATAACACCTTTCTTCTCATCATTAAGCTTGATTATCTTCAATATATCATCGAAACTCAAAGCTATCCTTTTACTTCCTGAAGAACTTGCCATTTTAAACTTGCCGAGAAAGAATGGATACTGAATACGGTATCTGAACTTATACAACAGTGGACTGAACACTGAGCTATGGAATGTGGAATTCGAATTGGAGGAGAGGGGGAGAATTTCCAAGAAATTCAGGGAGTGTTCTGATTTGCCACAGGTCAACCCACGTGCCCTGCAAGACACTGGTCATCCTTTTTTTGAGGGCGTAATGGGGCGGGGGCATTCGGGGAAAAAGGGGAGCGGTTGGGAAAAACCAGCTCTACTCGCGTTTTCAACGGTTCTGTAGCTGATACATTATTTGAAAGGAACTCGACGACGCAATAACCGGGATTTTTCTTCGGGGGACTGGAGAAAAGCGTCGAAATATGCGGGAAGTCGTAATAAGCGGGGGCCCCAGGTCAAAATTTATGCTGGTACAAGCAAAGAAAGTATGCTGGTTTTTGCTAGTTTTTGCTAGGTATGCTAGTTTTTTATGCTAGCGTATGCTTGTTTATGCTTGCCCAGCATGGGATGCTATCTTAACCAGCATACATATCATAGCATGGCTTGCTTACACACAAGCATCCGATGCTTTTAAGCAGTTCAAGCTACTTTCATAGCATGGAGAGCTATGTACCTTGATGTGCTATTTTATGCTTTTTTTATGCTTGCCAGCTTGGGATGCTATGTACCTAGCTTGGGATGCTATGGCTCAGCTATAGCATCACATGCTGTGGACAAGCATCCGATGCTTTTAAGCAGTTCAAGCTACTTTCATAGCATGGAGAGCTAGGTACCTTGATGAGCTATTTTATGCTTGCCAGCTTGGGATGCTATGTACCTAGCTTGGGATGCAATGGCTCAGCTATAGCATCACATGCTATGGACAAGCATCCGATGCTTTTAAGCAGTTCAAGCTACTTTCATAGCATGGAGAGCTAGGTACCTTGATGAGCTATTTTATGCTTTTTTATGCTTGCCAGCTTGGGATGCTATGTAGCCAGCTTGGGATGCTATGTAGCTAGCTAACGCACCAGCAGCATGACATGGTATGTACAAGCATCCAATGCTTTTTAGCTGTTCATGCTACTTTCATAGCATGGATAGCTATGAAAGTAGTACCTTGATGTGCTATTTTATGCTTGCCAGCTTGGGATGCTATGTAGCTAGCTTGGGATGCTATGTAGCTAGTCAACGAAGCAATAGCATCACATGCTATGGACAAGCATCCAATGCTTTTTAGCTGTTCATGCTTTTTTCATAGCATGGAGAGCTAGGTACCTTGATTTGCTAATCTATGCTTTTTTATACTTGCCAGCATGGGATGCTATGTAGCTAGCTTACGCAGCAATAGCATGTCATGAGTCATGCTATGTACAAGCATCCAATGCTTTTTAGCAGTTCATACTTTTTCATAGCATGGGATGCTATGTAGCTAGCTTACGAAGATTTCAAAACGTTTTGATAATTTTTATAGAAGTAATTAAATTCTTTCAATCTGCAAATTTTCTATATGAGTTAAAATAACGTTTTTAAAAATTTCAATTTTAAAATACTGTGATTAAAAATATTTAGTACAGTAATGTTTTTTAATTCACTTGAATAGTTTTTGAAAATTCTTTCGCAGAGTAGTTATTAAATAGTTTAAATTTCAATTTTCTTCAAAATTTAGTTTTTGTGTAATACTAATTCAAAAATAGAGGTACTTATTGCATAGTTTCAGAGTCCTGAGACCCTTATGTAACAATAGCATGACATGCTAGGCAACAAGCATCCAATGCCTGTTAGCTAGCTGTTCAAGCTACCTTCATAGCATTGAATGGTAGGTGAACCTGGATCGACGTTAAGCCTACATGTGCCGACGCTCAATAGCTCCGGATATATTAGAAGCCCAGCTTAGTGGTTTATATTTTCTGAAAGCATATGAAAAGTCGTTTTAAACAATAGGTTTAACGAAGAGGTGGTATAGGAATTACACTATCCAGAAAATTCATTTTTTGGTTTTCCAAGACAAGTTTTCGCGGATTTCTCCCAAAATAATCATCAGAGAGCTTATTAATAACCATATTATTGAAGAACTCTTTGAACCTTGTTAGAAAAACTCCGTTTCTTCTGGATAAAAGGAGTTGGGGGAGTTAAAAAGTGAAAATAAAAACGAGCACGCGGTTCTAAAATCTCTTAATATGGGTCCAATCCCTTAGTGTCATACATCATTCAATAGGAAATATTAAGGAGGTACACATTCTAAAATTTCAGAACCCTACCTCTAAAATTAAGGACGTGACGCCCAATTAAAGTTTTCAAATAAAACCGGAAAAACTCCCGAAATAAGGAGCCAATCCCCTTATGCTTTACATATTCTTAATCTACCAAATGATGTGAACACGATGATGTAAAACACTTGGGGGGCTATTTATATTTTTTCGCATTCCTCCTTTTTCTCATAGTCCGAAAAACGTAATGGATTCCTTTAAATACAAGTTAATCACTTTTGTGTTAAAAAATTCGTGGATGACGTCAGAATCACCATGGAAACTCGAAATTCTGGAAAAAGCTTACCATATTACTCTACTACCATAGTAAAAATTCAAAAAATTTTAAACTTAAAATTAAATACCAATTATTAGGCTTTTTCGGACTTGTGTTTTTTACTCGAAACACCGTTTTTTTTTCGACTCTGAAACGCCCTTAAATATTTAGCGAATCGCTTGAAAATTCAACATGAAGTGCGTTTTGAGGTCCTCTTTAAGAATATGTCAAAGAAAAAATAATTAAACAGCGTTTATTGGGTTTAAAACAACAAAAGCGTACTTTTTCGACACTGAAATACCTGTAAATAATAATTGTTATCTGCAAATAGAAAAAAATCCATGTATTAATATAAATTAATAAAAATTAATGCCATAATTTGAACTATTTAATGAAGCTAAGTAAAAAAACCAAGCTGGGCAAGGGGGAATGAACCTAAACTGAGAACATGAGATATCCCTTCCCACCCACACACTAACAAACAGATCGGATGGGCCGTTGTATTGATTTAATAGTGTATTTGCTTTCTCAGATTTTTGAAAATTTACTTTTAAATTTCATCAGGATTCCTTTTTAAAGCTTGGTGTTTTTAATCTAGTATAATTTTTATTTTATAAATTGAGCTATAATTGAGCCACGTGAAGATTTTGAATTTATTAGGTTTTACTTGTGCAAATGGCAACACAAGGTTTATTATGTTCCTAGCCTCCTTTTGTTTACATGGGATCGTCGCGTGGCTTCTTATTTCAAGTAAGTTAAATCCTCAATATATGTTATTTAGTTACCAGGTTTTTCGGCCTGGATCCTCTGTTTTAGGAGTACCCATAATTTAATCAATATGAAACTAACCGTACGAAACCTACCCTATTTTTGTGGATGCCAGTGCTCTTTCATAAGAGGACATGCACGAGCACGTTTACCCCCCAGTGAAAGTGCTTAATTAGATTCAGGGCTTAAATTGCATCGAAACAGGTATTTTTTTGTTTTCAGTAAATATTTATATTTTAACTGATGCTGAAATAGTAACGCTCCGGTTCTTCTTTGGTTAGAATTTAAGCCCTGATTAGATTAATCAAAACACAGGAAAGGAAGTATTAATAAAAAACTATTCCAAATTTTACCGTATTCTGGATGATTTTCAAGCTTCTCTTCTTCTATGGAAATAACGAAAACTATGAAAAGAAACAACTGCTAATTGAGATATTTTAAGTGTTTTATTTCTGTACTTAATTGTTTTTGAGCAATTTAGCTTCAGACTTTACATATCCGCCCGGCTAATCCTAAAGTACTAGATATTGTTTTTAGAGTTTTTCGTACTTTTTGAATAATTCATTTTCAACAGCACGTATACAGTGGAGAAATGGGCAAGGCAAGCAGAAAAGCTTTTGTCATACTGGCTCGGGTAGAAAATTCGGTTCTTACGTATTATCCTGTCGACCGTACTCCTGAATCTGAAAACGGCAAACAATCCATTGACTTTTCTATGGCTGTGCCGCAGAATTTGACAGTCACAAAACGGTCAATGGGATAATCATACATGTGATTCCTCTGTCGATTGGCTGAAATCCGACAATTTGCTTAAGCAAAAATAAAATCGGACAATTCGATGTCAATGGGTTGTTTATCGTTTTCGGATTCAACTGTACAGTCAACAGGCTAATACGTAAGAACCGTTAATTTTGTGTGTTTTTAAAAAGAGTCGTACAGTAAAATCATAAATCTGAAGAATTCTTTTTAAGGGTTGTGGAAAATATTTTTGATCAAAATACCACTTGAGCGACAAACCAGAGATTTCAGAAGGTAGTATGAACTAAACCAAAGGTTTGAACTGGCAGACTGTGGACTGCATCCATACTGGGTGAGGTTATTTCCGTGACCGCCAAAGTATTTTGAAAATCATAAATATGTAGGGGAGACTGGGGATGGATGGGACACTGGGTAGGATGGGACCTTCTATAAATCTAAAAATTATAAATAAAATTAGTTTTTGAGTGTTCCACCAGGTAAAGCCCCTATGGCTTCATACTTGTTGCTGTTTACTATTTTAGTTACAAGTTCCTACAAGTTTCTGAATGAAAAAGATGGTTTCACAAAAGTAACTAAGTATTACACTTTTCCAAGTCAATTTTCAATCTGATTCTTGGTTGCTTTCTTAATGGTTTATATTGTTTTCTAAACAGAATAATGTATTCTTTATGAATATATAGTTGAGTTAAGCCTAAAAGTTACAGCTCTTTTGAAAGAACCTATTTTTTAAAACTGTTGCTACCGGGGTGGGATGGGACACCATGACTTGGGGTGGGATGGGACATGCTCAATTCCTCTCAATACCTAAATACAAGCTATTTATTACATACATACAATTCTTTTGATACCATTGTTTTGAAACTGATTAGTATTGCAGTTGAAAACATATTTTTTAGATTAAAGAAGAATTTTAACTATTTTGTATTTTTAACTCAAGGTTAGATTTTTCGAAGTAAATATAGGGTAAAATAACTGATGTTTTATAATAAATCTTTAAAATGTGTAAAATACTTCCATCTTTGTGGTTTTTAATCATATATTTAAAAAGTAATCATAAATTTTAATTTAAAAGATATGTCTCATCCTACCCCGGCCCAGGGTGGGATGGGACACTTTAAGAGGTTACTTTAATTCGTTCATAAATCCTAAGTTTTGTTTGCTATCACTTTGGTTATATTTTTTAAATATGTTAAAATGTTCCAAGATGTTAGTTTGAAAGTTTCAAATTTATACAATGAAAACTAAATTAAAAAAAAAATATTCTTGTAAAAAGTGTCCCATCCTTGCCCGGTCTCCCCTATTTATAGACACTGGCAATTAGTTTGAAGCGGTAAGAAGTTCAGCGGTATGGTCGACGGGATAATACGCAAGAACCTTTATTTTTATATGCATTTAATTTAAATATGCTACCGCTACCCTCTTAATTAAATTTAAACAAAACTTTTTGCCATTTTGCATCACAACAACGAGTGACCTGTAAGTGTAAGATTATGAGGGGGATGGCCCAGAAATTTGACTCCTCCCCGTAGAGATTAAAAAAACTGATTCATCACCAATGTGAAATTTTGGTTTTAAGATTTAGTACCCCTAGTCTAAATGATAATATTTGTAACCACTGAATTAACTTTAGTCTTCTACCTGCAGGCCCACTTCCTGCATCGGGGTGGTTGTTGAAGATGTCTACCCTCTCTGTGCACCATCAAATGGATAAAGGGCCAGACAGTGGGATAAAGTAAAAAGTAAGTAACATTTATCTTAGGTGTATGTAAAATATGGGGTGTTTCTGGGTTTCTCCAAGAATTGTTTTTGAAATTTAACCTTCATATTAAAGGTAGATAGCTATTTTCTGTTATGCAAAGACTGCATAATAATTTTCAAAATGTTCAAATTTTTATATACTTCAACCAATGCTGTATTTTGAAAAATACTCCTTTTGTTACCAAAAAGTAAATATTTCAATTTTCCTAACCAATAATTGATGTTAAGGGACTTGGATAAAACAGTATTTTAATTTTTGAATGGTTACCTTTTTAAAAATAGAGCCATGTATGGAAAATCGTATACTCGATAGCAACGTTTCCTGAACCTAGTATGTACCTCACTACGCTGAAGGAGGAGTTTTCTAGGAGGATTTCAAATTGCAATTCGTGGTAAAAAGACACTATTTATACATGGGTTTAACGAAATAATCATATTTTAAAATTGATGTTCTCCGTTTCACTCGAAATTCAGACACTGCGATGGAAACTGCTTTGTTAGTGACATTGTAGGGTCAACTAACCTGGCTGTCTAGTATAATTAACATAATGGCAATTAAAATAATAAAAATATCATAAATTATTATAATTTATGTAATTAAACATATGTTTGAATGTTAATAAAGTTATTTAATTACTAAAATAAACATTTGTATTAAATAAATTTTAGTTCATAATGTCCTGTACATAACAGCCTTGTCCCGTCGTATATAACAGTAATAATTAGTCTTCATTAATTAAATGACACTTCTTTAAAAAATAATTTTAAGGTTAATTAACAAAATATTTATTTCTGCTTTTACTCAAAAAAAAACTTCAGAGCAAAATGGGAATTACTGGAAGAACTTTTAAAATATCTTTTTGGGAAGTATGGTATGTAACAAAGCTTAAATTGATTTTTAGGGAAAAAAAACTATTGTCTATAAAAACAAATAAAATATTTTACAAGAATTAAGCTGTGGTATGTAAGCTGTGGTAAGCAAGTGGTATGTATGAAATTAAAAATAATTGCAAACTTTCTTATTTATATATTGATATGGAAAACACAGTAGTACAAATATCAAAATTTAGCTGAGAATTGTCCTGTACGTAACACATTTCATTAATACTGTGGAATGACCCTTATTTTTATATGCATGTAATAAATTTGAGTGTTACTTATCTTAATTAAATTTGAGAGCAAAACTATTTATTGCTGTTAAAACCAGCGTTCGAAATTGTACTGGATTGCTGGTCCAGGACAACCAAAAAACGGCTCGGACCAGTGGAATCAGAAAATCACTGGTCCGCTGGACCAGTGGTGAAAAAATATCCCACCCTCCAGTTTAAGCCTGCAATTTCTCTTTGCTTGGAATCGGGAGAAAGGCAAAAAAAATTTCATTAACTAAACCAGATTACAACCAGTTTGTCAACTAACAATGTAAAACCAATTCGAAGTTATGTATTAATTAGTGTGCAATATCATTTATTCAAGAAAAGTTCTTATTTTTTGCCAATTAGTGCAATTGTATCCAATTTGTATGTCAATTAGAGAAATTTTATTTAATCAAGAAGATTATTGTATTTGTATGTCAGTTAGTGGAAATATTATTTAATCAAAAAAGTTATTTAATTAATGATATTTTTTAAATAATTGATTATTTGGAGCTATTGCTTATTTCTCATAAATTTATTTTATTACTTATTTTATATAAATATCATATTTACAGCTGGTAACTTATTATTGAATAGAATATGTATTAATTTTTAACATTACCCCCCTATTTGGTACTCACATTCAGTGCTATAGTTACTTAATGATAGTAATATTTAAACTGGTCCTTTTTAATTTGTCGAACCAGCAATTTTTGTTGCGGACCAGTGGATTTTTTTCCTAATTTCTAACGCTGGTTAAAACCATTTCACATCACAGCAACGCTAATTTTGAAATAATCGTACTTATTAAACAAAAAGTATTGATAAAGCTATCACTCAAACAAACAAGCATCAGTAAGAGAATATAAGGAGGGATGGCCCAGGAATTTATGATGCCTCCCTAGAAGGACTTACAAAACCCAGATATATTACCTACAACAAAATGAATTTTTACATTTTTAGCAGCCCTGTCTTAATAATATTCATAACCATTTAATTAACTTTTGTGTTCTACCTGCAGGCCACCTCCACCAAATTAGTCTGCTGATGAAGTTGCTCTCTCTCTGCCAGTAGTCCAGGATGGTGGATACAAAGAATTGCTCTAATCAAAGGGAAGGTGTCGCATGACCGGAAGAACTTGGAAGAGTGTTGGATAAAGTAAAGTAAGTTACTTTTGTCTTCAATGTTTGTAGGGGGAGAGGGGAACTTATTTGTACATGGGGTACATTAGAACAACTAATATTTCTCTATGTTAAATTCAATTTAAAAATCTAAAGAAATATCAATAGGTTGTTGTAATAGGTACCATCTTTTGCCTGGATTTTCAGACCAGTAGGCCTATTGGAACCCTTTGAGTTTAAAATTTGGTGGCTTTAGAAGATGAAAAGTAAATAATTTCTTTGTGGAAAAAATAAATCAAGAGTTTTTAAAGTAGAAATTTTGCCTTGAGTTCTATTGTGGCATCAATCAAGTTAAGTCCAAAAAAGTTTTGTTTCCCAATTTCAATTACAAATGTTTATATATCCTACTCTAAAAGATAGAGCTGATAGATGGAGCATGTTTGAACACAAAAAGTTGGAGTAATTTTGAATAATTCAAAAATCCCTTCTAATTCCTTTTCTTGATTTTGAACGCACTTTAAATATAGTATTATAATTTGTTTTAAATTTAATATAATCAATTATTTTTGGTATTTAATTTATTAGTATTCAAAGCCTTTAGAATTTCCCCAACTTTAACTTATATGATTGAATTTGGATTCATTAAAAAAAGATGGTTTTACTTTATATTCTTTAAAATTAGTCAGGTTTTTATGTATTTATTTAAAAGTCCTTTCAAAATAAAACCTAGATAATAATTAACCTAACAATAAACCCTGCCTTTTAAGTTCAGTTGAAAGATATCAATATCTTGTTTAATAGTATTTGTAAAATTTTAAACTAAGTAGAGATAACTATTAAAATCTAATAGCTAGCTTTATAGTTTATGATTTGAAAAGCATGGTTAGAACAAAGCAGAAAAAAGATTGAAAGGAAAATTCTTATAAAACATCTTTTACCTATTTACCATGATATCCACCCATTTCAAGAGATGAGTATTGAGTTGCTAACTAGCTCACTTTCCAAAACTGAACAAAAATAAGTTTTTTTAAAATTTATTTGAATTGATATTAATAATGTCCAATATATTCATTATGAGTTTTCCCCTTGGAGTACAAGTGCAAAAAAACTATTAAATTTTAAGAAAAAAAACATAGAAGTGCTCAAATGCAGCTCAATGAATTGATAACTGTATATATGTAATCTTTGGAAATTGTTAAATATAAATGCCTCCAAAAAAACTTATAAAAACTTGGTATAATTGAAAAGTGCATATTACATCATATTGTATGTACAAGTTATTTGTAAGATAGGTTACACTAGGTTGGGACTTTTTTTAATATGTGTTTTCATTAATTATTTATAGTAATTTTTTGTTACTTCATGTTCTATTTCTATTTCAGATCAAATGAGAAAATATCTGATGAAAGAAGAATAAGAAGAAAAAAATTGTTCTAGATTTTTGTTGAATGTTGAAGCTCTAAATAAATATTTTTAAATGTTAAAATTTATTTTTTTTGTTTCACATGAGAAAATAAATATTTTAAGTGTTATACAAATGTCTGCATAAAAATGCTAAAATAGTAAAAAATAAGAACATCTGCAGTTAAAAATTATGATAAATTATGTACAACTTAATTTAGAAAAGTAATGTTATAGGCCGTAAAAAAATAAAAAGCAAGTAGAGCAAATAATTTCTAGCAACACTAGCTGAATTTTGTATGCTAGGGTAGCAAATGTCCATTTTTAAACTAACTTTAAAATGCATCTTACTCATATTTACTTTTTTTAGCCTGATTTCTTTTCTCGACATAAACCTAACATGTCTGTAATTTTATCTAGGGATTTTTGAACATCTTGTATAGTTTCGAAAAGTAAATTCTGAAATTGTTCCCTTTGAAAATTTCATAAAAATTTTGATTGCTCTGAAAGTTTTTAACTAAAATTTAGGATGTGTGTTTATGTAGAGGAATGAATTTTTTTAAGCCAGAAAAGTAGATTCATTTTAGAGTATCTCCTCCTCAATATATACCTTTCAAAAGTGATGGTTTTAATTTTTGCTAGGCCAGCAACATGTTTTAGCAACACATGCTTGATTTTGTATGCTAAAACAGCATGGATTTCCAGCAAGTGTTGGTCGTAATTGTTGCTAGGCAAGCAACTTGTTCTAGCAACGCATGCTGGATTTCGTAAGCTGGAATAGCACAAAATTCCAGCAAGTGGTGGTTGTAATTGATGCTAGGCAAGCAAGATGTTCTAGCAACGCATGCTGGATTTTGTATGCTAGAACAGCATTAAATTCCAGCAAGTGGTGCTTGTAATTGTTGCTAGGCTAGCAACATTTTCTAGCAACGCATGCTGGATTTTCTATGCTAGAATTGTACAAAATTCCAGCAAGGGGTGGTCGTAATCTTTACTAGGCCAGCAACATATTCTAGCAACGCATGATGGATTTTGTATGCTAGAGTAGCAAAAAATTCCAGCAAGAGGTGCTCGTAATTGCTGCTAGGCCAGCAACACGTTCTAGCAACGCATGCTGGATTTTGTATGCTATAATAGCACAAAATTCCAGCAAGTGGTGGTCGTAATCTTTGCTAGGCCAGCAACCTTTTCCAGCAACACATGCTGGATTTTTGTTTGCTGGCGAGCATAAAAAGTGGGCCATAACAACACTTGGGTTGCTGGTGACTTATGCTGGAACAAGCAAACATTTATGCTGGTTTTTTGCTAGTTTTCTAGCATGAATCTAGCATGCAATGCTTGTCCAGCAAACAAATTCCAGCATAAATTTTGACCTGGGGCGCTATAAGCGGATAGTTTTTAATGATAAAAGGCCTATTGGTACCAGGGAGCGGAGAAAAACGTCGTAATATGCGGGACGTCGCACTAAGCGGGGGCGTACTAACGAGAGTTTACTGTATTTAATGAAGCTAAGTAAAAAAATAAAACTGGGCAAGGGAAAATGGACGTAAACTAAGAACAAGAGACACATGTCACAATCTCACCCCCGCACTAAAAAACGTATTGCATGGGCTGTATCGCTTTTATAGTGTACTTGTTCATGTTCATGTAACCACAGATTTTTGCAAATTTACTTTTAAAATTTCATCAGGATTCCTTTTTAATGCTTGATTGTATTTTTAGTGGAGTATAATTTCTATTTTATAAACTGAGCTATTTGGAATTTATTAGATTTGACTTGTGCGAATGGCAACACCAGATTTGCTGTTTATTTTCTACTTTGCCGTCGCCATGTTCGGTGGCACGGGCACGGGTGGCACCATGCTGTGGCTTTTAGTAAGTTAAATGGTATCAATCTTTAATTAAAATGTATTAAACATGTCTTTATTTCGACTCATTAATAAATTTTTAACAAGATTTAAAGTTCGGAACTTTAGGATAAGCCGGGCTGTTGTGAGATAGGGACATAGCGGCAGGCTAATCCTTAAGTATCTAAGTTTATTTGATACATTTGTTTCTTGTATTCTTCCATTCGAAACAGTGTTATGTTACGGGAAATGTTTTAAATCCGGGCATTTTTAATAATGCCCACGTATTTCGAACAAAATAATCATTACTAATTGAAAAATATCATTGAATTTATCACCCTTCCTGACTCAATTCGGGCATTATTAACAATGCCCAGTTTATCATATTGGGGAAAGTTAATGTAATATATTATTTTATTTTCTGTAAGATTAACGGCAAATCTAAATTACATTTAATCTAACTAATAACTAAAAAAAAGCATTCTCTTAAAAGTGATATATCCAGTTTTGTTACCATTACTTTTTTTCAACTTCCAATGAAACACACAACTTCCAATATAACACATATTTAGCACAGCTACATAACGTACCTGTTATAGTGTATGCCAGTCATGGCTTATTAGGGGACTTCCATAAATTACGCGAGGTCAAAAAGGGGGAGGAGGGGTTTGGAAAAATCTCCCCAAGGGGGGAGGGGGGTCGATTAATATCTCACGTCAACTATTTAAGTCAGAAATTAAACGATATTTTTAAGTATGAGAAAGGAATAATACCAACAGATAAGATACTGTGGTGATTTTTAGGCGAAATAATGTCCTTTTCCCCCACATCATTAAAAATGAAAAAGTTTTAGGTGCTGTGAAGCACAAAATTCAAACGAATTAGATAGAAAATATTTTTAAAGGTTGTAGGTAAATCTCACGTCGGGGGAACAAACACCTCTTGTAATCAGGCATCATTAATAATGCCTGATTTATCACATTGCCCGTAACATATATTTATCGTTGCTGTGAAATCAAATCGGCATATCTGCAAAATGCATATTATGCTAGAGCGCTTTCAAGTTTTCGCATGTGATACTTCAGATAATAATAAAAATATGCTATTGTGAGATAATTCAGTTTTACTTGGATGATGGACATCTTTCCACCTTGAAGGTTATGAAGCGACTGGTGTATTGCACAGTAGATCATAGATCTGTAGCGTCTGATAAACAAAATAGCTATTCACGATTACATGCACATCTGTTCAACACGATCTGATGGAGTTTTATTCAACTAAATGACATGCCAGTTTGACATAAAAATATAAGAGAAAAAAAATAAATTTTTGACACTAACTCAAAAACTCAATTTTTGCAGATAAATGCTGGTATGATTTCACAGCGACAATATATATGTATGCCTTATGTAACATTAATATGTGAAATATTGTTTTTGCAGTTCAACACGGTGCTGGAGCCAAGCCCTTAAAAGCGAAATTAGAAAAGGACAATTTTTTACTGCGCCTGGCTCAGATAGGTAAAAACCATTTTAGCCCTCCTGGGGGTCAAAATAAAAGCATTGTCATCCACATTGAACTTTGTGTTATAGCTCGAGGGTGTTGTTAAGTAATTTTACGTATGTAGGGTTTAAATAATTTTCGAAATCCAGATTATAAGATAATGCGATAGTGCATTTACTTAAATTACAATATATGTAAAAATGTGTGTCTGAAAATGAGTTTAAAAGTAATTTAGCACCAATTTTTTCTCTGGACTTCAATAATAATTTTCAAAATTTATTGGTTTGGTTGGCAAAATAAAATGCTTTCATTAAATGAGTGACCATGTAAAAATTTTTGGTACTCTTCCAGAATCTCGGCGAATAAAGCCGCCAATAATGATGCAACCAGCGACAGACGGAATATCTGTTTCGGAAGGTCATGTGTGAGCTGTCGCCAAAAAATCTGCTTGGCGAGATTTGCGAGGGGATTCTGGAAGAGTACCAAATTTTTCTTAACCATTACTGTTATGAAATATAATAATTGACCTTTAATTGTGAGATTTTGATTGTTACCTACTTTTTAATTCTTATTTTCAATTACATTTATTTTTATTAATTTAAGTATGCTACTGCTATCTTAACTAAATTGGAACAAGCTTTTTTCGCCATTTAAACTGTTTCACATCACGAGTCGCCAGTAAGAGATAATGAGAGGGATATTCCAGGAATTTGACTATTCCCCCCGTAAGAATTTAAAAACTCATTTTACTACCAATGTGGATGATTTTTTTTACAATTCAGTACCCGAGTCTGATCAGATTCATAACCATTGAATTTTGTCTTCAACCTGCAGGTCCACCTCAGCTGCGTTGGGAGCCTAAATACGATGGAATTGAATTTTAACTGGAGGAAGCACTTTGAAGAAGTACAGATGTTGAATAAAGTTTAAAGTATGTAACATTTGTCTTGGGTGTTTGAAAATATAGGTTGTTTCTGTGTTTCTCCAGGAGTTGTTTTAGGAAATTTATGTCATAATTTAATTTGGAATTTAATTGTCACAGTGAAGGTTTTTTTTTATGCAAGGACTACATATTTTTCAAAATGTCTAAATTTTTATACTTGAACCAATGCTGTATTTTGAAAAAATACACCTTTAAATCTTTCAGGGCAACACATTTAAATATTCCTGGTGATGGCGTGTAATTTATGATTCCTCCCTGGAAGGATTTACAAAACCCTTATTTATAATTTTTAATCTACCTAGAAATAAATTTTTTTCAATACAGTATCCCTGTCTAAATGATAAGATTTCTAATCAAATCAGGGCCATTCCATGGTTACGGACGTAACAAATAGAAACTTTTGAGGCTTTGTAAATAATGAAAAAATTAATTGTAAACTATGGTATTTTTTTCCTAAACATATCAGAGGTAGATTAATAAAATATTAAATTATGACAACTGAACAATGGTTCTAAAATTTTAAAAAAATTTAAAACTAAGTGTTACGGACGTAACTCACAGAACTGTCTATATTTCACTTTTCAAAGTTATTGACAAATACCTGTGAACTTTAGGGTAAAATTTAAAAAAAATTTCAGTAATTCATTATGAAGGTTTATAAAATTAAAATAAGTGATTGTAGAAGCAAAAATTTAATTATTTATTAATCTATGGCCTAATTAATTTGTTACGGACGTAACACTCGCTTGTTACGGACATAACATGTCTGATTTATAACTCATTATTAATGAAATAAAATAATTTAATTGTTCAATATAAAATGATTTATCAAACAAAATACTATTATCAAGGCATTGGAAAATTTTTTTGGTAAGAATTGTTTTTATAGACCACATAATAAGATTTTGAGAAAACGTTAAAATAACCTTAGATTACGTAGCGTAATTTGCATTATTTTACTTATTTTTACATTTTTTAAAACTAAAATGATTATTTTTTGCTTCTAGTCTCATGTATAAACACAATTTCAATGTATTTATCAATTTTTTTAGTGAAATAGCTTTTTCCATGGCTTAGTAAACTGATTTATAATGAAATTTCTTCAAACGTTTCACTAATCAACTGCTGACTAACAGCATTTTTTTCACATAATTGACAAGTAGCAATAAGACTTTTCTTTTCTATTGCTTTGACATTATAAATCTTATGCCTTTTATTAAATGTTATCTTTTTTAAATACTCTTTTCCTTTTATTGCTCATTTGTGGCTTAATTTGGGGAAAAAGAGCAAGATAAAAATTGAAAATACCCATATTAGAACAAATAAGTCCAAAATCACATTCGTTACCCTTATAATATAAAAAAAGACATGTTGGCTAAAAAAATATGGAATATAGGAGATTTTTGGTATCCTAATAGAAAAATTAAAAATTAGATGTTACGTCTGTAACAGTCATAAAATTTTTTAATATGTATAAAAAATTCATGTAATAGTGTTAAAAGCATGTTTATATGATTTATAAAGAGAAAATATGGTTAAAATTTGATTGAGATTACCAGTGAGTTTGCAGAAATTACTATTATCTGTTTTCATGTTACGGACGTAACATAGGGACATAACATAATGAATTTAAAATTTTTAATTATTATATTAATATATCTTAAAATTTTATTATCTTACCTATAAGTAGAATTGTCAGAGATAAAAACTAGCCCCAATTAAATTTCTACAGGTTATTTTTAATATCAGCAAGCCTAGTCAAACTTTACTAACTTTATGTGGAGTATTTTCAATTTTGTAATGTTCCACTATTTTGGCCTAAAACTCTTATTTATAACTTATTTTTTGATATTTAAAGGATATTTTATAAAAATTCAACTCGTAAGCTTTAAAATGATGCATTACATCATAGGTTTTATTAACTTTAAAAATTTGGTACTTTGGTTTCATTATTCATGGATCAATTAACTTTTGTCTTTTACCTGCAGACCCACCTCCACTGCACCAGGATTGCTGATGTAGGCGATGCCAACCCCAGATGGATACGAGGATAAAGATAACGGTTATCAATTTAAAAGACAGATGATTGATTAAGTGAAAAGTAAGTAATATTTGTCCTAATTGTTTGTAAACTAAAGGGTGTTTCTGGGTTTTTTAATGTGGCTAATATTAATAATTAGCAGAGTCAGAAAAAACAGGTTTAAAAAAACTTATTTTTTGGTTTAAACCGGTTTTTATAAACACTTCCTACCCCCATAAATATAACTTTTTTTCTGTTATGAATCCATTGAGTTAATTGTTTATCAGTTCATCTATAAACAAAGTTACTTAACTAATTTATTATTTAAAATTAATTTTAAAAAGTTAAAATTATATATAACCCAGGTTTTTATTGCTGCATAAAAAACCCACTGGTTTTTATAGCATGGAAAAAAGTGTTTATTTGTACATTTTTGATAAGATTTTTATTTATTTATAAATAAAAACCAACTGGGGTTTTTATAATGGATTCAAATATCTGGAGGTTTTATAATGCATATATTTAAATATTTGGTGCTTTATTGGGACAGTTCCATCATCACTTTATTTCCTGTTTTCCTCAATAGCTTGCTATATTCAACTCATTTAAGTAATTTCTGAATAAGTAACTAAAATAGGGTGCAAAAATCTATGTTTAAAATTACATTTTATGTTCCAAACTAATGTGTGAATATGCGAAGTCTTAATGAGCAATTACTTCCAACTTTCATCTCATATGTTATGATTAAACCATTATTCAAACAAGTTAGGTTTTTATGATCAATTTTTATGAAAAGTTCCTTCCTAGTGCAATATTACATTTGTTATTTTGTAAATTTCTGAACTTTTTTAAACTGCCCCATTCATCCCCAGCACAGGGATGAATGGGACAAAATACATGCATTCATAAAAACTTTGAGTTTAAACGATGGCTAAATGATTGAATACATGCATTTATAATGTAAGGTAGTTCAATTGTTCAATTTTGATTTAAGAGGTCAATTATTGGTTTTAAACTTGTTGCAGGATTGAAAAATGTAATTTTTTTTCAATATTAACAAAAATGTGAAACTTGTCCCATTCATCCCCGCTCTACTCTAAGGTGTTCATGGGTTTCTCAAGGAATGGTTTTTGTAAATTTAACCCTCCTCATAATGAACTCCACCCAAATCTAAAAGAATGAAAATTCCAATGTAAATATAGCACAGTATTAGGGGGTATACAGGGTGTTTTTAAATAGAGTAAAACAGGTTATTTTCTTAAATATTTCACTTAGACACATACTTCCAAGTACAAATTTTCATTTTGTGAGGTGAAAAATTAGATGATGCTAATTTAAACTCCTTAAGAAAATGCAGATAATAATTTATCTGGCCCTCATTCTCCCCCGCTTGATTTTCAAATAGAAAAATTCCATCTTAAAACTCACTGAGATGCATGTTTAAATTTTATGGGGTCTTCACAAATTCAACTTAACCAATTCAACTTAACAATTCAACTTAAATTTGTGGATGAACCCTTTGCTCTCAAAAAAAGGTTATAAGTCACCAATTTTAAATAGTTAAAATTGGTGCTCTTAATCACCAATTTTTAATATCTAAGTGGTTTTTAAAGTCATTGAATTACTTGTGTTTTAAGGGGGCATCTATAAATTACGTGAGGTGTTTTTTCCAAAATCTGGACACCCCCTCCCCCCTTGGTGAGATTTAATGAGAGTTTGCTGGACCCCCCTCCCCCAAGTGAGATTTACCTACAACTTTTTAAAAAATAATTTGCAGTATCTTATCTGTGTGTATTCCTTTCTCATACTTAAAAAAAAAGAAAAATGGTATAATTTCTAACTTAAAAAGTTGACGTGAGATTTTAATCGACCCCCCCTCCCCCCTTGGTGAGATTTTTCCAAACCCCGCCCCCCTTTTTGACCTCACGTAATTTATGGATGTCCCCTAATAAAGAAATAAAAAATAAAGTTGTGGAAATTTTAATACAATAAAAACTACTTGGGCTGTATAAAAATATATTCTGCATTTTCTTTGAGACCCCCATGGAGTTTACATTAGTCATCTAATTTTTCTCTTCTTAAAAAAGAAAATTTGCAATTGGAAGTATATGAGGAGAAAATGTTTTAAGTTTAATTTTTATGGTTGGTTACTCCAAGTACATTTTAATTTATCATTGGTAGTCATTTTTTTGTTGCTTCATGTTCTATTTCTATTTCAGATCAAAAGAAAAGATATCGGATGAACATAAAAAGAACCTGCTTGAGAAAGAAACACATTGTACTTGATATTTGTAAAAATTTTGAAGCTCTAAAATAAATATTTTAAAATGTTAAGCTCTATTCTTTTTTTTTGTTTCCAAAGAAAATAAATTTATTATAAATGTTTTAAATTATATACAATTAACTGCATAAAAATGCTAAAATAGTAAAAAAAATAAGAACATATACAGGTAAAATTGCTCTTATGAAATAAATTATGTACAACTTAATTTAGAAAAGTAATGTGATAGGCTATAAGAAACCGAATAGCAAATTTTTTCTAGCAACTAGCTAGATTTTGTATGCTAGAATAGCAAGCTATTCCTAGCAGCACAAGCTAGTTTTTGCATGCTAGAATTGCAAGCTTTTCATAGCAGCACATGCTAGTTTTTTATGCTAGGTAGCATAAAAAAATGTTCCAATACATGACATGGCATGCTAGTGATTATGCTGGAACTAGCAAACATTACATAGCAATGCATGCTATGTAATCGATTATTTTCGAGCAACACATGCTGGAATAGTGTTTATTTCCTAGCAACACATGCTGGAATAGTGGTCATTTTATAGCAACGCATGCTAGAATTGCGGTCATTATCCAGCAACATATGCTAGAATACCGCATATTACCTAGCAACACAAGCTAGAAAAAACGATCGTTTCCTAGCAACACATGCTAGTTTTTTTATGCTAGGTAGCATAAAAAATGTTCCAATACATGACATGGCATGCTAGGTAATTATGGTGGAACTAGCAAACATTTATGCTAGTTTATGCAATTTTCCCTAGCTTAAACATAGCATGCTATGCTTGTCTAGCAAAGAAATTCCAGCATAAATTTTGACCTGGGTAGACAAACCTTTACTTACTGCGTTAAAACATGAAATATCAATGAGATTCATAAGGTATTAGATAATGTTATACAGGGTGTATCTGAAATGGTGCAACAAACTTTCAGGGATGATAGTACTCATCAAGACGAACAAGAATCAGTATAGAAAGGGGGGTCCCAGACCAAATCCCAGGGAGTTAAAAATGGAGCGGCACCCCAAAAAAATCATTGAAAAATTCAATTTGTAGAAGAACTACTATTGGTAAAAACTTAATTATGGTCTCAAAAATTGTGGTTTAATATGATCTTTAAAATTATCTCAAAAGTCTTCACTTTAAAATTTGTTTTATTATAAAAAAAGTTAAAAAAACCACAAAAAAATGTGAGAATTCTGCCAAAACCTTATTTTGTATTTCGAAATCCTTTCTTTTGATTTTATAATCTAAGACAGGGGTTCCCAACCGGTGGTACGCGTACCACTGGTGGTACGCGGGAACGTTTCAGGTGGTACGCGTGAGTCAAAGCACTAAAAGAAAGTTTTTTCGATTTTACAGAAGATAGTTCCATGAAAGATTATTTTAAAGAGAAATCTTAAAATTAACTTCTAGATCGGATGTAAAAACCGAGTATCCTTTGATCTTCCGGCAAGCTCTGCTATTTTTGATGCCATTTGTTACGAGTTACTTGTGTGAGAGTGGATTTTCTGAACTCTTGTATATAAAAAATAAACATAGAAGCAGAGTAAGTGTTTAAGAGGACTTAAGAGTGAAGATAAGTTCCATTACTCCTAACGTTGATATTTTAATCACAGGCAAACAACAACAAATTTCGCATTAAAGACTACAAAAGTATATTTTGCTGAGTTTGTACTAATTTTTTATTTGTAGGTTTTTAGACCTATGGGTATAATAAATAGAACTGTAAAAAATACCATTTTCATCTTTTTCTCCTTTATTATACAAGCAAGTTATAAATAAATAAACAAATATCTAACCATTAAATATGAAGTTTTCTCAGGAATTTAATTCAAAAAGCTTGAGCACTTTTAGAAGGGTAAATATTATACGTTTATTAAAATATTTAGGCCTGGTGGTACGCCAAAATTTCTCAAAAAGTCAAGTGGTACGCAGGTGCAAAAAGGTTGGGAACCCCTGATCTAAGAGATCATAGTTGTAAACCCTTAAGTCCAAAGTTTCACGTGAAAACCATCAATATTAAACGCTTGAGATCCTGTTAAAGTTCGTTTTTTGCTTGCGCAAACTGGTTTCCTATAGCCGTTTCCAAAACGGCAGTTAGCGGACGCAAAAAACGGACTTAAACCATGCTTTAACAGGCTCTGAAGCATTTAATATTGATGGTTTTTGCGTGACACTTTGGACTTAAGGGTTTTCGTATATGATCTTTTAGATTATTAAATCAAAGGAAAGGATTTCGGAATAAAAAATAAAGTTTTGGCAGAGTTTTCACATTTTTTTGTGGTTTTTAACTTTTTTCATAATAAAACAAATTTTAAAGTGAAGACTTTTGAGGTAATTTTAAAGATCATATTAAACCTTAATTTTTGAGACCATAATTAAGTTTTTACCAATAGTAGTTCTTCTACAAATTGAATTTTTCAATGATTTTTTTGGGGTGCCGCTCCATTTTTAACGCCCTGGGATTTGGTCTGGGACCCCCCTTTCTATACCGATTCTTGTTCGTCTTGATGAGTACTATCATCCCTGAAAGTTTGTTGCACCATTTCAGATACACCCTGTATACATTTAAACTTACCGAACACTTTTTAACAATTAGTAATCGTCGTGTATTTGAAAATACATCTAATAATTTCCTATGTGGTAAGGGGCCATTCATTAATTACGCAAGGATGATTTTGGCAATTTTTGACCCTCCCTTCCCCCATGTAAGGGTACGTAAGATTTTTGAAACCCCTTCCCCCTATTCTTACGTAAGATTCGATTTCGTTTTCAAAACAATAAAATCTTAGAAAAGCATCAGTTACACTAAAACTCTCAGTTTGAGGCAAAAAAAGTTGAAACCAAAAAAATTAAAGCTTCGATAATATACCGAGATCGTCAGCATTTTAAAGTTTATTCAGTAGTAATTTGATTAGAATAATTGGAATTTCTTTACATTAACCTGGAAAATCTTACATAAGAATGAGTTTGCCCCCCAAGTAAGGGTATGTAGAGATTTTTCCAACCCCCCCTCCCCCTCGGGACCCTTACGTAATTAATGAATGGCCCCTAATACATAACATTATTTAAACTTTAAGCCTTTAGTTTTTAATCAGTATATAAAATAAATTGAGACTGTATGCGTCCTGCTAGTATGCTACAAGACTACTTAAATTATACCAGCCTTATAATGAGTAATAGTACGGAGATCAGGCTAATATGACATACCACTTTTTCAAAGCAACCATGAGAGACTATTTGATTACATTTCCTGTAGTTTTCTAAGCCAATGAAATGTTTATATAATGCTCTAAAATTAAAGCTTCGATAATATACCGAGATCGTCAGCATTTTAAAGTTTATTCAGTAGTAATTTGATTAGAATAATTGGAATTTCTTTACATTAACTTGGAAAATCTTACATAAGAATGAGTTTGCCCCCCACCCCCCAAGTAAGGGTATGTAGAGATTTTTCCAACCCCCCCTCCCCCTCGGGACCCTTACGTAATTAATGAATGGCCCCTAATACATAACATTATTTAAACTTTAAGCCTTTAGTTTTTAATCAGTATATAAAATAAATTGAGACTGTATGCGTCCTGCTAGTATGCTACAAGACTACTTAAATTATACCAGCCTTATAATGAGTAATAGTACGGAGATCAGGCTAATATGACATACCACTTTTTCAAAACAACCATGAGAGACTATTTGATTACATTTCCTGTAGTTTTCTAAGCCAATGAAATGTTTATATAATGCTCTAACACCCACACCCTTTCCGCGCTATTAGAACATAAATAAAAAATAAAGTGTATTTTCGGCCATCCCTAATGCAGCGTTTCTCAACCGGGGTTCCGCGGAACCCTGGGGTTCCGCGAAGCTTCCTCAAGGGTTCCGCGAGGGATCCGAAAATCTTTTTTTTGTTCTGGTTTACATTTAGAATAACCCTAAACAAATTAGCCATCAGGTAGCCGAATGTGAGCAAGTGTTTTTCCGTTGAAAATTTTCTTCTGTAGCCCTTGGGTTTCTACAAAGAGTTTGAAAAGAAGACAAACATTAGTTTGAAAGGGAATTACAAAATAAATTTCTGAGGGAGGACCCCTGTCCTCCTTGAAATTTTGGCACTAATTATATTTTCCCCTTGAAAATTCTGTGTTTTACAAGGAACTGTTCTTTTCAGATGTAACCCAAAGAGTCTTAAAATACACTGAAACTCTACTTTAGGGGCAAATATCGAAAAATTTCTAAGGAGAACTCACAAACTTCTATCTAAAATTTTGACGTCTGTTATACAGCGATTTTCCCTTGCACATTCTGTTGTTTCAAGAAGCTTTTCTCCTTGTGTGTTTCACTGGAGAAACAGTTTGAAAGGAGATATAACACTAGTTAAAAGGGTAATTTTCAAAATAAATTCTGAGGAAGCAAGAAAAAATATTGTTGCATGGCAGTGGCGTTTATAAGAGGGGGACCGAGGGGGCCCTGCCCTTCCCCGAAATTTGGACTAGGCATACTAAAACACGTTAAAACCCTGTTATTTATGGTGAAGTTTTCAAAATTTTTCTGGGGGAGGGCCCCCAACCCCCCCCTTTAGTACATGAAATTGTATTATTTTAAATTTTTTTAAAAACTTTCATGAAAATTAAAATCCCACCTAAAAATACATATCCGAAATTTGAACTAAATGTACCAAAAACGAGTTAAAACCTAGTTTTAAGGGTCAAATTTATTAAAATTTTCTGGGGGAGGACCCCCAAACCCCCCTTCCAACTTGGAACTTTAGTAATTACAATTTTTATTATATTAAGTTCTTTTGAATGCAAATTTCCCGTAAAAATGCATTAAAAAGCTACGTTAAACCTATTTTAAATATGCATTGGAGGGGCTGAGTAATAATTTTGGTCCCCTTCCGAAATAAACTTCTATACCCCACTGTTGTATGGACGCTAGGGTTCCCCGGAACGTGGACATAATCAAAAGGGTTCCGTGAGAGTAAAAAGGTTGAGAAACGCTGCCCTAATGTATACAATACTGGCAAAAAAAATCGACTCAGACCCTATATCTCCGGAAGGGCTTGTGATATAAAGACAAATAAGGTATCATTTTTCATGATTTGAAGTATTCTACATACAGAAAATTTTTCATGTTCTTAGGGGGTCGTCTTCATATTAAACGAAGCACCAACTTTCGTTTTTCCTATGGAAACCATCAAAGATTATTCCAGATTCTGAAAGAGCACCCTCTAAAACCCCCCAAAACCAGTTTTCATGTCATTTGGTCCCCAAATGAAGCCAGGAGTGGGGGTTGAAGTTCGTCGAATTTACGTTGAATTCTCGATTTTGATCCTTTCGACCATCAACCCTGCAGGATCAAAATCGAGAATTCAACGTAAAAAACGAGATTTCAACGTAAATTCGACGAACTTCAACCCCCACTCCTGGCTTCATTAGAGGACCAAATGGCATGAAAACTGGTTTTGGGGGGTTTTAGAGGGTGCTCTTTCAGAATCTGGAATAATCTTTGATGGTTTCTATAGGAAAAACGAAAGTTGGTGCTTCGTTTAATATGAAGACGACCCCCTAAGAACTTGAAAAATTTTCTGTATATAGAAAACTTTAAATCATGAAAAATGATACCTTATTTGTCTTTATATCACAAGCCGTTCCGGAGATATAGGGTCTGAGTCGATTTTTTTTGCCAGTATTGTACATTGCCTATACTCCTTTCAGTAGGTAATTACAGCACTAAGATAAGAATTTCATTAATTATATAAAGAGTTAAAGGTATTAAATAGCCTTTTAAGGATTTCAAATAATTTGGCACCAATTCAAAAGTATTTTATTTAATTCTTGAATTTAACGTCAAAGGTTAAGTTATAGGTTTTCCTCTGAATTTTGGCATTCACCTCTACAATTCATTCACATTAGTGTACATTAGGGTGGTCGCTAATAACATGGGGAAAAATTCTTTTCGTTTAATTTTTCGCGGCACCCCCTCAAAAGGTGCCATTTGATGTCAAACTAATATTCTGAAAGTTTCAGACCAAAAAAATAATATTTCGACCCGGCGCCCAGCCGTCAAAGTTTCGAAAAAGCACGATTTTTCACTAAAAACTGCGCGCTTTTCACCATAAAATTCGAACCGGATATAGTAGAAACAAAAATAAGGATTCATTCTTTAGATAATTTATTAAGCTTTAACTTTTTTAATTGAAACTTTCTTGTGTAACCCTTAGATCAAAAGATACAAGGGAGATTCCTTACCCCACCCCCAATATCAATCTATTAAGGAGAGACTAGATTTTTTTCTTTTATTCATTAAATATTGTTTACTGATTTAATAACATGAAAACAATCATTTTTCAACCATAAAAGTGTGAAATTTTAGGATATAAAGTGAAAAGAATTTTTTGAATTAACATTTTTTGTTCCAGATAACAGTTAATAAAAATGCACTTAAAATTACAAAATATATTAACAAAAGCACTCATAGCATACAAAATTAGGATTATTATTCTCACAACAGCAACACATTTATATTTAATATTTAAAATTAACAAAGCATAATACAAAATTAAAGAGGCAAGGGTTTAGAAAGAGTAGTTTTTTTAGAATCGGGTATAATTTTCTACACTCAGAAACAACTTGTAAAAGGTATTGCTTCTATTCTTCGTCTTTAGCAATTGATGTATTACATTCTTGAACTTGTTTAATATCTCTTTCAGCAACATATTAAAAACTTTTAAATTTTTTGCAATATCAAATCCTTTTGAAAATGTCGAAATATTAAACCGTTTAAAAAAAGTTTAATGTTAATGGAGTAATCTAGTTCTTTGCTTAAAAGAGAATGACAGTCATTTAAATGCACTTTCAACTTCACTGTTCGATTGATTATTATCTATATTATATAGTCTACATTATTATATTCTATATTACTGTTCTATTCTTATACTCTTCATTATAGTCTTGGTCCATATCATTTTTGTAATTTTTCCACAGACAGACATTTAGAGAGGAAAGAATGCAATTAATTAAAAGTAGGTTTGAAAATTTAGATTTAAAAGGAGCTGTTTTGCACTGGGATGGGAAATTTCTACCTGATGTATTGAATGAAGAAGTAGAAAGATTAGCAATTTTAATTAGCCCATAGGAAATTTAGAGCAATTAATAAGAGTTATACTACTAGAAAATATTAAAGGATCTACTCTCAAGAAAAAGCGTTATTTTCAGAATTGCACAAATGGGGAGCTGCAGAAAAAATTGAAGCTATGTATTTCGACACAACTTCTGTAAATACTGGCCGTATGTAAGGTTAGAGCAAATTCTATATAAAGATCTCCTGCATCTCGCATGCCGTCATCACATTTTAGAAACAGTGCTTAAAGGAGTTTTCGATATTAAAATGGGGGCAACTACAGGTCATCAATCTGAAATTTTTAAGAAGTTTATATTGAATTGGTCTGAAATTAATCAAAATAATATAAACTTGGAATCGAAAATGAAAAGGTTAAGGAAGAAATAAACGATGTGGAAGAGGTTGGGATCTTCATAACCGGGCAGTTGCAAAACTCAAAATAATATCTTCCTATAGAGAAGATATTTTAAGAACTACAGGGGACTGTTACAGGGACTACAGGGGACAGAAGATATCTACAGGGAACTGTTACTTCTGTGTTTGATATTTATTTCGTTTTCAAAACCACATCAGATATCATTTAGAGCTCCTGGTGCTATGCATCACGCTAGATATATGGCTAAAGCAATCTATTGCTTAAAAATTTTAGAAACGAGTTTCCTTCAACCCTCCAAGTGAGGGAAGCAATTCGAACTATCTGTGTTTCCATCATAAATATTTATGTAAAAGCGTGGTTTAACGCTCCTGGTCCCACATTAACCCCTAATCAAGATTTAAAATTAATTAAATCCTTAATTAATTATAAAAAACAGATGATGAAGTATCAGAAGTTGCACTTAATAAATTTATAAACCACTTATGGTATTACCCTGAAATAATTGTATTTGTTCTTTTTTTATAAAAGCCTAAATAAAGATATAAAAATTAACATGGCTTTAAAAGTATTTTCTTACAAAAATTATGTGGACCAAGATTATAATGAAAAAAAAAATAGAACAGTGAAGTTGAAAGTGCATTTAAATGACTGTCATTCTCTTTTAAGCAAAGAACTAGATAGCTTTATTACTCCATTAACATTAAACTTTTTTAAAAGGTTTAATATTTCGACACAATTTTTAAAGTCTGATCCTGATGAGTGGTGCACTAACTTGGAGTTTTCAAATGGATTTGATATTGCGAAAAATTTAAAAGTTGTTAATATGTTGCTGAAAGAGATATTAAACAAGTTCAAGAATGTAATACATCAATTGCTAAAGACGAAGAATAGAAGCAATATCTTTTACAAGTTGTTTCTGAGTGTAGAAAATTATACCCGATTCTAAAAAAAACTACTCTTTCTAAACACTTGCCTCTTTAATTTTGCATTATGTTTTGATAATTTTAAATATTAAATATAAATATGTTGCTGTTGTGTGAATAATAATCCTAATTTTGTATGCTATGTGTGCTTTTGTTAATATATTTTGTAATTTTAAGTGCATTTTTTATTAACTGTTATCTGGAACAAAAAATGTTAATTCAAACAATTATTTTCACTTTACATCCTAAAATTTCACACTTTTATGGTTGAAAAATGATTGTTTTCATGTTATTAAATCAGTAAACAATATTTAATGAATAAAAGAAAAAATCTAGTCTCTCCTTAATAGATTGATATTAGGGGTGGGGTAAGGAATCTCCCTTGTATCTTTTGATCTAAGGGTTACACAAGAAAGTTTCAATTACAAAAGTTAAAGCTTAATAAATTATCTAAAGAATGAATCCTTATTTTTGTTTCTACTATATCCGGTTCGAATTTTATGGTGAAAAGCACGCAGTTTTTAGTGAAAAATCGCGTTTTTTCGAAACTTTGACGGCTGGGCGCCGGGTCGAAATATTATTTTTTTGGTTTGAAACTTTCAGAATATTAGTTTGACATCAAATGGCACCTTTTGAGGGGGTGCCACGAAAAAAATTCACACTTTGATTTTTAGCGACCACCCTAGTGTACAATACTGGCAAAAAAAATCGACTCAGACCCTATATCTCCGGAACGGCTTGTGATATAAAGACAAATAAGGTATCATTTTTCATGATTTGAAGTATTCTATATACAGAAAATTTTTCAAATTCTTAGGGGGTCGTCTTCATATTAAACGAAGCACCAACTTTCGTTTTTCCTATGGAAACCATCAAAGATTATTCCAGATTCTGAAAGAGCACCCTCTAAAACCCCCCAAAACCAGTTTTCATGCCATTTGGTCCCCAAATGAAGCCAGGAGTGGGTGTTGAAGTTCGTCGAATTTACGTTGAAATCTCGTTTTTTACGTTGAATTCTCGATTTTGATCCTGCGGGGTTGATGGTTGAAAGGATCAAAATCGCGAATCAACGTAAAAAACGAGATTTCAACGTAAATTCGACGAACTTCAACCCCCACTCCTGGCTTCATTTGGGGACCAAATGACATGAAAACTGGTTTTGGGGGGTTTTAGAGGGTGCTCTTTCAGAATCTGGAATAATCTTTGATGGTTTCCATAGGAAAAACGAAAGTTGGTGCTTCGTTTAATATGAAGACGACCCCCTAAGAACTTGAAAAATTTTCTGTATATAGAATACTTCAAATCATGAAAAATGATACCTTATTTGTCTTTATATCACAAGCCGTTCCGGAGATATAGGGTCTGAGTCGATTTTTTTTGCCAGTATTGTACATGATATTCCTGAAGATTTGCAGGAACACCATGCATAATCTATTTCCGCATAACTTCTATGCTTTCTAATTTAAAAAAAATCATAAAAACAGCAAATACACAACGATTACAAATTGCTAAAAAGTGTTCGGTAAGTTTAAATGTATATAACATATTCTAATACCTTATGAATCTCATTGATATTTTATGTTTTAACGCAGTAAGTAAAGGTTTGTCTAGAAAATACTCATTTGAAAGGTAATTTCTAACCTGAAAAATTGTATTTTAAACATTTTTTTCTGATACAAAAGATAAGGGATGCTTGTTTTTTAAACTTGAAGTCAAGTTGCTAAAATGTTGTTAGAAAATCATAATAGAAAGCACGATTTTTTTGTGATTCTTTGACAGAAAAAGTTTATTTGAAGCGCGCGTTTATTAGGTATTTTCGCGTTTGCAACCGGGCGCTTGTAAGGCAAAATTTTCATTTAAATGGTTTAATGTCACATATTTATATCAGGGTGAACATTTAATAAAAAATTTAGAACAATTTGTAGTTAAAAATTAGCCCGTAAGATGACTTTTTATGTGTATTTGGAGAATTAAATTTAAAATCATCAATTACATTTACAGAAAATTTACTTTTTGGCACTTACATTGTTTTTGAAGTCCAGTCCTCAGTTTTTCATAAAAAATTTTCACACACGAAACTTTGTAAAACTTTTGGGACAACCCAATATTTTTATTTTTTTTCGTTCTAAAGATATTTAATTTTAAAACCAGGGAGCTCTTTGTGGGACACCCTGTATAAGCGGCCATAGGAAGTTGTAAAATTCCCTTTGGAAATTTACACGTAACCTTTGAGAACGAGTTGAAACCATCGGTTCAGGTATTTATTACATAAAACCAATTAAAGAGCTGAAATTTCGTTTCATAAATTGGTCCATATGTAACAAATGCCGGAATCGAACGATTTTGCTGGTTTTAATCCAATCATAAAAGGTTGCGAGTCAAATTTACACTGTGGATTATTCAACCTCCCATGCCGGCTTATAAAAACCCCTAGGTCGCTAGGGGTGCATTTCCGACCCCTCATTCCCAGGTGATTCTGAGTCGTCTAGGTGTCCCCTACTCCTCCTAGAAGTTATGAAACACTTATATCTGAAACACCCTGTAGGTGTAAATGCAAATTTCATAATTAAAAAAAGACGTACAGGGAAAGATATATTTAAAGATTTAAAATAATTTATGTTATTTGATGTTCAAATGGTTGGAGGGAGGCAAGTAATTGGCCTGCGCCCCCTGTCGCAGAATGACGCAGAGCCTGCCAATCGATGCCGCTCCGATCTGCCCGCCCGCCGGCACGAAGGGCACTCCAGAAGAGGTGCGTTTTCTCTTCCTGGCTTTTATCGACGAGTTCCGTTGGGATCTGTGGGACCAGCGATTCCTCATCAATGGCGGTGTTTCTCTAGAGCTGCTTCGAGAGTGTGCTCCGTCGAAACTGGCAAAGTCCGTAACGAAAGCTCAATGTTGGTTTTACACTGGTGTTTCGTGAAAATCCCGTGAATCGATCTGTAAGTGCTCTGTGATTCTTAAGTGAAGTTATGAACCGATGCTTCATTACATTGTTTCTACAGCGGTGTGTGTGTGTGTGTGTGTGTGTGTGTTTTGTGGATTACTTTAACTTCATCCTAAAAAGGTGGGAAGTTTCAAATGTTTTGGAAAACGTAAAAATGTTCGTCACGGAAAAAATGTGTCGTGTGTATATTAATTGCTTGATAATCTACTTGTGTCGAGACCAAGTAGGGAACAAGTTCTTCTTAAATTTTTATTGAATTATTTATTAAGCCGAGTAGAAATACCTTTAAACATGGTTTTGAAATAAACTTGATAGTCTACTTCTGCCAATATCAAGTAGGATTCAAGTTCCACTTGAATTTTTATACATGATAATTTATTTAGTTGACAAATAGTAAACACAGGGTTTTGAAAAAAGTACACTATATGTTACTAGGGTGGTCCTAAGTATAATGGTAAAATTTTTTTTTCGGAATTTTTCAAGTCGCACCCCCTAAATTTTTTCCTTATGGGGTAGTAAATAACTGGTAAAAATTTTATCCGAATCGGTTAATATTAACACGTGCCGCAAAAGGGATGAAATTCTGAAAAAAACATCAAAATTCTCAAAACTTTAAAAATTATTAAATTTATTTAAAATATATAATTCAATATATTTCTATACTTTTTTTAACATAAAATGCTTAAACATGAAGGATATTGGCTTTAATAGCCTTTGACAGTTTTTAAAGGTAGTATTTTCTCCTCATTATGCGTTAAAATATCGTTATATTCTTCAAAAAGCTTGATTTCCCTTTCTGTAGCATTATTTGCAACAGATAAGTTACTGACGACTTTAAACCCTTCCTGATAACCTCCAATAATCTTCACACGTTTTAAAGGATCCCTAGAAATAAATTTTGAAGAAAACTTAAAAACCTTTGAAAACAGTTTGCTGTTAATTTTGACACAAAATTGGCTTGATTTTTCTTAGTCCTTCCAGTTCTACAAAACTAATTTGCAACCACCCTTACACACGGGTAGATTCTTTCCCTCTAAACTATTTAGAAATTGCTCTGTGGGGACAGACTCATCAAAAAAGGCTAAGGCAACTGTCTCCTCCAAGAAACCATATCTATGACTAATAATTTTTTCTTTGATGCTGCTTTAGATTATATTTTCATTAATTCCTCTGTAGAAAAAAGGTCCCTCATGAATTTCAATTCTTGAATTGTGGCTTTGTGATCCATTTGCACATCAAACCAGGTCTTTATGTATAGCTTAACAGTAATACTCATACCTTGTAGTATTGGATTATCCAAATTAACCCTTATTTCTAAATATAAATATCTTTAAGCAAAAAATTACTTAAGACATCCACCTAGAATGATGGATAGCACCAGGTTGTTTAAATTTAATCATTTTAGCTTCATAATAATCTAAAAGTGCTATTGTCAACCATAGAAACTTTTGGTAGTCATCTCTCGATTTGTGTTAGAACTTTGTTTTAGCCAACTTGTGAATTTCTTCTTTGTCTCTTCCATCAATGGTGTTTCTTACAACTTCATTTTTAATACCTGATGGATACTTTGATTTATAGATAACATCCCAATATTTTCAAAACGTTAAAATAAAAATGTAGGTCCATGGGATGCAGTAACGCAAGCTCCAAAGGCCGCTTTTAACACTAATTTAAGAACATTAAAATGTATTTTATGAGCTTAGGCTTATAAAATTCAGTGTAAATTTCAAATCAAACTTTTAACTATGATGAATAACATTTAAAATCTAATTTTCATTGTTTTGAACATTATATTAAAGTTTTGTTTTACGGTCCCAACCTTCATTGGAAAATCCTCCACTTTACCTTAAATCCTCCATTGGAATCCACATATAATAATGAATTTCACGCTAAAATATGTGCAATAATCATAGTGTAGGAGGTTTTCAAGTTTATCATAAAATACATGAAGATACCGACTTTGATGTGATCTTTTGAGAACACCCGCGCAGCGTCCACTGTTGTGGCGGAAAGTGCGCATCGAGCCGGCATACCTCGCTCAGTGTTACGGAGTCCCGCGCATCTACCGTACTCTAACTTCAATCGCGTTGCGGCAAGTGTTAATATTAAAATATTTGAAAAATATTTGGTATACATTCATTTCATACCTTATCCTCTTCACGCCCCAGTTCCACCGTGGTGGACCTTCGCTTACCCCCTCAAAAACAAACTTTTTATTAAAAATTATCAGCTAAAAGCTGTAATATGTATTATTTGATGTTTTTACTTCCTATTTCAATCGAGAGATGGCGCTTTAAAACAAAACTTTGCACAGAGCGGTTATTTAAAAAGAGGATTTTGGAAAAAATGGCGTCTTATCCAAAACATGGGAATATTAATTAATTTAAACCTAAATTAATTTATTTATTAAACATTATTTGACTAGTTTTATTAATTAGTATCCTTTCAAGTAGAATAAAACAGTTTGTAAAGAAATCCAACAAATTTTCAGTTTTGGAGAGCAAGATATAGAGAGGTCCACCAGGGTGGAACTCGGTTCTTAACGATGGTAATTGTGGAGGAGTAAAAATTAATAAAAAACGGGTAAATAAACTATTTTAAGAATTTAAAAATTTTATCTTATAATTTAAATGATAATTATTGTTTTTTTCATTTAAAATTTTGAATTTAATATAAAAATAACAAATTTAAAAAAAAAATTTCAAAATTTTTTTAATTTTTCAAAATTTTTTAAAAAAAATTCTGTAAAACCCAAAATGAATACTATTTTCTACAGTATAAATGTAAATTAACTTTGATTATTGCATAAAAATGTTAAAAACATGCACAGAAAGTTTTCTATGCCCCTAAAAATGAATTTTTGAATTTTTAAAAAATTAAATTTTCTAAAAAATTATTTATTTTATAAAGGAAATTAAGTTACAACCTTCAAAATTACCTATTACGACAAAAAATTATAAATAATTCATATATTTAAATTATAATTAATGAAAGTAACAATTTTATACCATAGGAATTGTGTCATGTTTTACTACGTTAAGAACCAAGGTCCACCAGGGTGGACCTTAAATTTTAAGCCCCCTGAAAAACATTTTCTTGAATTGAAGATTTTTATGAACTTTGTGAAGCATTTTAATACTATTTCAAGAAAAAAATTTGAGTTGAAAGAATTTTTTTATACCTCGGGTCTGAAGAGGTTAAGTAAAAAAGTTGGGGGTGCGACCGAAGAAATTCCGAGTTTGAAAAATTAGGACCACCCTAATATGTTACATTCTTGAGGAACATAAACGGCCGTATTCACTGCATACAGCGGTTATCCGGCAGTCAAACTTCTGATTGGTATATAGAGAAGGAAAACTAGTTGTCCACCATAAGAGGTTTAACTACATTTATTTTAAACAGATATTTGTGAAAAAGTTTAATTGAAACTAATGTAAAAATGTGGAAAGCATTTCTTTCGAATAAATTGCAAGAAAAGATATCTCCGCACACACATGTTTTACTTACTGATGAATCCAAAGGAAACCGACTACAAGTTTTAAAAATACCTTGAAATCTAAAATTTTATTGGGTAAAACTCAAGAAGTGGGTTCGGGCTGGCTGGCGCCTCCTGGCGAATTTCATGTTGTCGCCAACTTCACTTTGATACTTAGGCATACTTTGGCGCTACTACTTCGTTTGGCGATTGAACCCACTTGTAGAGATGAGCCATTTTATTGATTACTCTATAATGAATGATAATGTTTACATTTGAAACCTCTATCAGTTCATTCTTGGCCCTTTGAACCAGACCAGTAGTGGCGGATCTAGAACGTGGGCAAGGGGGGCTGAGATAATCTTGTTGAAGTTGATACTTAAATGAAGTAGCTCTTCCCTTCCCTTGTGCGTTTTTACCATTAAAATGTCTTAAATAATAATAGTAGTTATGCATACTAACTAGTTTAGTTAAATATAACTAATTAATTCATAAGTAATTAAATTGATTAATAATTAAATTTGTATCAAAATTAACATTAATGGTGTGTCAACCCAAAGTTTTACGATGATTTGAGCGAGATGGTAAAAAATAATTAGTTTTTTATTTTACCCCTTCATTCATTCCCTCTTTATTGAAATGTGAAATAGAGATACTACAAGCATTTATACTGGGCCTTAACGATACTTATGATTTTGAGAGGTTTTGTGCCTCAAATATTTTTCTAAATCCTCTCTTTCTCGATTATATTACACGTCAAATGTGAACCTTCATGGCGTTTAATTTTTAAGTTTAGCAATTAATCGTAACTAACCCCAAGCATAAAGGGGGTCTGGTGGTCCTCCCCCAGAATTTTTTTTGAAATTTGACCTTAAAAAGTAGCTTTTTGACTTAGTTTTGGTCATTTAGCACCCTTTGAATGGCACCCAAAAAAATGATTTCTAGGACTCTTTTCAAAAGTAAAAATAGGATATAAATATAGTTGTGATAATTTATTTCAAAGGGGGTGGTTTGAACTCCCTCTATTACTTGTCAATATAGATTTGTAGATGTGCAGCATAGAAGTAGTTAAAATTGTTTGCCTTTCGTTGGCAAAAAAAGTAATTTTCTAGTTATGGAGCTAAATGGACCATTTCAATTGTAAAAACGACCTATTAAAAGCCAGGGGACTAAAGAGGACCCGGGGACTAAGAGAGCTTTGTAAGAGAATAAGGACCATCGGACCATTTAAAAAGCGAGTCTTGTAACCCCCCAGGGGGAAGATGATAAAAATCTTGGAGATGAGCTAAATATCATTGTCAGTTTTAAATTTTGAATCGAATATATAAAAAATGTAGGGTGTCTAAAGATTTCGGAGGGAGCTCATGCGTTCTGCAGTGGTTAAAGCTCTGGACTCTAGTATTAAAATGTTTTCGTCGTGACGTTTTCTTATGCAATCTAGCTACATATAACGCATGCCTGTTGCATTTATTGGTCTGTTTTTTAATGAAATTAACATTTTCATAAGACTTTTATACAAAGTACAGTCGAGTCCGCTTAATGTGATCGCAATTGTCCGAGATTAAACTGATAACATTATCTGATCGATAACAATAAGCGATCTCATATCAAAAGCAGCAAACAGTGTAGGGGAGATCCGGCTAATACGACATACCACTTTTTCAAAGCAACCGTGAGAGACGATTTGATTAGATTTCCTGTAGTTTTCAAAACCAATGAAATGTTTATTTAATGCTCTAACACCCCCTAATTGAGTAATATCATAATCTTTCTTTTTTCCTTTCCAAAAACTTACTTTCCGAAAAAAGTAGGAAATACAGTAGAACCCCGATTATCCGCGAGCGGATGATCCGCGGTGCGGATTATCCGCGAGTGCCAAGAAACAAAAATTTAATGATGAGAGCAAATTTTAGATGAGATTAGAGATATTTTAGATGTTCAAGCAAAGGTTTCTGCTGTACTGAAGATATTTTAAAAGTTTTACATTATCATGTTTTGTGTACAATAAAACATAGTTTTTATGCTGAAATATTTTTTTGTTTTTTCACCTCATTTTTAGTATATTTTCGGGTTATCCGTGATTTTCACTATCCGCGGTACCCTTGCCACCCAATTCCGCGGATAATCGGGGCTCTACTGTATGTCATTTTACCCGATATAAGGATAAAATGACATAGTAAACTTTAAGAGAAAAAAGTGATTTCTTCAGCAAATACTATTCTATTTGATTCCAAACAATAACTATATTAGTAGTTAAGCACTTTGACATAATCTATAATTAATTTTTGTGTGAAAGATAATCAGCAAATTAAAAAAAAATCGTAATGTGCTTATAAATAAAAAGTTTGTTTTTATTAAAAAAAAACAAGAACTGTTATGCTATTTCAACTCCAGTTACATTTTTAGAAAGTTTAACAAGCCACGATAGACATAGGGATAGACATAGTTAAATGACATAATGTGTGTAACATAAGGTAACACACTATGTCATTTTATACCAATGAGTTTTATGTCATTTTACCCTGAAAGGTGTATTTTTATTTACTTTCAATTTCTTGTAAAACAAAAAGATAAATAAACTTCCTACCGCATGAAATATAGTATTAATTGGATATAAATCCACACAAGAATCATAGTTATGGTTAATTAATGGTTATGAATAAAAGAGAGCCTATTATAAAAACGCACGACAAAATCTTTGACACTTACATTTTCGATTTTCGTTCACCACGAGGTAAGAAAGGCTTTTCAAATAATGGCGTCTGTTTGTATCATTTTGGATGCAATAAAAGAAGAAAAAAAGCTACAGACACGTGCTGCCCTTCTGCTAAATTTCAAGAAAATCGAAAAAGTCATTTTACCCGAGTATGCCGTTATAGCCTGATTTCCCCTAACTAGATTGTTTGCATTAAAATCAAAATCATGTAATCGTAATAAATGTATTCAAAACACTATTTTTAAACTAGGTAAAATTTTAATGGTAAATATAAGAGTAGTTCAATTAATAAAAGTAAAATAATCGCTTACTTTGTATTTTTATTTGTATAGAAAGGTCCCTCTTTTTCCCACTCCATTATATCCTTCCACTCCAATAACCACTTATTTATTAAACACAAGGTAAAATTCAAATCTCTTACCAGACATCTGCAAAGCGTTGATCTTGGTGGTTTCTTTAACCAATTAGTACAAGCATGGATTCAGACCCCCCCCATAACCGTTTTCCGTTTTCTTTCAATACTATATCCGGAATGTTTTCTTTATCTTACTCATACTGAGTTTCAGAAAAAAGAAACACCAGATGCTCTCATGGGGCAGATGGTTACTTGTAAAAATTGACCTTCAAAATGAAACTCGAACTCAAAAGCGGTCGTTTTAAAGGCAATATAAACAAATTTTGATAATATTAAGCGGAGTCATGATTCATAGTTGATCACATTAAACGATGTATTTTACATTAAATAAAATAGGAATGATCGGGACCTGTTGATTTCGATAACATTATCCGATTGATAACATTGACCGTGATCACATTAAGCGGATTCGACTGTATTGGAATTGGTTGAATGTAATAAATGCCGGAATCGAACAACTGTATCTGTTTTGCAAATTTTTTTGCTGATTTTCACCCCTTAAAACTAATTTGTGACCCCCCTTTCTATACCAATTCTTGTTCGTCTTGATGAGTAGTACTATCATCCCTCCAAGTTTGTACTAGACCTTTTGAGACACCCTGTATAAAAATGCAAGTGGACTAATGCTTTGTAGGGGCTACCCAAGTAGCACAGATGGTTGCAAAATTATGGCAAAACTGTCACACGGTGGCAAAATCGTCGCATGTTGCAAGCTGCTACAAAATAAAACGTATTTCTATGCAATCATTTGTAACAATCCCTCCTCTGTTGCAAGCTTCTACCAAATAAAACGTTTTTCTATACAATCATTTGTAACAATCCCTCCTCTATTGCAAGCCTCTACAAAATAAAACTAATTTATTTACCAACATTTGCAACACTCTCTCCCCCGTCCCTCCCCTCAATATTCTCACTGCGGGAAGTGTGGGGGTGCCCAGGCCTAACGAGAGAGGGGGCGAGGGGGTACGATTCCCCGGGGGCCCGGGACCCAAAGATTTTCATATTGAGTAACTAAAACGTGTAATTTTGAATTTTTTGAAAATTAATTTGTTCACATAAAGGTCCAAAAATGAGTAAATTCCCAGTTTTCTAGGGACATATTTTCAAAATTTTCTGGGGGGACCCACAGACCCCCTTTATTCCTTGTTACTTATCTTATTACAGTCGAGTCCGCTTAATGTGATCACGGTTAATGTTATCAATCGGATAATGTTATCGAAATCAACAGGTCCCGATCATTCCTATTTAATTTAATGTAAAATACATCGTTTATTGTGATCAACTATGGATCAACAGGCCGCTTAATGTTATCGAAATTTGTCCATAGCCCCTAAAAAAACGCCCGCTTTCGCGTTTCGTTTTGAAGGTCAATTTCTTTTTTCTGAAACTCAGTATAAGTTCACAGTTGCACTGTTATGTTATTTTGCTTTGATTGTAAAAAAATAAATTATCTATGCTCTCCAACCTCAAACATTGAAAGAAAACGGTTAAAGGTGGGGAGGAGGGCGAATCCGTGCTAGTAGGGAGAAATTGGGGCTTCTGGACCATGCGGAGGTGCGGAGGGAGTGAGGTCAGCTTGATAGCGATAGCGAAGCGTTGGGTGATAACGAACCTGCATGTTGTTTACCTAAAATATATGCTTATTTTATATACTTTTCATGGATTTAGGATATTTTTTAAACTTTAGTATTATTTTTTAATGAACGTTTGAATAAATATAATTTAGATTTTAAAAATTTTGGAATAGTTTTAAAAAGTTTTTTTGTATTCTATGATGAAATGAAATAATTATATAATAAATATTTAACATACTATTACAATACTTTAAAATACTATTATACAGCATAATGAATGTATTAATTAATTTAAAAAAATTTATTTAATAAATTATTTGACATGTTTTAACTGAACTTGTTTTGAAAAATATTTTAGTTTGATATTAAAAATAATGTTATTATTTTAATTTTTTTTTACTTTAGTTTTCTAAAACAAATACTTTTTTTATACTTCTTAACAAGATAAACATTTTTCTACAACTTTCCAATAAAGAAATTTATTTAAAATATAGTTTATTTAATTCAAGTGCTTAAAAAGTACCTAAATAATTCTTGTAAATTTTTATAACGTTCAATTACAATTATTAAGAAATTCACTTGAAATAAAAATTTTTATTATAAAACGCAATCCTTCATCAGTTGAATGAAGAATTACAATGCGACATTTTGATCTTCTATTTAGAAACGAGCTGTGAGTTCAATGATTTGATAAAAAATTTTCTACATTCCTTTAGTAGGTGATAAGATTACAGCCGATATGGTCTAATCCATATATATTATTAACTATAACTTTAATGAAAGAACCTGTCATCAAGAAGTCAAGTATTGTGAGCTAATCTGTATATAACGCGTTAATTTTATATTAACTGTAACTTTAATGGAAGTAACTTTTCATCATTAATACGATTTCTATCACTAGGACAAACATTGTTAGCTAATCCGTATATAACTTTAGTATAAAACTAACTGTAACTTTAAGGGTAAAAAATAACTTCTGCATCTGGCAACTATACACTTATATATAAAACATATAAACTAACATATGAAAGAAGTATTTTTCCATAAATTTAGGATATACTGACTTCTCTTACCTAAAACCTCCTTGCACTTATAATCCATATCGAAAGTATTCTATTAAAGGGGAAACATAACTCAAAAAGAAGTACACATTATAAAAACCAAGAAATTCATTATAAAATCTAAAAACTCTGCTAAAAATAAAGACTACTACAGAAAAAAAAATAATTAAGATCTTTGTTAAACTAGAGGTAAAAACTTTGTTAGAAATGAAAAAACACAAAAGCATTACAATAAAAGGAATCTTATACATTCTAAACTAAAATTTTGCTAAAAATTCAGATCAACACACTACAAAACTAAAATCTTTTGTAAAAATAAAAACTTATTCATTCTAAAACGAAAAATTTACATGAAATAAAAAACTTATACACTACAAAACTAAAATATTTATTCAAAATAAAAACTAGAAAACAAAAAAACTTTACAAGGAATGAAAACTTATACATTAAAAAACTAAAATATTTGTTAAATATAAAAACTTGACTGAAAATTTTGTTAAAAATTAAGACAAATGCAGAAAAATAACTTAAAAATAAAAACGAACACAGAAAAAGTTTACAAGAAATGAAAACTTATACACTGAAAAACTAAAATCTTTGTTAATAATAAAAACTTAACTGAAAATTTTGTTAAAAATTAAGACAAATGCAGAAAAATAACTTAATACTTAGTTAAAAATAAAAACGAACACAGAAAAACTTTACAAGGAATGAAAACTTATACACTGAAAAACTAAAATCTTTGTTGAAAATAAAAACTTAACTGAAATTTTTTTTTTAAAATTGAGACAAATGCAGAAAAATAACTTAATACTTTGTTAAAAATATAAACGAACATAGAAAAACTTTACAAGAAATGAAAACTTATACACTGAAAAACTAAAATCTTTGTTAAAAATAAAAATTTTACTGAAAATTTTGTTAAAAATTGAGACAAATGCAGAAAAATAACTTAATACTTTGTTAAAAATAAAAACAAACACAGAAAAACTTTACAAGAAATGAAAACTTATACACTCAAAAACTAAAATCTTTGTTATTAATAAAAACGAATACTGAAAAAGTTTACAAGAAATGAAAACTTATACACTGAAAAAATAAAATCTTTATAAAAAAGAAATACTTCATACCAAAAATAAATAAAAACTTTGAAAAAATTTTACAAGAAATAAATAGTTACACTAAAAACTTAACTAAAGAGAAATAATTACTAAGAACTTAAACAAAAAGAAATACTTAGAAACTATAAAACTAAAAGCTTTGTTAAAAAATAAACACAAATACAGAAAAATAACTTAATACTTCACTAAATATATTCACTTCGAAACTAAAATCTTTGTTAAATATAAAAACTTATTCGCTTCGAAACTAAAAACTTAACTATAAATTTTGTTAAATATAAAAACTTAACAAAAAATTTTGTTAAAAATAAAAACTTAACTGAAAATTTTGTTAAAAATTAAGATACATGCAGAAAAATAACTTAATACTTTGTTAAAAATAAAATCGAACACAGAAAAAACTTAACAAGAAATGAAAACTTATACACTGAAAAATTAAAATCTTTGTTAAATATAAAAACTTAACTAAAAATTTTGTTAAAAATAAAAACTTAACTGAAAATTTTGTTAAAAATTAAGACAAATGCAGAAAAATAACTTAATACTTTGTTAAATGTAAAAACTTAAAAGCTACAAAACTAAAATATCTGTTTGAAATAAATAAAAACATACAAGAAATAAAAGCTTACGCTAAAAACTTTACCAAAAGAAATTATTACGAAAAACTTTAACAGAAAGAAAAACTTAAAAAACTATAAAACTAAAAACTTTGTTAAAAAATAAAGGCAAATGCAGAAATTAACTTAATACTTTGTTAAATATTAAAACTTAGAAACGAAAAACTTTACCAAAAATAAAAACTTATACACTACAAAACTAAAATATTTGTTAAAATTGCTAAAAATAAAAACTTTTGGAAAACTTTGTTAAAAATAAAGAAATCAATACAGAAAATTTTAAAAATAAATAAAAACTTCGAAAAAATATTACAAGAAATAAAAAATAACACTAAAAACTTTATCAAAAAGAGATACTTACAAATTATAAAACCAAAAAACTTTGTTAAAAGTAAAATAAAATTGAAAATTTACACTAAAAAACTAAAAACTTTATCAAAAAGAAATACCCCTTGTTAAAAAAATATACTTTGAAAAATTTGTACAAGAAATACGCTAAAAACTTTACCAATAACATCCATACTTTGTTAAAATTAGAAGACGGGTAGATTCACATCCTCCTTTCATTGGGACCCTTTTTTAGTTATTATGTAAAACGTGGGCTGAAAAATTTAAAAGTACTATTTTTAAATTTCCTTTAAAGAAGAAAATTTAAAAATTTAAAGAAGGAAATTTAAAAATAGTACTTTTAAATTTTTCAGCCCACGTTTTACATAATAACTAAAAAAGGGTCCCAATGAAAGGAGGATGTGAATCTACCCGTCTTCTAATTTTAACAAAGTATGGATGTTATTGGTAAAGTTTTTAGCGTATTTCTTGTACAAATTTTTCAAAGTATATTTTTTTAACAAGGGGTATTTCTTTTTGATAAAGTTTTTAGTTTTTTAGTGTAAATTTTCAATTTTATTTTACTTTTAACAAAGTTTTTTGGTTTTATAATTTGTAAGTATCTCTTTTTGATAAAGTTTTTAGTGTTATTTTTTATTTCTTGTAATATTTTTTCGAAGTTTTTATTTATTTTTAAAATTTTCTGTATTGATTTCTTTATTTTTAACAAAGTTTTCCAAAAGTTTTTATTTTTAGCAATTTTAACAAATATTTTAGTTTTGTAGTGTATAAGTTTTTATTTTTGGTAAAGTTTTTCGTTTCTAAGTTTTAATATTTAACAAAGTATTAAGTTAATTTCTGCATTTGCCTTTATTTTTTAACAAAGTTTTTAGTTTTATAGTTTTTTAAGTTTTTCTTTCTGTTAAAGTTTTTCGTAATAATTTCTTTTGGTAAAGTTTTTAGCGTAAGCTTTTATTTCTTGTATGTTTTTATTTATTTCAAACAGATATTTTAGTTTTGTAGCTTTTAAGTTTTTACATTTAACAAAGTATTAAGTTATTTTTCTGCATTTGTCTTAATTTTTAACAAAATTTTCAGTTAAGTTTTTATTTTTAACAAAATTTTTAGTTAAGTTTTTATATTTAACAAAGATTTTAATTTTTCAGTGTATAAGTTTTCATTTCTTGTTAAGTTTTTTCTGTGTTCGATTTTATTTTTAACAAAGTATTAAGTTATTTTTCTGCATGTATCTTAATTTTTAACAAAATTTTCAGTTAAGTTTTTATTTTTAACAAAATTTTTTGTTAAGTTTTTATATTTAACAAAATTTATAGTTAAGTTTTTAGTTTCGAAGCGAATAAGTTTTTATATTTAACAAAGATTTTAGTTTCGAAGTGAATATATTTAGTGAAGTATTAAGTTATTTTTCTGTATTTGTGTTTATTTTTTAACAAAGCTTTTAGTTTTATAGTTTCTAAGTATTTCTTTTTGTTTAAGTTCTTAGTAATTATTTCTCTTTAGTTAAGTTTTTAGTGTAACTATTTATTTCTTGTAAAATTTTTTCAAAGTTTTTATTTATTTTTGGTATGAAGTATTTCTTTTTTATAAAGATTTTATTTTTTCAGTGTATAAGTTTTCATTTCTTGTAAACTTTTTCAGTATTCGTTTTTATTAATAACAAAGATTTTAGTTTTTGAGTGTATAAGTTTTCATTTCTTGTAAAGTTTTTCTGTGTTTGTTTTTATTTTTAACAAAGTATTAAGTTATTTTTCTGCATTTGTCTCAATTTTTAACAAAATTTTCAGTAAAATTTTTATTTTTAACAAAGATTTTAGTTTTTCAGTGTATAAGTTTTCATTTCTTGTAAAGTTTTTCTATGTTCGTTTATATTTTTAACAAAGTATTAAGTTATTTTTCTGCATTTGTCTCAATTTTAAAAAAAAAATTTCAGTTAAGTTTTTATTTTCAACAAAGATTTTAGTTTTTCAGTGTATAAGTTTTCATTCCTTGTAAAGTTTTTCTGTGTTCGTTTTTATTTTTAACTAAGTATTAAGTTATTTTTCTGCATTTGTCTTAATTTTTAACAAAATTTTCAGTTAAGTTTTTATTATTAACAAAGATTTTAGTTTTTCAGTGTATAAGTTTTCATTTCTTGTAAACTTTTTCTGTGTTCGTTTTTATTTTTAAGTTATTTTTCTGCATTTGTCTTAATTTTTAACAAAATTTTCAGTCAAGTTTTTATATTTAACAAATATTTTAGTTTTTTAATGTATAAGTTTTCATTCCTTGTAAAGTTTTTTTGTTCTCTAGTTTTTATTTTGAATAAATATTTTAGTTTTGTAGTGTATAAGTTTTTTATTTCATGTAAATTTTTCGTTTTAGAATGAATAAGTTTTTATTTTTACAAAAGATTTTAGTTTTGTAGTGTGTTGATCTGAATTTTTAGCAAAATTTTAGTTTAGAATGTATAAGATTCCTTTTATTGTAATGCTTTTGTGTTTTTTCATTTCTAACAAAGTTTTTACCTCTAGTTTAACAAAGATCTTAATTATTTTTTTTTCTGTAGTAGTCTTTATTTTTAGCAGAGTTTTTAGATTTTATAATGAATTTCTTGGTTTTTATAATGTGTACTTCTTTTTGAGTTATGTTTCCCCTTTAATAGAATACTTTCGATATGGATTATAAGTGCAAGGAGGTTTTAGGTAAGAGAAGTCAGTATATCCTAAATTTATGGAAAAATACTTCTTTCATATGTTAGTTTATATGTTTTATATATAAGTGTATAGTTGCCAGATGCAGAAGTTATTTTTTACCCTTAAAGTTACAGTTAGTTTTATACTAAAGTTATATACGGATTAGCTAACAATGTTTGTCCTAGTGATAGAAATCGTATTAATGATGAAAAGTTACTTCCATTAAAGTTACAGTTAATATAAAATTAACGCGTTATATACAGATTAGCTCACAATACTTGACTTCTTGATGACAGGTTCTTTCATTAAAGTTATAGTTAATAATATATATGGATTAGACCATATCGGCTGTAATCTTATCACCTACTAAAGGAATGTAGAAAATTTTTTATCAAATCATTGAACTCACAGCTCGTTTCTAAATAGAAGATCAAAATGTCGCATTGTAATTCTTCATTCAACTGATGAAGGATTGCGTTTTATAATAAAAATTTTTATTTCAAGTGAATTTCTTAATAATTGTAATTGAACGTTATAAAAATTTACAAGAATTATTTAGGTACTTTTTAAGCACTTGAATTAAATAAACTATATTTTAAATAAATTTCTTTATTGGAAAGTTGTAGAAAAATGTTTATCTTGTTAAGAAGTATAAAAAAAGTATTTGTTTTAGAAAACTAAAGTAAAAAAAAATTAAAATAATAACATTATTTTTAATATCAAACTAAAATATTTTTCAAAACAAGTTCAGTTAAAACATGTCAAATAATTTATTAAATAAATTTTTTTAAATTAATTAATACATTCATTATGCTGTATAATAGTATTTTAAAGTATTGTAATAGTATGTTAAATATTTATTATATAATTATTTCATTTCATCATAGAATACAAAAAAACTTTTTAAAACTATTCCAAAATTTTTAAAATCTAAATTATATTTATTCAAACGTTCATTAAAAAATAATACTAAAGTTTAAAAAATATCCTAAATCCATGAAAAGTATATAAAATAAGCATATATTTTAGGTAAACAACATGCAGGTTCGTTATCACCCAACGCTTCGCTATCGCTATCAAGCTGACCTCACTCCCTCCGCACCTCCGCATGGTCCAGAAGCCCCAATTTCTCCCTACTCGTGCTTGTCATTGGATATCACCATCGCCGACTTGCAGATGTTTCTGATAAGAGATTTTTGATTATTTTTCTTGTTTAGTGGAATTTAGATGAATTTCAGTGATTATTTATGTTTTTGAGCCTTTTCTATGTAAAATTTTATGATATCTTGACTGGAAGTCGCACAGTGGAGTATATATTTGCCCTGAAAACCCGGCCAATAATATTTCGCTGCATTTTTTTGATGTTAAAGCCAAGTAAAATGTTCTTTGATTGATTTTATCACTAAATACACTCATTTAAGTGGCAAGCATTTAAATAAATTTATATTATAATATAATAAATTATAATAAGTATTTAATTTAATTATTTATATTAGCTATTTGTTTTTTTATTGCGATGTTTAACTTCACAGAGAAAATATGAATGAATTAAAATTATTACTGAACTGGTTAGAATAAAATTGATTTATTCTCCCCAAAAAAACTGGGATTGTTTATATTTTACACTTTGGAGTAAATTTGTCTTCAACCATAAATTCCGTTTTTGGCGAGTTCCATTTTGTCAAAACTTAACTGAAAGTTGTTTAAATTAACTTTTAAACTTAAACCATTTTCATACTAAAAAGTTGATAAAATGGAAAATGTAGAAATCTCACAAAATATATAATGGACTATAAACAAAAATGTTTTTTAGCTTATCCATGAGGTCGAGGTATTAAAATTTTATGGTTAATTAAATATTTATTAATAGAAAAGTTACGAAAAGTATCTTCAAAAATATATAAGAGTAATATAAATATATGGGCCCTCATTTTTTTATACAGCTGCGTGAATATGAATGACCTTGGTTTTTCTTTTAGCAAAACAAATCACTGAAAGAAACATGGGGTAGTCGTAGTATCGCGCGACTTATTTTACTTAAAAATTCTAATGAAGACTATTTTTGATATGTGTGTAGTCGTTTTATAGGTCACCCTTGAGGCCAAAAATTAAACATTTAGCTTAACCATATGATATTCGATGAAACTCTAAATAAAAAAACCTAAAAACTAATCCAATTTCATTCCCAATTGAAATTTTATAATTTTTTGACTTAGACCACTTTTATCCCAAATAGCTCATATTTTTGGCTGAACCCTAAAACCAAATGAATCAACGAAAAAAATCGTGAAAACAGTTGGGAATTAAAGTTTAAACAGTCTTAATAAGAGCAAACGTTCTAACGGACTTAAACATTTCGTACAATTGCGTAAAGTAGTACTTCACAAAAAAATTTATTTCTCAAAAAGTGCACAAAAGTGCAGTAATTTTTGAATTGGAAGTGGTTCTTAAAAGTGTAATCTTTAATTCAAGACCTTGTTTTGGACGGAGAATTACGGAATTCCCTTTTGAAAACCTTTCTCAATTCTTATGTTGCAGTTAAAAAGGACAAAAAATGAAGCATATTTTGAGTTTAAACAGTTTTTTCATTAAGAAAAAAAATAAATAGTTCAAAACAAAAAATACGTTAAGAAAGCCCAGAAAATTCCTGATCCTATACAGGTATTTACATTTCATTTCATTCATCCTGAAGCTCACAAAAAATTATTTTCTAAACGCCCTAAAAAGTCAAAAATCCGTCGAAAATTGCATTCACTTTCAGTGAAATCTCAACTTTGACAGAGGCTAGGAACCAAAGTATGCAACTCACAGCTAAAAATTTTACACCGAAGGATGCGAAATTTTATTAGCTTTTCAAAAATATTATTTTTGTGCCTGTTTGTAGAAGTTCGTGTTAAGCCTTTTTGGCCGGGTTTTCCGGCCAAATACTCCACTGTGAGTCGTAAGAAAACAAATTTATGAATGGAATCACATAGGTGTAGTGCTAACATAACTGAAAATACATAGTAAGCGATTTTTTTATTTTTTATTAATTGGACTATTATATTTTACCCTTTATAGGAAATCGCTTATTGTTATCAATCGGATATTGTTATCAGTTTAATCTCGGACAATTGCGATCACATTAAGCGGATTCGACTGTATCAAGAAAACGGTATCTTTAAGTTGAGCGAAAATAAGATCTTGTCTAGAAATATTCTAAAAATTACATTATGCCTATGAATGCATGGGAGGGGGGAATTCAGAAAATTTTCGCACCTTCCTTACCTCGAATCCTCAAAATGAGAAGTATACCCAGGTAGTACACGACATCTGTTGGTATTCCCACGATATGACCTGATATTACTTATGTTATATCGGTGAATCCCGACATATCGTAATCACGACTTCTACTGATATTGTGTGATAATGTTTTAATTTTAATGAAAGAGACAAAAAAGGCATTTTTAATGACATTATTAGCAAGAAATGGGCTATAAGAAATATAACATGTTTTTAAACCATTTTTTACAATAATTAGAAAATCAATGTTGTAAAAGCTATACCAAGACCAAGTGACACCGTGGGATGTCGTAAAATGTATATCACAGAAACGGCATCATATGATATTGAGCCACATAACGATATCTATGTCAAAAATTGTTATCTACTGATATTTGTAGTATTATATTATATGAACTATGAACCCTCATTAATTGGATGTTGGAAGCTTAGCCATATGTTTCTTACCTTTGTTATGAATACTTGCGGTTTTTTTAAAAGGATAACAAAATAAATTTGCTTGTATTAAAAGTTTAAACATAAAATTCCACACTTACTTAAATGTAATTTTTAAAAATTTCATAAAATACTGCCTGATTTACTTTTTTATACTTTTAACCCGTAACAGGGGAGGTGAAAAATTGGAACATACAAGGGGACGTGGGGTCTCAGAGTAACTTTCTATATTTTTTTTAAAAATCGTCTAATTAAGATATGATTCTGATATTTCAGAACATTGTTATTTGAACATTTATATCTTGACAGAAAAATATTTTCTTTAACTTGATGATGAAATAAACATTTTTTCCAGACTATTTTCCAATAGACTTAAAATTATCGATGTTATCGAATTATCGTTTCGGAGTCTGGGAGAACCCACGTCCCTGCTACGGGTTAAAAATTCACTGATCATTGGATGGCAATCCACTAATGACTAATGTCCCTTCCCTGTCATATTTTCAATATTTTTAAAAAAATGTTTTTCTTAAAATATTTTTTACGTTTGAACCAAAAGCTAAACAAACGAAAACTTCCTTTAAACTCTCCAAAACGTAAAAGATTTTATTAAGTCGTTTCGTTTGGCGCCCCATTGTGATGCTAGCGGCACGCGCGGGTTGGGACAAACACCGTGAAGAAAGCTGACTTCTTAAGGTGGTATTACATGACGCGTATTCCACGCGTTTTGGGAGCGAGCGTAAGCGCGCGTTTGGCATTTTTTCCCTAGCGCTACTACAGCACTACCTAGCGGTGCAAACCGGAAACCTTGGGCGTTTGGACGCGTGGAGCTGCGGCCAGGTGGCGCTGTTGGAGCGACTGTTCTCCATCGGCGCGCGACGTTGTGTTGGTGGTCGTGACATATCTTTAAAACAGGGTTGCTTGATTTGAATACTTTTCTTTTTTATAAAATCAATTTAAATCAAAAACTTTAATTTGCAATTTTTTTAACATTAAATTATTACAAAGCTTCAAATAAATATTTTTTCAAGGATTATTTATTAATATTTTTTTCACACAACATAAAAAGAACAAGAGAAAAAGTTTAAATTTCACTTTTATAGTAGAAATTAAAAGGATTATTTTCAGGGTATTGAGATATTTATTATAACTAACAAAGCTAATAGAAATTAGTATCTTGTACTCTTAATTTATTATTTTATTCAGGAGGGGATTTTCCTTGGCCACTTTTCAAATGCAAATTTTCTCCAAGATATTACCATCAATAGTTAGATTATTTGAAAAATAATGGATTTATATATTTTTTTCATAACCCATGTTAGATATTAAAATTTATATAAAAATAACTTGATTTTAAAACTAGTAATCTTGGAAAATATGCATACCAAAAAAGATTAAACAAAAGTGTGCTAGTAAAGCATAGTTAAATTATTCCTTTAATATAAATAAAAGGAACAGATTTAGAAATAGTCCTCCAGTCACCATGTGTAACCAGTACTACAATTAGGTGTTGTAAGCATACAGATGTAATAATTGATCTCTAATAATATACTAATTATTTTAGGATCTAATAATGATAATTAGATCTCTGGTTTTTTTTTTGTCATTTTAGATGTGAGTAAACATGGTGGCTGGAGGACGGTTTCTAAAAAGCTGTACCAAAATTAATTATCATGCTGATTAAGAAGTCTAAAATGTTAAGGGATACTTAACATAGGTACAAAAATTAGCCATTATAAAAATTGACTAAAATAGCTAATTGTAGAATAGGACCTGAATTTGTTGTTTTATGTTTAAACTATTTTAAACCAGTTTTAAAAAACTGTTAATAGAATTTTTTAAAATCTGATTTAAATCCAATCAGTTTTCAAAAAATGATATACCATCTCAACAAGTAAGATTAAATTTCTTACCTGGATGTTTTCATTAAGTAACCTAGATTCTTTTTGAAATTACTCAAAAGTTGCACCTTATTTATATACACACTTGCATGTCATACAAAATTTAATTGTCTATGATATTTTATCATAAAATATTTTCACTATTTGTTTTGAAATTTTTTTTATTTATTGATAACATAAATAACAAAGCTATATTAATACACAAGCACAATAATTTTTTTAAAAATAAATGATGAAAATTCAATGCATGCTGTAAAGTATCGTAACCTTTACCTTTGGAAACTCACACTATGCTAGCCTCCCTCTCTTTACAATAGTGAAAAGTCATTAGAACCCCCCCCCCTTTATTGCAATTTTTAAAAGCATGCAAAACTTTTTGAAAAACTTAAGAAAACCATTTTTTTATTAACATTCAATTTTTATACAACACACCCTCAATTTTGATGAGTACACAAAATTCCATTTAATGGATTTCCAAATCAGCAACTTTGTTCACAGGCCCATATCTGAAATAAAAAATAATAATTCATAAACTCAACAATGTAATATTTATTTTAATAACACTTTGAATAATATCTATGATTTTATTTAAAGAGACGTATTTTACTGAGAGCATTAAAAATCTAGCAAGACAGTGCTTACTAAATTACATATTTCATAACACCCAATGAAAAAAATTGAATCTCTAAAATTTTAAAATCAAGATTATTTTTAAATTTGTAATAACATAGACCTTTAATTTGATGTGACAGGCCTTTGGTTTGATATAAGAAACCAGTCCCCACAAAAACATTATTACAATTTCAGAAAATGCTATCCCACAGATTTATTTAGTCTTTTTTTAAAACTTACTTGAGTAAAAAACATTGATATGAAAGCATAATCTCTAAATAGCCCAGCCAAGATTGCAAAAAAATATTGTCAAGTTTCTCAAGAGTAAGTGTATATTGTCTTTTCATTATTCATTCCTCCAATTTCCATTACAATTGAGTAATTTATCACAAAGGATCACTTAAGATTAACACCGAAATTTGAATTGTGTAAATGAGCCTTTAGGTAATTTGGCTTCAAGCGATATCATAACTAAAATTTCTGCAGTTAATTTCTGCTTTGTAAAATAAAGTTATAAACTTTGACTTTTAATGGACTTCAATTAATCGGACACATTAATGAAGTTGCATTTCTTATAAATTTACTTGATAATTATAATTGAATCGTTTATTTCAGAAACAAGTTAAAAGCTGTGTTAATCCAATGGGGTTTAACTTGTTTCTGAAATAAACGATTCAATTTTAAAACCTCACAACTTGGGTTAAAGTAGTAAGAAAGGGATTTTTTGAAAGGCATCATAGTTAAGGGATTTTCTTCTACCATATACACCATATATACCTTCTAGTAGAGACAAGCTTCTCTACTAGAAGCTAAATTAATTGCCTTTCTTCCCTCAGTAGAGGAAGTACAATCGAAACACTAGCTTCCTACATATACCATCCTACATAAATACTTTTTTAGGTACTTACGTATTATCCCATTTACTGTTCAGTGGCTGTCTAATTCAGTGGTACATCAATAGAAAAGTCAATGAGAATTGATAACGTTTTTGATTAAGCGGCACGGTTGACAGTATAATATGTAAGAACTTTTTTTGATATGCCAGGCACAAGCCCAAAATAATCTGATAAGTTGTCTAAAACAGTTAAAAATATATCAACTGTCAATAAAGTTAAGGACCTTGAAAATTTATACATATTTACAATGATATTTTAGTCAAATTAAATCATTACAATAAGAAAATGAAGTTAAACAAAACATTTCATACCTGGTTTTTCTAAATCCAATTCAGTTGTGGACAAACAACATCTGGGATTGACAATTACAACTGCATAACTCCATGGAAAAAGGCTGAATCTCTGCCACTGGGAAACTACAAAGAAATATCAGGAGTTAATGTTTGCCATGTTATCCCTCCATTTAAAATAAAAATCTACTTATTTATAAAATTAAGTATGAAGTTTACACCAGTGGGGAAGAATGAGTTGCAAACAGGGGAAGAACTACACAAATTGATAAATGATTCAAATTTGAACCATTTCAAAAAATGGAATATTTCACAATCCTTTTTACAATATAACGTAAAATTGCCAAATTTAAGTAAAATTTTACCAACTAATTTTTTGATGGAATTTTTTTCAGCAATTTAGATCACCATCAGCTTCCGCTGTTTGCAACTCACACTGTTTAAAGGGAGGTGGAGTCGAAAGACCAGTTGTTTAAACTCTAATTCAAAGCAGGATTTTGTACTATATGAACAGAGGTACTTATAAGGTGCACATAAATTAGATCCAAGCAGCTAAGGCGAACAGTCACAAATAGCTGTAAACTGGTTTGGAGCTTGTATCACAGTGTAGGTGAAAAAGTTGTTTCCCATGAAATTTCAAGGAGACCCCCATCGCCAAAAACACTTTTGAACACAGCGAAGGCGAAATGGCTGTAAACTGTTTTGGCACTTGTATCGCAGTGTAGGTGAAAAGTTGTTTCAATTGAAATTTCAAGGAGACCCCCCCATCGCCCAAAATACTTTCAAACACAGTGAAATGGCTGTTTGGCACTTGTATCACAGTGTTGGTGGAAAAGTCGCTTCCCATGAAATTTCAAGGAGACCCCCCAATTCCAAAAATACTTTTGAATACAGCGAAGGCGAGTAGCCGCATTTGCGACTGTTGGCCTTCGCCGCTAGGCCAGTTTATGGCCACCATTAGATGCCATTTATACAAGCCGAGAGTTTTTTGATACATTGTCCAAAACATTCGACAGGCTAATAACATGTACCAAAATATATTATAAACCAGAGTTTCTCAAACTGTGGGTCGCGACCCACTGGTGGGTCGCCAGTCAGTTTTTGGTGGGTCGCGAGAAGATTTTTAATTTTTTCACAAACAGTGTTATTGACTTTTGAATTATCAAACTATTAGTTGAACTTTAGAAATTATCAAATTACCATACTATAGTAAAAATAATAAAAATTTGAGAAAAAACTACACTACTTGGAGAATGTGCCGATCATGCAAATCTAGTCGGTTATTCAAATAAGATTTGAAAAAAATATTTAGTGTTTCTCCCCATCCACACTGGGGGGGTCAATGCAAATTTTAAGAATTTTCTTGGCAAATGATGCAACTGATGTAATTTATCCCATATTGCTAAAAAACAAGTTAAAACATGTTTTTAAGGGTCAAATTTTAAAAATTTTCTCTGGGGGAGTACCCCCAGACCCCCCTTTTTACTGTAGGGATCATTGTTAGAACACAATTAAACGATTTCATACCCTTGTAACTAAATAGTTGGTGAACACCCCCCAGTCAGAGAAGTTAAAATTCTGTGGGGAGGGGGCATGAGATAATTATCTCAGTTCAGTTAATTATAAATAACTGAAGCTGGTGGGTCGCGTTAGATTTTGTTTCTCAAAAGTGGGTCGCGATGTTAAAAAGTTTGAGAACCCCTGTTATAAACCATTACCAATGAAATACAATTTGCAAGATATTCGCTCCCTTAATTTAAAAAAGTACCACAATAACATTGAACTTCATGTGAAATTAAATACACAGAATCTATTTTAAAACGTTAGGGGAAGACAGATGACTGTTAAAGGGAAATAAGCATTTTGCACAAAACAAATCAAATACCTTCCCTTATTGAAACCATTAGTAAAACTGAGCAATTAAAATTGTATGTTTTTTGTGTTTTGGGTACTTCAGGATAAGCTGGGCACAAATCTCGCTAAAAATGTATAAAAGAACCACTTCTAGTTCAAGTATCTTGATTATTTTTGGCAATATCCAATTACCCTTAAGACTTGCACTCAGCTAATCCTAAAGTACATTGATTTGTTTTTGAAACTTGTATTATTTGGTCATATGGTACAATAAGGAAGTTGCATGTGTCAGATTTTCAAAAACAAACAAGTGTTCCTTATGGTTTTTTGTATGGTAAAATGAAATATCTAGTCAGTTTTTTAAAAAAATGTACAGGTAATTAAATATTTTAATTTAAAAGTCGCGAAAAAAACACGTGACTGAAAACGTTTATTGTTTAAACTATAAGATGACGTCAACAAAAATACCATCAACTCCATTGCTTTACAACAATGTTAATGTTTAGTATAAGATGACGTCACTTCCAAACTCTTGGTGTTTTAGTGCGCTTTTAAAAAGGGGATTTTTGTTAATTTTTTTGACGATCAAAAAATTTCTCGATCGGCCTCAAATTTTGGGTAGTTGCTTATTTTTGTAAGAGGAATCGATTAATCGATGAATGAAATGAATTATAAATCACTATATTTATTTTTGGTGTAACTGTATTTTATTTTAAAAGCATGTTTAAATACAATTAAATTTTTTAAAATATCAAAATAATCTAGAATGTAAACAATCAACGCCCCCCCCCAGCGGACCGCTGTAAAATTATCAAACGTTGACCGGTCCGTGGTGGTAAAAAGGTTGGGGACCACTGCCCTATAATACAAGCCGAGAGTTTTTGATACATTGTCCAAAACATTCGACAGGCTAATAACAAGTACCAAAATATTTTATAAACCATTACCAATAAAATACAATTTGCAAGATATTAGCTCCATTTAAAAAAGTACCACGTAAAAAGTATCCATTATATTAGTAAAAAGTATCCATTATTTAAAAAAGTACCACGATAATATTGAACTTCATGTGAAATTAAATACACGGAATCTATTTAAAAAACGTTAAGGGAAGACAGATGACTGTTAAAGGGAAATGAGCATTTTGCACAAAACAAAATCAAATACCTTCCCTTATTGAAACCATTAGTAAAACTGAGCAATTAAAAATGTATATTTTTTGTGTTTTGGGTACTTAAGGATAAGCTTGGCACAAATCTCACTAAAAATGTATGAAAGAACCACTTCTAGTTCAAGTATCTTGATTATTTTTGGCAATATCCAATTACCCTTAGGACTTCCACTCAGCTAATCATAAAGTACATTACATTTATTTGTTTTTGAAACTTGTATTATTTGGTCATATGGTACAATTGTTTACATTGGTTTGAAGGCTTTGAGATACACAAAAGCAGTTAAATAAGAGCATATATAATATAAAGTACCTGGGAAGATTGGCTGGATGCTAGAATCCCCGCAGGGAATTTTCCCTTCTTATGTAACAGATGAGTCGTTGTTAATAATTAATAGGGTTTAGTTTTGTCCACGTCGGTGGTCGATTCCGCTCTCCGTGCACACATCTTTCTCTTCAGATACATCAGATTCAAGGCCTAAAATGAACAAAACATGAATATCTACGACACAATCAGCTTCGGCTACCCGATTCAACAATAAGAGTTCAAATAAGAAAAAAAACATCCTGTGTGTTGTGATCTTACTAAGCTGTAAGTTTAACTTGGAAGTTTTATATAACGAAGGATACAGGATACAAATTTAAAAATTTAAAACGACACAGGTTTTTAGACTGCTCCAACTGTATGAGCTATAGAAAAGAAACAGAAGTAAACGCTTTTAAAGATATGGAATAAATCAGCTGCGATGTTAAACATTTCATAAAAAAGTAGAAAGAAAGATATTATATTCACTCACTTGATTTATTTCAAACAGATTTATTCGATGATCGACGAGGAGAGGAAAACTTCGATGGGCCTAGTCGCAGCAGCCATGTTTACCAATTTCGACGGTTTTGATTGGCTGATTTCGGGGCGCTCCTAAAAAAACTCCAACCGGCGCGATTCTCTGGGCTCCTTGCGTCGATCGCACACGCGCGTATGGTCTCGAGCCTGCCATTGGTTGAGGAGGCGAAATAGCGTGGCGCCCCACAACGACGTTTGTGGCGGGCGATGTCGCGCGATTCCGATGGGGATTTTTCGGATTTCCTCCCCCCAATCGCGCGTAGCGCGCGCGCCCTGATCGCATGGAATACGCGTCATGTAATACCAGCTTTAAAGCAAAGGGAGCTCAGTGGGGGGTGGGGGAGCGACGCATTCCTTTCCTCCTCGACAGTGCGACGCAGTGTTCTCGGACTGGCCATGCGGGCATTTGGGCAAATGCCCGGTGGGCCGCTACTCATCGAGGGCCGTTTGTGGGCCGCCTACAACCAAAATATTTTACAGTGGTATGAATGAAAAAGATCCTGTAAAAAGAAATCCGCACTCCGCAGGAATTGCCAACTAGCGGCCCACGAATTCTTTTTGTGCGGCCACCAAACCCCTTAATTTACCAGCAATTAAATTCATTAATGATAGCATAAATTACTTAATTCAAAAACATGTTATACTTATTATTTTTAATACTTTTATAAACGAATTTTATAATGGTTTCATCTTTAAAAATTCTACAGCATAAAAGGAGCGAACCTTTTCGGATGTCACCGAAAAGTGTCCCAAATGAGTTAAAACAGTACTTTTAAGAGTAAAATTTACAAAGTTTTTCTGGGGGAGGACCCCCAGACCCCCCTTTCTATTTTCAGCTACATCATCCACAAATTCTTTTAATATTAAGTTCGTCAAGTTGGAAATTCTTTTTACCCACTGAATTTACCAACAAAGAATTAAAAGTCTATATGAGTTTATTACGTATCCAATTAAGGACTTCAAGATTGATTTTAGACTATTTCTTAGGGGTCAATTTTCAAAAGAATTTCTTGGTGGAGGTACCATGATTCCCCCCCCCCCGAAATTTTCAATTCTATGAAGTTATATTTTCCATAAAAATTATGCGGTGGGCCGATTCAGACTTAAAATGCCCGGACCGAAATTTCTTCCCAGTCCGGCGCCCTGAACATGTCCCAGGGGCGGATCCAGGATTTTCTTTTGGGGGGGGCACCACTAAAATTTTAGTCCTACCTGGCACACGGCAGTAACAAAACTTTTGCTTCGAGGGGGGTTGATTCAACGTTAATTCTAAGATACCCCAAACGAGTATATTTATGCGTTAAATTTTTTAATCACCTAAAAGTAATATACTGTGGTTCTACTGGTGTTTTCTATCTGAATTTACTCAAATATGGAATCTAAAAGATAAAATCTCGAATTCTAGAGGTAAATATTTCTATGAGATTTGCAATAGCAATGATTTAATATTCCTAAACGGCATATTACCAGGAGACTCTGAGGGAAACTTTACATACATCTCAACGAACGGGGCAAGTATTGTTGATTACACAATTGTGTCTAAGGCAATATTTGACTTATACGTCAGCGATTTCTCCGTTAACTCTGTGTTAGGTTCTGATCATTTACCAATCACAACAACTTTTATATTTGAAAACTTAAGTCCTAGACCTTCAAACAATCATCAGAGAAGAATCGTGAGTAAATCTTTTTGGAGATCAGATGTTTCGGACAAATTCAATTTAGACGTAAATAAAAAATTTGAAACAGATGAGAGTAATGACCCCGAAGACGTTATCTCAAAAATTACTAAAGCTAAGGAAAACAACTTAATTAGTACCTTTTCACCAAAATTAAACCCTAAGTTTGTCCCCCAGAATGGTTGGTACGATAGGGAATGCTTTCGGTTAAAATCTACAGTTAGGAAATCTTTGGGAAGGGTAATGAAAAATTATTGTGATCATATTGAAACTTATAGAAATCTACGTAACCAGTATAAAGCATTATGCAGAAATAAAAAGCATATGTATTTCACCAAAATTCAAGAAGAAATGTTAAACTGCAGAGACTCTCAGACATTTTGGAATATTATACGGAAATTCAAACGTAAGAAACCGATTATGTCATCAAATATATCTAACAATATTTGGCTAGACCACTTCTCAGAATTGTTTAGGGACCAACGACTAAATAATTACTCCGACCCCTTAATAAACTTATCAATAGACGAGATTAGTGTGACGTTTTTTGTTTTGTTTGGAAACGTAAATTCAGTCTGTGATTGGTTCCGTGAACTGTACAGACAGTACGGATCCGTATGTAACCAATCACGGATCGAATCAACGTTTCCAAACAAAACAAAAAACGTCATCACTAATCTCGTCTATTAATGACAGTTTTGACCCATTTCTAGATGCAATTATTTCTTTGTCTGAGGTAAACAATGTGTTACATAAACTTAAAAATAATAAAAGTCCGGGCTATGATAACCTCAAACCAGAATTTTTCAAATATTTAAATCCAACTGCAGTCCAATTCCTCACTGATGCGTTCAATAACATATTACTAACTGAACGCTATCCCGCCAACTGGATCGAAATTCTCATTCAGCCTATCTTTAAGAAAGGTGACCCCAACAATCCAGGTAATTACAGACCTATATCTTTAATTCCCGTCATCAGTAAGATATTTACCTCAATTTTAAACAATAGACTTAACGAATGGCTGAAAAATAGGAATTTACTGCATGAAGAACAGGCAGGTTTTAGAAAGGGTTATAGCTGCTTAGACCAGGCTTTTATTTTAAACTCAATCATTCAGGATAAACTACGAAAAAAGCGAGGTAAACTTTACGCTGCCTTTATTGATTGATCTTAAATCCGCTTTTGATAGCATAAACCACTCCCTTTTATGGCACATTCTTCGGAAACTTTCACTCAGTTCAAAATTTGTAAGCATTTTGAAAGATATGTATAACAAAGCTACAGCAAGAGTGAGAACAGCTACAGGATCGTCTGAAATCTTTAACATAGAAACAGGAGTGTTACAGGGAGAAATTCTTTCCCCAATTTTATTTAATTTATTTTTAAACAATTTGATTGATCGATTAAATGATTCTAAAATTCCTGATATATACATATCCTCAACAAACTTTCTTCTTCTTATATTACTTTATGCTGACGATGCAGTTATCCTAGCCGACTCTCCTATTAATCATCAGAAAAAATTAAATATCCTGGAAAATTTTTGCGCTGATTTTCTTTTGACAGTTAACATAAGCAAAACGAAAATTATGATTTTCCGGAAAGGGGGAAAGCTGGCTAGGTCGGATGTATTTTTTTATCAGAACACAAAACTCGAAATTGTTAAGGAATACGTATATTTGGGAATTCCTTTTTCTTCTACAGGTAAATTTAATAGTGCCAGACCTTATTTCACTTCCAAGGCAATAGCGGCAATCAATGCATCTTGGTCAATATTTACAGGATCACGGGCTAACTCGACCAAAGCATGGTTTCAACTATTTGAGTCATTAATTCAGTCTGTGTTCATATATGAATCTCCGATCTGGTCCATAAACTATATCTTCGACTTGGAAAAAATCTTTTGTATTTTTGTTAAAAAAACTATTTTTACTTTCCAGATATACTCCTGGTTACATTCTAAGGTTAGAGTTAGGACAACCCCCAATATCAGTTACTGTAGTCAAAATAATTTTGAAATTTTGGATCAAAATTCTTAAATTACCAAATGACAGATATATAAAAATTTGCTATAACAAACTACTTCTAAACGCACAATTTTCTAGCAATACAGAATTTAACTGGGTTTTATCTATAAAAAAATCCTTGATAATCTAGGTTATAGTTTCATTTTTGTCTCGCAGGACCCTTATATAGCCTCTTATTTTCTTCCCCTGGTGTTACTATCTCTCCGAGATCAGACCCTTCAAAATGACCTGTCTCGAATGGAAAATAGTACTAACTTTCCCCATTATAAAATCTTAAACAGCGCCTCCCCTGAAACCTATATTGAATCACCCTTAAATATAACCATTAAAAGATTTATCTTTAAACTACGTTTTAATCAAAGCCGAATTTTCTACAAAAACGAAATTTTTGAAATTTTTCCTTCTAACCCTTGCTTTTTCTGTAATAATGAAGAAAATGAGACTTGGAATCATATATTCAACACTATATTCAACACACAGCACGGTAGAAGTCCGTTTTTTTCGTCCGCAGACTGTCGTTTTGGAAACGGCTATAGGAAACCAGTTTTCGCACGCAAAAAACGAACTTTAACAGGATCTCAAGCGTTTAATATTGATGATTTTTAAGTGAAACTTTAGACTTAAGGGTTTACAATTATTATCTTTCAGATTATAAAATCAAAAGAGATTATTTCGAAATACAAAATGAGGTTTGGGCAGAATTTTCACATTTTTTTGTGGTTTTTTACCTTTTTTAATAATAAAACAAATTTTAAAGTGAAGACTTTTGAGAAAATTTTAAAGATCATATTAAACCACAATTTTTGAGACCATAATTAAATTTCTACCAATAGCAGTTTTTCTACAAATTGAATTTTTCAATAATTTTTTTGGGGTGTCGCTCCATTTTTAACTCCCTGGGATTTGGTCTGGGACCCCCGAATCCTATGTGATTTTGACTCGTCTAGATGTCTTCTATCCCCCTAGAAGTGTGACCCATTATTTATGGGACACCCTGTATATTTGTGTATATCAGAGTTGGGCAAAAATTAGTTCTGAAACTAAAACTAAAAACTAAAACTAAATTAGTTCCGAACTGGAACTAAAAACTGAAACTATTAGTTTCAGTTCGACTTTCGAAACTAACTTTTGGAACTGAATTAGTTTTAGTTTCAACTGTTAAACTAAAACTAATTTAGTTCCAAAAGTTAGTTTCGAAGTTGCGAATAAAAACTAAAGTAGTTTCATCTTTTATTCGTAGTTTCGGAACTAAAAATGAAACTAAATTTTTTCCCTCGCGTTATTACTGATTTGAAGGGATGTGTGTTTGTGTGTGTTTCAACGAAATATGGGTGCTGCTGCTGGGTGCGAGCAAGTTCTTTTTTTCAGGGTCGTAGAAGAATAGATTCAAGTTTGCTACCCTCCCCACCTTTTTGAGTTGAACATCAAACGTTTTCAGAAACGTATCGAAGAATTGAGGGTGATGAGTCATTCATTACGTCTCGACGTTGGGTCGCGTTCTGGCGTATTCTCTATATCTATCTCTACATCACTGAAACAAGTGTTGCTTGAATCGTTTGCTTCTCCGATGAGAACAAGCTCATTTCTACGACTCACAAGTGAATGTTCAGATTCGGAAGTTTCAGGGGCGAATTCACGATCACTTACCCGATCACGGTCCATGTCTGAAACGTACCGCAGTCCTGATCAAGAGAAAAGTGGGACTGTCATGAAAATTGATTTAAAGCATGACAAATTGACACAAAAGGTGGTGACCAGTTTGGGTTTAAAATGTACTGACGTTTATTCGACACACATAATTAGCACTTAGCCGACATACAGTACAGGGATCTCGTTTGAGTAGAGGGAGACATCCGTAGGCAGATCCCAACACACTCAAAAATACATTCTAAAAATTCATTATAAAAAAGTAGAAAAGAGTAGATTTCGTCAATATCAACGACCCTTTGAACCTCCAGATTGTAGGACCCAGGCCAGGACCCACCTCTTCGACTGCTACTGTCCTCGTCTTCCGCCCTCGTCAACCAAGCTGTCCATTTATTTTATTTTACATAATTTCATTTTTGTTAGGATTGGTCCCGTTAGAATCAAAGTTTTCAGTCATGATATTATTAATTTTACTTCCGAACACATCCACTTCAAAGCTTCAAATTAGTAAAAAACGCGAGGAATAAAATTTAGTTTCATTTTTAGTTCCGAAACTACGAATAAAAGATGAAACTACTTTAGTTTTTATTCGCAACTTCGAAACTAACTTTTGGAACTAAATTAGTTTTAGTTTCAACTTGAAACTAAAACTAATTTAGTTCCAAAAATTAGTTTCGAAAGTCGAACTAAACACTAAATTAGTTTTTAGTTTCAATTTCGAAACTAAAAACTAATTAGTTTTTAGTTTCAACTTTAGTTCAACTAAATTTTTATTCGAATAATTCCAACTCTGGTGTATATTTACGTTCATCTTTCATAGTTTTAATGTTCAATGATAGTGTTAATTTATTTCCTCATTTGTACTTTTTGTTCCTTTATTTTTGCTACTTTGTAAACGGGCACAAGCCCATTACAATAAAGTCTTGTCTATGTTTATGTCTATGTCTACTGTGGTTCTGGGGATCACCCCAGAAAAATTTTGAAAATTTGTCTCTAAAAGTAGTGTTTCAGCTCAATATTTTGAGAACCTTTGGGTTACATCAAAAGAGAACAGCTCCTTTTAATCCACAAAATTTTGATGAAACTAAATTATAAATGGACGTCTAAATTGCTAGGAGGGTTGGGGGGGGGTCTTCCCCGGAAATTTTTTTTATAATAATTTGAAATTTTTTAAAAAACACCCGAAGGAAAGCGGCATAATTTTCAAAGGAAAAACAATGTTAACAGGCTTCAAGGTTTTGAGGGGGGTTTGGGGGTTCTCTCCTGAGAAAATTTTTGAAATTTTGCCTCTAAAAAGTGCTGTCTTAATTTTGAGACTCTTCAGGTTGGACCCGAAAAGGAATTCTCCTTGTAAGTTGCAGAATTCTTAAGAGATAAAACAATACATAAATACTGATGTCAAAATTACGGACTTGGCTAAAAACTTTCGGATACGGCCTTGACCTAGAAAGCTACGATACCCTCAAAAACTTTTGTTTTAAATTTTACTTTGAAAAATGATATTTACTAATTATAAATATACAGCATTATTTTCACAGTATTTAAAAGACCCTGGTATAAACAAACAAATTGGTTAATATTTTCCAACGGGTCATTTTGTAGGATTTTGTATGATTCAAAATAAGGTAAAAACATTTAAAAACACAGTATTTTGATGAAATAAACCTGAAAAGTTTAAATCTGACGCCCCCCTAATAAAAAAAATTATAGAATTTAGGGTAAAGGGTAGGGTCATTAGTTAATATTAAAAGTAATTTTAAGTATATAGTAAACCCAATATTAATAAACTTAAGCAACATAAGCAACAAATTTGTTAAACTCGGGACTTAGTGGCCCCCTAATATACTTCCAAATAAAAATATTTATTCCTACACATTGATATGCCTATAGAACATGTTTTTTTTCTTCTTGTTTTGTTCTCATTCCATACGGAAAAAACTGATAAGGGGACATCAATAAATTACGTGAGGTGTTTTTTCCAAAATCTGGACCCCCCTCCCCCCTTGGTGAGATTTAGTGAGATTTTGCTGGACCCCCCACGTGAGATTTACCTACAACGTTTAAAAATAATTTTCTATCCTATTCGTTTGCATTTTGTGCTTCACAGCACCAAAAACTTTTCTATGTTTAATGATGTGGGGGTTTATTAATGATCTTTTTCCGAAAAAGGACATTATTCCGCCTAAAAATCGCCACAGTATCTTATCTGAGGGTATTATTCCTTTCTCAATTCATTACCTTTCGTTTAATTTCAAACTTAATAAAATGAGTAAAAAAATAATTTTTAAAAAACGCTTTTATTGAAGTGTTCTAAAAGGTCAAAAATAATTTTTTCGGTTTGACAAATAATTTATCGGGAAGTAGAAAATAACTTTTTGGTAAGTAAAAAAACTGATTTTCTAATCACTAAAAATAAAAGCGTGGGCACTAGTAATTTTTTAAATTTAAATTTTTTTACAGGACAGTAACAGTAACATCCCTGACGAACGGGGATTCGAACCCCAGACGTACGGCTTTGCAGTTAGATGCTCTTACCACTAGGCCATTACGTCGGCATTTATGTATAACTTTATATAAATAAAAATACCTAATAGAGAATTTAAAGTGAATCCATCCCACTCAAAACTCATGAATGAGAAATTTGTAAATTTAACCTCATAGAACATACAACAAAGAAGTTAGAATAAATAGTGAATTAAGAATTACTAGCGCCCACGCTTTTATTTTTAGTGATTATAGAAAATCAGTTTTTTTACTTACCAAAAAGTTATTTTCTACTTCCCGATAAATTATTTGTCAAACCGAAAAAATTATTTTTGACCTTTTAGAACACTTCAATAAAAGCGTTTTTTAAAAAATCTTTTTTTTACTTATTTTATTTTCTACTTTTTAGTCATGGTATTTTTTAACAAAAACTCACAAGAAAAAATGTATTTATTTAAACCATATTTAATGTTATGTTAGGATGGAATTTTAGTTTAATGTATAACAAAAATTTTTCACATATCTGACAAAGTAGAACAATCCTCTGACGACTCAGCAGGACAATCAACTCCAAAGCTAATTAAAACCTATTTAATATTGCTGGGTACGTTATAATTACAGAGCTGAGCGTGAAAATCCCTCGCACAAAGAATATACCTCGCATCGCTCACTCGCCGATGAAATCCATCGATATCAAAAAGATTCACAATAAAAAGAAAGCATTCAACAAAATAAAAAAAACAATCGTAAAAAACTCAGAATTAGTGTGTGTGTATCAAGGAGCAAACAGTACCATCCAGTCTTTTCAGTAGTCAATAAATTATAGAAGTACGTACATATTTTTCTTATCTCACCATTCCTTGGGATGGGACACCTATTTTCGGCGATTTCTCGCTCTTCTGGCGATTTCTTTCTCGAGGTTATTATCTTAAATCGCTAATTATCTTAATTGTTAATTGGAAGGTAAGAAATCACGTTTTGAAGATTGAATATTGTAGTGATATACCTAATATATTATCTTACAGGTTTTGGGAGCCATTGGCTTCACGGAAGTGTCTCAAATTTGAATTAAACGGATAACTAAAAACACTCGTTAATTACCTTAATTACGGAGGTTTTGACTAGTTGATTATTTAATATTGCATTTTCTTCGGGTTTACACCATGGTGCAAAGTTTCAGAACTTTATATCGTTTGGAAGTGCCTGAAATTTTATGTACAAGACTTTGTAAAATAAAAAAGTGGTTAATCGTCTGTAATTATCGTAATTACTGGGCAATTCTCGTTTTGACTTTTGAATATGATGAAGTTATGCCTTATAAACAATTGTGCACGGTTTAGGGAGAATAGCCCCTTCGGAAAGGTCTCAAATTCTGGTTTTTCTGTTAATTAAAAATACTCGTTAATTAACTTAATCCTTTGGTTGTTTGACTAGATAATGGTTGGATATTGGAGTGTCATGAGGGTTACACCGATGTGTAAAGTTTCGGGGCCCTGACATATCGGGAAATCCCGAAAATCGAGTTTTAAAATTCCACCTGTAAAACGCCGCCAAAAGCAAGTAGAATAAAAGCGTTTAAAAAGTTGACGTGAGATATGTTGACGTTGAAGGATTTGGTCACCGACACATTTTTATCACTAACTTAAGCTACTTTTAAGCAGCCCATTTAATGGGCTGCTTAAAAGTAGCTTAAGTTAGTGATAAAAATGTTCACCAGCAATACCAGTTGGTGACCATATCATTCAACTTCTTTTCAATAGACTTAAGCAGCCCACTTTCGGAGCTTTAAGGGGGTCTGGGGGTCACCCCCAGAAATTTTGATTTTAAGCACGAAAAATGTGCCAATTGCCTGCAAATATGTCTTTTTAAGCAGTGTATTTTTTAGTCCTCTGGGGGGGGGCACGTGCCCCCGTGCCCCCCCTGGATCCGCTACTGGCATGTCCTTCTGCACTGCAATCTACATACAAACTGCAGATCTGCATTTAGAGGGGATTTGAATAGCATTTTCAAAGGCTGGCCACCTGTTTATTCCAGTCTGGTTAAGAAGTTTGAGACTTTTATTCTGTTTTCTAATTTTGTCCATAGTTTAAATTTTCAGATTTTAATTCAATTTTCTTTTACTTACGTTCGTAAGCCTCGTGGCATACTGCGTGGTACACGAGGAGATTTATGTTTTTTTTTAAAGACCCTTATTTGCAAACTTTAAAAATTTACACACAAAAAAATTTTATTTATAAAATTTTTTAAAGATATGAAAAATTACATATTTTTGTTCCATTTGAAGCCAATCCGGAGGCAAAAAGAATTATTATAATGGAATAGTATTTCACACATGTTAGTTTGAGACCATTTGGCACCTTTTTCTTGCTGTGCCCGATAGAGTTTGTAAATTTTTTTTCGCCATAGGAAAATGACCCACCCTAGTACACATGCAAAAAATTATACAATAATTATTTTTAAAAACTAAAAATTTTATTGCACTTTAAAGTAAGGATAATTAAACGAAATATTTGGCACTTTTACATATTTTCCCTCTAAATTGAAGAATTATTTTTTTTTACAAAAAGAAAACAGCTTCAGAAATATTGAACATCTAAGTTTTTGATGAGGAAAACAATTGTAGTAATGAAGAGTATATAATATATTGCACATTGACATACTTCACATAATATAATAAGTTAGAAAAAGTCCAACCAATATTTTAACTGTCAGGTTTTATTCCAAAGGAAAGTGAACCAACAGCTCGCTTATTAACACCTGAAACTGATGGTTGGGGAACTTTTAATACGATATTATCTTTTAGTACGAATTTTGAATAGGGCGTATCACGAAAAACTTTTTTTCGAAATTCAAAACGGCATACTGAAAAAAATTTGCCTTAGGGGTCACATATTCACCATGAAAAATTTCAGCCCGATCAAAAAATGTTTAGGTCCCCCTGAATTACATTTTACATTTTTCTGTCATAACATTTTTTGGCAACAGCTTTGCTTCTGTGTGTTGACGTTTTTGCTGCTCTTGAAAATTTCAAAGTTTTTACTAAATATTTAACTAAAATTCCAAGTTATTTATATAAAAACATATGTTAAGATACTGAGTTCATGTAATATAATTAAATTTTGCTTCTAATTATGTCGAAAACATCATGCAAAGCGTGTAACGAACCTATCCTGGTTGAGTCTGAGTCTCTGAAGTGCGTTCTTGTCTCGGCAGCTTTCATTTTATGTGCGGCGGTTTTAGGTATCGGGCGGTGCAGAGGCATCGTTTAGAAAGCTTTCTCCAGCTAAAAAATCAAAGTGGTCTTGTGTTCCTTGTCTTATTGAAATCATTCCCAAAACGAGAAGCAATTCATATAACCAACCTTCAGATTCCGGGATTCTTCATAATGTGAATCAACAATACATTGACCTCAAATCATTCATGTCTTCTAAATCAACGATCTTGCTTCCTCCATCGAGTTTAATAATTCCATGGTACAGGATTCAAAGAGTAAGATCCAGGATCTTCAGACTTTGAATGAAAAACTAAAGACAAGTAATGTTGGTCTAATCCAAGAGAACTTAGAGATGAAGAAAGAACTAAAAGAATTAAAAAATGATGTAATCGAGCTAAAACAGTATTCTCGAAGATCGAACTTCGAGATAACGCACCTTCCTGAACCTGAATCTGGACATGAGAATATTCTAAATGTTATCTCAAGAATTGATGAAGTTACAGATCTTAATATAGTAGAGAATTTGGTTGTAGCCCATAGAGTACCTAGTTTTAATAAGGACAACCCGAAGCCTGTTATTGTACAAGTGAAATCCAGTGACATTCGTGACATCTTATTGAGAAAACTACGATCCCTTAGACTAACGGCCTGCAAAATCAACCCGAGATTTTCCGATACTCCTATTTTCTTTAATGAGCATTTGACACCTGAGCTTAAGAAATTGTTTTTTCATGCTAGAAAATTTAAAGATGCTCAGGGGTATAGGTTTTGTTGGGTGCGTAGCGGAAAGATTTTCTTGCGTAAAGACAAATCATCCTCTGTATTACGTGTAAAATCCTTAGACGATCTAATCATTCCAGCCTCCGATTGATCAAATTGATGTAACTGATCCTGATTGTTTGATAATTGATGATTTTGTTAATTTTATTAGTTCCGTTCCAGTCAACTGTAAGTCTAATTTTATAATTTTGCATTTAAATATTCGTAGTTTACGCTCAAATTTTGATAATTTCCATTTCCCTAATCTCAAATTATTCTCATTTGGTATCTGTTATAATCAGCGTTAGAAATTGGGAAAAAAATCCACTGGTCCTGCGGACCAGTGCTTACCCAATCTTACTGGTCCGCAACAAAAATTACTGGTCCGACAGATCAAAAAGGACAAGTTTAAATCTAATATAATAAAGTAAAGTGTGGGTATGTTTGTCTTTTATACAAATCCACAGTTTTCTTCCGATCTGCACCAAACTTGGTATACCTACGTAAAAAAACTCAGAAAAAAACATAGGCTATGTTTCGAAAACTTCAACTGACCCCTTGACCCTTTTTATGGTCATTTTGCTGAAATAGCTTTATTTCTCCTCAACAAGAGATCTGCTCACCCCATTGTTACAAAAAATAAGTAATGCAAAATAACAAGTTTTTAAAAGAAAGACTAGATATGAGTATATTTAAAAATTATAACAATAATCTAAAAAAAAATAAATGAAATTTAAAATTTAAAAACTGGTAATTAAGTATATTTTAAAACATTTTTATTTGAAAGTTCATCTAGCTTTTAAATAAAAAGTGTCATGGAATGACATTGTTGTTAAAATAGTCTCCATGGAAACGAAAATGCAAATAAAAAACAATCATTTATTGTTGCTTCAAGAAAGTTGATTTACAAAAAAAAAAAACAATTGAAAATGTTAAAGCGATTTCAACCAGAAAGATAGATTTTTTCATAAATTGCAAAATGGAATACGCTTTTGTTATTGGATAATTTCACAGAAAAAGTTAATTATAATCCTGTATGATTAATCAAGGGTTATAAATGGGCATATTTTAAGTAATTTCGGGAGATTTGTTTTTAATTTTTTTAATGGGGATCATGAGGTTAAATGTAAAAATCGTTCAAGTATTATAATGCTTGACAACTGGATGGATTTTAATACCTTTCACCTGGTAAAATAAGGTATAAAATTGCAAATTTAAAAAAGAAATCCTAAAGCTATAACTCCACCCGTGCAAGGCCGGGCATATCAGCTAGTATTATTATAAAGTAACTATTGCACTGAATGTGAGTACCAAATAGTAATGTTAAAAATTAATGCACATGCATGCAATAATAAGTTACAAGCTGTAAAAATAAAATTTATATAAAATGATTTATAAAATGAAATTATGAGAAATAAGCAATAGCTCTAAATAATCAAATAATTTTGAAAATATTTTGTTTATTAAATACTTTTCTTGATTGAATAATATTTCACTAACTGACAAAATCCATTCAAAGTCAACTGACAAATTCAAAAAATAAGAACTTTTCTTGAATTAATGATATTGCTCACAAATTAATACATAACTTAACTGGAGGGAGGGATATTTTTCACTACTGGTCCGACGGACCAGTAAATTTCTGATTCCACTGGTCCGAGCCGTTTTTTAGTTGTCCCGGACCAGCAATCCAGTACAATTTCGAACGCTGGTTATAATTCTCTCTAAAATATGGATATATAGTGATGAAATTTCCTTTTATTCTATTAAAACTTTGATTCATATTTTTGTTTCGCTTTAATCGCTCTGGTGGCATTGCTGTATTTGCTCGAAAATATTTGAATTTTACTGAAATTGCTGTCAATTTAGTATCTTCCTAATCAATTTTATTACATAGCAATGCATTAAATATTACTATTCTATCAGTTTATCGCTCTCACACATTTACCATTGATTTTTTTAATAATGAATTTAAAACTTTACTTTCAACTTTGAATCAATCTAATATAATAATTATGGGCGATTTAAATATAGATATCCTAAATGAGGATGATAATGACATAGTAGAATATCTGAATTGTTTATCACTATACGGTTTCCAAAGTTTAATAAATAATCCTACAAGAGTAAATAATATTTCTTCTACGTGTATTGATCATCTATTTATAAAATCTAACTTAAGTAATATAGTTTCTAAAATTTATATGAGTGATATTAGTGATCACTTCTTAACTATATGTAAAATGGGTATTCCTTCTAAAATTTACAACATTCCTGCTTTGAATTCTAAGTTTATTAATTATGCTAAATTATTTGAATACCTAATTGCATATAATTTCAAATGGAATAAAAGTGATAGCCTAGATCTACAATATCAAAAGTTAGTATTCTCCTTATTTAATATGCTTAATAATTTTAAATTCTCTGTAAATCCAAAACATATTAAGAAATACAGTAAACTCTCGTTAGTACGCCCCCGCTTAGTGCGACGTCCCGCATATTACGATGTTTTTCTCCGGTCCCTGGTACCAATAGGCCTTTTATCATTAAAAACTATCCGCTTATAGCGCCCCCGCTTATTACGACTTCCCGCATATATCGACGCTTTTCTCCAGTCCCCCGGAGAAAAATCCGGGTTATTGCGTCGTCGAGTTCCTTTCAAATAATGTATGAGCTACAGAACCGTTGAAAACGCGAGTAGAACGTAGAACAATATGGTAGAACTGGTTTTTCCCAACCGCTCCCCTTTTTCCCCGAATACCCCCCGTTGAGCCTTCAAAAACAAGGAGGACCAGTGCCTTGCAGGGCACGTGGGGTTGTCCTGTGACAAATCAGAACACTCCCTGAATTTCTTGGAAATGATCCCCTCTACTCCAATTCGACATCCGCATTCCGTAGCCTGAGATTCGATAGCCGTATTGAGGCAGTCCCTCTCAGTTATTGATAATGCTGAGGATATGCTAAAAAACTTAGGAAGAATGGAAACCTTCCTAATTCAGAATTATTTAAAAGAAAAACTGAAGCAACTTCTTATGGAAAATTGTTTAATCAGATAGAAAATTAAAAATACGAGATTGTGTGCACAAAGTGTAAAGATTGTAGATATATAGTATCAATTAAAGATGTAAAGGTAAGAATGTTTATTCTGTTTTTAGACATATGTAGTTTTTTTTTTTCGTTTCTATTTTAGTGATAAAATCCTGCTTAAAAAGGTTTCTAGGTAAGATTAGGTATTACGGGTTTTAGGTATATCGCCGAAACGGTGTTTTATGGAATTCCGTATATAGCGTCGTACCGCTTATAACGACGTTTTCACAAATCCCCTTGAACGTCGTACTAACGGGAGTTTACTATAAAAAATGTTGGATAAATGATAGTATACTCTCTTTAATTCGTAGAAAGGAAAAACTTTTTAAAAAAGTACGAAAATATCCTTTTGATGTTGTATATAAATTGGCTTATAAAACCACTGTCTCTGAACTTAAACGAATAATAAAGGTCACTAAATCTGAATTTTTTAAATTGTAACACTTCTAAACAAAGATAGAACCTAGTTAATGATATCTGTCAAATAAACAAACCTTCGAACTTACCTCAACTTTTTAGTGACTTGGTTACTGCCTATAAATTTATAGATCAATTTAACATTCAAACCCCTAATACTCATGCCATACAAAATTTTTCTAAGATCTATATTTCACCTTCTTTGGGTTCCTTTGTTCTCGATCCCTTTTGTGATCTTGATGTAATTAGTGTTTTAAACTCATTTTCTAATGTAAATTCTGCTGACTCAGATGGAATCAGTATAAAGATTTTAAGAGCTTTCGCTATAAATAATATTAGTTTTTTAACAAATTTCAAAAACCAATCATTGAATTCTTCATATTTTCCAAAGTATCTAAAAAATGCTACTATTACCCCTGTTTTTAAATCGGGTGATAAAAATTTATTCTCGAACTACCGTCCCATATCTATACTCCCAACTTTGGCAAAAGTAATAGATAGAGCTTTGTCAACTAGAATGTACAATTTTCTAATTAATTCAAGTTTCTTTGCAGAAAACCAATAGGGCTTCATAAAGGGTCGAAACACAGAACTAGCTCTTCTTGACTTCTCAAAATTTACTTATAATAGTATAGATAAAAATATGAAAACCGCAGCTGTTTTTTAGATATTTCTAAAGCATTCGATACAGTAAACCGCTCAATCTTAGCCATAAAGTTAGAAAACGCAGGTTTTAGAGGTCTAATGTTATAATGGTTCATTTCTTATCTTTCAAATAGAATGCAACGTGTTAAAATCCGAGAAACATTTAGTGATTACCATGTATCAAATTGTGCTGTCCCACAAGGTTCAATTCTGGGCCCTCTGTTACTTGTAATCTTCATAAACGACTTTTGTAAGTTAAATATATACGGAAAAATTATAACTTACGCGGATGACTCTTTTACTATATTCTTGTTTAAACTTAAATGAGTTAAAATTCCAGATAAAATCTGACATGATAGCAGTAAGAAAATGGTTTTCTTTTAATGACCTATCTTTAAACCTCACAAAAACAAAACTCATTCACTTTGGATTAATACAGACTAATAATGATTTGAATATAAAATTTCATCCCACGTCCTGCAACGGTTTAGATATAAATTGTAACTGCCTTTTACTTCAACAAGTAAAAAGTATCAAATATTTAGGTTTATTCATCGACTCAAATCTTAAATGGAAAACACATATAAAAGAATTAAGCAAAAAACTTCGTTTTGTTTTAATAAAATATCATCATCTTAAAAATAAAATTCAAATATCATTTTTATTCACTTTATATTATTCATTGTTTTATTCATTAATAAATTATGGTATAATAATATGGGGTGGCGAGTATAAAACCAATTTATTTCCTTTAATATCAATTCAAAATAAAATGTTTAAGTTATTAAATTATCCTCTTACTCCTAATTTTAAAAGTTTAAATCTTTTACCTATCCGCCGCATTGCTTTTTTCGTATTATTCTATTTTTATTTCGTAAAAAAGTTTATGCAATTTAAAAAATAATATATTAGATAGAAGACCAACAGTTATATATGAAATTCCTCATTTCCGTAAGGAAATTTTTCGAAAGCACTTTTTCTATATTGCACCTAAACTATACAATAAATTACCTTTAGATTTACAAATAATTCCTAATTAACTTTTAAACGCTTAAAAATTAAAAAAACTTTAAACTTTTAAACGCTTTTTATTTAAATTCCGAATAGAAATTGAAAATTTAGATGTTTTTTTCTCGATTTCCTAGAGTGAAGCAAAGTCTTTATTATTGTACTTGCTGTGTCATTTATTTTATTTTGTTTTCAAATATGTACAACTCTTTCCTTGTTTGATATTATTGAGTATTTTGTTTTGTTCTTTATATTTAAATTATTATGTATATCAATTTTATTTAGTAATCTATCTATCGTCTATACGGGTTCTTTCCCCTTGGCAATTAATATATTGTTCTTTTTTTTTGGTTGTTTGTATGTCTTATTGGTAACTGAATAAAGATTATTATTTATTATTATTATGAATTGGGTCAAAGTTTTGGAAATTGCCTCATTTTTCAATAAATTGACCGAAACCTCCAAGATAAAATTTTTATATAAAGTTCATAATTTTTCTAGGATAATCTACCACCAAACCTTATAGTTTTCAGTTGGTTTTATATTTTTACTACTCTTCGTTTAGAAGTAATAATTTTTTTAACAATACGAGATATTCGTGAAGTTGTTTTTCCTGCATTACTAAAGTTACCATAAATAAAGTTCTATCTACTCTAGAAAGTTGTAGTTTGTGTCATTTTAATATGTATTTTATTTTTTAACATATTTTGTGCCCTGTACAAATGATTTTGGTTTTGTTTTACCCGAAACGCCCTGTATAATTATAAAAATAGTACTAATTTTGATCGTTTACACTAATATTTTTTAAACTGCTATGATTCTTCTTTTTGTAAATGTGTTGGAATGTTTCTACTCTGTGAATGTTTCAACAATACTTTCTGAAACGAACTGAAGTAGCAAGCAGCTACGTGATTGTTACGTCACTATTACGTTTATGTCAAGCTGACTATATATGCCTTAGGTTTTTAATAAATTTTAGGATTTTGCTTTACCTTACTGCGCCTCTCTGCCTTATTTATTCTACCTCAGCCCTAGAGGTTATGGGCTACACACCAGAGAGAGGTAAAGATTGTTTTTGGAATTGAATGGATCAGATTTAATTGGATTTAAAAGATGGCAGGATCAGCTGGAATGATCTACAAGATCGAAGGAAGTTCTAAACAAGGACAACTATGAGACCTGGGTTATCCAGATGAAGGCTCTGATGATTAAGAATGATTCTTGGAAATACGTCACGGAAACTTGTCCTGAAGGAACTGACAAACAAGCTGAGAAGCAAGAATGGGAGACTGGTGATCAGAAGGCGATGTCGGATCTAATATTGAATATTCAACCAAAGGAACTGAAACAGATCAAGAACTGTGGAACAGCTAAAGAAATTTGGGAAAAGCTATCGGATATATTTAAGTCGACCGGTCCCGCAAGAAAAGCAACATTGATGAAGGATCTACTACACTTAAAGATGAAAGAAAACGAGAACGACGTCAGAAATCATCTCCGAGAATTCTTCGATCTCGTAGACAAATTGGGAGATCTTAAAATACACATCGATGACGAACTCCTAACAATCATGCTTTTATACAGGGTGATTCTGAAATGGTGTGACAAACTGGGTAGGGTAGGTAGAGTACATCAAGACGAACAAGAATAGGTATGGGGGTCGCAGTTACACCGTTAAAGAGCTAGGTCGTAATGTAGTGCGAGAGCGTTACAAAAGGACGTTTTGCCAAGGCCCGTTTAAAGAAAAAAAAACATAATGAAATGAAAAAATTTATTGCATGAGGTACAGCAGTATCCGTACTACTCACATCATAAATTTGATAGAAATTGGACCACTTGCTAAACCGTGGGGTGAGTTTTAAAACACGCAGTATTAATCTTCTAGCCAAAGAATGGAGTTCCATTAATGGTATTTAGAAAAATGATGATCGGGGAAGGAATTTTCAATGATCATACATTGATCATTGAAACTGTATGATCATTGAAAATTCCTTCCCCGATCATCATTTTTCTAAATAGCATTACACTAATGTAAAGGAACTCCATTCGTCGGCTAAAAGATTAATATTGCATGTTTTAAAACTCACTCTACGGTTTAGTAACTGGTCCAATTTCTATCAAATTTATGATGTAAGTAGTACGGATACTGCTGTACCTCATGCAATAAATTGTTTCATTTCATTATGTTTTTTTTTCGTTAAACGGGCCTTGGCAAAACGTCCTTTTGTAACGCTCTCGCACTACATTAGGACCTAGCTCTTTAACGGTGTAACTGCGACCCCCCTTTCTATACCAATTCTTGTTCGTCTTGATGTACTCTACCTACCCTACCCAGTTTGTCGCACCATTTCAGAATCACCCTGTATAGCCTACCACAGAACTTCGAGAACTTCAGGGTTGCGATTGAATCACGAGACGAATTACCAAAGCCTGATACCTTGAAGATCAAGACAATGAGGTATTCTCACGTTTCGAGATTCAATTTTATTAAAATAGTAGATAAAAAACCATGAAGAATGACGTTTACATGAAGTATTTTCGAAGCCTAGTTTCTGAAATATAAATTTTTAAAATTTCGTTTTTTGTTTGGGCTCGAAAACACTTTCGAATCACAAATCATGCGCTGTGAGGTCACATCCAATAGAAGCCCGTTTTCTGATCACGTGAAAGCAGCAAACACAATGGTTTTCATGCGCAGTGATGTCACATCCAATAGAAGCCCGTTTTCTGAGAACGTGACTTTTCTGACGTTTTGGCGAAAATAAAATTGAATTTTAAATTATTTAAAACACATTTTTGAACTTAAAAATCAGAAATTTGGGAGTTTTAAACCACAATGTAACAAAAAAGTATAAAATCAAGCAAATCCCTCACTCATGCAAATACCTCATTGAAGAGTTTGATGCCAGAAAAAATGGACCTTCAAATGAAGATTCAGGGTCTTATTTCGTCAACTTTTTTCGTCTTTCAAACAAAAAGTATAAACCGAGATCCAAATTCAGAGGATCAGCTAGATGGAAGCAAGACCGGAGAGTATATTTATAGTATATTTATGAAGTATATGCGGAGTACGTGCTCGTTAAATCTGTGGGTCCAAAAGTCCTGAGGTCGGTCATGGCGCAGTTTACCTTGGGTCCAGGTGTCTGGAGACTATTTCCCACCCCTTCAGATGCATGTCAAAATTGTGGTGGTGGCGATAGTTGGTGGCGGCATCTATCATCCGAGGCTTAAGTCGGACTCCTGCCTTTCATGGGCCTCACTTTCTCAGGAGCCGCACCCCCTTTGCCTTAAATCCTGTTATCTCTGCGGATGGAGCTTGGATATTCCAAGTGGCATAAGAAACAACAACAACAAGACCGGAGAAGTCCTAATCAAGGTGTTACTTGCTGGAACTGCAAAGAACCTGGACATAAGAGTAACAAGTGTCCAGTGGCGGCTCGTCCATAGGAGCACAGGAGCACGTGAACACCCACTGAAAAAGTGGAACAAAAATCGAATGTAAAGATAAATAAATATCAAAGGAAATATATTCTCAATTTCTTTTTTATGCTCAGAATTATTTTTCTCCCCCCCCTTCTTTACCCAATAAGAAAAATTTACTACCGGAAACGTGAAAGAATTCGAAAAAAGACTGAATTCTTATTTTTCTTTTCCTTTTAGCACGTGTGAGCGAAAAAAATATGAGAATCCGAAGAAACCCCGACTGGTTGCCGGAGATCATTTGAGCTTACGGCAACACGTAGGAGATCTCCGTTAGCACAGATTTAGTGTGCCGAGGCTTTCATTTTTTAAGCACAGCTTTCTTTTTTGACGTCTGATAGAAGTGATTTTATCGGCTAATTGGAAAGTACGAGTAAGAGCTCTCTTTAATTACAATTTAAATCTTTTCATCAAAATATTTTAATACTTTTGTTATTAATTAGGATGTTTTTTAAATGATAGCTTTAAGTAAAATTACCGTGTTTGAGTTAAAGCATCTGTATTTTTCTCAATTGCCGAGGGAAAAGTTGAAATAAATAACTTGAGACCAACACCTCATCTGACCATTGTCCAAGTTACAGAAAGAAAAGATAGGTACTTTAAAAAGAGAATTTAAAGAGTAAATTTATGACGTAAGTAAGTAAACTCCCGTTAGTACGACGTTCAAGGGGATTTGTAAAAACGTCGTTATAAGCGGTACGACGCTATATGCGGAATTCCATAAAACACCGTTTCGGCGATATACCTAAAACCCGTAATACCTAATCTTACCTAGAAACCTTTTTAAGCGGGATTTTGTCACTAAAATAGAAACGAAAAAGAACTACATTTTATGTCTAAAAACCAGGGCTGGCAAAAGGAGTAAAATGACTTTTCTGTGCTCTCTCCGGTACAAGGTTCAGTACTAAACAACAAGCACAATTGAGATCCGGAACAAAATCATTCACCAAAATAACATTTTCTTACACTCCAGGAACTTAAGACAACGCTTTATTTGGTGATAGCTTCACTCCGATGCTCAACTTAGTGAGAAAGATCGAGCTAACATTTTTCCGGAGATTTATCCAACGCAGCAGGTCGAGCTCGCTTCTATCCGGATATTTATCCAAAGCAGCTGACGAGTGTAATTTCGATCCAGTCGGAGCGGTGAGGTTGTTCGTAGTGTGTAATATCCATCCAGTCGGAGGCGTGAGGCTGTTCGTAGAGTGGAATAAAAATCCGGTGCAGGACTGATGGCTGTGAGACGAGTTCATATCGCTCCGGCTTAGAATTCGACGCCTTCAGGGAGTTTGATTTCACTCTTGGACAATATTCGAAGGTTTGGGTTGATTGTTATATAACTCCAAGATAAAAAATCAACAGTTGAGATGAGCTTTTATGAGATGAAACTTTATTCAGGAATGAAATTAAAAATTAAAGATTATGGTTCAATTTAGTTTTGATCCAAAGAGAAATCTAACTCTGACTTTGAGAAATATTTCGATCCACAACATCATTTAACCTTGTAGAGCTAGAAATATGTTTTGCTCGGGAATGAAATTTAATAGTAATAAGTGGTCGACCTTTACTTGAAGTATTCGATTCCGATTCGATTCCTTGGTATCGATTCCAAATTATTCGATTCCGGAATCGATTCCTTCATGGGTTCGATTCATTGGTATCGATTCCGGTATCAAATTTCGATTTCTTAATATCGATTCCAAAGTAGTCAATTCCGATTCGATTCCGGAATCGATTCCTTCATGGTTTCAATTTCTTGGTATCGATTCCTTCATGGGTTCGATTCCTTGGTTTCGATTCCAAATTATTCAATTACTTGGTATCGATTCCAAAGTATTCGATTCCGGAATCGATTTTTGATTCCAAAGTATTCGATTCCGGAATCGATTATCGAATCCAAAGTATTCGATTCCGGAATCGATTATTGATTCCAAAGTATTCGATTCCGGAATCGATTATCGATTCCACAGTATTCAATTCCGGAATCGATTATCGATTCCAAATTATTCGATTCCGGAATCGATTATCAATTCCATAGTATTCGATTCCGGAATCGATTATCGATTCCAAAGTATTCGATTCCGGAATCGATTATCGATTCCAAAGTATTCGATTCCGGAATCGATTATCAATTCCACAGTATTCAATTCCGGAATCGATTATCGATTCCAAATTATTCGATTCCGGAATCGATTATCGATTCCAAAGTATTCGATTACGATTCGATTCCGGAATGGATTCCTTCATGGGTTCGATTCCTTGGTATTGATTCCAAAGTTTTAATCAAAGTTTTAATCAAGTTTTAATCCAAAACTCTTTTAAAATGTCAAATTAAGCTTAATTTCAACATCGGAACTACAATTTACGATGGAAAATTCTAAAGTTTGTACCCAGAAATGAATTAAACTGTCGAAATATCTTTCATTTTAGTATTGAAACTAAAATAGACGATTGAAAAGCTTTAAATTTTCATTCGGATCTAAATTAAACCATTAAAAACCAATGAATTTTTTCCTGGAAACTTTATTCCACTCTTTAAAACAGCATCACAGCCTCCGACTGGAGGCAAAGACTCGGCCAGAAGCTCGGATGAATATCCGGATAAAAGTATTGCTCGACCAAAAAGCTCGGATGAGTATCCGGAGAAAAGTATGCTCGGCCAGCAGGTTGAAAAAGATCTCCGGATAAGATCGACACAGTGAAAGAGCCGCCGAGCTTTCTCCGGGAGGAAAATAAACTCATTCATCAGCCTCGAGTTTCGCTCCGGAGGGAAATTAAACGTAGACTTCAAATTTGGGTTTCATTGTGGATGAAACTAAAAGCTTTGAGTGAAGTTAAATTAGGTTCCGGATTAAATCTAAATATCAAAATTATGGTTGATTTAGCTCTGGAACAAAACTGCAATGCCGAGGAGCACGGAGTTTAGTTCAGGATTGAGCAAAATCTGTAAAAATCACAGGTTCCGGATATAATTTTACTCCTTTTGCCAGCCCTGCTAAAAACAGAATAAACATTCTTACCTTTACATCTTTAATTGATACTATACATCTACAATCTTTACACTTTGTATACACCGCAATCTCGTATTTTTAATTTTCTATCTGATTAAAAAAATTTCCATAAGAAGTTGCTTCAGTTTTTCCTTTAAATAATTCTGAATTAGGAAGGTTTCCATTCTTCCTTAGTTTATTAGCATATCCTCTGCATTATCAATAACTGGAGAGGGACTGCCTCAATACGGCACGGCTATCGAATCGCAGGCTATGGAATGCGGAAGTCGAATTGGAGTAGAGGGGATAATTTCCAAGAAATTCAGGGAGTGTTCTGATTTGTCACAAGACAACCCCACGTGCCCTGCAAGGCACTGGTCATCCTTGTTTTTGAAGGCTCAACAGGGGGCTATTTGGGGAAAAGGGGAGCGGTTGGGAAAAACCAGTTCTACCATATTGTTCTACTCATACATTATTTGAAAGGAACTCGACGACGCAATAACCGGGATTTTTCTCCGGGGGACTGGAGAAAAGCGTCGATATATGCGGGAAGTCGTAATAAGCGGGGGCGCTATAAGCGGATAGTTTTTAATGATAAAAGGCCTATCGGTACCAGGGACCCGAGAAAAACGTCGTAATATGCGGGACGTCGCACTAAGCGGGGGCGTACTAACGAGAGTTTACTGTAGATTAAATTAATGGAAATTTTATTTTTTTATATAATTGGTGTGAACACCCTATTAATTAACTCACGATCCGCCACTGCAAGTGTCCCTATACTACTCAGAAGCAGAAGCCAAATTCTTTTCAACTGGAAAGCAACTCGATTGAAACCAACGTAGAAGCAATGTAAAGGCAGCTTAAATTGGACTCTGGATCTTCAGGTCATTTTTTGAGAGACAAGTCTTGTTCAAATCATTGAGGGAATCTCAAATGATGAATTTAAAACTAGCCGATCACAGATATACAGAAATTAAAGGAACTGGAGACGCCAAAATCACGACAAGGATGAATGGTAAACTTAAATAAATAACTATTGAAGATGCAATGTTGGTTCCAAACGTGAGAAATAACCTACTGTCTGTTGCAAAAATTTGCGACAAAGGTTGGACTGTGAAATTTAGTAAATATTCCGTGACACTTAGAAATTCACAGAACGAAGTTATCTACGGAACACAAAGCAAGAACCTGTATTTTTTAGAAGATTTTGGACAAGATAGAACCAATCGGGAAAATCCGAGGGAATCTACATCCGTGGCAAGTTCTTCGCTGGATTCTAGAAGCAAAGCCGACTTCCTGAGGATGCACTCAAGATTTGGACATGCATCCGCTGAAAATTTATCCAGAGGAGTGAAGAACGGCGCAATGAAGGACCTAAAGGAACTACCAAGTGTACCAAAAGATTTTGTATGCGAGGTATGCATCGAAGGAAAACTGTGTCAATCATCCTTCCCGAATTCCCATGAGAGAAGTACAGAGAAGTTGGAGGCAATCCACACCGACCTTTGTGGACCAATCCACACGAAATCCAACGGTGGAGCCTCGTACTTCGTGACTTTCATCGACGAAAAAACAGATTGGACCGAGGTAAGATTTTTGAAACATAAAAGTGATACCTTTCTAGTTTTTAAAGAAGTTCAAAAACTTTTGGAAAGACATTCTGGGAAGAGAATTAAATTTATCCAATCGGATAGAGGCACTGAATATCTAGGAGAAAATTTCAATAATTACCTGAAGGATTTGGGAATTTCCCGAAGGTTATCCGTAAAACCTACCCCACAACAAAACGGTAGGGCAGAAAGGAAAAACCGAACTCTTCTTGACATTGCTAGATGCATGTTAATTGAATCTGGACTACCCGTAAAGTTTTGGGGCGAAGCCATAGCAACGGCTAACCATGTAAAGAACAGAACCCCTTCAAAATCGCTAGGAGGAAAACCCCATACTTACTTTGGTTTGGACGTGAACCTAATGTAGGGTATTTCAAAACTTTCGGATGTGACGCTTACGTGTGGAATAACTTGAAACCTAGGAAAAAGTTTGACCCTAGAGGTTTAAAAGGAATCTTTGTTGGATACCATGAACAATCAAAAGCGTTTAGAATATTTTTGGAAGATAGAAATATTGTGGAAGTAACCCGAAGTGTAAAGTTTATCGAAAAGAAAATTCCTGTAGAAAAGCAGGAGTACACAGAACTTGACCCCTATTGTGATGATGTTTTGAACGGCGATGCAATCACTCAAACTTTTATCATCCCCTTCCCTGTTGATAATGAAAAAATCCCGTCTAATGATGCATCAAGTGAATCTGAGGCCGATGTATCTGATGAACCTAGTGAACCAAAAAGAGCACCAGGTCGTCCTAAGACTGGAAAAGGGGCAGACCCAAAAAGGTATCAGTAGATAGAAAATGGGGGTTCTACGACATTGGGGCTCTGGGTCTCTGTCTGGACCGGTACTTTGGGGCTCTGTCTGGGCCGATACTTTGCGGAGTGTCTGGGTCGGTAATTTGCGGTTCTACCAATAAATTGGGGCTCCAACACTAAATTGGGACTCCACCACTAAAATAAAAAGTTAATTTACATCAATATATCTCCCAGGAGAGTTAGCCCAAGATATTCTTGGTTACCGAAGTACGCTTGGCAGAGCTTAACACAAATCCTGAATAAGTTTGATTTGGTAAGTTACCGGAAGCCTCTCCTTTGTACTTCATCCCCCCAACCCCCTAATTAAATATTTTAAAGTATTTTAAATTGAGGTCCCACCAACCACCCGACAAGCAAAGCTTGCCGCCTCAATTCATTAACGCGAACCATGACTCTGAATAATATGCATACAATTTGAAAGAAAATATAAAAATGTAACTTAAACGGAAAATGTGTCTGTCTGGGCCGATACTTTGCGGAGTGTCTGGGCCGGTAATTTGCGGTTCTACAAATAAATTGGGGCTCTACCACTAAATTGTGGTTCTGACTGTCTGGACAAGTACTTTGCGGCTGTCTGGCCAGGTATTTTAGGTAAAATGGGCAAAATGCGGCTGTCTGGCCATATATTTTGGGTAAAATGGGCAAAATGCGGCTGTCTGGGCATATACTTAGCAGATATGTTTGAGCAGGTACTTTGCGACTCTATCACTAAATTGGGGCTATAGGACTTTGCAGCTCTACCACTATATATTGGAGCTCTAAGACACACCAGCCAATCAGCAGAAAGCTAAATGATAGTTAAAATTATTTTACTGCATAAAATTATAAGGTCAATTAACAAACTGTAACCGCTGTTTAACTGTAAGTTGAACAAAATTAACAAATCGCAGCTCTTCCACTATATTGGGGCTCTAGAACACATGCAACAACAAGAAGCTAAATTGAGACTTTCTAAATTATTTTAATACAATATTAATTGATAGTTGAAGTTATTAACAAAGGTTAATTTACAGTTTAAAGCTATTTTACATAAAATTATAAGGTTAATGAACAAACTAACCGCTGTAATATATCACCTATTGAATGCCCATACTGGAATAAAAGACCAAGACAATCACAAACTCAAATGTAGAGTGCACTACTCACCTGTCATTGAGACTCCTTTAACAATGCACCGGCGAACCGCCCCCCTTGCCTTTCACAGAGCAATATGTGTGGCGATAACGGGGTAACCTCCTTTGGGATTGATAGCGATTGCATCTTTTCCAGCAATACCAAGGGGAGAGTATTGGGTTTTTCTGTAACATAATATATCCAGGGTATAACTGTAACTGTGTCTCATCTATTCTTCATGTTTATCATTCGTCTTTTGTTTACTAACTGCGCGCAATGTGATTGTCCTAGTCTTATAATAAATATGATAATCTGGAACTTTGGCCACCTGTACTTTATCGAGAAAAGGTCACAACAGATTTGGCGACGATGAAAAAAAAAGGAATGAAAGTTCGCTTATGAGTCATCCGGCTAAGGCAGAACTAACGGACTGCGCTTTTTCGATTTCGTTTTCTACCGGCTTCGAAAGTACTCTGACTAACTTTCTATCTTCAAAATGAATGCCGATCAGTTTAAGCAGTTTATGGCAGCATTTACGGAACAGCAACAGCTAATGATGTCGACTATGGAAAAATTCTTTTCTAAGGAACCTTCAAATACTTCTACTAGTTAAACGAACATTTCACCGTTCGAAAGCTACGATCCGAAGAAAGAAAAGTTTTCCTGTTACTTAGAGCGCTTCGATAATTATTGCAGTATGAAAGGTGTTTTAGATCCTGCAAAAATTGCTCAACTCCAGTGTGTTTCCATCGGCTCATCTCACTACAACAACCTGGCTGCATTCTTGGGTCCAGAAACCTGTCAAGACTCTTTCTCGTGATGATCTTGTGAAATACTTCAAACAAATGCTAATTCCTAAAAAGAATGTGGTTGTGTCTCAACATTATTTTCTAAGCATATATCAAGGCGAGCGCCAATCCATTTCTGATTTTGTGGCTGCCCTCCAGCGTGACTTAGTGGAATATGAATTTTCTATCAAGTGCGAATGTGAAAAAACTATCCAAATTGCTGATGTTTTCCTGAGAGCGCAATTCATTCGAGGTTTGCGAGATGATTGGGTGCGGGAACAAATTCTACAATCTGACACCACATCATTTGATGAAATCCTGTCTAAAGCGATAGCACTGGAAGCAGTGGCGGCTCGTGAGTTTATTAACAGGGTGTTCACGCCCTTTGTAATGAATTAAAATTTACACAAGAGCAAGAAAGAGAAGGGATGTTGGACGAATATATAAAGAAAACTTGTTTTCGAACAAATTTATTTATTTCAGGGGAGTTATTTTAAGTTTCCTAAATTTTTCACTGCATGCATTTTTATTTTTTTAAATATGTGTTTATTGGAAATAAGCAAAACTTATGATAAAGTAGGCCTTTATTTTTTATAATACCCCTAGCCTATAACATAATACCTCAAAAACAACTTTTATGCATGATGTCCACTCGTCTAATCTTTTACGAAGCAAAAAAATTTTTGACACTCATTAAAATCATGCATAATACTTAATCATAATTTTTTTAATTAGGAGCATGACAAGAGCACTGGGTCTGTCTACTCATAGTGCTTGTTATATATGCTTAATTGAACAATTGATTGTGAAAAATACAGGTGATGTGTAATTTTCAAGATCTGTAATTTTACTCCAACGTCACTTTAAAGAAATAACCAATAACAAAAGAATTAATTATTACAAATTAGCTGAAGTGAAAAGTTTAATGATACTTTCAAAAGGTTCTTATCTCGTTTTCCAATCCGGGGAAAAAGTCCAGACCACAAAAAAGCAAGCTTAACCTCAAAACCGTAAGCCTCGGCACAGAAAATCTGTGCGCACGGGGATCTCCAATGTGTTGCCGTAAGCCCAAATGTTCTCCGGCGAGAAGTCGAGGTTTCTTCCGACTCATTCAGTTTCTTCGCTCACACGTGCGTATAAGGAAAGAAAAATAAGAGTGTAGTATTCTCTTTATTTGATAAACACAAAACTTTTGCGTTTCCAGCAATATTTTTTTTGTTGACAGGTGAAAGGGGAGGGGTTGAAACTTGATTCTGAGTATGAAAAAGAAATTGAGAATGATTTATGTATTGTTTTCTTTTGTTATTTGAGTATATTTATATTTGGGTTTATTTTTACTTTTTCACTGGGTGTTCACGTGCTCCTGTGCTCCTATGGACGAGCCGCCACTGACTGGAAGCGTCAAAAATCGAAAGCAAAGAGCTTACTCAAAAGCCACAGAACCGGTTACCAAGATACGACACATTTGACACTAACAAAGTAGCACATTCCAGGAGTAAACCCAGACCACAACCCACCTATAAAGCCTTAGGTATCGAAAATCTGTGCATCAGATGCGGCAAGGACAACCACAGAGTCAAAGACTGTCGCTCTAACAAAAATAACCTCAAGTGTGACTTGTGTAAAAAAGTTGGGCATGTATCCCGAGTATGCATAATAACTCTCATGAAGGCCAAACCAAGTAAACCAAAAGTGCATGCTATCAAATCTTCAGAATTTCAAGAAAACTTCAACTTTAGTGTCAACAAAATAACGTATGGTCAACAGCAAGTTATAGACCTTTTCGACTTCCAGGACACAGATAAATACATAGCGACTGTATATCTCAATGGCAAATCTCAAAAATTCGAAATAGATACAGGTACCAAATTTTCATTACTATCAGAAAATGATTTTAACTGTTTGGATTTAAATTTACCTTTAAAAAAGTCAATGCTTGCTTTCCGCACACACTCTGGAAATGTTATTCACCCCAAGGGTAAAGTTGATGTTACTGTAACATTCAATAATAAAGAAATCTCAGGAGAACTACACATAGTTCCAAAAGGGTGCGCTGCACTGCTAGGCAGACAATGGATTCGTGCTTTGGGTATTGAACTTCAACAACTTGATTCTAGTATCTCGTGCATCTCAGCTCAATCACCAGTGCAACACTTAAGTGATTTCAAGTCTATTTTGGATGAATTCGCACCACTTTTTGAAGATAGAGTTGGGTGCGTCCCTGGTTTTAAAGCAGCGTTTCTCAACCGGGGTTCCGCGGAACCCTGGGGTTCCGCGAGGCTTCTTCAGGGGCCTAACCGCGATCGTGTCGCCTATAGTTGCTATCCACAATAGGTGATATGGAGTAGGCGAAAACCATCTCTTTTCTTAGGCGATACGTGCTTTTGGCCCGACCGCGAACCGGTTATCCACAAGGAATTTCTGAAGCACTTCGCTTTCGTGTGGAGAAGGGAGCTGGCCAATCAAAAGAGAGCAGCCTATTCGAAAACAGTGTAGCCATCCGCGCGATCCGATTGCTTTAACACTTTTTGTGGCCCGTTTTAATAGTTTTAAAAAATCTAAAACAGCTATTTATTACCAAAATAAGTCCTCAGACATTAATATATTACGAAAGTAAAGGACATCTAGTGCCTTACTTGTACTACTTGTGTTACTAGTAATTACTTGTGAAGTTTCTTAACAGATGGCAGCACAAAGGAATCTATGTGGAAACGATTGATTGAGCGGCTCATGAGATTTCATAGTTTGCGTTTCGTGTAGGTTCCAGCCATAATGATTAATGAAAAAGAGACTTCACATTAACTATCCAACTATTATCGACCAGACGCCTTGAGGTAAACAAAACACTACACCGCATCACTCCTCTACCCAAAGTAAACCGTGCGCATACATAGATAAATAGTTCTCACACAAAATACTTTAAAAAGTACAATAGAAGATTTTTAAGTATACTATAAAGTATGATAAGGTTAAAAACTTAAAAATAACGCCATAATGGAATAAAATAGTAGCGAAAAAAACAATACATAACGTAAAGGACACTATGGACAAGAGCTTGGGGATAGCTCCCGATGTATCCCTTCGTAGGCGAAAGCGAAGAGGCAGTAGCCGATAGTTCTCTAACTAAGCGAATGCTTCGCGGTATGACCATTTGCCTAACTGTCGTTATGTGACGTCACGAGTTCGCCTAGACTGGTATCCTCTACCAGGCGATACGATCGCGGTTAGGCCCAAGGGTTCCGCGAGGGATCCAAAAATCTCTTTTTTGTTGTTCTGGTTTAAATTTTAGAATAACCCTCTAAATAAATTAGGCATCAGCCAGCCAATGTGAGCAAGTGTTTTTCCATTGAACATTTTCTTCTGTAGCCCTTGGGTGTTCTACGAAGAGTGTGAAAAGAAGATTAACACTAGTTTGAAGGGGAATTCCAAAATTAATTTCTGAGGAAGGACCCCTGCCCCCCTTGAAATTTTGGCGCTAATTATATTTTTCCCCTTGAAAATTCTGTGTTTTACAAGTAACTGTTCTTTTCAGATGTAACCCAAAAGGTTCTTAAAATACACTGAAACTCTACTTAAAGTGGCAAATTTCGAAAAATTTCTAGGGAAAACTCCCAAACCTTCTATCTAACATTTTGACGTCTGTTATACAGCTTTTTCCTCTTGAGCATTCTGCTGTCTTAAGAATCTTTTCTCCTTGGGTGTTCCACAAAAAGTTTGAAAAAGGAGATAAAACACTAGTTTAAAGGGTATTTTTAAAAATAAATTCTGGGGAAGGACAAAATAGAAAGAAAAAATATTGTTGCATGGCAGTGGCGTATATAAGGGTGGCCGAGGGGGCCCTGTGCCCTCCCCCGAAATTTGGACTAGGCATATCAAAATACGTTAAGACCCTGTTATTTAGGGTCAATTTTTTAAAAAATTTCTGGGGGAGGGCCCCCAAGCCCCCCTTTAGTACATGGAATTGTATTATTTTCAATTTCTTATAATACTTTCATGAAAATTGAAATCCTACCTAAAAATGCAAATCCAAAATTTGGACTAAATGTACCCAAAACGAGTTAAAACCTAGTTTTTAGGGAGGGATTTCTAAAAATTTTCTGGGGGAGTACCCCCAAACCCCCCTTCTTACTCGGAACTTTATTAATCAAAATTTGTATTACATTAAGTTCTCATGGATGCAAATTTCATATAAAAATGCATTAAAAAGCTACGTTAAACCTATTTTATATATTTTTCGAGGTGTTGAGTAATAATTTTGGACCCCTACCGAAATAAATTTCTATACAGGGTGTCCCATAAATAATGGATCACACTTCTAGGGTGGATAGTAGACACCTAGACGAGTCAGAATCACATAGGGTTTGGGGGTCCCAGACCAAATCCCAAGGAGTTAAAAATGGAGCGACACCCTAAAACAATTATTGAAAAATTCAATTTGTAGAAGATCTACTATTGGTAAAAACTTAATCATGGTCTCAAATTTTGTGGTTTAATATGATTTTTAAAATTATGCTGAAAGTTTTCACTTTAAAATTTTTTTACTACGAAATCAAGTCTAAAAACCGCAAAAAATTGTGAAAAATCTGCCAAAACTTTATTTTGTATTTGGAAATCCTTTCTTTTGATTTGATTATCTGAAAGATCATAGTTGAAAACCCTTAAGTCCAAAGTTTCACGTAAATACCATCAATATTAAACGCTTGAGATCCTGTTAAAGTTTGTTTTTTGAGTGCGAAAACAGCTCCAGAAAACGAACGTTCAGGGAGAATCTACGAGTTACGGATAGATAATCGCGAACTTTCTTTTCTCTCCCAGTTTGGCGAAACATGCCAAGCTCCTACAGATCGCCAAGAAAGCTTGGGCGATTTGTTGTTGGCGAAAGTTGGCGAGGAATCTCGTATCGAAAATAATGGTGAGAAATTTAGCGCGCATCAATCCGTAATTTGTAGATTCTCCCTGAACGTTTGTTTTCTGGATCTGTTTTCGAACGCAAAAAACAAACTTTAATAGGATCTCAAGCGTTTAATATTGATGGTATTTACGTGAAACTTTGGACTTAAGGGTTTTCAACTATGATCTTTCAGATTACCAAATTAAAAGAAAGGATTTCCAAATACAAAGTAAAGTTTTGACTGATTTTTCACAATTTTTTGTGGTTTTTTGACTTTTTTTCGTAGTAAAAAAATTTTAAGGTTAAAACTTTTAGCATAATTTTAAAGATCATATCAAACCACAAAATTTGAGACCATGATTACGTTTTTACCAATAGTAGTTATTCTACACATTGAATTTTTCAATATTTGTTTTGGGGTGTCGCTCCAGTTTTAGCTCCCTGGGATTTGGTCTGGGACCCCCAAACCCTATGTGATTCTGACTCGTCTAGGTGTGTACTATCACCCCTAGAAGTGTGACCCAACATTTATGGGACACCCTGTATATATATATATATATATATATATATATATATATATATATATATATATATATATATATATATATATATATATATATATATATATATATATATATATATATATATATATATATATATATATATATACATACAGTCGAATCCGCTTAATGTGATCACGGTTAATGTTATCAATCGGATAATGTTATCGAAATCGACAGGTCCCGATCATTCCTATTTAATTTAATGTAAAATACACCGTTTAATGTGATCAACTATGAATCATCACTCCGCTTAATATTATCAAAATTTGTCCATATCCCCTTTAAAACGACCTCTTTTGAGTTCGAGTTTCATTTTGTAGGTCAATTTTTACAAGTGAACATGTGCTCCATGAGAACATCTGGCGCTTCTTTTTTCGGAAACTCAGTATGAGTGAGTAAGAAAAATAAAACCTTCCCCATATTATATTGAAAGAAAACGGTTATAGGGGGGGGGTCCGAATCCATACTTGTGATTCGTTAAAGAAACACCAAGATCCACGCTTTGCAGATGTTTCTAATAAGAGATTTTGATTTCCCTTGTTTACTGGAATTCAGATTATGTTATAAATAAGTGGTTTATTGGAGTGGAAGGCTATACTGGAGTTGAAAAAAGAGAGACCTTTCTATAAAAATACAAAGTAAGCGATTATTTTAATTTTATTAACTGAACTACTCTTATATCTCCCCTTAAAATTTTACCTAGTGTAAAAATAGAGTTTTGAATACATTTATTACGATTACATTATTTTGAGTTTAAAGCAAACAATCTAGCTACACTGTTTGCTGTTTTTATATGAGATCGCTTATTGTTATCGATCGGATAATGTTATCAGTTTAGTCTCGGACAATTGCGATCACATTAAGCGGACTCGACTGTATATATATATATATATATATATATATACAGTCGAATACTTTTTACTTTTTACGTACATAATTTTTTACTTATATATATATATATATATATATATATATATATATATATATATATATATATATATATATATATATATATATATATATATATATATATATATATATATATATATATATATATATATATATATATATATATATATATATATATATATATATATATATATATATATATATATATATATATATATATATATATATATATATATAAGTTATACAGTTATATATATATATATATATATATATAAGTTATACAGTTATATATATATATATACAGTTAAGTTGAATTTACGTAGTTTTTATGTCTTAAGACGCTCCTCACGAGGCGAAAATGGAAAAATTTTATTTTTATGATTTAAGTAAATGACTAAAAGTATTCTTAGTTCATTAAGTTGAAAATTTCTCATTTTCGCCTCGTGAGGAGCGTTTTAAGACGTAAAATCTACGTAAATTCAACCTATTTGAGCGTGCGTTTTAGGGATTTTATTCAAGATATTTTTCTGCTTAAGGTGTCTTTTCCTATTAAATCGATGATGCTCTACAACTTAGTCATTGACTTTTTTCACGTACCTCAAATAGTTTTAAAAATAAAAATTATAACTCCTAAAGTTTCCGCTAGAGGGTTTGAAAGTTGTCTCATCGGATAGGGCATGGTCACTTTACTATACCTAGACCCCACTTTCATGACTATATCTATAGGGGTTCAAAAGTTAAAGGGGTTGGGCCATATATATATATATATATATATATATATATATATATATATATATATATATATATATATATATATATATATATATCCCTTGGTATTGCTGGAAAAGATGCAATCGCTATCAATCCCAACGGAGGTTACCCCGTTATCGCCACACATATTGCTCTGTGAAAGGCAAGGGGGGCGGTTCGCCGGTGCATTGTTAAAGGAGTCTCAATGGCAGGTGAGTAGTGCACTCTACATTTGAGTTTGTGATTGTCTTGGTCTTTTATTCCAGTATGGGCATTCGATAGGTGATATATTACAGCGGTTAGTTTGTTCATTAACCTTATAATTTTATGTAAAATAGCTTAAAACTGTAAATTAACCTTTGTTAATAACTTCAACTATCAATTAATATTGTATTAAAATAATTTAGATAGTCTCATTTTAGCTTCTTGTTGTTGCATGTGTTCTAGAGCCCCAGTATAGTGGAAGAGCTGCGATTTGCTAATTTTGTTCAACTTACAGTTAAACAGCGGTTACAGTTTGTTAATTAACCTTATAATTTTAAGCAGTAAAATAATTTTAACTATCATTTAGCTTTCTGCTGATTGGCTGGCGTGTCTTAGAGCTCCAATATATAGTGGTAGAGTTGCAAAGTCCTAGAGCCCCAATTTAGTCATACCTGCTCAAACATATCTGCAAAGTCTATGCCCAGACAGCCGCCTTTTGCCCATTTTACCCAAAGTATCTGGCCAGACAGCCGCATTTTGCCCATTTTACCTAAAGTACCTGACCAGACAGCCGCAAAGTACTTGTCCAGACAGTCAGAACCACAATTTAGTGGTAGAGCCCCAATTTATTGGTAGAACCGCAAATTACCGGCCCAGACACTCCGCAAAGTATCGGCCCAGACAGACACATTTTCCGTTTAAGTTACATTTTTATATTTTCTTTCAAATTGTATGCATATTATTCAGAGTCATGGTTCGCGTTAATGAATTGAGGCGGCAAGCTTTGCTTGTCGGGTGGTTGGTGGGACCTCAATTTAAAATACTTTAAAATATTTAATTAGGGGGTTGGGGGGATGAAGTACAAAGGAGAGGCTTCCGGTAACTTACCAAATCAAACTTATTCAGGATTTGTGTTAAGCTCTGCCAAGCGTACTTCGGTAACCAAGAATATCTTGGGCTAACTCTCCTGGGAGATATATTGATGTAAATTAACTTTTTATTTTAGTGGTGGAGTCCCAATTTAGTGTTGGAGCCCCAATTTATTGGTAGAACCGCAAATTACCAACCCAGACACTCCGCAAAGTATCGGCCCAGACAGAGCCCCAAAGTACCGGTCCAGACAGAGCCCCAGAGCCCCAATGTCGTAGAACCCCCATTTTCTATCTACTGGTATACAAAACTGTACCAAAAGGGCAAAGTAACTCTAATGACGTTGTTGACAAATGGAGGACTCAGAATTAAAATGGACCAAGTCCGCTTTTTGTCATTTTTGAGTTAGCAACGCTATAACATGCACCAACTATGTAAAATTTCAAAGCAATAGTGAATCAAGTCCTAGTTCTGATAATATCCGCTTAGCAGCAGCAAGTTCTGTTGCGTTAACATGTAATTTTGCTATGAAGCTTTAACTTTAAACGTCTGTAGCTCAAAAGTAGCTAAAGTGGACTTGGTTCATTTCTATTCTGAACCCTCCAAATATCTTGAATATAACTATAATAATATGTATAGTGTTGATACTTGTGAATCTGATTCAATTTTTGATGTTTTTGAATGTATGCTCGGAAATGAGTCAATATCACTGGAGCCCCTTCAATCAAAGGATTCATATCTTTGGATTAAGGCTATAGCTTCGGAATGTAGAAACGTAATCAAAAACGACACTTTTGACATTATGGATGCTCCTGAGGATGTTGAATCACTTTCTAATATTGTTGGAAGTAGATTTATTTTAAGGAATAAGAATGACTCGAGTGGTAACGAAATTAAAAAGGCTAGATTAATAGCTCAGGGATTGAGTCAAACTCCAAATGTTAATTATTTTCAAAATCAAACTTACTCGCTTGTATCTAGATTAAGTTCTATACGTTTATTAACTGCTTTAGCATCTAAACTTAAACTCAAAATCCATCAGTTTGACGTTACGACGGCTTATTTGAATGGTATTTTAGAAGAAAAGGTACTAATGAGGCTACCAAAACATTTTGATTTGGGTTTAGAGGTTTTACTTGATTGAAAATGAACCTGATCAGGTGTTGTGCTAAGCTAAGCTAATTTTAGATAGTATAGTAAAAGGTAACAAAGTTTGTTTACTAAAAAATCCTTGTATGGACTGAAACAAAGTGGGAGATGCTGGTACGTTAAATTAAAGAAATTAATGTTGGACTTTGGATTTGAAAATACTTGTACTGATCCTTGTATCTTTTTTTGAAACAGTATAATCAAATGTCTGTCTTGTCTATATATGTTGATGATCTTTTACTCATTAGTGAAGACTCTGAATTGGTTAGTAAGCTTTTGGAGTATCTTTCAAGTTCTTTAGAGGTGAAGTACTCTGGCGAAGCCAACTTCTGTTTGGGTATAGAATTTCAGAATGTTAATAATGGTCTAATAACCTTGTCATAACAAAGTACATAAGGGAGTTGCTGGAAAGATTTAACATGACCGATTGCAATACAGTGAAAACTTCGATGGAAGTAAAATTAAATCTTGTAAAAGCTGAAAGCCCTGACGAATATTTTCCTTATAAGGAATTAATTAGAAGTCTTAACTATCTTTCGGTATGCACCAGACCTGAAATAACCTATATAAATGTCTTTTAGTGTGTTTTCCTTTTGTATTTCATTGTGTTTTACCCATGTAATTGGACACCGTCTGTTTGGGATACTAATAAAGAAATATGAATTTATTAAAAGAAATTTATCCATAAAAATGCTCAAGATCCTCAGATAACAGTACCATAATAATTTAACTCTTATATGTTTACTAATAATTCTAGCTATTCTAATTAAATGGAAATTATTTGATTTATCCTTTTTTAAGACAATTTTTTTCGTACAGAGTGAAAATTCTAACTACAAAGGACAAGAAAAACTAACAAAAAAGGACAATATTAAAAATTACAAATAAAATAACATTTATTTTACATAATTACCAAGTATTTCTATATTAAGTTTTAAGGGATACATACACTTACTTATATTACATACATACATTTTTATTACTTTATTTATGAAGAAGAACCTGAGAAATCCCATTTGTTTCTAACTTGGGAAGGAATTTCCTGTCCAATAACCTGGATTTAATTAATACATCCCTATTTACCCACTAACACGAAGGGAAACTTCAGAATGACTTCCTTCACAATTCTTTTAGCTGCTTGGGTGTGCAACATATAAAAAATCGAAAAAAAAATCACACCATGGCAAATTTATTTCAATTTATTTATTAAAATTCTCCAAAAATCAAAACAATAATCTAGACATGTGATAATAGTTAATTGGTTACATTTGAGTGATAACGCTTGTTTTTTTTACAGTTTCAGTGATGAGTTGGCCCACCATTCTCAGGTCTCTGTTTTTGGACTTCCACATCCTTTATATCTGGCATCCTGTCGAATCTCCCGCGGGATAAAGCAATGGTGAGTAGCTTTCGATTTTCTCCAGTTGAATATAAATTGAATTTTTTCAACGAGCAGTTCAAAGTTCAAAAGGGATCCGATTCACCCCGTTTTTCGGTATACAGGGTGTCCCATAAATGTTGGATCACACTTCTAGGGGGATAGTAGACACCTAGACGAGTCAGAATCACATAGGATATGGGGGTCCCAGATCAAATCCGAGGAAGTTAAAAATGGAGCGACACCCCATAAAAGTTATTGAAAAATTTAATTTTTAGAAATACTAAGTTAAATGTGGATATAGTGGACACTGTACCAATAGTGGCCACCTAGCTGATTCATTTTAAATAGAACGAGTTAGAGGCATCAAACAGCGTCAAAATTCATAGGCATAGTAGATTGTGCAATCAGGTTAGCTGGTAAATTACCACCGATACCGACGATTTTCCGATGAAAAACGAAAGAAAAGGTTTCGAAAGGAGTCGGCCCGAGCTGTTGAAGACATTGAATTTGTGGGTATAGTTTGGAATTATAGTGTTGAAATTTGGAAATGATTATTGATTTTGGTATGGGGAGGTTTTTAAGGAGTGTGTCTCAAATTAATATGGAATTGGATAGCATTATAAGTGTGATGAGTAGTTTCGTTTTTGGTGAAGTGGTTATGATGGTTTTATTTTGTTTCGTTCGAGATTTTTTTTTTCGGTTTGTGTTGTCTTTCTAAAAAGAGATCGAGGAATTTCGTTTTTTGCTCTCGAGGGAGTTCGCTGTTGTTTTGTTGGTTGACTTTTTTTGGAGTGTGTATTTTACTGAATTAGTCTGAGGCCTGCAGAATGGCATTTCTATCGGGGAATAAGATAGAGGATGTGAGAAATTTAGCTGTAGAATATGGGGGAAATCCTGGGGTAGAGTTGAAGATCCCAGAGTTGGAAAAAATAATTTTGGAAAGTAGTAATTTCGATGAGGAAGACGCAAAAGAAATTTTAAGGGTTATCATCGAAGAGAGGGAGGAAAGGGAAGAAAGAAGTAGAAAAGAAGATGCAGAAGAGGAAGAAATGAAGAGAAACGAAGATGCAGAAGAGGAAGAAAGAAAGAGAAAAGAAGAAATCGAAGAAAGAAGTAGAAAAGAAGATGCAGAAGAGGAAGAAATGAAGAGAAACGAAGATGCAGAAGAGGAAGAAAGAAAGAGAAAAGAAGAAATCGAAGAAAGAAGTAGAAAAGAAGATGCAGAAGAGGAAGAAATGAAGAGAAAAGAAGATGCAGAAGAGGAAGAAAGAAAGAGAAAAGAAGAAATCGAAGAAAGAAGGTGGCAAGATGAAATCACGGAAAGAAGGAGAAGGTGGCAAGAAGAAATTAAGGAGAGAAGGAGACAAGAAGAAATCGAAGATAGAAAGAGACAGTTGGAATTTGAGAAAATGGAATTTGAAGAACAGAAAAGGGAGAAGGAGAAACAGTTGGAATTAGAAATGGAGAAAAGAAAGAAGGAGAGGCAGTGGGAATTCGAAAGGTTAAAAATAATATTCCCAGAATTGTTAGAGAAGTATAAGATTGTGCCTTAAAAAGACCTATCTTACAGAAGTTCTTTGGAGCCAGATACCCATTACTTTCAAGATAAGAACTTTCCACCAGCAAACAAGACCAGTATCCACCGTCAGGAAGCCGACCGGAGAAGGGGATTGTTCAGATGCTTCGAGTGTCAGGAGGAAGGGCATTTGAGAAGGAATTGTCCGAAGTTAAGACGCTCTTGCAGAAATAACCGTAAGGCCTGGACGGGACGGAAAGATCTTGCCAGAATTTATGTAAATGTGGAAAATTCACGTTTGGAAAAGACAGTAGACGATGCAGAAAGAAGACTTCAGAAGGCAGTGTTTGAAACAGGGAAATCAGTGGAGACAAAGCTGGTCACCCCTGGAGACTATCATATAGTGACAGGGGCGGATTTAAAAATGTGCCGCCTATAGGCTGAAACAAAATTTGCCGCCGATATGATATAATATCTTACAAAACTAAACAGAGGAGTCGTTTCAGTTTTTGGTTGGGGGGGGCAAAGAATTTAAGTGGGTTTTTTGTACATGCCGTGCCTTGACTTTCTCTTATTTTTTGGGGAGGTGGAAAGGGCGAATCCAGGATTTGGTTTTGGAGGGGCTAAGAATTTTCATAATCCAATTTAATCTTCTTGATGATCTTAATATGGATAAGACCACTAAAAGGGGGGGTCTGGGGGTCCTCCCCCAGAAATTTCTTTGGAAATTTAAGTAAAAAAACACTTTTTCAACTCGTTTTGGAACGCCTAATCCAAATTTCGGATATAGATTTTAGGGAAGAATTTTTGCGTTTCGACGAACTTAATATAAAGTAAAGTTGTAATAATAGAGTTACAAGTGTGAAAATTTGACCTTAAAATAACAGGGTTTTAACTCATTTGGGTGCATAAAATGTCATATCATATAAAAATTAGATTTTTCATTTGGGGAGGGGCTTAAGCCCCCTAGCCCCCCTGGATCCGCTAGTGAGGGGCGTTCTGACTGAACGTCTTAAGGTACCGAATGTATTTATATGTGAAGTGTTAGATCACTTAAAAAAATAATATTTTACACGAAATCTTTCAATTTTACAATGTGAGCTCGAAGTAAAAATGGGGGGGGGGGTCTGGGGGACACCCCCAGAAAAGTTTTGAAAACTAACCTCTTAAAGCAGTGTTTCAGCTCATTTTGAGACCCTTAACATTCCTTGAAAACCACAGAATTTTCTAGGTGGAAAATTTATAAAAAAATTTCAAACGGAGGTCCTCCCCTAGATCCCTAGATAATGTTTTTGGAAATACCCCCCCAAACTAGTGTTTATCTACTTTTCAAACTCTATGGAGAGAGCACCAAAAGGGAAAAGCTTCTTGTAGACTGCATAATTTTCAAGGAAACAGCACTGTACCAAAATTTGAGAGGGGGTTTTGGGGGTTCTCCCCCAGAATTTTTTTTGAAATTTGCCCATAAAGTAGTGTTTTAGCTTATTTTGAGACCCTTTGGGTAACAAAGAGAACAGTTCCTTGTAAACCACTGAATTGCTTTTCTGAAAAGACGTTTTCTGTCTTTCCAGAGCTTATGTTTAGTGTTTCCTTTCTCTTCTCCTCTTTTATTCAGAAAAAAAGTCTGACGTCAAAAATTTGCCTCCTACTAAAATTTGCCGCCGTAGGCTATAGCCTAGCTAGCCTATTTAGATATCCGCTACTGCCAGGAAGTGATCAGTGAGCTATGTGCCCTTGATTGGTTTTTCGAGGGTTTGGAAAGAGAGGATTTTTTGGGTTTGCTCATTTTGAGTTCTGATTTGATCTCTTTTATTAATTTTTCTAAAAAAAATATACTTTTAAAAATTTGAAAAAAGTTCGTTGATTTTTAGGTTCTCTTTCTTGGGCGCTAGGCCTTTCCGAGGAACGAGGCCGTCGGCGGTCGCCAACACCGCTGACTCCTAGCTCCGCTACTGTGTATTTCCTTAAAATTATCTTTTGAACGATGTATCACACTAAGGGGTGTGATCCATATTTCGAAGTGTTGGGTCAGACGTGCTCGTTCTAATTGTCACTTTCTAACGCCCATGGCTCCTTTTCAGGGTATTTTTTACGTGATTCTTTAAGTGTTTTAAGAGTTCTTCAAGAATCTGGTTACTTCTAAGCTCTATAACAGTAATTTATAAAGAAATCTGCGAAAAACCGTCTTGGAAAACCAAACAATGAATTGAATTTTTTGAATCACTAAGTGTGAACTTAATAGATTCACAGCTATTCAATGTTTAAGTTAGCAAGTGTTAGGCTTAACGCGCCATGAGGGCCCTCTTCCCGCCAAACTCTTGAAAACTAAACATCTAAAATGCCCTTTCATAATTTCAAAATTACCAGTATGCTTCCAAATTTTCCAGTATATTTGAAAACTAGTATGAAACTGTCTAGTATGGTTTAATACAGGTTTCACATTTTCCAGTATAGTTTAAAACCTGTATGAACATTTCTGGTATGGTTTGATACTGGTTTTATATTTTCCAGTATATTTGAAAACCTGTATGAATATTTCCAGTATGGTTTGATACAGGTTTAAAAATTACCACTAAGGTTTTATTATACTGGTTTGAATTTCCAGTATGGTTTGATACTGGTTTGAAAATTACCAGTAAGGTTTTTATACTGGTTTGAAATTTCCAGTATGGTTTAACTGGTAACAGTATCATTTATACTGGTTCTAGTATAATAAGATCTTCCCGTCTTCTGACCTGGCGCCTCCTGGCGCCGTACAGGACCCGATGGTAGCGGGGGATGGAACGTTGGACGCTACGATACCAATCCAGCCACCACGAGAGGAATCACATTTTCGTTGAGGTTTGGTGCCTCTTAAAATCATTTAACATTTGCGTTTACCGTAGTAGACGTCATGGCCACCTGTAGGGGTCGTCCCTTCCCATTTATACTTTATATTTGAATTTGGAACGTCACCCTTCGGCTAGAAAGACTGTAGTCCACCTCTGCTCTACTCTCTGTGCTGCGTCCCACTTTTATCAGTGAATATATGTACCATAATATTCATACTGGTTTTGTGAACTTTTTACAATAGGGAAGTTTCCCTGGAGAATCCATTGAGATAATTTACAGCGCCCCTAGCTAAATAAAAAAGTTAAAAAATTAATTTAAAAACTAAAGGAGATAGATCAAAAACCTCAGTGAGAGTATTGTTGCCAAAGTTATGCACTGTAAAAAAAGAACGTCTTTTGACGTATTATTTTCCGTGAATTTTTCATGGATTAATTCCGTAAACTACAAAACGGAATTTTCATCATGAAGTTTCCGTTTTTTAATTTTCCTCTCCTCACGCATGCGTATTGTACGATTTCTCCACTAGTTCTGGTGCGACTCAAATATAGTTGTAAATAAGTAATGAAAGTTTGTGCAAGCGTCTTCAGGCGAAACGAACCTTCAGCAAATTTATTATGGGTAAGTAAGTTAAATATATTGTTTTTATTTTTTGTATTATTGGCCGTAATCGGGAATGACTAGGCTGCCGACGGGTAACCGTTGTGCTCATGATCGGGTTAAAGGCGTGGATTTAAAGTATTTAGGATGGAACTTAGTGGAGCTCGAATGGGGTTGTGGTAGCGAGTCAGACTAGAGTGCACATGGTCGTAGGTTCGAACCCCAGTAATTATTTTTCAGTAAATTTAATTTTAAATTTTTATTATTCCATTAAAAATTGCAAGAATTAATTTCTCTTGTTTAACAGTCATTCCTTTGTGTTTTTTTAAATGTTTTACTTTATCTAATTTTTTTTTAAAATTTTTTTGATTATTAATTAATTGAAAATAAAATTATTTCGCTAAAATATTTTATAGAAACATCAAGAATCAAGTCCACAAGGATGCGCATTGCTAATAAAGTATAAAAATCTTGCAGGGATTGTGAAATACAGTACAAAACAGTACGTCGGCAGCCTAGCAACAGCCGTAGTAAACGTTACCATGCTTTAAAATAGAAATACTCTGATATACTATTTTTAAACAGATATTTAAACATCGTACGATCGCTTTCTTCACCACGTAGCTGAAGTCTTAAAATATTGCATACCTAACTAGTCTTATTAGATCGCAAAAATGTGATCTAAATAGTTGTGATAACTTGTAACTTTTGATTAGACTTGTATTACTGTGATCGGTAGTGTAAATTATTTAAAAGAATCGTCTATTTGGATTTTACGGATTGTTTGTCATTTTTTTTCAAAATTATAATCAGGAATATACTGAATCACAATAATATTAGTAATAATACGAACAATCCCTAAAATAACGGAAAGTTCCACTCCAATGACGAAAAGATATTAAACGAACGATCTCTAAAATAACGGAAGGTTTCCCTCCTTTCACAGAAAAATACAAAACGGACATTCCCTCAAATGACGGAAAAAGAAAATACGGATACCTTCTCAAATGATGAAAATAATCCGGCAGCTGTGCTGCCGGGAAATTTACGTTTATTGAAGAAAGATTTTTTTACAGTGTGTTGAACTTACTGAATTTTGTATATTTTTTACTTATTAAAAAACACAAAACTACCCAACCCTATTGGAAAAAAATTTCCAGTATAAAAAAATTAATACCGGGTTATGAAACACCGGGACCAGTATGATACCAGAACCAGTATTATACTGGTTCTGGTATCATACTGGTCCCGGTGTTTCATAACCCGGTATTATACTGGTTCTGGTATATACTGGGTCCGGTATGATACCAGAACCAGTATTATACTGGTTTGTGTACCATACTAGTCCCGGTGTTTCATAACCCGGTATTATACTGGGTCCGGTTTGATACCAGAACCAGTATTATACTGGTTCTGGTATCATACTGGTCCTGGTGTTTCATAACCCGGTATTATACTGGGTCCGGTATGATACCAGAATCAGTATTATACTGGTTCTGGTATCATACTGGTCCTGGTGTTTCATAACCCGGTATTATACTGGGTCCGGTATGATACCAGAATCAGTATTATACTGGTTCTGGTATCATACTGGTCCCGGTGTTTCATAACCCGGTATTATACTGGTTCTGGTATATACTGGGTCCGGTATGATACCAGAACCAGTATTATACTGGTTCTGGTATCATACTGGTCCCGGTGTTTCATAACCCGGTATTATACTGGTTCTAGTATATACAGGATGCGGAATGATACTAGTTCTGGTGTTTCATAACCCAGTATAAACTGGTTCCGGTATATACTGGATCTAGTATGATGCTGGATCCAGCATCATACTAGATCCAGTATATATCGGAACCCAGTATGATACTGGATTTGGTATTTCATAAGCTGGTTTAAATTTGTTCCTGTATGTACTGGAGTGAAATCAATAATGTTCATTTATGAAATACAGGTTTATACAAGAAAACAATTACTGTAAAAAACGGTTGTTTTACAAAAAAACCTTGATTAGTGTAATAAACAAATGGAAAGTATCAATATATCATCACATCATATTAACAGTATATACTGGTACCAGTACCATATACTGGTATACCAATATATGGTTCTGGAACCCTATACTGGTATACCAATATACGGTACTGGTACCCTATACTGGTATACCAATATATGGTACTGGTACCATATACTGGAAAACCAATATATGGTACTGGTACCATATACTTGTATACCAGTATGTGGTACTGGTACCAGTATATACTGGTGTATCAGTATATGGTACCAGTACCAATACATTGTACTGGTACCATATATTGTTATACCAGTATATACTGGAACACCAGTATGGTACTGGTACCAGTATATGTATCAAGATGTCACATAAACAATTACTGTAAAAAAACTGTTGCGGTTTTACAAAAAAACTTGGTTAATGTAATAAATTAATGGAAAGTATCAATATATCGCATCATATTGCAAATCTTGATTAAATTTAATAAATAAAATGGTACTGGTGCCATATACTGGTATACCAGTATGTGGTACGGGTACCAGTATATACTGGTGTATCAACTGGTATACCAGTATATGGTACTGGTACCAGTATATACTGGTATACCAGTATATGGTACTGGTACCAGTATATACTGGTATACCAGTATATGGTACTGGTACCAGTATATGGTACTGGTACCAGTATATACTGGTATACCAAGTAGTACCAGTACATACTGGTGTACCAGTATATGATACTGGTACCAGTATATACTGGTATACCAGTATGGTACTGGTACCAGTATATACTGGTATACCAGTATGGTACTGGCACCAGTGTATGTATCAAGATGTCACATAAACAATTACTGTAAAAACTGTTTGTTGTGGTTTTACAAAAAAACTTGGCTAATGTAATAAATTAATGGAAAGTATCAATATATCACATCATATTGCAAATCTTGATTAAATTTAATAAATAAAATGGTACTGGTGCCATATACTGGTATACCAGTATGTGGTACTGGTACCAGTATATACTGGTGTATCAATTGGTATACCAGTATATGGTACTGGTACCAGTATATACTGGTATACCAGTATATGGTACTGGTACCAGTATATACTGGTATACCAGTATGGTACTGGTACCAGTATATACATCAAGAAGTCACATAAACAATTACTGTAAAAAACTGTTTGAAATCTTGATTAAATTTAATAAATAAAAAGAAAATTTAAGTAACAATATACATACAAAAAAATCTTGATTAATATGTAACAAAAATATTAATATAACTATTGTGGTGCTGAAGATGCGTTCTTTCTTGGAGGTTTATTAAGAGACATTATCGTATCAGAAAGCATCTTCCTTACAGCAACGGAAGAGGAGGCTGACAAAAGTTTTTCGTCCTTCATCCCCTGATAATCTTTCAAAAAATATCTCAATCCATCTAAAAGAAGAAAAAAACATTAATATGAGTCAAATGTTATTTGCTGGAGAGAACTGGAAGAACATGATAACAAGTATAGAATTTTACAGATTAATTTATGTCTTCAATGAGTTTAAAAAGAGCAGTGCAATTTTTTGTCCTTAATTTAAAAGCAAACACTAACAGCATAGTTTTCGTAATAAACTAAAATAAGAGCTTATAGATACTAGATTTTTTAATGATGAATCTGCATTAAAGATAAAATATTAAAATATAAGGTTGAAAGTTGAAAAAGTTATGTTGTCAAAAACTAGTTTGTAGCAAAAATAACAATGGTTAAGCACAGAAAACAACAGATTTTTCAAGCATAATGGACACAAAACTGAGACTGATATGACAAAGTTCACGTTTTTCCCAATGTTCTCAAAAATACCAATATTAAACTTAATTTAACTTGGCACTGCATGGACTTTGATTGGTGTCAAATCTTTTTTCGCTTCGACACCATCCTTTTTGAATCGCCTACAGGCTACTCCAGTAACGCTCCTTTCCTTTAGGGTTTCAGATCCCCAAAGGACCACGGCTAAATTACAAGCGAATTTCGATGTATTCATGTCCTTTCCTCTGGTTATCTTAGCAGACCTGGAAAAAGTGCCCGAACCTGGTTCGGGGGAAGCCTGTGCCAGCTTCCATAGGTGCATTGCATAAGGTTCGGGTAAATTTCGGTTAGGTTCGGGGGAAGGTTACAACTTTTTCCAGGTCCGCATCTTAGCCCAGCTTATCTTATAACCAATAAGCATAAAATAATAGTGGCAGAAACTTAAAAATAATAATTTTATTTTTTAATTCCTACAACCAAATCACTATTTAAAACAATGTTTTACTATGTATAAAAGATTAAAAATATTACTTGCTGCCGTTTTTCAGAACATATATGGAGGGCTCAGAATTAAAATGGACCAAGTCCACTTTTTGTCATTTTTGCGTTAGCAACGCTATAAAATGCACCAACTATGTAAAATTTCAGTGCAATAATGAACCAAGTCCTAGTTCTGATAATATCCGCTTGGCTGCAGCAAGTTTTGTTGCGTTAACATGTAATTTTGCTATGAAGCTGTAACTTTAAACGTCTGTAGCTAAAAAGTAGCTAAAGTTGACTTGGTTCACTTCTATTCTGAACCCTCCATATAAGGCCAGCATTAAAAGTTGCTTTAAAAACATTAACTTTCCATTAAAGAAAAACCAGCTTGATATTAATAGGCAAATAAAACCAAGACACAAATTTTTTTTTTAAACTGGGTGAATGGGGACTTAAATTTTACATTTTTTAATTAAACTAAAAATAATTCTTAGTATTTCCTAAGTCAAGATTGCTTCGATCTCGCAGAATGTTTAAAAATGAACGTGTTATGATGAAATATTTCAGACATTACATTAATTACAAAACAAGCAGTGTATTTTTACAGGGTATTGTTTTTAAACCTTTTCTGTATGGGCGTTACTTTTACCTCATTTGAATTTTGTATTTTTAAAAAATATTTAATTACACTGAAAAATTAAAAAATACAATCTATCTAAATATTCCTTTTTAAATTTTATGCTTTGAAAAATATAAAACGCACCTTCATCATTATTTTTTGGTTTTTTAGGACTTATCTTCCCCACTGTTGATAGTTTGGTTTGTTTTAGACCACCTACAGAAGAAAAAATTAATTAAATTACACTGAAAAAGTTAAAATAAAATGTATTCAAAACTCTATTTTTATTTTTTAGACTTTGAAAATTAAATATATCATGTTTCCCACTCTTTGAAAACATTGAAAATCAAGGACTCTCAAGTACTTTTCAAGGACCTTGACAAAATTTTTCAAGAACCTTTTTCGCAGACATTTAAAAATTAGTCGTATTTCAAAACAAGATTTTTTTCCTGCATACAATCGGAACGAGAGGAGAAGTTGCTCTTCACTGTCAGTTTGTAAAACTGGCCGCAAGTTATGTTCATAAGAGTAGTTTTAAAGAAAATTTCTAGAAAAAAACAAAGAAAGATCTGAAAAAATTAAGTTTGATTAGTGGCCGAGTGAAAATTCAAGGACCTTCCAGGACCTAGAACGTTTTTCTAGGACCTTCAAGTACCTAAATTTAGCTTTCAAGGACCATGGGAACCCTGTATATATTTAACAAACCATTATAAAACTTGGACAACACCTTGTCCTCTGTAATTGCATGTTCAGGTCTAGTAACCCATCAATTTCTTTCTTAAGTGAAATGTTATCTCGGAAGATAATGTAGGTAATAATTGTAATAATTAAGGGTTTTGTAAATCCTTTCAGAGAGGAATCGTAAATTCCTGAGTCATCCCTAGGAATATTTAAGTTCGGGTAACAAAAGGTGTATTTTTTAAAAATACGTACAGCCATTTAAAAACCATAAAAATTTAAATATTTTGAAAATTAATATGCAGTCTGCATAACAAAAAATAGCTATACCTTAGATATGAGGGTTAAATTTCAAAAACAATTCCTGGAGAAAACCAGAAACACACTTTATTTTACAAACACTTAAAGACAAATGTTACTTACTTTTACTTTATCCCTCCAGGCAGTCCATTAGGTTGTTAGATGGTGCGCCTGTGCAGTGGAGGTGGGCCTGCAGGTGGAAAATGAAATTCAATGGTTAAGAATCTTATAATTTAGACTGGGCTACTGAATCATAGAAAAACTATTTCCATGTCTGTAATAAATTAGAGTTTTTTAAATCCTTACGCGGAGAGGAGTAAATTCCTTGGCTATCCTCCTCATTATCTCTTACTGGCGACTCCTTGTTGTGATTTGAAACTGTTTTAACGGAGAAAAAAGAATAGTTCTGATTTAAAGGGTAGCGGTAGTATACTTAAATTACATGCCTATAAAAATAACTGAAAATAAGAATTAAAAAGTAGGTAACAATCTCACTATTAAAGGAAAATTATTATATTTCATATAAAAATAGTTAAGAAAAAATTTTTTACAAGTAACTCAATTCATTCAATGAAATAGCATTTTATTTAGCCTACCAAACCAATAAATTTTAAAAATTCTTAGTGAAGTCCAGAGAAAAAATCGTTACTAAATTAATTTTAAACTCTCATTTTCAAATACACATTTTTACATATACAGTAAACTCCCGTTAGTACGCCGTTCAAGGGGATTTGTGAAAACGTCGTAATAAGCGGTACGAGGTTATATGCGGAATTCCATAAAACACCGTTTCGGCGAAAAACCTAAAACCCGTAATACCCAATCTTACTTAGAAACCTTTTTAAGCGGGATTTTATCACTAAATTAGAAGAGACCCCTGTTCATTTGCAAATTGCTGCTTATTCATAACACCTTTCTTCTCGTCATAAAGCTTGATTATCTTCAATTTATCATCGAAACTCAAGCTTTCCTATTATTTAACGTTTTATTAAGTTATTTTAGAATAGACAAATACTAACAGACGAAAACTTACAAAAATAAATAAACAAAAAAATAAATTAGAGTAAATCAAATTAAATATGAATTAAGCTGTGGTAAGCTTATCCAAATTGAAGAAAAAAATTAAATCATGAATTTTTATAAGTCAATCGTATAAAAAAACGCTAATATTTGTAAATTAATGAAAATGTGTAACTCAAAACCTTTTTTTTTAAAAAGTGCTGAATCTCTTGCTTATACCTTCTCTCAGAAACTATGAATTTTACAGTTTATAAAATTTATATATTATGGTTTTAATTCTACGTGAAAGTTGACCCAATGAGCATTTGTTTTTTAATTTTTATAAAAGTTATTTTTTTACGGTTCAAAATGATTGGCAGTAGACAAAATTTGTTTGAAATAACAAAAAATACATAAATAATTGCATATAGATTTTACATTTGCATTAAGTAAATACTTATACATGTAATTAATGAATTTTAAAACTCATTTCTTACATATACAAGTATATTACGGCACTAGATAAATTAACTAAAATTAATAAATATAGTACCGTTTAAAGGAATGATTCATTTTCTTATAAAAAAACAGCACATTTTGTGATAGAATTTTTTTGGCATTTAACATTAAAAAAACTTAATATTTTTTTGTATCCTAAGACACAGTTAAGGATGATAAAAATCAAAGTTATTTTGGGTAATTATAAAACATGAAACTTTGTGTGTTCTAATTGCCACTATTATAACACAGTTTATATCATTTACAGATTGTCTTCTAAATAAGGCACTAGATAATTTTATTTTTCCGAATTTGCCAAATTATAGGGGTGAGGAGAAATAAAGTTATTTCAGCAAAAAGATAGAAGATCTAAATTTAAGAACACTTTCACACACAAAAATTTTGTACCTAACAACACAATTAAAAAGTGTTGTTTATTTAAGTACAAAAGAGGGCACTTTTATGAACTTATTTATTTTAGTGTAGAGCGTTTGCAGTGAGTCAATTACCTTTTTTAAATCGGATGATGTTACTTGTATGCATTTTAAGGAAAGTTAAATTACTTCTTTATGGCTGTACTGGTTGGAGATTATTTATTATTAATCTATAGAGGAGAAATCAAACATTTTGTGATGTAAACTTTTTTAACATTTAGAATCTACTTTGCATTATGTACGTATAGGGGAAAGTGCCCCAATGTGGGATCGGATAAGGGCCTAATATGGTGGTCCCCTATGAGGAATAGACACGTTTTGTGAGTGGCTTGGGCGAATAAATTAGGTTCAATTAAGCTCTAGAACATCATTATATCAGCAACAGTAACTAAACTTTAGTATTGGGGGCACCGCAAAACTTTGAACACACGAGAAAGTTTTTAAAGAATTTTTTAAACGACCGTGGTAGGAAACAAAATTGTTTCTTAACTTTTTTTTAAATTGATTTCTACTCAGAAAAATCTGAACTTTAATGTACAGGTTTCAAAATTCATTTATGTAAAATCTTTAATTATTTATTTGCGCTTGTTTCTAAAAAGGCTAAATTCCTAATATGAGGTATTGCAACAGTTCCTATTATGGGATATCTCATACTGAGACCTTCAACTTCTTTTGTAAATTATGTCTATTGGTAGACTTATTTGTTCGCATCACTACCATTACCAATTAACAATTTTTATTGATATTTAAAGGTTTTTTTTTCTGGAATTGGAAATTTCTACCAAAGATGATTGGCAAAAGTTACTTCTTCCAATATAAAACTAAATGTCAATGGTTTTATTTCATTTTCAATTTTTTTTTGGTTTTATTTCTGATTTGCAGGATATTAATTTGGGGTAGCATGATCAGTGAAATTATTTTAACTTCAATTTCAACTTAAAAATTCTATGTTTGTAAAATTTTAGTGAGAAATCAAGACCTTATTAATAAAGTTCCTTTAAAATTGTATTTACGGTCTAGAAAGAATTTCTTTGCTTTAAACAATCGATTTCCAATTTATTATACGCGAGGAATTGTTCATTATAAGTTATGCATCAATGAAAAGTGTTCAGTTTCTTCAACTAAAACTTCACTTTTTATAAGTGTCCATAAGTACAATTGGTTCAGTTCGTTGGGAGATCAAAGAGCTTGTTACAAATTTTAGCAATGGTCGAAATGTGATTTTTTTCTAAAATAATTTCTTTTATAAAATTTGTTCCGTAATCACAGCACAGCAACCTCACCTTTGGGATTTATTTATTTGGCTCATTTAGTTTATTAACAGCATGGTTTGATACAAGAATTTTCCTGCCAGTTAAGGTAGCTGAATAGAATTAAGATTACTTGAGTTTTTATTAATTTTAATTATAATTGTAGAAATTATTTTAAAAGTGATTATTTTAAGTCGAACTTTGAAAGTCTTAAAAAGTGATTGACTAAAATATAACACTGAAACTGAAATCCCAATTTTTTATGCATACTTTTACTGGTTCTAAAATAAAAAATTTCTACAAAACTAAAAGCAAGAGTTTTCATAAATATTAAACAGGACCCAAATCCTACAAATTGTTTTGAATTAATTATTAAGGATAAATAAAATCTTGAAATGTACAAATCAAATATTTATTTGCAATAATTCAGGAACTAAGGTGTAGTATTATATCAATAATAATGATGTAATGGACAAGCAAGCAGGATCTATTTCCAGATTTAACAATTCAAAATCTTTCAAAAGAATGCAAATATTGAATAAACAACTATATTCAATAAGTAGTTATAAACATAGAAACAAAAGATTCAGAATTACTCGTAGAATACAATTTAAAGGTTTTTCCCTGGGAAAAACGTTTTACATCACATTTTAAAAGTACATTAAGTTTCAATCAGAACATTTAAGTTTATCATTTTTCATTCTTTATCTGAAGACCGATTTCATTTATGCAATGGTAACGGAAAATACATTTTGGGTACTTTTGGAGCAATATTTTATATTTTTTCAGTAGAAAATCGAGAAAACACTTAAACGCTAGGTAGAGATACTTAGAAAACTATCATAAATGATTTTTTAAAGACATTCGTACCTCCTGATTAGAAAAATACCTGCCGTTTTTTTAAAAGTACAGTTCTAAAATACTACGTCATACATGTTTTAGTTTACCAACAAAGCAAAATTTTAAAAAGCTTTATTAATAAACAGTTATTTAGTATTTGTTTAGCAAAGTAAAACACAATTTAACGATTTTAATAAAACCTTTTCTTTTTGAGATAAGTAAATGAATACAGTATTCCTATAAAATAAAACTTTCACATATAAATACTTTTTATACTGAACTTAAACGCTTTGATACGCTTATCAATGTAAATGTTTTTAGGCATTTAAAACAGTAATAGGGTTGTTTCCTTCAACTGAAATTGATCATTTTAACACCAAAAACACTAAGAGAAATGCAAAAGAATAATTTACCCACGCTCAAAAAATTTTTAGACCAAATAGTTAATTAGTTAAAAGCATTTAACATTTGGAGCCGCAAAAAAAGAGGCGTGGCCAGCTGTGACGTCATTTGGTATGAACCGGCGAAAAGTACCGATCCTTTGCCTTGCCTCTTGCCTGCCATTTGTGTTTTATTTTCGAACTGAGTATTTACGCTTTGCTTATCATAAATATTTTAAACTAAGATTTCGTTTATTGTTCTTTTACATCATTACTGTACACAAAACAGGATTAGTTTTCAAATTGAGCTTGGTTTTATTCGAGCAGATTCGAATAATTCGCCGAAAATTTCGGTTTTAACTTCGGTTAATTTCCTTAGAAACGATACACGGTTCAATAAACCAGAAATAGAGGAGTTAAACAAGCAAGATGAGTACTATTTCGTATTCTGTTTTTAAAGTTTTAAAAATCTATTATATTTTTTTTATATATTAATAAAGAGCATTTTTAGTTCGAGTACACTCCAGCATTGTGGTAGGGTAGTTTTATTTTCAACTCCCGTTTTGATCCTGAAAAAAGTAGTAGGAATTTTGAAATAATTTTACTATTGGTAACTGTTACATCTTTCAGGATCAGTTTACATGTTTTCTGAAAAAAATCAGACATTTTTTATCTATTAAATATCGAGTTTACAAGCGCGCACCTCGGTCTTATTTCCCGCCAACCCATAGAGAAATCTTGTTTTTCGACATATTCCCCTTTTTGATGGTTTAAAAAATAAAAAAACTAATGAATATTTAAAAATAAGATAATTATCGAAGGTTACAAACATATTTAGTTACATTTCAACGTAATCACCTTGAAATGAACCATTTATTGCACCTTTTTCACAAGTTTTTCTATCCCTCATCTTGAAAAGTTAGATTTTTCGTTGATTCGCTGGCTGTAGCTCCATGAATCACCAATGCCTGGAACTTGGCTGATGCACAGCATATGGTTTTAAACCTGCACAATTGCATACTGCAAAAATCACCTGCCTGACCATTGTTATTTGTTAATGCGAAAAGAGTTTGAAAGAATAGAAATTACATAGGTTTGCAATGAAAAAGCTGTTTGAACAATTATTACGATTTCCTATGTATTTTGGTGTGCTGATAACGAAAAAAATATTGAAAAAATCCTATTCGTCAGGATTTTTCACAAATTGCAACATTATATTCGAATTTTGCCATTTTTTTATAGTTTTTGAACATTTCTAGCTCCCCCCTTTTTAAAAATTAGGAGCTGTGAATGATGCACATAGTAAACTATCTCATCAGGATATTTAGAGATAATTATAGAGATTGAAATAAAATATTAGGCAAGACAACTCTTAATCATGCAATAATAAAGGATTTTTGTTGTATAGTTCAAAGAAACGTTCTTGTTGATAATCACAAGGGTAAATTTACCAAGAAGAGTTTCATAAGGTGGAAAAATTGGCTGAAGAGTGTGTAAATGAGTTTATTTTAGTTATATAATGATTTTTATGAAGAATATGTAATAAAAAATTTATTTTATAAGCATATTTTTATTAAAATTGAAATATTAACTTATTTTACAATCATACCTAAATTGTCGTGAAACATGCCATTCTAGGGCAAAACAGAGATCATTTTTGAGTTCAGGGATCCAAAAAACATTAAAACTAATCACCTCATTAATAAATTTGGATTAAAAAATCTACTTCTGAAGTGTATTTACATTTTTTTTAGAAATGTTGCTATATTTGCTCAATTTGTTACAAAATGCGATGTTTTAAAAATAAAAAGAGGTCATATTTGGATTCAGCACACCAAACACATAAAAATGATATTCAGATAAAGTTTGAGTCGAAAAATAATTTTTTTAAAAGATACTTTCATTTTCTTAAAAAAATTGGCATTTTTGTTAAATTGTGAAGAAAGGAGAAGTCTTATGATAAATTGGAGGGCAATTTTAGATTCAGCACATCAAAAACCATAAAAAGTTTTATGGAAATATTTGAATAAAAAAATTAGTGTTAAGAGTCAATTTTTCAAAATTTTAAGGCATTTCCAAAAAAACCTAAAGACCTGAATTGTCAAAAAACGTGACGTCCCTGGGCAAAATGGAGGTCATTTTTGGATTCAGCGCACCAAAAATCATAAGGTTCAGGTGAAATAGTCCAAACAGCTCGGAAAAATTTTTTTTGCGGACCTGTGTTATCATATTGGCCGGGGGAAATAAGTTCGGGAAGCGCACTTGCAAACTCGATATGCTCGATTGCTGTATAATTAATAATGTTTAAATTAATACGTTAAAGTTTTGAGATGATTCGATAAGTTTAAGATAGTAATTTTGGCTTTTAAACTGTACAAACTAGTAATTGTCCATAGTTCTTTAGTACTTCCCTCGTTCCGTTGAGCAGCTGGCATGAAATAAAATCAAGACAGATGTTTCTCTGAACATTGAGAGCTGAGTCTTTTCCATGATATCAATGTTTTATTTGTTTCCAATTTCGAACAATAAGTGTTGCATTTTTAGTTTATTCAAAAATATTCATTCGCGCTTTACCGTAATTTAGCGAGTGCAATTCTCACAAGCTAAAATAATGCGTGCTTAAATATCGCACTGATTTCTGGATCTATAATTTAACTTAAGATAATTTAACTTACGACATATTACTAAATAGCTGTGTCTATGTGTAAGCTTTCTTGTGTTGATTTTGATATAGTTTACAGAAAATTTTCTTCAAATGACTAACAAATACCGAGAGAAGTTTTTCCCATTAGATGTTTTGTTTGAGATAAAAATTTCTCCTCTTAAACTTATTATTATCATCTCAAAACTTTGACATCTTAATATAAACATTGAAAATATACAACTTAACTTTCAGTAGCCATTTTAATCATGCATTCCCAGATCTTAAAGCGGCCAAATAAATTTTACGAAAAGCGTCGTTTGCGGTCTTCTTTTGTAGCCGCAATTTTGAAAAGAAATAATACCCCTACCAAAACCATATATTGTATTCTTAAATATACGTTAACCACAATCAGGGCCTGATCATTGCCTAGGCCTACAAGGCCCGGGCCTTGGGCCCATGATTTTAAAGGGCCCCAAATTGTCTGAAAAGCATAAATTTTGTTTCATAACAGCTACGTCAATATTTTTGTAGTAATTGTATAATTTGTTTATACACAAGAAACCCATTTGGAATTTATCATAGGGCAGTAGTTTGATTGTAGTAGTCACCAGAGACCCAGTAGTTCACCCAAAGTGATTTTATTTAAGTAAACCAAATAATTTATCATTATCAAACCGCAATCAATTATACGCGCAGTCCATTTCAAAATGAGTGATGTCCTTCCAAAGTTGAAATAACTCTTTTTTACAATTTACAACTATTTTTTTCTTAATATTTTGCCATGAAAGGGCCCCCTAAAGTATCTGGGCCTTGGGCCCCAACTTGCCATGATCGGGCCCTGACCACAATCCCCTTTGTTTGAAATCTCCACCTATTACCAGTTTTTCAAAAAAAAAATTCAAAACCAAAACTTATTAAAAACTGTCAGAACTTTTCGGACAACTTAATATCTTTCGTGAGCAATTTGTGTTATCAAAAGAACTATAAATTATGAAACAAATAAGAAGCACTAAATGTTTACTACACTATGTTTTTTAATAGTGCCAAATGGATACTTTAAAATGGTCTTCACAACAGTAGAGTTTGGAAGTAGCGGAGCCCATTTTATCCTTCATACAGGCTTTGAACCATTTCTTCCTCAATTTTTGTTTCTTGGAACGATTAAGAACCTTTTACTTATTGTTTTTGCAGTCGATGAAGTGCATCCTGGCACAATGCAGTATTCATAAGCTTTTTTTTACTTCGGAATCCATTCTTTTTTACTGATGCACGTGCTTTCTATTGGGAAAAATAAGAGCGCGCGATCGGCGAAACCTCGGATACTACCAAATGACGTATCTGCGCAGTGGCGCGTTTTTAAGCACTGTGACTGCACATCCTCTTTAAAAATTAATAAAAAATGAAATTAAAGTCGTAGCGACCTCGGGATTTTTGATAACAACTTTTTTCACTATATTCTACCAGGAAAAAAATAGAACAGAAAATGGGAAACTACCCTATTATGTGTAATAAATCAATTTACATTTCCTGTAAATATAAAAAAGCACACAAACACACAAGAGATGTATTAATATTTAAACAATTTTAATTATTATATAATCTATTGAAGAATGTAAAAACAATCATTCAACAAGCATTAGAGAAAATCGAAATTTTTGCATTCATTTACTAACATATCAAGAACAAAATTTGATTAGAAAGTTAAAATTCTTCTGAAATCCAGAAAAATGTGTTTTTCCAAATAATTAACGTATTTACGCTACTGAAAATCTAGTCATTTTTGTTACCAAAAAGATGACAGTTGTTCTATACCAAGAAATGCAATTAACATTACAATAATTCAAAATGCAAAAGAAAGATTTGAGGCCTCCAAAATGAGAAGACGAGCTCGTAATAATAACAACACAGAATACAATTTTAGTCTAATTTCTGAAGGTATGCCATGCATGATAGAAATTTTTTTACATCACCGATGTCTTCATATGTATTCGTACATTTTGCAATTTTTTTGTCTAGTTCTTTATAGCATTTCTTCCTTTTCTTCCCTCTAAATTTAGTTCTTTTCTTATTACTAGATGATTCGAAGCCTCGGCTTCAGCTTTTAAAACTTGAATTAGATTTCTGATGTTTGGCTGGGGCCTCCCTAAATATTTATTTATTTTGTTATTCCATCCTTCGACCGCATTATTTGTTCTGTGCCGCTTTCTATAAACATTCCATACCTTAATTGGAATGTCATCATTTTCCAGCCATTGATTTACAAAGTAATCAATGAACTGCTCTAACTTAGGGTTTGATGGTGCTTGTTCATGTATAACTAGCCATCCATCGTCAATGTCTTCTGGCTTTAAAAAAGCTAACGCGGAGCACATTTGCAACGTTGATTGCATTTCTTCGTTTGTCTTGTAATCTTTTACTAGACCAAGTTCTTGAATTTTCCGCCATAAGCATTTCCTAAAGTGGAAATAACACCCACTTATCTCACAAGTGGGAAACACGGATCTAATTGCAGAAATAACTGCCGACTCAAAATCCACATTTATTACCTGAGGATTCCACTGTGGAATTTGATTTCGTATCAAATTAAAAAGTCTCTCGTAAGACTCTCTCTTCTTGTTTGGAAGAAGAACAAATCCTATTGGAATTACATTTGTTTCTTCATCGGTACTCCCAATATCTGAATGGATTGTATACAGTTGATGAAACTGCTTACTGCAGGATTTGAAAGTTCCATCCATGAAAAAGTGACGACAATTTTGGAAACATTCTCGTCCTTTTTTCCCCGCAAAAACTAAAATTCTTTCCTCGGTACCATCGTCAGCCAATAAAAAATTTGTTCCGTCCCTCATGAGCATAAGTTCAGCATTAAGATCAATATCAACTCTTGACTTAGGTTCCACTTGAGACCCTTGAGCTTTCCTTCTCTGCCTGTACAAAGTCCTATAAAAAGACGATGTACTTGGCATTTCTTGGACTATCTGGTCTCCTTTGAAACTCATAGAATCAATTTCTTGATTATAAATTTTAGAAATTGAAGTTTCCTCATTTTTGGCACGTTGTTTTGCAGTATACAAATATTTTTTTACCTCATGTTTTGCAGCGTTGGGAGCACACTGATGGGCGAAAACTTTAATAACTTCTTCTCCCTTGCTTATTGCCCGTCCTCGGCAAATTTCACGCTTTTCATTAAGACACACCCATGTTATAAGGTCTTTCCGGGTTCTGTACTGCCTATAAGAATATCCTTCATACAGCAAACACGGCTTTCCTTTACTTGTTGATATTATTTCCATATTTTCACGCAAGTCGCAGACTGGACGCATACGATAAACAATACTGGACAACAACCGAGACACTTGGACAAGCATCTTCTCTTACCTTTTTTTAAAGGAGTTGAACCAATCAGGTACAACGGACCCTAAACATCTGGTTTTTATTACCCTTGTAAAAGAGAATACCGCAAAAAGGGGGCATCTCCACATTTAGGATGGAATTTTGACTTGGCGAGTTATAACTACCACCGCAAGAAAAGGGTCGCCAAGTATTGCGAGCCTTTCTTTTCAGTGATTGACAGTTTTATGATAGGGGTGGAAACTGACCGCAAGTGTCAGGTATTCCTCGAGTTCCTTTCAAATAATGTATGAGCTACAGATCCGTTGAAAACGGATCCGTTTTCTTCTGGGGACTGGAGAAAAGCGTCGAAATATGCGGGACGTCGCACTAAGCGGGGGCGTACTAACGAGAGTTTACTGTATTTGTAATTTAAGTAACGTTCACTATTTCCTTAATTAAATTTTAACATTAAACAACTGTTAGTTGCAATAAAAATCTTACCATATCGCAGAAACACTATTTTCAAAAATTCCAATTTACTTATAAAATATTGAAAAAGAATTTATAAGGCCACATCGCTAAAAGAATGGATGTCGTGAGCAAGAGAACGTTGAGGGATGGCCCGGGATTTTCGGATTCATACCTGGAAGGGTTTAAAAATCGTAAGATTTATTTTTAACTACAAAGAAATAAATTTTCCTACCAAAGAACCACTGAACGGTCATCAGTGTAATTGTAATACGTAAGTCGGACCTGGAAAAAGTTGTAACCTTCCCCCAAACCTAATAGAATTTCCCCAAACTTTATGTATTACTCCTATGGAGCTGGCAGGGGCTTCCCCCGAACCAGGTTCGTAGGTAGGCACTTCTACCAGGTCCGACGTAAGTACTGAAATCCATTTTAAAAACACACAAAAATTAACTTTTAACAAAAAAAACCCCAACTGCATATTGAAGTAAAAAAAATTGCACGCAGCCCAGATAAAGCTATACAAAGAAATGCAGCTGTAGCACACTCTAAGGGTGTGATTGCAAAGTCAAGAACAGCTAGCAAAGGGGCCATTGATAAATGACGTCACACTCAGAGAGGGGAGGGGGTTAATCAATTTGTGACAAGGGGGGGAGGGGGGTTTAGAAGTGACATCACATCCTGCAGCTGAAAATCAATGGAAAAAACCCTTAATTGTTAAAACGACGGTATACTTATTGTTCTCTCAAAAGGTATCTTAACCTTCTCGCCACCCTGGACCTCCTGTGAGGCTCCTACTTATGAGCTCAATTTTGGTATGATGTAAACACGCAAATTTATTTTCTTTTCATCAGTGACCACTGATTCATGTAGATCACATATATAAGACTTCTACATGGTTTCAGAATTTGTTCCTAAATGGCAGCAAGATGATTTATACCTCAATGTTTACATTTAAAGCTGTGATGCATGTGAAGAGAAAATACTAGCTAGATACCAGCTTCTGTAGAACATTTTTCATAGGGTGGTAGATATTTTCTTATTTCGTAATCGTCTAATATTATGACCATGTCTTTTAATAAGTTCTAAACCAAGTATTTTCTGTTAAAATGAAAAAAATTTGGCCCATATGGCCTCATAAAAATAACTAGGAAGGAGTGCACACAAGAAAAAAAATTTTCCAGACAAATTATATGGGCATTTTGGATGTATTGAGAAGAAGAAAAAAGTTTTTTCACTTTTTTTGATGTTCTGGTGCCGAGAGGGTTAAAGGTTCATAGAAATGAAATTATCAGGAGGGGTAAAATTAAGCTCAAAAGTAGGTTCCGGGCACTTTCAATCACAAGTATTAGAAATATTATTGGTTTAACAGCATGACATGTGACAAAGGGGGTATGGGAAAGTATGACCATTTGTGACAAAGGGGGGAAGGGGGTCAAAAATGGGCAAAATAAGTGACATCATTTATGGACGGCCCCAAAGGAAAGAATTTTCTCCCCGAGCCAGCATAACAAAAGCTTCTACTTGCCCGTTTCTCATTTGTATGTGCTTTTGAAAGTGAATATTCGAAAAGAAAGAAAACTAAAAAAATTCTAGTACTTTAGGATGAGCCAGGCGAAAGTGTCAAGTTTGAAGCTAAATGGCTCAACACAATAAGTACAGAAATAAAACACTGTTAAAATATTTCAATTAGCACTTTGTTTCATTACATTGTTTTCATTATTTAAATAAAGGGGAAGCTTGAAAAACATCCAGAATACGGTAAAATTTTAAATCGATTTTTTAATTATACTTCCTTGATTAACCTAATCACAATCAGGGCTTAAAAGCTAGGTAACTTAGCACCCCAGGCCCAGAGGCTAATTAAACGGAGATGGGCACGACAGATCTGCCCATGCGGAGATGGGCGTGATAGGCCACTAGGCCTGGGCAGTTTTGATTTGATTGATTGAATCGGGGCTTAAATTCTAACCAAATAAGTACCGGTGCGCTGCTATTTCAGCATCAGTTAAAATGTAAATATTAACTGAAAACCAAGAAGTGCAATATAAGCCCTGAATGTTATTAATTTAATTTCACTGGGACTGAGAGTAATCGTGCTCGAGCTCGTTGATGTCCTCTAGCCGCTACTGGCATATACACTAAAATAGGCTAGGTTAGTTTGATAGTTAGATAAGAATATCGGTATTCCTAAAACAGGACCCTGGCAGAAAAACCTAGATGAAACCTGGTAACTCTGAATAAAATAAATAGAGGATTTAACTTACTTGAAATACGAAGAAACGTGGTTTCGCTAGTTTCGCGAACGAAAATAAACATCAAACTTGGTGTTGCCATTTTAAAGTAAAACCTAATAAATTCCAAATCTACGCGTGGCTCAATTTATAAAATGAAAATTATACTACTCGATTAAAAACACCAAGCTTTAAAAAGAAATCTTGATAAAATTTGAAAATAAATTTGCAAAAATCTGTGAAAACAAATATACTATTGAATTAAATCCAACAGCCCACAGAGAACAGAGCTTACAGAGGTCTCATAAGGCACTTTTCGTCAATCCGCGGACACTAATTTAATTCTCACTAGCAGCCAATCAGAAGAAGCGAAATCAATTTGAAGACAGCTTCCCCGGTGGAGAGACGCGGCGCGGACAAATGGGACGCGGCGGTAGGAGGCGGAGCTATGTTCGCAAATTGTTTGATTGGTTTAAAAAATTACCATTAGCGTCTATGGCGATGAAACCTCTGTAAGCTCTGTTCTCTGTGCAACAGCCCATCCGATCTGTTTGTTAGTGCGGGGGTGAGATTGTGACATGTATCTCTTGTTCTTAGTTTACGTTCATTTACCCTTGCGCAGCTTTATTTTTTTACTTAGCTTCATTAAGTAGTTCAAATTATGTCATTATTTTTTATTAATTTATATTAATGCATGCATTTTTCCTATTTGCAAGTCTCAATTATTATTTACATGTATTTCAGTGTTGAAATAGTACACTTTTGTCGTTTTAAACCCAACAAACGCTATTTAATTCTTTTTTTCTTTGACAAATTCTTAAAGAGGACCTCAAAATGCACTTCATGTTGAATTTTCAAGCGATTCGCTAAATATTTTTGAGGGCTTTTCAGAGTCGAAAAAAAAACGGTATTTCGAGTAAAAAACACAAGTCCGAAAAAGCCTAACAATTGGTATTTAATTTTAAGTTTGAATTTTTTAAAATTTTTATAATGGTAGAAGAGTATAATATGGTAAGCTTTTTCCGGAATTTCGATTTTCCATGGTGATTCTGACGTCATCCACGAATTTTTAAACACAAAAGTGATTAACTTGTCTTCATAGGAATCCACTATGTTTTTCGGGCTATGAGAAAAAGGAGGAATGCGTAAGAATATAAATAGACCCCCAAGTGTTTTACATCATCGTGTTCACATCATTCAGTAGATTAAGAATATGTAAAGCATAAGGGGATTGGCTCCTTATTTCGGGAGTTTTTCCGGTTTTATTGGAAAGTTTTAATTGGGCCTCACGTCCTTAATTTTAGAGATAGGGTTCTGAAATTTTAGTATGTGTACCTCCTTAATATTTCCTATTGAATGATGTATGACACTAAGGGATTGGACCCATATTAAGAGATTTCAGAACCGCGTGCTCGTTTTTATTTTCACTTTTTAACGCCCCTAACTCCTTTTCTCCAGAAGAAACGGAGTCTTTCTAACAAGATTCAAAGAGTTCTTCAAGAATATGGTTATTAATAAGCTCTTTGACAATTATTTTGGGAGAAATCCGTGAAAAATCGTCTTGAACAACTAAAATATAAATTTTCTGGATTGCGCAATTTTTATAACATCTCTTAGTTAAACGTATTGTTCGAAACCGCTTTTTATATGCTTTCAGGAAATATAAACCACTTAGCTAGGCTTCCAATACATCCGGAGCTATTCAACGTCCAAGTTAGTACATTTAGGCTTAATGTGCCATCAGGCACCTGCTGACGAAAATTCACAATACCTACAAGGTCTGGGTTTGCGCATGCGTCACAAAGAAGGACATATTTAAGATCTAAACAAGTTTTCCATGTACTGAATCCCCGCTGGCTCAGTGGTGTAATGCGTGCTTGACAAAGCGGCAGGTCGCGGGTTCTAATCCCAGCCTTAAACATTTTTTTTTAATATTTCCGAAAAATAGCTATATTTTTACTCCAGAAAATGTAAAAAATATACTACAGGACCTGTGGATAGCACAATATTATTTTATTTAATTGCAAATATAGTAAATAATCATCTTTGCTGAAATTCATAATTTTTATTCCATCGATCAAGGACAAGTAAAAAATTTCTTCAATTTATGAACCAATAATTACCCTTTTAGCATGCAAAATAACTGCAAATTAAACTTATTTTAAATAAATTTTTAATAATCTACGCCAAAATTAAGACGACATCCAATATCAGCGAGTGTATTGCTTCTCTGACTTAGATTGTAATTATCATTATCTGATGCCGGATAATAGCAGTTTTCCAACATTATCTTAGCAAATTTCCTTTTTTAACAACAGGAATGTCGGGTAACATCGAAAGATGTCGGAAAAGACGAATTCCGAAAATTCAACACCTATCAGTGCTCTACGATGTTAGACGGTATCAGCCGGTGTTCAGGAGGGGGTAGTTTTCATAAAGGCTAATATCATCCAAAATATGTGTTCCGGTGTTAATGTGCTACCCGAGTTAGTTTTAAAAAATTACTTTTAAGTGTAAAGGTATTTTTTAAAAGTTTAAATCATTTAAAGTTAACCTGTATATTGAAAGAGATAGAAGGATATTTCACCCCTTAATTTTTTAAGGGAGGGGGCAAACAGTGAAATTAAAGAAAAGTAAAGATAACACTTTACTTAAAAAGAGTGCTAAAAGTTAAATAAAATTATATTAAGTCCAAAAATATTTTGAAAAAAATATTTTTGCCAGTTCAAAAATTATAAATTTTCCCGGGTCATAATGCAAACAAATACTGGCCAATATCGTTATTACAATGTCCGATATTACACTATATTGGCCAGTATTCGCACGCAGTTGGCCAATGCCACGTTCGTGCAGAGAGTTTTGTAGGTATTGGTCATGAATGGCAGCTTGTTAGGAATTAATCATTTAATATACTATATACAAGAATTTACAAAGTTAAGAGATTAACATTCTAGTGCCGGTTCCGTTATTCGGAACTCCAAAACAGAACTAACTGAAGTACTTCTACAGTCACAGTTAACTTATACACTACAGTTCCCTCCCCTTAAATTTTCACAAATTAAGTTTATCAGGGGGTCGAATTGTTCTTTTCGATCTTCTCAATTTCGGAGGCTCTGGCGGGACTGGATCTCCCGAAGTCACGGCATCAGCTGTAGCACCACCAGGTTCAGGATTAGCTGGGGTCTCCATAGGCTGAGGTTCCACGCTGGCTCCTGGATCTGAAGATTGGGTATCTGCAGTTGCAGACACTTCTCCATAAGGGTAGGGGTCCGCGTCACAAGTGACTTAATTTCCTGCCCCTCGAATCTGATCAATATGTCGACGAAGAAGGTTTCCCTGCACATTGATAGTGTAGTGGAGGGCTTCATCCTTGCTTAGAACTTCACCGAACTTCCATCTGGCATTTGGAGAACGGTAGTCTCTTACAGCAACTCGGTCACCAACCTCGAAGACTCTATCCTTGAATAGGTGTTCACCTTTCCGGATTCTTTCTTCGACTCTTTTCTTTAAGTTTGGAACCACCAGGTCTATCCGCGTTCTTATTTCTCTTTTGAGGAAAAGCATCGCTGGAGTAGCCATGGTAGTCAAGTTGGGTGACTTCCTGTATTGTATCAGGAACGTGCTGACTTTCTGTTGGATACTTCCTGCGTACTCCGACATGGCACGGAGGGATTGCTTCAGGGAGAATACGTAGCGTTCTGCCTGTCCATTGCTTGATGGCTTGAATGGAGCGCATGTCTTGTGCTTTATCCCGTTGTTCCGCAGAAACAATTGGAACTCATGAGATGTAAACTGTGCGCCGTTGTCACTAACTAGCACAACGGGAAGACCAAAACGTGAGAAGCAATCTCTAAGACATTCTATGGTTTTCTGAGTAGTACTGGTTTTTAAGGGGTATACCTCTAACCACTTAGAATGGGCATCAACGATCACCAAAAACATGTGATTGAAGATAGGTCCAGCAAAGTCGATGTGTATCCTTTCCCACGGTGAACTTGGGTATTCCCAGTAATGTGTTTTTGCTTTGGTAGGGTCAATCTTGTATTTCGCACAAGCTATGCAGTTCCTTGCTGCCTCTTCAATGTCGTTGTCGATCCCTTTCCAGTAGACGTACGACCTTGCTACTGCCTTCATCTTGACTACTCCTAGATGTCCATGATGTAATTCATCTAGGATCCTTTGTTGATACTTCTTCGGGACCAGGACTCTTTGCCCGTACATGATACATCCGTCTTGTAGGCTGTACTGTGCTTCCTTCTCCTCCAGACTTTCCCCGGAACGCAATGCTTGCAGTAGAGGTCCCAATTCTGCATCAGCACTTGTTGCCTTTGCTAAAGCTTCAACTTCGACAGGAAGGGTTTCGACTTGATTTAGGTGGAAAATATCAACGTCGCTTCCTTGCTGTAGATGTTCAAAATTGACAGGAAGCCGCGACAGGGCATCAACGTTTCCGTGATCCTTGGTGTTTCGATACTTGATCTCAAACTGGTATCCCTGGAGTATCAGCGAATAATGAAGTAGTCTCGTCGCGGAGAGCACTGGTAACCCTTTCTTGCATCCGAAAATGGCCACAAGAGGTTTGTGGTCCGTAATAAGTGTGAAGTTGTTTCCCTTTAGGTAGAGATAAAATTTTTGAACGCCCCACACTATGGCCTAGGCCTCTTTGTCAATTTGGGAGTACCTTTGCTCCGTAGCGCTTAGAGTCCGTGAAGCAAATGCTATAGGTCTCTCTGAGCCATCTGGGTACTTATGAGACAAGATTGCTCCCAAGCCAACTGGACTTGCATCAGTGGATAGCAGTAAAGGAATCTTGGGGTTGTAATGTGCCAGTATTCTATCAGAACAAATTTCTTCCTTGATGTTTTCAAACGCCCTTTGACATTTAGTGTCCCAATTCCAGGTAACATCCTTCTTAGTTAAGTTGTGAAGAGGATATGCCAGGGTTGCAAGATCGTTTGAAAATCTGGAGTAGAAGTTAACCAGACCCATAAAAGACTGCACCTCCTGCACGTTTTCTGGAATTTTGGCATTCTTGATGGCTGCTAATTTTTCATTGGTTTTCGCCAATCCCTGAGCATTTATCTTGTATCCCAAGAATTCAATTTCTTCTTGAAAAAACTTGCTCTTTTTCTTGTTAAGCTTCAGGCCATGCTGGCGGCATCTTTCTAAGAACTTCCTTAATCTGTGCAAGTGTGTTTCTTCATCAGGAGCTGCAATGCGGGCATCATCAAAGAAGACTTCCACACCTTCCAAACCCCTGAACACACTGTCAATGTATTTTTGCCATATAGCGGGTGCGGCATTTACACCGTACATTAGTCTTTTGCAGATATAGAGTCCTTTATGAGTGTTGATGGTGAGTAATTTCTGGCTGTCAGGATGTACCTTCATCTGTAAGTACGCTAGACTAAAATCAATCTTCGAGAATATCTTTCCATCACTTAAGGAAGATAGGATTTCTTCAATGCGTGGCAGAGGATGTTTCTGCACCTTCAGATTTTTATTCAATGTGACTGAATAATCAGCGCATAATCTGATTGCTCCATTTGATTTCACCACTGGTACTATAGGAGTTGCCCAATCCGAAATGTCCGTCTTTTCGATTATTCCTTCCTTCTCGAGACGATCTATTTCTTGATCCACTTTTTCTTTCATCGAGAAAGGAATCTGCCTCGGCCGGCAGAAAACGGGTGATGCATCAGCGCGGAGTTCAAGGACACATTCGTAGTTGTTTATTTCTCCTGGTGATTCATCAAACAGATCTTTGAATTCTTCTAATAAATTCGAAAGATTTTGCTTCTTAATTTCGGTAACGCGAACGTTTTTAATTGCGTTCCAATCCAGATTGATTTTGTACAGCCATTCCCGACCGAATATAGTGTCCAAATTTTCTTTGACTATATACAGATTTAAGTTATGTTTTTCTTCCTTGCACATGACATTTACGGTTACATAACCCAGAGGAATTATTTTCTCACCCTTATAGGTTTTAAAGACTATATCTGTTTTTTGAATCTTTTTCGCCGAAATTTCTCGGAATTTCTTTAAGCTCATGACCGAAACCGTTCCTCCCGTGTCAACTTCCATTTGTACTGGCTTGTTTTCAATTTTGACAACTACCATGATGGGGGGTCTTTTCGGTTCTTCCTCTTTAATGACTTCTGGTTGGGTTTCAAAGGAATATAAAGGTACTGTTTTCCCTTCTTCCCCTTCTGTGGGATTCCCCGCCTGGACTTGTTTCTGTCTAACAGGCTTTTCTTGTTTATTCTTTTTCCGTAAACAAGCTCTTGCAATGTGTCCAACCTTTTTACAATAGCTGCATTTAGCTGACTTATACCTGCATTCATCTCTGTTATGGTTAGTCCCCTCGCATCATGTACACTGCTGATGCTGAGTGAACTTCTGCTTTTGATTTTGTACTCGCGGTTTCCTCCCGGCGCTAAATTCTTTAATTTCAGTTGAGCTACCCATCATTTCTTTGGTGGATTTCATGGCCTTTTCCATGGCTAAAGCTATCTCAAGGGTTTTATCGAGATCGATATCATCTTTTTCAAAAAGGCGATCCAAAATAGCTCGTTCTCTTAAGCCGCTAATGAAGACGTCCCTGAGCATCATGTTAAGACCATTTGTCGTGTACTTGCACGGTATTGCTAACGATCTTAATTCAGCCAAAAACTCACTCACTCCCTCTCCTTCCCGCTGCTTCCGATTGAGGAAAACATGCCTACTGGGAATAATGAAAGGTTTGGGGTTTAAGTGGTCTTTTAGCGTGGACGTTATTTTTTCATAACTTTGCTCACTTGGGTTGTCTGAGGACAAAAGATTTTTCAATAAGTTATACAATTTAGCTGGGAGACTAGAAATCAGCGTTTTCGCTCTTTTTTCCATAGGTACGTTTTGGATATCCAAGAATACAATGAATCTTTCTAAGAAAGAACTAAAGTCCTCAGAAGTTTCATCATATTTTTCGAAACTAACGCCCGAAATGTTTTTTCCGGTACTTTCGGTTTTGGCTTGGAGCGCCTCCATTAGCGCTTTGTTTTGCGCAATTAATTCTTCTAGCAACTTCGTTTCCATGCTTAGAATTGGAAAGCTCCTACCTTATTTGCAGTTTTCGGGTTCTTCAATACCCTAATCCAACGAATCTTGAATCCAAGCGCACACACAACAAAAGAAGAGTTCCACCGCGAGACTAGCGAGACTGCGTTTTTTTTTCAACGCGGGTTCATGAATAAATAAGCTCCTCGTCGCCACTTGCCACGTTCGTGCAGAGAGTTTTGTAGGTATTGGTCATGAATGGCAGCTTGTTAGGAATTAATCATTTAATATACTATATACAAGAATTTACAAAGTTAAGAGATTAACATTCTATTGCCGGTTCCGTTATTCGGAACTCCAAAACAGAACTAACTGAAGTACTTCTACAGTCACAGTTAACTTATACACTACAGCCAATATTATGGGTAGTCAAAATAAAAAGCAGCTAAACATAGTTCAAATATTTATTTGTCAATTGCAGGACAAGGGAGTTCTTTAAATTTATTTTCTTTTTCATAAAAACATTTGAATCTGTTTTCACATTATATACTTTTATTTTATTTAATAAAAGTAATTTTTCTATTTTAATGCCTTATTTCTATATTCTCAGATCTAAATTTTAGAAATTATTTAAGTCGGAATGCTGCCAGGAAATTTTGAAAAATTTGTATATATCTACAATGGACTTTCATACTCTAGTTTCTAGACTAGATTTAAAATTACCAGTATGCTTTCATACTGGTTTCAAATTTTCCGGAATATTTGAAAACTAAGTATGGTTTAATACTGGTTTAAAAATTTCCAGTATATATGAAAACCAGTATGAACATTTCTAGTATGGTTTAATACTGGTTTCAAAATTTCCAGTATATTTGAAAACTAGTATGAACATTTCTAGTATGGTTCAATACTGGTTTCAAAATTTCCAGTATATTTGAAAACCAGTATGAACATTTCTGGTATGGTTTAATACTGGTTTCAGAATTACCAGTAAGATTTTTATACTGGTATTAAATTTCTAGTATGATTTTCATACTGGTTTTGAATTTCCAGTATGGTTTTACTGGTTCCAGTATCATTTTTACTGGTTCCAGTATGATTTTGATACAGGTTTTGTGAACTTTTTCCAATAGGGAATAACACACACAAATTCGCAAATTTGAAACACTCTGTATAATTTATTTTATTTTTTACCAGTAATTAATCACTGATATTATTTGAAAGATAACGTATCGATCATTGTGTACAATAATAAATTAATACCTTCAATCGAACCTACTTCTCAAAAATTCATTAAGTCCTCAAATTTTATACGCTCTCTTGGTCTAAGACACTGGTTCTAAATGTGGATGGGACCGTCCTCTGGGGGGTGTTGAAGAATTCCAGGGAGGCGGTGATGAGAAAGGAAATTGGGGGGGGGGCGTTATTGAAGTAAAAGGGGGCGTTGTTTACTTTTAAACTCTTGCTTAATGTCATGTTTATGAGAAAAAACATAAAATGCAGGTAAAAGTAGCTTAAAATCTCTTTTAGCATGTTAAAATTCAAAAATTTTCCTAGACGCGGGCCCCCATGTTGACCCCCAAACCCCCCCTTATATCTAGGGATTGAGATAAACATAATTTTTATTACTTTTAAGATGAATACACGGGAACTTTTCAGTAGGATTTACCATATTCCCGTCGGGCGTAGACAAAGATTTCAGTAAATTCAGAATAAAAGGTGAAGAATTTTAAAAATTGAAGTTTAAAGCTTTTAAAAAGGTAGTTTTATAAAAGATAGAATTAATACCTAATTATTTCAAATTAAATTTCAAGGTTCAAGAAAACTTAACTTTTGAATATTGTCCATAACATATACTGGCTTTTAAATTGATTACTTTGTTTGGTTGTAAATGAAAATATTTTTAATACAAAATTTTTGTATAAATTTATATGAAATGTGAGCAAACTAGAGGCAAAACTTTAAGCGGGTGGTGGAAAACTTTCTTCTTGAAAAGGGGGCGGTGGTCCCAAAAGGTTTGGGAACGTATGATCTAAATATTTAAGTTATTGTTACGAAATATTTAAGTAACATATTACAAAAGATTGTTAGAACATGGTAAGAAAACGCTAGCTTTTGATGCAATATTTTGATATTCCAACGGAATTGGGAGGTAAACACCTATTGCAATTAATGATTTTGGCTATTGTATATTGTCACAGAGGCTCTAAAGACCAGTTTTTAATTTTTCCAGATTTTTTAAAACACTAATTAATTTGCACAATCCTCATTTAAAAGTTCCAATGAACGTGACGTCACAGTAGTGGATGAGCTACTAGTACAAAGAAGCCGCTGGAACTGCTCCAACCAATTGACTGCTCTAATTCCCCCCTCTGCTTCCGAACGATGACGTGTTCAGCAACTCTGATGTCATGCGCTGAGCTACTGCGCATGTAGTTTTTATTTATTTAAGAATTAGCTAATGATCGGATGTAAAATATTTCTTCACCGATGATCTTTTATGAAAATATGTCCAAAAGAAAATAAATTTAGATTGTTTACCAGCCAAATTGACTGGTAAACTAGCTTTTATGGATTACCATTTGACAAAACACAATGATTACGCCTAAAAATAGATACACAGCCAAACGCGCATAGATAAACCGCCAAAGGAATTTAGATTTGAACGCCAACTGAAAGAATCCACTCGCACCGAAAAGACAACTAATTTTAAACGCATTTTGTGAGGTCTGTTCGTGAATACAGGAAAATGAAAACTTGATTTTAGGGTTTTTGGGGGATGCTCTTTTTGATGAGCTTATAATATTTGATGGTCTCCATAGGTAAAAAAAGTTAGTGTTTCGTTTAATATGAAGACGACCCCTTAAGGACTCGCGAAAATTTCACAGATCAAAGAAGCATTTAAATAATAAAAAAACGCCTTATTTGTCTTCCTAACCCAAGTGGCTCGCCAGAAATCTCGTCGAAATGAGTCGTTTTTTATTTTCCCAACTGTACAGTACTACATGCTATATTTAATCAATTCAAAAACTTTTTCCTACGGATTTTTGGAAATATTTTTACTTCCCATTTTTTAGTGGATATAATATAACGAGATATGTTTGAGATCCCATATTCTAAACAGGGGAATCTTCTTTACAGATGGCGAGGAGATCGAAGCAAATTGTGTGAGAGAAATGGAACACGAATCCCTGCCACCATGTGGACGAAAATACAAGTCCGGTCAGTCATCATTTCCTTAGAAACGCCTTTTTATATACTTTTTGTAGAGTCCACTGGGACCCAATCAGATAATTACAATGCACTAAAATCCTTTCGCTATATGTACACTGTACACTATGATGTTTTTTTAACGAAAGTCTGAAATTTTTCGGGGCACCCCCACCCCCAAAATTTGCCATTTGGTATAAAACTAATATTCTGAAAGTTTCAACACAAAAAAAATAATATTTAAACCCCACCCCCGAGCGTCAAAGTTTAAAAAAAACTCTAATATTTGCACGTTTTTAGCTATAAAATCCCAACTAGAATAGAATTGTATTTGTGTTCAGGCCGGAGCCCGCTTACAATAATACTTCAAAATAGTTAATTCACAAAAATTGTAAAGAACAATAATAACAAAAATTGTTCATAAAATGAGACAGGTCTAAACTAAATCTCCAAGGAAATATTCTCGTTTAAAAATTGTTTTATTTCTGGGCATTTTGAATAAAATAAGCAAAGAAGATAAAATTATTTATGTTACGAAAATAAATCAAAGAGGATAAATATTTAAAACGATAAAAATTATGAAATGGACACACAAAGAACACATGTTCCCAGAACTCTAATTCTCTTAAGTCACAAAACTTACGTACTTACTCAGGGTGTATTTTAAATATTTTATTTCAAAAATAATAAAAATAAGGATTCTTGGTTAATTCTAAGTTGAAATAAAATTTTTTTAATTGTAATATGTATCTGCAAAGGAAACCATGTAATCTTCTATAAAAGGGGTATAATGTTGATTATGTGTACTATTAGCAAACATTTTATAATTTGAGGAAAGAATTTCGTGGCAATATCAGAGTCCTGAGAAATCAAACAAAAGAAAAACCAGAGAGGTCTAATAAAGATTTAATGTTTAAAGCCCAGTTATATTTTATTTGCTCTGAACCGTTATACTAAAATTGTTGATGGGGTGGGTTACCCAGTGAATGAACACTCCCAGTAAATGAACACTATGCCATATAATCTCAAATATTAAGATATTTATACTGCCTAAAGACTATCTCTGAAATTCAGAAGGTGCAGGAAGACCTCCTAGAGGACAGGCAATCGTTGATTTAACCGTATATTCCGATTTCAGACTGCGTAAATTTATTTATTGATATTCGAGCTTCAGCTCTACGAAAAAGCCAGAGAGTCAAGATTTGACTTGATTCATTCATATTTTTCTTATTACTTATAATTGCGTTTATTATTATCTTTGTTGTTTTTTATCAACTGTAAAAGACTTATTCTTTGATGTTTCATGATTCAGAAAGCTGTACTTTTAAAATTGCGATAGAACGAGTGTTCATTTACTGAGGTAAATACACAGGGGCGTCATTTAGGGGGGGCAGGGGGGGCAACCGCCCGCCCCCCAAGGTTTCCACTGTAATGTGAAAAATAGCTGCAAGTCCCTTGAAAATTCTGTAACTTCCACAAGGAGCTTTGGGTGCAACTCAAAATGTCTCAAAAGGAGTTAAAACATTACTTTTGAGGGTTCAATTTCAAAAATTTTCTGGGGGAGGACCCCCAGCCCCCTCTAAAATTTTCACGTCACTTATTAAGTGTTTTCCCCCTTGAAAACTATTCCTCTTACAAGAAGCTCTTCTCTTTAGAAGCTTCCCAAAGAGTTTGAAAAAGAGATGAAACACTAGTTTAAGGGGGTAGGTGCACAACTTTCGACCAAAAAACACATTTTTCAATTTTTGCATTTTCGTTAAGTACATTACATTTAACGCTTCAAACGACACCAAAATTATTACTCTACGCGGATTAGAAGTACTTTCAATTATTTTTACAGAAATAATTAATGCACTACTATTATGCAAGATTCTTACTATTCTCAAAATCTATTATAGCAAACAACTTATAACTTGGTATCATTATTAATGACGCTATGTTATATACTTTATCACAGGGGTTTCTCAAAAAAGACCATTAAACTGAAGTTATAGCATAAAACATCATGAAATTTCAGTCTTTTTAAGAAAAAACCTAAGTTCATTCAAATAATATTTAAAAAAAAATAATCAGACATAATAGCCCTAAAAGCTCATGTTTAAGTATGTAATACAGTTCAGGAAATACTCAGAAAATTTTTTGGGAACTTAAAGTCAGTAGATTTTTTAAAAATGTACCTTAAAATCATCCTTTTTAACATTACGGAGATAGGGAAACGTGCACCTACCCCCTTAAAGGGGAATTAAAATTCCTGGAGGAGGACTCCTAGCCCCCTTAAAACTTTGACGTTTATTTACAACTCTTTTCCCTAGAAAATTATGTAGTTTACAAGAAACTGTTCTCTTTGGATGCAGCCCAAAGGGTCTCAAAACGAGCTAAAACACTACTTTAAGATCAAAATTTTCATGGGGGTGAACCCCCAGACCCCCCATTTTTCCTTGGAGTTCACGTTGTCAAATTTTGACATGATTTATTACCTGAAAAATGAAGTTGAGGCAACCCCCGCCAAAAAAGACTTATTATCCAGACCCATTTAAAAAAAATTCCTTGCCCCCCCAACCAAAAACTGAAATGACGCCCCTGTAAATACATAAATCGTAAAACCTCATGATTATAGATTTATTTGATTCATAATGGTGTAATTTAAACTAGGTTTAATGCCCGATGCTGTAAATTGTGTCCTTCCAGGAAATGAACGGGGTGTGTTGATCAGAAAGTCTATGCTAATACATGGTGTTTCGAAAGTTTGCTTCATAGCTTTAGTTTTAAACAATAACGCCTCGTAGAATCAGGGTTATATGGTTTTCCTATTGAAAAGGTAACATGGTGAATACATTCCCAGGTCAAAATTTATGCTAGGATTTCTTTGCTAGACAAGCATAGTATGCTATGTTTAAGCTAGGAAAAATAGCATACACTAGCATATATGTTTGCTAGTTCTAGCATGGCATCTCTATCACCTAGCATGGCATGGTCTGTATTGACCCACTTTTTATGCTACCTAGCATAAAAAAACTAGCATGTGTTGCTAGAAAACGATCATTTTTCTAGCATGTGTTGCTAGGTAATATTTGGTATTCTAGCATGTGTGGCTGGTTAATGTTTGCTTGTTCCAGCATAATCACCTAGCGTGCCATGGTGTGTTTTGGCCCACTATCTATGCTACCTATCATAAAAAAACTAGCATGTGTTGCTGGATAATGACCGCTATTTTAGCATGCGTTGCTACAAAATGACCACTATTCTAGCATATGTTGCTAATGACCACTACCCCAGCATACGTTGCTTGATAATGATCGTTAACCTAGCATGCTTTGCTGGAAAATGAACACCATCATAGCATGTATTACTGGGAAACGTTTGCTATCCTAGCATGTTATGCTATAAACTGTTGCTATTCTAGCATACAGATCTAGCTTGTGCTGCTAAATCTACTTACTGTTGCTAGAAAGATCTGCTAGTTTTCACTTTTCTATTATTACTAATTAAGTACTTTTCTAAATTAAGTTGTTTTAATTTGTTCTATAAGAACATTTAACCTGCAGCTGTTCTTATTTTTTTAACTATTTTAGAATTTTTATGCAGACAATTGTTTATAATTTAAAACAATTAATTTTCTTTGGAAGAAAAAAGAATAAAGCTTAACATTTCAAAATATTTATTTAGAGCTTCAACATTTTAATAAATATCAAGTACAATGTTTTTCTTTGATCTCAGGCAGGTCCTTTCTTCTTTATTCAGATATTTTCCATTTGATCTGAAATAGAAATAGAACATGAAATATCAAAAAATGACTATGACATCCTAGTGTAAACTACCTTTACAGTGTGTAATATGCACTTTTCAATTAAACCAACTTTTTATAAGATCTCTAAGATCGGGTGGGATTCAGAAATAGATTTTTAGAGATTACTTTCTAATGAGCTAGAGTAAGAGTTGGCAAATGGCAGAACATGGTTCACCTCCAGACCTTGTGAGGTTATTTCTAGACCACCAAAAATTTAATACTTGAATGAATAGTTTATTAATATTTACAAATAGTAATTTACACACCTTAGAAAACAAAAAGCTTTTTCATTATCTGTAGATTTTTAACAACTGGGGGATGTAATATTTAATTTAAAACAAAAAACCTTTTTTGTTTCCCTTTAATAAAATATCTGTCAACTGAGTTTATAAAATAAAGTTGTAAATAAATTCTGAGCTCTTGTAAATACATTCATAAAAACCTCACAATATTAAAGAATATAATATAAAACAGGGGTTTCCAACTTCTAAGTACTCGCGGGCCGCTATCGAAATCACAAGTTAAGTGGCGGGCCGCAAAGTAATCTGGCTCCTTTTTAACGATGATAATTTTTTGGGGGTGAGAGTCTTCAATATGAAACTTTTCCAGCAAAAGAGGGACGAAGGTTGTTTACATATTTTGAATGTATGCACTACTGTATTTTCCGAAATTCCAGAGGATATATGAATTTTTTTACGCTTATACAACTCGTAGGAATACTGAATATATTTAATATTCTGAATTATACTTAAATGAAAAGGTCTTCCTCAAGAAAATATTTGTAAATTTTCCTTAGAGGATTATTTTATCTATTTTTTTTATACTCCATTTTGTCCCTCCTCATGATAGAGGTTATGAAAGCCTTCATACCCCCTTGCTACGCTCAGGGGGGAATTTCAGGTTTTACAAACGACCTCTCGAAACTTCAAACTTTTAATTCTTGCACCATTGAAAACGATCGAAGCTAGTCCATAATTTAAGAGGTATAAGGGGGGTTTTTTGGTTCTCCCCCTAAAAAATTTTGAATTTTAGTGTGCTAAAAAGTGTTTTGAAGCTAATTTTTGAAGGTTTTTCAGATTGCTTCGCGGGCCGCACAAAATGACTCGGCGGGCCGCCAGTTGGAAACCCCTGATATAAAACTATATTTAATACAGAGACTCCAACCTCCAACTAATTTTTTCCGTAGTACGCAATGAACCCTTTATCCGGAATTCTAAAAACCAGAATATGCCTCACCCAATTGGCACATTTTTGGATTGTTTAAACAACTTTATTGTCTTATAGATATTTTCGCCCCGAATTTCGAAAATGGGAGTTAATAATAGGGAGAGAAAGATCTTATTTTTGTTAAAGTAAAACATTTGCAGGATTAAAAGTCTACCCGAGACCTTCTATTAGCAATGATGTGCTAGCTTTATAGAGCTAGCTAAATAGAGCAATATTAAGTCCTAAAAAAATTTTGAAAAAATATTTTTGCCAGTTCAAAAATTATAAATTTTTTCGGGTCCAAAAATGGCATTTATATGACGCTATTTAAGAAAACCATAATGTACAATTTTGCTTCTTTAAAATAAAGTCATTCATCATCAGCCAATATTGTATCTACGACAAAATGATTTGATAACACTACCGAATATCGGCCAATACCATTTCTACGGCAATGAGTTTACTATGCTGCCGAACATCGGCCAATATCATTTCTACGACATATTTTTCTTCTTTTTCTGACATTGGTCCCCCATCACCGTAAAATAACGGCCAGTATCATCACAGCAACATTTAATTTACGATATTGGCCAGTATTTGTCAAAATCCTTTCTCTGACATTATTTTCGTATTTTTATCAAAATTAGGGTAAAAAGCCTAGTTTTCAACCTCTACACTTATTTTTCACTTATAACATGTAATTAAAATTGGTTTTAATGTGTTCCTAATTATGAAAAATAACACATTGTCAAAAAATACTGGCCAATATCGTTATTACGATGTCCGATATTACACGATGTTCGCGATATTGGCCCGTATTCGCACGCAGTTGGCCAATATTTTTGTGCTACCTGGGGACTGCTTGCCCCCTCAAGGTTTCTACTATGCCTTCCAAGGGTCCACCTACAATATAAATCTACCCATGATCTGATTTGATGCATTGTGCTTTAAGCTACGATGTTTATGTTTAAAAACATATGTTGCCCCTCTATTCCCTCTCCGATCATATTCAAGCAAACCATTGAATCTGAAGACCCGTAGGGTATTGATCCTCAATGAGAGGAATCACATCTTATTATAAATCGGAGTCTGAAAAGTCCTCAAAACGACAATTTTCCCTTGTCATTTTGAATGATCACCTCAAACTGAAGATCCAAACTGGAAGTCTAGATTAGCGTTAATAACGAAGTAATTCAAAACCAATTTCCAAAAATGAAGGTTATGATTTAACTTTATCCTGATTAAGAACATAGCGTTTTATAACTTCATAAAATAATTTGAAAATAACTAGAGAAAAGGGGCCGTTCAAATATTACGTAAGCACCTAAGGGGGGAGGGGGGGTTTGCTCTTTGCTTATTTTTGCTGACAAGGGGGAGGGGGGATATGAGGGATGCTTACGTAAGATGGTGGATGTTTGAAAATCTCTTGTTTCTTGCATAAATAATTTCAAAATTCAACCAAAAATAAATCTCTCTATTCTAAAAAAAAGTTTTTGGTGAACGGTTTCCAGGGAAAGGATTTTTAATTACTGATCCGTATAACACATATTTGGTATCAAACTGTCCGGATTCTTTTGAGGATGTGCAAAGTGCCTTTAGAATTTCTAAAAAAAAATCTCAATTTTAAAATATTTCCATTTTTTTAGATTACGGATAAGGTTGCAGTTATAAAGCAAGAAACTATGAATTTCAAAAAAAAATTGAAAACATATTTCACTGGTTTTTAATATTCAAATAAATTAAATAATCATCTTTCTATTTATAACACGAATTTAAAAAATATATTTTGGGTTATTTTTAACAATATTTATATTTCTGTTGTTTAAACGGTTTTAATTATATTTAAAACTTATGTATAAATAATTTATCTTTTATTTTTTAAATAACAAATTAATATTTTTACATTTATCTTTGTCGTTGTGGCAACCTAATCATTACCATATTTACAACAAAATATAAACTCGCTTTCGGAAATTTTGAACTTTTGCATTTATTTTTTACAATTATTATTATTTTTATATTCTTTTGCAAGTATGTTTCTTAAGGTAGTAAAATGTGACACCTTATTTCATAATGCCAAAACGCAAACAACTAGATAACACGGGGGACTGTTTTAGAAATTAAGATAAAAATCGAAAATGTTTGAAGTCTAAACATTCGTGCCATTGCTATGAAACTGACACAACTTCGACGTTTGTTTGTTCTCATGAAGATAAAATTCTAAATTTTCGTGATGTTTACGGTAATTACTACATTTTTCACAGCTAATCGATGAAAATAGTTACAAATTTTAAGAACGTTAAATTTATTCCTGAGATGTTTCAGTGCTTCTTAATGGATTTGTGAAAGAAACATTACCTTCGGGAAATGGTAAAGGAATGTTACATTGCTCTGTTGTTAATTTTCTTGGAATTATAAGGCGACCCGCCAATTAATGTTACCATAAAGGAACTGTTAAATTTCCGCTACTGAATGTATATCCACCATTTTCGAAAGAATACCCGGGAGAAGTACTAACCCTGTTTTAAGAATGTTTTATAAAGTGAGTAAGTGCAGTGAGCAGGGTTTTGTGGGGAATTGCGAAGCGGTTCAAACGTGTCTGCGTCAGCAGTTAACGGGGGTTGGCGAGCGATAGCGAGCAGGGGGCGGTAGCTCCCTAGTGTAACAAATAATTGAATTAGGAAATCTGACGTAAGCACTTTTTTCTGGAGATGGACCACCCTAGCATTTTGAAATTGAAACCCCGAAAAGTAGTGTTTCGACTCAATTTTGAACCCTTATAGCGTTACACCCAAAAAGGACAGCTCCTTGTACGAGTCGCCTAATTTTCAAGGAGAAAAAAAACAGTACTTACTAATAGGGATGTCGAAATTTCGGGGGGGGGGGTCCGGCAGTTTCTTACGTAATTATGGTGGGGGGGTTGAGGTTTGCTTATCTTTGCTGACAAGGGGGGAGGGGGGGTTAAAAATGACCAAAAAAGTGCTTACGTAATATTTGAACGGCCCCAAAGGAGGAATCGGAAAATTCCTAACATTAGAGTAAATTGATATCTTTCTTAAGGACTGAAAAAAGATTCAAATTTAACTTAATTCACCCGTAATAGCTTTGAAAAGATTAAGTTTAATACAGACCCTATTGGAAAAAAATTTCCAGTGTAAAAAAATTAATACCGGGTTATGAAACACCGGGACCAGTATGATATCAGAACCAGTATTATACTGGTTCTGGTATCATACTGGTCCCGGTGTTTCATAACCCGGTATTATACTGGTTCCAGTATTATACCAGAACCAGTACCAGTATTATACTGGTTCTGGTATATACTGGGTCCGGTATGATACCAGAACCAGTATTATACTGGTTCTGGTATCATACTGGTCCCGGTGTTTCATAACCCGGTATTATACTGGTTCTAGTATATACAGGATGCGGAATGATACTAGTTCTGGTGTTTCATAACCCGGTATAAACTGGTTCCTGTATATACTGGATCTGGTATGATGCCGGATCCAGTATATATCGGAACCCAGTATGATACTGGATTTGGTATTTCATAGGCTGGTTTAAATTTGTTCCTGTATATACTAGAGTGAAATCAATTATGTTCATTTATGAAACACAGGTTTATACAAGAAAACAATTGCTGTAAAAACTGTTGTTTTACAAAAAAACCCTTGATTAGTGTAATAAATAAATGGAAAGTATCAATATATCATCACATCATACTAACAGTATATACTGGTACTGGTACCCTATACTGGTATACCAAAATATGGTACTACCCTATACTGGTATACCTATATATGGTACTGGTACCATATACTGGTATACCAATATATGGTACTGGTGCCATATACTGGTATACCAGTATGTGGTACTGGTACCAGTATATGGTATCAGTTCCAATATATAGTACTGGAACCATATATTGTTTTCCAGTATATACTGGTATACCAAGTAGTACCAGTACATACTGGTATACCAGTATGGTACTGGTACCAGTATATACTGGTATACCAGTATGGTACTGATACCAGTATATGTATCAAGATGTCACATAAACAATTACCGTAAAAAACTTTTTGTTGTGGTTTTACAAAAAAAATTGGTTAATGTAATAAATTAGTGGAAAGTATCAATATATCACATCATATTGCAAATCTTGATTAAATTTAATAAATAAAATGGTACTGGTGCCATATACTGGTATACCAGTATATGGTACTGGTACCAGTATATACTGGTGTACCAGTATATGGTACTGGTAACAGTATATACTGGTGTACCAGTATATGGTACTGGTACCAGTATATACTGGTATACCAGTATGGTACTGGTACCAGTATATACTGGTATACCAGTATGGTACTAATACCAGTATATGTATCAAGATGTCACATAAACAATTACCGTAAAAAAACTTTTTGTTGTGGTTTTACAAAAAAAATTGGTTAATGTAATTAATTAGTGGAAAGTATCAATATATCACATCATATTGCAAATCTTGATTAAATTTAATAAATAAAATGGTACTGGTGCCATATACTGGTATACCAGTATATGGTACTGGTACCAGTATATACTGGTGTACCAGTATATGGTACTGGTACCAGCATATACTGGTATACCAGTATGGTACTGGTACCATTATATACCAGTATGGTACTGGTACCAGTATATACTGGTATACCAGTATATGGTACTGGTACCAGTATATACTGGTGTACCAGTATATGGTACTGGTACCAGCATATACTGGTATACCAGTATGGTACTGGTACCAGTATATACCAGTATGGTACTGGTACCAGTATATACTGGTATACCAGTATGGTACTGGTACCAGTATATGTATCAAGATGTCACATAAACAATTACTGTAAAAAAACTTTGTTGTGGTTTTACAAAAAAACTTGGTTAAATTAATGGAAAGTATCAATATATCACATCATATTGCAAATCTTGATTGCATTTAATAAATAAAAAGAAAATTTAAGTAACAATATACGTACAAAAAAATCTTGATTAATATGTAATGTAACAAAAAATCTTGATTAATATAACTATTGTGGTGCTGAAGATGCGTTCTTTCTTGGAGTTATCAGAAAGCATCTTCCTTACAGCAACGGAAGAGGAGGCTGACAAAAGTTTTTCGTCCTTCATCCCCTGATAATCTTTCAAAAAATATCTCAATCCATCTAAAAGAAGAAAAAAACATTAAAATGAGTCAAATGTTATTTGCTGGAGAGAACTTGAAGAACATATAACAAGTATAGAATTTTACAGATTAATTTATGTCTCTTCAATGAGTTTAAAAAGAGCAGTGCAATTTTTTGTCCTTAATTTGAAAGCAAACACTAACAGCATAGTTTTTGTAATAAAACTAAAATAAGAGCTTATAGATACTAGATTTTTTAATGATGAATCTGCCTAAAGATAAAATATTAAAATATAAGGTTGAAAGTTGAAAAAGTTATGTTATCAAATACTAGTTTGTAGCAAAAATAACTCACAAAATGAAAATTTGTACTTGGAAGTATGTGTCTAAGTGAAATATTTAAGAAAATAACCTGTTTTACGCTATTTAAAAACACCCTGATCACCAATAATTGAACTCTTAAATCACAATTGAATAATTGAACTATCTTACATTATAAATGCATGTGTTGCAACTCGAGGATTAACTAGTGAACTAAAAACATTTCAGGAATAGCTTTTGGCAATGTTTTAAAAATGATGTGAAATTGTGAAATGTTTATTATTAGGAATATGAATTTTACACCTCTGTTTGGCCTATCATCTTTCCACTCCGGGTGAGAAGTAGAGTCAGGGAAAAAGACCTTACTCTACTGCTCTTTATTAGTTGCGCTATTTGGAAAAGCATGTATTCAATCATTTAGCCATCGTTTAAACTCAAAGTTTTTATGAATGCATGTATTTTGTCCCATTCATCCCCGTGGTGGGGATGAATGGGACAGTTTAAAAAAGTTCAGAAATTTACATAACAAATGTAATATTGCACTAGGAAGGAACTTTTCATAAAAATTGATCATAAAAACCTAACTTGTTGCAATAATGGTTTAATCATAACACATGAGATGAAAGTTGCAAGTAATTGCTCATTAAGACTTCGCATATTCACACATTAGTTTGGAACATAAAATGCAATTTTAAACATAGATTTTTGCACCCTATTTTAGTTACTTATTCAGAAATTACTTAAATGAGTTGAATATAGCAAGCTATTGATGGAAAATTTTGAAAACAGGAAATAAAGTGATGATGGAACTGCCCCATTCATCCCCATACCATACATGTGATTACACAGACAAAAAATTGGCGGAAAATATTAAAATAAAATTGATAGCACCTAAATATTTCTTCATTTTAAGTAGAAGGGGTCCATCAGCTTCTTCTTCCTAGATCTAAGTTGGTTGGGTTTTTAGATGGCGCATGACCCTAGACAGGTTATAACTCGAGATCTAGGATTCAATATGCTAGATTCATATTTTTTAGCTTAAATCTTAACTAATTTTAGTATTACTTCGATATTTTTTCAATTTTTCTTAAAATTTAGTACTAGGCCACACTAGCAGTCAGAGTTTTCAGTATAAAAAGATTGGAAAATAAGAAAGTTGAATCGAAAGTTGCAAATCGAATTGTCGGAATTCAATTTTGCTAAGCAAATTGGCGGATTTCCGCCAATTGGTGGAAGAATCACATGTATGCCATACCCACTTATTTTTAAAAAAAAACAAATCTAGACAAGGAAAAATATCCATGCACTTTCTCCATTTAAATTTTAAATTATACTAATATAAGTACTCTTTTAACACACGGAAAATTTTTTAGCTTAAGTTAAATTGTTTTTCAATAATTATAGAAGTAAAACAACAAAAGTTACTTTAGGTATGGAAAAACACATCTAGTAGTCTAATTTATACAAAAATAGAAGCTGATGTTAATGAACACAATTTATTGAATAGGCTAGGTACTATCTTATGGCTGAAATAACAAAAATTTATAAAGTTAAGTTAAGGTATAAAAAATTGAGCTGTCCCGTTCATCCTTACTCTCCCCTATATATTTTACAAACACTTAAGAAAAATGTCACTTACTTTTTAATTTTATCAGTCTGGCCTTCAGGCTCTTTGATGATAGCAGATCAGGCACTCGTCTTTAGAAGCTATATTGATGCCTGAGTCTGTAGGATGTAAGCCTGCAGGTAAAGGACAAAAGTTAATTCAATGATTACGAATCTTGTAATTAAGACGGATGCTGAATTGTAAAAAAATGGAATTGTCCTGTATGTTTGTTTTAATTCATTAAGAACAATATATTTAAAGCACCAAATATTTAAATATATGCATTATAAAACCCCCAGATATTTGAATCCATTATAAAAACCCCAGTTGGTTTTTATTTATAAATAAATAAAAATCTTATCAAAAATGTACAAATAAACACTTTTTTCCATGCTATAAAAACCAGTGGGTTTTTATGCAGCAATAAAAACCTGGGTTATATATAATTTTAACTTTTTTAAAATTAATTTTAAATAATAAATTAGTTAAGTAATTTTGTTTATAGATGAATTGATAAACAATTAATTCAATGGATTCATAACAGAAAACACTAAGTAGTTATATTTATGGGGGTAGGAAGTGTTTATAAAAACCGGTTTAAGCCAAAAAAAAAGTTTTGTTTTAAACCTGTTTTTTCTGACTCTGCTAAATATTAATATTAGCCACATTAAAAACCCAAAAACACCCTTTAGTTTACAAACAATTAGGACAAATATTACTTACTTTTCACTTAATCAATCATCTGTCCTTTTTTTTTGGCGACAGCTCACACATGACCTTCCGAAACAGATATTCCGTTTGTCGCTGGTTGCATCATTATTGGCGGCTTTATTTGCCGAGATTCTGGAAGAGTACCAAAAATTTTTACATGGTCACTCTTTTAATGAAAGCATTTTATTTTGCCAACCAAACCAATAAATTTTGAAAATTCTTATTGAAGTCCAGAGAAAAAATTGGTGCTAAATTACTTTTAAACTCATTTTCAGATACACATTTTTACATATATTGTAATTTAAGTAAATGCACTATCGCATCATCTTATAATCTGGATTTTGAAAATTATTTAAACCCTACGTACGTAAAATTACTTGACAACACTCTCGAGCTATAACACAAAGTTTAATGCATACCTGCCAACATTTCAGAAACAGAAATAGGAACAACACGCACGACACATTTTGAATGGGTTAAAGTTAAAGGGGTATTATTAAAAAAGTGCTTGTAATTCATAACTTTTATCTCTTATCTAAGGTATCTTATGGTTATTAAGAGGACTAAGTGTTTTATGTACCTTTATATTCTGACTAATAATTATCTACATTTATACTAGGATATAATAAAGTTATTTTTTTTCCTTTTATCTGGTTTAAATTTCTGCAAATAGAATAACAAAAATGACTAAAGATGTTAAACACTGGGAATTTCAGGTGCAAGTTCAGAACTGCTGATGCGCCAAATTTTTCGAGATAAAGATCACTATATAGTAACCACAACTCATGTTAAGTGAAGTATATGGCATCTAAATGTGCTGCCAAAAAGCCAAAACTCGCCAACCATCAGCAGTTCTGAACTTGCGCCGAATTTCATACATAATAACTCAAAGATTTAAAAATACTTAGTAAGTACTAATATAATGAAACAGTGAAATAAGCAAACATTGTTTGGAAAATAGAAAAATTAATCTTAATTAAGTGCTACAAAGTAGCTGATTTTGCCCTTTTTAATAGATCAGCACTGAAAGATTTATTATAGCATGGATCAGAATTACTATTTTCGCAGCTAGCAATGCCTGTAAAAGTGGCGGGGCAGGGGGACGTAAAAACGGAACATTTGGTACTGAAATCGTATTTTCGGAACAACAGTGAAAAATCGGAACAAATACGATTTAATCGGAACGGTTGGCAGGTATGAATATGGATGACAATGCTTTTATTTTAACCCCCAGGAGGGCTAAAATGGTTTTTACCTATCTGAGCCAGGCGCAGTAAAAAATTGTTCTCTTCTAATTTCGCTTTTAAGGGCTTAGCTCCAGCACCGTGTTGAACTGCAAAAACAATATTTCACTTATTAATGTTACATAAGGCATACATATATATTGTCGCTGTGAAATCATACCGGCATTTATCTGCAAAATTGAGTTTTTGAGTTGTTAGTGTCAAAAATTTATTTTTTTTCTCGTGTATTTTTATGTCAAACTGGTATGTCATATACTTGAATAAAACTCCATCAGATCGTGTTGGACAGATGTGCATGTAATCGGGAATAGCCATTTTGTTTATCAGAAGCTACAGATCTATGATCTACTGTGCAATACACCAGTCGCTTCATAACCTTCAAGGTGGAAAGATATCCATCATCTAAGTAAAACTGAATTATCTCACAATAGCACATTTTTATTATTATCTGAAGTATCACATGCGAAAACTTAAAAGCGCTCTAGCATAATTAATATGCATTTTGCAGATATGCCGATTTGTTTTCACAGCAACGATAAATATATGTTACGGGCAATGTGATAGATCAGGCATTATTAATGATACCTGATTACGTGAGGAGTTTTTTCCAAAATCTGGATTACTTGAGGAGTTTTTTCCAAAATCTGGATTACGTGAGGTGTTGTTTTTTTCCATAATCTGGTCTCCCCTTCCCCCTTAGTGAGATTTAGCTGGACCCCCCTCCCCCAACGTGAGATTTACCTACAACCTTTAAAAATATTTTCTATCTAATTCGTTTGCTTTTGTGCTTCACAGCACCTAAAACTTTTTCATTATTAATGATGTAGGGGAAAAGGACATTATTCCGCCTAAAAATCACAACAGTATCTTATCTGTCGGTATTATTCCTTTCTCATACTTAAAAAAATCGTTTAATTTCTAACTTAAATAGTTGACGTGGAATTTTAATCGACCCCCCTCCCCCCTTGGGAAGATTTTTCCAAACCCCTCCTCCTTTTTTTTGACCTCACGTAATTTATGGATGTCCCCTAATAAGCCATGAATGGCATACATACACTATAACAGGTATGTTATGTAGCTGTGCGAAACATGTGCTATATTGGAAGTTGTGTGTTTCATTGGAAGTTGAAAAAAAGTAATGGTAACATAACTGGATATATCACTTTTAAGAGAATGCTTTTTTTTTAGTTATTAGTTAGATTAAATGTAATTCAGATTAGCCGTTAATCTTACAGAAAATAAAATAATGTATTACATTAACTTTCCCCAATATGATAAACTGGGCATTGTTAATAATGACCGAATTGAGCCAGGAAGGGTGATAAATTCAATGATATTTTTCAATTAGTAGTGATTATTTTGTTCGAAATACGAGGGCATTATTAAAAATGCCCGGATTTTACACATTTCCCGTAACATAAACACTGTTTAGAAAGGAAGATTACAAGAAACAAATGTATCAAATAAACTAAGATACTTAAGGATTAGCCGGCCGCTATGTCCCTATCTCACAACAGCCCGGCTTATCCTAAAGTTCCGAACTTTATAATCTTAATAAAAATTTATTAATGGGTGGAAATAAAGACATGTTTTATACATTTTAATTAAAGATAGATACCATTTTACTTACTTAAAATAGGAAAGGACATCAACAGCATGGTGCTGAAAGAAAATAAACAGCATATTTGGTGTTGCCATTCGCATAAGTCAAATCTAATAAATTCCAAATCTACGCGTGGCTTAGTTTATAAAATAAAAATTATACTTCACTAAAAATACAATCAAGCATTAAAAAGGAATCCTGATGAAATTTTAAAAGTAAATTTTCAAAAATCTGTGGTTACATGAACATGAACAAGTACACTATAAAAGCGATACAGCCCATACAATACGTTTTTTAGTGCGGGGGTGAGATTGTGACATGTGTCTCTTGTTCTTACTTTACGTCCATTTACCCTTGCCCAGCTTTATTTTTTTACTTAGCTTCATTAAATAGTTCAAATTATGTCATTATTTTTTATTTAATTTATATTAATGAATGCATTTATTTTCTATTTGCAATTATTATTTACAGCAGGTATTTCACTGTCGAAATAGTACTCTTTTGTCGTTTTAATAAACCTAATAAACGCAATTTAAAATTTTTTCTTTGACATATTCTTACAGAGGACCTTAAAATACACTTCATATCGAATTTTCATGCAATTCGTTAAACATTTAAGGGATTTTCGGAGTCGTAAAAAAATCGTAGTTTTGAGTAAAAAACACAAGTCCAAAATAGCCTAATAATTGGTATTTAATTATAAGTTAGAAATTTTTTGAATTTTTATTATGGTAGTTGAGTAATATGGTAAGCTTTTTCTAGAATTTCGAGTTGCCATGGTCATTCTGGCGTCATCCAGGAATTTTCGAACACAAAAGTGATTGACTTGTCTTCATAGGAATCCATTACGTTTTTCGGGCTATGAGAAAATGGAGGAATGTGTAAAAATATAAATTGACCCCCAAGTGTTTTACATCATCGTGTTCACATAATTTAGTAGATTAAGAATATATAAAGTATAAGGGGATTGGTTCCTTATTTCGGGAGTTTTTCCGGTTTTATTGGAAAACTTTAATTGGGCGTCACGTCCTTAATTTTAGAGGTAGGGTTCTGAAATTTTAGTATGTGTACCTCCTTAATAATTCCTATTGAATGATGTATGATACTAAGGGATTGAACCCATATTAAGATATTTTAAAACCGCGTGCTCGTTTTTATTTTCACTTTTTAACGCCCCTAACTCCTTTTCTCCAGATGAAACGGAGTCTTTCTAACGTGGTTCAAGGAGTTCTTCAAGAATATAGTTATTAATAAGATCTCTGATAATTATTTTGGGAGAAATCCGTGAAAACTAGTCTTGGATAACCAAAAAATGAATTTTCCGGATTGCGCAAATTTTACACCACCTCTTAGATAATGCATGTTATTATTCGAAACACATTTTTGTATGCTTTTAGAAAATATAAACCACTAATTTGGGCTCCTAATATATCCGGCGCTATTCAGCGTCAAAGTCACCACATGTAAGCTTAACGTGCCACGAGGCACCCGTTCTATCAAGGTTCACCAACCATTCAATGCTATGAGAGTAGCTTGAACAGCTTATAAGCATTAAATGCTTGTATACATAGCTTTCCTTGCTATATTTCATCCTAAGCTACCTTTATATAGCATCCATGCTATGAAAGTGGTTTAAACAGCTTTAAAAGCATTGGATGCTTGTTAGCTAGCATGCCATGCTGCTTATGAGGTGTCAGGACTCGTAACCAGGGTTCTTGACTATGCAATGAGTATCTCTATTTTCGAATAAGTATTATACAAAAACTAAATTTTGCAGAAAATTGAAATTTTTACTATATAATTACTATATCAATTATCAATATATAAATACTCAAAATTTTAAAAAGTTATTTGGAAATTTTTATAAAGGTAATCAAAAGGAAAAAAATTCCCGAATTCTCTCACTGTGAGCAAGATTTTTAAAAAACTATTCAAGTAAATTAAATATTTTTAATCGCAGTTTTTTTAATTATAATTTTTAAAAAACGTTATTAACTAAGAAAAACTTGGTTCTATTTCATGTTTAAATGTGAGGTAAAACTTATTAGGAAACCTAAACGGGTATTTCTATGCAATTTCATGTTAATAACTTGAAAAGGTTTGAAAAATCTTGCACAGAGTGAAAGAATTTATATAAAGTTTTTTCCCTTTTAATTACTTCAATAAAAACTAGCAAAAATATTTTGAAAAAAAGTCAGTTGCCAAATTTTTGCCAGTTCAAAAATTATAAATTTTCTCGGGTCACAATGCTTACAAATACTGGCCAATATCGTTATTACAATGTCCGATATTACACGATATTGGCCAGTATTCGCACGCAGTTGGCCAATATTTTTGTGATACCTGGATAGTCAAAATAAAAAGCAGCTAAACATAGTTCAAATATTTATTTGTCAATTGCAGGACAAGGGAGTTTTTTAAATTTATTTTCTTTTCATAAAAACATTTGAATCTGTTTTCACATTATATACTTTTATTTCATTTAATAAAAGTAATTGTCTATTTTAATGCCTTATTTCTATTCTCAGATCTAAATTTTAGAAATTATTTAAGTCGGAATGCTGCCAGGAAATTTTGAAAAATTCGTATATATCTACAATGGACGTTCATACTCTAGTTTCTAGACTAGATTTAAAATTACCAGTATGCTTTCATACTGGTTTCAAATTTTCCGGAATATTTAAAAACTAGTATGGTTTAATACTGGTTTCAAAATTTCCAGTATAAATGAAAACCAGTATGAACATTTCTAGTATGGTTTAATACTGGTTTAAAAATTTCCAGTATATTTGAAAACTAGTATGAACATTTCTAGTATGGTTCAATACTGGTTTCAAAATTTCCAGTATATTTGAAAACCAGTATGAACATTTCTAGTATGGTTTAATACTGGTTTCAGAATTACCAGTAAGATTTTTATACTGGTATTAAATTTCTAGTATGATTTTCATACTGGTTTTGAATTTCCAGTATGGTTTTACTGGTTCCAGTATCATTTTTACTGGTTCCAGTATGATTTTGATACTGGTTTTGTGAACTTTTTCCAATAGGGGATCAACTTGGTTCAAAACCAGCAATGGCGATTAGATTACAAAATATTGAGTTTCATTCGATTCTGAAATCGATTCAATCGCAATATTTGATATTATCCCTATTCGAAACAAAAGAGGGAACTTGGCAGCTGACAATCCCTAAATTTGGTGCTTCCATCTACCCAGAGGTGGGGGAACTACGATTTTTCAAAATTTGGTGACAAAAAATCCGCCTGCCCCCTGAGAACATAGCAGAAGACGGCACATTTTTATCTCATTTAGTTTTTTTAGTATTAATTTTTAAAGTTAACCCAGACTTTTGACGCACCCTGTATATCTCAAATTATAGTTACTCAGGTAAATGTAAAACATTTTATAATTACCTTTAATCCATTAATTAGTTTAAATCCATCGTGGCTCCATTTACTTAGAGGAAAAAAAACATTCAAAAACTAACAAACTTTTTTTATTTAGTATCACATCGCACAGTGTTGCCAAATGGGCGATTTCGGGAAAAAAAAATCAAAATCGCACGAAATATGAACTTTGACTCACAGATTCTTAGGTTTTTTAGGTTGCTGAATCGATTGGAACTGATATAACAGCTGAAAACTTCGCCCCATAAGATGAAAGAGGAAAGAAATAATAATTTTTCAATGGGTCGAATTCGGAAAAAAAAATCAAAATCGCACGAAATATGAACTTTGACTCACAGATTCTTAGGTTTTTTGGGTTGCTGAATAGGGTGGGCCGAAAAAACACTTTTTTTATTTCGAAACTGTAATAGCGCGGAAAAGTTGCGAATTATATAGACAAAGAGAAAGAAAAAAAATTTTTCAAAATCGGTTAATATCTTCCGATCGCGCATAGGCCCCAAATGGCACTAGATGTCCATTACTTTCGTAATATTTTAACGTCTGAGGACTTATTTTGGTAATAAATAGCTGTTTTAGATTTTTTAAAACTATTAAAACGGGCCACAAAAAGTGTAAAAGCAGTCGGAATGCGCTTCGGAATCTCAAAACAATATGGCGGACGATACGTTTTTGAGGAGACGGGAGCTCCGGGACGAACGTTTCCAAAATAATCGTTTCGAGTTCGAAACGTGAAATTTTTCATCGTTTGCGTTTCGTGTCTCTCTCGACTTAAAGTTCGTGAATACGGCCCTTAATGTTCATGTACAAATTTTGATAAGTTGTTTTCCCTGCATTTTTAAACAGCTAATAACTCTAGAACTATGCAACTTAAAAACCTGAAATCAGTCCCATTTTGTTCGTAAATTTTTTGTCGTTGATTTGGTGTGCATCATGATCATCATTTTCAAAAAAAAATTTTAAAAATTTGAAAAAAGTGAAAAAATATTTTTGAAAAAAATTTCAATTTTTGAAAAAAAGTGAAAAAATATTTTTGAAAAAAATTTCAATTTTTGAAAAAAAGTGAAAAAATAAAAAAAAATTTAAAAAATTTTCTTTTGAAAAATATTAATAGCCTTTTAACTCTTAAAATGAACATAACTGCCCAATTTCAAGTTGAAAATAAAATTTAATCATGTATGAAAAAATAAAAATAACCGTAATTTAGTCAAATCCCTAAACATTCCCTAAAATTATACACCAAGAGCAATTCACCCATGGAAAATTTATCAAATCACTTGAGGGTGTTCATTAGGGTGGGTCAAAAATATTTTTTTCACATTTTCCCAGGGGCACAGCGACAAAAGGGTGCCAAATGGTCTCAAACTAACATGTGTAAAATATTATTCGATTATAATAACTCTTTTTGCCTCCGGATTGGCCTCAAAGTTTCGATTAATATAGTAATTACATGCAGTGGCGGATCTACGGGGGGGGCTTTCGGGCTGAAGCCCCCCCCAAAGCGTCTAAGGGGCCATTCATTAATTACGTAAGGATGATTTTGCCAATTTTTGACCCCCCCTACCCCCATGTAAGGGTGCGTAAGATTTTTAAAACCCCTCCCCCCTATTCTTACGTAAGATTCCATTTTTAACTTAATGCTACTCTAATAAAAAATATACATCTGATATACCTTCATTTTTTAAAATTAAAGCTTCGATAAAATACCGAGATCGTCAGCATTTTTCAGTTTTTCTGGGGTTATTCAATTGAATAACTATTGATAGTAATTTGATTAGAATAATTGGAATTTGTTTACATTAACTGGGCAAATCTTACGTAAGAATGGGTTTGACCCCCCACCCCCCCAAGTAAGGGTATGTAGAGATTTTTCCAACCCCCCCTCCCCCTTGGGACCCTTACGTAATTAATGAATGGCCCCTAATATTTTACTAAGTTTGTCAAAACGCAAAAAATCTATATCCGAAATTCGGATGAGGCGTACCAAAACGAGTTGAAAAAGTGGAGTTTATGACTTAAATTTCCAAAAATTTTCTGGGGGAGGACCCCCAGACCCCCCTTTTAATGGTTTGAGTAGGATAATTCACAACCTTTTCCGTATTTACCATTAACAAGAAGGTTCAAATGGATTAGGAAAATTCTTAGCCCCCCCCAAAACCAAATCCTGGATCCGCCACTGATTACATGTAAAAATGGACGAACGAAAATCAAGCTTTTACCACGATTCCACAAATCCGTCATGAATATAAATGTGCACAATGGTATAAAAATCATCATTGAAGACTATAAAATAATAATAAATGAAACCAGAGTTGAAATACTTGAGTTGTAATACAACATATTTTAAAATATCTCAATGGTAGAACTGGCAATCAAAAATTTCTTGCTGGAATCATTAAAATGTGCGAAACATTTATTGTCGGTTGAGTAGGATGGTAAAAACATTAAATTGTTTAATAAAAATAGATATGTCAGAAGGTGGGTACCTTTTTTGGGTTATAGGTTTCAACCCCAAGGAAAACATTTGGATAATAGTTTAAAAGTTGGGATTTCCTTGAAATTTCTTGGCATATTAGGAATAGTCCCTCCCAAGTGTCCCCATGATTCCCTAATGTCCAAAAATAAATTAAAACCACATTTTAAGAGTCAAATTTTGAAATATTTTCTTAAGAAGAGCGGAAGATCCCAGTTTTCAACTTAGCTCAGTATTATCCCCCAAGTTTTTAAATAAGTTGCATTACTTTTCAAAACTTACTTGTAATTATCATTAACAGTTAAATTTGCGATATTTTAACTTTTATGAACGCATCATAAGGGAATGCTAAGAAGTTATTTTGAGTAAATCCTCAAAGAAGTATAATTTCATGGGCCTGGGTTTCAGTCTATTGCTATAGCAAAAAATCCAAACTTGAGGGAGAATGTATACGAATTACCAATATTTAAAATTTGTACCACTGACCATCCACAGTTTGTTGGCAAAAAAGATATTCATATTCTACGGATCTTGTTAATATGATAGCATATTATATTGCCACTTGGGCAGTTGTTTTTGTATTAATAATGCATGAAGGTGACTAATGTGATTAAAATTGCTTTTAAAGACCCTTATTTGTGAACTTTAAAGAGTTATCGACAAAAAAATTTAATTTATAAAATTTAAAAAAAATATGAAAAATTACATATTTTTGTTCTGTTTGAGGCCAATCCGGAGGCAAAAAGAGTTATTATAATGAAATAATATTTTACATATGTTAGTTTGAGACCATTTGGCACCCTTTTCTTGCTGTGCCCGATAGAATTCGTAAAAAATTTTTTTCGCCATAGGAAAATGACCCACCCTAGTGTTCATATGACTTAAAACATGTAAAATATGTCACATAAATTTCAGAAAATAAGACAATTAACAGATTCGATTCAAAATCTTACAGTGCTAGTTCCCTACTCTAAGTTAATTCAATTTGCATGAATTTTACCTGAATATTCCTTAGAAATGTGTTTATATCCAATTTTTTATGTTCTTGTTCTTAAACTTTTAATTCACTTTGATTTGACAAGTTAAAAGTAAAACCAATTAGATATAAACATAATTCTTGGAAATTTTCAGCAGAAATGCATGCAAATTGAATTAACTTAACTAGCACTTGAAGCACTGTAAGATTTTGTACCGAATCTATTAATTGTCGTATTTTCTGAAATTAATGTGATATTTTTTACATATGTTAAGTCATATGAGCACCCTCAAGCGAGTTTATGAATTTTCTGTGAGTGAATCGCTCTTGCTGTATAATTATAGGGATAGTTTAGGGAATTGCCTAAATTTCGATTATTTTTATTTTTTTATACATGATTAAATTTTATTTTCAACTTAATTTGGTAGTAATGTTCATTTTAAGAGTTAAAGGGCTATTATTATTTTTTCAAAAGAAAATTTTTTAAAATTTTTTTATTAATTTTTTTTAATTTAAAAAAAAAACTTTTTGAAAATGATGATCATGATGCATACCAAATCAACGACAAAAAATTTAAGAAACAAAATGGGACTGAGTTATTAGCTGTTTAAAAATGTAGGGAAAACAACTTAACAAAATTTGTATGAACCTTAAAAAAATTTTATCTAACGAAACAAGAGTGATAGAAGAATGAAACCTGAAAGATTATGTCTATAACTATATTAGTTCCAAATAAAAAATCATGAACAATATTTGATAGTTTAATCTTTGATTTGGTTAAAAAAATAATCGCAAAAATGAAGTTTTTTCATATTTTGTCAAACTTTGGGGCCTATGCGCGATCGGAAGATATTAACCGATTTTGAAAATTTTTTTTTCTTTCTCTTTGTCTATATAATTCGCAACTTTTCCACGCTATTACATCTTCGAAATAAAAAAAAGTGTTTTTTTTCGGCCCACCCTATTGCTGAATCGATTAGAACTGGTATAAAAGCTGAAAACTTCGCCCAATAAGAGAAAATAGGAAAAAAATTCATTTTTTGAGATAACTTCATTTGCTAGTATAATACAATACGTTATTGTTTCAATGACAAATTAAGGACTAATGGTAAATGGGGAATATTATTTAAATAATGAATATTTAAAGGTTTATTAAAGAAAACAAATTAATTTAATATTAAATTAGAAGCTTTATTTACATAATATAGGATGCTTATGCTTTTTTAACAACAAAAAAATGAACAAAATATGAGTAGGAATACGTATACAAAAGGTCATATTAAAAGTACAAGTAACAAAAAAATTATCCTGTAATATTTTAAAAATCAAAGCTTAAATGCTATTATACGAAACAGAAATGCAAAAATATTATCTTTCATACAATTCGTACATCTTTAAGCCGCGTTTACACCAAAGTTTTCCACAAGTTGCGGCAATTTGTTGCTTTTTTTACAAAATACAGCAACTTTTTCTGTCTTCCACTTGTGGAGAGACAAATCTTCCACTAAATTTAAGTTTCCCGCGGAATGTCGGTAAGATCAAAGAAAGTTGACAACTAAAAGTGGAAGATTTGTTGCTGCGCGCTTTGCGCTAGCAACTTGTTGGAAACTAGTAGACACTACTGCCTAATTCATGACACTACCGCCTTTCGCGCCAATTCTTTGGCAACAAGTTTTCCACTTGTTGCTATAAATTTGAGAAGAGAAACTTTAGTTTTCTACAAAAAATCTTCAACTTGTTGCTTAAGCCGCGTTTACACTTTATTGAAAACATGGTTTGTAGAAAACTAAAAGTTGCTCTTCTCAAATTAGAGCAACAAGTGGAAGATTTTTTGTAGAAAACTAAAGTAGCTCTTCTCAAATTTATACCAACAAGTGGAAAACTTGTTGCCAAAGAAATGGCGCGAAAGGCGGTATTGTCATGAATTAGGCAGTAGTGTCATGAATAAGGCAGTAGTGTCCAAGGTTGTTAAAGTTACTTTGAAATAGTATTTGAGTACAAATACAAGTATTTCAGAAAAAGTAATTATTCCTTAAACGGGTTTGGTCGCCAACTATGACCGCAATAATTCGCAACGGAATGACCGCAAACGGAAATATTAGAAAAGATAGGGATTTTAGACCGATTTAAAGAGTATAAAAAAAAGATCAGGATTTTAAAAGGATTAAAAACAGGGGGTTGGGTTAAAAAGAAAAAGAGTAATGAAGAGATATGCATTACAAGCGGAATTGAGGATATACGGAAAACATCCGATAATTGGAGGATTAAAAAATGAATTTAAGGATTCAAGAAAGAGAACATAAAGAGCATTAAAGGTACAAGAGATCGATAATTTTACAGAAATTTTAAAAAGAGTATAAATGCAGTTATTTAAATAAGAATTACTTACGTTTGATGATCGATTATCCATACGTTTTATCGTAATTTTCCTTAAATTAAGTTAATTTTAATCATCCTTTATAGAAAAAGGATTTTAAGTAATAATTTTAATAATTATTTTAATAAAAAAACTGCTTTAAAAGCATTATTACAACGCGGGCACGTGACTCTACTTTCGCCGCGAAAAAATTGAAAAGAACGATTCAATCCGTTGCCACTAACCCCTTCCTAAATTCTTCAACAGCACGGTTGCAGTCATCGCAATTAAAATTCTCATTGGTCAAGTAAAAAATCCAGTAGGCGGAGCCAAGAAACAAACCCGTGAAGGAGCGAGAAGAAGATAACAACGGAGACGCTGAAACTGGCTCCGTAGGGTTGCCATAAACTGAGAGTTGACCGCAACTCTATGACCGCAACTTTGGCGCCATAATTGGGTTGCCATAATTGGGCGTTTATCCAAAAATGGCGCCAAATTTGGCGAAACCCAATTATGGAATTTCTCCCCAAATACCAGAAAAAAGTAACTAAATAGAGTACAAATAGAGTATATGAAAAGTATTTAAGACTACCTTCAGTTACTTTACCCGAAAAATTTAAATTTAAAAAATTAAAAAAAAATAAAATTTAATAAAACGAATTAAAAATTTAAATAAAATTTAAACTAATACTTAATAAAATGAATTCATTTTAAAAACAATTTTCAAAATTAATTTTAATTAATAAAATTTATTTTAATTATTTAAAAAAAATTGAAATATAATTTTAATAATAAAATGAAATTTTAATATTTGAACTAAAACTTAATTGAGAGAACGATGTCTATTCAACAGGAAGAAGGTGGACGCAATCGATACTCCAAATTTTTGAATTTCCAACTACATAATAAGTTAATTTAAACCATAATATTTAAAATTAAAGGAAATTTAATTGTAGATTGCTAACGTAAGTTTCTACAGTAAATTGCTAAAGTTTTTAAAAAAAGAAGTTGCATTTAACTCAAAAAAAAAAATAAGGTTACTTTTACTTTACTTTAAATTTTTAAAAGTTTGTAAAGATAATGGTCTCCTCCTTACCTTTCATTATTATCTAATTTTTAATAAAATAATTATTTTCATAAGCTAGTAAAAAAGTTTTTCATTTTCTTTCACCACTCTTTCTTTGGAAATTTAATTTAATTTAAAAATTGAAGCATTTATATTATTAATACTTTTGTCTTAAATGCTTTAGCGATGTTTTAATTTCTTAGGTTATCAAATTTTTGAAATTAATCTTTTAATTGATATTTTGCCTTTTTTTCCAATTCAAATGGAATATTCATATTAAGCAGAAAATTATTTCGGTCATTTTTAAAAATTAAAAAAAGTTAAATTTAAGTCAGTAACTCTTTTATTACTTTTAGTTTTTCTTCAAGAAAGTGAGAAAGAAAGAATGTTATAATAAACTTTTAAGTGAATTTTTTATAGAATCTTGTAAGAATATACTACATAAAGGCTTGAATTAGAGTAAAAAGTTTTTAAAAAACGGCTTTTAACCCTTTTGGGCAAAAGTGGGCGAAGTTTTAAGCTACGTGTCATACAAATATCAAAACATAAAAATTAATTGTAATTATCTAGATAAAAATTCAAAGCGAATATAAATCGTCAATTCCCTCACTACTTTTTAAAAAAAATTGTTAAAAAACCTACCTCTTTTTGGGGACATTATACTTCCAACAAACAATGGTAATCCGGGAAGCAGGAACGGAATGGGACGATTCGGCGCGAGACAAAAAAAATATTTTTCTATTTTTTAAGAATGATTTTGAAAAGGTTCTATTTAATTTCATTTAATTTCTCAAGCCGAATATCGTCCACGTGCCAAAACGGCCGCGTCGAATAGTAGTAGACCAACAGCCTTTCGGAGAGCACAACAAAAAAGCGACTGAAAGACATCTTCTCGTAAAATTTGATCTGTCGGTAAAAATGTCCCCCCTCTTTGGTTCGTGGAAAAACAAGGAACTACGAACAATAATTGGCCATAAAAGGGTGTCCTATCGGCTTTTCGATCTCGAGCAATTCGACCTTGCGAGGTGGACCCCCAAAGACACTCGCCGGCTCCTAGTGACCCCCCAAGGGTGGGTGAAACAAAAACGGCACTTTCTTCAACACAGGGGGGTAATAAATATTCTTAAAAGGATTGTCACTTGTCAGCGATTCGGGTGGTCGGCCACCGCCGGGGACGCTTTTTCCCTTCGGCAGATGTGAAAGCAGTGTTTTGTTCCCATCTCCAATGTTTGGATTGCGTTTTTTTTTAATTCTGGGTTTAGAAAGTAACTGAAGTACAGCATAGGTACTTAAGTAACAAGGATTTGAGTTACTTTTAAATTTTTGTAGTTAAATACCAGTTCGATACTGAAAAAGTAACGAATGTAACTAAATACTTTTAAAGTATTTAAAAAGTATTTCCGTTACTAAGTATTTAAATACTTAACAACCTTGGTAGTGTCCACTAGTTTCCAACAAGTTGCTAGCGCAAAGCGCGCAACAACAAATCTTCCACTTTTAGTTGTCAACTTTCTTTGATCTCACCGACACTCCGCGGGAAACTAAAATTTAGTGGAAGATTTGTCTCTTCACAAGTGGAATATAGAAAAAATTGCTGTATTTTGTAAAAAAAGCAACAAATTGCAGCAAATTGTGGAAAACTTTGGTGTAAACGCGGCTTAATTTGAGAAGAGCACCTTTTAGTTGACAACTTTTAGTTTTCTACAATGTTTTCAACAAAAGTTGACAACTTTTAGTTGTCAACTTAGGTGTAAACGCGGGTTTAGGTCCAGGCTGGATCCGCCACTGACTGGGAACGGGAAAAAATAAGATGGTTTAAGTTAAGATATCTTAACTTCTATCTTAACCCTTTATGCCCCAAATTATTTTCCTCATCCTCATCCAGAATATATCAAGTTTACGTAACTGGAACTATAAGTAAACTAAATTTGGCCTTACATGATGAAAATTGTACGAATTTGGAACATTGGGAAGTGGGACATAAAGGGTTAAGGTAAACTAGTTTAACTTTTCGTGTGTGAACGTGGTATATCTGTATCTGTTCCTTTCCAGCCATAGGACACATAAGACATATTCCATTTCCACATCTTTATATTTTAAGTGTTTTTTTTAATTTTTTCAAAACGAAACATATGTTGGGGTAACTTTTTTTAATCACTGTGTTAAAAAGTTAGCCACCAAAAACTGAAGTGATGCCCCTGGTATTTATGGAAATCAAGTTTATATTTTCCCATTTCTTGGAACTTATGGGATATTGAGATGGGGCATGCAGGCAAGGGAGGGAGACAATCCCAGGACTGTCCCACCAAAAGCGGGATGTCAGATCACATTACCCAAAATACACTGAAATGCCCCCTCGATAGGAATATTTTTCTCAGTCGATGCAACTGTATCTGTTGTGAAAATTTGATATATTTTACAGGTGAAGATGTGGAGCTAGTAGATAGGCTGTCTACTCCGGAGTTGGAGTTGTTACCAGTGCCAAAAAGAATGTCCTGTTGTGCTGAGGTGAGTACACAATGGTTATTGTTATGGTTATGCTATTTGTAATAATATTGGCTATTAAAATGCTCTTTTTGTGTGATTTGCGTGTTTGTGTAAAATGTAACATCAAAGTTTACCGAATTCCCTTTTTCTGAATCGTCACTGTAACTGATTACAACACCCCAAACGAGTTTGTTTATAGTAGTTAGAGCAGGTGTGGTTAGGGGGGAGGCCCAACCACATTAAACTATTTGCAGATTTTCTGATATGTTGGAATTCAAAATTTTATTTTCTATTTCAGTGCTTGTTTCATTAAGTTATCCTGTTTTTTTTAAGTTGCCAAATGAAAAGGCAGACGAGATTTATATTTACTCATCTTTGTTACACTTAAAAACATTTTTAACACTTTCTAGATTTTTATGTTTTTCACAAAAGCAGAGCATTATAATATAGCTTATATTAATGCAAATACTATACAAATAGCATATAAAATCACTATCTTACCGATCCTATTTCTAACTCGATTTTTAATCTCGATTTTTAATAAAATGTATGCGCATCGCACATAACCACTTTTCTAATCAGCTGTTTATACAGGGTGTTTCAAAAGTCCGTTTCGCGGCTTTTATTTGGAACCAACGTGTGTTAGGGTCATGGAAGTAGGGTAGTAGGTTATTAAATTATTAGTTGCATTAAGAAAAATTGCATTAATCCATTTGGAATTATTTTCTTTTAGAAAAGCCTTAAAATCCATCTTAGATCCTGAAAGGAAAATACATATTCTCTTCGAACATAGACGTATCCAAGGTGGTTTTAGGGGTTCAAACTCAGACCCACAATTTTTGCATAAATTTTTGTACTGTTTTTCGCTTAAAAATTCTGTATCTTATAAAGAGCAATCCTCTTTTGGTAGGGGGGGGTCAAAGGGCCTCAATATGAGTTAAAACACTACTTGTGAGTAGAACCTCAACACAATTTTGTTGTCTGTTATAAGGTAAATGTGGGTATAGTGGACACTGTACCAATAGTGACCACATAGCTGATTAATTTTAAATAAAACGAGTTAGAGGCATCAAACAGCGTCAAAATTCATAGGCATAGTAGATTGTACAATCAGGTAAGCTGGTAAATTATCACCGATAGCACATATCAGCATGGGAAGGATATTTAAATATTTGAAAATAACAACATTGGCCGAGTGACTGAAATTTGATTTTGCTTATTGAATCGCGTAAGGAAACGGGTACATCAGCGGAACTGATTTTTTTGTATTTATTACCGTTTGATTGACTTTTAAATTTATATTAAGATAAAGAAGAGTGTATAAAATGATAATAAATAAAATTTTTTTGAAAATTTTGACTTAACAAGGATTTATGGGGGTGGCCACTATACCAACACAAAATCTTAGATTTTCCAATAGTGGCCACTGCAATGGCTTCTAATAGAAACTTAAATAACATTGAATTTGGATCAGTTTTTCTTCATAAACTGTTGATTGTGCTTTAAAATTAGTGTTGTATGAATTTGGTTTCATTCTGGCTTCGGGATCCAAGCTTTCCAAAACATTGAATTTCATGCTTAACTCCTCTCAAATCAGCTACAGCGTAGGCTTTGGCCGGAAACTATCAAGTATTTTTTTAAATAAAGCTAATTTGATTTAATAAAAAATACATTTCGTTGATAAGGAAGATTTAACTAGAAATAAACGACTATACCAAAAAAAACCCATCAATTTCATGCGTAAACCCCTCATATATGCAGAAAAAGAGAGGTGTCCACTATAGATGCAAGAGGTGTCCACCATAGATACAACAGCTACATCTATGTGGCCACTATAGATGCAATTTGGAGTACTTTTTAAAAATTAATTAAAAATACTTTACCCAATTTAATTAAAGTTTTTAATGGTAAAATCGAAAGCGGAAGATCCAATTAATCTAAAAATATGATGATTACGGTTTCCAAGCAGGTTGGTATTTATTGAGAATTTAAGCAAAAATTTTCCTTAAAGTGTCCACTATACCCACATTTACCTTACTTTGTTATTTTCTTGAAAATTCAAAATTCTTGAAAATCGATTTGCTTTGGGTGATCCCCAAAAGAGTTTCAAAATGAAATAAACACTAGTTTAAAAGTGAACAATTAAAAAATACACAGAACATCTAGTCCCTCTCGAAATTCTGACATCTATTTATTATTATTTTTTTACCTTGAAAATTCGTTGGTTTACAAGGATTTATTCTCTTAAGATGTAACCTAAAGGGTTAAAAATGAGCTAAAACCCTTTACAGGGTGTATCTGAAATGGTGCAACAAATTTTCAGGGATGATAGTAGAAGTAGACACCTAGACGAGTCAAAAAATCATATGATTTGGGGGTCCCAGACCAAATCCCAGGGAGTCAAAAATGGAGCGACACCCCAAAAAAATCATTCAAAAATTCAATTTGTAGAACAACTACTATTAGTAAAAATTTAATTATGGTCTCAAAAATTGTGGTTTAATATGATCTTTAAAATTATATCAAAAGTCTTCACTTTAAAATTTGTTGTATTATGAAAAAAAATTTAAAAACCACAAAAAATTGTGAAAACTCTGCCAAAAAACCTTATTTTGTATTTCAAAATCCTTTCTTTTGATTTAATAATCTGAAAGATCATAAATGAAAACCCTAAAGTCCAAAGTTTCACGTAAATACAATCAATATTAAACGCTTGATATCCTGTTAAAGTTTGTTTTTTGCGTGCGCAAACAGCTTTTCTTGAAACAGATGTAGAAAGGGATAAAGGGATAAAAACCAACGCCGAAACAACACAATAAATTTAAAAGTTAAAAACTGACGACGTTTCGGCGGTGTAAGACAACCGCCTTCATCAGAGCTAAAAAGTAAATACAACACGGAAAACACCCGACAACCAGACCAACGAAAAAGCACAAAAAGTTACAGTTAGTATAACAACCCCGTCAAGAACTAGAAAACTGTTTGCGCACGCAAAAACAAACTTTAACAGGATTTCAAGCGTTTAATATTGATTGTATTTACGTGAAACTTGCGACTTTAGGGTTTTCATTTATGCTCTTTCAGATTATTAAATCAAAAGAAAGGATTTTGAAATACAAAATAAGGTTCTTTGGCAGAGTTTTCACAATTTTTTGTGGTTTTTAAATTTTTTTCATAATACAACAAATTTTAAAGTGAAGACTTTTGATATAATTTTAAAGATCATATTAAACCACAATTTTTGAGACCGTAATTTAATTTTTACCAAATGCAGTTCTTCTACAAATTGAATTTTTCAATGATTTTTTAGGGTGTCGCTTAGGGTGGCCCAAAAACTTTTTTTTCAGGTAGAGTTCTGGGCACCCTCTACTTTTTTTCTAACAGCTAATAGAAGCTCACAGCCAAAATTTCAACTCTGTATTCGAATTAGAAGTCGATGACCCAGAGGAGTGAAAAAAAATCGAAATTCGAATATTTTTATATAAAACAACTAAAAAACCGAAGATCAAACCCTCTCATTTTGTTCATGGTATTTTATAAAAACCTACTAACGTTATAGATATAATGTTCGATGTTTTGTTTTTTTATCACCTTTGTTTTTGTTGTAGTAATTTTTTAATGTCCAAAGAACTTTTGTAACGTTGCTTTTCCTGCATTTTTAAACAGCTAATTACTCTAGAACTATACAACTAAAAAACATGAAATTAGTCACATTTTGTTTGTTAATTTTTTGTCTTTGATTAATGTGAATCATGACCAAAAAGTTCAATCATGATGGAAATTTTTTTTTCAAAATAAAAAAAAATGAAAAAAAAAATGTAATGAAAATTTTTTTTTTATTTGACATTTTTTGCATGTTTTAAGTCATATGGACACCCTCAAGCGTTTTTTCTGAATTTTCCATTAGTGAATCGCTCTTACTGTATAATTTTTGGGATGTTTAAGGGATGTTTTGGGATGTTTTATTTTTTTATAATAATCTTCATTCACAAATAATAGGAAAAAAACAAATAAAATAAATAAAAATAAAAAAAACTTTTATGATAAGCCCAGGGGAAACAAAAGATCCCATACGGGCGTAATAGAAATTAATACATTAAAATACAATGGAAAATAACAAAAAATAGAAGAAAAAAAGAAAGACAATACAAAAACACACACAAAAACAAGAATTCTAGAACAAATTGAAATAAATACATTTAGAGTTAAATATCAATTTAAAAAACAAAGTGATTCAATAATAAAATAAAATAAATAAACAAAATAAAATATATCGAAATAATTTTTTTTCTATTGGCAAAGTCTGGCTGCTGCAAATATACTATCGCTTCATAATGATTTTAAAAATAAAAGTCTATGTCGTTTAAATTAATAATAAGAAGAAAAAGTTCGCGCTTAAAAGTAGAGTACTTATCAATATTTTGGAGATCTCGGCATAAATTATTATAAAATTTGGGTGCTAGATAGAAAAAATGCTTACGGAAAATTTCCTTAAAAAATCTAGGAATTTTGTACACTTCATTTGGGCTTCTTTGGGATACGTTTTCTTTTAAGATACAAATCGATTTATTACGGTGCAAAAAAGTGAAACACGGTATAAAAAATTATATCTCAATGGTAATAATCTCAATGTTCTAAATTTTAAAGGGTTTGAGTACCTAGGTTCAAGAATTTCAAAACACTTATTTTGAATTGAAATTAAAGGTAATAAATTTGATTTGTAATCACCTCCCCATATCATAATTAATTAAAGAATAAAACCAAGAATAATACAGAATTTTAAAAAATTGGTGTCTATTTTATTTTTTAAGTGGTGAAACATAACCAAAACAAAACGTTATTTTTTACTAAGTTCACTAATGTCAGTTTTCCACTTTAAATTAGAATCAACATGCAAACCAAGATATTTAATTGTAGAAACAGAGTTTAGAGCAGGTATGGGCAACCTTTTCGAATCCGCGGGCCGGATTCAATGATTATAATGACGTAGAGGGCCATAGAGTAGATAACCTAATATTTTTTAAAGTAAAAAATGAGTAGTTTTATTGCATATATTTACGAAGTTTAATACTAAAGTTAAAACTTAATCTGGACTTACACTTTAATCTGGACTTACACTTTAATCTGGACTTATATATTGATTACATACAATAATTATAATGAAGTTACATTAATCTGGACTAGAATAACATTATATACAATAACTATAACGTTAGTTACATTAATATGGACTAAAATAATATCTTGATTACATACAATAATTATAATGTTTAAGTTACATTAATATGAGCTAAAATAATATTCAGAGCTCATAGTAATGAAAAAATATTTCAGGACACACTTTTAACAATTCTCATTGCAAGATACAAGAAAATTAATGGAGGAGGAATTAATGTTCAGGAGGACAGATTAACTTAAGCAGCATTGGGAAAGACAGAGAATGACTACCAAGTTACTCTCTACTGCCAAGTTAGGGTGAAACAGAAGGGGAATATCAACTGTCGGCGATCGTCCGTCGTGAAGTAACAACTCTCCCACACTTATAGACGCATCCCAAGAACGAAATATAGTTGTACAGCACGTTTTAACTGCTAAAATTAAGTTATTGTCGGGGGAAGTTCTGTATCCCCTCTTTTGCTCTTGTTGACGAAAACCAGAGTGATTTTTAGTACAATTTTTAAAATGTTCCACGGGCCGGATCAAATGACGAGGCGGGCCGGATCCGGCCCGCGGGCCGTAGGTTGCCCATCGTTGGTTTAGAGTAAAACAAGTGCAACTTGAATTTTTATTACAAATTTGTGTGTGAAATTTAATTTTAAGATCAAATTCTGACTGCCTTAGATTGAAGTAGATATATTTTGTCTTATTTAAATTTAAGCACAAGTCATTTGCAGCAAACCATTTCCAACTTCAATCAAATCTGATTCAACTTGGAAAAGAAGTTCATTAATATTGACACATGAGTACAGTAAAACAGTCATCTGCATATGTAACCATTTTACCAAATAACTTGAGTTTTCATAAATCATTAATAAAAATCAGAAATAACAATGGACCCAGAATTGAACCTTGAGGAACTCCACGATTTATAGAAATATAATTACTGAAATTATTATTAACTTTGACACGTTGTTCTCTATTGGAAAGATAAGATTTAAACCAATTCAAAATATTTCCCCGAAAACCAGCTGAATCTAATTTTTAAATTAATATTGAATGATTCACGTTGTCGAAGGCTTTGGAAATAAGAAGATCGCTACAGTTTTTTTACTCAATACTGTTATAAATAAATTTTGAAAAGTGTAATAGTGCAGATTCAGTATTCCTTCCTTTAATAAAACCATATTGGTTTTCTGCAAAAAAAATTTATTTTTAACAAATAATCATACATTCTGATAGAAAGAGCTTTTTCAATAACTTTAGAAAAACAGGGAAGAATAGAAATAGGTCTGTAGTTTTCTGGAGCGTTCTTATTTCCAGATTTAAATATAGGAGTTATTGTGGCTTTTTTGACGGAATTTGGAAATTCAGATGAAACGATTGAGGTATTTACGAAATTAGTAATAAAATCTATATTAAGGTAAATGTGGGTATAGTGGACACTTTAAGGGAAATTTTTGCTTAAATTCTTAATAAATACCAACCTATTTGCTTGGAAACGGTTATCATCCTATTTTTAGGTTAATTGGATCTTCTTTCGATTTTACCATTAAAATTTTTAATTTGATTGGGTAAAGTATTTTTAATTAATTTTTAAAAAGTACTCCAAATTGCATCTATAGTGGCCACCTTGATGTAGCTGTTGTATCTATGGTGGACACCTCTTGCATCAATAGTGGACACCTCTCTTTTTCGGCCTATATGAGGGGTTTATGCATGAAATTGAGGGTTTTTTTTGGTATAGTCGTTTAGTTCTAATTAAATCTCCCTTCCCAACGAAATGTATTTTAGATCAAATCAAATTAGCTTTATTTAAAAAAATACTTGAGAGTTTCCGGCCCAAAGCCTACGCTGTAGCTGATTTGAGAGGCATTTAGGATGTAATTCAATGTTTTAGAAACCTTGGTTCCCAAAGCTAGAATGAAACCAAATTAATACAACACTCATTTTAAAGCGCAATCAACAGTTTATGAAGAAAAACTGATTCAAATTAATATTATTTATGTTTCTTTTAGAAGCCATTGCAGTGGCCACTATTGGAAAATCTAAGATTATGTGTTGGTAAAGTGGCCAACCCCATAAATCCCCGTAAAGTCAAAATTTTCAAATTAATTTTATTCAGTATCATTTTATATACTCTTCTTTATCTAAATATAAATTTAAAAGTCAATCAAACGGTAATAAATACAAAAAAATCAGTTCCGAAATACCCGTTTCCTTACGCGATTCAATAAGCGAAATCAAATTTCAGTCACTCGGCCGATGTTGTTATTTTCAAATATTTAAATATCTTTCCCATGCTGATCTGTGGTATCGGTGGTAATTTATCAGCTTACCTGATTGTACAATCTACTATGCCTATGAATTTTGACGCTGTTTGATGCCTCTAACTCGTTTTATTTAAAATTAATCAGCTATGTGGCCACTATTGGTACAGTGTCCACTATACCCACATTTACCTTATTATGGGCTATATTTTTAATAAGTTTCATGCTAATTCCATTATGTTCATAATTATCAACATTTGAAAAAAAATTAAGTAAATTTAATACTTCCAAATTACTAAATTCAATGAAAAGGAAAGAGTTTAGGTTTGGAAGAATATAGTGTCGGAAATTCGTCAGGTTCAAATCAGAGTAATTAGAATGCAAGTTGCTGAAGAATGCATTTAATTTTAGGGCAGCATCTGAGTTATTAAAATTATCAGGTAGAGTACAAGACCTTGAATCCTTACCAATAATATTATTTATGACATCCCATTTTTGTTTAGAAGAGCTACAATTTTGAAATTTATTTCTGAAATAATTAGATTTATTACTTTTTATCATTCTTTTTAATTCGCTAACTATTCTTTGATATGCAGTTTTATAAATTATATCCAAGGGGTATTTCCTGACTTTCTTAAACAGTTTTTCTTTTCTTCGAATTAAAATCAAGATGTTATAGTGGTTATCCAATTATTTTTGGGTTTTTTAGAGCTTCTTGTGGGGTATTTAAAATTATTTTTTATGTTATTAACCTCAAATACTAGATATTGATATTGTTGATCTAGAGATTTTTGATAATTGCATTTGAATTTGTACGTATTCAGGTATTCATTTAGTTTTTTTAAAATTTATAGCGGGAGAAGAGGTATTAATTTTGGGTTTGGATATAATATCTTCCCTACCTTCTAATATACATAAGGTACTATAATGATCAGTAATATCACTCAGGAAAACTCCTGTAGAAACTGAAAGTTTTTTGGTTTTAACAAAAACATGGTCTATACAAGTTGTAGAGGTACCAATTCTAGTAGGCTTATCTAAAAAGTTATGGAATCCCTTTTCAGATAAACAGTTTAAATATTCTCGATTTATAAAATCATCAGATAATATGTCAATATTTAAATCTCCCATTATAATTATATTTGGGTCTTTTAGCTCTGATAAAACGATTTTAAGTTCCCTGTTAAAACTATCTATGGTGAATTCATGGGATCGGTATACTGATAAAAGAGTAAAATTTAGTTTTTACAATGAAGTAAAACAGTTTCAGCGGAAATAAAGGTCAATTCAAGTTTACAAAAATTAAAACTTATTTTAGTGTACACAGCTATACCACCTGAGATCTATTCTTATTTCTACAACAACAAAAAAGAATCAAAACCTTCTATATTGTAAAAATTAACTTCATTATCCGTAAATCCAGATTTCAGACATAATTATAACAGAAAATAAATGAATTTTATTTGAGATTAGAGATAGAAAATGATCAAAATTAGCACGCAAACTTCTTATATTGATATGTATAATATGAGATGGTTAGAGATGGTTAGAAATTGGTTCAGCTCATCCAGATCTTCAATAATTTTACATTCAGGGATAGATATAAAGTCAGTTACCTGGTTGTTGAACATTTAGATCTTCTATAGCAGGGGTTCCCAACCTTTTTGCACCTGCGTACCACTTGACTTTTTGAGAAATTTTGGCGTACCACCAGGCCTAAATATTTTAATAGACGTATAATATTAACTCTTCTAAAAGTGTTCAAAGGCTTTTTGAATTAAATTCCTGAGAAAACTTCATATTTAATGGTTAGATATTTGTTTATTTATTTATAACTTGCTTGTAATAAAGGAGAAAAGATGAAAATGGTACCATTTTCATTTTTTTCCATTTTCCATTTTTTTTTCATTTTTTCCATTTTTTTTGGTATTTTTTATTTATTATACCCAAAGGTCTAAAAACCTACAAATAAAAAATCAGTAAAAACTCAGCAAAATATACTTTTGTTGTCTTTAATGCGAAATTTGTTGTTGTTTGCCAGTGATTAAAATATCAACGTTCGGAGTAATGGAACTTATCTTCACTCTTAAGTCCTCTTAAACACTTACTCTGATTCTATGTTTATTTTTTATGTACAAGAGTTCAGAAAATCCACTCTCACACAAGTAACTCGTAACAAATGGCATCAAAAATAGCAGAGCTCGCCGGAAGATCAAAGAAAGAGTACTCGGTTTTTACATCCGATCCAGAAGTTAATTTTAAGATTTCTCTTTAAAATAATCTTTCATGGAACTATCTTCTGTAAAATCGAAAAAATTTTCTTTTAGAGCTTTGACTCACGCGTACCACCTGAAAGGTTCCCGCGTACCACCAGTGGTACGCGTACCACCGGTTGGGAACCCCTGTTCTATAGTATGAATGAATTCTAATTATACTGGATGATTCATCTTTCCTAAGGAAGATTTTGCCATCTCGAGTCCAACAAAATTTAAAGTCATTTTCTATCTTAAATTTACGTGCTTGAGAAAAAAGTCTTTTAAGTTCGGGAGTCAGGTGTTCATTAGCGTATATTGGCATTTTGTCTGGAAATCTGCTATTTATGTCGGAAGCCATCAGTTTGCGATTCTTCAGTTTCTTTAATATTTCATCACGGGCAGGTTTGGATTTCACTTGGATGATTATTGATTTGGGATTTTCCTTATTAAAAGTTGGAATTCTGTGTGCTACAATAAGGTTTTCCATGATGTCTGTGTTAGAGTTCATCAATTTTAGTTAGAATGGTCGCCATGTTTTCATTTTCAGACTCGGGTAAATTAGATATTTCGATGTTACAACGCCTGGAATACTGTTTGAGTTCGATGATGGATACTTTTAGTTCCTTGACTTCTTTCTTGATTTCTATATTTTCAGCAGCAATTTGGCTGTATTTCTCTTGTAGGCTTTTGTTAGATGCTTTTAGATCGGTGATGGTTTGCTTTAAGTCTTGAATGACGGCACTATTAAATTCAATCGATTTTCCAAGCTGATCAAGGTTTTGGGAGATGAAGTCTTTGAGTTCTGTCTTATGATCCTGCAGAAATGCTGTAATATTGGGTTCGAATGTCGCTTCAGTTGTAGAAACTCAGTTGTTATACCTGATTAAATTTTATTTTCAACTTGAAATTTGGTAGTAATGTTCATTTTAAGAGTTAAAAGGCTTTTATTATTTTTTAAAAAATTTTTCAAAAAATTTTTTTCATTAAATTTTTTTTCACTTTTTTAAATTTTGAACAAAAAATCTTTTTTAAAATGATGGTCATGATGCCTTTTAAATCAAAGACAAAAAATTTACAAACAAAATGGAACTAATTTCAGGTTTTTATGTTGTTTAGTTCTAGAGTTATTAGCTGTTTTAAAATGCAGGAAAAACAACTTTACAGAAGTTCTTTGGACATTAGAAAATTACTACAACCAAAATAAATGTGATAAAAAAACAAAACCTGGAACATAATATCTATAACGTTAGTAGTTTCTTATATCATGGAAAATATCATGGAACAAAATGAGAGGGTTTTATCTTTGATTTTTTAGCTGTGTTGTATAAAAATCTTCGAATTTGGACTTTTTCACTCCTCTTGGCCATCACTTTTTAATTAAAGTACAGAGTCAAAACTTTGTCTGAATAGTTTTCTCTGTAGGTCTAAAAAATTGAGGGGGTGCCGTGGCAATTTCATAACACTTTGTTTTTTTTTCCCATAGAATATGTGATAAACTTTGTCCCCGTTTTTTGTTGGAATAAGGAAATTTTCTGAAAAATTGGGAGAAATTTTTTTTGGGGGGATACAAAGAATTATTTTGAAAGTCAATTGAAATCGAATCTACCAACATACAGGGTGTTTCAAAATTGCGTTGCACGGCTTTTATTCGGAACCAAAGCCTCCTAGGGTCATGGAAGTAAGGTCTACCCCTAGGTAAGTGAGCCTGGAGAATGCACTGAAATGACTTACAGCGCCCCTAGCGGAGAAATTAAAAAGTTAAAAAATTAATTTAAAAACTAAAAGAGATAGAGCAAAAACCTTAATGAGAGTATTGTTGCCAACGTCATGAGGAACACACTGAAAAAATTTTGATCGAAATATCTTGAATATTCGCCGAGATATTAGCATGTGAAAATAGCACTTTTTCAGGGGTCAAAAAAGAAAAAGTTCGCATATTTGCAAATTTTTTTGATTTTTTGATTAAATTTTGTGTTCTTTAAACTAAAAAAAAACACAAAACTACATAATAACACTGAAAAATTTGCAAATATGCGAACATTTTCTTTTTTGACCCCTGAAAAAGTGCTATTTTCACTTGCTAATATCTCCGCGAATATTCAAGATATTTTCATGATTTTTTTCTCAGTGAGTTCTTCATGACGTTGGCAACAATACTCTTGCGGTGAGGACTCGAACCCCTCACCTTGGACTCTCCACCTTAGGCGAATAATCATGTGGTCAGCTCTCTGCAGCTTGTGCTGAGGAGATCGGAACTGAACGGAAGTGCTGAACCCTTGTAACTATTGTATTGGATTTGATATTCAACAACGATGAAGATAGGGTGCAGGATTTAGTCATAGGGGAACCTCTGGGAGAAAGCGATCATAGAAGTATAAGATTAAGTATCAATTTGCAGTCAGCATACTCAAGTAATTGTAGGATAATTCCTAATTTTAGAAAGGTCAACTTTCAGAAGATAAGAGAAGAGTTGAGGGAGACATTCAAAGGGGGATTAATAGCATCACATCTTTCTGAACAATGGGAGGAATTCAAAATAAAGTTAGACGGGGTGATAAAAAACATGTATCATTCAGGAAAAAGGGAAAAACTAGAAACTTGCTTCCTATGTGGTTTACAAGGGAAACCCAGAAAGCTTTAAATTCAAAACAAAAAACCTACAAAGTATATAAGAGCACAGGTAAGGACAGAGACAGGGAGGCATATCTGATAGCCAGGAAGGAATTTAAAAACATGAGTAGGAGGCAAAAGCTGTCCTTGGAGGAAAAACTGGCAAGGGAGATAAATACAAATACAAAAGAATTTTTTGCATATGCAGGTGGTAAAAATAAATTAAGTACTACACTGGGCCCGTTAGAGGGGAGGAAAGGTGAATTAATTCAAGATGAGGAGGGTATGGCAAATGTGTTAAACAACTTTTTCCTGGGGGTCTTTAGTGGAGAATATAAATTAAAAGATGATCATAGGAATGGAGTCTTTGCTGGGGGTACAATCAGGGATTGCAAATTTAACAGGGAAGGCATAGTACATCAGCTGAAAGCCAACTAAAGCACCTGGGCCGGATGAGATCTATCCGAGAGTATTGGTGGAATGCGCGGATGAACTGGGGGACGTAATTCTAATGATGTTCAATAGTACTTATAGCACGGGTTGGGTACCAATAGAATGGAAGTTGGCCAATATAACACCAATATTTAAAAAGGGAGTAAAAAGTGATCCGAGCAACTATAGACCAGTAAGCTTAACTTCAGTAATTTGCAAAATATTCGAATCATTGTTAAAAAGGCATATGATATTATACTTGGAGGAAGGGGGATTGCTATCTGATAACCAGTATGGGTTTAGGAAGGGAAGATCCTGCTCTACAAATCTATTAAAATTCTATGAGAATATAACTGGGGAGCTGGATAAGAAGAGAAGTGTAGATATCATGTACATAGATTTTCAAAAAGCCTTCGATAAAGTACCTCATGAGGCACTACTGTATAAATTGGAAAGACTAGGGACTCAGGGGAAAACATTGGTTTGGATTAAGAATTGGTTATTGGGTAGAAAACAGAGAGTACAGGTAAAAGGAAGCTATTTACAGTGGACAGAGGTACTCAGTGGGGTTCCACAGGGATCAGTTTTGGGACCAATTTTATTTATAATATTCATAGATGATATAGGTCAGGGGATTAAGAATAGAATCAGTATATTTGCAGATGATTTAAAAATATGGGGGACAGTGGATACCAAGACACAAATTGAAAATTTACAAGGTGATCTTGATAGGATTTCTGAATGGGCTGTAAAAGGGGGTATGTCATTCAATTTGGGGAAATGTCAAGTACTGCATATGGGTTATAAGAATAATGGAGCCGAGTACTGGCTGCAAGGAGTAAGGGTTAAGGAGGGAGATACGGTCAAGGATCTTGGGGTGTTAATACACAGTGACTTTAAAATGGGTCACCAATGTTCTGCTGCGGGTAAAAAGGCAAATAGGTTATTGGGGTATATCAAAAAGACTGTAACTTCAAGGGATAAGAATATAATATTGCCATTATATAAGGGCTTGGTAAGACCTCACCTAGAATATGCTGTACAATTCTGGGCTCCATATATGAGAAAGGATATAGAAGTAATTGAAAGGGTTCAGCATAGAGCTACAAAAATAATTAAGGAATGGCACACCTAGATTACAATGAGCGTTTGAGTAGGCTCAACATGTATACACTGGAGAGAAGAAGAAGGAGGGGGATTAGATTCAGCTCTTCAAGTTCGTAAAGCAAGGGGATACAGAAGGTTTAGACTTTAATATGGATAACAGAACAAGGGGCCATGGGTACAAATTGAATAAGACTCATTTCAATCGGGATTTAAGAAAATACTACTTCTTCAATAGGGTAATAGATACATGGAACGCATTGCCAGAACATATTGTAAATTCGAAGGGTGTATATGAGTTTAAGCTAAAACTAGACTGTCAGTGGGAATGGGTGAATTAATAAAAAATGGACCAGCCTTGTTGGGCTTCGAGCCTGTAGCTAATCGACAAAATTTGTATTTGTATTTGTATTTGTATAAATATTGCTGTTCATTTTGTTTTTGATTACATGTCTCTATTTATTTCGCCTGCGAGCGATTTTAGCCTTTTTACTAATTCTTAATAAAGTTATTTATAGTTAAAGAATTGATCTTCTTTACTCTCATTGAGGTTTTTGCTCTATCTCCTTTAGTTTTTAAATTAATTTTTTGAACTTTTTAATTTCGCCACTAATGGCGCTGTAAGTCATTTCAGCGCATTCTCTCCAGGCTCACTTACCTAGGGGTAGACCTTACTTCCATGACCCTAGGAGGCGTTGGTTCCGAATAAAAGCCGTGCAACGCAATTTTGAAACACACTGTATATTAAAATGGTTGTGAATAACGGTGTGTTCTTTACCTAAAGGGCGTCTGGAGGTTCTCCCCCAGAAATTTTTTAGAAATTTAAGTATAAAAAGCAGGTGTTACACACGTTTTGATAAACCTAATCCGAATATCGGACATTTTCAAGGATTTAACATGCTTTTGCATTTTGACGAACTTATTATAAAAAAGTTGTAATTGTGAAAACCGATGAGACTGCTATCCGTGGTCCAACTGATTCCTTCTAGACATCGATATTACCGTTATGCGATTTGTAGTACATCGGCTGCATCAGCAATGAATATCGCAGGCGAGTTCATCGTGTTTCAACTTGAAATTGGCGGATCTTGCAACGATGTCCGCGATACCGCGTGTGTAGTTCTACTTGAAGGAAGGATTCAAATTGATATTTGGATAGATTAATTGAAAGACTCCTATGGTAACACTTTATCATGTTGCTTGACCACTGGTCAATATTGCTCTATGTGGCTAAAAATCATAAAAAAATAAATATAGGAGTTGGTAATTGATATTATGTATTCCCATTGGTAAAGCATGTCTTTTTGGTTCCGATTGACCATTGTTCAGTCCAGTCACCTTTTTGCTACTTCTATACTTTGGCACGTAGGTCATGTGGGGGCTCAAACCAAACGCCATAAGACGAATGACATGTTCTTCTTGACCACTGGTCAAGATCGCTTGACCAGCGGTCAATCCTTTTTTTCGCTATTAATAGCTTTCTGACCTTCTCTTTCTTCCTCGTGGTTGTTTTGGGGGTCCCTGACCTTTGTAAATGCAATTTGACCACTGGTCAATTTTTAAATTTTTCGACTTTATAACTCCATTTTATCTTGGAGATCCTCTCAAACTGCATTATATCAATAGTTATAGGAACATTTTCCCCTCAAACACCAATAGAAAATTGGGTTTCATATTATCTGGGTTAAATTGATATATCACTAAATAGCGATGTTAGATTGGCCATAAATCGATTTAAGAAATTCATATATCGCCCAGGCCTATAGTCTGTTCATTTAGAATAGGGGCCTGAAACAGGATCAAAAACGCCTAATAACGCTCATCGCGCAACTTCAGTGACAATCTGACAATACATTACGCCTCCGGCACCTATTCTAAATGAACCGAGTCTTACGTATTTTCCCGTCGACCGTGCCGCTCAATTCGAAAACGTTATCGAAGTCTATTGACTATTGTATAATAGCTGTGACGCTGAATTTAACGGCTGGTGAACGGTCGACGGTATAATATGTATGTTCCTATAGTTTTTTTTAAACGATGTTCCTATTTATTGGGGGGACGCGTCCCCCCTTGTCCCCCCAGGATCGACGCTTGTGTGTTCAGCCTACTAAAAACATTAAATATTATTTAATGAAAGATTTGAGTAAAAAATTATGTGTAATGAGTCTTTTTTCCAAAAATTTTGAGGTATTTCCCAATAAGAACTAAATTGTCAAGAAATATGACTTCCCTGAAAAAAACGGAGGTCGTTTTCGGATTCAGCACACCAAAAAACATCTTGGGGTGGAAAAACTAACACCTCTGGCCAATGAAACAATTTAAGCGCTAAGATAATAAGATCTTTCTTAAAAAGTCACATCAAGTTTAAACATTTACAGAATTTCACCTTTTCTCCTTTACATTTTAAAACTTAAATAAAATTTTTTTTGCTTACAGCAATTTCCAAACGTATAAAAACAATCATTTAGATAATTTTTTATTGAAATTTACAGATAACTACTGGCAGTTGCAGCTTAAATCGCTACCACCACGCCAAAAATGCCAATCTGCTTTTCCTAATTTGAATAAAAATATATTCAAAGTTTGGAACAAATAGGAGATCAACAAATCCACAACAGAGTTGGTAACAACTATTGGCAATCACGGTTGTCGGCTCTAAAAACAGTGTTCACCCCAGAAATTTCCAAAAGGGTGAAAATGACCAAAGCAGCAGATCAGCGTTTTTGGCTTGGTGGTAGCGACATGCAATAAAAAAACCTTATGATCTTCTTTTTTATAGGGCTTGACATGCATGCTCGTATTTGCTATCTTTGCAGCCGTCCTAGGGATGTTCCAGTTTGGTTACAATACAGGTGTTATCAACGCTCCGCAAAAAGTAAGATATCTATGAAAAAGCAGTTTAGAATATTTTAAGAGTAAACTTTAAGCCGCGTTTACACCTAAGTTGACGACTAAAAGTTGTCAACTTTTCTTGAAAACATTGTTTGTAGAAAACTAAAAGTTGCCAACTAAAAGTTGCTCTTCTCAAATTAGAGCAACAAGTGAAAAACTTGTTGCCAAAGAATTGGCGCGAAAGGCGGTAGTGTCATGAATTAGGCAGTTAGTGTCCACTAGTTTCCAACAAGTTGCTAGCGCAAAGCGCGCAGCAACAAATCTTCCACTTTTAGCTGTCAACTTTCTTTGATCTTACCGACACTTCCTGGGAAATTAAAATTTAGTTGAAGACTTGTCTCTCCACAAGTGGAAGACAGAAAAAGTTGCTGTATCTTGTAAAAAAAGCAACAAATTGCCGCAATTTGTGGAAAACTTTGGTGTAAACGCGGCTTAAGAATCAAGTGCTGTTAAAATCCCACCACACCCGATCGTTGCATCGCCGTCCGAGGGCACAATCAACATTGATCGGGGGGGCGTTAAGAATCAAAAGTGCAGTAGCAGTAGATCCTCTCTTAAAATTTTTTTTGTTTTTTCTTCTCTGTACAGAGATAAGAATAGGGCAGAGGGGGCACATTGAATTAAACCACTTATCTATATAATATATTCAATTTTAAAATCTGAAAAAATACCAATAGAGCCGTTTGTGGGCCTATTGGAAGGTTTCTTTTAATTGCCTGATTTAGAAGTTGCAAAGTAAATTTTCTTCTCTTTGTATTCTATTAGTCCACTGAAAATAGAGTTGAACCTCGGACAAATTGCAATAAAAGGTTTCTCAATGGTTTTTATTATAACGGTTTATTTTTTTATTTTAAAAAAATGGCCCAAAAATCAATGATATTGAAATCAATGATATTCATGTCTCAATTCTGTCCGATGACTATGACTTAATCTGCTTGCGAAACCTGGCTGAATGATGAATTTGTGTCCATAGGTACAACAACGTGCTCTCCCTATGGACAGACCCAGTTGTACCTGTGGATACCCTTAAAAAGGGAATGTTTAGTTGAAAAAAGCTAAAAATTAACATATTTACTAATGCATTACCTTTTTATAACATATTTCAAGCCTTTTTAAAATTGGAAATAGGTTTTTTAAAGTAATGTATTGGGTTGTCCCATAAGTTCTGTTACTTTTTACAAAGTTTTGTCTTTGAAAATTTTTTATGAAAAACTGGTAATAGGTGGAGATTTCAAACAAAAGGGATTTTGATATAAGAACATTTATGAACATAATGTGTGATTTTGGTAGTTCTCGTGATATTATTTCTTTTCAAAATGGCGGTTTGAAAAAAAGACCAAAAACGACGATTTTTGAGTAATTTTTTTCTTTTGTTTAAAAAACTAGGAAGAACGCATAATTCATGGCTAAAAAAAGTTTTACTGTATATTCGAAATGTTAAGATTAAGATGCCATAGTTTCAAGGTGATTCGATAAGTTTAAGGTAGGAAATTTTGACTTTAAAACTTCATATATTGGCAATTTCACGTGTTTTTTAAAGCACACCTATTGTTTTTCTAAGCAGCTGGTATGAAACAAATTAAAGGCAGATGTTTTTTGAACCATAATGCTTGTTTCAACTGTTTAAACATAGAAAGCCTCTTTTCATAATATCGTTGAATTGATTCATTTCTAAATCCCAACGATTTGTTTTTATTGCAGTGTTTTCGTATGTGAATCAAATAATTGCTTTGTTCTCTTAGCGTAAGTTCAGCGAGTGTAATTCTGATAAGCTAAAACTTTGCACGCTTGCATTGTGCGCACTACTTTCTGAACTTAAGTTCAGATATAATTTAATATACTGCATATTTTGAATACTTGGTTCTTTCCTAAGCTTTTTTACTGATTTTGATGCTTCTTTCGTGAAAATTTCTTTGAAATGACTAACATTACTGAGGTAAGCTTTTTGCAAAAGATGTTATGTTTGAGACCAAAATTTCCTAAGTTAAACTTATCGAATTATCTTGAAACTATGACATCTTGAACTAAACATTTCAAACTTACAGTAAAACTTTTTTTAGCCATGAATTATGCATTCTTCCTAGATTTTTAAACAAAAGAAAAAAATTGAGTGAAAATAGTCGTTTGCGGTCTTTTTTTCAAACCACCATTTTGAAAAGAAATAATATCACGAGAACTACCAAAATCACACATTTTATTCATAAATATACATATATCAAAATCCCCTTTGTTTGAAATCTCCCCCTGTTGCCATTTTTTCAAAAAAAAATTTCAAACACAAAACTTTGTAAAAAGTAACAGAACTTATGGGACAACCCAATAGTTTTAGATCGTAAATGATCATTAAAACAAAGTTGAATGATAAAAGTCTTGATTTTTTTTACCAAAACACATGAATCACATGGGATTTTCAGATCAAAATTTAAGGTAATAGTTTCATCAATCATGCTGATTGATCTGATCACTTCACTGATCCAAAAAAAACCCAATTAGATTGACACTTAGTTGTGCAAGCATTTGGTGGTAATAACTTCCGCAAATCTTCTTCAGTGGAAATTTTAAGTTTTTTGTAATCATCATACTTAAATGCGATAGGGTGCTTTATATTTTACACCATATTTTACACTAAATGCCAAGTAAAATCAAAAATTTTAAAGTTTTAGTTTAGATCACAAAATATTAGATTTTTCATCTAAAAATCACTTGAAAATAATTGCCGACGAATAGATAACAATTTAGAATTAATTTAACATGAATTAGAATGTATTCACATAAATGAAACCTGATTCTAAAACGCCGATTAGCTACATACACCCACAAGAACGTGTCCGTAGGTACAACACGTATGGTGTCCGAAGGTACAACATCAGGTGTTTTTGCATTCAAAATTCTATAAAAAAATAAAAGAATTGAGATCTGAGGATTTCTAATATCATAACTAAAAAGTCAAAATCTGGGGATTCCCCCCATATATCCCATTTTATCATATCATAGTTATAGGGGAAGAAAAGAATTAATGTAGCGATGCACTAAAAAAAACTTTGAGCATCTAAAAACAGCAAATTTATTATATAAATTTAAATAATATTTTAAAGAGCTGATTTCACGTTAGCAACTAGATAGCATCTGTTTACATTCAAATTCAACCCCAAATTTAAATTTACATTTTTTCCCGAAATTCAAAATGAGGTGGCTGAAGGTACAACCGTCCTGAGGTACAACACTCTCCCCTAATCATGAGATTTTACGTGATATGCATTTTCCCCAGTGTATGAACATTGAACACCCGTTCATTTACTGGAAATCTCAGTTTACACTTCCAGTAAGTGAACACCCCTTTATCTATCGCAATTTCAATAGTACAGCTCCCGCAAAAAAAACAAAAAAAAAAAAACGTGACAGTTGGGTTTGCGGGCGAACCAATTGGGTTAGGAAGACAAAAGAAGGGTCTTTTTTCATTAATTAAAGTATTCTTTTACCATAAAAATTGTCGAGTCCTTAGGGGGTCGTCTTAATATTAAACGAAACACTAACTTTTTTTCCCAATGGGGACCCCCAATTATTATTAGTTTTTCTGAAAGGCCATACCCCCAAACCCTTTAATACCCAGTTTCATCCAGATTGATTAAAAAAAATTTTTTTTTAATAAACTTAATTTTTTTTTTAAATCGTGAAATATTTTTATGGTAATCGATTCTGGTAGTAATATTATGTAGGAAACCAAAATTTCAATCGATTTTATCTATTAGTTTTTGATAAAACGAACGAGAAAGAGCATTTGAGGTATGCATTCGGCAACGGTATACGGCCCCTTAAGATATTAATTCGTTTTTATCAAAAACTATTCTATTCTAACTATTTTTTCTTACTTCCATGACCCTAAGAGGCGTTGGTTCCAAATAAAAGCCGTGCAACGCAATTTTGAAACTCCCTGTGTATACACTGCATCACAATAGAAAATTAACCTAAAACATGTATCCCATCGTCCGATATTGTCCGATTTTTAGTATGTTGTTAGTTAGGCCATTTCTGAGTGAAAACCGTTTAAAAAGCGTTTATTGCTACTTTTTTCCAGGTGTTGAGTCTAATTTGACATAATTAAGAATTTTTTTTAAATTTTAAAATTTTGAAGTACCGTAAAACGGGGTGAATCGGATCAGCGGGGTGAATCGGATCACTTTTGAAAAAAGTTTTTTAAATCATCATAGCTCCAGTTGTTTTAGAGTTATAAAATCAGGATAAGTTCTGACTTATTCTACACATTGTTCTGAAGTTGTTTCAGCCATCAAAAATTATTTTGCGATAATATCTTAGGTCTACCACGGCTTTGAAGTTGAATACAAAAAAGGTGACAAAAACGTGGCTGTCAAAACTTTGCTTATTGCACCAAAAAAATAACTTTCTTTTCTCAATTATCAGTATCCCCCGTGTGGTCCCAACGCTTCCAAAGATTTCTTTGCAATCAAATTTTAAATAAATGATAATTCCGATTTTTGCTGAATTTTTTAGTAGAACAAGTCCATTCCGGCTACTGATGCGGGGTAAATCGGATCAGTCGTAAAAATGTGTGCTTGAAATTTTTTTTTGAAAAACTGGTAATAGGTGGAGATTTCAAACAAAAGGGATTTTGTTTTATGTATATTTAAGAATATAATGTATAATTTTGGTAGTTCTGGTGGTATTATTTCTTCTCAAAAAAGCGATTAGAAAAGAAGACCGCAAAAGACGATTTTAGTTAAATTTTTTCGGCCGCTTCAAAAACTGGAAAGAATGCATGATTCATGGCTAATAAAAGTTTTGCTGTATGTTTATATTAATGTGTCAAAGTTTTAAGGTTAACCGATAAGTTTTAGATGGGAAATTTTGATCTCAAACATAACATCTATTGCAAAAAACCTCTCTCAGTGTTTGTTGGTCAATCAAAAGAAATTTTTACTAAAACGACATCAAAATTAACAAGAAAACTTACATATAGACCCAGCTGTTTAGTAATATGCCGTATATTAAATTATCTTTGAATATATGCGCAGAAATCAGTGCAATATTTAGGAACGCATTATTTTAGCTTCTGAGAATTGCACTCGCTAAATTTATGGTAAAGCGAACGAAGCTATTCTTTTATTTATATGAAAACACTAAAAAAAGTAACACTTATTTTTCGAACCTGGAAACAGATAAAACAATAATGCTATGGAAAGACTTTCAATGCTTTAACAATTAATTTATTTCAGAAAAACATCTGCAAAACATCTGTCTCAATTTTATTTCATACACCAGATCCCATCAGCTGCTCAACGAAGCGAGAGAAGTGCTAAAGAACTATGGAAAATTACCAGTTAAATGCAGTTTTAAAGCTAAATTTACTATCTTAAACTTATCAAATCAGCTCAAAACTTTGAAATCTTAATGTAAACATTGCAAATATACAGAAAAACTTTTATTAGCCATGAATAATGCATTCTTCATAGTTTTTAAAGAGGCTGAAAAAAATTTACAAAAATTGTCGTTTGCGGTCTTCTTTTCTAACCGCCATTTTGAAAAGAAATAATACCACCAGAACTTCTAAAACCATACATTATATTCTTAAATATACATAAACCAAAATACCTTTTATTTGAAATCCCCACCTATTACCAGTTTTTCAAAAAAAATTTCAAAACACATTTTTTTTTGGTAAAAAGTATCAGAACTTTTGGGAAAACCCTATATTTTATTTAAAAATGTTTCATTATTTTAGTAAAACTTATTCATTTTACCTTATTAGACTATTTTAAGACTAATTTCAGGATCCTGTATCACTTTAAGACGTAAAAATTGCGTTTTTTCCACAAAAACTGGCTGTGATCCGATTCACCCCGCATTGAGGGTGAATCGGATCACGGCTCTTAAAAATTTGTATAAAATAAACTATTCAAGATAATTGAATTTTTTCAACGGGTTCTCAAAGTACTAATTGGGACTCGAAATATTCTTTTCAAAGCATTCCAAAATCTTTATTATTAAACTTTTGGCAGCAGTTCAAAGTTCAAAAGTGATCCGATTCACCCCGTTTTACGGTACGTATATTTAAATTTTTATAGCAAAAATGATATTTTTTTATGTAATAGGATTAAAACACAACCTATAAACATGTATTAGAAGCCTATATTATGATATTAAAATTTTAAAATTTAAAATTTTATAAAAAAATTAATTAATTTGTTAATTATGTGTTCTTAATATAATTTGATTGTTTATTAAATAAATTTTAAAGGAAATATGCCAAAATATTACCTGTTTTCACTTCTTTGGAAATTCGTCCTACATTTTGATTTTACCAATTTCAAAATTTTAAATTTATTAATTGAGCGTGAATTCCACGGGTTTTCCATTATATAACTATCTGTGAACAATATCCACTGAAAAATGACCTTTTAAAAACCCTCTAACGTTTGTGGCATTAATTTGAAAAAAAAATGCATTTTTCGCAAAAAAAAGTGGAAATAAAAAAAAATTGAACTTTAACTCGGAAAATTTTTAAATTTTAGTATAATAATATTTAGGTCATTTCTAAATGAAAACCATTGGATTTATCTCTTTTGATGTTTTTGTTAGGTTTTTAGGGTTTTTTTTAATTTTTTCATATAGCTAATTATTCAAATTATTTTTAAAAATTGAAATTATTTTTCAAATTAAAGGCAATATTCGGTTTCAGCACTCGAAAATAACCTATAAACATGTATCACATGTCTATATTATTGTTTTGGGGTTTTTTTTGAAAAACAAAAAAAATTAAATTTCCCCTTGTCCGATTTTGTCCGAATTTTAGTATGTTATTAGTGAGTAGGGTGGGTTATTTTCCAATGGCGAAAAAAAATTTTTACAAATTCTATCGGGCACAGCAAGAAAAAGGTGCCAAATGGTCTCAAACTAACATGTGTGAAATATTATTTCATTACAATAACTCTTTTTGCCTCCGTATTGGCCTCAAATGGAAAAATATGTAATTTTTCATATTTTTTAAATATTTTATAAATTAATTTTTCTTGTCTGTAATTATTTAAAGCTCACATATAAGGGTATTTAAAAGCAATTTTAATTATATCAGTCACATTTAGGCATTTTTAATACAAAAAAACAACTTCCAAAGTGGCAATATAATGTATTAACCATATTAACAAACAGGCATAGAATAGGAGGATCTTTCTTGCCAACAAACAGTGGATTGTCAGTGGCAGATTTTAAATATTGGTAGATCAGATACATTCTCCCTCAATTATGGCCAGTGTAAAACGATATTTTTAAATTTTAAAAGTAGAAATAGTTGTATTTTTCATAAATGCCACGCTTTCAAAATTCAGCGGACAGTTATTTCATTGGCTGGTCTTGGGAACAAAATGTGATCACATAAAATATGTTGAAACAAGTGTCTTATGGATAGTTTGTTTAAAGGCAATAGCAATATTATGATGAGATTCCCCTCAGTAAGGCTTTACCTAATTTTTTCTATAGCAATAGACTAAAACCAAGGCCCATAAATTATACTTCTTTAGAGGGAGGATTGACTCAAAATAGCTTCTTAGTATTAACTTATGCGCTCATAAAAGTTTAAATATAGTAAATTTAACTGTCTAAAATAAACACAAGTAAGTTCTAAAAATTAATGTTACTAATTTAAAAATTTTGAGGATAATACTGAGATTTTAGCTGAAAACGCTGATCTACTGCTCTTCTTAAGAAAATATTTCAAAATTTGACTCTTAAAATATGTTTTTAATTAATTTTTTTAACATTAAGGACTCCTATGGAGACACTTGGGATGGACTACCCCTAATCTAATATGCCTCTGAAATTTGATAGAAAACCTCAACCTTGAAATATTATCCAAATACCCTCCGGGGTTGAAATCTTATAACCCGAAATAAGTACCCACCTTATGACATATCCATTTTTTATAAATTTAATATTTTTACCATCTTACTCAACCGGGAATAAAGGTTTCGCACATTTTTATGATTCCAGAAAGAAATCATTAAGATACTTCAAAATATGTTGTATTACAAAACTCAAGTATTTCAACTCTGGTTTCCTTTTTAATTATTTTATAGTCTTCAATGAGGATTTTTAAACCATTTTGTATGTTTACATTCATGACAGATTCGTCCAATCGAGGTAAAAGCCCGATTTTCGTTTTGTCCATTTTTACATGAAATTACTATATTAATCGAAACTTTGACGTCAATCTGGAGGCAAAAAGAGTTATCTTAATGGAACAATATTTTACACATGTTAGTTTGAGACCATTTGGCACCTTTTTGTCGCTGTGCCCCTGGGAAAATGTAAAAAAAATATTTTGGACCCACCCTATTAGTGAGGTCATTCCTAAGTGAAAACCGTTGAGAAACCTTTTATTGCAATTTGTCCGAGGTTCCTTTTATTCTACCTTCTATTAAAATTCTATCAAGAAAGTTGAAGTGGAAATTTTGCCTTGATTTTTGGTTGACTCAATAAAGTTCAACCCCAAATTATTTTACTAATTTCCTTTACAGATATCTATTTTTTACTCTTAAAGCTTGAGATGATAGATGGGACACATTACGGAGCAAAATTTTAACTTCAGTATAACATTAATGGAAATTGGTAATTAAGGGTGAACGAATATTTGATATATATATTTTGAACACGATGAACATATTTTATTTTCTTCTTTCGTTCTTGTTTGCTAATTATAATATTTTGAATCCTTAACAAGTGTATTGAATGTGCTTATCTTTCTAAAAACTTTCCGAAGAAGTTTTGAAACCTGGGACTAGTTTGGCTATTTTATTTTTTATTTACAGATCATTCAGAAATTCATTCAGGATGTGTACAAGGCACGCACAGGATCGGATATCTCCGAAGACCTACGGGACTTGCTGTGGTCTCTGATCGTGGCTGTCTTCGCCATCGGTGGTATGATTGGTGGGATGATGGGTGGCTCGATGGCAAACAAATTTGGGAGGTAGGCATCATAAGCTCTAACTCAGGGTGTCCGGCCCGTTTTTTATGTACAGGTTATTTCAAATAGAGTGAAACAATATATTCAAAAAAGTTAATTTTTATTAAATGAGGTGACATCTTAGATCAGTGTGGTTCCCAAACTATTATTGTCGTGGAACCCCCAAATTTGTGGCCAATCATCGCGGAACCCTGAATATTTTTTTATCAATGACTTTTCAAAATTTAATATCTTATATTTAATGAAACCAGGCGCGGATCCAGCACGGGTCCAAGAGGGGCACTTTTCCAGACAATCACCTTAACCTTTTGGAAAAAATGTCAAATTCTTGGGAATTTAAAAGTATCACGCAAGATCCCTTTGTGGTACCGTGGGGGGGGGATCTGGGGGCCCTCCCCAGAAAATTTTTTGAAATTAGACTGGTAAAAGTAGGGTTTTAACTCATTTTGAGAACCTTTTTGGTCCAAGGGTTGTCCATTGTCCATTCTTATTTTTTTAATGAAATAAAGTTTGTCACATGGAACCCCTAAATGTTTTCGTGGAACCCCAGGGTTCCACGGAACCCACTTTGGGAACCACTCTCTTAGATGAACCTCATGGGGGTCTATTTCAGAAGATGCAGAAAAAGGATTTTTTATCCGTACTTAACCCCTTTTTCATCCGTGACTTTACCCCGTTAAAAACCCCAATTAGAAGCATTTTCTTCATTCATCCCCGTAATAAGATTCAAAAAAATTTCACATCGATGTCTTCAAAACAACTAAGATATTAAAAGCTAAAATTTGTGACTTAAACCCCTTTACCATACACACTTTACTTTAAATGACACTTTTGCTGAAAAATAGGGGTCCTCCACAAACTACATTTGAAAATTTAGAAACTAAGCTATGTACAGTTGGGGAAAAAACGACTCAGTTGCGATTTCTGGTGAACCACTTGGGTTAGGAAGACAAATGAGGTGTCATTTTTCATTGTTTAAAGTATTCTTTAACAAAAAAATTTAAGTTCTTAGGGGGTCGTCTTCATATTAAACGATGCACCAACTTTCGTTTTTCCTATGGGCGACATCAAAGATTATTCCCGATTCTGAAAGAGCACTCCCTAAAACCCCCCAAAACCAATTTCCATGTCATTTGGTCCCCAAACAAAGCCAGGAGTAGGGGTTGAAGTTCGTCGAATTTACGTTGAAATTAATGGCTGGCCAGCTCGCAAAACTGGCATGCCTCGACACACTCCAATCGAATCTCCCCTGAAATTTTAGAGAAGCCTGTCCAGTGACTGGGTCCCTTAGAGCCCAGGCAAACCACTGGTACCCTAGAAGCAGCCCAAGGGGTGCCTTGACATCCCGGAGGTCTCAGCCTCAGCAGACAAGCCTATCTCGTTTTCTCAGCGGGCACTTGAAGGGCCTTTCCTTTGAGGATGGGCAGAAGACTTTTAAAACTTGTACGAAGTGTGGGTCGGCTCCGGCTTAACCTGAACATATTTTATCTTGTTTAGATTTTACCATCGACCAGATGCTTTCCGATCCTCAGTTGTTTTTAGAATTTCTGTGAGCGCATGGCCTCGTGGGTCTGGTTTAGTTTATTTAAACCTAATCGGGGGATCAGACAAAACAGAGAGAGAACGTTGAAATATCGTTCTTTACGTTGAATTCTCGATTTTGATACTTACAACCATCAATCCCGCACGAGAATTCAACGTAAAAAACGAGATTTCAACGTAAAATCGACGAACTTCAACCCCCACTCCTGGCTTTATTTGGGGACCAAATGACATGAAAATTGGTTTTGGGGGTTTTAGGGTTTCCTCTTTCAGAATCGGGAATAATCTTTGATGTCACCCATAGGAAAAACGAAAGTTGGTGCTTCGTTTAATATGAAGACGACCCCCTAAGAACTTGAAAAATTAGCTGTATATAGAATACTTCAAAACATGAAAAATGATACCTTATTTTTCTTTATATTACAAGCCGTTCCGGAGATATGCAGGGTGTCCCATAAATGTTGGGTCACACTTCTAGGGGGGATAGTAGACACCTAGACGAGTCAGAATCATATAGGGTTTGGGGGTCCCAGACCAAATCCCAGGGAGCTAAAAATGGAGCGACACCCCAAAACAATTATTGAAAAATTCAATTTGGAGAAGAACTACTATTGGTAAAAACTTAATCATGGTCTCAAATTTTGTGGTTTAGTATGATCTTTAAAATTATGCTAAAAGTTTTCACTTAAAAATTTTTTTACTACGAAAAAAAGTCAAAAAACCACAAAAAAATGTGAAAAATCTGCCAAAACTTTATTTTGTATTTGGAAATCCTTTCTTTTGATTTGATAATCTGAAAGATCATAGTTGAAAACCTCAAAGTCCAAAGTTTCACGTAAATAACCTCAATATTAAACGCTTGAGATCTTATTAAAGTTTGTTTTTTACGTGCGAAAACAGATCCAGAAAACAAACGTTGAGGGAAAATCTATGAATTACGAATTGATGCTCGCTAAATTTCTCGCCATTATTTGCGACACGAGATTCCTCGCCAACTTTCCTCAACAACAGATCGCCCAAGCTTGCTTGGTGATCTGTAAGAGCTTGGCATGTTTCGCCAAATTGGGAGAGAAAAGAAAGTTAGCGATTTATCTATCCGTAACTCGTAGATTCTCCCTGAACGTTCGTTTTCTGGAGCTGTTTTCGCACACAAAAAACACACTTTAACAGGATCTCAAGCGTTTAATATTGATTGTATTTACGTGAAACTTTAGACTTAGGGGTTTTCAACTATGATCTTTCAGATTATTAAATCAAAAGAAAGGATTTCTAAATACAAAATAAAGTTTTAGCAGATTTTTCGCATTTTTTTGTGGTTTTTTTACTTTTTTCGTGGTAAAAAAATTTAAAGTGAAAACTTTTAGCGTAATTTTAAAGATCATATTGAACCACAAAATTTGAGACCATGAGTAAGTTTTTATCAATAGTAGTTCTTCTACAAAGGGAATTTTTCAATAATTGTTTTGGGGTGTCGCTCCATTTTTAGCTCCCTGGGATTTGATCTGGGACCCCCAAACCCTATGTGATTCTGACTCGTCTAGGTGTCTACTATCCCCCCTAGAAGTGTGACCCAACATTTATGGGACACCCTGTATGGTCTGAGTCGATTTTTTTCCAGTATTGTACCATAAAGGTGTTAGACTAATATCAACTCAATGGAAGATCTTATTAAGTGATAAATGAAGAAGATTTTTCTAAATGGTGGTTCTTAATCTACGGGGACCGTATAAAAAACATTTTCTGCATCCTCTGAAATAGACCTCCATTAGTGGCGTATATAAGGGGGGGCAGAGGGGGCCCTGGCCCCCCCCCCTGAAATCCGGACCTGGTGTACTAAACTACGCTAAAACCCTGTTATTAGGGACAAATTTCCAAAAATTTTCTGGGGGAGGGCCCCGAAACCCCCCTTTCTCATTGGAATTTTCTTAATGCTAATCTTTTTATAATAATTTCATCAAAATCCTAATCCTACTTACATTAAGTTCACCCAAATGCAAATCCTATCCAAAAATATAAATCAAAATTCGAAATAGGTGTACCAACACTAGTTAAAAACCAGTTTTTAAGAGTCAAATTTTCAAAAATTTTTTTGGGGAGGACCCCTCAGACTCCCTTTTGGTTTTTGGAACAAAACTACACACTTTTTTATACAGGGTGTCCCATAAATAATGGGTCACACTTCTAGGGGGGATAGTAGACACCCAGACGAGTCAGAATCACATAGGCTTTGGGGGTCCCAGACCAAATCCCAGGGAGTTAAAAATGGAGCGACACCCCAAAAAAATTATTGAAAAATTTAATTTGAAGAAGAACTACTATTGGTAAAAATGTAATCATGGTCTCAAAAATTATGGTTTAATATGATCTTTAAAATTATCTCAAAAGTCTTCACTTTAAAATTTGTTTTAATATGAAAAAAGTTTTAAAGTAATCTTTTGAAAAAAGCGCAATTGCCAACTAATATATTTTCCCTTTCTGCTGACTTTTTGAGTAATAGAACTGCCAATATTAACTTGGGTTCTGTCTCGGCTGTCCACCAACTTGAGAGGGGATGTCCTCAGGGATCTGTTTCGGGGCCTACGTTTTGGAACATTATCATCAACGACCTTTTGGTTGAAGTGGAAGATTTTGCCTGTTGCGAGACTATTGCCTTTGCTGATGATATTCTGGTCTGTTTACAGGGTAGGGATCTTTCTTCTACGTTTTTACATGCTCAGGAGACTTTGAACTTTGTTTATAATTGGTCAAAAAATTTCAAATTAGAATTCAACCCGAACAAGACGAAAGTGATGTTCATTGAAAAAAGAAACGTTTGCTATGATCCATACCATTTGTATCTTAATGGAACTCCTTTAGCTGTTGTTAAGCAAATGAAGTATCTTGGGGTTATTCTTGACAGCAAATTTTCTTGGAAACAGCATTTGACCTACATATCAGAGAAGTGTGAAAAGCTGCAGCAGGGATTGTGTCGAATTGCTCGTAACACTTATGGTATCAATTTTAGCGTTTACTCCCTCATCTATAAGCAAGGAATTGAGCCCTTTATAATGTACGGTTCAAGAGTTTGGGGTATGATGCTAAAGAAGAAAATTAATGTTAGATACCTTAGGCGAATACAAAGACGAATATTATTGCGTGTCATACGTGGTTATCGGACTATAAGTTACGAAGCTGTTTATGTGATTTCTGGCTTTCCTCCAATTGACATTGTAATTCTTCATAACATTTCCTTCAGAGAAAGACTATCAGTTTGTTCTACCTCTAGCTACGATAGAATTTTGCCTCCTTCTGAGCTCCCTCATCCGTCCGAGAGAGATGCTATCACAATAATAAAATTTAATCTCACTGTTACTGATGGTTTCCCTTTGGTATTATTCACTGATGGTAGTAAATTGGGTGGCAGGGTTGGTTTTGGATTTGCAGTTTTTGCAAACGGCTCTGAGATTGAGCATTATCAATTTAGAATCAGGGATGAATGCACTGTTTTTTTGGCGGAACTCTTGTGCTTGAAGTTTGCGATTAGGTGGATCTCGGAGCAAGATTTTCCTATTTTGAAATATCTTATTTGTACCGATTCCCTTTCATCCTTAGACGCTCTAAAAAACATAAATTCTTTTAACGATATAATCACAGACATACAACGGCAGCTAAAATCTTTGAGAGATCATGGGACTCTTGTGTATTTTTCTTTCGTTCGAGGGCATACGGGCGTGATTGGAAACGAAAGGGCAGATGTTTTGGCTAAGTCCGCAACAGATTTAAGTATTGAGTTTGAACCTGCTAATATACCGAAGTCATATTACAAAAGGATTATGAAGGAGAGCATTATAGAAACCTGGTCAGATGAATACGGTGGTTCAGAGAAGGGTGAATTAACAAGGAAATATTTCCCGACTATTGGCCATCGTATGTCTTGTGCTCATTTCTATGCTAACTTTAAAATAACTCAATTTCTAACTGGTCATGGAGGGTTCAGGAGGTATCTTCATCGTTTTGGTTTGGCTCATTCTTCGTCTTGTGACTGTGGTTTTGGTGAAGAAGATGTCCATCATATTGTTTATGATTGCCCTAGATTTTCATCCCAAAGAAAAGTTTTGAGATTGGCCTTGAGAAAATTGCACATTAATTGGCCAGCATCTCCTTTTGCTATGATATCTAATAGAGAAACTTTTACATTATTTGTTAATTTTGTTGAAAGTGTCTTTTGATTCTGTTGTTTTGTTCTGATTATTATTTTTATTTGAGATTGTAACTTACTTCTGTAAGCCCCATGTTATACTCTGTGGAGCATGGGGAGATTTTAAATTCAATTAAAAAAAAAAAAAAAAAAAAAAATATGAAAAAAGTTAAAAAACCACAAAAAAATGTGAAAATTCTGCCAAAACCTCATTTTGAATTTCGAAATCCTTCTTTTTGATTTGATAATCTGAAAGATCATAGTTGTAAACCCTTAAGTCCAAAGTTTCATGTAAAAACCATCAATATTAAACGCTTGAGATCCTGTTAAAGATCGTTTTTTGGGTGCGCAAAGTGGTTTCCTATAGCCGTTTCCAAAACGGCACTTTGCGGGCGCAAAAAACGGACATAAACCATGCTTTAACAGGATCTCAAGCATTTAATTTTGGTGGTTTTTACGTGACACTTTGGACTTAAGGGTTTTCGACTATGATCTTTCAGATCATTAAATCAAAGTAAAGGATTTTGAAATACGAAATAAAGTTTTGGCAGAGTTTTCACAATTTTTTGTGGTTTTTAAACTTTTTTTGTAATAAAAAAATTTTTAACTGAAAACTTTTAAAATAATTTTAAAGATCATATTAAAACCATTATTTTGAGACCATAATTAAATTTTTACCAGTAGTTCTTCTACAAATTGAATTTTTTAATAATTTTTTTGGGGTATCGCTCTATTTTTAACTCCCTGGGACTTGGTCTGGGACCCCCGAATCCTATGTGATTGTGACTCGTCTAGGTGTCTACTATCCACCCTAGAAGTGTGACCCAACATTTATGGGACACCCTGTATAATAACTTCTTTTAGATGTAAATTTTAACAAAAAAAATACATAAAAAGTTACATTGGACGTAATGAATTTGCTTGGGAGGGTGAAAAATAAATTTGGGCCCCTCCCGAAATAAATTTCTATATACGCCGCTGACCTCCATGGAGTTGAAATTAGGCTCAACTGATCTTTTAACTGATCTCAGTACCTCCAAATCGGTCAAAATATCAAGTTAAGGATTTTGCTCTCAAATCCATGTTTATACTCATAAATTGATTCAGCAAATTTCATAGTTATACGCAAATTCCAAGCATAACGAATTTTCAATGTTTATTAAGCATAGTTACCACATATTTTTTTTAATAAATATTTCTCAAAACTACTTTTTAGCACTTAAAACCCTAAGGCTTTTTTTCTACTGAACCAAAAGTTATGAAACTTGGTATTTAAATTCAATAGGGTAATTTTATCAAATGAATGTTCCAAAATTTAATGATTTTGGTCCAGAATTTTTTTATCATGCAAAATAAGGTAAAAATCATAGAATTTTCACGTTTTTAAATGGGAATCACCAAAAAGTTATTTTTCTCAAAAACTACTATGATTATCCAAAATCCCCCACATTAAATTATACTACAGAACATATTTAACATAAAAATGAAAAAAAGCTAGTAAGAAAAGGGGAAAATGAAGAAGGAGTAGCGTTTCGAAATTTAGTGAAATTTTTTTTAAATATTAAAAATAATAAATTCTTTTTTAAACTTTTCGTGTTTAGTATTCCATTACATGATGGTAACAGATAACTTGGCACCAGAAACTAATAAAAAAAACCAAAACAAAAAATATTTTTTTGGTACCGTGTCCCCTTAATGAAAATTTGTGATTGAAAGTATTTTTATTATAATTATTTTAGGAATAATAAATATTTTAGGAAATTGCCTATATTTACACTCTTTTTGAAACACCCTTTCATTTTTAACTTTGGTTTCTGTTCTGACCTGCGAGCTTCATCAAATTAGTATAAAGTGCGACCCAGGAGACAAAAAAGTTTAGGCACCACTGTCTAATTGAAGTTTTAGATTTTCGGAAGGTTCTTCTACATATTAGGCTTGGAACACACTCATGGAAAGAAGACGCTGAAAACGTTAAGATATTTATCAAGAGAGGGGAGAAAGCATTCAGTGTTTTTCCCCTTGAAAATTCTGCCGCTTGCAAGAATCTTTTCCTTTTTAGTGTTCCCCAAAATGTTAAAAAGAAGAGATAAAACACTAGTTTAAAGGGATAATTTCAAAAAAATTTCCGGGGGTGTACCCCCCAGTCCCCCCCCAAAAAAATTTTTACGTCGAGTACGGTATTTTTCCATGCCACTTCCAAGAAGCGTTTCCCTTTAGGAGCTCCCCAAAAAGATTAAAAAAAAAGAGATAAAACACTAGTTTAAAGGGGAAATTTCAAAAAACAAATTATGTGGAGGACCCCCAGCCCCCTCTAAAGTTTTTACGTCGGTTATACAGTAGGCTGGGTCGAAAAAAAGCAAACTTTCGAAATTCAAAAACATAGGGGTCTCAAAAGTTGCGTCTTGACTTGCTGATAACTGGAAAAAATAATCAAAAATTCCTAAAAATATCCCTGAAGAGCACATCAATACTATAGTTTGAGAAAATTGACAAAAATCCACAAATTTTAAAATTACGTTTATAAATTTTGAAATAGGTGTAATTACATCTTTTTAGTAGTCTGAAGGCAAATAAAAATATTTGAAAAATCTTACTTCAATTTTTAAATTTGGGCAGAAGGTCTAAACTTGGGGAATTTCACTAAAAAATCTTAAAATTTGGCACTTACAAAACTAAGACAGTATTGAATGCAAAACTTACCAAATGTACTTTTTATTAATGAAAAAACTTCTTTCATACTTTTTGGCTTGCTTGTAGTTTATTGTTGTGATTTTGTGTTATTTCATGTGCTTTTTTATATTTTTTTTAAATAAATTATTTTTCATGCCCTACATTTCATGAACCTTTTTTCATCAGTCAATTTAAATTGCTTTAGAAAAAACGCGCCCAGTTCATTAATGCCATTTGGCGCCTTCACTGCATTTTTCACCAGCGTTGAAAATGATGATTTTAAAAGTTAATTTATTCCTCTCTTGATGAAATTCCGCAGCTAATTTTTTCACTGTGAGTGTTTTATGTCATTTACTATCCCCTGTAAAATTTTCATCCATTTCTGTGAGTTTAGCCTGAAAATGTTTCCTTGTAAGTATTAAAAAAAGTTATACAAAAAAAATCAAAAACTCTGCCAACTAATCCCAATCTCCCCTATTCTCCATGATGATCTTTAATTTCTGAACTGTGTGTCTTAGGAAAGGAGGGTTGCTTGTCAACAACGGATTTGGGATTCTTGGAGCAGCTCTCATGGGGTCCAGCAAAATCTCTCAAAGTATAGAAATCCTGGTTGTCGGAAGACTTGTCATCGGAATCAACTGTGGTAATACAAATATCTTCTTCTTTTCATTTATAATTCTTATTTGTTCCAAATTTAGTTTTATCTTTAACCAGATATTGTGAATTAGTAGGGTTTCTTCGGGTTTTTTTTCAACTAAAAATATTCTGTTAAAATAACTTAATAATCTTCTGCTGTTATAATTAATTTCAAGTTAAGTGTTAAGGGTATTCCAAGAACTACAAACACCAATTTATTGGAATTTTGAATAGTAAAACAACTTTTGTTTATATAAGGACAAATACGCCGTATTTCGACCGTCCCAACTGTTATTCAAACTATACTATTCTTTAAACTGATCACACAGAAGCACTCATCTAAAAGTGTACTCTTTCACTTGGCTAGCTGTAGCTAGAGAGCCTGTATACGAGAGAGAGGCGACAACTCAGTATAGCGTGCGCAGATCGGTAAACCACAGGCGGAGATAGCCCTATTGGAAAAAAAATTTCCTTACCGGAAAAAATAAACCGGCTTATGGAACACCGGTTCCTGTATGATATCGGAACCAGTATCATATCGGAACCAGTATCATACAGGAACCAGTGTTCCATAAGCCGGTATATACTGGTTCTGGTTTATACTGGAAATACTCCATAACCCGATATCATACAGGAACCAGTGTTCCATAAGCCGGTATATACTGGTTCTGGTTTATACTGGATACAGTATGATGATGGACCCAATACATACTGGAAACAGTATATCACTATGATCTGGTATTATACTGGTTCCAGTATTTACTGGGGCTGGTGTAGTATCTGATCCAGTATCGCACAAGAATAGGTGTTTCATAAACCAGGTGACTCAGTACTAAGTCCAGCATGATCTGGAATACCAGACCAAGTATAAAACACTGCTTCTAGTGCAGGGGTTCTCAACCGGTGGGTCGTGATCCCATGGGGGGTCACGGGGCATGCCTAGGGGGTCATGAAACAAAAATGAAAAACAGTCATATTTACAGAGTTTGAAACAGACACAACTATTTTCAAAACATATAGATTTAGAGAGAACAGTTTCTTTTCATGCATAAATTATTTTGAATAAGAGTAAATATAGGATGAATTGGCAGCGTATTTCGAGTGAAATGACAACTAAATGGTTGATAGTAATTAAAGTCTTAAAATTTTAAGTCTGAGGGGGTCGCCAAAATATTTTCCCTGAAAAAGGGGTCGCGAAGTCAAAATGATTGAGAACCCCTGTTCTGGTTTCATTGCAAGAATTCGTGTTCATCGTTCGTGCTGTATGAAAAAATATAGCACACTTACTTCAAAAATATAGAACATGTCAGAAAAAATTCAATATTGTAAGATTTTTCTTGTTTACAAATATAGATGAATGAACAATGCAAATTATGAAACCAATAGCAATTTTTATTGCACTTGAATAAAAAACATAACTTATTAAAATGAACTAGTGGCGTACATAGAAATTTATTTCAGGAGTAGCCTAAGATTATTTTTTAGCCCTCCATGCATATTTAATTGGTCCAATATAACTTTTTTGTACATTTTTAGGTAGAATTTGCGTCTAAAATAACTTAATTGAAGTTTGACTCTAAAAAACATGTTTTAAATTAGTTTTGCTGCAACTGGAGAAAAAATATAGGACAGTACAGGACAGGGGTTAAAAATATAGGACAGCTATGAACCCTGACAAAGTAATAAAATAAAAGTTTAATTAAAGTTCAATTAAAATCTTTTTTTCAGATAGCATTTTTTAACTGCCACTGTGGAGGATAAAGCTATGACCTCCTCCTTCCCCAAATAATTCTTCAAAAAGAAACGCAATCCATCTAAAAGAAACAAAGCATTAAAAATGAGTGAAATACTCTCCCAAAAATTTTTTCACCAATTTATGAGGGAAGCCTAACAGCTTGGTTTCTTGTTACAAAAAAGAGCCAATAGATACTACATAATTTTGTGATGAATCTGCTTGTAAGATAAAATACAAGATTGAAAAAAAGCATTGTTTACAAATACCACAACTTTTAGTTGAGAATGTGCTAATAGCTAGGGTTATAAACAGAAACAAGATTTTTCAAGCATCATGGTAAAAAAAATAAAAACAAATAATTGATATGACATTGACTACAATGACAATGAGGAATACCAGCATTTTTTGAAAACAGAAAAAAGGATTTTTCCAGTTAAAGAAATACATCTAAATTCAAAAATTGACATGGAAAATTTCCAAAAAATTAAGTTTATTCAATATTTTTAATAAAAATAGACGATCCGAGCGAGAGAGAAAATCAGACTTTGCAACAGTTTAGGATTGAATGATGTCACATCTGTTTCGGCCTTACTTAAAGTAAAGGCAACAATGGATTTGAATCTTAAACCCTTGTTTGAAGCCCTTAAAACCAATGTTTTGAATTAAATTAAATTTAAAATAACTAAGCATCGTAATTTTAAAAAAAATTGAGAGTATATTCCCCTTTTGGATAATTCTATCTAAAAATAAAATAAAAATACTGGAATTGCCCATTCATGTTTTCCCATATCAACACTTTGGACTGCATTCCCTTTAAATAATGCCAAATTGTTTTTAACGCCAAAGGTTAAAAATACCACTAAGAATAACAAACCAGCTTAAAACCCATGTCACATATACAGGGTGTATCTGAAATGGTGCAACAAACTTTCAGGGATGATAGTACTCATCAAGACGAACAAGAATCGGTATAGAAAGGGGGGTCCCAGACCAAATCCCAGGGAGTTAATGAAGCGACACCCCAAAAAAATCATTGAAAAATTCAATTTGTAGAAGAACTACTATTGTTAAAAACTTAATTATGGTCTCAAAAATTGTGGTTTAATATGATCTTTAAAATTATCTCAAAAGTCTTCACTTTAAAATTGTTTATTATGAAAAAAGTTAAAAAACCACAGAAAATGTGAAAATTCTACCAAAACCTCATTTGGTATTTCGAAATCCTTTCTTTTGATTTTATAATCTGAAAGATCATAGTTGTAAACCCTTAAGTCCAAAGTTTGACGTAAAAACAATCAATATTAAACGCTTGAGATCCTGTTAAAGTTCGTTTTTTGTGTGTTTCCTATAGCCGTTTTCAAAACGGCAGTTAGCGAACACAAAAAAATGGACTTAAACCATGCTTTAACAGGCTCTCAAGCATTTAATATTGATGGTTTTTACGTGACACTTTGGACTTAAGGGTTTTCGATTATGATCTTTCAGATTTTTAAATCAAAAGAAAGGATTTCGAAATACAAAATAAAGTTTTGGCAGAGTTTTCACATTTTTTTGTGGTTTTTTAACTTTTTTCATAATAAAACAAATTTTAAAGTGAAGACTTTTGAGATAATTTTAAAGATCATATTAAACCACAATTTTTGAGACCATAATTAAGTTTTTACCAATAGTAGTTTTTCTACAAATTGAATTTTTCAATGATTTTTTTTAGGGTGTCGCTACATTTTTAAAAACCCTGGGATTTGGTTTGGGACCCCCCTTTCTATATCGATTCTTGTTCGTCTTGATGAGTACTATCATCCCTGAAAGTTTGTTGCACCATTTCAGATACACCCTGTATAAAAAAGCAATGATTATCAACTACTTTTGTATCCTTAAATGCGTAAGATATGCAATTGAACACTGAACAAATAGTAAATTTTAAGCAAAGGGTACGGGGGTAAAGATTTCCTAAGCATAATAAAACTAATCATTGAAAAAAATAAAATAAAACTAATCATTGAAAAGTTAAAAACTTACCCACGACCAACTTATAATTGAAGAGCTCATTATCATCTGGGGGAGTGCCAGGTCAGCAGCGCGATGTCCAGGGTGAAGAGGTGAGGTCAACCAGTTTCAATTGTTCAGATATTTTTACTTAGTCATTAAAATTAATACAACTTATCATTAGATTCTTAATTGTCAATTTTAGGTGTCCTTTGATAAAATGTTACAAAACACATTCCTAATATTTCTTTGTCTTTGCGTGCCACTGTAATTAATAACTCTTTTGTGGCATGCCGTTTGGCCATACCTGCTTTAACACTTGAAAAATCAAATAATATAAAATACAAGTTATTGTTTTAAAAAGATAAAAATTTCATCCTTTGAAAAGGGATTGGAGGGTTTTTTTTCAATTGAGACATTTCTTTAAACAACGAGCTAACTCCAACAACTTTATATTGTAGTTGGCTCGTTTTTGCAAGTGCCTCAATGTAAAGCTTTTGACATTAGCTTGTAATAAGAAATAATAGTACAGTAATAAGAAATAAATAAGAAAATATGCAGATATAAACAATAAACAGACTGGAAGTTTATTCAAGTACAAATAAAATATTAACAGTAATATACGTCATTTTCATCATCTTTCAATTCCAAGTTAATCTGGAATATGAAACAAATTATTAGATGAAATAAATGCTATACAATTAAGATACAGGAAATTTGAGTTAAAATTGCATACAAGGTTACACAAAATTAGGCAAGATCTGATTTTCTTTAGTGCTATACCATCTCACAAACCAACCGAACACATTTCAGCTTGGCAAGATTTGCTTGTTCTTTGGCACGGTTCAACCATTTTTAAAAGCAACTCAGTTCTTTTATCTTGTAAGCTGAGGATACTCAACCAAAATTGTATTAAGACTGATTTCCCAATATTAAGATTTTAAAATTGGCACTAGTTTCAATTTATTACATAGTTATAGGTGTCTTCAACAATAGAATATTGATGGGGACAGCTCAAGGATTGAGAACCCCTTCTCGGAAAAGGTTAATGAACGTTGATTTAATAACTATCAAAGAAATAAACATTTCAATACCCTTTTACTATACTTGAAGCAGAGCCCTGCACGCGCTGGCTCTGAGCGCGGCTGAATCGGTTTCCGCTAACGCGGATACGACCCGATTTGAGCTATTCAAATCGTTCCGCTCTGGAAGAAACAACCCACGCTGGCCGATCTGGAAGGAAATGATCCGCGCTGGGCCCAAATCGGACGCTTTCTACTGAAATCGCCGATTTGGAATCAATCCGGTTGAAATGAGAAGAGCTCGTTGCGTAGTATTTTGGGGCGTAGTACTTCTCAGGGGAAGGTATAACTTCTCGGGGGTCATGTGAAATTTCTTGGGAGTGGTCCGTAACTTTACCGGAGTGGTTGGTAACTTTGCCGGAGTGGTCACAGCTTTATTGGATCGCTTCGCAACTTCACCGGAGTGGTCCGCAGCAATACTAGATCGCTTCGCAACTTGACCGTAGTGGTCCACAGCCTTAAGGCGGCTTTAGACCACGCGGTTCGCGACAGCGATTCTGCGACATGCCGTTCGCGACAAAAATTGACCCTCTTCCCTTAATTGAACAGCGCCATCTTTCGAGAGGTCGCTGAGTTACTGCGGTTGTCGAAATTCCCAAAAACCGCGGAATCGCTGTCGCAAACCGCGTGGTGTAAAGCCTCCATTACTGGATTGCTTCGCAACTTCACCGGAGTGGTCCGCAACTTTACCGGAGTGGTCTGCCGCATTACTGGATCACTTCGCAACTTCACTGGAGCGATCTGCAGCTCTATGGGATCGCTTCCCAACTTCACCGGAGCGATCTGCAGCTCTATGGGATCGCTTCGCAACTTCACCGGAGTGATCCGCAACTTCACTGGAAGGGCTGACTCCAGTAAAATTGGGGAGCACTCTAGTAAAGTTGCGGACCACTCCGGTGAAGTTGCGGACCACTGGTGAAGTTGCAGACTACTCCGGTAAAATTGCGAAGCGATCCAGTACAGCTGCGGACCTATCCGGTGAAGTTGCGGACCCTTCCAGTGCAGTTGCGGACCCTTCCGACTTGAAAATATTAAAACTATGTTACGATGATTATTTAGTGTTTTCATAATGAAATATTCTTTTTATCCATGTTTGTTTCATGTGGGCATAAAGACCCGCGAGTGTGGGTTTTTGCATCATTTTAAGGGGCATTGCCTCGTAATTTTTTCTTTTACTTAATTATAAATATCTCCTAAAATATCATCAAGAAGAGCTAAAACTTGGATTGGTTTTGTAGGTAAGATCTCAATCTAAGGCCTCGAATTGAAATTTCGGGATTATCTACCCCCTTTTGACAACAATGTTAAAAATACTAAAAAGTGCGGGGCTACCCTATAATATATGTACAGTTGGGGAAATAAAAAACGACTCAGTTGCGATTTCTGGCGAACCACTTGGGTTAGGAAGACGAATGAGGTGTCATTTTTCATTGTTTAAAGTATTCTTTAACCATAAAAATTTTCGAGTCCTTAGGGGTCATCTTCATATTAAACGAAACACTAACTTTTTCTTCCAATGGGGACCCCCAATTATTATTAGTTTTTCTGAAAGGCCATCTCCTCAAATCCATAAATACCAAGTTTCATCCAGATTGATTAAAAAAAATGTATTTTTCAAAAATAAACTTAAAAAAAATTTTTTAAATCGTGAAATTTTTTTATGGTAATCGATTCTTTTAGTAATTTTATGAAGGAAACCAAAATTTCAATCGATTTTATCCAATAGTTTTTGATAAAACGAACTATAGAAAGAGCATTTGCGGTATGCATTCGACAACGGTATACGGCCCCCTAAGATATTAGGTCGTTTTTATCAAAAACTATCGGATAAAATCGATTGAAATTTTGGTTTCCAACATAAAATTACTTAAAGAATCGATTACCATAAAAAAATTTCACGAGTTAAAATTTTTTTTTTTAAATTTTATTTTTGAAAAATAAATTTTTTTAATCAATCTGGATGAAACTTGGTATTTAAGGGTTTGGGGGGATGGCCTTTCAGAAAAACTAATAATAATTGGGGGTCCCCATTGGAAAAAAAAAAGTTAGTTTTTCGTTTAATATGAAGACGACCCCCTAAGGACCCGAAATTTTTTTTGGTTAAAGAATACTTTAAACAATGAAAAATGACCCCTCATTCGTCTTCCTAACCCAAGTGGTTCGCCAGAAATCGCAACTGAGTCGTTTTTTATTTCCCCAACTGTACAGTACATAGATAACAAAATTGGAAATTTTTGAATTTGGGAAAAATTTAAATTTTTTTAGTATTTTTTGTCTTTTTAAAATTTAACAAATTTAACAATTTTTAGAGGATTTAAACTAGTGATTCTCAATGGGGGAGGTGAACCTGTTTTTGGTGGTAATAGGGCATTGTATAAAATCATAATGCAAGAGAAAAAGGGTTAAACCTATCCATTTGCTTACAAATTTTCATACTTTAAAAATGTCAACTATTTTTTCCCTTGTAGGTTGTAGTTTAAAGACCAAAGATATGCGTTTTGGCCCTGAAAATCGAATTCGAAGTAATTAAGTAATCGGAAAACGCAAAAAGGGAGAGGGACTGCTCCCCGAAAATCTGAGGATGATGAATAAAGACGAGGGTCATATTTTGATTCAAGGGGTCAATTATCATAAGAATCTGTTTAAATTGTTTCAGATACATTTTGACCCTATTTTTTTGTTGAGTAGTGTTATCAGGGCTTTGATAAAAATTTTATTTTTAACTATATTTCTTTTTCTCCGAGTACCCCTGACCAACCTTTGGTGTACGCCAGAATTGGATAGTGATATGCAGAGAAAAATTACTTTAAAATCAAGATTATCAAAGCAATTAATCATACCTTACAAAACCTTGGGGTACATTCGCAAAAAAAAGGTTAAAAACCAATGCCGTAGATAAATGATATTACGGGATTACAGGGGGGGGTGCGAACCTATATTTAAGGTTTTTTTCAATTGCATATTTTATTTTGATTTATACTTGTCCATCCTCTATTGTTTTTAGAAGATTTCCAAATATCTGCTTTAACTATAAACGCTTTTATTTAGCTGATTATTTCTTATATATTAGGGGTCAACACTGCCCTGGTACCAATGTATTTGTCTGAAATATCTCCACTCACATTAAGAGGAGGTCTAGGTGAGTATCAGTTCAAATTAAATGTGGAATTTTTGGTACATCTCAGTAAGGGAGACTGTTGTACAGCTCCCGCAAAAAAAAAAAAAAACGTTACAGTGGAGTTTGCGGGCGAACCACTTGGGTTAGGAAAAAAGATGGGTCGTTTTTGATTAATTAAAGTATTCTTTTACCAAAAAAATTTTCGATTCCTTAGGGGGTCGTCTTCATATTAAACGAAACACTTACTTTTTTCCCAATGGGGACCCCATATTATTATTAGTTTTTCTGAAAGGCCATCCCCCCAAACCCTTAAATACCCAGGTTCATCCAGAGAAAGAGCATTTTCGGTATGCATTCGGCAACGGTATACGGCCCCTTAACCTTTTAAACGCCGCAATTCAAATTTCGAATTAAAGGTTCTGATTTTTGGCTTAAATGGCTTGTTTCATCATTACTAAAACCATTCTAGTCATTTTTTGACGGAAAAAATCCTAAGTATGATTTTGAGGATGTTCCCATTTGGGAACATCAGCGTTTGGGGTGAAGTTTTTAGGGGGATTTCCAAAAGACACATATTTTGCAATTAATTCAAATAAAATGATGGAAATAGGTTTCTAATCAATAATTATGAACATTTTTACGATTGTGGACGGTTTTTTCATTTTTATTATCCATACTTGAACGATTAAGTAACATTTTATAGATTTTCATAAGAAAAAATTGACATGTTTAATACGTACTCGATGCTTTTCCGTAAATTTTTCTTGCACCATGGGTAATATTTTGGTGTAAAAAATACATAAGAGTTTTCCCATGTACTTCAAAGCTAAACAGTTACGTTTCTGTGAGAAAAATTAGTTTAAACTACGGTTTTATACTGATATCGAGCATAAAATCCACTAATTGCATTCAAATCTAATTAGCTTTCAAAATTGATAATCATAATAATCTCCATTGATTCATTAAAGCTGTGTTTCTCATGGAAAATTCCGAACTGAACCACATATATCTTACATACAACTTACGTTAGAAGAGTGTTTTTAGATGTATGCACTTTTCCTTATTTTCAAAATTCTTCAATTTGATGTTCCCATTTGGGAACATCGACAGGTAAAAGGTTGATATTAATTCGTTTTCATCAAAAACTATTGGATAAAATCGATTGAAATTTCGGTTTCCTACATAAAACTACTACCAGAATCGATTACCATAAAAATATTTCACGATTTAAAAAAAAAAATTTAAGTTTATTTTTAAAAAATAATTTTTTTTAATCAATCTGGATGAAACTGGGTATTCAAGGGTTTGGGGGATGGCCTTTCAGAAAAACTAATAATAATTGGGGGTAAAAGAATACTTTAATTATTGAAAAACGACCCCTCTTTTGTCTTCCTAACCCAAGTGGTTCGCCCGCAAACCCCACTGAAACGTTTTTTTTTTGCGGGAGCTGTACCTTTGGACAAAAATCACGTTTTAATTTTTCTAAGTCAGATAAAACTCCATTTCGACTATTTAAAGAGAACAACCTATAGTTCCAACCTTAGTATGTAGGGTGATGTATTTTATTCGCTCAAATCTTAAAAATGGAATTTTTAATCATTTTTAATAACTTGATGAAATTTGTGTCTATAGGTACAATAGGGTGGAGCTAAAAAACTTTTTTTTCGAAATTCAAAAAGACACCTATGGCAAAGGTGGTCCTATGTAATAAGATGAAAAACTGCGCAAAAATTTTTGAAATCGGTTAATATCTCAGTTCGCGCATCGAGCTCAAAGTTTATAAAAATGCTTATAAATGAACATTTTCCGAAATTTTAAGATAATATTTAAATAAAATATATAGAAATATTCTCGCATGTAACCTCTTCATAAAAGCTCAAAAAAGTAAAAAAAGGAATTTTAATGATTTTATAAATATTTGGGTGCGCAATTTTGCTTATAAAATGCGAAATTTTCGAATCATTGGTTAGTTTGTTTCACTGTGCAGCTCTTCGCCCGTTTTGTAAGAATAGCTCAGAACTCCCCACGGGGAGGTGGCTGCACGTCAAGTTCCACCCACCCCCTACCCAACCAACCATAATTTTTGTGATTTTTTAAAAATTAAATTTTAAACAGGAATAAATATAAATTCCGTTTTTTTTTTTCAAAAAATCTGGCATTATACTGATCTTGAATATAAAGTTGATTTTATGAAGCCATCTCTTGCTTTCTGACCACACACTTTTGTTGATTCTTCAGTTTTAAGCTTAGCGCACCTCTCAACCGCTTGAGTGTGGCGCAGGGGAACTTCATTATGTATGCAGTGAGCTCCGTGTTAGAATGCACTAATGATTTCAAATCTTCAACACTTACGTCTTTTAAAGTTGGTGGAGGATAGATTGTGCATGATTTCCAGTCAATAATATCTGTGTACTCCGTTGTATTAAAATTTTATTTTGGGGGAACACAATTTTTAATCCTTTCTACCCCACAGGCAGATTCTCTCGCTTTCAAGAGTCTTTCAACTGCGATCTGTCGAACAGAGACACTTTCATTGACAATCATTGACAACAATAAGTTTTCCGGGTGTGCGAAGAATGCATTGCGTTCAACAACTCGATCAACTATTTGAAGTAGATCCTCAGATAGATATCGAGTTGTTTGAACTGCATGAAAAACATGCTTGGGCCCATCTGTGAAAGAACTATTCTTTTTTAATTTTAAACCACACAGGCATGTATGACTTTAAGATAAATTTTGAAATCTCTTTTAAGCTTTCAGAAGGGCTGAGGACACTTACGTACAATCTCAACACTCTATTAGCAGCAGTGATCCATCTAGAATGTAATAGTGGGCCAGGATGTCGGTACGAAAAATCTTCGGGACAATCCCCTCTGGGCCGTGCGGTAGATTTACCCAGTATGAGGCAAAACCTGAAAATGCCGCCCATGGGCGCCCAAATTTTTTTCCAGTTTGTATTTGCCTATTAAATATTTTTCCGAAATGAGGGGGGCTGGTTTAAAATTATTTCTAAACTGCCCCAGACTTTTTAACGTTATAGATTGAGTGTGGTGTCTCTAACACTTTCGGATGATAGTATCTCTGTACACTTAAAAAATGAATCCTGAATCTATACTAAACTAAAAACATTTTAGTGTACAATACTAAAGGTCGAAGCCGCGTGGGTGGTCTTCCCTCAGAAATTTATTCTTAAAAGCACTGTTTTGATTTTATTTGGGACACAGTTGGGGGACATCTGAAAAGGATCGCCCCTTCTACTGCACAGAATTTTGGAGCATAAAACCATAATATATGGTAAATTCATTTATAAAAAAAACTAAATTAAATTAACATGTTTTTTTAGATTAGGTTATTTATTCCTTTTATTGAAATCTGTAGAAAACAAAGATCCTACAAATAATCCTATGTAATATAATAGCTAAAAATGTGCAGAAAAAGCGCGAACTTTAAGGTGTTGAAAATTTTCTTTTTTTAACTATGAAAAGAAAATAGCATTAAAACACAAAAAACTTCTAAAAAAATGTTTGACCTATTTTGCACTCAAAGTAATAGTTAAATAATACTAATATCTTAGGGAAAAGAGATTAGTTCTGGGAATTTTAGAAAATATTAGGCTTAATGTACTATAACGTGCAAATTGAAAACTGTTTTTAAAATTCTTGCCCGTTTTTTCTTATTGCAAAGGAAACGGTTTCCTTTTTACCTTTGGATTAATTAAAAACTGATATCTTAAAACAACATTGCAACTGAGACTCTGCTACTCTGCAGATAGTACATTTTCCAGATTGCTCCTTTGTTAACCTTTTAAACGCCGCAATTCAAATTTCGAATTAAAGGTTCTGATTTTTGGCTTAAATGGCTTGTTTCATCATTACTAAAACCATTCTAGTCATTTTTTGGCGAAAAAAAATCCTAAGTAGGATTTTGAGGATGTTCCCATTTGGGAACATCGGCGTTTGGGGTGAAGTTTTTAGGGGGATTTCCAAAAGGAGCATATTTTACAATTAATTCAAATAAAATGATTGAAATCGGTTTCTACTCAATAATTATGAACTTTTTTATGATTGTGGACGGTTTTTCATTTTTATTATCCATACTTGGACGATTGAGTAACATTTTATAGATTTTCATAAGAAAAAATTGACATGATTATTACGTACGCGAAGCTTGCACTATGGACAATATTTTGGTGTAAAAAGTACATAAGAGTGTTCCTATGCTCTTCAAATCTAAACAGTTACGTTTCTAAGAGAAAAATTAGTTTTACTTACGGTTCTATACGAAATCCAGCATAAAATCATCTAATTACATTCAAATCTAATTAGCTTTCAAAATTGATAATCATAATTATCTCGATTGATTCATTAAAGCTGTGTTTCTCATGGAAGATTCCGAACTGAACCACATATATCTTACATCCAACTTACTTTAGAAGAGTGTTTTTAGATGTACGCACTTTTCCTTATTTTCAAAATTCTTCAATTTTATTCCTAAGATTTTTATGTAAAAAAAGTACTTGAACAAAAATATGTGCGCAAATCCTCAGGAGCACTCCAAATATGCTCTTTGCATAACCCCTATTGATAATTACTCAAAATTATTCGATCAGGGAGTTAGAAAAATATGCAAGTGCAAGAATCTGCTGTAAAGATTTGGAATTTATTTCTCCATAAATCAGATGAAAAAATAAAAATTACATATTTTTGAATTTAAAACATCATTTTTAACCTGTTTAGATCCTTTGGGACAAAAAAGATCCAAAAAAATCATGAAAATAGGAAAAAACTTGAATTTTTGCATATTATAAAAATCACCTCAAATACTATACCCCAAACGCCGATGTTCCCATTTGGGAACATATACGTTGTATTGGTAATTACTCTCCAAAATTAGAATATGAAGCTATTCTGTCAAGCCAAATGGGAAGATGTGTACTTAAGCTAACTAAACACAGCAAAATTATTTAAAACTAAATTTATTTAAAATTTTCACAAGGTTGAAACTTGTGCAACTTTTGGAAGAGCCAAAAATCTCTAATTTTGATATAAATTCTACAAAAAGGATTAAATTGCATGTTAAAAACTTTTGTATGTAAAATAACTTCATATCTTTGAGTTCCTTTCTACCAAGTATCAAATTCCTGCATGAATAATTAAGTGGTGAAAAAATTCCTTTATATGATGTTCCCATTTGGGAACATCGGCAGGTAAAAGGTTAAGGGGTTTAAAATTTCAGATGGCTTTTTTGCCGCCCCCTGGAAAATGCCACCTGAGTCGACCGCCTCTCTGCCTCATGGTACCACACGGCCCTGAATCCCCAGACTGTATAGCTTTGCATATGTATAATAAATACTGTTGGTCTTTACTCAACATGTTTCGGTCTATTTCGGGAATGAAACAGTCAATGGATTCATACTTGACTATAGAGATCTTTTCGCAATCATTGAGCTGTTTTCCAATGGGTCCCGAAAAAAATTTGGGCCCTGTGGTAACTCCATCCAAATAATGAAACATATGGCGAAAGGGAAGTTCATTAAAATGTAGTAGACAAATGCTCCATTGCAGAGGTCTCCCCACTTGCAGTTCTAACTGACGAATAGCCCCATTTTTCCGACCGGTGTTCGTAACGGTGCCATCACATCCTATTACATGATTTTTTCCAACGAAATTTCTTTTTCAATAAGATCAGAAAAAATACTACGTGCTATTTAGTGTGATGAAGCAGTGGGAGGTGACACATGACCAATATAAGAGGATACTGGCTCTTGAATTAGAGAATAGTAATTATCTTTAACTTTTCTACGGTATTGTTAATTATTTACATTTTCTAAGCATAGGGTAATATCTTTTCGCCCGTCAAAATAAAGTCTATTAATTTCCATATTTTCTGAAAACTTTAAAACACTTCCAATATGCTTCTTTCCCCTTCTTATTTTGGATCTGTCAATTACATGGGAAGAATCTGCGTCTGTAATTTCCTATATCTTGAAAGACACTAGATGCTATTGCAGCCGTTGCTCTGTCTAAGATGCCATATCTGTACTATTTAATTCAGTTGCCGTTCAATTTAACTCTCATCTGAGAATGGGGTTTTGATGATAGTGATGGTTTTTGATTGTAAGATTAAGATTAAGATGATTTTCGAATGTAAAGTAATTCCATAATTATTTTTAGGATGAAACTAACAAAATGGGTGAAGTGCTACACAATGAAACAAACTTACCAATTATTCGAAAATTTCGCATTTTTCAAGCAAAATTGCTACCCACATATTGTAAAAATAAACATTAAATTTACTTTTTTTTACTTTTTTGAGCTTTTATAAAGAGGTTACAAGCAAGAATATTTCTATAAATTTTATTTAAATATTATCTTAAAAATTTCGGAAAATGTTCATTTTTAAGCATTTTTATAAACTGTGAGTTCAATGCGCGAACTGAGATATTAACCGATTTCAAAAATTTTTGCGTGGTTTTTCAACTTATTACATAAGGCCACTTTTGGCATAGGTATCTTTTTGAATTTCGAAAAAAAAATTTTTTCGCTACACCCTAAGGTACAACAACCTGTTCTCTCTATGGACAGACCCAGTAGTACCTGTGTGGACAACCCAAAAAGGAAAGGTTTAGCTGTCAAAAAAAGCTGAATAGAATATTTTTTATTGATGCACTAATTTTTAATCATTTCAAGCTTGTAATATATTGGAAATCGATTTTTTAAAGTAAAGTAGTTTTAAACCGGGAAAGACTGAATTAATTTTTTTTCTCGAATTAAATTTTCCTCTTTACTGTATGCTTATGACATGTCTTGAAGTAGCCTAAAACCCTTTATTCAAAAAAATTTAATTATTTTAGTTAGAATAGGGTGGTATCATATGGTACCGCTAGGCTCTTACACTACCATTTGGTGCATCATACATATTCTTAAAAGTTTGGGATTTCAAAAGCAAAATAAGAAATTTATCACACTTTTATCACTTTATTTATAATTTTTAATTAAAACAACAAGTAAAATTACAATTTAGGCAATGATGATTGACAAAGTAATTATTAAATAGGTTATATAACTCTCATTATACCAATTAATAGTACCCACACAACACAGGTACATCTAACTTACGTCTAATGGATGTAAGTTCTAGACGTAAGGTACGTCTAGAATACATCCAGCGCTCTACGTAACTAGCGCTATTTTACGTCCCGATGTCACAGCTATAGCCGTCTTATGTACGTACATTAGACGTACCGCTGGACGTAAACTGTGCGTGTGAGATGCTAGGTGCTAAACTGTGAGATGCTAGGGGGCTCAAGCCCCCCCCAAAATGAAAAGTTTTACTCTATAATATGACATTTTATGCACCAAAATGAGTTAAAATCCTGTAATTTTAAGGTCAAATTTTAACAAAATTTCTGGGGAAAGACCCCCTTGGCACTTGTAACTCTGTTATTACAACTACATTTTACTATGTTTTTGTCAAAACGCAAAAATTCTATATCCAAAATTCGGATGAAGCGTACCAAAAGGAGTTAAAAAATGGGGGTTTTGGCTTAAATTTCCAAAAATTTTCTGGGGGAGGACCCCCAAACCCCCCCTTTTGTAAGTTGGAGCAGGATATTTCACTACTTCTTCCGTATTAATATTAACAAGAAGATTAAATTGGATAAGGAAAATTCTTAGCCCCCCCCAAAACCAAATCCTGGATCCGCCACTGTGCAGAATTAATACGGTATGTTAACAATTAAATCTATATTTATCTCATCTTATAAATATAAAACTCAAACCCATTGAAACTCATCTTAAATAGAAATCTAATTATTAACTACTGAGATAATAAGCAGAGATCATTATATTAGATACAACCTTTAGAAAATAAATACAAATATTGTTGACCAGCTAATAATTGCACTTTGAGACCTATATATACACAAGATAAAAACAAAAATAAATAATGCAAACAACCTCGAATTAAAATAGTTTTTTATTTTAATGGCCCATCATTTTCATTAAAGCAGAATTGAAAAGAAGTAAACCAATAAAGTAACATATTTTCAAAACCTAATACTATACAATGCACTAATTTACATTGGCCAGAAGTTGAGTCGTTGTAAAATTAACAGTAGTAATCTTTTAGAGAATACTCTTTAATATATTCTCTGTTCTCTGAGAGGACAATTTTCAAGAATATTCCCCAAAAACTACTAAAATTAAATAGAAAAAATAAGGTATATTGTAACTTAAATTAGAAGAAAATTAAAGATTATAGAACAAAAAGTTATCATAAATTAAAGAAAATCAAATTAAATTGAAAACTGTTCTAAAATCACTATATTAAATGAGACACATGTTCAAAGGGTAAATGCCCAAGAAAAATTTTGCTGGGAAAAAATATCCCAAAAGAATATTATTTTATAACTTCAAGAAACTTATTTAAAAGGATATGTGGTTCAATTCCGTTAAAGTTCCTGCTATATAAGCCAATATCTTTTGAACGTCATATGTTCAAATATCCACAATTTTTTTCATTTTTTAATGATAAACTGAACAGTTATTGATACATAAGCATTTTAATCCATGTATTTGAAATGATTTAACAGGTTTTCGACTTTTTCGTGTCCAAAAGAGCTTGGCTGCATATAGCGGGAATGGAAGTGAACAGGATATGAATATGTATAAATAGGTAGTAACAGATTGATTGACAATTGATAGGTTGTTACAAAACCAATTAATATGGTCTTTTTACTGAAATCCCTTATTACATTTTTACACTGTCAATCTAATCGTTGGGACCGATTCTATCTATATGACCAACTGTAATCTATATGAGGTGGTAAAATCCTATTTCATAAGTAAGCCTTGGGACGTTTTTTGTTATAAATTTTTTTTGGCACCAAATTCAAGCTAAAAACCTAGAAAAACTACTCAAAACTTAATTAGGAAACGTTTTAAAACATAATTTTAAAGTATTTTTTCACTTGATTGACGAATTTTTAAGACTAATCTTTATTACTAATACTACAATATTACATATTAATATAATTCCGACATCTTGTTTGCCCTGCGATAAATTAAGCAATGTTATTTAATGTTATAATCACCTTTTATAAGATCCATGAGGTTGCGCGAAAAACATGTATTCCAAAACGCCCAACTGAATATCATGGTTTGGGCGTATATCCGCTGGAAAGGGGGTTCAGTTCATGTTTTATTGAGATCTAACCCAGAAATAAAATTCCCTCGATACGAACAAAGGTAGAAATACGATTAAATATGAATTACAAAGAATAAAGATTATTCTGAATTAACACTCAAACATATAATGCCCCCCTTGAAACCTCGGAGGGGGGTTTCAACACCATTTAATTATAACGATCAGTGGGTAACATGAAAATTTTCTAAATTAATCTCCTCTAAAGATTATGATTACAATTGATACACAAAGAATTATGAATTAAGAAACACATATACGTACCATTGAACCTCGGACAGGGTTCAGAACTCGAGACAGCTCGTGTTACCACCCCATTTTTTGAGAGAGCTCTGAAATGAGCTCGTGATTGATGGCTTTGGTAAAGGTGCACACAAATAAACAAATGTAAGATTTAAACTTAGTAGCTCTCCTTTTTGTTTAAGCACACTTTTTGTTCGATGCACATTTGGTTAAGAGAGGACCTACAAAGTCCACCCCAACCACCACAAAAGACTCTAGACCTTCCGTCTCGTCCTCTTCCTTCAGACCTCATCCCCGGTGTCGAGCAAATACTTTCATACTCATCAAGGGAGTTCACACAGTCCACGAAATTAAGGTGCAATTCACAAAGCACATAGTTAAAAATAACGAAGGGTTCACTATAACGCAATTCACAAAGCACACTCTATGTCGATAGCGACACGTTTGCTATATCCGAAAACATAGAGCTGGGAACTTGAGCCACAGTTTCAATAGCGACGCATTCGCTACATTGTTGAAGTTCAAAGCTCCACAAGACAGGAGCTAGAGTTCCGTATCACGCGGCTCACAACGCAAGAAGAATTTTGTGAGATTTCAATGCTGTATTTGGAATCTGCTCTAAAACTGGGAAAGATGTGAAAAAAATAATTAGTTTCATCATAATTCCGATTGGCATCACTGAGAATGAAATGGTTAAACATTGGTTATAAACAATGATACAGGATTTAAACCCATTATTGACTTTTACTTTCCATTGTTCAAAAAAGATATTTTACTTTGTTGACCTTACATTGTGACATCATTTTATTCAAAGAATGAATTCATGCGAATTTTAACCTCACTATGAATTGTCAATTTTAACTTTTTAAAAAGATTTTGAACTAATTACTTTTTTGAAACTTTAAACATCGTGTTGGGTTCGTGTTAGTATCCTTCTTCAATAATTAGCCAGAGTTACATCACAAGACATTTATTTAAGCATCCTATCCAAAGTTACAGCTTTTCCTCGCCCGATCGCCATTGCTAGCTCGCATTCCTCTCATACTAATCCATAACAAACAAAAAAACACATCGAAAAAGTCTTTTCGGGGAGGGGCTTCCCTTTGAACTTCAAACATCGATATTTGGAACCATTGTTTTTACTAAGAAATACACTTTTTCTGTTTTTAAAAAATGAGGAAAGTGTCCATTACAAATACTAAATAAATTAACATTATTCCCAACAACTACAATTGGTCCGTAGTACTGGTAGTACTTCAATCTACTCCTACGCTACTGGGCGTATTAAAAAAATACCGAATGAAAAAATATTTATCCGTTGCCAATATATAATCCTACGAAAACTTAAAATTTCTCCTTAACTATAAAAAATTAAGTATTCTTTATCATTTTTCCCGAATCCCTATAAGTCGATGGAATCTACTAATCTATTGAGAAAAAAGCTTAAACCTTCGAAAAATTGAAAAACTGAATGACTTCAATGACAGCTTACCAAAAATACTAATATTCTGTTTGATTTAAAATTAAAGCATCAACTTAGCATAACTTAAAGCAACGATGGGCAACCTACGGCCCGCGGGCCGGATCCGGGCCCGCCTCGTCATTTGGTCCGGCCCGCGGAACATTTTAAAAATTGTAAAAATTGGGATACAGAACTTTCCCTCGAAAATAACTTAATTTTAGTAGTTAAAACGTGCTGTACAACTATATTTCGTTCTTGGGAGGCGTCTATAAGCGTGGGAGAGTTGTTACTTCACGACGGACGATCGCCGACGGTTGATATTCCCCTCCCGACGGACTATATTCATTCTCTGCCTTTCCCAATGCTGCTAAAGTTAATTGGTCCTCCTGAACATTAATTTCTCCTACATTAATTCTCCTGTTTCATGTAATGACAGTAAGGAAGTTGCATGTGTCAGATTTTCAAAAACAAACAAGTGTTCCGTATGGTTTTTGGTATGGTAAAATGTAATATCTAGTCAATTTTTCAAAAAAATTTACAAGTAATTAAATATTTCAATTTCAAAGTCGAGAAAAAAACACGCGACTGAAAACGCTTATTGTTCAAAGATGTCAACAATCATACCATCAACTCCATTGATTTCCAACAATGTTTATCGTATGATGACGTTAACATTACGATGTTCCCAAACTCTTGGCGTTTTCGCGCGCTTTTAAAAGTGGATTTTTGTTAATTTTTTTGGCAATCAAAAAATTTCTCGATCGGCCTCAAATTTTGGGTAGTTGCTTATTTCTACAAGAAGAATCGATTAAAAAAAGCATCCAACTTCCTCATTGTTAAATATCTGTCCTGAAATATTTTTTCATTACTGTGAGCTCTGAATATCATTTTAGCTCATATTAATGTAACTTAAACATTATAATTATTGTATGTAATCAAGATATTAATTTAGTCATGATTAATGTATCTCATTATAATTATTGTATGTAATATGTAATCAATATATTGTATAAGTCCAGATTAAATTTTAACTTTAGTATTAAACTTCGTAACTATATATAGTAAAACTACTCATTTTTTACTTTAAAAAATATTACCTATTATCTACTCTACGGCCCTCCACGTCATTATAATCATTGAATCCGGCCTGCGGATTCGAAAAGGTTGCCCATACCTGACTTAAAGCATAACTTGGATTCCGGTAGTGTGGGTTAAAAAGACTGGACCAACCTTGCTGGGCTAACACCTGTAGTTGGTCGACTTAATTAATAATAATTTTTTTTTTGCTTTAAAAAAAAATTTGTATTTGTATTAAAAAAGCTCACTGAAAATAAAAAATTAAAACTAGAACATCCTTTAAAACCACAAAAACTGCAAAAGACATAAACTTCCAACAGTTTTCATTCAGAATAAATGACGGAAATGAAAACATACTAAAATTTGACAGAAACTATAGTCCGTGTAACCAAGTTTGGTGACTGAAAACTAATGTTTTTTTCACCTTCTTCATAGGAAAAGCGTGTGAAAGTGAAAAATAACTCTACTTTTTAGCCGCCAAATTTCGTTACACGGACTATATAATAAGTTAAACTTTTAAAAATTTTAATTTTCTTTATTTGAAATCGACTGTAAAAATGGTTTTATATTCCTGCATTTCTTAAAAACAAAAAAAATAATTTTTCCAGTACAAAGAATGATTCCAAATTTAAAAATCGAAGCTTGAAGTTAATAAATAAGAGTTCGTATCAGGGTTGGCTTGATTGGACCCAATTGGGTTGGACTTAATGTGTTTTTTTCAAAAAAAAAGAAAAACATGTGAAAAAACCCACATTTTGGACCCATTTTTTGGGTTTTTTCAAGAAAATCAAGATTTTGGCTTCGATATTGAAGAGAAACATTTAATGAAATAACATACCAAGAACTGCAGTTGAATGGGATTTTTCAAAATTGTAAACAGGATTCAATAATTAAAGTTTTTTTTTAATTATTGAATGGGTTTTTTCAAAACTTAGAACGTTTAAAGTTAAAAGTTAAAACTTTATAAAAAATTATGGAGGTTTTTTTAAATGTCAGTGTTTTTTCTAAGTTAAATAGATTTCTTTCAATATTGTGAATAGGTTTTTTCAACGCTTAAGATATTTTTAAAATTTACGATGGTTTTTTAATTTTGTTTCATTATTGAAAGGTTTTTTTTTTCAAAATTTAAGACGTTTAAAGTTCATACTAGTTATAAAAATTAGGGAAGATTTTTTTAGATTTCAGTTTTTTTTCGAAGTTAAATAGATTTCTTTCAAAATTTAATGTTTTTTTTTCAAAGTTTAGGATATCTTTTTTTAATTTTAATGGGTTTTTCAAAATTCAAACTAGGTTTCAAAAATTAAATGATGTTTTTTCAGTTTCAGTGAGTTTTTTAAAAAGTTAAATAGGTTCTTTCATTATTCAGTAGGTTTTTCATTATTAAATGTTTTTTTTTCAAAATTTTGGACTTTGAAAGTTTTAACTAGATGTAAATATCTAAGGATTTTTTTTAAATTTCAGTGGTTGTTTTCAAAGTTAAATAGATTTCTTTCAATATTGAATGGGTTTTTTCAAAGTTAAGGATATTTTTAAAATTTTAGTGGGTCTTTTCAAAATTTAAACCAAGCTTCAATAAATAAGGGATGTTTTTACAATTTCAGTGGGTTTTTTTCAAAGTATAAAAAGTTTCAACTTTGAGAAAACCCACTTTGGAAAACTGGCATTATTTTGACAGAACACATTTAACATAGAAAGAACTCACTAAAATTTGAAAAAACCCACTTACTATATAGGAGAAAACCACTTAATTTTGAAAAAACCCACACTTTTTTCGAAAAAACCCAGTTTTATATGGGTTTTTCAAGGTTTTATTGAAACCCACCATGGTTTTTTCAAAACTTAGGATATTTTTATAATTTTAGTGTTATTTTTAAATTTAAATCAGGTTTCAGTAATTAAGGGAGTGTTTTTTAAATTTCAGTGGGTTTTTTATTATTGCATGGGTTTTTTCAAAATTTAAGAAGTTTAAATTTCAAACTAGTTATAAAAAATTAAGGAGGATTTTTTTGTAATTTCATTATTTTAAGATAAATAGAATTTATTACATAAATAGAATTCTTTCAAAATTGAACGTTTTTTTCAAAGTTTAGGATATTTTTAAAGTTGTAATGGGTTTTTTTCAAAATTTAAACGGTTTAATTTTTTTTGAGCGCGGTTGAGTTTTTTTCAAACTATAATAACTACCATAATTATAGCACGATTTGAACGAAAATTGAATAAAATGCACATCTTTAAGTATACTACAAGATTCCGCTGACTATTGATCGATTTATTAATTTAAATATAGTTTCATTTGAATTTTATGGAGAAACATCGGACTACTGTAGAGCGCTTTCTGCATGACGCCCTAGGGTGGTCACAAAAAATCAACTTTTGAAATCCTTAGGTCTCACCCCCCTAAAATGTGCCAATAGGCTAAAAAATGAGATTGGCCAAGTTTCAGCTCAATCCGATAATATTAACCCGTGCCTCATCGAGGTCAAAGTTCAGAAAAACAGCGATTTTTAACAAAAATTGGTAGTTTTCGCCCCATAAAACTAAAACCGTTTGTCCCAGAAATCTGGTTAGGGTGTCATTTGATAGGAAATTTCATACACTTTAACTCTGAAGTTACGGAATTTTATTTGCTAAAACGGATGGGGCGCTATTTAGCATTTTCATAGTAAAGGTCCTTGAAAAAGCGACTTCATTGCTAGAAACCTAGAACATTGCAATGTCTAAAAAAACTTCATCCTCCGGGCTTTTTCTATTACTTTTGGTCCCAATAGATAGTAAATAAGTGTTTAAACCCCCTAAGGGAATTCTAGGGTATGATTTCAAACCCCCTAGTGTTTGAAAAAAAGGAAAATAAATATAATTTTTTTTTAATTTTTAAACACGCAATTTGGGACTGATAATGTGATAAAGTTTGTCCAAATACATTATTAAGAGCTTAATTAGATAGAATACCAATGGTATAGGGCCTTAAGCTTTCCCTATAACCCCTATAATCTAAGCGAGAGAAACGCGACTGCGAGGTTTTGCTAAACAAAGGATTTAATGCCCATTTAAGTTATAAACAGAGCTAAATTACAAAATTTCAATAAAAACCTCCAGAGATTTGTAATTTGGTGTCAGAAATGACGTTTTAGATTATATATGTGGGTAAAATTATAATAAAAGCGTCCTTCCGACTCTAAATGTTAAAAAAATCCTATTTCTACCAAAGTTACATGTTTTCAGCTAAAAGTGATCTTAGATAATGTATAAATTTATTTATTTTAGTATACCACAAAATTCCTTTGCTTATTATTCAAGGAAAATAACTTTTTTGAAAGGTATGCAATATAGTAAATGATTTCAAAAATTTTGTTTCTGTGTACTACACATGGTGAGAAGAAAGAAAATTTTACCAAGTAATTTTTAAAAAATATTTTAAAAAGTTTTTATATAATTATAATGATTTTCTATAAATTGAGTTTATCCAACTTTAGGTTTAGGACAGTAACTTGGTTGCCCTTAAAAAAATCCAGTGAAAACTACAGAGATTATACTGTTGGAGTGTCTAAGTATTTTTCCGAGAAATCTTGTTTATGGTTTTTTACAAAAATTAATTATGAAAAGCATAGAAACATTTACTGTGAAATCAAAAATATTTCTTAATATTTCATTTTCTTACATGATATTTTATCTCCTTTCACACAGGTGTAAAAACAATTGACGAATAAAGAACAAAACATTAAGTAATTAGATTATAGATCAAACATATAATGAAACATTATAATACTTTTTAAGAAAATTGTTTTCCTTGAACGATAGGCAAATGAATTTCAAGGTGCATTAAAATAAATACATTTATACATTTTTCTAAGATCACTTTTAGCTGAAAGCATGTAACTTTGGTAGAAATAGGATTTTTTTAACATTTTGAGTCGGAAGGACGCTTTTTTATTATAACTTTACCTACATATATAATCTCAAACGTCATTTCTGACACCAAATTACATATCTCTGGAGGGTTTTTTTTGAAATTTTGTAATTTAGCTCTGTTTATAACTTAAATGGGCATAAAATCCTTTAAATTTAAAAAAATTATATATATTTTCCTTTTTTTCAAACACTAGGGGGTTTGAAATTATACCCTAGAATTCCCTTAGGGGGTTTAAAAACTTATTTACTATCTATTGGGACCAAAAGTAATAGAAAAGGCCCGGAGGATGAAGTTTTTTGTGACATTGCAATGTTCTAGGTTTCTAGCAATGAAGTCGCTTTTTCAAGGACCTTTACTATGAAAATGCTAAATAGCGCCCCATCTGTTTTAGCAAATAAAATTCCGTAACTTCAGAGTTAAAGTGTATGAAATTTCCTATCAAATGACACCCTAACCAGATTTCTGGGACAAACGGTTTTAGTTTTATGGGGCGAAAACTACTAATTTTTGTTAAAAATCGCTGTTTTTCTGAACTTTGACCTCGATGAGGCACGGGTTAATATTATCGGATTGAGCTGAAACTTGGCCAATCTCATTTTTTAGCCTATTGGCATATTTTAGGGGGGTGAGACCTGAAGAAAGTCGAAAAAAAATTTTCCCCATGTTACTTGTGACCACCCTAATGACGCCCACCTTAATGCAATACACCGTTTTAAACCGCTCAACGCCAGGTAAAACATATTTAAATTTCATACACCGATCTCAAGCAAAAATACTTTAATTCAAGTATTACGGAAACGTCTTTAACTTAATATAAATCACGAAATATGTATCCGATCCCTTAGTGCGACACATAATTGTAATCAACTCGATGTCCCGAACAATATACTTGAATTTCATAAATCTGCAATGACTTCTAGAAAAAAGGATACTACTACGCTTTCAAACTTTGGTCTAAAATACGCCCCGCAATATGGAGAAAACCCCTTAGAAATTTTTATTTTCTTAAGGTATTTTTAATTACCTTTAAAACGATGTATAACACTTGTAATTCGAACAAAATGTAAGCAAACTTTGAACTCGAAATCAGCCGAAAAAATGGAGTGGGCATTATGAACAAGTAGACTTTATTCTGCTTTAAAAAATCCTGAAATACGTCCTAATCACCGTGGCAACCCGTTATTCTGGAAAAACTTTGCCATAATGGTCCTTTACTCATGAATAAAATCAAAAAAAAATTTTAATAATTATTATCAATGTATAAGCGAAATGCAGACTTGTGTTTTTTAACGATACCGAGAACTTTTTTTCAAACTCTAATAACTTACTAAATATGGATAAAATTCTTGAGATTATTTGTCGGGATAGGAATGTCGATGTCTTCTCCCTAGTAGAAGCTAATATCACAAATGAAACTTTGCAAAAATTTAAGTTTAAGGGATATACTCTGTTTTGTCTGGAAAAGAGTAGACAAGTTGCAAGTGGAATCCTGGTAGGAATCAAGTCCACAATAACATCGAGTTTTACAGTCTTAAAACAAATGGGAAACACGCAAGATAAGACTGAAATTGTAAAAATATATTGTTGGAAAGACGAAAATCATTTTAAAATTTATTCACTATATAGCCCACCAGGTAATAAACCAAATTTTGATGTTTTAAATATTTCAAAAAGGACAATCATTATGGGTGACTTTAATGCCCATACACACTTAGTAGGGTATCGAGATGAGAACTTTGCTGGTAAAGTATTAGAGAGTTTTATAGACACTCATCAAATCGAACTTGTGTATCAAAGTTCCGATTGTCCTTCATATATGCATTATAATGGAACTTTATCAAACCCAGACGTAGTTTTGGTATCCTCTGATATTGCCCAACGGGTTCAAAGCGATGTACTGGAGGATCCGGGTTTTGGACATCGAGTTATACTGACTACCATCCAGGTACAGCAAAATAAATACTATAAGAAAGGAAAGAAAGCGAGGCTTTCTTGGAATTTTAAGAAAGCAAATTGGTTGGAGTTCCGGAGTATTTTGGAGAACAAGCTTAAAAAAGACGATATATTTAAAGACAATATTTCACTGGATAAAGCAAATAAAAAAATTTGTGATTTAATCCTAGAGACAGCACATAAAACTATTCCACGTACAAAAGCAAACAGGTACAAACCATTTTGGAATGAACAGCTTGGAAATCTGAAAAAGAAACGAGATCAAGCAAGAACCCTTGCTGAAACAACAGGTACAGCAGAGGATATCGGCACCTGGAGAGCCTTAGCGAGAGATTTGAAGTCGAAGATCAATGAATCAAAACGAAGTGCATGGAGTGATTTTATTTCCACTATCGACTATAAAAAAGATGGCCAAAAACTCTACAAATTTATGTCAAATCTAACGAATAAGTACCAAGAGCGAAGAAAAGAACCAATTTTATTTGGTAATAGACAAATGACAACTGATAAAAAGACTGCTGAAGCCTTTACTAAATTTTATGCAGGTAAACAAAAAAGAACTATAGAGATGAAAAGAGGTGAGGGAACTTTGAAAAGATTAATCGGCCGTATAAGTTCAGTCGGTGAAGATATTTTTTGTATGGATTTCTCTATGAGTGAACTGAATTATGCTATCGAGAAGCAAAAAGTCCGAAAAAGCCCTGGCCCTGATAACATTCATGCAGAATTTATTAAAAATTTGGGTACAGAGGCCTTAAATACCCTTTTGACACTTTTCAACTTTTCTTGGAACTCTCATGTGCCAGCTGCTTGGCGAAAATTTATTATAATCCCAATAGCTAAGAAAGGTAAACCGCTTCATTGTCCAGAGAGTTATAGACCAATATCATTGAACTCTATTATAGCCAAGATAATGGAGAGAATGGTTAATGAGAGACTGGTTTTTTACTTGGAAGAACATGATCTTTTAACTAACACCCAGAGTGGGTTTAGAATACATCAGTCTACTAATCAACAAGTTATAAGACTCTCACAAGCAATCAAAGATAGTTTGGATCGGAGCGAGACTTTAGTGGCAGTTTTTGTCGACTTTAAAGCTGCATACGATCGAATTTGGAGAAATAAATTGCTTTATAAGTTAAAAACCCTTGGAATCAGCGACAAAATGTTCCGATGGATTAAAAATAATATTTCTCTAAGATTTTGTGCAGTTTGCTACGGATCAGAAACCTCTGGTTACAAACAAACCCATTGTGGCCTACCGCAGGGAGGTGTGACAAGTACAAGTCTTTTTAATGTATACATCAATGACCTTCCTGGTATAATCAAAGAAAAAACGAAGGATATTGAATGTGCTTTATATGCTGATGATCTAGTACTTTGGACTTCAGCACCTAGAAGACATGCTGAAAAAATGGTGTTAAGGATCAATCAGGCTTTGAAAGCTTTGTATGAATGGTCTACGGAAAATCAAATGGAAGTGAACGTTGAAAAAACTATGCATCAAACTTTTACTCTCAATCATCAACCAACTGAAATGGATATAAAGTATAATGGTAGCAATGTCCGGGAAACAGAAGAAGCTGTTTACTTAGGAGTGAAATTTGATAAAAAGCTCTCCTGGAAGAGACATATAGATGATGTTATTGATAGAGCTCGAAAAAGGCTCACAATGATTAAAAGACTCGCAGGGGTAAAATGGGGCTGTGGAAGAGATACTTTAAATAAAACTTATAATTCATACATAAAGCCATTAATAGGATATTGTTGTGAGGCCTTGATTACATGTAATAACACATGGGGCCATCCATAAATTACGTGAGGCGTTTTTTCCAAAATCTGGACCCCCCCCTCCCCCCTTGGTGAGATTTAGTGAGATTTTGCTGGACCCCCCCTCCCCCCACGTGAGATTTACCTACAACTTTTTAAAAATAATTTTCAGTTTCTTATCCTTTCTTATACTTAAAAAAAAGAAAATCGTATAATTTCTAACTTAAAAAGTTGACGTGAGATTTTAATCGTCCCCCCTCCCCCCTTGGTGAGATTTGGTGAGATTTTTCCAAACCCCTCCCCCCTTTTTGACCCCACGTAATTTAAGGATGACCCCACATATATTTCTAAACTTGAGGTCTTTCAAAATGAAGCCCTGAGACTTGTCACTGGAGCTGTAAAGAATACTCCAATAAATGCAATGCTGGCCCTAACAGACAATAAACCAATAGAAGTAGTAATTCAGGAAAAGGCTTTAATACTATATGAAAAATTAATTAGATTACCATCAACAGATTTATGGAGAAATTATGATATCACTAAACCTAGGAGATTGAAAACTCAGGATGGATTTTTGCAGAAAGTTCTTAAATTGAAAACTGATTATTATTCCCTTCAGAACGTTCCCACAGAGGAACTGTTGAAACCTGCATGCCCTATTCACATGGGATCTATTAGAAAGGAATGTTATTTGATGACTGCTATGACAAAATCAACATCACTTGATTGTGAACTAAAAGCAGCTGCTTTTCAGACAATTTATACCAGGTATCCAAAAAGTAATTGGATTCACATATATACAGATGGATCAAAAATGCTCGACAACGTCGGAGTTGGTGTATATTCAGAACTATTTGCGTTCTATGCCTCCATTGGTCCATTTCGGACCAATTTTGATGGAGAACTGGAGGCAATTAGAATTGCAACGGAACAAATTAGGGTTAGAAGAGTTCAGCTTAACAACATAGTTATTTTCTCAGACTCTTTATCAGCCATCCAGGCTATCGCTGCACACAATGTCGCAGAGTCAAAAATTATCGACTCCTGCAGAAGAAATATTGATCTTCTAGCTTCTGAGGGGAGGACTGTTGTTCTGCAGTGGATCCCATCTCATGTAGGAATTAATGGTAATGAATGTGCTGATACATTAGCAAAGAAGGGAACAGAAATTTTGCAGACAGGTAATGACGGAGTACCATTTTCATCAATTAAAAGAATTATAAAAAATGTGGTGAAGAAAAAATATGATATCAGTTTAATAGAAGAAATCAAGAATAAGAAATGGGCATGTTCAATAAAGAAAATTCCAAACTCCCCTAGATCCACTGCAGTAGCGGCTTTCCGTCTGGAGACTGGTCATGATTGCCTCGCTAAACATCTGTTCAGGATTGGTATATATGACAGTCCTATGTGCACTTTGTGCAACCAGAACTTTGAGATGGACAAAGATCATTTGTTAAGTTGTTCTTCATTGAATGAAGACTGCTTATACAGTCGATATTGGCGAGCTAGGGAGTTGATGCAATTGGCATCCAGTGACTGATTCTCGTTCATGTTTGTCTAGTTCACATTTTGCAAGTATTTATGCTGGATTTGTTCTTGTTTTAAGTTATTGTTCTTGTATTATTCAGTGGTTTCGTTTTTTGTTTATGCTCCAATCTCATGCATCCTTGATGCATGGGGGCCAATGATGTGAAGTCAAGTGCTTTTGCAATAAAAAAAAACTAAATATGGAAGGTATATTCATGGAAATCGGATATGATGTGCATATAGACGTATATTTTAAGAAACAATCACTTTTTAAACCATTATAAAATATTGTGCGGACTATCATAGAATCCGTAATAATGACCGCAAATCATAGGTATAGTACAAAGAAAGTTATGAAACCTATGGAAAAATAGACATAATTTTGACAGAACACATTTAACACAGAAAGAACTCACTAAAATTTGAAAAAACCCACTTTTTATATAGGAGAAACCACTGATTTTTAAAAAAACCCACTTACTATGTAGGAGAAACCACTGAATTTTGAAAAAAAAAACACTTACTATGTATGAAAAACCACTGATTTTTGAAAAAACCCACTTACTTTGAATGAGAAACCACTGATTTTTGAAAAAACCCACTTACTATATATGAGAAACCACTGATTTTTGAAAAACCCCATTTACTATGTAGGAGAAATCACTGATTTTTGAAAAACCCACTTTCTATGTAGGAGAAATCACTGATTTTTGATAAAACTCACACTTTTTACGAAAAACCCAGTTTTATATGGTTTTATTCAGGGTTTTATTGAAAAAACCCGAAAAAACCCAACCCACTTGGGTTTTTTAAAAAAAAAACCGGGTTTTTTCCAACTCTGCCTCCATTAAATTTCGTCTGAAGGGGTCCACAGAGATCGGTGTGGATGATCTCCAACCTTTGTTTACTTCTCTCATGGGAATTGGGGAAGGATGATTGTCACAGCTTTCCTTTAATGCATACCTCACACTCAAAGTCTTTTAGGTATTTTTGGAAGCACTTTTAGGTCTTTAAATGCATCATTCTTCACACCTCTAGCTAAATCATCGGCTGATATATGTCCAAATCTAGAGTGTAACTTCGGAAAGTCAGCTTTACTTCTTGTGTCTAGTGAAGAACTTGCCACGGCTATTGACTCCCTTGAGATTATTCTCTCCTGTTGATCAGTCATCGTTTTGGTTGATTCAAAAACTTCCAGACAGTACAGGTTTTTATACCTTTTTCCAACGATAATTTCATTTTGAGAACTTCTAATAGTCACCTTTGTTCTACTGAATGTTACAGTCCAACCGTTGTCGCAAATTTTGGCAATTGATAGTAGATTATTTCGTACACTGGGGATGAATAGAGCATTTTTGATCGTTAATTCTTCACATCTGTTGCTCTTCTTTGTCATGATCACGGCGTCTCCTGATTCTTCAATTTTCGTTGAACTGTGGTCGGCCATCAGCAGTCTTAAATCCTTCAATTGGGAATCTTACAAATTCTTGAATGAGACTTCATCTTTCAAAAAATGACCAGTCGATCCCGAGTCCAAGATAAAAAGTCCAGCCTCTTCGACGTTTCCAGATTTAATTGCATTGATTTCCATGTGAAATGACCTTGGCTTCTGCTTCGGATTAGAATTGGGGCAATTGTTACTCGTATGTCCAGGTTTTCTGCAGCTCCAACAGGTGAATCCTTGATTACTGGTTCTTCGGTCTTGCTTCCATCTTGTTGATCTTTTGAATTTGGATCTTGGGTTAAACCTTCTATTCCTCGTAGCGTTGGCGAAATAAGCACCTGAATCTTCTGTCAGGGATCCGCTTCTTCTGGCGTTGTATTCCTCGCGCGATGATCTTGATTTTCAAAGTTTCGGGTTTAGGTAAGTCATCTCTGGATTCTATCGCTACTCGAAAGTTTTCCAAGTTTTGCGGAAGACTGTATAAAAGCATGATTATCAGTAGCTCGTCGTCAATATGAATCTCTAGGTCTTGTAGTTGGTCGACGAGATTGAAGAATTCACTGAGATGATCTCGTACGTCAGACTCATCATCTTTTATCTTTAGATGCAGCAAAGCTTTCAGTAGTGTAGCTTTCCTTGCAGAACCAGTAGCCCTGAATGTATCAGAAAGCTTCGTCCAAATTTCTTACGCTGAATCGCACTTCTTAATTTGCTTGAGTTCTGTTGTTTGTATATTCAGGATCAAGTCCGACATCGCTTTTTGATCGCCTTCCGAGCTTCCGGGCTCTTTCCAATGACGTACTTCCAGGTGTTGTTCTTGATCAACAGTGCCTTCATCTGTATGCTCCAAGTTTCGTAGTTGTTCCGATTTAGAGCTTCCATTTTTTAGATCGTTCCTGCAGTCATGTTTAGATCGCTAGCCGTTTCGACTCTCAGCAAAAATTGATTTCCACATTAACTCTTCGTAACTGCGATCGCCTCTTAGTACGCCTATAACCTGTAGTAAGTCCAATATGAAAAAGGGCAGAGACGCAGTATGGTAAAATTAAATAAAACTTTATTAAGCAAGAAGAAAGCAAGTTAATATAACATGGACGAAAATCTCTCAGTCGAAATTAAAAAGAACACTTCTTATATAGTGCTAGAATGACGTGGTACTTCCCAACGTCATACAAAATCAATTCATTTCAGTTGCTTTTGAGGTTGATTTTCGTAGTCCAACATTAGCTCTGTAAGGTTTTGTACCGAATCTATTAATAGTCGTATTTTATGAAACTTATGTGACATTTTTTGCATATATCTAATCGTGTGAACACCCTCAAGCAGAAGCAATTTTATGAAATCTCCATGAGTGAATCGTTCTTGGTGTATAATTTTAGGGAATGTTTAGGCGTTTAGGGACTTGCCTTAATTTCAAAGATTTTATTTTTTTTCTACGTGATTAAATTTTATTTTCAACTTGAAATTTGGTAGAAATGTTTATTTTAAAGAGTCAGAAAGCTTTAAATTTTCTTTAAAAATTTTTGTGTTAATAAATAAATAAAAAAATAAAAAAATGTTTTTTTTATTCAAATTTTTTCAAATTTTGAAATTTTGAAAAAAAAAACATTTAGAAAATGGTGGTTATGATACACACCAAATTGACCAGAATAAAATCACGAACAAAATGGAACTGATTTCAAGTTTTTAAGTGGCCTAGTTCTAGAGTAATTAGCTGTTTAAAAATGCAAGAAAACCAACTTCACAAGTAGTGGAGTAGAAATAGCATTTGACCTTGAACAAATTAGAACAGAAGCAAAACCTGCTGGAAATGGTAGGTCACATGGTCCTAATCAACATACTAAAAATATACATCCGTACTAGTGGGACAAATATGGTTTTTTGGCCGCCATCTTGAAAAAACACCCCAAAATTTTTTTCATCATAAATGGTCATGTAAGGTATCAAACTGCGGGGAATTTTGTACTAACAGAGAATATGATTTTTGTTTTTCTTTAATTTCAATAAAAATAATATTTTTGACCAAAAATGCAATACAAATACAATGGTTAATGGCCCTTCCTTCCGTACTATATTGAGCATAAACGCCCTAAACTTTTTTAAAAACATTATTTTGTGACAAATGGTAGGTGACATGGTCCTAATCAACATTCTAAAAATATACATCCGTACTAGTGGGACAAATATGGTTCTTTGGCCGCCATCTTGAAAAAACACCCAATAATATTTTTCATCATAAAAGGTCGTGTAAGGTATCAAACTGCGGGGAATTTTGTGCAGAAAGAGAATAGGATTTTTGTTTTTCCTTATGTTAAATAAAAAGATATATTTTTTACCAAAAACTGAAAGCAAATACAATGATTAATGGCCCTTCCTTCATAATGTATGGGGCTTAAGCATCTTAAACTTTTCTAAAAGCTATATTGTGGGAACAATGGTAGATGAAATGGCCCAAATAAACATACTAAAAGTATGTATCATATATCTCTTCCAGTGGGACAGTTACGATTTTTTTGCGGCCATCTTGGAAAACATTAAAATATTTTTTTCGTTATAAAAGGTAATATATAGGGTATCAAGCTGCAGGAAATCATGTGCTAAAAGAAAATATGACAATTATAAATAGTTAATACACGTTTTTAGATTAAAAATCCTTTTATTAATATGATTTAGGATTTAAAAATTCTTGGATACATTGAGTATTCTTATAATTTTTACATAATTAACAGGAAGCTATTTTGATGTATGTTAAGCAGATAATTTTAAGCTTGAAAATTTAGCAACAAACATAAATTTAATCTTAAATAAGTATAAAATTAAAAACAAATTATAGATCATTTTCATCTTCATTGATTACGTCTCCCGTATTTGTACAGTTCTTTCCACAGCAATTTTTGCAAACTACCGAGCAAGAAAGTCCATATCGACGGCATGTACATTTCATAGTGTTACATGGATCAGAAGTTGTCGATTGGCATGCACATTTGATCATTTCCAAAAGTTCTTTTGGTGCTGGACTTCTGTCTGTTAACATTGGCTGAAATTCTCCGTCAATTAACTGCCAAAACCCATAGTGTAGGATCAGGGCTTGACATAGAGAGATTCTTCCAAATTAAGCACTGCAAATTTACTCGAAGTAAATGATATTTTGCAGCATTTTGTGTCGGGGGCAAACGTGAAATATCAAATTCTTTTTTAGCTGAAGCTATTTTCCTCATATATTCTTCATAACGAAGAGTATTTAAGTCAATGGTATGTATGTTACCCCCATACAATGACACGATAATTTTGTAGCCCATTTCAAATAACTCTTCCTTATTAATATTTTCAGTAGATCCAAAATGGGAAGCATATTTGAACAATATTTGGGACTTAATTATATTTTTTAAAGCAGATGATTTACTTTTTCCAAATAATGCACTGGTGGTGTCACAACCTGTTAACGCATGGACAAAAGGTAAAGCTTTGCAGGCCTCTTCTCCAATATCACTTTGCATTGCTTGAATGTCGCGAACTTTTTCAGATTGTAGGGCAGACTGCATGAAAATTTTTGAAGACGAATGATAGAGCAATAAGATTAAAACATCGGTGTCATCAGCTACGACTGTGACAGGTTTCTCCTGTGCTATATCTAAAGCTTTTTTTACTATCAAAGTATCTGCATCCCCTTCTGCATGAATGACGGAATAACCATTTCTTTGTAAATAACTCCCTAGTATATTAATAAATCTTTGTTTGTTTTGAGAGTTTGAGAGAAACTTATTTTTTTTTACTATTACTGGTGAGTCTTCATCAAAGATAACAGTGGCAGATGACTGCTTTGAGCGTAGTCTGTGCTCCATATCTTTTATGTTTGGTTTCTCATACCCATCAAACACTATGGTCACTTTCCCATACTTTTTGTTGACATACAATTCGTGTTGTCTTATCACATCACCAAAAGTTTCAGACGAACACCATGGTAATTGGTGAATTAAGGCACCACCATCTAGAACGTAGAATGTATTTTGTTGGAAATGAGATTGTTGCATTCCACTAACAATCATTTTATCTAAAGTGTTTGCTAATGAAGATTTATCAGTTTTCCTCATTTGCTGAGTACTGTGGTCAAATAAGGAAGATGGTAGAGTGGATAACTCGTAGCTAAAAAAATGTCTTCCATCTTGAGTGGTATTATCCAAGGAGATACACGCAAGCATCCGTTGTGTTAAAAGGCGTGAATCTATATGACGAGTCTCGCCAGCAATAACTATCCCTTTTTTGAGTATCTTCATGGTTACTGCTAGGTCTGATTTCAGGCAGGTAGCATCTTTAAAATGTTTCCCTGTAAGTTTTTCTTGCATAGTTCGTCCAATGATGTCTGCATTTTCTACGGTAACTTTGTTCTGACTATCTGTAATGCCGTTAAAAATATTCCACAAACCACTTGATGAAGAAGCAAATGGGTTATGATGAATAAAAAACTTCAGAATTTTTTGCATATCTTCAAAATCTCTAACCATTCTTGCATCACTTATATCGGTATGTTGTTCACTACCAATACGAGAAACATTGGTTAGAAAACTTAGAGCACAAGTTACTTCACTGCATCTAGAATGGCACAAAATCCAAGTTGCACGTTGACTTTCGGTCATTCCTCCTGCATGAGTTATACCCGAACGGCTTTTCGTACACTTCAAGACATCTGCTACAATTAGAGCCGTTAGAGAGGAAGAAATTAGGAAGTGTCCACGAAGAGCACGTGAATATGCTTTCCCATTTAACATATATGGTATTGAATTTTCAGCATACACAGTCTCCAAAACTTCTTCTATCCCAGATCCAGCCATTAGTCCTCCAATAGCTCCAAGAAAGGACATAAGTGTATGAAACCCACCATGCCGAATTACAACGTTTTCGAATTCTCCTTTGTGGTCAGCCTACCTAACCGACCATGTAACCTACCATTTGTCACAAAATAATGTTTTAAAAAAGTTTAGGACGTTTATGCTCAATATAGTAAGAAGGAAGGGCCATTAACCATTGTATTTGTATTGCATTTTAGGTCAAAAATATTATTTTTATTGAAATTAAAGAAAAACAAAAATCATATTCTCTTTCTGTACAAAATTCCCCGCAGTTTGATACCTTACACGACCTTTTCCTTTTATGATGAAAAATATTATTGAGTGTTTTTTCAAGATGGCGGCCAAAGAACCATATTTGTCCCACTAGTACGGATGTATATTTTTAGAATGTTGATTAGGACCATGTCACCTACCATTTGTCACAAAATAATGTTTTTAAAAAAGTTTAGGGCGTTTATGCTCAATATAGTACGGAAGGAAGGGCCATTAACCATTGTATTTGTATTGCATTTTTGGTCAAAAATATTATTTTTATTGAAATTAAAGAAAAACAAAAATCATATTATCTGTTAGTACAAAATTCCCCGCAGTTTGATACCTTACATGACCATTTATGATGAAAAAAATTTTGGGGTGTTTTTTCAAGATGGCGGCCAAAAAACCATATTTGTCCCACTAGTACGGATGTATATTTTTAGTATGTTGATTAGGACCATGTGACCTACCATTTCCCGCAGGTTTTGCTTCTGTTCTAATTTGTTCAAGGTCAAGCCCTTTTTTCGGCTAATTCTACTCCACTAAAGAGTTCTTTTGACATTAAAAATTATTTCTATCGAAAGAGGGGTGATAGAAGAATGGAATCTGGAACATTGTATCTATAACTATATTAGCTTCTCATAAAAAATCATGTACAAAACTGGTAAAAAAACACCTCAGACCCTATATCTCCGGAACGGCTTGTGATATCAGGACAAATAAGGTATCATTTTTCATGATTTGAAGTATTCTGTATGAAGAAAAATTTTCAAGTTCTTAGGGGGTCGTCTTCATATTAAACGAAGCACCTACTTTCGTTTTTCCTATGGGTGGACATCAAAGATTATTCTCAATTCTGAAAGAGCACCCCCTAAAATCCCCCAAAACCAATTTTCATGTCATTTGATCCCCAAACAAAGCCAGGAGTTGGGTTGAAGTCAATCGAATTTACGTTGAATTCTCGATTTTGATCCTTACAACCCAGAGATAATTTTAACGCCTTTAAGAGCGTATTTCATGCATTGAAAATTGGAAATACGCTTTAAAAAACTGGCGAGGAGTATTTTCACGCTTTAAATTCTCAATTTTAGTTGAGCTTAAAAAATACATGGAGCCCTACCGAAAACTACTAATATTTTTGTCTACTCAAAACACCAACTTTTATATTTTCTACTAATTGTTTGTTTGGATTGTTTTGTTTTTTATTTGTTTTAATTTTTTCTAATTTGTTTAACATCTTCTACAAATACTTAACATATTCTTTAATTGTTAAAAACTAAATAGCATACTCATTTTTTTTCTATTTCAATTTTTGTCCATTAAAAAATTAAATATTTTTATAGAAAATTTGTATCTGTATTTGTAGTTTGTTATTTCCGTATTTCACTCCTCCTAAAAAAGACAAGGAGTATTTTTACTCCTCCAAAAAAATCCTAGGAATAACACTGCAAACAACCATCAACCCCGCAGGATCAAAATCGAGAATTCAACGTAAAAAAACGAGAATTCAACGTAAAAAAATGAGATTTCAACGTTAATTCAACGAACTTCAACCCCCCACTCCTGGCTTTATTTGGGGACCAAATGACATGAAAATTGGTTTTGGGGGGTTTTAGGAGGGTGCTCTTTCAGAATCGGGAATAATCTTTGATGTCGCCCACAGGAAAAACGAAAGTAGGTGCTTCGTTTAATATGAAAACGACCCCCTAAGAACTTGAAAATTGTTCTGCATATAGAATACTTCAAATCATGAAAAATGATACCTTATTTGTCTTTATATCGCAAGCCGTTCCGGAGATATAGGGTCTGAGTGGGTTTTTTTACGAGTAGTGTATAATATGTGGGGGTTTAATCTTTGGTTCTTTTGTTGTTTTGAAAAAAAGTCAGCCATTTTTTAAAGTTTAAGTGCGATGCGGTGGCAGAACATATTATACTATCGAAAAAATATTTTACACCGTTCTGAATGGACCCAAGTGTCACCCTTTCCACACAATTAGAACAGAAATAGAAATAAAAGTGTTTTTTCAGCCCAACCTACTATACAGGGTGTCCCATAAATGTTGGGTCACACTTCTAGGGGGGATAGTAGACACCTAGACGAGTCAGAATCACATAGGGTTTGGGGGTCGCAGACCAAATTCCAGGGAGCTAAAAATGGAGCGACACCCCAAAAAATTATTGAAAAATTCAATTTGTAGAGGAACTACTATTGGTAAAAACTTAATCATGGTCTCAAATTTTGTGGTTTAATATGATCTTTAAAATTATGCTAAGAATTTTAACTTAAAACTTTTTGCCCTTTAGACCTCATAGGTAACCGATAGCTGTGGATTCTGCCATCGTCCTATTTTTAGGACACTCTGTACCGATGAAACTATTAAGAGTTTGATAATTTTTTCAACTTTATGTGTGTAGATGGGCTTAAACTAACACATATTTGAGATTTTATGACATGCAAATAATTTCTTCAATGCTTGGCAGGATATGGGTTAAATACGCTATTTGTATAATAACAGCTATTTTCATTGAATTTTTAAGATTTATAAGGATTAGAAGTATTTTTTAAAAAAATATTCTGAATTTTAAAATTGCTAAAAATTCAATCACTTTTTAAATGAAAACTCACTCAAATAAAACACAGAGGGCTATCTTTTGAAGTCGGCAGAAGTTATGTAACCCGTTAAAAGCAGGAAACAAAAAAAAACTTAAGAAAATTTTTTTCAAATTTTAGCTAATTTATAATTATTTTTTTGTAATTAATTGCAAAGGAGGATTGGATTTATTGACTTTATTGGAACAGTTATATTTTACATTAAGTATACTGGTAAATGTCGAAGTCGAAGCAAAGCTTCAAAACAAACAATAAATGCCTTAAAATTGGAAAAAGAAAAAAGCAATCAAGCCAGATCGTCGATATTCTGCCAAACTTAGCAACCCCACCCGTGGCAAAAAAGGTTAACTGAGTGGTATTTTGGGAACTGTACAACATTTATGGTATCCGTAGGTACAGCATATAAGGTGTTTGTGTTTTGGCACTCAAAATTCTAAACGGAATAAAAGGATTAAGATTTTGCGAATTCTAATATCAAAGCTAAATAGACTAAAAATCTCGGCGATTCACCACGTATATCTTATAAAATCATATCATCTTTAAAGGGAAAGAAAAATATCAATGTAGTGATGCACTAAAAATAATTTTGAGCATCTAAAAACTGTAACTTTATTATATTTGCTAAAAATTCCAATTCAAAAAGCTGATTTCACATTAGAAGCTAAATAGCCTCGCTTTACTGTCATTATCGAACACAAATTTAAATTTCCGTTTGTTTCTGAATTTTAAAACATGGTGGCCGAAGGTACAGGTTTCCTTAGGTACAAAAGTCTACCCTATGATTTTTCAATTGGGGCATACTTTGGAACTTAGAGTACAGTAGGGTGGGTCAAAAATTTTTTTTCACATTTTCCCAGGGGCACAGCGACAAAAGGGTGCCAAATGGTCTCAAACTGACGTGTGTAAAATATTATTCGATTATAATAACTCTTTTTGCCTCCGGATTGGCCTCAAAGTTTCAATTAATATAGTAATTTCAGGTAAAAATAGACAAATGAAAATCAAGCTTTTACCTCGATTTCAAGAATCCGTCATGAATGTAAATGTGCACAATGGTATAAAAATCATCATTGAAGACTGGAATAATTATAAATGAAACCAGAGTTGAAATACTTGAGTTGTAATACAACATATTTTGAAATATCTCAATGGTTAGAACTGCCAAACAAAAATTTCTTGCTGGAATCATGAAAATGTGCGAAACTCTTATTGCCGGTTACGTAGGATGTTAAAAACATTAAATTTTAATAAAAATGGATATGTCAGAACGTGGGTACCTTTTTTGGGTTATAGATTTCAACCCCAAGGAAAACATTAGAATAATAGTTTAAAAGTTGGGGTTTTCCTTGAAATTTCTTTGGCATATTAGAAATATTCCATCCCAAGTGACCCCATATGAGTCACTAATGTCCAAAAATAAATTAAAACCACATTTTAAGAGTCAAATTTTGAAACATTTTCTTAAGAAGAGCAGTAGATCCCTGTTTTCAGCATAAAGCTCAGTGTTATCCTCTAAGTTTTTAAATAAGCTAAATTACTTTTCAAAACTTACTTGTAATTATCTTAAACAGTTAAATTTGCTATATTTTAACTTTTATGAACGCATAAGAGAATGCTAAGGAGCCATTTAGAGTCAATCCTCCCTCCAAAGAAGTATAATTTCATGGGCCTGGGTTTCAGTCTATTATTAAAGCAAAATAAATAGGTAAATCATGACTGAGACGAATCATAACTGATATATTGCCTAATGAACGAACTATCCATTCGAAAATTGTTTCAACAAATTTTTGGAATCATATTTGGATCCCAAAACTAGCCAGTGAAATAACTATCCCCTGAATTTTGAAAGCGCGGCACATTTATGAAAAATATAACTATTTCTACTTTAAAAAATTAAAAATACCGCTTTGTACTGAACAAGCTTAAAGGAAAATGTATCTGAACTACCAATATTTAAAATGTGTACCACTAACAAAATCCACTGTTTGTTGGCAAAAAATATCCTCCTATTCTACGGCTATTGTTAATATGATAGCATATTATATTGCCACTTTGGCAGTTGTTTTTGTATTGATAATACATAAAGGTGACTTATGTGATTAAAATTGCTTTTAAAGACCCTTATTTGTGAGCTTTAAGAAGTTATCGACAAAAAAATTTAATTTATATAATTTTTAAAAAATATGAAAAATTACATATTTTTGTTCTATTTGAGGCCAATCCGGAGGCAAAAAGAGTTATTATAATGGAATAATATTTTACACATGTTAGTTTGAGACCATTTGGCACCCTTTTCTTGCTGTGCCCGATAGAATTTGTGAAATTTTTTTTTCGCCATATAGTCCACTGAAAATAGAGTTGAACCTCGGACAAATTGCAATAAAAGGTTTCTCAACGGTTTTCACTTAGGAATGACCTCAATAATAACATACTAAAAATCGGCCAAAATCGGCCGGGGGAAGTTTAATTTTTTTTAATTTTTAAAAAATGGCCGAAAAAAAATTTAAAAAACCCCAAAACAATAATATAGACATGAGATACATGTTTATAGGTTATTTTTGAGTTTTAAAACCGAATAGTGCCTTTAGTTTTGAAAAAAAAATTGAAATTTCAATTTTTAAAATTAATTTGAAAAATGAACTATATGAAAAAATTAAAACCCCCCTAAAAACCTGACCAAATCATCAAAAGAGATAAATCAAACGGTTTTCATTTAGAAATGACCTAAATATTAACATACTAAAAGTAAAAAATTTTACGAGTTAAAGAAGTTCAATTTTTTTTAAAATTTCAACTTTTTTTTTGCGAAAAATGCATTTTTTTTCAAATTCGTGCCCCAAACTTTTGAGGCTTTTGAAAAGGTCATTTTTCGGTGGATATTGTCCACAGATAGTTATATAATAGAAAACCGGTGGAATTCACCCTCAATGAATTAGTTAATTATTTTAAATTCTGATGTAAATATGCCAAAGTATTACCTTTTTCACTTTTTACTACATTTTACCAATTTCAAAATTTTAAATAAAATAATTAACTAATTCATTGAGGGTCAATTCCACCGGTTTTCTATTATATAACTATCTGTGGACAATATCCACCGAAAAATGACCTTTTCAAAAGCCTCAAAAGTTTGGGGCACGAATTTGAAAAAAAAATGCCTTTTTCGCAAAAAAAAGTTGAAATTTAAAAAAAAGTTGAACTTCTTTAACTCGTAAAATTTTTTACTTTTAGTATGTTAATATTTAGGACATTTCTAAATGAAAACCGTTTGATTTATCTCTTTTGATGATTTGGTTAGGTTTTTAGGGGGGTTTTAATTTTTTCATATAGTTCATTTTTCAAATTAATTTTAAAAATTGAAATTTCAATTTTTTTCAAAACTAAAGGCACTATTCGGTTTTAAAACTCAAAAATAACCTATAAACATGTATCAAATGTCTATATTATTGTTTTGGGGTTTTTTTAAATTTTTTTCGGCCATTTTTTAAAAATTTAAAAAAAATTAAACTTCCCCCGGCCAATTTTTAGTATGTTATTATTGAGATCATTCCTAAGTGAAAACCGTTGAGAAACCTTTTATTGCAATTTATCCGAGGTTCGGCCCTTTTTTTCGCTATTTTCAGTGGACTAATAGGAAAATGACCCACCCTAGTGTACAGTAGGGTGTCCCTTAAAAATCGAAAGGCAGGGAAACTTTTGAGACACCCCCTAATTTTTTTCCTTTTGGTACCCTAAGAAAGTGTGCACAATCTTTATTTGATCAGAAAATATTAACACGTGCCTCAAACGGCCTAAAGTTAGCAAATTTTGACATTTTTCTAATATTTTCGAAAATTTTTAAAACTACGCTAAAATATTTTTTTGCCAAATAATATGGCTTTAACACATCTAAATATTCATATTTGACCGTTTTTCATTCCTAGCTAGGCCAAATTACCCAGTTTTTAGCCTGGCAATCAAGCTGAAAATCATCAAATTTGTACATTTTTCAATGAGAATAGAGGATACAAAATTCAGTGGTGAATGACCTATAACCGCATAATTCCATAACTAGGTACCATTTGTAGACGATTTTGATGTGTAGATAAATTATCTGAAGCTGAAATTAATTACGAGCTTTTTAATTACAGACCATATTGGGCCATAATAATACGATAATAAGCCACACTGGATTGCATTACCACTAAAAAAATTCTGGGATAAACGGTATAGGCATGTTTGATATTAGGTAATGCGTGTTTGAGGTTTCTAATCTCAATTAATATACTAATAAAATCATTTACCACATTTTAAAGATCTTTACTCAATTTCAAAGGACAGCAAATCTTTTATTACATAACTATGGATGATTTAATTCTTAACACATAAAAGATGAAAGAGGAATTCTAGAAAAATATAGAAAAACTAGATTTCTGTATATCCATAAGTATTGTATTCTGTAACTTAGTAGAAAAATTGAAGTTAATACAAAATTAACACGCTCTTCATAATGATTGAGCCTACTGCACTCGGAATATAAGTCATTAACTATGTTTAATGACTGTTCTTGTATTTTATCATAATTTTATACATAAAGAGCATAAAATATTCCTGTAACATGAAAAACCTAATAGATACTGATATTGTGTTTGAGAATACGTTAAATCTTAACAATGGTTGCTGAAACCAGTCCTTTTTTTAAAGTCAGTTTTTAAGTCAGAGCTACACTTCACTCTGTAAAATTTATATAGCTTGTATTCATAAATAATACTAAGGGTTTAAAATAATTTAATTTTATAAAAAAACTTAAAAAATTAATTGAAACCTAATTTCTTCTTCACGAAAGTTCACTGATGAAAATCGTATAGTGTGAAAGAAATACTAGTTGAAGAGTTACAGAAACTGTAGAATATTAGAAATTTTATGACAGAAACTGTAGTTAGTATAGCTAAGAACCAAACATTAGTGTTTAATAGGCATTCATGTTACTAATTTGCTGAATTGCCAGACGTTTTATGTTTAAAATTATAAAATGCAAGAACAGTATTTATAAACATGGTTAATGAAATGGTTATAAACATGGATAATCTGGGTGTATTTTCATTATGAAGAGCGGATAATTTTCTATCCACTTCAATTTTTGAACAGTAACATACAATACTTCTGTGGATACGCTGCAGTCTAGTTCAATATTTTTCTAAAATTTCACTTGATCCTTTTATGCGTTTAGAATATTTATACAGCTATAGTTATGAAATCATGGTTTTTTTACGCTTGTAATAAGAGATCTACTGGTCATTCGAATTGAGTAAAGATCTTTAAAATGTGAAATAAAGATTTTATTAGTATTAATTGAGATTAGTAAACTCAAATACGCATTGTTCTATACCAAACATACCCATACCGTTTATCCCAGAATATTTTTTAATGGTAATGCAATCCAATATGGTGTCTGTAATTAAAAAGCTCGTAATTAGTTTCAGCTCCAGATAATTTATCTACACATCAATATGGTCTACAAATGGTACCTATTTATGGAATTATGCGGTTATAAGTCATTTACCACTGAATTTTGTGTCCTCTATTCTCAGTGTAAAATGTACAAATTTGATGATTTTCCGATTGATGGCCAGGCTAAAAACTGGGTAATTTGGCTTAGCTAGGAATGGAAAACGGTCAAATATGAATATTTAAATGTGTTAAAGCCATATTATTCGTCAAAAAATATTTTAACTTATTTTTAAAAATTTTCGAAAAAATTAGAAAAATGTCAAAATTTGCTAACTTTAGGCCGTTTGAGGCACGTGTTAATATTTTCTGATCGATTTAAGACTTTGCACACTTTCTTAGGGTACCAAAAGGAAAAAAATTAGGGGGTGTCGCAAAAGTTTACCCGACTTTCGATTTTTAAGGGACACCCTAGTGTACAGTCGATGGGAAAAACTATTTATTATTTCAGTTGAGAGATGACGACTAAATACATTTTAATAATCTAAAATACTATTATAGGCTCATTCCACGCCAACTCGACCAATGGCATGTGCTCTTAGGTCATGGATTTTTTTTTCAAAATTTTTCTTTGGTAAGAAATCCATGAAAAATACCACCACAAATTTTTTCATAATTTTTACTCAAAAAGGGACCCAAGGAAAAATTTCTGAAAATTGGACGTTTTCCGCCATTTTTTGACTGAGGAGTTACAAAAATAAATGTTTCTCAACTAATTTTCAGGCATATGAGCTGTTTCAGGTGCCAAATTAAAGCTTACACTCTACTCTTTATAGCAAAATCTAAAAATCCACAATTTTTTAATTATAGGGGAGGGCGGTTGTACCTTCAGCCACCCCCTTTTAAAATTCAGGAAATATTGGAAATTTGAATTTGTGGTTGAATTTGAATGTAAACAGATGCTATCTAGTTGCTAACGTGAAATCAGCTCTTTAAAATAATATTTAAATTTAATATAATAAATTTACTGTTTTTAGGTGCTCAAAGTTTTTTTGAGTGCATCACTACATTAATATTTTTCTTCCCCTTTAATTATGACATGATTCGATGGGATATAAGGGGCGAATCCCCGAGATTTTAACTTTTATTTTTGATATTCGAAATCGTCAGATCTCAATTCTTTAATTTTTTATAGAACTTAAAATGCAAAAACACCTTGTGTTGTACCTAAGGACACGTTCTTGTGGGTGTGTGTAGCTAATCGGCGTTTTTGAATCAGGTTTCATTAAAGTGAATACATTTTAATGCATATTAAATTAATTCTAAATGGTTATCTATTTGTCGGCGATTATTTTCAAGTGATTTTAGATGAAAAATCTAATAGAGTGGGTTGGGGTAAAGTGGGTCTTGGGGTAAAGTGGGTCTTGGGGTAAAATGGGTCAGTTTTAATTAACTCGTTATTAATCAAATTTAAATTGAATAATTTTCGCTCATTTTTTTGTATTATAATCTTTTATCTGTTGGTAATATTTTTCGACTGTCAAAAATTAAGATTTATGAATTTGAGGACTGAAAAAATATTTAATTTGAACCGTAAATGATGTCATCGAAAAAACAGGGTTTATTAACTTCCAAAATATCTATATATTGTAATAAATTACAGCAGACTTTTGTAATATTATTCCATAAAAGAAAGTCTGAGAGACATTTCAAGCCAATCAGCTTAGAAAAATATAAAATATTTTATCTTTAATAACAATATTTTGTACTTGGGGTAAAATGGGTCATAGTTAGGAGGCCTTCTGTATTAAGTAAAACAATGTTTTTAACTTATTTCCTTCAAATATGCATTGAACTGTCATACAAGTTTATTTTTTTATCCAAACGAAGTATTTTAAATGCTAAATTTGAACAATGTTCATTAACTCCGGACTTTTACAATTTCATTAAAGTGCAACTTAAAACAAATTTTTTCAGATGACAACGGCTTAGCCGATTGCCTTTTTTCTTATTTTCATGTATATTTAGTAATAAATATATTTTTGACATATTTTTGCAATGAGACCTATTTTACTCCACATTGGGGTAAAATAGGTCATTACTTTTGATGCTAAGTTTAACCAACTTATAACTAAAAAATATTTGATAAAATTAGATGAAAATGTTCTGAAGGATTGTAATGTCAAGATCCAATTGAAAGAAATCATTAAAAAGTATTAGTTTTGATGAAATAAAACTTAGAATGTGAAGGTACCTTAAAATTGACCCATTTTACCCCAACCCACCCTATTTTGTGATCTAAACTACTTTTTAAAATTTTTGATTTTACTTTACATTTAATGCAAAATATGGTATAAAATCAGCATACTATTGCATTTAAGTATGAGGATTACAAAAAACTTAAAATTTCCACCGAAGAAGATTTGCGAAAGTTATTACCTCCAAATGCTTTCACAACTAAGTGTCGATCGAATTGTTTTTTTGGATCAGTGAAGTGATCAGATCAATCAGCATGATTGATGAAACTATTACCTCAAATTTCGATCTGAAAATTACATGTGATTTATGTATTTTTGGTAAAAAAAATCAAGACTTTTATCAATCAACTTCGCTTTAATGATCATTTACGATCTAAAGCTACATTACTTCAAAAAATCTATTTCCAATTTTTAAAATGCTTGAAATAGTTTATAAAAAGATAATACACCAATAAAAATGTTCAGTTTAAGCCTTTTTCAACTAAAACTTACCTTTTTAAGGGTGTCCTGTCCACAGGTACAACAGGGTCTGTCCATAGGGAGAGCACGTTGTTGTACCTGTAGACACAAATTTCGTCAAGCTGTTAATTTGAATTAAAAATCCAATTTTGAAGATTTTAGCTAATAAAAAATATTACCCTCTTTGCAAAGGTTAGGACTATAGGTTGGGCACTTTAAATGGTCAAAATGTGATTTTACCTGTCTTAGAAAAATCCAAACTTGAGTTTTGTCCAAAGGTACAACACTCTCCCCATTAATATTTTTTTCAAACAATCACTATTTTCGAAAAAGTTTAATAACTTCGAGTTATCTAAAAACATACATTTCAAAATTTTACCCAAGAATCATCTTGACATATACTTTCCATAGTATATCAATTGGGATGGTGTTTTGGGTTAAAGAAAAATAAATAATTTTTTTCTAAAATGCGTTAAGTGGTCACAATGCAGCCTTGAAAAAGTCTACAAAATTTCCTTATGATACGAAACTTAAACTTTAGCACTCATATATAAATAATAAATACATATTTAATAAACTTTATATTATTGGTATATTTAATTGTGTACTTTTGGTACAAATTTAGTGTTTACTTACTCCAGTGTCGGCTCATGAGTTAATTCATAGGGTGTTCACACAATTATATAAAAATGAAAATTTCCATTAATTTAATCCGTTTATGTCATAAATGCCATCTTTAAATTATCTTTTAAAGTCCCTATCTTTTCCTTCTGTAACTTAGACAATGGTCAGATGAGGTGTTGGTCTGAAGTTCTATATTTAAGCTCTTTTTCCAGGGGCAATTGAGAACTTACTTGAGATTTACTTAAAGCCATCATTTAAAAAACATTCTAATAACAAAAGTATTAAAATATTTTGATGAAAAGATTTAAATTGTATTTAAGGAGTGCTCTTACTCGTACTTTCCAATTAGCCGATAAAATTACTTCTATTAGACGTCAAAAAGAAAGCTGTGCCTCAAAAGTGAAAGCATCGGCACACTAAATCTGTGCTAACGGAGATCTCCTGCGCGTTGCCGTAAGCTCAAATTATCTCCGGCAAGCAGTCGGGGTTTCTTCGGATTCTCATATTTTTTTTTCACTCACACGTGCAAAAAAGGGAAAGAAAAATAAGAGTTCAGTCTTTTTTCGATTTCTTTCGCGTTTCAGGTAGTAAAATTTTCTTATTGAGTAGAGGTGGGGGGGAGAAACATAATTTTGAGCAAAAATAAAAGAAATTGAGAATATATTTCCTTTCATATTTATTTATCTTTACATTCGGCATTTGTTCTACTTTTTCGGTGGGTGTTCACGTGCTGTTGTGCTCCTATGGACGAGCTGCCACACAGTGGTCTGAGAGCGGCCAAAACCCGATTTTTTAAAGAGCTGATTTCGACTATCTGATTCGTGTTTCTCACTCTATATTAGTCACAGAATCTAAATACAGCAAGAATTTTTCCCGTAAATTCAGTCCAATACCCTAAATTGGAGCTCAAAGTCTAAATAATGCAATTTTTGCGTATCTTAGACGCAACTTACGGTGAGTGAAACGTAAATTTGAAATGGTTGGAAAGATGCCTTCACCTTTTATTTGCTTCTTAAGGATGCCCAACAACGATAATCAGCAGTCAAACTGGCAAAAAAAAAGAATAAGCTTGCTACAAACGCATAAGTTGCGAGTTTTACGTTAATGTTGAGAAAAGGTGGAGCTACAAAAAAAGCGACAGCTTCCGACAGAGTACGAACAATCTCGTAATACTCTGGACATGCCCAAGTATACATTAGATCAAAAATCATCTGCATCAAGCTGCATCTGCGGCCGCAATTGAGCTTGCAATTGAGAAGTACCCTTGGTACCATATGCCTTCCACTGTTCACAAAATTTTACTTCATGGAGCAGAAATCGTGGAAAACTCCATTCTCCCTGTGGGGATGCTCTCAGAAGAGGCGCAGGAGAGCCGCAACAAAGATTACAGAAATTTCAGAACACACGGAAAACACACGGAAAACCTCTCGTATCCATACAAATAAGGATATATTCCATAAGATGAGGGAAACATCCGACCCGCTCATCACCAACATGAGACCTGAGTGGAAGAAGAAGCACCTTATTATGAGTGAAGAAGCAAAAGAATTGTTAGTTTAATTCTAAAGGGGAGCTACTCAAAGCCAGTTGTGAGACATTTTCATAATTTAGGATTGATCTTTAATTTTATTGAAACTGATGAAGGACTTAAATTTGGACTAAAGAATAGTTGCTATCCTCTATAAAATATACCTAACTAGTCATGAGAAAACATTAATTTTTAATAATTTTTTTTTGTTTCAATTGAATTTTTCAATTATTTTTTCAAGTGGGACCCTCACTTAAGGGAGAACATTTTCTGTGATAATTGCAATAACAACACCAGTGATGAAATTATTAATTTATTTTAATTTTCATTAATTTATTTGTAGCGCAGGTTCTGAATACCACACGATGTCACGATGTCCAGTATGTTTCAAGTGCTATTTTACACTAAAAAAACAAGTTTTTGACACCTAATTTTCAAAATTTGACCCCTGACTGTACTCGGAAAATTCTGGCCTACATTTTGACTTCAGATTTGTATTCTACGACCCAAATAACCTAGGTTTACCAAATTTTATCGAAATATTCCAAAGATAAGAGGTTTTGGCCGTTTTTCCGTCATTTCAGACCACTGTGCGCCACTGACTTACCCCATCTTTATAACTAAAAATATTTCCATCCAAACGCATAGAAATCTTCAAGGCTTAGTCTAAAGGGTTAAATACTTATTTTAAAAGTTATTAATAAAAAGGAAGTTAATTTTGTAAATGATATTATAAAGTATAAACTTTAAATTCTTTTATTTTTTAACATCTAAAACTTCCCTTTTATACTATTCAAAATAAAACTGAATTGAGGCAACTTACTTGTGTTTTCAATATAAATTTCACATTATAATGGTCTTTTAATAACAGTCACAAAGATTCATAGACAACTTATTAAACGTTGAAAGAAATTATTTTTCAACACCCAAAACGCTTTTTTCATATTTTTACTGTTGAAAATACATACTGAGGTAAAGTTTTCCTGTGAAAAAATTGGGTTTTTCATTTTAATGACATTGGGAAGAAAGTTACAAAGCTACGTTGACTACGTAACGAATTTCAGAAAAAAAAATATTTATTTTTCATTAACCCAAAACACCTTCCCAATTTTTATACTGTGGAACGTATATGTCAAGATGATTCTTGGGTAAAATTTTGAAGAGTATGTTTTAAGATAACTCGGAGTTATTTAATTTTTTCGAAAATAAGGATTTTTCGAAAAAAAAATTTTAATATAATTAAATAATAGTAGATTTTTATATTTTACTAGAAAGAGTAGAGTGTAAGCTTTAATGGAACTAGAATCAGCTCATTTGCTTGAAAATTAGTTGAGAAACATTACTTTTTGTAACTCATCAATCAAAAAGTAGAAGAAAATGTCTAATTTTCATAAATTTTTACTGAGGTCCCTTTTTGAGTAATATTTGTGAAAAAAATTGTGGTGATATTTCTTATAGATATCTATCTATAGAAAAATTTCGAAAAAAAAATCCATGACCTAAAGGCACGGCCATTATTTTTATTTGGTCGATTTGGCATGAATGAAGCCTATATGTAATCCATTATGCACTTGTCGCCCATTCATAAACGTTCTTGAAAATTCTGAGACTTGTGAGGCGCGGTCTTCTTCGGATGTAACGCTCAAACTCTACATATGATGGTCAAATTTCCAAAATGTTTCCGGGGGTGGACTCCAATTACCTCCTTATTTCTTGGAGAGCTTTATTTTACGTAAAGCTTTACTTGTAATTGTAAGTTTAAACTCAATATACAGGGTGTTCAAAGTATTAAAAAGTTCATGACTTAATCTGTTTCGCGGCTTTTTTTTGGAACCAACGTCTAGGGTCACGGAAGTAAGGTTAACTCCTAGGTAAGTGACCCTCTAGAACCCATTGAGATTACTTAAAGCGCCCCTAAGAGCGAAATAAAGAAGTTGAAAACATAAATTTAAAAACTAAAGGAGATAGAGCAAAAACCTCAGTCAGAGTATTGTTGCAAACGTTATGAAGAATTTACTGGAAAAAATCGTGGAAACATCGTGAATATTCATGGAGATATTGGCATTTCAGCCTCAAAAAATAAAACATAACATAACGTTTATTATTTTATATTGCAATTTTACATGGAACATAAAAGGAACGAACAAAACACAGAAACTAAAATGTACATAAGAATACATATATACTATGAACAATAGAGAAAAAAATATTATTAAGGTTGTTCGTATTACTCAGGGGTCAAGTTCGTAAATGTGTAGTTTTGTGTTTTTTAGTTTAATGAAGACAAACTTTAATCAAAAAACAGTTGGCAATCTATATATCGTCCTGATATCGTGTATCTAAATCGTGTAATCCAGTGTTCCCCAACCTTTTTACCACCAAGGACCGGTCAACGTTTGATAACACTAGTCGACAAATTTAAACTTTTTTTCCCTAACAAAAATGAGATGAGGTATTTCCGACTAATTTCAGGGTGTAGAATTCAGAAATAGTTGTGAAAAAGCTGTAGCACGTACAGTTTTTTTGTTACAAGTATGACACTAGTACCGTAAGAAACGGACAAAAGTGTTGCAAACACTCATTTTTAACAATTAATCTCATTATTTTAGCATAAAATACTATCATAATTAAGATTATATACATATTTCAGACAATATAAAACTAAAAATCATTAAACATTCATTAAATTTGATGCAATTTTATCACTTTTTGTCTCTTAAGTGGTGTTAAATCTCCTCTTTCAATGAACCAAGAGCTGTAGCTCAAAATTGCTATTTCTCAGAGACCTATGTAACGAGTAATTGTCCTAAGGGAATTTTTATCCTTGTTTATGATTGACTGCAGTGATATTTTCCGGAAATAAGTTCATACGTGGATGTAAAATATGAATTTTGAGTGATGCTCAACATTCTACGGCTTGGTAAGACTAAAGAGGACCTTCTATTGGGATTAAAACATTTTTATCGGTCCTATTTTCTAAAAATCATCTTACCACTCTCCTAAAAACCATTTTCAAGCTGATAATTCATTTTTATTACATTTTTCGTTCATAAGCAGGGTCGTGAATTCTTTTTTAATCAGAGGCTCATACTGACTTTAAGTTTGCCTTCACTTAATGGCAAAAAAAATGCTTTTAAATACTTTTTGAAATATTTTTTCTGTATTTGTCATTGTTATTAAATAACTAAGATAATTTGAATGTCCTCTCTATACTATAGGCAGCGTTAGAAATTGGGAAAAAAATCCACTGGTCCTGCGGACCAGTGCTTTACCAATCTTACTGGTCCGCAACAAAAATTACTGGTCCGACAAATTAAAAAGGACCAATTTAAATATTATTATAAAGTAACCATTGCACAGGATCCGAGTACCAAATAGTAATGCTAAAAATTAATACATATTCAATTATAAATTACCAGCTGTAAATATGAAATTTATATAAAGTAAGTACTAATAAAATAAATTTATGAGAAATAAGCAATAGCCCCAAAAAATCAATTACTTTAAAAATATCTTATTAATTAAATACCTTTCTTGATTAAATAATATTTCACTGACATACAAATAAAATAATCTTCTTGATTAAATAACATTTCTCTAATTTACATAAAAATTGGATACAATTGTACTAATTGGCAAAAATAAGTATTCTTGAACAAATGATATTGCTCACAAATTAATACATAACTTAGAATTAGTTTTACATTGTTAGTTGACAAACTGGTTGTAATCTGGTTTATTTAATGAAATCAATTTTTTTGCCTTTTTTTCTCCCGATTTCAAGCAAAGAGAAATTGCAGGCTAAAACTGGAGGGTGGGATATTTTTTCACCACTGGTCCAGCGGACCAGTGATTTTCTGGTTCCACTGGTCCGAGCCGTTTTTTGGTTGTCCCGGACCAGCAATCCAGTACAATTTCGAACGCTGACTATAGGGATAGTAATTTACATAAAACTACTTTTGACTCATACGAACTTAAAAACAGCAACATTCTAACTTCTGCAACACACGTGAGGAGCCCAGATTTCATTTTAGTCACCTATTTGGACCCAAATCAGAGGGGAAAAACCTTTTCCCACTTTTTCTGCAAAATATTACCGTTGAATTGTAATTTAAGCCATACCCAAATTAAGCAAAACGTAATGTATATAAATATGTGCAAAATTTACACTGAAAACTAGTCAATTTTCAAAATTAACTGCAGTACAAAACATTGCCACACTTTTAAAAGAATGTCTACGTACTGGGATACTAGAAATAAATTAATTGGATGGGATTGCAGGGTTGCTATTGGACAAAAATGACGCTTAAAATGCAAAAGTTAAGAAAAAAAAGCAGAAAATCGAAAATTTTTGTTACGCAAAAATGGGACGTGGGGGAACTTTTTTACTTGCAGGTATTTAAATAACTACATGATTTAGTAACAAAAATAATAATTTGGTTGTTGTTAGAAAACCACTGTCGACTAGTGTAATTTTACCGCGGCCCGCTGGGGGGGGCTGTTGATTGTTTACATTCACGATTACTTTGATTTATTAATTTTAATTCAATAATTTAATTGTATTTAAACATTGACCCTTTTTTAAATAAATAAAATTTTAATGAAACAGATGTTTTTAATTTGGAGTATAAACCTAGGAATTTAAATTCATTTTCAATGAAATGGTTGGCCCGTGGCCCGGTACCATTTGATCCATTGACCGGCACCGGTCCGTGGACCGGAGGTTGGAGACCACTGGTAATCTATATACCGTGAAAATTCTGATGACTTCTTCAGATTCTGAAAGCTATTTTAGTTTTGATAGTGATATACATTTTTTGAACTGCTCTTCATATAGCGATGAATCTGATCATGATTTAATAAACTTGTTCAATAAACTGAATTGAAATTAACTGTAATTCAATTGAAAATTGTTTATGAAAATTTTTGGTGACAACATCTGAAATTGGTTTTTCTGGCAACTTAGTTTCTCATGATATAAATCTTCTACGAGGGATAGTAGACACCTAGACGAGTCAGAATCACATAGAATTTGGGGGTCCCAGACAAAATCCCAGGAAGCTAAAAATGGAGCGACAACCCCAAAAAATTATTGAAAAATTAAATTTGTAGAATAACTACTGTTGATAAAAATTCAATCATGGTCTCAAATTTTCTGTTTTAATATGATCTATGATCTTTAAAATTATGTAAAATTATCTTAAAAATTTTCACATTATAATTTGTTTTCTTACAAAAAAGTAAAAAAAAAACATCAAAAATTGTAAATAATCTGCCAAAACTTTATTTTGTATTTCGAAATCATTTCTTTTTATTTCACAATCTGAAACAGCACAGTTGAAAACCCTTAAATCCAAAGTTTCAAGTAAATACACTGCTCAAAACAATTAAAGGATATTGGTGGTTTTGGTACATATTGACAATTTCCCATTTCACTTGGGGTATGCTTTCTCCTGACTTAAAACAACGTTGTGGGTCTGTTTGCCACCAGGTTTGTTGGTTTATTTTTGATTGGCTGGGGTATTTTCTCCATTTTCACCCTTTAGAGCATTTTTCAGCACCTGAACTGTTTGGGAGGTATGGAAGGGCAAAAATTCGTTTCTCAAGCATGTCCTAGACTTGTTCTATTGGACTCCTGTCGAGAAAACATGCTGGTCGACCCCTTTCTAGCGATTTCTTCATCCTTAAGAAAATCATAAACTAAGGTAGGACAATATTTTCTGCAATTACCATCCCTGAAAGTTAAATTATCACCGATTTCTCCTGCATGAGAGGCAACCAGATGTGTAAGGATATTGACCTTATTATCCTGAACCATCAGAAATGGTTCCTTTGGCTGTGGGTGGTCTTTATTCCATAGATAGAGATGGTGCTCTACACAGAGTACTAGAACAGAGAGTTCGTCACCATAGGCGCTAATGGAAATCGAAAAGTTGGATGGGTTGGGTGGCGCTGCGATCGCATCAACGTCACGAGAGGCGGGACGGAAAAGCCTGATTGGTTGAGAAAAACTTTTTCCTTCTCCTTCGAAATAGAAGATTGCGTGACAGCCAATCACAGGTTTGATCTCTTTGTCAATCATTTAGTTGATCGTGGCGCCCTCAAACCCATACAACTTTTGAATATATCGTTTTGGACCCTCTGTTAGGATTTTTCTCTGTGGTGCTCTATATCATCACTTCACATCTTCAAATCTGACTTCTTTATGCACAAAAAAAGAGGTTATTTTGTGTTCCTTGTACCCTCCAGACAAAAATCAGAAGTTATCAGGATGAACTGAGAGTCAGATTTGAAGATGTGGAGTGATGGTATCGAGCACCATCTCTATCTATGGAATAAAGACCCCCACAGCCAAAGGGGCCGTTTCTGGTGGTTCAGGGTAATAAGGTCAATATCCTTACACATCTGGTTGCCCCTCATGCAGGAGAAATCGGTGATAATTTAACTTTCAGGGATGGTAATTGCAGAAAACATCGTGCTACCTTAGTTAATGATTTTCTTCAGGATGAAGAAATCGGTAGAAAGGGATTGAACAGCACGTTCTCTCGACATGAATCCATTAGAACAAGTCTAGGACATGCTAAAGAAATGAATTGCTGTTCCTCAAATACCTACCAAACAGTTCAGGTGCTGAAAAATGCTCTAAAAGGGGAAATTGGAGAAAATACCCCAGCCCCTCATAAAAAACCAAACAAACCTGGTGGGAAACAGACCCACAACGTTGTTTTAAGTCAGGAGAAAGCATACCCCAAGCGAAATGGGTTTTAAATTAAGTATTGATAGATTTTCCCTTTTTTTGCTTAACTACACAAAATGGGAGTTTTCCAATTTTGATAAAAAAAAGTAAAAATAAAATTTTTATTTTGATAACTGCATGGATTTAGCTTTGAAATGACCCTAAGTTCACGAAAAATGCTTGAACAACTGCAATTTTTTTATTTGCGTGCCAATAGGTACCAAAACTAACAATATCATTTAATTGTTTTGAGCAGTGTACAATCAATATTAAACGCTTGAGATCCTGTTAAAGTTTGTTTTTTGACTGCGAAAACAGCTTCAGAAAACGAACGTTCATGGAGAATCTACGAGTTACGGATATGCTCGCCAACTTTCTTTTCCCATCCAATTTATACCCTTGACCATTTTGGTCTCCCTATGCTGAACCCTTTTAATCAAATCAATATCTTTTTTCAAGTATGGAGACCAAGATTGAACAGCATATTCTAGATGAGGCCTCAACAATCCCCTATATAATGGCAATATAATATTCCCGGACCTTGAAGAAACAGTTTTTTTTAATGTAACCCAATATCCTATTAGCCTTCTTTCTAGCAGCTGAACACTGTTGTCCATTTTAAAGTCTTCATTTACTATCACCCCTAGATCTTTTATCATATTACCCTCTTTAATTTTGTCCCCTTGAAGATAAAATTCAGCCCTACCATTCCTACCACCCATATGCAGTACCTGACATTTACCTATGTTAAAAGACATACCCCATTTTTCAGCCCATACTGATATTAAATCAAGATCCTTTTGTAAATTTTGCACCTGCTCCTGAGTATCCCCCACATTCGTCGTCACCAAAGATGCTGATTTTGTTGCTGATATCCTGACTAATATCGTTAATGAAAATTATGAAGAGTATTGGCCCAAATACTGATCCCTGTGTTTCCCCGCTCATGACCTCTGCCCACTCAGAATAATTACCTTTGACTTGCACCCTTTGCTTCCTGCCTATCAACCAGTTCCTAATCCACAGTAATGTTTTACCCTTGATACCCAATTTTTCTAATTTTAAGAGCAATGCCTCATGTGGAACTTTATCAAACACTTTTTGAAAATCCATGTAAAATATATCTACACTATTTTTCTTGTCCTAATCCTTTGTTACTTCGTCATAGAAATTTAAGAAATTAGCTTGACAGGATCTACCCTTTCTAAATCCAAACTGATTACTTGAAAGTAGGTTACCCTCCACTAAGTACAACAAAATGTGTTTTTTTAATATGGCTTCGAAAATCTTACAAATGACTGATGTTAAGCTCACTGGTCTATAATTGCATGAATCTCATTTTGGTCCCTTCTTAAATATCGGGGTTACATTAGCTAATTTCCAATCCCTTGGTGCCAAACCCGAATCGTATGAAGATTTAAATATTGTCAGAATTATGTCCCCTAATTCCTCTGCGCATTCCACAAGCACTTTTGGATAAATATCATCCGGTCCTGGAGCTTTAGCAGGCTTCATGCTTTTTAGAGGATGTATTATTTCCTCCCTATTAAATCTACAATCTGGAATTTCCCCACTTTCATTACCAACTGCTGTAGAGTCACACTCTTATTTAAAGTTCTTATTAAAAACCCCCATGAAAAAATCATTTAATAAATTTGCCATACCCACCTCATCTTGAACCAATATGTCCTCTCCTGATTTTAGCGGTCTTAAGGTAGTACTTAACTTATTGTTTTCTCCCGCATAAGCGTAAAATTGTTTTGGGTTTTGAATGATATCCCTAGCAAGTTTTTCTTCTAATGCCCTCTTCTGCCTCCTACTAATATTTTTGAAGTCTTTCCTAGCCTTTACATACGTCCCCCTGTCACTGTCCTTACCAGTATGTTTGTATAATTTAAAAGGTTTTTGTTTCAACTTTAATGCCTTTCTCGTTTCCCATGAAAACCACATGGGTGCGAGATATTCCCTTTTGCATAAATTTAACATTATTGTTAATAACCTTGTTTAAAACTCCCTTAAATTATTTCCATTATTGGCTGGATTTTATTTCTTTTAAACCGCCACTAAAAGCCTCCTTTAATTCATCCCTTATAATTTGAAAATTAGCCCTGTTAAAGTTTGGAATTATCCTTGTATTACAAACTACTGTGTGTTGGAAATTGATACCAAACCTAATACTTCTATGATCGCTTTCCCCTAAATTTTCTTCTATGGTTAAATCCCTGAGCATATGTTCAACACTGGTGAAAACTAGATCTAAACTGGCCCTATCCCTAGTCCCTTCATTGACCCTCTGGTGGAGGAAACAAACCACTTCCAAAAACTCTGAGCCTTTTCCAGAAACTTACATGGTTGCTCGCCCAGTCAATATTAGAATAATTGAAGTCCCCCATTAAAACAATCTCCCCCCTTTGACAAACTTCTTGAATTAATTTACACATATCCTTATCCTGTTGTTCACTGGTGACTGGATGTTTTAATATATTTCCTACTACTAATCCTCTCCCTTTATCGTTTATTAGTTTTACCCAGACTGGTTCAATACCCTCAGGCTTACAATTCAACTTCAATTCTGAGCAAATTACAGAATTCTTCACGTAACTATAGTCTGTTCATTTAGAATTGGCGCCTGAAACATGATCAAAAACGCTCAATAACGCCTAATAACGCTCATCATACAATTTCAGTGACCGATTCTTTTTCAGTATTTTGACTACTTCTGTTTAGGCTGCCTTATCATGACATAAGAAAAATTTTTCGATGGTAATTACAAAAGTAACGGCTTCTAGTACATTTCGTCTCAGGCGCCAGTTCTAAATGAACAGACTATAGGATGACATGATTTAACCAACCATTATCTCACCCATATCTAGGTAGTAGGGGAGAGTCGGGTAAGATGGAGAGGCGGCTAAGATGGTGACTTGAATGTTTCTCTTTATTTGCGATAGATGGCAGCCCCTTATTGGGATATATGCTTCAGTGTTGGCCATCTTTCAATTGAATTACATTCCTAGCGTGGAAAAATAACTGTAACTGCCGCCATTTTGTGTTTTGTTATTTCAGCGTGAACATATCTAAATTTGTCAACCTTTTCATTAGTGGATTGCGTTAAATTGGTGAGTGTTTTGGGCTTTTCTTCAATTTTATACATAATTAGTCTTCTCGATTAATGATATAATGTTGCTTTTAAGTTAAAATACGGTTAATTTTATTCTCGTTTTGTACTTTAATTTCGACATGACGTCGTCGGGTAAGATGGATATGTAAGATGGCGGGTAAGATGGTGGTCTCCATCTTACACGCAAATAAAAAGCAGGCAATTTACTAGTCTCAAATCAAATATTTGTGCCTATAAGGATTACATATTATCTGTAAAAACTAGATTTTAAGACATTTTTTTACTTTTATTTTGTTTAATTACTTAAAAAAAATTCATAACTGATGACAGCATCCTTAAAGTGATTATAACTTTATTTTTTTAGAAACAAAACGATGGGGAAATATAAAAGGATTACGGAAAGACAATCTTGGTCCAAAGAAGGTATGGATAAAGCTGTTGAAGAGGTACTAAGAGGAGCGTTCATTTTAACAACAGCAAAAAAATATTCTCTGCCTCAAACTTCTCTTCGGCGTTATGTGGATAAAAGGAAGAACAAAGAGCCATTTCCTGAGAACGCTGGAAGATTTAAGAATACTTTTACTGAGGAACAATTACTCTTGCTAAAAAACTATGTTACAGATATAGACAGACGTGCATTTGGTTTGACAAAGAAAGATTTTGCAAGAATCGTATTTGATTATGCTGAACATCTAAAAATAGAACATCGATTTAATAAAGAAGAAAGGATGGCTGGAAAAGATTTTGTGAGCAACTTTTTAAGTAAATTTAATTTATCTTTACGTAAGCCAGAGGCGACCTCAGTGGCAAGATTAGCAGCATTTAATGAAGTAAGTGTGCAAAACTTCTTTAATTTATTGACTGAAATTATGAAGAAACACAGATATGAGCCACACCAGATTTACAATGTTGACGAAACAGGTTGCTCAACTGTACCAACAAAATCCCCTCTCATTATAACACCAACAGGCAAACGACGGGTGGTTAAAGTATCTTCGGCTGAGAGAGGCTCAAATGTGAGTGTGGTCTGCTGTGTCAGCGCAACTGGACATTATGTGCCTCCACTTTTTATTTTTAAAAGAGTGCGCATGCAAGATTATTTGCTGCATGATGCACCACCTGGATCCCAAGCTGCCTGCAATCCAGAGTCCAGCTTTATAAATGCCAAAATATTTTTGGAATGGCTGAGCCATTTTAAAAAAATTGTAGGACCTTCAGCTGACAATCAGATTCTGCTGTTGATGGACAATCACGCATCACACATAACCCTAGAAGCAGTAAATTTTTGCAGGGACAACTTTATCACTCTCCTTGGTTTTCCCCCGCACACAACCCACCGGATGCAGCCATTGGACGTCAGTTTCTTCGGTCCTTTGAAAACTGCCTACAGTAATGTGTGCAATGATTTTTTAACTATGAATCCTGGCCAAACTGTTGCTGTGAAGAATGTACCTAGCCTCTTTCACAAAGCGTATGCCAAAGCGGCTACGCTAAATAACGCAGTGAAAGGATTTGAAGCAGCGGGGATTGTTCCCCTCAATTCACAAATTTTCTCAGCTGAAGAATTTGAACCTGCTGTGACAACAGCGGCTTATGCCACATCTAGTTCCGAAATTCATGATGCCGACACCCAACCTATTGCTGGTCCATCTAATGCCCCCGATATCCTGGTACTCCCTTTAGCTCCCCCAAAGGTAAAGAAACAAAGGACTAAAGCTCCATCGCTACATGCCACAAGTTCGCCTGTAAAAGAATATTTATTAGAAAGGAAGAAGCAAAAGGAAAGAAGAGAAGCAAAAAAAGGAAAGAAAAAAACTAAGGTCGTAGAGAATAAAACTAAGGTCGTAGAGAAGAAAAAATGCTCAAAAACTTATTTTGACTATTCATCAGATTCCTCCGTATCCATACATTACATGGACGAAGATGATAACTCAGATGAAGAAGTCGATGAAGTATGCATCATATGTGATGACTTCGGAAAAAATGAACTGTGGTTCAATTGTGCAAAATGCCACAAGTGGGCTCATGCGGCTTGTACTGGACTGTCAAATTCCGAAGCAAAAAAGAAGTCTTGGATATGTGATTTTTGTTCATAATTTTTTGGAAATTCATAATTTTGGGCATAAAATAAAATATAGTTCTTATACTTGACATAACGAGTTTATTTTATTTTGTCAAATGGAATCAACTACGTAATCGCCATCTTACCCTCCACTGGTATCCATCTTACCCGCACCATCGGGTAAGATGGATACTTTGTGATGGGAGTAAAAAAAGCAAGATTAACAAAAATATAAATTGTTTACATGGCAGGGAAATAAACTGTCATTAGGCAATAGTTGTACGAAGATATTAGTACAAAAATATTTTTTCAAATGTAGTTAGTTCTGTCTTAGAAATGTAAAAAGTCTTAGGGTCTCCAACTTACCCGACTCTCCCCTAACCCTAATACTGTAGCCTCTATCCCATGAGACTTAATGTTTCTCAAAAGTGTTTCCATCTCCCTCTCAAACTCAACATTATTGGTCCTCCCGACATCGTTTGTTCCCACCCAAACTACTGACTTTTCCTTCCCTTTCACTACACCCTTCTTAACTGCCTCCACTACATGTTTAGCCCTGGCGCCTGGCAAGCAACACCTTGCAAAATTGCGCTTGTTATGCCCGACCATGTCTCCCAAAACCCTAACCATGGAATCTCCAAACACAATCCCTTTAGTAACCTTATCTACCTCCTCCCCCTGTTCTACTTGTCCCAAATCTACACCCTAAACACCCCTTTCCACTCCCTCCGGTAACCTCAACTTCAAAGCTTCCAGCTCCTTCCTCAAATCAGCCACCTATAAGCAGCCCTTACATTTAAAATCAACCTCCTCTAACATTTTAACCCCTGACACTCCACCCTTTTCTGCCTCAACTAAATTCCCACACAAGTCACATTCCTCATACAAATCCCCACTAGCTCCCACTAGAGAGCCTGTATACGAGAGAGAGACGACAACTCGCTTAAAAGCGTCTCTGCGCATCCAATTCTGTCCAAACTGTATCATGCCGCCCCACGCTAATCCTATGGAGGGAAACCTGTTTACCGATCTGCGCGCGCTATACTGAGTTGTCGCCTCTCTCTCATACAGGCTCTCTAGCTCCCACTGTCCTCATCTCCTTTAGGATCCTAACTAAACCCATGCTAGCACATAGTAACAGTCAATATGCAGAAAAAGTACTGATCAGAAATGAACATACAGTGAAAGCACTCTAAATAAAATTTACAGAATTAGCACTAAACAAAATCAATCATTCGAAAAACAACCCAAAAAAATCAAACTCGCAAAATGCTCAAAGTCAAATATCCAGAATAAGCCCTGCACTGAATGAGTATACAGAAAAGGCTTGAATTAAAATATACTATAACATTATAGTAGCCTACAAACAACTCAACTCCGATCAACTGAACTATTGGAAAATGTAAACAAACAATACACGTGAAAACGGCCCTACGAAATAAGTCACGTAACTAAGTCCTATGACCAAAATTACAATTTAAAAACTCTTGGAAATAGAAGAGCTGATAGAAATACAAGATATACACCCAGGATTGAACTAAATAAAAGAATAATTAAATTTTACCAATTGTAGTTCTACAAATTGAATATTTCAATAATTATTTTTTTGGGGTGTCGCTCCATTTTTAGCTCCCTGGGATTTGGTCTGGGACCCCCAAATCCTATGTGATTCTGACTCGTCTAGTCGTCTACTATTCTCCCTAGAAGTGTGACCCAACATTTATAGGACACTCTGTATAAAAAATCTTTTCTAGATGGAAAGAATACGTTTTTCAATTCCCCAATATTTATAAATATGCAATAAAAAAGCTACACAATTTTTGAAGCCATTTCGGTTCACAAATTGAGCAGTCAGAGGGTTAAGAGAGTAAAACTTCAAAGCTTTTTTATATAATGACCCTTAGACACCCACTTTTTGCTTGAAACTAGCATTTTATAAAATTTATGCATAAAGTAACACGTGAGAGGACCCCCTTAGATATAATTATGAATCCCCCCAAATAAAAGGAGCTTACAGACTTACTCAAAAGAATATAGACTTGACTGGATAAAATTTCCTTGGCCCCCTCCTGAATTCAAACATGGGGGCGCCTAGTTGGTTTCAAATGAAAGCCGTGAAAGCGGACTTCTGAAACAGAGAAGTGTATGTAAGAATAGTTCTTTTTTAGGGACTGTCAACCAACTGGGAATTACTATCGGTTTGTTGCTGTCACAGATTCTTGGGATCCAAACGATTCTAGGAACGGAAAGAGGATGGCCATTTCTCTTTGGTATGCTCTTACCTTTGTCTTCAAAAAATAGATTTAAATTATCTTCATATCACGTTAAACTCGTTGAATAAAAAAACTGTAATAGAGTGTAGCTTAAACTGATTTATTAATTTAATGAATTTGTGTTGATAAAATGTGTCAACCTATGGTTAGACGAACATCTGAACTAGGTACCCCAGATAAAAAAAAGGAAATATTTTATAATAAACGTAAATTTATAAACTTAAAACTTACTTAAATCATGGCCACCTAAACTTATAAGGCCGTAGAAGCTTGAAATCTTGAGTGATGGCATTGCCTACTATTTCGCGTCATCAGACAACAGCGCAACTCCAGTCTGAAATCTTGCTCGCCCCACTCTAGTCTGATTGGTCTTCTCAACAAGGGTGAAAACGTCACTTGAATTTGACACACCGACACTAGGGTGTCTCATTTTTTCGAACTTTGGAAATCTAATCGGGCCATGTCCCAAAAAGTTTCCTTTTGGCACCAATAAACTTCCCTGAAATTTTTAAAGTTGTGGTACAACCCTAACTATTGCCTCAAAGCGGTTGAAGTTACGAGAAAATCCTGGTTTAGGCTGAAGCGCTAGTTTTACTTCATAACACGACCTATCACGACACTACTTGCTTTCGCTTACCTTTTTTATACCATTTTTAGACCGTTTGGATTGAGGTAATTTAATAATGCATGACATGCCTTTAGTATGTCACAGTTTTTATTGCACTAAAATACACACTTTCTATGTTTATGCTCCATGATAATTTTAAAATTCTTGAACTAAAGTAGTCTTATCTGTCTTCGAAAACTTAGCGCGATTTTTATTGACAGTTTGTATAGGAGATTTTGCTTCTGTGCTTCAGTTTTCAATCTAGGGAGGTACTCTTGGGTTAGGGCCCCTCCTCGCTCTGCGACATCATTGGTGACCGCCAAGTAGTTGAAAAAATCTCGACACCGCTTGAATTCGTCTAAGCTTTCCCATTCAGTACGAGACTTTAAATGAAACTTATAGGTAATCCAAATCTTTGAAATAAGTTCAAAGTTAAGTTGTTCCATGGGTGTTAAAAGCGCGCTTTGATCGAATAAAGAGAATGCTTGCCGGCGCTTGCAGCGGGAGCTGGATGAAGGCCTCACATGGGGGTTTTATTGAATATTTTTCCTATTTTACTTCAGCTGGCATCATCTGATAGTCTTGTATCTCAGTTTTGGGAAGTAAAACCCTATGTGAGGCCTTCAACCAGCTCCCGGCGTAAGCGCCGGCGAGCATTCTCTTTTTTCGGTCAAAGCGCGCTTTTAACCCCCATGGAACGTCCCCCAGTAGGTGATATTGAATATTTTTCCAATAGGATCTTGAAACAATAATGTCCCAAAGATGATGTATAGGTTTTAATTCGATATTGAGTGCGTTCAGGCTCATAAAATAGCAAAGAACCAAAAATGACGATATTTTCAATATTTTCCCTATACTTTAACATGGGAAACCTACTTTTGAAGAGCGCGGAGGTCAAAAATTGTCCTAGAGACCTGAAAATTTGCAGGTAATAATGTTTTAGTATTTGTAACAACTTAATTAAGAGGGGACATCTGAGAAATTCGAAAAAAAAATTCCCCATAGACTTTTGAAACACCCTAATGTCTCACTCTCTCAGAGAAGCAACCCACTACTACTTTCACCTAGTGTTATGGAATGTTTACATTCAAGATACGAATAAAATATGAAATCGTAGAAAAAAAGAATTTTATCTATCATCAGTAGATGTCTAATTAGGGGACATCCATAAATTACGTGAGGTCAAAAAGGGGGGAGGGGTTTGGAAAAATCTCACCAAGGGGGGAGGGGGGTCGATTAAAATCTCACGTCAACTTTTTAAGTTAGAAATTAAACGATTTTTTTAAGTTTGAGAAAGGAATAATACCCACATATAAGATACTGTGGTGATTTTTAGGCGGAATAATGTCCTTTTCTCCCACATCATTACTAATGGAAAAGTTTTAGGTGCTGTGAAGCACAAAATGCAAACGAATTGGATAGAAAATTATTTTTAAAGGTTGTAGGTAAATCTTACTTGGGGGAGGGGGGTCCAGCAAAATCTCACTAAATCTCACCAAGGGGGGAGGGGGGGTTCCAGATTTTGGAAAAAACACCTCACGTAATTTATGGATGTCCCCTTAAGTGTTTTCTTTCAAAAGTTGTTTTTATTACTTTTTCAACGTTTCGTTTGGATCTTAATGCCGTTATTGGAATGTTAACCTCTGGTTTTGGGGTATTCCTATGAAATCCAAATCTTTTTTATTCGCTAAGTTTGATGTTTTAATGGAAAATTTGATTAACAGTGACAGTTTTTCAAGGTCATTGCGATGCGTTAGTGTTTTAGTGGTAAAGGTTGCTTGCCTCTCATTATAGAGATTTCGCTCTCGTTGAGGCAATAGTTAGAGTGAACAGAAATAGTTTTAATTTTGCAACTGACCTTTTAACACCAAAAGGAAACTTTTTAGCAAATGGCCCGATCACTTTTCAAACTTTTCCAAAAAAACGCACTTTTTGAGACACCCTAACGACACACGTGCCGAACATTTCAGAAGTGAGAATGTGAATTAGAGATCGCGAACCTCAAGTATTCCGTGCACTATTATAAATCAATTTCATGTTGTGTAGTTTCGATTTGCACAACGAGAAAGAGGTTTCCCCTTAAGACCTGAAAATGGTTTTAAGCAGAGTTTGATTTTAATGATCATGGTTGGTTGGTTGGTGTCGTGTCCAATTTTCGAAGTCAAGCTAAATTTCTCTATGAGCAATGTCCACAATATTTTCATTATAGAAATTTCCCTGAAAGGGAAATTCATCAATGGCCTGCAACGGTCTTATGATGGCCGGACAGTTGAGAATGTGCTCCGGGGTGAGTTCTTCTCCCGGGCAGTTTCTACAGGATTTGTAAACTCTGGTGCCGTCGGTATTTATGATCATTCCACCAAAGTGTCGGGTTCTAAGTCTGGAGATAGTCTTGGTTATTGTCCTGCTAGCGTTGATTACACATAGTTGATTTTCCTTCTTAATGTGTTTTTCCCTCAGTTGATGATCATATTTGATCACTAAAATCTGGTTTAGTGATTAAATTTTGAGTAAAATTGAAAAATCGGGCCTGGTTTAAGGTTTAAAACTCATGATCGGACATATTTTAAGCCTTCAAAATTACGATTACAATAGATAGACAATAGAGGTTACAATAGAGATTACAATAGAGGGGGTTAAATATATTAACTTGTGTTTCATCTTTTCGATCAGTTTTATGTAATAAATGCATCAACAGAAAGATTTTGCTGGTTTTAGGTCCAATCTTAGGTGTCCAATCAAAGGATTGTGTGCAAATTTCAGATCAGGATTATTCTGCTCTTTAACCCCCTCTGTCATTAGGAGAGTATTCCTTAGCAATCCTGAGTTACTAGCATTTTTTCTTTTAGTTTTCGGTATTTTTTTTTATATTTTTTTTATTACAAACAAAGAGGAAGATATATCACCTGGGATTGTATAACAATCCATGTAGGTGAACAAGTATTAACAAAAATTACATTTGTTACACAATAAATTACAAAGAAAAAAAATATAAACATAAATATTATAAGCAAAAATGAACACTACATGAAAACAAAACGAAAATAGTATAAATACGATACAATATCAAACAGGAGATTAGTAGCGGCAAACAGGGTGTCATAAATTATGGCTTATTATCTGTTGTAAAGTAAGTAGTAGTGCAAAAAAAATATGAATGGAATATAATTACACTAATAACTCAAGATCAAACAAAAAAGTGTTCAATGTCCCCAATAGAAAACAAAAAGTCTTTTAATTTCTTTTTAAATGCATGTTTGGTTGGACTATTTTGAATTTCTAAAGGTAGTAAATTAAAGAACTTAGGGGCTAGATAAAAGAAATTTTTACAAAATATAGTTTTTTCAGGTTTAGGTATAGTATATACAGCATTAGGTCTTCGGGGATTTATTATGTTTCGCTTTCTGCAGATATCGGAATTTAAGTAGAGTTTAGAGACTTGTTTTAAAGTAGAATAGGTAGCGAATAGGTAAAATATTCAATAATTTGAACTTATCAATATTTATGGAATGCACTTGAGATGATAACAATTTTATAAATCTTTCCTGGAGTTTACATATTCTTTTTAAATTTATCTGATAGTCTCCACCCCATATTATTAGACCGTAGTTAATTCTAGATTGAACCCAAGAGTGATAAAGAGTTATAAGGAATTTGCTGCTTACTTTTGGCCTTAAATGATAAAAATTTAGCATTATGTGTCTTAATTTATCAGCAATATACTTGGTATGGGATTTCCACTTTAAGTTGCAGTCAATATGAAGTCCAAGATATTTTATTGTTGACACTTTATCAATTGATTTACAATTACAATCATCATAATTATTACAGTGATTAACATGATATTTAACGGAAAGCTGAATTGGATTGTTTTGTCGTAAGTTAAAAATCATGTATTTTGTTTTATCGACGTTTAATCTCAGACAGTTATCAGAAAACCATTTACTAATTTTAACTAAGTCTAAATTCATCTTTTGGTTCAAATCTTCAGTAGAATCGACAGAATATAAAAGAACTGTATCATCGGCAAAACTTATGATTTTACCGTGTAAATTAAGGTTACATAAATCATTTATAAATATTAAAAACAGCAACGGACCTAAAGTTGAACCTTGGAAAACTCCATAATTGATTGGAAGGCATTTACTTAAGGTGTTGTTAATTTTAACATTTGTATACGGTTTGATAAGTAGGATTTTAAAAAATTGTAGAAGTGACCTCTGATTCCCGTTGATGACAATTTATGTAATAAAATACCATGATTCACCGAGTCAAACGCCTTAGATATATCTAAATAAAGAGCAGCAGTTATTTTACCAGAATTTATACTATTATGAATAAAATCTGTAAACTCCAGTAGAGCGTTTTCAGTATTTGATTTAGGTAGAAAGCCGTATTGATTTTTTGAGAAAAAATTTGAATTTTCCAAGAACGAAATTAATCTATCCCTAATTAATTGTTCAAATATTTTTGAAATCAGAGGCAGGACAGAGATAGGTCTATAGTTTGAGAAATCATTTCTGTTTCCCTTTTTAAAAATGGGTGTTATTATTGAGGTCTTTAATGACTTTGGGAAAATACTTTCATTTACTAAGCTGTTAAATAGACTAGTGAGAATATTTATATGAGAAAATGATAGAATTTTGAGAATTTTCGCATCTATTCCGTCTGATCCTGGGCTTTTCTGGGGATTTAAATTACGAATGCAATTTAAGACCTCTGCATCATCTATCTCTAGCCACACAAATGAATTTAGATTTGTCTTTAAATGTTCTTTAAAATTTTCATTGGAGTTTGGGATATTGTTGATTGAAGAAAAGTATGAGTTCAAATCATTTTCTAAATAAAGTTCGTCAGTATGATCAGGCAGGGTTTGATTTTTAATGCTATTACCTAGAATGTTATTGATTAGTTTCCACTGCTTACGGGTTGAGTCACAATCATTAAATTTACTTTCATAAAATAATTTTTTGGCAGATCTGATTTTTTGTTTTAGTACTTTAACTGTTGTTTTATAGGTTATTTTGAAAAAATTATCACCTGGGTAACGTAAGGTTTTTTATATAGTGCTTGTTTAGACCTGATTATGCTATATATTTCTAAGTTAAACCATTTGTTTTTGTCAAATCTGGAATTACTTTTAGGAACAAAGCTGAAGCTATGCTTAATTGCACACAATTTAGTATGAAAATCTGAGAAAGATGATGCAGCATTAGATTCAGAAATTCTAAAATCATAGGTTTTTAAAAAGTCCTCCAACTTATTATAGTTCACTAATTTAGGTCTTATTTTATAATTCGTATCAAGGTTTGTAGTATTTCGTGGGGAGCTCAAAACTAATCTACAAAGAATAGGGAGATGATCAGATAGACTATTGATTAGTCTTGCAGAGTGAATTTCTTTTATATTTGACAAGCTGTAACGTGATAGGAGGTGGTCTATACAAGTACCTGAAGAAATACGAGTTATATCACTTATAAGTGAAGAAAATCCATGAGCACTAATCAAATCCAAATAGTTTGCACTATGATTATTTAAATTCAATAGGTCAATATTTATGTCTCCTACTATTATAATGTTTCTATAAGAAATTTTAGATAATACAGTTTCAAATTCAGATACAAATGTTTCAATAGTAAATAAATGCGAACGATATATTGAGATTATACAGAGATTAAGAGATTTACTTATAATTATAACTATTTCGGCAGAAAACATTTCTATATTAATTTTTTCAAAATCATATTTACATTTATAGTATACTAAGACACCTCCTGATCTGTTATAGCTTCTGTTACAATAAAAAGTTTTAAATTGATCAATTCCGTAGAACTTAATTTCATCATTGGTCAGCCAAGTTTCCGATAAAACTAAAACATCAATAAGATACAAACTGTCAGATAACAGGCTTATTAACTCATCAAACTTTGATCGAACACTCTTATTAAGAATTAATTAAATATCACATAAGATATTTTTATTAAAATTCCTTTTATTTTTTAAATTTTATTATTTTTGGTTCCGAATTCCTCCATCTTTGTGCATAACGAATTCAGATCAAACTTTCTCCCATCTGAAATATTCGGCACGTGTGTCGGTGTGTCTAATCCAAGGAGACCAATCAGACTGTAGGGGTGGGGTGGGGCGAGCAAGATTTCAGACTGGAGTTGAGCTGTTGTCTTAAACACGTCGATGACGCGAAATAGTAGGCACGAAATAACTCAAGATTTCGAGCTTCTACGGCCTTATAAGTTTAGGTGGCCATGCTTAAATCCGGTTTGTATCATGACTTGAAAGATACAGGGTTCATTCACTTTTTCAGGTTAGCTGAGAAGGAGAACGAAAAAAAAATTATACGTACGTGAAAGAATTCAAAATCAATCAATTTCGTTCGCGAAAAATAGCTTAATTTCTATTCCATAAAAATATAATTGATTGCATATTTTTTAAAGGAATATCTGTGATCCCAGCAGTTTTACAGCTTTTGCTTCTGCCATTGTGCCCGGAAAGTCCGCGATATTTGCTCATTTCTAAGCAGCAGGAGTCCCTCGCTAGAGAAGGTATGACCTAAAATAAAAATCTATAAATTCTTTAAGTAATCAAGAAACCTTCAAAATACTTGATTATAAAGAAATAAAAGAACTAAAAATAATTCACTGACAAGGAAAGGACCAGTACTTGCCCTCACCGATTTGGTTTATTTTTGGTAAATATAGAGGGTGTTTCAGGTGTTTCAACCTTCTAGGAGATGTAGGGAACACCTAGACTACCCGCCGAAATTCCCTTGGTATGGGGGGTCAGAAATGATCCCCTTACAAATTAGGAGTTTTTATAAGCCGGCATGGGAGGTTGTATAATCTACAGTGGAAATTGACACGCAACCTTTAATGATTGAATTCGATTCTAGCATTTGTTACATAAAAACCAATTTAGGAGCTGAAGTAGGGCTCGACCGATGCATCGGTTTGGCCGATGCATCGGCGCCGATTGTTTGAAAAAATAGCCATCGGCCTAGACATCGGCGGCCGATGTTAACTTGAGAAAAAATCGGCCCATCGGCCTAAAAAAACATCTAAAAGCCGATGTTTGGCCGATGTTTTTCGCAAAAAACATAATAACATCAAGCGATAGACAAAAAAGTGTGATTCTTCTCCACCTTGCTCCAAATTTAGTTTTAAGTTGAACTTGCACCAGCATGGGTGTCATTTACTGGGAACCGGGGGGAGGCGTTTGCCCCCCCCAAGTCTACTAGTATTTTAAATGAAAACTAGTAAAAATAGTTTCAAGTCCCTAGAAAATTTTGTAGATCGAGAAAGGGCATAGTCCACTGAAAATAGAGTTGAACCTCAAACAAATTGCAATAGAAGGTTTCTCAACGGTTTTCACTTAGAAATGACCTCAATAATAACATACTAAAAATCGGCCAAAATCGGCCGGGTGGAAGTTTAATTTTTTTCAAATTTTTTTAAAAATGGCCGAAAAAAAAATAAAAAAAAAACCAAAACAATAATTTAGACATGTGATACATGTTTATAGGTTATTTTTGAGTGCTGAAACCGAATATTGCATTTAGTTTTGAAAAAAAATTAAAATTTCAATTTTTAAAATTAATTTGAATAATTAGCTATATGAAAAAATTAAACCCCCCTAAAAACCTAACAAAAACATCAAAATAGATAAATCCAACGGTTTTCATTTAGAAATGACCTAAATATTAACATACTAAAATTTAAAAATTTTACGAGTTAAAGAAGTTAAATTTTTTTTCAAATTTCCATTTTTTTTTGAGAAAAATGCATTTTTTTTTCAAATTCGTGCCAAAAACTGTAGAGGCTTTTGAAAAGGTCATTTTTTGGTGGATATTGTCCACAGATAGTTATATAATGGAAAACTGGTGGAATTGACCCTCAATGAATTAGTTAATTATTTTAAATTCTGATGTAAATATGCCAAAGTATTACCTTTTTTCACATTTGTACTACATTTTACCAATTTCAAAATTTTAAATAAAATAATTAACTAATTCATTGAGGGACAAATCCACCAGTTTTCCATTATATAACCATCTGTGGACAATATCCACCGAAAAATGACCTTTTCAAAAGCCTCTAAAGTTTTTGGCACGAATTTGGAAAAAAAATGCATTTTTCGCAAAAAAAATGGAAATTTGAAACAAAAATTTACTTCTTTAATTCGTAAAATTTTTTAATTTTAGTATGATAATATTTAGGTCATTTCTAAATGAAAACCGTTGGATTTATCTCTTTTGATATTTTTGTTAGGTTTTTAGGGGGGTTTTAATTTTTTCATATAGCTAATTATTCAAATTAATTTTAAAAATTGAAATTTAAATTTTTTTTCCAAACTAAATGCAATATTCGGTTTCAGCACTCAAAAATAACCTATAAACATGTATCACATGTCTATTTTATTGTTTTGGGTTTTTTTTAATTTTTTTTCGGCCATTTTTAAAAAATTTCAAAAAAAATTAAACTTCCTCATGGCATGAATAAAGGATTCATACTGAATTCTGTAAATTTTGTTTTATACGAAAAAGTTGTTTATTCTTTTAAAATCGAGAGCTGTTTTGGGGGCTGCTAGACCATACGTCAGAGGTATACGTATATCGAAATTTATTTACAGAGGGGTCCAAAATCATTCCTTATTCCCTCCCATGCATTAGGATCAATGTAACTTTTTATACATCTTTTGGCAGAATTTGCATCTTAAGAACTTAATATAAAAAAGTTATGAGTACTTAATTAAAAATTAAGGAAATTAAGGAATTAAAATTTTTGGAAATTTGACCCTATAAACATGGTTTTAACTTGTTTTGGTATACCAAAAACACCTGAGAAAATACCAAAAACAGAAAAAAAAACTAAAATTAACAGACATTCCTTCAAAATACCCTCTTTAAAATTTCATATTTCTTTTAACAATAGTTTCGTCTGCAGAGAATTTAAAAGTAGGTCCTTATCACAGACAATAAGAGACAGACCAGTCAATGGGCAGCCCACGACACAAACGCCCTCAACCCGCGGTACCTGCACTAAAACTGTGGTTACAGTTAAGCTTTTAGGTCTGGCAACCATAGAGACGTTTTGCGAAGACGTAATCCATCGACCATGTGATCACCATGATCGCGATTCTTGGCGATTACATAAGCCCATTAAATGCTTTTTAAAATTAAAAAATTTCTTTTCTTTCAACAAATTTTTAAAATTTGCTATTATAATAGAACATTTAAATTAAATCATTAAGGTTTGTTCATCAACAAAATTTCGTGACCGCATATTATGAAAAACTCGATTGTAAAAGTACAAGCTTAAATATAAAGTAATCAAGAATCACACAAGTAAATAATGAATCTAAATGATTTTATTAAATCTCATATTTCAATAACTACAAATGTTATAATCCCTTGGCCTTTTAAGACGAACATGATGTGTAAATGAAGTTGCAATCCTCGTGAATCTAAACGAACAGATCTTTTGCAAATACAAATCCCAGATCCCAGGCACATACTAGTATAATACTAGTATACATTTTCATCTGAATTTAATACATACGCCTATAATTAACGCGAATTATACTGAATTCTATCAGGCTTAGAAATCAAGTTCAAGAATGCAACACAGATTTTCCAATACATTGCAAAATAGAGAAGAAACGAGATAAAATGTACCTTAATGCAATAAGACACTGTTTAAATAATTTATAAATCTTGAAAACAATTTAAAAGAGTACGATTAAACGATTTACAGAAACTTCATGTTTACTTTCGAAATCAAATATTGCAAGTTTCATCAAGATTCAAAGATTTCGATTTAAAAATATTAAATTAATCGATTAATGCCGGTACCGATTGTCGGAGGCGCCACTTGAGCTCTCTGGATAAGCCCCGCCTATTGACCGGTCTGTCTCTTATTGTCTGTGGTCCTTATTATTACTTGAAGTAATTGTAAACTTTTAACATCATGTGGAACATTAGGGGGTACTTTAGGGATAACGTTGCGTTAACACAGAACTCTGGCTACTTCCCTGGGTGTTAAAAATGTTGGTGGGCCACGATGTTTGGTTGTTACATAACAGGGGTGGGGCGTGGCTATCGAAAGTTTAAGAACCGCTGCTTAAGTAATGATTGAATAACACATTATTTGTTACCAGAAATCTCAACTGAGTTGGGTTTTTTTCAACTGTACACTACGCAAGCCAGGAACCTGTGCAAAGTTTGGGTGGACTGGTTGAAACACCTTGAATATCAATCTTAAATATTTTTATAGAAATAGTTCTTTAGGTTACTCTTGTTTTTTTCTATTATTATTGTCGGATTATACATTGAATATACTCTCCATGTGCAAGAAATTTTTTTTAGATATATTAGATCATCCGGAAAGTTTAGTCGCTCTTGGGAGCATCTGTATACAGGGTGTATCTGAAATGGTGCAACAAACTTTCAGGGATGATAATAATCATCAAGACGAACAAGAATCGGTATAGAACGGGGGGTCCCAGACCAAATCCCAGGGAGTTAAAAATGGAGCGACACCCCAAAAAAATCATTGAAAAATTCAATTTATAGAAGAACTACTATTGGTAAACACTTAAATATGGTCTCAAAAATTGTGGTTTAATATGATCTTTAAAATTATCTCAAAAGTTTTCACTTTAAAATTTGTTTTATTATGAAAAAAGTTAAAGAACACAAAAAAATGTGAAAACTCTGCCAAAACCTTATTTCGTATTTCGAAATTCTATCTTTTGATTTGATAATCTGAAAGATCACAGTTGAAAACCCTTTATTTAAAAATTTCACGTAAGTACAATCAATATTAAACGCTTGAGATCCTGTTAAAGTTTGTTTTTTGCGTGCGCAAACAGCTGTTCTGGAAACAGCTCTGGAAAACTGCTTGCGCACCCAAAAAACAAACTTTAACATTATCTCAAGCGTTTAATATTGATTGTATTTACGTGAAACTTTGGACTTAAGGGTTTAATGATCTTTCAGATTATCAAACCAAAAGAAAGGATTTCAAAATACAAAATAAGGTTTTGGCAGAGTTTTCACATTTTTTTGTGTTTTTTTATTCTTTTCATAATAAAACAAATTTTAAGATGAAGACTTTTGGAGTAATTTTAAAGATCATATTAAACCACAATTTTTGAGACCATAATTAAGTTTTTACCAATAGTAGTTCTTCTAAAAATTGAATTTTTTAATGATTTTGGGGTGTCGCTCCATTTTTCACTCCCTGGGATTTGTTCTGGGACCCCCCCTTTCTATACCGATTCATGTTCGTCTTGATGAGTACTATCATCCCTGAAAGTTTGTTGCACCATTTCAGATACACCCTGTATATACTTTTCCATTACCCTTTATATACAGGGTGTTTCAAAATTGCGTTGCTGGTTTGATTAGTTTGATTATTGTTTTATGGCGCATGAATCAATTTTCAAAATTGCGTTGCACGGCTTTTATTCGGAACCAACGCCTCCTAGGGTCATGGAAGTAAGGTCTACCCCTAGGTAAGTGAGCCTGGAGAATCCATTGAGAGGACTTACAGCGCCCCTAGCGGCGAAATTAAAAAAGCTAAAAAAGTTAATTTAAAAACTAAAGGAGATAGAGAAAAAACCTCAATAAGAGTATTGTTGCCAACGTCATAAAGAACACTCTGAAAAAAATTTTGATCGAAATATCTTGAATATTCGCGGAGATATTAGCATGTGAAAATAGCACTTTTTGAGGGGTTAAAAAAGAAAAAGTTCACATATTTGCAAAATTATTGTGTAGTTTTGTGTTTTTTTAGTTGAATGAACACAAATTGTAATATTTTCATGAATTCTTTTTCAGTGAGTTCTTCATGACGTTGGCAACAATACTCTGACTGAGGTTTTTGCTCTATCTCCTTAAGTTTTTAAATTAATTTTTTAAACTTTTTAATTTCGCCGCTAGGGGTGCTGTAAGTCATCTCAATGGATTCTCTAGGCTCACTTACCTAGGGGTAAACCTTACTTCCATGACCCTAGGAGGCGTTGGTTCCGAATAAAAGCCGTGCAACGCAATTTTGAAACACCCTGTATAATTAGAATAAACTTCAACTTCTATTTAAACCAAATTTGGCATAGGTGGCTATTTTTTTAGATGAATCATCGAGCTGGCTTTCCAAAATTCTGCGATTAATGGGATTTCTCCTCTTATTTCTTATTTCTAGCTGCCAACTAGTGATAAAGAAAACTTACTGAAATTAAAATAAACTTGATTTTTAGTTCAGAACATAGAACAGGCGCTTGATCTCAAGGATCAATTTATAGACCTTCGTCAAGTAAGACAGACACAAACAGAATTTTTACTGACACAGAAAGGGAAAATACACCAGGGCAAGGCTGGAATCGAACCGACGACAGGTACAGCGCTCAGGCTGCTAGCGTGGTGGGCAGTGTGTAAACCCACCAGGCTGATCCGTCCCCGTCTGTTAGCTTAATTATTTTTGAAAATTTTCAAGTTTACTTTACTGCAACTGAAAGTCAAGGTTGCGGAACACGTCATCGTTCGGAAGCAGAGGGGGAAATTTGAGCAGTTGATTGGTTGTATAGTTCGAGTGAGCAGCGGCTTCTTTGTACTCGTACTAGTGGCTCATTCGCTACTGTGGCGTCACGCCTAGTCACGACCAGTTTTTCTCGATTGGAATTTTTAAATGAGGATTGCAAATTAATTAGTGTTTTTAAAAATCTGAAAAAATTAAAAACTGGTTATTTAGAGCTTGTGTGCTTATATACAATAGTCAAAATCATTAATTTCAATAGGTGTTTACCTCCATTCCGGATTTTCTGAATGGAGGGTTAAATGTTATAATTCAGCAATTTAGATATGGATATACTTGGGGAACATACTATCAGAATGTCTCATAGTAAAACTTAAATCCATATAACTTTTTACAAATGATATTACAGGAATTTATTAAAGAAATTTAAAAATATTTTTAAGGATATATCTTAACTCGGTTGTTATTTGAAAAAAAATTTAATAATTTTACAAAATTTAACTAAAATGAAACGAAATAATGAATAAAAACAGATTTAAGGAAAGAAGCCAAAGACGCAAACTTGGATGTAGATAAAAGTTGAAGTTTATACTTAATTATAGTAATAGAAAAGTACTAAAAAATATGAAATATACAGAGGCTCTCTAGAGCGACAAAACTTTCCGGATGACCTAATATAATTCTCCGTGTGATTCCTAACTGGAGGGCTCAGAATTAAAATGGACCAAGTCCACTTTTTGTCATTTTTGAGTTAGCAACGCTATAACATGCACCAACTATGTAAAATTTCAGTGCAATAGTGAACCAAGTCCTAGTTCTGATAATGATCGCTTGGCAGCAGCAAGTTCTGTTGCGTTAACATGTAATTTTGCCATGAAGCTTTAACTTTAAACGTCTGTAGCTCAAAAGTAGCTAAAGTGGACTTGGTTCATTTCTATTCTGAACCCTCCAACTCATTCACTTATAGAACGCTCATCATGACAGCATATTTTACTTTTAATTTTTTAGCAAAATTATTTCTTTAATTTTAATTATTTGTTTTAAAACTTCCTACCCTCACAGAACGTTTTTCAATGACCTTTTAATCACGTTAAAAGATTGAGGAAAATAATAAATGCTTTTTTAATTTTCAAACTTTAACAATGTTTTCGTATTTTATAGCTCTGCAAAAACTCAGGTGCTCAAGTCTCGTTGAAGAGGATATTGATGAAATGAAAGTGGAAGATCGTGCTCAACAGTTCGAACCAGACGTATGGCGAGTTTTGATATTTAAAAAGTATTTCAAGTCACTTGAACTGTTTTTTGCAGATTACCAAGCGACAAAGATAGTTCGGTCCCCGTAAATTTTCGTGTTGAACAAAAAATGTCAATTGGTGTTCTTTTCTCCAAAAAAATGATAACTAATAACGACTATTATTGACCAGAAAAAAAAGAGGATTTTTTCTTTCTCATGGTAGGGATTATCGGGATCATATCAAATTATTTGATTCTTATGATCGAAACGAAACGATGATTAATTTCAGCCACCGACTTTCTGGCTGGCAAGCTCTCCACCTTTCAGCTTTCGTAAAAACAACTGAATTTGGTGAAAAATTGAATAAATAAGGGGGTATAGAGGATTGAAATAAGGGGACAGGGGTTTTAAGTTGATGGTTTTAGGGTAATGATGTATCTTCACTAATACTTCATTAAGATTAATTTATACGAACATTATTATCTAGCAAATACATTTAAAGACGATCGCAACAACACGTGCCGCATCGTATTTCTTAGCATGGAATACAATAACAGTCTTGTTTACAGTTACATTACATACGTTGCTCATATTAATACACTTATATACAGATTAGGATGCAACACCTCCTCCCCACTATAGGTAATATAGTCCCTGAACCTCACAGGAGGTCTAGTGGCTCTAGCAGGGTGCTATGGTCGATTCGCCGACACGGAAATTTCCTACCCCCACTAGTTGAAAAATTCTTTCTACTATCATCGATTCCAATGCATTTGATTTGGTGATTAAGAATCGATTCCAAAGTATTCGATTAGGACGTTTCGCCGTCAAAATCCCTACAAGGAAGAGTAAACAGGAAACCAGCAGGAGATCAGTGTTGTATATGAGTATTAGCATGAATGTGTGAATGCATGAATCAGACCCCACGTGTCTCGGCTCAAGGTTGTCCTTGAGCTTATCAGTTTTGATGTACACTCTCTCTCTAGCTGCTATTGAATAAAGATGCTTTAATACATGGCGCAGTCTAAATGGAAGAACCGTTGATGATAGTAATTTTACTGAAGTAAAAACTACACGCGTTATGGAATCTTTAAAAGTTCCTAAAAGTTTTGATTTAAATGGAAACGTTGCGGCTGACCTTTAATACAATTTATAAAACTTGTCAATAGTCTTCCCAACTCTGATATTTTTTTTGATAGTTTTTCAAAGATAAAAAGTGACCTGGATAGTTATCATGCCTCTTTTGTTCCAAGAAATTTTTCCTCTATTTGATGTACTTAAATTCAGTTTTGTTGTATTGATTTTTTCTAATTTTATATTGCTCCTTCTATTTTATATGGTATTTGTATCTTAGATTAACTTATGTAGTCTGTGTTTTGTCATTGTTTTCCCCATGTAATTGGATTTTGTGTCTGTTTGGGTGAATGAAAATAAATAAATAAATAAGAACTTCGAGATCTTCATGAAAGCTGGTGAACATTGCGAAAAAGCTGATGACGTTAAAGTCGCTATTTTTCTAAACTGCATCGGTGAAGATGGCGTGGAGCTCTTCAATACATTTCCCCTTAATGAGGAACAACGAAAAAGCTATTCTTTGGTCGTAGAGGAATTTGAAAAATACGCAAATCCTCGAAGGAACGTCGTAATAGACAGATATACGTTCAATAGCAGAAATCAAAAGGAACATGAACCTTTTGATGAATTTTTACGGAACTAAGAAAGTAAGTAAAATATTGTGAGTACGGGGACTTAGCGGATACCTTAATTCGTGATAGAATCGTCGTTGGACTTCTGGATAAAACCCTTACCGAGAGATTGCTACGGGAAAGTGAGTTGACTTTACAAAAAAACTATTGAGATCTGTCATGCTGCGGAGGTTAGTAAAAAACAGTGCGCGATAGTGCATCCGGAACTGGACATACTTAAAAAAAGATCAAATCCAAAACCTAAAGAAAAATCCAAGCTTCGAACTGATCATCATAACCAACGCGCGACATTGTATCCTAAGGACACATTGACTTACTTGTGTAAAAAGTGCAACACTACCCATTCTAAAAGAAATTGTCCGGCCTATGGTAAGAAATGCAACTCTTGCAATCGACTGGGACATTTTTCAGTTGGCTGCCAATTTAAGCCATTTAATCATAAAAGAGTCAGTGAGGTAACCGAAAGTCTAGAGATAAATAATATCTCTAACAGCATAAATTCATGTTGGACACAAGTGATTAAGGGATGTGGAAAAAATTTGTCTTTTAAGCTTGATACAGGTGCAGCTGTTAATATACTACCGCATAATTTGTTTAATACTGTTATGTGTAAAAATAAATTAAAATGTACTAATATGATATTGGAAGCTTTTGGTGGTACTAAAATTAAACCACTTGGTATTGTAAGTTTAGAATGTTGTGTTAATAATGTAACTAAAATTTTGGAATTTGTTATTGTTGATAGCAAGATTTATTCTAAACCATTACTTGGATTAACTAGCTGTGTAAAGCTTGGTCTTATTAAAAAACATGATGTAAATACTGCTGAAATTTCATGTAAAAATACGTTTATTGATAAAAATATTGATTTATTTGAAGGCACTGGTACATTTAATACTACATGTTCCATTAAAATTGATAAAAGTGTTGAACCTATTGTTAAGCCTCCTAGAAGGATACCTGAAACTGTAAAAGTTAAATTAAAAGATAAATTGTGTTTTCTTGAAAAAGATGGTATAATAAGTAAAGTTGATAGCCCTGAAGGCTGGGTTAATAATTTAGTAATTGTTGAAAAACCAGATGGTTCAATCAGAGTATATTTAGATCCCCAGGATCTTAATAAAGTTATTAAACGAGAGTATTATTTAATTCCTACTGTTGAAGAATTGATTCCTAAATTGTGTAATAAATCAATTTATACCGTGTTTGATTTAAGAGATGGGTTTTATCAAATAAAACTTGATGAAAAATCTAGTGAATTGTGTAAATTTAATAGCCCTTGGATGTTATAAATTTAACAGACTTCCTTTTGGAATGAGTATAGCTCCTGAAATTTTCCAGAAGTATAATGAAAAAATTTTGGTGATATTCCTGGTGTTGTAATATATTTTGATGATATGTTGATATGTGCTGAAAATGAAAAAGACCATGATGTAATATTAAATAAGGTTGTCGACAGAGCAAGAAAATTAAATGTTAAATTTAATCCTAAAAAGTTACAGTATCGTGTAAATGAAGTTAAGTATCTTGGTTTTGTTTTTAATAAATGTGGTATGAAACCTGATCCTGAACATGTTAAAGCTATTATGAACTTAGAGGCCCCTAGTAATAAAAAAGAACTTCAACGTATTTTGGGCATGGTTAACTATTTAAGAAAGTTTATTCCTAATATGTCAGAAGTTACAGCTCCCTTAAGAGAGTTACTTAAAACTTCTGTTCATTTTGATTGGTTGTCAGTTCATAATAAGGCTCTTGATGAGTTAAAAAATAGAATAAGTAAAGCACCCGTTCTTGGTAATTTTAATTCTAATAAAGAAATTACCTTGCAATGTGATTGTTCTAAAAGTGGATTAGGATATTGTTTGCTTCAAGATGGTCAACCAGTAAGTTTTGCTTCACGAGCCCTGTCAGAACCAGAGCAAAATTATGCCCAAATAGAAAAAGAATACATAAGTATTGTATTTGCTACTAAAAAATTTCTCAATTTCATTTATGGTAAAAAAGTTATTGCGCATACTGATCATAAACCTCTTGTATCTATTCATAAAAAAGATGTTGTAAAAGTAATGTCTAGTAGATTACAAAGAATGAAACTTAAACTTCTTAAATATGATCTTGATGTTATATATGTTCCTGGAAAATACATGTATGTAGCTGATTTGTTATCTAGATCTTATATTAATGAATGTGATGAAGATGATTTTTTAAGAGAAATTATTCATTGTGTTAAAGCTATTAGACACATACAGGTAACTGATAGTAAATTAAAACAGTTTCAAAAGTGTACTGTAAGAGATCCAGTATTAAATGTCATAATGTCTTTTTGTAAAAATGGATGGCCTAGTGCTAAAAAAGATGTACCTGCTGAGGTAAAATTTTATTTCAAATTAAGAAGTGATATCTTTGTTGAAGATAATATTGTATTTTTAAATGGCAAAATTGTAGTTCCTGTAGAATTAAAAAAGGAAATGCTTTGTAAAATTCATGAAAGTCATTTTGGTATGGAAAAATCTAAATTGAGAGCCAGAGAAATACTGTATTGGCCTGGTATGTCAGATGACATTGAAAAGCTTATTTCTAGATGTAGTGTTTGTGAAAAGTATAGTTCAAAAAATTGTAAAGAACCACTAATATCCCATGAAATTATGTCCTTACCTTCTGAAAAAGTTGGGTGTGATATTTGTGAATTGGGTAAAAATGATTATTTTGTTCTAATGGACTATTTAACAAAATGGTTAGAAATAGTTCCTATTGCAAACAAACAAGCTAGTGAAATAATTGATAAGTTGAAAGTAATATTTAGTACTCATGGTATAACTCGTTATTTGGTTGCAGATAATATGCATTTTAATTCTCTAGAATTTAAAAAATTCTCTAAAGAATGGGATTTCGAAATCATAAATAGTAGTCCTAGATATCCCAAATCTAACGGACAAGCTGAAAGTGGTGTTAAAATTGCTAAAAGTATTATTAAAAAATGCTATGAGTCAAATAGGGATATTTATTCTGCCCTAATGGAATATAGAAATACCCCAATTATAAATACAGAATTTTCCCCATCCCAAGCTTTGATGAGTAGAAGGGTTCGAACTAAAATTCCCATTAACAAAGATCTGTTAAAGCCTGAAGTTCAGTTAAATGTTAAAGAAAAAATTGTTAACAAGCAAAATATCAGTAAATGGTATTATGATAAAAGTGCTAAATTATTAAGTGATTTGTATGTAAATCAGAATGTTTTAATTCGTAATGGTAAATTATGGGAAAGAGGTATAGTTGTTAAAAAAGATAACAATCCGAGAAGCTATTGGGTTAAAAATTAAAATTCTAGAATCGTAAGAAGGAATAGGGTTCACTTGAAACCATCCGAAAATAAACCCTACTTTGATTTGGAAATTGAGGGAAATGAGAATGTAAAAGAAGATAAAATTGTTGATAGATCCGTTATGAGTAACAGTCCAAATGTTTCAAGGCATAGTGGTTCATATGTAACAAGGTCAGGAAGAACTGTAAAACCACCAGATACACTATAAAAAATAATCCTGCAAAAAAACAGAAAATTTCTGGCAGCAAAAGTTGCCAGAAAAAATCTGTAGGTTGAAAAATCCTGTAAACAGAAAAAAGCTGTAACCTACAGGTAAATGCTGTAAAAAGGAACTTTCTGTCAAGTGGGCTACAGATTTTTCTGTTGCCTCTCAGTAATTTTCTGCTTGTGCGCATGCACTTATTTTAGTAGAGTTTTTTTAAATTTTAATTAATTGATATCCGGGGATAGAACGCGCGACCTACCGCATGCTAAGCACGCACGCTACCACTGAACCAAAGAAGATTCAGTATAACGTTGCCAATAGCTGTATTGGTTTTCAATGCAGTAAGTTTCTGTTTAAGTACAGATAAGCTAAAAAACTAGGTAAAAGCTGTTATTTTACATAAAATAAATAGAAGTGCGGTGGGAATGTTACATGACAGAATATCTCTGTAAACATAAAGTCACTGTTATTGAAATTTCTGTTTTTCTACAGTTTTTTTTACAGTGTAGATACGGCTACTCAAAGTAACTTGTTAAGTGTTTTATGTTTGTTTATATTCAATTACTGTCAAGTGTTAAGTGATTAGTAATGTGCTCCATGTAATCCAGAAACTGATGTTCTTTAATAATGTGTAATAATATTCCTAAGAGGGAAGGTGTTGTATATGAGTATTAGCATGAATGTGTGAATGCATGAAACAGACCCCACGTGTCTCGGCTCAAGGTTGTCCTTGAGCTTATCAGTTTTGATGTACACTCTCTCTCTAGCTACTATTGAATAAAGATGCTTTTAATACAATCAGGGGGGTAGGAAATCTCCGTGTCGCCGAAACGACCGAGACACCTCTAGCGGTGAGGACGAGGAGTTCTACCTTCCTGAGGCCCCGGTTGCCGAACAGGTGTAGGCGGGGCTGTAAGCACTTCCAGTGCTGTCTCCTGACTTATTGACTGGGGCGAGACAGGCTCCGTTGCTGGTCCAGGGGAAGCAACAGGTGGTGTCTCCTCAACCTGGCGGGATGGATCGGCCCGAGACCTGATTTGGTCAGTATGCCTCTCAGCCATTCTCCCATCCGGCATGGAAACTCTGTACATTTTTGTACCAATAGGGTCTTCAATAACCCCAGGAACCCACCTTTCCCCACTCGCCTAATTCCTGATAAACACCCTCTCCCCACCCTCAAATTGCCTACTTGATGGTGGATCTGCTTTTGGGGGATTCGAGTGCACCATGTCTAGGCGGCAGCGAATTTGCCTACCTAGAAATATCTCGGCAGGGGAGATTCCCAATAAGGCCAAGGGTGTCGGTCTGAAATTCATTAGGACAGGGGTTCTCAAACTTTTTAACATCGCGACCCACTTTTGAGAAACAAAATCTAACGCGACCCACCGACTTCAGTTATTTATTAATTATCTCATGGCCCCTCCCCACAGAATTTTAACTTCTCTGACTGGGGGGTGTTCACCAACTATTTAGTTACAAGGGTATGAAATAATTTAATTGTAGTCTAACAATGATCCCTACAATAAAAAGGGGGGTTAGGGGTACTCCCCCAGAAAATTTTTTAAAATTTTACCCTTAAAAACATGGTTTTAACTTGTTTTTTAGCAATATGGGATAAATTACATCAGTTGCATCATTTCCCAAGAAAATTCTTAAAATTTGCATTGACCCCCCCAGTGTGGATGGGGAGAAACACTAAATATTTTTTTCAAATCTTATTTGAATAACCGACTAGATTTGCATTATCGGCACATTAAAGTGACACACATAGTACGTATTTAAATTAATTGCCTTTTCCGTTCCACTCCAAGTAGTGTAGTTTTTCCTCAAATTTTTATTCTTTTTACTATAGTATGGTAATTTGATAGTTTCAAAAGTTCAACTAATAGTTTGATAATTCAAAAGTCAATAACACCGTTTGTGAAAAATTAAAAATCTTCTTGCGACCCACCAAAAACTGACTGGCGACCCACCAGTGGGTCGCGACCCACAGTTTGAGAAACTCTGCATTAGGATATTCGATAACCGGACACTCAGTGAATCACCCGTGACCTTTTTCAACTTGTGCTTAACGAACTGCACTGCCCTTTCTGCCTGACCATTGGAGGACAGGTGGTATGGGACACTGAAGAGGTGTTTGATCCCATTGCGTTTGGTGAACAACCCAAATTCCTCGGAGCGAAACACAGACCCGTTATCACTCACCAAACACTCCGGGAGACCGAAACTTGCAAACACCTCGTACAGCTTCTCTAGGGTGACTTTTGATGTGGCATTCTTTTCCATCCATTTAGAGTGGGCGTCTTGGATGACAAGTATCATGTGATCATGGTCGTAGCCAGGGGGGTTAAAACCCAATTTTTTAGGGTCAAATTTTCAAAAATTTTCTTAGGGAGGGCCCCCAGGCCCCCCTTTAGTATTGAAACCGTTATTATTCTAACTTTTTTATATTAAGTTCATTGAAATCAAAATTCTACCTAAAAATGTATGTCCAAATTTGGGTTTTTGTGTACCAAAAAACAGTGTGAAACCCTGTTCTTAGGGTCAAATTTCGAAACATTTTCTGGGGTCGGACAGTCAGGCACCCCTTTAATATTTAAAACTTTATTATTCACACTTTTTTTACAATAAGTTCATTAAAATCAAAACTCTACTTAAAAATGTTTGTCCAAATTTGGGTTTACGTGTACTAAAAAACAGTTTATAACCCTGTTCTTAGGGTCAAATTTCCAAAATTTTTATGGGGGAGAACCCCCCTTTGACCTAGATGAGTATTGATTACGGCTAATTTCCTAGCCTCATCATATATCTCTAGCTGGTTATAAGCTAGGGTGGGCCGAAAAAACCTTTTATTTTTTTTCGAAGTTTTAATAGCGCGGAAAAGTTGCGAATTATATAGACAAAGAAAAGGATAAAAAATTTTCAAAATCGGTTAATATCTTCCGATCGCGCAAAGGCCCCAAAGTTTGAAAAAATATGAAAAAACTTGATTTTTGCGATTATTTTTTTAAAAAAATCAAAGATTAAACTATCAAATATTGTTCATGGTTTTTTTATGTGAAACTAATATAGTTATAGACATAATCGTTCAGATTCCATTCTTCTATCACTTTTTTTTCGTTAGATATAATTTTTTTAATGTTCATACAAATTTTGTAAAGTTGATTTTCCTGCATTTTTAAACAGCTAATAACTCTTGAACTATAGAACTTAAAAACTTGAAATCAGTCCCATTTTGTTCGTAAATTTTTTGTCTTTGATTTGGTGTGCATCATGATCATCATTTTCAAAAAGTTTTTTTTTAATTTGAAAAAAGTGAAAAAAAATTTAATAAAAAATTTTTTTTTTATTTTTTTTTTTGAAAAAATATTAATAGTCTTTTAACTCTTAAAATGAACATAACTACCCAATTTCAAGTTGAAAATAAAATTTAATCATGTATAAAAAAATAAAAATAACCGTAATTTAGTCAAATCCCTAAACATTCCCTAAAATTATACACCAAGAGCGATTCACTCATGGAAAATTTATCAAATCACTTGAGGGTGTTCATATGACTTAAAACATGTAAAAAATGTCACATAAATTTCAGAAAATAAGACGATTCGGTTCAAAATCTTACAGTGCTAGTTCCCAACTCTAAGTTAATTCAATTGGCATGAATTTTACCTGAATATTGCTTAGAAATGTGTTTATATCCAATTTTTTATGTTCTAAAACTTTTAATTTACTTTGATTTGACTTGTTAAAAGTAAAAACAATTAGATATAAACATAATTCTTTGAATTTTCAGGAGAAATGCATGCAAATTGAATTAACTTAACCAAATATGAAAATGTGAAATTTTCAATATTTTGGCAAATTTTGGGGCTTATGCGCGATCGGTTTATATTAACTGATCTAAACCAAATTAAAACACAATGTTGTTAGGCTCTATTAGAAGACGTTGCAAACTACTACGTTACGAAAACATCAAATTAAAAAAATAAACGCAAAAATCAAGTTTTTTCATATTTAGTTAAGTTTGCATGCATTTCTAATGAAAATTTCTAAGAATTATGTTTATATCTAATTGTTTTTACTTTTAACAAGTCAAATCAAAGTAAATTTAAAACTTCAGAACATAAAATTGGATATAAACACATTTCTAAGGAATATTCAGGTAAAATTCATGCAAATTGAATTAACTTAGAGTTGGGAACTAGCACTGTAAGATTTTGAACCGAATCTGTTAATTGTCTTATTTTCTGAAATTTATGTGACATTTTTTACATGTTATAAATCATATGAACACCCTCAAGTGATTTGATAAATTTTCCATGAGTGAATCGCTCTTGGTGTATAATTTTAGGGAATGTTTAGGGATTTGACTAAATTACGGTTATTTTTATTTTTTTATACATGATTAAATTTTATTTTCAACTTGAAATAGGGTAGTTATGTTCATTTTAGGAGTTAAAAGACTATTAATATTTTTTCAAAAAAAAATTTAAAAAAAAATTTTTTATTAAATTTTTTTTCACTTTTTTCAAATTTAAAAAAAACTTTTTGAAAATGATGATCATGATGCACACCAAATCAAAGACAAAAAATTTACGAACAAAATGGGACTAATTTCAAGTTTTTAAGTTGTATAGTTCTAGAGTTATTAGCTGTTTAAAAATGCAAGAAAAACAACTTTACAAAATTTGAATGAACATTAAAAAAAATATATCTAACGAAAAAAAGTGATAGAAGAATGGAATCTGAACGATTATGTCTATAACTATATTAGTTTCACATAAAAAAATCATGAACAATATTTGATAGTTTAATCTTTGATTTTTTTAAAAAAATAATCGCAAAAATCAAGTTTTTTCATATTTTTTCAAACTTTGGGGCCTTTGCGCGATCGGAAGATATTAACCGATTTTGAAATTTTTTTTTTCCTTTTCTTTGTCTATATAATTCGCAACTTTTGCGCGCTATTAAAACTTCGAAAAAAAATAAAAGGTTTTTTCGGCCCACCTTATTATACGCATCTTTCAAATCCGGTTTACTGAATTGAACCCCTCCAGCTAAGCTGACAAAAATATTCTCGGCCTTTGGAAGTGGGTATTTGTCAGCGTCAATGGCTATGTTTGCAAATAACTTAAAATCGCCGCAGATCCTAATGGACGATCTATCGCTTTTAAGAACCGGGACAATTGGAGCTTCCCATTCAGAGTAGCGCACTGGTCTGACAATACCGACTTCCTGCAGCCTTAACAATTTCTCCTTGACCTTTTCTCGCACAGCAAATGGCAAGGTTCTAGCTTTGTAAAATGCAGGTTTAACATCCTGCTTAACTATTAGGCTGACTTTTCCATCCTTAAACCGACCCAGACTAGAGTTAAACCCATCCTTATGCTCATTAAGAATTTCATCGACCTCCCGATTGGATATTTGGTTACAATTATGCACAGGTAATATATTAAACCTTTCGATCCAATCTCTACCACAGAGGTTTGGGCCCCTACCTTCCACAACCAACAGAGACACCTTCCTTGATTCATTTTTAAATTTTACTTCACATGCCAAGTTCCCCAACACAGAAATTCTCTGACCAGTGAAGGTCGATAAGGCTGTCTCGGCAGGCTGTAGAGGGGGAGACCCCAACTGTGTGTAGGTTCTGGCATTGATTAATTCTGAAATTTTATGATTTGGTGAATTAATAACTCATATAATCCATTAACTTTGACAAGTTTGTGATCAAAACTTTATCTATATATTACTAAAAACGTTTGTGGCTATGTGACTGGGTGGGTGGAGGACACTTCTTCCTCCACCCAAACCACGCCGAAGGCGTGGACAAAATTCGGTATATAGACGTATCTCGAGGCGAGGACGATCACTGTCAAGTTTTCCAAGCTTGAAAATCGAATATTTACGGGTAATTAACGAATTTATAGCCGAAAACGCTTATTTCTCCATTTCTCTACCAGAGTAGATCTGCTCGACTCACTATTGTAAACGAGATGAAAACCTCAAAAAATAAATATTTTATCAGGAAAATCTCGATAATTGTCCATTTAAAAGGTTTATCAGCTATGAAAACATCAAAATAAATTCAAATAATTAATTTTCAAACGTTATTTTCCCCTATTTTAAGATATTTTCCTTTAAAATTTAAAAATTTATGGAAAAGTGTAATTTTTTTCATGGAAAACAACTTAAAAATAAAACATTGTTTCAAATGAAGCGGTTCACTAGACTTTTAAATTTACTAGATCTTTTATTATTGTTTCAAATTTGTTATTTTTGTTCACTAGACTCATTAATTTACTAGGAAACATTGCCGAGAACACCGGGAAAAGAAAAATTACCGGGAACATCGGGATAGGAAAAAAGTACCGGGATTACCGGGACATAAAAATGACCTTGATCATCGGGATAGGAAAATTATCGGGAACATCGGGATAGGAAAATTATCGGTAACATCGGGATAGGAAAAAAGTACCGGGATTACAGGGACATAAAAATGACCTTGATCATCGGAATAGGAAAATTATCGGGAACATCGGGATAGGAAAATTATCGGGAACATCGGGATAGGAAAAAAGTACCGGAATTACAGGGACATAAAAATGACCTTGACCATCAGGATAGGAAAATTATCGGGAACATCGGGATAGGAAAATTATCGGGAACATCGGGATAGGAAAATTATCGGGAACATCGGGATAGGAAAATTATCGAGAACCTCGGGATAGGAAAATTACCGGGAACAATGAAAAATTACCGGGAACATCGGGATATGAAAAATTACCGGGAACACCGGGATAGGAAAAAGGCACCTGGGATACCGGGATGATTGGTAATTGTTGATTCACAAAATTATAAATGTATTTTGAGAAAACTTAAAAATATAAATTTATACACTCCATCCGTGCAAGGCCGGGTATATCCGCTAGTATATAACTAAAAACGTTTGTGGCTATGTATGTATGTGACTGGGTGGAGGACACATCTCCTCCTAAACCACGCCGAAGGCGTGGTCAAAACTCGGTACATAGACGTATCTCGAGGTGTCGATTGTCACTGTCAAGTTTTCCAAGCTCGAAAATCGAATAATTAAGAGTAATTAGCGAATTTATAGCCGAAAACGCTTATTTCTCCATTTCTCTACCAGAGTAGATCTGCTCGACTCACTATTGTTAACGAGATGAAAACCTTCAAAATTTAAATATTTTAACAGGAAAACTCGATAATTGTCCATTTAAAAACTATATCAGCTGTAAAAACAACCAAATTATATAAAATAATTTATTTTCAAACGTTATTTCCCCTATTTCAAGATTTTTTCCTTTAAAATTTAAATATTTAAGGAAAACTGTAATTTTTTTTTCATGGAAAACGACTTGAAAATAAAACATTGTTTCAAATGAAATGGTGTTGTAGACTTTAAAATTTACTAGATATTTTATTATTGTATCAAATTTGTTAATTTTGTTCACCAGACTCATTCATTTACTAGGAAACATTGCTGTGAACATCGGGAAAAGAAAAATTACCGGGAACATCGGGATAGGAAAAAATACCGGGATTACCGGGAAATAAAAATTATCTCGATCATCGGGATAGGAAAATTATCGGGAACATCGGAATAGGAAAATTATCGGGAACATCGGGATAGGAAAATTATCGGGAACATCGGGATAGGAAAATTATCGGGAACATCGGGATAGGAAAATTACCAAGAATATCGGGATATGAAAAATTACCGGGAACACCGGGATAGGAAAAATTAAAGGGAACACCGGGATAGGAAAAATTACCGGAAACACCGGGATAGGAAAAAGGCGTTTGGGATACCGGGATGATTGGTAATTGCTGATTAAAAAATTATAAATGTATTTTGAGAAAATTTAATTTAAAAAAAATTATACAATCCACCCGTGCAAGGCCGGGCATATCCACTAGTCTCTATATAACTAAAAACGTTTGTGGGTATGTATGTATGTAACGCATCTCCTCCCAAACCACGCCACAGGCGTGGACAAAATTCGGTATATAGACGTATCTCGAGGCGAGGACGATCACTGTAAAGTTTTCCAAGCTCGAAAATCTAATAATAACGAGTAATTAGTATATATATTAGTATAGCCGAAAACGCTTATTTTTTCATTTCTCTACTAGAGTAGATCTGCTTGACTCACTATTGTAAATGAGATTAAAACCTCGAAAATTGAATATTTTGACAGGAAAAAAATCTATAATTGTCCATTTAAAAGCTTTATCAGCTATGAAAACATCAAAATAAATTCGAATAATTTATTTTCAAACGTTATTTTCCTTTATTTTAAGATTTTTTCCCTTTAAAATAAAACTATTTTTAAGTGTAATTTTTTTTCATGGAAAACGAGTTAAAAATAAAACATTGTTTCAAATGACGTTCACTAGACTTTTCAATTTACTAGATCTTTTATTATAGTTTTAACACTTAGCTATAAAACAAACTCGTTTGTTTTATAGCTCAGTGAGTTTTAAATTTGTTACTTTGTTAACCAGACTTATTAATTTACTAGAATTTTAATTATAATTTCAAATTCGTTACTTTATTAAGATGAAAAAAGGCACCGGGATAGGAAAAATTACCGGGAACACCGGGATAGGAAAAAATTACCAGGAACATCGGGATTGGAAAAAATACCGGGAACACTGGGATATGAAAAATTACCAAGATCACCGGGATATGAAAGAGGCACCTGGGATACCGGGATGATTGGTAATTGCTGATTTACAAAATTATAAATGTATTTTGAGAAAATTTAATTTACAAAAAAAAATCATACACTCCACCCGTGCAAGGCCGGGCATATCAGCTAGTTTTTAAATAAAAGTACTTGTGCCTTGAAATGTAATGAATGATATTAAAAGTTTAGATTTGTTTTTAGTTTCAAACATTTTCAATGTTTGATTTTTATAATTTCATTAAAAATGTTGTGTAACCATATGAATGGCAAAAATAAAAGATTTTTTAAAAAACATGAACAAGTGAGAAATCAAATGCTTATCAATGTACGAGAAATCACTTGAAAAAATTACAAAATTTATTCGTGGTTTCAAAATATCATAAACAAAAGATTTTTAGCTACTTTTTGAACGGTCCCTAAAACAGGGGGTCCACGGGGTGCGAAAAATTGCGTCAGGGGGTCCACGGGCCAAAAAAGTTTGGGAACCCCTTATATACAGCAACACTTAACAAACACCCACGTTGAAGACATCACCGAAAATTTTCCGAAAGTGAGTTTGAGTCGAAAGTGGAGATACCTGGTTGCAATTGCAAATTGAGGCCGTCATGACGGCCTCAATTTGACTATATTTGGACTCAATTTGACTGGGGATGGGGATACGTGATTCCGTAGCAAAAAATATACCGAAATCACTTAGAACAGCTTTGATACCTAGCAATAATTTAAAATGTACACAAAACCTAGCAATAGCAACACTTGGTCTTTTTCAATCTTTTTCTTTTAACTCAAGAAATGATTGTGTGAATATGACAAGAAAACTTTTCAAAAAGCAAATATGTTAATGAATATGCAAACTATTTTTTAGAAATTTCCCTTTACAAACACTAATCGCTATCTTTTCCACTGTAGTGAAAGAAGTGTACCCCCAAGTATAAGATTTTCTCTTTTCCAGACTGCTTTCACTGAAGAATTTCGCACCCAGCCTCCCCCTCTTACCATAACAATGTGGAAGCTGCTTCAAAACAGATCCCTCCATCTTCCATTAGTCATAGGAGTTGTTATGCAACTAACTCAGCAACTCTCGGGCATAAATGCAGTAAGTGTCATTAGGACTCTTCCAAATCCTCTGTGATTTAGCACTAGAAGCTCCGGCTATAGTGCCTCGTTACTAAAACCCTCATAAGCAGTCATTGTGACTGCTAGATTTTTCTAAGCGAAATCTTTCAATGGTTTCACCATGGTTTCCAAGGTGAAAACGTTTGCACCAATCAGAGAAGAGCAACTTTTCATGAAAAGAAATTAAATGGCGGTCTTTATCATTGTGTTAAATGTTACTTTGAATTAAAATTAACTCAAGGAAAATAATTATGCTGATAAACAAGCGGGAATTTCTCTATTTTAAAAAATTTCCTGCTTTATATTAATTTTTCCAGCACTACTTAATTAATTTAATCTCACTTTAACTAATTTTTTCCGGGATAAAAATTCAAATAACTACGAAGTATTAGACAGTCGTACTGTCATCTATGAATGGAACAGTGAATTACAACCGGATTCTATTTTAATTTTTTAATATAATTATTTTAATCGGAATTCTAGCTATTTTACTGCATGGACTTCTATTCAACTCTTGTTACAATAAATATGAACAGTTTAAGACTAGACTTATATCATTATTACTGTCCAATGACTTGAATTCAAAACTCTTTTACAATAAGTTAATCCAAATCCTACCCAAAAATGCAAATCTAAAACATTCGAACTAGGTGAACCAAATCTAGTTAAAAACCTGTTTTTTTTTAAATCAAATCTCCAAAAATTTTCGGGGAAGGACCCTCAGACCCCCCCCCCCTTTGGTAGTTGGAACTTTATTACTAAGTTCTTTAAGACGTAAATTCTACCAAAAAATTTACTGTAGTACTACATTAGACCTATTAAATATAGATGGGAGGGGCTGAGGAATAATATGGGGCCCCTCACGAAATTAATTTTTATTTACACCACTGAGATTCAAGTACCTCAAGCATTATACTTATAATAAATTCAAGATAGCATAATTCTAGTCCAGATTAATGTAATTTATGTAACAAAACATCTCTTTTTTTTTCAAAATTATCTATTATCTACTGCTACTCTATGGCCCTCAAAGTCATTTTAATCTTTGAGTCCCGGCCCGCAGATTCAAGAAGGTTGCCCATACCTGAGTTAAAGGGTGGGGAACAGACACCAAGTTCTCCGCGCAGACACCAACTTCGATAAGGTGTGATGCGATTTCGGCACGCTCACTCGTCACTGATTGGAATAGCCTCTGGCCATCTGCTAAATCTATCTACACAGGTGAGACAATACCTAAACCCACCATGTTGGTAAAGGCCCCACGAGATCAATATTGATATGATCAAATCTACGTGACGGTAGAGGATAGGATTAGGGTGGTTACAAAAAATCAACTTTTGAAATCCTAAGGTCTCACCCTCCGAAAATATGCCAATAGGCTAAAAAATGAGATTGGCCAAGTTACAGCTCAATCCGATAATATTAACCCGTGCCACATTGAGGTCAAAGTTCAGAAAAACAGCGATTTTGAACAAAAATTTGTAGTTTTCGCCCCATAAAACAAGAACCGTTTGTCCCAGAAACCCGGTTCACTGGAAACCCGGTTCACTGTTCAACAAATTTGACCTTCAAAATTTTTTCCTTGATGAAAACAGTCATTTCTTATAGAATTTGGGTCGCTGAATACGAAAATCACCATTAAAATTCTCAATTGACTCAGGATTTTCGGAGAACAGCCCCTCCCCCTTTTTTCACTTTTCGACGACTTTATAACTTTAAACTCGATTTTCTGGGTCAAAAAGCATTGCTTTAGTCTTCAATTTGCCCCCCAGGGGACAAGAAAGGTTCAAATTAATAAAATATGATAAATTTATAACAAATGGATAGGTTTAAGGGGTAATCACCTTCCTAAAAACGCAAAAAAAATCTTTAAAAATAGTAGGATTTGTTATACCCTATTTATTTTTCTTATTTTTTACGCAATTCTTCTTTGAAGGGTCCTAACCTTTCACCAAGGACCCAAATTTGATGACAATATGCAGCAATAATAATAAGGTGTTAGCGTCCCAGAAGCCCCGGCGGAACAGTTCGGAAGGCTACCAGAATCGCGAAGGGGATCGCGAGCTCAGGAATTAATATTGATGATTTTGAAAAGATTAGAAATGGCAATTTTCTTATATTTTGGGTCTATCCTAAGTAGAAACTCTTCAGTTCTTTTACAACTGACCGGTTTTAGGGAGTGAGGATTCCATTTTTCAAGATGTTAATAGATGCATGGCTGTGGGGAGCAATTAGGGGGCATCCTCTTAAAAACTTAGGTTGATGGAGGATATATTTGACTTCAGCAGGTCCTTTTACACAGTAATCAGCTGAAATTAAGTCAGTGGCATTTTGACTTTAATTTTGCACAGCAGTTTAAACTCTAAGTGCGGCACTGAACCCTTCCGTGGGTGCTTTGGGGGCGTTAACAGCTCAACCGCTTTGAGTAAAAATCATTGCTGCATATTGCTATCAAATTTGGGTCCTTGGTGAAGGGTTAGGAACCTTTAAACGTGAATTGGGTAAAAAATAAGAGAAATAAATAGGGTATAAAAATTCCACTATTTTTAACGATTTTTTTGCATTTTTAGGGGGTAATTACCCCTTAAACCTATCCATTTCTTATAAATTTTTCATATTTTATTAATTTGAACCTTTCTTGTCCCCTGGGGGGCAATTTGAAGACTAAAGCAAAGGTTTTTGACCCTAAAAATCGAGTTTAAAGTTATAGAGTCGTTGTAAAACGTAAAAAGGGGGAGGGGCTGTTCCCCAAAAATCCTGAGTCAATTGAGAATTTTAATGGGGATTTTCGTATTCAGCGACCCAAAATCTATAAGAAATGACTATTTTCATCAAGGAAATTATTTCATTGTTGAACAGTGTTATTAATAATTTAATTTGGTAGAAGACCAATGATAAAAGGGATTAACCTTTCGTTATAACCCTTATAATCTAAGCGAAAGAAGCGCGACTGTGAGAGGTTTTGCTAAAACCAATTAATACCCATTAAAGTGATAAAAATAGTTAAATTACAAATTTTTCATAAAAACATCTAGAGAGATATCATTTGGTGTTAAAAATGATGTTTGAGATTATTTATACAGGGCGTTTCAAAATTGCGTTGCACGGCTTTTATTCGGAACCAACGCCTCCTAGGGTCATGGAAGTAAGGTCTACCCCGAGTTAAGTGACACTGGAGAATCCATTGAGAGGACTGACAGCGCCCCTAGCGGCGAAATTAATAAGTTAAAAAAAATTAATTTAAAAACTAAAGGAGATAGAGCAAAAACCTCAATGAAAGTATTGTTGCCAACGTAAAAAAAAACTCACTGAAAAAATTTGATCAAAATATCTTGAATATTCGCGGAGATATTAGCATGTGAAAATAGCACTTTTTCAAGGGTCAAAAAGTAAAAAGTTAACATATTTGCAAATTTTTTTGATTTTTTGATTTAATTTTGGTTTCTTTCAACTAAAAAAACATAAAACTACACAATAACACTGAAAAATTTGGAAATATGTGAACTTTTATTTTTTGACCCCTGAAAAAGTGCTATTTTCACATGCTAATATCTCCGTGAATATTCAAGATATTTTGATCAAATTTTTTTCACTGAGTTTTTCTTGACGTTGGCAACAATACTATCACTGAGGTTTTTGCTCTATCTCCGTTAGTTTTTAAATTAATTTTTTTAACTTTTTAATTTCGCCGCTAGGGGCGCTGTAAGTCATCTCAATGGATTCTCCAGGGTCACTTACCTAGGTGTAGACCTTACTTCCGTGACCCTAGGAGGCGTTGGTTCCGAATAAAAGCCGTGCAACGAAATTTTGAAACACCCTGTATATAAAATAAAATAAAATAATAATATAAATTATATAATTATGTATTATATAATAAATTATATATTATAATAACTATATATATTATTATCAGGGCTCGATTTCAGCCGGAACGGTCCGGAAAGGCGTTCCGGAACCTCTTTTTCGGAAAAAAAATATATTCTATTTTTGGGGTCTCCTAACTACGGCCCGCGAGACCCATTAATCGGGCCAGCGGATACCTTTCAATGTACGAAAAAAAGTCCTTAACAAGAATTAAAACCCTGTTTTTACTGTCAAATTTCCAAACTTTTTCTGGGGGGAGAACCCCCAGGCCCCCTTTTTGTACTTAGAGTTCAACTTATCAGATTTATTTTCAGATTAAGTTCATACAAATTCAGATACAAGTTCAGATTAAGTTGATACAAATAAAAAACCGATCAAGAAAATGGCACAAACAAAAATAACTGCCAATCAAAATCATGAAAAAACAGCGTCATTGAAAGAAGGTGGAGTTAAAACTACATGATCGGGCAGACGTGTGAAATTTCCCAAACGATTAGCCACCTATATCACATTTTAAAAATATCGTACACAGGGTGTCCCACGAGAAGTGGCCCAACCCCTTTAACTTTTGAACCCCTACAGATATAGTCATGAAAGTGGGGTCTAGGTATGGTAAAGTGACCATGCCCTATCCGTTGAGATAACTTTCAACGCCCTCTAGCGGAAAATTTAGGAGTTATAATTTTTATTTTAAAAACTATGTAAGGTATGTGAAAAAAATCAATGACTAAGTTGTAGAGCAGCATCTATTTAGTAGGAAAAGACACCTTAAGCATAAAAATACCTTGAATAAAACCCCTAAAACGCACGCTCAATTAGGTTGAATTTATGTAGCTTTTACGTCTTAAAACGCTCCTCACAAGGCGAAAATGAGAAATTTTCAATTTAATGAACTAAGAATACTTTTAGTCATTTATTTAAGTCATAAAAATGAAAATTTCTAATTTTCGCCTTGTGAGGAGCGTTTTAAGAGGTAGAAACTACGTAAATTCAACCTCATTGAGCGTGCGTTTTATTCAAGATATTTTTATGCTTAAGGTGTCTTTTCCTACTAAATAGATGCTGCTCTACAACTTAGTCATTGACTTTTTTACATACCTCACATAGTTTTTAAAATAAAAATTATAACTCCTAAATTTTCCGCTAGAGGGCGTTGAAAGTTATCTCATCGGATAGGGCATGGTCACTAGGGTGTCTCATATTTTCGAACTTTGGAAATCTTATCGGGCCGTGTCCCAAAAAGTTTCCTTTTGGCACCAATAAACTTCCCCGAAATTTTTAAAGTTGTGGTACAACCCTAACTATTGCCTCAAAGCGGTTGAAGTTATGAGAAAAGCTTGGTCTAGGCTGCAGCGCTAGCTTTACTTCATAACGAGACCCGTTACGCAACTACTTGCTTTTGCTTACCTTTTTTATGCCATTTTTAGACTGTTTGGATTGATATAATGTAATAATAATTCATATAATACATGCCTTTAATATGTCACAGTTTTTTATTGCACTAAAATATACACTTTCTATGTTTATGCTCCATGATAATTTTAAAATTCTTGAACTAAAGTAGTCTTATCTGTCTTAGAAAACTTAGCGCGATATTTATTGACAGTTTGTTGGAGATTTTGCCTCTGTGCTTCAGTTTTCAATCTAGGGAGGTATACTCTTGGGTTAGGCCCACTCCTAGCTCAGCGACATCATTGGTGACCGCCAAGTTGTTGAAAAAGTCTCGGCACCACTTGAATTCGTCTAAGCTTTCCCATTCAGTGGGAGACTTTAAAATGAAACTTATAGGTAATCCAATCCAAATCTTTGAAATAAGTTCAAAGTTAAGTTGTTCCATGGGGGGTTAAAAGCGCACTTTGACCGAAAAAGGAGAATGCTTGCCGGCACTTGCGGCGGGAGCTGGATGAAGGCCTTACATGGGGGTTTTATTGAATATTTTTCCTATTTTAATTCAGCTGGCATCATCTGATAGTCTTGTATCTCAGTTTTGGGAAGTAAAACCCTTTGTGAGGCCTTCATCCAGCTCCCGCCGCAAGCGCCGGCGAGCATTCTCTTTTTTCGTTCAAAGGGCGCTTCTAATCCCCATGGAACGTCCCCCAGTAGGTTCTATTGAATGTTTTTCCAATAGGATCTTGAGACAATGATGTCCCAAAGATGATGTATGGGATTTAATTCGATATTGACTGCGTTCAGGCTCATAAAATTGAAAAGAACCAAAAATGGCGATATTTTCAATATTTTCCCTATACTTCAACATGGGAAACCTACTTTTGAAGGGCGCGGGGGTCAAAAAATGTCCTAGAGACCTGAAAATTTGCAGGTAATAATGTTTTAGTATTAGTAACAACTTGAGAGGGGGGCATCTGGGAAATTTGACATAAAGAATTCCCCATAGACTTTTGAAACACCATAATGTCTCACTCTCGCAGAGAAGCAACCCACTCCTACTTTCCCCTGGTGTTATTGAATGTTTACATTCAAGATACGAATAAAATATGATACCGTAGAAAAAATAATTTTATCTATCATGCAGTAGATGTCTAATTAAGTGTTTTCTTTCAGAAGTTGTTTTTATTACTTTTTCAACGTTTCGTTTGGATCTTAATGCCATTTTTGGAATGTTAACCTCTGGTTTTGGGGTATTCCCATGAAATCCAAATCTTTTTTATTTGCTAAGTTTGATGTTTTAAGTTGAAAATTCGGTCAACAGTAACAGTTTTTCAAGGTCATTGCGATGCGTAAAAGATTTAGTGGTAGAGGTTGCTTGCCTCTCATTATAGAGATTTCGCTCTCGTTGAGGCAATAGTTAGAGTAAACAGAATTAACTGACCTTCTAACACCAAAAGGAAACTTTTTAGCTAACGGCCCGATCACTTTTCAAACTTTTCCAAAAAAACACACTTTTTGAGACACCCTAATGGTCACTTTACTATACCTAGACCCCACTTTCATGACTATATCTTTAGGGGTTCAAAAGTTAAAGGGGTTGGGCCAATTCTCGTGGGAAACCCTGTATAATTTGGGAACTTTCGGTGTGTCTTTTCAATCAAATAACTCATTTTTAATATTCCTTCTATGTTAACAACTTAATTAATTTCTAGTGCATTTATGTGTTTGTTCTATGTATAACAACCATTTATTTTTTGTTTATTTTCATATAATTTAGTGAATTTATGTGGTTTTTTTAACCTTTTGTCTATGCTTCATGTACAAGCATCCTTTATTAATAATTTTGTGTATAGTTCCTTCAGCATCCCTCAGTCACTGGGGGGGTACTCTGTGGTGAGTGGGTGAGTCCCCAAAAGGGAGATAAAATCCTCACCACATCCAAAGATCTAAACCAGGGGTTTCCAACTTCTAAGTACTCGCGGGCCGCAATCGAAATCACAAGTCAAGTGGCGGGCCGCAAAGTAATCTGGCTCCTTTTTAACGATGATATTTTTTTTGGGGTGAGAGTCTTGAAACTTTTCCAGCAAAAGAGGGACGAAGGTTGTTTACATATTTTGAATGTATGCACTACATTATACACTAGCGGAAATAAAAATCCCAACACCAAGAAGGAAAGGAGATATAAAAGTCAAATTTATTTCTATGATTGCACATAGTATCAATGATAATTGATTAAAAAATCAGCCTTCCTGGATGTTAGGGGGCCGAGAAAACCAGGGAGGAGTGTTGTCTCCATAGGTGTCCATTACCGCTTTCACACGTCATGGTATTGAGTGACAGGGGCTCTAAATGACTTTTGAGGGATTGGAGGACCATGTTGCCTCCTCAGGTAGTCCAAATTCATATGGTGCACCAGCGGACGTTGCATACCGAGCTAGGGATTTCTCCTCTTTCTCCGGACATGTTTTGTGAGCGTTGCTTCTTCCGAACGGATAGGCCAGGGTAAAAATGCAACATAGGGGGTTAAGAAGAAAGCTTGGACATTGCGTACAACATGTGGTTGTGCATGTTTCTCTTGAAATTTGTCCCCAGGACAGGTCTGAAGGTAAGGGCGGACAACCGGCTAAAAAACCTCAATGACGCAGCTCTGGTTGGAAGAAGTACTGGTGAATCATACTCAGGAGTTGCAGAAAGGGAATCCAATGCATCCCCACTCCGTTACCCTGCATCACCACTCCGTGGAACGATTAGAAAATCATCAGCTGAGTGCGCTCTCTCCATTGTGTCTTCAAACTCATACCCAACCGTCGTGGTGCTCCAAACCGAAGCAGGATTCTCTCATAAACACAATGTCATGAAATTGGGATTTTCATTTCCTTACTTCGTGCACTATTGGAAACAGAAAGGTCCATTTTCAGCTCCTGGTTTGTAGACAAAGATGTAAGAAGCTATGCAGACCAAACGGACAATCCGCAGTACTGCAAACGACATCCATCCCACTGCCGCTTGTCCTCAGTATGATCTACCGGTACTTTGGCCAACCAGAGCTGCTTCATTGAGGTTTTTTAGCCGGTTGTCCGTTCTTACCTTCAGACCTGTCCTGGGGACAAATTTCAAGAGAAAAATGCACAAACACATGCTTTATGCAATGTCCAAGCTTTCTTCTTAACCCCCTATGTTGCATTTTTACCCTGGCCTATCCGTTCGTAAGAAGCAACGCTCACAAAACATGTCCGGAGAAAGAGGAGAAATCACCTAGCTCGGTATGCAACGTCCGCTGGTGCACCATATGAATTTGGACTACCCGAGGAGGCAACATGATCATCCAATCCCTCAAAAGTCATTTAGAGCCCATGTCACTCATACCATGACGTGTGACGGCGGTAATGGACACCTATGGAGACAACACTCCTCCCTGGTTTTCTCGGCCCCCTAATATCCAGGAAGGCTGATTTTTTAAGCAATTCACATTGATACTATGTGCAATCACAGAAATAAATTTGACTTTGATATCTCCTTTCCTTCTTGGTGTTGGGATTTTTATTTCCGCTAGTGTATTTTCCAAAATTCCAGAGGATATATGAATTTTTTTCTCTTATACAACTCGTAGGAATACTGAATATATTTAATATTCTGAATATTACTTAAATGAAAAGGTCTTCCGTAAGAAACTGTAAATTTTCCTTAGATGATTGTTTTACCTAATTTTTTGATACTCCATTCCGTCCCTCCTCATGATAAAGGTTATACAGTCGAATCCGCTTAATGTGATCGCATTTGTCCGATATTAAACTGATAACATTATCCGATTGATAACAATAAGCGATTTCCTATAAAAAAAAGTAGCAAACAGAGGAACTAGATTGTTTGCTTTAGTATAAAGTTTTGTAACTAACTAGTTTTTTAAGTAAAATTGTTTGGGTAAAATATAAGAGTAGTCCAATTAATAATAAAAGAAAAATCGCTTACTTTGTTTCATTCGTGTTAGCGCTATACCTATGCGATTCCACCCATAAATTTGTTTTCTTTGGACTTCCAGTTTTTCAAAATTTTACATGGAAAAATATCAGAAACATAAATAACCACAGAAATTCATCTAAATTCCACTAAACAAGAACGAAAAATCTCTTATCAGAAACATCTGCAAGGCACTGATGATGATATCCAATGACAAGCATGGATTTGCCCCCCCCCTTTAACCGTTTTCTTTCAATGTTTGAGGTCTGAGAGCATAGAATGTTTTATTTTTTTACAATCAAAGCAAAGAAATATAACTACACATAGGTGCAACTGTGAACTTAAACTGAGTTTCAGAATAAAAAAAAGTAAAAAAAAGATTTTTTAAAAAACGCTTTTATTGAAGTGTTCTAAAAGGTCAAAAATAATTAATTCGGTTTGACAAATAATTTATTGGGAAGTAGAAAATAACTTTTTGGTAAGTAAATAATAACTTATTTTCTAATCACTAAAAATAAAAGCGTGGCCGTTAGTAATTTATATATTTCTTTTATTTAATTTTTTTTATTTTTTTTAGTTTGTACAAATTCACCTGAAGGTATGGACCCGTATATGTAATTCAAGTTTAGTAACACTAACATCTATGACGAACAAGGGTTCGAACCCCAGACGTACGGCTTTGCAGTCAGATGCTCTAACCACTAGGCCATTACGTCGGTATTTTAGTATAATTTTACATAGAACAACATCTGTTCAGGATTGGTATATATGACAGTCCTATGTGCACTTTGTGCAACCAGAACTTTGAGATGGACAAAGATCATTTGTTAAGTTGTTCTTCATTGAATGAAGACTGCTTATACAGTAGGGCGTATCACGAAAGACTTTTTTTCGAAATTCCAAAAGGCATACTGAAAAAAAGTTGCCTTAGGGGTCACATATTCACCATGAAAAATTTCAGCCCGAACAAAAAATTTTTAGGTCCCCCGGAATTGGACCAAAGTTTTGGAAATTGCCTCATTTTTCAATAAATTGACCGAAACTTCCAAGATAAAATTTTTATATAAAGTTCATAATTTTTCTAGGATAATCTACTATCCTACCTTATAGTTGGCAGTTGGTTTCATATTTTTACTACTCTTCGTTTAGGAGCAATAATTTTTTTAAACTTTACACAATATCCATGAAGTTGTTTTTCCTGCATTACTAAAGTTACCATAAATCAAGTTCTATCTACCCTAGAAAGTTATAGTTTGTGTCATTTTGATTAGAATTTTATTTTCTAACATACTTTATGCCCTGTACAAATTATTTAGATTTTGACCTAACCTTAAAAACCGTGTATAATTAAAAAATAGTACTAATTTCGTCGATTACAGTAATATTATTAAAACTCCTATGATATGAATTTGTTCAAACAAATCTATATATATATATATAAAAATGAGTGCTTGTCTGTATGTATGTATATCTGTATGTCCTTTATAGTTTTAAACTTTTTGAACCTACATAAACTACACCACGTTGATCTACTCGCTCCCGGGAAGGTTACTGAATAAAAATAATTTAAAATCGAAGCGTCCTAATAACTTTTTTGGTCAATTTTATGCTTAAAAACCCATATTTCATACCTAACTTCATGGCAAACCCACATTGTTGTAAATATAATAAGAGAAGATGTAACTTTAATTGTTGTAGGCATATTATCGATTGTTGTAGATTGAAATTGATTGTTGTAGTTTAGAATCCATTGTTGTAGCATGAACATAAAAATGGATCCTTCATTTAACTATTTCCCTATTTGGACTGGTGAAGCCCATAAGTAACACACCCGAATAATTTTTTTTTAAAATGGACTGGCGAAGCCCAGCTGTAATTCTAGCTATTCTAATTAAATCGAAAGTAATTGATTTATCCTTTTAAAGACTCCTTTTTTGGTAAAGAGTAAAAATTCTAACATCAAATAAAACTAACAAGAAAGCCAATATTACAAATTAGAAGTAAAATAAGATTTATTTTACATATTCACTAAATATTACAGTAGGTATAAAGGAATACATACAATTTTATACATAGTACATACAAACGTTTTTATTCCTTTGTTACTGAAGAATCATCTAAGAAATCCCGTTTAGTTTCGAACTCGGAAAGAAATTTCTTGTCCAATAACCTGGATTTAATCAACAGATCAAAATTTTTGAACCCACAAATACGTAAGGTAAGCTTCAGTGACTTCCTTCACAATATTTTTAACTGCTTGGGTGTGCGAAGGAATTCTATCACTCAATCCATCAACGATTTGCTCGATTTCTTCTTTTTACTTAAGGTATTTAGAAGTGGTGGTTCAGTTACAATCATAGACTCCCAGTTTATGATGTCAACGATATCATCCACCTCGAAATTTACTTGAGGGGGTTTGCGAGCTTCCCGTATTCTTTTATTTGTCATAGATCTAATGTGTTTTTGAGGGTCAAATAACATTTCTTAAAAAAATTTGATATGGGTTCAACCTTAAGACATATCTTTGTATGGTAGATTTAACCACATCATTTAGATCATTGTCTAAGAACCTTATGCTGATTCCCTAAGAAAAAGGGTTTTCAAACCACCTCAAGTAATTCGAGGCGGATGATATCGTAGACATCAGAAACTGGCAGTCTATGTGACTGCAACGTTGAACCTGGATTGAGTGATAGAAGGAGTTCAAAATTCCTTCGCACACCCAAGCAGTTGAAAATATTGTGAAGGAAGTCACTGAGAAGCTTCCCTTCGTATTTGTGGGTTCAAAAATTGTGATGTGTTGATTAAATCCAGGTTATTGGACAGGAAATTCCTTTCCAAGTTCGAAACTAAACGGGATTTCTTAGATGCTTCTTCAGAAACAAAGGAATAAAAATATTTGTATGTACTATGTGTAAAAGTGTATGTATTCCTTTATACCGACTGTAATACTTAGTGATTATGTAAAATTAATCTTTTTTTACTTCTAATTTGTAATATTGGTTTCTTGATAGTTTTATTTGTAGTTAGAATTTTTACTCTTTACCAAAAAAAGAGTCTTAAAAAAGGATAAATCAAATACTTTCCATTTAATTAGAACAGCTAGAATTATTAGTAAATATATGAAAGTTAAATTATTATGTACTGCTATCTGAGTTCATGTGCTTTTTTATGGATAAATTTCTTTGTACAAATTTATATCATAGGAGTTTTAAGAATATTACTGTAAACGACAAAATTAGTACTATTTTTTAATTATACACGGCTTTTAAGGTTAGGTCAAAACCAAAATAATTTGTACAGGGCATAAAGTATGTTAGAAAATAAAATTCTAATCAAAATGACACAAACTATAACTTTCTAGGGTAGATAGAACTTGATTTATGGTAACTTTAGTAATGCAGGAAAAACAACTTCATGGATATTGTGTAAAGTTTAAAAAAATTATTGCTCCTAAACGAAGAGTAGTAAAAATATGAAACCAACTGCCAACTATAAGGTAGGATAGTAGATTATCCTAGAAAAATTATGAACTTTATATAAAAATTTTATCTTGGAAGTTTCGGTCAATTTATTGAAAAATGAGGCAATTTCCAAAACTTTGGTCCAATTCCGGGGGACCTAAACATTTTTTGATCGGGCTGAAATTTTTCATGGTGAATATGTGACCCCTAAGGCAACTTTTTTTCAGTATGCCTTTTGGAATTTCGAAAAAAAGTTTTTCGTGATACGCCCTATTATACAGTCGATATTGGCGAGCTAGGGAGTTGATGCAATTGGCATCCAGTGACTGATTCTCGTTCATGTTTGTCTAGTTCACATTTTGCAAGTATTTATGCTAGATTTGTTCTTGTTTTAAGTTATTGTTCTTGTATTATTCAGTGGTTTCGTTTTTGTTTATGCTCCAATCTCATGCATCCTTGATGCATGGGGGCCAATGATGTAAAGTCAAGTGCTTTTGCAATTAAAAAAAATTTACATAGAACATAGAATAAATAGTGAATAAAGAATTACTAGCGCCCACGCTTTTATTTTTAGTGATTAGAAAATCAGTTATTATTTACTTACCAAAAAGTTATTTTCTACTTCCCAATAAATTATTTGTCAAACCGAATTAATTATTTTTGACCTTTTAGAACACTTCAATAAAAGCGTTTTTTAAAAAATCTTTTTTTTACTTTTTTTTATTTTCTACATTTTAGTCATGGTATTTTTTTAACAAAAACTCACAAGAAAAAATGTATTTATTTCAACCATATACAGGGTGTTTCAAAATTGCGTTGCACGGCTTTTATCCGGAACCAACGCCTCCAAGGGTCACGGAAGTAAGGTCTACCCCTAGGTAAGTGACCCTGGAGAATGCACTGAAATTACTTACAGGGCCCCTAGCGGCGAAATTAAAAATTTAAAAAAATTAATTTAAAAACTAATAGAGATAGAGCAAAAACCTCAATGTAAGTATCGTTGCCAACGTCATGAAGAACTCACTGAAAAAAATTTGATCAAAATATCTTGAATATTCGCGGAGATATTAGCATCTGAAAATAGCACTTTTTCAGGGGTCAAAAAAGAAAAAGTTCGCATATTTGCAAATTTTTCTGTGTTATTTTGTAGTTTTGTGTTTTTTTAGTTAAAAGAACGCAAAATTTAATCAAAAAATCAAAAAAATTTGCAAATATGCGAATTTTTCCTTTTTTGACCCCTGAAAAAGTGCTATTTTCACATGCTAATATCTCGGCGAATATTCAAGATATTTTCATGAATTTTTTTTCAGTGAGTTCATCATGACGTTGGCAACAATACTCTCACTGAGGTTTTTGCTCTATCTCCTTTAGTTTTTAAATTAATTTTTTTAACTTTTTAACTTCGCCGCCAGGGGCGCTATAAGTCATTTCAGTGCATTCTCCAGACTCACTTACCTAGGGGTAGACCTTACTTCTGTGACCCTAGGAGGCGTTGGTTCCGAATAAAAGCCGTGCAACGCAATTTTGAAACACCCTGTATAATCTGATGTTAGAATGGAATTTTAGTTTTCTACAATATGATGGTGAAATATAACATCGGCTCACCCGCCTATAAAATCCGTCCATATCAAAAAGATTCACAAGAAAAAAAAAGCATCCCATTCAGACTTTTCAGTAGTCCATAAATTACAAAAGTAGCGTATTTTTCTGCTCTCGCTATTCCTCGGGATGGGCACCAATTTTCGGTGATTTCTCGCTCTTCTGGCGATTTCTTTCTCGCGGTTATTATCTTAAATCGCTAATTATCTTAATTGTTAATTGGAAGGTAAGAAATCACGTTTTGAAGATAAAATATTGTAGTGATATACCTAATATATTATCTAACAGGTTTTGGGAGCCATTGGCTTCACGGAAGTGTCTCAAATTTGAATTAAAAGGATAACTAAAAACACTCGTTAATTACCTTAATTACGGAGGTTTTGACTAGTTGATTATTGAATATTGCATTGTCATCGAGTTTACATCATGGTGCAAAGTTTTAGAACTTTATATCGTTTGGAAGTGCCTGAAATTTTATGTACAAGATCTTGTAAAAAAAAGTGATTAATCGTCCATAAATATTGTAATGACTGGGCAATTCTCATTTTGACTTTTGAATATGATGAAGTTATGCCTTATACAACATTGTGCACGGTTTAGGGAGAATAGTCCCTTGGGAAAGGTCTCAAAATCTGGTTTTTCTCTTAATTGAAAATACTCGTTAATTAACTTAATCCTTTGGTTGTTTGACTAGAGAATGGTTGGATATTGGAGTGTCATGATGGTTACACCTATGTGCAAAGTTTCGGGGCCCTAACATATCGGGAAGTGCCCGAAAATCGAGTTTTAAAATTCCTCCCGTAAAACGCCGCCAAAAGCAAGTAGAATAAAAGCGTTTAAAAAAGAAATTGACCTTCAAAACGAAACTCGAAAGCGGGCGTTTTTTAGGGGACATGGACAAATTTCGATAACATTAAGCGGCGTGTTGATCCATAGTTGATCACAATAAACGATGTATTTTACATTAAATGAAATAGGAATGATCGGGACCTGTTGATTTCGATAACATTATCCGATTGATAACATTAACCGTGATCACATTAAGCGGACTCGACTGTAAAAGCCTTCATACCTCCTTGCTACCCTCAGGGGGAATTTCAGGTTTTACAAACCATCTCTCGAAACTTTAAACTTTTAATTCTTGCCCCATAGAAAACGATCGAAGCTAGTCCATAATCTAAGAGGTATATGGGGGGGTCGGGGTTCTCCCTCGAAAAAATTTTGAATTTTAGTGTGCTAAAAAGTTTTTTGAAGCTACTTTTTGGAGGGTTTTCAGAGAACTTCGCGGGCCGCACAAAATGACCTGGCGGGCCGCATGCCGCCCGCGGGCCGCCAGTTGGAAACCCCTGATCTAAACCATCTGGGAAATGTAGCAACACCCAGTTGGGAGCCAAATATCTAGGATGCTAGACGCATAATATTTTCGTCCTTAATAAAGTATTTTATAATCCTTAATAAGTGGTGTAATCACTTATATTGACAATCTATCGAATCGCCACACTTTTAACGTCCGCAACCGCAGATACGGACGACGCACTCAGTTTTTTGAAGCCGAACCACAAACCCAATTTTCTCCCAACCCACCCTATGATAAGGTACGTCGAACCGCACTTATTTCAGAGGACCAAATCGTAATAGTGCGGAAAACTTGCCTACCCATAACAGTAACTTTTGTGTGAAATTTTAGCCCGATCAAATAATATCTTCTGTTCTGTTTTTTGGCCTAAAGTTTTGATTTTTTACCAAAAATTTGCTATTTTGTAGTATTTCTTACGGTTGTGTGGCCTTCTGATGCTCAGATTTTTTTCAGGAGGTGTGTTAGGGGTCTAGGGTGATTATTCCATGAACCCCATCCTCATACCTCCCTTTTCCCCAACGGGAGCTGGGGTTTTGAGGGCAAGCGTGCTGCTAGTGATGTTGGCTTTCCCTCCAAACGCCAACCCTAAACCCTCTTCCGTTGCCCGTTTTGTGCATCAGAATATCACGTAATCAAATTTTTTTCATCAAAGTGACCCAGAAACAACCACTGAGTGGTATCTTTCCATCAAGTTCCCTGTATTTATTATTTTTTAATTTTTCACTTACTTTAATTCAAAACTTGCAAACAAGCAATAGACTACAATACTAGAGCTTCCACCAAGGTGTGTGGTGCCACGGGCATAATCGAGAAATATATGGGGATATATTTCCTTATTTAAAAACAGAAAACACTAGAAAATTACTCAAATTATTCATGAATTATAAATATTCTTCTCCGGAATTTTATTTTGGCTTTATACCATAGAGTGGTGATTCTGCTAAGAACGACTCCGTCAGATTATCTCTTAAATAAAGGAAAGAGCTGCCTAAAACGAAATTCGACTGTATAATAGCACTAGTTTAGACGCACTGCATCACCATAGACATCCTTATGGCAATTTTCAGTTTGTAAACGCTTAAATTGTAAAAAAATACTTGTTTGCAAGTTTTGAATAAAAGTAAGTGAAAAAATTAAAAAATAATAATAAATACTGGGAACTTGATGGAAAGATACCACTCAGTGGTTGTTTCTGGGTCCCTTTGATGAAAAAATATTTGATTACGTGATATTCTGATGCACAAAACGGGCAACGGAAGAGGGTTTAGGGTTGGCGTTTGGAGGGAAAGCCAACATTACTAGCAGCACGCTCGCCCTCAAAACCCCAGCTCCCGTTGGGGAAAAGGGAGGTATGAGGATGGGGTTCATGGAACAATCCCCCTAGACCCATAACACAACTCCTGAAAAAAATCTGAGCATCAGAAGGCCACATAACCGTAAGAAATACTACAAAATAGCAAATTTTTGGTAAAAAGTCAAAACTTTAGGCCAAAAACAGAACAGAAGATATTATTTGATCGGGCTAAAATTTCACACACAAGTTACTGTTATGGGTAGGCAAGTTTTCCGCACTATTACGATTTGGTCCTCTGAAATAAGTGCGGTTTGACGTACCTTAACCCTATGACCTACCGCAAATCCCGCGGAAGACGCTTTCGCCTCCAACGGGTTTTCGTTTCCCGTTGCTCGCTTTTCCTACAGTTTCGTTCTGGGTGACTTCACATAAAACAGAATTTTAAAAATCTCATCATTTGAACTAGAAAAAAAATCAAGCCAGTATATTTACAAGTAGCATAAATCATAAAATGAGCCTGGTTCTGGTAAAAAATTAATTAGCAAAGTACTCTTGAATTATAATGTATTTTAAAGTATTTTTTATTATATTTCAACTAGATGACAGCACATAGGCTTAGTCAAAATGGCAGCCATCGCTTGCCCGGAATTAGCGAATTGGATTTCATAACCTACTTTACACAATTAATCGGAACACTCTGGTTATGCAACAGCATTTGAATTTCGAGGAAGCACGAAATTAATATGAGAAGATAATTTTTACATTTCTATCGATGAAATCCAGACACCCCGAAACTAAATCTTTCCGCTTTCGTGACGCTCGGCTACCGCTTATCCCACCGCGCAGGTTTTGAACAGCGATCGCTTTTGAGGCCTCTTATTGGTTCTTTTGAAAAAAACTTTCGCTGCTCGAAAAGCCTCTTTTAAGTACTGCTGTAATGATGAGGGATTTACATCGGTACGGCAAAAGAGTCCAGAGCGATATTGGCGGCAAGCGACAGACTTTCCGACAGATGGCGTTCCAAGGGAAAGGGGCCAAAACGGGTGGTCACTAGAGCCCTGCACGCGTTGCCTCTAGAGCGGCAAATCGGCTTTTTCCAAATCTAACGCGGAACCGATGAGCTACAATACGCGATCCTAGTTCGACGCGGCAATTTGGATCCTACTAGGAAGGAGAGCGGCGCGCTAATGGGAAATCGGCGCGCTAATGGGAGATCAGCGCTCTAATGGGAGATCGGCGCGCCAGAGAGATAGAGAGCAGCAATTTGAAATAAATTCGGTGATGAGCTGAATAAAAAGCTGTAGATTTCAGTGAAAGCGGCAACCAACAGTGAACTTGTTATGCTGCAATATATTCCAGGGAGCGTTTTTTAGGGGGTCTTTATTTAGGGATAAAATGAACGAGAAAGAGCATTGGCGGTATGCATTCGGCAACGGTATACGGCCCCTTAAGATATAAATTCGTTTCTATCAAAAACTATTGGATAAAATCGATTGAAATTTTGGTTTCCTTCATAAAATTACTAAAAGAATCGATTACCATAAAAATATTTCACGTTTAAAAAAAAGATAATTTTTAAAAAATAAATTTTTTAAATCAATCTGGATCGAACTGGGTATTTAAGGTATTTATTTTTTAAATAATAGTTGGGGGTCCCCATTGTAAAAAAAAGTTAGTGGTTTGTTTAATATGAGGACAACCCCCTAAGGACTCGAAAATGTTTTTGTTAAAAGAATACTTTAATTAATGAAAAATGACCCCTCTTTTGTCTTCCTAGCCCAAGTGGTTCGCCCGCAAACCCCACTGTAACGTTTTTTTTTGCGGGAGCTGTACCAGGAAACGTTTCTTAATGAATGGCTGACAGAAAGCACTTTACAAGCTTTTTTAACTTTAAATTAAGTTAATGTACAGTCATGGAAAAAAATCGACTCAGACCCTATATCTCCGGAACGGCTTGTGATATAAAGACAAATAAGGTATCATTTTTCATGGATTTGAAGTATTCTATATACAGAAAATTTTCAAGTTCTTAGGGGGTCGTCTTCATATTAAACGAAGCACCAACTTTCGTTTTTCCTATGGGTGACATCAAAAATCATTCCAGATTCTGAAAGAGCACCCTCTAAAACCCCCAAAACCAGTTTTCATGTCATTTGGTCCTCAAATGAAGCCAGGTGTGGGGGTTGAAGTTCGTCGAATTTACGTTGAAATCTCGTTTTTTACGTTGAATTCTCGATTTTGATCCTTTCAACCATCAACCCCGCAGGATCAAAGTCGAGAATTCAACGTAAAAAACGAGATTTCAACGTAAATTCGGCGAACTTCAACCCCCACTCTTGGCTTCATTTCGGGACCAAATGACATGGAAACTGGTTTTGGGGGTTTTAGAGGGTGCTCTTTCAGAATCTGGAATAATCTTTGATGTCGCCCGTAGGAAAAACGAAAGTTGGTGCTTCGTTTAATATGAAGACGACCCCCTAAGAACTTAAAAAATTATCTGTATATAGAATACTTCAAATCCCCCCCATGAAAAATAATACCTTATTTGCAGCGTTCGAAATTGTACTGGATTGCTGGTCCGGGACAACCAAAAAACGGCTCGGACCAGTGGAATCAGAAAATCACTGGTACGCTGGACCAGTGGTGAAAAAATATCCCACCATCCAGTTTAAGCCTGCAATTTCTCTTTGCTTGGAATCGGAAGAAAGGCAAAAAAATATAAATTTCATTAAATATAAACCAGATTACAACCAGTTTGTCAACTAACAATGTAAAACTAATTCAAAGTTATGTATTAATTTGTGTGCAATATCATTTGTTCAAGAAAAGTTCTTATTTTTTGCCAATTAGTGCAATTGTATCCAATTTGTATGTCAATTAGAGAAATTTTATATTGTATTTGTATGTCAGTGGAAATATTATTTAATCAAAAAAGTTATTTAATTAATAAGATATTTTTAAATAATCGATTATTTGGAGCTATTGCTTATTTCTCATAAATTTATTTTATTACTTATTTTATATAAATCTCATATTTACAGCTGGTAACTTATTATTGCATGCATATGTATTAATTTTTAACATTACTATTTTGGTACTCACATTCAGTGCAATAGTTACTTAATAATAGTAATATTTAAACTGGTCCTTTTTAATTTGTCGGACCAGTAATTTTTGTTGCGGACTAGTAAGATTGGTGAAGCACTGGTCCGCAGGACCAGTGGATTTTTTTCCCAATTTCTAACGCTGCTTATTTGTCTTTATATCACAAGCCGTTCCTGAGATATAGGGTCTGAGTCGATTTTTTTCCAGTATGGTATAAATTTTATGATTTTCCGATTGATGGCCAGGCTAAAAACTGGGTAATTTGACCTATCTAGGAATGAAAAACGGTCAAATATAGAAGCGTTCCGGACTCGAACACTATCTAACTGAAGGACTCTAACACTATTACTGAAGGACTTTTAATTATTTTTTGTTACAGGTCAAGAAGACTACTAGTTATGTTAATTTCCTTTTTACATTTTTTGTATATAAGCTATGCGATCCCAAGCGGGGAGGCTTTTCGCTATTCTTCTACCTACTTGCTATTTTCTCGTTTACGTTAATAAATCAACTTATTTTAAAACTCTAGTATTTATTTAAATCTACGCGACAATATGAATATTTAGATGTGTTTAAGCAATATTATTTGGCAAAAAAAATAGTGTAACGTATTTTTAAAATTTTTCGAAAAATTGAGAAAAATTTCAATGAGGCACGTGTTAATATTTTCTAATCGATTATAGATTTTGCACACTTTCTTAGGGTACCAAAAGGAAAAAAATAGGGGGTGTTCCAAAAGTTTTCCCGACTTTCGATTTTTAAGGGACACCCTACCCCGCATCGGTTCAAAGCGGCAAAGCCGGCTCATCCGATTTGGATTCAACGCGGATACTTCGCGCCAGAGCGGATGATTTGGTTTCAGAGCGGCACTCAGGCTCGGACTGGCCATGCGGGCATTTGGGCAAATGCCTTGTGGGCCGCTAATCATCGAAGGCCGTTTGTGGGCCGACTACAACCAAAATATTTTACAGTGGTATGAATGAAAAAGATCCTGTAAAAATGAATTCGCACTCTGCAGGAATTTCCAACTACCGGCCCACGAACTCTTTTTGTGCGGCCACCAAACCATTAATTTACCAACATTAAATTCATTAATGTGATGGCATAAATTACTGAATTCAAAAACATATTATATATTTTTAAGAACGTATTTTCCTGGTTTCATCTTTAAAAATTCTACGGCATAAAAGGAGCGAACCTTTCCGGATGTCACCCAAAAGGGTCCTAAATGAGTAGAGGAGATTAGTGAAAACGTCACTTCCGGTTTTTGTTTTGTTTGGAAACGTTTATTCGATCCGTGATTGGTTACATACGGATCCGTACTGTCCGTACAGTTCACGGAACCAATCACAGACTGAATTTATGTTTCCAAACAAAACAAAAAACGTCACACTAATCTCGTCTGTTAAAACAGTACTTTTAAGAGTAAAATTTAAAACAAATTTCTGGGGGAGGAACCCCCAGACCCCCCCCTTCTATTTTTAGCAACATTATTCACATTTCTATTAATATTAAGTTCGTCAAGATGGAAATTCTTTCTACCCACTGAATTTACCAACAAAGAATTAAAAGTCTATATTGAGTTTATTACGTATCCAATTAGGGACTTCAAAGGTGGATTTTAGACTATTTCTTAGGGGTCAATTTTCAAAAGAATTTCTTGTAGAGGTACCACGATCCCCCCCCAAAAAATTTTTAGTTCTATGAAGTTATATTATCCATGAAAATTATGCTGTGGGCCGATTCAGACTTAAAAGGCCCGGGTCGAAATTTCTTCCCAGTCCGGCCCTGGCGGCACTGTAGCATCAGAGGGAGTTATTTTTCCAAATCGAAACGCTCTAAATCGCCCAAATTGGGTTGATCCGATGTGAAATCGGAAAGCCGATATAGCCGTGTTAAAAAGCAACGCGTGCAGGGCTCTAGAAGTGGTCACCCCGGACGCTACTGCCGCTGTTATGACACCTGAATCTTTGTTCCCGTTGCTCGTTTTTCCATCAGTACCTTTCTGAGTGACTTCATGTCAAACAGAATATTAAAAATTTCATTTGAAAACAAAAAATTCAAACCTATACATATACAGTAGCCTAAATAATTTATCGAGGCTGATAAAAAAAATTTTCGCTGTTAAGTAGTGATGAATTGTTTCATTTTAACTAGATGGAAACACGTATAATAAATCAAAATAGCAGCCATCTAGTCCGGATTAATGACTAGGATTTCATTGTTTATTTTACTTAATTAATTGGAACACTCTGGTCATGCATCATCCGTTGAATTTCAGGAAGCACGAAATTGATAATACAGTCGAATCCGCTTAATGTGATCACGGTTAATGTTATCAATCGGATAATGTTATCGGAATCGACAGGTTCCGATCATTCCTATTTACTTTAATGTAAAATACATCGTTTAATGTGATCAACTATGGATCATCAATCCGCTTAATATTATCAAAATTTTTACATATCCCCTTTAAAACGCCCGTTTTTGGTTCTAGTTTCATTTTGAAGGTCAATTTTTACAAGTAAAAATCTTCTCCATGAGAACATCTGGTGATTCTTCTTTCTGAAATTCAGTATGGGTAAGAAAAATAAAACATTCCGTATATTATATTGAAAGAAAACGGTTATGGGGGTCCGAATCCATACTTGTGATTGGTTCAAGAAACACCAAGATCCACGCTTTGCAGATGTTTCTGATAAGAGATTTTGATTTTCTCTTGCTTAATGAAATTCAGATTATGGAATAAATAAGTGGTTTTTTGGAGGGGAAGGATATAATGGAGCGGAAAAAAGAGAGACCTTTCTATAAAAATACACAGAAAGCAATTATTTTAATTTTATCAAGTGAACTACTCTTATATTTTCCCCTTAAAATTTTTCCTAGTTCAAAAATAGAGTACTAAATACATTTATTACGATTACATGATTTTGATTTTAAAGCAAACAATCTAGTAACACTGTTTGCTGTTTTTTGATATGAGATCGCTTATTGTTATCGATCGGATAATGTTATCAGTTTAGTCTCGGACAATTGCGATCACATTAAGCGGACTTGACTGTAGATTTAATTTTTACATTTCAACTACACTAGCGGAAATAAAAATCCCAACACCAAGAAGGAAAGGAGATATCAAAGTAAAATTTATTTCTATGATTGCACATAGTATTAATGTGAATTGATTAAAAAATCAGCCTTCCTGGATGTTAGGGGGCCGAGAAAATCGGTGAGGAGTGTTGTCTCCATAGGTGTCCATTACCGCCGTCACACGTCATGGTATTGAGTGACAGGGGATCTAAATGACTTTTGAGGGATTGGAGGACCATGTTGCCTCCTCAGGTAGTCCAAATTCATATGGTGCACCAGCGGACGTTGCATACCGGGCTAGGTGATTTCTCCTTATTGACCGGACTTGTTTTGTGGGTGTTGGTTCTAGAGAACGGGAAAGACGGGGTAAAAATGCAAACTAGGGGGTTAAGAAGAAAGCTTGGACATTGCACACAACATGTGGTTGTGCATGTTTCTCTTGAAATTTGTCCCCAGGACAGGTCTGAAGGTAAGGACGGTCTACCGGCTGCAAAATCTCAATGACGCAGCTCTAGTTGGAAAAAGTACTGGTGAATCATACTCAGGAGTTGCAGAAATGGAATCCAATGCATCCCCACTCCGTTACCCTGCATCACCACTCAGAGGAACTATTAGAAAATCATCCGCTGAGTGCGCTCTCTCCATTGTGTCTTTAAACTCATACCCAACCGTCGTGATACTCCAAACCGAATCAGGATTCTCTCATAAACACAATGTCATGAAATTGGGAACTTCATTTCCTTATTTCGTGCACTATTGGAAACAGAAATGCCCATTTTCAGCCCCTTGTTTATAGACAAAGATGTAAGAAGCTATGCGGACCGAACGGACGATCCGCAGTACTGCAAACGACATCCATTCCACTGCCGCTTGTCCTCAGTATGATCTACCGGTATTTTGGCCAACCAAAGCTGCTTCATTGAGGTTTTTTAGCCGGTTGTTCGTCCTTACCTTCAGACCTGTCCTGGGGACAAATTTCAAGAGAAACATGCACAACCACATGTTGTGTGCAATGTCCAAGCTCTCTTCTTAACCCCCTATGTTGCATTTTTACCCTGGCCTATCCGTTCGTAAGAACCAACACCCACAAAACATGTCCGGAGAAAGAGGAGAAATCCCCTAGCCCGGTATGCAACGTCCGCTGGTGCACCATATGAATTTGGACTACCTGAGGAGGCAACATGGTCCTCTAATCCCTCAAAAGTCATTTAGAGCCCCTGTCACTCAATACCATGACGTGTGACGGCCGTAATGGACACCTATGGAGACAACACTCCTCACCGATTTTCTCGACCCCCTAATATCCAGGAAGGCTGATTTTTTAAGCAATTCACATTGATACTATGTGCAATCATAGAAATAAATTTGACTTTGTTATCTCCTTTCCTTCTTGGTGTTGGGATTTTTATTTCCGCTAGTGTAGATAAATCCAGACACCCTGAAACTATATCTTTCCGTGATCTCCGCCGGCTCCCAAAAATTGACGCTGGGCGATCGCAGTTGTCACGAGGTTGTTTTTTTTCCCAGCGATCGTTTTCGAGGCCGGCCTCCTATTTGTTCTTTTGATTTTCGCCGCTAGTACCACAAACCGCTAATGTCTATTTTGACCTGTAAATTCGCCATGAGCCTTAATCGACGGTTAGTGATTCTGAAACTCACAGTCGTTGTGTTGTGGCGTAGGTGCTCTACTACTCCACCGGACTATTTATGGGAGCAGGGCTGCCCGAGAACGCCGCCAAGTACGCCACCATCGGTGTCGGGGCCGTCATGGTGGTGATGACCCTGGTGTCCATCCCTCTGATGGACCGCAAAGGGCGCAGGTCTCTGCAGCTCTACGGGCTCGGGGGCATGTTCATCTTCAGCATCTTCATCACCATCACCATGCTCGTCAAGGTAAGTCCGTCTTCAACCGTCTTTCGAACCTTTTGAAATCAGCAGTGAAACAGCACTCTTAAAAGTACCTCCTATGTTCCGGCGATAGGTTTGTCAAACAGTATTTCTAAGCGTACTAGTAATACTCCAACACTTACTAGTAAGGTTTACTAGGGTGTCTCAAAAAAAGCCTTTTTTCGAAAAACCTCGCTCCCCAGGGCTTTTCCCATTCCTTTTGGTCCCAAAAGATAGTGTGTGAAGTTTTAGCCCCCTAAGTTAACTCTAGGGTTTGCCTGTAGAGCCCCAAAGTTTGAAAAAAGTGGGAAAAATGACCAATTTTCAGAATTTTTAAAAATTATGTTTAAGATTGATAATGCTAATAAAACTGGTTCAAATGCGTCTATAGGACTTATTTAGATAGAATATATTTATTTATGTGTATTAACTGTACCCTATAGCCCCTATAATTTAAGATTAAACCGTACTACTTCGGGACGTTGCACACGCCAAAGCTTATAATGCACTACCGGTGGACGAAATTAATTAAATCCGAATTTCTTCGAAGGAACTCCCTCAAATGATGCCATTTGAGGCTAAAATGATATTATAAATTATAAAAACCAGTGAAATAACAGTTTTGAGCCCTTCCATTGAGCTTTTAATGTAAAAATGGCAACGCTGGCTGCCTGACAATTTGACGTGTTTTTCAGAGCTCTTCTATTTTGAAATTATTTATCAATATTTGTATTACTTAACATGACTTTAGGTTAAGTTAATTTACAATATGAATTTGTGATAACCTATTCATGAGAACTTTCAACTCATAACCAACCTGACGTAAACAGAAGTAAACGTTCACGAACTTGGTCAAGATGCAGTGCGACATGTGTAGCCAGGATTTGAAATTTCCAGAGGAAGTTCTTAAATGTCATGTGTGCTCACAGCAAAGCCACCCGACTTGCGTTGGAATTAGAGAGGAAAAATTTCGAAAAATGCAACCAGCGCACAAACAATCATGGAAGTGCGGAAAGTGCCGGTATAATCCCATTGATCTGAAACCCAAAGAGTCGAGTCTTCAACCAGACCTATCTGTTCCTCAAGATCAAAATGAGGCAAGTAAGGAATTTCTAACTAGTATTATTGAGGATATAATAAGTGAAAAGTTTGACGACCTTAAGAGATACATCAAAAATGAAATTTCTGATCTAAAGCAATCCATAGAATTCAATTCCGGTTCTATCAAGGAACTCTCAGATAAAAACACCAAACTAGAAAAAGAAATATCAGTTCTAAACAAATCCCTAAAATCAACACTAATTGAAAATCAACAATTGAAATCTCAGATTGAAGATCTTACTCATGAAGTGATCGACCTTCAACAATATTCTAGAGAAGAACTAATATAGAAATAGCTGAAATTCCAGAATCTAGTGAAAACACAGAAGAAATTGTTAAAAAAGTGATTAAAGCATTAGATCTAAACGAAGAAGTAAAGATTTCGGCAGCTCATAGAATTCCGACTAAAAATGTAAACAAACAGAAACCTATCATCGTCCAGTTTCAGACGAAATATGAGCGAGATATGGTCATCAAAGCCGCCAAGTCGAAGAAGCTCTCAGCCCAGGATGTAGAGGTAAATTTCCCCAATACACCAATTTACATCAACGAACATCTCTGTCCTGCACTGAAGAAAATTTATTTTGAGGCACGCCAATTTAAAAAAAAGCACAACTACCGTTTTTGCTGGATTAGGGATGCAAAGATTTTCCTGCGGAAAGAAGATAACTCTCAAGCAATCAGAATAAGAAAAATGTCTGATTTCCCTGATGTGCCACAGTAAGTCCTACTTTCCAGCAGCTACTTCTCAGTGCCAAACTATTGACAATCTAAATAACTTACCTGCTTTTATTTCTAGTTTGAACATTCCCGCAAATTATAATATGTTATCTGTTCTGCATTTTAATATTAGAAGTTTAAGATCTAATTATGATGAATTTTTGGATCAGGTAAATGACTTTCTTCCTGTTCTAGACTGTATAATATTAAGTGAAATTTGGATCTACGAAAATGAAATTCAATTTTATAATATCCCTGGTTTTAAAAGTTTTTCACAGTGCAATGTGTATTTAATATATCAGGTGGTGTTTTAATATTTATTAAAGAAAACCTTAATTTCGTTCCCATATCAATTCCTAGGTTAAATTCAGCTAATATAATTGCTTTGTACAACCCAGATATTAAACTGAACATAATCGGTATTTATCGCTTTCATTCTTTTACGATTGATTTTTTTCTGAGTGAGTTTAGTACGTTATTACCAATGTTTACCAATAACTCAATTATAGGTGGTGACTTAAATATAAATTTATTAGATCATATTACCTGTAACGACTATCTAGACCTATTGTATTCAAATGGCTATGAAAGTATAATTAACATTCCTACTCGAGAAACAGAAAATTCATCCACATGTATTGATCACTTAATTTAAAATTTTCAGGTAAATTTTCTTTTGATTGTTGTAGATGTCTCAGCTCCATAACTGATCACTATCCAATTTTCCTTGCTGTTTCATATTGTTTTCAATTGAAAAGAATCCCTATTTATAATGATGCCCCTGTTTTTGAGGTAATTAATTTTGATAAACTGGATCGAGTTATCAAATCTACTGTATTTGAAAGAGATAATGAAAATTTAGATGTTACCTACAACAATTTTATTAAAAAACTTCAAATATGTGTACAATCTTGCACCAAAAAATTGAGAAAAGGAATCACAAATTAAAAAATAAATGGATATCTTCAGATATTCTAAAAGAAATCAATAAAAAAGAAAAATTGTACAAAATAAAAAAAAGAAATCCTAATGATAAAACAGCTTGCTTTAACTACTCTAAATCACACAGATTAGTAAAAAAACTATTGAAAGAAGCTCGCTCCAACTTTTACAAAAAAGAGTTTGAAAATTGTTCTGGTAATTCAAAAAAGGAATGGAATATTGTAAATAATATATTGGGATGTAAAACGAAAAGCACCAAAAAAACTTTCTCACAGGCGGATGTAAATTCTTTTAATGACTTTTTCTCAAATATTGGATGCAACATTGTGAAACAGAGTGATAAATACCGGGATTTCGTTACTCCGTGTGTTAACTCTATGGCATTTTTAGACGACGTTTCAGAATCTGAAACTCGGGGTATCATTCTAAATCTAAAAAATACCAGCTCATGTGGTTACGATAACATAAATTCTAAAGTTCTTAAAATAGTCAGTAAATATCACTGCAATTTTATCCAATCTCTTTTGAATCAATCAATTAAAGAAGGCAAATTCTTTGAAGCTCTTAAATACTCTACTATCGTGCCTATTTTAAAGAATGGAAATCCCGATGTTTTCACTAATTACCGCCCAATTTCTTTGTTAACTGTGTTTTCAAAGATAGTGGAAGAGGTGGTATCTACAAGAGTAAAAAAGTTTTTGACCAATAGCAATTTCTTTTCTAACAACCAGTTTGGCTTTCGAGATAATTTAAGTACCACAAATGCCTTAGTAGAATTTTCAACCTCTATTACTAATAACCTTAACAACAATTTAAAAACCGCGGCTATTTCTTTGGATATAAGCAAGGCTTTTGATAGTGTCAATTATGAGATTCTTCTTTATAAATTAAATAGTGCTGGTATCCGAGGTAACTGTTTGAGTTGGTTTCGTTCATTCATATTAAACCGGAAACAAAGAGTTAATGTTAACAACATTTTTAGTCCGTTTATTGCCTCAAAGAAAGGTGTACCTCAAGGTTCACGGCTAGGTCCTCTGTTATTTAATATATATATCAACGATTTTTGTAAGCTAAATCTACTGGGTAAAATCTTAACTTTCGCAGATGACACAATTATTTTATATTCTGCTAGATCGTATGACCAACTTGAAAATTTAATTAATCAGGATCTATTAATATAATTTACAATTGGTTCGCAAGTAATGAACTGAAAATAAATGTGAACAAAACTAGTTACATTATATTTTCCTTACAGTCCACTTTTCATCAAGATCTTAAATTATACTTTTGCGATTGTGAAAATAAACATTGTGAAAATCATTTTATCAAATACACTCCAACAATAAAATATTTGGGTATTTTGTTTAATAAAAACTGGAAATTCAAAGATCATATAAATTCAATAGGTAGTAAGTTAAGATACATTTTGTTCAGGTTTTATCACCTAAAAAAATATATTAACTCTGATTTACTTTTGAGAATATATTTTGCTTGGGTTCAATCTCGTATACAATATGGAATTTTGATTTGGGGTGGTGACTTTTATTCAAATATCAAGCCTTTGCTTACTATACAAAAGAAATTTTTAAGTTACTTTCCTCTTAATAATCTTTTAAACGCACGTCAGTTATATGTTCTCAATTGCCTTATTTTTCTGAAGAAATATCCTGGCTATGCCACGATAAACCAAAATTTTTCCTATAACCTTCGAAATCATAACTACTATAATATACCTAATCCTCACAAAGAAATATACAAAAAACACTTCCAATATCTTTCTGTCACTTTTTTAATAAACATCCAAGCGAAATTCAATCTCAAACTAACATTAAATACTTTAAGAAATTGTGCATTGCATATATTTTGAGTCTAAATAGCATTGAGTCCTTATTCTAATTTTGTCAGGTTTAAATATCATCATTTATTCATTTTTTCTCTATAAACATAGAAATTGCCAGCCAAGCCTTTTCGTTTTCCTTTTTTATTTTTTGTTCTTGTATTTACAATTAATTTTTAAGTGTCTAGTGTTAAAGCAAAACAACTTCTTCCACTATAAACCAAATCGATTTTTTATTTTTGATCTTACTTTTAACAAAGATATTATGTGACCCCATGGACGAGCGGTTGCTCCTTTGGGATATGTATGTACTCGATCAACTGCGTTTGTATTTTTTCTTGTTCTGTTCTTTTGTTTGTCCAATAAAATTATTATTATTAAAAAAAAAAAGTGCTTTTCTTCAAAATTTCTCGTTTCCACTTGATGAAACCCAACACTTATACTAAAAAAAGGATTTGCTGAACTTTTTTTTAGATACCAAACATTGGAACCTTCATAGGGGTTTCATTTTTTCAAATAGAATTAAATTTTAAACAATACAGATCGGAAAAGACATGAATATTTCCTATACCTGGACGTGAAAATCGATTTTCTTTTTTCTAAGTTAGGGAAATAGTTTAATACTTGTGAATCAGAGTTGGGCACTCACGCGAATGAAAATTTATTCGTTATTCGTACGAATAATTCAGCTTCGAATAAATCAATTGCGGGTGAAAAGTATTTGCGAATGATTTCATTTGCGAATAAGGTTATCTGTCACCGACGATTGAATTTTTATTCGCAATTGAAAATTCATTCGCAACTAACTTTATTCGTGGATGTCGAATAATTATTCAATTGCGAATAATTTCACCAGACAAATAAATTAATTACAGAAGGTACATATAGGGGTGCAAAAAAATTCTCAGGGTTGGTACGGAAGGGTCCACAACTTTACCGGAGTGGTCCGTAAATTTACGGAAGTGGTTCGTAAGTGACCGGAAGTTGACCGAATTCAACCGGAAGTGGTCTAAATTCAACCGGAAATGGTCAATCTTTAACCGGAAGTGATCCGTCCTAACATGAAATGTTCCACAACTTACCGGAAGTGGCTCGTAAGTTACCGGAAGTGGTTCGTAAGTAACCGGAAGTGGTCCGAAACATACCGGAAGTGGTCCGGAAGTGGTCCGCAACTTACCGGAAGTGGTTCAGAAGGCACCGGAAGTGGTCCGCATTTAACCGGAAGTGGTCCATATTTAACCGGAAGTGGCCCGTATTTAACCGGAAATTGTTCATATTTAACCGGAAGTGGTTTAAAATTAACCGGAAGTGGTCCGTATTCAACCGGAAATGGTCCATCTCTAACCGGAAATGGAACAGGAAATGTTCCGCAACTTACCAGAAGTGGTTCGTAAGTTACCGGAAGTGGTCCGAAACATTCCGGAAGAGGTTCGTAGGTTACCGGAAGTGGTCCGCAACATACTGGAAGTGGTTCGTAAGTTACCGGAAGGGGTCCGAAACATACCGGAAGTGGTTCGTAAGTCACCGGAAGTGGTCCACTCACGAACCACTTAATGTAAGTTGTGGACCACTTCCGGTGACTTATGAACCACTTCCGGTAAGTTTCGGACCACATCCGGTGACTCACGAACCACTTAATGTAAGTTGTGGACCACTTCCGGTGACTTACGAACCACTTCCGGTAAATTACGGACCACTTCCGGTGACTTACGAACCCCTTTCGGTAAGTTGCGGTCAGTTTCCGGTAAGTTGTGGATCATTTCCGGTTAAATACGAGTCATTTCCGGTTAAATACGAGTCATTTCCGGTTAAATACGAGTCATTTCCGTTTAAATACGGATCACTTCCGGTTAAGTTCGGGCAACTTCCGGTTAAATGCGGACCACTAACGGAGACTTACGAACCAATAACGGTGACTTACGAACCACTTCCGGTATGTTGCGGACAACTTCCGGTAAGTCACGAACCACTTCCGGTAAGTTGCGGAGCATTTTCTGTTACTACGGATCACTTCCGGTTAAAGACGGTCCATTTCTGGTTAAATATGGACCACTTCCGGTTAAATTCGGGCAACTTCCGGTTAAATATGAACCATTTCCGTTTAAATACGGGCCATTTCCCTTTTATTACGGATCACCTTCGGTTAAATTCAGTCAACTTCCGGTTAAAAACGGATCACTTCCGGTGACTTAAGAACCACTTCCGGAAAGTTGCGGACCACTTTCGGTGACTTCCGAACCACTTCCGGTATGTTGCGGACAACTTCCGGTAACTTACGAACCACTTCCGGTAAGTCGCGGAGCATTTTCTGTTGCTATGGATCACTTCCGGTTAAAGACGGACCATTTCTGGTTAAATATGGACCACTTCCGGTTAAATTTGGGCAACTTCCGGTTAAATATGAACCATTTCCGGTTAAATACGGGCCATTTCCGTTTGAATACGGATCACTTCCGGTTAAATTCGGGCAACTTCCGGTTAAAAACGGACCACTTTCGGTGACTTATGAACCACTTCCGGCGGCTTACAGACCACTTCCGGTGACTCACGGACCACTTCCGGTAAGTTTCGGACCACTTCGGTAAATTTGAGAAGCGATCCAATAAAGCAGCGGACCACTCCGATGAAGTTGCGAAGCGATCCAGTAATACCTAATTATTTGCCATGGAAGCAATCAGAATAACGATTGATTTAATTGTTATTCGTAGGTTCTCTCACAACTACAGATGAATTACTTGTCAATCGTCTCCTCCGCAATTGACGAATAAATCAATCGTTATTCGTGTGCTCGCTCGCAATTGACGAATGATTCATTCGTTATTCGAAGGTTCATCTAGATCATGGGTGTCTAAACTATGACCGTTTGAGGGCCACATTGCAACGAAAAAAAATTTGCTGGGCCGCACATACAATATTTTTTCAACAAATTGGAATACAAATTTACTCTATGTAGTTTTATTAAAATAAATTAATTTCTTTTTACCATAATTTTAATTAGATATGTATAGGTACATATTTAATTTAAATTTGTAAAAGTTTCATTTAGTTTGGATTCCGTAAAGATAGAAATAATTCATATTAATGAAATGGATAAATTTGCTTTTGATGAACAAGCAAATTGATATGGGGTTCAATAGACTAGGTTGTAATTCTTAATGCATTTTAAAGATGTTTGTTCACAAATAAAGGTATGCCAAAAGCTGAAGACTTTAATAAAGCATGATGGTGAAAATTAGGATATTTATCGCGGGGTAGGTAATCTTTATAAAACTCCAGTAAAGAAACATTCCCAAATTTTTCTTTGAATGTCGCTTTGCAGTTCAATGCATTCTATTTGAAGGTAATTTATTTACTTCTAGAGAAAATGGGGTAAAAATATGTTGAAATGATCTTCATTTTTTCGAAAATTTTGAAATCTACTTTCAAACTCTTGGATTAAATCACAAATTAATGCAGCATATATTTTGTGCAATTCACAGGCTTCTGTGCAGCCAAAGTACTACTGAAATGTGTCATATTTTACTTTTATTTGATTGTGCCAAAATGTCAACTTTCTTTCAAACGCTGTTATTGTCTGGATTCTGGAACATATATTAATAAATTGATTTTTTCCCTTGAAGTCTCAAATTTAAACCATTAAAATGTTCTGTTAAGTCTACTAAAATAGCTAAATCTAAAACCCAATCTTCGTCTTTAAATTCAGTCACAGGGGGTTCCCCTTTTGTTTCCCTAAATATTTTTATTTCAGTTTGAATCGATTTATATGAAAAACATTGCAATCATTTATTTTTTAAAAATAAATATGTGCTAAATATTTTCATAATTTGCGTTTGGGCCACATTTTAAAGGCTTTTGGGCCGCATGCGGCCCGTGGGCCGCACTTTAGACAAGCATGATCTAGATGATTTATTCGTTATTCGTTATCTGTAGTTGCACGAATAAATTTTGCCCAACACTGACGTGGTGAAGAAAGCGATCGTACGATGTTTAAATATCTGTTTAAAAATAGTATATCAGAGTATTTCTATTTTAAAGCATGGTAACGTTTACTACGGCCGTTGCTAGGCTGCCGACGTACTGTTTGGTACTGTATTTCACAATCCCTGCAAGATTTTTATACTTTATTAGCAATGCGCATCCTTGTGGACTTGATTCTTGATGTTTCTATAAAATATTTTAGCGAAATAATTTTATTTTCAATTAATTAATAATTAAAATTTTTTTTAAAAAATTAGATAAAGTTAAACATTTAAAAAAACACAATGAATTTAATTAAATAAGGAATGACTGTTAAACAAGAGAAATTAATTCTTGCAATTTTTAATGGAATAATAAAAATTTAAAATTAAATTTACTGAAAAATAATTACTGGGGTTCGAGCCTACGACCATGTGCACTCTAGACCGACGTGCTACCACAACCCCATTCGAGCTCCGCTAGGTTCCATCCTAAATTCTTTAAAGCCAAGCCTTTAACCCGATCATGCCCACAACGGTTACCCGTCGGCAGCCTAGTCATTCCCGATTACGGCCAATAATACAAAAAATAAAAACAATATATTTAACTTACTTACCCATAATAAATTTGCTGAAGGTTCGTTTCGCCTGAAGACGCTTGCACAAACTTCCATTACTTATTTACAACTATATTTGAGTCTCACCAGAACTAGTGGAGAAATCGTACAATACGCATGCGTGAGGAGAGGAAAATTAAAAAACGGAAACTTCACGATGAAAATTCCGTTTTGTAGTTTACGGAATTAATCCATGAAAAATTCACGGAAAATAATACGTCAAAAGACGTTCTTTTTTTACAGTGTACGTTTTAATCTTAAATTATAGGGGCTATAGGGTACAGTTAATACACATAAATAAATATATTCCACCAAAATAAGTCCTAAATGACACATTTGAACCAGTTTTATCGCAGTATCAATCTTAACCCTACAATGCATGATTTTTTAAATTCACTTGAAAATCATTTATGTGACTTCTATTATGGTGTACATTAGTAAAAAAATACTAAAAAAATTTAATTTAATTTTTTTCTACTTTTTATTGGCAAAAAACTTCTTCCTTGTGAAATTAATTTGTGTCTCTTGTGAAATTAATTGTGAAGTGAAATAAAACCAAATGCTCTAAAAATATAAAAAAACAACTTATCTTTTCAAAACATTTTTTGTTCAAGCTGAAAAAATTTTTATTTTAATTTATATGGTCCTTTTATTTTGGCGTTTTCTGTGTCGACTTTCGTTTCACTAGCTACTAACAAATGTCTCAAAATAGTACCCCTGCTGTGATCTACTGGCGATCTAAAGTGCTAATACAATGAAATGTTATATCTATTGTACTTATTGCATGTTGTTGCCGTTTGGAAATGAAAGTTCGAGTAGGAAATGGGGAAAAATGTCGTGTTGCCAAATGGCATCAGTATGCACTGTAGGGTTAAAATATAATTTTTAAAAATTCTGAAAATTGGTCATTTTTTTCACTTTTTTCAAACTTTGGGGCTCTACAGGCAAACCCTAGAGTTAACTTAGGGGGCTGAAACTTTACACACAATCTTTTGCGACTAAAAGGAATGGGAAAATCCCTGGGGACCGAGGTTTTTCGAAAAAAAGTTTTTTTTGAGACACCCTAAAGCAGGGGTCCCCAACCTTTTTATACCGAAGAGCACATACCAGAATATCGGTCGAATGGCGGGCACCATTTTTTTTCAAGATAAATTTATAGTTGGTGGGCATAGTTAACATGTAACACACGACATGTAATGCACAAAAAATTTAATTTTAAAAACTAATTTAACATATGAATATAATTAGCATTAATATTGTTTTGTAAAATGAATTATTACTAAATTGCTGATTAATTGCTAAATGATTAAAAGTTTGCATACCATTTAATGGGATAATGGAAACCTGAAATATTTTATTATTGCACACAAGCAGCGGGCGCACCATGACCAATCGACGGGCGCCATGGTGCCCGCGGGCATAGGGTTGGGGACCCCTGCCCTAAAGGTTTACCACCAAAAGATCATACCTAAATCGTTAAACTCATGTACCCTTCGGGTTCAGCCGCCCAAAATTTTCCATAGGATTATTTATTAGCAATCACGGGCGGTTTAGGATTGAAAGGCAGAATAGATGAGACCGTGGTTAGTAGGCATTGGTAGCTCTGCTCCGCGTCGTTCCGTAAAAACACGTGCTTTTTGGAGTGATTGTTGATATAAATGACCTCACATCACACGGAGTGGCTGTAACGACGTTCCAAATCCGAAATCCACTCGTTCAAAACTGTTCATAAGGTTGAAATCTAGAGTCACGTGATTTGATTTTTGGCATCATGCGTGACATCATTCATGAGGTGACACCCAGTGGCGTAGCTAGCCTGGGTGTCACGGCGGAAGCTCTCGGTGTCACCCCCTTTTGGAGTTCGGTTACAAAAAATAATAAAATTTGCGACACCAGTCTAGAACTGAGGGTCTCAGGTGGAACCCCATTTTATATATGTGTTCTTATGGCATTTAATTTATGATATAAAATTTCAAAATTGAAGGTTTTAATTTACCATTGCCTTTAATTCCCAAACTTTGCAACAACAAGTTATGATGTAAGTTATTCTTCAGTCCAAACCGTATATAGAAATTTATTTTAGGAAGGGCCCAAAATTATTCCTCCAGCATATCTCATACATATTTAATAGGTTTAATGTAGCTTCTTAATACATTTTAGGCGGAATTTTCGTCATGAAGAAGTTCTGATTATAGGAAAAGCTGTGTATAATAGATTTCGAACTACCAAAGGGGGGTTTGGGGGTTCTCCCCCAGAAAATTTTGGAAAAATGGACTCAAAAATCAAATTATTAACTAGTTTTGAGGCCTTTAGCTTGAATTTCGGACACACATTTTTAGGTGGGATTTGCATTTTAACCTAAGTTCCAAGTACAAAAGAGGGCGTGGGGTCCTCTCCCAGGAAATTTTTGGAAATTTGACCCTAAAAACAGGATTTTAATTCGTTTTTGTAAACAAAGTAGTCCGAATTTCGGTCTCCACCTTTTATACGCCCTTGGTCAACATATTCGGATTATTCAATCCATTGGCGTATGGGGAAATTTCTTTCGAGAGGGGCCTAAAATATTATTCCTAAAGCATTTTTAATAGGCTTAATCTAGCCAAAATTAGCATTTTGCGGAATTTAATATCAAAAATTGCATTTAATAGAGTTCCAAGTAATCAAAGGAGGGGGTCTGGGGGCCTTCCCCTAGAAAATTTTTTGAAATGTGATCTTTAAATATAGTATACAAACTTATGTTTGGATATTTGTGACACTGGGGTGACACCCCTGATAAAATCCTTCTCTTGTGGGAAAAATTTTCAAACGATGACTAGCGAAACCAGAAGATGAAACAGTTGGGGTATTCAGATTTTTCCTGAGGTAAAATGTGGATTTAAAATTTACTCATTTAAGATTTAAATAAATATCTGATGGACTTTTTTCTCTGCCAACCCTTTACCTTGGTTTTTAAAACTATTTAAACTAGAGTTTGAATTTGAATGACACCTCCCAGCTAGCTGAATGGGTGACACCCGGGTTGAAGGGATTATATCCTATAGTTGTTTTCAGTTGAATTTGTTTTGTTGAACTACTTGGACCCCCTAGCCAAAGGGGTGACACCCCTCTCAAAATGGGTTGATAACTCATTTAATAATTATTTATTTATTTTATTTATTAAATTTTTTTTTCGCTCAATAAAAACATTTATGTGTGATCGAGAAAATTTGTATCATCTAAATAATGCTCGATGGGTGACACCCCAGTTCATACCCCTAAAAACTGTTAATTATTTAAATCAATTCTTACACTTATATTTCATACGTTTACATTTAAAAGTACGTGCGAAATTTTTAAGCTTGGGTGGGTGTCACCCTCTTAGGTAGCCAGCCAAATGAGTATTTTACAGGATGATAATTTGTTTTGTTCAAGGAAGGCATATTTACCAACTTAGGGCAAAATTCGAAGACTTCGGTATCACTCTCCCAGATAGTTTGAGGGTGACAACCGATTTGCTTAACCCTAATTTATTTCATTGGTAGAGTGAATTCAAAATTTTTTTCAAGGAAAGCATACAACTTGAAAAAAGTGCGAAGTTCACTAGTTTGGGTGTCACCCCCTTCGGGGTGACACCCGGGGCGGACAGCCCCCCTCGCCCCCCCGTAGCTACGCCACTGGTGACACCATGTCATCAATCCAATTTTGTGGAGTGACCTAATATGAAAATGGAATTAATTTTGAAAAAATATTTACGACCATTATTATTTAACTCGATCATAACTTCTACACTCTACAGTCCTAATAAAAGCCCGAATTTCAAATATATTTCGTATCTGGTCGGGGGAATCCATGGGATGAACTTCCCAGGTGGCCAAACATGGCGGACCTTGGCAAATCAGTGTTGGAAAAAAATGGCCAAAATCTAATCGGAAAAAGTAAACACAAGGATCAAAAATAACTAATTTTATTTTATTATCCCTTGCATCACTAGCATGTTTTAATTCATAAAAAGCTAAATTTTTTTCCCCTGGGAATCGAACCCAGGTCAACTGTTCAAACGGTTCAAAACAACTAATTTTTTATTTTACAGACCACTTGCATCAGGTGTTAAAGATCCTTCATTAATTATGCAGCCTCGACTCTAAAATCCTCTTATACTTTATTAAATCTTTAAAACGTCTAAAACTCTAAATCACATATGGGCACCCTCCGGCCAACCTCCCCATTTGTTCCAGCCCGCGGAAAATTTTAGAAATTATACTCAAAAAATCACTCAGGTTTTCGTCAACAAGAGCGATAGAGGGGACACGTAACTTTTGCCTATGGGAAAATCAAATGAGCTCTAGAAGCTGCATTCATTTTTCATGTATATCCAGTCATGAAAATATTCAATACAGTGAATATGAACTAAAATCCCTATCGTAACAATTTTTAAATATATTTTCTGATTTTAAAAGCGTGGGTAGCTTGTCAAATCAAATCAAGTTCCTGGGCCAATCCCTTTATATTCTCCTACTGATGATGCTCATTTGTTTGATCTTTATCAATGTTTTTTGTTTAATAAATAGCGTGATTATTAAAAATAGTGTTGCAGTACTAACTGTTTTAAACGCAATAAATAGTTTTGCTCAAGTTTAATTAAGAAGGTAGCATAAATTACATGCATATAAAAATGTATCTCTAGAAAAAAATAAAAAAGTAATTAGTGCCTACTATCTTATTATCTGGATTTTAAAATTATTTGAACCCTCGTAAGATTACTCCCCAACACCTGAGCTATAACACTAAGTTCGAATGTGGATGACAATGCTTTTTCTATAACCCCCAGGAGGGCTTAAATGGGTTTTACCTATCTGAGTCAGGCACAGTCCAAACTTATTGTCTTCTTCTATGAAGGGAAACTGGACAGTTATAGGGCGCTTCTTTATTTTAGCTCCAGCACCATGTTGAACTGCAAAAACCTAATGTATGTATAAAGGGTGATCGGAAACTTTGTGGACAAACTTTGAGGGGGGTAGAGGGGACCTAGACAAGCATATTTCGAATAGGAATAGGGGCGCAGATGCACCATTAAAGAGCTAGAATCCCTAATGTAGTGCGAGGGCGTAACAAAAGGCGGTTTTCCTAAGGCCTGTTTTACGAAACAAAAAATAATACATAGAATGAAAAAATTTATTGCATGAGGTACAGCAGTATCCATACTACTTCCACCATAAATTTGAACAAAATTGGACCACTTGTTAAACCGTGGGCCTTTAGAACCATCAACCCCGCAGAATCAAAATCAAGAATTCAACGTAAAAAACGAGATTTCATCGTAAATTCGACGAACTTCAACCCCCACTCCTGGCTTTATATGGAGAACAAACAAAATGGAACTGGACTTTTGGGAAGTTTTGAGGGGTGCTCCTTCAGAATCAATCATAATCATTGAAGCCGTCCGTAGAAAAAAGTTTAGTGCTTCGTTTAATATGAAGACTACCCCCTTAGAACGTGTGTGAAAAATTTTCTGTATATAGAACACTTTAAATTATGAAAATGATAATTGTTTGTATTTATATCACAAGCCGTTCCGTCTGAGTCGGGTCTGAGTCGTTTTTTAACCAGTACTGTACATCCTTGAGGATCAATTGGCATCTTTACTGGAAAAAATTGAACAATATTTCTATTATATTTATCGAATTTACAAGCGCGCTCCTCGAACTTTTTTCCCGCCGACCTTTAGAGAATTTCCCTTCCTTCAAACTCTGTTCGCAAAGGGCACTGAGTACAGAGAGTCTGTCGCCATAGGAGCTAATGGAAATCGAAAAGTTGGATGGATATGGGGCTATTTTGGCGCTGCGATCGCATCTACGTCACGAGAGGCGGGGGAAAAGCCTGATTCGTTGAGAAAAACTTTTGCGTTTTGGACCCTCTGTTAGGATTTTTCTCTGTGGTAAAGGGTACCAAACGTTTTCAGCAATGCAAAATATGCCAATTTTCCACTACTTCGGGACCCAAAGTTATACGGAAAAAGTTATTCAAATACTGTAAAAATTGGTTGTGTTAACTAACAGTCTTTTGTCATCCTAAAATGACAAAAATTAATTATATATTGGGTTGTCCCAAAAGTTCAGTTACTTTTCACAAAGTTTCGTGTTTGAAAAACTGGTAATAGGTGGAGATTTCAAACAAAGATGATTTTGATATATGTGGGTCCATGTGAAATCAACCAAAAATTCTCAATTCTCAACCTGACCCTCTCCGATTTTAACAAAAACTTCAGGAATTGTTCTCTTCTATGATATAAATGTGAAAATGTTTTTTTATTCAATTTTATCAGTAATTTTTTTTATTAAAAATTTTTGAAAAAAGGAAGAAAATGCAATTTTTTGCTCTTTAATGTATTATAACTCCAGTTATATTTGTTTGAGAAAAATCTATTACCCCTCGTTTTAAAGACAATTTTGCAAGCTTTGATTTGATATTAAGTTTGACTATGGCCACGAAATTTACTTTAAATAAAATAAAATTTTTAAGTTTTTTAAATAAAAAAGCTTTTAAAAAACAACGTTGCTATCCTTCAATTTCTTTGAAAATTATACATATACTTAGCAACGCTATAAATTATGATATCTGAAATTTACAGAATGAGACCGCCACGGGATCAGGAGTTATAGCAAAAAGAGTTGTTTTTAATCGCTTTTACTCACCACTTTTTAAGTTAAAGTGGCCAAATACTGGGTTCCGAGCCATGTTTGGTCACTCTAACCTCAACTTGTGGGAAATGAAAATCGGTGTGGGTCAAAATCCCAATACTCAGAATACCGATATATCAGGTTCCCGACGGCCGAAATCCCGACAGTTCAGAATCCCGACTGGGTCAAAATCCCGACAGAGTCAAAATCCCGACAAGGTCAAAATCCCGACTGGGTCAGAATCCCGATAGGTCAAAATCCAGACAGGGTCAGAATCCCGACTGGGTTAGAATCCCGACAGGTCAAAATCCCGGCAGGTTGAAATGTTATTAGTTATTTTCCTTTATTTATGAAGTTATCTATACTCGAGTGCAACTTAAGTTGAGCCTGACGCCATGGCCACGTGGAAGAAAATCTGAGTAAACAGAAAGCTTGCTGGACTTGTGAGTTCTTATTGGCTGGCGAGTTTTATTCAAACATATGTACTACTACGCACTGCGCCACTTAAAAAAATAATAATACTCAACATCTTGCAAATCGGTATGAAAAGACGCTTAAGGTGCCTGCCTACCTAAAAAACGCCGTTTTGGACCCAAAATTCAAAAAAAAAAATTATTATCTTTTTTCAAAAAGCACATCTTAAGCTTTCCAAATCACTTTAAATTTTGTCTTTATCTTTCTTAGAACCAAAGTTACAGAAATTTTACTCACAGCTAAATAGGCATTTTATTAAGGAAAAATAAAAAGAAATTCACGTTTTCCTCAGAATCACATTTTTGCTATTTTCATTCTCCGCAAAACTGCATAACTCAAAATATTATGAATGAATTTCTATAAAACTTGGGCACAGTACTTGACATAATATGATTTAGGAGCCCTATTTTTTATTTTACGAATAGTATAACTTAAAACTTTACTGAATTTTGGTGGTTTTTTTTTCATTTTTCACGTTTGGTTCTGTAACTTTTGATATTAAATAAATTTAGACATAAAAGTAGTAGGCCTCCTAAAATATAACGTCACCTTAGAATCCAAAACTACTACCTCCATTCGGCACACTTCGGGAATCCCGATCCTTGGCGATCAAATCGGTGGAGAAGCTCGTTTTTTTGGTTTGTAAGAGCTGACATGATCGAGTAGAAAAGATCAAAACCAATCAAATTATTTTCTCCAACGATCTAAACGCCAAGAATCGGGATTCCCGAAGTTTGCCGAATGGAGATTGATACTAAGGTGACGATAAGTTCACGAGGATAACAAAGTTTACAAAACAAAAATATCTTCATATGAATTTGAGTTATGATGATTTGCGGAAAGGCGTTTTTTGGGGATTTTTATGCATAAATTCTTCAGTAATATGAAAATTTGAATCAATATTTAATATTTTATGTTATTCATAGTTTTTAGATGCATTTAATTGTATTAACCACAAATTAGGTCAAAATTTTAATTATTAAAAAAAGCCTGTAGGCAGGCACCTTAATACACACGGATTTAAAAAACTAATAATATTTTAAAATTGAATCTCTTAATTTCACTCAAAATTCTGACACCGCACGGGGAACTACTTTCTTTGGTTGCTCTTAGCATATTTCTACAAGCTCAAGTTAAGTTGCAACTGAGTATAGAATTATTACGCCCAGTGGCGTAGCGGTTTAAGTGTCTGCCTGCCTAATCTCGAATCGAATTTGACCTTAGCTTATACGTGAGTTTAAGGTTATTTTTAGCTTTACGCGAAAGTATTTAAAAAAGAGTGCATCAGTTTATACACGCATAAAAGCGATAAATTAGTTTAAGTCAAAGCTCTAATTTTTCGTAATGTGTTCACAAAATTTGGTCACCAATTATAAAATTTAAAAAAAAGAACACATCCCTATTCTATCTCAGAACAAAATTATTATTGAAATAAAACATTGCTGGGTTATTGGACACGTAGCGAGCAGCAGGTTAACTCTCTAACTTTGTACAAAAAATAAACTCTAAAAAATTTTCCTTAAATGTGAGGTTTAGTTCTCAGTAGATAAAAAGGTAAAGTTTTTCTTTAAAAAATTATCCAATAAAATCTCTAAAAATTCGGTATTTCTTCCTATCAGTATTTCTACTCTCTCGGGGTTGATGAGCACTTGAGCAGTCGGAATTGTGACCAGTCGGTATTTTTACCCTGTCGGAATCTTGATCTTGTCAGGATTCTGACCCTGTCGGGATTCTGAACCTGTCAGGATTTTGACCTGTCGGGATTTTGACCTGTCGGGATTCTGACCCTGTCGGGATTTTGACATGTCGAGATTCTGACCCGGTCGGGATTTTGACCTGTCGGGATTCCGACCCTGTCAGGATTTTGACCTGTCGGGATTCTGACCCTGTCGGGATATCAATATTGTTTTTTAAAAGCTTTTTTATTTAAAAAATCATGAAAGTAAGTTGTTTTCATGGACATAGTCATTTGCAATAATTTTGCAAGCTTTAATTTGATATCAAATTAAAGCTTGCAAAATTATATTTAACCCTACAGTACATACTGTAGCCATTTGGCTACACGACATTTTCCCCCATTTAATACTTGTACTTCCATTTCCAAACGGCATCACCATGCAATAAGTACAATAAATATAACATTTCATTGTATTAGCACTTTAGACTGCCAGTAGATGCCAGCAGGGGTACTATTTTGAGACATTTGTTAGTAGCTAGTGAGACGAAAGTCAAGATACAGAAAACGCCAAAATAAAAGGACCATATAAATTAAAATAAAAAAAATTCAGCTTGAAAAAAAAGTTGTTTTTTTATATTTTTAGATCATTTGGTTTTATTTCACTTCACAATTAATTTCACAAAGGACACAAATTGATTTCACAAGGACAAAGTTTTTTGTCAATTATAAGTAGAAAAAATTAAATTAATTCTTTTTTAGTATTTTTTACTAATTTACACCATAATAGAAGTCAAACAAATGATTTTCAAGTGAATTTAAAAAAAAACATGCTTTGTAGGGTTAAAACGAGGGGTGATAGATTTTTCTCGAACAAATATAATTGGAGTAGTACAGTTGAGGAAAAAAACGACTCAGTTGCGATTTCTGGCGAACCACTTGGGTTAGGAAGACAAATGAAGTGTCATTTTTCATTGTTTAAAGTATTCTTTTACTAAAAAAATTTTCGAGTCCTTTGGGGGTCGTCTTCATATTAAACGAAACATAACTTAAACGAAAAATAACACTAACTTTTTTTTCCAATGGGGACCCCCAATTATTATTAGTTTTTCTGAAAGGCCATCCCCCCAAACCCTTAAATACCAAGTTTCATCCAGATTGATTGAAAAAAAATTATTTTTCAAAAATAAACTTAAATTTTTTTTTAAATCGTTAAATTTTTTTATGGTAATCGATTCTTTTAGTAATTTTATGTAGGAAACCAAAATTTCAATCGATTTTATCTAATAGTTTTTGATAAAACGAACTATAGAAAGAGCATTTGCGGTATGCATTCGGCAACGGTATACGGCCCCTTAAGATATTAGTTCGTTTTTATCAAAAACTATTGGATAAAATCGATTGAAATTTTGATTTCCTACATAAATTACTAAAAGAATCGATTACCATAAAAAAATTTCACGATTTAAGAATTTTTTTTAAGTTTATTTTTGAAAAATAAAATTTTTTTTAATCAATCTGGATGAAACTTGGTATTTAAGGGTTTGGGGGATAGCCTTTCAGAAAAACTAATAATAATTGGGGGTCCCCATTGGAAAAAAAAAGTTAGTGTTTCGTTTAATATGAAGACGACCCCCTAAGGACTCGAAAATTTTTTGTCTAAAGAATACTTTAAACAATGAAAAATGACACCTCATTCGTCTTTCTAACCCAAGTGGTTCGCCAGAAATCGCAACTGAGTCATTTTTTTCCCCAACTGTACATTAAAGTGCTAAAAATTGCATTTTCTCCCTTTTTTCAAAAATTTTTAATAAAAAAATTTACTGATAAAATGGAATAATAAAAATATTTTCTCATTTATATCATAGACGGGAACTATTCCTGAAAGTTTCAAAAAAAATCTACCCATGTATATTTATTAACATAATGTGTTATTTTGGTAATTCTCGTGATATTTTTTCTTTTCAAAATGGCAAACGCTGATTTTAGAAAAAATATTTCGGCCACTTTAAAAACTGGGAAGAATGCATGTGATTCATGGCTAATAGAAATTTGCTGTATTTTGCTGTACCAAAATTTCAATCGATTTTATCTAATAGTTTTTGATAAAACGAACAAAGATCATTTGCGATATGCATTCGGCAACGGTATACGGCCCCTTAAGATATTAATTCCTTTTATCAAAAACTATAAGATAAAATCGATTGAAATTTTGGTTTCCTTCATAAAATTACTACCAGAATCGATTACCATAAAAAAATTTCACGATTTAAAAAAAAAAATTTTTAAAAGTTTATCTTAAAAAAATAATTTTTTTAATCAATCTGGATAAAACTGGTTATTTAAGGGTTTGGGGGGAGGGCCTTTCAGAAAAACTAATAATAATTGGGGGTCCCCATTGGAAAAAAGTTAGTGTTTCGTTTAATATGAAGACGACCCCCTAAGGACTCGCGAAAATGTTTTTGGAAAAATAATACTACTTTAATTAATGAAAAACGACCCCTATTTTGTCTTTCTAACCCAAGTGGTTCGCCAGAAATCTTAACTCAGTCGTTTTTTCCCCCAACTGTCACGTTTTACGTTGAATTCTCGATTTTGATCCTGCGGGGTTGATGGTTGTAAGGATCAAAATCAATTCAACGTAAAAAACGAGATTTCAACGTAAACTCGACGAACTTCAACCCCCACTCCTGGCTTCATTTGGGGACCAAATGACGACCCCCTAAAAATTTTGCTGCACATAGAATACTTTAAATCCATGAAAAATTATACCTTATTTGTCTTTATATCACATCCGTTCCGGAGATATAGGGTCTGAGTCGATTTTTATTCTAGTATTGTACATTCATTTGATTTCGTACTTTTTTTTCGTAAAATGAATATTTGTTTAGAAAATAGACGAGAAACCTAACAAAAGAGCAAAAATTTGAAATTTTTTGCATTTTTTGATGTCAAGATGACTTTAAAAATTAAAATAAACTTGAAATTCGGAGTTAGCGATGCTAGGAAATATAAATTCGTTCATTAAAACACTCCCATAATTTAATATATAAATTTATTATAAGTGGTCTTGAATACAAATAATGACTTTTCTGAACATGTGATTATCAGTTGATAATGTATGGCTAGATCAAATAAGTTTGTTTTGCTAAACATTTTGTTTAACCACGGCTAAACTTGATCGCGACCGTAGGTTATACGGCTTATCCACTATCCAAAAGATCAAAAGAGCCGACGGCGCTGGAAGTTTCCCGTTTTTACCGCTTGAGGGGGTACCGCGCGTAATCGCTCGTTGGGGTTGGTTGGTTGGTTTGCTTCGGCTCTTCAAAATACGCAGCACACAGAAAAATCCTAACACAGGTTCCAAAACGATATTTTCAAATTCTGGAAGGGTTGGAGGGCGTTACGAGGAACTATGATTGACAGAGAGATGGTCGTGGCTAGTTCACAGGGTCGGTAATAAGGTTTTTAAGGTTTTAAATTTTTGTTTTTACGTTCTAAGAACACTTTTAGTCATTTACCTAAGTCATAAAAATACAAATTTATGATTTTTCATGATTGTGATTCATTATCGTGATCATGAAATTTATGATTTTTTTATTCTTCACCATACTACCAACCCTGTGAACTAGCCACGACCATCCAGGTCCCAGAGGGTCAGGCAGTTATGTTGATTATTACTGTTTAATATCCAAATTACTGTTAAAAATTTTGGCATCGCATTTTAAAATTGATGTCTTAAAATTCATTTTAGTCTGCAGTTGTTTTCTAAATAACGATCTGTCTCGCCTAGATTTTTCAACATTAAAGTGACAATGGTGAATTGTTGTGTACCTTATTGTACCTCGAATCGTAAAAAGAAATATCGTGTGGAAGGGGGTGATTATGTATCTTTCCATGAGTTTCCCTGCGACTTGAATAATAATAACTAACACATTTTATTCAGCTTATTTGATGAAACTTTAAAAAAAACATTGTCATTATTATTGTTATTATAGACTGAGATTTGTGTAAGAATGATATCTATCAGTAATGTTCCACTGTAATCATTATTGAAACTAAATTTAATATTTTACCAATTTAATTTTTTAAATTGCTATCTAAATTAAATATAATAATAAAATAGTATTAATTGCAAGGGCTGTCATCTCCGCCCATGGCCAACTCGTCGCGGACTCGACATCATCATCAAAATATTAATGACTTTAGGATAATTCTGTTATATTTTGAGTTCAAAAAACTTTTACTTTCTTAATTGAATAAAAATGTTATCTTTAAAATAAAAATAATAAATAGTAAAGCGGCCCACAGACCAGCAGGTCACATTCAACCAGGTTCACGATTCGTGGAAAAGTAATCAACCCGGTTGATGACCAAGTTGCTCGTCCGTGGCTCCTTTTAAGCATATCTTTGAATCGTATGAAATCAACCAGCCAATAATTATTTTCCAGTCAAAAGAAATGCCATGAATGACAGACAGATGGCGATAACATCGTATCCCAGTTTCAGGAACCTACCTTTTCGCGTAATTGCGCAAGCCGTATATAAACACAGTTAAATCCAGTTTAGCCGTGGTTTAACCATTCTCAATCGTAACACACTATTCTTATGTTATCAAAACACGGGACTGTTAACATTCCATACCCTGTCTCCCTATCAGATCGTTTTCCTCTCTTGATCCCCAGATTTCCAACTACTACTTTAATAACTTAAGTCCTTCAAAAGAAATTTATGATGTTATGTTTTAAAAAAGATAAACAATCTTATTTTTTGAAAAGAAAAAATTAATTTCTGTTTTGTATTTTTTACGTTCCTCTACATGAAACATAGCATCTAAAAGAACGCTATGTCATTTAAAAATACTATATACGCAATTCTTAAAAATTACAATTTGATTTTCTAACTCTTTAAATGATATTCCATTTTTTTCAACCATAAGTATACTAATTTAGGTATATTACTCAGGAAAAAGTATTTCGGGTTTTCAATGAAATTTATTTTAACTTATAAAAGTTATTATCTTGGTAGAAATTACCCTGCGACAAAGAGGGCAGTTACATAATTCATTCACACATTCTTTACATGCAACAAAATGACCAAATACACATTTCTCGATCCATGCAAATCTTACATAAAAATGAATTTTCCTTTTGAAATTAACCTAGCTGATTTATTTGATTTAAGGTATCCGACTGGTATAAAATCCTCGGTTTTTTTTTTCAAAAAATGTGAAAAACATTTTATGATCTATTCTTGAAGCCAGTTTAATAAGGTTTCCAAAAATGTCTTACTTTTTATTCTATCTAAATTAGAAAAAGAGTTGCACCAATTTTTTAGAATCCAAAAAGCTATCTCATACTGTGGCCGGAAATATCTTTACACGCGTTTTGTGAGGAATGGTATTTTTGAGCAGTATAGGGTTCACGGTAAGCGTGATTTCTCCTTTACTATTTTAAGTATAATTACAAAACTTTCTGAGTTTGTTGTTCATATTATGAATGTTTTGCTCTATTATCTAAAGCCAGTTCCTAAATAAAACTTTTTTTCAAGTGGTTTTGCATAAAAAATCGGATTTTTTTGTAAATTTCCATAGAAGGTGGCTTTGAACATTTGTATCTCTGAAACTTCTGTTAATATTAGAATTTCTGTAGTTCACAACACAGATGTATATGTTACCGTTAAAGTATATAATGCAGTTATTTCATAGAATACCTAGTTATTCCATGAAATAACTGATCGTGTCCGTTAAAGTATGTAATATGTTATTAATTTGACACTTTAACTAGTTATTCTATGAAATAACTAGGTATTCTATAAATTAACTAATGATAGACAGTTAAAGTGTAAAATAAACAATTTATCTAAAATGAAAATAAACTAATGATATAGACAATTAAAATGAAAAAGAAGGAATTCATCTAATTTAAGCAGCTTATAAATGATATTTATGGAAACGTACCATAAAATCATTTTTTACAACAAGGATTAATAAAATTACACTTGGAATTACAATTAATTCCCTGTGGCCTGGAATAGTTCATAAATACAGTAGGGGGTGGAAGGTAAATGTATTAGTCGTGCGAGATATATGATATAGATTATTTTGCTTCTACCCCTTTATCCCGACACCCCAAAATCCCGACAGGGTCAAAATCCCGACACCCCAAAATCCTTACAGGGTCGAAATCCCGACAGGTCAAAATCCTGACAATCAATTGCCCGGCATGTAAGTTGCCAGATAATTGATCTCTAATTTTAAATAAGGGCATTCTATTTAAGTTTCATGTTGCTTGACCACACGTCAAGGTTGCTCTTTTTGGCTAAAAATCAGTGTAAAATAATGGATAAGTTGCTAATTGATATTTTGTATTTCCTATATTTATAGCATGTATTTTTGGTTCGGGCTGACCATTGGTCAATCCAGTTAGCCTTTTGGTACTTTGATAAGCCTTTTGATAAGTAGTATGTAATTGATGACTTTCAGATCAAAAAGCTCACAAGTGTGTGTGTGTAAGATAGCGCACGAGAAATACGTTATCGAATCGCGTAAAACAAGTTAGGGGAGCCTTCCATTCCAGGCCTCACACTTGTGAGCTTTTTGATCTGAAAGTCATTCCAGGATATTACTCACGTAAATTAAGTTTGGGAACCTTCCATTCCAGGTCTCACAAAAAACAAGTTTGGGGAGCCTTCCATTCCAGGCCTCTGAGGCGGCTCAAACCCGCTGGATCGTTAGTCCCTTAAGGGGACTTCACCCTATTCCAACAAAGAAAAGTCTTTGATGGAATAAAGTCCTATGCTAAAACACATCGCCTTGGGTGATATTCACAGATGCAATCACAGTAAAAAATATTGTCACGAGGATCCGGTTCAGATGAGTGATACTAAAGTTAAAATCTTGTGTGAATAAACGTCAACTTGATCGAGAGTTAGGATGAACTTTTTTTTTTCACATCACCATCTAGTTTTTTGTAAATGTATTGTAGCGCGACTTTTCTACCCTTTTTTGTCGTTGAATTTTAACGTTACAAAATCATCATATCCCCTTACTTAGTGAGTAGTTGAAAAATCGATTTAATTAAACACCTGTCGCTGATCCTCCACGTGACAATATTTTAAAAATATACAGTTAGTACAAGACTAGTAATTTTCTTGTAAATCGGATTAAAGTTCTATAAACAGTTTTCATATATCATAGACAGTAACTCATTTTTTTGTTAGTTTTTTTTTTCATATATCATAGACAGTAACTCATTTTTTTGTTAGTTTTTTTTTTCATATATCATAGACAGTAACACATATTTTTTTGTTAGATTTTTTTTCATATATCATAGACAGTAACACATATTTTTTTTTGTTAGATTTTTTTTTTCATATATCATAGACAGTACAACATATTTTTTTCCATATATTATAGACAGGAGCACATATTTTTTTGTTAGATTTTTCTTCATGAAATTGATGACTTCCAGATCATAATATAAAAATTAGGGAAGCCTTCCATTCCAGGCCTCACAATTGCGTTAGATTTTTATATATCATATACTGCAACACATATTTTTGTTAGATTTTTTTCATATATCATAGACAGTAACACAGATTTTTTTGTTAAATTTTTTATATATCCTTCATATCAACAGTTTTTACCTTTATCATAAACGATACCACACAAACATAAAAACGGATATACGAAAAAAAAAACCGTTCAATACTAAAACCGTTCTATAAAATATAATCAAATTAATTACATGTGTAAAGCTATGATTTTTTTTTATCGTTTTTTGTCTGAACGGGTTTTGCACTAAACAGTTTTTTCGCGTCACCATTTAAACTTGTTGCATCTATGAATATCACGACTAAATAAAAAATATACAAATTTAAAAATAAGGCGATTTGAAAAAATGTGTGACTAGTTAAATTTGTCTTTAGTTTTTGTCCCCCTATTCAATTTCCTCGGAGCTGTTATCTTTCGATATACGAAAATGACCGAACGGTATGCCATTAATACCATCATTGAATAGATACTTTTTGTCATAAAAAGGTGTTAAACTCAATTTGTTTTGAGTTACGGTTTTGATGTCATGATTTTTAGCTTTTATACTTTGTTGCATATGTCTTAAAAAAAGTCTTTTATCCAATACTTCCTTGTAAAGATCAGAACTAAAATTTTCAACGCATGCCTTTGTAATTCCTTTGGCTGTTTTCTTTAACCCGTTATTATATACTAGTGAATACATTTTGCACTTCAGCCCGATAAATTCTTTAATCGGTTCTGTGGTTTCATTTTTTAGCGCGCCTAAACGACTAGAGTTTTTTGTGCTAAATAAGTAATGGGATTTTGGAAAATTACTAAAATCTACAATGCCATTAAAAACTGTTTTGAGGTCTTCATAAACATTAGGGGCATTAATTTGCATGTACAAACTATCTGTGTCTGTATATAACAAAGAACAATTTTCTTTATAGAATTTTTTAAAATAATTATAATACATTTTGAACATGTGTAACTTCGAAAGCTCAAGGATAGTGAAACCTACGTATATGGGTTTATTAAGATGTAGGGTTTTTTGTTTCATTTTAAATAGAGCAAAGTCTTCGTTTACAATTTCAAAATATTCCAATAAGGGGTTTGATAGTTTTTTTTTACATTTTTCTTCATTGAAAGTTCCTTCAACACGAATTCTGTTTCTAGGGTTTTGCAAAGTTTTTCCGAAAAAAGAATTATTCATAAGTTTGAATAAATCTTTTTCGAATTTATGTTCAGTATTACGTCTTTTATCATTGTTAAAATGAATATAAGACCTAAGCCATGGTTCTTGTTTAAATGCAAGTATTCTATGAATTTTATTCAAAATCAATCCATTTTGCAGATAAAATTTTAAATTTTGATAATGTATCACATAGTTTTTTTTTTCATAAAAATTTGGAGTCAATTTCTTGTTTTGATTCTTAAATGTAAGACCATTCTCTTTTAATAGTTTTTTTTGATAGTTTGACAACATGTCGTAGGATATAACCATGTGATCAGGAGCTAGAGGATAATCATGAATGTCATGAAGTTCAGGCGGGTAAGACATATCTACTTCCAGAATGTAACCAATATCTGAAGTAGAACGCGTTTTGAAAACATCAAAATTTAAAACTTCCGAATCAGTTAACCATTTAAAACCTCCTATGGGTAATCTTTGGGACATACTATAACCATACAAGTTGTTGGCATCAAGTGCCAATATGTATGATTCTTTTTCCTTCGCGTTATATGTTTCTGGAATGAATTTATTATTTGCACGAGCATATCTCTTTCCAACAAAACATATCCCCCCTCTAATACTGTTTTCAATCCAAATGTATTGATTAATGTCTGTAAACAGCTCAAGCTGAATTTGACTATATTTTAAACCGGAATTCCATGTTAAATCTGCAGCTGTTATGAAATGACAGGGGTCCAGTTTATAATAATCCATACATTTTCGTCTAAAAGAAGTGAATACTTCTGCTAATAAAACAGTGTCGAGTTCTTGATATAACTTTAAATAATCAGAAAAATATTTACATTTAAATGTTTTAAAAATTAATAAAGCAAATTCATAATCTTCATTACTTATTGGTTCATTTTTTAATTTGTTAAAAAATTTATCTTTTGGTGGAAGACACCGTTCATTTAAAATTTCTTCGTTCGAAAAGTATGAATAGGGAAATATACCTTTTCTCTTTAACAAAAAACTATTTTTTTCATTTGAGTAAAATGATTTAAAAATTTTGAAGTCATGATTTGAATTATTGAGGTTTTCCACAAGAGTAGCTAAAGATGTGTTTAAAAATTGCATACTATCTATAAATTTTATTTCGTCGATTTGAAAGGTGGTAAATTTTTGGGTATTAAGCGGAATGATGTTAATTTTTTTCCCAAATTCTTCAGTTAAGTGTTTTAATATTAGATGGGAATCGTATCCTCTGAGGTTGTGAAATACAACTGGTATAAAATATCGAATTCTGTAATTTAAATTACAATAATTATGTGCAAATCCACGAAACAAACCAGTGAAATGACAATGATCTCTAACTATTTTGTCTGATTTTATAAAAACTTTGTCACATATGTGGCATTTGGAATTCTTTGAAAGATTTGAAGTTATTAATGGGATAGTTAAGTGCATCTTTTTTAGCAAAACTTTGCAAAGTTCCTTTAAAACTGTTAGAAAGTGTGTTACTGCATTTTCTCCACAATAATATTTTTTGAAAACGATACGATCTTTAAAATCGAGACAAACTATGCTATAGCTGTATGGTACATGTTCTTCAACGGGTGTGGTAAAGCTTTTAGAGGTGTTTGGGTAACAGGTAGACATCTGCTTTATCATGCATTCAAAATCACTGTACACCACATAGGGGTGATAAGACATTTTATCAACTCTATCGAATTTTATTATATTTTTATTTGTTTTTGGCATAACGATTTTTTGTGGTGCATTTTTCAAACAAAGTTCTTCGTGGACGAATAATGTTTGTTTTCTTTGAAATCCTGTCAAACAGTTAAAACAAAACTTATTAATTCCTCTCTTAGTTTTCAGAAGACTATTAAACTGTCTTATAACGAAATAATGATTTTTGAACATTAACAAATTTACTTGTTTACCAGATCTTTTACTCACGTAGTAAGGGAATATTTCATCTTTGTAACCGTAAACATTAATTTTAAGATTATTTCTTTTCTCAAATTTTTCAATTTGATCGATTTTGACTGGAAATTTTAAAAACTTGTAATCAAATTTAGAAAAGTATTTATCATAGTTTTTTGATCTGTTTGAATTATTAAATGAGGGATAAAGTGCGGCTATGACAGAATACAGAAAACAAAGATTATTTGAACATTTTATGTTAAGTAAAGCTCGTTTCCGTTTCAAATGAAGTGGTAAATTAATGTTTCCACAACCTCCCCAGAGTCCTCGGTAATTTCCGATGTGTACGTCTAAGAAAAGAATTTTTTTAATGGACCATCCGCTTCCATTTAAAACAAAATTTTCAACATCCGTTTTAATTTTTGAAAATGCCCTATCAATAGCTTCATAAATTTGATAGGAACTTAAAACACGTTCTGCACGAGAACAGAAATAAAATGATTGAGTAACTTCTTCTCCTTCAATCCATTTTGAAAAAAAAATTTTAATACAAATTATTATTTTTAGCCTTAATGATACTGAATTGTTGATTAAGTTATATATATGTAATCTTGCATTTCGGTGTAATGATTCTATATCAAACCCCCCATTAATATCCACTCTTTCACTTCTAATATATCCTCTAAATGCGGATCTTATTGTTTCAAAAATCATTTTGACAAATTTAACTAGTCACTTATCCGTATGATTATTTACATCCTATCATATACATTGCATGATTATTTATCCTGATTATTTACATAATCACTAAGGGCATCAACAGCTTTTTTCAAAACAGAGAGCTGGTCTAAATTTAGATTAAACCTATTCCTAACATCTCCATCAACCGTTTTCGTGAATGCTATGTAATTCGACTTACGGTATTCCTTAATCTCAACAGATATACCTTTCCCGAGGAAAATAGAATAATTCTCTATGTTTGTGGAAGTGGAAGTGGACGGTGGACACAAGTTTAAATCAAATCTTCTCTCCTTCTTTTTTACTTCATCTACCTTTAGCGGTGCAAAATCTTCATCTTCACTATCTGGACTACATGTTCTCTTTTTACTTCGCTTATCTAAAATTAACTAATTGTTAACTTTAGTTAACAGTTTTTTTTTTTTTAAATAAGTAATTTGTATTACCTTTTGTTGCCATTCTGGAGCTTTGATGATGGGATTCTGAGGAGATGATCCAACGGTGAGTTTGATGGTTTTGAAAAAATTTTTCTTGAGTTTATATACTCGTAGCTCAACCTTCGTTTCAAGGATTTGCATAAAAATTTGCATGCTTTAAATCGTCCTTGTTGTGGAAATAGATCTGACCTTAATCTTTTGTCCTTACTCGGATTGATGTGTTATTATCTTTATGTGAATATTCTTGAATGTTATTACAAAGAAACAATGAGTGAAACGAATTTAGCATAAACATAGTTTATTAATATCATGGAGTTACATTAGACAGAATATATATTTTACAAAATGTGAAGGGTTTCTACAATTTCTTCTGGTGACAATATTTTAAAATAACCAAACTGCAATTGATATCCTGGACAATCAGGTACATCTGCATCTGTTTCTCTCGCTATTAAGATACAGTCCATCAGTCGAGGAAACAAAGTTTTACTTGGAGCAAACACTTGAAACCTTTCGTGTGAATCACGTCGATGTAGTTGACAGTATCCAAATAACTCTTCACAGGACTCTTTATGAATGAATTGAAGAATTTCACTGTTACTCAAGATTTTAAAGTAGACAACTTTTTTGGTGTCGTCAAGATGTTGCCGTTGCACACCATTCTGCACACACTCAACGATGTTGTTGAACAGAGTAGGATGAATGTACAAATAATCATCTGCTGAACAGCAGTTGCAAAGAATGTAACCAAATCTTTCCATGGTTTGACTTTATATGATCTGGTTGCTCGTTTTTTGATCCTTATATATGATTTTGGTTTGAGGATTGGCAATATTGATTATATATTGGACGAGGAATATGTATCATCTTGAAATACCGTTGGATGAAATTTTGCACTATTCGTTCGTTTTGACATGTGCTTGATGATTTCAATCGATTAATAGGTAACCCTCGACATACATGCCATAGAAAATAAAGACAGAATAATCCACAGGAAGAAGTAAAAGCATGTTGTAACATGTTATCGTTCCATTCCAAACTTGTTGAGTTTCTCTTTATAAATTTCCTAATTTCATTTGTAGGAGCTGTTCCATATGAACAGAAAAAGATACAATGTCCATAACTATTAAAATAAATGGCTTGCCAGTGTTTTCCTTTGCAATGGGAAGGATCAGTGTTTACTATGTAAGAACTGTAATGATTTCGTTTTGAAGGGAGCATATCGCTTGGAAATATCCCCCCAAAAGTAGTTTTGATCTTATGATCACTGCTTGCAAGTCTCATCAATATTGAGGTATCCATGGTTTTAATAATCAGTGAAGATGTTTCTGCTTTTATCAATTTCTATTAGAGCTTGCATTTCCATATATGCTATTAAAGTAACCGTTTCACTAAGATCGACATCAAACTTTAAATGAATTGATATATCACCACTTCTTGTGACATTTGCATAAGGATCACTAGCAGAAAAGTCTTGGGTAAGATCAAATACATAAAAGCATAAATTGTTTTTATATTCATTAAATGTTATGTTCGTATTGTGTTTTCCGAGATCCGTAAACAAGCTCAAATAATTTCGAGCATAAATATCTTTTTCATAGTTCGGTGTGTAAGCAGCGGCGGGGATCTGCACCCCATTCTCCGACAAAGAGATATAACTCAAGTTGTAATTTTTGAAATTGAAGGGATTCTTTTTGAAATCACCGTTAAATGCAGAATTAGAAACCATGGTCAAAATCATTCTACTAGGAAGAGCACCATTGACGGCATTTGGAATCGTAACGCTTCTTAGTCCTGAGCTAAGTGTGAAAGTTTTCATTTCAATTCTTGTAAATGGCATTTGAACGAGAGATTGTTCCATAGCCTTTTCATGACCGATCAGTATTGAACTTGAAACTTCACATCGTCTCACGAAAAGGCTTATATTTTCAATACTAAGGCGGAAAGTTCCATTATTTGCTAACAGTGTAAACGCATCTTTGGCTTTTTCTAACTTAATACGTATGGACACACCATTTATTAATAACTTTGATTGACTTCCTAAATCCAAATGAAGTGCACCGTACATATCGAAGAGCTCGCCTTTTTTAGTACGATTCCACCTTTGTTTCAGTCCTTCGTTTTCCCCTGTATTTGCTACTTCCAAATCTTCATATTTCCCAACAGTATCTTTGTGAAACATTGCGGCTGTTAACAAATTCTTTTGAGAGGATTCTGGGTGAAACAAGGTGCTCTGAATAAAAGCTTTGTAGGCGTAATTGTTTTCTGAAGAAATTTGTCTATCATTCAAGGAGACGTGGCATTCAGAGAACATGGTATTTAAGAGATAATTGCAGGGTCCACATTTATCAGCATCAATGAAGGGTGTACCATCAGCTTTTAAAATCTTTGCTTGAACATTGAGGAAAACATGAGAGAGATCAAAATAGGAGTCGCCTAATCCAGATATCAGAAACTCGATTGTGTTGCTGTCCGAAATGGCTGCTACAGGGTGAATTTCTATGAACGTTGAACGGTCGATTGCTAGTTGTATTTTCGATGTTTCAAACAGGTCTAATTCACTCTTAGTGCAGTAACAGTTTTCCATTTTTCAGAGGTTTGAAAACACGTCTTTCGAGCACCCTTTTCGACGTTTCATCTGATTTTTCTTACTTTGTTTCTTCCTTTTAATACCACCACCACCTCTTAGTTTCCGAAATAAATCGTGTTTGATCTCTCTCCCAGTTTCTCCTATGCGATTACGAGAAGCCTCTCTGAAAGATTTACCTTCTGAAACATCACGCATGATATTTTCTCCTGCTGTTAGCAAATGTTTACCTAGATATTTGCTGGCTTTAACCAGAAGCGGCTGCGCAAATCGACGCAAATTGCTAAAAATTCCATATCCTCTTTGTATGGGGTAATTCGATGAAAAATATGAGCCATTGCCTGACTGTTGATTACAATAGTAAGCAATGCATTCCTTAGGATCTAACACTCGTGCGTGTTTATGCATGATGAAAGGCATGTATGAAGAAAACAATATTTGCTAGACGCTTTATAAGGATTTTTTCCTAAAGGACAGAACCAAGCTTGTTTTACCAGATATAAATTTTATAGGTGTTCCGCTGCTTGTTCGTAGTTCGATCTCGATGACATCAATGTGTTGCTTTTTTACGCGAAAGTAAAGAGGGACAGGGAAATGTTTCACTATTTGGTCTTCCCGTTCGTTCGCAATAGGTATAATCTTTAAAATTGAAGCTGATGAGTCACCAACAAGAGATGAAGACACAATATCGCTGTACACATATATCTCCGTTATACCTGCTGTTAATTCTAAATTGTACTCAGAAACATAAACTCCTTCTGTGAAAGAATTTTGCACAAATCCGAGTATGTCGACTAGTTTTTCTCCAAATGCTACTTTAATGTTTTTGAGTACTTTCAGTTCGACTTTGGAATTAGGTAACTCTCTTAACTGAATGTGTTTGAATTCATTAAAAAAATCTTTTGCTTGGCGATACATTCCACTAGGAATTTTTAAATTGTATGTTCTCTGTACAAATCGAAATGATGGAAATACTTCGTTGATAATGATTTTGAACGTTTCACCTTCAACATCGTCTAGTGGTTTTGAGTAATTAAACACAATTTCGTTACCATTGTCAGAAACAATATGGGAAGGAGTATTTATACTTAGAGAGGTCATCAGTTTAGAACAGGAATCACGTTCGAATAGGAGATTTACATGCTCTTTTAATTTTATAGTCACATAATTCCCAAGTTGTTTAAACTCTACTAGATTGCTTCCTACTGCGTTCGAAATTTTTGTATTGATCTGTTCCACTAGATTGTTGTTTGCCATGTTGTCTAGTAGTATATCATGTGTGCGTCTTGGAATAGCTTTATTAGCTTTGAGAGTTATGTATTGATTTTTAAATTTCTCCAAATTTGGAGCTTGGTAGCTCACAGTATGTACATAATTTTTTCCAGAAGCAGAACTAAAATCATCAACACTTGGATCAACCTTAAACAATCGCAAAAATTGATCTGCGTGCTTTGTGCTAGTGTGCAAATCCCATCCATCTTTTATATGTATACGTAATTTTGATCCGTTCTCTCTAAGAGTGAGCGTGAGAGGAGGGTTTTTACCTAAAGATTTTTGAATGTTTGCATTTACCCCCTCCACAAAGTCACCATGGTCTTTACTATAAAGAGGTATTTCATATTCAGGTAGAGTAGTCATTATTTCTTCTTTTACTAGCTCTTCAACAGAATAATCATCATTGTATCCAGGATGAATAGTGAAAAACCGACCAGGTATGTTTGCTTCCGCCAAGCAACATTCCCATGTCCCGTTCAATGTGATTGGATAGGCTAATTTTGTTCGATACCGATCTGGAGTGTTGTCTGGAAAGTAATTCATACTAGCGTTCGATGGTAAAATTATATGGAAATCTTCTATGTTTTGATCCATTCTGCCTTGATCCACGAGTTGAAGGAATCGTCAAATCCTGACCACTTTACAAGAAGCTTTCGAGATGCTCCTTTGCCTTTGGTGCGAATAATTTTCTCGATTGACCAATAGTCATTAGGAGATTTTTCGATCTTTTGTAATTCTTCGACGTAAAAACGACCATCAATCTCTTTACCATTTAAATCTTGCAGAACATAAGTATGTGGGCTTGTAGGATATCTTTTATAGATTTTGAAAGCTTCTTCAGTCCACCCAGGTAGGTATCCCTTTCTAAACGTTCTACGAGCTTTCGATATTCTCACAACATCACCTACACCAAAACGAAATTTTGATTGTGAACTGTAATTGTAGAGTCTCTTATATATGGTAGGCTCGTCATCGGTTGTTACCTCGACTGGCTTAAATCCATGACTACTGTGTACGGATTGGTTGTATGATTCAACTAGTGATTGTAAAATATCGTGATACTTATATGAGTTGCGATAGGTGAAAACTCTATGCATGCGTGAGCGTAGAGTTCGATGCATTCTTTCCAAAATAGCACATTTGGCTTCACTTTTGGTTGAATAATGATGAATGCCGTGTTTTTTTAACATGTTACGAAAATCTCTATTGTAGAACTCACTCCCTTTGTCTGTTTGTAAATTCAAAGGTTTCGTTTTTCTAAAGATCTTCTGAAAAGCTTTCACAATGGTAATGGATTTTTTATTTTTGATAGGAATGGCTCTAAAAAATCGAGACATTACATCAATGATAGTAAGAATATAACGGTACCCTTTGTTATACCTTGATAATTTTTGAACATCTACTAAATCACTCTGCCACAATTCATTCACTCCATAAGATATGGTTTTTCGTCTCTGAAATCTGTAACGAACTGGTTTGTGTAAGGTATACACGTCTTGTTTTGAAAGCCAGTTTTGGACATAATTTCTGTTAATACCACTTGCTTTTGATAATCGCTTGACACCACCAAATGATCCTGGTTCTTGGGGGTTGAAGTAGAGTTTCCTTAGTCGCTCCATCTTATCCATGGTGAATTTTTCTTCTCTTCAGAAGAGGATGAGCCTGATTTGTAGATTACTGGCGAAGATAATGGACTTGCTTCCGACAATAGTGGATTCATTTCTGAAATCGACAGCTGCTCTCGAAGCCTTTTATTCCCTATCCACTGATGTGGAATGTTGGCATCATAAATAGCTTTGAAAAACTCATTAAAACCTTTCGGAGGAGGTTCAACTTTTTTAGTATCTCTCATAAGGTAGTTAAAAAGGTCTATAGCATTGCTTCGATACGTTGGCTTTCCTTTTACTTCTAATTCGCCTTTTTCATTAAATGTACAATTTATGTTCTTTAATTTCTCCAAGATCGGTGAAACATATCTCTTCAGTGTTTTCGGAACGGCATATCCCAAGTATTTCGTCAGCACGCTATCACTTGGTACATCTTCGGGAGGTGGCGTAGTTTCGGTTATTGGTATTGTTGACAAATTATCCAGCAATTCGGGAGGTATTTCAAATTGTTTCTTAGGTGGTGAAGGTTGCATTGCTTTTTGGTACTTTGTTATTAATTGAGAGAGCAATTTACCTCTCATATCATCAGGTATTTCATTTTGTCGAAGTAAACTAAAAATGTTGTCTTCCAACCGAATTTCCGGTTTGTTTAGCTGGTAATATTCAGACACCAGCTCTGGTGGTACCAATGCCATTTTCTTTGCCATTTCTATATTCTTTTTCCAATGGCTTTACCAGCGATTCCTCCCAACAGACTTAATACGGCAGGAAGAATTAGAGGTAAAAATCCGCCTGTTTGTTTCGTAAATAATTTGCGTTTCCTGTTAATAGGTATTTTTCTGTCTGCCAATTGACGAATTACTCTTTTGTAATTTGCAAGTTTTTTTACTTTAGCACAGGGTATATTCCCTGACAAAAAATTCTGACAAATCTCACACAAAGATTTGATTTGCTCACTCGAAGCTGTTCTTAAAATAGCTTTTCGCTGTTCTGGAGTTGCATTGGATAGTAAATGTAGCAGATGTACATTCCGTCTGACTCTATTCATTTTTCAAAGGCAAGAAGACCCAATTTATGATACCATGCTCTGGAAATATGGATTGTCGAAGGCGTTGCTCCTTGGTACTTCTTGGGTGAACATCAACGAGCAAGTATGTGAAAGGATCTGTAGTTGCTCTTTTATAAGCATCTAAAAAATATTTTCCTTTCCCTGGAAACGCTTGCCTAGCGAAACAGATGACTTGTGAGAGATCACGTCTATTGCGGAACATAATAAGGTAGTGCGTGTTCAAGCTAATATCACGCATAACTTTAACACGAGGAAACAGATTTTGAGTGATCAAAATAATACTAAAATTCTTGTGGTGTGAACCAACCGTAAACATGGAAGCAACATCACTAGTCAAATCGTTCATCATGTCATCAATCACGATTAAGTCATATGTCTCGTTCTTTTCTGGCAATCCGCATACAAAAGTTATATTTCTCTCTTCAGAAAACCACGGTTGCCACACCGAATAACACCACATGATTTTATTCATATTGTTTTCATATACCTTTTCTGCAATCATTTTTCTCACGAGTTGTGTTTTACCACTCTGTGATGGACCAGTCACCATACAGGTTGAGGGATGTCTTAGTTTTAGCATATTTGACATAGCCAAGGAATTCTAGTTCGATATACTGTATACCGTATTTGCTTTTGAACTAAGAGATTCCCTTTGAAAAATAAAGTATATAAATTGAACACGAAATTATCCTTTTTAACATGCAAGAGAAAATATTTGCTTTAACTCATGTGAACACCTTCCATCCAATATACATTCTGATCAAATGTCTTAGTTCACTTTACATACTGACTTTTATGTGTTTGTGTACAATATGAATATGTAATGGTAGCGACACATCGCATGAGTCATTGTTCAGAGATCATTTTTTGCACAAGTTCTGTTTTCCACTTTGCGACGGATCTGTAATCATACAGGTAGAAGGATGTTTTAATTTTACCATTTTCACCCAGTTTAACATATTTCGCAAATGTTTTGAAATTCTGGTCTTGTTAATTGCACTCCTATTATTTCAGGTTTTGGAGTTTGTGATTCATTCGACCAAAAGTACCTTATATCATACACCATTTCGTCATTCTTTTTACAAACATGAAGAAATATTTTTCGTCCAATATGTTTTGATATTGTACAAGGTGTATTAGTTATGTTTATTTTCTTTCCTTCCTCTTTTTCTTCACAAACATTAACAAAGATTATAAACAACAAAATTTCGATTGTTATAACAACAGATGATAAAATATATATTTTTTTCATCTTAAATTTCAACTCATCTCTTCAACGACATCGTCTAAAATAATTATAATTGAAAGATCGGTTATACTTATAGTTATTTCTAAATTCTTTAAATTTTGTTTTTGAAACCTGGAATCGAACCCCCGGATTTAAAAAAGATTCGATAGTCTAGTAATTGTCCATGGCTTTTGCTACTAGACTATCGGATCTTTAACATTTTTCATCTGAAAAGAAAGCGTATCTGAAATTAAATCATTATAATTGTTCACTGCTACCTACAGTCCGATTGTTTCATTCAAAGTAGGTCAAGCTCGTGAGTTGAGTTGAATTGGTTACATAAATCTTCCGGTTTGTGTGCTTGATCTCAAGGATCCGCTTATAAACCTTCGTCAAGAAAGACAGACACAACAGAATTTTTACTGACACAAAGAAGGAAAATACACCCAGGGCGAGGTCAGAATCGAACTGACGTGATGTGCAGTGAGGTCAAGACCATACTTCTCGCTTCGTTGATCAACCTTCATTACGAAGGTGTTTCCATCTAGGTTACTAAATAAGTATTATTCTACCTAGTTGTTAAGTCGTGGAATGATAACGATATAGCCGCCTCAGACGCCTGGAATGGAAGGCTCCCCAAACTTGATTTTACGCGAGTAATATTTCGATTTTCTCGTGCGCGATCTTACACGGACTTTCAGATCAAAAAGCTCACAAGTGTGAGACCTGGAATGGAAGGTTCCCAAACTTAATTTACGTGAGTAATATCCTGGAATGACTTTCAGATCAAAAAGCTCACAAGTGTGAGGCCTGGAATGGAAGGCTCCCCTAACTTGTTTTACGCGATTCGATAACGTATTTCTCGTGCGCTATCTTACACACACACACTTGTGAGCTTTTTGATCTGAAAGTCATCAATTACATACTACTGGTACTGCTATTCTTTGGCAGTGAAGTAGGTCATGTGGGGGCTCAAACCAGATGCCTTGAGACGAGTATCATTTTGGTCTTGACCACTGGTCAATATATCTTAACCAGTGGTCAATTCAGTTTTTATCGCTGTTTTCAGCTTTTCCAACCTTCTTTTTCTGTCTCGCTGTTATTTTTTAGGGGGGGTCCCTGTCCTTGTGTTACTCCCATTTAACCATTGGTAACTTCTGACTTTTTCGACTTAATTACTATTATTTATCTGGGAGCCTCTCTAACGGCATAATTAGCTGGTCAATAGTCATAGGAAAATTTTTCGCTTAAACACAAATTAAAAATTTGGTGTCCTATTATATTGTCAGTTTTGGTTAAAATATAAAGTCAAAAAATTCAACAGTTACCAATGGTCCAATGGGAATAACACAAGGTCAGGGACCCCCCCCCCCTAAAAAACAGCGAGACAGAAAGAGAAGGTAAGAAAAGCTGATAACAGCGAGAAAAACTGGATTGACCACTGGTCAAGATATATTGATTAGTGGTCAAGACCAAAATGTTACTCGTCTCAAGGCATTTGGTTTGAGCCCCCACATGACCTACTTCACTGCCAAAGCATAGCAGTACCAAAAAGTTAACTGGATTGACCAATGGTCAGCCCGAACCAACAAGACATGCTGTATAAATATAGGAAATACAAAATATCAATTAGCAACTTCATCATTATTTTACACTGATTTTTAGCCAAAAAGAGCAATCTTGACCTGTGGTCGAGCAACATAAAACTTAAATAGAATGCCCTTATTTAAAATTAGAGACCAATATGAGTTATCTGGCAACTTACATGCCGGGCAATTGATTGTCAGGATTTTGACCTGTCGGGCAAGTGGCTTTTTGGGATTTCGACCTGTCGGGAAAGTGGCTTGACGGGATTTCGTTCCTGTCGGGATTTTGGGGTGTTGGGATTTCGACCCTGTCGGGATTTTGGGTTGTCGGGATTTCGACCTTGTCGGGATTTCGACCAGTCGGGAAAGTGGCTTGACGGGTTGACGGGATTTCGATCCTGTCGGGATTTTGGGATGTCGGGATTTCGACCCTTTCGGGATTTTGGGGTGTCGGGATTTCGACCTAGTCGGGATTTCGGCTCTGTCGGGATTACGGCTGTCGGGCAAGTGGCTTGTTGGGATTCTGGCTTTCGGGATTCTGACAGGATTCCGATTATTTTACACTTTAACGGGCTGCAGATCGTTATTCTATGAAATAACTAGTTAAACCATGAAATACAAGAGAGTTTTACACTTTAACGGACACGATCAGTTATTCCATGGAATAACTAGGTATTCTATGAAATAACGGATTTCATACTTTAACGGTAACATATATAAACTTCAGTTTCTGCCAAACAACATGTTTGTATCTTATTTGGAACTTTTATAAACGTGTTTGGCGTAACGTGAAAATTTGCCTTTATTTTCGTACAAATGTCTCAATATTTTGAAAAATTATTTTTAAAAAATTTTGCTTTTTAGTTTTTTTGTAGTTTTGAAACATATCCTATTACAAAATAACCTTTTAAAATTTATTTAATGAATATTTTTAAAAAATGTCTCCTAGACCAGCGGATACCTTAATTTTCACAAATAGAAAAATTTTTTGGAACTCAAAGGCAAGGATGAATTTTTAAAGGCATTAGCAATGAGGAAGTTGCATAATTTTTTTTTATTTTTTTAATCGATTCCTCTTGCAAAAATAAGAAACTACCCAAAATTTGAGGCCGATCGAGAAATTTTTTGATTGTCAAAAAAATTAACAAAAATCCCCTTTTTAAAAGCGCGCGAAAACGCCAAGAGTTTGGATGTGACGTCATCTTATACTAAATATTGTTGTAAAGCAATGGAGTTGATGGTATTATTGTTGACGTCATCTTATAGTTTAAACAATAAACGTTTTCAGTCACGTGTTTTTTTCTCGACTTTTAAATTAAAATATTTAATTACCTGTACATTTTTTTGAAAAACTGACTAGATATTTCATTTTACCATACAAAAAACCATACGGAACACTTGTTTGTTTTTGAATATCTGACACATGCAACTTCCTTATTATGAATATTCCTCATTATTAAAAATAAAAATGTTAGACAGTTACCAGCTGTAATTAAAGATCGAAATTCTCCCGCAAAACGTAGCAGGAAAAATCCACAAAATGGTTATCGTCAGGCCCGTATTTAGGGTTTTTGCCGCCTTGTGCATAACGATTTATTGCCGCCCCCTATTTCATTTTCTGTTACAAGTACATGCCCCCTCCCATTTGACTCTCTTTTAATCCCCTTTGACTGTAAAAATGTAACTTACCTTTCTCAGAAATGGTGAAATTATCATGTTTTCCCTCTCATAATGAATTATTTTGGGGGTCTGGGGGTACCCCCCAGAAAATTTTTGAAAATATGCCTCCAGAAAACTGGGAATTCACTCATTTTTGACCCTTCATGTGAAAACTTGGTGGTAATTTTTTTTTTTTCAAAACTGTATAGTGTGTAGCATTTTGAATTGGTATAATCTGCCGCCCCCCAAAACTTTGCCTTGTTGCTCGTGCGGCCCTGGTTATCGTTTAAATAAAGATAATTTCAAAGTTAACACTATGTGTTTCACTATAAATTAATTATATATTACTTTTGTGCAAAATAAAAAATATTTTTCTAGTTTTTAGACCCTCGTTCGATTCCCAGGGGGGGGGAGCTTCAGCTTTTAATTTTTTAATATCAAAAAATATTGTTGCCAGTGGTCCGTATCTAATTGATAAGCTGCATCGTATCCTTATAATAATATTTTTACATAAAACAATTAAATACCATTTAATCAAATAAAATTAAAATTTATCTGTGAAAATATTACCGAATTGTTTTGAAATTTAAAACTCCAGACTCTATAGCAGCTCTACGATATAGCCATAGAGTTAGTCCTAATATAGAGACAGCTTAAACATCTGCTCCGCTGTTCTAAGCGTGACCGGTCTCCCGGTTTCGCTCTGCCACTCACACTTGACTTTTTGAACCAACTTGGCCACTAAATCCCTCTTTTGGCGTTTTCGGTTCTTCGCGTGGCTTCACTCGTAAAGAAACTACGTCAAAAACGCCCGCCAAGCTCATACCGCCAAGCGCCAAGCTTTGCCAACTTCCAGTTCCTACCTCGACCATTAAATCAGCAATTTTCTTCCTTAAATACTTGTTTAAACGAATTGGAAATTACTCGTATCGAATCAGGAGGGTTTATATTATATAGTGTGAAGCTTTTTTTAAAGAAATTCCCCTCGCAACATTATAAAAATACAGTTTAAAATTGTTTTTTCCGAATCCGCGGAATTTAAAAAAATTACAGGTAAAAAACTAATTGAAGTAGAGAAATTTTTTCTTCACTGAACGATTCGTCATTGCTTTTTCTCGAGTTTCAAATTGTTGGTTTCTTTTTTCATCATTTTTCTGGGAAGAAGAGCAGTTTTTATACCTGAAATTCCTCCTGCCTACGGGAGCTCCCATGTTAAAAATTTACTTCCGCCACTCACACAGGTCCGACTCATTTCGACATGCAGGGTTGCCTTACCGAGAAGAGTAAGCTGTCTCTATATTTGTACTAACTCTATGGATATAGCTGATTACTGAGTTGTTTTGGGTGCTGCCAATATTTAGTGTTAGAAGGAGAGTCTACCGCACAGAATGAACTATCCTGCCAAGCACAATTTTGGCGAGATTTTTCTTAAAATAAATATCAGTGAAACTGCCTGAATGTGCACTTTCGCTTATACTCTATTCATTTAGAATTGGCGCTTGAGAAATAGTGCTTTCCCCCACGCAATAAGCGTAACCATAGTTACGCTCTTCGAGCAGCCAACAGTAAGCCTTCTTCGCCACTTTGACGAGGATAGTTGCTATGGTTACCGATCAGTGGCAGGGGAAGGAAATATTTTCAAGCGCCAGTTAAAAATGAACAGAGTATAGGACGAGAGTACTGTAATGTCACTTGTCGTCAATCTCGTTTTGGAGGGAACCCACATGTGGAAGGAAAAGGAGTGTTACCAGACAATAAAATATTTTGAGTTATTCAAACAGCTCATCCATGTGATCTTCTTTTTCAGTTCCTTTATTACTGGATTGCATACCTCAGTGTTGTCAGCACATTATTTTTTGTTGTTTTTTACGCAATTGGCCCTGGTGAGTAAGAATGAATTTTGTATAATTTCTGTATATAAAATAAAATTTTATCTATATAAACCAAATTATAAAACCATTACAACACCAGATACAAGAGAAAAAAGAGATAGAAGAATAAGAGAAAAATAAAAGAAATGTCCATCACACAAACACCACGTCTTTAGGGTTCCCGGATGCGTATAGCCATACTGCACTTTGATAGAACCTAAAAAGAAAAAAATATTTTCTTCTGTCGTAAAAGAGAATGACTGACATCTGGTTATCCCTACCAAAACGCTCAAAAAAATAACAGGGGCTTTATTAAAGTGCAGTATGGTAATACGCGTCCCAGATGGAAGCATGATGGACGGGTCGTTTTCTGTGGACCGGGCGGGAAGCTTATTATGCAAAAATCCCAACCAGCCACGGAACCCAAACGACCCATAACAGAATAAAATCCAAAAAACAGAAAACATTAATCAAATATACACTGTAAAAAAAACTGTAGAAAAACAGAAATTTCAATAACAGTGACTTTATGTTTACAGAGATATTCTGTCATGTAACATTCCCACCGCACTTCTATTTATTTTATGTAAAATAACAGCTTTTACCTAGTTTTTTTATCTGTACTTAAACAGAAACTTACTGCATTGAAAACCAATACAGCTATTGGCAACGGTATACTGAATCTTCTTTGGTTCAGTGGATAGCGTGCGTGCTTAGCATGCGGTAGGTCGCGGGTTCTATTCCCGGATATCAATTAATTAAAATAAAAAAAACTCTACTAAAATAAGTGCATGCGCACAAGCAGAAAATTACTGAGAGGCAACAGAAAATCTGAAACAGAAATGACAGAAAGTTCCTTTTTACAGCATTTACCTGTAGGTTACAGCTTTTTTCTGTTTACAGGATTTTTCAACCTACAGATTTTTTCTGGCAACTTTTGCTGCCAGAAATTTTCTGTTTTTTTGCAGGATTATTTTTTACAGTGTAGAGATGTGGGTTTTCTGGAAAATTTTGAAACGGAAAATTTTCCAAGCCACAAAATAATAAATCATTGTTAAATTAAACTTCCGATCACTGGAGGCAAAAAATTAACAAAACTGGAGTATTTTCATTAATTCTGGATGCTGTTCATTTGAGATTCATCCAAAAATAAGACACTGTCAAAAAAATAATTAATAAAATATTGAAATCATTATTTAAAATTTTTAAATCATATTTAATATAATACGTACTAAAATAACTATACTAGGTTGTTTTAAAAGTCCAATTCATGACTTTTATTTGGAACCAACGTGTCCTAGGGTCACGGAAGTAAGGTCTACCTCTACACTGTAAAAAATAATCCTGCAAAAAAACAGAAAATTTCTGGCAGCAAAAGTTGCCAGAAAAAATCTGTAGGTTGAAAAATCCTGTAAACAGAAAAAAGCTGTAACCTACAGGTAAATGCTGTAAAAAGGAACTTTCTGTCATTTCTGTTTCAGATTTTGTTTCAGATTTTCTGTTGCCTCTCAGTAATTTTCTGCTTGTGCGCATGCACTTATTTTAGTAGAGTTTTTTTAATTTTAATTAATTGATATCCGGGGATAGAACCCGCGACCTACCGCATGCTAAGCACGCACGCTACCACTGAACCAAAGAAGATTCAGTATACCGTTGCCAATAGCTGTATTGGTTTTCAATGCAGTAAGTTTCTGTTTAAGTACAGATAAGCTAAAAAACTAGGTAAAAGCTGTTATTTTACATAAAATAAATAGAAGTGCGGTGGGAATGTTACATGACAGAATATCTCTGTAAACATAAAGTCACTGTTATTGAAATTTTTGTTTTTCTACAGTTTTTTTTACAGTGTAGGTAAGTGACCCTTAAAAATCCAATGAAATTACTTAGGGGCCATTCATTAATTACGTAAGGATGATTTTGGCAATTTTTGACCCCCTTCCCCCCATGTAAGGGTACGTAAGATTTTTCAAACCCCTCCCCCCCCTATTCTTACGTAAGATTCCATTATGTTTTTCAAACAATAAAATGTTAGAAAACTCTCCTTTTGACGAAAATCAAATATTTTTATTTTTCAACAGATAAGTAATATTCTTGCTGTCAACTACATATTCCTATTATATTATATCTCTTGATTAGAATAATTGGAATTTGTTTATACTAACTAGGAAAATCTTACGTAAGAATTGGTTTGACCCCCCCCCACCCCCCAAGTAAGGGTATGTAGAGATTTTTCCAACCCCCCCTCCCCCTCGGGACCCTTACGTAATTAATGAATGGCCCCTTACAGCACCCCTAAAGGCGAAATAAATGTTAAAAAATTAATTTAAAAACTAAAAGAGAGCAAAAACCTCAGCCAACGTTATGAAGAACTCACTTAAAAAATGTCATAGGTGTTCTTATTGACAGAAAAAAGTCTGCCACAATCTGATCACCGGAAGTGTGCGTTTTTTTTGTTAATTATTTTAAAAACTTTAAAATCCTCTGAAAACAATAATAAAGGCAAAAAAAAATTTTTCGGTGTTAAATTATATATTAGGTGGTTGACTTTAATTCGACGAAGAAATTTATAAAAATTTTATTTATAAGGATCTGGCAACAAGATACGTGCTTTTTCAAGATGGCGGCCTAAGTTTTCAGTAAGTGAAGAAAAACTTGTTTTACTTGAGTAAATCCTCTAATTTTTTCGAACAGCTAATAGAAGCTCACAACCAAAATTTCAACTCTGTATTCGAATTAGAAGTCGATGACCAAGAGGAGTGAAAAAATCCAAATTCGAATATACATAACAACTAAACTAACAATATACAAAACAACTAAAAAACTGTAACGAGGTGAACTAAGTGCCGAGTGTTCTTAAATAATAAAAAATCCAGAATAAAAACAAACTAACAATTTATTAAGATAACAAGAACATTAGTAAAAATAAAAAGCACTAACAAATAGCCTCATTATCAAAGCTCATTAGGAGCTGGTAGGGGCAGGGCTCGATTTCAGCCGGAACGGTCCGGAACCTCTTTTTCGGGAAAAAAATTCTGTTTCAGGGGTCTCCTAACTACAACCCGCTAGACCCATTCATCTCAGGCCAGCGGATACCTTTCTATATACGAATAAAAAGTTCTAAAATGAATTAAAACCCTGTTTTTACTGTCAAATTTCCAAAATTTTTCGGGGGGAGAACCCCCAAACCCCTTTTTGTACTTCGAACTCAACTTATCAGATTTGTTTTTAGATTAAGTTCATAACAGTAAGAATCCTACCAAAAAATATTAAAAAGGCATAAATTGGTGGGGGAAAAGCCACGCAATTTTCAGTATTTTTAACATTGTCGTCGAAAGGGGGTAGATAATCCCGAAATTTTAATTGGACATGTTAGATTGAGATCCTACCTACAAAACCAATCCAAGTTTAAACTCTTATCGATGGTATTTTAGGAGAAATTTACAATTAAGTAGAAAAAAAATTCGCGGGGCTTTGCCTCGCAAAATGGGGCAAAGACACGCACTTGCAAATCTTGGTTCCCAAGTGAAATAAACATGGATAAACATAATTTTTCATTATAAAAACACTAAAAATAATGCTCTTAATGTTGTTTTAATATTTCTAAGCAAACCAACAATATTAAATATAAATATGATAAGTTTTAATGAAAATTGTCAATCTGTTGTTGCAATTCATTTCAGATTGACCAAATATCTTTCAAAAGGGAGAAAGGATGGTTTTAGGTAGAGGGTTGGCATCTCAGACACCTTTATTAACCTCTTTAGTGATCAAGTAGTCCCATTTTCATTTTGGGAGGAATTCCTGAGTTTTTTAAGCTGCGTACATTTGCCCCAAAACACCTGCGTGGATTTGCCCCGTTTTACATTATTTTGAAAAACAAGCCTTATTATTTTTAGAGACATGTTGAGGCAATTCTTTCAAAATGAAACTGAAGTTGAATGGCTATCTTATCATTGGGCTATTTGTTTGTATTTCCCCTCAAGCCCTATTTTACGAAATTTTTAAGTAAAAGATCAGAAAAATTACATCAAAATGATGAAAAACAAACTTTTGGCATTTTTTAAACTCATGAGTGACTTAGGGGTACGAATTTTCACAGAACAATAGGTCACAATAAGACAAACCAACCACCTGGTTTTCAACTTTTGAATCGATCATTAACAATTAAAAATCGCGGTGCGTGCTTTTGCCTCTTGCGGGTTTTACCCCCACCTACCCTATTTCAAATTTAAAAAAATATTTTTAATGCATTTTTATCTTTTTTGCAAATTGTAAGGTTTTTACTAAATTGTTCTTTTGAAACATGATTGCGAACCCCCATTTGAACTATCCACAATCTGCTCCTGGTGTTGATTCTTTTTATTTGAACCAGATTTGCCAGATCGCGGGGCAAATTTGCACAGAAAATTTGTGACATCTTAAATTCTACCATTTAAGGACTTTAACTACGCATTATATTCTTTAAATTTGCAAAATATACAACACTAATGGTTCATTGATAAGCCGTCTCACCTACAAGAGACCCTGTTGGGAAAAAAGTATAACCCACTGTTAAAAAAGGTGTATAAAGAATCCATCGTCTTATACAATTAATAATTAAGTTAGAACACTCTTCCTAATCTATTGCAACACATTTGAATTTATTTTATAAATTTAAGTTTGAAAATAAATGCTTAAGTTTGGGTATTAAAATATATTCGCTTTTTCAGTTTTGATATCAATAACACTGTTCTACAAATTTGACCTTCAAAATTTTTTCCTTGATGAAAATAGTCAATTCTTATAGATTTTGGGTCGCTGAATACGAAAATCACCATTAAAATTCTCATTTGACTCAGGATTTTCGGGGAACAGCCCCTCCCCCTTTTTACGTTTTTCGACGACCTTATAACTTTAAACTCGATTTTCAGGGTCAAAAAGCATTATTTTTGTCTTCAAATTTCTCCCCAGTTAACAAGTAATGTTCAAATTAAAAAAATATGATAAATTTATAACAAATGGATAGGGTTAAGGGGTAATTACCCCCCTAAAAATACAAAAAATAGCTAAAAATTAAAGAGGTTTCTATACGCTATTTTTCCTCTTATTTTTTACGCAAATCCCGTTTGAAGGGTCCTAACCCTTCCCCAAGGACCCAAATTTGATGACAATATGCAGCAATAATTTTTACTAAAAGCGGTTGAGGTGTTAGCCTCCCAGAAGTCCCCGCGGAAGAGTTCGGAAGACTTCCAGAATCGCGAAGGCGCTCGCGAGTTCAGGAATTAATATAGATGATTTTGAAAAGATTACAAATGACGTTTTTCTTATATTTTGGGTGTATCCTAAGTAGAAACTCTTCAGTTCTTTAAAAACTGACCGGTTTTCGGGAGTGAGGATTCCATGTTTCAACATGATAATAGATGCACGGCTGTGGATAACAATTAGGGGGAATCCCCTTAAAAACTGAGGGTGATGGAGGAAAATGGGTGTCATATTTGAATTTAGCAGATCATTTTACACAAGAATCAGCTGAAATTCAGTAAGTGGCTTCAAATTTTTTTTTCGTACAGCACAGTTAAACTCTAAGTGCGGCATTGAACCCTTCCGTGGGTGCTCTGGGGGTGCTCTCACCTCAACCGCTTTTAGCAAAAATCATTGCTGCATATTGCCATCAAATTTGGGTCCTTGGGGAAGGGTTAGGACCCTTCAAACGTGAATTGCGTATAAAATAAGAGGAAAAAATAGCGTATAAAAACCTCTATAATTTTTAGCTAATTTTTTGCATTCTTAGGGGGTTAACTACCCCTTAAACCTATCCATTTGTTATAAATTTATCATATTTTATTAATTTGAACATTTCTTGTCCCTTGGGGGGCAATTTGAAGATTAAAGTAACGCTTTTTGACCCTGAAAATCGAGTTCAAAGTTATAAAGTCGTTAAAAAACGTGAAAAGGGGGAGGGGCTGTTCCCCGAAAATCCTGAGTCAATTGAGAATTTTAATGGTTATTTTGGTATTCAGCGACCCAAAATCTATAAGAAATGACTATTTTCATCAAGGAAATTTTTTCAGTGTAGAACAGTGTAATTTTACCGTTCCGGTACCTCTTTTTTAGAAATCGAGCCCTGGGTAGGGGTACTGGTGCCGAGCGTAAAAAATAATATACAGGTAAATAAAAAGGTTAGTAAAAAAGAGAAGTGTGAGAAAACATCAGCAATCCTTAAATAGCCTTGCTGGCGAACCAGTGTTGCCAATAGCAAAAAGGGAAACAGCTAAATGCTCTCAATCCAGTTATGGAGCGGCACCACAAAACCAAAGATCAAACCCTCTCATTTTGTTCCATGATTTTTTTATAAGAAACTACTAACGTTATAGGTATAATGTTCCAGGTTCTGTTTTTTTATCACCTTTATTTTGGTTGTAGTAATTTTCTAATGTCCCAAGAACTCTTGTTAAATTGCTTTTCTTGCATTTTTAAACAGCTAATAACTCTAGAACTATACAACTTAAAAACTTGAAATTAGTCCCATTTTGTTTGTAAATTTTTTGTCTTTGATTTAATGTGAATCATGACCATAATTTTCAAAAAGTTTTTTTTTCAAAATTTAAAAAAGTGGAAAAAAAAATTTATTTGACATTTTTTTGCTTGTTTTAAGTCATATGGACAATTGGACATCCTAAAGCGAGTTTATGAATTTTCCATGAGTGAATCGCTCTTGCTGTATAATTTTAGGGATAGTGTAGGGACTTACCTATATTTCAAGTATTAGTCTAAGTCAGCGGTTCTCAAACTGTGCTCCGCGGAGCCCTTAGGGCTCCGCCAAGCATTTCCAGGGGCTCCGCGAAGAAATTTGAAATAAATAAATTTTTGGATAATTTCTAATTTGCGTTGCTCTGAAATGTTAAATAAATAACTTTCTGCAATGTGTTTCTTATAAAGAACTTACTTTTTCTCCTTACCCAAATTTTTTAGAGCTTTAAATAACCCTCGAATTTAAGTGGATTTGATTGGGAGCTCTTTTGATTATAGTTTTTTTTCTGGTTTTTGTCTTTTTTTCAAGTCTTTCTTGGTTTACCAAAACAAGTTAAAACCATGTTATTTAGGGTCAAATTTTTAAAATTCTTCTGGAGGAGAACCCCCAGACCCCCCTATTGTACTTAAAACTTTATTATTGTCACTTTTTATAACATGTTCGTTAAAATTAAAATCCTACCTAAAAACTAAAATCCGAAATTTGGACTAACCTAAAACAAGTATAAAATATCTGTTTTTAACGAATCATATTTCACTAAATTCACCCAGACTCCCCTATCATAATTGGAACTTAATTGATCACAATTTTTCTTACTTGCTCTTAGATGCAAATTATACCTAAAAATGTTTTAAAAAGCTACTTTAAACTTGTTAAATATGCATGCGAGAGGCTGTGGAATAATTTTGGAACCATATTGAAATAAATTTCCATTAACACTACTGCATTTATGCTTTTATTTCTTGTAGCAATGGTTTTTATGTAATTTGCTTTTTGTACTTGAAAAGTTTAACTTCGGAAAAAGGCTCCGCGAAGAATTTGTCTCCTGAAAAGGGCTCCGCGACATAAAAAGTTTGAGAACCCCTGGTCTAAGTCTAAGCGGTACACGACGAAAAAGGGCGAAACACTGCACTTTTTGATGATGGTAAGCCACTTGGTGCACTGATTCCATGGACCATAAGAATGAGTTTTCGATCAGGAGTCCGCCGAAATTTCCCTTAGAATTTAAAATATTTAACTTTTTGTGAAATTTTTAAATTCGCGTTTCACACCTTAACTATCAAACTTTTCAACATGTAAGGTGACTTTTCTATACAATTTGAGGTCGTAGATTACAAATATGAAGTCGAAAATTTCAAAAAGATGCTATTTGATATGTTTTTTTGAAAAAAACTAAATTTTAAAATTTAAAATCTTCAAAAACACCATGTTAAACATAAGTTGGTATCATGAAATTTTTACCAGTTATTAAGCTGTTTGTAACTTTAAAAAATCCAAAATTTCAAAGCTTTACCTTTATTAATCACTGAGATATGAGACTTTAAATTTGGAAAATTTTCAAAATGGCGGCTATGCTTGATGCGACTACTCATCGAAAACTTCCCATAACTCGGTAAATTATTGTTCAAAATGAACAGTTAAAACCTTTTTTGAAAGAAAAGCAATACCACTACACTATTAAGACATTAAAAGAACAATTAAACCACTTTAAGTTGGTTTTAAATAAACTCTAAGACAGATTAATACTTTACTATGACAACCATGTAAAAAGCTTTAAAAGAATGCTTTCTTGGTGAAAAATTGTTCTAAATTTTTTATTAAATGTTCACCCTGATATAAATAGGCGACATTAAACCATTTAAAGGAAAATTTTGCCTTACAAGGGCCTGGGCGCAAACGCGAAAATACCTAATAAACGCGCGCTACAAATAAACTTTTTCTGTCAAAGAATCACAAAATCGTGCTTTCTAATTATGATTTTCTAACATTATTTTAACCAAATCATGCTTTCTATTATGATTTTCTAACAAAATTTTTACCTCTTCAAGTTTAAAAAACAAGCATCCCTTATCTTTTGTATCAGAAAAAAATGCTTAAAATACAATTTTTCAGATTGGAAATTACCTTTCAAATGAGTATTTTCTAGAAAAACCTTTACTTACTGCGTTAAAACATGAAATATCCATGAGATTCATAATGTATTAAAATATGTTATACATTTAAACTTACCGAACACTTTTTAACAATTTGTAATCGTTGTGTATTTGCTGTTATTAAGAATTATTTTTAAAAATTAGAAAGCATATAAGTTATGCGGAAATAGATTATGCAAGGTGTTCCTGCAAATCTTCAGGAATACCATGTACACTAATGTGCCTGAATTGTAGAGGTGAATGCCAAAATTCAGAGGAAGACCTATAACTTAACCTTTTACGTTAAATTCAAAAATTAAATCGATACTTTTGAATTTGTGCCAAAAGAATAAATAAAATAATTTGAAATCCTTAAAAGGCTATTTAATACCTTTAACTCTTTATATAATTAATGAAATTTGTTAGAACTCATACTCAACTCAGTGGACTGTATAAAAATCTCTTCTTTATTTACACAATAATGGTTTATATACATTTTTACTATATACAGATTAATCTAGAAATATTACAGCGCCCTCTCAGTTAGAAAATATTCAATGTCACAGACTTAAACTCAACATACTCCCCGCGTTGACATGGTTACATTCAAAAAAAGACAATTAAAAAGTCCACTTTAAAGTTACTCGACACAGATACCTTGAGAACTCCTAAAATAAATCCTATTAAACACACTTACATTGGTAATACACAAATTTTAGACACAGGTCTCTTAAATACACCATTCTGAGTTTTTATGTTGACAACTCTAATTTTACCATCTACACCAAAATATACATCAATAATTCTTCCAAGAGACCATTTAAACGTTGGCAAGTTCTCATCAACTATTAATACTAAATCACCAATATTTACATTGTTTTTCTCAAACACCCATTTATTTCTTTGTTGCATTTCATTTATATAACTACGATGCCATTTTTTCCAAACAGATTGTGCTATTTTAGATACCTTTTGCCACCTATCAAGCCTATTATCATTTAAATTCGTTAAATCAGGCTCTATGATTGCATTCAAAGATCTGTTTATTAAAAAGTGGGCAGGAGTTAAAACTCCAAAATCATCAGTATCTCTAGTTAAAGGACTCAACGGTCTAGAATTAAGAATACCTTCTATTTGAGTACATACTGTCAAGAACTCCTCAAAAGTTAAACTTGCACCTTTAACTACTCTTTTAAAATGATACTTAAAAGATTTAATAGCCGCTTCCCAGAGACCACCAAAATTTGGGGCTCTCGGCGGGATGAATCTCCACTCAATACCTTCTTCACCTAAAAAGGAAGATAATGAACAATCAGGATTAATTACTAAATTTGCCAATTTTTTAATTTCTCTACTCGCTCCCACAAAGTTTTTGGCATTATCTGAATATATTCGGGAGCACTTTCCCCTCCTAGCAATGAATCTTTTCAAAGCAGCTAAAAAAGACTCAGAAGATAAATCAGAAACAACTTCAATATGCACTGCCTTAAAAACAAAACACACAAATATGCAAACATACATTTTACATACAGTACTTTTTCTTTGTTTACCTAATTTAATAGGAAAGGGGCCACAAAAGTCCACACCAGAAATATTAAAGGGATAGTTCAAGGTGACCCTATCTTTCGGTAAACTTCCCATTAATTGAGATGAAATTTGTGGCTTAACCTTAAAACAAACAACACAATCACGTACAATTTTCCTACAAGTTGACTTACCACCAATAGGCCAGAATTTCTCACGTACATGACACAAAAGAGCAGTTACTCCTACGTGAAAATACTTTTGATGATAATAAGAAATTAGTAACTCTGTAAAAACATGACTTTTAGGTAACAGTATAGGATGTTTTTTCTCAAAACTATACTCTGAATTAGTTAATCGTCCACCTACTCTTAAGATTCCCTTTGAATCCAAAAATGGATTTAAGGTCTTTAACTTGCTATTTGATAAAACTTGATTATCCTTTAATAAGCTTTTGATTTCACTAGCAAACCTCTCTTGTTGAATAGATTTTATCAAAAAGCTTTCTGACTCGGTTAATTCTAAGACACTAATGGGACCATACACTTTAGCCTTTTGACACTTACTGTTATTAATAAATCTAAACACATAACTTAAAATACGCAAAACTTTTGCATAGTTATTACTCAAACTTAAGATTTGGATCAGATTTGGATAAGACAAAACTCACAGTTAATTTCATCGCAAGCACTTTGTTATCACTTACACTTGACTGATCTCGAAGTTCCCCAAAGTACTCGTCCTGCTCACTTGGGATCAAGATCAGATCACCCTGTTCCATTGGTTCTCCAGTCAGGAAAGCGGGTCCTATCCACCATAACTCACTGTCCTGGAGTTTGTGAGGGTCCATCCCTCTGGAAATCAGATCAGCTGGATTCTCCTTGGATCTAGTGTGAAGCCACTGCGCATCACACTCAGACGAAAACCTCTGTATAATAGCCACCCTATTCCGTACAAAGGTTTTTAGGCAAGTCGGGTCTTTTCTTATCCATGAAAGCACGATTGTTGCATCGCTCCAAAGAAACACCTTGTTTACGTTAATCTTCAAAGCAAGAAGCACTTTCTTTACAAGTTTCACTAGTAGTACAGCCGCACACAATTCCAGTCTTGGAATAGTCAGACATTTTATTGGCGCAACTCTTGACTTGCTTGTGACTAAATTAACTCTTACGTCTCCTGCAGAATTCGTAGATTTGCAATAAATCACCGCACCGTAACACAGTTCCGACGCGTCTGCGAATCCATGAATCTCTATGCTTACAGCCTTGTCCTGCACAATGCACCTTTGAACCTTAAATTGGTCTACTGTTTGTAGGTTCATCAAAAATTGACTCCATTCCTTCCCCTCTCGATCGGGCACCGGACCAGACCAGTCCAGACCCAGCCTCCACATCCTCTGCATGAATATTTTCGCCCTTGAGACCACCGGTCCCAAGAGCCCCAAGGGATCGAAAATCTTTGCAATGGTTGACAAGACACCTCTCTTGGTGTAGGATTCTTCTAGTTCCACCTTCACCTTGAACAAGAAGTAGTCTTCTACTGGGCACCAGGATACGCCAAGCGTTTTTGTCTCAGTTGAGTCGAACTCGTACATTTCTCGGTTAAATGTGGGGTTCAGCTCTGGGTGGTTCCCAAACCACTTATGCAACGTCATTCCTCCTCTTAGACAGATAGCAATAAGTTGACGTTGCAACTCTTTAGCATCTTCTAAAGTTGCAGCACCGCTCAAGACATCATCCATATAGAAATCATTCCTCACGACTGGTGCAGCCTTCGGAAAGTCTTCCTCTTCATCATTCGCTAGTTGTCTCAATGTGCGCATCGCAAGGTACGGAGCGCTCGTAGTTCCATACGTCACTGTGACGAGCTCGTAGGTTCTCGGTGACTCGTATTCACTTTTCTTCCATAGAATTCTCTGAAGGCAATGTTGACTCGGATCAATCCTGATCATGCGGTACATCTTTTGGATGTCTGCTGATAAAGCATACACATGAGTCCGGAATCTCGCCATAATGGAAAATAAGTCCTCCTGTATCACACCTCCATTGTACTGTATCTCGTTTAGGGATCTTCCATTTGAGGTCTTTGAAGAACAGTTAAACACAACTCTCAGTTTAGTAGTTTCTTTCTCGGGACGGTAAACTCCATGATGGGTCGCATAGTACGATACATCTGGCTCCTCCTCCTCCTCAGTAACTTCCTTCATGTGACCCAGTTTCTCGTACTCGTCCATAAATTCTCTATAGAGATTTAGATACTCTGGATCTCTCGACAGTCTAGTCCACAGAGACCTCAGTCTTTTGAGAGCGATCTCTTTAGAATCGCCCAAGCACGAAGGTTCCTCTTTGAGTGGCATTTGTACCACGTACCTTCCCTCCATAGTCCTCCAATGAGTTCTCGCAAAATGCTCCTCACAAATCGAATTCTCACTACCACCTATTGACTCTAACTCATCGACACTTTCTAATTCCCAAAACTTTTTCAACGTCTCATTTAGATCCTCTCTAACTAAACCACAATGAATCTTATCTCTCACCGACTCATTTACTTTCCCACTAACTACAAACCCAAACACTGTGTTTTGCAAAATCAAATTAGGATTTTGGATCAAAATTTGCTCAGGTTTCAAAAGTTCGTAAAATATCTCAGCACCTAGCAACAAGTCTATTTTACCCGGCACATTAAAGTTCCTATCCGCTAACTTTATAGAATTCAAGACATCACTTTTTATGTCTACCAACTTTTGCGGGATTATGTCCGTAATCCTTTTTACTTCTAACATTGTTAAATCTCTAACAAAACTTTTTTCCCTATTAGCGATCGTAGCAAAAACTCTCTTTGTTATAGCTAAACTTGAATCGTTTACACACGATATTTCTGTGTTTATCTTTTGTTTTTTAAGCTGCAATCTATTTGAGCACTCACTACTAATTAGACACGTTTGACTCCCGACATCTAATAGACATCTTACCTCCTGCCACTCGGAGTTTCTGTCCTTGATCAGGCAACCAATCGTACTCAATAAGGCGTTCGGCTCATTTTGATGCAAGCTAGATGCTACCACAGGGCATCTTGAAGCTTCACCTGATCGCTCACCAGCTACTTCTGTATTTTCACTAACTCTTTGATTTCTCTGAAAGTGAATTAGACGATTATGGGGTTTGCCACAAAAACAGTTCTTGTACTTGCAATTAACTGCCGTACATTCTTGACCCAAGCACTTAAAACATGCTTTGTGCACCTTCAAGATTTCGATTCTCTCTGGAACAGATTTCGCGTTGAACTTTGGACACGCGTATAATCCATGATTCCCCTTACACAAGACACATTTGTTACTCTTAACCTCCGACAAAAATACATTCGCAGCAGGTTTGTTGTACCGAAAGTTCTGGAACTTTGGTTTTGTTTCTTCCGAACTTCTACGAAACCCTTTGGAATTCCACTCACTGTCCAACCTCGACTTCTTCGTAGACAAGAAGATATCACACTCACGACCTAACTCTTGTGGTTTGAAATACGACTCCCCTTGCTTTGTCCCTATATGACTCGTAAGCTCTTTATCCAAGGTCATGAAGATCCTATCCGACACGATCAAGTCACACAATCCCTTAAAAGTGTCTACTCCTCTTAACTGACAGTAATAATCAAAGATCGCGCTTAATCGTGAAGCAAACTGGACGTAACTCTCGGTAGCCGCTTTTACAGCTTTGCGAAACTGGTTTAAGCAGTCCTGAGGTGTTGCTTGAAATTCTTTGAGAACCACACCTTTCAACTTCTCGTAGTCCCTTAAGTCCTCTTCTGTAATGTGAATCATTAAATTGTTAGCCTTTTCTCCCAAAAGATTAAGTAGGATCTCCGCTTTCAACTCATCCGATACGTTTTTAATTTTAAACGCTCTTTCAAGTGACTGGAAAAATAAGTGAAAGGAATCGGCTCTCGTAGGAACTGGTATACACAACGTCCTCACACTTTTGATCAAAGTCTCCAGATCTTCCACTGATTCTGGTTTTACTTCGCCTAACCTTTCCTTTCTCAGATTCTCCAACTCTAACTCTTTTTCCAACTGTTTTAATTTAAGCTGTTCAACTTCTTTATCGGGAACGGCTTGCATCGCTTTTAATTTCTCGATCTCTAATCTTTCACTCTCTAACTTTAATCTTTCACTCTCTAACTTTAATTTATTTTTATCTAGCAATGCCCGTTCATTTTTCTCCTTCCTTTCTAACTCCTTGGCCTGTCTTTCCTCTTCCGCTGCTTCTTTGATCGATTCAACTATCGTTTTTACTAGCTCTGTTTCACCTTTGAACACCTCACTATCCTCAATCACGTTCCTGATCTCAATCATTTTACTACTTGTTACCTCTAACCCTAACTCTGACGCCAACATCAACAGTTCGTCCTTTTTCAAAGCGTTAATACTAACCGCCATCTCAAAGCTAGATTAATCCACTCAAACTACACGAAACCTAATCAACCAGATCAACTACCTAACAACATCCACTTGAACCTACACAATCCGCTCAACAATAGTTATTCATCGACAGATCAAAGCTACCCTGATCACTAACTACACCCTAAAACTAGGCAACCTAACCTAAGCAACTATCCTTCTAACCTTCAGCAGATCAAAACCACAGCACCTACTACTAAGAACCAACTAAGGAAACTCACCCTAACTACGCAGCTCAAAATCAATCTCTCCTAAACTAAACCAACACACTTCATCTCTACAAATCTCACCTAACACTCAACCTAGCTCAATCCGACTCGAAAACTCCGGCTCTGCTGACCACATGTTAGAACTCATACTCAACTCAGTGGACTGTATAAAAATCTCTTCTTTATTTACACAATAATGGTTTATATAGGGTGAAACGACCAGTAATTGACCAGTTAGTGGAAATTCCTCCAAGTTTTATTTTTCTTTCAAAGAAAAAAATTTTTCTAAAAAAATGGATAGTGGTTTAATATCAATGAAGGTATGAGGAATAATAACTGATAATCATTTTCCCTTTCACTTTTATAGAATTTTATTTATTTATTTTAAAAGCAATTAATTGAGATTTTGCCAGTAGTTGACCACTTACATCCAGTATTTGACCACCATTATTCCAGTAATTGACCATTGCCATATTCACCATTTCCAGAATAAAAATCAAATATACCTACAGCTCAAGCACGAATCAACCAACTGATCCACAACGCAACCTATCATTTCCAAAAGAGCTATTTGTTTGAGTCCCACTGAAATTTCCCCCATTTCTTTAAAACAGGGTGTTCTTCCTTAAGTTGGCTGAAAAAAAATACGCAACGGTGACGTTTGAAGAAAACGTTTCAGAAACCCTTACGCAAGCTTTCATTCAATCTGATAATTTTAAAATTCTCTCACAAAAATTAAGAATTGGCAAATTTTATCAAATTTTTAAGTTTATTGTTTTTTTTAACAATTTTAAGCAAAAATTCAGTTGTTTTATTGAATGGTTTTAAAATTTTGAACTTATCTAATATTCCATTCTTTTAAACACCCGTGCCTTTTGGCATTTAACCATTTATATTTGGTTTAACCATTTATATTTTTTATTACTGGGAAAATCTCCCTTTGCAGCTTTTACAATCAATAAATTAAACTCTGGAAGAGAACACGGAAAAATGTTCCTACTTATTAATTCTCATACTTTATTAATATTAAATCACTGTCAATTTAAAAAATAATTTTGTTAGAAAAAATATAAAACTACTTGATTAGTAATTATAATGATTTTTAAGATGTATTAGCAAACTCATATATATTTTAAGCAAGAAGTAGAACATGTGCTTTTATTGTTATTGTTTAACCTTTTAAAACCAGACTGTAAACCAGCACGATTCGCCACCTAAGCTACCTAGCGAGCGCTTGCACCGCGAGTCGTTAGATTCCAGCGTTTACTACAGAAGGCTATCTAAAAAACTAAAATGCGTATATGTCTGACAACCAACCAACCAACTACCCGTAGGTACGTATTTTAGGGCTTAGTGAGAGGAGTGACATATTTTCAAAGCGCAGGTGTTGAAAATGTGAAGAACCAATGAAAGAGTTATATTGAATAAAGAGTCCCCATTAACAATACTGGTTAATTACTGGAAATGTAACTTTTTTTACAGTAAATCTAAGCAAAAATTGTACTGCAGGTAAAAATCTTTATGATCGCTCTTGTTTTGAAAAGAAATCTTAAAAGCAAATAAAATCCAGTAGTTGACCACTTTGGTCAAATACTAGCACTTTTTCTATTTTAGACAGCCAGTGGTTGACCACCCCTCAAATATCAAATTAAATGGTTAATATACAAATAATGATGGTTTTATTTAATTAAACTAAACATATAGAACCTAAATACATCAATCAATAAAATATTGGAATAAAAACTAGCTGGATGATTTGAGATTGAACTAAATACTCCATACCATTATAGCTAGTAGTGAAAGCGCATGCTTCGAAGCTTTGTTGATAACTTTGTTTTCAACTATTTATTGTGTCTTTTAAGAACAATACTGGAACTTAAGACTGTGCATGAACTTTTAATAAAATGTTAGCTATGTTTTCAACGCATCAGATTCGAAATAAACACACAACAGTTCTTGTTTTTTGCAAAATTATTCTCGAATGGTCAACTACTGGTAGGTGGTCAACTACTGGTCGGTTCACCCTACATTTTTACTATATACAGATTAATCTAGAAATATTACAGCGCCCTCTCAGTTAGAAAATATTCAATGTCACAGACTTAAACTCAACAAAATTCTTATCTTAGTGTTGTAATTACCTACTGAAAGGAGTATAGGCAAAGTACATGCTTTATTTTTTTTAATCTAGCTAATATAGAAAATAACCAATTCTCAAGAGAGGCATACGTTTCTTAAAAGAAAAATCTTGATCTATCATGGTACACATTTAATATGTTTTTTTACAGGAAAAATATATTGTCTCTACGACTCTCATTTAAAATAAGAAAAAAGCCTTACTTATTAACTTATCAAATCTAAATATTTGTACAGTCGTAGAAAAAAAAAGTGAGACAGTTCGCATTGTAAGCGAACTACTGGGGTTAGAAAGATACTGTAAACGCCAATTTTCATTATTTAACGTCTACTTTAAAAAAAGCTATAGTTTATGTCATTAGGGGGCCGTCTACATATTAAACGAAGCACAAACTTTCGTTTTTCCTATGGGCGACATCAAAGATTATTCCCGATTCTGAAAGAGCACTCTCTAAAACCCCCCAAAACCAATTTTCATGTCATTTGGTCCCCAAATAAAGCCAGGAGTGGGGGTTGAAGTTCGTCGAATTTACGTTGAAATCTCGTTCTTTACGTTGAATTCTCGATTTTGACCCTTTTAACCATCAACCTCGCACGAGAATTCAACGTAAAAAACGAGATTTCAACGTAAATTCGACGAACTTCAATCCCCACTCCTGGCTTTATTTGGGGACCAAATGACATGAAAATTGGTTTTGGGGGGTTTTAGAGGGTGCTCTTTCAGAATCCGGAATAATCTTTGATGTCGCCCATAGGAAAAACGGAAGTTTGTGCTTCGTTTAATATGTAGACGGCCCCCGAAGGACATAAACTATAGCTTTTTTTAAAGTAGACGTTAAATAATGAAAATTGGCGTTTACAGTATCTTTCTAACCCCAGTAGCTCGCTTACAATGCGAACTGTCTCTCTTTTTTTTTCTACGACTGTACGATGATTATTAATGAAAGATTTGGATGCATTTGACTTTCCCGATATTCTTAATTTCTAATAAATGTAAAGATATTGAAACTAATAGTAAAGTTGTAGGTAAGTAAACAAGCACTTGAAAATACTATAAGTTTCTACTAAGATGAAAATACTATTTATTCATTATAAGGCTGGTATAATTTAAGTAAAGCCCTGGATACTCTACCTTGCCCTGGATACTCTACCTAAGGTAGAGTATCCAGGTCTTTAAATTTAAGTAGTCTTGTAGTAAACTAGCAGGACGCATACAGTCTCAATTAATTTTGTATACCGATTAAAAAATAATTGCTTAAAGTTTAAATGGTGTTATGCATTACCATAAAGGAAATGATTAGATGTATTACCCTTACTCGATTTTCAAACACACACAACGATTAATAATTGTAAAATTGTTCGGTAAGTTTAAATGTATATGTTACCGTTAAAGTATATAAAGCAGTTATTTCATAGAATACCTAGTTATTCCATGGAATAGCTGATCGTGTCCGTTAAAGTGTGTAATATGTTGTTAATTTGACACTTTAGCTAGTTATTCTATGAAATAACTAGGTATTCTATAAATTAACTAATGAGAGACAGTTAAAGTGTAAAATAAACAATTTATCTAAAATGAAATTAAACTAATGATAGACAATTAAAATGAAAAAGAAGCAATTTATCCAATTTATGCAACGTATAAATGGTATTTATGGAAAAGTACCATAAAATCATTTGTTACAACAAGGATAAATAAAATGACACTTGGAATTACAATTAATTAATTCCCTATGGCCTGGAATAGTTCATAAATGCTGTAGGGGTGGAAGGTAAATGTATTTGTCGTGCGAGATATATGATTTAGATTATTTTACACCTTAACGGGCTGCAGATGGTTATTCTATGAAATAACTAGTTAAACCAAGAAATACAAGAAAGTTTTACACTTTAGTGGACACGATCAGTTATTCCATGGAATAACTAGGTATTCTATGAAATAACGGATTTCATACTTTAACGGTAACATATATAACATATTTTTAAACATTATGAATCTCATTGATATTTCATGTTTTAACTCAATGAGTAAAGGTTGGTCTAGAAAATACTCATTTGAAAGGTAATTTCTAACCTGAAAAATTGTATTTTAAGCATTTTTTTCTGATACAAAAGATAAGGGATGCTTGTTTTTTAAACTTGAAGTGGCTAAAATGTTGTTAGAAAATCATAATAGAAAGCACGATTTTGTGATTCTTTGACAGAAAAGGTTTATTTGAAGCGCGCGTTTATTAGGTATTTTTGCGTTTGCGCCCAGGCGCTTGTAATGCAAAATTTTCCTTTAAATGGTTTAATGTCGCATATTTATATCAGGGTGAACATTTAATAAAAAATATAGAAAAATTTTTCACCAAGAAAGCTTTTTTTAAAGCTTTTAACATGCTTGTCATAGTAAAATATTAATCTGTCTTGGAGTTTATTTAAAACCAACTTAAAAGGGTTAATTGCTATTTAATGTCTTAATAGTATAGTGGTATTGCTTTTCTTTCAAAAAAGGTTTTAACTGTTCATTTTGAAATTTTGAACAATAATTTACCGAGTTATGGGAAGTTTTTGATTAGTAGTCGCATCAAGCATGGCCGCCATTTTGAAAATTTTCCAAATTTAAAGTCTCATATCTCGGTGAATAATAAAGGTAAAGCTTTGAAATTTTGGATTTTTTTAAGTTACAAATGGCTTAATAACTGGTAAAAATTTCATGATACCAACTTATGTTTAACATTGTGTTTTTGAAGATTTTAAATTTTAAAATTTAGTTTTTTTCAAAAAAACATATCAAATAGCATCTTTTTGAAATTTTCGACTTCATATTTGAATCTACGACCTCAAATTGTATAGAAAAGTCACCTTACATGTTGAAAAGTTTGATAGTTAAGGTGTAAAACGCGAATTTAAAAATTTCACAAAAAGTTAAATATTTTAAATTCTAAGGGAAATTTCGGCGGACTCCTGATCGAAAACTTATTCTTATGGTCCATGGAATCAGTGTACCAAGTGGCTTACCATCATCAAAAAGTGCAGTGTTTCAACTTGTACCGCTTAGGCTTAGACCAGGCATGGCCAACCCGCGGCCCGCGGGCCGCATGCGGCCCTCCGGGTCATTTTGTGCGGCCCGCGAAGCTCTCTGAAAACTCTCCAAAAAGTAGCTTCAAAACACTCTTTAGCACACTAAAATTCAAAATTTTTTCGGGGGAGAACCCCCGACCCCCCCATATACCTCTTAGATCAGGCTTTGCCAACCCGCGGCCCGCATGCGGCCCGTTTTGAAATAATTTTGTGTTCCGCAAGAATTTTTTTAGTCAAAAGTTAAAGTTTTAGGGTAAGTTAAGGCCCCCCAAATTCGGACAAAGGGTACCAAAACACGTTAAAGTCTGTTAATTAGAGTCGTATTTCCAAAATATTTTCTGGGGGAGGACCCCCAGATCCCCCTTTAGTACTAGGAACTCTATTGTTCACAACTTTTTTAGGATATTAGTTCAGTCAGGTGCAAATCCTAACTAAAAATATTTTTTAATTTATGCATTGAACCAATTAAATATGCATGGGGGCATGAGAGGAAGATTTGGGTGTACTTTTTCCCGATGCAAAAATCTAGCTGCAATTTTTAGAGAAAATTTGGGTCCTCCCGAAATAAATTTCTATAAATGCCACAGGCTCCTTATAGTTTCGAGTGATTCCTGTTTAGTTCCTATGGATATACTCCAGAAGGTATTCTTGGGGTTGCTCCTTAAGGTAAATTTAATTGAATATTTTATTTAGGAATCTGTCAACCTGAGTAAAGGATCTAAGAAACTCCCTAATTTATATACCTAGTTTATTCAATTTACTTCACCGTCATTCTGTGCACCTAATATCCTAAAATTTTATATGCGGCCCGCGAGAGTATTGTGGTTTTCCAAAGTGGCCCTCAACGATATTTGGGTTGGCCACCCCTGGCTTAGACTATAATTATTTTTATTTTTTATACATGTTTAAATTTTATTTTCAACTTGAAATTTGGTAGTAATGTTCATTTTAAGAGTTAAAAGGCTTTTAATATTTTTTTTTTAATTTCAAAAAAAATTTTCATTACATTTTTTTTCACTTTTTTTTAATTTTGAAAAAAAAAACTTTTTTAAATGATGGTCATGATGCATATTAAATCAAATAAAAAAATTTACAAACAAAATGGAACTAATTTCAGGTTTTTAAGTTGTATAGTTCTAGAGTTATTAGCTGTTTGAAAATGCAGGAAAAACAACTTTACAGAAGTTCTTTGGACATTAGAAAATTACTACAACCAAAATAAAGGTGATAAAAAAAACAAACCTGGAACATTATATCTATAACGTTAGTTGTTTCCTACAAAAAAATCATGAACAAAATGAGAGGGTTTTATCTTTGTTTTTTTAGTTGTTTTGTATAGAAATCTTCGAATTTGGACTTTTTCACTCCTCTTGGCCATCGCTTTTTAATTAAGGTACAGAGCCCAAACTTTGCCTGAATAGTTTTATCTGTAGGTCTAAAAAATTGAGGGGGTGCCGTGGCAATTTCATAACACTTTGTTTTTCCCATAGAAAAATGGGCCTCCCTAGTGGCCACCAAGCTGATTAATTTTGAATAGAACGAGTTTGAGGCATCAAACAGCATCAAAATTCATAGGCATAGTAGATTGGGCAATCAGGTAAGCTGGTAAATAAGGAACTTGCATGTGTCAGATTTTCATAAACATTCAAGTGTTCTGTATGGTTTTTTGTAGAGTAAAATGAAATATTTTGTCAAATTTTCAAAAAAGTGTACAAGTAATTAAATATTTTAATTCAAAATCCGAGAAAAAATCACGTGACAGAAAACGTGAAGTGTGTTTGCATGCACAGTGACGTAGAATCCATCGAACCAAATTGCAATCAAAATTGAATTTCTATGTTTTAGTTGATGATTTCTTTTTTTAGAAGTGTCCGATATGAGTGTTTTAATAAATATTTACCTTCTAGACACTTCTGGTGACGGTCAGAAATCCAAAGCAAACATTTTAGGCGAAGTCCATGATTAGTGACGTCACTGTGCATGCAATTAAGCGTTTTAAGTTGCTTTGAAAAACACGATTTTTGATATTTTTTTTGCAATCAAAAAATTTCTCAATCGGCCTCAAATTTTGTGAAGTGGCTTATTTTTGCATGAAGAATAGATTAAAAAAATAAAAAAAAATCATGCAAGTTCCTTATTGCCACCGATACCACAGATCAGCATGGGAAGAATATTTAAATATTTGAAAATAACAACATCGGCCCAGTGACTGATATTTGATTTTGCTTATTGAATTGCGTAAGGAAAAGGTTATGTCGGAACTGGTTTTTTTGTATTTATTACAGATTGATTGACTTTTAAATTTATATTAATGTAAGGAAGAGTGTATAAAATGATAATAAATAAAATTATTGCTAAATTTTGACTTAGCGAGGATTTTTGGGGGTGGCCACTTTACCAACACATAATCTTAGATTTTCCAATAGTGGCCACCGCAATGGCTTCTAATAGAAACATAAATAATACTTAATTTGAATCAGTTTTTCTTCATAATCTGTTGATTGTGCTTTGAAATGAGTGTTTCATGAATTTCGTTTCATTCTGGCTTCTGGAACCAATGTTTCTAAAACATAGAATTACATGCTAAATTCCTCTCAAATCAGCTACAGCGTAGGCTTCGAGCCGGAAACTATCAAGTCTGTTATTCTAAATTAATAAAGCTAATTTGATTTGATTTAAAATATATTTCGTTGGAAAGGAAGATTTAATTACAACTAAACGACTGTACCTACACAATTTCATGCATAAACCCCCTCATATAGGCAGAAAAAGAGAGGTGTCCACTTTAGACACAAGAGGTGTCCACCATAGAAGCAATTTGGAGTACTTTTTAGAAATTAATTAAAAATACTTTACCCAATCTAATTAATATTTTTCATGGTAAAATCGAAAGAAAAAGATCCAATTAACCTAAAAATATTATGATTACCGTTTCTAAGCAAAAAAAGTTGGCATTTATTGAGAATTTAAGCAAACATTTTCCTTAAAGTGTCCACTATACCCACATTTACCTTAATGCTTTTAAGTTTAAACACAGAAAAAAAAATTTTTTAGCCTTTATTATCGTTTTTAGTTGATTTTAAAGTTTTTTAAATAATTTAAAAAAAAACACATCCGGTCATCAGATTGTTTTAGACTTTTTTCTGTCAATAAAGACACCTAGTAGAGTCCAAAACCGTTGAAAAACCTTTTGTTAGAATTTGTTCCGGGTCAAACCGTATTTTCCCCCTACTATTAAGAACTTTTCCTTGTTCGGACTACCCTAATGTTACATCATCAGAGTCTATTTTTATACTATCAAACCTTCTGTATCTAAAGAAACGCAATGGTAAAATTGTCATCAAAATACAATTTTTCATTGTAGTGACGAGATATTTGTATTATAACATATTTTTGTTTGATCCATGTGTTGCAGGCGTGAAATCATTTTAAATAAGTATTACTCAATTCCACGCCTAAATTATAAGACTGATTAATCGCAGTCACCGCCCAGGGCCCTTTCCGGGCCCTTTCGGTCGAGAGAAACAAAGGCGCAGCGAAACAAACACGCCCTGAACGATGAAAAACCACACAGCTAAGAATAGCGCAGCGACCGTCTCACAGCGTTTATAACCATCGCAGCCGCCACTCACAGAGCTCCCAAAGCGATTTGCCGCTAGCGAGGTACCGCTCCATGGTCAATTAATTTCATCCGCCGTTCAGCTCAACTCCTTAAGGAGAGGAACACCCCGAAGGATTCTGCCTAAATTATAAATTGATTCTGAGGAATCTTTTAAAAATTGCAATATTTCAGCATTAACCTTCCATCGCTCGCAATACTAAACTGACGCGTTAGGTCGCAATGTGCCAAAATGCACAATCTGAAGAATCACAATTTTCGACCTCTTTATTTCAATGATAGTCTTAAAACAATAAGAGATATTCATAGTATTATTCAGACATAAAAAAATCTGATATTTGTTTTTAATAATTAAGAAAAATAATTAAAAATAGCATAAAATTAAACTTGCATCATCAGTATAAGTAATTCAATATCTCAGTCAAAAATTATACTTAATGATGTGAAACCTGAGGGATATTAATTCTAAATTATTGTTTTTGAAATTCATATCCAGATAGTAACCATTCACAAACACAAATATCACAGGTAATACCTTCAGATCCTATATTGACCATTGACAGTGCCTGTAGCTATTGTAAAATAACTCCAAAATATATTATTTTTAGCTATAAATTATGAACCTACAGGTAGTAGCCGTAGATTTGCATATTGAACAATAGGGTGGGCCGAAAAAACCTTTTATTTTTTTTCGAAGTTTTAATAGCGCGGAAAAGTTGCGAATTATATAGACAAAGAAAAGGAAAAAAAAATTTTCAAAATCGGTTAATATCTTCCGATCGCGCAAAGGCCCCAAAGTTTGTAAAAATATGAAAAAACTTGATTTTTGCGATTATTTTTTTAAAAAAATCAAAGATTAAACTATCAAATATTAGTCATGATTTTTTTATGTGAAACTAATATAGTTATAGACATAATCGTTCAGATTCCATTCTTCTATCACTTTTTTTTCGTTAGATATAATTTTTTTAATGTTTATACAAATTTTGTAAAGTTGTTTTTCCTGCATTTTTAAACAGCTAATAACTCTAGAACTATACAACTTAAAAACTTTAAATCAGTCCCATTTTGTTCGTAAATTTTTTGTCTTTGATTTGGTGTGCATCATGATCATCATTTTCAAAAAGTTTTTTTTTAAATTTTAAAAAAGTGAAAAAAAATTTAATAAAAAAATTTTTTTTAAATTTTTTTTTGAAAAAATATTAATAGCCTTTTAACTCTTAAAATGAACATAACTACCCAATTTCAAGTTGAAAATAAAATTTAATCATGTATAAAAGAATAAAAATAACCGTAATTTAGTCAAATCCCTAAACATTCCCTAAAATTATACACCAAGATCGATTCACTCATGGAAAATTTATCAAATCACTTGAGGGTGTTCATATGACTTAAAACATGTAAAAAATGTCACATAAATTTCAGAAAATAAGACAATTAACAGATTCGGTTCAAAATCTTACAGTGCTAGTTCCCAACTTTAAGTTAATTCAATTTGCATGAATTTTACCTGAATATTCCTTAGAAATGTGTTTATATCCAATTTTTTTATGTTCTTAAGTTTTTAATTTACTTTGATTTGACTTGTTAAAAGTAAAAACAATTAGATATAAACATAATTCTTAGAAATTTTCAGGAGAAATGCATGCAAACTTAACTAAATATGAAAAAACTTGATTTTTGCGTTTATTTTTTTAAATTTGATGTTTTCGTAACGTAATAGTTTGCAACGTCTTCTAATCGTCACGGAAGCCTCAGGAAAAGTTTGCGGAGATGAATCACGAGAAGGATTTATAAGAACCACTCTGCTCTCTAGATCATACATGCCGAACTTCATCAGCAAATCCAGCTTTAAAGTACCTTAAGCCACCAAATAGATGTTTAACATTCAAAAATATTATGTTTCAAATAAAAATAGTGTAACTATTACGTTAAAAAATATATTAAAAATATAAAAAAAAGCTTGCAAAAGTGTGAAATTTTCAATATTTTGGCAAATTTTGGGGCTTATGCGCGATCGGATTATATTAACTGATCTGAACCAAATTAAAACACAATGTTTTTAGGCTCTATTAGAAGACGTTGCAAACTATTACGTTACGAAAACATCAAATTTAAAAAAATAAACGCAAAAATCAAGTTTTTTCATATTTAGTTAAGTTTGCATGCATTTCTCCTGAAAATTTCTAAGAATTATGTTTATATCTAATTGTTTTTACTTTTAACAAGTCAAATCAAAGTAAATTAAAAACTTAAGAACATAAAAAAATTGGATATAAACACATTTCTAAGGAATATTCAGGTAAAATTCATGCAAATTGAATTAGCTTAAAGTTGGGAACTAGCACTGTAAGATTTTGAACCGAATCTGTTAATTGTCTTATTTTCTGAAATTTATGTGACATTTTTACATGTTTTAAGTCATATGAACACCCTCAAGTGATTTGATAAATTTTCCATGAGTGAATCGCTCTTGGTGTATAATTTTAGGGAATGTTTAGGGATTTGACTAAATTACGGTTATTTTTATTTTTTTATACATGATTAAATTTTATTTTCAACTTGAAATTGGGTAGTTATGTTCATTTTAAGAGTTAAAAGGCAATTAATATTTTTTCAAAAAAAAATTAAAAAAAATTTTTTTTATTAAATTTTTTTTCACTTTTTTAAAATTTAAAAAAAAACTTTTTGAAAATGATGATCATGATGCACACCGAATCAAAGACAAAAATTTACGAACAAAATGGGACTGATTTAAAGTTTTTAAGTTGTATAGTTCTAGAGTTATTAGCTGTTTAAAAATGCAGGAAAAACAACTTTACAAAATTTGTATGAACATTAAAAAAATTATATCTAACGAAAAAAAAAGGGTAGAAGAATGGAATCTGAACGATTATGTCTATAACTATATTAGTTTCACATAAAAAAATCATGAACAATATTTGATAGTTTAATCTTTGATTTTTAAAAAAAAATAATCGCAAAAATCAAGTTTTTTCATATTTTTTCAAACTTTGGGGCCTTTGCGCGATCGGAAGATATTAACCGATTTTGAAAATATTTTTTTCCTTTTCTTTGTCTATATAATTCGCAACTTTTCCGCGCTATTAAAACTTCAAAAAAAAATAAAAGGTTTTTTCGGCCCACCCTATTGAACAAGTTTGTCTTTTGCGAGAAAAGTGTAAAAAGTGTGTTTTTGTAGGTGTGTTCAACCGCAATAAACCAAAAATAATTCAAAAAGTTACATACATAATAAGGAAAATTTAATAATATCGACACTTAAACTTTAAAAAATTGGCTGACTTTTTTTCAAAAAAAAAAGAACCAAAGATTAAATCCCCACATATTGTACAATACTGGTAAAAAAAGATTCAAGGGTTGAAGTTCGTCAAATTTACGTTGAAATCTCGTTTTTTACGTTGAATTCTCGATTTTGATCCTACGGGGTTAAGGGTTATAAGGATCAAAATCCAGAATTCAACGTAAAGAAAGAGATTACAACGTAAAGAACGAGACGACGAACTTCAACCCCCCACTCCCAGCTTTATTTGGGGACCAAATGACATGAAAATTGGTTTTGGGGGGGTTTTAGGGAGTGCTCTTTCAGAATCTGGAATAATTTTTGATATCGTCCGTAGGAAAAACGAAAGTTGGCGCTTCTTTTAATATGAAGACGACCCACTAAGAACTGTTTTCTGTATATAGAATACTTGAAATCATGAAAAATTATACCGTATTTGTCTTTATATCACAAGCCGTTCCGGAGATATAGGGTCTGGGTCGTTTATTTTCACCAGAACTGTAGGGGAGAGTGCTGTACCTAAGGACGGTTGTACCTTCAGCCACTGCATTTTAAAATTCGGGAAAAAATAGAAACTTGAATTTGTGGTTGAATTTGAATGTAAACAGATGCTATCTACAGGGTGTCCCAAAAAAGACTGACACATTACATTTTAAAAATCAATAACTCAAAAACTAAAAAAGATAAAAATAAGCGGTTTTTTGAATTCTACTCTAAAGACCAAATAATTTTATGACACATATTTTCGTAAATCGTAGTTCAAAAATCCCCCGACAGGTGGGAGCACTATTTTCCATTATCTCCTATGGGGAGATTGATACTTTTATGTCCTGTCGGGGGATTTGGGAACAATGATTTACGAAAATTTGTGTCATAAAATTCTTAGGTCTTATGAGTAGGATGCAATAAACCACGTATTTTTATCTTTTTTAGTTTTTTAATTAAAAATTTTTAAAATGTGTCAGTCTTTTTTGGGACACCCTGTAGTTGCTAACGTGAAATCAGCTCTTTAAAATAATATTTATATTTAATATAATAAATTTACTGTTTTTAGGTGCTCAAAGTTTTTTTTAGTGCATCACTACATTAATATTTTTCTTCCCCTTAAATTATAAAACGATAAAATGTGATATAAGGGGCGAATCCCCGAGATTTTGACTTTTTATTTTTGATACTAGAAATTGCCAGATCTCAATTCTTTTATTTTCTATAGAACTTTAAATGCAAAAACACCTGGTGCTGTACCTTCGGACACCATACGTGTTGTACCTAAGGACACGTTCTTGTGGGTGTCTGTAAGCTAATCGGCGTTTTTGAATCAGGTTTCATTAAAGTGAATGCATTTTAATGCATATTAAATTAATTCTAAATGGTTATCTATTTGTCGGAGATTATTTTCAAGTGATTTTTAGATGAAATATCTAATATTTTGTGATCTAAACTACTTTTTTCAAATTTTTTATTTTACTTTGCATTTAATGTAAAATATGGTATAAAATCTTAAGCACCCTATCGCATTTAAGTATGATTACAAAAAACTTCAAATTTCCACCGATGAAGATTTGCGAAAGTTATTACCACCAAATGCTTGCACAACTAAGTGTCGATCGAATTGTTTTTATGGATCAGTGAAGTGATCAGATCTATCAGCATGAGTGATGAAACTATTACCTCAAACTTCGATCTGAAAATCCCATGTGATTTATGTATTTTTGGTAAAAAAAATCAAGAACTTTATCATTCAACTTCGTTTTAATAATCATTTACGATCTAAAACTACATTACTTTTAAAAATCTATTCCCAATTTTAAAAATTCTTGAAATAGTTTATTAAAAAGTAATACACCAACAAAAATGTTCATTTTAAGCTTTTTTCAACTAAAAATTTCCTTTTTAAGGGTATCCAGAGGTATAACTGGGTCTGTCCATAGGGAGAGCACGTTGTTGTACCTATGGACACAAATTTCGTCAAGTTATAAAAATTAATTAAAAATCCAATTTTGAAGATTTTAGCTAATAAAAAATATTACCATCTTTGCTAAGGTTAGGACTATAGGTTGGGCACTTTAAATGTCTTAGATAAAAATTTTTACCTGTCTTAGAAAAATCCAAACGTGATTTTTGTCCAGAGGTACAACACTCTCCCCTATGTAATATTATGTTTTTTAATCCTTGATGCTTATTTATTTATTTTATGAGTGCTTACACAAACACATCAATATTATTAAATTTTCCTTATTATGAATTGAAAATTGAAATTTATGACATGAAAATTGGTTTTGGGGGGTTTTAGGGGGTGCTCTTTCAGAATCTGAAATAATTTTTGATGTCGCCCATAGGAAAAACGAAAGTTGGTGCTTCGTTTAATATGAAGACAACCCCCTAAGAACTTGAAAATGTTTCAGTATATAGAATACTTTAAATCATGAAAAATACCTTATTTGTCTTTGTATCACAAGCCGTTCCGGAGATATAGGGTCTGAGTCGTTTTTTTACCAGTACTGTACCTTAAAGAAGTGAAACGTAATCGGGCGCAATGTGTCAAATAGTGAAATTATGGTGAAAATAAACAAAGCGCTCGAATTTAAGGAGTTGGTTGGCGCCATACATCCGGTAAAGATAGAAGACTGACTACCAAAGATTTCAGACTTCTATCCCCCATAATAACAGAATGGCGAACGAAAATGTATGAGGTGTGCGAAAAAATACAGTTGCGACCGACGGAAGGAGGGTTAAGCACAGTGTATGTGTATGATGACCCCTCCGAATTTCTGAAACAAGAATTAAACTAGAACTCTTATGGTTATATTGGTGTTTATACAGGGTGTTTCAGATAAGTGTTTCATAACGTCTAGGAGGGGTAGGACCTAGCTCGTTAGGGGTGCATTTCCGACCTCCATTTCCAGTGATTCTGAGTCGTCTAGGTGTGTCCTACCCTTCCTAGGAGTTAGGAAACAATTATCTTATACACCCTTTATAGCATGTCAAAATCAATTGGAAATCGCTAATTTTATTAATTTTTCACGAACTTCGTTTAAAATGTGTTGTCCAGTGTCATTAAATGCATTCGTAAACACGAGGAAAATAATCGAATTAGTAAATAAAAGCATTGATTAGCTTGCTTTATTTAGGACCTATTCCGTGGATGATTACCGCGGAACTGTTTTCTCAAGGACCTCGGCCTGCAGCCATGAGTATAGCCGTGACCGTGAACTGGTTTGCCAATTTCGTGGTCGGACTGGTCTTTCCACAAATGCAGGTAAGGCGTACAATCCAATGCTCTAAAAATTCCATACATACAAATTGTTTTAATACGGGATGTGCTTTTAATAGAGGATAAGTTACATCACGTCTACCTAAATCAATTGTTCCCAACAGGTAGTCCGTAAGGAAGGTCATAAATATTAATAAAATTGTTCATCGGGCTGTTGGCCGTGTTCAAGGTGATGGTAAAATTGGGACGTTTACACCCCACCTGCGGGGGTCATCATCAGCCACGAATTAAAACTCTTCTATCCGAAGGTAGATTGTCATTTGAATTAAAAGAAAGCAGAATGTCGTAGAAAGCCGATTCCCGCCAAAGGATTGGTGGCAGTCGGCTTTCTACGACATATAAAAAAATCAGAGCAATCAAAAATTACAACAGTCAGCTAAATCCGAATTTCAAAATAATGGATCTTAAACCAATGCCAGAGGGTGTTCGTCTTTTAGAGCCAATGATCAGGACTAATAAGAGGGATTTTTACCTATTATCCCGTCGACCGTGCAGCTGAATCCGAAAACGTTATCAAATCCTATTGACTATGAATTTAGAAGTAGCTGCGGAATTCATTAGGAGAAGAGTAAATTAGTATTTTAAATTGGGTTTTGAGTTGCCAAACCTATTCAGTAAGCACCACTTGAAGACTTTCAAATCAGATGAAATGATGGTTTGATATCTTTGTACAGGGTCAGTCGGACAAACTTCTAGGGGAGATAGGGTACATCATAAGGATTCAGAATTGCATAGGAACCCATGGGAAATAACTGATACGCGGGGGGGGAAATCGCCAACTTTGCGAGATTTTGCCAAAACACGGGATTTTAAAGTTTGATAATCAGAACAGCCAAAAAACACATTTTTAACAAATGGATAGTTTTTTTAAGGAATAAATTTTATGGGAGAGAGTGGGGGGAGACCCCCTATCTATCTTTAACACCCATCGATTTGGGTTAAACCACCCTCGTATGGCAGATCGTAATCACGAGTCTCGCGATCAAGGATCCACCGACCGACGCATCCTACGATCGAGGCAATATCAAAATCAAGAAAAGATCAGGTAGAAATTATTAAAAACCAATAGAAAATGTTAATACTTACAAGCAATGGCTACAAGCAAGACAGAAAATCCACCTACCTCAGGAACGATGTTCTATTCTCGATGTTTATTCATGTTCTAGTTCTAAACGTACCGTCAAGGCTAAACTGGATTTAACTGTGTTTTATCAGGCTTGCGCAATCACGCGAAAAGCTAGGTTCCTGAAGCTACTAAACGAAAGTAGCGCCGTCTGTCTGTCATTCATGGCATTTCTTTTGACGGGAAAATAATTATTGGTTGGTTGATTTCATATGATTCAAAAATATGCTTAAAAGGATCCACAGACGAGCAACTTGTTCATCAACCGGTTTGATTATTAGGTCATCCCGAAAGTTTTGTCGCTCTTGGGAGCATCTGTATATACGATATTTTGACACTTTTCCATTATGTGATACCAATATAAACTGTAACTTTATCTACCGGTAACTTGGCATCTTGGCTTGATTTTGGGGACTGATCCCCCGACAACTGGACTTTCCTTAAATCTATGATAACATGTTACTACATTTCTTTTCTGCTCAAAATTTTGCATTTTTCCTAAAGTTAAAATTTTTAAATTAAAATTAACTGGCTACTTCCCTAAAACAATTAAAGTTTTAAGTATTTTTAACAAGTGTGGAAAATTTAACTTAGATTTAAATTACTTTTTACCGGAGAATTTGATCACAATCCTCCATATTAAATTGCTGGATTGCTACTCCTAACCCTCTATTAGGAATGAACCGGATGATCATTTGCAGGAATCTAGATCACTGGAAATTCTACCGCCGCTCTACAAAAGTAGTAAAAATCTTAATCTGACTTAAAATTAGTTAAATTTCTTTGAAATTTAATTTTGAAAGTTTTCAGTTAATGGCAACTTGAAGTAAACAAAATCTTATTAATCGTAGAAACTAGGAAAGCTGGAAAAGTGAGCCAACAAAAAAAGAGCCAAAATTCGCCAAATTGTTTTTAGATAGAAGTAGAAGTACTTTACTGGTTTACCGTAATGGAAAAGTACCAAAAAATACATTGTATACAGATGCTCCCAAGAGCGACAAAACTTTCGGGATGACCTAATATTTTTCCACGGATCGTGAACCTGGTTGACAAAAATGTAAACAATAAAGAAAAAATTAACCAGATTTTAAGAAATTAATATATTTTTATACTTTAAATGCAAAATTATACTTTTTTAAATTATTCTCTGGTGCTAAAATTATATATTTTTTAATTTTTAATGCTTAGTTTTTTAATTTTTCTACGCAAATGGACGACCAGGTTGGCGACCAAGTTGCTCATCTGTGGGCCGCTTTACTATTTATTATTTTTACTTTAAAGATAACTTTTTCATTCAATTAAGGGAGTAAAAATTTTTTGAACTCAAAATATAACAGAATTATCCTAAAGTAATTAATATTTTGATGATGATGTCGTGTCCACGACAAGTTGAAATCAAATATTGCAATGGGCGGAGATGACAGCCCTTGCAATTAATACTATTTTATTATTATATTTAACTTAGATAGCAATTAAAAAAATTAAATTGGTATAGTATGTAAAATATTAAATTTAGTTTCAATAATGATTATAGTGGAACATTATTGATAGATATTATTCTTATACAACTCTCAGTCTATAATAACAATAATAATGATAATGTTTTTTTAATAAGTTTCATCAAATAAGCTGAATAAAATGTGTTAGTAATTATTAATTCAAGTAAAAGAGCATTTATTCATATAAATTATTTTATTTATTCTGCCTTGATAGGTTCGAGCCCAGGAAAAAGTAGTTTAATTGGGTTCCGTTCAAAATCCCGATTGGGTCAAAATCACGACAGGGTCAGAATCCCGACAGTTCGAAATCCCGACATGTTCAGAATCCCGACAGATAAAAATCCCGACAGGGTCAAAATCCCGACAAGTTGGAATCCCGACAGGGTCAGAATTATTTATTTACCCTCAAAATTTTATTTTACCGCAACGTGAGGTAAAACGGGTCTCATTGCAAAAAGATGTCAAAAATATATTTATTACTAAATATACATGAAAATAAGAAAAAAGGCAATTGGCAAAGCCGTTTTTATATGAAGAAATTTGTTTTAAAGTTGTACTTTTATGAAATATTAAACGTCCGATGGCAATGAACATTGCTCAAATGTAGATTTTAAAATACTTCATTTTGAGAAAAAAAAACTTGTTTGACAGTGCAATGTATTGTATATGAAGGAAATAAGCTAAAAACATTTTTTACTTTATACAGAAGGCCTCCTAACTATGACCCATTTTACCCCAAGTACAAAATATTGTTATAAAAGATAAAATATTTTATATTTTTCTAAGCTGATAGGCTTGAAATGTCTCTTTCTTTATGAAAAATCATTACAAAAGTCTGCTGTAATTTATTACAATATACAGGGTGTATCTGAAATGGTGCAACAAACTTTCAGGGATGATAGTACTCATCAAGACGAACAAGAATCGGTATAGAAAGGGGGGTCCCAGACCAAATCCCAGGGAGTTAAAAATGGAGCGACACCCCAAAAAAATCATTGAAAAATTCAGTTTGTAGAAGAACTACTATTGGTAAAAACTTAATTATGGTCTCAAAAATTGTGGTTTAATATGATCTTTAAAATAACCTCAAACGTCTTCACTTTAAAAAATTTTTATTATGAAAAAAGTTGAAAAACACAAAAAAATGTGAAAATTCTGCCAAAACCTCATTTTGTATTTCGAAATCCTTTCTTTTGATTTTATAATCTGAGAGATCATAGTTGAAAACCCTTAAGTCCAAAGTTTCACGTAAATACAATCAATATTAAACGCTTGATATCCTGTTAAAGTTTGTTTTATGGGTGCGCAAGCAGTTTTCTACAGATGTTTCCAGAACAGCTGCTTTCGCACGCAAAAAACAAACTTTAACAGGATCTCAAGCGTTTAATATTGATTGTATTTACATTAAACTTTGGACGTAATGGTTTTCAACTATGATCTTTCAGATTATCAAATCAAAAGAAAGGATTTCGAAATACAAAATAAGGTTTTGGCAGAGTTTTCACATTTTTTTGTGTTTTTTAACTTTTTTCATAATAAAACAAATTTTAAAGTGAAGACTTTTGAGGTAATTTTAAAGATCATATTAAACCGCAATTTTTGAGACCATAATTAAGTTTTTACCAATAGTAGTTCTTCTACAAATTGAATTTTTCAATGATTTTTTGGGGGTGTCGCTCCATTTTAACTCCCTGGGATTTGGTCTGGGACCCCCCTTTCTACACCGATTCTTGTTCGTCTGGATGAGTACTATCATCCCTGAAGTTTGTTGCACCATTTCAGATACACCCTGTATAGATATTTGGAAGTTGGTAAACCCTGTTTATTCGACAACACCCTTTACCGTTCAAATTAAATATTTTTTAGGTTCTCAAATTCATAAATCTAAATTTTACAATAGAAAAAGGTTGCCAACACAGATAAAAGATTATAATACAAAAAATAGGTGAAAATAATTCAATTTAAATTTGATTTATGTCGAGTTCATTAAAACTGACCCATTTTACCCCATGACCCACTTTACCCCAACCCACCCTATGAAGTCACCGATCTTGATGTTTTAGATTCTTTAGATTCTTTTTCTAAAGTTAATTCATTTGATTTTGATGGAATTTGCGTAAGTTATTTGAAGATCATTGCCTTAAACAACATGGATTTCGTAACCAATTTTATAAATTCATCTTTCTCATCTTGTTAATTCCCTGGCTCATTAAAGTGTGCTACTGTTACTCCGATTTTTAAATCTGGTTGTAAAAATCACCTTTCTAATTACCACCCTATTTCTATTTTACCCTCATTCTCAATAGTCATTGAAAAATTATATCTAAACGTATGTTCAAATTTCTAAATTATACAAACTTTTTCGCAGAAAATCAATATGGCTTTATAGATGGGCGTTCAGCTGATATGGCTTTGCTGGAATTCTCGAAATTCCTTTACAAAGGTATAGATAACAGTAAACTTACAATAGCAATTTTTCTTGATATAAAAAAGCCTTTGATAATGTTAATCACCCAATTCTAATCGACAAATTAGATAGGCAGGTTTTCGAGGTGACTCACTTAAATGGTTTACTTCATACCCCAGGTAGCACATGTTGGTTGGCCAATATCGTCGATCCAATATTATCTGACATTTTACGGGAAACATTGTGGCCATTACAGCTTGGACAATATTGGCAGACATTGCCGAAACGATATTAACTGATATGCTAGCCTCAATATTCAAATCTAATATTTCCGGATATCAGTTCATAATATTGCTTGATGTTCAAGATTTGTACACTAAGGGTGTATCGAAAAAAACTTTTTTTTGAGATTTTGAGGATGCGTTAGTGCGGAAAAGTTGTCTAAGGTGGCAGAGAGTACCTGTGATTTTTTCAGAATTTTTGGAAATATCTTGAAGAGCCTCGTTTGCCCTGAAGTTTCTCCATGTTATCCTATGGAGCGCGCAAGCCAAAAAAGAACGAAAATTGGTTTTTCGCCCCTTATTCCTACTCTAATCACACGACGAATGTCTTTACTCGAGTTAGGGACCCTTTATGATGTATGCTACCCGACAAAACTTGAATAACAGCCAAATATCTATATTATGTTGATTGTTGGCTCTGATGGCTGTTATTCTAGTTAGGGAACGTACCCATACTACGTGACCCATTTTTAACTATTTTTGACCCCTCCCCGCCCTTGGTGACCATCCGTAGTATATGCCAAGGCCCCCCTCCCCCACTAATTTTCACGTGGTAACTCATAAATACGGTTTTCAATCATTTTTTACAAACCGATAGTTTAAAAAAATTAATTTGGCTTAATTTGTCTAATTTTAATAATTAATTTGGCTTAAATAGTCTTAATTTGGCTAATTTCAATAATTAATTTGGCTTAATTTTGTCGTATTGACTAGAGCAGGCATGGCCAACCGGCGGCCCGCGGGCCGCATGCGGCCCTCCGGGTCATTTTGTGCGGGCTGCAAAGCTCTCTGAAAACTCTCCAAAAAGTAACTTCAAAACACTTTTTAGCACACTAAAATTCAAAACTTTTTAGGGGGAGAACCCCCATATACCTCTTAGATCAGGCTTTGCCAAGTGCCAACCCGCGACCCGTTTTGAAATAATTTTGTGGTCAGCAAGAATTTTTTTAGTCAAAAGTTAAAGTTTTAGGGAAAGTTAAGGCCCCCCAAATTCGGACTAAGTGTACCAAAACACGTTAAAGGCTGTTAATTAGAGTCTTATTTCCAAAAAATTTTCTGGGGGGGACCCCCAGATCCCCCTTTAGTTCTAGCAACTCTATCGTTCACAACTTTTTTAGGATATTAGTTCAGTCAGGTGCAAATCCTAACTAAAAATATATTTCAATTTATGCATTGCACGAATCAAATATGCATAGGGGCCGGGCATGAGAGGAAGATTTGGGTGTACTTTTTCCCGATGCAAAAATCTAGCTGCAATTTTTAAAGAAAATTTGGGTCCTCCCGAAATAAATTTCTATAAGCGCCACAGGCTCCTTATAGTTTCGAGGGATTCCAAGTGTTTTTTAACAGCACCTGTTTAGTTCCTATAGATATACTACAGAAGGTATTCTTGGGGTTGCTCCTTAAGGTAAATTTAAAATATTTTATTTTGGAATCTGTCAAACTAAGCAAAGGATCTAAGAAACTCCCTAATTTATTCAATTTACTTCACTGTCATTCTGTGCACCTAATATCCTAAAATTTTATATGCGGCCCGCGAGAGAATTGTGGTTTTCCAAAATGGCCCTCAACATTATTTGGGTTGGCCACCCCTGGACTAGAGGAAATTGACTACGTGACGAAACCCTAAGCCCCCCCCTCCCCCCTGTGACCAAGCGTGGTATTTTGAAGACCCCCTCCGTCCCTCCCTGAACGGGTCACGTAGTATGGGTACGTTCCCTTATGTCGAGTGGCATACATCATAAAGGGTCAATAACTCGAGTGAAGACATTCGTCGTGTGATTAGAGTAGGAATCAGGGGCGAAAAACCAATTTTCGGACTCGTTGGCTTGCGTGCTCCATAGAATAACATGGGGAACCTTCAGGGCCAATATTATCCGAAAATTCTGAAAAAAAAATCACAGGTACTCTCTGCCACCTTAAACAACTTTTCCACACTGACGCATCATCAAATTTTAAAAAAGAATTGTTTTTTTATACACACTATTGTACACTACAGCTTTATATTTTCCTTATTTGACAAATATTTCCTTAAAGACAACCCTTGTCTTTATGTTGATAAATATATTATAATTTAATAGTTTGTTTATAAATGAAATAAAAGTAAGTTATAAATTTTTAAAAGAAAGGTTTTAATTTAACAAACACATTCAAAAGTTGCTAGGGTGGTTGCTCAGTGTGATTTACGACGTGATTGCAAATGATCTATACATTTCCAGGGGTTCATCCAGGTTTTCTGCCAGGGTCCTGTTATAGGAATTTTGCAAAAAATCAAATGGAATTTTGTGAAAAATTAAATGGAATTTTGTGAAAAATTGAATGGAATTTTGTGAAAAATTAAATCGAATTTTGTTGAATCGAAGGGTTTGTAGTACAAAAACAACATTATAATTTTAAAAATGGCCCTAAAACTAGAAAATTCCATTCAAAATTATCAAAACACTATGTGAAAACAATTTTCAAACCACTTTTGGTTTTTGTGAAGAGTCCTTTTTTGGGAACTGGAATTTTGGGAAGGGTCCCAAAACGGACCCAATTTCTCTCTAGATGAACCTCTGATTTCATTCTACAAAATAAAATTAAACAGTAGTGTATTAACAGAAATGAAATACAGAAAAATATCCATGACAGTTCTTTATTTTTGTAAAAAAAATATTCAAATTAAGAGGAAACGAAATTCTTATCAAACAAAATGTCCAGATTCTTCAAAACGTTTTACTTGCTTCAAATGGAATTTTTTAAATAAACCACCGTATATAAATTTCCTGCATAACAAAACAATTTTCAATTGACAGAAATAAACATTACAAAATATAATTATTTGATCCAATGTATAAAGAATCTTTAAAAAAAGGTTTAGCTTTATAATTTCCATTAAAACAATTGTAAAAAAACAGCTTCATATTTTTTGACATAACATTAATAGAACTTTTTTATACTTTATTTAACTGTTAATCAATTCCCATTATCAAAATGTTGACCTTTCTTTAAAAAAACAAGTTTGGTTAAAAACATGGTTGCACATAATTTATTTCACTTTGTTTTTCTTACAAAATCATGTGGTTGCTATCATATTATAAAATCAACTACTAATAGAAATTTAAATATTTAAATGGTTAAAAAAAGCTGTCACCTTTTTTTATAATTGGGAGACAAAATAGTTTAGTTCTTGAAATTTCACAATTATTTTATATAATCTGTTAAAGATCCCTTATAAACAAAATTTTAAATTAAAGAACAAGACATGTTATGAATATAAGGAAATATATACACTGTTAAAAAAGAACGTCTTTTGACGTATTATTTTCCGTGAATTTTTCATGGATTAATTCCGAAAACTACAAAACGGAATTTTCATCGTGAAGTTTCCGTTTTTTAATTTTCCTCTCCTCACGCATGCGTATTGTACGATTTCTCCACTAGTTCTGGTGAGACTCAAATATAGTTGTAAATAAGTAATGGAAGTTTGTGAAAGCGTCTTCAGGCGAAACGAACCTTCAGCAAATTTATAAGTAAGTAAGTTAAATATATTGTTTTTATTTTTTGTATTATTGGCCGTAATCGGGAATGACTAGGCTGCCGACGGGTAACCGTTGTGGGCATGATCGGGTTAAAGGCGTGGCTTTAAAGTATTTAGGATGGAACCTAGCGGAGCTCGTATGGGGTTGTGGTAGCGCGTCAGTCTAGAGTGCACATGGTCGTAGGTTCGAACCCCAGTAATTATTTTTCAGTAAATTTAATTTTAAATTTTTATTATTCCATTAAAAATTTCAAGAATTAATTTCTCTTGTTTAACAGTCATTCCTTATTTAATTAAATTCATTGTGTTTTTTTAAATGTTTTACTTTATCTAATTTTTTTTAAAAAATTTTTTAATTATTAATTAATTGAAAATAAAATTATTTCGCTAAAATATTTTATGGAAACATCAAGAATCAAGTCCACAAGGATGCGCATTGCTAATAAAGTATAAAAATCTTGCAGGGATTGTGAAATACAGTACAAAACAGTACGTCGGCAACCTAGCAACGGCCGTAGTAAACGTTACCATGCTTTAAAATAGAAATACTCTGATATACTATTTTTAAACAGATATTTAAACATCGTACGATCGCTTTCTTCACCACGTAGCTGAAGTCTTAAAATATTGCATACCTAACTAGTCTTATTAGATCGCAAAAATGTGATCTAAATAGTTGTGATAACTTGTAACTTTTGATTAGACTTGTATTACTGTGATCGGTAGTGTAAATTATTTAAAAGAATCGTCTATTTGGATTTTACGGATTGTTTGTCTTTTTTTTTCAAAATTATAATCAGTAATATACTGAATCACAATAATATTAGTAATAATACGAACAATCCCTAAAATAACGGAAAGTTCCACTCCAATGACGAAAAGATATTAAACGAACGTTCTCTAAAATACCGGAAGGTTTCCCTCCTTTCACAGAAAAATACAAAACGGACATTCCCTCAAATGACGGAAAAAGAAAATACGGATACCTTTCTCAAATGATGAAAATAATCCGGCAGCTGTGCTGCCGGGAAATTTACGTTTATTGAAGAAAGATTTTTTTACAGTGTACACTGGTGTTAAGAATTAAGAGAATTTGCACATTTTTTCGATTTCTCCAGATCTACTAGATAGATTTTGATGAAATTTGGTATGAACATAGGTTGATATAATACCAAATAAATAATCATTCAAAAATTGTAATACACACGCATGCGCAGAAGTAATAACCGCTAGAGTTGAAAGGTGTGAAATAGCGGTTCCAGAATAGAGCAAAATAGTGGGTTTTTAAGGGGTATGACACCGTCCAACCACTAGCGGATCCAGGGGGAGGCTAGAGGGCTCACGCCCCCCCCCCAAAACAAAATGTTTTACTCTATATAATATGACATTTTATGCACCAAAATGAGTTAAAACCCTGTTACTTAAAGGTCAAATTTTAAAAAATATTTTCTGGGGGAGGTCCCCCAGACCCCCCTAACACTTGTAACTCTCTTATTACAACTATATTTTACAAAGTTTGTGTCAAAACGCAAAAAATCTATATCCGAAATTCGGATGAGGCGTACCAAAAAGAGTTGAAAAAGTGGGGTTTTAGACTTAAATTTCCAAAAATTTTCTGGGGGAGGACCCCCAGACCCCCCTTTCAGTAGTTGGAGCAGGATAATTCACTACCTTTTCCTATTAACATTAACAAGAAGATTCAATTGGATTATGAAAATTCTTAGTCCCCCCCCAAAACTAAATCCTGGATCCGCCACTGCCTCCAACTATCATGCATGCCTCTTTGAGTGATTTTATAGCATGAATAAGGCAGATGATAAAATTTCCTGTTCATTGAGCCTACTTTCTCAGAAACCCCGTTTTGGGGCTCTGAAGGGTATGTGGAGGGGGGTAGCGAGATGCAATTGCCTTATATAGAGTCCCTCATACCTCCTCTAAAGGGACGAAGTCTTTGAATCTGGCTGTCCATTCCAAATGGCAAATATCTTCCGTTTTAATGAAAATTGCTAACCTGATGAGCTCCATTAAGTGAAGGATTTCTATCGATTGAAAAGAAATTAAGACCGATAGAACCCCCCAAAAGGTGAATAAAGGTCTCCAAGATATCAACACAATATCTTCAACCATGATTTTCTCCTTTTGAAAGATGTAGGGGGTTTGGCATAGACTTAACAACATTCCTACAAAGAGCACCAAATCTCCGATTCCATAATGGTGAGTTAATCTTACATTAAAGGACTGACATAGCATTCTGGTTCTTTCCACATGAGTTTGCATCGAGAATCAATGGCTTAATTGATTTGAGACCTAACAGAGAGGAAAATATTCACCCTTTGAATTTTACCTTATTAAAGACATTTTTTGCATATTTTTGACAAGTTGCAGATCCCTCCCTGCCTTTGAAAGAGGAACCCTGACAGTTTCAGGTAATGTGCTGATATCTTGGAGACCTTTGTTCACCTTTTGAGGGGTTCTATCGGTCTTAATTTATTTTCAATCGATAGAAATCCTTCACTTAATGGAGTTCATCAGGTTAGCAATTTTTATTAAAACTGAAGATATTCAGTATATGGAATGGGCAGCCAGATTGAAAGACTTTGCCACTTTAGAGGAGGTATGAGGGACTCTATATAAGGCATCTTGCTACCCCCATCCACATACCGTTCAGAGCCCCGAAACGGGGTTTCTGAGAAAGTAGGCCTAATGAACAGGAAATTTTATTATCTGCCTTATTCAAGCTATAAAATCACTCAAGGAGGCATGCATGATAGTGGGAGGGTGTCATACCCCTTATAAACCCACTATTTTGCTCTATTCTGGAACCACTCTTTCATACCTTTCAACTCTGGCGGTTATAACTTCTGCGCATGCGTGTGTATTACAATTTTTGAAGGATTATTTATTTGGTATTATATCAACCTATGTTCATACCAAATTTCATCAAAATACATCCAGTAGATCTGGAGAAATTGAAAAAATGTGCAAATTCTCTTAATTTTGAACACCAGTGTAATAATGTCGAATTCGTAACTGGCCGATATTTAAAGGGAAGCTATTTTGGCAAAGGCCGATATTGTAAGAAGAATAATGGCCAATTTTACTTGTCAATACGGTCAGATATCGAAAAAATTAACATCGGAAATCAGACATTGTCCAGTAGGGTGGAGCGAAAAACTTTTTTTTGGAAATTAAAAACGCCTGAGGTGGTAATAGGTGCCATTTACGATAAAACTTAAAAATTCAAAACTTGAGTTCGATCAATTAATATCTTCAGGTTCCACATTCACGTTAAAGTTTCGAAATTTCATCAAATTTCACGTAAAAATGGTTATAAATGATTCCCACACAATTTTAGCTCCTTTTTCAAACCATAACTGGTTGAGTTTATATTCTTAGGGTGTCAAACAACATTTTAAGACCTTTTATGGACCTGGAATGGGGAGAATTTCCGGTTTTTCAAGCCCGAAATAAGGGCGCATGCTATTAAAATAGTCTAGCGACCGAAAAACAAATATTTGAATATCGGTACCAAATAGAGCTCAAAAGTTGCGTTTTACCCTCCTTATTCATGGAAAAATAATAAAAAAATTTTAAAAAAATAATTTAGGTGTGTTTTGGCCCTAGAACTTGAAAAAATTGATCTTTTGCATAGCGTATAATGGGAAAAGTCTTAATTAATCAAATTAAAGTTTTAAATATAATAGAAACTTATAGTCGCCTTAATTCGGTGTTTTAATCGTCAAAAAAAGTGTTTACAAGGGTATTGCATTGTGATTTGAGCTAAGTAGATAAGGCATACATCTTAGAATCACCAAATGAGAGAAAAATTCATTTTTATACTTATTTATATTTATTTTTTCAGTTCAGAGGATTAAAATTACTTATAATGTATCCTAAATTTTCCCTTATTATATATAACAAATCATAACCTTTTATTTGATATTTCGTCCCGTTAAATTTGAAGACTTGTTACAAAAAGTGGTAGTTCAGGTTAAAGTTTGGAATAACATGCCTGTAGTGAAATATAACGCTTTTTTCGTCTGTTTTATGTAAAAAAAATCAACCTTAATGTTTTGAAAGCATTTTATGTAAACAAGAATATGTATTACAGACTACATAAAATATTTGAACTTAAAGTTTATAAATTTTGGGATTTTTAAGTTTTTTCATCCAAATTTGTCAATTTTAGGCTGTTAACTTGATTTTTAAAAACTTAATAATGAACTCAAAAGTATTATTGACTATTAAGACACTAAACTAAGGCAACTATAAGCTTTTACAACATTTATACCTTTAATTTGATTAATTAAGACTTTTCTCATTATACGCTATGCAAAAGATCCATTTTTTCAAATTCTAGGGCCAAAACACACCTAAATTATCTTTTAGGAATTTTTTAATTATTTTTCCATGAATAAGGAGGGTAAAACGCAACTTTTGAGCTCTATTTGGTACCGATATTCCAAAATTTGTTTTTCGGTCGCTAGACTATTTTAATGGCATGCGACCTTATTTCGGGCTTGAAAAATCGGAAATTCCCCCCATTCCAGGTCCATAGAAGGTCTTAAAATGTTGTTTGACATCCTAAGAATATAAACTCAACCAGTTGTGGTTTGAAAAAGGAGCTAAAATTGTGTGGGAATCATTTATAACCATTTTTACGTAAAATTTGATGAAATTTCGAAACTTTAACGTGAATGTGGAGCCTGAAGATATTAATTGATCGAACTCAAGTTTTGAATTTTTAAGTTTTATCGTAAATGGCACCTATTACCACCTCAGGCGTTTTTAATTTCCAAAGTTGGTCATTTTTGGCTAGTTTCACTCCACCCTATTGTCCAGTGCTGTACGGTATTATCAGGTATTGAAAATTGACATTGGCCGGTATTCGAAAGAGGGCTATTTTGGCAGTGGTCACTATCGCAAAATCGATATTGGGCGGTGTTTCTGTGCTACATGGGGAGTGAGAGATTTATAATTTTCGTGATGATAAAAATGTGATAAAATGCTGTTATTTTAAGGGTTTTAGATGTTATTTTATCATAACCAAGGGTTTTATTATCATCTAATGAGAGAATTATTTTTTTTTGTTTCTTGATCGTTAGTTTCATTGAGATAAAAAGAGTTTAGTTGACTGGTTAAATATTTACTATGATCTCTACCTTCGGTGTATAAATTTTTTGATCCCATATTTATGAAAAATTGATTGATATTTTCCGCTAATTTACTATTATTAGAAAAAGTTTTATCTTTTATATTAGAGTTTGTGATTTGGTTTACGAATTCCCATTGCTTTTTAATATTTTGACATTTTGAGAATTCGGACATAAAAATTTTTTTTTAGTATTTTTTATTTTTTATTTTAATTCTTTTTGATAAGCTCTATAATTTGTTCGTGAACAATATCATAGGGATATTTTTTATGTTTTTTGTAAAGGGGCCGTTCAAATATTACGTAAGCACTTTTTTGGTCATTTTCAACCCCCCCTCCCCCCTTGTCACCAAAGATAAGCAAACCTTAACACCCCCCACCATAATTACGTAAGAAACTGCCGGACCCCCCCCCGAAATTTTGATACCCCTCTTAGCAAGTATTGTTTTTTTCTCCTGAAAATAAAGTGACTCATACGCAAGGAGCTGTCCTTTTTGGGTGTAACCCTAAGGGGTCATAAATGAGTCGAAACACTACTTTTCAGAGTTAAAATTTCAAAATGTTTGGGGTCCATCCCCAGAAGAAAGTGCTTACGTCAGATTTCCTAATTCAATTTTTTGTTAAATTTATTTTGGGTTGAGTTTTGAAATTATTTATGCAAGAAACAAGAGATTTTCGAAAATGCAGTATCTTACGTAAGCATCACTCATATCCCCCCTCCCCCCTTGTCAGAAAAAATAAGCAAACAGCAAACCCCCTCCCCCCATTAGGTGCTTACGTAATATTTGAACGGCCCCAAAGCTTTGCTTTAACTTTAATTAATTTTAAAATTTCGTCATTAATCCAGTTTTTATTTGTTTTTTTGTTCCGATACTACTAAATATTGTGTGAAATTAATTACTATATTTTTTAACACTTCTGCAAAACTGTCATATAAATAATCCACATCATCACAGTTTAAATTTAAGTTAAATGTGTAATTTGAGATAAAGTTATTTATCTTATAATTTACTCTTGAAATTTTTGATATCCTAGGTTTTACTTTTGCAAGGGTATTATATTCTAATTTACATACAATTGGATTATGATCTGTCAGATCGTTATTAAAGATTTTTTAACATAAACAGCTATACCTCCTGACTTATTCACATCTCTACAGGAAAAAGTATGAATCAAAATTAAATAAATAATACAGTGATGTTTCATACTTATAAATCCAGATTTCAGATAGAACGAGAATATGAATGAAGTCTAAAGATTGGTTTAACAAAACTTGAAGTTCATTGAAATTGGCGCGAATGCTTCTAATGTTAAAATGCACAATATTCAATTGACCTGAGAAATTAATGTTGGGTTGTGATAGGAAATCATAAAACTCATTTAGGGTATTTATAAAAATAAAACTGCTGTTGTCATCAGAAAGAAAGTCAAAAACAGCTTCAGGTTTGGGCAGTTTTAACTTGTGAAAGATCGTCCGACGTATATTTTAAGACGAATATAGACGTATATTTTAACCTTCCTACCCTCTTGAAAAAATAGTCACATATTCCCCTCGTGGGGTCTCTGAGGACCCCACGTAAAACCCATGCGTAAAACATGCCTATGACTCTAATAAAGGTTAAAAATTCCTTAAATGGAGAAGAATTGTCATTTTTTATTTCTAGAAAGATGCTTCAGAATAATTTATCCAATTTTTTTGGTATTTTTCTCATTTTTTTCGTCTTATTACGGCTTAATTGGGTTTCTTTTGATACACGTTTTTTATAACATCTGGACCTTCAAACAAGAATTAAATTACAGAAATGAACTACATTGAAGTTGTTTTACTTAAAATATTTATAATCACACTGTTTAAAGCATACTAGTTGATATACCCGGTCTTGCACGGGAAGAATTTAGTAGTTAATTTTAAACGATTTATGAAGCTGCATATATTCTCTATTCTGCATTATCAGCTACCTGTCACCCCAGATTAATTTATTTAGTATTATGAAGCATGTAAAGTTTGGATTCTTCTTTTTAAAATTGAAATAATACAAAAAAAATGATCGGTTCAGATTTCTTATTGAAATCAGTATCTCGCTTGCTTATGTAAGTTTTAACATAAAATTGGCTTTTTTTCTTGATAATTCTTCGAAATCACATTCTGGACTTCCGTAAACACTCATAAATATTTGAAAGCATTCTTATTTTTCAAAGAAGACTGAATATAAAAACCTATTTACAATCAACCATGAATTTATATTGTTTTTGTAAAGAATGTGTTCAACAGGAAGTAATGGCGACAGTTGTCTGAGTTTTTTTTGCTGCAACTGTTAGATACTCAAAAGATTTCTATAAATAGCATATTTTTCTTAGAATGTGAATAAAAAATTTAAGAAATAGCGAGTGATTCAATGTATTTAGCCGCAATCTTCTTTTTGTAAAAAAAATGACAATTTCTACGAAAATATCTTTCTAATATTTCTCCAAACATTCTAAACAAACATGCAAACCTTTTTTTATCTATAATACAACAAAAAATAAAATACTAAACTTTATTTGATACTATTTTACCGCCATTCATGGCTGGGGTCTCAGAAGACCCCAGAGGGGGAATATGTGACTATTTCTCCCAAGACACTTAAAAATGGAATAATTACTCCAAAATTTTTACCCATTGTAAAACTTTGCGTAATTAAGGAATAGTAGCATCGGAAATTGTCAAAACAAAAATGCATGGGAGATATCAAGCGTCAAAGTGCGTCTGGGGTCGAAAAAGACCCCAATGGGGTAGGAAGGTTAAGAAACAATCACCTTTTAAACCATTATTAAAAAACTATATTGCTTTATTAAAGAATTTTCTACTTTTTTCGGTAAAGCATCGGACAATCATAGAATCCGTAATAATGACCACAAAGACGCACAACATATTAAAATTCCATAACCATAGCTGTAGTACAAAGAAGGTTATGAAACCTTTGTAAAAACTGATATTATTTTGACAGAACACATTTAACACAAAAAGAAGTCACTAAAATTTGAAAAAACCCTTTTAATTTAGGAGAAACCCCTGATTTAAAAAAAACACACTTTTTCCGAAAAAACCCAGTTTTTTATGGGTTTTTTCAGGGTTTTATTAAAAAAACCTGAAAAAAACCAACCCACTTGGGTTTAAAAAAAAAACCCGGGTTTTTGCAAACCCTGACCCTTCTGCTTGTATTGGGGGTCTCAAGCACCCTTAAACTTTTCGGGGGGATAGCCATTATCCCATCTTTTTATGCTCACAATTTAGGAATATAAACAACTGTTCAGTGTTCATACAACAAAATTCTAATTCTACCAGTTACCCAGTGAAACAATGAATTATCAATAATTATTTTTTAATATAAATTTAACTTGACAATTTTTAGATAATTTTCTATCAGTTTAAATACGTTAAATTTAAAAGTTAATATCTAATTTTTATCAACTTGACAATTTTAAGAAAATTTTCTAACAGGGCAATTATATTGGGCTAATAGAAAATTCGGCATATTGGTTTTTTATAGTACTATAGGCTCACGATATCAAAAAATTTGTCCACGGTTTTTGTTTCGATTGGCACGCTATCGACGAATATCAATCAATGTCGCGAAAAATATGACGATATTAACGAATATTGGCCAATATTGACATACAGATATCAGTAACACGATATCGGTGAATATTGTTCAATATCGCAAAAAAATATGACGATATCAATAAAAATTGGCCATTAATTTTTGTTTTGATATCACTGGCACGATATCGGTGAATATCAAACAATGTTGGAAAAAAATATGAAAATTTCAAAATATTTAATAATGTAGCCTTTGAAATAAATTGAAAAACTTCATAATCATTTAGGACTGTATACTAATTATTTAAATTTACACAATATTGAGCTACATCGAGCAATATTGCAATTCGATACTCCATAGGGATGTTACGTATTAGTTAAAGTGTGGAACCGGTTCCATAGTTCCAGTTCCAAGGTGGGATTAGGTTCCCTTAACAGTTCCAGTTCCAAACAGTTCCAAATTTAAAACCGTTCATATAAAAACGCAACGGTCCCAGAGACAAAAAGGAGCAATAAAGTCAAAAATTTCAAAACTTGACCAGTGGTCAAATGGGGTTAACCAAAGGCCAGGGACCCCCAAACCAACCATGAGACAAAAATATAAGGTCAGAAAAGTTACATATAGCGAGAAAAAATGGATTGACCACTGGTCAAGAGATATTGACAATTGGTCAACACCAAAATGTTACCCGTCTCAAGGCGTTTGGTTTGATACCCCACATGACCTACTTCAGTGCCAAAGCAAATAAGTTACAAAAAGTTGACCGGACTGACCAAAGGTCAACCGTAACCAAAAACACATGTTATAACAATAAGGATTACAAAATATCAATTAGCAACTCCAAAATTTTCTTTTGATGAATATTAGTCATTTTGGCCAGTGGTCAAATGAGGTTGACCAAAGGCCAGGACCCCCAAAACAACCAAGAGACAAAAAGAGAAAGTCAGAAAAGTCACATTTAGTAAGAAAAAGTGGAATGACCACTGGTCAAGAGATCTTGACCAGTGGTCAACACCAAAATGTTACCCGCCTTAAGGCTTTTGGTTCGAGCCCTTACATGACCTACTTCAGTGCCAAAGCACAGAAGTTGCAAAATGTTGACCGGACTGACCAATGGTCAACAGTAACTTAACAGAACAACTTTGGTCAACAGTCAAGCTACAGGAAACTTAAAAAGAATTTCCAGATTTAATTCTCATTCTCACAAACAGACAGTTATACCCTTCCCAACGAAGCCCTAACAGAAACAAACCTTATACGTTCCAGTTCCCTTACCGGTTCCCTTACAAGTTCTAACCGGTAATAAGTTCCAAAAGAGTTCTAATCAAGTTAAAGGTTCCAGTTCCATTCCAGTTACGCGAATTCCTCCCAGCATAACTAATCCACTCGAAACAGTTCCACGGGAACGTATTAGTTTCCGTAAAGAGTTCTATCGCTGGAACTTATTTCTCTCGGAACCGTTAAGACTTCGTGGAACTATTAGCGATCGCTAACAGTTCCAGGCCGACCCGGCCCGTTCCGACAGCAAATCCATAGAAATTTCGGGCGGCAGTAATGAAAGCCCATAACTCGTGGAACTGTTAGGGTGTTAACGAAGCCGGCCCCGTTCCAACCGAAAATCTATAAGAATTTCGGGCGGCAGGGATAAAAGCTATCGACTGCTTTGGAGCGTGCTAATTGGCCAGGCGGCTGTCAGTCATTCTTTTTTTCTTCTGCTGCTTTTTCACCAAAGCGGCAGATGTCTTTCTTTTTTATTTACTTCCCCTCGTTGCGGTTTTTCAGTGAGACACGTGCATTATTTGTTTTGAAAAGGGATTGATTTAGATTCAATTTTTTCAATGTACGAATCATAGCTCTGCGGCTGTGCTGAATGGGGGAATAAATAGATAGAAGCGGTTTTTTGCTATTAGAATATCACCGCGGCTGCGATTAGCGGCACCGGTTCTCTTTCAGCTTGGAGATGGTCTTTTTATTTGAGTGCGTCCTCGTTCAATGTTAGATTGGATTGCGGAGAAATTTGGATTTTTCATTGATTTTTATCGGTTCCAGGATGGAACCGTTAAGCGGTTCTTCGTGGAACCGGTTCTAACGGTTCCATGCTGGGATTAGGTTCCATGGAACTGTTCCAGTGGAACCGTAACATCCCTACTAGCGGACGTTGCATATCGGGCTAGGGGATTTCTCCTCTTTCTCCGGACATGTTTTGTGAGCGTTGGTTCTTACGAACGGATAGGCCAGGGTAAAAATGCAACCTAGGGGGTTAAGAAGAAAGCTTGGACATTGCATACAACATGTGGTTGTGCATGTTTCTCTTGAAATTTGTCCCCAGGACAGGTCTGAAGGTAAGGACGGACAGCCGGCTAAAAAACCTCAATGAAGCAGCTCTGGTTGGCCAAAATACTGGTAGATCATACTGAGAACAAGCGGCAGTGGGATGGATGTGGTTTGCAGTACTGCGGATTGTCCGTTCGGTCCGCATAGCTTCTTACATCTTTGTCAATAAACAAGGGACTGAAAATGGGCATTTCTGTTTCCAATAGTGCACGAAATAAGGAAATGAAAATCCCAATTTCATGACATCGTGTTTATGAGATAATCCTGATTCGGTTTGGAGCACCACGACGGTTGGGTATGAGTTTGAAGACACAATGGAGAGAGCGCACTCAGCTGATGATTTTCTAATCATTCCACGGAGTGGTGATGCAGGGTAACGGAGTGGTGATGCATTGGATTCCATTTCTGCTACTCCTGAGTATGATTCACCAGTACTTTTTCCAACCAGAGCTGCGTCATTGAGATTTTGCAGCCGGTAGACCGTCCTTACCTTCAGACCTGTCCTGGGGACAAATTTCAAGAGAAAAATGCACAACCACATGTTGTATGCAATGTCCAAGCTTTCTTCTTAACCTCCTAGGTTGCATTTTTACCCCGTCTTTCCCGTTCTCTAGAACCAACACCCACAAAACAGGTCCGGTCAATGAGGAGAAATCACCTAGCCCGGTATGCAACGTCCGCTGGTGCACCATATGAATTTGGACTACCTGAGGAGGCAACATGGTCCTCCAATCCCTCAAAAGTCATTTAGAGCCCCTGTCGCTCAATACCAGGACGTGTGACGGCGGTAATGGACACCTATGGAGACAACACTCCTCAGCGATTTTCTCGGCCCCCTAACATACAGGAAGGTTCATTTTTTAATCAATTAACATTAATACTATGTGCAATCATAGAAACAAATTTGACTTTGATATCTCCTTTCCTTCTTGGTGTTGGGATTTTTATTTCCGCTAGTGTAATTAAGTTTATTAGGGAAAAAACAATATGTGCTTAGTTTGGGGGAGATAGTGGCTTTCTTGAGTGAAACAGGACATGAAAGTATCAGGACGCAGTATAATTAAAAATAAATCTTTAATAACAAAACAGGCATAGTAGCGGGAAGAATGAGCAAGTGAGAAGAAAAAGGCAAGAGGAAAGGCTTCCGGCTCGGAAGTATATTTATACAGTTCAAAATAAAGTTAATTCGCTTCAGTTCATAGTATAAAATATTTAGGATTATTTATCGATTCAAATCTTAAATTGAAAACGCATATAAATAAGCTAGGGAAAAAATTACGTTTTGTTCTATAGAAACTTATGTTCTATAGAAACGTCAGGTCCTGGAAAAGTCTTCTCGATCCGACCTAGGTTCCAGCGCATTGGTGGTTGGTTGGGATCCTTGAGAAGAACTAGTTGATTGACCTTGACGTTCGGTTGAACGGTCCTCCATTTGGCCCTTGTTTGGAGCTCATTGAGGTAGTCGGAACTCCATCGTTTCCAAAATAGCAGATGGATTAACTGGATAAGATGCCACCTAGAGATTAGAGACATAGATGTTTGAGCATTAGGGTCAGGTAATGAAAGGAGAGGTCCCCCTACGAGGAAGTGTCCTGGAGTTAAGGGTTCTAAGTCCGTTGGATCAGAAGATAGTGGAGTCAATGGTCTTGAGTTTAAACAGGCTTCGATTTGAGTCACTAGAGTGTAGAGCTCTTCGAAATTCAAAACTGCTGCTTTAGTTATTTTGATTAAATGGGTTTTGGTAGATTTAATATTCGATTCCCATAATCCTCCATGATGGGGTCCTAATGGGGGGATGAAATTCCACTTGATTCCTTCTTCTGATGAATAATTTTGAACGGATTCAGACTTAAAAATTTCAAGTTGTGCGTCAAGTAGATTTTTACAGCCTTTAAAGTTAGTGGCGTTGTCACAAAATATAGTACTAGGCCTTGATCTACGTGCAATAAATCTTTTTAAGGACGCTAAGAAGGCTTGAGTACTTAAGTCTGATACTAACTCCAAATGAATAGCTTTTGTAGAAAAGCAAATGAATAGTGCTATATAGGATTTTAACTTGACTTTTGAGCGTTTCATATTAGGCTTGGTGATAATGGGGCCTGCGAAATCCAACCCTATAGTTTAAAAGGGTCTAGAAGGAACAATTCGTTCTTTTGGCAAATTACACATGATTTGTGAAAGGTTGCGGCCTTTGCAACGAAAGCACACCATGCAGAAAAAGATGATTTTTCTTACCTTATCTCTTCCAGATTTGAACCAATACCTTTGGCGAACGAGGGATAAGGTTGCCTGTGTTCCAGCATGAAGAGCTTTTTCATGGTAAAACTTAATGATGAGATCTGTCAGATAATGATCCTTTGGCAGCAGAATCTGATATTTTTGGGCTTCTGGCAATGTCGAATGTTCAAGTCGGCCACCTACTTTAATTAAATCATCACCATCTAGAAATATACTTAAGAAAACATAAGGATTAGATGCTGGTAGTTTTCGCTTAGATTTTAGGTGTTTAAGTTCGACTGGAAAACTTTCCTTCTGAACTAACTTGATTAAATGTATAGTAGAGTCGTGTAGTTCAGTAGCAGTTAACGGGTCTTTGCGACGTTTCGAAATTATTACTTTACAGTTACTGATGAATCTCAAACACCAAGAGTAATTCTTATTAGTTTTCTAAAGGATGAACACTTCAAAACGAGAGAGTTAATGGACGATTCTTCGTAGTTAGATTTTGAGTTGTCACTTACTTGAAGGTAACTTTCAGTTTCAATAGAAGCGTTGAGGCTGGTTTTACGTATTTCTAAATCTGTAGAAGTTGTTTCAGCTTCGGTCGGCCAATATTCCTTGGGCTTAGCAATCCACTTCGGGCCATGCCACCACATCTCGTTGCGGAGTAGGTCATTAGGTGTCAGGCCGCGTGTACTTAAGTCACTAGGATTAGAAGCAGAAGGAACGTACAGTCGGTTGCAAAAAAATCGAAACAGAGACGATTGTGAGCGATTGGTTGGGGTTAGATGGATACTGTAAACGCCAATTTCCATGATTTAATGTCCTCTTTAAAACAAGCTATAATTTAAGTCCTTAAGGGGCCGTCTACACATTAAAAGAAGCACCAACTTTTGTTTTTCCTATGGGTGACACCAAATAGTATTCCTGTTTCTGAAAGAGCACCCCCTAAAATCCCCAAAAACCAAGTTTTGTTGTGTTTGACCCACAAACAAAGCCAGGAGTGGGGGTTGAAGTTCGTCGAATTTACGTTGAAATCTCGTTTTTTACGTTGAATTCTCGATTTTGATCACTCGGGTTTGATGGTTGTAAGGATCAAAAACGAGAAATCAACGTAAAGAACGATATTTTAACGTAAATTCGACGAACTTCAACCCCTACTCCTGGCTTTGTTTGTGGGTCAAACACCACAAAACTTGGTTTTTGGGGGTTTTAGGGGGTGCTCTTTCAGAAACAGGAATAATATTTGGTGTCACCCATAGGAAAAACAAATGTTGGTGCTTTTTTTAATGTGTAGACGGTCCCTTAAGGACTTAATTTATAGCTTGTTTTAAAGAGGACATTAAATCATGGAAATTGGCGTTTACAGTATCCTTCTAATCCTAACCAATCGCTCACAATAGTCTCTGTTTCGATTTTTTTTGCAGCCGACTGTACTTCCATTGAGCATTCTTCAACTTGTCGTGGATTTCAGCAACTCTGTTTGCAACGAAGGTCTTCCATTGATTTGGTGGAGCTCGCAGCCAGGCAAGAACTATAGTAGAGTCCGTCCAGGCGTATACGTTTTCTGGTGAAATTCTTAAATCTGTAAGAACCTGAAAAGTAAGTTTAGCACGTAAAACTGCGGCGCAAAGCTCAAGACGGGGTATGGAAATTAGTTTACAAGGAGCGACCCTGGTTTTTGAAATTAACAAGTGTGTAGAACGTGTGCTTCCACTTTGTACACTTAAGTAAACTGCTGCTGCATAAGCTTGAGAAGAACTATCGCAAAAGACATGAATTTCGATTGAATGTCCCTTCAGGTAGTTTACCCAACGCGGGATTTTAATAGTCTCTAATTCATGTAGAGTTGACGTGAAGCGTATCCAACGATTCTTGATATCTTTTGAAACTTCACTATCCCAATCAAGACCCATCAACCAAAGTGATTGAATGAGGATTTTCCCGACGATAGTTACTGGTGATATCCATCCTAAGGGATCGTACAATATGCTCACGTCGGAAAGTATGGAGCGCTTGGTTGGGGAGTCAACTTGGATCGTGAATTTAAACTTAAAGTAGAATAAATCTTCTTTAGGTTGCCAATGTAGACCTAAAGTTTTGATTGTGGTGTCAAATTGAATTGATTTGTCGACATTAGGTTCTCTGTCACTTTCTGGTATTCCTCCAAGTACGTTATTTTCGTTACTTGTCCACTTTTTTAGAAGAAATGATCCTTCCTTCAATACGTTGATGATTTCTGTCATCTTCATTTCAGCTTCGCTGAAATCATCTGCTCCGGACATTAGATTATCGACGTAAAATTCGTTAGCCAAGACGTCAGAACCAATAGGAAATCTGTCCTTCTGGTATTGTGAAAGCTTCTTGAGTACTCTGATTGCTAGATATGCGGAGCAATCCATTCTAAAGGTTAATCTAAGCAATCTGTAGTCCTTAAGAGGTTCAGATGGGCTTGGTCTCCAAAGTATTCTTTGAAAATCAGTGTGATTTTTAGAAACCAACACTTGTAAATACATCTTTTGGATGTCCGCTGTAAGAGCGATTTTAAAGAGTCGCCATCGTAGCAAAATTGCAGACATATTTTCCTGAATATTAGGACCGGTTAAGAGTTGATCGTTAAGCGAGATTCCACTTGTGGTTTTTTGAGAGGCGTTAAACACAACTCGAACTTTAGTTGTTGAACTATCTTCTTTATATACGGCATGGTAAGGAAGGTGGTAACCTTGAAATCCAAAATAATCTACTTTTAGGTTGACTTCAGTACGCTCTACTTCAACCATATGGTCAAGTTGCAGGTATTCGTTAAAGCATTTCGAATATTCTGTTCGAAGGGACGAATTTGTGTTGAATTTACGTTCTAAACTTAAGAATCTAGAAGTTGCGATGTGTTTAGATGCTCCAAGTGGACCTGAATTTTCCTTGAAAGGAAGATCGCCTTGATATCGATTATCAACTTTAACGCAGGAAGATTTAAAGATGTCTTCGCATTTTTGATCATCTTTTGAACGATGTCTTTCCCTTGAAACCTCCTCTAGTTCCCAAAACGTTTGAAGTTGTTTGTGTAATTCCAAGTTTGTGTGCAGGTTAGTAACTTCGATACGATTTCCATTAGTCGCTGCAATCGGTCCTGTTAATACCCATCCCAATTTAGTGTTTTGAGCTAAAGGGGAAAGTTCCGGACCTTTTACTATCCCATCCGATAGAATTGCTGGGTAAAGTTCAGCGCCGATGATCATGTCAATCCTACCAGGTTAAGCATAATAAGGGTCAGCGAGAGTTAAACCTTGCAAGTGTTTCCAATCTTGGATCTTAACCCGTAGATTTCGTCCGTAGTTGGTAAGGGATTTTAGAACTAAGGCTTCGCCGTTGGAAGTAATAAGCTCGTCAGACATGGATTTGATGCCGAAAGTGACGATTTTGGTGCATTTTTCGAAACTAGATTTTCCTATTCCAGATACACTAGCGGAAATAGATCTTTTATTCAACTGCAGCATTTGTGAGAGATGTTCAGTTATAAATGTAGATTGTGATCCTTGATCCAAAAGTGCACGCACTACGATTTCTGAACCTTCAGGTTTGAAGATCTTTACAAGAGCGGTACTAAGAAGAACTTGTTTACCTGGATGGTTGTCTTTCAGGAAGTGCGCTGAGATTTCTGCGACTTGGTTGCTTACCTCAGGTTGAGGGTTTTGTCTATGGTTTTGTTGATCCGAGTCCATGCGGCTCTGGATTGCAGGGTCGTGCAGTTGGGTATGATGACGCTTCTTGTAGATGGAGCAAGAAAATTTACTTGGACCCTGACGGATCTGGTGTTTGGAAGAAAGACAATTAAGACAAAGTTTTTTGTGAATAACAAAGATTGATTTGTCTGATCTTGACATGTTTGTGAACTTAGGGCAATGCGCAATTTTGTGATGTGTAACTGTTACATATCGGACAGTTTTCACTCTTCATAGCGTGATGAGAGGTTGTACGAGTAGTTTTGCTGAAAGGATTGTGTTCCGGCCTAAGATTTGAAGGTCTTTTGAGCGAAATTGCTTCAAGTGTTCGGAAACGTCCAATGAGAAATTTTTTAAGCTCATCGTAGGTTGGTACCTCAGTCTTTGAGACTAGGCTCTGCTCCCAAAGTTGTAGAGTTTCATGTGGAAGTTTTTGGGAAATGGTGTATACCAAAATAGCATCCCACTTGTCTACTGGAATCTCTAAATTGGAGAGAGATTTTATACAGCGATCAGATGTGTCTACTAAGGTATTTACGTTATGAGAGTTGTCGATTGTTATTTTTGGTTGTGATACCAATATCTTCAGTTCTGAATTAACCTGAATTCGTTTGTTTTCGAATCTATCTTTTAATGTGTCCCAGGCTGAATCGAAGTTAGCTTCCGTGACTTGATAATGCTTGATCAGATTTTCAGCTTCTCCGCTTACGTGAGATTTTAAGTAATAAAGTCGCTGGACATTACTTAACGATTCGTTGTCGTAAATTAAGCAAGAGAAGAGATCGCGAAATGATGCCCAATCTTCGTATTTACCCGAAAAAATTGGAAGTTTAATCGTAGGTAGTTTTTCCTCGGATCTTCGATCGGATTGAGGTTTAGGCTGATCTGTGTTTCTAGACTGTGATACGGGAATTTCAGGGTAGGTAGTAGCTAAATAATCTTTGATTTCTGTTAAACTAGCTACGTAAAACTCTTCTACTTCGTTATAGAGATCAGTTTTAAAGTAAGGTAATTCCTCTGCTTTATCTAATGCAAGAATATCCCTGTGGTTAGAATTAAAGTCTTGCCATAAATCCGTAAAAAGTTGGATCCGCGTTTCAAGATACGATTTAGTCTTGCGAGAAGCTGTGTCCTTTTTTAATTAGCCCTGCCATAGTTTGCTTAAGTTATGTAAGCACGAAGAGAGTTTGAAAGCACAAAATCTTACCACTGGTAACGATACAACAGATAGTAGTAGAATAAGTACTGTACTCCGGCTCGACGGACCACTGCTTAGTTTGGGGGAGATAGTGGCTTTCTTGAGTGAAACAGGACTTGAAAGTATCAGGACGCAGTATCAATGGAATTACGTAAAGAAAATAAAGGCACAGCAAGGCTTAAAAATTTTTATGCTTCTGGATTTAGACGGAAAAAAACATCCAAATCATCAATGTTACAAATAAAATTAAATAATGATCGCTTGAAAATATTAGGAGATGGAAAACTCTGAAATTCTATAGGCAAAAAATTATACAGGGTGTATCTGAAATGGTGCAACAAACTTTCAGGGATGATAGTAGACACCTAGACGAGTCAGAATCGCCTAGGATTTGGGGGTCCCAGACCAAATCACAGGGAGTTAAAAATGGAGCGACACCCCAAAAAAGTAATTGAAAAATTCAATTTGTAGAAGAACTACTATAGGTAAAAATTTAATTATGGTCTCCAAAATTGTGGTTTAATATGATCTTTAAAATTATCTCAAAAGTCTTCTATTAAAATTTTTTTATTACAAAAAAGTTAAAAAACCCACAAAAAAATGTGAAAACAGCCAAAACCTTATTTTGTATTTCTAAATCCTTTCTTTTGATAATCTGAAAGATCATAGTTGAAAACCATTACGTCCTAATTTCACGTAAATACAATCATTATTAAACGCTTGATATCCTGTTAGAGTTGGTTTTTTGGGTGCGCCAACAGCTGTTCTGGTAACAGACCTAGAAAACTGTTTGCGCACGCAAAAAACAAACTTTAACAGGATCTCAAGCTTTTAATATTGGTTGTATTTACGTGAAACGTTGGACTTTAGGGTTTTCAACAATGATCTTTCAGATTATCAAATCAAAAGAAAGGATTTTGAAATACAAAATAAGGTTTTGGCAGAGTTTTCACATTTTTTTGTGGTTTTTTAACTTTTTTCATAATAAAACAAATTTTAAAGACTTTTAAGATAATTTTAAATATCATATTAAACCACAATTTTTGAGACCATAGTTAAATTTTAACCATAGTAGTTCTTCTACAAATTGAATTTTTCAATGATTTTTTTGGGGTGTCGCTCCATTTTTAACTCCCTGGAACTTGGTCTGGGACCCCCAAATCCAAGGTGATTCTGGCTCGTCTAGATGTCTACTATCATCCCTGAAAGTTTGTTGCACCATTTCAGATACACCCTGTATAATTTAGGAGCAAGATAAAAAAATTTTTTTTGAAAATTTCTTTATGAAAAGGGAGAATATTAAATATTTTTGTGGTTCTTCTATTTGAGGTATGAATTTTTAAGTCGCAAATATTTTTATGGTGATGTAAAAAAAGTAACATTCGATAAAATGCAAAATGGCGAATAGGTAAAATTTTTAAATTTATTATTAAGTAACAGGGATGATCAAATTTATAGTTTAATAATTTGAAAATTTTGTTTTGAATTGATATCAAAGTAGACAAATTAGATTTATATTCACCTCCCCAAACTATAATGCCATAATTTATTAATGATTGAGCCCAAGAATGATACAAAGTAATTAAAAATGACTTATGAACTTTATTTTTAAGAAAATGCAATTTGATTAAAACGAAGCGTAGTTTTTTAGATAATTCAGTGATGTGAGTTTTCCATTTAAGGTTCGAATCAATAAAAAGACCTAAATATTTTATGGTATTTACTTGTTGCAGCAAATGACAGTTTCAATTGACAAGAAGACCATTACATGATGAAGAGTGAAATTTAATATTAAGGGTTGAACTTGATTGAATTAAATGGAAATGAATAAGTTTAGTCTTATTTAAATTTAAAGAAAGGTCATTAAAAGCAAACCATTTCCCGATCGCAATCATATCAGATTCAATTTGAGATTTTAGGTCATAACTATTAGAACAGGAGTATAACAAAACAGAATCATCAGCATATGTTATTATTTTACCATAAAGATTCAATTTGCAAAAATCATTAATGTAAATTATAAATAACAAAGGACCCAAAATAGAGCCCTGAGGAACACCACGGTTTGAAAAATAAAAATCACTAAATGAGTTGCGAACTTTAATGCATTGTTTCCTTTTAGAAAGATAAGAGATAAACCAATTTAATAAGTACCCACGGAAACCTGCATTTTCTACTTTTTTGATTAATATTGAGTGGTTAACAGTATCAAAAGCCTTTGAAATATCAAGAAAAACAGCAGCAGTCTTTTTATTTTTGTCAATACTGTTGTAAATGAATTTAGAAAAATTTAAAAGGGCTAATTCAGTATTTCGACCTTTTATAAAACCATACTGATTATCCGCAAAAAATTTAGTATGAGTTAAATAATGGTGAAGCCCAGTGGCTCAGTGGTAGTGCTTCGCGCTTCCACACCACAGGCCCGGGGTTCAAATCCCGGGCTGGGCAAGGTCCACTCAGTCTTTCATCTCTTCAGTGGGTCGATAAAATGAGGACCAAGCTTGCTTGGGAACTAAACACTGGGGACTCGCGTTAGAATGACCACCTAACCGGGACACATGCCTAACAACTTGCACCCCAGGGCCTCACGGTCACGAAAACGAACATGGGCATCGTAGGCCTTGGCCCACTAGGGCTGTTGCACCAATGAGTTTAGTTTAGTTTTTAAATAATGGTACATTTTAATTGATAATGCTTTTTCTATGATTTTTGAGAAAGTAGGGAGAATAGAAATGGGGCTATAGTTTGAAGGATTATCCTTATCCCCAGATTTAAAAACTGGAGTAATAGTGGCTTTTTTAAGTGAGGATGGAAAATCAGACATACTCACAGAACGGTTTATGAAATTTTTAATGAAACCTATATTGTTAACAGCAAAAATTTTTAAAGTCTTAATACTTGTACCATCTGAATCGATAGAGTCAACTATTGAAAAAGAGTTTAGAACAGCGGTTCTCAAACTGTGGTCCGCGGACCCTTGGGGGTCCGTGGCGCCTTCCTAAGGGGTCCGCGAGTTACCTTGAGGAATTCCTCAAGTTACTTTTAGAATTCTCCAAAGTTTTAAAATTAGATTAAACACTAGTTTTAAGAGTTAAATTTCAAAAAATTTCCGGGGGAGAACCCCCAGCCCCCTCGAAATCTTTACTTTAATGCATCATTCTTTCCTTGTAATTTCTAGACTCTCACCTCAGAGACTTGAATTATTTCAGGGGCATATAAAAAGGTGGGTGAAGGGGTCCTGCCGTCTCCTGAAATTTGGACTTGGAGTATCAAAACCAATTAAAACCCTGTTTTTTGGATCAAATCTCCGAAAAATTTCTGGGGGAGGACCCCAGAACCCCCTTTAGACTTGGTATACTTTAGTATTAAAAACTTTTTAAAAATAAGTTCATCAAAACTGAAATCCTACCTAAGATTATAGTCCGAAATTTGGACGAAGTGTATCAAAACCAAGTTAAAATCCTGTGTAGTTTTAGGGACTAATTTATCTAAAACTTTTCTGAGGATGACCCCCAGATACCTTTTTGTTATTAAAACTTTATTATTATAAACTATTTTTACATTAAGTTAATCAAAATGCAAATCTTTCATAAACATTTATATTCAAAAAATTTTAACTAGGGTATCAAAACTAATTCAAAACCCGTTTTCCTAGTTGAATTTCCAAAAATTTTCTGGGGGAGGATCCCCAGACCCCCCTTTGGTATAGGTAGAACTTAATTACTTATAACCGTTTCATATTAAGTTAATTCTACTTAAAATTTGTACTAAAAAGCTACTTGGACCTATGAAGTATACATGGGACACTGAGGGGTAATTTTTGTCCCCTCCCGAAATAAATTTCTATACACGCCTCTGGAATGAATGTGAAATTTATTATAATTCATATACTAATTTTAATGAATCTTGAACTCAAAACAAAAGTCTGGTAACAACTTTTGGTGTTTAAAATGTAAGGGGTCCGTGAAGTCTGGCTGCTACATAAAGGGGTCCGTGACGATAGAAAGTTTGAGAACCGCTGGTTTAGAACATCAATTACATCAAGATCAAACATTGTATTGAAAACAAATGAGTTTAAAGAAGGTGACATATAGAGGTTTGAGAAGCTTTGGGAGACATCAGTATTAGAGATTTGAATATCAAATTGAGTTTTAAACTTAAAAGCAGTATATGAATTATTTTCGAGTTGGGGTAGAGTGGAAGGTTTTTTAAAATGACAAATGTCTTCTACCAGATTCCATTTTTGTTTGATTGTTGTACAGTTGTTAAATTTATTTTGATAAAAATTGGACTTGGTGGTTTTTATTATACGAACCCATTAAGGACGACTTTAAAATAATGAAAATAAGTAACTTTTTCTTTCATATTTTGTTCATTTGGACCGAATATAGTAAGAAATACCCATTTTCAGATTTTTCGAAAAATAATTTTTATGATTTTTTAACTGGCAACTTTTCTTGCCAACCGTCCTTAGTGGGGTCCAAACTCAGACAAATGAAAAGTCGAAAAAACTAATTAGAATGTTTACGATTTTGATAATAATATGTTTTCATACATAATTTAAAGAAATAATACAAAAATAAAAGTGAATGGGGACTAAACTGCTGATAGGGGGTCCAAAAAAGGGTATTTTACCCCTAATGAATAGGACCTGTTCAGTCCGAAATATTGATATTCAAATAATTTCAGGCTTTAACAATAGCCGAACTAGTACTTTTTATGTCTGAATGGTCGGAACCCTTTGATTTCAGCACTTTAGCTAACTTTCAGGTTGAAATAGTTTTATTTATATCTCCCAGTCTGGGACAAAGGGACTTTTTTTTACCTGACAGTCTTATATTTTCTCAACTTTCGTTTTTTTATACCTTTGGTTAATTTTTTTGCCTTCCGAAGCTTTTTCTCTTATTAGAATTCTACGTTCTTGTTAGTCATTCTCTATCAGAACGTCATCATAATTACAATATTCATCTTTATGGCTCCAGATTTCGCATATTCCTAACAGAAAATGTTGAAGATTACTCATCAACTCGATAAAAACTAGGTATTGGCCCATTGAAAATAGGCTAAATAACTCCAGTGATATTTTATTTTACTTTTTGACTACTGTAAGTTCCCAGAAAACCCTTTCAAGGAAAATAAATGTATCCAGAAATGATTTAGTATGAGATTGAACCAATAAATGTGTTAGGAATCGGTAAAAATCTAAAATCTATAAAAAAACCCCACTAAAATTATGATCCAAGGGAAACATTTCATCATGCTAAAGTATCAATAAGATCTACATTTATGATAAGAAATAAAAAAAGCATTAAAAATAATTAATGAGCAAAAGCTTCTTATGAGTAACTCGTAAAAGTTTAGACCACACATCGGACGATTGGCAACAAAAGTTGCCAGTAGAAGAAAACTCATGCTATTGGCAATTTAAATACCCTCATTCCAACTGTAATTGGCAATAATATTTAGAATGGGATCTTGTGAATATGCTGCAATAGAAACAAGTCACAAAAATAACCAAAACATTAGATTATTTTGGCGTTTTCCAAATGATCTTCATCCTATTTCCAAAATGTAGTGAAACGCTCTCATTCTAACTGCGATTTTACCACCAAAACGGCATGGAAGGTATAAATTTCTATCTTTATCTGAATAAATACATTCTTCAGAAGCTGTTATCATGCATTTAAAATTTTAATGTCCTCTATTAGAGTCAGTAAAAAATGAAATGTCCCTTGGCAACATTTCTTACCAACCGTCCTTAATGGGTTAATTCAGAGACAGTAGTTTTAGAGACAGACCAAGGTTTTTTTTTAACTTTTTTGAAGAGTTTGTCTTTTCTTCGAATTAACAACAGTATTTCATCTGTTATCCAAAGGCTTTTTTTTCTTACGGGATTTAATAGGGGATTTAAAGTTATTACGCATATTAAGTAATGAAAAAACTAAAGATTGATACTGTTTTTCAAGACTATCAAGATTATTCCAATTGAAATTATAATTATGAAGATATGAATAAAGTTTATTATAATTTATAAACATAGGAATCAGAGAAGAACTGTGGACTTTAGTAAAATCAGGACTACTCAATTTACAGAGTGTTAAGTAATGATCACTTACATCATTAGTATATAAACCAGAGGAAACACTGAACGAGCAAGACTTTACAAATATATGGTCTAGAGAAGTTGATGATGTATTAACTATAGTGGGAATATTAATAAAACTATGAAATCCATATTGAGACAAGCAGTTTAGATATTCAGCAGGTTCATTATTAATACTTAAAATATCAATGTTTAAATCGCCCATTATTATTACATTTGATTGATTCAAAGTAGATAATATATTATTAAGTTCATTTGTAAAAAATTCAATAGAAAATGAATGAGAACGGTAAATAGAAAGAACAGTGAAATTAAACATAGGACTGTGTAAAAGAATTGATTCTGAAGAAATAGAACTTAAGTTCAATTCATTAAAACCCAATTTTTTTTAGCAAACACAGCCACGCCACCGGAACGATTAGAATCTCGACAATAAAAAAAGGAATCAAAACCATCAATTGTATAAAAAGAAGTTTCATGACTATAGATCCATATTTCAGATAAAATTATAACAGAAATTAAATCAGTAGGGTGGGTTGGGGTAAAGTGGGTCTTGGGGTAAAATGGGTCAGTTTTAATTAACTCGATATAAATCAAATTTAAATTGAATAATTTTCGCTCATTTTTTTGTATTATAATCTTTTATCTGTTGGCAATATTTTTCGACTGTCAAAAATTAATATTTATGATTTTGAGGACTGAAAAAATATTTAATTTGAACCGTAAATGATGTCATCGAAAAAACAGGGTTTACTAACTTCCAAAATATCTATACATTGTAATAAATTACAGCAGACTTTTGTAATATTTTTCTATAAAAGAAAGTCTGAGAGACATTTCAAGCCAATCAGCTTAGAAAAATATAAAATATGTTATCTTTTATAACAATATTTTGTACTTGGGGTAAAATGGGTCATAGTTCGGAGGCCTTCTGTATTAATTCAAACAATGTTTTTAACTTATTTCCTTCAAATATACATTGAACTGTCATACAAGTTTATTTTTTTATCCAAACGAAGTATTTTAATTGCTAAATTTGAACAATGTTCATAAACTTCGAACTTTTACAATTTCATTAAAGTGCAACTTAAAACAAATTTTTTCAGATAAAAACGGCTTAGCCGATTGCCTCTTTTCTTACTTTCATGTATATTTAGTAATAAATATGTTTTTGACATCTTTTTGCAATGAGACCCATTTTACCCCACATTGGGGTAAAATAGGTCATTACTTTTGATGCTAAGTTTAAGCAACTTATAACTAAAAAATATTTGATAAAATTAGATGAAAATGTTCTCAAGGATTGTAGTGTCAAGATCCAATTGAAAGAAATCATTAAAAAGTAATAGTTTTGATGAAATAAAACTTTGAATGTGAAGGTACCTTAAAATTGACCCATTTTACCCCAACCCACCCTATAATTAGAAATGAGAGAAATAAAGTAATCAAAATTAGAACGAAGACTACGAATATTTAAATGCAAAATGATATAATTTGACTTACAGTTTTGTGGTATAGAATGGATAAATGAAAAAAACTCATTCAAATCCTCTAAAATTGTGCCCAATCGGGAACAAAAATATCAAGATCATCAGTTGGAGGATTGAATGTTTAGATAGATCTCTATTGTCTTTACACGTATGATATTGGATGAGTCATCTTTACGTAAAAATATTTTTCCATTCCTTACCCAGCAGAATTTATAGTTCAATTCGGTCTTTTTTCTCCTAGAATGAAAGAACAAGGATTTAAAAAGAGTTTTTTTAGAGGTAGTGGTGAATCACTCCGTTTTCATACCTGTCCTTTCGGGAATTAAATCCGTTCTATGGAATGCGCAGTTCATAATAATAATAATCTTTATTGACAAATAATAGGAAGAAACACATAAAATAAATACAAATAAAAAACATATGATACGCCCAGGGGAAACAAAAGATCCCATACGGGCGTAATAGAAATTAATACAGTAAAAATGTAATGGAAAAATAACAAAAAAAAAGAGAAGACAAAAAAAGACAATACAAAAACACACACAAAAAAAAGAATTCTAGAACAAATTGAAGTAAATACATTAAGAGTTAAATATCAATTAAAATACATTGTGATTCAATAATAATAAAATAAAATAATTAAACAAAACAAAAATATATTGAAATTAATTATTTTTTGTTTTCCATTGGCAAAGTCTGGCTGCTGCAAATATACTATCGCTTCATAATGATTTAAAAATAAAAGTCTATGTCGTTTAAATTGATAATAAAAAGAAAAAGTTCGCGCTTAAAAGTAGAACACTGTTCAATATTTTGGAGATCTCGGGGCAAATTATTATAAAAATTTGGGTGCTAGGTAGAAAAAATGCTTACGGAAAATTTCTTTAAAAAATCTAGGAATTTTGTACACTTCATTTGGCCTTCTTTGGGATACGTTTTCTTTTAAGTTACAAATCGATTTATTATGGTGCAAAAAAAGTGAAACACGATATAAAAAATTATATCTTAAAGGTAATAATCTCAATGTTCCAAATTTTAAAGGGTTTGAGTACCTAGGTTCATTCCGGCAGATAGTGGCGGACTGATCAATGGTCACCACTTTTTCCGTTATAGTCGGCTAGACTAAAAGCTCTTCCTCCGCTCTCTTGCGTTACCTTCCTATACCGTGCTGATGAGCCCTAACAAGGGCGAAACCGGTCCACGGTTGGAGGCGACGCTTGATAGCTGGAGTTTTCTCACATATTCCTCTAACCAGAGGTAGTGGTGAAGCACTCCGTTTTCATACCTGTCCTTTCGGGAATTAAATCTGTTCTATGGAATGCGCAGTTCATTCCGGCAGATAGTGGCGGACTGATCAATGGTCACCACTTTTTCCGTTATAGTCGGCTAGACTAAAAGCTCTTCCTCCGCTCTCTTGCGTTACCTTCCTATACCGTGCTGATGAGCCCTAACAAGGGCGAAACCGGTCCACGGTTGGAGGCGACGCTTGAGAGCTGGAGTTTTCTCACAATAAGGATTTAAGTTCAGGAGCCAATTGTTTCATTGAAGTAGACAGGATCTTTATCAGGAAAACGAGGGTTTATGCTGGAAGCAGATATTTTCAACGATCTTAATTTTTTTAAGGTACACATCACGACAGTGGCGGCTCGTCCATAGGAGCACAGGAGCACGTGAACACCCACCGAAAAAGTAGAACAAAAATCGTATGTAAAGATAAATAAATATCACAGAAATATATTCTCAGTTACTTTTTTTTTGCTCAAAATTATGTTTCTACCCCCCCATCTCTACTCAATAAGAAAAATTTACTACCGAAAACGCGAAAGAAATCGAAAAAAGACTGAACTTTTATTTTTCTTTCCTTTTTCGCACGTGTGAGCGAAAAAAATATGAGAATCCGAAGAAACCCCGACTGCTTGCCGGAGATCATTTGAGCTTACGGCAACGCGCAGGAGATCTCCGTTAGCACAGATTTAGTGTGCCGAGGCTTTCACTATTGATGCACAGCTTTCTTTTTTGACGTCTAATGGAAGTGATTTCATCGGCTAATTGGAAAGTACGAGTAAGAGCACTCCTTAAATACAATTTAAATCTTTTCATCAAAATATTTTAATACTTTTGTTATTAGGATGTTTTTTTTAAATGATGGCTCTAAGTAAAATATCCATGTTGGAGTTAAAGCATCTGTATTTTTCTCAATTGCCGCTGGAAAAAAAGTTGAAATAAAGAACTTCAGACCAACACCTCATCTGACCATTGTCCAAGTTACAAAAGGAAAAGATAGGGACTATAAAAGAGAATTTAAAGATGACATTTATGACATAAACGGATTAAATTAATGGAAATTTTTTTATAATTGTGTGAATACCCTTTTAATTAACCCATGAGCCGCCACTGCATCACGAAGGTCTTTAATTTTCAGCTGCAGAATAATAGGCTTCGGTTTATCTTCTCTAAAACTTGGGACCCTGTAAACAGCAGTGACATTATCACATAGACAAGTTCCCGCGATCTGATCAAATCCGATCAAATCGAGTCCGAGTAATTAACTTTTACTTTACTTTTAGTTAGCTAAAACCCAGTATTTTAGGGTCAAATTTTTAAAAATTTTCTGGGGGAGGACCCCCAGAACCCCCTTTAGTATTTAAACCTTTATTATTCAAACTTTTTTATAATAAGTTCATTAAAATCAAAATTATACCTAAAAATGTATGTCCAAGTTTGGGTTTACGTGTACCAAAAAACAGTTTACAACCCTGTTCTTAGGGGCAAATTTCCAAAACTTTTCTGAGGGAGGACTCCAGACGCCCCGTTGAAAATGACGGTCCTCTTTCACGGGGCTTTAAAATTGTTCTCCACAAACATAAAAAAGTCGACCCTGCTTGCCCCCCCTAAGTTGAACCCTGGCTACGCCCATGGTGGGGAATATAGATCCAATCTTCAACCTTTAATTTCTATACATAACAAATGCTTCAAACTTCTGAATCACCAATCTAATCCCCATAATTTTAGGTCTCTTAAGTTATTATCATTACGGCATAATGCTTTTTATCGCATTCTACTTTATCTTTTTCGTAATAGATATCTCTGTAAATTTAAAACCAGGCAATATAATACTAGATCATCTGAAATAATTTTTGAAATTCCAACATTTTCAAAGGACATATATTTCGTAAGCACTTCTTTTATCTTGCACCTAAATTGTACAATAGTTTACCTACAAATTTAATTCAAACAAATATAGTTATTCTGTTTTCAAAAGAAATCTTTTTGAATTTATAATTAACATCGACGACCTGGATACTTTGAAGCAAATTTTTCATTTTAACCCATTAATGCCCAACTTTTTATTTTTCTTAAATATTTGGTAAAAACATAGTAAATAGCCCAAAAACAACTGGAAAAATAGTGAAAAAAATTCCAGGTTAAAATTTTAATTTCTACACCAAAATTAAAAAACGTCCCTAAAAAGGGACGTCAGGCACGAATGCCCCCGTTGTTTTTCCTTATAGTAAACGCATGGTAGAAAACTTTTTTAAAGCCTCAAAAACATCTTCTACCTTTTTAAGTGCAGCAAAAGTGATCGGAACCATACTGTAACATGAATATGAACAAAAAATATTAATTATTTATCCAATTAACTGTAAAATTAACCCTAATTAACGTAATTTGTGTATTTTTTATACTCTAAAACACGTTTTTTCCTCCCAAATCTATGTTAATTGCAAATTAATTAAGGTTTTTAATTGAAAAAGGCATTCTTTGTTTATGTGTTACCTAATATTAAGTATTAATTACTTTTAAACACCTCAAATCCATCAGAATATCTCAATTTGTGAAGTTTAAGTCTTTCAAATGCCCATAATTTTTTCATTTCATTTAATTTAATTGTGCGGAACACGAATTTCTCCCCAAAAATCAAGCATTAGTGGGATGTGCATTAGCAAGCCAGATGATATAGATTGATCTGCAGTATAGAACACAATGATTAGCGACATCTAATTAGAAAAAAAGCCGAAAATTTATCCCAAAGCGACTTTTTTGGCAATTTTAATGACAAAAAGTCATTATAACTAATAATTATTAAACTTGTAATTAAAATATAACCAGAATATATTTGCATAAGTAATAAATATAGTAAAATAATTAATTTATTCCTTTTAATTAATATAAATTAATTAATTCCTTATAATTTAAGACTTTTTATTCCATTAATTTGGCAGAAATAACAGTATTTTCCAAAAAAAAAATAAACAAAAATAATAAATTTATTAGCTAAAATTAAAGTAATTATATAAATATCAGTTATTTAATTCATTTCATAAGAATCAAACGCGTTTTTATGAAAAAATAAAGGAAACACTAGCATTTAACTATGGGGAAAACCACGGGGGCATTCGTGCCTGACGTCCCTTTTTAGGGACGCTTTTCGAGGGTCCAAAATAAGGTCAAGATAAAATATTTTGGAAAAATAAAAAAACACCCCAACTGATTTAATGTATAAACAGTAATATATATCGGCATTGAAATTTTTTTAAAATAACAACTAGGATTTTTAAGCTTTTTCTTTTAAAATTTTTAAAAAAGCATTTTTCTGAAAAATTCTATCTTCCAACTTAAAAAAAAGTGAAATTTTTTTAAAATTTTGCTTTCTTCTTGTGTTCTTTATGTTCTATGAAGATCAGAGATACATCAGTGCAAATTTTGATTCAAAGGAACAATTTTTGTAGAAATAGGAGGATTTTAAAAAAACGTCCCTAAAAAGGGACGTCAGGCAGTAATGGGTTAAATAGTATTCAGCCTTTCGCCAATTATATTGTGTGTGATTTTGTCGTGGTTTTCTTGTGTTTATTTTATAGTTTTAATGTAATTTTTTCCTCTTTTTTTCTTTATTTTCGTTATTCAGTAATGTATTAATTTCTATTACGCCTGAACAGATTTTTCATTTCCCCTTGGCGTATAATATAATTTTTCTGTATTAATGTTTATTTTTTCTTTAATTATAATAAAAATTATAATTATTATTATAATTACATTGAAATCTATGCCCTAATTATAAACATATGGCATAAGAATATCCACCATTTGGGATCAATGACATACCGTATGAGGAAAAATATCAATACATTTTTTAACTAAATTTTATTTGTATACCGTTAAAAATGAAAGATTTTAGTAATGAGTCTTGGATAAATAAAGGATCCATTGTCCATCATATTTTTCTTTGGAAAATTTCGTATAAGAATCGGCAGTCAAAAATTATCTGCAATTCATATAATTATTTTTGGTTACCCTCATTTTTTGAGCTAATGATTAAATATCAATTGTGATAACTTAAATTGCAAAACTTTTTATCAAACACCTTTTTTTTCTTGCAGAGGGTATTCGAAAATTATACTTTCCTAGTTTTTACAATGTTCTTGGCTGGATTTTGGACTTTTACCTACAAGAAAATACCAGAGACAAAGAACAAAACCTTTGAAGAGATATCCGCTCTTTTCAGGAGAGATGAAGATATGATTAATGTCAACGGTATGAATTCCTTACAGCCAGCCGACTTGATATACGAAGAGAAACCAACGGATCAAGGTAAAAAGTTATTGATATTTTTGAGATTACAGTACATGTCATAAATTTATGCACAACAAAAATTTCTAAATAAAATAGTAAATGTTAATTTTATTTTAATGAGCTATGTAAACATTTTGAATCCTATGACCATGTTTGACACGATTTAGTTATTTTTATTTGTTTAAATTATGAAACAAATGCTTCCAAGATGAGATGGTCAAAAGTTAAAGCAAGCCCGGCTTTTGTGCATTTTTTTAATAATAAGAATATATATTTATTTTAACCACAATAATTTTTACAAACAAACAGAAGAACATTTGTTACACCTAGGGAACTGAGTCCAACTCAGATGTAGGAAAAAGAATTTTACTTGACAAGTTTATATAAATTCAAAGAAAAAATAAAGAAAAAAATCGAAAATTTCGAAAAATCGAAAAAAAAAATTTTACAAAAATAACACAAAATAAGATTGGCAGTGAGATGGATAACAAAATAAAATCAATGCTTCTACGAAGAGCAAAGTATAGATCCATGTCATATACAGGGTGTCCATAAATGTTGGGTCACACTTCTAGGGGGGATGGTACACACCTAGATGAGTCAGAATCACATAGGATTTGGGGTCCCTATTGGAAAAGTTTTCCCAGTATGAAAAAAAATTCATACCGACTTCTGGAACACTGGTTTCCAGTATGATACTGGTTCCCAGTGTTCCAAAAGCCGGTATGAAATATGTTCCCAGTATGTTGTTATAGTGGTACCCAGAATGTTGTTATAGTGGTTCCCTGTATGATGTTATACTGGTTCCCAATATGACACTATACTGGTTCCCAGTATGTTGTTATAGTGGTTCCAAATAAGGTACAATATAAGAACTTTTGTTCTGGTTCAATCAACACGATATACAGGGTGGTCCTAAATTCGTGGTACAAACTGGTTAGGGTAGGTAGAGGAGACCTAGACAAGCATATTTCGATTAAGAAGAGGGGGCGTAGATACACCGTTAAAGAGCTAGGACCTAATGTAGTGCGAGAGAGTTACAAAAGGACGTTTTGCCAAGGCCCGTTTAACGAAAAAAAAACATAATGAAATGAAAAAATTTATTCCATGAGGTACAGAAGTATCCGTACTACTTACACCATAAATTTGATAGAAATTGGACCACTTGCTAAACCGTGGGGTGAGTTTTAAAACATGCAATATTAATCTTTTAGTCAAAGAATAAAGTTCCTTTAAATTAGTGTAATGGTATTTAGAAAAATGATGATCGGGGAAGGAATTTTCAATGATCATACAGTTTCAATGATCAATGTATGATCATTGAAAATTTTCTCCTGTTTAGTTACATCCATAATTTTGTCTTGTAAAGTTCGTTTAATTGAAGAGAGCGACGTCATTTTCTGAATATAATCGTCACTCTTTCCTTGTTGTTTCAGCCAGTAACTCCTCCTGAAACAGAAGATATTATGTAAAATAAGAACCATATATTGGGCAATTTCTATAGTCGGTAAACATACAATTGAGAAGCAGGAAGAATGACTTCTGTGATTAAAATAATTATGGAACAAAACAAAAAGCTATCTTATAAGCCATCCCCACTAAAAATAATCTGAAGATTTTCTTCAGAAAAAGCCACTTTCTACAGAAATTCTACAGATTTTTTAAGATATTTTGAAGATTTCGCTTTGTCTTTAAATTTTCTTCAGAATTTTTTAAGACAACTAACAGACATTTTGCAGACATAGTCTTACCTATAACCTTTCTTCAGAATTTTTGCAGACCATTTACAGATGTTTTAAAGACAAAATGTATGTTCAGAAATTTTGGAGACGATTATGCAGAAATATTTCAAATTGAGCGAAATCTTCAAATTGTCTTCAAAATATATTAAACAGCTTTTTACAAAATCTTATCACTTTACCGACACATCCTCCACTGAAAATAACCTGCAGATTTTCTTCAGAGGACTTCTTTTTCTACAGAAATTCTTAAGAAATCTGAAGATTTTTAAAACTGATATCGAATGCCTTGGAATCGATACCAAGGAATTAGATCTTTAAGTAATCGATTCCTAGAATTCGTTCCAAAGTTTTCTTATTGTATGATGGCTAATTTAAAATTTAATAATTCATAACTGGGAAAACAACTCTCTCATTTGAATCTGACTACATACGAGAGTATTAATTAATCAAATCTTTGGGAACCGAATCGACATCAGAGATCAAACGAATCGAATCGAACATAGAGAATCGATTGCAGAATCTAATCGATAAAACATTGTTTATCTTTTGATTTCAACACTTGTTGCGTGCCTGAATGAATGCTGATTGGAATTATGAATTTTCCTGATAATTATCGGATTACCTAACAATATGGTAATATTTAACTTACAGTATATCCGTTATTTAAATTGTGGTTAAAAATTTTATTTGTTCAAAGATGCGAGACAATTGCAAAGTGCAAAATATGTTAGAAGTTGGCAAGTAGGCTTAGGCCTTAGGGTTAAGATTAAATAATCTTAAGATTTTCTTCAGAAAAAAATCTGCAGACCATCTGCAGTTATTTGGGCCCTTCTATCTGAAGAAATTCTTTAGAAACCATAATCTAAAGATTTTCTTAAGAACATTAACTTAAGATTTTCTTCAGAATGAAGGGGTCCAAATAACTGCAGATGGTCTGCAGATTTTTTTTAAAGAAAAACTGCAGAATTTTTTTAGTGGGGATTCTTCAATGATTTAGCATAGTACTTTGGGGCCGTTCAAATATTGCGTAAGCACTTTTTTGGACCATTTAAACCCCCCCCTCCCCCCTAGTCAGCAAAGGTAAGCAACCCCCAAACCCTCCCCCCACCATAATTACGTAAGAAACTGCCGGATCCCCCCCCCAAATTTTGACATCACTTTTAGTAGGTAGTTTTTTTCTCCTTAAATATTAAGGTTACATACAAGAAGCGGTCTTTTTGGGTGTAAACCTAAGGGTTCAAAAATGAATCGAAGCACTACTTTTGAGGGTTGAAATTTCAAAATGTTTTGGGGGCCCTCTCCCAGAAAAAATTCATTTTTTTTTGTAAAATTTATTTTTGGTTGAGTTTTGAAATTATTTGTGCAAGAAACAAGAGATTTTCGAAAATGCAGTATCTTACGTAAGCATTACTCATACCTCCCCTCCCCCTTGTCAGGAATAATAAGCAAAGAGCAAACCCCCTCAACCCCTTCGGTGCTTACGTAATATTTGAACGGCCCCTTTCAAGCAGAAAAGTTTTTAAGCAATTAAAGGTTTAAACTCTAACTCTAAAGCATTTTTTTCCTTTTCTCAGCGGGCACCTGAAGGGCCTTTCCTTTGGGGATGGGCAGAAGACTTTTAAAACTTGTACGAAGTGTGGGTCGTCTCCGGCTTCACCTGAACATATTTTATCTTGTTTAGATTTTACCATCGACGAGGTGCTTTCCGATCCTCAGTTAGTTTTACAATTTCTGGGAGCGCATGGCCTCGTGGGTCTGGTTTAGTTTATTTCAACCTAATCGGGGGATCAGACAGAACAGAACAGAGATTTTTTCCAAAAGTGTAGTTATGGAACAGAACAAAAATCCATTCTTTAATAATTTAACATTGTACAATACTGGAAAAAATAAACGACTCAGACCCTATATCTCCGGAATGGCTTGTGAAATAAAGACAAATAAGGTATCATTTTTCATGATTTGAAGTATTCTATATACAGAAACATTTTCAAGTTCTTAGGGGGTCGTCTTCATATTAAACGAAGCACCAACTTTCGTTTTTCCTATGGGCGACATCAAAGATTATTCCAGATTCTGAAAGAGCACCCCCTAAAACCCCCAAAACCAATTTTCTTGTAATTTGGTTCCCAAATAAAGCCAGGAGTCGTGTTTGAAGTTCGTCAAATTCACGTTGAAATCTCGTTATTTACGTTTTGATCCTTACAACCATCCTCGCACGAGAATTCAACGTAAAAAACGAGATTTCAACGTGAATTCGACGAACTTCAACCCCCACTCCTGGCTTTATTTGGGGACCAAATGACATGAAAATTGGTTTTGGGGGGTTTTAGGGGGTGCTCTTTCAGAATCGGGAATAATCTTTGATGTCGTCTGTAGGAAAAACGAAAGTTGGTGCTTCTTTTAATATGAAGACGACCCCCTAAGAACTTAAATCCCCCCATGAAAAATGATACCTTATTTGTCTTTATATCACAAGCCGTCTTGAGATATAGGTTCTGTGAGTCGTTTATTTTTTCCAGTATTGTACTTCGATAAGGAAAAGTTTTTAAACCATCAAAGGTTAAATTCTAATGCATTTTTCAGAAATTAATTTATGAAGATTCCATAGTTATTTTATCTACAGATAATTTCAGAATATAGGGCTAAAGTGTGAAATGGTTCTGCAAAATCCAGAACGGTTAGCGTCTCTGTATTGTAGAAATTGTGGATACTGAGGGTCATGCAAAAATTAAAACAGACTAATGAGTAATGAAAAATAAATATTAGTGCTATCTCATGTTTCCCAATGTATTAATGGTAAAAATATGAGGGTAATGGGTATAAACTTTAGCTATCCAAGAAAGAAGAAGTCAATCGGATCAGGAACAGGTTTTTATTAGGTTTACAACATAAAAAACGAGAGCTGACAACTCGTCTGCTTACCCGACGATTCATAACATTCAATTCATACACATTATAGACAAGTAAAAAAATCATAAAAGTTGTTGCTATTTTTAAAGAAATATGTAAGCTGGTTCTTACTCTGCTGGTTAGCATCTCTGACATCTAAGAGGTTTTTAGGAATAGAACCTTTAAGTCCATCCACTATAGTACTCCCCCTCCAGTGAGGTTCACAAACGAAAAAAATTGAAGGATAGAAATCACTTTTACTGATAACGAACAGGCACACGAACTTTACGTCCCCTGCTCGTAATTATTGAAGGGGTAGGAGTATTGACCTCAAATCTGACTTTCTTTTTTGGTTTTAATATTGATTTGGATTGAGCATTAGTCAGAACATTTTTATTAGTTGAATGTTCATCGGATATATCGTCCGTAAAACATGGCTTTAATCTATCAATTGATAGAGTTGAGTCTTTATTCCCCATTCTTATTGTGAAAACTTTATCAGTTCGTTTTATGACCTGATATGGGCCGTGATAAGGGGGCTGTAGACTTGGACGACCACTGTCAGTACGCACAAACACATGGGAGCACGTTTTCAAATCTTTATGAACAAAGATATTTTTGAGTCCGTGCCGCGAAGCTGGGGTAGGACGTAATGTAGCCATGAACTCACGAAGTCGTTGGACAAAAGCAGGGACGTGCCGCGACTCATCAGGAGGGCTAGAAGGGCGGAGAAAATCTCCAGGCAACCTGAGAGTTGAACCATAGAGCATCTCTGCACTTGAAAAGGAGAGATCCTCTTTAATGGCAGTTCTCAAGCCAAGAAGGATCAATGGAAGTACTTCGACCCATCTTTCAGTAGCATAGGCCCTAATAGATGATTTAAGATGCCTATGAAAGCGTTCAACCATTGAATTCGCTTCTGGGTGATAGGCCGTTGTCCGCGTTCTGTGCATACCAAGAGATTTAGACAAATGAGAAAATAATTCACTTTCGAATTGTGCTCCTCTATCAGTTGTCACCGTCTCTGGAACTCCAAAGCGTGATATCCAGCAATTCAGAAGAGCAGAGGCAATAGTTTCAGCGGTGGTGTCAACAATTGGCGTCGCTTCAGGCCAGCGTGTGTAGCGGTCAACTGCCGTTAGACAAAATCGAAATCCTTTAGATGTGGGAAGCGGTCCTACTATATCTATATTTATGTGCGCGAACCTTTCAGAATTTAGAGGATAATTACCTAAAGGGGATTTTGTATGCCTTTGGATTTTCGCTCGCTGACATGCGACACAAGCTCGACACCACTGGGTGCAATCCTTATTCAGAGAAGGCCAAATAAATCTTTGCTTAATAAGACGAATTGTTGCTTTTATACCAGGATGCGACAAGTTGTGAAATTTTGAGAAAACAATTTGTCTATAAGTTTCTGGGATGAAAGGGCGTGCAACATTAGTAGAAGTGTCGCAACAAAGCATTATTCCTTCAGGGGGGAATGCAATGCTTTTTAAAATTAAGTTACAGTTATTTGAACACTTCAGAGCATTAAGCTCGGGATCAGCCTGTTGGGATTTTGCTAGCTCATCGTAGTCTATGGGACCAGGGAGTGCTATTTCCTCAACACGGGAAAGAGCATCCGCAACAACGTTCTCTTTGCCGTGTACATGACGAATACATGTCGTAAATTGACTTATGTATTGCAAATGTCTGTTTTTTCGAGGTGAAGAGTCATTTGATTTTTGCTGAAAAGCAAACGTTAACGGTTTGTGGTCTGTGAGGACCACAAACTCTTTTCCCTCCAACATATGCGCGAAGTATCGTATTGAAGAATAGACTGCGAGTAGCTCCCTATCGTAAGCGCTATAATTCCTTTCTGAAGGTGTAAGCTTTCGGGAAAAGAATGCCAGAGGTTCTAGGGAGGAGTTTTTAAGCTGCTGAAGGGCTGCACCTATTCCGATATCGGACGCATCCGTGTGTAAAATTAACTTAGCATTGGGTGCGGGGTGTGCAAGTGTTGCTGCGTTAGCAATGGCCCTTTTACAAGTCTCAAAAGCGCATATGGTTTCATTTGACCAGTTAATTGGGGTGGGATCTTTCTTTTTGTTCGTGAGTAAAGCACTAAGAAGAGCTTGTTTTTCAGAAGCATGATCAACAAATCGATGGTAGAAATTAAACGTTGCTAAAAATCTACGCAGTTGTGATACAGTTTTAGGTTGAGGAAAATCAATAATTGCGGACACTTTAGTAGGAGAAGGAGCAATCCCATCTTCGGACACTTCAAAACCTAAGAATGTTAATTTTGATTTTCCAAATACGCATTTTTCTGTGTTCAGGACAATTCCGTACTCGTTAAAGCGTTCAAAAATCATGTTTAAGTGAGTTAAGTGTTCCTCAAAGCTCCTGGAAGCTATCAAAATATCATCTAGGTACACAAAACAAAAATCTAATCCTCGCAATACAACATGCATAAAGCGTTGAAAAGTCTGTCCTGCATTACACAGCCCGAACATCATTTTCGTAAATTCGTATAACCCGAATGGCGTTATAACGGCTGTTTTTGGAATATCTTGTTCCTCGACAGGGATTTGATGGTATGCCCTGATGAAATCCAATTTGGAATAAATTTTTGTTCCACTTAGGCTATGGGCAAAGTCGTGAATGTGTGGAAGGGGGTACCTGTCTGGTATCGTAATGGCGTTTAACCTTCTGTAATCCCCACAAATTCTCCAAGTGCCGTTTGATTTGGACACCATGTGGATTGGGCTTGCCCATGGGCTGTTTGAAGGCCTGCATAAGCCGATTTTTAACATGTAATCAAATTCTTTTTTGGCAGCTGCAAGTTTATCCGGTGCTAGACGTCTCGCTTTCGCGAACACTGGTGGGCCAGTAGTTTGAATATAATGCTTAACATCATGATTGTGGGTGGTGAAAGTTAAATTAGTAGTGCAAATTCGGGGATACTTTAATAATAGTTTCCTATAAACAGCATCCTCTGCTATAGTTGTTAAACCCAAAGAGAAAGTAGGAAAAGTTTCCCCTTTAATACTAACATAGGTTGAGGAGTCAACTAATTTTTTGTTTTTTAAGTCAACCAATAATTTAAAGTGGGTGAGAAAATCGGCTCCTAAAATTGGTTGAGTAACATCAGCTACATAAAATGTCCAATGAAATCGTTTGGAAATGCCAAAATCTAACGTGCAAGACATCTGTCCAAAAACGGTGATTTTTGAACCATTAGCTGCAAAAATGTCATGATTGGTTTTGGAAATAAATTTTTCCTTTAGAGTTTGTGTTTTAGGGATAACCGAAACAGCAGCACCTGTATCGACAAGGTAACGGCGATTGCCGAGCCTGTCGTATAGGAATAAGCGACTTAGGCTAGGACCTGTATCTGTCGTCGCTTGAACAGAGGGTCCAGTTAGTTTTCCAAATATTGATCATAATTACAAGGAGAAAGACACTTTTTTGCGTTAGCCCCGTATTTATAGTGATACCAGCATAGAGGTTTAGAAGTATTAGGCCGACGATTTGACGTTGAACGTTGTCCCCGTGACTTAAACTTATCCCTATTTTGAACTCGCGATCGAGATAATCGTTGAACAGCTTCGGAAAGTTTACCGATTTCGTTTTCTAATGTTTCAATACGGGCATTTTCTTGTGTCAACTGAACAGCACTTATTGTAGGGGAATATTGAGTGACCTCCACAATTTGATCGGCTTTTTCAGCCAAGGTAGATAGGTCTACATCTTTTTCAGTACAAACGGTAAGGATTTGTTGTACAGTTACTGGTAAACGCTGCAGAAAAAGGGACCGTAAACCATTTGAGCTAATAGAATTACCAGCAAGATCCTGCATAGAGCGTAATAAATGCGAAGGTCGTTTATCCCCCAAATCCAAGTCTTTGAAAAGCATTTTTAATCGAACAGTTTCAGAATCAGCGTAGTTCGAAATGATTCTTTCTTTAATCGCGCCGTATTTATTTGTGGCTGGTGGCTGGCGAATGATATCCGAGATTAGGCTTAAGACATCTCCATCGAGAGCAGATACAACACAGTGATATTTTGTGATGTCTGTACTTATTCCTGATACAACAAATTGGGACTCCAATTGTATAAACCATAATTCTGGATTAGCGCGCCAAAAAGGAGGTGCTTTAAAGGCCACGCGAGCAACAGCCGCAGCGCCGGTTTCATTAGGAGCGGCAGCTTCGTTAGGAGCGACGGCTTCATTAGGAGCGGCGGGATTAGCCGGGACGACAGCGTTAGGTTCAAACATTTTGTAGGGATGGGCAAATCAGTGAGCAAAGGTAAATTTGAAGTCCAAAGGGTCACCACTTTAGCTATCCAAGAAAGAAGAAGTCAATTTCATCAGGAACATGTTTTTATTAGGTTTACAACATAAAAAACGAGAGCTGACAACTCGTCTGCTTACCCGACGATTCATAACATTCAATTCATACACATTATAGACAAGTAAAAAAATCATAAAAGTTGTTGCCATTTTTAAAGAAATATGTAAGCTGGTTCTTACTCTGCTGGTTAGCATCTCTGACATCTAAGAGGTTTTTAGGAATAGAACCTTTAAGTCCATCCACTATATAAACTAAAGGGTCAATATATAAACAAAATTCACTCTGAAATGCCTTGACTTTTTCAGGTGTGAGTGGAGTCTTGGTCTCACAACTTGACTTTTTAAACCCTTTGTAAGCCACTTCAGGTTTTTAGGGGTTCCGAATCCTGGTGGTGATGTTTTTCATGTCTGGAGCTATCTGCAATTAAAGGAAGAACAATATAAATAAAAACCATACGATATTTACTGACTCATGAACAAAGCCACAATAGAGTTCCTGATTAATACCCTTTACAGAAGTTGAACCACTAACTAAAAAGCCAAATGCAATTTCTTGCAAAACCAAATGGGAATCCTTAACATAAATTTTCCTAGTTCTTAACATATCAAAAAACAGCTCCACACCAATTAAACCATCTACCTTCCCAGGCCTAAAGAATTCTGGATCAGCAAATTTAATATTTGGGCTCAGTGGCGGCTCTTCCATAGGAGCACAGGAGCACGTGAACACCCACTGAAAAAGTAGAACAAAAATCGAATGTAAAGATAAATAAATATCAATGGAAATTTATTCTCAATTTCTTTTTTATGCTTAGAATTGTTTCTCCCCCCCCTTCTCTCCTCAATAAGAAAAATTTACTACCGGAAACGCAAAAGAAATCGAAAAAAGACTGAACTCTTATTTTTCTTTCCCTTTTCGCACGTGTGAGCGAAAAAAATATGAGAATCCGAGGAAACCCTGACCGCTCGCCGGAGATCATTTGAGCTTACGGCAACGCGCAGGAGATCTCCGTTAGCACAGATTTAGTGTGCCGATGCTTTCACTTTTGAGGCACAGCTTTCTTTTTTGACGTCTAATAGAAGTAATTTTATCGGCTAATTGGAAAGTACGAGTAAGAGCACTCTTTTAATACAATTTAAATCTTTTCATCAAAATATTTTAATACTTTTGTTATTAATTAAGGAGGGTTTATATGCATCCGGCAAGTGCGGCAAAATCGCATGCGAATGCGAATTTCTTTCCTATTTTTCACACCGTTGGAAAGGACCAATAGGAAGCCTCGAATCTTTCCCGCGCAGCCAAAGGGAGATCTGCCGGAATCGCCGCACTATCGCAAAAAGCAAATTGCGTCAGGGTGACGTGATCTTCTAGATTGCCCCAATGGAAATACAATAATTTGTTTGAAATACACGTATTTAACTGTAGGTCTCTGAAAATTTCAAATATTATTTTTAATATAATTAATAAATAATAAATTTCAGTATTTTAACCAAAGATTAGCGGATAATTTTAATCGTGCTGCCATCTGTAATCATACCCGTGAAGTACAACTACACTGCGACACATAATTATAGGTCCACCGTAAATTCTCGGAATTTTTGAAGTTGAAGTGAAAGTTAATGTTTGAAATTTGCATAAATGAAAAAGACTTGTCTTTTCAAATTAAAAATATGCAAATTAACCTGGTGCCGCGCATGCGCAATAGTAATTATGAATTTAGAGCTAATTTATGCGTCTCATTATTATAGGTCCACGTTTAATTTTCTTGTTATAAAGGCATGCAAACGAATTTGGCGCATTTAAATAGTTAGAAGCAGCTATGGCCCGTGGTTTAAAGCTTTCTGAACGTGAAAAGGGATTAATTGAGGGATACGGTGGCCGTGGATATGGAGTAAGAGAAATCGCCCGTAAAATAGGCCGGTCTCATAATGTAGTTGAAAATTTTCTACGAAATAAGACCAGTTATGGAACAAAAAAACATCCTGGACGCCCTTCCAAACTATCTTCCCAAGATAAGCGGCGAATTATTAGAGCAGCATCCAATTCTTCTATAACTCTGAGGGAGATCAAGAGGAAAAACGGCCTAAAAGTGAGCAGAGAAACCATCAGGAGAGTAATTAAATCATGTCCTCACATTGTGAGAGCAAAATTGAAACCCTCCCCATATTTAAAGCCTGCTCATTTGAATGCAAGACTGCAATTTGCCCGAAAAAACATGCAAACTGATTGGAGTAAAGTAAGAACTTTGTTTTTATCCATGTAATTATGCTTTTTCATGTACTTCTCTGTACTACAGTAATTTTTTTGGTTGCAGATAGTGTTCAGTGATGAAAAAAAATTCAAACTGGATGGCCCTGACGGGTATAATTCGTATTGGCATGACTTAAGGAAAGATAAAAAATACTTCTCTAAAAGAAATTTTGGAGGGGGTAGTTGCATGGTGTGGGGGTCATTTTGTGGTGATTAAACTGTCTCCCTGGCATTTGTGTCATGTAAAATGGATAGTTTAGCCTATCAAACAGTACTTAAGAGCAACCTTCTGCCATTTATGAGACGATTTCGTCGTTGTAAGCGAATTTTCCAACAGGACAATGCCGCTGTACATAGCAGTAGCAGCACCAAACAATGGTTTACTGCTAACAAAATTGATGTTTTGGACTGGCCAGCTTGCTCCCCAGACCTGAATCCAATGGAGAATGTTTGGGGACTCTTAGTTCGTGAAATTTATGAAAATAACTTAAATTACTCTACTGTGGATGAATTAAAAAAAGCAATTATAAAAGCCTGGAAAAATTTAAATAAATTTACACTGAAAAACCTTTCTCAGAGTATGGGAAACAGAATTTTCGATGTTATTCGCAGAAATGGCCGTCAAATAAATTATTAATGTCAGTGGACCTATAATTATGTGTCAGTGTAATAAGTGATTTTTCGCAATTTAATGAAATTTGTTAAATTAAATAAATAAAAATGTTATAAAAATGCTTTGGTTTTTCTCTGATGATTGTTAAAAAATTATTTTAGCACTCACACTATAAAAAGAAATTGTTTTTGTTCAATTTTTAAGAAATTTTTAGGTGGACCTATAATTATGTGTTGCACTGTAGATTCTTTTGTATATATACTTTAATTCGAATTCTTGTTTTTCTACTGCACGAAACTTCTATAAGATTCTTTAAAAAATAAATTTGAACAATTTGAGACAGAATATGCATCACGATTACCATCATTACTACATAATGACAATATGAAGCCTCGAATATTTCCCGCGCAGCAGAATGGAGATCTGCGGGAATAGACGCACTATCGCAAAAATCAAATTGCGGCAGGGTCCCGTGATCAAGATTGCTCCGTTGGAAATACAATAATTTGTTTGAAATACAATTATCATGTATGCGAGTATCAAAAGCGGAATGTAAAAATAAACGCGTCGTCGCCAAAACCAAAACAAACGATGCGGCAGACAATTGCACGATCGCATTCGCATGAAACGCAGCGCCATTGTAGACGCGGCAGAAACGTTCACAAACGGCAGGAAAAAATCTTCCGTCGCAGTCGCACTCGCCGCACTTGCCGGCTGCATATAAACCCTGCTTTAGGATGTTTTTTAAATGATGGCTTTAAGTAAAATTTCCGTGTTTGAATTAAAACATCTGTATTTTTCTCAATTGCTACTGGAAAAAAAAGTTGAAATAAACCTCATCTGACCATTGTCCAAGTTACAGAAGGAAAAGAAAGAGACTTGAAAAGAGAATTTAAAGATGACATTTAGGACATAAATGGATTAAATTAATGGAAATTTTATTTTTTATATAATTGGTGTGAACACCCTATTAATTAACTCACGGGCCGCCACTGTTTGGGCTGAAATCGTGAAGATTTATGGCTAAAGGTTTTGCAGGGGTGATACTAGTTATCTTACAGCCGTATTAACCAACGCGAGCCGATCCACAGATTATTCACTAATCGTACAAACCATGGTCGAAGTTTTTCCGATGACGAGATTTGGACCTTATCAACCAACATCCAACAATCATGGTTTCTTCAAACCACAGTTTTGTATGTAACGCCACTTCTGATTGGACCGCGATGACGCCAGACATCGAGCCCGGCTGTCCGCGCTGTTGGCTGAAAGTTCATAGTTCAGTGTAAATTATTTCCTGTAAAATTATCTACCTGCTTTAAAACATTTCTATCGCAACTAATAATAACTGTACAACCAATTACAGAAAATGACTTGAACTGGTGTTCTATATTTCCTGCTTTACATTCGAAATTGTTTTCACAATCCTCGTAATCTTATGGCTACACTGAATGGGTTTATTTCAATATTATTTTTAAAATACTCACACGTATCTAAATATATTGATTCACCTCTCTAAAAATAGACTATTTTTGAAAGAATTTAAAGGAATTAATAGTTAAAAGGGGAAAATTTTGAAACTTAAGTAAGAGCCGTGCTAAATATTTAATACCTCAAGTATTTTAAGAGCGCCATCTATCAAAACGAGAGCGAACTCTAAACCTTCTGGTTCATGACTTTTTAAACCCGTTTCATGAGAAGCTTTTCTTTATTATTACACTTTAAGCAACCATTATTTTGATGATTAAAGCACATATACTCAAATATAAATATAATTTGTGATCAAATTCTTCTTAAATGTCCATTTTCGCAAAAATGAACCACGGATCCATGGTTTCAACCCACCAAAGTTGGGTGGTCAGATTTTGGGTGAAAAAACCGATGGTTATTCGTTAGTTGGGGCTGGTTGATAACGTTTTACTTAGGATCAGCGGATAATCCTTCAATCCATGGTTGAACCACGATGGTTAATACGGCCGTTAGAGACTACAACAAACTCTGAGACCCTCACAAAATCACTAGCAAAATTTGAAACCTCTACACTAACCTTAGATTTAACAGGAATCTTAGCATTATTAATGCTGATATGGTCATATCTAACTTATACTCTTTTACTTGCAACAAGTTAACTGCCTCTTTACTTAAAGCATTTATCATGCTCCCAGAGTCACATAAGAACCTTAAGGGTTGTTTATTCCCATAAGCATCCCGAACATAAACAATAGCTGTAGCAAGTACAACCTGAGGTTTATCTAAACAATTTCCACTAGCACAAACTGACTCAAGGGGTTCCACTTGGTTCCCTGTGTTTGTATCATTAACATTCCCTGTATGCACTATAGAACCAGGTGATTCAAGAACCTCATCTTTCCTTTTAGTATACTCAGGGTTGGGGAAAATATGTAAAAGTGAGTTATGCGATTTATCACAAATTTTGCAATTATATTTAGCATTACACTGCCCAACCTTATGTGAGGGGGAAAACACTTTAAACATAGATTATGTCTTTTTACTATACTAAATCTCTCCCTAACACAAGCTTTTATAAAACTGAAACATTTGTGAACAGGGTGAAAACCATTTTTACAAATAATGCAAGATTTCCCATTTGAGTCAACAAGAAGACTCTTTACCTTGTTTACAACTTTAGGTTTCCCAGTACTTCCCAGATTTTCCAAATACTGACATCTCTTTTTCAAAAATTCAATAAGATTGTCCCATTGAGGCAATTCCGAACCCTCAACAGATAGTTCACAGAGCTTTCTTGTCTCTTTATCAACTTTTTGTAGTACAATATTAATAATAATGTGTTCACTTAACTTATCCATCTCTAAATTTAACAATTTGAGAGCACGAATATTTTTAATTAGCTTATCAACTAATGCTCTCAAACCCACAGCTGATTCCCTAAATATTTTATCCAAATTTAAAATTTCACTTATATAAGCATTTACTAATAACCTTTTGTTATCGTAACGCTCCTCTAAAGCCTTAAAAAGAGAATCAAAAGTATCCTCAGTGGTTTGGATTGGTTTGGCGGAACCAACCAAAGCCGAATTCAGGTAGTACAATTTTTGAGACTCCTGAAGCTGAGTGCTCGAAGAAATTATAGAATCGAACTGCGTTTTAAAATTACGCCAGTCCTCAAAACTGCCAGAGAATTTTGGCAAAGGAATTTCAGGCAATTTTAAAGAAATAAGAAGGGAGTATTTTACCACTACCTCTGGTTAGAGGAATATGTGAGAAAACTCCAGCTCTCAAGCGTTGCCTCCAACCGTGGACCGGTTTCACCCTTGTTAGGGCTCATCAGCACGGTATAGGAAGGCAACGCAAGAGAGCGGAGGGAGAGCTTTTAGTCTAGCCGACTATAACGGAAAAAGTGGTGACTATTGACTAGTCCTCCACTATCTGCCGGAATGAACTGCGCATTCCAATAAACAGATTTAATTCCCGAAAGGACACAGGTATAAGAAGGGAGTATTTTACCACTACCTCTGGTTAGAGGAATATGTGAGAAAACTCCAGCTCTCAAGCGTTGCCTCCAACCGTGGACCGGTTTCACCCTTGTTAGGGCTCATCAGCACGGTATAGGAAGGCAACGCAAGAGAGCGGAGGGAGAGCTTTTAGTCTAGCCGACTATAACGGAAAAAGTGGTGACTATTGACTAGTCCTCCACTATCTGCCGGAATGAACTGCTGCCGGAATGAACATTAAAGAAACCTTATGGTCCACATTAGCATAACCATGACTAACACTATCATTATTTTGACTCAAACTAGCATTATTTAAATTCGAATTGACATTCAAAGGCTCTTTCGAAATAGCGGCCTTAAACCGCAAGAGGCTTACCTCTATGTCCTCAATGTCATTTTCCATGCAGGAAAATGTCTCTTCCACGATAGGAAGATCATCATCAATGATGGCTCCATAATAATCGATACGAAGGGTTTCAAGCTTCTGCTTGATTTGATCAACACTGGATAACTTCAAATCTAAAACCACAAGGTCATCTTTAGGAGTTTCCACATCTTTAACAAATTCGACGATCTTTGTTACTTTTGCTTTGAGCACTGCGCTGCCTATTTAGAGTCTTCACCAAGTCCTTCTCACTCTTCTCAGTAGATTCTGTCATGGCGAAACAGCAATAAAATCCTTCAGAAATAAAGACGAAGCAATGTTCAATGCGAACCGAATGTTCCGATAAAGTTCCTTCCGAATTGAAGGTACTGACGAAGGCGAAATAGAAAGTTCAACCGATGCAAACTAATGCCGGTAGCGAAGAGTTTCGAAATTACTTATCCATAGTTGCTGTAATGACTTTAGCAGCCGCTACTGGTGGCGCTCCAAAAAGACTGGAGGTCCGCCACTGTGGTGCTCTGTGTACTATGTTTGTTTTGAGTTTCGGTTCTCTTTTTGTGTGAGAGGCTTCGGCGCGTGTTTTTATGCTGTGTATAATGTATCTGTGTTCGTCTTGATCGTCTTCAATAAAAGTAGTTAGCTACCCACTCGGCGTATTTTTTTTGAAGATGACTTAAGACTTCACCTAAGATTTTACATTGCTAATATTTTCCTCCGGGTCGCTAGGACCAAATGTTTATGACTGTATCAACGAAGTAGTACGAAAGAAATCCATCGATAGCTTTAATTTAATTTAATTCAAAACATAACGAAACTTACAAAGACATCACACACGGACAACACAAAGAACGAAGAGAGAAGAAATACCGAATCGAAACCAAAACTAAAAGCAGCGGGAGGAGAAACGATCCAACAGAGCAAACCGGAAGAGGGAAATAAACTTACAAAAAAGGAAGCCTGCTGAAGCGCTCCAGTGGTAGAAAATACAACTAAAGAAGGAGGCGTAAACACACAACTTAAAGGGTTGCAGTTATATGCCAATTGCTGGGATGAAATATATTTCAAGGTTGCCAAATATGAATATGTTGTGTCACGAAAAATGGCATTGTTAGTAGATGTAACATATTTTTTAAAATTTTGATCTTTCAATATTTTTTGAAGTAGTTGAACTTTTTGAAAGTAGTTGGAACTAGTAGTTGGTGAAAAAAGTAGTTAAACTACTAGTTCAACTACTCTAAACCAAAAGTAGTTGAACTACTAGTTAACAAGTAGTTGCAACTAGTAGTTAACTACTTTTCAACTACTTTTAGTTAACTAGTGCCGAACATTATCTAGCACCCTTCATTGAAACCAAGAGACAAAACTGGTTTAAATCTCATAGTAATTTAAAATGAAATGATTTAGTGCTTATAAAGGAAGAAAACTTGTCTCCTTTAAAATGGAAATTAGGAAGAGTTATTGAAGTTTTCCCTGTCAATAGGGTGTTCCGAAAAAATTTTTTTTCGAATTTCCCAGATGCCCCCCCCTCAAGTTGTTACAAATACTAAAACATTATTACCTGCAAATTTTCAGGTCTCTAGGACGATTTTTGACCCCCGCGCCCTTCAAAAGTAGGTTTCCCATGTTAAAGTATAGGGAAAATATTGAAAAAATCGTCATTTTTGGTTCTTTTCAATTTAACGAGCCTGGACGCAGTCAATATCGAATTAAAACCTATACATCATCTTTGGGACATCATTGCCTCAAGATCCTATCAGAAAAACATTCCATGGGACCTACTGGGGGGTAGTTATGCGGGGGTGAAAAGCGCGCTTTCACCGAAAAAAGAGGATGCTCGCCGGCGCTTGCCGCGGGTGCTGATGGATTGGATAATAGGGTGGGCCGAAAAAACCTTTTATTTTTTTTCGAAGTTTTAATAGCGCGGAAAAGTTGCGAATTATATAGACAAAGAAAAGGAAAAAAAAATTTTCAAAATCGGTTAATATCTTCCGATCGCGCAAAGGCCCCAAAGTTTGTAAAAATATGAAAAAACTTGATTTTTGCGATTATTTTTTTAAAAAAATCAAAGATTAAACTATCAAATATTAGTCATGATTTTTTTATGTGAAACTAATATAGTTATAGACATAATCGTTCAGATTCCATTCTTCTATCACTTTTTTTTCGTTAGATATAATTTTTTTAATGTTTATACAAATTTTGTAAAGTTGTTTTTCCTGCATTTTTAAACAGCTAATAACTCTAGAACTATACAACTTAAAAACTTTAAATCAGTCCCATTTTGTTCGTAAATTTTTTGTCTTTGATTTGGTGTGCATCATGATCATCATTTTCAAAAAGTTTTTTTTTAAATTTTAAAAAAGTGAAAAAAAATTTAATAAAAAAATTTTTTTTAAATTTTTTTTTGAAAAAATATTAATAGCCTTTTAACTCTTAAAATGAACATAACTACCCAATTTCAAGTTGAAAATAAAATTTAATCATGTATAAAAGAATAAAAATAACCGTAATTTAGTCAAATCCCTAAACATTCCCTAAAATTATACACCAAGATCGATTCACTCATGGAAAATTTATCAAATCACTTGAGGGTGTTCATATGACTTAAAACATGTAAAAAATGTCACATAAATTTCAGAAAATAAGACAATTAACAGATTCGGTTCAAAATCTTACAGTGCTAGTTCCCAACTTTAAGTTAATTCAATTTGCATGAATTTTACCTGAATATTCCTTAGAAATGTGTTTATATCCAATTTTTTTATGTTCTTAAGTTTTTAATTTACTTTGATTTGACTTGTTAAAAGTAAAAACAATTAGATATAAACATAATTCTTAGAAATTTTCAGGAGAAATGCATGCAAACTTAACTAAATATGAAAAAACTTGATTTTTGCGTTTATTTTTTTAAATTTGATGTTTTCGTAACGTAATAGTTTGCAACGTCTTCTAATCGTCACGGAAGCCTCAGGAAAAGTTTGCGGAGATGAATCACGAGAAGGATTTATAAGAACCACTCTGCTCTCTAGATCATACATGCCGAACTTCATCAGCAAATCCAGCTTTAAAGTACCTTAAGCCACCAAATAGATGTTTAACATTCAAAAATATTATGTTTCAAATAAAAATAGTGTAACTATTACGTTAAAAAATATATTAAAAATATAAAAAAAAGCTTGCAAAAGTGTGAAATTTTCAATATTTTGGCAAATTTTGGGGCTTATGCGCGATCGGATTATATTAACTGATCTGAACCAAATTAAAACACAATGTTTTTAGGCTCTATTAGAAGACGTTGCAAACTATTACGTTACGAAAACATCAAATTTAAAAAAATAAACGCAAAAATCAAGTTTTTTCATATTTAGTTAAGTTTGCATGCATTTCTCCTGAAAATTTCTAAGAATTATGTTTATATCTAATTGTTTTTACTTTTAACAAGTCAAATCAAAGTAAATTAAAAACTTAAGAACATAAAAAAATTGGATATAAACACATTTCTAAGGAATATTCAGGTAAAATTCATGCAAATTGAATTAGCTTAAAGTTGGGAACTAGCACTGTAAGATTTTGAACCGAATCTGTTAATTGTCTTATTTTCTGAAATTTATGTGACATTTTTACATGTTTTAAGTCATATGAACACCCTCAAGTGATTTGATAAATTTTCCATGAGTGAATCGCTCTTGGTGTATAATTTTAGGGAATGTTTAGGGATTTGACTAAATTACGGTTATTTTTATTTTTTTATACATGATTAAATTTTATTTTCAACTTGAAATTGGGTAGTTATGTTCATTTTAAGAGTTAAAAGGCAATTAATATTTTTTCAAAAAAAAATTAAAAAAATTTTTTTTTATTAAATTTTTTTTCACTTTTTTAAAATTTAAAAAAAAACTTTTTGAAAATGATGATCATGATGCACACCGAATCAAAGACAAAAATTTACGAACAAAATGGGACTGATTTAAAGTTTTTAAGTTGTATAGTTCTAGAGTTATTAGCTGTTTAAAAATGCAGGAAAAACAACTTTACAAAATTTGTATGAACATTAAAAAAATTATATCTAACGAAAAAAAAAGGGTAGAAGAATGGAATCTGAACGATTATGTCTATAACTATATTAGTTTCACATAAAAAAATCATGAACAATATTTGATAGTTTAATCTTTGATTTTTAAAAAAAAATAATCGCAAAAATCAAGTTTTTTCATATTTTTTCAAACTTTGGGGCCTTTGCGCGATCGGAAGATATTAACCGATTTTGAAAATATTTTTTTCCTTTTCTTTTTCTATATAATTCGCAACTTTTCCGCGCTATTAAAACTTCAAAAAAAAATAAAAGGTTTTTTCGGCCCACCCTATTGGATAATACTCGCCGGCGTTTGCGGGGGGAGCTGGATAAAAGCCACTTAAGTGTTTATTGAACTTTTTTCCTATATTATTAGCTATCATGTGTTTTCTTTATAACTCAAATGTAATATAATTAATGTAATAAATTGCATTTACATCAAAAAAATTTTGTTTTACTGAGTTGAGTTTACAGGAAAATGAGATAGCTGCATAAAACATTAAACCCCCTTCACTACGCTAAGCTCAAATCATAGCATTATACCCCATGAAAATAAGTTAATCGAGGTAGGCGGGGTAAAAACAAATTAGCTAAAATTTAATTAACAATAAATTTTTTTACTAATAGAAACAGAATAGAACGAGGCACTTTAGGAAAAAGTTCAATAAACACTTAAGTGGCTTTTATCCAGCTCCCCCCGCAAACGCCGGCGAGTATTAAGGTGGACACAAATTGGAGCCGAGCGGCGTAGCGAACAGCCACGAACACGCTCTGCGCAAGCGCTGCTCTTAGAGCCTCCGAGTTGCGCGTGCGCAGAGCGTGTTCGTGGCTGTTCGCCTTCGCCGCTCGGCTCCAATTTGTGTCCACCTTTATCCAATCCATCAGCACCCGCGGCAAGCGCCGGCGAGCATCCTCTTTTTTCGGTGAAAGCGCGCTTTTCACCCCCGCATAACTACCCCCCAGTAGGTCCCATGGAAGGTTTTCCCGATAGGATCTAGAGGCAATGATGTCCTAAGGATGATGTATAGGTTTTAATTCGATATTGACTGCGTCCAGGCTCGTTAAATTGAAAAGAACCAAAGATGACGATTTTTTCAATATTTTCCCTATACTTTAACATGAGAAACCTACTTTTGAAGGGCGCGGGGGTCAAAAATCGTCCTAGAGACCTGAAAATTTGCAGGTAATAATGTTTTAGTATTTGTAACAACTTGAGGGGGGGGGGCATCTGGGAAATTTGAAAAAAAAAATTTCCCCATAGACTTTCGGAACACCCTACCCTGTCAAGGACAACAAGGTAAGAGTAGTGAAGTTGCAGACTCCAAATGGAGTATTGGTTAGGCCAATAGTAAAACTTTCACCACTGCCATCAATTGATGAGTGATTAGTATGTGTGTTTTCATCCATTTGTATTTAATCGGTATTGTATTTGTGCATAGTGTTTGATTAGGTTAACTTGTTCAGAATATGCTATTCCTAGAATATGCTGTATAATTCTGGGCTCCATATATGAGAAAGGATATAGAAGTAATTGAAAGGGTTCAGCATAGAGCTACAAAAATAATTAAGGGAATGGCACACCTAGATTACAATGAGCGTTTGAGTAGGCTCAACATGTATACACTGGAGAGAAGAAGAAGGAGGGGGATTAGATTCAGCTCTTCAAGTTCGTAAAGCAAGGGGATACAGAAGGTTTAGACTTTAATAGGGATAACAGAACAAGGGGCCATGGGTACAAATTGAATAAGACTCATTTCAATCGGGATTTAAGAAAATACTACTTCTTCAATCGGGATTTAAGAAAATACTACTTCTTCAATAGGATAATAGATATATGTAACGCATTGCCAGAACATATAGTAAATTCGAAGGGTGTATATGAGTTAAAGCTAAAACTAGACAGTCAGTGGGAATGGGTGAATTAATAAAACATGGACCAGCCTTGTTGGGCTTCGAGCCTGTAGCTGGTCGACAAAATTTGTATTTGTATTTGTATTTGTAATTGCGTAAAAAGTAAAAAGTATTTCAGTTTATGATGAACCAAATTGGTTCATGGTCCCGCAGGATGTTTAAGCTTCATATCATCTTGTAAGTTTTATTTTAGTTCACTGATTCGCCGCTAGATGACACTGTATATTTATTGTATATATCAATGTATTTATATTTTATTCTTCAATAAATAGTCTAGCTTAATCTTTCGAAAAGTGTGGTTGTGTGAGGCAAGGGTCTCGCGAGCTAGCCGAAAGAACACCCTGTATAAAGTAGAATTCTAATTTTGTACCAAATCTGTTAATGGTTCACATTTACTGAAATCTATGTGAAATTTTTTTGCATGTTTTTAGTCATATGAACACCCTCAAGAGATTTTATGAACTTTCCATGAAATAATCGTTCTTGCTGTATGAATTTAGGGAAGGTTTAGGGAGTTTCCTAAATTTCAAACATTTTTATTTTTTACTATATGATTAAATTTTATTTTTAACTTGAAATTCGATAGAAATGTTAATTTAAAAACGTTAGGATGCTTTAAATTTTCTTTAAAATTTTTATAAAAAATATTTTTTCATTTAATTTTTTTTTCATTTTTTTTAAATATTGAAAAATTTTTTTGAAAATGGTGAAAAGAAAATTACGAACAAAATGGGACTTATTTCAGATTTTTAAGTGCTGTAATAGCTCTAGAGTTATTAGCTCTTTTATAATGAGGAAAACAACTTTACAATTAAAATTAAGCATTATCTTTAGACATTAAAAAATTACCACCGAAAGAGGGATGACAGAAGAATGGAACCTGGAACATTATATCTATAACTATAATAGCTTCTCATAAAAATCATGAACAAGATGTAAGGGTTTAATCTTTGCTATTTTAGTTGTTTTTTAATAAGCATTTTTTTGAAACTTTAAGGATTTTGCAACACGTGTTATTATTGTTTGAATTAGCTTAAATTAAGCATATATTATTATTTTTTATAGTGTCACAAAACTAGGGAGTGTCATTGAATGAATTCCAAAAAATATTTTTTACCATACAATTAAGGGCCATCCTAAATCATATGTTACGGGCAATGTGATAAATTCAATGGAATTTATCAATGAAATCTATCACTTTGCCCGCCTCACACTGAAAAATATATCGTTAATATTCACAGAGATATTAGCATGTAAAAACAGCACTTTTTCAGGCCTCAAAAAAGAAACAGTTCGTAAATTCGCAAATTTTTCAGTGTTATTTTTAGTTAAATGAAGACAAAATTTAATAAAAAAATTTGCAAATTAGCGAACTTTTTCTTTTTTTGAGGCCTGAAAAAGGGATATTTTCTCATGCTAATATCTCCGTGAATATTCACGATATTTTAATGAAATTTTTTTTCAGTCAGTTCTTCATAACGTTTGCAACAATTCTTACACTGAGGTTTTGCTCTATCTCCGTTAGTTTTTAAATTAATTTTTTTAAGTTTTTTATTTCACCGCTAGGGGTGCTTTAAGTCATATCAATGGATTTCCCAGGGTCACCTATTACTTACATAGGGGTAAACCTTACTTTCGTGCCCCTAGGATGTGTTGGTTCCAAATAAAAGCCACGAAACGGACTTTTAACACGCCCTGTAAAATGAGTGTGTTTTTCTAGAAATTTTTTCATTAGCAGCACGAAATTCAATTTTAAAGTCGTTCCTTCCAGAACCCGGCCGATTAAAGATCTATTGTTTCCGTCACAAATGTCGTTCTTCGATTCGCCCATCCTAGCTGTCGATCACTAGAAAACACCCTAAAAATTGGCGGATAGATTATTTTGAATGAATTAAGAATTATTTTTCCTTTTTTTTCCTTTTCTTGCTTCGTAAGATAATAAGCAGGTGTCTGAGATTAATCAAATGCATGTAAAACGAGGAACGTAATGATATTACGTTCTCACGTTACTTATTTTTTTATGAACTAAGGAGCTCTGCCCCCCGCTCGCTATCACTTACCAACTATTATATGTGAGGCGGAAAGCGAAAAGGGACCTCTTGTCTGCAAAGTTGATTTCGAGAAAAAGCCACAAAAACGGAAGAAGGTCAAAACTATCAAATTTTTTTTCTCTCGCTTTTATCGAGCCTTGGACCCTTTAGAACCGAATTTTAGCTGTTGGAATCATTCCTTAACTGTGAAAAATAACGAGAGGGTAGCATTTTGAAAGTTTAAGGTCGTTTTTCGCGAAATCCACTTATTCTATTAAAACTTTTAATTACTGGCGATTCATCATTTTTTGAGCTACTACAAGGATGATGATGGTCTTAAAATCTTCATAAATCTGTACAGATTGAGAAAAAAAAATAACTCGATTTCGACGAACTCCGACAAGAGGTCCCTTTTCGCTTTCCGTCTCACATATTTATATCATAAAATTTAACGATTTTGGCGCGGATTGTTAAAATTGACCTTAAATTTTTCAGGTAAAAATGCTGTATCCAACCAACTTTTAACATTACGATAATTTTTTTCTCCATTTCAGCTGTTTTTTTGCTACAGGATTTTTTCTCCTTACCATGAATGTTCTGTTCTGAGTGACCGAAAAAAATTTTGCAGGTCAAATACATCATCGGCATCACTGTCGCCTGCGCAACATGCCCGTTCAAATGACTCCAAATCACGTGGAAGAAGCTCTGTGATTGTTGCTGAACACAGAAGGATAGCGGTTCAGCTATTTTCGACTCTTTCAATCGCTCAGGTAAGTATATTTTTAAATTACGATTCATCCAAAATAAACAAAATCCCAAATCTGCAGTCCTGCTCTTCAATTCCCTAGAATTCAGTTCAAATTCTAACACACAGAGGTGGAAAATATATAAATCATTCTTCCTTCAATGTTCTGTTAATTATAAAAACTCCTAGAATGATTAGAAGTATTTGTACCAAATTTCAATAATAGAGATTTATTTTGCAATCATTCAAAATTGTATCACATAAAAGTCACTGACTCTGACGAATAGACAGTATTTTCTATGATACATATGTTATTAGTGTAAACCCCCTGAACTTAATTCCATTTATATTAAATTTTTATATACTTTTTTTTGGCAACGCACGATTACGAAAGAAGCGTGACGTTTTCAGAGCTCTTCGACTTGTGCTTTGTTTACTAAAATTTATGCAAGATATTTACATATAAACTGATAATTAAATAATTTTATGAAGAGCACGTAACTTCAATTTTGATTTTGAATAATGAATTTTTTGTGTAAATCTGTGAATGACGTACGACATCTGTGTACGTAAATCTGTGTCACGATGGCAGTATCCTGCGAAGCTTCCCTATTGGAAAAAAATTTCCGGTTTAAAAAAATTTAAACCTGGTTATGAAACACCGGATCCAGTATAATACTGGTTCCACCCGGTATAATACTGGTTCCGGTATAATACTGGTCCCCGTATGTAATAGTTCCGGTGTTTCAAAAGCCGATATAATACTGGTTCCAGTATCATACAGGATCCTCTATGGCTCTATGATACTGGTTCTAGTATCATACTGTAACCTATGGCTCATAAACCAATATACAGGGTGATCGGAAATTACGTGGACAAACTTCGCATGAGGGTAGAGGGGACCTACACAAGCATATTTTGAAAAACTAGAGGGGGCGCAGATGTACCGTTAAAGAGCTAAGACCTAATGTAGTGTGAGGGCGATCCAAAAGGCGGTTTTCCCTAGGCCCGTTTAACGAAAAAAACATAAAAGAATGAAAAAATTTATTGCATGTGGTACAGCAGTATTCGTACTACATACATGATAAATTTGTTAAAAATTGGATCACTTGCTAATCCGTGGGGTGAGTTTTAAAACCTGCAATAATTAATCTTTTAGCCAAAGAATGGAGTTCCCTTAGAGTAATGGTATTTAGAAAAATGATGATCGGGGAAGGAATTTTAAATGATCATGCAAGATCCCTTATTTGTTTAAAAACTGTATGATCTTTGGAAATTCCTTCTTCGATCATCATTTTTCTAAATACCTTTACACTAAGAGGGAACTCCATTATTGTCCATTGTGGTATTGCCCGCCTCCACTCTGGGCATTATTGAATCACCTTTGCCTGTAACATATATGTGGGATTGGATTAGAACCATCTACTCACAAGTTCTAACCATCAACTCTTCGTCTGTGCTTCACCGCTACTCTCCTTTGCATTCCCGTGACTTTGTGGCAACAGCTCATCTTCTGAAGAAATAAAAGGAGCTGGATTTGCCGATAGCTCAGCAGCTTCGTGATGGACACGTCAACTTTTTAGCGTTCCTGTTCTTAAAATCTTGTTCCTGTTTTCACTTTTACATTTTACAAATTTCTAATTAAATTGTTTACTTAAAATAAAGAGTTCTTTGCTTTATGAGGTGCTCTTCTTCGTCCATATATATATAATTTGTTTTCAGTTATGTTTGTTCGTGTAAACAGTACTAAATTAATAGAAATATAATCACAAGAGTTACTATGTTATATTAAAACAAAAAAGTTACAAAAGTATTATATTGCTTATAATTTCCACACATTTAAGACAAACGTTACTGTCATAAGTGATGAGAAGATGAAGCGGCAATGATAGTGTCCGATGAAAATTTGGATGTGGGAACAAGGTGAGGAGATGACGGAAGCGGCACGAGTATTTGTGCATGGTGGTGAGTCAGAAGGATTGTTCATGACTGCAGCTTGGACACAGAAGAAACAGGCACAAACATAAAAAAAGAACAGCAGACACAGATAGGGTGGAGGTGGGCCTGCAGGAAGTACACAAAAATTAATTCATGGTTATGAATACTATTTAGTTTGACGGAGTGCTAAAATGTAAAAAATTAATTTCTTTGTAGTAGGTTCATTATGGTTTTGTAAATCTTTGCGGGGAGGCATCATAAATTCCTGTACCCTCTTACTGATGATGCTCATTTGTTTGAGTGATAAATCAAGGCTAATTTTAAATAAGGCCATTCTATATTTAAGTTTCATGTTGCTTGACCACACGTCAAGATTGCTCATTTTGGCTAAAAATCATTATAAAATAATGTTGGAGTTGCTAATTGATATTTTGTATTCACTATATTTATAGCGTGTCTTTTTGGTTCGGGCTGACCATTGGTCAATCCAGTTAACGTTTTGGTACTGCTATGCTTTGGCAGTGAAGTAGATCATGTGGGGGCTCAAACCAAATACCTTGAGACGGGTAACATTTTGGTATTGACCACTGGTCAATATCTCTTGACCAGTGGTCGATCCAGTTTTTCCCGCTGTTTTCAGTTTTTCTGACCTTCTCTTTCTGTCTCGTCGTTATTTCGGGGGGGGGTCCCTGACTTTTTGTTATTCCTCTTTGACCATTGGTAACTTTTGAATTTTTTGACTTTATAGCTTCTTTTTTTTAACCGAACCGGACAATATAATAGGAAACCAAATTTTTAATTTGTGTTTAAGCGAAAAAGGTTCCCATGACTATTGAATAGCTATTTATGCAGTTACAGGGGTTCCCCGATAAATAATAGAGTTATAAAGTCAAAAAATTCAAAAGTTCCCAATGGTCAAAGGGGAATAACAAAAAGTCAGGGACCCCCCCCGAAATAACGGCGAGACAGAAAGAGAAGGTCAGAAAAACTGAAAACAGCGAGAAAAACTGGATCGACCACTGGTCAAGAGATATTGGCCAGTGGTTAAGACCAAAATGTTACTCGTCTCAAGGCATTTGGTTTTAGCCCCCACATGACCTACTTCAGTGCCAAAGCATGGCAGTAACAAAACGTTAACTGGATTGACCAATGGTCAGCCCGAACCAAAAAGACACACTAACAATAAAGGAATACAAAATATCAATTAGCAACTCCAACATTAATTTATACTGATTTTTTGCTAAAAAGAGCAATCTTGACCTGTGGTCATGCAACATAAAAATAATAATAGAGTAGGTCATAACAAATAGATTCCCTTATTTAAAATTAGAGACCAATATGAGTTATCGGGCAACTTACATGCCGGGCATTTGATTGTCGGGATTTTGACCTGTCGGGCAAGTGGCTTGTCGGGATTATGACCCTGTCGGGATTTTAGGGTGTCGGGATTTCGACCCTGTCGGGATTTCAGGGTGTCGGGATTTCAACCCTGTCGGGATTTTAGGGTGTCGGGATTTCGAGGTGTCGGGATTTCGGCTCTGTCGGGATTATGGCTGTCGGGCAAGTGGCTTGTCGGGATTGTGGCTTTCGGGATTCTGACCGGATGCCCTCTTACTGATGATGCTCATTTGTTTGAGTGATATCTTTATCAAAGTTTTTTGTTTAATAAATAGCGTGTATCTCCAGAAAAAAAAATTTAAAGTAATTAGTATCTACTATCTTATTATCTGCATTTAAAAAATTTTTTGAACCCTTGTAAGATTACTTCCCGACACCTGAGCTGTAACACTAAGTTTGAATGTGGATGACAATGCTTTTTCTATAACCACCAGGAGGGCTTAACCTTTCTACCCCTTTGGGGTCTTTTAGTACCCCAAGCGCACTTTGACGTGTGATATCTCCAGTGGATTTCAGCTTTGGGGATTTTCGATGCTAGTATTCCTCAGTTGCGTGCATTTGTACAATGTGTTAAAATTTTGGAATTTTTATACAATTTTTAAGAGTTCTGGAACAAAAAGTCACATATTCCCCCTCTGGGGTCTCCTGCGACCCCAGGCATGAATGGCGGTAAAACAATATCAAATAAAGCTTTATATTTTATTTTTTTTGTTATATTATTGATAAAACATGTTTTTTATGTTTGTTTAAGCCGTTTTGAGATGTATTAAAAAGACATTTTCTTAGAAATTGTCATTTTTTTTATAAAAAGAAGATTGAAGCAAAGTACATTGAATTACTCACTATTTCTTAAATTTTTCCTTCATATTCGAAGAAGAATATGCTATTTATAGAAATCTTTTGATTATCTAACAGTTGCAACAAAAAAAACTCAGACAACTGTCGCCATTACTTCCTGTTGAACGAATTCTTTACAAAAACATTATAAATTCATGGCTTGTAAATAGGTTTTTATTTTCAGTTTTCTTGGAAAAATAAGAATGCTTTCAAAGATTTATGAGTATTTACTGAAATTCAGAATGTGATTTCGAAGAATTAGAAAGAAAAATAACCAATTTCGCTTTGAAAACTTATATAAACAAGCGAGAAACCTGTTACACCAAATCTGAACCGATCATTTTTTATAATATTATTTCAATTTTAAAAAGGAGTAACCACATTTCACACGTTTCATTTTACTAAATAAACTATTCTGGGATGACAGGTAGCTCATAATACAGAAAAGAAAAGATTTTCAGCCTGATAAATCTCTAAAATTAACTGATAAATTCTACCCGTTAAAGGCCGGGTGTATCAGCTAGTATACTTTAAGCAGCACTGATTATAAACACTTAAAGTAAAACAACTTCATTATAGTTTATTTCTGTAATTTAATTATTGTTTGAATGTTCAGGTGTTATAAAAAACGTGTATCGAAAGAAACCAAATAACGCCTTAATAGGACCAAAAAATGTGAAAAATACCAAAAAAATTAGAAAAATTACTCTGAAACATCTTTTTAAAAGTAAAAAAAATTTTAATTATTTTAGATTTAAGGCATTTTTACCCTTTATTTGAGTCATAGGCACATTTTACGCATGGGGTACTATAAGACCCCACGGGGGGAATATGTGACTATTTTTTCAAGAGGGTAGGAAGGTTAAATGGTTTTTACCTATCTGAGACAGGCACAATCCAAACAGCCCCCCAAAACAGCTAATGTTTTACTAAGTTTGTCAAAACGCAAAAAATCTATATCCGAAATTCGGATGAGGAGTGCCAAAACGAGTTGAAAAAGAGGAGTTTTTTTTACTTAAATTTACAAAACTTTTCTGGGGGAGGACCCCAGACCCCCTTTTAGTGGTTTGAGTAGGATAATTCACTACCTTTTCCGTATTACCATTAACAAGAAGATTCAATTAGAATTAGATAATGAAAATTCTTAGCCCCCCAAAACCAAATTTCGGATCCGCCACCGAGGGGTGGTGAGCCTGTTTTGGGAAGTAGGGGGGGGGCATTTTTGGGTGGTAAGGGGGCGTTGAGCATTGAGTATATTTTGGCATTCGAACTTCATGGCGGATCTAGAGGGGGGACCATAAGAAGCGCTTAAATTCACTTTTTTAGTGCTAAAAATCAAAACTTTTCTGGGGGAGAACCCCAGACCCCCCTAACTGGAATACGTGTGAATCTAGGTTGAAATGTTAAGGAAGAAGTTTTATAATAAAACTTACCACTAATACGTTAAAAGGGAGTAATTTTCCTAACTTTAAAAAAAGAAAATCGATTTTAACTTCTGGTATTGGAGATATCCGTATTATTTTCGATCTGTAGGGTTTAAAATTAACTTCTACTTATAAAAAATGAAGCCCCTATAAAGGTTTCAAAGTTTGGTATCTAAAAAAGTACAACAACCCCCTTTTTTAGTACATATTTTGGGTTTGATCAGCTGGAAATGAGCAATTTTGAAGAAAATCACTTTTTACATTATAAGCTCAGTGGAGGGCATCATTATTGTTATTTCACTAGCTTTTAAAGTTTATAATATCAATTTAGCACCAAATGGCATCATTTGTGGGAGTTCCTGCAAATAAATTCGGATTCAATTCAATTCGTCCACCGGTAGTGCATTATAAGCTTTGGTGAGCGCAACGTCCCTAAGTAGTACGTTTTAATCTATGGATCCCAGAATAATCCAGGATCCACATAAATAATGAGCAGACAAAGTTTTAGATCAAACACAACTTTTAATAAAATCTAAACTCTAAAACATTGTAAACAGAAATTTCAAAGGTGTAGCCCAAGCATGGGTGTGGTAAGAGAGAGCCTCAGTAAGAGTTCAAGTTCTGCTTTTATACAATCTGAAAATCTGATACTGATGACGCACGCAGAAATTTGCATAGAGTGATCCTCTTCTTCACGCCACATCGCCTCCCCCTAGAGTCGAGGGTCGACTCGGAACCTGACGACTCTACCTCTCTGAGTGGTATAGGTCCCAGGACTCTGAAGTACAAGAGCCCCTTTATGTGACACGTCAACTGAACCGGGAGCGCCAGGTTGCTCCTGAAGGACAAACGCAGGCTTTAAGCGATCAATCGAAACCCATTTTTGCTGGCTAGAAATCTGCAAGAGATAAATTTTAGTCTTTCGCTTAAGAACTCTAAATGGACCATCGTACGGTGGTTGTAGAGACCTCCGAACACTATCAACTCTGACAAACACATGAGTGCAGTCTGTTAGTGCACGGGGAACGTAGACGAGTTCTTTTCTATGCCACTTTACTGGTTTAGGACGCACCTCAGCGAACGCATGACGCAGTTTCTGTACGAGGTCTGGTTCGGAGACGCCGACTTCAACAGGACAAAAAAACTCTCCTGGAAGTCTCAAACATTGTCCATATACCAGTTCTGCTGACGAATATGGGCTTTCATCTCTTATTGCAGTTCTAACTCCCAACAAAACCAGGGGCAAAGAATCAACCCAGTCGGTTGAACTACACATGAGAGAAGCTTTCAGCATCCTATGCTGTCTCTCTATCATACCATTAGCCTTCGGGTTATAACCCGAGGTTCTAATTATCTCTGAACCTAGCATGCTGGTCACCTTTTTAAACGTATGGGACTCCAGCTGTCTACCCTGATCACAGGATATGCGAGCCGGAGCACCAAAACGTGACACCCAATGCAAAAGAAATGCTCTGCACACAGTATCCGCTCTTATATCGCTGAGTGGCACGACCTCCAACCATCTAGTAAATCTATCAACTATATAGTTAAACAAAATCTGTAAGATTGAAAAACAGGTAAAGGTCCAATAAAATCCAAATTTATATGTTCAAATCTAGAATTAGGAACAGGAATTTCACTTAAGGGGGAAATTGTATGTCTTTGAACTTTAGATTTTTGACAGGGTATGCAAGTACGACACCACTCAGCAATATTTTTCCTCATAAAGGGCCAAAAATAGTTCTTACAAATTTGTTTAGCAGTAGAACGAACACTAACGTGAGCTAGATTATGAATAGAATCGAAAATTCCCTTTCTAAAAGCTAAAGGCACAAACACCCTAACAGTTTCCTGAGAAACATCACAATAAAATTTAGAATTAAAATTTGGGAAATCTAGTAGTTTTAAATTCAAATTTGTTTTAGAGGAATCTTCTAGTAATGATTTCAACTCCTCATCGACCAACTGCTGCCTGGCCAACTCTTCAAAATTGATTTTTTCTGAGATCACAATCTCCTCCACTCTGGATAATGCATCTGCGACAAAGTTTTGAGGTCCAGCTACATAACGAATATCAGTGGTAAATTGAGATACAAACTCCATTTGACGTAAACGTCTAGGAGAACACTTCTCAAATTCCGTCGACAGAGCAAAAGTGAGGGGCTTGTGATCAGTTATCACGTGGAAATCCCGTCCCTCGAGCATGTATCGAAAATGAATTATGGAAAGGTACATCGCGAGTAACTCTCTATCAAAAGTGGAGTACTTAGTTTGGGCCGGATTTAATTTTTTAGAAAAGAACCCCAAAGGAAGATAACCCCTGTCGGTTTTCTTGTGAAGGGCGCCTGCCACTGCAAAATCACTTGCATCCGTGAACAGTGCGAGTTCACAAACCGGTTCCGGATGGGCCAGCTGAGTTACATTAATAATCGAGTCTTTACAACGCTGGAAAGCAGCAGTAAGCTCTTCATTCCAATCTATAACTCTAGAATCTTTCTTTTTGGAACCACTCAGTAGACTGTTTAAAGGGGAATGCAACTCAGCGGCTTTTGGAACAAAGCGCCTATAAAAGTTTATGCAACCCAAAAATCTACGCAAACCCCTGACAGTTTTAGGAAGGGGGTAATTTTTAATCACCTCAACTTTTTCTGACAAAGGTCTGCAACCGAATTCACCAATAACATGCCCGAGAAAAGGTATCTCATGCACACCAAACAGACATTTAGACGAATTAATTACAAGGCCATACTTCTCTAGTCTTTGAAAGACCAAACGCAGATGTTTTAAATGCTCAGACTCATCTGAGCTGGCCACAAGTATGTCATCCAAGTAAGCAAAAACAAAATCTAACCCAAACAACACTTCATTTATAAAACGTTGGAATGTTTGGGGACTATTACAAAGACCATATGGTAAATAAACAAATTCAAAAAACCCAAAGGGAGTGATGACAGCCGTCTTCTCAATATCATTCGCGTAGACTGGAATTTGATTGAAAGCTCTAACAAGATTAATTTTGGAAAATATTCTCTTGCCAGCCAAGTTATGCGAAAAATCCTGCAAATTTGGCAAAGGGTACCTATCAGGTCGCGTACGAGCATTAAGGGCACGGTAATCACCGGTTGGCCTCCAGTCCGAAGAATTTTTAGGCACCATGTGAAGGGCGCTTGCCCACGGGCTCTTAGACGGTCTACAAATGCCTTGCTCAAGCATGTAAGCAAATTCATCTTTAGCTGCTTTAAGCTGAGCAGGATTGAGCCGTCTAACTCTAGATCGGACAGGAGGACCAACAGTGTGAATATAATGCAAGGTATCATGCTTTACACCAACCTGCTGTGGTCTGATCCTAGTGATCTCCGAAAACTCCTTCAAAAGATCAAGGAATTTAGATCCGGAATTAACCGTTGTAACTCCATACACGGAACTAGGCAAAACTTTACCACGCTGTTCACAAGAGGTCAGAGGATCTAAAAGCTTTCGATTTTTAATATCAACGAGGAGACCAAATTCTTTTAGGAAGTCTGCACCTATAATTGGCTTAGAAACCTCTGCAATTACAAAAGTGAAGCAAAACTGGCGTCTTAAGCCCAGATCCAAAGAAAGCAATTTTGAGCCATATGTCCTAATCGTAGTACCATTAGCAGCATTTAAATAGTAATCAGTAGCTCTACGACACCCCTTAAAAGAGGACGGCAGAAGGCTAACGTCACTGCCAGAATCAATCAAAAACCGCATACGCGATCTCTGATCAACTACAAAAAGACGGTGGCCAAACATGCCTGCATCACCAGAACCCACCGAATTCGTAGTCAGGCTATCTAGTTTAAATTAAAGGAACAAGGCTTAACGCATTTATGAGCTTTCTCTGCATATTTCTGGTGATACCAGCACAGGCCTTTATCAGCATCTTCCAGATCAGAAGAACGCCGACTACCCGTTCTGCCTCCTGACCTTGCACGAGAAAAGGGTCTACCTCGAGATCTACTTTTAGGACGAAAACGCTCCCCCCCAGACAAAGAATCAACCTTGACCTTCAGCTCAGAAACCTCACATGCCAATTTATCAATCTTTGCTTCCAAGGAATTCGTATGAACCTCGCTCACACTTGGGGCAAAACTAGTGACATCGAAAATCCTATCGGCCAAAGATGCCAAACCATCCAAGTCCTCGGAACTGACAGTCAATATGGACTGAATAGAATTCGGCATATGAGAGAGCCAAATTGATTTTAAAACTTCATCTGCGAAGGTACTACCAGACAACTCACGCATCTGGCGGAGAAAAGCAGAAGGCCTTGAATCTGCCAGCGTTAAGTCCTGCAAGATGGTTCTAATCTTTCGATTTTCGGATAATTCAAACTCCTTAATGAGTCTATCCTTGACCATTGAATATGGTTTCTCCTGATCCGGCTTTCTAACAAGATCAGCAACAACGGACAAAGTCCGCTGATCAAGAGAAGCAACCAGAGTAAAGTATTTGGTCTTTTCACTAGAGATACCCGAAAGCTCAAAATTAGCCTCAAGTTGATCGAAATATAACCTAGGCTGATCAGACCAAAAACCAGGCACCCTAACCGCGATCTTATTAACATCTGCTCCAGAAGAACCAGCATCAGTCATCACACCCTCAGTCTTAGTCATTTTATCAAAATTTTCACTTAAATACAATCAAAAATTAAAAGCGAGGCAGCAGCAGGCCGATTACCGAATTAAAATCATACCTTACCAGAAGCAGAGAGGAAACAGGTATTACCACACCACATAGTCTTGGCTACTCTGGAAAAAATTCCAACTACCCCAAAAAGTAAATAAATTTAAATTTCATTTGCCGGGTCACCAATTATGGATCCCAGAATAATCCAGGATCCACATAAATAATGAGCAGACAAAGTTTTAGATCAAACACAACTTTTAATAAAATCTAAACTCTAAAACATTGTAAACAGAAATTTCAAAGGTGTAGCCCAAGCATGGGTGTGGTAAGACAGAGCCTCAGTAAGAGTTCAAGTTCTGCTTTTATACAATCTGAAAATCTGATACTGATGACGCACGCAGAAATTTGCATAGAGTGATCCTCTTCTTCACGCCACAAATCTTAAATTGCAGGGGCTATAGCAGTGGCGGCTCGTGAGTTTATTAACAGGGTGTTCACACCCTTTGTATGAATTAAAATTTACACAAGAGCAAGAAAGAGAAGGAATGTTGGAAGAATACATAAAGAAAACTTGCTTTAGAACAAATTTATTTATTTCAGGGGAGTTATTTTAAGTTCCCTAAATTTTTCACTGCATGCATTTTAAGTTTTTTAATAACCAAAACTTATGATAAAGAAGGCCTTTATTTTTTATAATACTCCTAGCCTATAACATAATACCTCAAGAACAACTTTTATGCATGATGTCCACTCGTCTAACCTTTTTTGAAGCAAACAAATTTTTGACACTTTCATTAAAATCAGGCATAATACCTAATCATAATTTTTTTAATTAGAAGCTTGACAAGAGCACTGGGTCTGTCTACTCATAGTGCTTGTTATATATGCTTAATCGAACAATTGATTGTGAAAAATACAGGTGATGTGTAATGTTCAAAATCTGTAATTTTACTCCAACGCCACTTTAAAAAAATAACCCATAACAAAAGAATTAATTATTACGAATTAGCTGACGTGAAAAGTCTAATGATACTTTTAAAAAGTTCTTATCTCGTTTTCCAATCCGGGGAAAAAAACCAGACCACAAAAAAGCAAACTAAACCTCAAAACTGTAAACCTCGGCACACAAAATCTGTGCGGACGGGGATCTCCAATGTGTTGCCGTAAGGCCAAATGTTCTCCGGCGAGAAGTCGAGGTTTCCTCGGACTCATTCAGTTTCTTCGCTCACACGTGCGAATAAGGAAAGAAAAACAAAGATTGTAGTATTCTTTATTTGATAAACGCAAAACTTTATCGTTTCGGGCAATAATTTTTTACTGACAGGTGAAGGGGTAGAAACTAGATTCTGAGTATGAAAAAGAAATTGAGAATGATTTATGTATTGTTTTCTTTTGATATTTGTGTATCTTTATATTTGGGTTTATTTCTAATTTTTCACTGGGTGTTCACGTGCTCTTGTGCTCCTATGGACGAGCCGCCACTGGGCTATAGGGTACAATTATTACACATAAATAAATATAACCCTTCTAAATAAGTCCTAAGTAACACATTTGAACCATTTTTATCCAGTTTCACTCATAAAATAAATTTTTTGAAAATTCTGAAATTTAGTCATTTTTTCCACTTTTTTTCAAACTTTGGGGCCCTACAGGCAAACCCTAGAGTTAACTTAGGGGGCTGAAACTTCATCCACTATCTTTTTGGATCAAATGGAATGGGAAAAGCATTGGGGAGCGAGGTTTTTCGAAAAAAAAGTTTTTTTTGAGACACCCTAATACAGGGGTTCCCAATAGGTGGTCCGCGGACCCCTGGGGGTCCGCGGGCTGTGTCCAAGGGGTCGGCGAAATGCCACCGAGAAATTATGTATTTTTTTATTTTCCTTAATTTGAAGTAACCATTATCCTACTCAGCAGTTCATTCGTTAGTTTTGTTAGTTTGTTGTCACTGTAGTACAAATAGATTAATGTACGTGGCGCAGCCTCTGTTTACCACCAGAGATAATCCATGTTTTGTTTTTTGCAATTTTTTTATTGACGAAAATACGATAGTTTCGGTTTTGAATACATCGAATTTCGGTTTTGAAATCGATTGTCGAAAAATTCAAGGTTGAAAATCGATCGAAAAATTTAAGCCATTAAGTTCAAGGGGTCCTCGTCAGTAAATTAATTGCAAAGGGGGTCCTCGGCAAAATTTTATTGGGAACCCCTGCCCTAATACTCATCAAAATTTGTGATTTTGTTATTGCGTGCTATTTCACTTATGAGTCATTTTAATAACGATACATGACAATGCATGTTTGTTTTGTCTGTTTATTGTTTTGGTACCGTACTTAACACATTTTGCGAAAGTATTATTTGCAAGCTTATTGTATTTCTTCTCAGTTAAATCGGAGCCCTCGTAAAGCACTTTGTTATCATTTTAGTAATGGTTAAACATGGTGGCCGGAACGGGCAACCGGCCAATTTTGATGGCAATCGGAGAAGTTTGATGGCAATGTGTATTGGTTGTCTTGAGTTCCCCTATTTGAAAATGAATGAAATGAATTGTTTGAAAATGTTACGAAATGGGTATATTCCACTTATTTAATGTTTTGGGATAAAATTAGGCAAAACACAAATTTTAGCTATCAAACGTAAGGTTGGGTGAGTGATTATGCTTTGGTTCACTGTTGTTGGTTCACTGTTCATAATATAAGTGGTAAGTGAATGATATAAATAAAAATCTTTATTATTTTTTGGAAATAGTTTGAGCATTAATTTATTTCCGTGTATAAACTGAAAGCCTGATTTTTCTATAAAAACACTAAATCAAAATTTCCACATTTGCTTTCCAGCCATAGAGTAAAGCACATTTCGGTTTTTATAACTTTATGCTTTGCCCTTTTTGGGATACGAGAATTATGTAACAGTATGAAAATCAGTTTTTTTTTTTAAGATTTGGGTTTTTGGCGTAGTATGCCATCATGGGGTTATGTGTATTAAACTCTTACCAAACCAGGATGTTAAAACTCCTAACGCTAGACTAAAATATTTTTGTATCCGTTTAGCGAGCGCAGCGATCCTGGATTGCCGAGTGAGCTGGGGGCGGCAACCCCCTAGTTATTAATAATATTGTATTGTATAACAAAAAAATATTTTATAGTTCACTATTTTTATCTCATTACTGTTCATTGCCAAGTGTATACAGGGTGTATCTGAAATGGTGCAACAAACTTTCAGGGATGATAGTACTCATCAAGACGAACAAGAATCGGTATATAAAGGGGGGTCCCAGACCAAATCCCAGGGAGTTAAAAATGGAGCGACACCCCCAAAGAATCAATGAAAAATTCAATTTGTAGAAAAACTACTATTGGTAAAATCTTAATTATGGTCTCAAAAATTGTGGTTTAATATGATCTTTAAAATTACCTCAAAAGTCTTCACATTAAAATTTGTTTTATTATGAAAAAAGTTAAAAAACACAAAAAATGTGAAAGCTCTGCCAAAACCTTATTTTGTATTTCGAAATCCTTTCTTTTGATTTGATAATCTGAAAGATCATAGTTGAAAACCCTTAAGTCCAAAGTTTCACGTAAATACAATCAATATTAAACGCTTGATATCCTGTTAAAGTTTGTTTTTTGCGTGCGCAAACAGCTGTTCTGGAAACAGCTCTAGAAAACTGGTTGCGCACACAAAAAACAAACTTTAACAGGATCTCAAGCGTTTAATATTGATTGTATTTACGTGAAACTTTGGACTTAAGGGTTTTCAACTATGATCTTTCAGATTATCAAATCAAAAGAAAGGATTTCGAAATACATAATAAGGTTTTGGCAGAGTTTCACATTTTTTTGTGTTTTTTAACTTTTTTCATAATAAAACAAATTTTAAAGTCAAGACTTTTGAGGTAATTTTAAAGATCATATTAAACCACAATTTTTGAGACCATAATTAAGTTTTTACCAATAACAGTTTTTCTACAAATTGAATTTTTCAATGATTTTTTGGGGGTGTCGCTCCATTTTTAACTCCCTGGGATTCGGTCTGGGACCCCCCTTTCTATACCGATTCTTGTTCGTCTTGATGAGTACAATCATCCCTGAAAGTTTGTTGCACCATTTCAGATACACCCTGTATAAATTCATACAGGGTGTCCCACGAGAAGTGGCCCAACCCTTTAACTTTTGAACCCCTACAGATATAGTCATGAAAGTGGGGTCTAGGTATAGTAAAGTGACCATGCCCTATCCGATGAGATAACTTTCAACGCCCTCTAGCGGAAAATTTAGGAGTTATAATTTTTATTTTAAAAACTGTGTGAGGTATGTGAAAAAAGTCAAAGACTAAGTTGTAGAGCATCATCGATTTAGTAGGAAAAGACACCTTAAGCAGAAAAATATCTTGAATAAAACCCCTAAAACGCAAGCTCAATTAGGTTGAATTCACGTAGTTTTTACGTCTTAAGACGCCCCTCACGAGGTGAAAATGAGAAATTTTTATTTTTATGATTTAAGTAAATGACTAAAAGCATTCTTAGTTCATTAAATTGAAAATTTCTCATTTTCGCCTCATGAGGAGCGTTTTAAGACGTAAAATCTACGTAAATTCAACCTATTTGAGCGTGCGTTTTAGGGATTTTATTCAAGATATTTTTCTGCTTAAGGTGTCTTTTCCTTCTAAATCGATGATGCTCTACAACTTAGTCACTGACTTTTTTCACATACCTCACACAGTTTTTAAAATAAAAATTATAACTCCTAAATTTTCCGCTAGAGGGCGTTGAAAGTTATCTCATCGGATAGGGCATGGTCACTTTACTATCCCTAGACCCCACTTTCATGACTATATCTGTAGGGGTTCAAAAGTTAAAGGGTTGGGCCACTTCTCGTGGGACACCCTGTATAATATACATATTCACAAAATACTCAGCTTCATTTTAGCAAAACTTAACATATTCTAGTTTTAATTTAATCAGTAAGGTAAATGTGGGTATAGTGGACACTTTAAGGAAAATTTTTGCTTAAGTTCTCGATAAATACCAACCTATTTGCTTGGAAACGGTTATCATCCTATTTTTAGGTTAATTGGATCTTCTTCTTTCGATTTTACCATTAAAAATTTTAATTAGATTGGGTAAAGTATTTTTAATAAGTTTTTAAAAAGTACTCCAAATTGCATCTATAGTGGCCACATAGATGTAGCTGTTGCTTCTATGGTGGACACCTCTTGTATCTAAAGTGGACACCTCTCTTTTTCTGTCTATATTAGGGGTTTATGAATGAAATTGAGTAGGTATAGTCGATTAGTTCTAATTAAATCTTCCTTCCCAACGAAATATATTTTAGATAAATCAAATTAGCTATATTTATAATTTAGAATAACAGACTTGATAGTTTCCGGCCCAAAGTAGCTGATTTGAGAGAAATTTAGCATGTAATACAATATTTTTGAAACCTTGGTTCCCGAAGCCAGAATCAAATCAAATTAATACAACACTCATTTTAAAGCACAATCAACAGTTTATGCAGAAAAACTTATTCAAATTAAATATTATTTATGTTTCTTTTAGAAGCCATTGCAGTGGCCACTATTGGAAAATCTAAGATTATGTGTTGGTAAAGTGGCCACCCCCATAAATCCTCGTAAAGTCAAAATTTTCAAATAAATTTTATTCAGTATAATTTTATACACTCTTCTTTATCTAATTATAAATTTAAAAGTCAATCAAACGGTAATAAATACAAAAAAATAAGTTCCGAAATACCAGTTTCCTTACGCGATTCAATAAGCAAAATCAAATTTCAGTCACTAGGCCGATGTTGTTATTTTTAAATATTTAAATATTCTTCCCATGCTGATCTGTGGTATCGGTGGTAATTTACCAGCTTACCTGACAGCACAATCTACTATGCCTATGAATTTTGACGCTGTTTGACGCCTCTAACTCGTTCTATTTAAAATTAATCAGCTAGGTGGCCACTATTGGTACAGTGTCCACTATACCCACATTTACCTTATACAGGGTGTCCCACGAGAAGTGGCCCAACCCCTTTAACTTTTGAACCCCTACAGATATAGTCATGAAAGTGGGATCTAGGTATAGTAAAGTGACCATGCCCTATCCGATGAGATAACTTTCAACGCCCTCTAGCGAAAAATTTAAGAGTTATAATTTTTATTTTAAAAACTGTGTGAGGTATGGGAAAAAAGTCAATGACTAAGTTGTAGAGCATCATCGATTTAGTAGGAAAAGATACCTTAAGCAGAAAAATATCTTGAATAAAACCCCTAAAACGCAAGCTCAATTAGGTTGAATTCACGTAGTTTTTACGTCTTAAGACGTCCCTCACGAGGTGAAAATTAGAAATTTTTATTTTTATGATTTAAGTAAATGACTAAAAGCATTCTTAGTTCATTAAATTGAAAATTTCTCAGTTTCGCCTCATGAGGAGCGTTTTAAGACGTAAAATCTACGTAAATTCAACCTATTTGAGCGTGCGTTTTAGGGATTTTATTCAAGATATTTTTCTGCTTAAGGTGTCTTTTCCTACTAAATCGATGATGCTCTACAACTTAGTCATTGACTTTTTTCACATACCTCACACAATTTTTAAAATAAAAATTATAACTCCTAAATTTTCCGCTAGAGGGCGTTGAAAGTTATCTCATCGGATAGGGCATGGTCACTTTACCATACCTAGACCCCACTTTCATGACTATATCTGTAGGGGTTCAAAAGTTAAAGGGTTGGGCCACTTCTCGTGGGACACCCTGTATAATTAAGAATGAATTTATATTAAGTTACAGTTCAAAATCTTTCAAGTTGAGCTAGCTCTGCATATGTGGATAACTTTCAATACTAAAAACTTCGTTTTCCCTATTTCTCTCTGATAATGTTTGTTGATGAACGTAGAATTTCGCTGCGCTGCTGTTAAAAAAGTTAAAACAGCCTTATAGAGATTTGATAAAAAAAATGTTTTAAAATTCAAAAAAATCAAAAAACATTTTTTCCTATTCATGAGTATGTTACATTTTAGGTCTACAACTTTGTATACAGGGTGTATCTGAAATGGTGCAGCAAACTTTCAGGGATGATAGTTGACACCTAGACGAGTCAGAATCACATAGGATTTGGGGTCCCAGTCCAAATCCCAGGGAGTTAAAAATAGAGCGACACCCGGAAAAAATCATTGAAAAATTATGGACTAGATTGTTTGCTTTAAAATCAAAATCATGTAATCGTAATAAATGTAATATTTAGAACTCTATTTTTGAACTAGGAAAAATTTTAAGGGGAAAATATAAGAGTAGTTCACTTAATAAAATTAAAATAATTGCTTACTGTGTATTTTTATAGAAAGGTCTCTCTTTTTTCCGCTCCATTATATCCTTCCCCTCCAATGAACCACTTATTTATTCCATAATCTGAATTTCATTAAGCAAGAGAAAATCAAAATCTCTTATCAGAAACATCTGCAAAGCGTGGATCTTGGTGTTTCTTTAACCAATCACAAGATCACAAGTATGGATTCGGACCCCCCCATAACCGTTTTCTTTCAATATAATATACGGAATGTTTTATTTTTCTTACCCATACTGAATTTCAGAAAAAAGAAGCGCCAGATGTTTTCATGGAGAAGATTTTTACTTGTAAAAATTGACCTTCAAAATGAAACTCGAACCCAAAAGCGGTCGTTTTAAAGGGGATATGGACAAATTTTGATAATATTAAGCGGATTGATGATCCATAGTTGATCACATTAAACGATGTATTTTACATTAAAGTAAATAGGAATGATCGGAACCTGTCGATTCCGATAACATTATCCGATTGATAACATTAACCGTGATCCCATTAAGCGGATTCGACTGTATCTCAAAAGTCTTCACTTGTTTTATTATGAAAAAAGTTAAAAAATCACAAAAAAATGTGAAAACTCTACCAAAACCTTATTTTGTATTTCGAAATCCTTTCTTTTGATTTGATAATCTGAAAGATCATAGTTGAAAAATCTTAAGTCCAAAGTTTCACGTAAATATAATCAATAAATCATGCGCAAACAGCTGTTCAGGAAACAGCTCTAGAAAACTTTTTGCGCACGCAAAAAACAAACTTTAACAGGATCTCAAGCATTTAATATTGATTGTATTTACGTGAAACTTTAGACATAAGGGTTTTTTACTATGATCTTTCAGATTTTTAAATCAAAAGAAAGGATTTCGAAATACAAAATAAGGTTTTGGCAGAGTTTTCACATTTTTTGGTGGTTTTATAACTGTTTTCATAATAAAACAAATTTTAACATTAAAACATATTAACCCACAATTTTTGAGAATTTTTAAATTTTTACCAATAGTACTTAGTTCTTCTACAAATTGAATGTTTCAATAATTTTTTTGGGGTGTTGCTCCATTTTAAACTCCCTGGGATTTGTCTGGGACCCCCAAATCCTATGTGATTCTGACTCGTCTAGGTGTCTAATATCCCCCTAGAACAAGGGTTTCCAACTGGCGGCCCGCCGGGTCATTTTGTGCGGCCCGCGAAGCTCTCTGAAAACCCTCCAAAAAGTAGCTTCAAAACACTTTTTAACACACTAAAATTCAAAATTTTTTTCGGGGGAGAACCCCCGACCCCCCATATACCTCTTTGATTATGGATAGCTTCGATTGTTTTCAATGGTGCAAGAATTAAAAGTTCGAAGTTTCGAGAGGTGGTTTGTAAAACCTGAAATTCCCCCTGAGCGTAGCAAAGGGGGTATGAAGGCTTTTATATAACCTTTATCATGAGGAGGAACAAAATGGAGTATCAAAAAATTATGTAAAACAAAACCTCTAAGGAAAATTTACAAACATTTTCTTGAGGAAGACCTTTTCATTTAAGTATAATGTTCAGAATATTAAATATATTCAGTATTCCTACGAGTTGTATAAGAGTAAAAAAATTCATATATTCTCTGGAATTTTGGAAAATACAGTAGTGCATACATAAAGGTAAACAACCTTCGTCCCTCTTTTGCTGGAAAAGTTTCATATTGAAGACTCTCACCCCAAAAAATTATCATCGTTAAAAAGGAGCCAGATTACTTTACGGCCCGCCGCTTGACTTGTGTTTTCGATTGCGGCCCGCGAGTACTTAGAAGTTGGAAACCCCTGCCCTAGAAGTTATGAAACACTTATCTGCAGTGGCGTATATAAGGGGGGGCCGAAGGGGCCCTGGCCCCCCCCCGAAATCCGGACTTGGTGTACCAAAACAAGCTAAAACCCTGTTTTTTAAGCACAAATTTCCAAAAAATTTTCTGGGGGAGGACCCCCAAACCCCCCTTTCTGTTTGGCATTTTGTTATTCCAAATCTTTTTACAATAAGTTCATCAAAATCCCAATCCTACTTAAAAATATATGTCCAAAATTAGGACTAGGTGTACCAAAACCGAGTAGAAAATACTGTTTTCAGGGTCAAATTTCCAAAAACTTTCTGTAAGAGGACCCCCAGATATCCTTTCCTACTTGGCACTCTATTATTTTCAAATTGTTTTTAAATTAAGTTCATCCAAATGAAATTTCTATCTATAAACAGGGCTCGATTTCAGCCGGAACGGTCCGGAACGGCGTTCCGGAACCTCTTTTTCGGAAAAAAGATTATATTCTATTTTAGGGGTCTCCTAACTACAGCCCGCGAGACCAATTCATCAGGCCAGCGGATACCTTTCTATATGTACGAAAAAAGTCCTAAAATGAATTTAAACCCTGTTTTTACTGTCAAATTTCCAAAAATTTTCTGGGGGAGAACCCCCAGGCCCCCCTTTTTGTACTTAGAGCTCAATTTATCACATTTTTTTCAGATTAAGTTCATAACAGTAAGAATCCTACCAAAAAAATATAAAAATGGCATATATTTCAAATTAAAAAAAAACATTTTAATGCGTTGTTTTGCAAATAACAATATTTGTGATTTAATTGTAAGGTTGTTACTTAATTCATCTTTTAAAGCATGATTGTGAACCCCCATTTAAACTACCCACAATCCGCTCCTGGTGTTGATTCTTTTTTATTTGAACCAGATTTGCCAGATAGCTGGGCAAATTTGCAAAGAAAATTTGCGACATCTTAAATTCTACCATTTAAGGACTTAAACTACGCATTATAACCTTTAAATTGGCAAAATATACAACACTAATGGTTCATTGATAATCAACACTAATGGTTCATTCACCGTCCCGCCTTCTACAAGAGGTATCCTGTTCGAAAAAAAAAGTATATCCCACTGTAAAAAAAGGTGTATAAAGAATTCATCGTCTTACACAATAATTAAGGTAGAACACTCTTCCTAATCTAGTAAAACACATTTGAATTTATTTTATAAATTTAAATTTTAAAATAAATGCTTAAGTTTAGGTATTAAAAAGTATTCGCTTTTTCAGTTTTAATACCAGTAATTTTACCGTTCCAGTACCTCTTTTTTTAGAAATCGAGCCCTGTCTATAAATATAAATAAAAAATTCGGACTAGGTGTACCAAAACTGGTTAAAAACCAGTTTTTAAAAGTCAAATATCAAAACTTTTTTGGGGGTGGACCCCCAGACCCCCCTTTGGTATTTGGTACAAAATTATTCAGAACTTTTTTTCTAATAAGTTCTTTTAGATTAAAATTATAACAAAAAATATATAGAAAGTTACATTGAACGTAATAAATTTGCTTGGGAGGGGGTGAAAAATAGTTTTGGGCCCCTCCCGAAATAAATTTCTATATACGCCACTGCTTATCTGAAACACCCTGTAAATCGTCACTGTGAAATCAAACCGGCATATCTGCAAAATGTACAATTTTCACTAGAGCGCTAATAAGTTTTCGCATGTGATACTTAAAATAATAATAAAAATGTAATATTGTGAGATAGTTCAGTTTTACTGTTTTTCAGTTTTACAGATATGATGGACATCTTTCCACCTTGAAGGTTTTGAAGCAGCTGGTGTATTGCGGTATAGATCTGTCTTCTGATAAACAATTTGCAGATATGCCGGTTTGATTTCATAGCGACGATATGTTACGGGCAAAGTGATTAATTGGGCATTATCAACAATGCCCTTGCCCAGAGTGGAAGCGGGCAAAGTGATAAATTTCATTGATAAATGCCATTGAACTTATCACATTGCCCTCCTCCACTTCGGGCATTATTAATAATGCCCGATTTATCACATTGCCCGTACCATATATGTTAAAGAATATTCTGACTATTTGGGGGAAAATTATATAGTGGTGACAAGTTTCCTTCTCAGAAAAAAAGTCCCTTTGAAAACGGATCAATTTTGAAGAATATTCCTCAAATTTGAACTAAATTTCTTCCCATAAATAATTGTTTTAGAACTTTTTTGCACCAGTCTTATAGATCGGTACTTACCCTTGAATTAGCTAAAACTATAAAACTGAAACTGAACTGAACAAAAATTTAAAAATAAAAATCAATATTTAAAACTGGTCAAGCAACCAATTTTACCTTTTTTGGACCACGTGTCACATCACATTCCCCTTAAGGGGCCTTGAATATTATTTGAAACTCTTACAGTACAAAACTCACTTAAGACTTACATATATTTTTCTTTTCCAGATGTGGGCAAGGGTGCGAGTGGATAGTTTGGCAAAACCTAGACTTGTCTCGCCACGTTAGAAGGTGAAAAGTTTTCATTAATGGTGCCTTCATTTCCCCGGATACAAATACTATTGTGCAACAAGAACTTCTAAGAAACTCTTCAATTCTTCATGTGAACTCTACTAGAATTTTAAATTAGGTTATGTGCCACGCCACCTATGAACTTGGACAAGTGTAACTATTTAATAAGGTTTCCTTCAGTATTGTCTTAAAAATGTTCCGACTGTTTTTCATTCTTAGCTTATTTTAACTTGGGTATTTTTCACATAGGTTATACGTACAACACGATTTATTTCCCCTTTTAACGGCCGTATCCACAGGTAAATTGACCGGAGGTTAGTCGGCAGTTAAACTTCTGATTCGCAGTTTAAGAAGGAAAACTTATTTTCCACCAATCAAAGGTTTGACTCCCGGTTAACAGCAGATCAGTTTCGCGGTGACTATGACCGTTATTACCACGGATAAAATCCAAAAAAATTGTCTTGTACATTAGAAATTTTCACCCGGACTCCATAAACGTCGTTAAATTGAAATAATGCCCTCCCGACGTTATAGAAATCAAATATAGCAATAGTCAACCTCATTATGTGTACCTTATAATGAATGCATCACCGATGCTCTGTTTGGGCTCTAGTCTAGTGCAATATGCTGTGTAACACTCAAGTTATTGTGTGTTCTTTGTTTAAGTATAACAAATTTATAGAACATTTTCAAATCAATATTTCGTGTCAAAAGGACACACGTTCAAGAAAGATTTTAACTCGAGCGAACTTCTATGGTTTGTGCTGAAGTTCTATAAAAAAAATTACACTGGTCCACCAACCCCCCTTTTTTGGCACCGGAAATATTAAAGCTGATTTTGTATATATTTGGCCTGCTGATTCAGATTACATCATCCATTTTTATAGCAGCTCTAGTTTTTGAGATAATCTACACTGCTGGCCATCCAAAATGGTACACCAAGAAGGAACAAAGATATCAAATCCAAATTTATTTCTATGATTGCAAATAGTATTAATGTGAATTGATTAAAAATTCAGCCTTCCTGGATGTTAGAGGGCCGAGAAAATCGCTGAGGAGTGTTTTCTCCATAGGTGTCCATTACCGCCGCCCCACGCCATGGTATTGAGTGAAGGAGGCTCTAAATGGACTTTGAGGGATTGGAGGACCATGTTGAGTCAACAGGTAATCAAAGTTCATGTGGTGCACCAGCGGACGTGGCATACCGAGCTAGGGGATTTCTCCTCTTTCATCGGACATGTTTTGTGACGTTGGTTCTTAAGAACGGGTAGGTCAGAGTAAAAATGCAACAAAGGGGGATAAGAAGAAAGCTTGGACATTGATTTCATCACGTGGTTGTGCATTTTTCTCTTGAGACTTGTCCGCAGGCGAGGGTTGAAGGTAAGGGTGGACAAGAGGTTGTCAAACCTCAATGCTGCAGTTCTGGTTGGTAAATGCGTCGTTAAATCATGATGAGGAGGTGTGGGAGTGGAATCCAATGCTTCACTACCTCGTTACTCTGCGTAAAGAGGAAATCTGACTATTACAAAATCAATAGCTGAGTGCTCTCTTTTCTCGCTGTCGTAGAGTAATCTCCAACTATCGTGGTGCTCCAGACCGCATTGGGATACTCTCATAAACTCTATTCCATCATTTTGAGATGTCAATTTCAATATTTAGAGCATTGTTGCCAACGCCAAATCATGTGTTGAAGATTGGAATTTTTCTGAAGCTATGCTTGCCAAACGGGCAGTCCCCTGCACTGTAAACGACATGCATTCCACTCCCACACCTCCTCAGTATGATTTGCCGGCCCATTAGCCAACCAGAGCTGCAGTATTGTGGTTTGATTACCTGTTGTCCACCCATACCTTCAACCCTCACCTGCGGACAAGTCTCAAGAGAAAAATGCACAACCACGTGATGAACTCAATGTCCAAGCTTTCTTCTTATCCCCCTATGTTGCATTTTTACCCTGACCTACCCGTTCTTAAGAACCAACGCCACAAAACATGTCCGATGAAAGAGGAGAAATCACCTAGCCTGGTATGCCACGTCCGCTGGTGCACCACATGAACTTTGATTACCTGCGGACTCAACATGGTCCACTAATCCCTCAAAGCCCATTTAGAGCCTCCTTCACTCAATACCATGGCGTGGGGCGGCGGTAATGGACACCTATGGAGAAAACACTCCTCACCGATTTTCTCGGCCCCCTAACATCCAGGAAGGCTGAATTTTTAATCAATTCACACATAGGCGCCGACTCCATAGGGTTTGAGGGGGCTTGAGCCCCCCCAATGTTGGAAGAAGGGGGGCTAAGCCCCCCCAATATTTTTAGTAAAAATCTACCTATTTTCTTTCATGAACTAAAGAAGGAAATGTAATGGACGTCGTTCTTTTGGTCCCGTTCACTTGGTCTTCTCAAAGGGTCTCAAAATGACTCAAAACACTACTTTCAAGGGTAAAAATTTCAAAAAAAATTTGGGGGAGGACCCCCAAGCCCCCCTCAAATTTTAAAATCTATTTTGTGCCGTTTTCCCTGAAACTTCAGTTATTTTTGAGGTGTGATCCTCCTTTTGTGTAACATAAGAAGAAAGAGTACAAAATGAATTTTAACACTTCTTTTAGGGACAAATTTCCAAAATTTTTCTGAAGTAGGACCCCTAAAGCCCCTTTAAAATTTTGCTGTTTATTATAACACTATATACTGGGTTTCTTTGAAAATTCTGCTTCTTAAAATGAACCCTGCTCTAAGGGTGTAACCCAAATAGGTTTTAAAAGGAGATAAAAATTATCAAATGTGCAAAAGTCATCTAACACTTGGAGTAAAAAAGTACTTGTAAGTCCTCAGAAAAAATATTTAGTAAAATCCCTCCCAAAACAAAAGTCTAGTTACGGCTCTGTGCCGTTGATTTTAAAAGCGGTATAAATCCACTTTCATTCTTCGCGATAGGCATTTAATATTTTGTGTTCGATTAATTTTTAAAAAAATATTGCGCTGCTTTTTATTGGAATTTTTTATAGCAGTGGTCCTCGGACCTCCGAGGGTCCCCAGCACCTTCCTAGGGGGTCCGCGAGTTACCTTTTGATAGTTTCAAAATAAATAACACTAGTTTAAAGAGACAAATTTCAAAAATATTTCTGGGGGAGGACCCTCAGCTCCTCTCGAAATTTTGACATCTCTAGTTGTAATATTTTCCTTAGAAATTCTACGTTTTACAAGGAACTGCTCTCTATTAGTGGAACCAAAAATGTCTCAAAATAAGCTGTAACGCTACTTTTTGAGGCAAATTTTCTAAATTTTTCTGGGGGAACCCCCCAGACCCCCTACTGTAAACTTTTAACATAATGTGGAATATAATTTGAGTACTATTTTTAAGGAATTTAAAACTTTACGTATAAATGTACTCCTTTTAGGGGTACTTAGGATTATGCCTTTGGATGTTCAAAATCTTGGGGGGGGGCGATGTCTAGCATTATTGGCGATCGAAAGTTTAAGGACCACTGTTATATGGAATAACTAATATCTTTATTGTCTAGTACAGGGCCGCCCATAGGGGGCAGCAACCCCGACAAATGTCGGAGGGCCCGGAGCTTTAAGGGGCCCGGGCCCACGAGTTCCACTTTGTTTTTTTAGTCAAAGTCTGTACTAGATGTTTTTTTTATTTTCCAAATAAAAATTGAACTCGCTGAATTCATATCATTTAGCATATTCAGTTCCCGAAACGGACGGGCCCGTCAAAAGTGGTCGGTCTCTTTTTCGGAAGTTTCATCTCCAATTAAATTCTGAAACATGAGATAACAACCCCTTCCCAACGTGACCACTTCCCGCACACTGGAAAAAGCTACCAATATTTCTTGCTATGGCATTTTATGCACTAAAATGAGTTAAAACCCTGTTATTTTAAGGTGAAATTTTGAAAAACTTTCTGGGGGAGAACCCCCAGACCCCCTTGGTACTTGTAACTCTATTATTACAACCTTATTTTATATTAAGTTCGTCAAAACGTGGAAATTCTACCATAAAACCTATATCCAAAATTCGGATGAAGCGTATCAAAACGAGTTGAAAAAGAGGGTTTTTTTACTTTAATTTCCAAAAATTTTCTGTGGGAGGACCCCCAGTCCCCCCTTTTAGTAGTTGGAGCAGGATAACTCCACTACCCTTTCCATATTAAAATCAAAAAGAAGATTCAATTGGACTTTGGAAATTCTTAGCCCTCCCCCAAAACCAAATCCTGGATCCGCCCCTGCAGGCAGAATTTAATGAAATTCGGTTTACAGGGGTTTTCGAGGGTGCTCTCTCCGAATCTGTAATAATAAATGAAGTTTTCAGTAGAATAAAGTAGCTATAAATGCTACTCCTTCGCCGGCAAACATTGTCCTCTAGCGGACTTGGGTTCCTATGAAAATCTTGTTGGTCATGGCATGACAGACATGCATGCTAATTTTTTACTCGACCTTTTGAGATACCCTGTATATTTTACTTAAGGGATACTTTGTGAAATGTAAATTCCTTATTATACTTCAAAAATTAAAAAGTTAGGGGGCCCGTGAAAAAATTTTGTCGGGGGGCCCGGTTGAGTTATGGGCGGCCCTGACTGGGCCCCCCCAATATTTGATAAAAGTCGGCGCCTATGAATTCACATTTACACTATGTGCAATCATAGAAATAAATTTGGGTTTGATACCTCTGTTCCTTCTTGGTGTACCATTTTGGATGGCCAGCAGTGTACAATGACATTTTTAAAACTTTTTTTATAGGGGAGAGTGGGGCACATTCGCACAAAAAGTGCATTTCGACGTATTTCTCTGGATCTAGATGAGATATTGAAACAAACTCGGATTCAAATGAAAGTTAAGACCTTTCCCGATATTTTAGAATGATAATTGGTCGCATTCATCTAGAATTTCTAACCTATATCATCAATCTAAAAAACGAGAAATTTCGTGTTTACTCACTTTCTCCTTCCGCGTAGTGACGTACTGGGTTCAGGAAACGTTGCTGTGAAGTATAGGTGCGGTGGTATCCGTTGCTACGGCGGTTGCTAGGTCCGAGTCATGTGATCACAAATGCTCTATAAAGACAAAATTCAATAAAAAAATTAAAAAACTTGCACATTTACGAACTTTTTCTTTTTGGATGCCTAAAAAAGTTCTGTTTTCACAAGCTAATATCTCCGTGAATATTGGCGATATTTTTATGAAATTTTTTTTCAGTGTTTCATTTTTCAAATTTTTTTTATTCATAACAGTAGCAACAATAATCTTACTGAGGTTTTTGCTCTATCTCCTCTAGTTTTTAATTTTTTTTTATTTCGCCACTACGGACACTGTAAGTCATCTGAAGGGATTCTCCAGGGTCAGTTACCTAGGGGTAGACCTTACTTCCATGACCCTAGGAGACTGGTTTCAAATAAAATCCGCGAAACGGACTTTTGAAACACCCTGTATACAAAATCATCTTTAATTTTCCCAGCACCAAAATGTGTTTACCAGTGTTCTTCCACATTCTAAGAGAGTTTGTATTGTACTAAAGTTTAGTTCAATAAACTTTGGAAAATTTTGTAGCCAAAAATAAATTAATTCCTCTTTGCCAAACAAACCGTTTCTATCATTTTTACTCTACTTGTTAAGAGTACCCAGTAAATTTTTTCTTCTTCAAATAACTGAAATTAACTGGTAGCTTTGTTGCCGGTTAATTTCAGCACTTGGAGGAAATATCCGTTAAATTTCTGTCGCTTGAAGAAACTTTAGAGTTCTTTTAAATTAGTTACAGAAGAGGCGGCTTTTATCAATAAAATTGTAACTAATTTTATAGGCCCGAATGACATTGTGACATCCCAGCGAACATATTACACTTGTAGCTAATGGAAGATTGGCTTCTTTTTAACTAAACGATCACGGGCCCCGTTTTTACTAATAGATTCATAATACTTGTTTTTAAAATTTATTTACTAAGTGGCGATTTTATTAAATTTAAATTCCTTGTGTGCGGAAGAATTCACAGAAAAAGGAAACTTTAACTATATTTTAGAGAAAAAAAATACTTGGGATGAAAAAAGGGACTGGCTCAGGGCTCCCAGCAGATTCTTACTTAGTGTTTAGAGAAAAAGAGACCTAATAAGTATCTTTAAAAAAACCTAAATTTTAATTCAAAATTTAATTATGGTCATGGAAAAATCGTTCAGAGAAACAAAAAGTATTATAATATAGTTAATGTCAATAATTTAATAATTTAGCAATTAGGTAGAAAAGCAATTGATTGGCAAAGTATAGGGGAGAGTGTTGTACAGTACTGGTAAAAGAACGACTCGGACCCTAATATCTCCGGAACGGCTTGTGATATAAAGACTCTAATAGAGTATCATTTTTCAGGTCCTCTTCATATTAAACGAAAATCTAACTTTCATTTTTCTACGGATCGCCTCAAAGATTATGATTGATTCTGAAAGAGCGTCCCTCAAAACACCCCAAAAACCCAGCTCCGTTTTGTTTGGTCCCCAAATAAAGCCAGGAGTGGGGGGTTGAATTCGTCGAATTTACGTTGAAATCTCGTTTTTTACGTTAAATTCTCGATTTTGATCCTGTGGGGTTGATGGTTGTAAGGATCAAAATCGAGAATTCAATGAGTCTTTTCCATACTAAGATCATCAAGAAGATTAAATTGGATTAGGAAAATTCATAGCCCCAAAACACAAATCCTGGATCCACCTTGCCGCCCCCCCCCAAAAAAAAATAAGACACCAAAAGTCAAGTCATGGCGTGTACCAAAAACCCACTTAAAATCTTTGCCTCCCCCAACCAAAAACTGAAATGACGTCCCTGTTTAGTTTTGTAAGATATACAGGGTGTCCCATAAATGTTGGGTCACACTTCTAGGGGGGATAGTAAACACCTAGGCGAGTCAGAATCCCTTAGGATTTGGGGGTCCCAGACCAAATCCCAGGGAGTTAAAAATGGAGCGACACCCCAAAAAAATTACTGGAAAATTCAATTGGTAGAACTACTATTGGTAAAAATTTATTTATGGTCTCAAAAATTGTGGTTTAATATGATCTTTAAAACTATCTAAAAATTTTCAGTTTAAAAATTTTTTTATTACAAAAAAAGTTTAAAACCCTCAAAAAAATGTGAAAACTCTGCCAAAACTTTATTTTGTATTTCGAAATCCTTTCTTTTGATTTAATAATCTGAAAGATCATAGTTGAAAACCCTGAAGTCCAAAGTGTCACGTAAAAACCATCAATAGTAAATGCTTGAGAGCCTGTTAAAGCATGGTTTAAGTCCGTTTTTTGCGTCCGCTAACTGCCGTTTTGGAAACGGCTATAGGAAACCAGTTTCAGTCAAGCTTTTAATATTGATGGTTTTTACGTGAAACTTTAGACTTAAGGGTTTATAAGTAATATATCTTTGTTTTTTAAGACCCGCCGTTTATTAATGAGACTCCAGAAACAAGCGATCGGAAGTTAGAGTTTAAGTTTAGCAGGTTGCCGTAATTTTCACCAGCTTTTTCAGACAGAAGGTTCGAAAAAATTTTGGGAATACGAAATTTAACATGGGAAGCTTCAAATTTTAAACGCATTTTGGGGGGTCGTTTGTGAACACAGGAAAATGAAAACTTGGATTTAGGGTTTTTAGGGGACTATCTTTCAGAATATCTCATAATATTTGGTGGTCTCCATAGGAAAAACGTTAGCGTTTCGTTAAATATGAAGACGACCCCCTAAAGACTAGAAAATTTTTTTGGTTAAAGAATACTTTAATTAATGAAAAATCACGCTTTATTTGTCTTCATAACCCAAGTGGTTCACCAGATATTGCAACTAAGTCGTTTTTTATTTCCCCAACTGTACCTGTGGACACCCTTAAAAAGAAAGTTTTAGTTGGAAAAGAGCTAAAAATGAAAATTTTTATTGATGCTTAATCTTTTAATAAACTATTTCAAGCATTGTTAAAATTGGAAATATATTTTTTAAAGTAATATAGTTTTACATCGTAAATGATCATTAAAACGAAGTTGATTGATAAAAGTCTTGATTTTTTACCAAAAATACATAAATCACATGGGATTTTCAGATGGCACTGTCTAAGGGCCGTATTCAGAAACTTAAACACGAGATGGGAACGAGTGCGGAAACGTTGCAGAATAATCGGTCACTTGGGAACGAGGACTTTCGAGATCTCGAGTGATCATCATGCTGCCATCTGTCGAAAACGTCACAAGTAATTATACACTGATAATACAAATTTTTACAGGCACTAGATGTCCATTACTTTCGCAATATTTTAATGTCTGAGGACTTATTTTGGTAATAAATAGCTGTTTTAGATTTTTTGGAACTATTAAACTGGCCACAAAAAGTGTAAAAAAATCGGAATGCGCTTCGAAACTCAGAACAATATGGCTGACGACAGCTGTGGAGTAGAAATATCTCGTTTAAAATCTCTCGTTCTCGTTTCCATCTCGTGTTAAAGTTTCTGAATATGGCCCTTCATGAAAGTTACAACTCTAACGAATTTCGCTTTTAAAACCTATCCTTTTCTCCTATGGCACTGTCTAGTCTAGCTCCTCGAAAGTAACAACTCAACTCTAACGAATTTCACTAATACTTTAGCAACTCTCGTGGATTTAGACACTTCGTTTTCAGATAAAAATTTAAGGTAATAGTTTCATCAGTCATGCTGATTGATCTGATCACTTCACTGATCCAAAAAAAACAATTCGATCGACACTTAGTTGTGCAAGCATTTGGATTTGGTTGGTTATAACTTTCGCAAATCTTCTTCGGTTTTTTGTAATAGAATCAAAAATTTAAAAAAGTAGTTTAGATCATAAAATATTTGATTTTTCATCTAAAAATCAGTTGAAAATAATCGCCGACAAATAGATAGCCATTTATAATTAATTTAACATGCATTATAAAATGTATTCACTTTAATGAAACCTGATTCAAAAACGCCGATTAGCTACAGACACCCACACCCACAAGAATAACGTGTCCGTACCCACGTAGCACAAAAAGGTCCAGCAGTCGTCTAATGGACGTCCAGTCATCCACGCAAACATCCATAGCTAGTCTAATAATGATCCATGACACTTCCAAAAAACATCCAGATGTCCGTTTTTTTATCCATTAGAGGTCCAGTTCTCATCCAATGGACGCCCATATGGAGATCAATCTGGATGATGGTGGATTTTATTTGGACCATCCAGGAAATATCGTCCAATGGATATCCAATGGACGTCCACATGTAGATGCGTTATGGATGAGTTTGGATCTAGTATGGATCATCCATAAAACGTCCAGGAAACTAGTTATTTTCATTTATATTTAAAAGTAATGATTTTAAAATAGAACATTAACTTTTATTGAATTCACATATTTTTATTACTCATATATTCATTTTTTTTCATAGCAATTGCAGTCAACCTTTTTTTTAATCTTAATGTATTCAGAATGGCTTAAAACCTCCGAAAAGCATTTTTGGTTTTTTATATTCTAGTTGGTTAGTAAGTTATATTCAATTAAAATTAGCTTCTTTTCTGTCTGAGCTGAAACAGCTTGTGACATCAAATGTGCATAAATGAAAATAACTGGTAGTTATTTTCATTTATATTTAATATTATAGCTTTTTTTTTATTTACAAATTAATTTTTATTGATTTTGCAAGTTTTCAATGATCTACAAATTCATCCTTTTTTATTTTTTCATAGCAATTACACTATGAGTTTATAAATTTTAATATATTTATTATTTATATATCCTACTTTTATTTCTCACATTTTACCCATATTTTGTTCAAAATACTATTTCTGTCATGCCTAAATAAAGACCCCAACCCAGGAACAAAACTATGGCTTGTTTGGTGGCAGCTAGATGCACTATCATTACACTTTGAAAATTTTTAATAACTAAATACTAAAAATGGTAGCACATCAAACTCTATGTAACTATACGCCAGCATTAAAAACACTTACCTGGTTATTTGCAGCTCCAGCTAATATTTGACAGCAGTTTTGATCTACGCAGCTTTATAAAAATTTGAATTTCAAATATTTTAAATTTTACTACATAATAAAAAATATTGAAACTTCCGGAATTGAAGTCCACTTTTTGTATAGGTAAAACGATTTATCTATTCACTGAAACGATATATCTGTCCACTGAGTCTGCGCAGAGAAATCGACAGTGGATCGATCTTGTCACCTCTCTTCTACTTGGCTCTCTAGGTATTAGCAGTGCTGCTCTTTGTGGTACTTGCGTATTAATGCCACCGCAGCTACAGATTTGTGAGTTTTTAAGTGCGGCCAATTATTTATAATTGTTATTTAAAATCAAAACACTTTATTGAAGAACCAAGTAGTCAATCAGATTTCGGTTGATTGCGGACTGTGGTGGCGTTAATTCGCAAGTACCCTCTTCGCGGTAACATGAATGCTATGGCCACTACAAATAATCGTAAAAATTTCGAAGTAGAGGAGGTCTGAGCGTTTCTCCCCCAGGAAAATTTCGGAAATTTGACCCTTAATAAAATAAGTAAAAAAAAGATTTTTTAAAAAACGCTTTTATTGAAGTGTTCTAAAAGGTCAAAAATAATTTTTTCGGTTTGACAAATAATTTATTGGGAAGTAGAAAATAACTTTTTGGTAAGTAAAAAAACTGATTTTCTAATCACTAAAAATAAAAGCGTGGGCGCTAGTAATTTTTAATATTTTTTAAATTTAATTTTTTTTACAGGACAGTGACACTAACATCCTTGCCAAACGGGGATTCGAACCCCAGACGTACGGCTTTGCATCAGTCAGATGCTCTAACGACCAGGCCATTACGTCGGCATTTATGTATAATTTTATATAAATAAAAATACCTAACAGAGAATTTAAAGTGAATCCATCCCACTCAAAACTCATGAATGAGAAATTTGTAAATCTAACGTCATAGAACATAGAATAAAGAAGTTAGAATATATAGTGAATTAAGAATGACTAGCACCCACGCTTTTATTTTTAGTGATTAGAAAATCAGTTTTTTTACTTACCAAAAAGTTATTTTCTACTTCCCAATAAATTATTTGTCAAACCGAAAAAATTATTTTTGACCTTTTAGAACACTTCAATAAAAGCGTTTTTTAAAAAATCTTTTTTTTACTTATTTTATTTTCTACTTTTTAGTCATGGTACTTTTTAACAAAAACTCACAAGAAAAAATGTATTTATTTCAACCATATTTAATGTTATGTTAGGATGGAATTTTAGTTTCATGTATAACAAAAAATTTTCACATATCTGACAAAGTAGAACAATCCTCTGACGACTCAGCAGGACAATCAACTCCAAAGTTAATTTTAAAATCTATTTAATTTTGCTGGGTACGTTATAATAACAGAGCTGAGCAAGAAAAATACCTCGCACAAAGAATATCGTCGTGGAAGATGCAATACAGCACATCTAACATCGGAAAAAGACACAGTTTGATGTAGTAGTCGATTGTTTCAATTGGCAGTGAAATAAATAGCCAAATATGGTTTCGTATGGTTGCTGCTTAAATCGAGTCAAAACCAACACCAGCACATTTATTCATCACCGAAGTTAAGCACATCCAGGTACGGGCAATACTTGGGAGGGTGACTACTTCGGAACATCACTTGCTAAAAGAATTTCTTATTCTCTTGCCCACATCGAGCATTTTTCTGCTTTTCAGAAAAGAATATCCATCATTTCTATTAATTTTGTCTCAAATCATAGATACATAAAGTACACATTATTAATATTTTTTTTGTAAATAGGCACTTTTTCTGTTATTATCAGAATTAATTGTTTGATAACTTTATTTTCAATACAATTATTATGGGAAAATTTTTTTCTTGCCTCTTATCGGTGTATAAACAAAAAAAAATCATACGAACATAAAAAATTACAAAACTGTATACATTTTACTTACATTTTAATCACAATAAAATTGTAGCAGGTAAGTTACCACGACATAAAATAAAGCATGCTTTATTTGCATTATTCTGGAACTTTACAAAGCTAATTAAAGGAAAAATAGTTACATGTAATAAAAAAGTAACACATAATCGAAGAGCCAGTAATATCTTTTTTAAATTAGTTTAATAATATTCGGAGGAATTGTCAAAATAAAAAAATCGCATATAAAATAAACCAATATCTTCCACGGTTCATATCTTTCACGCTCTCAAACGGTTTCATGGAGATAGATTCTCTAAATATCAGATCATGATCTTTGGATCTATGACAGATCATGAAAGATCGTCAACTTTTTTCTGACCAATGTGAAAATGTGTCAAATAAAACGGCTTACTAGAGCTGTAAAGATGTTTTAAAAATGCTTTTAATACTTTTAGGAGTGAAGCCTGATGAAGTAATCAAATATCTAAGCATCAATTTCTGAAAAAATTTTGGTTTACAATAAAAGCACAGCCATATTAAAACCGCCAAACGAAGTCGCGAAAACTGTTTGGCGAGAAAGAGGATTGGCATATTAAAGGTGCTTCAAATGTTAGATGTGCCTTATTGCATCTTCCACGACGATATATTCCTCGCATCCGCTCAATGACCGATGAAATCCATCGATATCAAAAAGATTCACAATAAAAAGAAAGCATTCAATAAAATAAAAAAAACAATCGTAAGAAACTCAGAATTAGTGTGTGTGTATCGAGCAAACAGTACCATCCAGTCTTTTCAGTAGTCAATAAATTATAAGGCACTGTATATTTGGACGGCTTTTTTCAACTAAACTCTACTCTAATTTCCACGGCTAGGCTACAGCTCGGCGTTTCATTGGTTCAATCACTAAGCGCCGAGACTGCTACGTAATCACGAGACCTACAGCGCATGCGCCACTGGCCGTTTTGGCCGTCCAAATATACACTTCGAAATTATAAAAGAACATATTTTTCTTCTCGGCGATTTCTCGCTCTTCTGGCGATTTCTTTCTCGCGGTTATTATCTTAAATCGCTAATTATCTTAATTGTTAATTGGAAGGTAAAAAATCACGTTTTGAAGATTAAATATTGTAGTTATATACTTAGTATATTATCTTACAGGTTTTGGGAGCCATTGGCTTCACGGAAGTGTCTCAAATATGAATTAAAAGGATAACTAAAAACACTCGTTAATTACCTAAATTACGGAGGTTTTGACTAGTTGATGATTGAATATTGCATTGTCATCGAGTTTCCACCACGGTGCAAAGTTTCAGAACTTTATATCGTTTGGAAGTGCCTGAAATATTATGTACAAGCATCCAGAAAGAAAAAAGTGATTATTCGTCTATAATTATCGTAATTACTGGGCAATTCTCGTTTTGACTTTTGAATATGATGAAGTTATGCCTTATAAACAATTGTGCACGGTTTAGGGAGAATAGCCCCTTGGGAAAGGTATCAAATTCTGGTTTTTCTGTTAATTAAAAATACTCGTTAATTAACTTAATCCTTTGGTTGTTTGACTAGATAATGGTTGGATATTGGAGTGTCATGAGGGTTACACCGATGTGTAAAGTTTCGGGGCCCTGACATATCGGGAAGTGCCCGAAAATCGAGTTTTAAAATTCCACGCGTAAAACGCCGCCAAAAGCAAGTAGAATAAAAGCGTTTAAAAATATGAAAAAGAATATGATCTATGAAAAAAGGACTTTTAGAGACTTGGATGAAAAAGAGACTTTAGAAAAAAGAGATCTGCTGGGAGGCCTGCACTCGCCAAGGGTTCTTCAATTGATACATCATAGTCCTATCTAGATTACGATCAAAATTATAGCTCTTTTTGTAAAGATCGATTAGGGTTAGCGAAAACTTTTATGACCGGCTCTACAACGCTCCTTTAGGCAGTAGTGAACAAAAGAGTTCCCCCCTAACCACACAAAGAGATGGCGGTAGATAATCAATGCCCGAAGGATCCTCGTAGGTGGTACCATAAAAGTGTGTGTTGACCCTAACGGCAGTTTGATATCTGCCAACCAGAGATGGAAGAGAAACTTAATCCAGTATTTGAAAGAAACAGTTAAATCACTTATTTTCATTGATGCAATTTCCTAAATAAAAATTTCATTTGAGAAAACTCTCACATATTCCTCTAACCAGAGGTAGTGGTGAAGCACTCCGTTTTCAAAAATTTCATTAAGACAGTTAAAACAAGTTTTATTGAAAATATAACCAGTTTTAAATTAGCAAAATTTTTACAAAGTACATCAATGTATATGAACAATTAGCAAGATCATGTGCTCCTTGACATGTTTTCACAATATAAATATTGGTTCAAAGGACATGAAGCAAACATAACGAAATCGCAACTCCTTGCAGCTACTTATAGCGAAAATGAATAAAATCATTACAACCATTTTAGAAAGAGATCACAAGATACGGCAGAGCAGGTCATATAAGAATCACATGACCATTAAAAAGTAGTGAATCCACCACCAATATTAATAAGCTTTGCACATCAGAGCTGATCACAGTGTCAAAGATAATATATTGTCGTACACATACATAACGAGTAAATAAGCATACAAACAAAAGTAACTGAAATGGCCCCAAAAGAGTGGTGTGGAAGAACTAAATTATTTAATCAGTTAAATAACCTTGCCTTAAAAAGGGTGCATTAAAACTTAACAAACAAAAATATGAAAAAAAAAGGATCAACTTAGTTTTACTTTATCACATAGTTTTGAATATTCTCTTGACTAGCACTCTTATACAATATATACAAAAACTGACATATACATAATCTATATTTCTTCCGAGCTAAGAAACTCAAATTACTTAATTTTTAAATTATATATATATATATATATATATAAAGTAAATAATTTAAACAAGGCGAATTAAAGTCATACATAATAACCACTCACAATCTCTCAAAAAACTCAACATTTATATTTTAGACTAGACAACAAAAATATTTTAACCACAGATTAAGTTTTTAAAATTACATCAAAAGGGGAAAGTGCAAGATATTGAGAGATGAAAAAGAGAAAACTATGAAGGAAAGGCCCCACTAATTTAGCAAATATTCCATCAATGCACTTTTTATTTGAAATTATAAAAGCTTAGCAAATCAAAAACCTTTAACCTGAAAGCCATTTTAGCCCAACAAATTATTCAAAAGTCCAAAACAATGCAGAGGCACACCTTTATACCGATAAAAATATATAGAAAACAGATAAAATAAAAGCAATACTACCAGCTAGTTAGGATTTCTTAAACTTGCATTTACATAGCTGCCAACAATGGAGAATGAAAATTCAGATCATAGTTTAAATAATAAATTTAACGACTAAATTATCAATGCTCAGATAATTTTACGAGTAGGAATATCGATTTTATAAATAAATAAATATATTTAACTAGCTGTTACGACCCGGCTTTGCCGGGTCGTAACAGCTAGGCTAGCCTTTTATGCGAGCTTCCCTCGTTACTACTTCCGTTTTCTGATTATTGCGAGATGGCATCATAGTGTGCGAGCGTTCCAGAATCAGTGAGTCAGTGAGTGACGTGGGCTTTTATATGAGAGATTTCCTGGTCACTTGATAACAAGGGCGATTTTTAGAAAATGTACAGCATCAATAACTTAATTTTGGGAAGGGAAATTAAAATTTTTGGCCTCAAAAATTTCAAATTATGGCCTCATAATTATGTATATTTCCAAGAAAACTGTGCTGAGAAAGAAATAGCATACTCTTCCAGTTTATGTTTACTAAAACTAATAAAACCATTTTCCCTTGATACTTTAATCTTTCATATGCAATATATTTTTTGGATGATTATTCTTAAGAAGTATGCATGCCTGGAGCACCTTTAGTTGCACTAATTTTAATGAAATACTTGTGAAAAATTCAAAGAACAAATGTTTGTTGAATCACCCAGATATAAAAGCTTATATATCAAGTAGGAGCACCTTTCAGCATAAGCGTTTTAAGGCACTGTTTTTATCACAAAATTAAAGATTTCACTTAAAATTAATTTTAGTCACTAAACTTTTACCCTACTCTCAAAATCACAATCCTAATGTAAAAAATTCAGCATGGTGATTCTTGTAGTAACTTTAGGTACCACAGGGTACCTTGGGCTTGCTTTACATAATTTAATGAAACATCTCTGTCGAGTTTACTCCTAATCTCATTTTAAGAACTCGCTATTATAGCTTATAACAATACACTTTAAGTTATTTTAAATCATTGTATGTAAGAACATGTATTTTTTGAACAATAACACAAAAGCAAAAAAAAATTACTTTTGAAGGTTGAAACAATTTTTCAACAAACATATACTATCAAAAATTTTGAGCTTTCCTAAACGTAATTCAGGTATACTTAGAACATTAGTGGTAATTAATGATGCTAACTATGTATGTAGTCACTAAAAGTAAATACAATTAAAAATAATATAGGACTAAGGCAGTGGTTTCCAAACTGTGCGCTGTGGTGCCAAAAAGTGTTTCCAGGGGACTACTACAAACCAGGGAGACTCAACTACAAACATTCACATTCACTTCTAACTTGGAATATCAAATTTAATCTAAAAAAACTTTTTAAAATTAAAATTTTGGAGTCTTGTTTTCCAAAAATATTAGAGCACTTGGCATCTAAATTCTTATAAGCATATGTTGGTTATCCCATAATTTTGATACAGTATATGGTTTTTGAAAAATTATCTTTACTTTATGATTAAAAATAGAGGTTCTACTCCAGAATCCCGGCGCAAGCGATAAAGTCGCCAATAATGATGCAACCGCTGGTAACCCTTGTTTCTGTTTCGGAAGATCATGTGCGAGCCGCTGTCGCCAAAATATCTACTCGGCGTGATTTGCGCCGGTATAAGGAACTTGCATGTGTCAGATTTTCATTAACATTCAAGTGTTCCGTATGGTTTTTTTGTATAGTAAAATGAAATATTTAGTCAATTTTTCAAAAAAAGTGAATAAGTAATTAAATATTTTAATTTAAAAGTCGAGAAAAAACACGTGACTCAAAACGCGAAGTGTGTTTGCATGCACAGTGACGTAGAATTCCATTGGGCCAAATTGCAATCAAAATTGAATTTCTATGTTTTAGTTGATGATTTCTTTTTTCTGAAGTGTCCAATTTGAGTGTTTTAATAAATATTTACCTTCTAGACACTTTTGGTGACGGTCAGAAATCCAAGGCAACCATTTTAGGCGAAGTCCATGTATGTATTGTGACGTCACTGTGCATGCAATTAAGCGTTTTCAGGCGCTTTGAAAAAGGTGATTTTTGATAATTTTTTTTGCAATCGAAAAATTTCTCAATCGGCCTCAAATTTTGTGTAGTGGCTTATTTTTTGCGTGAAGAGTAGATTAAAAAAATCATGCAAGTTCCTTATTCTAGAGGAGTACCAAAATAGATTTATAATATAATTTTGAAATCCAAAATAAAAAAATATCAAGCTTTCATTTTTTATAAGAGGGGAGCAGGGGAAAATTTTTTAGTCAGTGGGGGGTTGTCGCAAGTTGAAACTTTTTTTTTGGAAAACTGGACTTCGGTTAAATTTATGTCCAAGAAATCATATTACAAATTTCCCTTTGCGTGAAAATTTAATCTACATTTAAAAAAGGAGGTTAAGAGAGGATATTAGACAGAATTAGGGGAGTTGGCAGCTATGTATTTACAATGAAACATATTGAATGACATTTTTGTGCACTTTCTTGTAAGCTTTAAATAAAGTTAAAAAGCTTAAAATAAGCTTTAAAAATTAGTTTCATATTAACGCCCTTTTTAAAACCTGTTGTGGATATAAAATTTTTTTTCTAAATGCAAATCATAACCGATCTTCAACAAATTAGACGTATAAACGGAATAAAAATCAGTGGCGGCTCGTCCATGGGGGCTGCAGCACCCCAACCAAAATTTCCCGAAATTCCAATTTTCATTTGCTTTACAATATTTAAAAAATTATCTATTTCCCCCCTTTATTATTTGTCATTTATAATCCTTTTTCAATTTATTATTTTCTGCTATGCCGTCTTGCCAACAGATTTCTTTCCGGGTCGATCAGCACCCGCAAATATACCAAACGTGGTATAGAATAGAACACTAACTCTTATCATATCAAATCAAAATATCAAGAATTTAGCATGCAAATCTGTTAGGAGAAAAGGGGCTGCTCTCTCAGCAGCCCTGACCAAAAGAATAGCCTTTCTATTGAAAGAGCTGTGAATCGTTTAGGATGTTTCGGCAAGTCAATAAAAATTTATGCTCACTTTTTTGTAGCCATGTTTTTATTTCTTTTTATAATGAACAAATTGAATTAGAAATGTAGATTTTAGTTCATCTTCGTTATAATCAGCTAAATATAGGTAAGTGACAGTTTTTGAATGCCTATTAAGTAGGAAATCGAAATTTTATATTGTTCCCATCTTTTCTATTTGGTTATTTTCCCCCGTTTTTGTTTAATTGAAGTATTAGTTGGCATTATATCCCTTAAAATACGTTGCCAACTTGGTACCGCCGGAGCAGCACCCCTTATAATTTTACCTTCGAGCCGCCACTGATAAAAATATATTTCCATATTAATAAGAGTAATAATGGATTAGAGGGGGGGGAGGACTGTGTTTACCACTTTTTTTTCAACAGCATATCAAAGTTTTTAAATTTAGATATTTAAATAATTTTCCTAAAGAAAACCTAATTAAATTAATATATTTTTGCGTTCCATAATCCATTATTATTTAAACCTTGTTGACTTCAAAGAAATATCCAACTGCAAAAAAAACACAATTCTATAAACTAAAGAAAAGAAGGCATTTTAAAATTCAACAAACCTTATGTGGCAAATTTTAACTGAACTAAAAATATAAAAAAGTTATTTGGAAAAATGGAAAATTTGAAGCTATGATGTCCAGAACAATTTATCAAATTGGAAAAGTGGTTGTCTGATATTAAATGATACATGATTTACATGACATATACCAAAGAAACGAAAAATCTCACTCATATGATAAAGATGCTCAAATAAAAATAGATGGGATTTATTTTATTTAAGTATCTTTTATAAGTTATTATTTTAACACTTTAGGAATGTAATAATGGAATGGGTAGATATAATTTCAAAAAATTAGTACTACTAATAAATCAGGGCTAAAAGAGGAAGTTGAAAAAACTTGAAACAAAATAAGGAAACAATTCTTAATCACATAAGTTGGCTAAGTCATAACTATAAGGCATTTAAAATTACTTGACCCCCTAACTGTTTGGCACACATTTCCTTCTTTACTAAAAACAAAGAAAGCAATCAACAAGGAAATCACCTATTAGGCTTTGAAAGAGTAGCTATTTGTATTACAATCCATGTTAGTAGTCAACTGCTTCAGATTAAAAGAAGATTTATGGTAAAAAAACTACTACGCTTTTGCTACACATATACAGAGCAAGAAGTTCATCTGATGAATAAGTACTTTAATACTGTTAAGAAACAAAATTTTAACTATTGTATAATATAGGAATATGAAACCAAAAACTATCTTCATCACTAACTTTTGAAGAGCACAGGTTTATGTCAAGGTATTATTTTCTACCATGCAAGGACAGTATATGGCAAATAGGAAAACATGTGGAATGCAAAATACAAGTAGATTACATCAAAAATACAAGTCCTATACTTCACATCAAGAAATTTTACAATAGTCAAATATCAAAGTTCCTTTTACAAACATAGAAACACTTTCGATTTCAGGCTTACTAATTACTTAAAATAATGTGAAAAGTTAATAAGCAATACTTTAAGGGATAATTAGCAAAGCGACAAAGTTTTTGGAAAGAAAAATTAATAACTTATCCAGGTTATAACATATGTTTTTTGAAAACTAATTCTACCTTGAGACTCCTGAGTATTTTTTTTAAAACTATAAAAATTAATTTAAGGAGTAGTTCTTACTGAAGATGCTAAATCATAATAATACAACCCAGATGTATGTATTGTAATTTACAATTCCCAAAATAAGTACCCTAATCTACTCCACTTAATGTGATCAAAGTATATGCCATCAAAACAGACAGGACAGGCCATTAATCACTCTTTTTTAACTAAACGCAAAATGCGATAAAATGTTTAAGGGTTGCATTGTTTAATATAGTCAAAATTTATGCATATCTCCATCCTCTAGTTTTGAAGGTCCATTTTTTAAAGAGTCAGTCAATATTTATTAGTGTTACACAGTACAGTTGGGGAAAAAACGACTCAGTTGCGATTTCTGGCGAACCACTTTGGTTAGGAAGACAAAATAGGGGTCGTTTTTCATTGTTTAAAGTATTCTTTTACCAAAAAATTTTTCGAGCCTTTAGGGGGTCGTCTTCATATTAAACGAAACACTAATTTTTTTTTCAATGGGGACCCCCAATTGTTATTAGTTTTTCTGAAAGGCAATCCCCCCAAACCCTTAAATACCCAGTTTCGTCCAGATTGATTAAAAAAATATTTTATTTTTTAAATAAGCTTTAAAAAAAATTTCTTAATTGTGAAATATTTTTATGGTAATCGATTCTGGTAGTAATTTTATGTAGGAAACCATTATTTCAATCGATTTTATCCCATTGTTTTTGATAAAAACGAATTAATATCTTAAGGGGCCGTATAACGTTGCCTTATTGTACAAATTACTACCGTAATCGATTACCATAAAAGTTTCACGATTTAAATTTTTTTTTAAGTTTATTTTTAAAAAATAATTTTTTTTCAATCAATCTGAATGAAACTGGGTATTTAAGGGTTTGGGGGGAAGGCCTTTGAGAAAAACTATTAATAATTGGGGATCCCCATTGGAAAAAAAGTTAGTGTTTCGTTTAATATGAAGACGACCCCCTAAGGACTCGAAAATTTTTTTGGTAAAAGAATACTTTTAATTAATGAAAATCGACCCCTCTTTTGTCTTTCTGACAATCCTAACAAGCTGGCAAGTGAGGTTTGAGACAGAATAGGATTCTCGATGCCTCTAGGTTAGTGATTCATTCTAAGGAGGATCAACAATTTTAAATAAACTTATACACTAGTTTTATATTTTTGGTAAATTTTTCAAAGAAAAACAGTAATCTCTGGCATATAGGAGGACACATATTTATCTCGGACTAATATATAGTCTGATCAAGGGTTATCACATCAAGCAGAGTAGAACAAATAATTAAAAATTCCATTTCATTTGTTATTTCTTAAAGCTTCTTTAAAAAGTAAGGCATCAAATATATCTAAGACAATAAATTAGTTGGAAACAACTAATATTTTATGACTTTAAAATAACATAAATGTTATTTCATTCCATACAGATGAACACACAGGAAATCAACAGTTATGAAGTAAAAATATTAAGAACTGAGAATTTAAAACCTTTCTTTCATTTCAGTAACTGATAACAGTATTAAGCTCTGAGTCTTCAACAATAAACTGACACAAAAAGTGCTGAACATTCTCAAAATTATGTTTTGCAATGAGATTATAAATTTGCATGAATTGATATTAATTTAAGTTTAGAACACAAAACATCCTTGATATTAATGTTTATTATTAACACCATATTTTTTCTTATTACTAATGTTTAAGAAAAAGAATATGTGTTACTTGGAATTGAAACTCCATGAATAAAATGCATTTGATTCACTATGCAAGTTCTATTTCATTGCAAAACATTTTTCATTTTTAGTTACTCAGTATCAAAAATTTATCCAAGAGAACATTTACCTTAAAGAAACAAAGTAAACTAACCTATAGAGAAAACATGTTACAAATATGGCAGGCATCACAGCAAACAAATGAAATAAATTCATTAGTTTGCCTAAGTCTCAAAATAGAAGTAATTTAAGAAAAGGGAGAAAATCTGCTAATGTAAAAAGCCATATTGTTTAGAAATGAATGAGAGAAAGCCAAGGCTATTATCTGAACTAAGTTATATCAAACTTTATTGTAATCTTTAAAAATCTCACAAAGTGACTTTTTAAAATCTAATGAATAGCACCTATCTCTCACTTTATATTCTTTTTTAAGTCTTAAAATATTTAGATGCTAAAGGCATGTTAGTGAGAATATATTGGTCAGCATTCAACTTAAGCATAGTAAAATTTCACAAGCAGTACACAATTCGATAATTATTAAGGTATAATATGGTACAGCTAACTCGAGACTATGTAATACTGTTCATATGCAGTGGGTCTACATTTTAAAGCAAAAAACAACTACACCATTCAATAAAAAGGGCAGATAAGAAACACTTAAAGCAGTGAAAAGCAAGCATAACAAACAGTAAACTCTATAAAAACTCCTTAATAAAGAGATTAAATTAAAATATTAAAAACAATCCATATAAAATATTCATTCTAGACTACCACAACTGAAGTACAAATAAATTTCTAATAACAATAACAGTTTAATGAGTCAAATAACAACAAATAATTAACAAAAACAACTTTCAAGAAATAAACCATATTACCCTGTTGGGAAATATTCAAACCCACTGCAAGTCTTTAAAACAAATTTACAATAAAGCAGGTGGTATGGTTAAAATAATAAACACCATAGTCATTCATATACTATAGATCCACACAAAGACAACACAATTTTAAAATGAGAAACGGCTTCGGAAATTAAGGTGACACATGGAATGTTTACGCGACCTCTTCACAAAAAATATATATAATTTCTGTTTTCAATCTAATTCACAACACTCTGTATTCACTAAATTCTAATTTTGGACAGTTCATATATTCACCCTGTAGAATTTAATTCTCTTCAGCTAAATAATACTATATCCAAATGCCAGATAAAAGCTTCAGAACTTCGATGCATGGTTGTCAAAGGTACACCTGAAATGCCATTAATAAAAAGCATTGAAGCAGAACTCGTAGAAAAGACAATAGGGTCTCACTTAAACAGCAGCAGATTTAGCAAAAACCTAATGTGAACAAAAAATTAATGTAGCGAAAATTTATAAACTAAAATATAATAAAATAACTTCCTAATAGTAAATATATAAACAAATATTTTTTAACAAAATATTTACATAAATTTTAGATATGATAGATTTCATTATCAATGGACCCAGCTTTTCTCCACTCTCAAATATATAGATACATAGTTATATATGCCTATTTACAAAAATGGTAGATAATATCAAACCATCCAAAGGAACCTTTTAACAAGTATAGGGGTATATATTAACAATGAAACATGGTGCTAAAAGGTAAGGTAGAGTTATCACTCTAATTACGAAACCCTTATAGCTGTTCCTATGAAAATTTGTGACTACAGTAAGTCACTTTAATGAGTTTGCAGAAGTATATCCAGATATCTGGATAATGAATTATGGTAACTTGCACAGGTAGAAATGTGATAAAAAGTAACACTTGTAGCATTGATATTAAGTCCTCAATTTCATACCCCTATTTAAAGGAATAACAAATATAAGAAAAATAATTTACCTGTTTCGGAACATTCATAAAAGGCATATTTTAATTAAATTATAAATTCAATTTTTAAGTTGAATCACCCCTTTATATTTTATTGAACAGAAATATATAAATTCAATTATCCTCTCTTTTCTTGGAAATACCCTCCAAGATTCCCATAAAAAATGCTTAAGGGGATATTACATTATATTTTGCAAATCAAGGCAACAATTGAATCGTCGGTTAAAGAGTTAGTCCAAAAACCTAGTTTTGAGATAATCGAAAAAAAAACCTATTTATTACAAAACCAATTAATTTGTACTGGAAATTCAGGATTCTATTCAGAATACGGAACAATCATCAAAGTATATTTATGCACGCAAAATATTTTACAGTTGAAAGTTATTTTCCAGAGAAATAGTAATTAAGGCATTTTAACGAATATCAATGAAGTCCAACATTCACAGGAAAAGAGGTTAAAACTTTGTTTCAGCTTAATTTACATCCCAAATAAAAAAAGACAAATTAACAATTTAAAATTAAATAAAATTACAATGAATGGACATAGATTTCGCCAAATACAATGAGCTATATCTTCCTACAGGGAGGGGGCCGTTCTTTCTCTTTCCACTCATGAAGATTTTTTTGAGCACAAAAAGTCAATTTGCCATTTTTTGGACTTGTTCCCTTTTTAAACAGACTATTCAATTCTGATAGCTTGAGAGTTTTCATTTGATAACCTAAATAAATTTTCAATGCTGCAGCCATTAAAAAACAGCTTTTCTGATCAGTTTGACTAAAGTGACAAAATGTCATTTTTATTGGGCTTTGAATATTTTAATTTTAATAAAGCATAAATTAATTTACTAGTGAAAAAAATTTTTTCAGGTATGCATAAAATTATTACACATCAGCAATCACAAGGAAGAACCTTCATAATTGAGAACACTTAAAAATAATGACCATAAAAATCAAGCCACAAGTGTTTTTTTAACCCATAACCTTTCATTATATTTATCAGACACTATAATTTTTAAGGGCTAGTAAATCTCAAACAAAAATTTACTTACAAGTTGTGGTTTTATAAAGTACTGAATGCCCTTTTGAACACCTGGACATTACAACAGCATATTTGCCTCAAAGGCTTATAGGAGTACGAAGCAAATAATTCGAGAATGAGGATGAAAAGCAATACATCACATGTAAAAAGCCAGGCTATTATTGTATTGAGTGAAAATGTAAAATTGATAAATATGTCAGACTTTATGTAATTTCAGCCTGCTAAACATGCATATGGCAATAAAAATTCCATCTTAATTCCAGTTTTTTTTTTTCGTTAAGGTGATATTTTACTACATAATGATAAAACACAACTGATTCAAAATGCCTCTTTAGTGATGTTTATCTTTTAATTCATAAAGAAATAACCATGAAAACATGGAATAACAATTGAAAGGTTTGTAAGCTCTTTTGGTTTTATTCAAAGTCTAGAGAGAATTTACCTAAAAATCGCCAAGCAGATGACATTAAATGTGTTGAGATGGGTAAATTACATTTCTTAGGTGTGTAGAGGGGGTATATTTAGTCTTAACCATGTTGAAATCATTTATATTTTCAAAAGTGGAACACTTATTGGTGTTATTGAATAAATAGTAAACTAACTGTTCCATTCTTAAAGAAACAGCGAAATTTTGGAAATTTTTGTTGAAAGTATCAGTTTAAGTACTCCTTTCCAGTGTGACCAGAGACAGTCAAATCATATTTCATAAACTAAAATACAATTTAGAAGCTTATGTATGTGTTGATAAGTGTCTAATCATGTGAAAGCCAGTTTTATGGAAGTGGAAGGGAGCTTACAACTATTGAGGAGCCAAAATCATTACAAGACTTAATTGAAATTTTTTTGCTAAAATGCTACTTGTTTACATAGTCTGAGACCATTTTTGTATCTATGCGAAACACAATATAATTTTTGAATAAAAAAAACAATAACATTTTGTATTACAGTGATGAAGTATATGTATTCAAAAATGTTTTAATTTCATCTATGTGTTGCAGGTGTGAAGGCATTTCAAATAAGTATTACCCAATTTTTTTAAATTATAAATTTATTTTGAGCAATGTATCAAAAATTGCAATATTTCAGCACCAAGCACTGAATTTTATGACCCCTCATCAATTCTGAAACAAGAACCAATATGGAATTTTGATGATATTCATGTTTAGCATGTCGAAATGAATAGGAATTTGCCACTTATATAATTTTTACACTAACTTCAATAAAAATTGTTGCCCAGTGATGTATACAGAATACCTAGAGACATTTTAGCACATTCTTTTCACTTCATACAGCTTTTCCAAAACTTAGTGTAAAATTTATTTATATTGACATATATAAACACCATCTGCACTCTCTTATAAGAAATTGTAGTCAATCCAGTTTCATTTAGATCACAGCAGTTTAAGACTAGCTTGGACACCTTAGACCAGGAGACAGATTAGCCTAAAGAAAAGGCACCCTAGAAACATTTCTCCACCAAAAGCTGTTTAAAGTGCTTAAAAGCACTACAGGTCTACAGCTATATCATTAAATTTACTTATCATTGACATCATTCATTCCCTTGTATTCAAGAGTATTATTATCAACAGAATCGGTAGTTAAAAGCAACGATGATTTACTCTCTGGTGAAACAGACCTTTCAAGAGTTGATTTAATTAGACTCTCTATAATACCAAAATCTTGACATTTCCTTTTTTTCTGCATCTCTTCGTGAAGTCTTGCATTCTCTTGCAACTTCCTCATCATTTGCGAAGCAAAAAAATTGTTGGAACCTAATTGAGAAAAGTCCAAGGACAGGAATGGCATGCTCTGCCATAGCGATAAAGGGGACGGGTAAGAGCCCATGGTTGGACGGTGAGGTTGGTCAGAATCTATTGATAATCCATTGGAAGCTTCTACTGCTATGTGATTTAAATTATTCTTTAGATTTTTAACACTCATACTATTTTCAACAGAAAAGTTATTTAATTTACAGGTCGGTTCAGATGAATCGGGCAACAAACTACTGTTAAAAACATCTCTCTTCCTTGGACGTAATAAATGACGCTCCTTTACCTTGTACTCAAGAGTTGAGTGGGGAACACCATAAAATGTTCCTGCACGATGTACGCTCATCTCTCCCTTTTGAACAGCACGTACAGCCCGAGCTAAATTATCACGATCATAATTTCGATAACGCCCTCTCTTGGGACGCGTTCGTTTCTCTGACTTGGAACTGTCAGAGGAGTTGGAAGAGTTGTTGGTATTTGACAAACAACCTTCTTTTCCATCTTTGGATGAACTCTCAACCCAAGGACAAGACGGACTTCCTAGATTATAAGAGAATTCGGGATCATCTTCAATAACCCTTTCTTTAAGATTGCTATTAATTTTTTGACTAATACTTCTAGATATGAGCTCCTTTAGTGTAACAGTAATCCCTTTGTTCCCTGAGAGCGAATGACTAGAAGTTCCTGGAGGAGGGGAGGAAGAAGGGAGACCGGGATCGTCTGTTTCAGTACTCATGAGTGGAGATTTAGCAGGTTTGAAGGACGGAACTTTCAGTATCACATTAGACGTACCAGATGGTATATCTGTCAATTCTTCCGGTTCTTTATGGACATCTTTTTCCAATTCCATGCGCTCTCCTGCTAACCGGCGGATTAAATCGGGTAAAAGAGGCAACTTCAAGTCATCTTTTAAGGCAGAGAGTGATTGGCTCGAAGAGTGTATATTTTCTTTAGATTTAACTAGCGCTAAGTGCTGTATATCTGAAAATACCTAAAAAGAAAAATACAACAATTTATTGAATAATAATACTTTCAAATTTTACTGGAACTTGCATACCCAGCCTTCAACCCTTTTACCAATTTGCAGAGAAGTTACTCAAGCATCAAAGCCATCATACAAAAAGTCTATTCTAATTTTTATTAAGTTGGTTGATGGCTCTAAATGTACCTATTTCATTGATAACTTCATGAGACATTCTATGTCAGGTCAATAAAAAAAATTACTTTGGACCGCACCAATTTTGGATGAAATTTGGCATGAAGATAATGTAAGTAATTTTGCTAATTTTATTTTTATTTCAAAAATTGACCGAGATACACCATGCAGGGCTACCATTGGGTCACACCTTTAGAAATAGTCTCCTCAAATATGAAAAATATTCCCTTAAATACAAAATTTAATGTGACACATACAGAATATAGAAACTAAAATGACATTCATTAACAGGGGCGTAGCCAGAGGGGGGGATTTGGGGATATATCCCCCTCCCGAAAGTCAGAAATTTACCTTTTTTGACCATAGAAAAGGAATAAACATACCCCATATCCCCTCCCAAAATTCCAATATCCCCCTACGAAATTTTTTTCTGGCTACGCCACTGTTCATCAATTATAAATACAGTAAGTAAGGTAACTTTCTCTCGAGTAGCAAATATATAAAAAATAAAAAATAATAAGTTTTTTAATCTTTTTCAAAATAAAATTATATTTGAGGTGTACTGAACTCAATGCACCGGACTTTTAATATCACTGAAATCACCCACACATTCAATTTTTTAAGAATCTCTGTAATGATGTTTTGATACTAAAGAATCAGTGATGAGTACATATAATGTATAACAATTTAAATAAGAAACTCATTAGACTAAAAGACAAGACTCATTCCAGGCGCAAATCCAGCACGGCTCCAAGGGGGGGGCACTTTTCATGACCACTTAACCTTTTGGCAAAAAATGTCAAAGTGTGGGGGATTTTCTAAAAAGTATCAAGCAAGATCCCCTTGCGATATCGTTTGCGGGTAAGAGGGTCCTCCCCCAGAAAATTTTTTAAATTTGACTAGTAAAATTAGTGTTTAACTCATTTTGAGAACCTTTTAGGGTTCAAATGGGGCTCTTTTCTAGACTATCACCTTTACCCCTTGACAAGAAATGTAAAAATGCTGGGGATTTTCTAAGAAGCATCACGCAAGATCCCCATGTGTGGTACCGTTGGGGGTATGGGGATCCTCCCTCAGAAAAATTTTGAAATTTGACTAGTAGGGTTTTAACTCATTTTGAGAACCTTTTTGGGTCCAGGGGGGCACTGTTCAGAGTGCCCCCCTTGGACCCACGCCTGACTCATTTGATTCTAAAACACAAGACATTGACAAGTTTTGGTATACTTGGTTCAACTTTTGGATATGCATATATTTATCGGTAGAACTTGCATTTTGATAAACTTAATATTTAAACAAAAAGTTTTAAATTATAAAGATCCAAGTGCAAAGGGGGGTCTGGGGTCCAGCCAGATAATTTTTTGAAGATTTAACCCTAAAAAACAGGGGTTCTTTTAACTCGGTTTGGAGCTTGGACAGACATGTATCACATGCATATACTACAAAATTTAAAAATATTTAATTTTTTAAATAAATTTAAAATTTAAATTTTTTGAAAGATATTTTGTCTTTTTTCAATTTAATTATTTTTAAAATGAATATTAAACGAAACACTAACTGTTTTTTTCAATGGGGACCCCCAATTATTATAAGATTTTCTGAAAGGCCATCCCTCAAAACCCTTAAATACCCAGTTTCATCCAGATTGATTCACAACTAAAAATTTTTTTTAAAAATAAAAAAAAATTTAATTTTTAAAATCGTGAAATATTTTTACGGTAATCGATTCAGGTAGTAATTTTATGAAGAAAGCCAAAATTTCAATCGATTTCACCGAATAGTTTTTGATAAAAACGAACTTTAATCTTAAGGTAACTGACTGGGTTGAAATCGTCATTTTCGCCAAAAATATCAAATTTCGTTTTATTGTTTTATTTTATAGCCTGTTTAATAAGCTTTCCAAAACTACCTTACTTTAAACTCTGAGTAATCTAGAACATAAGTTACAGCTGTTTTAGTACCGGGTAATACGAGGATTAACATGCAATTTTAAATTTAAAAGCCTTTTTCTGAAGAATGACATTTTTGTATACTTTGGATCACGGTAACAGTGATTACTCTTATACTACTTAAAATATTCTGATGCTTTTTGTTTTATTTCACTCTTTATAATATAAAGCATGTTATCTTCTACAATCTAAGAAAAATATTTGAATTAAGGTATTTTTTAAAGTGTGTAAACCTGGTTTAAACGGTTTTTTTCATGAATTTTTACTTTTTTCGATTTCAAGTTCCTGTATTTCTTTTCTATTTTAAAAATTTCAGATTTTTTGTAGATAGTGACACAGATTAGTGTCTTAGGCTCAAAATCCTGCAAAAATTTTATTTGTACCTATAAAAGAACATTCTCAGGAGTTGTTGGCGCAAGTTGAAATTTTAGCCTTATTTTCATTGAAATTTCTCAATATTTTAAAAAATAATTTTTTTTAAATTCTTTTTTGAATAATTTTCATTGTTTTAGAACATTAGCTCTCAGAAAATAGCAATTAAATAATTATTTAGTTAATATTTTAAAAAAAGGCCTCCCAACCCAGTCAGTTACCTTAAGGGGCGGTATACCGTTGCCGAATGCATACCGCTAATGTTCTTTCTCGTTCGTTTTTATCAAAAACTATTCGGTGAAATCGATTGAAATTTTGGCTTTCTTCATAAAATTACTACCTGAATCGATTAACATAAAAATATTTCACGATTTTAAAAATTAAATTTTTTTTTTTTTAAATTTTTTAATTGTGAATCAATCTGCATGAAACTGGGTATTTAAGGGTTTTGAGGGATGGCCTTTCAGAAAATCTCATAATAATTGGGGGTCCCCATTGAAAAAAAAAGTTAGTGTTTCGTTTAATATGAAGACGACCCCCTAAAGACTTTTTTGGTTAAAGAATACTTTAAACAATGAAAAATGACACCTCATTTGTCTTCCTAACCCAAGTGGTTCGCCAGAAATCGCAACTGAGTCGTTTTTTAGGTGCTACGGTCGATTCGCCGACACGGGATTTCCTACCCCCACTAGTAGAAAAATTCTTTCTACTATCACTCCTGTTCGCCAACATTTCCCACGCGTTCCCTTATCTTTCGGGTTTTTTTCGAATCGGTGTAAGAAATCGATTCCGGAGAAGAATCGAATGCAATATCGCAATGAAGGCAAAGCACTCGCCAGACAAACTGCAAACGTATCCGCTAGATGGCGTATCAAAGTGGTGCTAAAACAATGAAGTTCAAGTTCAGACACAGCCTAACAATACAAACACGTGTTTCAAGTATTTAGGGAGTGACTAGCAAACCGTCGGGTAACCGTTGTGCGCATGCTCGGGTTAAAGGCGTGGTTTTCATGTATTTAGGATTGCATCTAGCGTGGCCCGGATGGGGAAGTGGTAGTGTGTCTGGCTGGCACGCGGAAGGTCGTAGGTTCGAACCCAGGAATTATTTTTCAGTAAATTTAATTTTAATTTTTATTATTCCATTAAAAATTGCAAGAATTAATTGCTCTTGTTTAACAGTCATTCCTTATTTAATTAAATTCATTGTGTTTTTTTAAATGTTTTACTTAGTCTAATTTTTTTAAAAAAATTTTAAATTATTAATTTATTGAAAATAACAGGAAACCAGCAGGAGATCAGGGGGGTAGGAAATCTCCGTGTCGGCGAAACGACCGAGACACCGTTTTTTATTTCCCCAACTGTACATGAGAGGAGAGAACAATCCCTGAAAGCTTTATTAAAATCTGAGAGGGTCAGGTTGAGTGCCTAGATTTGACATAGAATGCCCCATTGGCAAATTGGAACTTTTAACCCATTGCTTTTCAGCTCCTGTGCATAGTTTCAATACCCCTTAGGATGAAGTCTAGGACCAGGGGTTCCAATGCAATTTTGAATCCTCATTGAGTTTAAGAAGATTTATTAAAGAAGTTTGTCCCATTCCATTGATAATGATACACTCTGTATAATAAAATTTTAAAAAGTTGTGTGTACGATAATCCTATATTGAATCTTAATTGGTTACAATTGAAGTGTTTGTGGAAGAGAAAACAGAGGCATAAATATTTACTTACATGCGAAAGAACAGGTGCAAGAGTTTGACTGTATTCTAAGCTACCGAACAGTTGTAGTTCATCCATGGCATCTACTTCAGAATTACTTGGGATATGAACACTATTATCACTACTTAGTTTATCAATTGCAACTTCAGAAGCACTTTGAACTTTCTGGGTTATAGTGTGCTTCAATAATTGACGAAGTGATTCACTAGCAGATGAATTTTGCTTATCATTTTCAAGGAATGATACCTCTAATTCTGTATTCCTAAAACTTTTGCAGGATTCTTTTGTTTTTGAAGTATTTTCCGCAGATTGAGTGGTCCTACTATGGGCACGACTTTTAGATTCATTAGCTAACTTGTAGACTTTGTTTCTTAAAGTCGATCGAGGAATTCCATATATCACTGCTGCCCTTCTTGTACCTAGCTTTCCACTTTGTATATCTCGCAATGCAGCTTGAAGTTCATCTTCGGTATAAGATCGTTTGGAATTGGTATCTAATCTTCTTCGATGTCTGTCAAAAGATTCAGACTTACTTACACATGAATAAACATACAACATTGCATACAAAGGGAACTTTTAAAACATAAAATCAACATACCCAGGTTTTAACGGAATCTGGGGTACTTTTAATACAGAATTGGAGGCTGTTTCATTGTCCTCCAGGAAGTTATTTGTATTTCTAGGATGTCGACCTCTACCAGAAAAAATTACTCCATCACTTGAAGACTGCTTAATAGAATTAACACTTAAGTCTAATGGCTGATCCAGTAATGGAGGTGAATTTGAAACACCATGAGAGGTTAAGGCAGCAATACGCCAAGGCGACAATGCTGAGGCGCAAGAGGTAAAGGAACCTGTAAAATTTTACTGCTGTTAAAATACAAGTGATGCAGTAATTTAGAAGAAGGTTTATATTAATATCCATACCTGATATAATGCCTTGATCAGATGAGGCAGAATGTTCATCGGTATCAATTCGCAATGAATTGTAACCATCAACGGTAGAAATAATTCCACTAGCGGGATCCTGAAAGTATATAAAAATACAAAAATCAACTATTTACTATTTTCTTAAAAATTTCAACAACCCTGTTAATTTGCTTAAAATTATCAGGGGTCGATCCAGGCGAAAATTGGGGCCGTTTTGCGGCCCCTTCACAAAAATTAGCTTCGATAAAACGGCCACTTCACAAAAATAAACTTCCGAAGAACGGCCCCCCTTCAAAAAAATAAACTTCGTAAAATCGTCCCTTTCACAAAATTTCTAGTGACAAAAAATTATACCACTTCCAAATTTCAAACGAAACCCTTCAAATTCGAAACGAACGCGATTCTCGGTTGAGAAAGAACTATGGAAAGAACCATACAATCCATAGATCGACGAAAACAGCAGGTTGCGTTTTCAATCCGGCAACCCTATGCTCTCGGATTGTCTGTAAAATTTGCGGATTTCAGCTAAGTTTTTTGGATCAATTCTAAATTTTTATGGAATCCACGTTTTTTTCCCATTTATCCTTCTCAGAAACGTTTACAAATCTAAAAAATCGTGATTTTTTGCGAAAGTTTCCATTTTTTTTTCGCGGAATGTTCTGTTTTTTCCGTCGATGATGTCGGCTTTTCTCGTGTTCGTATTGTAATGAAAGAAAAACCCCAACGTTAACATAGTCAAAAGCCAACATATCCGATGTTCAGAATCTCTATCTTGAAAGCTAAAAAGTTGCGATTCTTCGTGGAAGTCCCGTTTTTTCCGCGACTGCTTCCATCGGGCCTCGGCGCCTAATGGAGGATTTACACCACTGCTGTAAAAGAGACATCAGCGATATTTTGGGCATATTTTAGTACCCGCTACTCACAAAAGATGGCGCTCGTCAATTGGTTTATTGGAATAACAATTCCCGTTTCTTCCGAAAATATCGCTGATGTCTCTTTTACAGCAGTGGTGTAAATCCTCCATAATTCGCGACGTAATTGGAACTAATCACATGCGTTATCGCGATATTAGTCGGTATTTCAACTTATGAGGATTTTCTAGAGTAAAGTACTATAGAGTACTAGAGTAGAGTACTAAAAATTTTTCTGGTATTATATCAAATCGATTTAAAGAATGTAAAGATAAAATAGTGAATCAAAAATTCTAGGTTTCACCTAAAAATATATTTTTCACAAAAAAAAATTCCATTTTCACAAAAATAATTTCAGTTTCACAAAAAATAATTTCATTTTCACAAAAATTAAAAAAACAGGCCCCAAAAATTAAAACCTGGATCGACCCCTGATTATGCATCATGTAGCGTATGGTCTGACAGCAAATATGTAATAAACATGCAAAGTTTAGGGGCTCAGGTTTATAGTCACTACACAATATTAAATGAAAATTGAAACTTACATATGGCGGTTGCTTTTTTGCACTACAAAAACAACAAGTATCTTCAGGATACCAATCAACTGGTACATTGTTTTCTAGATCTAAAAAGAGGAACTGAAATCATTGTAATTTTTTCAACAGACAATATTTATCAATTCTCATAGACATAGACAAACATACTACAATAGGGTGGTCCTGAGTATAATAGTAACTTTTTTAGGAAATTCTTAAGTCGCATCCCCAATTTTTTCCTTATGGGGTAGTAACTGGTAAAAATTTTATTTGAATCGGTAAATATTAACACGTGCCGCAGGGGAAGGGTAAATATTTATAAAAACCTTTCAAGTTATCAAGTTTATGAAAAATTATTACATACATATGATTGCTCAGACTGTAAATTGGTTGAAAATATTTAGCATCCCTGAAGGGATATACAGGGTGTTTCAAAAGTCAGTTTCGCGACTTTCATTTGGAACCAGGGTTGCTGATTTGTTTGATTTTTTAAAAAAATCGGATTTATTTGATTTAAATCAGATTTTTTTGATTTAAATGAATTACTAGTTCTGAACCAAATGAAACTGGTGAATAATATAATGATATTGTAATTTCAATGTGATATAATAATTTAGCATTACTTAATTACCTAATTTTAATATATTTTATGCATTAATTAAGTAATTTAATTAATTAAGGGAAGCAGTTTTCTGGCATCTCATCGGTGAGAAGCCCGTTCGAAAAGGGCGAATGAATAATTGTACTCAGTTGCTACAATTTTTATCCTTCTTTCTATAACTATTTTTGCCAAATTTTGATACTAATATTCGGTTTGAAAACAAATTGTGACAATGATTACTAAAAACACCATGCCTCATTTTTGTGTAAGAATTAAAATCAATCTTTAAATTATATTCATTCAGTTAAATTAATTTTACTCAAAGAATTATGTGTTTATTTCTTTAACATAATAATTAATTAGTGATAAAAAAGAAAATTCAGTAATTAATTATTGACAGTCATGCACACAGATATAGAGCTCTATTATCGGATTTTTTGTATATGGAAAAAATTACTTTGGAAAACATGACAAAAATTATAAAAACGAGCAATAAAAAACATCCACATAGGGTAGGTGGGGGTAAAAACCCGCACGAGGCAAAACCACGCACCGCGATTTTTAACTGTTAATGATCGATTCAAAAGTTGAAAACCAGGTGGTTGGTTTGTCTTATTGTGACCTATTGTTCTGCGAAAGTTCGTACCCCTAAGTCACTCATGAGTTTAAAAAATGCTGTAAGTTTGTTTTTCATCATTTTGATGTAATTTTTCTGATCTTTTACTTAAAAGTTACATAAAATAGGGCTTGAGGAGAAATACAAACAAATAGCCCAATGATAAGATAGCAATTCAACTTCAGTTTCGTTTTGAAAGAATTGCCTCAACATGTCTCTAAAAATAATAAGGCTTGTTTTTCAAAATAAAGTAAAACGGGGCAAATCCACGCAGGTGTTTTGGGGCAAATCTACGCAGATTAAAAAGCTCAGGAATTCGTCCCAAAAGGAAAATGGGACTACTTGATCTCTAAAGATGTTAATAAAGGTGCCCGAAATGCCAACCCTCTACCTGAAACCATCTTTTCTCCCTTTTGAAAGATATCTGGTCAATCTGAAATGAATTGCTACAACAGATTGACAATTTTCATTAAAACTGATCATATTTATATTTAATGTAGTTGGTTGGCTTGGAAATATTAAAACAACATTAAGAGCATTATTTTTAGTATTTTTATAATGAAAAATTCTGTTTATCCATGTTTATTTCACTTGGGCACCAAGATTTGCAAGTGCGGGTCTTTGCCCCATTTTGCGAGGCAAAACTCCGCGAATTTTTTTTCTACTAAATTGTAAATTTCTCCTAAAATACCATCGATAAGAGTTTAAACTTAATTGGTTTTGTAGGTAGGATCCCAATCTAACATCTCCAATTGAAATTTCGGGATAATCTACCCCCTTTCGATGACAATGTTAAAAATACTGAAAATTGCGTGGCTTTGCCCCCACCTACCCTACTTGTATTTTAAAATTTAATACCAGGTAAAAAAAATAAGATTTTCATTCTTGTTTAGTTTATCACAATTATTGATTCCAAACCCTACTATTTACCCGTATTCGTTATAAACATTTTTGTTATTGGTCAAAAATTTGATCTTGAAATTGCATGTAATTTTATGTAGAGTAACTTCAACCTTTCTCTCCCAGTTACATATCTAACAGTTTAAAAAAATTGTAATGCAAATAATCTTAAACCATTTTTAAAGCATTCAAATAAATTTTTTATTTAAATTTTGGTAGTTTTACATTTTTGATTTAAATCAATGATTTTTTTTAAAAAATCAAGTGATTTAAATCAAGCAACCCTGTTTGGAACTAACGCGTCCCAGGGTCACGAAAGTAAGGTCGGTAAGTGACCCTGGAGAATTCATTGAGATGACTTACAGCGCCCCTAGTGGCAAAATAAAAAAGTTAAAAAAAAGTAATTTGAAAACTATAGGAGATAGAGCAAAAACTTCAGTGAGAGTATTGTTGCCAACGTTATGAAGAACTCACAGAAAAAAGTTTCATGAAAATAACTTGAATATTCGCGGAGTTATTAGCATGTGAAAATAGCACTTTTCCAGAATTAACCCTTTATTTACCGACGGTACTTACAAGTACCGCCAACTTTAAAATTGCATAGAATAACCATTCTTGCGAATATATTGACGATAATTTGCAGGAACACTCTTTCAGTTATCCTCTTCCAGGATAAAAAGCAACGAAGATTCGATTATTAGTATTTTTGCAGGAAATGCGAATAGATTTAACTGAAGTTTTAAGTTTAGCTGCCATTTCGATCGAATTCACATGATTGTCATTTTTGTTCCCGCAAAAAAGTAGTTAAAGTCAAAAGTCAAGTGTATTATTTTTTAAGACTTATTACTGCGATAAAAAAGCTATGTTTTTCTTGTATTGTGAGAATATTTTAGCACTCCGTGTACTGACAGTACCCAAAAGTATTAATTTAAGTAATTGGCTCAAGCGGATTCAATTTTCCAAAGATGATTATTTTATTTATGTTTATCCCTTAATTTTCAATTTAGTGACTCAAAAAAGTATTTGCACGAAAAAAATTACAGCGAATCATAATGTGGTAAATAAAGGGTTAAGGGAACTCCATTCTTTGACTAAAATATTAATATTGCACTCACTCCTTGAAACTCACTCCAAGGTTTAGAAAGTGGTTCAAATTCTATCGAATTCATGGTGTAAGTAGTAGGGATACTTCCTTACCTCATGCAATAGATTTTTTCATTTTATTATGTTTTGTTTCGTCACACGGGCCTTCTAACCTTCTAAAAACGGCCGTTTGAAACGCGCTCGCACTACATTAGGTCCTAGCTCTTTAACGGTAAGGCTGCGCCCTACTATCCCTATTCGAAATATGCTTGTCTAGTGCCTCTCTACCTCCCCCCCCAATTATTGATGATTATTTCTGAATCACCCTGTAGATGACAGGTTCCTAGGGCAATTAAGGTCTGGGATAGAAGGCTTTTTAAAAGATTTTTCAAAAATTCTACGCTAGGCAACCGCGTTCGCATCCTCGGCAGTAACGGTGAGAGCCTGATCTAAATCTCGAGCTTCCTTAGCAAGGATGTCAGCGTACTCATTTCCCTCTATGCCCATACGTGGGCAGGGATCCACTGGAGCGTACAAGGCCTGTTGATTTGGCTGAGAAGAGAATTTATGCCTTGGGTTAAGTTTGTTTCACCATTGCCTATGGCTTCAAGAGCAGATTAGGAATCTGAGAAGACAACCAGCTCTTCTGCCGTATCGTCAGAATACCGAGAGATAAAAGGAGAGTGCCATCAATTCGCTAGTGAAATTTAAGGCAACGTGGCCTGCAGGAATTTTGAGTTCAGTTTTAGCCAGGGTTGGAAAAAAAACATGTTTTTTAAAATAAAAAACAAACATGTTTTATTTGTTTTAAACGTGTTTTTTTTGTTTAAAACGTTTTAATTGTTTTTTTTTACTCTCGACATAGAAATGATATAAAAATCCATGATTTTTAAAAATTTAAATTTGACTTTTCAAATCAAAATTAGATTAATTAAGCTATACTATACTTCGATAAGAATGTTAAATTAAGATATTTTATGATCCTTTCTTTGTTTCTCGCACAAATTTGAGCTTTTTACGAATGAATTTAGTTCGATCGCGTACAGTGATAACGGGTCTTAATTTTCATGTGCTAGTTTTTTTTTATTTATCCAGTCTTTAAAGTGAGAAATCTACTCTAATCTTAAAAGTTTTCAGATTTCTCTTCTTTCCATAATGTTTTAAATGATCAGATTTTTCGAAATATTTTAAATGTTAACCCCACATCTTTTAGTAGGTATGGTAAAATAAAAAAAAACAAATAAACAGATAAATTTCCGTTTACGACTTGGCGAGTAAAATTGATCAGAAAGACCATCAGTGGTCATTACATTTCAGAGAATCGTTTAGGGGGGTTAATCTTCTGGCCAAAATCTATCGTTTCAGGGAATAGGGGGTTGATTTAAACTTATTTCTATAACCCCCCTTCATACCAAGCGTACATGATTAAATCATTAAAGCAGATTGTTAGAAAACTTACTGTATTTAAATCATAGAGTATTAATTACGATTTTGTGCGCAACGAGCTAAGACGAGGGATAAGGCACCACTGAATAGTTTTGAAATTGTATTCAGAAAGAAATGTCTTAACTTTCTTTTATAAAACCTTTATTGTTTGTCAGAAATGTTTTGTCATTTTTTTTTAGAGCTGCGATCATCCCGATCCACCCTTCTTTTGTAACGAGGGATAAATCTAGATGTACTGTAGTGGATCAAGTGTACCCCAAGGAGGGGCACAAGTAAAAAATAATTCAAACGCAATTTACAGAGAAAAAACAAAAGGGGTTAAGATTAAAAACAAAAAACATCAAAAAATCTGATCATGAATCGTTTTTTAAAATCTATAAATTAAATTGAAAAAACAGATAAGAAAAAAAAAGAAATTTGAAATCTCCTAAGATTAGATTTCTCTCTCTTTAAGACTGAATAAATAAAAAAACCTAGCATACAAATAAACACCCGTTATCACTGTACGCGATCGAACTAAATTCATCCGTAAAAAGTTTTATATTTGTGCGAGAAACAAAGAAATGATCATAAAATATCTTAATTTAACATTCTAATCAAATATTTAAAAGATCAGCATGGCTTAACCTTTTAAACGCCGCAATTCAAATTTCGAATTAAAGGTTCCGATTTTTTTGCTTAAATGACTTGTTTCGTCAATACTAAAGCCATTCTAGTCATATTTTGTCTCGGAAAAAATCCTAAGTATGATATTGAGGATGTTCCCATTTGGGAACATCGGCGTTTGGGGTGAAGTTTCTAGGGGGATTTCCAAAAGGCACATTACATATTTTACAATTAATTCAAATAAAATGATTGAAGTATGTTTCTACTTAATAATTATGAACATTTTTATGATTGTGGACGGTTTTTTTCATTTTTATTATCCATACTTGGACGATTGAGTAGCATTTTATAGATATTCATATAAAAAATAGACATGTTTATTACGTACGCGAAGCTTTTCCGTAAATTTTTCTTGCACTATGGGTAATATTTTGGTGTACAAAATACATAAGAGTGTTCTTATGCTCTTCAAAGCTAAACAGTTGCGTTTCTGTGAGAAAAATTAGTTTTAATTACGGTTCTATACGGATATCTAGCATAAAATCCACTAACTGCATTCAAATCTAATTAGCTTTCAAAATTGGTAATCATAATTATCTCCATTGATTCATTAAAACTGTGTTTCTCATGGAAGATTCCAAACTGAACCACATATATCTTACATCCAACTTACTTTAGAAGAGTGTTTTTAGGTGTACGCACTTTTCCTTATTTTTAATTTTATTTCTAAAAATTTTTTGTAAAAAAAGTACTTGAACAAAAATATGTACGCAAATCCTCAGAAGCACTCCAAATAGGCTCTTTGCATAACCCCTATTGATAATTAGTGAAAATTAATCGATCGGGGAGTTAGAAAAATATACAAGTGTAAGAATCTGCTATAAAGATTTGGAATTTATTTCTCCCTAAAACAGGTGAAAAAAATAAAAATTACATATTTTTGAATTTAAAACATCATTCTTAATCTGTTTAGATACTTTGAGACAAAAAAGATTCAAAAAATTAAAGAAAATAGGAAATTACTTGAATTTTTGCATGTTATAAAAATCCCCGCAAATACTATACCCCAAACGCCGATGTTCCCATTTGGGAACATATATACGTTGTATTGGTAATTACTCTCCAAAATTAGAATATGAAGCTATTCTGTAAAGCCAAATTGGAAGATGTGTACTTAAGCTACCTAAACACAGCAGAATTATTTAAAACTAAATTTATTTAAATTTTTTACAAGTTGAAACTTGTGCAACTTTTCGAAGAGCCAAATATCTCTAATTTTGAAGTAAATTCTACAAAAAGGATTAAATTGCACGTGAAAAACTTTTGCATGTAAAATAACTTCATATCTTTGAGTTGCTTTCTACCAAGTATCAAATTCCTGCATGAAAAATAAAGTGGTGAAAAAATTCCTTACATTGATGTTCCCATTTTAATTTTAGTCCACTGAAAATAACGAAAAATAGGGCCGAACATCAAACAAATTGCAATAGAAGGTTTCTCAACGGTTTTCACATAGAAATGACCTCAATAATAACATACTAAAAATCGGCCAAAATCGGCCGGGTGGAAGATTAATTTTTTTCAAATTTTTAAAAAATGGCCGAAAAAAAAAAAAACAATAATATAGACATGTGATACATGTTTATAGGTCATTTTTGAGTGCTGAAACCGAATATTGCATTTAGTTTGGAAAAAAATTGAAATTTCAATTTTTAAAATTAAAAACCCCCTAAAAACCTAACAAAAACATCAAAAGAGATAAATCCAACGGTTTTCATTTAGAAGTGACCAAAATATTAACATACTAAAATTTTAAAATTTTACGAGTTAAAGAAGTTAAATTTTTTTTCAAATTTCCATTTTTTTTCTAAAAATGCATTTTTTTTCCAAATTCGTGCCAAAAACTTTAGAGGCTTTTGAAAAGGTCAATTTTCGGTGGATATTGTCCACAGATAGTTATATAATGGAAAACCGGTGGAATTGACCCTCAATTAATTAATTATTTTAAATTCTGATGTAAATATGCCAAAGTATTACCTTTTTTCACATTTGTACTACTTTTTACCAATTTCAAAATTTTAAATAAATAATTAACTAATTCATTGAGGGTCAATTCCACCGGTTTTCCATTATATAACTATCTGTGGACAATATCCACCGAAAACTGACCTTTTCAAAAGCCTCTAAAGTTTTTGACACGAATTTGAAAAAAAAATGCATTTTTCGCAAAAAAAAATGGAAATTTGAAAAAAAATTTAACTTCTTTAACTCGTAAATTTTTTAAATTTTAGTATGTTAATATTTAGGTCACTTCTAAATGAAAACCGTTGGATTTATCTCTTTTGATGTTTTTGTTAGGTTTTTAATTTTTTCATATAGCTAACTATTCAAATTAATTTTAAAAATTGAAATTTCAATTTTTTTTCCAAACTAAATGCAATATTCGGTTTCAGCACTCAAAAACAACCTATAAACATGTATCACATCACATGTCTATATTATTGTTTTGGTTTTATTTTTAATTTTTTTTCGGCCATTTTTTAAAAATTTGAAAAAAATTAAACTTCCGCCCGGCCGATTTTTAGTATGTTATTATTGAGGTCATTTCTAAGTGAAAACCGTTGAGAAATCTTCTATTGCAATTTGTTTGAGGTTCAACTCTATTTTCAGTGGACTATTTGGGAACATCGGCAGGTAAAATGTTAAAACCGGCCCTGACGATTAGATTCCGAGGATTAAGCTTCATTTGATTCGGAAATAAATATTCGATATATCCCTACGCTGAAGAAAAAGGGGGAACTTAGCTCGTCGAAATTCCCTATCTTGGAAAAAAGTGGTGCTGCCATTTACATAGAGGTCGGGGAACTACGAATTTTCAAAATTTGGTGTAACAAAATCCAAAGCCAAATCAAGAACATAGCAGCAGACGGCACATTTTTATCTCGTTTCGTTTTTTTATAATTAATTTTTAAAGTTCTCACGGACTTTTGACGCACCCTGTATATAACTACAACATTCATGGAAAAATGACCTTGGCAAATGCCTCAAACCTTTTTAACAAGAATTTTAAAAAGGTCGATTTTTGAGGCCAAAAACTTTTTACTGTCCGATTTTCTTCCAATTTTCGTATGTTATTATTTAAGTCATTCCTAATTAAAAACAGTTTAATTTACTTCTTTTGCAATTGTTTTGTGGTTTTGAGCGATGTTTTAATGTTTTTTTTAAAGTTAAAAAAAATTAAACTTCCCGCGGACCGATTTTGTCCGATTTTTAGTATGTTTTGTTATTATTGAGGTCATTCCCGAATGAAAACCATTGAAAAACTAAATGTTACAATTTTTTACCGGTTTGACCCCTTTTTTTCAGTAGATTTACAGCCGTATTAACCAACGCGAGCCGATCCACAGATTATTCACTAATCGTACAAACCATGGTCGAAGTTTTTCCGATGACGAGATTTGGACCTTATCAACCAACATCCAACAATCATGGTTTCTTCAAACCACAGTTTTGTATGTAACTCCACTTCTGATTGGACCGCGATGACGCCAGGCATCGAGCCCGGCTGTCCGCGCTGTTGGCTGAAAGTTCATAGTTCAGTGTAAATTATTTCCTGTAAAATTATCTACCTGCTTTAAAACATTTCTATCGCAACTAATAATAACTATACAACCAATTACAGAAAATGACTTGAACTGGTGTTCTATATTTCCTGCTTTACATTCGAAATTGTTTTTACAATCCTCGTAATCTTATGGCTACACTGAATGGGTTTATTTCAATATTATTTTTAAAATACTCACACGTATCTAAATATATTGATTCACCTCTCTAAAAATAGACTATTTTTGAAAGAATTTAAAGGAATTAATAGTTAAAAGGGGAAAATTTTGAAACTTAAGTAAGAGCCGTGCTAAATATTTAATACCTCAAGTATTTTAAGAGCGCCATCTATCAAAACGAGAGCGAACTCTAAACCTTCTGGTTCATGACTTTTTAAACCCGTTTCATGAGAAGCTTTTCTTTATTATTACACTTTAAGCAACCATTATTTTGATGATTAAAGCACATATACTCAAATATAAATATAATTTGTGATCAAATTCTTCTTAAATGTCCATTTTCGCAAAAATAAACCACGGATCAATGGTTTCAACCCACCAAAGTTGGGTGGTCAGATTTTGGGTGAAAAAACCGATGGTTATTCGTTAGTTGGGGCTGGTTGATAACGTTTTACTTAGGATCAGCGGATAATCCTTCAATCCATGGTTGAACCACGATGGTTAATACGGCCGTTACTGGCCTATGGGTCCAATGTTTCCCCATTTCATGGTATTCTAATCAGGGTTGGCTGGATTGGACCCAATGGGTTTTTTCAAAAAAACCCACATTTTGGACCCATTTTTGGGTTTTTTCAAGAAAAATCAAGATTTTGGCAGTTCCTTCAAAATTTAATGTGTTTTTTTTAAGTTTAGGATATTTTAAAAATTTTAATGGGTTTTTTTCAAAAATTAAACTAGGTTTTAAAAATTAAATGGTGTTTTTCCAATTTCAGGCAGTTTTATTTAAAGTGAAATAGGTTTTTTTATTATTCAGTGGGTTTTTTCATTATTGAATGGGGTTTTCTCAAAATTTAGGATGTTTAAAGTTCAAAACTAGATATAAAAAATAAAGAAAAAATTTTTAAATTTCAGTGGGTTTTTTCAAAGTTGAATAGATTTCTTTCAATATTGAATAGGTTTTTTCAAAGTTTAGGATATTTTTTAAATTTTAGTGGGTTTTTTCAAAATTTAAACCAGGTTTCAGTAAATAAGGGGTGTTTTTACAATTTCAGTGGGTTTTTTCAAAGTATAAAAACTTTGAAAAAAAACCCACTTAACTGTGGAAAACTGACATTATTTTGACAGAACACATTTAACATAGAAAGAACTCACTAAAATTTGAAATAACTCACTTACTTTCTTGGAGAAAACCCCTTAATTTTGAAAAAAACCCACACTTTTTCCGAAAAAAACCAGTTTTATATGGGTTTTTTCAGGGTTTTTTCAAAAAAACCTGGGTTTTTGCCAACCCTGATTCTAATCGACTAAACCAGCTTGGCAGTAATGAACGTGAAACATAACAATGAAATAACCGAATTGAACCAAAATTAGTCCTTAAAAAATCCACACCTGTAAATGGCTTCACAAGAATTCTCCATTTCCGTGCTCCCATCAGCTCCTCTGCTAATCTCTCCAACCCTAAATGGAAAAAATGTATTTTAATTCTTAAAATGTACATTATAAATTAAAGTTTGTCTGATGTGCTCGCTTGGCGGTAATGGTAAACCCAAACGGGAAGGCCATTCTCTCCCTGGCACAGTGTTTCGTGTAATACAAGCTAGGTGGACAAAATTATTTGTCGCCGTTTTTGAAGATAAATCGACTTTTTTGATAATTTTATGAGATAGTAAAACACTTTTTCGACTTACTACCCGTATTAAAGGGTCATAAGGCACTAAAACCTTAATAATTATCAAGTTTTTTTGAAGACACATATAATAAACTTCGTTCAATTCCACTTATTTTGATAATTTGGTGGGCGCATTAAAAAGTTCACATTACAACGAGAATTTATGAAAGAAAGTAATATTATTTACTCATAGACTCTAATGTGCGAGAAGAACTTTAGGTGCGTTTTTAAAGAGTATTTTTGAGATTTGGTAGGCAATAATTCTTTAAATAATGAATTTCTTCTATGAAACAATCATAACAAAAGTGTACTGGTATGTTGAAATTCCACATCCCTTTTAACCGGCACTTTGTTTACTTTTTTGAGGGAAACAAAGAAAAATATATTAACAGCAATAAATATTAAAATAAAAAATTAACTTTATTTTGTACAAGGCAATATTTAGGGTGGAAAAACACTTTAAAAGATTCTTGAATTACCAAAAAGAACACTGCAGATAAAAAAATGAAAGAAATAATAGAAAAAAGAATATTTCCAAATTTAGATTGTTTTAAAACACAATAAATAAAATTTGTTATGAAATACTTTAAAAAATTCAGGATGCCAATTACGTTTTTACAATTAAAGCTTTAAAGATATAAAACAATAATACTAATAAAAATAAAAAAATTTTACATTTAAATTTCTTAAAACCCCAATTTACCCAGTAAGTTTTAGGGTTACAAATACCTATGACCGACACTTAAGATTCATAAATAATAATATCTAAAATAAAATGCTCAGGCTAATGTATAGTAAGATAGAAGAAAATTATATACCCATATGATTTTATCGTTAGTAAATTAAAGGAAAAATTCAAATTTTTAATTTGAATGAAAATATAGTTAAAATTCTTCTTTAATCTAAAAAAACAGGTTTTCAACTGCAATACTAAACAGTTCCTAAACAAAGGTATCTAAAGAATTGTACGCAATTAAGTGCAATAGCTTGTTGAGAGGAATTGGGCATGTCCCATCAGGGTGGTTACAAAAAATCAACTTTCGAAATTCTTAGGTCTTACCCCCTAAAATGTGCCAATAGGCTAAAAAATGAGATTGGCCAAGTTTCAGCTCAATCCGATAATATTAACCCGTGCCTCATCGAGGTCAAAGTTCAGAAAAACAGCGATTTTTAACAAAAAATCGTAGTTTTCGCCCCACAAAACTGGAACCGTTTGTCCCAGAAATCTGGTTAGGGTGTCATTTGATAGGAAATTTCATACACTTTAACTCTGAAGTTACGGAATTTTATTTGCTAAAACGGATGGGGAGCTATTTAGAATTTTCATAGTAAAGGTCCGTGAAAAAGCGACTTCATTGCTTGAAAACTGGAACATTGCAATGTCACAAAAAACTTTATCCTCCGGGCTTTTTCTATTACTTTTGGTCCCAATAGATAGAAAATGAGTTTTTAAACCCCCTTAGGGAATTCTAGGGTATAATTTCAAACCCCCTAGTGTTTGAAAAAAAGGAAAAAATATATAATTTTTTTAAAATTTTTAAACACGCATTTTGGGACTGAGAATGTGATAAAGTTGGTCCAAATGCATTATTAAGGGCTTAATTAGATAGAATACCAATAATATAGGGTTTAACCTTTCCCTATAACCCCTATAATCTAAGCGAAAGAAGCGCGACTGCGAGGTTTTGCTAAACAAAGGGTTTAATGCCCATTAAAGTGATAAACAAAGCTAAATTACAAAATTTTCACAAAAACCTCTACTGACATACCGCCAGAAGAAGAGCTATGAACAGGGTTGCCGTGAGTAGACGAGTCCAAGAGAAGAGGGAAGCTGGTATGAATTAAACTGCAATATTTGGCATTTTAAGCGTACATTTGGCGAAAGAGAAAATGTGTTTCGTGAATGATAAGATAATTAACTTTTATTAAACTACATTGAATTATAGATTATCTTTGAAATTTTTCGTCAGTAAAAATCAAAAAATACTTTTTCGCATAAACCCTTTTTTAACGTTTAGTATGATGCTTTTATATTGCTATTTTGAGGGAATTGGTTCTATTTAGTTTTATATAGCCGATATTACTTTAGTTATAAGTTTTAACTTAATCAGCATACCTGATATTTAATTAAGGAGTAAAAAACTTGTGAAGCGACAAAATATAAAAAAATATATTTATTCATTATTATTATTTTTTTTTTTGATATTTTATAACATTGGGGAGCTTCAACCCCCTGCTTAATATCGCTCACCAACCCCCGTAAGCTTTTTACGCAGAACCTTTCGGATCGCTTCGAAATCCTCACAAAATCTTGCTCACTGAACTTATTCACTTCTAACTGAACTTAAATTCAAAAATTAACAAAATAGCTAAGATCAAATCAGATCATATAGTATGATCTTATTCATTCATAAAATATATGATTCATTCATATGATATATGATCTGGTCAGATCTTCATATTATGAAGATCAGACCAGTTTATGTAGATCAGATCTGAAAAAATTAAAGGTAACTGATACGATTATTATAAAAAATACAATAGAGTTTAGAGGAAAGATTAATGATCACGGTATATATATAAATAAAAAAAATACAAAATATCCAAAATCAAATCAGGTAAGTTGATGTAAATCAGATAATAAAATATCAAATCAAAAATAGATCAGATTAGGTGAAACAGATCAGATCAGTCAAAAAAGATATTATAAAATGTAATAAATTAATCAGATTAGAAGTATTTAATCAGATCAGATCTAGTAATGTAAGGAAATTCCCAAATCCGTGAATTTAGAATCGAAAGAAGTAAAAAGCTGAAAAATAGTCACTCAGATTTGGTGGAAAATCTTTATTTAAGCGCCAAATGAATTACCATCACCCCCAAAATTCAGTGGAATAATCCGTTTCTATAACAACCGCAGCATCATCGTATGACGTCAATAGCTCTTCTCCTCGCGGTATGTCAGTAGAGATATGTCATTTGGTGTCAGAAATGACGTTTGAGATTATATATGTGGGTAAAATTATAATAAAAGAGTCCTTCCGACTCAAAATGCTAAAAAAATCCTATATTTACCAAAGTTACATGTTTTCAGCTAAAAGTGATCTTAGAAAAATGTATAAATTGATTTTAATGTACCTCGAAATTCATTTGCCTATCGTTCAAGGAAAACTATTTTCTTGAAAAGTATAGTAATGTTTCATTATATGTTTGATCTATAACCTAATTACTTAATATTTTGTTCTTCATTCGTCAATTGTGTTTACACCTGTGTGAAAGGAGACAAAATATCATGTAAGTTAATGAAATATTAAAATATATTTTTGATTTCACAGTAAATGTTTCTATGCTTCTCATAATAAATTTTTGTAAAAAAATCATAAACAAGATTTCTCGGAAAAATAACACTTAAAGACACTCCAACAGTGTTCTCTGTAGTTTTCACTGGATTTTTTTAAGGGCAACCAAGTTACTGTCCTAAACCTAAAGTTGAATAAACCCAAATTATAGAAAATCATTATAATTATCTAAAAACTTTTAAAACTATTTTTTAAAATGCATGTGTAGTACACAGAAAGAAAAATGTTGTAATCATTTATGCATACCTTTCAAAAAGGTTATTTTCCTTGAACGATAGGCAAATGAATATCGAGGTACATTAAAATCAATTTATGCATTTTTTCTAAGATCACTTTTAGCTGAAAACATGTAACTTTGGTAAAAATAGGATTTTTTTAACATTTTGAGTCGGAAGGACGCTTTTATTATAATTTTACCCTCATATATAATCTCAAACGTCATTTCTGACACCAAATGACATATCTCTAGAGGTTTTTGTGAAAATTTGGTAATTTAGCTTTGTTTATCACTTTAATGGGCATTAAACCCTTTGTTTAGCAAAACCTCGCAGTCGCGCTTCTTTCGCTTAGATTATAGGGGTTATAGGGAAAGGTTAAGGCCCTATATTATTGGTATTCTATCTAATTAAGCCCTTAATAATGCATTTGGACCAACTTTATCACATTCTCAGTCCCAAAATGCGTGTTTAAAAATTTAAAAAAATATATATATATTTTCCTTTTTTTCAAACACTAGGGGGTTTGAAATTATACCCTAGAATTCCCTAAGGGGGTTTAAAAACTCATTATCTATCCATTGGGACCAAAAGTAATAGAAAAAGCCCGGAGGATAAAGTTTTTTGTGACATTGCAATGTTCCAGTTTTCTAGCAATGAAGTCGCTTTTTCACGGACCTTTACTATGAAAATGCTAAATAGCTCCCCATCCGTTTTAGCAAATAAAATTCCGTAACTTCAGAGTTAAAGTGTATGAAATTTCCTATCAAATGACACCCTAACCAGATTTCTGGGACAAACGGTTCCAGTTTTGTGGGGCGAAAACTACGATTTTTTGTTAAAAATCGTTGTTTTTCTGAACTTTGACCTCGATGAGGCACGGGTTAATATTATCGGATTGAGCTGAAACTTGGCCAATCTCATTTTTTAGCCTATTGGCACATTTTAGGGGGGTAAGACCTAAAAAAAGTTGAAAAAAAATTTTCCCCATGTAAGACTCAAATGCGACTCAAATGCCCATCCTACCCTGATAGCAACATTTTTATAAATAAGTTTCTTACAAAAAAAACTGTGGCTTTTAGGCTTAACTCACTATTTATTCATAAAACATAAAGGATATATTATTCAGTTCAGAAAACAATATAAACCATTAATCAGGGATGCCACTCTTCAGTACTGAGGACGGAATTCCGTCTTTTGAAGAATTCGGCGGACTCAATTCCGTCCGCCGAATTTCGGGAAAAAAAATATTTTTTGATTTTTCTAGAGGAATATTTTTTGGTTTGTTGTGCGACTGAAATAGGCCTGTTGCATCTCGAACGCCAATGTCCGCTAATTCCAACAAAAGGTTTTTCAACGGTTTTGGACTCTACTAGGTGTCCTTATTGACCAAAAAAAAGTTTACCACAATCTGACAACCAAAAGTTGTTGTTTTTTTTTAATTTTTTAAAAAATTTTAAAATCCATAAAAAAACGATAAATAGGGCTAAACAAAAACTTTTTTCGGTGTTAAATTATATATTCGATGATAGTTGACATTATAATATTTCTAAGCGAAGAAATTTATAAAAATTTTATTTATAAGAATCTGGCAACCATGAAAGTGCATTTTCCAAGATGGCGGCTACGTTTTCATTAAATGACAGTTAAATCGGTTTTCTCGAGTAAATTCCATTAATTGCGATTAAATGCGATGTTAATTAACTCAATAACTTCAGATAATGCTGTAAATTTGGTCTATCCGATTGAAATAATAAAAAAAACCAAGCAAAAATACGCGCATATCTGCGGAGGTTCCGAGTCCCGATTTCACTGGACAGGGTATAGTCACTTTAAAAGTTCATTACAGCTTGGAAAAAATTCCAACAAGCATTTTCTCAACGGTTTTAGACAGTACTAAGTGTATTTATTGCCATGTAGAAAGTTTACCAGAATCTGACAACCGGAAGTGGGTTTTTTTCAAGATGGCCGCCGATGCTTCAAATAAAGAGATATTCGGGAAAGAACCATAATTTAACAGCTATGAAAATTTTTTATGGGTTCAAAAAACAAATATAAGGTACTAGTCAAGTTTTCTTATCATACTTATATAAATATAAATTTCTTTTACAAAATCTAGAAACCAGAACAGGGCTTATTTCCAAGATGGCGGCGTACGTTATTTTCTAAATTGACGGCGTTTTGTCAAGGTTCATCAAATTAAAGAAAAAATTCCAACAAGCATTTTCTCAACGGTTTTAGACAGTACTAAGTGTATTTATTCTAGTTATGAAAGTTTACCAGAATCTGACAACCGGAAGTGGGTTTTTTTCAAGATGGCCGCCGATGCTTAAAGAATAGAGATATATTCGTAAAAAAGCCCTAATTTAAGTGTTATAAATTTTTTATGGGTTCCAAAATTAAATATTAGGTTCTTAACTTTAAGTAAAAAAGTCTTAAGTTATCAAGTTTTTATTTCATACATATAAGAAGGTATTTTTTCGCTAAACATTCAATTTTCTAGGCTTTTCTAGTTTTTTAAGCATCAGCGGCCTTCTTGAAAAAAACCCACTTCCGGTTGTCAGATTCGGGTAGACTTTTGTAACGACAATAAATACACTTAGTACTGTCTAAGACCGTTGAAAAAATGCTTGTTGGAATTTTTTCTTTAATTTAATAAACCTTTAAACTTATCCAGTATGCGCCGGCAATTCCGAAAGAAACCTAGGCCGCCATCTTGGAAATAAGCCCTATTCTGGTTAAAAGATTTTATAAACGCAACTTGTATTTACCACTATGATCAAAGAACATAACTATAACCTGATATTTGATTTTAGAATTCATAAAAAAATTTTATAGCACTTAAAATGGAATTTTTTCCCGAATATCCCTTTCTTTGAAACATCGGCGACCATCTTGAAAAAAGCCCACTTCCGGTTGTTAGATTCTGGTAAACTTTCTACATGGCAATAAATACACTTAGTACTGTCTAAAACCGTTGAGAAAATGCTTGTTGGAATTTTTTCTTTAATTTGATGAACCTTTACAAAACGCCGTCGATTTAGAAAATCTCGTACGCCGCCATCTTGGAAATAAGCCTTGTTCTGGTTTCTAGATTTTGTAAAAGAAATTTATATTTATAAGTATGATAAGAAAACTTGACTAGTACCTTATATTTGTTTTTGGAACTCATAAAAAATTTACATAGCTGTTAAATTATGGTTCTTTCCCGAATATCTCTTTATTCAGGGATGCAAGTGCCCAAAAGGGGTTTTGGAGCAGGGGAAATTACCATTTTGGAGCAGTAAATCCTAGTTTTGGAGCAGCAAAATTAAGTTTCAGGGCAGGAAAAATGCCATTTTGGAGAAGCAAAACTGAACTTTTAGAGCAACTTTATTTTAGTGGTCAAAAATAAGATGGAGAAATACAGTATTTACTTTACCTTTTTAATTCAGAAGCTATTTTATAAGCCTAACATATTAACTTTATGAAATCCTTAAAAATTACATAGGCACCTTTTTAATTCACTAGTTAGTAACTGAATCAGACATATCAACCTCTCAGAGTCAAAAACCAGGAGAAATATTTATCGATGTTTAGGCCCTTTAGAAACCAATTTAAATCATTGAATTTCTATAACTGGAAAATTCAAGTCAATTGTGGAAATAATTATCATAAAAAACTTTGCTAAATACTGCAGATACCCTGGAACCAATACCCACAATCTTAGAAATTTAAATAAATGTTAGTTAAATGAAGCCATTTACAAAAACTGAAAAAGTCAATGTTCGCGGGTTCTCCCCAGAAAATGTAGTAAATTTGACAAAGACATTGACTAGTTTTGGTATACTTGGTCAAACTTTTGAACATATATTTATAGGTAGAACTTGCACTTACTTTGATAAACTTAGTATTCAAAAAAAATTTGAATTATAGGGATCCAAATGCAAAGGGTGGTCTGGGGGTCCTTCCTTATAAAAATTTGAACCTATAAAACATGGTTTTAGCTTGTATTGGAGACCTAGTCTGATTTCATTTTTTATTTGGGGGGAGGGTGGCAGGTCCCCTACCAACCCCCTTGATATCATATCTGAAAAGACTTATAATTTAACAAGATTTTTGAAAGGGCTGTATTATTATTATCTTACCTTACTTAAAAAGATCTTTCAGTAAAAATTTACAACTTAAATCAATAAAACGCAATCTGAGAGGTATCACTAGACTTATTAGGCTCCTCTGACCACACTTAAGATTCTTCTGCATCGCAATTACGATATGAAAAAAGCCAACTTCAACTAGGCGCCGAAAAACGGTACTTTCGCGAAAAATCGCTATTTTTCGACTTTTCACACAGAATGTGATCCTAAACTCCACTGTACCTAAACTCTGGACTTGATGGGTTCTAACCCTTGTAAAGTTGTTTTTTTTCACATCACGCTTACAACACAAGAAAAGGCCGAATTCAACTAGCGCCCGCGGCCGTCCAATAAAGAAGTCGCGGGAGGAACGGAACACTCCGCAAGCCAAACGAAACTTCCGCGAAAAATAGCGATCTTTTCGACTTTTTTTCGTTATAAATCGTCATTTTTCTCGGAAATAATACGGGAAGGGAAATAGTCGTAAGATCGCGACTTCTCGCGAAAGTTTCGTTTTGCTCGCGGATTCCCCGTACCTCCCGCGACTGCTTTCGTGAACGGCCGCGGGCACCAATTTGAAGTTGGCTTTTTCTTACGTAGTTATGCGATGTAGAGAAAACAACTTTGCCTTGGTCAGAAGTCAAAATTTGGCAAAACACATCCGAAAATTTCTTTTTTGGCGCACTCCGGCGCAATTTCGGCCAAAAAAGTGTTTTTAGGAGCAGGTTGGCGCAGGGTACAACGATTGGCGAAATCGGCGCAATTGGCGCAGCACTTGCAACCCTGCTTTATTTGAAGCATCGGCGGCCATCTTGAAAAAAAAACCCCACTTCCGGTTGTCAGATTCTGGTAAACTTTCTACATGGCAATAAATACACTTAGTACTGTCTAAAACAGTTGAGAAAATGCTTGTGGGAATTTTTTCCAAGCTGTAATGAACTTTTAAAGTGACTATACCCAGTGAAATCGGGACTCGGAATCTCCGCAGATATGCGCGTATTTTTGCTTGGTTTTTTTATTATTTCAATCGGATAGACCAAATTTACAGCATTATCTGAAGTTATTGAGTTAATTAACATCGCATTTCATCGCAATTAATGGAATTTACTCGAGAAAACCGATTTAATGAAAACGTCATTTAATGAAAACGTAGGCCGCCATCTTGGAAAATGCACTTTCATGGTTGCCAGATTCTTATAAATGAAATTTTTATAAATTTCTTCGCTTAAAAATGTCAACTATCATCGAATATATAAATTTAACACCGAAAAAAGTTATTGTTTCGCCCTATTTATCGTTTTTTTATGGATTTTAAAATTTTTTAAAAAAACCAACTTCCGGTTGTCAGATTGTGGTAAACTTTTTTTGGTCAATAAGGACACCTAGTAGAGTCCAAAACCGTTGAAAAACCTCTTGTTGGAATTTGTTTGAGGTCATACCGTATATTCCCCCGCCTATCCGTGAATCCCGGCGCCATAATTATCAATGGTGTTTAGTTAATCAAGGTGGTTACTTGCCAAGTATATACAGGGGTAGAAGTGGCCAAATAAAAATATATAGGATTTTTCAAAAAAAAATATGGGACAAAAATAAATTTTTAATAATTTGGTAACAGGATTAATGACACTATTTTATCAGTTTTAAGTGTTTGGTATTTAGGCTTAAAACCACAAATTTACTTGTACTTGGCTCAAAAAATTGATTAGAATAAGAGTCAAACTATATTGCAAGATTGCAATATATTGCTTTCATGAATTTACAAACACATATAAACTTTGAAAACAAAATTAAGGTGCTATTTAATTTTAAAAATACTTTTAGTAAAATTGTAGTTAAATTAATCTATTAAAAAATACCAAGAAAAGATGTTTTAAGATTGTTTTCCTGATTAAAAAACTATTTACAGGCACCGCAGCCGATTTTTCGTAAAAAAAATAGGAAAAATAGGAGAAGTTAAGAAAAAAAAGGATAATTTTTCTTAAAAAAATAGGAGAAAAAAGGAATATTTTTCTAAAAATATAGGAGAAAAAAGGAATATTTTTCTTAAATTAGAGTTAAAATAACACAACAGGAATGCCAACCCGTGGCGACGCCCATTCGTATAGAGTGGTCCCGCGATGCCGCAAAAAATCGATAATTTTTTGCTCTTTTTTAGGTTCTTCGCTTATATTTCAAAAACTATAAATTTCTCGAAGATAATATCAATTACAAAGTTAAAGTAAACTAAATTTCCTACAAAATGCGCTATTCAACTTTGATTTCCTGAAGAGTGATTTTGACGCTAGAGCGCGCTGAAAAACATCGATTTTTTGGCCTTTCCGCAAAAAAAGAAAAACACGCGCTTCTACCCTCTACAAAATGAAAACTATAAAAGTTATTAACAAAAATTTTATACCTAGTTAAAGAGCATTTAATTTTATATAAATAACTTGCTTTTCATTATAATTTTTTAGAAGGGGGGAGGGAGTGAAGCAAAGATCGATAATAAAACTGTTGCGGCTCGCAGACCAAACGGACTTTTGCGGTTGTTAATCTGCAATCTGCGCTTTATTTCCGGTATATTACCAATAAAATGGATTGTTTTGAATGAATTGATGACTACACATGCTTAAAAAAATAAATTTTTAAATTTATTTATGAAATATTGGGTGTTTTAGGCGAAATTTCAATAAATTTTTTAAATTCCTATATTAAATTATGGGAGTGTTTTAATGAAAGAATTTATGTTTTTTGCATCGCTAAATTCGAATTTCAAGTTTATTTTTATTTTGAAAGCAATCTTCACATCAAAAATTGCAAAAAAATCTCAAATTTTTTTTTCTTCGGTTCTTCATCGATTTTCTAAAACAAAATTAATTTTACGAAAAATAGCATGAAACCAAATTAGAGTGCATAAAATTTCCTATAAGATGCACTGGTTCACTTTTATTTTGCAAGGAGCGGTGTACGTTTTATAGCGTTTTGAGATGAAGAGGTTTTTTTTTTGCTTTTCTACAAAAAAGTGATGAACGATTTCCCCCACTACAGCTCTAAATAAATTCTAGTTACCGATAAATAGCTTATACCAAATGAAAGAACATTTAATTTTCTACAAAATGAACTGTTTAATTTTAATTTTATAATGAGTTATTGATGCTAGAGCGCGCTGAATTAGAGCTGTTTCCTGAATTAACACAAAATGCTATTCTTCAAAATGCTATAAAAGGTACACCTGCTCCTCGCAAAATAAAAATGAACAAGTGCATCTTATAAGAAATTTTACGTACTTTAATTTGGTTTCATGCTATTTTTCGTTAAATGAATATTTGTTTAGAAAATCGATGAAAAACCGAAAAAAGAGCAAATATTTGAGATTTTTTGATGTGAAGATGACTTTCAAAATTAAAATAAACTTGAAATTCGGATTTAGCGATGTAAAAAAACTCCTAAATTCGTTCATTAAAACACTACAATAATTTAATATAGGAATTTGAAAAATTTATTGAAATTCCGCCTAAAACACCCAATATTTCATAAATAAATTTAAAAATTTATTTTTTTAAGCATGCATCATCCAAAACAGCCCATTTTATTGCTAATATACCGGAAATAAAGCGCAGATTAACAACCGCAAAAATCCGACTGGTTTGCGAGCCGCAACAGTTTTATTATCGATCATTACTTCACTCCCTCTCCCCTTCTCAAACAATGATGGAAAGCACGTTATTAATAGAAAATTAAATGCTCCTTCACGTGGTATACAATTTTTGTTGATAACTTGAATAGTTTTCATTTTGTAGAGGGTAGAAGCGCGCGTTTTCCTTATTTTGCGGAAAGGCCAAAAAAATCGATGTTTTTCAGCGCGCTCTAGCGGCAAAACCACTATTCAGAAATCGAAGTTGATGAGCGCATTTTGTAGGAAATTTTGTTTCCTTTAACTTTGCAATTTAAATTATCTTTGAGAAATTTATAGTTTTTGAAATATAAGCGAAGAATCGAAAAAAGAGCCAAAAATTATCAATTTTTTGCGATTTTCGATATGAAGCCGACCCCCTACATGGGAGCAAACTTCAAATTCGTAATCAGCGCCCTCAAAAACTTATAAAAACGTCGAAAAAAACTCCTATATGAAATTTTTTTAAAAACTACCATTTTCCTTGGCTAAAAGCTATGGAGGGCAGACAGCTTTGCCTCAACGGGAGTCGACGTTCCGCGGCGGTCACGTCGCGTCCCGCTGGAAGGAAACGAATCATTCCATTTCGTATGCCAAAGCGTTGACAACGAACCGATGGTATTGACATCAATCCCTACTCACAACAAAACATAAACGAAGAAAGTCGATCCCAAGGGTTAAAAAAATAGGAAAAAAAGGAAATAAAAGCTGAAAAAAGGAGGAAAAATGAAATGGACCGTAAAAATAGGAAAAAAGGAGCTAGTGCGAAAAAAATAGGAAAAATAGGAAAAACAGGAGCGCTGCGGTGCCTGTATTTAATAATAATTTATATTTATAATATCAAACTATTTAGCTCTCTTACATAATAGCAAGCAATATAAGTGATAGATCTTTTAATATGCCTGATGCTAAAATACTGTCCCTATTTGGGACACATGTAAATACTAAATACGTCACATCCAAAACCTAGTTTTAAAGTAGAGAATATCGACATGAAAATCGCAATCGCGAGTGAATAAAGTTGTTTTTTCTTCCCTCATCGAATCTGAAAAACCAACTTTATAGGAAAATGCCCAAAGAATAATTGAAAACCCATTAACTTTCAGAAGAAATCAGGACTGTGATACGATTTAAAGACCTCTGAATGATCAGTAAACATTCTGTAATAATTATAAAGCCATCTAAAATTTTAAATTTTAGGCATTTAGTAAGTATCAAAAATATTTTTCCAAGGATATTCAAGACATCAAATTTAAATTTTGAATACTTGAACTCGAAAGTTAAGTCGTTTGATGGAATATAGGATTATTTTTTGAAATATAGGATATATAGGATTTATAGGACGCTTTTCCCATGTTTTTTGAAAATATAGGATTTATAGGAAATATAGGACGACTTCTACCCCTTATATATAGTCAGGAAAGATTTTAGTATTACAATAACGGACCCTTTATCCAGGGGCGTAGCCAGAGGGGGGGATTTGGGGATATATCCCCCCCCGAAACTTGGGAAATTTTCCTTTTTGACCATAGAAAACCACAAAAAATACCCCATATCCCGTCCCGAAATATCAACATCCCCCTCCGAAATTTTTTTCTGGCTACGCCACTGCCTTTATCCGACATCATCCCGAATTTCGGAGTTTTCGGGTCTGTTCCGAAAAATGAGGGAAATAATAATTCTGAACTCGAGCCGGATTTCGGGTCATTTCGGGTTTCTGGATAAAGGGTCCGACACTGTATTCAGAATGAGAGAGAAAGTACTGCAGATTTTTAATTGAAAAAGAGAAAATTTTTAAGTATCCAGATATATTTTTAATTATTTAATATTATTAAACATAAAAAGTGAATAATTTGGTAGAGCGTATATATACGTACAATTTTTGAGAATTTTTTGAAATAACGCTAAACCGTGTAATTTTTTACAAAAAAGTTCAGTCTTGTAAATTTTGAAGAGTGGCACCCCTTAAGAAAGCAACCAAGAATGAGATTTAAAATTCACATTAAAAAGTGAAGTGAGTGAAAAAGTGAGTGCTATAGCAAAACCATATTTTTCATTCAGAAACTTGTAAGAGCTTACAACTAAAATAGTAAACAGCAATCAGTACAAGCAACAAGTAAACAACCCACCCCCTGTCCCATCCCTGCCCGGTCTCCCTTATTAACTAACATTGTATTATTAATGACTGCAAAAAAAGTATTTAACCCTACAGTGCAAATGCCATTTGGCAACACAACATTTTTCCCCATTTTCTACCAAACGACAACACCATTCAATAAGTATAACATTTCATTGTTATAGCACTTTCACTTAAGATTGCCAGTAAATGGCAGCAGGGGTACTATTTTGAGACATTTGTTAGTAGCTAGTGAGACGAAAGTCAAGACACAGGAAACGCCAAAATAAAAGGACCATATAAATTAAAATAGAAAAAAATTTCCAGCTTGAAAAGAAATTGTTTTGAAAAGATAAGTTGTTTTTTTATACTTTTAGAGCATTTGGTTTTATTTCACTTCACAATTAATTTCACAAGGGACACTAATTTCACAAGGACAAAGTTTTTTGTCAATTAAAAGTAGAAAAAAATTAAATTAATTTTTTTTTAGTATTTTTTTACTAATTTACACCATAATAGAAGACACATATATGATTTTCAAGTGAATTTAAAAAATCATGCATTGTAGGGTTAAAATGGTTGAAGGTGACCAAGTGTTTACACATTTTTTTCCTTATTTTTATTTTTGGCATCATTTTCAGGAAGCCAATTTTTGCAACCTTCTTTTTTAATCCATAAAGGTTTGAAAGAACATTTACTCAAGCTGAGTCGTTCGAGTGAAATGCACCAGTTGAAATTGAAATTATTGAAGAAAAATGGGTACTTTTCCATTACCCTGCGCAAATGTCACCAATTGCATACCTGCCAACATTGGGATAATAAAAAAGGAAGATTTTAAAAATCAAGGTACCCCTGGCATTTTTTCTTAATCTAAGTCAAGACTGTCAACCAGGGCCATATTTAGGCACGTGCAACATGTGCTGTAGCACAGGGCAGCAAAATTTTGGGGGGCGGCAGATTACTACACCAATTCAAAATGCTACACACTATACAGTTTTGAAAAAAAATGCACCACACAGTTTTCACATGAAGGGTCAAAAATGAGGGAATGCCCAGTTTTCTAGAGGCATATTTTCAAAAATTTTCTGGGGGGTACCCCCAGACCCCCAAAAGAATTCATTATGAATCAGAGGGAAAACAGGATAATTTCACCATTTCTGAGAAAGGTGAGTTAAATTTTAACAGTCAAAGGGAGTTAAAAGAGAGTCAAATGGGTGGGGGCATTTACTTGAAACAGAAAATGAAATGGGGGGGATAAATTGATATGCACAGGGCGGCGAAAACCCTAAATACGGGCCTGCTGTCAACCATAGTTACTACACCAAAGTAAATAGGTAGCATGAATGGATATCTTTCAGGTCAAAAATAAGAGAAAAAAATTAATATCAAATGAGCACACTTACCAACCTAACCTTACACACACATTAATGAAACACTAATTCCAGAACAATACGCATTTATTTTTAATTATTCTTAATCATAATTTTTTAAGCCTGATATGTGCATGATTCAGCCTTTTTTAGTAAATTGTTATCTAACACCATTTCAAAACCTTTCTGTCCTTTGCAAAAATAGGCTGCTTAAATTATTTGGACAAAAACGGAAGAAATTGATTGAAAAACGGATGACGGAAAATTCTCTTAAAAAACGGAAATCTTCCGGCTAAAACGGAAGAGTTGGCAGCTATGCAATTGTGAACCAAACGCGAGCAAAGTCGCCAAACGAAGCGAATGACAAAACAGTTAACGGTCCCAAATTCTACATTATTTGGAGATTTTTAGCTTGTGCCTGGCTACCGGAAAAGTACCGAAAAATGTGCAGCATCATACATTTGATTGAAGCACAAGAAAGTTTGATTGTTTCTGCCAACGAATAAGCACTTTTAATGACTCGTGTTTCGAGAGAAAAACTAAGAACCATATTAAAAAATTAAGTACTTTTTAAGCACTTTAAAAGGGCCTTATACATGAATACAAAAAGTATGCATTTTAAGGTATTTAAGCATCTTATGAACCATGCTTATAGATTTAAGCTTTAATTAGAAACAATAATAAATCAGAAAAACTAATAGTAAATAATGGTCAATGTTAAATAATTTATTTATCTATTTTGTAATACTGCGGCCCATCGAAGGGCCAAGCAGGGGGTTGCAAAACAAGAAAAAACAATTCAAAGAAAATCTATACAAGTACACAAGAAAACAAAGCCAATAAACACACCAAAAGAGCAAAGATACAAATCATAAATATTCTTTAAGTTTGGAAACAAAAGAACCCACAGACTCAGAAAGGACAATCACATTTGGTAGCTTATTCCACTCTTCAATTGTACGTGGAAAAAATGAAAATTTAAATATGTCGACCTACAAAAATATGGCTGAAACTGAAAATCATTTGTCTGTCTTATTACAAATACAATTATTGTCTACAATTATTACAAATACAAATTAAATCGACCAACTACAGGCGTAAGCCCAGTTAAACCTACCCTACAAATACCTACCCTAACATAAATATTTTAGTTAAAAAAATAACTAAGTAAAATTATCCTAAAATTAATTAAGTAAAAGATCAATTTACAATGATTCCGAAATCACTGACAAAATGAAGTGTCTTGTGTATGCAGTAAATATTTTTTTACTACTTAAGACAGTCTACATACTATGTCTGTGAGAATTTTAGAATCTTTGAATATGATGCCAAAAATCAGGTAGATTAAATTCTCCATTCCCTTCTTATTTATTTGAGGTCGTAAACCAAATAAGATCATTAAGCTATCTCAAATATGAAAATTTATCATAAGAAAGATCCTCTATAGTCAAGAACATTCACACAAAATGGAAAAGATTAATTTTTATTGAAAGCTTTTTAAAAAAGCCGATTTTTCCATTAAAAATCAGAAATTTTTGTCCAAAAGTCCTTCAAAAGTCATCCCTTTCCCTAAGAGTTTCCATCCCTGAATATACTAAATGTAATGCACGATTTTTGATGACCTTCCTCTACTAAAGTCCATATACCAAATATTTGAAATATAGGGGAGAGGAGGGAGGAATGGGACAATTTTCACTAAATATTTTTTTATTCATTATCCCCTGCTTATTCATAGATGCAAATGGTTGGATAATAAACTTACATGTTTTAACTTTATTTTTTAAAAATATACAGTTCTTAAATGTTGTTTTATTTTATCACTTTTGATCCATTCAAATTACAAGAATTTTGTCCCATTCCTCCCTCATGGGTGGGAGGAGTGGGACATGAGTATGGGAGGAGTGGGACACTTTTGAAAAGTAAAGAAAATTAGTAAAATGTAATAATGAGAAAGGGCCTAGTATTTTACCTACTATTCTTTTAACCTTTGCCCACATTGTTAAACAGCTTTCAATCTTATATCTATTATAAAATAATTTTTAAAAAATATTTAGTACACTTGAACTCTGTCCCATAGTGTTAAGAATCAAATTGAATTACAATGTAGTACTTGGAATTGTTTATTCAAGAAAAGAAAAGCATTTGAATTGAAGCGATAAAGATAGCTATCAGAAATTAATATTTTCAAATTTTGTTTACATTTTTGCAGATTTCAGAGGAATAGGACATGTCCCATTCCTCCCTCTTCAGAGTGTCCCATTCCTCCCTCCACACATTGCTTTTAAAATATAACTTGTCACATAAACTATGCTGGTGTTAGGCTTTATGAAATTGCAGATTAGCATACATTATATCTTTTAGATTACAATGGCATTATATAATGTTTGTTTTACAAATTACATGAGAAATGAAATAAAACTTAAGATAGACTGGAAATTTACTTTGGAGGTGGGAAAATCAAATTTTTACAACTATAAACAGAAACTTGCTGCTGGATAAACTAAATGAAGGAAATAACAAGAAGCTATAAGAAGGCCATCTAATGACTAAACTGGAAATAAAATAAACTGATTTATTTTTCCATAATTTCAGCTGTCCCACTCCTCCCATTGTCCCATTCCTCCCTCCTCTCCCCTACTGATGTTTGTTTCTAATTCCAGACTTAAAGCTTTCCAATGATGCAAACATTTGGGGTTTTGATGGGTTTTTTTGCACCTGTGTGAGAATAGTTCGATGAAACCGAAACTTCCTCCATGATAAATAAACATCAGAAGATTGTTTTGAAACGATATGAAAGATAAACATACAACTTACACGAATGAAACCTTTTTTACCCTTTAATAACTAAATCTTTAAAAATATAAAAGAAAGCTCTCTCCCTCTCCATCCTTATTTTAAAAATAATACACGATTCAATGATAACAGTTAAAGAAAATCCGATTTTAAAAAATAAGAGATAAGGTAAAAAAATAGAGTAAGTAAATAATGTCAGTCCCAAGGGATTTTGACAATAACTTCTAAAATTTTATAATAATACTGTTTTTGAGAATTCCAAACTGAGCAATTATTATAGTAGCACGCGCTGAAAAATCTCAATAAACTATTCAAGTAAACAAAATGGGAGTGATAGTAAAAAAAGTTAAATACATCATTTACCTGACAAGCGATCACATTTAATTGTATTCCAATGGATACATGAAAACACATACAGTAAACAGCAACGCGTTTTTAATGCAATCAACGATGATGGTCTTGCATCATCGATCACTTTTGCACCCAAATCCAAAATGGAGGATTATTTTGGCAGACATAGTATTAGATTATAATTACTCACCTAATATATAGAGTATTTCTTTGCTCCATTTGTGTAATTCTTTACGAAATACACGTCGCTCATGGGAGCAACGGGAAATAGAACATTCCGCCATTTTTCGCCTTCACCCTTACCATGACGTCAGTAGAAACCGGAAGATACTGTAAAACCCACACGTCACGGCTTTCGGAGGAGACCGGTGAGTAGAAAAATCTCATCTCTCAAAAAAAATCCCCCTGTGGAGGGAAAAACATGGTCATCGGCCGATGGGCGGAGCTGACGAGCTCCACTGTTGAATTATAATGTTGCTCAGGTGACTTCCTTCTTCCTTGACACGATAAAAATATTTTCAAGAACCACCTTGGGAGAAAGTATTATGACCAGTGTATTTTTTATGTGTACAAACCAATTGTTAAGCGAGAGATCCGTAAGAGGTAACTCCGTACACAGTATCCATACTACCATAGAGTTGGTGTTTTGGTTTGAGATAACTTGGCCACGCCTACTTATATGGCCGATCATGCAACTTCAGTGCTTGCAACTGAGTCAATTTTCTGAAAGTTTAAAGTTAAAATCAAATTCTATGACCATGGCTCCTAGACTGACAATAGGGTTATAAAAAAGTGACTAATCAATATTAGTTAAGTTACTCGAAATATTTTTCCTGACATGTACCTTTTCAATGAGTTTCGAAATTTTACCAAAATAAAAATAAATAAATAAATAAATATATATAAATAAATAAATAAATAAATAAATAAATAAATATATATATATATATATATATATATATATATATATATATATATATATATACAGTAGAACTCCAATTATCCGAACTCCGACTATCCGAATCGCCGAATATCCGAACTGCTTTCAGAATTCCAACCTACGCTTTTAAATTTCGTATCAGTGCTTGAAAATATAATATAGAAGTTCTTTAAGAAAATTAATGAAGGCAGAAATACAAACAAATATTTAGAAGTTAAACGATCAAATATTTAGATGCCGTTTTTAAGTAGTTTTTGCAGCTAAGATGTATGGAAAACCATATTTTGGGGGCGGTTCTTTGTGTAAAAGATAAGATCTTAGCTCAAATGCTTGGTTGTCCAATGTCCATACTGTAAAGCAAGCAACGGTTGGCTAATAACTCTACAGACATCTTTTTTAGGGAAAATCCAATTATCCGAATTTTTGATTATCCGAATGGGGTCCGGTCCCAATTGATTCGGATAATTGGAGTTCTACTGTATATATATATATATATATATATATATATATATATATATATATATATATATATATATATATATATATATATATATATATATATATATAATATAATATTACATTCTAAATTATTTTTAAAGAATTAGAAGATGAACACAACATGCCGGCGCCATGCAGCCATGCAAATCAGTTCCCTTAATAAGTAAAAAATTCATCGATTACTAATCAAAATTGGCATAATTACCCTGAGAAGCAGACCCAGACAACAAAAATTAAACAAACAAAGAATTAGCCGGCACCCACTTCATCAGGAACCCCGGGTGCCAGCGAACCACGGTTTTCTGTGATGGCCGATAGGGCGATATACGCCAAGGAATAGATATCGGCCATCGGGGTCCGAACCGTGGGAAAAAAACAGAGGAGAAAGTAAAACTTACGATGGTTTCAAGACGAATTTATATTCGAAGTAATGAAAAACAAGGCAAGATGTTGCCAAAGAATTCAAAAAACCCGAAAAAAGATTGCTGCCAGATATACCACAAAAAAACCAGATGCTAATGCAGATGAATTGCGTCACTGTGTTGTTGTTCTTTAAGGGTGTATGTGCATAAAACAAAGTCTTCAGGGTAAGACCGCTAACAAACCCACTTTGTTGTGTAAGGCGGATTTAAAAAAACATGTGTTGTACACGGAAAAACTCCAGAAAAATACCATAAATCTTAAGAAATCGTATTTAAAATATTACGATATAGGCTGTTAATCAATTTATCAGGAAAATCATTAGATTTTAATATGTTGAAGAGTTCTTTTATCTGTCTTCTTAATAAATCACGATTTGAACAAATTTTCTTAAATCTTGCAATTTGGCTATTTATTGTGTTGTAATACACTTTTTTAGAGATGTTCGATTCCCAATATATTAGTTTTAGAACTTTAAAATTAAAAAGGTTTCTTTTATCAAAAACATCTATAGTTGCTTTATTGTTATCTACTGAAATATCTAGATCCAAAAAATCTGCTTTTAAGTTGTTTTGGTTAGTTCTATTTAAGATTAATTCTTCAGGGTATATATCATGTTGCTGATTGATGAAGTTTTCACAATTAATTACTATAATGTCGTCTATATATCGAAAAATGCCAACTTTTGGATTAAAATAGTTTTGCTCAAAGTAATGTAAAAACAGATTAGCCAAGATTGAAGAAAAAATAGAACCCTGTGGAATACCTTTAATCTGTACATAACAATTCTCTCCATTATAAATATAGTTGTTAAAAATACAACAATTTATTAAAGTTTCCCAATCTTCAAAATTTATATTTATTATATGTTTATAGTTATGAAAGTAGTGAATTAGAGTATCTTTAATTTTTTGTAGAGGTAGACTCGTGAATAAATCTTTAAAGTCAAAAGTCATGATGGACTGTATGGTATTTTTATTAAGATATTCAATTACTTTTAAATTATTATTAATAATCCATGTAAAACCATCTTTCTGTATGTCTTCCAGAATAAGATTTAGAATATCAAATAGAATTTTTCCAGGTTTATTTAAATATGTTTCAGAACCACATGTGATAAATCTGAAAGCAGTTGGAGTTTTATGAAATTTGGGGTAGATGGTTAAATAAGGTATTTTGATTTTATTGCATTTAATCTTTTGTCTTTTAAGTAGAGCTAGTATTTTTTTAGAGGTAATGTTATAATTGCTGGTTTTTTTATAGTTAGAGTTTTCAACTAATTCTTGATCTAATAGTTCTAGATAAAATGCCTTGCAGATTATGGCATAATTATTACTAGCTTTATCAACCGGAGTTATAATAAATTTCTGTTGTAGATCATTTATAGCATTTGTTATTCCCTTGTAATCAATAAGATCTTTACGTTTTTTAAGGTTGTTATTTATAAAAGATCTAAAAATACTTCTTTTCTAAAAATATTCTTTTACTTATATATATATATATATATATATATATATATATATATATATATATATATATATATATATATATATATATATATATATATATATATATATATATATATATATATATATATATATATATATATATATATATATACAGGGTGTCCCATAAATAATGGGTCACACTTCTAGGGGGGATAGTAGACACCTAGACGAGTCAGAATCACATGGGATTTGGGGGTCCCAGACCAAATCCTAGGGAGTTAAAAATGGAGCGACACCCAAAAATTTTTTTTGAAAATTCAATTTGAAGAACTACTATTGGTAAAAACTTAATTATGGTCTCAAAAATTCTGGTTTAATATGATCTTTAAAATTATATCAAAAGTATTCACTTTAAAATTTGTTTTATTATGAAAAAAGTTAAAAAACCACAAAAAATGTGAAAATTCTGCCAAAACCTCATTTTGTATTTCGAAATCCTTTCTTTTGATTTTATAATCTGAAAGATCATGGTTGAAAACCCTTAAGTTCAAAGTTTCACGTAAATACAATCAATATTAAACGCTTGAGATCAGGGACGTGCCAACGTTTTCGGAAGTGGGGGGGGGCGAAACATTTTTGAGTAGTAGCACCTAGTTAACGAGGTGCGAGTACTCAAAATTAATTATAATTTGATTATATATTAATTTTAATTGATTAAAATTAATTGCCAATTAAGTATAATTAATTATAAATGGAGTATAATTAATTAATTATCGAACTATTCAAAATTAATTATAAAGAGAATGATCCCACTTAAACGGAGAGAAATTCTACGTTGGAGCCTGAAGCTGGTTGTCATACTTTGTATTTGTATTTCTAATGGATTCAAAAATCGTACTTAAACAAAACTTTATTTAATAATGAAGTTTTTGAACTTAACTTAAAAACAAAGTTAAGAAAATTTGAAATACGAGTAAAAACCAATCGCACAATTATTTATATTCATCTTGATTATAGTGCATATAGTATCTTCAGTCTAAACACCTTGATAAATTAATTAAACTGTGTTTTATAAGAAGCTATACAGGGTGATTCAGATAAGTGTTTCATAACTTCTTTGGGAGGTAGGGTACATCAAGAGTCAAGACGAACAAGAATTGGTACGGAAAGGGGGGTCGCAAATGATTTTTAAGGGGAGAAACCCCGGGGTGAAAATCAGGCAAAAAACTTGCATATTTGTGCAGGAAGAGACACAATGGTTCGATTCCGTAATTTTTTTACATCAAAATAATATAACTCGTCCTCTAAAAAGTAATTTAACTGTAACTTTTTCAGGATGTTATCTTTTCACATGAAAAGATACGTTTCTATCAGTGTTCGATATTGATGTACGGTCAGTGGTAGAAGTGGGTGTGGCGTAGCCAGAGGGGGGGATTTGGGGATATATCCCCCCCCGAAACTTAGAAATTTTCCTTTTTTGACCATAGGAAACCACTAAAAATACTCCATATCCCCCCCCGAAATATCAATATCCCCCTCCGAAATTTTTTTCTGGCTACGCCACTATGGGTTAACTAAAAGTGGGGGGATGGCCTAGCCCAAGTCCCCCCCATAATTTTTTTTACTCTGCTACCTCCATTAATATTTTTTGCATGGTATGCGTATATTTTTTGAAAGTATATAAACCCATGATTGCATTTTTTCTGAATTTTTATTGATTATAATGATGCCTAAGTTTTACTTATGCTGCTGTTCCTCCTTTCTAATTATTTTTTAAAGAAGAATAAAATAATTTCGTTTGTGAACCTTTATTTAATTATTGGATTTTAGATTAACCCCAGTTATCCACAAATATATCCCCCCGTGTGAATAAAGCAAATAATTTTCAAATGCAATCATTATTATACACAAAACACATCAGTTATAATTCAGCATAATAAACATAAATTCAGCATAGTTTCCCGTTTCATTACTTCATAAATTTACATTACCACACAAAATGTCTCTCCTTCACGTACTTTATGTCAAATGTTTGTTTATACCCCTCAGCACCAAAAATAGAGGGGGTCTGGGGGTCCTCCCCGAGAAAATTTTTGAAATTTTGATCTTAAAAAGTAGTGTTTCAACTCATTTTTGGACATTTTGGACCCTTTTTTACACACATATACTTTTTTTTACCACTCCTTGTACCCTTCTGAATTTTCAAGAGGGGACAATACATATTTTATAAAATGCCGAATTTTAGGTGAGATTGAACACTTAACAACCTCTTTAGATAGAGCCCAAATTAAGTAAAACTTAAATAATTTAAACTAAAATTTAGGTAGTAGTAGATTTTAATTCGCATATTTTCTTATAAATTTTAAGATATCTAATTTTTAAAAATGTAGAATGAAGTGCTACATTTAATAACAGATATTGAAACTTATAAAAATTTACTTAGTATGAAAGTAGTTGTAAATAAAGTGCTTTAGAGAAATACACTTAAATTCAAGTGCTAATAAGCCCAGTATTTTAAATACTTAAAGAAATAAAAACCACACCTGATCATTTGATTCTCTACATAATCCTTTTTAACTTGATGTAAATATTCCACTTCTCTGTCCTCGCATCCGTATCGTATGTTTTTTTCTTGAAACCAACTGCTCTAATTTTGAATTTAGGATCTAATTTAAGTTTTAAAAAACAGAAGAGAACTAGGCATGCGAGCAGCAACCGCTGAGAATGATAATTGATTTGAGTCACACACAAATCATCTCCCCTCTCTCAAATATTCCCGCCTTTTTTTGTTTTTGCGTTTTTACTTTTTCGGGAAAGGAGATTATGAGCTCTTGGTTAATCTCTGTGGCATACCTTTTCAGTAACAGGGGGAGACGGTTGTTTATAAGGGGGTCAAAGCAGCTCTCTCTGCAATTTGTTTACACGTTTTTGTAATGCGAGGACAGTCTCCCGTGTAAAACGTATTTTCGAAAAAAAAAAACAACACCTCGACTCATTCTAATAAACCTGTCAAACATACCTCGGAAGATGAGAACAGCGGGACCTCCACGTTACGTGTGTTGAGAGAAGTTTGGAGGATGGTTTCTCAATATGAACATGTTGGGTTACGCTACAACGTTGACGAGGGTTTTGTAATTTTTCAAAAGCGGTGCGAAGAATTTCAGTGGCTTTAGAAGTGGGGCGATGAGTTTTAGTGGAATTAAGAAGTGGGGGGATGGATTTTAGTAGAAATAAAAGTGGGGGGACGGATGGGTATTTTTACGAAAAGTGGGGGGACGCGTCACCCCGCGTCCCCCCGCACTTCTAGCACTGTAGTACGGTCCACCAAATTTGGCAATTTATTATTGATTTGGCGCGATTTTTTTCGATGCGTATTTTATCTTTAAAACGGTAGCTCAGTTGGTAGAGTAACGAGCCGGAATCTTTTAACTCATAATCGTAAGATTGTGGGTTCTGTCCTGCCTATAATTTTTGGGCAATACATGGAAAGAGGACTATAAAAGGATGTGGGTTGGGGTTTTATGGCACGAGGTCAAAAAATCTGACAAAATTAAAGGTTGTGTATTTTGATATTTTTATGGATTTTTCTAAATTGTAGTTTTCTTCTTTACTGCAATTTTTTTCAGGGGTGAGCACGTGAGGAAAGTTAAAATCATAAATTGCGATGTGTTTAAAATCGCTTTTTGTCTTAAAGCCCAAATTTTGACATGTTTAAAAGAATAATTCGTAGAGATGTTGTTTCATTTTGTTCAGTAAATTTGCTCGGTACGAAGTTGTTATGAGAGGCGATACGTAAAAATATTTCATATTTATTATTAATAAATGCATTTTATACAGCGTTATCGGCTGTTCGATTCCGGTCCTTGCCCTGGTTGTACTTTCTCTCTTCTGTGTCAGTGTTCTGTACCTTGAAATTTGAAGTATCTTAAATTTTTAAATCACAAAAATATTAAAAGCTATGCTTCAAGATTGCACGATGTGATGTTATTTCTAAGTTTGGCCACTGCGATTCTCTTTAAAACTTTAATACCTAAAACAAATACATAGAAATTTGATTGCCTTAAGAATCAAAAAAGTATTTCGCCATACGTCATAAAACACCAACTAACCAGCCAACCAACCAACCAACCAAAAAAAAGTATTTGGCGATCATGGATTGGCGAATTTTTTTTCCTACCGAATGCAAAGGGCTTACTGATTGGAATAGTAGAAGTTTTAGTAGTTAAATTTAGAGGACGGAATCGAACAATTGTGTCTCTTCCTGCACAAATATGCAAGTTTTTTGCCTGATTTTCACCCCGGGGTTTCTCCCCTTAAAAATCATTTGCGAACCCCCTTTCCGTACCAATTCTTGTTCGTCTTGATGTACCCTACCTCCCCTAGAAGTTATGAAACACTTATCTGAATCACCCTGTATATTTAAAAGCAAATTTTTCAAATCATTTACCAAACTAACCATTTTTTAATCAAATCTTAATTTTCAGGATATTATTGTACACAACGCTGCTTCCGCAATTTTTAACTAGGTTCCCTCTATATAAAGACACATTCATGGAGTTTTTCAGGACATCTTATTTTTAAAAGGACCAAAAACAAAATTCGACAAACAAGGTAAAAAGTCTGAAAATTATCCGAACTAAAACTAAACTCATTGGCGCAACAGCCCTAGTGGGCCAAGGCCTACGATGCCCATCTTCGTTTTCGTGACCGTAGGGCCCTGGGGTGCAAGGTGTTAGGCATGTATCCCTGTTAGGTGGTCATTCTAACGCGAGACCCCCGGTGTTTAGTTCCCAAGCACGCTTGGTCCTCATTTTATCGACCCACTGAAGGGATGAAAGGCTGAGTGGACCTTGCCCAACCCGGGAATTGAACCCCAGGCCTGTGGTGTGGAAGCGCGAAGCACTATACCACTGAGCCACTTATCCGAACTACTTTGAATTTTCCTATTTGAATTTTGGCTAGAACTTAGAACTATTTTTCCGATGGCAATAAAAAAATTAAGCTTTTATAATATAATTTTACAACTTACAACATGCAAAGCGAAGAGATTTTAACCATAAGTATTGAAAAAGTGAAAAAAGTACAGGCAAGTAAAACTAAAAGAAATGCAAGCTGCGGCCGAACAGCCACAGCTTTCAGGCTGCCCGGTTCTCGGCCGCCCGTGAGGTTGAAGGCGAAAGCATTGGAAACTCAAAATTTTTGTATAATTTTTTTTACCGTTTTGAATAAAAGGGAGGATGGAAGCTCATTTTTGTAAGGTAGACGTTCGGTTCATATACTATAATTCTTTTTCATTCATTTTTATTTAATTGATACTGTAACTGTATACTAAATAAAGTTATCATGATATAACAAACTTTAAATGTAAAAGTAAAACCATTCTGCTTTCTTGAATATTATTTAGTTTTTTTACACTCTAAAAGAAAAATTTCTCTTATTAGACATTTTAAAACAAATAGTTTATCCCCGAAAAATAAGATGCTAGATGCAATATTAAATTCAACTTACTTTAATTGCTGGTGGAGCTTAGAGATATATCAAGATGAAGGACTACTGCAATACACTTATCGAGTTAAATGTTTGGAAACTGAATCGTACGTCTCAGACTAAAGGATATTTTCTTAAAGGATAGCCAATGACAACGTGGTTCTAAAATTTTACTTCGCTCAATGGGTCAACCATAGTTTCGAAATGATTGGCTGGATTCACAAAAGACCACTTTTGGTTTGTGTAAACACTTGAAACTTGAAGCAATTTCCAAAAGTGTCGCAGGTGGTAACTACTGGGCCCCATCTTCGTGAATGAAGAAACGGTTCTTATCTAGAGTCTAGACGGTAGTGAACTGGCCCACTGGTCATTCGACCCCCTGGGTCGTTTATTTTCTCAGAAAGAGGGTCTCAAAATGAGCTGAAACGCTACTTTAAGAGGCAAGTTTTCAAAATTTTTCTGGGGGTGACCCCCTAATTCAGTCAGACCGCTCATAACTAGCGGAACCAGGGGTGCCTAAACCCCCTACCAAATGATCCAAGAAATTGTAGCAATTTATTTTTAGAGATGATTAGAATTATGCTTTCTTTTTCCCTGTCAACTCCAATTAAAGAGTAGTAATAGTAAATTTAATTTATTTCATGAAAGTACAAAAAGTCTAAATTTTAAACCTAGAAAAACTCAAAATTCAAACGGATTCGGGTTCTGTGGAAATTACTTCAGCTTCATTAAATTTCATTAGAGATTTTCTAATATTTCTAACAAATAAAAGCTTTTATTGTTTCCCCGTTTGCTTGATACTAACAGGAGTGTCTGAACTGCTCCTCCTTCTTTATTTTTTGTATCCTCAATATTTTCCACTCTTTAAAAACAGGCGTCACGGACAAGATTTTATTATGCAAGAAAACTATTTCCTTTATTTTTTTCTTACTACGGAAGAACAAATTCAAACACACTTATCGTCCTAGTTGCGTGTGCTATTACCCTCTGTCTATATAGCCATTATGGTACAGTTTCTTTTAGAAAGCTACAAGGACAAGGAAAGGTAGTGTTGTTTTAAGATAGGGGAAAAATCTATCTTTGCACAAGTCTAAATTTTTTATTACAAATATGTATTTGCTCCCTCACCTTAAAAACTGAGGGGGCAAGAATCATCCCACTTGATGGCCCGTTTCTGGAGAGAATGGAAAAAAATAAAACATATGCGATTGATGATAATAATGCCCCTTCGCAGCAGTTTAAATTATTCATTACTTAACAATAATCCTCGCCCCCTCACCTTAAAAACTGAGGGGGCAAGAATCATCCCACTTTATGATCCGTTTCTAGTGAGAGGGGAGGGAATTTAAATTATAACAAAGTAAATTTTACTTAAACTCAGCCCTATTTCTTCTTCAATTAGGGCAGTAGAGAGAGGACAACCATTTTGTGAGTCATGCAACCCATTTCTGGAAGGAGAGTGGGAGGGCCATAATCAGCAGGGGATGCAGGGGAAGACCAGTCAACTCCTCCCCATTTCCCGCTCTGTCAACCGTTCAGTGGATATCCGTTCTCTCTGATATTTTCTGCCTCGACCGTCAGCACTTGATACCGAAAATGTTTTTAAAAAAATTTTCAGATAAATTCAAAATATGTCTGAAAAATCCAGGACAAACTGGGGGGGGATGAAATATCCCCCCACTCCTGAAGCTGGGGGGGGGGCAGAAAACCCCCCTTCCCCCCCTGTTGGCACTCCCCTGCTTGAGATCTTGTTAAAGTTCGTTTTTTGCGTGCGCTAACTGGTTTCCTATAGAGCAGTGGTCTCCAACCCCCGGTCCGCGGACCGGTGCCGGTCCGTGGATGAAATGGTACCGGCCCGCGGGCCGACTATTTCATTGAAAATTAATTTAAATTCCTAGTTTTATACTCAAAATTAATGAATGAAGTGAGTTATAAATCACTTAATATTTATTTTTTTGGTGTTACTGTATTTTATTTTGAAAGCATGTTTAAATACAATTAAATTAAAATTAATAAATCAAAATAATCAAGAATGTAAACAATCAACGCCCCCCCCAGCGGGCCGCGGTAAAATTATCAGACGTTGACTGGTCCGTGGTGGTAAAAAGGTTGGGAACCACTGCTATAGAGAGCCTGTATACGAGAGAGAGACAACTTGCTTAAAAGCGTCTCTGCGCATCCAGTTCTGTCCAAACTGTATCATGCCGCTTGTCTCGAGTCCAATGCTAATCCTATGGAGGGAACCGGCTGTGGCGAACAGAAAGCCTGTTTACCGATCTGCGCGCGCTATACTGAGTTGTCGCCTCTCTCTTGTATACAGGCTCTCTAGTTTCCTATAGAGAGCCTGTATATGAGAGAGAGGCGACAACCCGGTATAGCGCGCTGATTGGTCAATAGCGTTTTCTGTTCACCGCAGGTTTCCCTCCATAGGATTAGCATTGGAGCGAGACAAGCGGCATGATACAGTTTGGACAGAATTGGAGATTTGGACAGTTTTAACTGCGCGCAAGAATGCGCAGAGACGCTTTTAAGCGAGTTGTCGCTTCTCTCTCGTATACAGCTCTTTAGTTTCCTATAGCCGTTTCCAAAACGGCAGCTTGCGGACGCAAAAATGGACTTAACCCATGCTTACATAGGTTCCCAAACTTTTTTGGACCAGCGCCCCCTTTTGAAGACCCAAATTTTCAAACACCCCCCTTGAATATGACAACTTAAAAGCCTCTTATTTTCGATATTAATATTAACTTAATATCATATAATTTATAATGTTTCAAAAAATTCATGATATACGTTTTTTTCACTTTTGTTGATATAAAAAATACATTAACACTTACAAAATGTAAGGAAGAAATATACACTTTTATTTTTAAAATTGAATTCAGAATTGAAAAAGTATATTGCACAAAGTAGTATATCTACACACCATAAAGTCCATTTTATATCACACGACCATTAATTGCTATATTTGTATCACATTATTAATGGCTAATTTTTGTATTACAATATTAATTTTAATATAAAAAGGCTACATTTATACTCTTAAATTAATTTGAGTTTAAGTATGATATTTAAATTTTTGAAATGATTTAACAACTAACTGCATTTAAATCCCAAATAAAAAATGATCCCATTGCTAATATTTATATTACAATATTAATCGCTAATGTTTATATCTCATAACTAATAGCTAAATTATATTACTCTCACTACAATGATTCTACAAAAAAAATGTGCCATTGACATAAAATACTTATGAAAAAAAAAGTTTAAAAAAATATTTTTTTAAAAACGCTTTTATTGAAGTGTTCTAAAAGGTCAAAAATAATTTATTCGGTTTGACAAATAATTTATTGGGAAGTAGAAAATAACTTTTTGGTAAGTAAATAATAACTGATTTTCTAATCACTAAAAATAAAAGCGTGGGCACTAGTAATTCTTTATTCACTATTTATTCTAACTTCTTTATTCTATGTTCTATGTAAAATTATTCATAAATGCCAACGTAATGGCCTTGTGGTTAGAGCATCTGACTGCAAAGCCGTACGTTTGGGGTTCGAATCCTCGTTCGGCATAGATGTTACTGTACTTGAATTTACCTATACGGGTCCATACCTTCAGGTAAATTTGTACAAATTTTAAGAAATAAATAAAAAAATTTAAATTGAAAAAAATATATAAATTACTAGCGCCCACGCTTTTATTTTTAGTGATTAGAAATTCAGTTATTATTTACTTACCAAAAAGTTATTTTCTACTTCCCAATAAATTATTTGTCAAACCGAATAAATTATTTTTGACCTTTTAGAACACTTCAATAAAAGCGTTTTTTTTAAATATTTTTTTTACTTTTTTATTTTCTACTTTTTAGTCATGGTATTTTTTTAACAAAAACTCACAAGAAAAAATGTATTTATTTCAACCATATTTAATCTGATGTTAGGATGGAATTTTAGTTTTCTACAATATGATGGTGAAATATAACGCGCATCCGCTCACTCGCCGATAAAATCCATCCATATCAAAAAGATTCACAAGAAAAAGAAAAAAGCATCCAATAAAATTAAAAAAAAAATCGTATGGTAAGCCCAGACAAAAATAAAACTCAGAATTAGTGCATCAAGGAGCAAACAGTACCATCCAGTCTTTTCAGTAGTCCATAAATTAAAAAAGTAGCATATTTTTCTTCTCTCGCGATTTCTCGGGATGGGACACAATTTTCGGCGATTTCACGCTCTTCTGGCGATTTCGTTCTCGCGGTTATTATCTTAAATCACTAATTATCTTAATTGTTAATTGGAAGGTAAGATATCACGTTTTGAAGATTAAATATTGTAGTGATATACCTAATATATTATCTTACAGGTTTTGGGAGCCATTGGCTTCACGGAAGTGTCTCAAATTTGAATTAAGAGGATAACTAAAAACACTCGTTAATTACCTTAATTACGGAGGTTTTGACTAGTTGATTATTGAATATTGCATGGTCATCGAGTTTCCACCACGGTGCAAAGTTTCAGAACTTTATATCGTTTGGAAGTGCCTGAAATATTATGTACAAGCATCCAGAAAGAAAAAAGTGATTATTCGTCTATAATTATCGTAATTACTGGGCAATTCTCGTTTTGACTTTTGAATATGATGAAGTTATGCCTTATAAACAATTGTGCACGGTTTAGGGAGAATAGGGGTCTCAAATTCTGGTTTTTCTGTTAATTAAAAATACTCGTTAATTAACTGAATCATTTGGTTGTTTGACAGATAATGGTTGGATATTGGAGTGTCATGAGGGTTACATCACCGATGTGTAAAGTGTCGGGGCCCTAACATATCGGGAAGTGCCCGAAAATCGAGTTTTAAAGTTCCACCCGTAAAACGCCGCCAAAAGCAAGTAGAATAAAAGCGTTTAATAAAATTAATTGCATTGAAACTACTCTCTACCAAATAAGAAGAGGGAAATGCAACGAGAAGTTTTTGAACTATGTTCCACAATGCTGGATATTGTGTTGGGATTGAGCTCTGAAGCCAAAATTCTGCATACCATTTTTTGAATCGTGGCACGGACGTAGCTATAGCTTTTCCAAGAGGGGGTTTAGAATTCACTTTACAAAGAAGATTTTTGAACCTTTCTTTTAAGGTTCCCCTAATGAGTGCTATTATACAATATGTGTTAGACAACTTAAATGCCATGTATGTATTTTAATGACATGTTGCTCATAATGTAAAAATTTTACAATGTTAGCCCCAAGCAAAAATGGGTGTCTGGGTGTTCCCCCCCCCTCCGAAATTTTTTTTTAAATTTTCCTCTTAATTACATGTTCTAGCTCATTTTGAGACCATTTGGGCAAAGAGAACAGATCCTTGTGAACCACAGACTTTTCAAGGGGGAAAAAGTTATAAAAAACATAAAAGTTTTAAGGGAACGAAAAGGTCCTCCTCCAGAATTTTTTTTTTGAAAATCCCCTTTATGTATATCTCCTTCTCAAACTATTTGGAGAGCACCAAAAAAAGCTTCTTGTAATTGCCATATTTTATAATCGACGTCAAAATTTGAGAGAGGAGTTTTGGGGTTCTCCTCCATAAAATCTTTTGAAATTTGCCTTAAAGTATAGTGTTTCAGTCATTTTGAGACCCTTTTGGACCAAGAAAACAATTTCTTGTGAACAACAGAATTTTCAAAGGAAAAATAATTATGAATAAACAAAGTATTAAGGGGGAGTGTGTGGGTCCTCCTGTAGAAAATTTTCGAGAAAATTACCCTTTTAGTTTACACACGTGTTTTCTTTTCTTTTAAAACTCTTTGGGAACACCCAATTAATTTGCTTATGGTAAGCGTTAGAATTTTTAAGAGAAAACACTATATAACACAGGAGTCAATCTTTCAAAGGGGTTTTAGGGGGTTCCTAGAAATTTTTTGCAAATTTGACCCTTAAGAGTAATTAATTTTAGATTTTAAACTTATTTGATACTTTTTGAGTCGCACCCAAAGTTCCTTGTGAAAGTTAAAGTCTTGGGGAGGGGGGGGGGGGTTGCCACCCTGCCAATGATGTCCGGGCAGTCCAAGTCTGTCTGCTCCCATTTTACTAACATACATTTTAACCGCTTTTAGAGTGCACAGGCGCTTGTGCTTAACTGCACAATATTTGAAAATATGGGTATTCAGCCTTAAAAAATTGTTGCTTTAGGCTAAGGGGGGGGGTCCGGACCCCCTAAACCCCCCCTTATATACGTCCCTGAATCGTGGCCTAAGTTCTTCATTGGTGCTGATTTCGATCAGTTCCTCTTCTAAATGTGGTTCTCCAGAACTTTCTTGAAAAAAAAAACGAAAAAGGATCCAAGACCCAACTTGGTACATCCAAAGAAAGGATGTGTGTGTAGCGGTCTTGGAAATCCTTATAAAGAACCTCCAAATGTTTGCAATAAATATTTAAATCTTGGTTGGCAACCGGAACTTCTGATAATTTAGGAAAGTTGTGAAATTCGTTTCATCCCAAATTCTGCTTAAATAGCAAGAGTTTCCCCCATAAAGTAGGATAAAGTAAAGTAAAAGTAAGTAGGGTAGACCGGGGAGGAATGGGACACTTTTTACAAGAATAATTTTTAAAAAATTCAGTTTTCCTTTTATAATTTGTATAAATTTGAAACTTTCAAAATTACATCTTGAAACATTTTAACATGTTTAAAAAATATAACCAGTGAGATATCAAATAAAACTTAAGATTTATAAACGAATTAAAGTTCAAGTCTAAAACTGTTCCATCCCTCCCCGGGCCGTGGTGGGATGTAGGACAATTTTTAAAAATTAAAATTTATTATTAATTTTTAAATATATGATTAAAGATCTCAAAGATGGAAGTATTTTACACATTTTAAAGATTTATTGCAAAATCATTAGTTATTTAAATTTAACCCTATATTTACTTTGAAAAATCAAACTTAAGTGAAAAATAAAAAATAATTACAATACAGCACAGCAGAAACCTTTGCTCTACAACTAAAATGTCTCTAATCTCATCTAAAATTTGCTCTCATCGTTAAAAAATTTTTTCTTGGCACTCACGGATAATCCGGGTTCAACTGTACTTAATTTCTTTTGCTATAGTAAAACCATCTTTTTCATTCAGAACCTTGTTGGAGCTTGCAACTAAAATAGTAAACAGCAACAAGTATGAAGCCATAGTGGCTTTACCTGGTGGAACACTCTAAAGCCGCGTTTTGTCAACTTTTGTTGAAAACATTGTTTGTGGAAAACTAAAAGTTGCTCTTCTCAAGCCGCGTTTACACCAAAGTTTTCCTCAAGTTGCGGCAATTTGTTGCTTTTTTTACAAAATACAGCAACTTTTTCTGTCTTCCACTTGTGGAGAGACAAGTTGTCCACTAAATTTTAGTTTCCCGCGGAGTGCGGGAAACTAGCAACTTTTTGCTGCAACTTAACCGGTAAAAAATTGATACCTTTAGTTTTTCAACGGTTTTCACTTGCGAATGACCTAAATAATAACATACTAAAAATCGGACAAAATCGGTTCGCCGGAAGTTTAATTTTTTTTTATTTTTAAAAAATGGCCGAAAAAAATTCCGGCTGTATTCTACTCAAACGTCGTAACTCATTCTCATGTGATTAACCCTGTTTTTTGGACTTTTTCGTATTCTATACTCCTCCTAAAACCACGTTTATTCGGGGTTAATTGTAATCCGGTAAATTTGGCCGGTAAGTTGAATTACCGTGTCCTAGAGCTAGTATCGACAAAGTTTACAATGTCTTTTTATGAAATAATTACATTATTTTCAGATTAATACCTCTTGTACATCAAAAAGCGCTCTTTGAAATTAATATTCAACATCTAGATGAAACAACATCTTTATTTTTCTGTGCGTAGTCACTTTGAACTGCACAGCTAACAGGCAATTCGCCGCCATCTTAAATCTATTACTACTATTATTATGGATTAATATTTTATTCATTAAAATATTTGTCATTGGGTACATGTTATGATGGAATATTTTTCTTTCTTTGTAAAAAAAGTGTTTTACAAGATTAAAGGTTATATTAATGTACTTAAAATAGTCTGCTGGAGTTACAATAACCTGAAGTGGTTTCATTTAGCTTTCTGATTTATAGATGGCAGCACAAGCTTGATTGAAGAAAATAATATTTTCATTTTTAACCAATATTGTAGGTAGTATAATCAGTTTTTTGTATTGTTTGAAGATTTTTTAGGTCCATGAAATATATTTTAATTATTGAAACTACCTTATAATAGTCAGATTAGTTATTTCGGTTAGGACGGACAAAATGGCGACCTAGATTGAGTTTGGGCAAGATTGAGTAAGTTCATCATAGGCAGTAGAATACCGATTTTCAACACACTCTGAAACACAGTCTCATTGGGTTTCACTTACCACGCGATTAACTCAATTGAGTAGAATACGGCTGTTAACCGTTAAAAAATTGATACCTTGTTTATAGGCTATTTTTCAGTGCTGAATACGAATATACCATTTAAATTTTAAAAAAATTTAAAATTTCAATTTTTAAAATTAATTCAAAATTTGGAAAGTCGAAAAAATAAAAACATCGCTCAAAACCACAAAATAATTGCAAAAGAAGTAATTTAAACGGTTTTCAATTAGAAATGACTTAAATAATAACATACTAAAAATGGAAGGAAATCGCACTATAAAAAATATTCAATTTCAAATTTTCAATTTTTTTTGGCGTCAAAAATCGACCTTTTTAAAGATTCTTGTTAGAAACGTTTGAGGCATTTACCAAGGTCATTTTTCCATGGATGTTGTAGGTATATACCTCTATAACCTAAAAAAACCACGTTTGATGATTAAATCATTAGTTAATTAATTAATTTATAAAAATTAACGTTGAAAATACATGTAAAATCTTTCAATCAAGTAATACAGAACATATTTAGACCCTATTTTATAATAAATCATTTTAAAAATAATTAAATGGAAAAACCACAAAATATCTTTCAAAAAATTTAAATTTTAAATTAATTTAAAAATTTTAAATTTTTTAAAATTTTTAAATTTTGTAATATATGCATGTGGTACATGTCTCATGTGACCATTTATTTTTTGACTCAAAACGGGACATTGGTTTATTTAGGTTAAATAACAGGTAGTCAATAAAAAACTCTTTTTTTTAAAGTTATTTATTCAGAAAAAGTCAGTTAGCTTAAAAGTTACGAATTAAAAAATATATATACCCGAAACGTTTAGTTATATTTATATTTATCAGAGGAACAAATTTGCTTTAATATAGCTGGTGTTGGTGATGATTTTAAGTAAGAATGAAACTCTTGGAACGTTTTTTTATATTCACCGTAATTATCAACATCGCCTTTAAAACTGAAATTTGTAACTATCTTCTCAGATGGCTACAATTAGTTCATCATAGAAAATATTCTTTCTACTGACTCGCGACGCGGCCGTCCGGCCGGCTCTACTACTCAAATTTTCGCGCGGTTTTAGAAAACGGGACAATTTTGTGTCCCAGAGTTCATTTCGGAGACACCGGTACTCGTAACTCTAAAAATTAGTGATGGGCAGGTATCGATACCAAATACTTAAGTACTCGATACCCACAAAAGTATCGATCGATACTTTATTGACATATTTCGTTTTAAATTTTTCAATGAAGTAATCTTTATAATACCTACTGTAGATCCAGGGCTTAAAATGCACCGGAGCGCACCGGAGCGGAGCTCCGGTACTTCTTGGTTTTTAGTTAATATTTACATTTTAATCGGAACGCACCGGAGCGCAAAAATTCGCGTTCGGAACCCTTTCAAAAAGACCAAAATTTACCCCTCGCCCCGAAGTATTCCGATTACCGAAAATGACAACCACTATCCCCAACGAAATGAAAATGACCACACTATCCCCTTCCCCACCCTCAAAGGGAAGCCCACAGGCGACAAATTCCTAGCAGCGAGACCCACCCCCGTTGTCTCCGACGGGACAATTGCGGTCTAATTGGTCACCAGTTGCCAGTGTGACCATTGGCTTGAGGGAGGATGGATTCTGTCACTTGTTTCTAGGGGGAGAATCGAGTATTTTTTTGAGGGGTGAGGGCTTGTGTTTTTATAACCTCCTTTTGGTAAGTTGAACTTTTTAAGTAATCTTTTTATTAGGGGCTCGGTTTCAAAATGGGACAATTAAATACTTTTTTATATTCTCGCATTGTGACGACGACTGAGGATTGTGTTTGCGGACCCGATTTCCTATGTGGCTTTGCAATGTGCAATTGTCTTAAGTTAACGTTTGACCTTTGAACGTTACGTTTTGACCAAAAGTTTTAAATCACCATGGACCGATGGATATGATTAAATATTTTTACACGCGATGAGGCCCCCTCAAAAAAATCCAGCTACAGTACTGGTTAAAGCATAAAATTTTTAATTTTGAAACTGTAATCTTATAACACTTTAAAATGAGTTTAAACCTGTATTTAAAAGGTGGAATTTCTAAAATTTTTCTGGGGGGAAACCCCCAGACCCCCATTTTAGTGAAGAGTTACAAAGGTTTTTTTTTTAATTTGGACATATGTTAATTAGTTGATTAAAAACCACCTTACAATTGTTAAACGAATCGAAATAGAAAAACGATTATTTTTTTAGGTAGTTATCCAATACTTTTTAAAAGACATTTGGGGAGGAATCCCGAATCCTTGAGGCGTCCCCCCCCCAATTTTTAGTAGCCGACGACGCCAATGACTGACAATATCAAATAATTTTTTTTTAAATTTGTAACGGCTGAATACTTATCTCTTTTTAAAAGCTTTGATTCCAAGTTTTATTATTAAGTACGTTTTTCTCGAGACCCAAAGAGTATATTCATATTTTTGTACTTATGAAATGCTACATGAGAGTGAAATTGATGTAATGGCTCATCATATTATATAATTATTATTCAATCCAATATGGTTCTAAATGTCTGGTTAAAAGTACATATTTTTATTTCATGATTCAATAAAAGGTACTATTCCGTTTAAGTTCAATCTAAATATCGCCATGTTTTTACGAGAATGACTTAAATAATAAAGAAAAATGGTTCAGGTAAACTTTACTCTAGTCTGTAAGTTATAATTCCATTCCACCTTATATAGAAATAGATTTAATAGGTAGTACAAAAAATGTCCTGGTCCCTTATATCCGCTGTTATGCTGAAATTATTGCGCTCCGGTACTTCTTTGGTTAGAATTTAAGCCCTGTGTAGATCAAACGCAGCCTGTTTCCGTTTTCATTTTGCAATGCTCAAACCCAAGTCGTTATCATCCGCGAGAGAAATTTGACGCGGCTAGGTTTTTCCCCCGCCAAATCCTTCGCCTCTATCCACCTCCAGGCCCGTAGCTACGAGGCTTTTTGATGGATCGCTTTCAGTTTTTTGAATATTAGTCTGATTATGGATAGGCCCTAAAAAAATTGTCCCTTCAGGTTCATTTCCAGACATTGAAAAAAAGTACTCGATACCTATAAGTATTCGATACCAAAGTATTCGATACCTATAAGTATTCGATACCAAAGTATTCGATACCTAAAATTATCGATTTTGCCCATCACTACTAAAAATAAGTAAAAAAAAGATTTTTTAAAAAACGCTTTTATTGAAGTGTTCTAAAAAGTCAAAAATAATTTCTTCTGTTTGACAAATAATTTATTGGGAAGTAGAAAATAACTTTTTGGTAAGTAAAAAAAAACTGATTTTCTAATCACTAAAAATAAAAGCGTGGGCGCTAGTAATTTTTTATATTTAATTTTTTTTACAGGACAGTAACACTAACATCCCTGATAAACGGGGATTCGAACCCCAGACGTACGGCTTTGCAGTCAGATGCTCTAACCACTAGGACATTACATCGGCATTTATGTATAATTTTACATAAATAAAAATACCTAATAGAGAATTTAAAGTGAATCCATCCCACCCAAACCTCATGAACGAGAAATTTGTAAATTTAACCTCATAGAACATAGAATAAAGAAGTTAGAATAAATAGTGAATTAAGAATCACTAGCGCCGACTCTTTTATTTTTAGTGATTAGAAAATCAGTTTTTTTTACTTATCAAAAAGTTATTTTCTACTTCCCAATAAATTATTTGTCAAACAGAAAAAATTATTTTTGACTTTTTAGAACACTTCAATAAAAGCGTTTTTTTAAAAAATCTTTTTTTTACTTATTTTATTTTCTACTTTTTAGTCATGGTATTTTTTAATAAAAACTCACAAGAAAAAATGTATTTATTTCAACCATATTTAATCTTATGTTAGGATGGAATTTTAGTTTCATGCATGTCGCATACCGGAGGGCGCTACCTATTCACCCCTAGCGAGCTAGCGCCGCCGCTCTCTGCGCGAAAAAGAAGCGCGTGTGCGTCATAATGATGGAGGACGCGAAGCAGAGACTGCATGTAATTCGTTTGCTCTAATAAAAGAGTTGGTAATTAACAGGCTTTCTTCACTGTGTCCTCCCACATGGGGGCTCAGCCAAAGCCATCATCGCCTCACCAAAAGCCATCGTCCATGCCTCCGTAAAATCTATCGCATCAACAAAAGCCATCGTCTCAACACGAACCAAAACTCCTCGCCAACCGCCATCGCCGTGTCTACGAAACGAAACTCCTTGTCTACCGCCATCGTCCGAGGTCATCACCGTCCACGAAAAAACCGAAAGCAATCTTCGACTCACTTCAACCGAATCACCGTTATCCGCCAGCGTCAACATGTTCAAAGGAACGATAAAAGAAGATCTCGTATACGTCGCTTTTGAGCTCGAACTACAACATCCGGAGAAAATCACCATCGTAGACTTGCAAAAACTAATTGAAGAGAGCGCAATTTTCCATGAAGATCCCGAATTCGTAAGAGACTTCATCGAAACCACCGTAGATGACAGAAGAAAGAAACAACAACGCGAAGAGGAACTCATCGAAACTAGCAAAACCTTCCGTGCTGATACAGACTTCGTTAAAGGACTCATTTCAACCACAGAAGAAACCAGAATACACGAGGAGGAACTTAAACGCAAACAACGCCAGGAAGAACGAAAACGCCGCGAGGAGCAATGGCAAATTAAGATCAAATTCGAAAGATTCCAACTTGAATGCATCAAAAGGCGACTGCATGAACTAATTCTAGCCAGAAATGACCAAACTCCAAGCGATAGTAGCAGCGCCAACGAGCCACCGAAAGAAAACATCGGTTATTCCATTTCCCCACCTGTCAGCATGCCGCAACCCGATATCCGGCCGCCAAAACCGAAAGTTGAAGAAGCAGTCCCAGAAACCAGGATGGAAGCCGATTCAAGCGTAGATCACCCTGATGAAACGAAAGAAACTCCCGAAACGAAGGACGAGGAGGAAGAATCTAAATCAACAGAAAATGAAGTTCCTGAAAAGAAAAAGACTGAAACAGAGATTCCAGAAACTGAAGAGGAAGATGTCCGTATGAAGAATGAATATCAGCCTGCAACGAAAGCAAAAGCTACCCCTGCAACGTCCAAAGCAAAACCTACCCCTGCAACGTCCAAAGCAACAGCTACTCCAGCAAAGTCCAAAAACAAAGCTACTCCTACCTAAAGCCCTGGATCGACGCTCTGCTTTAAGTAGTGACACGTTCAATCGTCCGCCATTTTGTGTCCTACTGCTCCGCTCTCCCGTTGACCGCTATGAGAAAACGGAGCTAGTTAGTGGAAATTTAAGGGTCAGAAATTGTTAATAAGAATAAAAATAATTGACGGATAGTTTTTCTAAACATATCAGCTTTGACTTTTAAACCCAGGAAAATGCTATTTTCGAATTCTCTGCCAGAGTTTGAAATTAACGTTTTGAGCCCAGAGAAGAAGCGAAAAAAGAACTCAAAATACACTTACCTAGAATATTTTGAATAGTCAAACTTGGAAATACCAATTTTAAATAAACCTAACCCTTATACAGGGTGTTTCACAAAGAGCCCCCGATTTTAAAAATTAATAACAAAAAAGCGAAAAGAGATAAAAATACGCCGTCTGCGGCATCTTACTTAAAAGATCAAAGAAATTTCGTACACAAATTTTTGAAAATTCGTAGTTCTCACGTCAATTTATAGATGGAAGCACTGCTTCATTTGATATTTAGGGAAAGCTTTCCTCAAAGTCCCTATTTTCGTTTGTCATAGGGAAATCGAGTTTTGGGAAAGAATCGATTCATGAATCGAATTAGAACAAAATAATTTGGAATCAAACCTTTGTTCCCAGTCAGCAGAAACGGGTTAATCTGATCGATTAAGCTTCTAACTAAATAATCAAAGAAAATGCATGTTGAGTTTAATTTAAAAGATCTAATAGAGTTTGTAAGGCAAATCTTTTATATATTTGTTGTTTTAAATACAAGAATCAACTTATCCTTGCAGAAATTTCTTACGAGTAGTTCAGAATATTTCCTCAAATTTATTTTACTGAATTTATTTGTCTAAAACTTTTTAGCACTGGAGGAGTTTATTAAAAACCCGATTTAAACTTTTAAGAAAATGGGCTTTATAAAATTTAAACTACCTTTAATTAATATTAACAAGTTAAAAAACTATTCAAGGAAGCATCAAAAACTTAAATCTACTAATTAAGGGATTAGAACATAGATTCCATGTTGACCATGTTCTAGGGTTCACGAAAGATCTCCAAACATTAATTAATAACTTCAAAAAGATGATAAAAGCATTTAAAACAAGTAACACATTTATTTGAAAAACATTCAAATTAAAATTGACTCAAAATGTGCCCTACTGCACAGACATGTCTCAAACGAAGAACGAAGTTTTCGGTGACTTTGTGCAATGTGTCACTGGAAATCGACACACAAGCTTGTTGAATTGCATTTTCCAGTTCTTCGATGGTTGAAAGGTATGTATGGCCAAATTTCGTTTACTTCTAGTTGCATCAGTTATATAAAAACATCACCTATTTGGAATGATGAGATGTGCTACTAGAGCTGCGGACTGGAAAACGAGGGTTCGATTTCAAGTTATTTGATTCTAATTCGATTCATGAATCGATTCTTTCCCAAAACTCGATTTCCTTACAAACGAAAATAGGGACTTTGAGGAAAGCTTTCCCTAAATATCAAATGAAGCAGTGCTTCCATCTATAAATTGACGTGAGAACTACGAATTTTCAAAAATTTGTGTACGAAAATTCTTTGATCTTTTAAGTAGGATGCCGCAGACGGCGTATTTTTATCTCTTTTCGCTTTTTTGTTATTAATTTTTAAAATCGGGGGCTCTTTGTGAAACACCCTGTAGTTTCAATCTGTATATTTCTAATCTTTATCCTAAAACACATAGTTGCCAGCTAAGCCATTCTCGTTTTTTTTATTTCTACGTGATTTTATGGATTATTCATCCACTGTTTTTGATGGTTCTACGGTCGTTTCGCTTACTTGGAAATTTCTTTCCCTCCTTTATTCTTTTTTTAGGTAGGTTTTTGATTGGAAATTTGTTATCAAGGGGGGTAAAAAAATTTTTAGTAGGCAAAACGTCCATGACACCTTTTTGATCAGACATTTATTTTTGAAATTCCTGTAACCCATGGAGGAGCAAGTTGCTCCTTTGGGATAAAAAAAAATTACGGATTTATGATTTCCTACTATTTTTCCCTTTTTCTTTTTTGTATATTTTTTGTCACAGTGATTTGTATTTTGTCAATTGTATTAAAATTTAATTTGATTTGAAATCCCTTTCTCAATCATGAGGTCACGATTTTAAAGGACTTCATTGTGTAATACGGAATTGCTTTTGCTAAACTTACGTTTATATGCTATGATCATTACAAATCCAGTATGCTAATTTAATTAATTCAAAAGTTTTCATTTTCTGGAAATATATTAGATTGTAGATAAAGATAGAAGATGGATAAGGTAAGCAAACTTTTCCTTTATTTTAATTACAAATATTGCAAAAAACTGTTACTCGAAAGCAAGTATTAAGTGTTTCCAGTATCAGCTCAACGGCAAGATCTATTTATCCTTTTATAATCATAAAAGTTGTTCATCAAAATATTAAAAGGTGGTATAAGAAGTTTAAAAAAGTATTAAAATAATTTTTTAACATAAAAGTGACATTTTTAAAAATGATATTGAACTCTCAATAGTATCTAAAAGGTTTTTTAGATGAAATATGTAAAAATAATCGTCTTAAGTATTCCAAATAATATAATCATGCCCCCAACTCCGACTCAGAAAAATAACGTCAAATTGTCAAAATTAACTGGATATAAAAAATATTAAGCTAAAATTAAGTTAATAGTGGAAATAAATAATGTTTTAATGAAAGGAAATTTATTATATTTATTATTCTTATGTATGACAGCAATATATTTTTCAGTTTGTAATTTCTTTAAAAATTACCAGTGTAATTACTCGAAGTATACTAGCAATTAAAAAAGAAAACTAAAAAACGCATATATGCATGAAAATATAACTAAGAATGAAGAAATCCCTTCTGAAAAGCCCCTTGAACTATCTCTTCCAAACTCAATGGCTGGTAGCAATGTGAAGGTAGTTTATATGCGACCAGGCGTCCCGCTTTTTGTCTCGCTGTCCTGCCAGCTTAATGTCCCGCTTTTCCGTAAATGTCCTGCCAAAGTCCCGCTTTTCCATTAAAGTTCATTCAAAAATAATTATTAAACACTTATGCGATTGTAATAAATTAATCAGCATAAGAAATAATAATTTGTTAGTTAAAATTGCTTCCAACTCCAACAGCAAATATGAATAACTCTTGGTTGTAAGTCATAATATTTTTCAGATCTGTAACAAACACCATTTAATAATTTTTCAAATTAAATGTTTATTGTTGTCATTCTACTTAAGCAAATTCTACATTGGTTAATTTCGATACTTTATGGTTATTTTAAGATTTTGTAACACCATTTATTTCCGTTTGGCGACACATCGAAAATTGTTTAAACGCTTTTTTTGCACCCCCATCGCTCACGCGTTGTCCTGATTTTTGGTCTGAAAAATCTGGTCACATTACATTAAACTAGTGTTTTATCTCTTTTTCAAACTCTTTGGAGAGCTCTTAAAGGGAAAAGCTTCTTGTAAGTGGCAAAATTCTAAAGTGAAAAACTGTGTAACCGACGTAAAAATTTTAGGGGGGGGCTGGGGGGGCTCCCCCAATTTTTTTGGTGTTGTTGAAATCACTGGCGTATATAGAAATTTATTTCGGGAGGGGCCCAAAATTGTTTCCCAGCCCCTCTCATGTATATTTAATTTTTTTCAGTATATTCTTAGGCAGAATTTGCAACTTAAAGAACTTAATATTAACCTTTTAAACGCCGCAATTCAAATTTCGAAATAAAGGTTCTGATTTTTGGCTTAAATGTCTTGTTTTATCATTACTAAAACCATTCTAGTAATTTTTTGGCGGAAAAAAAATCCTAAGTATCATTTTGAGGATGTTCCCATTTGGGAACATCGGCGTTTGGGGTGAAGTTTTTAGGGGGATTTCCAAAAAGCACATATTTTTCAATTAATTCAAATAAAATGATTGAAATCGGTTTCTAATCAATAATTATGACCATTTTTATGATTGTGGACGGTTTTTTCATTTTTATTATCCATATTTTTACGATTAAAAAACATTTTATAGATTTTCATTAGAAAAAATTGACATGTTTATTACGTTCGCGAAGCTTTTCCGTAAATTTTTCTTGCACTATGAGTAATATTTTGGTGTAAAAAATACATAAGAGTGTTCCCATGCTCTTAAAAGCTAAACAGTTACGTTTCTGTGAGAAAAATTAGTTTTAATTACGGTTCTATACGGATATCTAGCATAAAATCCACTAATTGCATTCAAATCTAATTAGCTTTCAAAATTGATAATTATAATTATCTCCATTGATTCATAAAAGTTGTGTTTCTCATGGAAGATTCCGAACTGAACCACATATATCTTACATCCAACTTACTTTAGAAGAGTGTTTTTATAGATGTACGCACTTTTCCTTATTTTCAAAATTCTTCAATTTTATTCCTAAAATTTTTATGTAAAAAAGTACTTGAACAAAAATATGTACTCAAATCCTCAAAATTCCTCCAAATATGCTCTTTGCATAACCCCTAATGATAATTACTGAAAATTAATCCATCGGGGAGTTAGAAGAATATACAAGTGTAAGAATCTGCTATATAGAATTGGAATTTATTTCTCCATAAATCAGGTGAAAAAATAAAAATTGCATATTTTTAAATTTAAAACATCATTCTTAACCTGTTTAGACCCTTTGAGACACAAAAGGTTCAAAAAATTAAAGAAAATAGGAAATAACTTGAATTTTTGCATGTTATAAAAATCCCCTCAAATACTATACCCCAAACGCCGATGTTCCCATTTGGGAACATATACGTTGTATTGGTAATTACTCTCCAAAATTAGAATATGAAGCTATTCTGTCAAGCCAAATCGGAAGATGTGTACTTAAGCTACCTTAACACAGTAAAATTATTTAAAACTAAATTTATTTAAAATTTTCACAAGTTGAAACTTGTGCAACTTTTGGAAGAGCCAAAAATCTCTAATTTTGATGTAAATTCAACGAAAAGGATTAAATTGCACATGAAAAACTTTTGCATGTAAAATAATTTTATATCTTTGAGTTGCTTTCTACCAAGTATCAAATTCCTGCATGAAAAATTAAGTGGTGAAAAAATTCCTTAAAATGATGTTCCCATTTGCGAACATCGGCAGGTAAAAGGTTAAAAAGTTATGATGTATTAAGTTTCAATTACAAAGGGGGGTCCTCCCCCAGAAATTTTTTGGAAATTAGACTCTAAAAACCAGGTTTTTAACTAGTTTTGGTACCCCTAGTTAGAATTTTGGATATAAATTTTCAGCTAAAATTTGATGAATTTAATGAAAAAGTTATAAATAATATAGTTTTAAGTAGAGAAGGGGAGGATATATGGGGGTCATCCCATAGAAAAATTTTGGAGATTAGATCCTAAGAACAGGATTTCAACTTGGTTTTGATACACTTTCCGAATTTCAGACATACATTCTCAGGTAGGATTTTGAACTTAATGTAAAAAAGTTTTGAATAATAAAATTCCTAGCACTCTAAAGGGGGTTTGGGGGTCCTCCCCTAGAAAATTTTTCGAAATTTGACCCTAAAAAACAGGGTTTTAACTTGTTTTGGTACACCAAGTCAGAATTTCGGGGGGGGGGGCAGGGCCCCTTCGGCCCCCCCTTATATACGCCACTGGTTGAAATTACCACTTTAAACTCGTTTTTTATCACTTTTTAAAACACTTTGGGGAACACTGAAAACGAAAAGCTTCTTGTAACCAGCAGAATTTTCAAGGGGAAAAACACTGAAAACACTGGTCAAAATTATAGGGGCTGGGGGTATGCCCTAGAAATTTTTTTGAAATTTCCCCTTTAAACTAGTGCTTTATCTCTTTCAAACTCTTTGGGGCCGTTCCACGTCAAATGAACCAATGACTTTTCCCTCATCATTTTTGATTCTTTTCATATTTGGTACACTAAAAGAACACCTTGAAAAAACTCCTTGGGAGTTTTTTCAAATTTTTATCTCTCTTAGTTTTTGATTTATGGGTTGTCAAAGTTGCAAAAATCTTGAAATTTCGGTCAAACACGCTTTTGTAATTTGCTCATATTTTAGTAACAAATCCTTTCTCAGCAAAAACATTGATACCATTTAAAAGACAATTGATCAAGCTTTAAAATTATGTAAATTATATTATGTGTATTTTAAATTTTGATTAAAACATTTTAATTTTAAAATTTTGAAATTTATTTTCAAAAAAAGTATATAATTTAAAATTTTCAAAAAAATTCCAGTTCTTTATATTGGTTTCCTTATGCTATATAAAAATTTTCAGGTTGGGATCTCCACGGGATCATATGTTTAAAAAATAAAATGTTATAATTGTTCACGAATATTAAGCTTCACGGCACGACTTCGGTAAGTAAAAAGAGCGTTTAAAAGAGAAAAAAGATCTTACCACCATGAAACTTGGGTTTTTAATAACCCTTAACACATGTTTTACGAAAATTAAGGTGCTAAAAATTGTGGGGGGGATCCCCCTCCCCCTTTCCCAAAGGGGGGTTCTAATCGTGTGATGTGTAATTTGTCATGATTTTTTGCATCCAAATAATAAAATTAATAACTATCATCCACAAAGGTGTCCTACCTAAGAGGGACAGTTAAAAATTTATATAAATATTAGAAATTTTAGATTGAAGTACATAAAGAAAAAGGTTCGGATATTTCTGGTTAAAACAGAGCAAATCTACCAATCCTTTGATAAACCATTACCTTCATTAATATAAAAACAATCATTGAAATATATTGATATATCAAATCATTATTCTGAAGAATATGTATATTTTTAGGTTAAAATAACTCAAAATGATTGAATTAAAAAACTACATCTTTCTTCACTATATTAGTAATAATCCAAGTTCAGTAAATTGATTAAATAACATGGGTATAGCCAGAGAGATCTTGGAAGGGAAGTTGTTCCCCTTGCTGATTTTTATTTTATTTTAAACATATTCCCATGGAAATGTAAGTAAGTTAACCATTCAAACAGGGGTTCTGGCTACACCTATGTAAAAATGCAAATTAAATAAAGACAAAATTATAAAAAAATACAACTTACAGTTTACTTTTATTCCACTTTAATTTTCTTTAGTTGAGGATTTTTTACATGATTTTGGAGAGCATAAGAAGAAGCGTTCATGTCAGTTTCTGTCATTTGATAACAGCGAACAGTAACATTTTGTGGTTTGACTTTAGTTAAAATGTTCTCGAAACCTATAGTAGTTACTTCAGGGTACATGCATGAAGAAGCAGGGCCATTAGGATTTAGAAGAACTTGTACTGAAACCAAAGAGCACCACCCATTTCAATCCAAGCGATACCCCCCAAGTGTGACAAGTTATTTGTTTATATTTGGAGATTGAGTGTAGACAACGCCTTTGCGTACTCCAACCTTAGAAACCCATAAATTTATGAGTTCATTGAGCTTTCTAACCGTGATATAAAGACCTATCATACAGGGATGAATGGTACTATTTCTATATTTAAATACCAAAGATTTTTAAAGTGACTTCTTGCGTGGAACTACTGTGAAAAAGACAATTACGCACACTCCATCGAAAGTTTAAAAAAATGTTGGTTGTCCCTTTTATATAGGACAATTATGTAGACAATAGTTATATCTTGCTTGATTATTTGGATGCAAAAAGTCATGAAAAATGACACCTCACAACAGAACCCCCCTTTGGAAAAGGGGAGGAGGATCCCCCAACCCCCCCCCCACAATTTTTAGCACCTTAATTTTCGTAAAATATGTGTTAATATGATGGTGATGCAAAATACTCATTTAAATGAAATAAAGATTCAAAATATTATTTAAAACAGTGTTACTACACGTAGAGCACCTCTTAAAAGGAGGCCAATTAGGAATTTTGGATTTTTCCTTAAGAAATGCAACTGCAAATAATTACCCTCAGATATAGATCTCCTCTATATATTTTACAAACACTTAAGACAAATGTTACTTACTTTTTACTGGCTTTCAGGCTATTTGATGGTGCGCAGATCAGGCACTCGGCTTTAACATTCATCCCGATGCAGTGGAGGTGGGCCTGCAGGTAAAGGACAAAAGTTAGTCCAATGATTACGAATCTTATAATTAAGACAGTAAAAAAATTATTTCTTGGAAGATAAAGTAGATAATAAATAAGGGTTTTGTAAATCCTTTCAGGGAGGAAACATAAATTCCTGAGTCATCCCTAGGAATATTTAAGTTCAAGTAACAAAAGGTGTATTTTTTTAAAAATCCGTACAGCCATTTAAAAACAATAAAAATTTGAATATTTTGAAAATTAATATGTAGTCTGCATAACAAAAAATAGCTATACCAGGGGTTTCCAACTTCTAAGTACTCGCGGGCCGCAATCGAAATCACAAGTCAAGTGGCGGGCCGCAAAGTAATCTGGCGCTTTTTAAACGATGAAAATTTTTTTGGAGTGAGTCTTCAATATGAAACTTTTCCAGCGAAAGAGAGACGAAGGTTGTTTACATATTTTGAATGTATGCACTACTGTATTTTCCAAAATTCCAGAGGATATACGATTTTTTTACTCTTATACAAGTCGTAGGAATACTAAATATATTTGATGTTCTGAATATTACTTAAATGAAAAGGTCTTCCTCAAGAAAATGTTTGTAAATTTTCCTCAGAGGATTATTTTACCTAATTTTTTGATACTCCATTTTGTCTCTCCTCATGATACATGTTATAAAAGCCTTCATACAAACGACCCCTCGAAACTTCAAACTTTTAATTCTTGTACCAAAGAGAATGATCGAAGCTAGTCCATAATCTAAGAGGTATATGGGGGGGGGGGTCGGGGGTTCTCCCCCGAAAAAATTTTGAATTTTAGTGTGCTAAAAAGTGTTTTGAGGCTACTTTTTGGAGAGTTTTCAGAGAGTTTCGCGGGCCGCAAAAAATGAACAGGCGGGCCGCATGCGGCCCGCGGGCCGCCAGTTGGAAACCCCTGAGCTATACCTTAGATATGAGGGTTAAATTTCAAAAACAATTCCCGGAGAAAACCAGAAACACACTATATTTTACAAACACTTAAAGACAAATGTTACTTACTTTTTACTTTATCCATTTGACTATTTGATGGTACGCAGATCGGGCACACATCTTCAGCAGCCAGCCTGATGCTGTAGAGGTGGGCCTGCAGGTACAAGACAAAAGTTAATTTAATGATTTGATTACAATTCTTTCATTTAGACAGGGATACGGAATTGTAAAAAAACTTATTTCTTGGTAGACTAAAGAGCTACCGCCCCCTGCTCGCTATCGCTCGCCAACCCCTGTTAACTGCTGACGCAGACACTTTTGGACCGCTTCGCAATTCCTCACAATGTAATTTCTGTATTTGTTTTCTGTCCTTGTGAATAAAGATTATTATTATTATTATTATTATTATTATTGTTATTATTATTATTATTATTATTATTATTATTATTATTATTATTATTATTATTATTATTATTATTATTATTATTATTATTATTATTATTATTATTATTATTATTATTATTATTATTATTATTATTATTATTATTATTATTATTATTATTATTATTATTATTATTATTAAACATTCTTAAAACAGGGTTAGTACTTCTCCGGGGTATTCTTTTGAAAAGGGCGGATATTTATTCAGTGGCGGAATTTTAACAGTTCCTTTATGGTAACATGAATTGGCGGATCGTCTTATAATTCCAAGAAAATAAACAACATATCAATGTAAACATTCCTTTACCATTTCCCCAAGGTAATGTTTTTTTTCACAGATACATTAAGAAGCACTGAAACATCTCAGGAATAAATTTAACGTTCTTAAAGTTTGTAATGATTTTCATCGATCGTCTGTGAAAAATGTAGAAATTACAGTAAACATCACGAAAATTTAAGTTTCACATTTTAACACCTTACAAAAACATACTTGCAAAAGGATATAAAAAATAATAATTATTGTAAAAAATAAATGCAAAAGCTCAAAATTTCCAAAAGCGAGTTTATATTTTGTTGTAAATATAGTAATAATTAGGTTGCCACAACGACAAAGATAAATATAAAAATATTTATTTAAAAAAAGATAAATTATACATAAGTTTTAAATATAATTAAAACCGTTTAAACAACAAAATTATAAATATTGTTTAAAATAACCCAAAATATATTTTAAATTCGTGTTATAAATAGAAAGAGGATTATTTAATGTATTTGAATATTAAAAACCAGTGAAATATGTTTTCAATTGTTTTAAAATTCACAGTTTCTTGCTTTATAACTGCAACCTTATCCATAATCTAAAAAAATGGAAATATTTTAAAATTGAGATTTTTTTTAGAAATTCTAAAGGCTTATTGCACATTAGGGTGTATCGAAAAAACGTTTTTTTTTTTCGATTTTGATGACGCATTAGTGCGGAAAAGTTGTCTAAGGTGCCAGAGAGTACCTGTGAATTTTTTTAGAATTTTTGGATAATTTCTTAAGGTGCCACATTGGCCCTGAAGTTCCTCATGTTAATCCAATGGGGCGCGCAGCCAAAAAGGCCGAAAATTCGTTTTTCGCCCCTCATTTCTGTCCTAATCACACGAGAAATGTCTTCCCTCGAGTTATGGACTCTATATGATGTATGCTACCAGACAAAACTTGAATAATAGCCTAAATATCTATATTACGTTTTTTGTATGCTCAAATTTCGTCGAAAATCACGTATTTCCTAGTTCAAATCAGAGCCCACAATCAACATAATATAGAGATTTAAGTTATTATTCAAGTTTTGTCGGATAGTCTAGTTCATATAGGGTCCATAACTCGAGGGAAGATATTCCTCGTGTGATTAGGGCAGAAATGAGGGGCGAAAAAAAATTTTTCGGCCTTTTTGGCTGCGCGCCCCTTTGGATTAACATGGGGAACTTCAGGGCCAATGTGGCACCTTAAGAAATTATCCAAAAATTCTGAAAAAATTCACAGGTACTCTCTGGCACCTTAGACAACTTTTCCGCACTAATGCGTCATCAAAATCGAAAAAAAGGTTTTTTCGATAAACCCTATTGCACATCCTCAAAAGAATCCGGACAGTTTGATACCAAATATGTGTTATACGGATCAGTAATTAAAAAGCCTTTCTCTGGAAACCGTTCACCAAAAACTTTTTTTTAGAATAGAGAGATAATAAATGAGGATTTCATAAATCCTTCAAAGGATTAATCGTAAATTACAGGGCCACCCATAGGAATAGCAAAAGGTGTATTTTTTCAAAATATACAGCATCTGGTTCAAGTATAAAAATTTGAATGTTTTGAAAAATATGTAGTCTTTGCATAACTATAAATCCTATTATAGCATACATTCATTATGACGGTTAAATTTCCAAAAAAAATTCCTGGATAAACCCAGTAACACCCTACATTTTACAAACACTTAGAACAATTGTTAGGGGAGACCGGGCAGGGATGGGAGACCTTCAATAAATCTTTTATTTAAAAACAAAATTAGTATTAAGCCGCGTTTACACCATAGTTTTCCACTAAGTTTTCCACAAGTTCCGGCAATTTGTTGCTTTTTTTACAAAATACAGCAAATTTTTCTGTCTTCCACTTGTGGAAAGGGAAGTATTTCACTAAATTTTAGCTTCCCGCGGAGTGTCGGTAAAGATCAAAGAAAGTTGACAACTAAAAGTGGAAGATTTGTTGCGCTAGCAACTTGTTGCTGCAACTTAACCGGTAAAAAATTGATACCTTTAGTTTTTCAACGGTTTTCACTTGCGAATGACCTAAATAATAACATACTAAAAATCGGACAAAATCGGTTCACCGGAAGTTTAATTTTTTTTAAATTTTTAAAAAATGGCCGAAAAAAATTCAAAAAATCGAATTATAGTAACCGAGACTTATTATACATGTTTATAGGCTATTTTTCAGTGCTGAATACGAATATACCATTGAAATTTAAAAAAATAAAAATTTCTATTTTTAAAAATTAATTCAAAAATTCAAAATTTGGAAAGTCGAAAAAATCAAAACATCGCTCCAAACCACAATATAATTGCAAAAGAAGTAATTTAAACGGTTTTCAATTAGATATGACTTAAATAATATACTAATAAATGGAAGAAAATCGGACAGTAAAAAAATTAATTTTTTTCAAATTTTCAATTTTTTTGGCCTCAGAAACCGACCTTTTTAAAAATTCTTGTTAAAAACGTTTGAGGCATTTACCAAGGTCATTTTTCCATGGATGTTGTAGGTATTTACCTCTATAACCTAAAAAACCACAACTAGTGATTAAATCATTAGTTAATTAAATAATTTATAAAAATTAACGTTGAAAATACAGGTAAAATCCTTCAATCAAGTAATACAGAACATATTTAGACATTATTTGATAACAAATCATTTTAAAAATAATTAAATTGAAAAAAATACAAAATATCTTTCAAAAAATTTAAATGAATTAAAAAATTTTAAATTTTTAAAAATTTTTAAATTTTGTGGTATATGCATCTGATACATGTCTCTAGGCTTATCTCTATATATTTTAGTGCTGTTTACGAATATAAAGACAACTTTTCAATAAAATTTAAATTAACTGTGGAAAAATTGAAGCATAAAAAACAGAATTATTCAGAAAAGGGCTTCAATTTTTACACACTTATTCTAAACTTACTAAAAATTTGGCGTGACATTAGTAAACAGCACTAAAATATAGCCTACAGACATGTAACGTGACCAGACGTCCCGTTTTGAACGGGACTGTCCCTTTTTATTAAACGCTTTTATTCTACTTGCTTTTGGCGGCGTTTTACGGGTGGAATTTTAAAACTCGATTTTCGGGCACTTCCCGATATGTTAGGGCACCGACACTTTACACATCGGTGTAACCCTCATGACACTCCAATATCCAACCATTATCTAGTCAAACAACCAAAGGATTAAGTTAATTAACGATTATTTTTAATTAACAGAAAAACCAGAATTTGAGACCTTTCCCAAGGGGCTATTCTCCCTAAACCGGCCACAATTGTGTATAAGGCATAACTTCATCATATTCAAAAGTCAAAACGAGAATTGCCCAGTAATTACGATAATTATAGACGATTAATCACTTTTTTTCCTTCGGTATTCTTGTACATAAAATTTCAGGCACTTCCAAACGATATAAAGTTCTAAAACTTTGCACCATGGTGTAAACTCAATGACAATGCAATATTCAATAATGAACTAGTCAAAACCTCCGTAATTTAGGTAATGAACCAGTGTTTTTAGTTATCCTTTTAATTCAAATTTGAGACACTTCCGTGAAGCCAATGGCTCCCAAAACCTGTAAGATAATATCGCTACCACCACGCCAGAAACACGAATCTTTTTTGAAATGCAGGCGAAAGCCTAGAAGTTGGTTGGGTTGGCGCTGTTTGGCTACACTGCTTTCCCGCCAAAAAAATTTTACCTTTTGGTGTGCTTTCTTCTTGCCGGTGTTTCTGATGTATTTTCGACTAGTCCATGAATAGAGTTAATTTCTCGATTCCAACAATTCAAAGTCGTGGTCTTTAAAGTTAATACCACCTTACTCTTAAATTTTCGATCCATCACTTAATGCAAACAAAATACAAAGTTGAAAATTCATAGAAATATACTTGAAGCGCGATCATTCCCTAAAGGATTCGAAACCAAACCCTTCAAACCAAATATTAAACTCTTCTTGGAAAGCCGACGTGATTTTTTGCACCAATCAAATTGAAGATGAGTAAATGAGACAATCTCTGGATTGAACCACCAGTATTTTATGATTTCGATTTTTTTTTGATATCGTAAACGCGCAACTCTTATCATAAGCGCGGTGGCATCAAGATGTAATTGGCCGCCAACCATGTCAATTGGGTTGCCGATTGCTGCTCACTTTGGACTGATTACTGCTCACTTGGCGACTGGTAACTATCTCTAGGTTGGAGCCAATTTTCGAATGCAGATTCGTGTTTCTGGCGTGGTGGTAACGATATATTAGGTATATAACTACAATATTTATCTTCAAAACATGATTTCTTACCTTCCAATTAACAATTAAGATAATTAAGCGATTTAAGATAATAACCGCGAGAAAGAAATCGCCAGAAGAGCGAAAACAATTAAAGGAATATCTGTTTACTATTGAGGATATTGATGATTTCTTTTGTTCTGTTTAATGTATGATTTAAAATAGTTTTAAGCACTTTTACTCATCATTATGGCAAAAATATAATTTATTGGCGCCCTGTTTGCCACTATATCCACCTCATGTATGTACAGCTCCCGTAAAAAAAAACGTTACAGTGGGGTTTGCGGGCGAACCACTTGGGTTAGGAAGGCAAAAGAGGTTTCATTTTTCATTGTTTAGAGTATTCTTTAACCTAAAAAATTTTCGAGTCCTTAGGGGGTCATCTTCATATTAAACAAAACACTAACTTTTTTTTTCAATGGGGACCCCCAATTATTATGAGATTTTCTGAAAGGTCATCCCTCAAAACCCTTAAATACCCAGTTTCATCCAGATTGATTCACAATTAAAAAATTTTTGAAAAAATAAAAAAAAATTAAATTTTTAAAATCATGAAATATTTTTATGGAAATCGATTCAGGTAGTAATTTTATGAAGAAAGCCAAAATTTCAATCGATTTCACTGAATAGTTTTTGATAAAAACGAACGAGAAAGAACATTCGCGTTATGCATTCGGCAACGGTATACGGCCCCTTAAGATTAAAGTTCGTTTTTATCAAAAACTATTCGGTGAAATCGATTGAAATTTTGGCTTTCTTCATAAAATTACTACCTGAATCGATTTCCATAAAAATATTTCATGATTTTAAAAATTTAATTATTTTTTATTTTTTCAAAAAATTTTTAATTGTGAATCAATCTGGATGAAACTGGGTATTTAAGGGTTTTGAGGGATGACCTTTCAGAAAATCTCATAATAATTGGGGGTCCCCATTGAAAAAAAAAAGTTAGTGTTTCGTTTAATATGAAGACGACCCCCTAAGGACTCAAAAATTTTTTAGGTTAAAGAATACTCTAAACAATGAAAAATGACACCTCTTTTGCCTTCCTAACCCAAGTGGTTCGCCCGCAAACCCCACTGTAACGTTTTTTTTTACGGGAGCTGTACTTCCTGTGTTTTTTTTCTCTTCTCCTAGTTTTTACTTTAAATTTTTGTTACTTATAATTACGGTCACCTACATGGACCATGAGATCCCAGGTGACTATGTGAACTTATAAATTTTCTTGTTCTTTTGTTTGTATTTCAATAAAATAATAATAATTAATTAAAAAAAATCGCCGAAAATTGGTGTCCCATCCCGAGGAATCGCGAGAGAGAAGAAAAATATGCTACTTTTATAATTTATGGACAACTGAAAAGACTGCATGGTACTGTATGCTCCTTGATACACACACACTAATTCTGAGTTTTATTTTTGTCTGGGGTTACGATTGGTTATTTTTTTTATTTTATTGAATGCTTTTCTTTTTCTTGTGAATCTTTTTGATATCGATGGTTTTCATCGGCGCGAGTGAGCGGATGCGAGGTATATTCTTTGTGCGAGGTATTTTTCCGCTCAGCAATAACGTTAAATAGATTTTAATTAACTTTGGAGTTGATTGTCCTGCTGAGTCGTCAGAGGATTTTTCTACTTTGTCAGATAAGTGAAAAATTTTTGTTATGCATGTGGGAGGACACAGTGAAGAAAGCCTGTTAATTACCAACTCTTTTATTAGAGCAAACGAATTACATGCAGTCTCACTGCTTCGCGTCCTCCATCATTATGACGCACACGCGCTTCTTTTTCGAGCAGCGAGCGGCGGCGCTGGCTCGCTAGGGGTGAATAGGTAGCGCCCTCTGGTATGCGACACTCTGCCATCCTGACTAAGGAGGTCCTCCGACGTAACTAAAAATGCAACATGTACCAAAAACAAACGAAACAAAAACGTTGACAAATGGGTAAATACCAGAGTACGTGACGAACAATCAAAACTAATACTTGGAGTAACATAAAATGAAAAAAATATGAAGACGTAAAAAATAGTATGTAAAACATGAACTTAAAATATAAAAATAGTAACTAAATGCAAAATCAAATTGATAAGTGAAAAGGAAGTCTTCTGAAACATCAAAATTTAGGTGAGAAAAAGATAATACTCGTAGAAAAATACAAAAAGAAACAAATATTCAGAAATACTACATGGAGACACTTAAATGCTCAATCAAAAAGGATAATCGAAAGTTAGTGAAAACACATAATTTTTTTTCTAAACATAAAACAAGATACTCATGAAGAAAACAAAAAAAAACTCATTTGCAAGTGACTCGAAAAGAAAAACGAAACATCAAAGCAGAAGGAAAAACATTCATCACATAAGAAAATCAAAATAGGAAGGTTTGATGGATGCACTCAGTTGTGAAATCATATTATATTCTTTTTTTTTACAAATAAAATTCGTTAAGAGATAGTGTTGATAAACAAGATATTTTTTGAAACGAAAATTTTACTTATGGAGCACGTGTTCAATATAAAACGGAATAACGTAACGTAAGATAAATGAACAAAAATCAGAAATAAGTGAAAGTGAAATGATTACGTCAAAATGGAATTCACAAAAAGAAATTAAAAGTCACTTATCTGACAAGAAAAAAAAGTACGTCGAACAGTCCCGGTCGTTTCGGTAATCATCATTCCCGTTGTTGGATATAGTTCGAGTTGAGTTCCGCCTTTAAAGCACCAGGGTCTATTGAGTGGACAGTTCAATGTGGGCTTCTCTTTGGGGTCAGTTTGTACCTCAGTGTCCTTGGTCGGTTCCCTTTGGCGACCACGTCTCACGGGAGTTGCAGGGGCGTTCTTTTCGGCTTTTAGACGTTTCTTATGAGGAGCATCATCTGCAGATGTAGAAATTTCGGCATTTTTGGAAACTGTAGGTTTGCTTCGTCGCTTGGTAGGAGTAAAGCCCTCGATCAACACTCTGTTTTAAGTAGCGACACCTTTTTCCCCAAGGCCTTTTCGCCGCGATCGAATTTGATTGGACGCTTACTGTCACGTGTATAAACACCGCCATTTTGTTGCACAAGGACCACCGAGTGCTATAGCCAACATATTGAAAGCGTGTTATAAATCATCTGTTTTCTGTGACTGAGTGAAGTAAAAAGATGCCAGGTTGTTGTGCTTTTAAGTGCTCGAACTCTGGAAGATCAGGTCATAAATTATACCGTTTTCCGAGTCTTATAAAAAATGGAGTTAGGCGAAAAGCGTGGATACATAACATCGCCAGAGATAAATGGACACCAAATGACAACAGCAGACTTTGTGAGGTAAGTTTGAAATCATTTTATTGTAATCTCAATTCTGTTTTATGATAATTTAGTTACGTTAAACTTTATATATATATTTTTTACGTGCTTCTTATTAAATCAATTACCCCTACTTATCTGCATGTAAAATTATGATTCCTCCTATTGTAAACTAACTTTTCATTCATTTGGTTTCAACTTGTGTGTATTATACTTTAAGTGTATCATAGTATCTCTCTCTCTCATCATATTATAGAAACGTACTTCAAGGCGTTCTTCAATATCATCCCTCTTGATACACAAAAGAGCACTAACATTAAAATTTTTTTAAATGACTCAAAGTTTTTCTGTTTTCTTTAACAAACATGGAACAGTTCTTTTAATTTGACTGAAACTCTTGCATAACCTCCTCAACCGCAATTTATTTTGGGATATATTTAACGATTTTTGTATTTTTTACTTGTATTTTTCATTGTAAATTTCCCATTAAAATATAGTAATTCCCATTATGTATTTATAATATTTTAAAGGTAAAAAAACTTATTAATATTGTTGTAAAAACAGAGCAAATTATATTTTTTTACTATTGATTATTTAAAATTAGCAAGTGGTTTTATAAGATCTATGTACTTTCCTTTTAATATTTCAAACAAATAAGAATCAATTTATTACTGTTTATATTATGTAATACAGGGTGTTTCACAAAGAGCCCCCGATTTTAAAAATTAATAACAAAAAAGCGAAAAGAGATAAAAATACGCCGTCTGCGGCATCTTACTTAAAAGATCAAAGAAATTTCGTACACAAATTTTTGAAAATTCGTAGTTCTCACGTCAATTTATAGATGGAAGCACTGCTTCATTTGATATTTAGGGAAAGCTTTCCTCAAAGTCCCTATTTTCGTTTGTCATAGGGAAATCGAGTTTTGGGAAAGAATCGATTCATGAATCGAATTAGAACAAAATAATTTGGAATCAAACCTTTGTTCCCAGTCAGCAGAAACGGGTTAATCTGATCGATTAAGCTTCTAACTAAATAATCAAAGAAAATGCATGTTGAGTTTAATTTAAAAGATCTAATAGAGTTTGTAAGGCAAATCTTTTATATATTTGTTGTTTTAAATACAAGAATCAACTTATCCTTGCAGAAATTTCTTACGAGTAGTTCAGAATATTTCCTCAAATTTATTTTACTGAATTTATTTGTCTAAAACTTTTTAGCACTGGAGGAGTTTATTAAAAACCCGATTTAAACTTTTAAGAAAATGGGCTTTATAAAATTTAAACTACCTTTAATTAATATTAACAAGTTAAAAAACTATTCAAGGAAGCATCAAAAACTTAAATCTACTAATTAAGGGATTAGAACATAGATTCCATGTTGACCATGTTCTAGGGTTCACGAAAGATCTCCAAACATTAATTAATAACTTCAAAAAGATGATAAAAGCATTTAAAACAAGTAACACATTTATTTGAAAAACATTCAAATTAAAATTGACTCAAAATGTGCCCTACTGCACAGACATGTCTCAAACGAAGAACGAAGTTTTCGGTGACTTTGTGCAATGTGTCACTGGAAATCGACACACAAGCTTGTTGAATTGCATTTTCCAGTTCTTCGATGGTTGAAAGGTATGTATGGCCAAATTTCGTTTACTTCTAGTTGCATCAGTTATATAAAAACATCACCTATTTGGAATGATGAGATGTGCTACTAGAGCTGCGGACTGGAAAACGAGGGTTCGATTTCAAGTTATTTGATTCTAATTCGATTCATGAATCGATTCTTTCCCAAAACTCGATTTCCTTACAAACGAAAATAGGGACTTTGAGGAAAGCTTTCCCTAAATATCAAATGAAGCAGTGCTTCCATCTATAAATTGACGTGAGAACTACGAATTTTCAAAAATTTGTGTACGAAAATTCTTTGATCTTTTAAGTAGGATGCCGCAGACGGCGTATTTTTATCTCTTTTCGCTTTTTTGTTATTAATTTTTAAAATCGGGGGCTCTTTGTGAAACACCCTGTATAATCATCTTAATAAACAAGATTAACATTTACAACTCTTTTCCCTAGAAAATTCGGTGGTTTACAAGAAACTGTTCTCTTTGGATGCAGCCCAAAGGAAAGGGTCTCAAAATACTTTAAAATGAAAATTTTCAAAATTTTTCTTGGGTTTTCCCCAGACCCCCCCCCATTATGTCAACTAGCCACAAAGCGCCAAGAAACGCGCTAAAGTCATTTGGCGAATATTCACTAGTGGTTAGTGATGGGTAACTCAGAAAATTTTAGTGAGTTGAGTGAGTTACCTCAATTTGTCCTAGTGAGTTGGGACGGCGTCCCAACTCACTTTGAGTTGTGACGTTACGTGTGTGAGTTGCTGATGTGTGAAAGGTGAGTTGGTGAGGTTTGAGAGGTGTATATGTTACAGTTAAAGTCCGGAAATCAGTTAATTTACAGATAACCTAGGTAATTTGCAGATTAACGAGGGTGATCCGTTAAAGAGCGAATTTTTTTTCAATTTCTAAGATTACCTAGGTAATCTTGAAATTACCTAGGTATTCTGCACCCTACCGACTAGACACTCGTTAATCTGCATACTACCTGTAATCAGTTATTTTACATATTAACGAGGGTGATCCGTTAAAGTACAAAATTTTATTTTATTTTATAAAAAGTTTAAGGAGGTTGGGGGGGCTGCCGCCCCCCCAAACCCCCCTGCCCTAACTATAACCAAACTCCTTTTGGGGGTAAACAGTAACAATGACGAATCAAACAAGGGGGATCGGTACTTTTTTCATATTACACAAAACACGCAAATCCCACAAAAATAGTAATGAAATAGCAATTTTAAAACTAGAAAATAAAAACAATAATAATAGAATATTAAAGTACCAACTGAGATTTGTATCAATTGTGGTTTTCGATCTCGATTTGACAGCGTATTTCAATGAGCACTTAAACTAGCAAATCTTAATGAAAGCGCGGTGTAATCGGCTGGTAGTCTGCACTGAACTATTGCTAGGATTCGCGATCGATTACATATCGTACCTCCGGAAGAATACTGCTCCAATATCCGAATTCGAGAGATTCAATTCTCTTTTCCCCTTGGCTTGGCTATCGCCGATTCGGCGCAGTTTCGAGAACAATTTACCTTGCCCAATCCAGCCATGTTCAACCACGGCTTAATTCAAAATCAAGCGATCTGCTATTTGAGAAAAGAACTGTCACAACTAAGTTAATGAAAATAATTGGAAATTCAATCCTAAAGACATGTTATTTATAAGGGATAATTCATATATACTGATCAGAAATTGATCTTTTAGCTTTTATTGCGATCAGACCAAACCAATAAAAATATCGTCTAATTATGACACAAAACATATTAAAAAGCTGAATTATGACGTGAAACTATGATCGGATGGGCTAGACATCGTCTACAGTTTTAGATCCTTATTTATATTCAGTTTGATTTCCATTAAAGTAATCATGATAATTGCTGACCATTTTTTTAGGATCAAAAAATTTTAAACTGTGTAAAAAAAATAAAATCTTTAAGAGTTATACCGATCTGTCTTATGTTATATACGATCATATTAACTTGTGTAATCTCTCCTAATAATCTTAAAATGGTGTCATAAATTTGCTGATTATTTCTCCAAAACGATCGCCTGATTTTAGTTTCATGGGAATGGGCAAGCTAAATTTTTCATGAAACTTCGCCAACTCCGCGACAACCACAAACGATCGCCAAGGGGAAAGTGAACCTGGATCTTTCAAATTCGGATATTGGAGCAGTCTTTCTCCGGAGGTACGATATGTTAAACCCTTGCCCAGGTTCCAGCGATTGTTGAATTAACGTTTGTTGAAAAGATATTTCAACAGCTGGGACATTTGCTTTCATTAAAAGAAATCTCTGTCACTCTGAAGTCGGAGCTTCAACACAATTGTTTCAAAATACCCGTTTTAGTAGTAATATACTGTACTTAATCATGTAAATTTACAGTACTTACTTGCTTGTATTATTTTGTTTTAACATTCAACATGACAACTACCAGTGCTACGCTCTAAATTTGAAATCAAAACACCAAATATGACAACAAACTACGTATTGAAACCCAACTGCGCAGGGGTAAGCGCATGGCGCAGTAAGCACCTCAACATTTTAACAGAAAGTATTGAACGAAACAAACTATTTTGAACTTTAACGATCAAGAGGCCGTTATAGTGTAGATTCCCTAGGTAAAATGCGAAAAACTCAAAAATCCGCACATTAACGACAGAAATCAGTTAATCTTAAGTTTACCTAGGTATTCTTCAGATTAACTAATTATCAACTTTAGCGGTAACATATATATGAGTTACTAAGGTGTGATAGGTGTACTATCCATGATTATTTAAGGTGATGCGTCAGCTCCGAGCTTTCCGACTCTACCGCTAGATGTCAGCCCAAGCGGCCTATTCTAGAAATCATTTTCTCATACTCCCAATGTTAATTTTCTCGCACAGTACTGTTACCAATAGATAGTTCCTAGAACCCTTATTCTTTTTAAAATCAAATAAAAATGTGCCATAGGTCCCTCTGGAATTCAAGAAAGAGTGGCATACTTTGTGTAACATTTATAAAACCTCCTCTTAGTAAATCCCTCTGCTGAAAGCATAAAAAATCGAAACCCATTTCTACACCTCCAGGAGGTAGCGCCATCTACACCTTCTTTTCAAGTTCTGTTAATTTTTATTGGTTTTCAAAATAATTAATTCTTTATTTTGGATTTAAAATCCATGACAGATCCATTTCAGAAGGTTGGGAAAGGTTCCGCCTATTATAACTTCTATCTTGTAAGCTGTAATTTTATAATACTGTGCCGAAGTGTATATTTGGACGGCCAAAACGGCAAGTGGCGCATGCGCTGTAGGTCTCGTGATGACGTAGCAGTCTCGGCGCTTAGTGATGGAACCAATGGTACGCCTAGCCGTGGAAGTTATAGTAGAGTTTAGTTGAAAAATAGCCGTGCAAATATACAGTGCCATACTGTGCGTAATGTATACGCTAACTTTGGCGATATCTCTGGCGAACAAAATTTGAGCTGCCAAGTGATGTGAATGTTAGCAACCCTATAACCCTGCGTCCAGAAAGGGAATGGTAGGAGGAGAGAACTAGCCGGGCGGGAACTTCTTACTTATCAGTTGGTATAGGAATGTATCTCGACTAGCTTCGATCGTCGTAAGACCATAAGACGAGCGAATAAAAAAAGCCCTCACGACGCCTTTTTTACAATATAGTCATGCAATAAATTACTAAAAAAGGGGAAATTTGGAATACATTGCTAGGTTACACATGCAAATGACCCCAATAAGGAAGTACAAAAATTGGACTAATTGGTGCAAAGGAAAGGCAATTTTAAAAAATAACCTATAAAATTTAGATAATAATTTTCTGTTTCAGAATGAGCGGTGTGGCGTCGCGTCGGCGGTCACTGTTATAGATATAAAAAATAAAATGTTTAATTTTTTAAGGTAAAGGCTTGTTATGCATGTTTATAATCTATAATTGATTATTAAGCCTATAAGAATTAGGCAAGACATTAGAAGAAAATTAAATATGAATTAGACCAGACATTTAAAAAAGAGTTAAAATTTAAATATTTCTTTGCTTGAAAATTTTCATTTTTTATTCACCACCATCAGCACTAAAATTTTTTCTGATAGAACTGTTTTAACCAGTTTGAAATGTATATTTCCTGGATTTTTTATAAGTCACCAAATTAATTAACCTAGCTTCCAGTCAACCGTAGGAAATTTTTTTAGATTAATAACCGGCTGAATCCTTGTCAAGTCTAAAAAGCAGGTTTTCAACTCGTTTTGGTACACCTAATCCGAATTTCAAACATTATATTTTCAGGAATTTATTATTTGCTAGGAGTTTTGTATTTTGACAAACTCATCATAATAAAAGTTGTGTATTATAAAGTTCCAATTTCCAAAGGGGGTCTGCGGGTGCTCCCCCAAAATGTTTTTGGAAATTTGCAGGGCCCGACTTACAAGTTTGGGGGCCCAGGGCAAAAGACTCACTGGGGGGCCCCTGATATATCTTAACTTAAAATTTAAATTCATTGACTTAAAATAACGAAACCATCTTTAATTTAAGGGCAAACACTTCGTAAAAGTTATTTATTTAAAAACTTCATAAGCTTAATTGATTTTGAATTCATAAGTTAATAAATTTATTTTACACTCTTGGGCTATTCCATATGAACAGGGACATGATCAAGAAAAATGAAAAAATAAAATACTAAAATTTTCTAATTATTTTAGGGAATAATTATGCAGTATTGATCTAATTGTGTTTTGCATTGCTTAAATTTTGTGTAAAATTATTTTTATAGGAATGAACTGCTTTTTTAGAACTGCTTGTTTTAAACGTTTGAAGCACTTTTCTCTATAATTTTGTTTTTTATGCTTCAATTTTTCCATACTAAATTTAAATTTTATTGAAAAGTTGGCTTGATATTCGTAAACAGCACTAAAATATAGCCTAGAGACATGTATCACATGCATATAGTACTACAAAATTTAAAAATTTTAAAAAATTTAAAATTTTTAAATTAATTTAAAATTTAAATTTTTTGAAAGATAATTTGTCTTTTTTTAATTTAATTATTTTCAAAATGATTTATAATCAAATAGTGTCTAAATATTTTCTGTATTACTTGATTGAAAGATTTTACCTGTATTTTCAACATTTATTTTTATAAATTAATTAATTAACTAATGATTTAATCACCAATTGTGGGTTTTTTAGGTTATAGAGGTATATACCTAAAACATCCTTGAAAAAATGACCTTGGAAAATGCCTCAAACGTTTTTTACAAGAATTTTTAAAAAGGTCGATTTTTGAGGCCAAAAAAATTTAAAATTTGAAAAAAATTTAACTTTTTATTGTCCGATTTTCTTCCATTTTTAGTATGTCATTAATCAAGTCATTTCTAATAGAAAATCGTTTAAATTACTTCTTTTGCTATAATTTTGTGGTTTTGAGCGATGTTTTAATTTTTTCGACTTTCCAAATTTTGAATTAATTTGCAAACGATTATTGTGAAATTCACGATATTCCAAAGATGAAACTTATGGTAATTTAGACTAAACCAATCTATTTATTAAAGGTAAAATAATATGATATTATGCATGAAAAATGTGACAGAAATGATAAATTTTAAAATTTATAATCTTAACTAATTCAAACAGTCAATAGTTATTTCAACAATGCTCAGATAACAGCCGTGAATGAGATTTTCCCACTGTGAATAAATGGATATTAGTAAAAATTAAAACCCTATAAAAACTAAATTAATCTAGTTATATCTATTATTTCATTTTTAAAAATTATTTTGAAATATCATCTATCAGTAACAAGCGCCAAAAGACAAAGGGCAATTCCACCGTAACTCACGCTACATTTTTTTCAAAATTGCAATTTCAAATAATTTTTAAATATAGAAATAACTATTATTTTCTTTCTAAAAAAATCATACATATTGAAATTTATGTTAATAATTTAAAATAAGCATTGCGAATCTTTTAAGAATTTTAGTTTTTTAAATATTAATTAAAATAGAGTTGTAACTCACGCTACGAAAAAAAGACATGGATTTATGAGTATAAAATTCAAATTTGTTTTTCTGCTTAAATAGTGTTTCAATAATTCTATATGCTTGTCAGGTGTTTGAATATATACTTCCTTTATTCTAAAATAGCAAACAGTTTTACTGGGAATGCTTAAGAAAATCAGAAATAAAATAAAATATAGAGAGTTGTTCGTAACTCACGCTACAGTACTTCGTAACTCACGCTACATGTGTATAAGCGTTCAGTTATTCATGAATATAAATATAATTAAATTGATTTAAACACTTTATTTCATTTTTACTATAAAGTTTATGAGTATATTTAACAAAAAAGTTGTAAAAACTAATTAATTTATTTTTAATTTTCTAAATAAACTATAAATTTTTCATTAACAAATTAACCTTTAAAACAAATATTTCTAAATATTGACTTTAAATGCTGACATTCCGATAAAAATAATTTTACACAAAATTTAAGCAATGCAAAACACAATTAGATCAATACTGCATAATTTTTCCCTAAAATAATTAGAAAATTTTATTATTTTATTTTTTCATTTTTCTTGATCATGTCCCTGTTCATATGGAATAGCCCCAAATTAAATTAGTAGAAGTTAGTTATTTTCGTCGGTTTTTATGCACAGTTTCTGATAGGATTAATCACAGACAATAAGAGACAGACCGGTCAATAGGCGGGGCTTATCCAGAGAGCTCAAGCAAGACCCTCTATATAAAGGCCTTCCAACTCAGCCGTGCAACGTCATAACTTTCACTCATCATTGACGTCACTCCATAGACTTAACAAAGCAATTTTCACTCACGTTTGACGTCATCTTCCGGAGTTGGGTGGCCATGTATATGGTATAGAGGGTCTTCCCCAGTAGCACAGCAATGTTGCTTAATATCGCACAACATCGCCCGATTCTGATTTACATCGCGAACGGTGGACGGTTTTTGGCGACTCATCTCAGTATTGGCCGATATTGAAACGGATGATTTGGCGGTACAAGAGCGATTCTTAAGCTGACGCATGCGCAAAGGTGTATCGGCGAACTTCGAAACATTTTTTTTTTTAAACATGAAGTCATTTTTATTGAAACTTTCTGTTTTTCTACAGTTTTTTACAGTGTAGTTTAAGTACTATTTTTTTATCATTTACGATTTATTATTTATTTATTTATTATTTTTTTAAACAAAGTAAATAAAGTATTACATCACCTGGGATCGTTGAACGATCCATGTAGGTGAACAATAAACAGTTGGTTACAATTAGTTGCACATGAAATTACAATAAAAAATTTAGACATGGTTGTAAATAAAAGTATACATTACATGCAAACAAGAAAAAAATATAAGTATAATATCTATCAGGAAATTAGTAGTGGCAAACAGGGTGTCGAAAATTTGGGTTTACTATCTGTCGTAAGGTAAGTAGTAGTGCAAAAAAAAAATAAGAATTGATTAAAATTACTCTAATAATGCAAGATCAAACAAAAAAGTTTTCAATGTTCCCAATAGAAAACAAAAAGTCTTTTAATTTCTTTTTAAATGCATGTTTGGTTTGACTATTTTGAATTTCCAAAGGTAATAAATTAAAGAACTTAGGGGCTAAATAAAAGAAATTTTTGCAAAAAATAGTTTTTTCAGGTTTAGGTACAGTATATAACACATTAGGTCTTCGGGGATTTATCATGTTTCGCTTTCTGCAGATATCGGAGTTTAAGTAGAGATAGAGACTTGTTTTAAAGTAGAAGAGGTAGCGAATAGGTAAAATATCCAATAGTTTAAAGTTATCAATATTAATGGAATGTGCTTGAGGTGATAACAATCTTATAAATCTTTCTTGGAGTTTACATATTCTTTTTAAATTTATCTGATAATCTCCACCCCATATTATTAAACCGTAGTTAATTCGAGATTGAACCCAAGAGTGATACAGAGTTAATAGGAATTTTCTGCTTACTTTTGGCCTTAGATGATAAAAATTTAGCATTATTAGTCTTAATTTATCAGCAATATACTTGGTATGGGACTTCCACTTTAAGTTGCAGTCAATATGAAGTCCAAGATATTTAATTGTAGACACTATATCAATTGATTTACAATTACAATCATTATAATTGTTACAGTGATAAACATGATATTTAATGGAAAGCTGAATTGGACTATTTTGTCTTAGGCTAAAGATCATGTATTTTGTTTTAACGACGTTTAATCTCAGACAGTTATCAAAAAACCATTTGCTAATTTTAACTAAATCCGAATTCATCTTTTGGTTCAAATCTTCAGCGGAATCGACTGAATATAAAAGAGCTGTATCATCGGCAAAACTTATGATTTTACCGTGTAAATTAAGGTTACATAAATCATTTATAAATATCAAAAATAGCAACGGACCTAAAGTTGAACCTTGGAAAACTCCATAATTAATTGGAAGGCATTTACTTAAGGTGTTCTTAACTTTAACAATTTGTATACGATTTGATAAATAGGATTTTAAAAAATTGTAGAAGTGCCCTCTGATCCCCGTTGATGATAGTTTATGTAATAAAATACCATGATTCACTGAGTCAAACGCCTTAGATATATCTAAATAAAGAGCAGCAGTTATTTTACTAGAATTTATACTACAATGAATAAAATCTGTAAACTCCAGTAGAGCTTTTTCAGTATTTGATTTAGGTAGAAAGCCGTATTGATTTTTTGAGAAAAAGTTTGAATTTTTCAAGAACGAAATTAATCTATCCTTAATTAATTGTTCAAATATTTTAGAAATAAGAGGCAGGACAGAGATAGGTCTATAATTTGAAAAATCATTTCTGTTTCCCTTTTTAAAAATGGGTGTTATTATTGAGGTCTTTAATGACTTTGGGAAAATACTTTCATTTACTAAACTATTAAATAAACTAGTGAGAATATTTATATGAGAAAATGACAGAGTTTTGAGAATTTTCGCATCTATTCCGTCTGATCCTGGGCTTTTCTTGGGATTTAGATTACGAATACAATTTAAAACTTCTGCATCATCTATCTCTAGCCACACAAATGAATTTAGATTTGTCTTTAAGTGTTCTTTAAAATTTTCATTGGAATTTGAGATATTGTTGATTGAGGAAAAGTATAAGTTCAAATCGTTTGCTAAATCAAGTTCATCTGTATGATCAGGCAGGGTTTGATTTTTAATGCTATTACCTAGAATGTTATTAATTAATTTCCATTGTTTACGGGTTGAGTTGCAATCATTAAATTTACTTTCGTAAAATAACTTTTTGGCAGATCTGATTTTTTGTTTTAATACTTTAACTGTTGTTTTATAGGCAATTTTGAAGAAATTATCACCTGGGTACCGTAAGGTTTTTTTGTATAGTGCTTGTTTGGATCTGATCATGCTATATATTTCTAAGTTAAACCATTTGTTTTTGTCGAATCTGGAATTACTTTTAGTTTTAGGAATAAAGCTGAAGCTATGCTTAATTGCACATAATTTGCTATGAAAATCTGAGAAAGATGATGCAGCATTAGATTCAGAAATTCTAAAATCATAGGTTTTTAAAAAGTCCTCCAACTTATTATAGTTTACTAATTTAGATCTTATATTATCATTCGTATCAAAGTTTGAGGTATTTCGCGGGGAACTCAAAACTAATCTACAAAGAATAGGGAAATGATCAGATAGACTATTGATTAGTCTTGCACAATGAATTTCGTTTATATTTGACAAGCTGTAACGTGATAGGAGGTGGTCTATACAGGTACCTGAAGAATTACGAGTTATATCACTTATATGTGAAGAAAATCCATGAGCACTAATCAAATCCAAATATTTTGCACTATGATTATTTAAATTCAATAAGTCGATATTTATGTCTCCCACTATTATAATGTTTCTGTAAGAAATTTTAGATAATACAGTTTCAAATTCAGATAAAAATACTTCAATAGTAAATAAATGTGAACGATATATTGAGACTATACAGAGATTGAGAGATTTACTTATAGTTATAACTATTTCGGCAGAAAACATTTCTATATTAATTTTTTCAAAATCATATTTACTTTTATAGTATACTAAGACACCTCCTGATCTGTTATAGCTTCTGTTACAGTAAAAAGATTTAAATTGATCAATTCCGTAAAACTTAATTTCATCATTGGTCAGCCAAGTTTCCGATAAAACTAGAACATCAATAAGATTCAAACTGTCAGATAACAGGCTTATTAACTCATCAAACTTTGAGCGAACACTTTGAATATTGAAATGTATAATATTAAATGTTACTTTGGCTGCTGGATAAAGAAAGAATTGTTTTAGATTTTCAAGAGTGTCTATTGTGGAATAATTGGACATAAAAAGATAGAGTTATTGTTGGATAGGTATATCAGTTAGATCCGATTCTTTACGAATTCTAAAAGCTCTTGAATTTTCACTTTGACGAAGAAAGATTTTTCCATCTCTGATCCAGCAGAACTTGAAATTTTTTTGACGTTTAAATTGTTTGCTCAGAAATAGGAGTTTTTTCATGCCTGGGGCCAAATGTTCATTCAGGTATATGGGTGTTGAATCAAGACGTTCATTTATATCGGATGCTAAGAAGCGCTTTTCTCTGGATGCCCGTAAACATCGGTCCCGTTCACCTTTTGATGCAAACTGCACGATTATAGATTTACTTCTATCTTTTCGGGTGGATGGGACCCGGTGAGCTATAAGAACACTAACCTCGTTGTTGACATCCAAAGTGTTTAAGATCGATGCTACTACTTGTTTAGTGTCTTCACTTGGTACTTCGGGGAAATCGGAAATTTCGAGATTTGTTCTTCTTGAGTACTGTTGTAATTCGAGTGTTTCCGATTTTAGTAGCTCGAGTTCTTCTTTGTTGCGGGTGATCTCCGATTTTAGGATGGTGTTTTCTTCCTTAACAATCTTGACCTCGTTCTTTAGATCATTTATGGCTTTTGTTAGCTCTTTAACTATTTCCTCTTGAAAGTTTAAGCTCTTGGAGTATTCCAAAAACTGCGTTTTAATAAATGACTTAAGATCCTTGATTTCGTTCAAAATTGGTTGGCCACTCACATCTTGGTTTGAAGTACTAGCTGAGGGTTCGGCAGGTGTTGGTTTTGCTTCCCGAGCGGTCTGTTGGTTCGTGACACGTTGGGTTCTGCATCCCAGGCATTTCCAGGTTTTTTTGTCACGGCACTTTTTGAAAGCAATTTCCGTAAGACCACCACAATAATAGTGGTACGTACCTTCACAATTTCCTGAGCACTTAATTGCGTCAACAGGTATTTTAATCTCTTCTTGGCACGCAATGCAGTTCATGATTTTGACAGACTTATTATTATTTAAAGACACCAAACTGTTATTACTTATTTAGATTATAATGAATTTCTTTAGAAATAATTAAAACAATATATATATTTTGCTAAAACACAGAGGAACGTAAATAAACAGTTGCAGCTGAGACACAGCTGTTGCCACTATAGTTAAAAGTCATGCTTATAATTAAACCAACGTTTAAATGTGAAGAAGGTTGATAAAATGATGATGGAAAAAAAAAATCTGAAATCTCGAATCCTCGGCAAGCGGGAATGTCAACAATAAAGGCGCGATGCTAGTCAAGGTTTTTTGCATGCTTTTCATTCTTTTAAGATTAATTATAATAATTAATAACCTTTTTGCGATATTAACTAATTGTGAAACTCAATCAGTTTGTATAAATAACGCGATTTTGTTTTGATAATTGACTGATTGAATTCACTGATATGAATTTGAATAGGCGGATTTGACTTTTCAATTCAGTCGAAATGTGGTTTTGTTGTAGACCATCATAATTTTTTCGTTTAGTAACTATAATAATTTCGTTTTTTCTAGCTATAGGAATTAATCGTTAGATAATTGTGTGTGCTATAGCATTATATACAAGACTAAAATTTTGTTTTGATGTCCCTATAACCGTTCATAAAAGTACAACCTATGTTTAACAAATAATGCATAGTGTTTAAGCTCTTAATGAATATTTTGGTGTATAAAACAACGTTGAAAGTTAGTGCATAAATTAGTTAATAGTCTAGTTTTATATGTATCTATTATGCAATTAAAAAGTTAATAACTATATTTGTTATTTAAATTAAATAAACTGAAAGCATATTATTTAACGATACTACAAGGATTTCTTTAAAATAGAAGGTCCATATTTATCCAACTGATATAAGTTATTAGTTGCTTTTGTAGGATAGTTTATTATACCGATGAAAAAATGTATTTTAATTATGATGAAATAAGGTTGTAAAAGATCCCTCAATCCATTGCTGAAGTTTTATCCCTGTCAAAAATGATTTTTTACCATCCCAGTGGCAAAGCGTGAATGGCAAAGTTCTGGAAGCTGTAGCAATAGCCACATTTTATTCAGTTACTGGATTAGTGTTTTTGCTGTAATCATATTTTGGTATTTTTACAAGATTGTAAGAAGTATGGTTTTGATAAATCTTGAATACTCAAAATGGTACAAATTTGGTTAATATGTGTTTATGTTGTACTTCCGCTTTTTGCGACACACTTCGCCACTGGTATCGACTGTTTGTTTATATATAACACACTCCGGTTAGTACTTTTCCGTTATACTGGCACAAATCTCGGCAGGTAGACTTTTTGGCGATAGCACACAGTCGCTGGAAGAAATCACACGAAGCACAACTTCTGTTGGTGTTGCAGCATTATTGGCAACTTTATCGCCTGCACTGGTATAATGGAAAAGTACCCTCCGGTTTTCTGAGCTCGAGGATGAGTCTCACTGTGTCCATTACAAGCTGTTTAGTCAAATTAAAAAATTGATATTCAAATTATTTCAGGATTTTTACACTCCTAGTTATGACAGTGAAATTATGTCTAGGATTTACAAAATTGGATCTTGCTGCAAATTAAAGATCAGTTCGCCCAAGCCTCCCCCCAGCTGTCCCAGTCCAATGAAGCCGGTTTTCAAGACACCTTCTGTTTCTCCTTTTGTGATTATGGAGTGAAGTTAGAAAGGAGGTAATGTACTATTTACATGTTTTCCAATCAGTTGCTTACATGTTTGTCATAATTATTTTTTAAGTAGTTTTACCAGAATTACAATTGAACTTAGCAAGGAATTAAAATTTGTCTTTTTAAGGGTCAATTCCATTAGCTGTCCTGTTAAATATGATCAAGGTGTTTTTGTTAAAATATATTCATATAAGCCAGTTTTTTAAAGTTTTAATTTACGTAACTGAAAAATTCAATATGATTAAATATCAAATTTTGGCAATATATCTAAATTTGGTATACAATAACAGCTTGGCAATATTTAGCTGGATGGATTTAACTTAATTCAACCTGTACTTCTAAAATTTCTATGTAGTAGTGAAAGAAACTCTTAAAAATATTACTTAAATAATGTTATCATCCTTTGCAAATATTTAAAATTTTACTTTTTTTAACATAAGTAAAAAAAGATGCTACATAAGCATTTAATAAGCAAATAGTTTAGCTTCAGCTGACCCCCTGTGTTCCCTACATAATGTTTGTCTACCCATTAAACTTATCTGTTACACTTGTTTTGTTTGAAAAATGTACAGGGTGTTTCAGATATGTGTTTCATAACTTCTAGGAAGGGTAGCACACACTTAAGATGACTCAGAATGACATAGGAATGCACCTCTAATAAGCTAAGGGTTTTTATAAGCAAAGCAGGCATGGGAAATTTAAAAATTATCTGTGGAAATTGACCCATAACCTTTTAATATTAAATTAAAACCATCGATTCAGGAATTTATTCCATAAAACCAATTATCGAGCTGAAATTTCAGCTTTTAAGTTTTTTTTTGCAAATGCCGGAATCAAACGATTTTGATGGTTAAAAATTATTATAGCTTACGTGTCAATATCTACTGTGGATTATTACAACCTCCCATGTCAGCTAATAAAACCCTTAGGTTGCTTAAGGTGTATTCCGGATCCCCCTTTCATATGTGATTTTAGTGGTTTCGGTGTGCCCTACCTTACCTTCCTAGAAGTGATGAAACACTTATCTGAAACACCCTGTATAATAAAATACAATTTATTAAATTATTTATATATACATTGTGTATTTATTAGGTGGCATATGATGTACCTGGTGAACATCAACCTGGTCACTGTTAAGACCCCGTAATTATCCCCACATTGCCCGGAAGCGCATGCCACGTTACAAGTAGAAGGAGTTAGCAGAAAGTCCAGTTTCACAAACCTTTGGCAGATGCCGCGCCTCAAGGATCAGTGTCCCCTGTCTAGTTTAACTACTATGAAGGAAGAGTCAGAGTATCTGGTCATGTGGTTCCCGATTTCTCATAGCCTTCTGGATGGACAAAATTTAAATGAGAATTACCCCTGCCTGAGGGGAAACAATTCGTCCTCGTGTGACTCAGACTAACCCTTATTGTCATGCAAGTCTCCGCAGATCACTGCGGTTCAAGAGACGTAGCTTTTGTTCCCAGAGTTTAGCTGTAGTCACCTGGTTGACTTTCCTAATGTTACTGGAGATTACGAGATGTAACTGGGAACTCACTTAATCCTGCGACGTCCGATGCAGGACCTGTGTCACCAATGGATACCTTAGAATTCTTATAATTGTGTGCAATTTTGTCTATATGTTTTGGTACCTTTAGATAAGTTGGGTGCAAGTTTCAAGTTTTATGCTAAAATGTAAAAAATAAGCAAATATAAAATATACCATTAAAATATCTCAATTTGCAGTGCTTCTTTTGATTTTTAAATTTTTATGTGCAAATAATAAAATGCCACCAATACCATCTAATAGGAGAAGTTTGCGCCTGACTGATCATAAAGTACCTATGTTATTAACTTAATATAATCATGCATATAAGTAACATTCTGTGAAATTGTAAAAGTGTTTTGTATACTTTTTAAAATGTAAGAAAATATGCATATTGAGAGAAATTTTTTTTTAATTTTTAGAAAACCTAATATTGGAGGAATCTAGACATCTTTTTTTCAGGTTTCTTTTGATATAATTCATATTGATAAAAAGAAGCAAAATTAGTTATCTTTAAAACTTGAAATTTTTTAAAAAATTATTCAAACACAAATACAATTATTTTAAAATAAAACTATATGATTTAAGTCAATTATTGCTACTCAAAATTGTGTAGTATGAAATTTTTTAATGTTGGTAATCAGTAATATCTCAAAAATGTGTAATTTAAATTTTTAAGCTAATTTATTATTACAGTAAAAGTGAGTGAGCAAACTTGTATCTTGGTCTTAATATTTGTTTCTTTATGTGTACATATTTTTGTGCTGGTAAATAAACATGAGTTACATTTTCTCAGTTTTTTTCTTAGTTTAGTTTACAAGTTTTTCATTCTGCATGTTTTGTTATTGTTTTTTAACCTTAAGATCTCTCATTAAATTTGTATTTGATAACTTGAAGTAGTATGTTAACTGAAAGAAAATTGTATATTTAAACACAAATTAAATAATAGCTTTTATCTTTTTAATTTCATATAAAGTTCAGTTTTTAAGAGCACATTTTTTTTATTCACTAAATAATGACTTAGCTGTATTAAGTATTTAACTTTATTGTTAAAATATTGAAAAAAGTATCCATAAACCCTGTAAAAATATACTTGAATTGGTCTATAAAAGTATTTAAATGATAATGATATGATTTTGGTCTCCATACTTAAAAAAAGATATTGATTCAATTGAAAGGGTTCAGCATAGGGCTACTAAAATGGTCCAGTTTTAGTTATGAGGGAAGATTAAAGAAGCTAAATATGTTCACTCTAGAGAAAAGAAGGATTAGAGGGGATTTGATTCAACTTTTTAAAATGGTTAAGCAAGGGGACACAGAGGGACAAGATTTCAATACGGGTAGTAGAACAAAGGGTCACAATTTCAAATTGAATAAAGTAAAATTTAAGACGGAGTGTAGAAAGCATTATTTTTTTAATAGGGTAGTGGATAGATGGAATGCGTTGCCTGAAACAATTGTAAATTCAAGAGGGGTAAACGAGTTCAAGAGGAAAATTGACAGATACTGGGATTCCGGTAGTTTGAGTTAAAAAGACTGGACCAACCTTGCTGGGCTAACGCCTGTAGTTGGTCGACTTAATTTGTATTTGTATTTGTATAACTCATTTACTTATATTAATTACCTAATTTACCTCTGAAGCATTTAATACTAATAATGATTGTAAACGAGCATTGCATGATATTGGTGGTGACTGACGATTGTTAAAAGGTGTTTTGAAAGCATACAAAGTGTTAAATATCTAAAACTACAACGGGACAAAACCATTCAAATGGCACTTAATCAAGCATTAAAATTGCAGAATTGTAATTTTCATGCTTGAATAAGTGCTATGTTGACTAGTTTTGCCTTTTGTTGTGGTTTGGATATTTAATACTTTGTATGCTTACAGAACCCCTTTTAAAAATCGGCGACCTCCGCCAATATCGTCCAGTACTGGTTTGCAATAGCGGCCAGTATCGGCAAAAATGTTTGCCGTTCAATACTGCGGCGATATTGGCAAACAATATCGCTTGACATTGTGAATTTCCCAAATTCGATATTGGCCAATACAAGATTTTGGTAAATCCCAATACCGCTCGATACTGACTTGTAATATTATGCAATACTGACTTGCAATATCGTCTAGTATCGGCAAAAATGTTTGCCGTTCAATACTGCTGCAATATTGGGAAGCGATATTGCTCAATATTTCAATTCGATATTGTCCAGTACTGCTGTGCTACTGGGGTTGGCTCAAGTGGCGCCTCCATCGGTACCGGCATTAATCGATTAATTTAATATTTTTAAATCGAAATCTTTATAAATTTTTTTGTTGACGAAACTTGCAATATTCGATTTCGAAAGTAAACATGAAGTTTGTGTAAATCGTTTAATCGTACTCTTTTAAATTGTTTTCAAGATTTATAAATTATTTTAACAGTGTCTTATTGCATTAAGGCACATTTTATCTCGTTTCTTCTCTATTTTGCAATGTATTGGAAAATCTGTGTTGCATTCTTGAACTTGATTTCTTAGCCTGATAGAATTCGGTATAATTCGCGTTAATTATAGGCGTTTAATTCAGATGAAAATGAATACTAGTATTATATATTTTTATTGTCAAGATGTCATTTCGAATGTGCCTGGGATCTGGGATTCGTATTTGCAAAAGTTGTGTTCGTTTAGATTCACGAGGATTGCAACTTCATTTACACATCAAGTTTGTCTTAAAAGGCGAAGGGATTATAACAAATATTTTCAGTTATTGAAATATGAGATTTAATAAAATCATTTAGATTCATTATTTACTTGTGTGATTCTTGATTACTTTATATATAAGCTTGTATTTTTCAATCCAGTTTTTCATCATTGCGATGACGAAATTTTGTTGATGAACAAACCTTAATGATTTAATTTAAATTTTCTATTATAATAGCAAATTTAAAAAATTTGTTGAAAGAAAAGAAATTTTTTAATTTTAAAAAGCATTTAATGGGCTTAATGTGATCGCCAAGGATCGCGATCCTGGTGATCATATGGTCGATGGATTAACGTACGCCTAAATTGTGGTTTCGCCAGATCCTAAAGCTCCGCCCCTTAACTTCTCTTGCCAATGAGAGAGAGCGTGCCCAAGTCTGTGTTAAAACTCTCATATGTTGCAACCCTACCAGGTTATTACGGTTAGAGTGGTTTGAGGCGCCAAAGAACTTGTATTCTTGTTTACTTGTGATCGGTTCAGTTGCGCTTGGTGTTCTATGTTCCTATAGAAAAATGGATATCTTGTGTTTATACGGTAGTAATTTTAAATCCAAGACTTCATTTTATAGAGTGATCATGTTTCATTTTATAGTGTCTGAGGAGAAAATAGAAGAATTCAGTGACTACAAAGGTAAGTAATCAGATCAAACAGGAACAGTAAGGCTCAAGATCAAACAGTTTTACTTATTACTAATGTAGCCTTCAATATGTTTTTGGGCAAATCCATGTGACTCATGTTACATTCTTAGTATTCATCCTAGGTTTTTAACTCATGTTGAGAACCCAATTTCGGGTTCCTAGGGGGGAGGCAATTTCCAGTGTGCCACCCCTCTGAATCCGTGCCTGTGGACATGGGCGTAGCCAGGGTTCCACTTAGGGGGGGGGCAAGCAGGGTCGACTTTTTTTATGTTTTTGGAGAACAATTTTAAAGCCATGTGAGAAAGGGCCGTAATCACAGTATTGTTTCGAGAGGGATATTTGACCTATTTTCAACACTTTTTTAGGTAAAATTTGTGTGAAAGAAAAACTTATATATAAAGGTGTAGTAATAAAGGTTGAAGGGGGGTCTGGGGGTCCTCCCCCAGAAAAATTTTGGAAATTTGACCCTAGGAACAGGGTTTTAAACTGTTTTTTAGTACATGTAAGCCCAAATTTGGACAAACATTTTTAAGTAGAACTTTGATTTTAATGAACTTATTATAAAAAAGTGTGAATAATAAAGTTTTAAATGCTAAAGGAGTGCCTGACTGCCCACCCCCAGAAAATGTTTCGAAATCTGACCCTAAGAACAGGGTTTCAAACTATTTTTGGTACACGTAAACCCAAATATGGACATAGATTTTTAGGTAGAATTTTGATTTCAATGAACTTAATATAAAAAAGTGATAATAATAAAGGTTTCAATACTAAAGGGGGCCTGGGGGCCCTCCCCCAGAAATTGTTTTAAAATTTGACCCTAAAAAACTGGGTTTTAACTTAATTAAAAGTATATTACTTAGGACTTAGGGGGGGGGAAGCTGCCCCCCCCTGCCTCCCCCTGGCTACGCCCATGCCTGTGGAAATATAGTAATTAACCTTGTTATTTTTAAGAATTATGTTTCATTTCAGAAGAAGGAAAACAACTTAAAACCGAGTGAGGTTTGTTTTTGAATGTTTCTTTGGAACATCAATAACAAACTTTTCTCGGTTGTCTCATCAGAAGAGTGTCCAACTGAAAGATCCTTGTGTCATCTCAGACACAGCTTTGCAATATTTAGTTGTACAGATGACAATATTGAGCTGACATTTTTCTATAAATTGTTCCAGTTCAATCTGTTTTTATTTTGAAATTAAACAAATTTTCTTACCAAAGGTTGGACAAACTTTTGGTCGACCAAAATATTATGGCAACTTATTACATGCTGTAGTTTTATGTATCACTTAAAAATCAAAACAAAGAACAGAGTAATATTCATTAAAAAATATTTTATCATCAAAATCATTTAAAATTTCTTGATATAGTTCAGATTTTTAAATATCAATTATTTTGATTTGAGATATGGTTTACTTGAAATATTTATGAATGAAATTTTAAAAGCTTTAGGGAATAAAATATGTGTCATTAACTTTTATTTCATCAAATCTACAAACTTTAATTTACAGAGGCATAAGCTTTTTATAAAAAAAATCTACTCTAATAATTATTCCTTTTGTCTTGTTACTGATTTTTTATGTAAATTTCTTTCTGTGTGATATCATTTGAACATAATAAATATTGAAATAGTCAGGATTTATTTTCTTGAATAATACATTGTAACATTAGTTCTTTTTATTGCAAGATTTAGTATTTTTCTTGCTACTTTTCACAAAAAAGAGTTATAGTTAGGCGAGTTTATACCTTAATACATAAAAATTGTATGTCCTCATATTTTTATTGTGTATTTATTCCCTTTGAACCCAGGAGCAACCACTGTTTGTGTATACAAAAATCTTATTGAATTTCCTTTAAAATATCTTTTTAATGAACTACATGAACTTATCTTTTTAATGAACTTATGGTTTATTATAATGGGCAGATTTGGTGAACCCTGGGGTACATACTGGAAAACTTTGGGGTGCAAGCTGTCTCTGATGGCTTTGAAAACATGATTTTCCCCTATAAAAGTGGAATTTTCTCAAAAAGTAAAATTCCTCTTAAATCCGCCCATGTTTAGTATTGTTAAAACAAGAAATTCAAGATCTTTCAGTATTCTAACCAGTTGTTTCTTTTTAAGTTTATTACATTCAGTCAATTCTAAACATATAATTACGCAACACCCCATTTAGCCCAGTAATTTTAGGCGAAAAAAGGGGTCGATAGGGAAATAATTTATAATTAGCTGAATTTTTCAGGATAAGCTCTCTATGATGTGTACAACCCACCCTGAAAAGTCCCCAAAGATCCTCCGTCGGCGTCATTCCAAAATGGCGGATCCAAGATGGCCGCCTAGTATTTTTGCCTTTTCCGATATTTTCGCTCATATCTAAGTCAAAAATTAATATTTTTTAGTTCTGTAAAAGGATTTATACTCAGAATAGATGCCGTTTTCGAATAAAAGTTACAGTTTTGCGATAAAAATATAAAACATGGGGTGTAGAGGGATTTCATTCATGCCAAACTGCAAAATTTTCATTGTTGTTTGCATGCTTTGCCATATAACTGTACTAATTGAAAAATCGATCTGAAAAATACTATTAATTTTAGTGGTCCCATTATTAAGGATTATTTTGAAAAATAAATTTTTGAAATCCGCAGAAAATTGACAGAGATATTCAATTTTTAGTAGTGTTGTGGTGCTGATGGTATTGGGTAGTATATACGTTAGTAGTAGGTTTCGCACTTGATTAATAATTGTTTTTTGGCCATTCTCTTTAATAGCTTAGTTAATACCATTGTAGCGTAAAGTAATCATTATGGTGCATTAAAATTTTCTTACACAAGCATTTAATTATCAAAAAAATCATTAAAATTAATTAGTTCTTTTGGATTTTTTCTATATTTCGGACCCTATAGCTTCCTTTTAAAATGATTGAAATATTCATTCTAGTTTTCTGTACAGAGATATTTCAAAGGATTTTGAAGTGATCAAAAATAACTTAAATGAACGTTTTAGCTTATACACTGGGACTCCATTATTGTGAACCATCGCATAAAAAATTTCAATATCACAAGAGGTTTGCTATTATTGATTTTTTAATTTTTTTACAATGAAGCGGAGTTTGACTATTTTCATGACGCAAAATAAGTATAATTTGAAATAAATGCATCAAATACTATAGATATTTTTAATGTTATAGAGTAAAGGTTTATTCATTGTCATCATCATTGTTTTCGAATTCAGTAGAAGCCGAATTTTTACATGACTCGCCAAAGCAAGATGTGCCATATCTGGAACATTGGAGTCCTGGTTTTCTGCACTGGCATCTTGTATCACAATCTCTTGTAGAATTTATTTTGCAGTTGCAAGAGCTGAACTGCAGGAGTTCTTCAGAAGCTGCTGGAAGTGTTGAAGTAACTGGATTCAACTTTCCATCCTTTTTGAACAATCCATTGGATTCAGGTTATTCCCCAGTCATTGTTAAACTTGCAGGTAAACTCGAAATGAATGATGAGAAGCTGCTGAACTTGTTGGAGGAAGAAATGCTAGATTAAAATTTGAAGATAGATTTTTTGAGGAAAATATGGTGGCTACAACAAAACAATCTAATTTTTTGCGCAACTCCGAGAACAAATCAAGACTGATTAGAATGCTCATTAGTTACTTTCAGGCAGAAGGAATAACTTCAAAGGATGATACTGATACTCATCTGTTCTTCTGCTATTGAAGCTAGTCAAAGCTTAAACAAACAAGTCACAGTGATAGGGACCGATACAGATCTCTGAATTATTCTAATTGGGCGTTGTACCCCAGGAGAGTCACTGTTTTTTTTGCGTCCTCAAACAACTATTAGAGAACACAAATGCTACGACATCTGTAAAGTTCAAAACACTCTTGGCTCAATAAAAGATTCAATTCTCTTCCTACATGCAGCTTCTGGACGCGATTCCACCTCAGCAATTTTTAGAAAAGGGAAATCTTCAGCTTTCAAATTGATAAAGAAAAATCCAAATTTGCACTCTATGGTTTCACAGTTTAATAGTCCTTCACTTGACTCCTCAAAAGTTATTGAAATCGGTGAGGTATTTTTGAAATACCTTTTTGGGCGAGAAAAAGTTGATTCTCTCGATGAATTACGTTACATTCACTACAATAAGGAAGTGTCAAAAACTCCATCTTCAAATTTTAATCTAGCAGTTCTTTCTCCCACAAGTGCAGCAGCTCCTCAGCATTAACTTCGAGATTACCTGCAATTCCAACAATGGCTGGGGAACAACCTGAATCCAACGGATTGGGGATGGTTCAAAAAGGATGGAAAGTTGAATCCGGTTACTTCAACACTTCCACTTCCAGCAGCTTCTGAAGAACCCTTGCAGCTCATCTTTTGCAACTGAAAAATAAATTCTACAAGAGATTGTGATACAATATTCCAGTGCAGAAAAGCTGGACTCCAATGTTCCAGATTTGGCACATCTTGCTTTGGTGAGTCATGTAAAAATTCAGCTTCTACTGAATTCGAAAACAATGATGATGACAATGAATAAACCTTTACTCTATAGCATTAAAATGCTCTATAGTATTTGATACATTTATTTCAAATTATACTTATTTTGCGTCATGAAAATATAGTCAAACTCAGCTTCATTGTAAAAAAATTAAAACATCAATAATAGTAAACCTCTTGTGATATTGAAATATTTTATGCGATGGTTCACAATAATGGAGTCCCAGTGTATAAGCTAAAACGTTCATTTAAGTTATTTTTGATCACTTCAAAATCCTTTGAAATATCTCTGTACAGAAAACTAGAATGAATATTCCAATCATTTTAAAAGGAAGCTATAGGGTCCGAAATATAGAAAAAATCCAAAAGAACTAATTAATTTTAATAAATTTTTTGATAATTAAATGCTTGTGTAAGAAAATTTTAATGCACCATAATGATTACTTTACGCTACAATGGTAATGACTAAGCTATTAAAGAGAATGGCCAAAAAACAATTATTAATCAAGTGCGAAACCTACTACTAACGTATACTACCCAATACCATCCGCACCACAACACTACTAAAAATTGAATATCTCTGTCAATTTTCTGCGGATTTCAAAAATTTATTTTTCAAAATAATCCTAAATAATGGGACCACTAAAATTAATAGTATTTTTCCGATCGATTTTTCAATTAGTACAGTTATATGGCAAAGCATGCAAACAAACAATGAAAATTTTGCAGTTTGGCATGAATGAAATCCCTCTACACCCCATGTTTTATATTTTTATCGCAAAACTGAAACTTTTATTCGAAAACGGCATCTATCCTGAGTATAAATCCTTTTACAGAACTGAAAAATATTAATTTTTGACTTAGATATGAGCGAAAATATCGGAAAAGGCAAAAATGCGAGGCGGCCATCTTTGATCCGCCATCTTGGAATGACGCCGACGGAGGATCTTTGGGGACTTTTCAGGGTGGGTTGTACACATCATAGAGAGCTTATCCTGAAAACTTCAGCTAATTATAAATTATTCCGCTACCAAACCCTAAAATTACTGGGCTAATTATACGACCTAACTAATAACTTCATCTGAGGAAATATGATTCTATTGATAAAACCCATCTTATATTGATATAATTCAGCATCTTGCGAATTTTAATAAGAGATATTTCGAGACTATTGCAGAACACCTAGGGGCCATTCATTAATTACGTAAGGATGATTTTGGTAATTTTTGACCCCCCCTCCCCCATGTAAGGGTACGTAAGATTTTTCAAACCCCTCCCTCCCCTATTCTTACGTAAGATTCCATTTCGTTTTTCAAAGTAATAAAATGTTAGAAAAGGATCAGTTACACTAAAACTCTCAGTTTGACGTAAATCAAAGATTTTTATTTTTCAACAGATAAGTAATATTCTTGCTGTCAACTACATATTACCATTATATTATTATCTCTAGTCTATCTGGAATTTGTTTACATTAACTTGGAAAATCTTACGTAAGAATTGGTTTGACCACGATTTAGGGGTACGTGTTTTACTTTTAGTTTTACCGTCAAGGCTACAGTGAATTAAAGTTTAAAGACTACGTATCTAGTCAAACGCTTCAACCAGAGTAATTGTGGCGCTTTTGAAGCATAAAATAAGATCACGTAAGGTAGAATTTAACAAGTTAATTAGGAGCCATCCTGATAGTTAAATTTCTATCAATTTTTGATGCCTTTTGACGAGAGCTACAGGATGTGATGTCAAAACTTTTAAACCCCCTCCCTCCCCGCCTCCCCCTTGTCACAAATTGATTAACCCCCTCCCCTCCTCTGAGCGGGACGTCATTTATGAACGGCCCCTTAGGACTTATTTCTTATTTCAAAAAATGCGTCTCATGCTCTCATGTTAGAAAAAAATTTTAACTATCGAAAAAAATAGTTTTATAACTAAATTTTGAATAGCTAGAAATATTTATAATTTTACAGTAAGTAAAAAAGTTATACTGTCCATCATATTGGATAATGAACACATCGTAACACAGCACAGTAGACTTTTCTACTATCGATTTCTATGGAAAATTTATTCCTTAGTTTTTCGTTTTCCGTTTCGCTTTTGTATCCGCCTTTCTTTTTTGAATTAATTCGAACTTTAATTAGATTAGATAGATCTAATTGTCTTTAATTTTGAACTTATTTAACATAAATCCTATTATCCTTTCTTTTAGCTTGATATTGCTCTTTCACAGATAAGCTTTTTGTAGGTAAGTGATTAGTTCGTTTATTATACTTCCTTGTTCACACCTCCTATATACTTGTTAATTTGATTCGTTCAATTCTTTTGTGTTAGTTTTCTACAGTCAATCCAGAAGGTATTCGTACAACGCGTATAACCAACAAATTTGCAGTTATTATACCTATTACAGCCAAACTGCACGTGCAAAAACAAAACAAAAATTATCTTGACTTCGTTTGTCATCCTTAATTATTTATAGTCTACCAAAGAAAAAGTATTTTTAAAAAGTTTTTTAACATTGCTGGAAAGTAATTTTCGTTCCAAATCCTAAATTAATAACATGTTAATGAAATGCCATTTTTCTTCTTGAAGTCCATAATGATATCAAAAAGTGTAGATTTCATAAAAAATGGCACTCAAATGCACAAACTTCTTTCTTTCTTTAATTTTCTATATTTCAATCCTACCCATGGGCAGATTTATGGGGGTGCAACGCACCCCCAACTTTTTGAGAAAATTCCATTTTTATAGGGGAAAATCATGTGGTAGAGCTTTAGAAGAAGTACGCTTTTTGAACAGTCGCCAAGTTGGCAATATTTCATGGCCGATAGGCCATGACATAGTATGTAAACATGGCATCCGGATTTCAAATATGGCGCTAAGGTCACCAAAAGCGGACTTATTCTAATGCTGGTTCCAATCATGTTTTCACCTATTAAATATGCATAGGGGGCTGTGGAATAAATTTAAGCCCCTCTGTTTAATTAATACTTACAAGGAGCAGCTCATTGAAAATTTCAAGATTACAATGCAATTCCCCCCCCCATGTGATGTTCTATTTCTTCCCATTTTTTTCATAATTGAAGACTTATGGGGAAGAATGGTTTTTGTCCATTTCAACACATCTTAAGTATAGGTTGACGGTAGCCATGTTTGACTACAGCTAAAACTTTCGACCCGGCAAACTGGCCTAAAGGGAAAAAATTGAAACTTTGAATCTTAATAATTCTAAAACTAATTCGAATTTTTTAAAAAACGAAACGACAATTTTTTTTGTAAAAAATAATTGTATATGTGTGTAAAATATTGTACTTCTACCATGATTAGTTTTTCTTTTATAACGAAAATAGTGTTTTGATTATTTCATTGGCTGCCGCGACACGAGTTAGCAAGTTTGGCGTCGGGCCAAAAGTTTAAGCTGTGGTCAAACATGGCAACCGACAACCTATACTAAAGATGAGCTCAAATGGACAAAAACCATTCTTCCTCATAGGTCTTCAATTGAGGATGAATAATATTAAAAATAATTTGAGATGTTTGAGTGTGCACTGGGGATTCATTGTTCATAAAACCTTTTTCAAGCCATGAATTTTGCTATTTCGAAAATTTTAGGCTTAATTATAAAATCGCTTCATAATTTCAATAAAATTAAGTTTCAACAAAGTAAAAGAACGAGACTTACCTTTGTTCCTATGGATTCTTGTTCTCTCATGGAATGCAGCAAAGGCCAAATGTTGTGATAAAATTAAATGGCGGAATTGATTTCCCGCCGAATTAGGTGGTGAAATGATTTCTCCCAAAAAAGTAAAAAAAAAAGACGAATCATTCGTCGCGACGAATGAAAAGTCGAAGTGCGTGGTAGTGTTTTTAAAGATTCCGCCAAAATGATCACGTGACCAGCTTCATTTCTCCCGAGGAATGATTCGTCGCAGTGCGTAGTAGGGCCCCTGTTGAAGAACTGTGGTATAGTGTGAAAGAAATTTTTTATTCGCCTGCCTCTGGATAATAGTCCTGAAATATACAATTTATAGATGATTTTAATGTTTACTTGCCAATTTAGTTAGAGATGAAAAATTCTGGGCCCATCTGAATGAAATTAAGATGGTTTGGATTGTTAATATTACAATTTCTTTTATGACTTTATATTGTAACCAAAAATCATATTGAAATAGGCATTTCTAAGAAACTAGGTGTGGCTATTAAATAAGACTGTTACTCCCATAAAAAAACGAAGCATGTGACAAATTTGAACATTGCACAGTTTTTAGTATGAAACTTTCTGCATTTAATGCAGAATTCCCGTGTCTGTAAACAAATTTATCTGCCCGTAGTGTATCTATATATATGAGTACCTTTCTGACTTTTGCCGAATTTACTTTAAGAGCTTAAACGCACTGAAATAAAGTTTTAAAAATTCAGATTTTATTCTGGGAGTTATATATGTCTCCTGGAGAAAGTTCAAATTTAAAATGTGGATGGTTTTACTCTAGGATGTGGGATTTCGCAAGAAACGTCATGAAAGACACTGCAGATTGAGCCGTCGCTAAGTCTTTATGGAGATTCCATGAATTGTGAGATAGAATTTCTTTATAAAATTTGCCTTGCACATTATTTTTCAATTCAAACAGTTTCAGCAATCACCCAAATACATAAATGACTGTTAAATATTATTATCAAAATTTACAGTAATTTCAAAAATTTTTTTGAAGAGAATGGGCATTGTGCATTGCACATCTTTTTGCAACCATCTTGAAATCCCATAAACCCCTCAAAAACTTGTGCACATGGCAAATATGTGTTCTTATATCCTTCTTTTAAATTATAATCCTTTAGTACTTTTTTCGCGCGCCCCTTGACTCGAAAAGTCAGTTCTCTTTACCCGCCGTCTAAGGTGCCGGAAAGTGATCTCAGGAAATCACAATACCACCAATCGGTTTCCTCCTAAAGAGTTTAAAAAAAGTGGAAAAGTTCAAGGTCACGCTAAAAAAAATGAGTTTTTTTTCGCGCGCCCCTTGGCTCGAAAAGTCAGTGTACCTTACCCGGCGCCGAAGGCGCCGCAAAATTTTTTCGACTTTGAATAAATTTTCCCTTACATTTTTGGGATCTGGATTGTGTGCCGGCGGGACGATGGGAGTGTGCCCTCAGGGGCCCTTCGCGGGGCGAACGCGGACTACGTCCGCGTGAAGCGCCCCGCTCCGGGCCCCTGAGGGCACACTCCCATCGTCCCGCCGGCATACAATCTAGATCGACCCTTGGTATCGAACCTCTTGAGAGTTTAAGTAAGTAAGAGTAAGTATCGAACCTCTTGAGAATTTAAGTAAGTAAGAGTAAGTATTCATCAATTTGAGAATTTAAGTAAGTAAGAGTAAGTATTCATCCCTTTGAGAATTTAAGTAAGTAAGAGTAAGTATCGAACCTCTTGAGAGTTTAAGTAAGTAAGAGTAAGTATTCATCCCTTTGAGAATTTAAGTAAGTAAGAGTAAGTATTCATCCCTTTGAGAATTTAAGTAAGTAAGAGTAAGTATCGAACCTCTTGAGAGTTTAAGTAAGTAAGAGTAAGTATTCATCCCTTTGAGAATTTAAGTAAGTAAGAGTAAGTATTCATCCCTTTGAGAATTTAAGTAAGTAAGAGTAAGTATTCATCCCTTTGAGAATTTAAGTAAGTAAGAGTAAGTATCGAACCTCTTGAGAGTTTAAGTAAGTAAGAGTAAGTATTCATCAATTTGAGAATTTAAGTAAGTAAGAGTAAGTATTCATCCCTTTGAGAATTTAAGTAAGTAAGAGTAAGTATCGAACCTCTTGAGAGTTTAAGTAAGTAAGAGTAAGTATTCATCCCTTTGAGAATTTAAGTAAGTAAGAGTAAGTATTCATCCCTTTGAGAATTTAAGTAAGTAAGAGTAAGTATCGAACCTCTTGAGAGTTTAAGTAAGTAAGAGTAAGTATTCATCCCTTTGAGAATTTAAGTAAGTAAGAGTAAGTATTCATCCCTTTGAGAATTTAAGTAAGTAAGAGTAAGTATTCATCCCTTTGAGAATTTAAGTAAGTAAGAGTAAGTATCGAACCTCTTGAGAGTTTAAGTAAGTAAGAGTAAGTATTCATCAATTTGAGAATTTAAGTAAGTAAGAGTAAGTATTCATCCCTTTGAGAATTTAAGTAAGTAAGAGTAAGTATCGAACCTCTTGAGAGTTTAAGTAAGTAAGAGTAAGTATTCATCCCTTTGAGAATTTAAGTAAGTAAGAGTAAGTATTCATCCCTTTGAGAATTTAAGTAAGTAAGAGTAAGTATCGAACCTCTTGAGAGTTTAAGTAAGTAAGAGTAAGTATTCATCCCTTTGAGAATTTAAGTAAGTAAGAGTAAGTATTCATCCCTTTGAGAATTTAAGTAAGTAAGAGTAAGTATTCATCCCTTTGAGAATTTAAGTAAGTAAGAGTAAGTATCGAACCTCTTGAGAGTTTAAGTAAGTAAGAGTAAGTATTCATCAATTTGAGAATTTAAGTAAGTAAGAGTAAGTATTCATCCCTTTGAGAATTTAAGTAAGTAAGAGTAAGTATCGAACCTCTTGAGAGTTTAAGTAAGTAAGAGTAAGTATTCATCAATTTGAGAATTTAAGTAAGTAAGAGTAAGTATTCATCCCTTTGAGAATTTAAGTAAGTAAGAGTAAGTATCGAACCTCTTGAGAGTTTAAGTAAGTAAGAGTAAGTATTCATCCCTTTGAGAATTTAAGTAAGTAAGAGTAAGTATTCATCCCTTTGAGAATTTAAGTAAGTAAGAGTAAGTATCGAACCTCTTGAGAGTTTAAGTAAGTAAGAGTAAGTATTCATCCCTTTGAGAATTTAAGTAAGTAAGAGTAAGTATTCATCCCTTTGAGAATTTAAGTAAGTAAGAGTAAGTATTCATCCCTTTGAGAATTTAAGTAAGTAAGAGTAAGTATCGAACCTCTTGAGAGTTTAAGTAAGTAAGAGTAAGTATTCATCAATTTGAGAATTTAAGTAAGTAAGAGTAAGTATTCATCCCTTTGAGAATTTAAGTAAGTAAGAGTAAGTATCGAACCTCTTGAGAGTTTAAGTAAGTAAGAGTAAGTATTCATCAATTTGAGAATTTAAGTAAGTAAGAGTAAGTATTCATCCCTTTGAGAATTTAAGTAAGTAAGAGTAAGTATCGAACCTCTTGAGAGTTTAAGTAAGTAAGAGTAAGTATTCATCCCTTTGAGAATTTAAGTAAGTAAGAGTAAGTATTCATCCCTTTGAGAATTTAAGTAAGTAAGAGTAAGTATCGAACCTCTTGAGAGTTTAAGTAAGTAAGAGTAAGTATTCATCCCTTTGAGAATTTAAGTAAGTAAGAGTAAGTATTCATCCCTTTGAGAATTTAAGTAAGTAAGAGTAAGTATTCATCCCTTTGAGAATTTAAGTAAGTAAGAGTAAGTATCGAACCTCTTGAGAGTTTAAGTAAGTAAGAGTAAGTATTCATCAATTTGAGAATTTAAGTAAGTAAGAGTAAGTATTCATCCCTTTGAGAATTTAAGTAAGTAAGAGTAAGTATCGAACCTCTTGAGAGTTTAAGTAAGTAAGAGTAAGTATTCATCAATTTGAGAATTTAAGTAAGTAAGAGTAAGTATTCATCCCTTTGAGAATTTAAGTAAGTAAGAGTAAGTATCGAACCTCTTGAGAGTTTAAGTAAGTAAGAGTAAGTATTCATCCCTTTGAGAATTTAAGTAAGTAAGAGTAAGTATTCATCCCTTTGAGAATTTAAGTAAGTAAGAGTAAGTATCGAACCTCTTGAGAGTTTAAGTAAGTAAGAGTAAGTATTCATCCCTTTGAGAATTTAAGTAAGTAAGAGTAAGTATTCATCCCTTTGAGAATTTAAGTAAGTAAGAGTAAGTATTCATCCCTTTGAGAATTTAAGTAAGTAAGAGTAAGTATCGAACCTCTTGAGAGTTTAAGTAAGTAAGAGTAAGTATTCATCAATTTGAGAATTTAAGTAAGTAAGAGTAAGTATTCATCCCTTTGAGAATTTAAGTAAGTAAGAGTAAGTATCGAACCTCTTGAGAGTTTAAGTAAGTAAGAGTAAGTATTCATCCCTTTGAGAATTTAAGTAAGTAAGAGTAAGTATTCATCCCTTTGAGAATTTAAGTAAGTAAGAGTAAGTATCGAACCTCTTGAGAGTTTAAGTAAGTAAGAGTAAGTATTCATCCCTTTGAGAATTTAAGTAAGTAAGAGTAAGTATTCATCCCTTTGAGAATTTAAGTAAGTAAGAGTAAGTATTCATCCCTTTGAGAATTTAAGTAAGTAAGAGTAAGTATCGAACCTCTTGAGAGTTTAAGTAAGTAAGAGTAAGTATTCATCAATTTGAGAATTTAAGTAAGTAAGAGTAAGTATTCATCCCTTTGAGAATTTAAGTAAGTAAGAGTAAGTATCGAACCTCTTGAGAGTTTAAGTAAGTAAGAGTAAGTATTCATCAATTTGAGAATTTAAGTAAGTAAGAGTAAGTATTCATCCCTTTGAGAATTTAAGTAAGTAAGAGTAAGTATCGAACCTCTTGAGAGTTTAAGTAAGTAAGAGTAAGTATTCATCCCTTTGAGAATTTAAGTAAGTAAGAGTAAGTATTCATCCCTTTGAGAATTTAAGTAAGTAAGAGTAAGTATCGAACCTCTTGAGAGTTTAAGTAAGTAAGAGTAAGTATTCATCCCTTTGAGAATTTAAGTAAGTAAGAGTAAGTATTCATCCCTTTGAGAATTTAAGTAAGTAAGAGTAAGTATTCATCCCTTTGAGAATTTAAGTAAGTAAGAGTAAGTATCGAACCTCTTGAGAGTTTAAGTAAGTAAGAGTAAGTATTCATCAATTTGAGAATTTAAGTAAGTAAGAGTAAGTATTCATCCCTTTGAGAATTTAAGTAAGTAAGAGTAAGTATCGAACCTCTTGAGAGTTTAAGTAAGTAAGAGTAAGTATTCATCAATTTGAGAATTTAAGTAAGTAAGAGTAAGTATTCATCCCTTTGAGAATTTAAGTAAGTAAGAGTAAGTATCGAACCTCTTGAGAGTTTAAGTAAGTAAGAGTAAGTATTCATCCCTTTGAGAATTTAAGTAAGTAAGAGTAAGTATTCATCCCTTTGAGAATTTAAGTAAGTAAGAGTAAGTATCGAACCTCTTGAGAGTTTAAGTAAGTAAGAGTAAGTATTCATCCCTTTGAGAATTTAAGTAAGTAAGAGTAAGTATTCATCCCTTTGAGAATTTAAGTAAGTAAGAGTAAGTATTCATCCCTTTGAGAATTTAAGTAAGTAAGAGTAAGTATCGAACCTCTTGAGAGTTTAAGTAAGTAAGAGTAAGTATTCATCAATTTGAGAATTTAAGTAAGTAAGAGTAAGTATTCATCCCTTTGAGAATTTAAGTAAGTAAGAGTAAGTATCGAACCTCTTGAGAGTTTAAGTAAGTAAGAGTAAGTATTCATCAATTTGAGAATTTAAGTAAGTAAGAGTAAGTATTCATCCCTTTGAGAATTTAAGTAAGTAAGAGTAAGTATCGAACCTCTTGAGAGTTTAAGTAAGTAAGAGTAAGTATTCATCCCTTTGAGAATTTAAGTAAGTAAGAGTAAGTATTCATCCCTTTGAGAATTTAAGTAAGTAAGAGTAAGTATCGAACCTCTTGAGAGTTTAAGTAAGTAAGAGTAAGTATTCATCCCTTTGAGAATTTAAGTAAGTAAGAGTAAGTATTCATCCCTTTGAGAATTTAAGTAAGTAAGAGTAAGTATTCATCCCTTTGAGAATTTAAGTAAGTAAGAGTAAGTATCGAACCTCTTGAGAGTTTAAGTAAGTAAGAGTAAGTATTCATCAATTTGAGAATTTAAGTAAGTAAGAGTAAGTATTCATCCCTTTGAGAATTTAAGTAAGTAAGAGTAAGTATCGAACCTCTTGAGAGTTTAAGTAAGTAAGAGTAAGTATTCATCAATTTGAGAATTTAAGTAAGTAAGAGTAAGTATTCATCCCTTTGAGAATTTAAGTAAGTAAGAGTAAGTATCGAACCTCTTGAGAGTTTAAGTAAGTAAGAGTAAGTATTCATCCCTTTGAGAATTTAAGTAAGTAAGAGTAAGTATTCATCCCTTTGAGAATTTAAGTAAGTAAGAGTAAGTATCGAACCTCTTGAGAGTTTAAGTAAGTAAGAGTAAGTATTCATCCCTTTGAGAATTTAAGTAAGTAAGAGTAAGTATTCATCCCTTTGAGAATTTAAGTAAGTAAGAGTAAGTATTCATCCCTTTGAGAATTTAAGTAAGTAAGAGTAAGTATCGAACCTCTTGAGAGTTTAAGTAAGTAAGAGTAAGTATTCATCCCTTTGAGAATTTAAGTAAGTAAGAGTAAGTATTCATCCCTTTGAGAATTTAAGTAAGTAAGAGTAAGTATCGAACCTCTTGAGAGTTTAAGTAAGTAAGAGTAAGTATTCATCAATTTGAGAATTTAAGTAAGTAAGAGTAAGTATTCATCCCTTTGAGAATTTAAGTAAGTAAGAGTAAGTATCGAACCTCTTGAGAGTTTAAGTAAGTAAGAGTAAGTATTCATCCCTTTGAGAATTTAAGTAAGTAAGAGTAAGTATTCATCCCTTTGAGAATTTAAGTAAGTAAGAGTAAGTATCGAACCTCTTGAGAGTTTAAGTAAGTAAGAGTAAGTATTCATCCCTTTGAGAATTTAAGTAAGTAAGAGTAAGTATTCATCCCTTTGAGAATTTAAGTAAGTAAGAGTAAGTATTCATCCCTTTGAGAATTTAAGTAAGTAAGAGTAAGTATCGAACCTCTTGAGAGTTTAAGTAAGTAAGAGTAAGTATTCATCAATTTGAGAATTTAAGTAAGTAAGAGTAAGTATTCATCCCTTTGAGAATTTAAGTAAGTAAGAGTAAGTATCGAACCTCTTGAGAGTTTAAGTAAGTAAGAGTAAGTATTCATCAATTTGAGAATTTAAGTAAGTAAGAGTAAGTATTCATCCCTTTGAGAATTTAAGTAAGTAAGAGTAAGTATCGAACCTCTTGAGAGTTTAAGTAAGTAAGAGTAAGTATTCATCCCTTTGAGAATTTAAGTAAGTAAGAGTAAGTATTCATCCCTTTGAGAATTTAAGTAAGTAAGAGTAAGTATCGAACCTCTTGAGAGTTTAAGTAAGTAAGAGTAAGTATTCATCCCTTTGAGAATTTAAGTAAGTAAGAGTAAGTATTCATCCCTTTGAGAATTTAAGTAAGTAAGAGTAAGTATTCATCCCTTTGAGAATTTAAGTAAGTAAGAGTAAGTATCGAACCTCTTGAGAGTTTAAGTAAGTAAGAGTAAGTATTCATCAATTTGAGAATTTAAGTAAGTAAGAGTAAGTATTCATCCCTTTGAGAATTTAAGTAAGTAAGAGTAAGTATCGAACCTCTTGAGAGTTTAAGTAAGTAAGAGTAAGTATTCATCCCTTTGAGAATTTAAGTAAGTAAGAGTAAGTATTCATCCCTTTGAGAATTTAAGTAAGTAAGAGTAAGTATCGAACCTCTTGAGAGTTTAAGTAAGTAAGAGTAAGTATTCATCCCTTTGAGAATTTAAGTAAGTAAGAGTAAGTATTCATCCCTTTGAGAATTTAAGTAAGTAAGAGTAAGTATTCGATCCTCTTGAGAGTTTAAGTAAGTAAGAGTAAGTATCGATCCTCTTGAGAGTTTAAGTAAGTAAGAGTAAGTATTCATCCCTTTGAGAATTTAAGTAAGTAAGAGTAAGTATTCATCCCTTTGAGAATTTAAGTAAGTAAGAGTAAGTATCGAACCTCTTGAGAGTTTAAGTAAGTAAGAGTAAGTATTCATCAATTTGAGAATTTAAGTAAGTAAGAGTAAGTATTCATCCCTTTGAGAATTTAAGTAAGTAAGAGTAAGTATCGAACCTCTTGAGAGTTTAAGTAAGTAAGAGTAAGTATTCATCCCTTTGAGAATTTAAGTAAGTAAGAGTAAGTATTCATCCCTTTGAGAATTTAAGTAAGTAAGAGTAAGTATCGAACCTCTTGAGAGTTTAAGTAAGTAAGAGTAAGTATTCATCCCTTTGAGAATTTAAGTAAGTAAGAGTAAGTATTCATCCCTTTGAGAATTTAAGTAAGTAAGAGTAAGTATTCATCCTCTTGAGAATTTAAGTAAGTAAGAGTAAGTATTCATCCTTTGAGAATTTAAGTAAGTAAGAGTAAGTATTCATCCCTTTGAGAATTTAAGTAAGTAAGAGTAAGTATTCATCCCTTTGAGAATTTAAGTAAGTAAGAGTAA